>CM057452.1:623992500-628792500 GCA_016271365.2 Neoceratodus forsteri | reverse complement strand
AACTCAAAGCACACCACACCAACCACCCGAAACAATCAACACACCAACACTGGCTCCAAATATTGACACAACTGCACTGCTAATTCAAAACCTACAAGTTAGGCAGGCACAACAACAAATATTGGCAGAAATGCTAGACAAACTATCAGAGCAGACAGCCCCTTGCCTACCCAGCTCTGCAACACCTACAAACATGCCCATGGCACCCATATCAGATTCAAATACACCAGTTCCCACTACACCTCCAGATGGGCCAAAATGACGATCACTGCAACCAGACTCAGGCAATGACGCTGAGGGTGAGGGCAAGAAGGAAGCTGACCCTCAATCATAAACAGCGAAGTTGTGCTTCTCAGATCAAATCCCTGCACTGGTATGCAATATCATGGATAGAGTAGGTTTCTACACCCCAATGCTCCCTCCCCAATCAAAACTGCTTCCATCCCTACAACCATCGGCAAAGAAAGCAGACATATTTCCAGTCTTCAAATCCATTGATCAGGTGGTCACCAAGGAATGAGATTCCACTGACCTAGTCCGCATCCCCAAGTGCAGGTCTTGAGACAAAATGCATCCCTTACAGGGTGATAAACTAAGGCACTGGGTCAGAATTAGGGCTGTGCAAATACCGAATATTACTTTCTGAATACCACGTATAATGGGCTATCCGAATATTCAGAACCAAATACCGAATAGTCCACTATTCAGCTGGTATTCGGTATCCGTCTGTGCACAAGGGAAAAAAGTCTTTCCCACCCTCCTGGCCAACATTAAATAAATATTTCAGCCCTGGAGTTTAGTGGTCCCACCCCCACCCGGGGAAACCCTGGTCCAAAATGAAGAATACACCCCTCTTCAAGACCCTCAGCAATACCAACTGGTCCTCCATCCCCAAATGCATAAAAAGAAAACATATTCTCTAATTTCCCTGGTGTCTAGTGGACCCCCACCCTGTCAGGAAGTACCTCCCACCCCTCTCTCCCCTACCCATGACCTTGAGCAGGTCACTGGCACAGCCCTACACTCACCTCCATGACTGGCAGCCCAACTGAGTTTTCAGTGAATGAGCATGTGTTTGTACAAGAACGTGCTCATTCATTGAAAACTCAGTCAGGCTGCTGGCCATGGAGGTGAGTGGAGGGCTGTGCCGGTGGCCCGCTCGGGGTCATGGGTGGGGGGAGAGGGTTGGAGGCACTCCCTGATGGGGTGGGTGGTCCACTAGTCACTAAGGACATTAGTGACTTTTTTTAATTTTTATACATTTGAGGATGGGGGCTGGGGATATTGCTGAGAGTCTGAGAAGGGTGGAGGAATTCTTTATTTTGGACTGGCGATCAGCTGGGGGGTGGGGTGGGACCACTAGACACCAGGGATGAAACATTTATTTAATGCTGGCCAGGAGGGGGGTGCTCTTTTATTTTTAAATACCCCCTTACCAGCCATCCGAATAAGGAATACCGAATATTTTGGCACTGAATAATGAATATTCGGTCGAATATTCAAAAAAAAGTATTCACACAGCCCTAGTCAGAATAGCACTGACAAGAATGCCATCAGCATCAGGAGTGCAGCAAAAATGCCCTTGATTTTGTTTTGGGGGGGTGGAGTAGATCACTGGGAAAGTTAAAATTTGTGGGGCCATGGAATACTGTTTCGATGGCCTCACATAAAAAATTCTACATTCTGAGTGCAGAAAAAAGTTGGAGACCATGATTAGAACCCTGGTCTCCAATGCCACTGGCCAAGCTGCTCGGCACCCCAGCCCTCCATGTCAAGGGAGCAGCTTGGCCAGCCTGCTAGATCCTGGTGCACTTGTGTGCCATATGCACCAAGGACAGTGACCAGGGGAGTGCATACTGAAGGTTCTGTAAATCCCTTCTCGCTGTCCGTGTTAACACTACAGGGACTAACACTCTCTTGACTGGTGCTGTTCCTGTAGCACTAATCTCACCAGGTACCATAAACTGACAAACGGTATTACCTACAGAGACCGCCTCTGGTCTAAATGACCCATTAGATAGGAGTGTCAAAGATATCCTTAAGAAAAACTATGAACTGACAGGGTTGGAAGCAAGAGAAGCAACTACAGCCATATATGCCACAAGAGCTCAGGTAGCCTGGTTAAAAGAAGCACCAAAAGCACTGACTCTGAAATCTACAGAGAGCCAGTTATTAGAGAACGCAATACTAGCCACAAAATACCTAGACAAAATGGCTGTAGACTCCCTAAAAATAAATGCTAGAGCAGCTATACTAATCAACAGGGCCAGGAAAGCTCTATGGATAAAGGTTTGGGATGCAGACAATGAATCCAAAGCCATACTACACAAGTTACCATTCAAAGGATCCCTGCTGTTTGGCGAATACCTTGAAAACCTTAAAAGATAAGGAGGAAGGCACGGCCCTAGACAAGGACCAGCCTAACAGATCCAGCTGCTTATTTGAAAGACACAAGTCTCACCACCATTCCTTTCATGACAAATGGAGAGGCCACTATGGGTATGGGGAAAAAACTTTCACCCATCCTTCCCTCCCACGTCCAGCTACAACAGATACAGAGGTAGAGGAGGAGCAAATAGAGGCAGGGGCAACAACTCCTACTCATGATGAGCAAACCATAAACAACGACTATGTTTACTGCAAAAACTCCCAAGATATACCAGCAGGGGCAAGGTTAAGGCTATTTGTGGATGCATGGGAAAGTCCAAATCCAGAAACAAATGATTTGATACCTTTTATTGGACCAACATGGATGTTACAGAAAAGAACAAAGTGCTTTAGCTTTCGAACCAACCAGGTCCTTCTTCAGAAGCTTTTGTGGCAGTTTTTTCAAATATCCCATATTATTAACACCAGATTATATAGAAAAAGCAGAAATAATTCTCATTGGTTTAACATATACATTTAAAACATAATAGAAGATTCGTCAGAGAAGCTAATTAACACCAGTATGCCTTTTAACTGAGGAGCCTCAGAAGGGCAAAGGTTATCAAGAATTCTCTACAGCCAGAGAGTTCTTGTCACGTAATTTTAAAATGTCTCAGTATGCCAAGAAAGCATTCTAGTGATAAAAAACCTTGGAGTGGCATTCTCTAATACATGTAAGATGAGCTACAACTTACATTCCAATTGTCCTGGTATATTAAAGGACAGATAATGAGAGACAAAATCCTGAAATTAGGTATAACTGCAAGTTGAAAGCAAGCCTCAAATTAACCTACACATATAAACATGATGCATGAAAGTATCACTTGTAAGTGTAAGTGCAAAAAAAAAAAAATACTTGTCAAGGACCCCCAAGAAAACGAGACCATGAGCCTGATAAATGCAGATTTCAACACAGAGTCTGTGTATAACAAACATGCACAGAATCAGTCTAAGCAATCTAAATGAAAACCCAAAGGAATTACACCTTTAATGAACCCCAAGTAAATGAGATATGCGTCTTAATATGAGCAGTTAAAAATGTGACAGTGTGAAATCCATCCACTGACAACTAATAGAAGGAAATAAATGCACACTATATGTGAAAACTAAGTGTTCTAGCCACATAACAACTGCCCCATGCCACGCTCCACCCACACATATGTGTGTACATACACCACACCACAACCCCCACACACACACACCTGCACACCCCACACAACCACAACACACAACAAATATAGCAAACACATTCCACACACACCACACCACGCACAACAAACAAAACACACATACACACCATACCCACAACACACACAAAACACACACATACATACATACATACATACATCAGTATACACACACACACACTTAAACGCACTCACCACAGTGTTAAGGTGAAAAGTCAACAATGTAGATAACCATAAACTTACAAAATCAAAGGCCCGCTGAAGAACTAAACTGTTTATGTCCATCTTTTAAAGTAAAGGTCTGTGTAAGTTTAAGTAGAATAATGTGTCATGTACCCAACATCAATGTTCAATCCATCCATACCATATTGAAAGTAAAAATAAGTCTAATTTCAGAAGCCCGTCTCTGTTGTGTACTGTTGAAATGTCCTTTTAAGACCATCACAGACATATCTGAGTTGAGTGGTCATCCTGGGAGAAGTGCTGGGCTACTGGTTTCTCAATCATCTTGTGATTAATAGAATGTCTGTGTGAATTCATTCTAGTGCGGAGTTGTTGGCTTGTCTCCCCCACATAACCTGTGCGAGGACATTTCTTGCATTGGATAAAATAGACCACATTACTTGATGTACAGGTATAATTCCCCTGTATCCTGAATAGTCTGTTTTGTGATGTAACCACACAGTCTGAAGTGGAAATGAGGTTACATGTCTTACATGTGCGTTGATGACAGGTCGTGTACCATATGATGTCATGGTATTCTGTTCTGGTTCAAGTTGACTCCTAATAATCAGGTTGGCTAAATTGGTGGTTGTTTAAAAGATAGTAGTGGTAGTTCTTGAAAAATACAGTTAAGGGTTTCATCCTCACTAATTATTGGATGGAGATCCTTAGTAATCTTACGTAGGAGTTCAAGGTCAGGATGGTATGTGACTACTAAAGGGTATTCTGTTGGTAGTCATCCGTTCCTTATATTGCAGCAGCTGTTCTCTTGGGACCTGTGTTGCACGTTCCACTGCTCTGTCAATTTCCCTGGATGAGTGTCCCTGCTCAATAAAGGTGTTTTCAACATCGCCAGATGTGTGTCTCTGTCTTCCTCATTTGAACAGAGGCGGTGATACCGGGTGTTGACCTATATATAACAGATTTCTTTGTGTGGCTCGGGTGATTACTTTTCTTGTGTAAGTATCTCTGTCTGTCTGTTGGTTTCCTGTAAAGACAGGTATGTAGGGTACCATCCTTAATAGTGACAGTGGTATCCAGAAATGTACACTTGTGGCAGAATATTCTAGGAAAGCTTTATAGTTGGGTGGAGGTTATTAAGTTCTTGGTGAAAATCTTAAGTGTCAGTGCCCTCTGTCCAAATTATAAACAAATCATCAATGTAACGGAAATAAGCGAGTGGTTTATGTGTACAGTGCCTTAGAAAATCCTCCTCCAAATTCGCCATAAAAGATTAGCATACTGAGGAGCCATCCTGGTTCCCATTATGTTCCTATAGTTTGAACATAATGTTTACCATTAAAGCTGAAGTTGTTATGTGTCAGAATGAATTCAGTGAGTTTACCCACAACTCCAGGGTCAATGTTGGGGTCCAAGTCTTTGTCATGCAGGTATTTGAGGCAGGCTGAAATGCCATCTGTGTGTGGAATATTAGTGTAGAGGGAGGTTACATCCATCGTGGCTAAAAGGGTATCAGGTGGGAAAGTCCAAGGAAGACAAGTGGGTACTAGAAATCATAAAGAAAGGCTATGCCATAGAACTGTACCAAACACCCAAACAGCACAGACTAATCATCAGTCTCAAAACACAAAACAAAGATTTCACAGATCCACTAAGTCCTAGCAGAACTTCTGAGCAACAGGGCCAGAGCGGAGGTAATGCTAGATGAGAGGGTTCAGGGACTATATTCAATTTTCTTCACTGTGCCCAAGAAAACGGGGGGGGGGGCTATGACCGGTTCTAGATTTAAAGGCACTAAACCAGTCAGTACTATACAGATCCTTCAAAATGGAGATGATCAGATCTACTCTAAAGACCATACACCCCAGAAACATCTTGACATCCATAGACATCAAGGATGCCTATCTATACATTCCAGTCTGGCTCTCACACTACATATCCCTCTACTTTCAGATTCTGGGGAGACATTTTCATATCAGGTTCTCCCATTTAGTCTAGCATTAGCCCCTCAGGTCTTCACCAAATTATCACTGGTACTATCAGCCAAACTACGAGAGCAGGGCATGCAGGTCATACCCTACCTGGACAATTGGCTCATCTGAGCAAGATCAATTTGACAATCCGTTCAAGAGACACAAACAGTGATTTGGTGCCTAAGAACCACAGCTGGGTGATCAACCAAGCCAAGAGTTGCTTAATACCTAAACAGTCCATAGAACACCTGCAGACTATAATCAACACAGTAGCGGGGATGGTATGCACGTCAGAGAAATGCATCAATAATCAATTATTCTCAGTGTCACTACTACAGTGACAGAAACACCCATCACTGGGACTAGTCTAACAAACCCTGAGACTAATGTCCTCATGTATAGATATAATCCCATGGGCCAGGTGGCATAAGAGACTCCTCATGTTATTCCTAATCAAGCAAGGACCAACACATGACCTAGACTTCTCTCAGTGAATTATGCCACCCCCACAGGTGTTAAAGTCACTAACATGGTGTACAAAAAGACAGAACCTCGGCAAAGGCATGCCCATAGACATACATTACAGCCAGAGATGATAATAAACAAGACGCAAGTCTATCAGGCTTGGGCGCTACCACAGAACAAAGGGTGGCACAAGGAAAATGGTCATCAAAAGAGTCAAAACTTCCAATCAATGTACTGGAAATGAGGTCAGTCTTTCAGGCCTTACTCCACTTCAGACAACAGATCAAAGACAAATAAGTCTGGATCAAATCGCACAATCCAGTTACAGTAGCTTATTTCTACAAATAAGGGGAAACCAAAAGTACTGCGATGCAGAAGGGGACATCAGAGCTTATTCCTTGGGTACAAAAGCACCTCGCCAGCATCTCAGCAGTACATTTAGCCAGGAAACTCAATACGACGGCACACTGATTGAGCCGTCAACAGATCCACAAAGGGGAGTGGATACTCCACCAGCAAATATTTCACAACATCCACAGATGATGGGGCCCAGTGGAGTTGGACCTAATGGCATCTAGCAAAAATGCTCAATGTCCAAAATTCTACTCCCGCTTCAGGGACAGAAGGTCCATAGAGATACATGCACTGTGATACAAATGGATGTTCCACATAGCATGCATCTTCCACCAAATACCTCTCATTCCCTTAGTCCTGATGAAAATTAAAATATCCAGAGCAAAAGTGATATTAATAACCCCCTACTGATCAAGGAGGGCCTCGTTCACTATAGTAGTGTCAATGACACTGGATCACCCTTGGAGACTCACGTTCAGGCACAGCGTACTCAGACAGGGCCCAGTATGTCACCTGAACCCTGACACTCAAGCAAACAGCCTAGCCATAGAAAGGTAGAGACTGTTAAAAGCAGGACACCACCCAATGGTAATAGAAACAATGGCAAAGTCATGAAGAGACTCCACCATCACAGTGTACCAATGACACTGGAACATTTTTACAAACTGGTGCTGAAACTAAGAAGTGAACCCCAAAAACTCATCTATAGCCAACATCCTCCTATTCCTGTAGGAGGGCCTAGACAAAGGCTTAGCAGCCTCATCCCTCAAGGTCCAAGTGATAGCTATAGGGTCAGCAAGAGACCCAATAAATGGTGCTACTCCAGGTACATATCAGGACATCATATGCTTCCTAAAAATAGCAACAAATATTCGTCCAAAAATAAAATCAATGTTAGCTCCATGGGACCTTAATCTCATTCTCAGAGCAATAATGAAAGCACCATTCGAACCATTAGACTCTGTAGACCTTAAGTGGTTAAACCTAAAAACAGCCTTCATGGTGGCAATATAATAATAATAATAACCTTATTTGTTTGAATCACAATTTACAGCAGTACCAAAGTGCTTTTGCAGGATAAAATGTTTAAAACAGTAAAAGTTAAAACCAATTGAGATCAACATCTTTAAATTAATACTCAGCATAAGCAAGAGAGAATAAATAAGTTTTAAGAGCAGATTTAAAGCTCTCCACAGTTAGGCATCCTCTAACCCAATGAGGTGGAGAATTCCGTATGGCTAGAACTACAAAGGCAAAAGTTCAAGCACCAGAAGACTTTAAATGGACTCTGGGAATCTCCAGCAATCCTTTGTTGGTGGAGCAGAATGGACGGGGAGGGGCAGTAGGGGCACAGGTAGCTTGGTCCCTGTCTGTGTAGGGCTTTGTAGATCAACATTCTCACCTTGAAGGTGATCCTCCACTGAATCAGCAGCCAGTGTAGCCTGTGCAGCAGAGGTGTGCTATGGATGGTGCGAGGAAGCCCCATCAGCAGCCTGACCACTGCATTCTGCACCGGCTGCATGTGGCAGATATCAGCCTCCAGAAGATCTAGGTACAGGGCATTGCAATAATCAAGTTGGGAGGTTACGAGGTGTGAATCAATGCTGAGAGATCACCAGGCAGAACCAGATGTATAATCCAGGCGATATTCCTCAGATGATAAAATGAGGTCTTGACAACGGCTGACACCTGGGATTTCAGGGTCAAGCCCTCGTCAAAAATAACATCCAGATTCTGCACCCATTCAGAGGCCTTCAGCTGGTGGCCACTGAGAACAAGTCCTGAGGCCTGCCCATCCAAGGACCCCTTGGACCAGTGACCTGGGTCAATCACCAAAACCTTGGTTTTGTCAGGATTCAACCTCAGTCAGTTGGCATTCATCCAGTACTGGATCTCAGCGAGGCAGTTGTTAAACACCAAAACTGCCCCATCCTGGTCAGGTGCAAAGGACATGTACAGCTGAGTATAGCAGTGAAAACTCAAGCCATACCACCTTACAATGTCTCTCAATGGCAGCATATTCACTGCGAATAACAGAGCCCTGGGGCACCCCACACAGTATAGAGAAAATGTATCTGAGGAATAAATTCCTAATACAACTGTTTGAGACCTACCAGAGATGAATGAATGGAATCATCTGAGGACCATCCCTGACAGTCCACAGATAACCCGCAGGTACTCCAGCAACATGCCATGATCCACAGTATCAAATTCCGCAGAGAAATCCAGAAGGACTAAGATGGAGTGGCTCCTCTGATCTCTCACTGTCAGGAGATCATTGAGCAGTTGAACAAGAGCAGTCTCAGTGCTGTACCTCTTCTAAAATCCCAACTGGAGATAATTATAGATGTCATAGACGGTAAGATGGTCCTCCAGCTGCAGCGCCACCACCTTCTCAAAAACCTTGCCCACAAAGAACAGGTTAAAACTGGTCTGTAGTTGACAAGACAATCTGGGTCGAGAGAAGATTTCTTAAGGGGGCATCACTACCTTCAGGGAGTCAGGAAACTCACCTGTCTCAAGCAACTCCAAACTATCTCTGCCAGGACTAGGCCGATAACCTCAACTCACTCCACCAAGAGGTGAGTTGGGCCCGGGTCCAAGCTACAGCATGTTGGCTGCATACTCTGGATGATTCTTATGTCATCAGCGATTGCCGGCTGGCAAAAGCTTGACCAATCAAACCTGGTCATCATGACCTCTCCCACCGACCATCACCCCACCTATTGGAGTGAGCATGGTGGATTTCGGATCTAATGTCAGCAACATTATCTGGAAAGAATTGAGCAAACTCTTCACACTTCTCCTGTGACAATGATCTCTGAACTTGCAGACAAGCTGGATTACACAGACTGTCCACAGTTCGGAAGAGCTGAGCTGGTCAGTTCTGTGCAATGGAGATCTCCCCAGACAGGAACTCTACCATCTTATGGGAGATCTCCCATTGATAGTCCCTATTATGGGACATCAATCTAAGTCTGTTGGCATCAAGACTGAACTTCCACAAACTACCCTCCATCCTTCATCCTTCTCTCCACATCTCCATCAAAGTCCCATCAAAACAAGGGTCCGAGGTCGAAGGGTGAGGGGGTGAACATGAACAGGAGCAATAGAGTCCAGAGTGGCCCCCACAGCCTGATTATAGGCCTGGAGAAGACTGTCACTATTCCTGCTCGCAGTCAAAAAATGTGATAGGTACAGCACCTTCATCAAGCCCTCTGGGGTAACACCCCTTAATAGGTGGTACTGGATCATCTCCTGAGGGGCAGGCCTATAGGGGGGCTGGAAATTGAACCTGATAGTGTAATGGTCAAACCAACCAACCAACTGGCTCCATCACCAAGTCAGAGGCCTCCATATCCAGTAGGAAGACCAGGTCCAAAGAGTGACCTGACTTATAAGTCACAGAGGCAACTAACTGCCTGTATGTAGCCCAATGAGGTCATCAGTTGGAGGAAGTCCTGTTCAAAATGCAAGAGTTCATCATCGACCCAGGCACTGAAGTTGCCCAGTACCATCTGTCTGGAAGACTCCAGTACCATGTCAGCAATGAAGTCTGCAACTTCCTGCAAAAATTGCTTCCCATCCCCAGGTGGATGGTAGATGAGAAGAATTTTGCACCACACACTTGTGCCCAAGATACATTCAAAGCATCTAGTCTCCCCCACTGGCACATCTATCAGGCCCAATTCTGATCTAAAACAAATGGCCACACCCTTCCCCTATGATCCAACCTCAGGCAGTGTATCACCAAGAACATGGCTGGAATCGCTGACTCAAGAATGGGGCCAGCATTATCATCAAGCCATGTCTCAGATATGCAAGTCCGGTCTGTTGTCCCAACAAGATCAGCAATTATTGCCATCTTGTTCTTGATGGACCTGGCATTGCATAACACCACCCGGGTAGGATGAGAGTCTGAGACTGACTGAGTCTGCTGCCCACACAAAGTGTAGCCCTTGGGTATGGGGACTAGACAGGGAGGACCCATCTCCAGTTTCCATTTGGCCCCTGGGCATCTCAATGTCCCCACTACCCCAATCCAGCAACATCGTTCCCTCCCCTCCACAGGTCCACATCCCTCCCCCATGTCTTACCCTTCCAAAGCCCAAGGCCTGAAATGATTGTATATGTCAGCATGCAGAGGGGACAGCTAAAGGGGCAGAAGCCCAGGAGCTCAGATGAGGAGTAGTGCCTAACTGGGAGAGCCCCTTTGTCAGCACATAATCTCCAGACACTATTAAGGCCACCCCAATAAATAAATAAAGTTAACTACCAAATAAATGACCAAAAGAAAACAAAAAACAATCTGGTCCTCTCCCAAATCCAGTTTCAGAATCTTAGACTGTTAGGTCCATATATGAGTCCAGATTATAGTCCATTGCAAGTCCAGATCCAAAAAGGCATGCCACTGCCTCAAATAATAGTTCAGACTAGTGAGGATCTCACCCTCAACTACTCCATAAAATCAATGTCCAATAAACTCCTCAGCTCCAACATCCACACTGATATTTGCAGTCATTTAAACATAAGCAGAGGTCCTCTCACAACCTCGCCCAGCTCTAGCAATGACCCACTACCATCTTCATGAATCACCAGCTAGATCTCAGGAAAATAAGAAGGGAGATTATAGCTCTACTGATGTATTTGCAGTCACTCTCTTTCCACAATAACCTCAAAGATGTAATCTCCAGGCCGGATCAATGCCTATCTGGGGCCGTCCCCAAAGTGCCCGATGCCAGGCAAATCAGGGTCCCCAAAGTAGGAGCCCAGTGACACCCATCTAGCAGGGAATCCACAAGACTCCAAGGGACAATGTTGCCCACCAGCCCATGTCTTCCCTTTCTGCCTCCTGGCTGCAACCACCACAGGTCCCGACCCCAAGTCCAGCACTATGTCCCAGAAATCAAGGGGGAAAGCTGATGGCCCCCGACCATGCCAGCCAACTGTCAAAGTGACCGAACCTCCTCAGGCTGCTCCGGGGGGGCCAAAGAGAGAGCCGGCCATCCACCAATATCTGAAATCCTCGCTACCCAAAAACACTCATTGGGAGACCCATCCCCATAGAAAGAACCCCCCGCTGCCATCCTCGAGAGTAGACCACTGGCTCTACACTTACCAGTCACCGGCTTATGGACCAAACCAAACAGCAAGCTCCCTGCTGCAAATAGGAGGAAGGTACCCCCAAGCGACCACTTGTCCAGATGTGCTCTCACCACATCAGCCACAAAAGAGCAAACAAACAGTCCAAGACCTCCTGATATCTTCTGTCTTCCCGTTTCTCATTGTATTCCACCAGCTGACCACAAACAGACAAAGCTATGGTGATTTGTCTCAGGTCTCCAAGATCTAGATTCCCCTCAAAGACTGCCAGACATCCAAAAAGGCAGTTAAACTGCCGACAAACGTATATAAATGCAAAATAGCCGAGACTGAGCCCCAGCATAGAATTACTGCAGTATGCGGAAACTATCTTGAAGCAGCCTGAAAAAGAATTACCTACCACTACAATTGGCATGCAAAAAACACTTATTACAAAATGAGATAAACAGACCAACAGCCCAAGATCCAGCCCGAAGAAAACGCACACCTCACTACACTTCCTCACTTCTTGAACCTTTACTGACTTTGACTGTACAAAATAAATAAAACAAAATACCCAAAATAAACAAAAAACAAACAAAGTAGACACAAAATAAGACAGAAATAAAACAAATAGAGATGGCTAAACCAGTGACTCAAGCAGCCAATACACAGCTGCCATATTGCCAATCCATGACTTCACAACAATATGTTCAGCCAGATGCATAGGAGAGCTACAGGCAGTATCATGCACGGCCCCCTACTTAATCTTTTACAATGATCAAGTCTCCCTAAGGACTATCCCATCATTCATCCCAAAGGTAGTCACATCTTTTCACACAAGTCAAATGACATAACTACTTGTACAAATGCCAACACAAGCAATGCAGGATTTTATTTAACTCTAAAAATTAATTAGCGTTTTTCTCATAAAAGTTCTAAAACATTGTGAAAATGCATAGCTCTTGCCTCACTGTGTTTAACAAACATAACACTTCTAGAAAACCTATATAAATACTTTCTGTACAGTTAGTATTTTCCCAAGAAAAAAACTGCTAATCCGTTATTTAAAACCCTGCAATGGAACAAGAACCACAGCTACAGACATTAGGCATGAAGAGAGTGCTGTCCATTTATATCCACAGAACTAACGACATACATAAGATAGACCATTTATTCATTATTGTACAAGGACATAAAAAGGGACATCCCACATCATGCTCCACAATTGCATCTTGGCCTAAGATGGCAATATCAGAAGTACATAGAAGAAGCAATTCAACCCCACCAACAGATATCTAGGCACACTCCACCAGAGCGACAGACACTTCATGGGCAGAGAAAAACCTAGCCACCATGAAAGAAATTCGTGCAGCCACCATGTGGTCATGGTTACACACTTTTATAAGACATTACAGAATTGACGTTTAGTTGACTCAAAGGGCAACTTTGGTCGCTCAGTCCTTATAACAGCAAAGACTAATACTCTGGAAAGTGACATGTTACAGACATAAGGCAATTATAGTGGGAGGTTGCAGGAAATAGGCTGTTGGTTAACTAGAATCTGCAGCTTATCCAGTAGGTAGGGAAATGGGCAGACTGGGTGGGCCAAGTGGTCCTTATCTGCCATCAAAGTCTATGTCTAACCCACCCCTGAATCTAGGTACTGCTTTATAGAACCCATAATGTAATGATTGTGGAGTGCCTCAGAGATTATCTCTCACAATGATAGTTTAATTACCTGGTAAAGGTGATTGTAATGGTATATATGTCTGAGGCACTCTACACTCCACTGGTAGACAGTCACAAGAAAAAGTAACAACAGTAACCAGCATGCTGTATGGGCTGGTCAATATTTAAAATGTATCAATAGGACATAAATTAGTTATTTTCTTCTTAACTCTAAATGTATCCAGTGTAGATTGTTTAACCACAAGCCAAGAAGTGTCCAGTTGACTCTATTTCTAGGTACAGCTTTGGAAGTCATCACACTGATCCAAGATGGGAAGGATCCTAGAGGAAAGGGATTGGGCCTCTTTAGAAATCACCCCTTACAGAAATATGTGTGCTGCATACATGCACAATGTCTGCCACATAATTGTGCAATGTTTGCATGTGATTAGCATACACAAAGTTAACCTAAGCCACACAGAGCTAAAAAGCACATCAGGTTCACATGCTCTAAGCTTGACATGTGTGCAGCAAGAAAGCTGGTGAAATCATTTTCTACAAATCACATCAGGTTTGCATGTTGTACGCTTGACATAAGTACAGCAGCTAAGCTGGTGTGAACGTCATTTAAAAATCATGTCAGGTTCACGTGCTGCACGTTGAACAATATTTATTATTCTGTGACGATCTGCAAAACAGAAGAGCTATCATAAGACTTAGATTGGAGTTACTTTGGTATAACTAGAAACCTCTGTATGTTTGCAGAGCATTCCCATGTATTTGCAATCCAAATCTGAGACTGTCTGTCCATCATCTAATTTTGGACTGTGACTCTTTTTGTTCTGAAAGAGATGGCTCACACCTTTTATACAAAATACACAAGGTTCTGGGAGTCACAAGATGCTCTAGCAGGGATAAGATGTCTGGGGAACTGCTCCGTCATGCCCATCAGAAAAAAATCTACAGATTCACCTATTTTCTAACAAAACCAGCCAAATACCTGCTCAGGAAGTTTGCCTAAATTAGTGGGGACTTGCAACATCTAAATGGAAGCAGCCTTACCTCAGGAGACTCTGAATATGCAGCCCAAACTTGAAGCATCACAGGAGTCGGAGGCCAAGCACCCGTGCTGCAGCTCATCCCCCCAGCCAGAGTCAAAAGAGATCTCTTCAGCCCAGATTTACTTGGAACTCACATTAATAAAAGAGGCAATCCTTAAATTGGTTGAGGATGTGGCAGATATTAAACCAGCCATCACCCAACTGTCTAGAAGGTTAGCCAACACTAAAGTGAGAGTAAGTGCAGTGGAGTGGAAACAAGACAAAATGGTGCCCAAGGTAGTTGCTCTTAAAAGGAGCATCATAAAACTGGAAGAGCGCATAGACAACCTTGAGGGACAAAATCGATGAAATAACCTTGTCTTGCTGAGGCTCCCAGAAGGTGAGGAGACCCCAATACTATCCAATTCCTTCAGAAATTCCACAAAAAGACAGCGAGGTCTTGTCCCAATGTCCCAGAATTCATTATCGAGTGGGCCCACAGTTCGCTTAGAGGTAAGCCTCTCCCAACTGAGCCACCTACGCCGATCATCTTCAAACTCCTCAAGTACCTCTACCATGAATTCATTCTAAAAGAAGCCAGAAAATTAAAAGTGATCCTTTGGGAGGGGAAAAAGCTGAGGTTAGTTCCTGATCTTACTTTCAAAACTTGGCAACTGCATGCATATGAATAAGAACATACGAAATTTGCCAGCAGATAAAGGCCTAGAGGTCTATCAAGTCTGCTCGAATGTGCAGCTAGCACCCCTTATTCTGCAGCTGCCCCTCCCTTCCACCCTTCCCATTCATTAACCCTCCTCCTTGTCCTGTCCCATCCCGTTTTGAAGCAGTCCACTGTTCTACTGGATACCACTTCTGCAGGTAATGCATTCCACCCAGTCACCACCCTCTCTGTAAAAAAGTGTCTCCTCATCTCCCTCCTGAACCTTCCTCCCTCCAGTCTCATATCATGGCCCTGGTGGCCCTCCCCTCCCTTACTTTGAACAGCCCCTCTGTACCCATCTTGTTTATTCCTTTCATGTATTTAAAGGTTTCAATCATGTCACCCCTGTCCCTCCTCTCCTCCAGTGAGTACATGTTCAACTCCTTCAACCTCCTCTTGTATGATAAGTCTCCCATCCCCTTGATCATCTTTGTCGCCCTGTGCTGCACCCCCTCCAGTGTCCAGCATTCCACCCCATCACCTCAAAGCTCGGGACAGTCAGCATTCGGCACCACATGCTTTATCCAGCATGACTTGAAGTGAAACTTTCAGAGGGGGCAAAGAGTTTTGATACAGTGGAGGATGCATTGTAATTCTCCAGAGATCCTTCCCTAATCTCTTTAATGGGTGAGCAAGGGGGAATTCTAATAATGAGTCTAGCATGATAAGGGGGAATATACATGATACAATCTGTTTTACTGCCATTGTTTAATGTAGAGACTCTTAGCTCTGGACTGGTACTTGTTTATTGGATGAATCACCACCACTACTTTAGCTGGGAAATTTCTGTTTATGAAGGACAAAAAGAGGAGACTATTTATTCCTCTTTTTCTTAGATAACCCCCCGGAAAGTCAAGCTAGCTTGGACTACAGTACAGTCTGCATGTTCCAATATTATTTTTCTTTAAACCACTGATTAGTTCTGTTCATAATTGCCACCGGAGGACACTGCAGATTATTTTACTCCATGATTACTATAGCATGGACATGTTTAGCCCTGTTGTGTTAGCCTCCCTGCTCATTTTATTTTAATTCTAAACTTTTTTCTTTCTTTCCTTTTCCTTTTTGTTTGAGCTACAGTTCTTCCTCATTGTTCTACATAAGCAGTAAACGAGTGCTTTATGCTATACAAGATTTGCCAACTATAACAAAAAATGCAGTTGTTAGAGATGGTTAACGTTATGCTATTTAATATATCCTTTGACACTGCCTGTCTCTGTAGACATGTTCTTTTTATATGGGGGCATCAAGGAAACCTGAACCTTTTTGATTCCTTAGGATCTCTTTCCATCCCAGTTCTAATGTACCCCCCAAAGAAAAATATAAAAAAAAAACAAGAGCTATTAGATGGGGTTTATGGATGCAAACTTTACTGTTACTGCTGTGACTAGTTTTCACAGTTGGTCTGGTGGGTAGATGGTAGCCCCCCCACCTGCCTGTGGTGTTATGGTCCACAGAGTAGGGAGTGGTCCTAGGGGCCCAGGTTAAGAGTTTGTATATAGTTATACAGATGTTTTCTATTGTTCTTTGTAGGAGGGATTTTGGGGTATCATGCTGGGGCTGGGGATGGGGTGGGGGTGGGATCTAGCATGGTCTCAGTTGGGGAGAGGACAGGCAAACAAACCAGTTTACCTTGTGTACGGTAAATAAACTGACAATTCTTTCATGGAATATAAAAGGAGGAAGGGATAACACTAAAAAGTTTGCTGTGCTTAAACACCTAGCAAAATATGACCCTCAAATAGTCTTTATCCAGGAAACCCATTTGCCTCGTGATTAGGTAGGCTTCCTCCAAAAGCGCTGGGTAGGCCAGGTATCTAGAGCAGGCCTCAGCCCCCAAAAGTGGGGAGTAGCCATTTTAATTGCAAAAGGACTGCCCTTTACTGCCATATTATTGATTAGTGACCCTGAGGGTCTATTTGTGGTAGTCCATGGCAGATTGGGTAGCTGGGATGTGGTATTGGGATCTATTTATGGCCTGAACATAGATACCCCATCTTTTTTTACTCATCTTGCTGTGGTCCTTGCCCCTCTTTCACAATATCCTACCATACTGGGAGGAGATTGGAATGTAGTGCAATCGAGTGGCTTGGTGTGTACATACCATATGGGTGTTGGAGCCTCACCAGGACAAAAAGTCTTGAGTGAGCTCATATCCTCCTTAGGTCTAATAGACCCCTGATGACTTGTAAACCATATGACTAAAGATTTTACCTTTTATTTACCAGTACACAAAAACTACTCATGCCTAAACTTTTTTCTGATGAGCCAACATTTAGTCTCTTTGGTAACTGAGTCTCAAATTTATGCACGAGTAATCTCCAATCATTCCCCAATAGCTATTATTTTAGGCCTTCCAACAGCCCACTTTAGACTGCATACTTGGTACCTTAACAGCACACTGCTTAAGGACCTCCAGATTATTTAATGATTCAAACAATTCCTTAAAAGTTCCATCCAACAAAATCTAAATTCTATTCCCTCAACTGATATTTTATGGCAGCCCTGAAGTCCACCTGGAGAGGTGAACGTATCCTCATAGCAAGAGTAACCAAAAGGAAAAAGCTGTACCAACTTAACTTAAGCCTTGAAAGGATCTGAGTCCCGAAAGGAAAGGGCTAGAAGATAAGCTAACAAAGAGCAGCAGGAGCTTATTCATTTAAGGTCTCATTATTCAAGTGTATTGCTAGAGAAAGTAGAAAAAAGCAGTGACCCTCACCAAAGCAACCTATATTGGCCAAGGAAATAAAGCTGGTAAGTTGCTGGCCTGGTAGCTGAAACAGTGTGCAG
The DNA here is from genome assembly GCA_016271365.2 of Neoceratodus forsteri. Classification (NCBI taxonomy): domain Eukaryota; kingdom Metazoa; phylum Chordata; order Ceratodontiformes; family Ceratodontidae; genus Neoceratodus; species Neoceratodus forsteri. Next base: position 628,774,607 of record CM057452.1, on the reverse strand, counting down.
CAGGTAAATGGATCACCACTATCCAGAACCCCCATAAGGGAAACCCTCTTACAGATCCTAAAGAGATGCTGCAGTCTTTCTGAGAATTCTATGAATTCCTGTACTCTTCTTCTCCCCTGTTGACCCCACAAAATCAAAAGATGTCAGACTTCTTGCAATGAGCAAACCTTCCCTGTCTTTTCAGAGGCCACCAGTCTTTCTCAACTGGTCCCATCACTATCGAGGAAATTTCCCAGACAATTGATGCCCTGAAGCCTGACAAAGCTCTCGGACCAGATGGGTTCTCTGATTTTTTTCTGAAAGTCCTTTAAGGACCAGCTTACCTCACTATTACAGCAGCTTTTAGTTATTGGAAAACTTCCCCAGTCATGGACTCTTCATTATTTGAAGCAAGGATAATTATTCTCCCCAAACCTGGGAAAAATCCCACCTTAACTGACAATTATAGACCAATCTCTCTACTTAATGTAGATGTTAAAACATATACAAAAATTTTAGCTACTAGGCTAGCAAAGGTATGGGACCAAAACAGGTAGGGTTTGTAGCAAGCTGATCATCTGCCGACCACTTTCGTAAGGTCTACCATCTCATCTATGCATCCAGGGACCCCAACTTCAAAGCAGTCTTGGTGTCCCTGGATGCAGAGAAAGTGTATGATAGAGTAGCATGGCCATACCTGATTCTGGCCCTCTCTAAATATGATTTCCCTGACATTTTTAATAACCACATCCAGAATCTCTATCAGTGTCCATCTGCCCAGATAATGTGCAATAATTATTTACCAGACCCCTTCCACTGTGCAGTGGAACCTGGCAGGGATGCCCCCTCTCCCCTTATTTATTTAATCTATACACTGAGACTCTAGCAACAGTACTTAACCAGGTAAAAGATTTAAATGGCATACAGATAGGTGAACTAGAATTTAAATTATCACTCTTTGCAGACAACCTGCTCCTCCACCTCTCCAGCAGTAGCCAGTCTCTTCCCATAGCTTTTTCAATTATAACCCAATTTGGTGAATTCTCTGTGTACAAACTTAACAGAAATAAAATTACGATCTATCCTTTATCAGCCTTAGTAAAAAAAGAACAAATTGGGGTTTTAGGATTACAGTGGGAGAACACTGCAATAACATACCTAGGTATTAAAATCACTAAGGAGATAGGGAAGCTCAAAGAGCTCAACTTTGATCCTCTCCTTAAATCAACAAAAGAGGATTTGGCTAGATGGAAAAAATTGCCTCTTTCCTTTTGGAGCAGAGTTAATGTTTTAAAAATGGTTATATTACCTACAGTTTTGTACCCGCTATAAAACTTTCATTTATACCTACCAAAATCTTACTTTTTAGCACTTTAAAGAATCTGCTCAGACTTCATTTGGGAAGGAAAGACCCCAAGATGGGCATACTGGAAACTTGCCAGCCCCAAGGTTCCAGGCGGATTACAACTCCCAGATTTTTTCCTTTACTATCTGGTCATTCATCCAGGTAGATTTTTGTATTGGTCAGTCCTTAATGCAGACCCCACATCTCACCCTGATTGGCTACATCTGGACCTAAGTCAGGTGCAATACCATAATTTATCTCTCTCATCATTACTATACAACCCCTGGTCTGAGGTTCCAGCAGAGCTATGAGACTCCCCAATTGAGTGGGACAGCAAAGCATTCCAGCAATTCTACACCTTAGTTCAACTATGAGGTAGGAAGGACCATACGCAACCTTTATTTTTTAATCCTAACCTAAAAATTGCTAATAAAATTATTAATCCTAGGAGCTGATGCCCTCATCTGAACCAAGCTTAAAAGATTTTATACAAGGGCAATCACTTCTCTCAGTGCTTACATTGCAAGGGAAATTTAACATTTCTCCCAAACACTTATTCAAACTTGCACAAATCTACCACTGCTTAAAATGTTTTCTGGCAACCCCCCATGATTTGACAAAAGAGGATCTTTCCTGGCCTCATTATTAGCCCTAGCCAGAAAACAAAGACCAGTTTCTAAACTATATCACAGAATTATTAGCCGCCCTTGGACCAATCTATCCCCAGTGGCTTATTATTGGAAACACAGTCTCTCTAAATCTTTTCCCAACAACTCATGGAAAACAATTTGGACAGACATTTACACCCTAATAAAACAGGACAGGCTCAGGAGTGTCCAATTTAACATATACTCCATAATATCTACTATACACCCAGCAAATTATATAGAATGGGCAAGGTGCCCTCCTCTGTTTGCAGTGATTGTGAATCTGATAATGCTACGTTATATCATAAGTTATGGTGTTGTCCCAAAATCCTTAAATTCTGGGATACGGTGAAGAGAAACATTGCACCTACTTCAAACTAACCCTATATTTTTCAGAGGATACCTGTATTCTGGGCCTTACATTTCCATCCCCACCTTCCCCCAAAAAGTCCAATTCACAATGGTTTCCCTGGTGACTCAGTTATTGATTCTTAGACACTGGAAGGATGAATGGGAACCAAATTTCAGTTAATGGTGGGCGGAATTCCTCACTGCTCTAAATGTGTAGCAGTGTGTAGCTAATGCCACCCACTCCTGGAAACAATTTCAGAAGTGTTGGAGTCCCTTTCTTTCTACCCTTCAGAGAAAATTTGGATATTTAAGTAATTTTTTAACTCCTTCACAAATTCCTTCTCCCCTCAATCTCTTGGTTTTAACGTCTCTGTTCTTACCTTCTCAGCTTCCACATTTAGAATTCATGGATTTGTCCTGAACTCTCAATTATTACAGTCCATGACACTGTCAAGAAGTAGAGACCATGCCTGGTTATGGGATGGGAGAGGGTGGAGAGGGAGGGATGTTGTTTGTTTGTTTCTACCCTACCCCACTTTTCTTTTTTGATTTTTCTCCCCCCTTTCCTTACTGACAACCTTGTATGATGATCAAGTTGATGTATGTAACAGACTTGTGTCCTGGTATTTTGGTTTGTAATGTGTATTTCTTAACTAAAAATAAACTAAAAAAAAATATGCAAGGTTGCAATATAGATAAAAGAATAACTATTCTATTTACAGAACTCTCAAAAGCATGCTTATATGCTGTAGGACATTTTTTACTTTGGGCTCTAAGAAAATAGCACAATTTCTGCTTAAGAATTATATTAATTGTTGTATCTCTTTTTGGATAAAAAGATATGCTTTCATAATTAAACAGCGACATGGATATGACATGTATATCTGGAATGGTCTCCTTAGGCAGCTTCTATGCACAAATATCTATATGTTGTAATGTAATTTTAAAGTATGGTAAATGCATTTGTATTGTTTGTATGCCACATGTTATTTTTATGCATCCTTTAAATAAATGTGAATCGAACTGAAAAAAAAACACATCAAGTACATGTGCCACACATTTGCCATGCATGCAGCAGCTAAGTTAGTGTAAATCTCATCTATAAAAGCACATCACTTTCTATTTCTTATACCACTGCTAGCATTTAGAGCCATTACAATACCATTTCCATTGATTTCCCATTAAAATTAGGCAAACTCATTAATCCTGACCTTTAAATTATTTTGCCAATTATTTAATGGCTTTTGATTTTTGTCATTAAATTGCCATTCATTTGTAAAGTGTTGTTTGCTTACTGCATAAAATTGCTTAAAATATTGTCATCCAGAACCCCCAATTCCAGCTGTATGAAAAGGGACCTCCGTAGTGTGAAGCCTGACCTTTTCATTTTGGGCTATGCAAATCCCCTTATGCATATTTAGTGTTACATATGTGTTTCTCCATGACTGTTATGGCTCACTTGCTTTCCTTTCATCATTATGTATGGGGTATATACACCATGGCCTTGCTCAGCACTCTTTGTGCTGAGTAGGGCCATGGAAGCATTCACCATGCCTCACTTTTTGTCACTGAAATGAGGGGCATGGATGCTCAAATGAGGGACAATGTGTGACACTCACCCTCATAATGATTGGGACACATCCTGAAACATGGAAATACAGCACCTCAGAACACAGTAGAAACTATTGTATTTACTTGTACAGATATTACACCTGTGGATGAATTTTTACCATAAAGCAGGGGTGCTACTTAGATAGGACAGAGGGGCCAGTTGCCCCCCCCACTACATTTGTGCCTATGTTGTTCTTATGGTGTGGTAATAATTGCATTAAATTTGGATTTAATTTTTTGTGCAATAAGTACCTCCCTGACCTGTGTGTGCTCACACTGTGAATGTGCTCCAGACTCAGCTATGTCTATATTGTGTTGTCCACTGTCTCCACCTATTAGTGGTGGAACATCACATATGACACAGAAGAGCTCCAACCAAGCAAGAGTGGGCAAGTCACTTGAGTGCAATACTGTCTTTCCTGCCAAAGAGTAGACAGGCTACACACTACAGCTTGGAGGAGTCAATGAGCACTGAGCTCTCAATAGCAGTGTTGTAATGGCATATTTTATTTGGTCTACTGTTAGTGAGTCTCTGTCTCCCTTGGTGGCTGAAGGGGCAGGTTTGAACTGGAAGCTATGTTGATGATGTGGCTATCTACCTACACTACTAGGCTAGCCTCACAATAAAAACAGCATGGGTCCCTGCAGCAGCAAGCTAGGCCTAGCAGCAGTGGTGACAGTGGTGTGGGTAGCCTTCACAGGCCTTGATCAGTGTGGAGTGGCAGCAGCCAAGCATGAATCAAGCAACACAGGTTGAGCTGGTTTAGTCAGTGAGGTGACTTGGTCAAGGACCATGGTGGGGACCTAGGATGGTCAATTCCAGCATCCAGCTTCTGGCAGAAGAACGGAGGAGGAGTTGACTGAAAACTGGACTGGTGGCACACTGGGCCAGACCACAGGTTCCAGCTAAATGGCCAAGTAAGATAAAGTAAATATTTGTTTTTATAGGGAGATTGGGAAGGAAGAAGGACTGAAATATTGATGTGATTTTCACATTTTTGTGACTTTGGGCAGCTTCACAGCCCATATGGGATGGGTACTGAATGGAATGGAGTTGGTGGAGAAAGAGATTGAGGCAACATTTTTTTTGGGGGTCAGAACCTCATCAAGAAAAAAAATGGTTAGTAACTGGGTGGATGTAAGCCCAAAACTGATGCACTGCTCCAGGGTATAGACAGATGAATCTTATATGTTTGAATTTTTTCTGATCTGCATACCACTTTTCAACACAACAAATATGTTTTACCTTTTAGAGACACTACAGATGTTCCAGAGCTTGCCTTCTAGGGGCTAACTGTTGTTGGCTCCCCCTGTTGAAATCTGAAATGTCGCTTCTGCCATAAAGTCTAAATTTACAGGACATCCTTTATGTGAGCAGCATGTTTTCCTCAAGGGATAGATGAGGAACAGAGCAGTTTTCAGGTACAAAATGGCTGTCCCTTGCAATCAGGGGCAGTTGAGTGGTATGGTATGCACAGACAGATGTCAGACATCTGCCCCCCCCAGTGAAGTTGATCTCCACACCACCAAGCTCAGGCACACTATGATGTAGAGCAAGGGAACGTGGAAGGGGAGTGCCCCATTGAAATGAATACAAGTATTTTTTGATGACTATTTATACATTATGATGGTGAGCTGGAGATTAATGATTGCTACTGCTCAACTAACAAGAGCCTTGTTAGTAGAACAGTGGCCTTCATTAATCTCCAATTTGCCATCATAATGTATAAAATAGTAATACAAAATAACTCCATTCATTTCAAAGGGGCATGCCACACTACTCTGTCCATAGACATAATCTCTTAAAGACTCCTACCTCTGGCTTCCTAGTAATCAGGTAACAGGCTATTGACTTATATCTATAATTGGGTTTTCTGTAACAGAGTGGCTGCACCTCTATAGTGTGTGTGTATGTGGGGGTAGGGGGAACTGGCAGTGTGGGTGTGTGCCGAGTTATTACTACTTTTTTGTTTGCCCTTTAAAGTCTGTTTGAGTGGAAGCATTCAAAACTATGGAGAGAAAATAGTAGAAGTACAGGCCAGACAGAAGTTATTAAGTAGTTATGTTGGTAAGTGTTTGCATGAGGTGGGTGAGAAGAATCACATGTGTTACAGATGGTATATGTGCTATGGTTCAACTGTGCAGCTGAGATGAGGGGGACACACAAACTAAAAAGTATATCAGTGGCTATAAGCATGCCATATGAATGCAGATGTGTGCAGATTTGCATTGAAGTGCAGTATGCAGGCAGCATAGTGTAGTGGCTAAGTGTACTGAACTGCAAACCTGGAGATCTGAAGATCTGGGCTTGAATCTCATCAACCCACACTTGTATACTGTGTGATCCTGAGCAAGTCGCTTAACTTTTATGTGTGCAGTTATCAGTGACCACTTGCTTTTTGCACACATGCCACATGCATGCAATTGGTTCCATTTAACATAAAAAGCATGCTTGCCACACTTGTTTGCTGCATGTATGCCACATGCATGTAATTGGTTCCAGCTTAACATAAAAATCATGTTTGCAGCATGCATGTCACATTGGTAGTTTTATATGCACGGCATGCACAAATTTCATATAATAATTTCTGTAAGGGACTTGTGCATCAAGCAACCTATCAGGTGAACACAACCCTTGATTTAATGATTGTGCAGTGCTTCAGAGATATATATCCCCATGATCACCTTTACAAGTTGAGTAAACTACCATTTCTGTACTTGAAACAATGTAACTTTCAAGTGTTTGCTAAAAAAAGTCAAAATCAGCACATGGGGTAGAAGTTAAAGTGCACAGACACATACACACATAAATACACAGAAGTACACACATTTGCACAAGCACAAACGCACACACACACACACACACACACATACACACACACTTCTTTGGGCTTCTAACTTCTTTTAAATTTCTTAGAAGAAGAAAGTACTATTATTGCATATTTACTGTATTTTTTTCACTATTTCACCAGGTAATAATACACTGAGAAAATAAGTTCTCATTTGTAAGAATATTCCAGAAGAGTACAGAGGAGCAGAATTTGTTGGTGTTCTTTACCATTATGCAGTTTTATGACATCTTAAAATATTATTAGTTCCACGGGACCCATAGCTGCAGGTTAATGTCAATGAAATGAGAAAGACATACTAAGTTGTGAAATGGAATAATATATTCTCTTTTTCTCTCTGTCTTGGAGTAACACGTTTATATCCCATAGTTTTAGTTAAAAAGCAAAGCCTACTTAACCAGTTCAGTGTTTTGTATCATTACTTCTGAAAACTAGAGCGAAGAGAACATACTGAAATCATAAACTGGCTGGTAAAATAAACATTGTTATGTCAGCACATAGTAGTTATTTCCTCTGATGATATAAATATTTGTCATATTTACTGTATATCTAATATGAAATTTACAGGACCTTGGCCATAGATATGACCCATTAAAAGGAAATGAATAAATTCTAGGGTCTTTCAGTACTAGTAAAATATTACACCATCACCAGCCAGCCATAGTGCTATTTGTGTTCTCTACACAATTCCTTAAGTCTGTGTATTAACTATCTTAAAATCTCACTGTTGTTTTGTGATGAAACCTACCAAGTAATAACACCTTATTTCCAATAATGCATTAGAAATACCAAGGTTAAGGAGAGAGTCAGCTTTACATGAAAATGAAATAGAATATAAATTACTGACACCAATGTAAATTACAGCCATAGCTGTGTCATTTCCTGTTCACAATATTTTCACTTAACCTATTAAGTTATGCTTGTTGCATCTTGGGGGAAGCTACTCTCATGGCCAGGCAAGTGGGGAGAGGGGTCAAAATAGTTCACATAATCAACAACTGAGAATTTGTCAAGGTGAACTGAACTTGTTTAAAGGAAGTGTCATGATAAATTAGCCAAAGTGAGTACATAATCCTCTGATATCAATAGGATAAATCCATTATGCCTCTCAGGGAAGTGTCTGTGGACCAAATATTCAAAGATTTCTCATGGCAGTAACAGGGTTTGGAATGCACAAAAAGTGTTTTGAACATCCTGAGGCCTGTTAACACATTAAGAGCCATATTCAGTGGGACAGTTAGTGTTCACACTGCTGTTTTCATGTGTGCATTAACTGGCACCCAGTGCATATGCTAATATATGTGGCAGTATGATGCATATGATGTCACTGCCATATTTTTACTGTTTTCTGCAGCACCAAGAGGCCAGCAAATGCCTTGCTAGTTGTGTAGGCTGTGACTAGGCTGGAAAGAGACCTCAGGGTTATAATTTCAAAAGACTTGGAGGTGGTATGCAGTATAACAAAGCCATGGGCAGGGCTAGTGGGATGCTGCGGTACATAGGGAGGGGCATTACTAGCAGGAGGAGGGAAGTAGTGTTGCTACTTACCCCTGTCTTTTTTTTCTCCCAGCTTGCTCTTACTCGGTCCATCACCACTTTGCCCCATCCCCTGGGACTTACCTGTTACCCACCGGCATTCACCCTGGATTGCCCCCCAGGACAGATCCATTGGGGGAGCCACTCTGCAACTCCCTGAATGGTGCCACACAGTTAGTCCAGTGACAGAGTGCCTTAGCTAACTGTGTGGGACTTGGTAGGGATGAATGTCATCATGCCACAGCCAGAGTTTTTTCCACCTGGTTTTTGGGAGATGTGGTGTGCAGTGATGTAAGACCACAAGCACCCATGTTTGGTACACCTCCCCAGAGCCCTCAAGCATTGCCTGTGATGCCCCCTGCCTCCAGAAGGGGTTGGTTAGGCATCAAGTACTACCACACAGTCCCCCAAGCTTGCATCCAAACTTGATTCATCAGCATCACAAGTGGAAATCCAATCACTACACCAGTGGACCAGCATACTTTACCTCTCTCTCTTGAGTTCCCTATTTGGAATACTGTGTACTGTGCTGGAGATCACACCTCAGAAAATACATAGACAGAGAGGACACAATCCAGAGAAGGGCAACCATGATGATTCAAGGGCTACAAGGGAAGCCCTATGAGAAAAGACTGAGAGATCTCAATATACAAACTCTGGAGGACAGGATAATGAGTGATGACATGATCAATACCTATAGGTACCTCACAGACATGACTACAGTGTGAGTGACCTCCACATGTACTGCAGATTACCAGCCTCTTGCAACTTCTCCAGGCCCTTGGTCACCAGATGTTTCATCTGGCAACCCCACCTTTCTGTTTTTCTGTGTCCTAGTGATGGAAGCCTGGGTAGTCTTCCCTGCCACCAAGAAGAAGGATACCCAGTTTGGTCACAGCTTCTCAGCAGTTTCTTGATGTATGCACTGGTGTTGATCCCATACCCAGAGCTGAGAACATGGTCAAGAGTGGTCACTGGCCTCAACCTTATCCTCTGTTACGCATAGGAAACAGTCATTGTAGGCAGAAGGAACTCAGTCTCAGTCATCCCATTAGTCCTCTCAATACTAAATGCTAGTGTATATCTTTGAGATTAAAGTTCTCAGGATCACAACTGCAAACGAAGTGACTGCTGTCACAATTTCTCTGATTAGCAAGACATTACACTAACTCATTTAGGGGACCTGTGGTGCACACCTGGGATGACTCATTTACCCCCTCTTCTCTTATCTCCACTCAAATGGACACTGTGTCACTGTTTTTCTTTTGATGCCCACTGTGCTGACCAAAATGACTGCCACAAATAAAAGAGTCACCCCCACCGCCCTTTTCTGTCAAGTGTATCTCTTTGAAATAGTCTGGATCATACTACCCAGGTATTGCAGTCACTTTCTTTCCCCAAGTCTCTGTAATTGCCACTAAATATTGACCTGCAAAGTGCATTAGGCCATTGAGCTTGCCTATTTTGCTGTGTACACTCCTCATATTGGCCTTCATGTAAATGAGGATAATTGTCCAACTAGGATTCCACACCACTCCCCCCCCAAGGGGTCTCATTTTCTTATGCTTCCCTACTCTGCTGATGTACACCTCAGCTCTCTTCAGGAAGGAGGGTGCACATTATGTAGCCTAACAGTGTTCCAAGTATGCTTCTCTAGTAGTATGCACTATCAGAAACCTATGTTACCCATCTGGCTCACTCCCTTTAACATAACTCCCACATAGGCATCTGTGTTAGCTACATAACCATTTCCTGCTGGAATTGCTCAACAATGACTCACAGAATGTCTGACATATGAGCCCATGAGCCACAGTATGCCTGACATCAAGCAACCATATCTAGCTGGCTGCCTAATTTTTGACTAATATACACTTATATGGCCTGATTGCCCCTAGAACTGAGATACAGTCCTTAGGCCATTATATTTGTAAAGCACTGGTTCTTATTTCACTGCTGGCATAATGGTGCTTCAGTAAGGAGAGGCAGGAGACAAACTCAGAGAATGGAAACAGGTTTACTGGTTGTAAAGCACCAAAGAGGATAAGCAATTACACAGCAGGATATTCTATAACTCTACTCTGTGATAACCTTACATTCTACAACTATCTTATCATGCTGAACTCAATGATAACCTTATATTCAACCACTCTATTCTCTATACTCTATAATTCAATAATGCTATCGTTCTATCATTCTATTATTCTATTTCACTAAAACAGTACTGTATGGCTAGTAGAGAACAAAAGTCAGAGCACAGTGTTCATCAAGGATTGAGAGTGGTGGCCACCAGTGCACTTCTTTAGCTGGCTTTTGTTGAACTGGAAGAAATCAAGGGAGGAGAACAATGATGAACAAGAGCCCCAAACAATGGTAAAGCCTCCTGGCTGAAGTGGGACTCCAGAGAAAACAAGATGCTGAAAAATTGAAGAACAATAGCCCAAGCAAATGTGAAGTCTCCTGACCGATGAAGGACCACCGGCAAATGAGATGCAGATAAAATTGACTGAAGACCTCTGGGCTGAAGCAAGATCCCAGGGAAAATGAGATGCAGATGAAATTAGCTGAAGATCTCTAGGCTGAAGCAGAATCCCAGGAAAGTGGAACATCTGAAGAGCTGAGACACCTTCACTGGAGAACCTCTGGAAAGGCTGTATACTTGCAAAAATACCCCACCCCACTGGACGACTGAGATTCTGGGACGAGTAGGTAGGTCAGTAGCAGGCTGGTCTTGACAAGAAAGGCAAGTACTGGGTTAATCCAACCATCTTCAGAGCAATCAAGACAAATCCTAATAGAAAGTGCACTTTAGTACATGCAGGGCAAATTCAAGGTTAATCCAACTGTCCTTTGAAATCACCAAGGCAGGGATGCTAACGAGCCAATAATATACCTATACACGTCTGTCGGAAGCTCCATGGTTTTGAGTGGTATATTCAAACTTATCTAAGGATATTCATTGTTTTGGGACTTTCTTGTTTTATTTTCGTTTGAATTAAATACCCGCTTAGTGAGATGGAGAAGTTTATTTCTCCGAAATTAGCTGGTAGAGGTGCTCCAGTGCGTGGGCCTGTGCAGGTAGCTGGAGCAGGGGCCTCACCAGCATTGGTCCATCCTGATACGGGTGCCAAATCCAAGGCATCTCAGAAGCCTACTCTCGCCACTATTCAGTTATTCTTGGGAGAATTTCAAGCTGAAGTGAAGGAGTTGACAGCACAAACTGAAGCTTCGGTTTTAGATATTTCCGTTCGATGCTCTGCAGTGGAGATAAGAATGGAGAAAGTGGAGGGTTTAATCAAGAAGAAGGAGGAGAAGATCAAGGGAATCTCATCCTCGCATCCTCACAATGGAAAGGGCTACAAATGCTGCTCTACACGAGCAGTTGGCTCAGATAACGATGTTGGAGTGAATTGAGAATAATCTCTTGTGGAAAAATTTAAGCTGATTGGTTTTCCTGCTAATATTCCTAATGTTGAACTGAGGGACACTGTACAGAGGACTTTATCTGCTATTTTTTCTTTGGAAGTACCTTTGGTCCTTGAATCTTTATTTCGCCCAGCTTCCCGACAAGCTAAGGATTCTACCCAGCAATTTGGGGTTAAATATATTATACTAACATTTCAATCTCTCTCCGAGAGGAACAGAATATTGCAGTTAACATGGCAAAAAAGCAGCTGTTTAATGAAGGGCATCATATACATTTGTATCCATACTTATGTGTACAAACTCAGAGAAGAAGAAATAGTTTTTGCCGATTCTATCTGAATTTAAAGAAGCCAGATTAAATGAGGTTCTTCTCACTCCTGCTCACCTGAAGATATTCTTTTTAATGATCCAGACTCAGCAAGAACTTTTTTTGAGAGCAACGTGAAAATCCAAGATGATATAGGGTCTGATTTTGAGGAGGAAGAAGATGCTACTGAGATAATCAAGTATCACCCAGTCTAAATTCTTTTTTTTTTTCTATATCTGATGACTTTCTCACAATAAGCTTGATACCCAAGTTGACTAGATAGACACCCTGGTTAATTGTTTTAATTTTGATTTGTAGGGATGTTTAAACGTGGAGATCTGACAGACTCTATAACAATTTATTTTTTTCCTTTTCTTTTCTTTGATTTTGGCAAAAGCTTATAGTGTAAAAATATATTTTTACTTTACTCCCCCTTTAAATATAAAAAGCCTTGTGCCTTATTTAATTACAATGAAATTGAATTAGGGTTTGTATTTTCTTAACGGAATTATTTTAGTATTTGTAATTGTAATTTAACTTTTTCCTGTCTTAAGGAATAAAAATAAAGTACAAAAAAAAAAGAAATAACCAAGGCAAACTTTGAGCAGAAAGGCAGTTACAGTGTTACGTACAGATGCTGTCCCTTTAAATGCAATCTGAATGTCAGTAAAAGGTTTTGCCCTTTTTTACACTTCTACATACAATTCAGCATTTTACTTCCGAAGTGTTTCACAGAAACGCTTCTCATAACAGGAATTCTAGGAAGGTGATGCAAGGGGAAAACCTGTCAAATGCTGGATAGCTAGCTACTCAGGAACCCTAGGGTATGACCCCCCCTACAGTCAATTGGGTTCAAAGGAGCCTAACAGGAGGATTATCTTTTGGCTGTGGGTAATCTGGCTAGCTGATACCCAATGGATCCCTTGCTAACTGTGCCTCCCCATCTAGGGGGCTATGAGGCAGTACACAGGTTACTATCCCTTGGCTTGGGCTGAGGCTACTACACTGCTGGGGTGGCTAACAGTGTACCTACTCCTTTTCCTTTGCTGCTGGCTGAAGCTGACACCAGAGTGCACTTTAAAATCAACAGAATTTTGCACTATCTAAATACTAGTAGTGGCTTGGCTATTTGTAGCCAATTGGCTACTGGTCACCTTTTTCCACTCTGGAGCACCCTCTGATTGTGTCTGGGGCTTGTTTCCCTAAATGGTCCACCTTGAGCTGGCTAAACTGAACAGAATGTGGAAAAACCTACTTTTGGACTAACTAGTCCTTTTTCCACTAGCCCGTCTGACTAGTGTGGCTACAACCTTAACTGAGCTCTCATTGCCCTGACTGGCCCTTTTAATTTCTTATTTACATAAATAAAGCTCTTGGGCTAACTAGCCCTGTCCATTAGCCAACTTGGCTCACTTTCCTAAACACTGGGGCTTTACCTGCTCCTAGCTGCAGTTTCCCTTGTTTTAATTTATTTGTTTATTCAAGGCCACCCCGCCCTAAACTTTGACTCCAGGGAGTTTAATTTTACATAAGCCCCATCCCTGCATATGCTCCCTTACTGGATCCTAATTTAAATTATCCCACCCTTGAGTGATTCCCTTCCTCTAGGGTCTTAGTCTGCCTCACTAGATGCCCTTCTGTGTGCCCTCTGGTGTAAAATAATCTTTTTATTAATTTATTTCTCTTATAGTTCTGGTGGTTAGCACCTGCCAGTTGGTGCTGCTGCTGACTCATCACCCTGGCCCAGGGGGGAAGAAGAACTGGAGGGAGGAAGGGGTTGTCCTTGCTGTTGCTGCTGGCACTGGAGGCAGGTGGTAAAGGAGACAATTATGTGACCTTCATGTAGCCTGACTGTCCTCCCGGCCAGATGCTCATTGCTGAAATGTGGCCCGACTTCTGGGTGCCGCCAGTGAGGGACCATCAGTTAAACTTTAATTAAAAAAAAACATGCAGGGCAAACTGAGCCTAGACCATGGATCCCCATGGCTGCCAACTGCTGCACTGGGGTACCCGCCACAACTGGAGCCACCGCAGCACTTCACGGAGCTGCTGCAACACTTCTGGACCCACCAGCACTGCAGAGGGATGAGACGAGGACTGAAGATACACTTTTACCTTTACCTTTACCTCCCTGCATCCCCTCTCTCCCTTTTAGCCACAAAACCTTTCACTTTTTCTTCATCGGGGCACATGAGAGTGCTATCCCAACCACTGCTGCTGGCCACTATTTATTAATAAAAAGTGGCCATTACTAGCCACATGGAGAACCCTCCCTAGTGTTTGGGATGCCTAGTTCCTAGTGACCAGGGAGACAAGCAGCTGCCCAGTGTGAGGATAACATGGGATGGCATGGGCTCGTGCCATAGCTGGGCAGGTTGCAGGAAACAACAACAAAAAAAAATATTTTAAAACTCCAAGCTGCAGTTTGTTTTGTAGGGGCTCCTGCTATGTTTGGCCCCACCCTGCCACTTACATTTACAAGGGGCACCTGGGCAAACTGGGGACTACTGGGGGACACTAGTGAGCACTGGGGACCCCTAACATTGGGGCATTGCACATTTAAACCAAATCATATGGCCTCTAAGTTTAAGCTGAACCCACTTCTGTCTCAAATTAAATTCTTAATTTGAGCTGCTCAAGTATATTATCCCTCACATTCACCCTTGGTGATGCATTTTATTCTGTATTTTTTATTAAACATTTTATTTCACTAGGAGATGTTCACTCTGCTTTGTGCTCAGAGAACTGGGTTCCCCTCCCCAACTGAGGTAACTGTTCAATAAGTTCTCGTATCCTAAAGTTGCTTTCTCATTTTTTGTGTAATAAACCTAGCAATTTAATGGCTCAACAGATTTTCATTCAATGCCCCAGTACCATGTAAGAGGAGAAATCCACAGCTTGGCTCTATTGTTTTGCAGGAAAGACAGTTTTCTGGCTCACTGTTTGTAAAGAGTACAAGAAGATAGGTCTAATGCACCAACATGTATCACTTTTTCACAGATAGCATATCTTCACAATGAAGTGGGCTAGGGACATTTTTTTATTTTTTTTAATTTAAAGTTTTTTAATTTTCTCAGCACAAACACATTACATCTGTGATAGATTGACAGGATACAGGAGTGAACATCCGCCCTTACACCCCCTCCACCCATCCCTATCCTGCCCCTCACCCCCTTCCCCAGGTGCCACTGATGATTGATAAAGAGGTATTACTTGGTTTTTGGGACAAAAAAAGGCCGTGGCCTATCGAGATTAACCCCCACAATTTGTGGGTCATTAGAACTCAACATAAGTTCTCCCTTATCCAAAGATCCAAATTATATTTAAATCGCATCAAAACTAGATTTGGTGAATAATTCTTTGGGCAAAGTATTCCACAGCTTTGCTGCTCATATGGTGAAAAATTTTCCACTTTTGTTAGTATTAAAAGGTTGTATTTCTAGCTGTTTCTTATGTAATCTAGGGACTATCCTTCTAGTTGAGTATTCAAGTCCACATTGGGTCATAAGAGTGGGTGATTGACATATTTTATAAATCATTAATAAATCACCTCTTTTTCTCCTAGTTTCTAATGAATATAAACCAGTATGTTTCAATCTTGAAGTATAATCAAGATGTTTAAGTGTTGGAACAATTTTAGTCGCTCTTCTCTGAATATGTTCTAGGTAAGATATGTCTCCTTTAAGATAGGGGTTCCAGAACTGGGAGCTGTAGTCAACATAAGGTCTTATAAAACTCCTATACAGGGGGATAATGCATTGTTCAGTACGGGTAATGAAGGTACGTTTAATTTGTTTTAAAAGACCATTAGTCATTTTAGCTGTTTTTAAACAGTGTTCCCTAGATGTAAGTTTGTTATTTATCAGTATCCCCAAATCCTTTTCACAACTTGATGTTTTAAGTTTAATATTAAGATAATAATCATGCATTTGGTTATTTCTTCCAAAATGAAGAACCACACATTTTTCATGATTGAAAAACATTCCATTCTCAATTGCCCACTGTTCTATTTTCCCTAAGTCAGCAACTAATGTTTCCAAATTATTAAGGTCATTAACCTTACCCCCCAATTTGGTATCATCAGCAAACTTTGAAAGATATTATTTGGTCCAGCTTGCATATCGCTAATGAATAAATTGAACAGTGTAGGTCCCAATACCGAGCCCTGAGGAACCCCACTCGTTACCAAGCCCCAGTCAGATAGAATGTTGTTAAATTTAAGTTTTTTGGTTCTACATGTAAGCCAATCAGTTATCCAGTCAACAAGGTACATTGAGATGCCAGATGTTTTTAATTTCTGTAAGAGTTTAGTATGTGGTACCTTATTGAATACTTTACTGAAATCAAGTTGTATTACATCTGTAGAAATTCCATTATCAGTATGTCTACTAATTATGTTGTAATGTATTAAATTTGTGGTACATGAGTGACCTGGCAAAAAGCCATGCTGAGTTAAATCTGCTATACCTCTGGTTATAACCTCATCCTCTAACTTTCTTTTGATAATCCTCTCCATAAGTTTCTCTACAACAGAGGTTAAACTAATGGGATAGAAATTTTCAACATTTCATCGATTTCCCTTCTTAAATATTGGTGTAACAATTGCTGTACACCAATCATTAGGTATTCGACTTTCCCTTAGTGATTTATTAAAGATGATTAACAAAGGGAGGGAGATAAATTGGAAAGTTGCTATAAGAAATTTTGGGTGAATGTTATCAGGGCCTGGGCTGCTTGTTGGTTTCAATTTACCAATTGCCTGTTGAATGTCAGACATATTAATTATTTGAGTAGTTGAATGAGATAAAGAATGAGATGTTCTGTAAACATTTATGTCAGATGGAGAGAAAACTGAACAAAAGTATTTATTAAAAAGATTTGCAGTATCAATATCTGATTTGCATTTGGTTCCCATATTAAATATTGGGCCAATTTCCCTGGAATTTCCTTTTTTATTATTTAGGTATAAATAAAGTGACTTATGACAGTCTTTTGTATGGGCTAATTTAAATTTCAAATTAACTTTAGCTGTTTTTATCATTTTTTTTAATGTTTTAATTGCTGTTCTGTATTTAGTTAATAACATGTTTTATTAGATTGTAGGCTAGTTTTCAATTTACTAAACAATTTAGTTTTAAGTCGAATCTGGGATTTAATGGCTTTGTTAAACCATACTGGGATCTTCCCTTTATTATTATAAATTCTTTTAATTGGTATATATTGATTTTCTAATTTACTTATTATATGTTTAAATGAATTCCAAGCCTCCTCAGTTGGTAATTTAGAGAGCAAGGTCTCCCAATTAATGTTTGCAATTTCTTTATTAATAGCTCAAAAGTTAGCTCTATTATAATCTTTCATAAATTGGCGCCCTTTAGGGGGTGCAAATTCAAAGGGAATTTCAAACAGAAGAGAAAAATGATCACTAGTTCCAAGGGGATCGTCAATTTGAAAATTATTTATTTTTTGTTCAGTATTAGTAAGAAGAAGGTCTAAAGTATTTTGACCCCTTGTAGGTTCCTTAACAATTTGCTCAAGCCCTGCTTCCATTATAATATTTATTAAATACTTTTCAATATTGGTATGTCCAACAAGAGTACACCAGTCAATCGATGGCATATTGAAGTCTCCCAGGATGATAACATCTCCTTTATCTGCCAATGTGGGAATTTCTTGAAGGAGATTAGAGGTATATTCCATATTTCTGAAAGAGGTCTATAACAATTTCCTATGGTAATATGTGACTGATTTTTTAATTGAATATTAACCCAGAGATTCTCAGTAGAAGAAGGAAGATGAAGTTCATAAGAAGGGATGTCATTCCTAACATAAATACATACTCCACCACCATGCTTATCTAGGCTGTTTTTATAATAACGTTTATAGTTAGGAATATTTCTAGAACATATGGATGCAGAGTCCCACCAGGTTTCTGTCACTGCAATGACACCCAAATTCAATATGTTACATTTTGCTTCCAGTTCCCCCAACTTAAGTAAATTAAGTGATCTAGCATTTAAACTAAGAAATTTACATATATTGTCAGGTGAGGTTGCTAAGTTGTGCTTTAGAGACTTGGGCAACGTCCCATTCTCCTCCATCCTTTTTAGTTTAAATTCTAATTTATAGTGGTTGTAAAGCTCTTACCCAGTAAGGAGCTACCCCTTCAACTAAGGTGCACTCCATCCCAACAAAATAGGGAGTTTCTATCACGAAAGTTTTCCCAGTGTGTAATGCATGGAATATTTTGTGAAAAGCACCATTTCCTAAGCCACTCGTTTATAGATTTAATTTTTTGTGTAATATTGGGTGTGGCTCTAGGTACTGGTAATATTTCTGAAAAACATACTGTACATCCAGCTTCAACTAGTAAATTGTTTAGTGCCACAAAGTCCTGCTGTAGATGTATTAAATCAGAACTGTTTATATCATTTGTACCAGCATGAATTACAACTAAGGGATTTGTTCCTGCTTGTTTAAGAATATCTCGTACCATTTTAGTAATGTCTGCCACCCTTGCATCTCTAAAACTAGAGCATGTACGATTTGATTTATCCAAATTGCATGTAGCTCTGTCTATATGTTTAATTATAGAATCCCCTAATACTAATACCTGTTTTGGGTGGATATTAGTAGATGAAGGGCAGGTAATGCATGACCAGAGAAACTTGAAGAATGATGGTGAGCATTGAGATCTTGCAAAATAGGATCTTTTGGTACAATTTTAATTTGACTTTGCATTATTTTTTTCTGATTTATAGTTACAGATGTTTGCTTTCCTAATATAGGACTAGTGACAATAGTGGGCTCTGGTTGAGTTTCTAAATCAGACTGATGCTCTGGTTGAGTTTCTAAATCAGACAGATGCTCATATATGTTAAAAAGTGAGATGGGTGCACTATTAAAGACCTGCCCACATCTCTTTTTTTTTTTAGAATGTTTGGATACAAAGGCCCAATCATCATTATTGGTGATGGGTAATTTGTAATCCTGATTAGTAAGAGGAGAGGTGACATTACAAGAGGAGGGGATGTGCTGAGTAATATCAAGTTGCTCAGCCATTTGATCTATAAAATCTTCTAGTTTCTCGATGTCTTCTGACACCTGAGTTCCATTTAATAACCTTGCTATTTCCACTTGGAGTGTTTTAAGAAGCAAACATTTATCACAGGTAAAAATATCCCCTAACGTACCCTCACAATACATACAGCATTCTAAGCATTTAGTATAGTTGCCATCCATCATTGTGAATGTAAGCTCAAACTTACTTACTCAAATAAAGTCAGTGATATAAATGTGTTAGGCCCAGTCCCCAGCATTCTCAGTGGACACAGCTGACACACGCTGTGCTGCAGTGCCCTGCTCAAGCTCGCCCCGCTCGCTAGGAGCATCAGTTATATGGGAGGTACATTGTAAGAGAGCATTAGCTTTAGCTGGCTATAGATTAATCAAATGAATTACAATTAGTATTGGACATGCAGCCTTTCCTCTCTCTTGTTTGTAAGGACCCCATGCAGTTAGAGAGGCAAGCCATCATTTTTTCAACCCTAAGGTTGTGGAGGAACTCCTAAAACCATTCTACATATGAAAGCTGCATGGAGTCCTTCCAGTGGGGTAATACAACCTTTTTGACCAACAATGCAATCATCAGGATATGATAATTACACACTGTTAATGGGAGGCCTGTGAAGTCTTCAAACAAGCATACTTCTGGAGTGAAGTATTCCTGCAGGCCTAGTAGCAGGTCTACTTTGGCTTTGATGAGGTCCCACAAAGGGGAGATCTTGGGACAAGTCCAAAATAAGTGAATCAGAGTACCTGTGTATTTGTTGCATCTGTTACATGTTGGGGTCTCTGCCCTTCCAATTCTGTACATTTTATAGGAAGTCAAATACATATCATTAAGAAACTGTAGTTGCATTAGTCTTAGACTATCTTGTGTGATGCTTTTATGACAAGTCTCCCAAATCTTAGGCCATCTGGAAATGGAGTTAGGGTATAAATCAACCCAATACTTGGGGATGCCATCCACATTTGGGAATACCAGTGGATATAAAAAGGCATAAATTGAGGAGACAGCATGTGGGCCTGAAGCTAAAATTCTACAGGTAGGAACCCAGTCACCCCAGTTAGGAGGTGTAATTTTACTCCTGAAGTATGTCACAAGCATGTGGCAGATCTGATACTTTGTAAAGGCCCATTTTTGAGCCAAGCCAAATTTCCCTAGTAACTCTGGTGTGGTCAACCAATCATTGCCAAGGGGTACAGAAATCTGGAGCAGTAGAGTATTGCAGCAGTGGGACCCAGTTGACGGGAATTGTTTTCCCTTACATAAGGAAATTGGGGCTTTGAAATATGGACTGGTCTAGGTCATAAGTGTTCCCATACTTCATGGTGGGACATAACTGGGAGTGTGAGCAGACCGAGTGTCCTATTGCCACGTGACATAGGTAAGACAGTAGTTTCCCTACTTTGAAGAAAGGTAATGTGACTGAATTTATGCCAATTGAGATTATCCCTTCCTGTTCCACCCTAACCCATGTTGGAACATATGTTTGTGCCTCTGGAGGTCTTTGCAGTTCTGCCCATCGCAGGTATTTGGCAAGCTGACTCGACCAGTGGTATAGACCAAAATGTGGGAGTTTCATAGATTTTTTGGCACAGCTAGTTTATGGAAGGCTCTTCTCGGGGGCTTCCCTTTCCAAAGGAAGTCTGAGAGGTGTGAGTGAATTACTTTAAACCATGCTTAGGGAGCCATAAATTTAATAGATTGAGGGGGTAGAAAAGGCATGGAAGAATATTCATTTTAATTATATGCACCCACCCCCACAAAGTTAGGGGGATCCTGCCAGCATTTTAAATCTTGTATGGTTGTGAGTAGTGCATCTAAATTCAGCTTGCGCAGTTGGGTGTCACTTTGTTGAGAGATGTAAACCTAAGTATTTGAGGGATTTAGGACCCCTTGTAAGGCCCAATTCCAAAATTTCCTGTTTTGAGGACTTTGGTGTTAAGTGGATAGATGGACGTTTTTCTGTGTTGAGTTTATAGTTGGAAAGGGAACTGTATTCTTGTATTAAACGGAAGAGACTTTGCATGGAGGATTTGATGTGAGTGATGTGCAGTAGTATAACATTTGCACACGCCACAATTTTTTCTTCCTTAGAACCTAATCTAATTCCTTTTATCTCTAGGGACATCTGAATGGAAACTATGAGGTTCTATAAATATAAATTGAACAGTAGGGGAGACAAGGGACATCCTTGTCTGGTTCCTGCCTCTGGGGGAAATGAGAAGCTAGGGTCCAATTACAAAAAATACAAGCAGTTGGGGATGATTATAAAACCTGCAGCCATGAAATAAATTTAGAAGGGAAGCCGTATATGTGGAGAGTTCTGAGCAAGAATTGTCAGTCGACTCTGTCAAAGGCCTTCTCCGAGTCCAGGGAGACCAGAGCCATAGCTTGATGGGCATCCGGGGACATGGAGAAGACATGAGACATGAGACAGTCAATGTAGGTGATCTACTGAGGACCTCTATCTCATGAAACTGACTTGATCAGAACCTATAAGATGGGGGGAGTACTCAGTCCACCTTTTGGGCAAGCAGTTTGGCGAGGATTTTCATATCACAATTAAGGAGGGATATAGGCTGGTAGCTCGAGACCCATGTCGGGTCTTTCCCAGGTTTAGGAAGGACTACAATGGTGCCTTATAACATTCTGGGGTCAAAGTCATTAGCCTTTAACATGCTTTGAAAGACCACCAGGAGCCAGGGAGCTAGCTGGGTAGCAAATTTCTTATAGAAGTTGGACGTGTATCCATTGGAACCTGGGGCCTTATCTAAGGGTAGTTCCTTTATGACTTGAATAATATGCTCTTTAGTGAACAGTTTAGTGAGCCCTTCAACTTGTATTGAAGAGAGTGTGGGGAGAGGAAGATTTTGTAGGTATTGGTCCACTACAGTCTGGGGTGAATGGTGTGGCATTTGAGCATACAACCTCTTATTATATTGTTTGAATTCTTTGGAGATATCTATGGCTTGAGTAAAGAGAGGCCCTCAGGGTTCTCTTTGTATTGCCTCAATACATTTTGATGACTCCTGTTTTTTGAGTCGAAGGGCCAGGAGCCAGCTAGCCTTCTTCCCCTGTTCTGTATATTTAGCTTGTGTTTTTAATATTGCCCATTCTGCTTTTCCCTTAATAATTCAAAATATCTATCTTGCAATTTTAAAAGTGTTTCCTTATCTGAGTTGAGGTTCTGGTGGATAAGTACTCCTCCCTCTCTCTGATTTGGTCTAGATGTGACTTGGCCTCCTTTTCTCCCCTCCATTTTTTAACTGGTGACATTTTAATAAATTCTCCATGAATAAAGCATTTTAATGCCCCCCATTCCATAAAAGAGGAATGTGTCATACCCCAATTGTCTGTTTTAAATCATTCCACAGATACTAAAATACTGTCTATGATCTTTTGTCCTTTAATAATTGGGCATTTAGTCTCCACAGCTTGTCTGAACCCCAGTTAAGAAAGAGGAAGAGTCGGCAGGACTCTATGGAATGATCTGATCCTACTCCTGGTTCCATCTTGCTGTCCATTAGCCCAGTCAGAAGTGGTTTACTCAGCCAAAAATAATCAATTCTCAAAGCTGAGTCATGAACAGCAGACTGGAACATAAACTCCTTAGCTACAGGATGTAAAATCCTTCGATGGGTCACAGAATCCTAAGTGATCAATTAGTTCTCTAATGGCTCTCTGTGCTGGGGAGAGACCCCTACTTCTTGGTCCAGTGGACCTGTCCAAGAGGGGATCAAAGGGGAGATTCCAATCACTACCCAAAAGGATTGGGATGTTCAGAAAGGGTGTCAATATGGAGAGAAGTTCCATAAAAAAGCGGGGGAATCGGAAATTAGGACCATAGATACTACCAAGGATTATGTCGAATGACTGGATTTTACCTCTGACTAGTACATATTATCTACCATTCTTATCTCATATACACTTCTCACAGGTGACAGGAAAGGCTCTAGTAAGCAGTATGGCCACCCACCCCTGCTACTCCGGCTATCACCTGCGGTGAAAATCTGTCTCACTTGCTGTCTCCGCAGTAGGGTGCCATCTACCTCTAAGAGGTGGGTTTCCTGTAGCATAATTACATTGTTATGCAAGATCCCTAAGTGTCAGAGTACCTTCATGCATTTGAGAGGGTTTCTAGCCCCATTTATGTTCCATAAGCAAAATTTAAAGTGTTGCGCCATCATCACAAATTGCAAGTATAAGTGTGACTGCTCTTGTCCCAAAAATAAACAGCCAGATGAATACTCTTACCCATTTTCTTGATTGGCACCTCCTCACCCCCAAAATATACCTGACCCCACCCAGTCCACCCACTCCTCTAATTCTCAAAACAATCCCCCACTACAATTGTCTCAATGAGCAGGAAGAATTTGAAGATATAACTCCAACTGAACCATCTAGTATGAACCCCTAAAAATGTAGAAAGAATAAGTGAACAACTCTCATCACCACTGTGCTAGTCCATGGTGATCAGCATATCGATGGCCCTCCCCCCACTCACCCAGCTTCTGAGAGCTGTCCCTGTAAACACTTAAACTTCTATGTTATACAGAGGGATCCCTTCTGGGGGAACATGGTAACCCTCCTTTCTTAGGTAATCACGCTCCAACAGGTTTTAATATATTTATTTATTTATTGAAAATGTTTCACCAGGAAAGGCACACTGAGCAAAAAGATGCTCATCTCACGGTGTGACCTGGGGATGTACAATGGAGGAGGGTATATATACAACAGTCAGTAGGTTGAACTTGGAATGGAGCAACACAAACAATTGTTACATAATTGAGTGAGATTACTTACAAACTTGATTACGTGAGGAGTACAGTACATAACATGAGCCTCAAGGAAAGTGGCATACATACTTTAATACACATCAAGGACTATACGTGATCACATAAGAGCCAGTAACAGAGATTTAACTGGAGCAGGATGCACCAAGTGGGCAGCGGGAAATGGAAGCTGGAGATTGAGGCAACGGAGTGGTGGCAGGATGGACTGTATAGTAAACACTGGGGCATATTTAGGTATATTATATTTATATATCAGATAATGATTCTAAGTGGCTATTCCTGAGGCCAATAACCTCCCCCCCCAAACACACCAAAATCCTTTGCTGAATGGGTCTCCATTGTCATGCTATAGCCCTGTAGGGTGTTTAACCAAAATAAACATGACTGGGAAAAGGAAAACCTATTGCAGCCTTCAGCCCTTGAAGCTGCCTTTTGCCCCTCCCCCTTGCTGCAGAAAAAATAGAACTGGGTAAAGGCTGGGGCTTTAAGTATAACCAGTATATACAGTTATGCCTACTTCCAGATATCTCATGGGGGGAAACAAAACACCTCTGTGTCTGCACAAGGGTAACCTAGAGTAGCTAACAGGGTTTAACTTCCTAGCAATTAAATTGAACCAACAGAATTTCTGAAGAACCTAAGCATAGTTATACTTCTAAAGCCAACAGGCACAGTATTCATTTTACCCACTCAAAAATGAAAAGGAGCTATTGACACAAGCTGAGGCAACCGAAACAGCAGTTATGGTCACCGTAAACTGAAGCAACAACACCAGGCTAAAGACAGTCTTATTTCAAAAAGTCAAAATATGGGTTTAGTGTCCCTTATAATGTTCCCACAGCCTGCTAATTAACCAAACAAGTCCTCCATATGTTGGGGGTAGTTGTGTATATGATGGGGAGGCATATAACCCCCCATCAAAGCAGGGGTCCCAGTATCAACAGTCCTTGAATGAGATCTGTACACTAAATAGCCTGGGACCTTATGGAGCAGTAAGCCTCTTAAACATTCATGTGCAGAATGCGATCAAAATAAGAAATCAGCACACATTTGCAAGGCTTCCTACTTTAATTCACCAAGGAGAACACCAGCGGTCTTCCAGACCCCCTCAGTGATCCGTGAATAAAGTGGGTCACTTCTGCTTGTAGAATAGTAGTGCAGGGTTGACTTTTTCAAACAAAGCCCAGGATCCATCTAGGAATACCTGCAATTTTGCATGGTAGACCATGCAAAATTTTACTCTGGAGGCGATGCATTTAGAGACAATAGGGTGGAAGGATGCCCTGTGCTGACAAACAGTTGCTGGCAAGTCCTGCATGATTCCTATTTTCTGACCTTACCGTAAAACATCCTGGATTTCCCTCAGTTTTGATAACACGTGTTGTTTTTCTTGGAAATTCAGGAATCTGAAGATCAGGGGCCTGGACTTTGCACTGGGTGGTGGCATGGGTCGGAGTGCCCAATGTGCCCTTTCAATAATATAGGCAGACCCATATGGAGAGGGCCGCGCCAGCTTGACCAACAGTTTCTGCACTAATTCAATAGTGGTTCGTCCCTCTTCTTTTTTCTGGCAGTCCAATCACAACTATATTGTTGCACCAACTTCTACCTTCTAGGTCTTCTATTTTCAATTCTAATTTCTTTATAGTGTGGCGGTTAGCAGTTATAAGAGAATCCATTTTGTCTGCCCGCTTCTCCATCAAGATAATGTGGGCCTCATTGTCTGTGGCATGCCGAGTGACTCTTCCACTGTGTCTGAAAGTGTCTTCACATCTGTCACCAGAGAACAAACCTCCTCATGAAAAGGTTAAAATTCCAGGAGGAACCACTCCAAAGTTAGAGGAGTTGATTCTGTGGCCATGGGAGAAGATGTTGTTGCAGTATG
Organism: Neoceratodus forsteri; assembly: GCA_016271365.2. NCBI lineage: Eukaryota > Metazoa > Chordata > Ceratodontiformes > Ceratodontidae > Neoceratodus > Neoceratodus forsteri. The sequence continues at coordinate 628,748,812 of CM057452.1, read as the reverse complement.
CATATGGCCTGTGGCAGGAGGCTGTGCCCTAGGTTTCTTCCGCGTTTTTTCTGGTGTGACTGGTGCTGTGTGCTGAGGTGCCGACTGTCACATCTCCACTTCCATTGCAGCAGAAATCAGCTTCCAGTGGTTTGGAGAAACTCACCTAGTCAATAATATGTTGGTCTTCAAGTGATTAGCTCTGAAAAGGTAAGAAAATTGTTAAAACGCAGACCGGGTGAGCAGAGCACAGACGAAGCATGTCTTATTCGGACTGCTGCATTACGTGACCTCTGGGACTTTTTTTCTAATTGAAAGCTTATATTCTGGGGTGTCTTGGAGATCTGGGCCCTAAAACATTATCTTTTTGGCCCCCTCTTTTATCAACCCATAACAAAAGTGTAGACAAGTAAATAATGCTTGCCTTGGGGTTGCTAAAACATTGTCTCTTCAACAACATCTCATTGGCAGCCATGTCTGGGTTTCATTATGTTTATATGATACAAAACTGCAATTATCATCATTAAAAATGGCAGTTTTAGCATTACTGTAAACAACAGCCTTTCCTTTGCAAGACTTTGAAACCATTTCTTAAAAAAAAAATGTCATGTTAGAGTTGAAGGTTTTAGTACCCTTTGAAAAAGTGAAGGTCCTGGTGATATAACCTTCAACTGCTCTTCCATAACACAGAACCTTTCCTGTGATACCACAGTATCCTGAAGCAACTTCCCATCAAGGTCTTCCAATGATGTGATAGGGCTCAGAGGGATATACAAAGTCATCACTAGCATTTCCTCAGTTAGCCTTCATCTTTAGCTAGCAAAGCTAAAATAACACTGGAAAGATTGTCAGCTAGATTAGAACACCAGGAAACAAACCAGTAGAGATAATCCAACAAATGTTATTTTACTTTTCTTTGCTTTTACCCCAGTCCTCAGCTCTGATAATTGAGATCATCACTGTCTCCATTACCTTTTTCCAAACAGGAAAGGGAATAATGTTATTCCTAATCTGGCCAACCACAAGGTGGCATCCTCTTACACTTACAAGGCCAATAATGTGCTGAGTGTTGTCAATGTAACCTGCAAGATTTCACTGATGAAATTTTACCACAAAGTATCATCCTCCATTAACATGAGTCAGAAGTCATAGTCGCTCCCCATTCTCAGTGTTCAAGGACCAGGGGACTAATTCAAGAATGGGCTATGCCAGCATAAGGTGAGATACACCAAACCCCATGATGTATCCCATGACTTACACCATACATTACACCTGGTGGTATTCCAGGTTGCAACTTGCACAATGAAGGATGTGGGCTATGACATCCGAGGGTTACACCACAGCCCGCAAGACCTAGCACAAATGCAGATTACAACAGCAACTTCTCCCAGTTCTAGGTGGGCAGCTGTCATAACCTGCAATTGACATTCTGGAAGGGGCACTGGTGAAGCTAAACTCTGACAGCCCATAGTTGCTGTAAGTGGCAGCCAACAGTGCTATCCATCAGCTGTCCACCCCATGGTGCCACAACCCTGATGCAGCTGTGATCCCCTATGCTCTCCCAGGCATACCCTAGACCTCTGCCCCCTCAAATGTTGGGGACCCCTGTGGGTCCATTTCAGGTGCACCCTCCCTGGATGTCTGGGCCTTCTGCCTGTTTCTCTATGCCCCTGGTGTGTGATGAGATGGTCTGGGGTGGGAGGCTTTGGGGGGGCTGCCTGTCGCTGGCTGTGAGTTGTGACATGTGGGTTGAATATGCCAAGCATTTGGTGGTAGCCTATGACTCGTGTATCCTGCATGTTGCAAGTGCCAGGACCCTACTGCTCCTGGAATTCAGTGTAGGGTCCCTGGCATAGGGACAAATGGTGTAACTCACAACTGTATGCTAGTTACACAATTTGTCCTGGAATCAGGCTCTAAGTATTAAAGCAGACAAAAGTATTTCAGTCATCATCTCACTGTCTGAGAAAGTGTTTCCTGCTCAAAAGTTTCAAAAACTGTAGATATCTTTTTCACCTATGAACATAGGCTTATAAAATTCTTGCTGACCTTTGCCACTGAATATTGATAGCCTAGGTTATCTCCATCCCCCTCCCCATCAGATGATGTCATTCCAGAAGTCTCAGCCTTGCCAGAAAAACTGGTTTTATTTTTGTTTATTGTTACAGCTTCAAATGTGGGCCTGAGGCATGATATTGCATGTCCATTCCTTACAACAAATGGCATCATAAAGTTTTATTACATAACTCCCTTAGAAACCAACTTCTGTTTATTGCTAGCAGGCTTTATGTAACAACATTGCTCATCCAAGCTTCAAAGTGTAATATGAACATATCATTTTTTAAACCCCAGAGAATGGTTATCTCAGTTACATTAGAACTAATTCATAAATGTTATCTGTCTGAATAATAAATATGCTTTATAACTCCAAACCCAGTTCAGTGTTCATATATATAGGACTGTCTTTGTTTACAGTTAATCATTGTGCCATGGAGCACTGCCCTCTCTGTGCATGGGTGCAATGCACCATAATAACATAATCCTACAAAGGACACATAATGGAATTGGTAGAAAATGTCTGGGTGCTTCAGAACTGCTGCCCCATGGAACAATGCATTTTGAGAATAGTGCCTTTGTGACTTACAGTCTGTTTATAGATGTACAGCAATATTGCTGCAGCAATCCAAATTTACTTCCAATTATTTATATCTGAGGCTACAAAGACCCCCTTTGATAACAAGGATCAAATCTGCACTGCCAGTACATTATATTTCTGCAGTTATACACAACAACACTAACAACTGGAAGCTTTTTGCCATGGATGTGAATCAGGAGGTATCTTTTAGAGATATGTATATATCATTGCCAAGGGTGGAGGTGTTAGGGCTGTAATTTGGGAGGTGTAGTTTAGGAAGCTTAGGGCAGTGTAACTGGCAAAAGTGGGAAGGGTTTGAATTTTGACAGCAAGATGAGATATCAGTTTTTTGAGGAATTCGGTATAAACTTCTTAGTGCATGGAGTGTACAAGTGTATTTATGTGGTGTAGTAGGGGGTGTATGAGTGCCCACTTTAGGAGCATGATGATGTGTAGGTGTAACTGTTTTGGAGAGTAAGTTTGGATGGGGTAAAATATTTGGAAAAAGATTTTCAAAGCAAGGTGAGAGTAAAACTTACATTTCAGTAGTAAAGGCAATGAATGTGGACGGGAGAATTCAGAAGTAACGATGGGAGCAAACAGTTTTGCTGATGTGTAACTTTTGACAGTGTAGAATCCATAGTTTTTTTTGTGGTCTGTAAGGATTAACACAGCAGTGTTAGCAAAAAATGCCATCAAATGACATCAAACGGCAAACAAATATATATGCGTGTGTGTGTATATATATATATATATATATATATATATATATATTATTCCTGAATTGAGATATGTGGTGTTTTAGTGTACCAGCCTGCTTGCCACACCCATCTTGAATAAGTTGAATGCCTTGGTGTGATACTGTGATGTTTTCTATCAGAACATATGTTAGCATCATACTTAACAATGCACAGTAGGAATCTAGCATGTGCAGTTAAAAGGTTACCTAAAGGAACGATATTTTTAAAAATTGACAGTGGTGGCTATCTTCATTGACTTGTGTCATCAGTTACAAATTTAGTAGCAAAAGCTATTTTAAACATATCTGAGGAAATCCAAAATACACTGATGATAAATCTTACGGTGTCATATATAATTTTTTGCTGAAAAACTACTGTGTATTATAATGATTTGTGCTGACTAACACATACTGGTACTTTAAGGCATTTTTCTGTAAATACTGATTTACTACATGTGCATAAATGCTAATCAGTTGGCATGTGAATGAATATATTAATAGGTGAGGAGTCTAATAAATCCTGACAAGTAAGATTGTCTGAGTATAACATCATGGGTTGAAATGTCTGCCAACCAACAAGAAAAACAATAAAAACATTGCCTTACACATCTTATAATGTTAATTAAATTTACACTCATATATAATCTTGGAGAGGGGCACCATCTTTTCTCATTTTCCTTTTTCTGAAAGGGAACAAAATGTCTTTCAAGCTAATTAGCTGGCTATTTATACAGTTTTGGATTACTAGCTAAAACATAAGTTGGATTTGTCACTGAAAGAACAGCACTAACAAATGATAATGGGAAGGCATTTTGAAGTAACAGGCTTGTAATTTTAATTACATTCACCATCTAAGGGGGAGACAGCAATTTGCAATTTCTGGATGTGAACATCAGAGAGATTACAGTGTCTTTAGTCATTGAGATTATAACAAGGGTACACTGATCAATGATTTCTTACATTATGAGCCTAGTCATTATATCTAGTCACAAAACAGGGTTATGAATGTTAGGTGACCAGGCTTTCAGGAGCTCTGATCTTGAGAAACACAGCTGCATTTTGAATACTATAATTTAGCTGGATATGCCTTGAAGCCCATATATAAAACAGATGAAAGGATACAAGGGCAAATTCATCAGGATAAGAGGGAAGCAAGATTATGCTTCAGGACATAATGACCCCCTTTTAGTGCTTATGCCAGGGCCAGATGTGGTTATAGTTCAATAAGCAAGAAATTCTGGGGAATGTGAAAAGGATGAATTTTCTATTACCATACGTTGCTATAAAAATACTTTTGAAATAATTCAAATGGACAGGTTTTGTTGCATCACAATAAGTAAACAAGGAAAGCAGGCTAAATGAATATCACAATCACCCTGCACTTATGAATCAAAGCTAGTAACTTTGAGACATACAACAGAACTAAATTACACACTTATTACAATGTCTGAGGCAGAACTTCTCTAGAATCACAAAAGATATTTTCCATTCAGCTAAGATGAAGGGCTATGTAGTTCTTAACACTATCTAGCCTGTAACAAGACAAAATACTCAGATCTTTTGATTTGTTAATACACTCCATCAAAATTGTTAAACATTTATGTAGAATATATTTGTTAGCTCATAACAACTGCACTTTGTTTCTGATTTTTCATCTTGCGTTACAGTACAATTGTTGTATATCTGTCTGTCCCTGATCATCTTTGTAAATGGGCAGTTTAGCCCAAGGACTGATGAGGTTTTCAAAAATAAATCAAAATCAAATCAAAGATCTCAAAGGTGTTTGGAAATTATTTAAAATATTTTGAATAACCACTTGTAACTTCCATTGAATATTTACCATTCTGACTGTTTCTTGCTATTCAGAAAGTACATTTGTTGCTGTTTAAAAAGCCCTGCTTTAAATTAGCATTCACTTCATTTTCTAGTGCTATGTGAAATTGTCTGTTTCGGAAGGAACAGAATTTTGTGGAACTTTAGAAAATTCCAACGTATAGTGCAGGATTCTCTTGCAGCAGAATTCTGAAATTTCAAAAGCAGAGTGGTTTTCATGGATGGTCATTCTGCTCAGATTCCGCCAGTGAAATTCCACATCTCACACAGATCTGCCTCATACTATACTGTGTATAAAATCCTTTTCCACTGTTTTCTGGACATTTTATGATGCCCGTTCCTACTGTTCCACACTGATTGGATAACATTGAGGAACAGTGGGAAACAACATCAATGAATGCCCAGGATGATAGAACTAGTCAGGGTTAAGCATTAAAGAGATGAAATGCAAAACATTATCTGTGCTTAATTTGCATGGTTTCTATCCTGGCCACTGTAATTTCCACAACAGATAACCAGCAGACCTCCGCTGGTCCATCTGCACCACCCAACTTTTAGCTCCTCAGCTTACTCCCCAACACAGACCTAGGGGTATGTCCACCCCCAGAGATCCTATGGGAGATGGGGGGTGCAGTAGGCTGCAAAGCCTGAATGTACAGGGCATCATTCATGTGGCAGGGAGTTTGGTTCCCCTTGACTCCCTCCTCAGAGGCTTCTTGCATGGAAGGGCTCCAGTGCATGCACACATATGATTGCGTAACATCATGAGAGGTCCATGATCACCCCCTCTCTCTTTGCCTCTACAAGCTGCACCTCTGCCTGTGGACACCCAAGGTGCAGGGGTTGCTCAGAGCAAGGAGATTCCTACCCTGGAGAGGGAAAAGTCCACTAGGATGCTAAATCCATGCCCCCCTGCTGACCCTTCAGTGAGTACATTTCTGAACCTGGATGATCACATTTATAAGCAGTAAATTGCAACCTTGCCTCTGTGCAGTTGGCATGCTCCAATAACATACATTAAAAAACATGTTTTAAAGGACACATAGAAATCAGCCAAAGCATGTCATAATATGGAAAATAGTTAAAAAGGGGTTCATTCAAATGTAGAAATATTTAGAAATGTAGCTACTGACACCTCAAATTGAACTTTAAATAACATACTGTATTCCTTTAATACAGTTACATTCATGTTCCATGCATTTCCTGCATTTGAGTTTCCTTTTTTACGCTAAGATCATTTAATGAAAAGAGGATTCTTGCCACTTTACTGCTCCTGTTCCTGTTTGCTGTTAACACCTGACTGCATAGTCTTTTCCTTGTAACATCATAATTATTTCCTAGGCAACAGACCGTGATGTTATAAGGATTTGTGAGTTAAGTGCAGATACCTACTGATATGAGAATGTTCAAGACCAATATGTTTCAAATAATTGCCTTAAACCATTTCCTACATTTTGGGTATTTTCTTATAAGGAGCAAGTATGTTGTTGGTTAACTAGGATCTGCAGCTTATCCGAAATGTAGGGAAATAGGCAGACTGTGTGGGCCAAGCGGTCCTCATCTGCCACCAAAGTCTATGTTTCTAAGTTTCTTAATTTGTATTTTTGAACATTCACATTAATATGTACACATTTTGGTGTCTATTTCAGCAACATCAGACTGTCCTAAACTGACTTATATTAAGGATTATATTAAGTATGTAGAGGCATAAAAGGCAGTAATACCCAGCAAGACTGTCTCCGCCACTATTCTGTAGTAGCACATGGTTATGTTAACCTTAGATATAATGATATTGAGATTCCTTTGAAACATAGTTTTGTTTGTGCTATCAATAAGTGACCATGGGAGAGCGTTTATAATGCCTGTGACAGGGTTAGTGTCCTTTCCCAGTAGATTGGGGGAATGTTGATCCCCCCTTTTGTGTTTCTGGACTTCAGCATTTTAAAAACAAAACAAAAAGAACCATATCTATTACTATTTTTTTTTCTGTTCTGTCCTATCCTGTAAAAGTCTGTCATTACAGCATTTCTCTTTCCTGGAAGAGGTGAGAACTGGCCAGGGTTGGGCAAAAGTTGTGAATTCCAATTTATCTGAACTTTCGCTAAATTTCTCATCTTTAGTGGGATTTTCCAGACTTTCACCTTTTGTGAATCGGGAATCTTCTAAAAGTGGTAAATTTTTGCCCTGATCTACTGAATTGTTTGGCTGAAGTGTGGAATTATACACATGAACTGTAGAATGACAGTTCTGAGGAATTCCACAGAACTGTCATTCCACAGTTCATGTGTATTATTCCACACTGCTGCCAAAAAAAGTCACATGCATCCTCTGCTGAGCCCTCCAACCTAGTTTAATTTCTAATTAATTGCAGATTTTTTCATATATGAACATACGAACATATGAAAATGCCAGCAGAGTAGGCCATGAGGTCTGACAGAACGAGGAGGGACCTGCAGAAATTAGAAGAATGGTTAGGGGTTTGGCAGTTGAAATTCAATGCAAAGAACTGCAAGATAATGCATAGGGGGCACAAAAACCCTGGAACAACATATCAGTTGGGGGTGAGGATATAGCATGCACCAAGCGGGAAAGGGATCTTGGGGTTATCATCTCTGATGACCTTAAAGTAGGAAAACAGTGTGACAAGACAGCAGGTAAAGCACATAGGGTGCTGGAATGCATAGGCAGGGGCATCACCAGCAGGAAAAGGGAGGTTATAATTCCACTGTACAGGACACTAGTGAGGCCCCACCTGGAGTACAGTGTAGAGTTCTGGAGGCCTTACCTATGTAAGGACATAGACAGGGTAGAGAAGGTTCAGAGGAGGGCAAAAAAGATGGTACATGGATTGCATCACAAGTCCTATGAGGACAGGTTGAAGGACTTGAAAATGTATTCCCTGGAGGAGAGGAGAGGAGAGGAGAGGAGAGGAGAGGAGAGGAGAGAGAAAGGGAATATGATAGAGACATACAAGTATCTTACAGGGAGGGACAGAGTGCAGGAATGCACTATTTTTCAGTGAAAAAGATGTTCCAGGACTAAAGGGCATGGGATGAAGCTGGAGGGAGGGCAATTCAGAGGAAACGTGAAGAAGAATTTCTTTATAGAATGGGTGGTGGACAAGTGGAACACCCTACCAGAGGAAGTAGTGGGGCCTAAAACAATCACGGGAAATAAGAATGCATGGGATAGACATAAGGGAATTCTGGAGGTCAGGGGTAAGAGGCAACAGACTTCTAGAAAAACATAAAGTGAACTTGCAAGCTCAACTAGGCAGACTGAGTGGGCCATAGACCCTTACCTGCCAACAGTGTCTATGTATCTATGACTACTGCATCTGCTTGAGATGTAGCTCACAGCTCGATAATGGCTACTGTCCCCCTCTGCTCCCCCTTCCATCCCTCCCCTGATTTCCATTCTGAGTTCCTGTGGACTCTACCCTCTCTACCTGTACCCTGCCCATTTATCTATCCCATTCCTTCTTAAAACCTCCTACTGATTCTCTTGATACCAACTCCTCAGGTAATGCATTCCAAGGCATTGCCACCGGTTCTGTGAAGCAGTGCTTTCTCCAATCTCTTCTATACTTCCCATCACCAAGTTTCAGGCTAGGACCCTTTGTGATCCCTTCCCCCTTCATTCTGAACACCCCTCTCTATTTACTCTATTAATATCTTTCAAGTATTTAAAGGTCTCGATCATGTCCCCTATGTCCCTTCTGTCTTCCAAGGAGTATATGTTTAGCACCCAAAGTCTCTCCACATAGGGCATATCTCCCATTCTGAGGATCATCTTAGACACCCTCCTCTGGACCCTCTCAAGGAGCATAATGTCCTTCTTTATATAAGGGCAACAGAACTGCACACAGCACTCCAAGTACGGCCTAACCAAGGATTTGTACACTGGTGGAATTACCTTCTCCCTTGTCAAAGTTATCCCCCTAGCAATGCACCCCAACATTCTGTTTGCCTTAGCCACTGCTTTCCTGCATTGCCCTGAGTGACACATTTTATTAGTGATCACTACTTTCAGATCTTTTTCTTCCTCCAAGACTGTTAACCGAACTCCCCAATTTGTAGCTGCACACTGTAGTCCTAGCTCCCAAGTGAAGTACACTGCACTTCCTAATGTTAAAACCATGCTGCCATGTGACTGACCACTGTTCTAGTCTTTCTAGATCTTCCTGAAGTGTCATCCTTCCTTCCTCACTGTTCACCTCTGCACCTAGCTTGGAGTCATCAGCAAACAGATCATATTACTCCTAATTCCCACCACAATGTCTGAAATATAAAATAAATAATGAATCACTAGCTACAGCATATCCTTACTAAACCTTAAACAAAACAGTGCTACCAAACTGACCCTCATCAAAACAGTAATTGAGCATGACTGGTGGATATACATTAAACTGAACATTACCAGGCAGAGAAAATGTACTTAGACCCCCCCATCCTCCCTCCTCAAACCCTAAAGCGTCTCTACCTCCAAAGTCATTGGAAAAGAAAGATATCACTAAAATGGTGGCTCATGGAGACCGGAACCTCAAGTTCCTACAACTGAGACATTGAGCTCCTTCCCCTACAGCATATTCTCTACATAGGTGAGATAGGGTATAAGGAGGAGTCCAGAGCACCATGTAACCCCAATATTGTAAATAGCCCCCCATTACATGAAGCAAACAATGTTTGAGTAGAGAAAAACTCTTTATAGAGGCTTGCAGCAGTAACTCATTATAATGCAAAACAAAATACCCTCTGCCTTCATCTTGTCTGGTTCAGTTTTGCATGCCCTCAAATCCCCATGCACACTGGATCTCATTAACAGACAGATCAAGGATAGTGGAGACCCACACTATGCAAATGAGAGGGTATACATGATGAATATCCTATAATCTTGGACGGCTATTTGTTTGTAAAATAATACCCAGACTTGAGGTTTTGCTGAGGGCAGCCCCCTTTGCACCACCTTTGGATATTGGACTCTAATGCCTGTCTCTGAATTGAACATTACAGAAATTGCAACCAGTGATGGTCCACAGCTCTCAGCTCCTCCCCAGCCTCTTTATGCCTCTGTATGCTAGTCTTGATTTCCTGCTGTTGGGCTGGGTAGATACCTAAAGAAACATGACACCTGGCCCCTTTCTAGGGGCCAAACTCACATGATGTGGGGGGGGGTATCCAGCATGACTATGTACTATTGGACTCCTCCTTATACCCTAGATTAGTAAAAGACAGAAATGTGAACAATGACTGGGCCACCCAACTCCAAATAGTAGATGTGGCTGCAAGTAAAATTATAGACCTGTACCAAATCAACCACATCCAATAATTCACCACTTGAGGTGAGAGCCTGCCACTGAAAGAATGCCCACTGTTCTCTGCTCAATAAGTGAGCACAATTATAAGGATCCATACCTTATCCCATAATTGAATTGCACAGCCAATGTCACCTGCCAACATACCCCACCCTATTACTCTCCACTCTGCATTCACTCGGAGTTATCTTCCTGTAGTAAGCCCCCCAGAGGCTGGCCAGGAATCAGGCATGCAACTTCATTGAAGATGTTTGCAGTGTCCTACCAAACAAGATAGTCTCTGTTATATCCGGAGCATACATTAGACCTGTTGACATTATACTGGAAAACAGTGTAACACTCCCAGTCCTGGTTGGGAATCTCCCTCTCCTCATACAGAGTGAACATGTGGCAGGCTCAAGGCTCCCTGAAAGCCCCTTGAAGTTTACCTATTTCAGTCTTTTTTAGCCAGGTCTTGTACTTTTCATGTCCTCCAGCAACTCAGCATGTGAGTGTCATGCCAGTTGAGGTTTGCTGTATGCTAAGTGCCTTTTCTTTCAGTACTGAGGAACTGGCTGCCATCAAGGTTGTTGAGGCTGCTATTTTGGCCCAGGATATCTCTGGGTGACTGCATGGTTGCACATAGGTGGAGGCTTGGGAGAGTGGTGGAAAGGCAGCCAGTCTTGGAGGATTTATGCAGGGCAGCAAGTATGTTCTATCCCAGGATTGAGGCTGAATCATCTGAAGAACCCCTTGAGCTTCTGTGACTTCTGTTATGGGGATGAGGGGTCAGCTTTTGTCCCAGCTGCTCCTCTTAGCATGTGCCCCTGTTTTTCTTCTGCGTTTTGTATTCCTTATGCAGTCACAGCCATTTATAATGGTTTTTCAGGACTCTGATGACGGAGAAGAAGACTGATGCCAATAAATAAATACAGGAGACAAAGTATTGAAAAAACATGCTCTTAAGAAAATCACAACATGAAATTCCACCATAAACAACAAAAAGGACATTCCTGTCCCCTTTAATCAACAATTCAAGCATTCATCTGCAGTCCTGTGGCTTACTGAACTGTAGAATGAATGTATGAATTGTGGATTAATGTATTAAACTGTGGACAAATATTCCTGAGAACTGGTCACGACAGTGATCAGTTCTGTGTAATTTCTTTCTGTAGTTTAATACATTAATCCACAGTTCATATATTCATTCCACCATTCTAAGTAAAGATTTCCACAAAAGTTGCCAAAGTACATTCTGAAATTCTGACTTTCACAGAAATTCCACTGCTGGGATTTTATTTTCACACATCCCTAGAAATGGCCCCTCTACGGATCTGACACTTTCCCCAGACTCTCAAATCCTCACCTTATTTTCTCTTCAATCTGCTTTTTTTCTATTTTCATCTTTCTTTTATTTTCATAATGGTTACTTCTGCCCCCATGCTGTGTCGAGGAAGTCTCTCTCTGACTTGAATAAGCTAAAAAAAAGTGAGGGTTCTAGACTTCAGGAGGGCTGACTTTGGCAAGATGGGAGAGTGCCTTAGAAAAGCACTAGTAAACAGGCTAGAAGGAGTGGTGGAGCAACAATGGGGAAATATCAAAACTGCCATCACATAGGCAACAAGCCTTTGTGTGAAGCAACTAAACAAATCAAAATGAAAGAAAAAGCCACTATGGATCTCAAAAGAAGTGGTGGTGAAGGTTAGGGAGAAAAAGATAGCATTTAGGAAGCATAAGGAAACACAGAAGGAGCAGACGAGAGAACTGTACCAGTTAAGGCAGAAGGAAGAAGGGAGGGTAGTCAGAATAGCAAAGGCACAAACTGAGGAAAAGATAGCTAACTCATTTATGAAGGGGGATAAAACCTTTTATAGGTATATCAGGGACCATAGAAAGACAAAGGGAGGGATAGTGAGGCTGAATAGAATGGATGGTGGGTGGGCAGAGAGTGACAGTGAAAAAGCAGGGATACTGAATAAATACTTCTGTTCAGTATTCTCAAAAGAGGAAGTGGGGGAGGTGCCTAATCCAATTAACAGAAGCACTCTGGAGAGGGGTTGATCCCAGTCCTTTCACAGAAGAAAGGGTTGTGAAAGAACTCCTAAAACTGAAGGTGGACAATGCAATGGGGCCAGATGGAATTCACCCAAGAATTCTAAAAGAATTAAGCAGAGAACTAGTGACACCACTGACTACCCTTTATAACATATCATGGGAGGATGGTGTGATATCTGAGGACTGGAAGAAGGCTGATGTGATTCCCCTTCACACAACTGGGGGCAAGACAGAGGCAGGAAACTACAGACCTGTTAGTTCAACCTCTGTGGTAGGGAAAGTGATGGAATCACTTCTGAAGGAAAGAATTGTTGAGTACCTAGAGGCCAGTGAGGCACAGGACCCAAGGCAGCATGGGTTCACAGCGGGAAGGTCATGTCAGACAAATCTAATTGATTTCTTTGACTGGGTGACCAAAGCAGTAGACAAGGTAGGGGCTGTGGACATGGCCTACCTAGACTTTAGCAAGAAATTTGACACAGTCCCACACAAAAGATTAGTAGTCAAATTAACCAGCCTTGGAGTGGGTCCCAGGGTGGTAGCCTGGGTAAAACCTTGGCTGAACAACAGGACACAGAAGGTAATTGTAAATGAAGTCCACTCTGAAGAAAGAGGGGTTACTAGTGGGGTACTGCAGGGTTCAATACTGGGTCCAGTCTTTTTTAATGTCTTTATAATTGGCATTGCAGAGGGACTGGAAGGAAAAGTATGCCTCTTTGCAGATGACATAAGGATCTGCAACATGGTTGATACACAAGGAGGCATGGAAAGGATGAGAAGGGACTTGGCAAGGTTGGAGGAATGGTCAGAAGTATGGCAGCTTGGATTCAATGCAAAGAAGTGCAAAGTAATGCAACTGGGAAACAAAAACCCAGAGGAAGATTACACAGTGGGGGGGGAGAGGAGGTACTAACAACAACAAAAATGGAAAGGGACCTGAGGGTAATCATATCAGATGACCTTAAGGTTGGCAAGCAATGTAAGAAGGTGGTAGGGAGGGCTGGGGGGATACTGGGATGTATAGGGAGAGGCATCACCAGCAGAAAACAGGAAGTTGTTATCCCCCTGTACAGACAGTTGATGAGACCCCATCTGGAGTACTGCATCCAGTTCTGGAGACCCCATCTCCGCAAGGACATAGACAGGATGGAGGCAGTTCAGAGGAGGGCAACTAAAATGGTGCAGGGCCTGCAAGAGAAGCTCATAGGAGAGAGGCTAAAGGAGCTTAATATGTATACCCTTGAGGAAAGGAGGGAGAGGGGGACATGGTAGAAATGTTTAAGTGCCTCAGTGGAATCAACAAAGTCCAAGAGGGTAGCATCTTTCAGAAAAAGAGATGTGCAAGAACAAGGGGACACAATTTGAAGATAGAAGGGGGACGGCTCAGGGGCAATGTGAGGAAGTATTTTTTCACAGAGAGGGTGGTGGACGCATGCAACAGCCTTCCTGAGGAGGTTGTGGGGTCTAAAACTGTGGGAGAATTCAAGAATGCATGGGACAGACTTAAGACAATTTTTGTGGGGGGTAGGAAGAATTAGGCTGTTGGTTAAATAGGATCTGCAGCTTATCATCTAGGTAGGGAAATGGGCAGACTAGGTGCACCAAGCGGTCCTTATCTGCCATCAAAGTCTATGTTTCCATGTTTCTATGAAAACAGAGAGATTGTATAAAGAAAAGTTAAGCCACAGGGGCTATTCTTCCTGATGAAAGCAGCAAGCACTGCTGAGTGGAGACAGCCACATACAATATGTAGAATATGCACTTTCAAAGCATGAAGGTGTAGAGAAAATAAAAAGGGAGAAAAACAAAACAAAGAAAAGGGAAATGAGAAAGTAAAAAAATGGGAGAAACTACAGTAAAAGTCACATTAAACTGTTGCTTCAACTCACTAGTGTAGCAGGCACAGTAGTTACAGAGCATTAGAAGCAGTACTGTAGGACCAGCATGGAGAAAAACCTGAGGTCTCAAGTCACAATAGGGAAAGCAAAATGGGGAGATTAAAAATAGCAAGACCAAAATACTGTTCTGTAGTGAGAAGAACAGCACCATGGATTTACAGCAGATGGCATTTCAGTGAGTACTGTAGAGTAGGTTGGACAGCAGAGAACATGGTGAAAGCTTGTAGGCACAAAATATGTATGCTATAATTGTAAAGGCTCTGTAGCCTAGTGGACTGAGGCAGTGATTGTGCAACTGTGGATAGAAGTGCTGTAGACATGGGTTTGATGCTCGTGTGGGTGAGTGCATTTTTTTCACCTTGTGCACTACTACTGGCATTAGATGACATCCGAAAGGGACAAGTGGCTCAAATTCAAAGGGGTCAGCATGTATTAAAACTTGTGTATCATCATTGTCAACATCTTCATCTGATGACATTTTATCTGAGCAAGAATGACAGCCGCTGTCAAATTGCGCACCTCCGTGGCTTGCAAAAGCTATAGTGTGGTCATGGTAAAAACAATGCGGGCATTCTCTATATTTACAAATAACTAATAAAAAATGGCATAATATGGAAAATAAGAACCACAACTGCAGTCAATGTGTCACCAGCTCTCAGTTAAAGTAAGATGATGAAAATAGACATTCTGAGGGGAGGGGGGTATCTCTAAGTATAGGTTGCATACATATATGAATGGGGACAACATAATAGACTATTTTACCTTATTATGAGATTGTCTCAAATAGATGTGTTCATCTTCTAATATCTCTAAAAGGCCAAGTATGACACCAAGTACAGTATAAGTAAGAATGACATAATCTCTGATTTGAATGTGTCAGGAGCAAAATCACATGGCAAAGATTCTGTAGCACTTAAACCGACACGATACCCACTGAGTGTGCTTGTAATTAAATACTAACATACTAAAATGTCAGCAGAGTAGGCATAACGGTCTTTTGTGTCTGGGAGCTGACCTTGCTGTCTGCCCCACCCCCTTGGGCTTCTCCATTCCCAGTCTGAGATATTCCCCCTGTATTGGACTTTGCCAGCACAATCCTACCCCTGTACCTTCCCCAGTCCCTCTTGAACTCTTCCACAGTCTCTGCCTCCACTAGTCCCCTGGGCAGCACATTCCATGGTTGCACTACCCTCTCAATGAAGTAGGACCTCTTCCTTTCCCCCGAGTCTTCTCCTCTCTAGCTTCCACCCATGTCCTTTAGTTGCCCCCATCTTTCCTTTGGAGCACCCTGACTGAGCCTCCCCTATTTAGCCCCTTCATGTACTTGAAGACCTCTATCATGTCCCCCCATCCCTCCTCTCCTCCAAAGTGTACACGTTGAGCTCCTCAAGCCTCTCCCCATTGTCCTTTCCACCAAACCCTAGAGCATTTTGGTTGCCCTCCTCTGGACCATTTCCAGGAATGCAATGTCCCTTTTTAAGTGTGGCCTCCCAAACTGTACACAGTACACAAGGTACAGCCTAAACAATCAGTTGTACAGAGGGATTATCACATCCTTCCTTCTGGAGGTAATCCCCCTAGTGATGCATCCCGGCATCCTATTGGCTTTGGCTGCTGCCCTCCAACAAGTCTCAGAGTTGTTCATTTTGACATCCACCACCACCCCAGGTCCCTCTCAGCCATCGAGACTTGAAGCATTATCCCCACCCTGGGTATACACTTGGCCCGGGTTTCTGACACCCAGGTGCAGAACCCTGCATTTCCTTGCATTGAACCTCAGACTCCACTTCCTTGACCATCTCTTAAGAGCATTTAGGTCCTCCTGCAGGGTAACCCTCCCTTCCCCTTCTCCCCTTCCACCACTGCTCCCAACTTTGCGTCATCTGCAAAGAGACTCATTTCACTCTTGATACCATTCCTTATGCCAGAAACATAGGTTTTAAACAGGAGGGGTCCTAGGATCGATCCCTGAGGGACCCCACTGATGACCCTCCTTGGAGATGAGACTAACTCCCCCAACCATGACCCTCTGGGTACGATCCGAGAGCCAATTTCCTATCCATCTGATCGTCCGTTTCCCCACCCCCATTTCCTCCAGCTTATCCAACAGGCCCCTGTAAGGAACTGAGTCAAACACCTTACTGAAGTCCAGAAAGAGTATGTCCACCAGTCTGCCCTGGTCCAGGGCATTCATCACCCAATCGTAGAACTCCACAAGGTTTGTCTGACACGATTTTCCTGGGACAATGCCATGCTGTCTATCGTCCAGGTACCCCAACTTCTCCAATACCCCCCCAGCTTCTCCTTGATAATACCCTCCATCACCTTGCCCACCACTGATGTCAGACTGATGGGAATGTAGTTCCCCACCTCCTCCCTTGATCTTCCCCTTGTGGATAGGCATGAGATGTGCCACCCTCCAGTCCTGGGGCACCCACTCAATCATCAGAGAGATGTTGAAAAGCTTCATCAAAAGCTAAATCTTCATGATCCAAATTCTCATGTATTCTGCAGCTTTGTATGTGGGAAGTTTAATCTACAGTACTGTACAATACTGTAGATTAGGCAGATCGGGCTCCAACGCAATGGTAAATTAGTTTTCTAGGGGTTGCTTAATGTTTGCACTGCTCATTGCTCTACAGTGTTAAAACATTTCCAGATAGCTGCAAAGTAAGCTGAAAATGAAAAGCAGCAACAGACAAACCATTAGGAAACTTTTAATAATGCAGTGCAATAAGCAGTGCACACAACAAGCAACTCATTGGAAAATACTACACCAGCCAGTTGGAGGAACAGTTTAATGTGACTTGTACTGTAAACCAATGTAAATCCATGTAAAATGGTTTGAAACAGAGAAAAGCATATTTTCTCATCCTCTGTCTTCCCCTGAGCTGCCAGGGAAGCAAGGAGAATGTTGCATGGAAAAGAAAGCAGACTCCATTAAGCACATGAGGCCCGATTCACAAAAGGGGCTTAGATCGGCGCAAGCTGCAGCTAACAGCAGCTTGTGCCAAAGCCCTGTGTACCAGGGAACCTGCACCAGATTCAGGTACAGGAGGGGTCCCTGCACCAAAGTCCCCACACATGCGGAAACCACTCTCATGCCACAAACACCTGGTGCATGGGAGGGGTGTGCTGCAAGCTCCTGCAGCAAAGGCAAGTATCCTTGTCCCCTTCCCTGGTGGTCTAGTGTCCCTTCCAACCTGATCCGCGATAGTACCCATTAGGATATTATTTAATAATATCCCAGACCTGGTGGTCTAGTGTTCCCTGCTCCCCGAACCCCCGATAACACCCCTTATAATATTTGAGATTGTCCTTGTCCTGGTGGTCTAGTGGCCCCCCTCCCCAATCCTCAGATAGCACACATTTCCATAATATTTATTAAATGCTCTGTCTTGGGAATCTAACGGCCCCACCTCCCTGATCCCCCAATAACACCTGTTTCCATAATATTTATTAATTTCCCTGACCTGGTGGTCTAGCGGTCCCCCCTTTCCTATCCCTCGATAGCACCTATTTTAGTAATAATTATTAGTTCTCCCTGTCCTGGTAGTCTAGTGGCCCCAATCCCCTACCCTAGCAGGCAGTGCCCACCACCCCACTCCCACCCCAAATCCCAAAACACAGCTGGTGACCAGCACAGCCTACTCTTAGCTCCATGGCTGGCCACCAGACTGAACTGTCAGTGAGTGCCATCTGTATAATGTATGCACTCATGATGAGCATGTACACTATACAGTATGTGATCACTGACAGTTTAGTCCAGCAGCCGGCTGCGGAGGTGGGGGTGGGCTTTGCTGGTCACCGGCTGCATTTTGGGATTTGGGGGAGGGAGTGGGGTGGTGGGCACTACTTGCTAGGGTGGAGGACCCCTAGACCACCAGGTCAGGGCCAACTATTAATTATTATTTAAATGGGTGCTATCTGGAGATCAGGGAGGGGGGACCACTAGACCACCAGGTCATGGAAATTAATGAATATTATTAAACTGGGTGCTGTGGGGGTGGGGGGACCACAAGACCACCAGGTCAAGGAAGTTAATGAATATTATGGAAATGGGTGCTATCAGGAGATCGGGAAGGGGGGACCACTAGATCACCAGTTCAGGGAAATTAATGACTATTATGGAAATGGGTGCTATTGGGGAATCAGAGAGGGGGGACCACTAGACTACCAGGGATTTACTTAATGTACAGAAGGGGGGATTGGGGCAGGGGCACAATCCACGGTACATTGACACAGTGCTCATCTCACCCAGAGGGTGAATTTCTAAATACTGGACTAAGGTTACTTAGAAATTCACCCTCTGGGTGAGATGTGTGAATCCTGCTGAGCCACATGTCGCAGCCCACATCTGGGGGCACAGGTGGCACAAGCCCCATTCAGGACAGGCAGCCTGTGGTTGATGCAGGCTGGCTTTGTAAACAGCTCAGGGGGTAGTATTTGACACAAGGTGCCACTTGCACCATTTATGTTTGGTACAAGCACCTTTCATCAATCCCGGGCTTTATGAATCAGACCCTTGGTGTCTTTCTCTCTGAAGTACAATCAGAGCAAACCAAACCAGACTCAACCTGCTGATATGGAACAGGTTTGTTTGAAGAAAAAACAGTTTAGGTAACAAATCTACTTTCAGTGGACTAGTGCTATTCCAGAAATAAAACCAAAAAACCTGTAAATAATATAAATAATTTGAACATAGAAATAAAAAAAAAAAACACTTGTAAATAGTTTGCACAAGTTGTTGTTTTTTCACCATTTGTTTCATGTTATTTAAGCATTACCACAATCACACTGTTGAAGTGTGAAAAGTACCTGTAAAAGAAAGAGACAATAGACATTTGTCAATACCAAAAGTTCCCTTTTGGTATTGCTGTTGTACATGCCTCCCATATTTTTCTGTATATATTCCTCTGCCTAGTATTTTAAGGCGTCACTCTCAACACAAATGTCTAATGTTCTACCAGCACTGGCTCACTTCATTAGAAACACAAGCATTTGTCAATGCCAAATGTTTGCTTGCTGGTATTGGCATTGGTAGTGCAGGAGTCAGAGAGAGATGCATAATAGGAATGGCAGTGAAATACTGAAGTAACACCAACCCCCACCCGCACCCTGCAGAGACTGGCAAGCATTGGCGGTGTGCCTTTGGGTTATTCGGCCATAACACTCATGCCATTCCTCCTCACCCCACCCTGCAAACACTGACCGGTGTAACAGTGTGCCTTGAGGTATTCAGCTCTTACGATCACCCCATTCCATAAGGAAATAAGCCGTGCAGTGTAGGAGAATGGGATGAACATTATGGCC
Organism: Neoceratodus forsteri; assembly: GCA_016271365.2. Lineage (NCBI taxonomy): Eukaryota > Metazoa > Chordata > Ceratodontiformes > Ceratodontidae > Neoceratodus > Neoceratodus forsteri. The sequence goes on along the minus strand of CM057452.1, from coordinate 628,729,067 downwards.
AAAGACCCCATGGCACACCTCGATGCCTGTCAGTGGCTGTAGGGTGGGGGTGGGGGTGGAATGCAGTGAGCATTATGGCCGACAACCCCAAGTCACACCAAGTCACACCCCCGATGCTTGTCAGTCTGTGCAGGGTGCTCATTATGTTTAGAAACTCTAATGCCCCTGGCATTTGTTGGTATTTTTGCTCCATATTTTCAACATGGGCTTTTGGGACCCCACCTCTTGAACAGTGGCAGTGTAATTTTGTTACTCAATCCCAAAAGGTGATTTCACACAGCAAGAGTGCCATTCTGCGCCACAGTTGTGGAAACACATTTTGGGCAGGATGAGAAAAATTACAGATGTACTGTTCATGAGGAGGTGTGAAGAAACTGCAATGTTGAAAACCTGGAGGGAAAACATGAAAACATAGTGAAGTTACAAGTGTGTGTAGAAACTGTGCAATGCACGCTTCTAACACAGTCATTTTTTGGAATGTTTTCACCAAATTTTCAACATTTTCAATCTGTCCTGAAAGTTGATTTTGCACAGCAACTGTGCCATTCTGCACCACAGGCATAAAAACACATTTTAGGAAAGAAGGATGCAAAAAAATGACAGCTGTACTGTTCATAAGCGTGTGTGAAAAAATGGCAATGTTGAAAATCTGGAGTGAAAATATAAAAAATTGAAGTTATGAGTATGCGTAGAAACTGCACAATGGACACTTGTAACGCAGTCATTTTTGGGGAGTTTTTTTCACCAAATGTGCAACAAAGACAATTTGGCCCTCAACTCATGAACAGTGGCACTGTCATTTCATTAATTGGTCCTGAAAGGTGATTCCGCAGAGCGACAGCAAAATCACCTTTTGGGACTGAGAAACAAAATGACAGTGACAGTGTTCACACAAAGGGGTCCCAAGAACCCCATGTTGAAAATTTGGGAACAAAACTCCAAAGAGTGACTAAGATATCAACTTAAGTTGAAATCCCCCATTGATTGCCATTATAGGGCTCACCTTGATTTTCTTCAGTTTGTGATTGGCTTTTGAAGAGTGCAGACATGTTCCCGGTCCACAGAAGATCGCTCTCCTGACCTCATGAGGTAAGTATGGGTGGGGGTGGGTGCGGGTAGGTGGGTTGTGCAGAGGGAGGGTGTGGGTTGGGGTAGGGGGGCTGGTGGGAACGACAAGGGAACGTTTTCTTTTTTTTCAGGTTTTAAAAAAAAAGAAATCTTTGGACTGTTTTCTTTTTTAGAGGTAAAATATTAATAACATGGATTTCAGCACATTGGAGTGGGCTCCCAGTATGCCAGAGTACTGGGGGGATCAGTGTAGACCCAGGGACTGGGCACCCTGAGGTCAGCTTAGAATATAGGGACATGGGGGGAAGGCAAATTCAACACCGGGAGTGGGCATCCCAGTGTCGGAAACATCAGAGGTAGTTTTTCGGCAGACTGGGGTGGGCTCCCAATGTGTCACATTAAATGGGGAGGGGGGGATACTAATCAAATCAAATCAAATCATACTTTATTTTTAAAAAGTGCTTTTCCAAAACCAAGGCACTTGCACAATAAATAATTCAAATACATATAATAAAACAATATACTAAAACCAATCGATATAACATTCTTAAAAATCAGGGTAAGCTAGGCTAAATAAATAAGTTTTCAAGGCTGCTTTAAAACTTGAACAGTCAGGTAATCTCGCACCCGATGAGGTAGAGAATTCCACAGGGTCGGGGCCATAAACCTAAATGACCTCTCCCCTGATGTCTTCAAACGGACCCTAGGAATCTCTAGCAATTCCTCATCAGTGGATCGGAGAGGGCGGGGGGGGGGACAGTAGGGACAAAGAAGATCTTGCCGGCAGCTAGGTCCCTGGTCGTATAGGGCCTTATAGGTCAGTAAACCGACCTTGCAGGTGATCCACCACTGTACTGGCAGCCAGTGCAGTCCGCAGAGGACAGGCATTATATGACTGGTCCTAGAAGTACCAGTCAGAAGCCTGGCCGCTGCATTCTGCACTAGCTGCAAGTAGTGGATATCACCCCCCTAGTAGCCCTAGGTAAAGGGCATTGCAGTAGTCAAGGTGGGAGGTAACGAAGGCGTGGACCAAAATTGGAAAATCATCAGAAGGAACCAGGTGCTTCACCTGGGTGATTTTCCTCGGATGGTAAAAAGAGGTTTTGACAACAGCAGACACCTGTGATTTAAGGGTCAGGCAGTCATCAAGTATAATGCCAAGGTTCCGCACCTGCTGTGAGGTGGCTAACTGGGCACCCCCAAGCCAAAGATTCGAAGGTGATCCTGTCAGTAAACCTGCCCCCCAACAACCTGGATCCACAACCAACACCTCAGTTTTTTCTGAGTTTAACCACAATCAACTCACACTCATCCAATCCTGGATCTCGGTGAGACAGTTGTTAAAGACCGAGACAGCATCACCCTGGCCAGGCATAAAGGACATGTATAGCTGAGTATCATCTGCATAGCAGTGGAAACTCAAGCCGCACCACCTAATAATCACTCCCAATGGTAGCATATACACCACAAACAACATGGGTGCCAAAATAGAGCCCTGCGGCATCCCAGAGGATAGGGAGAGTGATGCCAAGGAAAAAAATCCCAGACACCACCCTCTGAGTTCTACCCTCAAGGAATGATCAAAACCAGCTGAGGACTGAACCAGGCAGTCCACAGATAAACTGCAGGCATTCTAGCAGCACTCTATGGTCCATGGTATCAAATGCCACAGAGAGATCTTGAAGGACCAAGATGGAATGGGTCTTTTGATCTCTCGCTATTAGGAGGTCATTTAGTACCTGAACAAGGGCTGTCTCGGTACTATGTCTCTTCCTAAATCTGGACTGGAGAGAATCATAGACATTGTGGCTGGTCAAATGATCATCCAGCTGTGACGCAACCACCTACACAATAATCTTAGCCACAAAGTGTACTGTAGGTTAGAGACAGGCCTGTAGTTAGCCAGAAGGTCCAGGTCCAAGGAAGGCTTCTTAAGAAGGGACTGAATCACAGCTTCCTTCAGGGGATCAGGCAAGATCCCTCACCAAAGACAACCAGACTATCTTGGCAAGGACTGGGTCGATTTTATCCACACATCCTACTAAAAGGCATGTGGGGCCCTGGTCCAAACTACAGTTGGTTGGTTGCAGCGACTGGACGACCATCACAATGTCATTGACTGTGGGCAGATTGAAGTCAGATCACACAAACTGGGTGTCTGCCACCTCCTGCCAACCACCTCAACTCCTATTTAAGAGAGTTAAGAGGAGATTGGACCTGATTGTGGCAACCTTATCTGCGAAGAATTAAGCAAACTCCTCACACCGTTTCTGTGAAAACACACTTCCAGGCTGAAGGCAGATTGGATTGCACAGTCTGTCCACGGTCTGGAAGAGCTGGGCTGGTTGATTCTGTACAGCAGCAGCAATTTCCCTGGACAGGAATTCTGCCTTCTTATGGGTAATTGCTGATTGATAGACCCGATAATGGTCCATCAAACTAAGCCTATCACATTCCAGACCCAACTTCTGCCAATACATCTCAAGCCTTCGTTCCACTCTCCTCAACTCCCTCAAGGTCTCGTCAAACCAAGGAGACCTGTGGCGAAGAGTGAAAGGATGAACATGAACAGGAGCAAAGTAATCCAGAAACCCTACAACTGCATTGTTAAAGGCAAGTACCAGGTCCCCGGGATCCATGCATTCACTCAGTAAACTTGATAGGTCCAGCACCACCATCAGGCCCTCCAGGGTAACACCCCTCAAACGGCGGTACCGGACCATCTCCATAGGGGCCGGCCTACTGGGGGCCAGAAACTAGAACAATGGTGTGATGGTCAGACGTGAGACTGGTTCCACCACCAAAATATCTCCATCCCCAGGAGAAATACCAAGTCCAATGAATGACCATCTATATGGATCAAGGAGAAAATAACCTGTGTGAAGTCAGAGAATTCATCAACTGGAAGTCTTGCCCATGCTACCATTTTCCTTTTAGGTAGAAGAGATTTTAGCAAAAGTCTTTAACAACAGGTCTAACCCCACCTCTGGTTCCACCTCCAGCCCTCCCTCTTCTCAGCACAGGAATCCCCATGATACATGCTGGCATGGGGATTGAGCACCCTGATGTCTGCAGGTGGAGGGGGATCCACTAGTGTGATCAAGTTTAAAGTGAAAGTGCCCGCCTTCAGGCACTGTATACTCCCAGTCCGTATGGAGCTTAGTCTGTGGCCTACTCAGCACGGGTGGTAGAAGAGGAGCAAAAGGAGTCAGAAGAAATGGAGGAGGCAGAAGAGGAGAGCACCTCATCTCACCTTCCAGGAAGGGACCAGTGAGTTGGTGATGGGGCAGAGACATCTGCCTGGCTGATCAGGATTCAAACAGCTGTTTGTTGTGCGGTGATCTGCAGACGAAAGGAAAAAGCTGCCACGTGACTGGTGTGGCTTTTTCTTTCCAAATGTACAGCACTTCAGGCAAAACAGCATCACGATCAGCCTGGCTGATGATTGGTGTGATACTGTTGAGCCCCTTGCAGAGCACTCTGCATTGTACAGACAGTGTCATACCCCTCAAAAATCACTCATCCCAAGAAGTTCAACGTGTATGCATGAACATAAAAAGGAGTTAAATATAGTAGAGAAAGAAAGAAGATATATCAAAAAAGAAGGTAACGAGCCAAACTTAATTGTTCAAATTCAAAATGGTTCCATATGCTGCAGCTGGCCAGATCTCTGCTTCTCTTCTTCCTGAGCTGAGAAGAGGGAGGGCTTGGAGGTGGAACCAGAGGTGGGGTTGGACCCATTGTTAAAGACGTTTGCAAAAAATCTCCTCTACCTAAAAGGAAAATGGTAACAGACAGGTCTATAATAGCAAGGTATTTCAAACTGGATTCTGTTAGTGGGATTCCCCCACTTACAAGCAGGCAAGGTTGCTTTCTCCTTTAGACTCCCTGATCTCTGGAATCATCTCCCCCACTCTATCTGCCTTGCACCCACTCTTACCATGCTGAAGCATCAACTTAAGCACCTCCGCACTGCCTCCTGCAACTGCTCTCCTCTCAGCCCCTCCTTCAGTTCCCTTTCACTCCCTCTCTTCCCTCCCTGCCTCTCCTGTTTCTCTCCCCCAGGCACCTTATGCTCCTCTGCCTTTCCTTCCCCTACATCCTCTTTTTTTTTTAACATCTCGTTATCTCCTCTGGGTCGTGGAACTCTCTCAGACAGCATCACCCTGGCCAGGCACAAAGGACATGTATAGCTGAGTATCATCTGCATAGCAGTGGAAACTCAAGCCGTACCACCTAATAATCACTCCCAATGGCAGCATATACACCACAAACAACATGGGTGCCAAAATAGAGCCCTGCGGCATCCCAGAGGATAGGGAGAGTGATGCCAAGGAAAAAAATCCCAGACACCACCCTCTGAGTCCTACCCTCAAGGAATGATCAAAACCAGCTGAGGACTGAACCAGGCAGTCCACAGATAAACTGCAGGCATTCCAGCAGCACTCTATGGTCCATGGTATCAAATGCCACAGAGAGATCTTGAAGGACCAAGATGGAATGGGTCTTTTGATCTCTCGCTATTAGGGGTCATTTAGTACCTGAACAAGGGCCGTCTCAGTACTATGTCTCTTCCTAAATCTGGACTGCAGAGAATCATAGACATTGTGGCTGGTCAAATGATCATCCAGCTGTGACGCAACCACCTACTCAATAATCTTAACCACAAAGTGTACTGTAGGTTAGAGACAGGCCTGTAGTTAGCCAGACAGTCCAAGTCCAAGGAAGGCTTCTTAAGAAGGGACTGAATCACAGCTTCCTTCAGGGGATTAGGCAAGATCCCACTCCAAAGACAACCAGACTATCTTGGCAAGGACTGGGTCGATTTTATCCACACATCCTACTAAAAGGCGTGTGGGGCCCTAGTCCAAACTACAGTTGGTTGGTTGCAGCGACTGGACGACCATCACAATATCATTGATTGTGGGCAGGTTGAAGTCAGTTCACACAAACTGGGTGTCTGCCACCTCCTGCCAACCACCGCAACTCCTATTTGAGAGAGTTAAGAGGAGATTGGACCTGATTGTGGCAACCTTATCTGCGAAGAATTGAGCAAACTCCTCTCACCGTTCCTGTGAGAACACACTTCCAGGCTGAAGGCAGATTGGATTGCACAATCTGTCCATGGTCTGGAAGAGCTGGGCTGGTTGATTCTGTACAGCAGCAATTTCCCTGGACAGGAATTCTGCCTTCTTATGGGTAATTGCTGATTGATAGACCCGATAATGGCCCATCAAACTAAGCCTTTCACATTCCAGACCCGACTTCTGACAATACCTCTCAAGCCTTTGTTCCACTCTCCTCAACTCCCTCAAGGTCTCGTCAAACCAAGGAGACCTGTGGCGAAGAGTGAGGGGATGAACATGAACAGGAGCAAAGTAATCCAGGAACCCTACAACTGCATTGTTATAGGCAAGTACCAGGTCCCCGGGATCCATGCATTCACTCAGTAGACTTGATAGGTCCAGCACCACCATCAGGCCCTCCAGGGTAACACCCCTCAAACGGCGGTACCGGACCATCCCCATAGGGGCCGGCCTACTGGGGGGGGCCAGGAAACTGAACCCAATGGTGTGATGGTCAGACCGTGAGACTGGTTCCACCACCAAGTCAAATATCTCCATCCCCAGGAGAAATACCAAGTCCAATGAATGACCATCTATATGGATCAAGGAGAAAATAACCTGTGTGAAGTCCAGAGAATTCATCAACTGGAGGAAGTCTTGCCCATGCTACCATTTTCCTTTTAGGTAGAAGAGATTTTTAGCAAAAGTCTTTAACAACAGGTCTAACCCCACCTCTGGTTCCACCTCCAGCCCTCCCTCTTCTCAGCACAGGAATCCCCATGATACATGCTGGCATGGGGATTGAGCACCCTGATGTCTGCAGGTGGAGGGGGATCCACTAGTGTGATCAAGTTTAAAGTGAAAGTGCCCGCCTTCGGGCACTGTATACTCCCAGCCCGTATGGAGCTTAGGCTGTGGCCTACTCAGCACGGGTGGTAGAAGAGGAGCAAAAGGAGTCAGAAGGAAATGGTGGAGGCAGGAGAGGAGAGCGCCTCATCTCACCTTCCAGGAAGGGACCAGTGAGTTGGTGAGGGGGGCAGAGACATCTGCCTGGCTGATCAGGATTCAAACAGCTGTTTGTTGTGCAGTGATCTGCAGATGAAAGGAAAAAGCTGCCACATGACTGGTGTTGCTTTTCCTTTCCAAATGCACAGCACTTCAGGCAAAACAGCATCACGATCAGCCTGGCTGATGATTGGTGTGATATTGTTGAGCCCCTTGCAGAGCGCTCTGCATTGTACAGACAGTGTCACACCCCTCAAAAATCACTCATCCCAAGAAGTTCGACGTGTATGCACGAACATAAAAAGGAGTTAAATATAGTAGAGAAAGAAAGAAGATATATCAAAAAAGAAGGTAACGAGCCAAACTTAATTGTTCAAATTCAAAATGGTTCCATATGCTGCAGCTGGCCAGATCTCTGCTTCTCTTCTTCCTGAGCTGAGAAGAGGGAGGGCTTGGAGGTGGAACCAGAGGTGGGGTTGGATCCATTGTTAAAGACGTTTGTAAAAAATCTCCTCTACCTAAACGGAAAATGGTAACAGACAGTTCTATGATAGCAAGGTATTTCACACTGGATTCTGTTAGTGGGATTCCTCCACTCACAAGCAGGCAAGGTTGCTTTCTCCTTTAGACTCCCTGATCCCTGGAATCATCTCCCCCACTCTATTTGCCTTGCACCCACTCTTACCATGCTGAAGCATCAACTTAAGCACCTCCACACTGCCCCCTGCAACTGCTCTCCTCTCAGCCCCTCCTTCAGTTCCCTTTCACTCCCTCTCTTTCCTCCCTGCCTCTCCTGTTTCTCTCCCCCAGGCACCTTATACTCCTCTGCCTTTCCTTCCGCTACATCCTCTTGTTTTTTTAACATCTCTTTATCTCCTCCAGGTCGTGGAACTCTCTCAGGCTCCCATCTCACCTGCCACTCTACCGCCCGCTGTGACCACCACCTTCCTCAAAGGTGTTACTTTCTCCCTGTGGAATCCCACCGGGTCCAAGGTCCATGAGGAGATCGAAGGGGTGGAGGTAAAGGTCTAGCATTGGCGTGTGGTGGCTAGGTCCTCTGGGGCCATCACCTATCTGGGCTGAAGGGTTTTCCACTTGTTTCCTGGTGAGCTCCCTCCACCCCGAGCATGGTGTGCAATGATGCCATTGTGCATAGCAACCATGCCAGCACTAGCCTCTCTCACTTAATCATTTTGGTCCTGCCTCCTGCAGTGCCCCCCGATCTCCAACTGTGGTCACTGGAAAGTAGGACAGGCCCAATGCCCTCCCTCCAGGAGAGGAAAATAGCCCAATGGACACTGAATCCTCTCCCTCCCCTGCCGACCCCAGCACCCGAGCTCACTCCTGAACTTGGGTCACCGGCATAACGCGAGGTGTGGCATCCAGCGCCTCAACCCTCAGCATCGCTGGGTCGGCTCCTACATCCTCTTTAAAGGCACCTCTACTCTATTTCCCCATCTCCCATTTTCTAAGTCCTCTTCCTCTTGCATCAGTCCTTTCTCCTTTCAAATTCTTTACCTTGCATGTTGTAAATTGTAACTGCTAAAATAAAACATGTCTAAAAGCATTACTCTAGTTTCTAAAATGTTCTATGCACAATGGAATCACTGTTTACATTGACTCACATGTACTTGCACTTTGAATAATGCTACCTGAACAACTGCAACTTAAATGTATGTTTGTCAACTTTGTAATTTTTGTATTTGCCCAACTATATCAATGAATGCCTAATTGTTGTTTTACTTTACCATTGTTAACCCCCTTCCCTCTACCCCAGGTTGCACCTGGAAATAAGCCTCGGCTCAGTGTGTCTTTCCTGGTTACCAAAATTTTAAATAAAAATAAATAAATAAATAACAATATTTGTATTGGTGATTAGTAAATGAAAGACACAAACCACTAATTTGTAGATGGAAGCCAATCACAAGATCGGTGGGAGTGATATAAAAAGGCTCCTTATGCTGCCTGTTAGTAGGTGACTAGCCTTGGTTGAGGTAAGATATTGGCTAAACTCATGCTGCTGACAGTTTTGACACTCCTAGAAGCCTTTGGGGGTGTATCCAGCTACAATTATTCTCAGATCCTCTGTCCTAAAATTGAAGGCTTTAAAAGGTCACTGTGACAAGTTTCCATACTGCAACTCTATCATTCTGCATCCTGATAAAAACTGTTAAAAACCAAAAAAACTTTATTCTGAACTTTTCTGCACATCTGAAACATACCCGCAGAGCAGATATCATGAATAAAACTATTCTGCACCAGCTGCACTGCATATTAACTATAGCCTTTTGTGTCTGATTAACCTTCACCTATACCTCCATCACAATGCCCTATTCCCCACCAAAGGCAGCCAGTCCCTACTGTACCAAAGGTAGTAGTAGTAATAGTAGTAGTAGTAAACATTTTTTTTTTTGCAATTTAATAAACTTTACTGAAGTAATACAAGAGACAAAAAAAAACAATAATGACATGATACAAGTGCTACAAAATTAGGGAATATCTTCCTTCACAAGTAGTACATGTTTTTATTTTTATACAGGAAAGGTAGTACAATAACACCATTAGGATTATTAATCCCATTTCAAGGTGCTCCTGTTCAGCTTTTGCATTTACAATATAAAAGCATACAAAACTTAGAACAAAGACATACATACACATACAGACACAGCTTAATCATTACAGTTACATCATATTACTAGTTCTTGTCTTAGAGCAGTGTTCAACATTTTTAAATTCTTTGTAGCTTGGCCACCACTTGAAATAACATTATTCTATGCTTGAGCATCTATAAAAGAAAATATTTTCTCACCAAATTTACTTTTTAACCATGGTACCTTTAAGAAGCCCTTATTAGAACTTCTCAGGGTATCTTTAGTCTCAGATTTTACCAGCTTATCAGACAAATTTACCAATTTGGCTGTATTTATTACCTTATACACAATATTTGCCCAAGCTACAGATATTCTATTTTTTATTGCAAGCCATGCTAATTTATCATATAGAAAAGAAAATAATGGATAGTTCAGGGTGTATTACCGGTTAGTAATACCGTCAAGAGGTTCAGGACATGTAAGAACCTCGAGAACGCAGCTCCAGAAGTTCCTACATGTCCTGAAACTCGAGATGGTATTCTGACTGGTAATGCACCCTGAACTGTCTATTGTCTTTTTTAATATATGGATCCAACTTTTTTTTGTGGGCGGTCGGCTGCTGACATGAGTGATTCCATTAGTCTTGGCCGACCACCACACTGCGTCAGTTCATCTCATTCTCTCCAGCTCACACAAACACAGGACACTGCCTTCCTCTGTCTCTTTGTAACCTGGCTGCTTGCATACACGGGACAGTAAAACAAATATGTTTTTTTGTCATACCTTCTCTTCTTTTTGTGGAGGTGGGTTCAGGATCAGCCAGATAAGTCTGTGTGAAAATAAAAAAAAAAAAGGATGTACCATGCACAGTATGTGCTCTCGCTAAGCGACAGATGACCGCCATGTTGTGAAAAGCATTTTGGCCACCCACAGACAGAGAGCAGCCAATGAGCAGCTGTGTTGTGAGAGTCAATAGTTGATTGACATTTACAGTAAACGATAGGATTATCACTCTCGAAGTGTGGTATTATCACTTCGGGAGTGATAGTATTACCAAAATAAAATTGTATGCCTTACAATAGTATTCATTTCACAGTCCATATATTAATATACAATGGTGTGTTCTCAGGTCTGCTCTCAATATAAACCATGCTAACTGATGATATATTATTTCTACCTTTCTTAAATTTGCTGCATTTGCCAATCCATATATGTGTATACCATAGTCCATAATCGGGAGTAAGAACTGATTTATCACTTTCTTTCTTTTGTCAAAGTATAAGCAGTAACTGGTTCTTCTCATGGCCCCTAATTTGACACTCAGATTCTTCACTAGTTATGTTATATGATCACCCGATTTCAACTTATTATCTATCCAAAGTCCAAGATATTTATAAAGTGTTACTTGAATTAAATGTTCTCCTGTTCTAGTTGTTATTTTTAACTCTTGTTCTTTAGCTTTCCCTTTTTTTGTTGTTGTTGGATCAAAAAACATAACTTGTGATTGTTTGCTACTTGGCATCAATTTTGAATTTTAAAACCACTCCTGGATTTGGAGTAAATCCTTATGTAAGTTTTGTTGAAATTGAACCAAATTTGTATCATATGACAATATTGCAGTATCATCTGTGTATATTCACAGCTGTTGTTGTTTCCAATATATTTGGTGATTAATTTGTGTAAGGTACTTTTCTACCTTGCTGCTTAGGGAATGTTAGGGTGGCAGGAGGGAAGAGGATAGTGTATGAGTCCCAAAGTAAATGTGCCCTGATTTTCTTTTGTTTGTTTAATCCATTCATTTACAGCCTGCTGAAAAACATTCTCAGTGGCACCCCCCCCACCACACAGCTGCTTGGAACTCAGCTTGTTTCCCAGCACGTACACTTAATTTGTTTTTAATTGTAAGTTCCTTTGAGCTTTGATGAGCATGAGACTTGGCCCCACAGATCAGGGATGCCTCCAGGGATTTGTCTGGTGGCATTAGGTTCTCAAGACAGCAGTTGGAAGCAAGGCGAGGAAGACAAGAGATAGAGGTGGCCTATAGCCTTTGTGTGAAGAAAATAAACAAATCAAAATGAAAGAAAGAAACAATATGGTTCTCAAAAGAGGTGGCAGAGAAGGTTAGGGAGAAAAAGATAGCATTCAGGAAGTATAAGGAAACACAGAAGGAGCAGGACAGAGAACTGTACCAGTTAAAGCAGAAGGAGGCGGGGAAGGCAGACAGAATACCAAAGGCTGAAACTGAGGAAAAGATAGCCAGCTCTGTTAAGAAGGGGGATAAAACCTTTTATAGGTACATTAGGTAGCAAAGAAAGACAAAGGGAGGGATACTGAGGCTGAATATAGAGGAAAGTGGGTGAGCAGAGAGGGACAGTGAAAAAGCAGGGATACTGAACAAATACTTCTGCTCAGTATTCACAAAAGAAGAGTAGACGGAGGTACCTAATCCAGTCAATAGAAGCACTCTAGATAGGGGGTCAATATTAGTCCTTTCACAGAAGAAAGGGTTCTGAAAGAACTCCTAATACTGAAAGTGGACAAAGCAATGTGGCCTGATGGGATTCACCCAAGAATTCTAAAAGAACTAAGGGGAGAACTAGTAACACCATTGACTACACTTTTTAACAAATCATGGGAGGATGGTGTGGTACCTGAAGACTGGAGGAGGGTGGATGTCATTCCCCTTCACAAAAGTGGGAGCAAGACAGAGGAAGGAAACTTAAGACCTGTCAGTTTGACCTCAGTGGTAGGTAAAATGATGGAATCACTTCTGAAGGAAAGAATTGTTGAGTACTTAGAGGCCAGTGGGGGCACAGGACCCAAGGCAGCATGGATTCACAGTGGGAAGGTCATGTCAGATGAATCTAATTGATTTCTTTGACTGGGTGGCCAAAGAAGTAGACCAGGGAGGGGCTGTTGACATGGCCTACCTAGACTTTAGCAAGGCATTTGACACAGTCCCGCACAAAAGATTAATAAACAAATTAGCCAGCCTGGGAGTGGGTCCCAGGGTGGTAGCCCGGTTAAAACATTGGCTAGACAACAGGGCAAAGAGGGTAATAGTAAATGGAGTCCACAGTGAAGAAAGGGTATTACTGGTGGGGTACAGCAGGGTTCAGTACTGGGTCCGGTCCTTTTTAATGTCTTTATAAGTGACATTGCAGAGGGACTGGAAGGAAATGTATGTATCTTTGCAGATGACACAGAGATCTGCAACAGGGTTGATACACAAGGTGGGGTGGAAAGGATGGGAAAGGACTTGGCAAGGTTGGAGGAATGGTCAAATGTATGGCAGCTTAGATTAAATGCAAGGAAGTGCAAAGTAATGCACCTGGGAAACAAAAACCCAGGCGAAGATACACAATGGAGGGTGAGATACTGACAACAACAAAAATGGAAAGGGACCTGGGGATAGTTATATGAGATGACCTAAACGTGAGCAAGCAATGTGAGAAGGCAGTAAGGAGTGCTGGGGGAATACTGGAATGCATAGGGAGAGGCATCACCAGTAGAAAACAGGAAGTTGTTATCCCTCTGTACAGACAGTTGGTGAGACCCCATCTGGAGTACTGCATGCAGTTTTGGAGACCCCCATCTCCGCAAAGACATAGACAGGGTGGAAGCTGTCCAGAGGAGGGCAACCAAAAATGGTGCAGGGTCTGCACCAGAAGACATACAAAGAGAGACTAAAGGAACTTAATATGTATACCCTCGAGGAAAGGAGGAAGAGGGGGACATGATAGAAACTGTCAAGTACCTCAAGGAAATAAAGTCCAAGAGGGTAGCATCTTTCAGAAAAAGAGATGTGTAAGAACAAGGGGGCACAATTTGAAGATAGAGGGGGGACAGCTCAGAAGTAATGTAAGGAAGAACTTTTTCACAGAGAGGGTTTTGGATACATGGAACAGCCTTCCTGAGCAGGTCGTGTAGTCAAAAACAGTGGGGGAATTCAAGAATGCATGGGACAGACATACGTCAATGCTAGTGGGGGGTAGGAGGAAGTAGGCTGTTGGTTAACTAGGATCTGCAGCTTATCCATTAGGTAGGGAAATGGGCAGACTAGGTGGGCCAAGCAATCCTTATCTGCCATCAAATTCTATGTTTCTATGTATAGAGGATGTAAAGTTAAGGAAATTATTACCTGTCAAAGCCTGCAGATTCCCTTAATCCCTTCTGCCAAATCCAGTGCGGTAGCCTATTATGCAGCTCCTTCCAACTACCTTGCTGCAGTTCAGCATCAGATCCAGTCACAACATCAATTGATCATATTCCCCAACCCAGCAGCAGTCTCAGAAGTGGCATTTCCTGCATTACTCAGCCATCTAAGCAGCAGCAGCAGCAGCAGAGAGTCTAAGACCGTGGTGGTCATTAGGCTATATGTCCAAAGAAAAGCATTTTTTTTTATAATAAATCATGCCAGCAGGTGCATAGGGAGAAAGAATCCATCACCATTCACATGACTGGGGCAAGTAAAGTCCCACGATACAGTAAGGCCACAAGAGGGCTTATTTGCATAAAATAATTGGTCTGGGTAAGTGTCTTAGTGAAGACAGTCTGTCATTATTGTTCACTGTATTGCAGTAGTTAAAGATTGTCTCCCTGAGCTGTGCTCAAAAGACATTGTTTATGTTAGAAGTACTCCTGCTTATGAACTGTGCCTAAGAGAAAACTGTACTTGGGAGCTTAAGCAGCAGCCAGGTAGGAAAGAGGGATGGAGTTATATTCTGTTTTAACTGAAATATTTGAATAGTTTGTAAGTGAAATTAGTTTTATGTGTTAAAAATTATTACCTTGAATTAGAACTGTTACATTGTAACTTTGGTGGCTTGGGGATAGTTGTTTGGCAGGGATACTTAGAGGGAAATTTAAATGTGTTGTTTGCCTGGTGTTTGGGGGATGGGACATTAGCTGCAATTACCTTGTCTCTAAACAGGAATTAACTTGGCTTTCATTGTTCACTTGGGAGCTTAAGCAGCAGCCAGGTAGGAAAGAGGGCTGGAGTTATATTCTGTTTTAACTGAAATATTTGAATAGTTTGTAAGTGAAATTAGTTTTATGTGTTAAAAATTATTACCTTGAATTAGAACTGTTACATTGTAACTTTGGTGGCTTGGGGATAGTTGTTTGTCAGGGATACTTAGAGGGAAATTTAAATGTGTTGTTTGCCTGGTGTTTGGTAAGAGCCCTTCTACCCACCCTGTTTTGTATGCCTTCTTAAATACTGAAAAGCCACTGGGGGTTGGGATTGAAGGGCTGAGTATTTCTGTTTGGGACTGAAATTCGAAGCAACAGGAGCTGGTGGGCCTGTGACATCGTATGGTACCTGATGTCTGCTTACATACACTGTTAGTGGGACCAGACACACACTGGACTGTATGTGTTTGTGAGACTTGGGAACGTTATTGGTGGGGTTGAAATTGGGTTTGTAAATAACTACAGTCAGTATAGAGAAAACTGTACTCCAGGGGAAAGGGACTGAGAAAAGGGGGTGTGCTATTATAAACAGAGGGGAATAATCAGGGTGGCCATATTCCACCATGGCAGGCATCTTTGGAAGGGTTGTAGGCTGCACAGGCTGTGGGATGGCAATAATTCTAAATTGGGCCTGGAGAGATGGAGGCTGCCCACTCTGTAGACAGCTATCTTGTATCAGGAGTGAGGTATATTGGTTAAGGAGTAAGCTGTGGGAGCTGGGGGTGTCCAAGGATAAGGGGTGTGGATATGGGCAGCAGAAGGGTGGGGCTGAGGGGAGGCTGGGGCAACGCTCTGAAATTACAGGACGTTATGTTACAGCAAGCAGGAGGGGGGATATTAGGGACAGAGGACCCTTAGATAGGGAAGTTGATGCTAAGGGGAAAGCGTATGGGGTGAACATTCTGAATACAAAGAGACTGGAGGGGGAAGAGTCAGGAGGGGCTGTTGTGCGGAAGCCTAAAACAGCAGACTGTGGGAAGGGAGCTCCTAAGATGAACAGTGCAAGAGAGGAAGAAGAGGTCAGTTTAGAGATGCAGTCAGGGAAACTCGGTTACTTGATGGAGGCTGATATAGAGTGTCACAATAAATTTGAGCTACTAAGCAACCTAGAGGGAGGAAGGGTTGGTGGAAATGAGGAAACTTATACAGAGGCCGGGGAGGTAGCGATACCAATAGGGCATCACAGACCAGCTATGGAAAGGATAGACATAGTCCCAGAGGGAGAAGGGGAAACATATATGTTAAGCAAATGGGGGAGATGCAACATATTCCAGACATGAGGGAGGAGAGCATGATTGGAGAGAAACTGGGAGACAAGGAGGTGGGAGAGGAGCCCCCCTTCAGCTGGGAGGTCAGTACCAAGGATGGGGCCCTAGCTAAAGGGGACCCACAGAGAACCTCTGGAAGCAGGGGTACTATTACAAGGGGGGAGGATGGTGGTGTGGGGGAAGGGGAAACCATCAGGGCCAGGATAAATGGTTCAGATAAGAGAGGGTTAAAGGGGACACCTATTCAGAGGGGGTTTGAGTTAAGTGGGCAAAATAGCAAGGGAGGCAGAAAGGGAAGGGTGACAAGGGGGTCTCTAATAAGGCAGGAAGACTCCCATGAAATTGAGATCATGAATAAAGGGGAAGGGGGCTGAGAGGGCATAGTGGAGGTAACCATAAGGATGATGGCGGTGTTAAGGTTCTGTTACTGGGAGACTCGATGATTAGGGTATCCATTGGGAGGGACAGGGGTGGATGCCATAGCCAGGTGAAGGTAATGAGTATCTCTGGGCTGACAGTGCACAGAGCAAAGTTCATAGTGTATGAAATGGTTAGGGATTGTGGAGAAACTTGTTTCCTGGTGCATTTGGGAACTAATTATCTAGAGGAAATAGCATTTTGGAAATCAAGCAAGGTTCAAGAACTTGCCAGAGTCTGTCGGGATAATGGATGCAACATTTCCTTTCGGAGATATTGCCAGTACCAAAGGCCTCAGTGGAGAAAAAAAAGCTCACAGAGGTTAATGACTGGCTCAGGAAGTGGGTGAAGAGAATGGGTTGGGGGTGTTAGGGAACTGGAATGGGTTTGGGAGATAAGGACTATATGCCAGGACAGGTTTCATCTTGCCCCATTAGGGAAGGAAGTCCTTAAACAGGGATGGCTGACTACATACAAGAAAGGTGGGGTTTAAACATGAGGGGAAGGGATGAGGAGGGGCTGACCAGAAGCCCTCTCCTCCAGATGAGGGTAGCCATCAAGCCCAAGAGGGAGGGGAAACAGACTGGAGGTGGAGGTTTCAGGAGGAGCAGGGGAGGATGGAAGTATAAGGAATCTGGGTGAGGTTCGACAAAGAGGATCAGGGATAAGGGGTGGGGGTTGGTGTTAGTAAATGCCAGGAGCTTGGGAAACAAGTTGCCAGAGTTCCAGGCCATGCTGTTCAAGGGGGGTGGATGTGGCGGCGTCACGGAGACGTGGGCCAACAAAAACCACGACTGGGACCTAAATGTACAGGGGTACACTATGCTTAGGAAGGATAGAAAGGAGGTCAGAGGGGGTGGAGTGGCTATGTTCATTAGAGATGATATAGAAATTGCTATGGTAGAAGAGGCAGAGAGAGCGTGGAGGCCTTATGGGTCTTCCGATCCCCAGCAGGAGATAAGGTCAAGCTGGGAGTAGCATATAGCCCCAGGATGAGTGATGTTCTAGAGGATGGTTTGCTGGACAACATCATTTGCCCAGTGTGGTCCAAAGGGAAGGAGTGGTGTTGATGGGGACCTTAATATGCCAGGTACAAACTGGGAGAACCATGTCCTTTAAGGTGGCCAAGGAGCAGAGGCTGCTGGATGGCTTCCAGGATGTGTTCTTAACACAGCATGTGATGGAGCCCACAAGGGAGGGCATGTCCTGGATGTGGTTCTGGCAGATGGGGGATCTGTAAGGGACATAGCTGTACAGGACCCCTGACTGGGAGTGACCACAATACTGTCTGGTTTCAAATAAGCATGGGGGAGTGGGGGTGAGATCTAGGACACTGGCAGTGGACTTCAGGGGGCAGACTTTATGGGCATGGGAAATATTCTCAAGGATCACTTGAGAGGATTACCTCAATGACAAGTGTGGAAAGGAGATGGGAGGTCATAAAGCGGGGACTTCATGGGGCAGTCAGGATCTGCGCTAAGTTGAAGCGTAAGGGAGCAAGGTCCGTAAACCATGCTGGTGGTCCAGTGAGGTACAGGTAGCAGTCAGAGAAAAGGCGACCTACAAAAATATAAAACAACAAGAGGGATAGGGATAAGAAATGTACCAGCTTGCATCTAGAAAAGTCACCCGTATGGTGAGGGAGCAAAGTCAGTAAAGGCAGCGGCTGGCACAGGAATACATGGAGGGAAAGGGTTCTTCCGTACATTGGGGGCGGAGAAAAACTAAGACCATCTCAGCAGATTGAGATCAGAAGGAGGGTGGGTGGAAGAGGCGAGGGACCAGGCAGAGGTATTTGCAGTACTTTGCCTCTGTGTTCACTAGGGAGGGATGGGATATCTACAAAACAAGGCATGAAGGGGATAGAAGCGGCAGGGAGTGGGATCAGGGGAGCAACAGAAATGGAGCAAGAGGAAGGGAAAGGTACCCCAGGGGGTCACATCTGGATAAGGATAAAAAGACCAGTAAGGGGAGGGGACGGATGATGCTATCTCCACCAAAAGGGTGTGGTTAGCCCTCAAGGCCCTAAAGAAAGACAAATCTCCTGGGCCGGATGGCATTCATCCGAGAGTACTATGAGAATTGGCAGACATACTGGCTGCACCCCTGGCGGAGCTTTTCAGCAGGTCACTTGAGACAGGGAGGGTACCTAGGGATTGGCGAGAGGCACATGTGGTACCAATCCATAAAGGGGGGTCGAGGGAAGTACCAGGTAATTATAGACCCATCAGTTTGACCTCGGTGGTGGGAAAATTAATGGAGAGTATACTAAAGGAATGATTGGGGGTGTACTTGGAGGAGGTGGGAGGTCTGGATAGTCGGCAACATGGGTTTGTGCCAGGTAGATCATGTCAAACCAATCTTGTGGAGTTCTATGAATGGGTAACATCAGAACTGGACAGGGGTAAGCCTGTGGATGTATTATTCTTGGACTTCAGCAAGGCGTTTGACTCTGTCCCCCAATGGTCTGGTGGAGAAACTGATGGGGTTAGAGTAGGCCCTTTGATGGTCAGATGGATTGAAAACTGGCTAGCTGGACGCACTCAGAGTAGTGGTCTGAGGGAGCTCTCAAACCCTAGAGAGGTTGGTAGTGGGGTACCACAGGGCTTGGTCCTGGGTCCGATCCTGTTTAATGCATACATATCGGACATCAGGAGGGTATAAGTGTGAAATGAGTCTCTTCATGGATGACTCCAAGATGGGAGCAGTAGTTGAGGGAGAAGAGGGAGGTGGCCTGCAAGGACCTGGACACCCTGGAAGCTGGGCTCACACATGGAAATTAAATTTCAATATCACCAAGTGCAAGGTGTTGCATCTTGGTCGGAAACCCTAAACACAGGTACACCCTGGGAGGGGCTGGAGGCCTCAATAGGGAAAAAGACCTAGGGGTCATGGTGGATACATGTATGAATAACTCTGAGCAGTGCAGGAGAGCAGCTAGCAAGGCAAACAGGATGTTGGGATGCATCGTAAGGGGATCACCTCTAGGAGCAGGGAAGTGATTCTGCCGCTGTACAATGGACTGGTTAGACCACACCTTGAGTACTGTGTACAGTACTGGAGACCACATTTGAAGAGGGACATACAGCTCCTGGAGAGGGTACAGAGGACGACAACAAAGATGATATGAGGGCTGGGGATTTGACTTATGAGGACAGACTTGAGGAGCTCTGCCTGTTTCATTGGAGGAGAGGAGAGACAGGGGGACATGATTGAGGTCTTCAAGTACCTCAAGGGAATAAATAGGGTAAACATGGAGGGATCTTTAGACTAAAGCAGGGAGGTATCACCAGAGGGCATGGTTTGAAGTTGGAAGGTGGAAGGGTGAGGGGGAAAGAGGAGGTTTTCACGAGGAGGGTGGTGGACCCTTGGAATGCACTGCCTGGTGAGCTGGTTCAGAGATCCACAGTGGAGGGCTTCAGAGGGTGGGACAGACACAGAAAGTGGATGTATCAGATGATGGCCTGTCCGGAGGGTGAGGATGGATGATAGGGGTTTCTAGAGAACAAGGGATGGGAGGGTCTCAGCACCCAACTAAGGATCTAGGTTCGAGCAGACTCAATAGACCGTAAGGCCTAATCTGCTGGCAAATAGTATGCTAGTATGTTAGTATGTTTGGGTTAAAGGTGCCCCTTGATTATAAACTATGCCTAACATAGACTGCCTTGATATTCACAGTGCTCTTGAAGTGTGTATGTGCCCCATGAACTGCCTAATGCACTAATTCAAGTAACTGTGTCTGAAACCCTGTATGTGAGACAAAAAAAGAATTAGAGGAAGATCACGTGATGCATAGTGCTGAGTAGCAGCTCCCTCAAGAAGCTCCTGCCTCCCGTCTATTATTTTATCTCATTTTGGCATTCTAATTCACTATTTTCTCTTGTTTTTGAGATTTAACGTTGTGTAATAGCTGTGGCATTCTGGTCTGGTTATATCTCGGACGGATGGAGGCTTACAAGATGAAAGCCCCACAGAAGCATACCCCTCCAGCAACTCCTGAGAAGGCCCCTAAGAAATCCAGGGCCTCGGGTTGTTCTGGGACTGATCCTCCGAGCCAAAGTGGTGATCAGGAGCCTCTAACGCTTTCCAGATTTCTTGAGGAGTTTAAACCCTTTTGAGAAGAAATGAAGGATATGGCAATGGATTTGAAATCGCTATCTAGAAAGCTAGATGAACTCTCACTATCTGTGTCTGATAATACAGCCTGAATTGCGTCTATTGAGCAAATAATTGGTAGTCTCGACCCTGATCTGGTCTCGATGTGCCAGAAATTGTCTCGTTTTGAACCTAAGCTCGAGGACCTAGAGATCGTAGCCGAAGAAACAACATAGTGATCCTCGGTTTACCGGAGGGAGAGGAAGGCCAATATGTTGTGCCATTTGTTCAGAAGCTGGTTGAGCGGGTGGCTGGCCCATCTCCATTCAGCCCCGGCTACATTATAGAGCGTGCCCACAGGGCTTTACGGCCTAAACCATCCCCCTAGGATCCTCCCCGCCCTATTGTGTGCCGGTTTTAGAATTATTTGGAGAGACTGCATTTCTTGCAAAAAGTGCAAGCTTTGCAAGAGGTTCGCTGGGAACATATAAAGCTGAGAAGATCTACATGTCTCGGTTCACTTGAAACACAAAGCGTTCCACCCTATTGTTTCTAAGCTAATTGTAGCAGGTTTGAAGTTTAGGATGGGTTATCCGTCCAGACTACAGATTTCACCTAATGGATCCTGGAAAAGCTACGAAGACCCTGAAGAGGCTTTGAGGAGTCTTAAATCCATGTTGCCAGATCTCTTTAAGGACTCTTGAATGGTCGTGGCGCAGTATGGAGAACTACATGGAGTCAAGAGTTTGAACTTTCATTTTTTCCCTTAGAGAAATCTTCTAAATGTGAAGACTTGGAAATTGCATCTACCGCTTTGGACTGGGGGATCACTGCAGACCGCCCCGACTTTTCTTTTCTCTCTGTCTCATAATGGGCCCACGCTGGTCTGAAGCAGTGGACACTTGGGTTTGGGGCCTTCTCAGGGGTGGATTTGTGTGCCAAGTTTTGGCAGCTACTTTTGTTGGGGGCTGAGGGGGGCCTAGTTCAATTGGTTGTGGGCTAGTTTCTCATTTTTCCTTGTTTGGATTGGTACTGGGATGGTCCTGGGCTTTCTCCATTCCTAATTTTCATTTAGTCGGGTCAGGGAATTGGCCACTAGAGGGCGTTCCAACCTTTGGGGACTCACGAGGAAGCACTACTCAAGGAGGATTTTGCAGTGTTTTACTATTTAGTTGGTGCGTAGTACTCTCAATTTTGCAGGGAGGACCTGTGCATTGGATATAGGCTCGTTGTGGGTAGAGGCAGTTATTATGCCTTCCCTTCCAGTGGAGTGATCCCAGCTTTTCCCATCTCAATTCCCGCTCTCAGTATGAGCTGGGGTATCTTTCCCTTTGGGGGTTTCTAGTCCGGTTCTGGTTACAGGTGGCTCACCCTGTGCTTCTTGTCTCAATCCGGGTTATCACGAACACCTGGGTAGTGAATTGGCCTCCCATTGGTCCCTCTATATCAAATTCTCTTATGTCCATGCTCTGGCTGGATCGAGGTGAAGGCCCAGGACCATTCTCTTTCGTTTGGGGTATAACTCGCAGTGTTTGGTTTCTACACACTGTGATTTGTGTGCAACAGTGCTAACTGTCTGGGTTCATTATCGGGTAGTGGGAGTAGAGGGATTAGAACCAGTACTGTGCTGAGACGTTGCTTGTGACAGTTTGGCGGGGGTGTGGGTGGGGTTTGGGACATGGTTCGAGGGGGGGATGGAGGGGATGGGTGGTTTCTATTTTTGGGGGGCTAGGGAGGAGGGTGGGTGTTACTTTAGTAACCATGGGGATACATGTAAAGGGGATATACATCTCGTGTGCTGAGTGTAATTATTTTAGTTCAAATATTTTTCCTAGATGGCTAATGAGCTAACATTTGCATCTTGGAATGTTAAGGAGATTGGAAAGCAACACAAGCAATATCAGGTTCTCAAACATATAAGTTTGTTCAGTTCACAGATAACCTTTTTGCAAGAAACCCATTTATTAGAATCGGAAGCTTTGCATTTAAAGAGGCAACAGGTGAGAACAATTTATAGTGCCCAGGGCACAACAACCGGGTACGGGGTCATGCTCATGATTAACAGGAGTATTCTATTTGGTTTCCCGACAAGTGATTAATGATACCGAAGGTAGGTTTATCCTGGTTAAAGCTACCCTTTGGTTCGTCCCAATATTATTGGGCTGTGTTTATGGCCCTAATCTGGATGACCCTGGATTTTTTATGAGGTTTATATCTATCATTCTCCCAATGCTTCCCATTAAAATTATTTTAGGGGAAGATTTCAATCAAGTACTTGATCCTTACTTAGACAGACTGGGCAGTGGCCTAGGTGGGGGTACCCCCGGACAGAAAGCATTTAGGGATTTATTAGATCAATGTGGGCTCTGCAATGTCTGGCAGGTTTTACACCCTGATTCTAGGGAGTTTACCTTTAGGTCTATGGCACATGGCTTGCAGTCCCGCATTGACTATTTACTCATTTCTCAATGTCTCCTGCCCGGGGTGAAGACCTCCTCGATTCAACCCAGCCCAATCTCCGATCACTCACTAGTAGTTTGCAATTTGATACTGCTCAATTCATCTAATAGGGAAACTAGATGGAAACTCAATGACCAGCTCCTTAAAGATGTTAAATGTTGCAAACTTATAAGGAAACAAATAGAATCCTTTTTTTCATTAAACCCTTTAGATAGTGCAAAATCTGATATCTTGTGGGGGGCCTTCAAAGCTTTCATGAGAGGGATACTTATTAGCATGGCGGTTGGTAGGAAAAGAGCATGGGAGAAGGAACTAAAATCCTTATTAACCCAAATCAGATCTCTGGAAGTTAATCTTCCGGCCAATCCTCTAGATGAGGATACTCAGAAACTCTTGAAGTTAAAGGATAAATACTTGGGGTTACTTCAAGAGAAAGCAGAACTAGCCATTATTCTTACCAGGGTTAATTACACTGATCAGGGGGAGAAAGCAGGACGTTTACTGGCATTGCGTATTAAACAACAGGAATCAATGAGATTTATCCTGCCCATCAGGTCAGTGGCAGATGGATCTCTTAAGGTGTCTCCCACTGAGATAGCTCAAGAATTTGTTGCTTATTATTCCAAATTGTATATCGACATGGAGCACTCCACCCGTCCTGAAGACATAGAGGGTTATCTAAGGGGACTCCCACTTGCCCCCTCTCCCTGGCCGGTGTAGTGACGCTCTCATTGTCCCTATTTCCCAGAAGGAAATTGATAAGGTTATTAGTGAGTTGCCTGCTGACAAGGTCCCTAGTCCAGAGGGATTTTCTGCTTTTTTTAACAAGGTTTTTCAAGACCTCCTCTTATCAATACTTGGTTGCTTATTTCAGCAAATCCTATCTGGGGCAGAGACAGATCCATATCTCTATGAGGCCCTGATTGTCCTGCTTCCTAAACCTGATAAAGATCTCAAACTGGTTCAAAGTTACAGACCTATCTTGCTTTTAAACCAGGACATTAAGATCCTCTCTAAAATTTTGGCTCATAGGTTGGCAGTGGTTCTTCCTGGGTTAATAGGTACAAACCAGGTTGGATTTATGAAAGGGCACTCATCTTCTGATCATTTACGCACCTTTTCGCATGTCTTCTCAGTTACCAGGGATGCGGAGTTCCCTGCGGGCTTGGTCTCCCTGGGTGCCAAGAGGGCATTCGACCGTGTGAACTGGAACTTTTTGTTCTGCACTCTGGAGGCCTTCCACTTCCCCTCTCTGTTTACCTCCTGGATTGCTGCCTTTTATAAAAATCCCTCGGCAATAATTTATGCGAATGGGACCTTTTCCCATTCTTTCTCGCTTCACTCGGGTACTAGACAGGGGTGCCCCCTTTCCCCTCTATTATTTAACTTATATCTGGAACCTCTTATTCAAAATATTCTCAATAACGATTCCATACAAGGGGTGAGAATTGGGCGGCATGAAGTCAAAGTCATTGCATATCCAGATGACCTGTTAATACACCTGTCCCATCCGGTATCCTCCGTCCCGGCCTTACTAAGGGAAGTAGTAAGATTTAGTGCATTGTCCAACTACAAATTGAATGCCAGTAAGTCCCTATTTTTCCCATTAAACCACAAAGATTTCAAAACAGACATTAGCCCTTTTGGACTATGTTGGACACCCAGGTCATTCAAATATCTGGGTATCAAACTTTCACGTAACCCATAGCATGGTTCAAGGAAAATTTAGATTCCCTATTGCAAGGGATTACACATGACCTTGAGAGGTGGTCTAAACTCCCTATCTCTCTGTGGGGCCAGATCAACATAATTAAGATGAATATATTTCCTAGGATTTTCTACCTGTTGTCCCTTCTCAACACCTTTATTCCTTTACTCTGGTTCAAAAAGGTACATGGTGTTTTCACTAGATTCATCTGGGCCGACAGGTATCCCCATTTGGCTTATCATAAGTTGGCAGCCCCAAAGCTGGCGGGGGGCTGCGAATCCCCCATCTGGCTATATATCACTAGGCTAGTCATCTTGCAAAATGTTCACAGTGGGTATCTCCCAGCCCAGAAGAAATGCAACCCATCTGGCTCAAAATAGAATTGGATGCAATCAATGACAAAAATCTGGATCCTCTTGCCTTATTTTTCTTAGGTTATCCCAAGTATGTGTGGCTGTAGTGTATTCCACGATAAGGACCTCCTTAAAGGTCTACTCACAGATATGTTCCTTTTTGCAGTATTCCCCCCATCTGGACCTGGCCCAGTCTATCTGGAACTCTCCATCATTTACTATTAACAAGAGTCAGATTTCCCATCTTTGGTTGCCTCAACTGAGAGAGGGGATGCTCTTGGCTTTTACTGATCATAGGGGGCATTGGTTATCAGTGGAAGAGATGGTTAGGAAATTTCTCATCCCGCCTTCTTCCTACTTTAAAGTCCTGCAATTGAAACACTTACTTGTAATTACCCTGGGTAGTACTCCTCCTTCTCAGAATATCTCTTCTCTGATACCCGAGGTATCCCCACTTTCTGGCTCTCCTGGTGCAATTTCTAAACTATATCAGGTTTTGTTTCATAAAAAGTTTGGGGGTCCATTTGGGCCATCAAGATTTTGGAGTAATTTTTTCCCTCACCTTCAGCTGGATTGACATTCTCTCTGGAAGTCATGTCATAAATTTATTTCTCAAGATAGATTGTGTCTCATGCAATATCACATATTGCACAATTTATATTACTCCCTGGCCAAACTTCACAGGTGGGGTTACCTAGACTCAAACAAGTGCAACAAATGTTCACAGGATGAGGGCACACTTTTTCATATGCTTTGGTCTTGTCCAAGAATCTTTACCATATGGGTTTCAATCCAGACTTCCTTAGACCCCTTGTTGGGCCTTCAAGAATATTTTACCCCTGAGATATGTGTGTTAGGGGACCTGTCCTCTATTAAAGTCAGGGTATGCAAATTTCATATTTCCATGGTTGCCCTGTCAGCTAAGAAAATAATTCTCCATCCCTGGAAAGACAGGTCCTCCCCTTCTTTCCAGGAATGGGTAAGAGAAGTATTATCCAACTTGCGCAAAGAAAAAGCAATAGCCAGTCTGCACAATACTCTGGCAGTCTATACTAGAATTTGGGATCCCCTTCACTCACTAATCTCTCTGGTTCCAAACTAAACCTATACTAGGGTTATTGCTTCTATATGTTTTTTGGTTAGAGGCTCAGCATCCACGAGTACTGAGATGGGTTACTGCAGTAAGGGGAGGTTGGGGGGCAGCATTCTTTCACTATGTATCAATGAGTCTCTAACAGTTTTCTCTGAATGCTGCCTTTTATGGTGGAAAATGTATGAATAAACTTTAAATTATAAATAAAAAAGAGAATTAGAGGCTATTTTCAAAGCAAACTTTAGTACCCCACCATTCAGTGCTCTCTAACTGAGCTTTCTCAAAGGCTGTGCCTAAGCAATTGCATGCCATGTGCAAAGTAACTATACTTTAAAACTGTACCAACAGCACATACCACTAACCACAACTTGAAGGGTAACAGTAACAGTCTTTATGAACCCATGGTATGCTCACTGTGAACTTTAATTACATGTCGTGCTAATAGTTTGTTTGATGCAGGAATTTTAATACTTAATTGCAAGATCCAGACACGTTGTTCATTACACAATCCAAGCACCAAGTTGAACTTGCATGCATGAATTGTAGAATCACTGATTGTATGCTGAAAAGAACAAAGGAATGGTCACAAGAAAGGGTTAAGTAATAGCTAAGGACTTCCCATCATCAATCTTCCGTTCTTGCTAATTAGGATTGTTCATCACTACTCATTCCTTCTGGTATTATCCTTCCCCAAAAGGGAATCAGGTAGCTCAGGGGACAGGGAACCACCCCAGCTAGGAATCTGACATCCAGTGGATTTAGGCTTTTCTTTTCACAGGTTCTTCTGCATTCCATTTCCAAAAGTTCTACTTTAGCACAGAGGTTTTACAGTCATCCAGAGGTTCTCCTGCTTCTTTTTGTCCAAAGTTCTACATTGGCATGGAAAGCCTATTATCATCATAAGAGTCTTCTGCATCTCATTTTCCAGAGTTCTACATGAGCCTGAAGATTCTTCAGTCATCTAGAAATGTTTCTATATTTCTTGTCCCTGAGTTCTATGTTTGACCAGAGGTTCTACAGCTGTCTCAGAATTGTCTTGCATTTGGTTTTCACCGTCATTTTTCTACTCTTCAAGTTCAACGGAACCAGTCAACCAGCCAGAGAAGGAAAGTACACTGGCATTTTTGTCCATCTAGGAACACTTTATTTATTTATTTATTTTAAAGTTTTACTAGGAAGACACGCTGAGCAGACTATTGCTCAATTCCAGAGGTGGGGAGGGGATTGGGGAGAATACACATAGAATACAGTTTACAATGAACAAGCAGGCAAACATACAAGAGCAGTGCAGTACAGTAAGTAGTTGTGCAAGGCACAAACACTATAAGATCAAAATACGTCACATAGTTCCAGTCACATAAAAGAGAAACTAGGCCCTAGTGACAAAACATAACTTAGTTGCATGAGCAGGTGGAGGAGAAGTGTGCTTTGAGGAGTGTGTTGAGTTGCTTACTGGGGAGGGCATGCCAAACGCCCATGAGAAGGGAGCTCCACAGTTTAGGCATGTGATATTTAAAGGCTACCTGGCCTGTGGTGGTGGACATGTGTGGAACAGCCAAGGAATGGGAGTCGTAGTTCCTAAGTGAGTACATAGGGAGGGCTGGGGTTGTTAGGACTGAGGTGAGGTAGGGAGGTGGGGACTTGGCCAAGAACTTAGCTGTGATCCTAGTGCAGTGGGATTGTCTCTGGTTCTGAAGTGATGGGAGGTCTAGGGTCTAGTAGAGGATACAATGATGGGTGGTGGACAAAGTGGGCTCAATCTGCTCCGTGAAGTGATTCGCGGACAAAAGCCGATGGCGTGCTCCCCAAAGGCAGTGAGTACTTCACATTATAATGAGGAAACAAAGTCCATTGGAAGCAATGACTTAGCGACCTCTCCACCTCCCAGGCCACTACTCTGCCAAATTTAAGGCGAAGTGCATTGCAGGCAGTACACTTCGCCTTACTTCACCTTGTTTTTGAACTCCAAAGGTGGATTTTGCAGTGATTCATGGGATTTCAGGTCACATGGGCTCTATATTGATCTGCACAGCCTCAGTTTGGGGTAGTATGAGTAGGAAGGAGTAGGAGACAGTGTGCTCTGATAGCTGTATGTGATAAGAATCTTGGAAAAGCTGTTCAAAAAGCATTTTTGCTTTTTTTGGGGGGGATCCAACTTTAGTTCATCGATTGTAGGAAACCCTCCTGTGCTCATGTCATGGAGCATTTTGGTTTTTGTGTGGATTTTAAATGTTAATTTACAACATTGAGTGTGTATAGTGAAAGATAGTGAAAGTGTGCTTTGGGGAAGGGGCGTATCTGTGGTGTAGGTAGATTTAAGATGGAGAAATAGTGATGTCTTTGTTTTTTGGTTATATTTTTGTTATGACTGACTGTGTTAATGTACACACAGTAATGTTGTCAGTAATAGTTGACATGTTCTTGCTGTTTGTTGTGTGGATGTGGTGCAGCTGTTCATAAGTTCTGGTTGTTTACATTACAAATTTACAATACGTAACGTGGCATAGTACTGAACTTTTGCATTTGTGACGCATTCCTCATTCAGCATCGTACACAAACTGTTCTGTGTATGAGTGTGTGTGCAGTGTTGGCATGCATCAAATAATACACCTTTTATTGTGCTACGGACTAATGTAATTGCAAGCGCAGCAGTGTGAACCTGCTATCCTCTGCAGCTGTCTGATTTTGCACTGCGATCGTGGTATATGTTCTTAGTTTTGCTGCTTGTAGTGCCGTAAAAATCAACACTGTCTGCATTCAGTGCTCCCCCCACCCCCACATTCAAAAGGTATTTTTTACAAGATTGGATTGTTTTTGTGACCTCATCAGCACCACTGGTTACTGAAGTTGTTTTAATTCTGTGACAGTCTCAGAGTAGTCTCTTATCTGTTGCTGAAGCCACAGTTGTTTATTTGGCTTCACATCCAGCGTTCCTCCAATCAGAGTGAATGTATCAAAATCTGAATTTGGTAAAAATATTTGTGGTTGATCCTCCAAAATGCCTGCAAAGAGATGTGCAAGCAAAGCTGTTTTTCACCGTGAAAATGTTGGCAGTAAGATGGTCTATGGGCGTGGTAGTAGTTCGCAGACGCAGAAGTGCATTGCTGATGTTAGGAAAGGTATTTCTCCTGCAATGTTTTTTATAGCCCAATCAGTAGCTTCACTCATAGTTGGAGGAGATGATGTTTTCCCAGCTGGTGGTGGTAGTGGTGGTGGAGGTAGTATTAGTATTGTTGCGTCAAGTTCTAATTCCGACCAGTGTACCGTATCCAAAAATATTGAGTGTGAAGTAGTGCAAGTGAGTGGCAGCATAGATGATGTCATACTTCCCAGTAACATCCCAGTAACTGAACCTGAGGATTCTGATGATCATGTCAATGATAGCATACAATGTGATATTCCGTCCACCATGGCTTTTAACGTCATGCATTTTCTGTGCAGTGATTCACAGTGTGTTGAAAAAATATCAGGTGATGGTGGTGTAGATGCTGATGATGAATGTGATGATGATGATGATGTTGCTGTTGTTGCAACATGCAGTCCACGTGCTAGCATCCAAGCAGAAGATGTGGATGTGTGTGACGTTGATGAATATGATGATGATGTAATTGACCCCAGTTGGGAACCAGAGAAAAATAAATTAAAAGTGTCTCTGTCTGAATCTGTTTGCAGAAATCCCCCCCTGTAAAAACTTGTGATCTACAGGTTTTAGTTGATGATGATGATGACCTAGTAATCAATATGATAGGTAGTCATGGTGGTCAGTTGCAGTCCAGGTGTGCAGTACCCAAAACATCACGTGCTCCCCCCACACTTCAGTGCTTAAAATAATGGACTTAAAGAGATAGTGTTATGGTAGTGTTGGTTTTGACATTTCGCTGTACCTATTGTAGTACCGGGAGCATGTGTGTAACACTAGTTAACCCTATGAAATGTTTAAATGTTTATATTTCTAATCTTACTGCTTGTTTGATCTGTCTGTGTGCTGCATTCCTATCAGTGGCAGTTCCACATTTTGAGGTGCGGTAATGACATGGTGAGAGGAGTTCTGTCAATCAAGGAGCTAGGGGGCGGTCTTCAATTGTGCACATGATGTATAGCTGTACTGTTGGCATAGCTGTCACGAGACAGTCAGTATGTCAAGGAGCCCTCCGTTTCACTTGTGTGAATGAAGTAGTTGTGCTACTGAACTGCTCGAGTAATGCATGGAGTTAAAGAAAAAAGGAAAAATTTGGGGTTATGTGCGGGCATAGTAGTGTATTGAGCAGTTCGGCTGGGACAGACAAATACTTGAAATTAAGTTCATTTTTTAAGAAGTGTCAAGTTTCCCTGTTGTATTTACCTACTGCCGTTTGAACTGTAGTGATGCCGAAGCGGTGCGTGGTCTATGGCTGTGGAAACACAGCATCTTCTACAGTTTCTCTACATTTTTTTCTGACAGATGTGTCTGTCTGTCACCAATGGGTGTCTTTTGTGAGGAAGGACAGAGTGAATTTCATGGCATCTAAACACTCTGTCATATGCAGTATTCATTTTAGGGCAGAAGACTTCGATATAAGCTGTGAAGTGAGGAAATTAGTGGGCATGCCAGGCAGTCCAGGGTGAGTTGCTCTCAGTGGTTGTGTGGTGCTGTCATCTGTCCTTTCCCCATTGTTTCCTGTAGGAACTCCCCTCTCACCCAGCATGTACTTTACGCTCCACTGGTTAATCCTCGATGTGCTGTGGTCACAGCTGTGATGTGCATGTGTTAGTGACAAAATAATCCGTTGTTGAAATAAATAAATCCACGAAAGGTTCAGTCTGACAGTGCTTCTTCTTTTGGGTAGTTGACTGTGACTGTCATTATAAAAAGCACAAAGTTTTACTGAGAGTACTGGATGTGCTTTTGGTTTTTCCCATCTCATACAGTGGGCTGACTCTCTGATAGGGCTCAGAGGTTGGTTGACAATGACCAGAATTAGGCAAATGTTGTTGACTCCACCTAACCTCCTCCACCCTGTTGGCCCCCTTCTCCCTTCATGCAGCAAATGGTCAATTACCCCCCCCCAAACACACACACTTCCATCCCACACCACCACCCTAATACCCCACACCTAGTGGTGCTGGATGAGTTCGAAATGTATTATTACACGGTGTTGAAGTTTGCGATCATCCTTTCATGTCACATTTTTTCATGATACCGGTTACTCACAAGGCTTAGTATTGCTTGGTTTTCCCGTTGTGTCAGAGTGATGTGGCTGCTGTCTACATTCACTGTCACTGTAGAGAGCAAATCTGTCTAGATGAAGCACCAGAAATGTCAGTGTCTCTGATGATGAATTATACTAGTTATTCACTATATAAGAATGTGGTATTCTTTGTGCACGATTTGATGGGGGAGCATTTGATGTGAAATGATAGTGTTCTGTTCAGTGAGATGTGTAAGGTTAAAAGGCAAAATGAATGAAATACATTTGATATCATGTTTCTCAGCTGCAGTACTTTGCATAAATGTGCATCTGGTTGCCCTGAGCAACGGACATTCAGCAGTTGTCTGCGGTTGTCAGACAGTGTTTTTATTTGTGTTGTTGTCATATGATTGCAGTCCTTTTTTTTTCTGAATTTGTCCTTTTTTTGATATTTTTGGTAATGTATTGTTATTTGTCACTTTGCTATAATTTATTGCCACATATGCTTCCTCAGTTAACATGTAGCTGCATGTGTGTGAAGTGATGGCAGTTTTATGGTCTACTTCTATTAAGCAGCTTGAGCATGTATGTTAAATTGTGTAAGAATAACTGAATGATGTTAAAATCTAGTGTTGTGTGCGGCAGAGAAATGCATTATGTTGTTTCTGTAAATATTTAGGTTTGTAATGTTTATATATTGTAGTAAGTTAGTCTTTTTCTGTTATGTTTGTAAGTAATACTATTTTAACTGTATAACGGAATTACTGGGCTTTATCTGCAATATGTTATTCCTTTTTTTTATTGTTTAGCTTATGTACTTGTGTTACCTGTTTGCAATGCACAAGTGCAATGCTCTTATTCCTATGTGCATCACAGAAGATTTCTGGTTTTCCATTCATGTGGTTTGTGGTAGTGGAATTTTGTTTTATTCTTTTGTATTGTTACTCCTGAGGCCCCATACATAGATATTTTATTGTGTGGTGCTCATTAGTGTTTAGTCTGCATGCAGCACTGTGCTGTATCAAAATGCAGCATCAGTATTTAAAACGATGATCACATTGTTTTGCACTGCAGCTATTGCTCATGAATCTCCTAGTTCTCTTCATTTTGTAATCATCTGCAGCTGCTATTGAGTATCTATCCCCCCTCGACGCAGGGTACTAATTAACCCCTAGTATTCCCTTATCCTCAAATGTAGACTCAGAAAGTGGAAAGACTGCCCATACACCATTTGTTGGATGCTTATCCTGCCCTGGGCTGTAAACAACAAAGCATTGCAACTCTCTGTAAAGGTCTGTTGTTAACTTGTAAAGCAACACTTTGTAAAATTAGCATTGATGCTTGTGCACATGTATAAACCTTTGTCTATCATAATCTGTTTGTTTGTCCTGACGTGGGGCCTTTGCAAAGGAGTCCTTGACTCAAAGGTTATAATTCCGAAATTTAATAAATAAATAAATAAATCTGTATGCATTGGCTGTGATTGACATATAGTAATGCACACTTATCTGTCTGATTATAATTGCAACTATGTTGTATATGCATGTCAGCCACAGTTCATGTCTTTATGGTAATTTCTGTTGTAGGTATCGCTTGAACAAGGGTGCAGTACCAATGGTGTACAGTTCTACTGAAGAGCCACCAAATAAGAATCCTTGATCTATTATAGAGACTCTAGATAGAAGAATGGTAATATGGAATAGTCTGTACTCACATCTCAATACATATTCCAGATGTAAATTGAATTCCTTTTTGTTTTATTGAACACTTCTTTTTTATCCCACCTTGCTGTCCCCTCGACCCACTCCGTCAGACAATTGATCAACCCATACATGTCACTCGCACAGTATTTGCCCCAGAGTGCCAGGCATACTCCATTATCCTTCCCACCTCCTCTTCCTGTTTGGAGTGCCTGCACAGCGGGGTCTGTCCTGCGGGTTGGTGATCCCTGAGGTGGATCGGATGTCATCTGGGCCCGAGGGGGGGATTTCCTTTTTTCTTCCCTTAGTCCCTCTATCCTCTGAGGATGTCAGCATGGAGGACTGATGTCCAGTCATGCGGGATTCTGTCGCACATCACCAACAAATGTCCGCAATGTCCTCCCCTCCCCAAATCTTGAAGAGCTGTCTGTGCACCAGTGCCCAAGCTTCCATGGGCACAGGTGCAACGGGTGTGCATGACACACCCCAGGATCCCACCCAGGAGGAGGAGAGCATCCATTGGGAAACTCAATCCTCCTCACCTCCTGCGATCACCGACGACCTGTGTGCGAACCCAAGTCACTGACATGGTGCGAGGTGTGGTGTCCCGTTATGTATTCTTGTTGCTAATGAAATGCAAATTGATTTTCAGGTGGTAATACTGATCTATAGTAAAAATATGTTGTTCTAGTAGGTAAGTGCCTCCTTGAAGAGCAGTGTGCAAATATTACTGAACTTCACTGTGAAGAACCATATTAACACATGATTTTACAGCAGAGAATGACTGCAAAAGTCACGCATTTTCACTGTTTACTGAACAATTTATTTATGTGCTGCTGTCTGCAGGTGAACACTGGCTGCTGACTATCATTCCTCCCTCTTGCATTTCATGTGGGCAGACTTCAGGGAAAATTTTTGAGCGGTTCTAAGGTCAGCGTCAGATCAGATATGGGGGGTTCCAAAGGTATACTGGTTGCCACAGATGACTGTGTTAGGCTCAGGGGGAAGAACGCAATGTCCAAAGTGCCCAGCTGGATCAGTTCTGAGGTTGCCAAGGCAGAAAGCGTAAAGAGGTAGGCATACAGAAAATGCAGGTAGACCAAGATAGAGGTGATAATATACAAAGAAGCCAGCAGAAGAAGGCCATTTGGTCTATCGAGTCTGCTCGTATTGCAGGGTCCACATCTTGAGGTAATGTATCTTCCTTTCCTCCCCACTTCTCACATTCTTTCTATCCATGATTCCTGTCTTATCTTATAGGGGAAGTTACCTGAGGTTAGCTGGTGAGGTAAGTAAGGAAATCCAGTGAGAAAAGGCACAGAATGATCTGCCAACATCTGAATGAATTAAGAAGGGGGGAGAATGCTGTCTATCACTGTATAAGTGAGAAAATGGTCTACACGAAGGGATTGATAGGCTTAGTGAAAGGGTGGAGTGGGTGGAGGATAATTGAGGAAAAGTAGATGTACTAAATGAATACTTTTGTTCTGTCTTCACCATGGAGAAGGACGGACCAGTGCCTGCAGGAGGGAAAAGAGGAGCGGGGGGGGGGGAACACAACTGTGGTGATAGAGGAGGCTAGAGTGAGGGAAGGTCTGCTGGAATTGAAAGTGAACAAGTCACCAGGCCTGGATGCTGGGATGCAGGGCATCTCATTGAAGACAGGGGGCAGCATTAAGAAAGACTGGATAGGCATAGGGTGAAGGTAAGGATCATGGGCAGGGAGGATGAGAGGAGTGGGTAAGGAGGACAGACAAATTAGCTGAAGCTGTTGACCATCCAATACAAGCAGACTTAATAGGCCGCATGAACATATTCTGATGGGTTATTTTTATGTTTATATTTATGCTTCTGTGTGCTATGATATGACAATAAGGGATAAGCGAACGAGTTTCTGTATTCTGACTGACTAATCATATTGTTAATATGTCTTCAAAAAATAGGTGAGTGACAGCTGCATTACCAACATCAGTCAGGTGAAAAAGTGTTTTCCACCAGGGATACATAATATCTCAGAAAATATAGGTCAGGATAGTGCACACAATGGAAATACATGCAGAGCTGCAAATACCTCCAGTGAACAGCATACTGCAGTATTTTCAACCGCTCTAAATCTGGAAGATACAGTGTTCTCTAATACCATGGATATTCAGTGTGAGTTGGACATAAATTATGAATTAGTTGCAGAACAGTATGAAATTCATATAACTGAATATATCCCAGATAAGGATGTAATCCTGCATGATCATACTTATGGAACAGCCAAAGGGAAAGCTAAGCAATGTACCAAAAGTACTCAGACTGTTAAGAAAGTATGTGAAAAAGGTTAGTAAGTTTTCAGTATAACAATATAGTGCTCACTCATAGTGTCTGTTTAAAACACAGTCAATCACATAGCACAGTAATGGTTATGTATATTTGTATTTTTGAACAGTAGGTGTTCAGGCGTCCACTAAAATGAGATCAGTGAGCACTCAGGTAAAGCCAAAAATGCTCTCAAAGTACTATGAGCCAAAACTGTTAGATATCCCAGATGAATATTCTGATGACATAGAGTTTGTTGATGATCCAAAGGACAAAGACTACAAACCTGATAGCAATGATGATGACACGTCATCAGACAATAGGTGATTATTCTATGGTGCTCTTTCCACAAATGTGGTACCCTGTGCTGACTTGTCATTTAGTGTCATACCATAGATAGTTATGTAATGTTTCAAAACAGTGCCAGATAGTCATTAATCGATATTTTTAAGATATTATTCATTGGTATTTATTTGCCAGATATGAATAGTGTGATTTTTAACCATTTACTACGTAATCAGTAAGACACGATAGGGTAATGGGCTAAAATTGCTGTTTTTCCACAGTGTGCTAATGGGTACTTATTCATTAGAACTGGTTAACTATGTATTCCATTAGTATTGCCATAACTAACTTAATAATGAGCACATCTGTTAGTTCTTCTTCCTGTAGTTCAATTAGAGAGAAATATTATGTAGTAGCTGAGTCTTGCCTGCTGCAGTTATTCTCCATCAAACTCTACTGTTATATGCCAGACTCGCTGACAGCATTTAGCCAGATCATAGGGAGCATGGTCATAGTTAAGCAGACTTGCTTAATGTGCAGGTAACATATGTGTGCTAAAAATGAAAATGTTTCATAAAGAATGCTAACTATGTCATTCACAGATATGTGAAGTGTAAATTATTAGCTATTTAGTACTATTTTTCTCCACGCACATCTAGCAGCGGGAATGTATTGGGAATGTTGTGTCCTGACTCAGCCCCTACCTTACCCTGGGGTCACGTGCCAAGATTGCCCATGGTACCCTGTTACCCAAACTACTGTATGGCTCCCCTGTGCTCCTCTCTGTTAAAAGCACTGAGATGAGTAAACTTAGGACCCTGTACAACAGGATTGGCAAATTTGCTGTAGGGGAACCCCAAAGAGAACACCACTGTCAGATCCTGCAAGCCCTAAAGTGGCCCACCCTGGAAGGTAGACTACATTATTCATCTTGATGCCTAGTCTATAAACTCAGATTGACTACTGCTCCACCTAGCCTGGCAGAGTTACTTCAACCTAAAATAAATAGCAGGACCTTAAGGTAATCAAACAGACAGCTTCTCAAGGTTCCCCAGACACAGTCCTCTCAAGGGTCCAGGGCCTTCTCATCCCTCATTCCTCCCTTATAGAACACGCTTCCACCTAAACTCCAAGAATGTGAATCACTCGGGGGCTTCAAAAAGGGACTTCAAACACACTTGCTGGAATTAAACCAATGCACTTGTACTCGTTGAATTTCACCCTAGATTCCTGTTGCTTGTATGATCTCTGAGTATGATTGTTGACCTTACCTAATGTGTACGACAAGAACTGATAGTAGTCCCCTTTATATAATCTGTCCGTCTAAATGATTGCCTCCTGTCATGAACTATAATTTAACTGTATGTTGTTGAATCTAATGTAAAAGTTATATCCTGTTGTACTATTGTGTAATTAACCCTGGGTCGCCCCTGAAAAAGGAACTATTACTGGTCTCAGTGGACCTAGCTGGCTACCAGAATTTAAATAAATAAATAAATAAACATTCACAGTCCGAGTACAAGTGCTAATGCTCAGAATGGGAGTCAGTACAATTAATATACCCCAGTGTATAACTTTGCTCATGACAACATGTGACTACAGATTCATAGAAGGCTATTCCACTTATCAACCACCCTCTCTGGAAAGTAATAATTCATTATGTTACCCTTAATTTACCCACATTCACATGCAAGACATGGCCTCTTGTCCTCTGATTTTCCTTCAGTTGTAAGATGTTTTCCAGGAGAACCTGTTTTATACCCTTAAGGTAGTTGTAGCCCATGTCACCTCCTTGGTATACTGTTTTTTTTTTTTTCTTTACTTAATCCCCTCTCCCTTCTCCCCTGTAGAGTACGAACATGCAATGATACCAGGGACATCCAACACAGCTCTGTGTCCATCCTCTGTAGACCTGGGCATTACAGTGTATCCAGACTCCACCGGGAGATGCTGCAGTGCTGGGCAGTCCCTGCCCCCCCCCACCCCTCAGAGAGAGGAAAGCAGTCCTCCAGAAGCTCAATCCTAGCTCTTCCCCATTGACCCCTGATGGCCCATGTTCATTCCTAAACCTGGGTCACTGGCATGGTGCAAGGTGTAGTATCCAGCACCTCAACCCACAGCGCCATTGCTGCAGCCTCAGCAATTTAGCACTTAAGCAGTCTCCACTCAGTTTTATGAGGTGGGCCCAAATCACTGAAATTTGTCGAAGGCCACAGTCCCATCCTAGGTCAGGCCACTCTCTTTTTTTCTGTCTACTTCCCTACTGTTTGTCTAATAAAGGTTGGGACCAGTTTGGCAGGGTGGGTCCAATTTCAGCTCCTTCTGTGTAGCTGAGAGTGGGGATAAAAGAAGACTATATGCAGTTATTAGTAGGTTTCAGGGAATGCATCAGAATAGTAGAGTGTGCAAACAAATGTAATTCACTGTACATGTGTTTTATGTGTATGAGTGTTGGTTCTTAAACGTTTATGTACACAGTGCAATGAGTAACCAGAAAAAATAAGATTTGCATTCCTTGACAGAAAAGTCTACTTATGAAGAAGTCAACATTTGACTGCTGGAATCCCTGACTTTAACATAACTTTGTCATCTGCTATTTTATTTGTGGGCACTGTGCCATATAAGGTGTTAAGAGTTATGCAGTTTGCACATGTTGCATGTATCAGCAGATCAACATTCTTTAAGCATCAGAAGAAATTCCTACATGATTGCATTAGAAATGTGTGGGAGAAAAAACAGACTATACTGAGGTCGGAAATAGAAAGGAATAACATACCAATTCTATTAGGGGGCGACACTAGGTGTGATAGCCCTGGACACAGCGCAAAGTATGGGTGCTACACTTTAATGGACATGCACGACAGTAAGGTTCTGCACATTGAGCTTCTGCAGGTCAGTTAGAATGCTGTTTCAGTAGCATGCACAAACTGTGCTGGTATGTAATTGGAGTATATACAGTAGTACTAATTCAACAAGGGGAATATGTAAGCAGTAAGGCATGATGAGGTGTGCATGTAACACATTTTACCACATGGCCATGGGCGTAATAAGGCAGGAGGCTGAAGGCCAAGTGAGTTTAGCCACTGGCCATGCAGTGAAATGTGTTTCATGCACATCTTGGAGTGCTACATAAATAACAGCCAATCAGATTTCAGTTTTTTTTCTTACCATTTTATAATATAAATCCTTACTGAGTTATCCAATTGTTATGTTGCTTAAGGGCCCAGCAACTGTAGATACTGTAAAATGATAGTTTGTTAATTAAGCAGTAAGGCACAACAGGGTGTGGGTTATTGGGGATTTACCCATGCATTGTGTGGTGTGTTGTGTCACAAGGCGCAGCCCAGTGACTTAACCACATGAGAAGTGTGTAAATCACCCAGTAACTCACATCCAGGATTGCCTTATTGTGATCATACAATGGACCCAGGTGTACAATACATTTAAAATGGGGTTAATTATGTGTCTTATAAATGCCATTCCCCAGCCTTGGATTATGCAGGCATTACCCATGGTCATGTGACATGCTATGACCAATGAGGTTCCAGGATGTTCACACACCATTGTATAATATCCATTATGCATTGTGTGGTATCATAAAAATTGTTAATGCACATATTTACCACGTGTATATGCTTGTCCATTTTGCTTACATCACAAATAGAGCAATCAGACTGGAGAAAGTTACCATATGGAATTGAAAGGTCTGAAACGATGCCTAGCAGAAGTTAATAAGTGGGGTAAAATTGAAGCCTTAGTTACTGATCACCACCGCCAAATAGAAAAATATGTGAAAGACAACTGGGCAGCATCATTTTCCCACTACTTTGACGTTTGGCACGTTCCCAAGGGTGAGTGCAATTATTAACTAATCTCTATTATTTTCTCTTAATTTAGACTCCCTTATTGAGGTACTGTACTTTGCAGTTTGGTGAAACATACTTATTGCAAAATTATTATGTTTTGGTTGCAAGAATTGTGAAGTCCATCGAAAAATTGACTGTTATCAAGGAATGTGAAATCATAGGTTTTTGGAAACAGTCAATAAATAACCATGTGTACTGGCTAGCTGGAACACCTGAGGGGAATGGTGATATAGCAGAGGCAAAATGGAGAAGTGTTACAAACCATGCTAGAAATGTACATACTGGTCATGGGGATCCATTTAATACTTGTGGTCATGGGCAATTGGAAGGATGAGATGCTAACCGAAAATGGATATTACCGGGTGGGTTACTCACTATCTTATGTATTGGTTTAATGTGAACTCAAATGGAGGAAAAAGAAACACATATTGTAGAATTGAAGACATAATAATGATTGTATTTGTTTGCAGATAAGGAGCAGGGATTTCTGTGACAAAATGATGAGGATAAGAAGGGGATTTTTCAAGCTCAGCAAAGAAACACCAGCAATGGAACTGTGAATAGTACATGATTTTTGAGTTCAGCTGTATAATAATTGTCTAAGTCTTTCTTATAACAAAAGATTTTAAGGCAGAAAACAAATTGATTGACACCTTGATGAGCAAGGCCCCTAGAATTCTGCAGCTGCAGAATTTTGCGCAGAACTTGCAATCTACTGCAGAACTTCTGCGGTGCCACAGAATTCACTCTTCTTGGTGATTTTTTATAAATATTTCTGTTTATCCATAGAATCTGGTTCCCTTCCCCTCTTTTTATATCCAAAACCCCCCTATATGCTCAGAATGTGATGTTATTATTGCTATAACATCATACATTAGCTAATGAAATGGCTGCATTCTGCAACAGAAATGAACAGTCATTTATCTACCACACCTCCCACTGCCAGAGGTGGTTGCACAGCACATCAGGCATGGTGATATTTGCTCAACCTGCACTACAGCCTAATACGATTTTCAGTCTTTCATTATTGCACTAGGGCCAGCTTGAACAAAACCTTGCCAACAACAGAGACCTGTTAAGTCCATACCTCACTTTGTTCAAACTTATTTATGCCTTTAAGGTATAGAAATGCCATCTGAAATGAATAACTGGTAAAAAGAATTTAACTGCCATTTTTAAGAAAAATAAAGTAATTATGCCCAGAAAAGTGGAATATAATTATGTGTAGACCTGTTGAAAGAATAGACCTGTTAAATAAATAATTGCATTGTACACATTTTTGCCAGGGTTATTGATTACATATTGTCATTGGTTGATAGAATCGCCTAAATGTTATGGAGAAATGTTGTGTGCAGGGACAGCTGTTGGGCCAGAGGTTAGCATGCTGTGTTTCTGTGCCAGCAACTCAGGTTCATAGATTAGCTCTGGGAGCTGGTTGGGCAGCACAAGCATTGGTGGAACACATCACTGCTCCGAGCCTGGGAAGGTATGGTACAGTGTTTTGTCACACAGTGGGCACATTGTGATGGGCTGGAAAGCTCTATCTCACAATCGGTTCACATGCATGTCATGGCCTGATGGTGTTATGTAGTGTGTTTAGGGAAGCAGGTTGACATGAAAAATGAGTTTTGCAATGACTCCTCTATTCTGTTTATTCTGTTTCCAATGGGATCTGTATGAATGAGGATGCAATTTCATGGAAATTAATATATATATATATATATATATATATAATATACACACACACACACACACACACACATATATATACAGTAAATCTGTCTCACTATACACACACACACATATTTGCATGTATGTTATAGATTGCATATAAATGTAAGTGATACACAGTGGGAACCTCATGAGTCGTGTAGAAAGCACGTGCAACTATATAAGTGATAGACAGTGGAGACCTCATTAGTGGGATAGATAGCATGCGTATAGAAATACCTTATTTATCACATAATGTTCCCTCTGCATATGCCATTTATGCAATAGGCTAGGACCTTAAAGGAGAGACATTTGGTTTGCCTTTTTAGGTATAAAATTATTTCTATAAGTCTGTTATTTTTTGAACTAGTGTTACTGTGCTTTCCCCCATCCTGATTGCTGTAACCACTGCTATGAAAGTGAAGTCAGGATGACACGCTGACACTGTGATGTGGAAGTTTGTTAGTGCCGCAGAACTTCTGCAGAAATTATAAACCACCACCGCAGAAGTTCTGCGGCAAATGGTAGTCTTGCTCAGAACTTGGTCCCACTGTGCCGCAGAAAAGTAGGGGTCTTGTTGATGAGGAAACGGCTGGTGAGTGGCATATGGAAACTGTCACCATATGGTCAAACGTCATTGGTTGAGGCTTTCCATTCTGTTCTTAATTATTTTGCACCAAAACTGTACCACTTCTCCTATCAGGGCATGTGCAGCAGGTATTGGTCAGAAATATAAAAATAAAGTGATATGTTGTTATTTCACATGTGGCATCTGACCCACCAAATATTAACAAGGCACTTATCAGAGAGCTATGACTTTGTCTGACAACCTATTACTCCATGAGGTATCCTCTTCCCTTCCTTTACTGACTGTAATTAGTCACCCCCCCACACACACACACAATGGTACCATGCAATACATGAATTCAACATTCCTGAGAGCTCAACTGGTACGCAAACAAAGATACACACACAGACCTGAAGTGGAGCCAAAACCTCAGTTTTATCTGTTGCCATGTAAGGAGCAGGAAGTTGTCTAACAAAGTGGTAGGGATAGGAGGGGGACTTTTCATAGTCATCACAGAAACACCCGCAATGGAATCTCAGAATAGTGCTTGATTTTTTAAATTTGTGAATGTGTGTAAGGGGGCTCGTGAGTATAAATAACATTACATTATTTACTTTCTGTATTTAATTTTAAGGACTTTTATTTTTAGGGCCTAGTCAAGGTTTTTTATATGTGTGAAAAAGATGCAGCCATGTCTGTGATGAAAACTAGGAAACAGTTGGCTTATGAATTCTGTGAGTTGTCCTGGTTGGCAGGGACT
The DNA here is from genome assembly GCA_016271365.2 of Neoceratodus forsteri. Taxonomy (NCBI): domain Eukaryota; kingdom Metazoa; phylum Chordata; order Ceratodontiformes; family Ceratodontidae; genus Neoceratodus; species Neoceratodus forsteri. The sequence continues at coordinate 628,686,608 of CM057452.1, read as the reverse complement.
TATTTTAACCAGTGAAGTTCTCTCTTACCTCTCATCCTTGTGAACTGCAGCACTTTCCACCTCTTTTACTCGTCACTGCTTCTTCTCCTTGGGCACAGACTTCTCTAAATTCTTCGTATACTATGTCCAAAAAATGGTCACTCTCCTTACTATCCTGCATTCATGCACTCAAGAGATCATGTCATTACGACTGGGATAACTAACGTTACTCATGTCAGATGTGAGACATTGGCTGCACAACTGCATCAGCATCCTGTTAAATGCAGTAAAACGGTGAATTCTTTTAAAAACAGCAAAGAATAACTGTTGTGTGTCAGGATTATTCATAACATATAGAGAATACTAGATTAGTCACTATGCACAACCAGTGTGTTCTGCCACAGAGGGGTTCTGATTCCCTTTGACATCGAGAGTGAATCTGAACCCCGAGATAACAAAACACACTGGCTGTGTATAGAGTTGCTCTTCCTGAATTTTTATAGTGTGTCGTACTGTGCAAAATATGTGTTGTGACTGTTGTTGCTTTCAAATTGCAGCAAACTCATGCAGTCTCTATAGATTCTAGAGTGCTGTTCTACCACCCTAGGGTAGAATCACATTCCATGACCTTTTAACTGTGGTATAACAGCATTTTTAAGGAGATTGATTTCTATACAGAACAACAGTCCACTATACAGTATTAAAATACTAATGTGATGTACTCTGCATTATTTACTTTATTCAAACACAGTTATGGACAGCAATTTGCTAGTCTGCCATCATTCTATGGTAACAGCATGACATGATTTCTAAGTTTCAGATTACTGTCATCAGTACTGCATTACAATGAGAATTCTGCATGAAATCAGCATGTGAACAGACATGGGGAGAAGGTGTATAATATTGTGTTTCCAAAATTCAAACACAGTGGCCATTCAGTTCGAAAAGTGCTCATAAGCTGCACCTATGGTCACATGTAATTACTATGGTTGATATATATATATTTATAAATACATATATATATATATATATATATATATATATATATATATATATATATATATATACACACACACACACACACACACACACACACACACACACACACACAGACACACAACATATGTTTTAGGATATATTGACAGATAAAAAGTGCTATATGAGTAATGCAGTGGAGATATCCCTAATAAATATATATTCCTATTTGTCATAGTGATAGTTCAATGTAGCTATTTGTCTTGTTCCTATATGTCATTAGAAAGAAAGAGAAAGCATTTCACTTTCTATAGCTTGGCTATTTTTGTCTTGCACCTGCCCCCCCCCCCACTCTCGCAGATGTCTGACACATCTGGATGAACATGCCATAAGTTTCCAAAAAAAAAATAAATAAAACTGAGTAATCTTACCTGGCTCTCGAAAATTAATACCTTCTTGCCGCCCGAGAATGTAGTGTTACTGAGCGGTATCAAGCCTGACAGTTGAGGTGCTTCCATAGAATGAAAATAAGACAGCCTGTGTCACTAAAGTCACAACAATGTGTTTATGGGATAAGTTTGAAAATAAATAAGTTTTAAAAAGTCGACTTACTCCACTGACAGGACAGTGACCAATTTGGCAGTTTCAGATCAGGGCAAGGATGTGTGTGACTGTGTCAGGCTTGATAGCGCTCCATCACACTACATTCTCAGGTGACAGTATACATACTAGGAGGATGGAATGCAAGTCCTATAGATAACCCACTGCACAGTAGAAAGTTAAGTATTTCCTTTGTTTTTGCTGTCATGTATATATTTTAAGCATTTTCCTATAAAATAGTAGTAGAATCAGCCAAATAACTGTTGTTATGTAACGTTAAATTGCTGGATCAACCATATTGCATCTGATATATATGGTTACTGAAAATATCAATATAGGATCTTACTCTGTTTCCTAGGACCACTTTGATAGTATTGTTCTATCACAAATATTTGTAAGAGCATTACTTCAGCTTCTATCTGTATCTCCAGATGTTTCAGACTGTTGTAATCTGTCTGTTTCTCTTTGTATTTCAAAAATGCCTTACTTTTCTTGAAGATTTCTGTTAGTTGTACAGTCCCATCGTACGCTATGTTATGGAGGACTTCCCACTACTAATACATCTGTATACCTCTTCCCCTTTTTTGCCCCCTGTTTTTTCTAACCAGTGTATACCTAATAGAACATTCTTGCACACAGTAGCCTATATGTATGGAATGCAGAAACCACATATCTGAACCAATAAGAGTCTGTGAAAATGTATAAAGGTGGTGTTCATATGTGTTTCAGATTATGTAGAACAGCTTTTTTAATGAGTTAAGAACAGTACTTTTTTCAAATATGGAACAAACTGCTACTCTAACCCCACCATTATGCTCATCATTTGAAAGGCCCAGCAAAGAAGACGCTGTGATAGGAATGTATTCAAGATTTAATGAGATAGAGGTAAAAAAGTATGTAACACATGACAAATATGTTCGTGCCAGCTCCCATACTGGAAAAGTAATAATAGAACACTGGAATACATAGATGTAATCACATGAAAAAAAAAACTTTAAATACAATCTTATGTTGTGCTCGGCACACACTTCTTTACCTACAAGTATATAATAATTACATAATAAGTAACATAACTTCAGCAATTCAATATATACCCTTCTTAAAACAACAATTCATATTATTAGCAACATATCAGATTAACAGTAACTGTAGTAACAGTACTTTGACAGTCAGGTAACAAAAGCATTTCAGTGCACAGGTTTTAATACCTAGTAAAATCAGGTTCTAATCTTGAAAGACAAAAATGCATAACGCTTGATGTTTGAGGAGGGGAGGACTGAGCTTTGCTGAAAGGGGCGGTGTGGAGATTGATGAATAACCTAAAAATGTATACTGTACTCATTGTAGGTACTGCTATTAATCAGTACGTAAATAAAATCAGTATGTTGGTGTTAGATGTTAACAGGTAAGTACACTAATGCAAAAGTGGGTAGGGAAAACCAACAAAATCACCATCATCAAGAAGTGGGGTAAAAGTCATTCGAATCACATGAGCAGCACATGATGGAACTGGGACACGTATGTGTCTGCCCAGTACACCCCAACACCATCTCACAAAGTGACGATATGATATGTGCCTAAATTTCTTATGAATGGGCCCCTCTTATGCATTGTCATACTGCCGTCTTAGTTCACTCCACACAAGTTGCAGACTCCAAACATCCAAGCAAATTGCATGGAACCCAGGGTGATTTGTGATACATGCACAATTAGTTTCATCCAGCACAGGCTGAATCACTGTAACTTCAGCACAACATGTGCTCTCGGTCTCACTCGTCATCGACACACGTTCAACACAAATACACCTGAAAGATAACAATAAATTAATATTTATAATATGGAAATAAAAAGGTTGACATCTAATTGGTTATGTCAGACCAGCTGACAGTGGAATAACCCTTCTCTGTGTATATATATATATATATATATATATATATATATATAATGTTAAAAGCACAGATTCACTTACATTTTTACTTATTAAAATTCTGTTTCAAAATAAAACACATTTTTAAAAACAGGAAAGGAATTAGAAGCTGTCTGATGGTTGAAATGGCCGTGGCTGCTTGGGAGGTGAGCAGCAGTTCAGGTAGCATTGGTGGAAAGGTTCACAAGATGATGGGACAGTTAAAGGCAAGGGATGAAGCAGAGGATGTCTTTCCCGGGAGGGGGGTGCAATAGGTGGAAGGGGTGGGATGGGGGAGATTATAAGCATTAAAGGAACCTGGGACATGGCTATGGAAACAAAGCAGGGTGCAGAGGTAGAAGCAGACTTGATAGACCATGAGGCCTACTCAGCTGTCTGTTTACTATGTTATTATGTTCGTATAATGAGAGACTGGGGGAGCTAAATCAGTACTTGGGGAATGGAGATAAGGAATGGGTGATATGATAGAACTATTGAATTCTCTCAAGGTAATGAATATGGTAAACATTGAGAGGGTCTATCAGCTGAGGAAGGCTTGTCCCGCAAGGGGACACTTAGTTAAGTTGGATGTCAGGAGGATAAAGGGGGAAACAAGGATGTGGTACTTCAATGAGAGGGTGTAGAGCCCTGGAATGCTCTGCCATTAAATCTGATGGCATCATACTATGTTAATATGTTAGTTAGTTAACATTATGACTGTTCTGTATTCTGCAGATTTACATTTTCCTGCTCGTCTTCCGCCTCTGAACCAGAAGGCTCAAACTGGTAAGGTCTAATACCTAAACCCACCAGACCGGATATAGACTGCTCGGCATCATGGTTAATTTCATTAGCAAATGATGTGTCACTACTGTCTCCATAGTCACTCTCCGAACTGCTCACGCTGACCACATCTGATACATTCATGGCCCTGCAATGAGAAAAATATGGTGTTATTTATGAGCCTGCAAACATATGGATGATACTTTAAAAAAATAACTTTACAAGACTACTGAGTTGGACATTGCATATATTTTAATCAGATTCACGACTAATTTAATAAGTTTTCATTACTGTAAAGCTTGTAAGTCAATTCAAAACCAAAATGTAGCATAATACAATGGACAATTCTTCTGATATGTCTCTCTTTGTAGAAAAAGGCACATGCCACTGATTGATGAGGTACTTCCCTTGATCATAGCTACTTGCTCCATTCACAGACAAAGCCTGTGTGTAACCTTTGATTCCATTTTTCGATTATTAAAAAAACGCAAAATAGCGATGCACTTCATCACAAATTATATGTTCTTAAAAAAAAAACTACCCTGTCAATCCACTTTGTTTTACCTGTTTCTTGTTTGTTTTGTGGTGATGATGCAACTCCACACAGTAATGTGTTCTTTTGAAAATGTAATAGCTGATCAGTCTTGTTTCTGATGCCATTTGATGCATTTCTGGAGTATATATGATTTTACACAGATACACAGTAATGCGACGGCAGAGAAAGGCACCACGGCCCATCTAATCTGCCCAACACCCTACCTCCCCCCTTCTGTTATGCTTCCACCTTCTTTTACCAACCCCTTAAATCTATCCCAAGTCCTCTTGAACCCGGTCACCGTTTCAGCTGCCACTACCTCCTCTAACATAGATACATAGATACATAGAGATGGTACAAATGGCACAAATTCAGCCCTCTCAATCTTCTCTCATAGGGTACATCCTGCATCCCTCATATCATTTTGGTTGCCCTTCTCTGCACCCACTCCATCAGCTCAACATCACTTCATAGGTGAGGCCTCCAGAACTGCACCCCATTATCCAGATGCGGCCTGACCATGGTTCTGTATAATGGCATTAGCACCTCCCTCTTCCTGCTATTAAAACCCCTTGCAATGCAAGCCAACATTCTATTTGCCTTTCCCACTGCCCTGCTACACTGGCTGCCCAAACTGAGGTCACGCAATACAATAATCCCCAGGTCCCTTTCTGTTTCCTTCTCCTTAATCACCAGCCCCCCAAGGGAGTAAATTTCCCTCCTATTCTTCCTCTCCTGGTGCATCAGTGAGCACTTTTGTATATTAAACTTCAATTTCCAGGTATCAGACCACCTCTCTAGCCTCTCCAGGTCCCGCCTTATGGCTTGTGCCCCATTAGATGAATCCACCCTACTGCAGACCTTTGTATCATCTGCGAACAGGCACACCCATCCTTCCAGACCCTCCGCTAGATAACTAACATAGATGTTAAAGAGTATTAGTCCTAGCACTGACCCCTGTGGAACCCCACTGGTCACTGCCCGTTCCCTGAAATGTGTCCCATTTACTACCACCATCTGACTCCTTCCCTTGAACCAGTTTTCCACCCACCTGGTGATCCTGTTGTCCACCCCTAGTCTGTCCAGCTTATGCACCATTCCACCATGCGAAATGGTGTCAAAGGCCTTATTGAAATCCAGATAGGCCACGTCCACTGCTCCTCCCTGGTCTACTATCTGTGTCCCCCATTGAAAAACTCTATCAGGTTAGTCTGACAGGACCTTCCCTTGGTGAAGCCATGCTGCCTGTCATCCTGCATGCTATTAATCTCCAAGTATTCCATCAACCTGATCTTGAGTAGTGTTTCCATTACCTTCCCCACTGCCGAGGTAAGACTAATAGGATGGTACTTTTTGACCTCATCCTTTTGCCCCCCCTTATGTAGTGCTACCACCCCTGCTCTCTTCCAGTCCATTGGCACCACCCTTGTGACCAAGGACAAGTTAAACAGCCTCGCTAGAATGGCGCCAGTTCATCCTTAACTTTGTGTTCCCTTTATAGAGAAACATTAGTGTAACTCAAAACTAAAAATAAGTCTAGCATACCAATGTACTGTTCTAATTAGTAATGAACTTTGAATATTGCATAGTTGTGTAACACATGCTAAAAAATCAAAAATTATAACTTATTGTTTTTTCAATACGATATATATATTGCTGGCATTAAATCCATTTCAAAAACCCTAGGTGTCTGTTTTGTGAATGGTCATGTAATTGTCAGATAATTGCAGTTTGCAACTATGAATGCCCATCTTGAATCACACAGTCCTTCCACAAAGTGAACTAGTAAGGTGTCAGCACCCATTTGGCACCACATGCACTCAACTGCTGAAAGGCTGGAAGGGAATTCACACCACCTTAGGTACACGGGGCTAGATTTGTGCACGCTGCAGATAAGGATGGAAAGGGTAAACATGAAAGAGACTTGGAAGGGACACGATGGCTTCAGAGTCATCATCCAATGAATACAAGCAGCGTGTCTTTGATTTATGTTTGTTTTGTCACATTATTGGGTGGGGGGGAAGTGGACAGAGCATGAGGCAACACATACTGCAATGGAGAAAGTGGGACTATTAAATGAGGTCTGGTGTTATCCCTAGGGGGGATAAAAAGTGTAAAGTCAAGAAAATACTTATAAAAAACATGGGGAGAGAACACAATGAATAGAGGATAGGTAACAACAACAAGGAATACTAACAAGCCTGGGAGTGTTCATATCAGGTGGCCTAAAGGTTAGCTAGCAATGTGTGAAGCCAGAAGGGAAGGATGGGGAGGAAACTATGATATATTGGGAGAGCCATCACTGGTAGAAAGAATGAAATGATTATCCCTCTGATGTTGTCAAATGTAACTGCCTTTCTGAAGAGGATGAGTGCTCAATAACTGTTGGAAAATTCACAAATGCATGGGACAAACATAAGGCAAATCTTGTGAGACATTATGAAGAAATAGGCAGTTGCTTAACTAGGGATTGCAGCCTATCCAGTAGGTAGGGAAATGACAAGACTAGGTAGGCCAAGCGGTCCTTATTTGCCATCAACATGTATGTCAGTATATTTCTATGTGGGGGAACAAAGGGGGATTTCAGATAACAGGCATTCCCCAAATAGGAGTTTTGTCACAGTGATATGGGACAGGACAGAGAGGGGTTGTAGACAATACAGAAAGGGTGGGGTGGTTCACAGGTGGTGAGGAGCATAGAGAGAGCATGTCAATGGACACAGGGGAGGGTAAGCACAGCAGATGAAGGATGAAGTGCCAACAGGGCAAGAGGACCAGCGTGAGGAAGCACAGAAATAGTATGCATACATTATATAGTGAACAAAATCAGATCTGAGTATTGCGGAGTGTGGTAAAGGCATGGCCTACTTCATATGAATAAGTACTGGAGTGACTAAGGATGTAAAAGACATGAGAATGCCACACAGAAAGATGACAAAGTAAAACCAACAGAAGAACTGTATGATGACAGGCCTATATACCAGATTACGCATTATAAGCAATGGTTCTCTATATCAGAAAATCAAAAGTTATAACATAGGAGACATTTGCTAGCTCTGTCCAATAACAGGAGAAAACTTTCTTCCAAAATGGGACCAAAAGGAGATCTTCAAATAATAAGATATTTAGGATCAAAAGTACAGTTTAGAAGTTTGTTGCAGATGCCCAGTAAAAATCAGAAATACTAAATGGCTAGTACTGTTCATTCTTCACCTAACATCACGATGGTGAGGTGGGGAGCATTGGATAAACTGTGGTTGGGGAGGTATGAGCTGAAATGACACAAGTTTGATTTATGTCCACCATGGTACATAACCATGCATTTTACCAAGTATGCTGTCTTTTGGTTTTTTCTGCTTTACCCAATGTACCTGTACCCTACCACATCATGTTAAGTAAGCAACAAGACATGGCTGGGTGTTGGTAGTACTGAGATACCCACCCATCCAGAGGCGTAGTTAGGCATGAGACCGCCGGTCAAGTGTCTTCAGCCTCTGGGTGTGAGTATCTCAGTAATACTAACACCCAGTCATGTCTTCCTGCTTATATAAAATGGGCCTAAGGGAAACTCTGAAAAAATGAATTTTCATAAAGTTTTCAAAGTTACAAAACAATGCACTAAAATGTTGCTAAATAATGTAAAATAGTCCTTCCACATGTTTTTCACTTGCCAGTCATCTGTCATTCTTCACACTCAGTACATTGTGCGATTGTGTACCGTAGAGCAGAAGAATTAAAAAACTCTGCAGTATTCAAGTAGTACAATGCCCCCCCCCAACAAACACACACAAAATGGTAACATGGAATAGAGGAATTCAACATTCTTGCGAGATCACTTTAGATAGGTAAGTACAATTTTGGACCCTTGATAGATGTTCAGTCCTCAACAAGAAATAGTCAGTGATGGTGCATGTCTGATTAAACAACTCAGAGAAATGTTGAATGGCGACAGCACAAGCACAAAAAAATGCTAATGTGCATAGTCAGAGCGACTACTCCAAGAAGTAAAGAGGTAATTCTACTGCTGCACAATAACCTGGTTAGAACACACCTTCAATACTGGGTGCAAGTCTGACATCACTGCTTAAAGAAGGACACTGCATTACTGGATAGGGTACAGAGGAGAGCCACCAGGATGGTACTAGGGTAAGTGGAAAGGCCATATGAGGAGACCAACCTATACTCAATGGAGGAGACAAGAGTAAAGGGGGATATGATAGAGGTCTTCAAATTTCTCAAGCGGATCAATAAGGTAAGACCTGCAGGGGTCTTTCACCTGAGAGAAGCGGGGACCAACAGGGTACACACCATGAAGCTTGATGGGAGGAGGCAGAGGGTGGAAAAAGGGAGGCACTACTTCACTGAAACAGTGGTGGAGTACTGGAATGTGATACCCAAAGGGAACTGGTGACTGCTACAACTGTGGAGGAGTTCCAGAAGAGATGGGATAGCTGCAGTGGTAGGCCACATCCAGGAGAGCCACTGGGAAATACTGATCCTTCTTGGGACAAACAGAGTGCTGCTATCGGTACCCTATGCAGTCACTGACCATCGCGCAAACTCAGTAGACCATAGGACCTATTCTGCTGGCTTCACAGAATGTCACCATGTTACTAGTACCTCACATTTGTCATCGTATCATGATTTTTATGCATTACATCCCTGTAAATGTCCTCCCCCAATTCTGGATGTATATAAATAACAAGTATGCAGATTTCTAGGGCACCACCCCATCCTATGGTGACTCACAGTAACTCAGTTGTACCCTATGTGGCTTGCCACACAGTTCCTCTGTTAGGTTCTGCTACAAACCAAGCCACACATCACTGTTATTACTCACCCAGTCTCTGTTGCATACATCACAATCTCAAATACTTGTGCCCCACTCGTAATCTGTGTAGGGAGTGACTGGGGGAAAGACAGTTTAATAAGCTAAAACACAATAGAAGCTCATACCTGCTCATCCATCCCATGTCTGTATTGTTGCCCATCTTTATAATAACACCATGCAATTTTTAACATTGAGGTACATCAATATAGCTAGCCTCTAGCTGCTGAGACCCGCTGATGTCAACAACAACAAAAAAAAATTACAGATACACAGATGTATTCTCCATGTATCCAAAAGCAATACCAGAACAGCAATATTACATCATGATATAATGAACAGAACTTATGCAACAGTACTAAAGACAAGGGGCTTGCACCAACATGATGGTGCTCACTGCTACTGTACCACTGCCCACACATCCCACATCACATCATCGCAGAAAACAGGCCACACACACAGACTACTTGCATGCAGCCTATCAGTTTTGTGCACTGTAACATTCAGTCGAAATTTGCACAAATTATGCAGAATTACCCGCCTGACACACATGATGCAGCTGACTCCCCTCCCAATAACACACACACACAACACTAGCACAAAACACAAATCAGCCATTACTGAAACAATGCAATTTGACTGAATAAGTCTTAGATGCAGAATGTACAAGTTTCCCACAGATGACATTCAGCAACACAACATCGCTGATGTATGACTTCTATTAACTACTGGGCAAAGTGCAAATGTAGTGCAGCTACATTCCTAGACATAGATTGTGATTTCACCTTGCTTTCAAAAAAATATATCTTGATGTGACTCACCCTCCAAAGCTACTGACACTGCTGCTGTATGCCAGGCAATTACTTACTACAAGGCATACTGAAAGTGTCTGAGAGCCTTGAGATAGAGCCTTACAGAACCATACTCTTCCACAACAACAAGGTGAAATCCTCCTCTATGCAAAGAGATGAGGCTGAAGTTTGTAAATAAAAACACAGAACTGATTTTCACATCAGATCCAAAACTCCCACTGCCAACTGATCCCAGTCGTCGTTCTGTGAGAGGATGCACAGAAAACCAAAAAATGGCTTTAATACTAAACTCATATTATGAGCTTCAAACATAAATGCTGGGGATCTTTTTGGGATCACTGCTTGACAAGGACCCTCTTATTTATAACAAGAAGGAATGTAGGTCTGTGAGACTTCCTCTATGGCGCGTAAACACACAAGGCTTTCCGCGGTCATGTCCTGACAATCCCTACAGAAAAAACAGACAAAAACAAGTAAGAAGCAGTTGTCATTTCACTCATCGAATCACAGGAATGCAAGTATTATGTATTTAATTACAATGCAGTACGGTCTCACCTCAAGGATTGAAGTATGGGTGCTTTAATAACCAGTGTCTCCTGATTGACACTTCACCTCCCACCATGTCACTGGCACAAGTGCGAGGCTACAATTCTTTTCACCATGGCAAAACACAACAAGCCTAGGCATTCTTGTTCCTGTAACATTAGCGTAGAACATCATTGTTCTCACTCAGACAGATAGTACCAACATGCCTATGGAACCACTCCACTACAAATGGTGTTATCTCTTTAAATAAGCTACATCTTGGACATGTTAAAAGCAGCGCATCACAATCCCTTGTTTGGGATTTTTTTGTTCAAGATGCAAATGATGATTCAGTTGCAATCTGCCAGGTTTGCCATGTGTGTGTGAGTCAAGGTAAAAAGGGGAGCCATCTGGGCACAGGAGGACAGCATATACATCTTAAAAATAGGCACTTGGCACTGTGGACCCAGCGCAAGCTGGCAGCTAATACCACAGTGGGGCATTCACCTGTATCACCGGCAACCATAGCCAGCATGTTATCCCCTTCCATGACTGTTAAGTCCAGTAGGAAATTAAATGTGTGCAGTAGTGTGGTAATAAGATCAGAGGATTACTACAGGGATGATGAGGTGGAGGACCATAAAGACTTTGAAATGTTGTCCAGTGCTGGTGAAAGTAGCAGTTTTTGTGCTGGTGGTGGTGAATGCAGTATGTCTAGTGCAAGTGGTACATCAACCCCGGTTGGCAAATCTGGCAAAATAACAGCATTTCTGGGTTTGTCGTCATCACCTGTGCAACCATCTTCATCAAATGTCCACACTCCATACCCTGCCAATGCCATTCATCACAAAGCACAACCATTTGTGATCAACACACCCCGTGTAAAACGTTTAAGTCAGCCGACATTACAGATTGTTTTGCGCATAAGCTGAAGTACCCCTCGAATCATACATTGTCACATGAACTCAATGCTGCGGTAGCAGAAATGCTGGCAATTGATCTTTTGCCCTTCTCCTTTGTGGAGAATTCTGGGTTCTGGGGGTTTGCTGCACGTGCCTGTCTAAAATGGAAAGTCCTATCCAGGACATACTTCTCTACCCGTGCTGTCCCCGAGTTGTTCTACACTGTGTCTGACTCAGTAAGACATGCCCTTCAACATTCCTCCTCTCCCATTCATCCATTTAAGTATGGATATGTGGAAAAGTGGCAAAGCAGCGGGGAGTTCATATTTGTGTATAACTGCAAACTGGGCGCAGGTGCCGGGGGTTGTTTGTGATGTTGGTAGTGTGAATAATCAATGCAGTAAGGTGGATTGTTGTGGTAGCAATCTTCCAGGAATTCGACAGCATGCAACGATTGCTATGCGCAGTGTGACCTGTTCACACACTGGTGAAAACATGTTGGACATGGTACTGACTGAAACTGACAGATGGCTAAACCCTCTGTCATTGAGAGCTGGGTTCATAGCAAGCGGTAATGGGTCAAATGTGGTGAAATGCATTACGAATGGTGTTTTTTTTTCATGTTCCAGGCATGGTCCACTGTTTAAATCTTGTGGTTCAGAAGTTTCTGCAACACCCTGATATAAAGGAAATGCTGACCATTGCACAACGTATCTGCTCTCGCTTTTCAAGATCTGGAAAGGCCCGTGACTAACTGCAGCAGTTGCAGATACAAAACAGCCTACCTCAGCACCGCTTGAAGCTGGAAGTTGTCACCCGATGGAACTCCACTTTATACATGGTAGAGGTTGTATGAACAATACAAAGCCATCTCAGAATATCTTGCTATGCATACTAGCCGTGACAGTTCTGGGGCTCCATGTCTATGACGACTGAACAGTGGTGCCTCATGAACTCTGTAATAACAATTTTGCGGTCTTTTGAACATGCTACACAGGCAGTGAGTATCGAGTCTACCTACATTAGCCAATCAATTCCACTGCTGTGGGTGCTGAGGCAGACATTGGTGAATGTACAGCATAGCCTTGATGTTTCCAGAGACGGTGGTAGCAGTATGTTGCTGCAACACATGCTGACAGTATTCAACCAGAATCATCACATTGTGAGCATTCAGTGTAGTGACAACTTTGCCATAGCAACAATGCTGGACCCACGATACAAACATGGAATTGCATCAGTACTGGAGGGAGGGCCGGAAAAGGTAAAAAATATCAGTGGTCAACTGGTGCACTTGGTTCATGGGGCATAGAAGTCACATGCCAAGGTCAGCAAACCTCAGCAGCATAATCCGGTTGAAGGTGTACCTGGAGGACCATCAAATATATCCTGCAAGGGGAAGGGGACTGCAGTTCCAGGTGGTCTGTAATCCAAAGTGTCTGGCATCAACCCACTTTGGAAGGCTTTGTCCCAAGTGGGTATTTGTGAAATAAATGATTCGGTAAAACAGGATGATGCATCAACAATTGGACTTAGTGCGGCACAGAAAATGGTTGAGTCATATTTGTCTGAAAACAGGCATCTGACAATAGCTGAATATCCTCTTTTGTACTAGAGTGGAAAGGTCAGAGAATGGCCAGAGCTGACTGCAGTGGCATTGAAGTACCTCACATGCTCACCCCCTAGTGTAAGTGTTGAGAGGGTATTCAGCTCAGCAGGTGCAATAGTCAGGGATCGTTGAACAAACCTGTCTCCTGCAAATGTTAGTTTACTAACATTCATTAAAATGAATGAGAGGCACATACCAGCAGAGACTGCAACCTCAGTATTCGTATGTCGGCCTAGTCATGGTGGTCTTGCTGATGTGGAAATAGAGCATCCTGGTGGCACTGGCAGTGGCTGCCTGAAACGGCCCACCACTGATGTAGATGATGACACAATGGAGAAAGAATTTCCCAGTGGTCAGACTTCAGACATCGATGACTGTGAGGGCAGCTTTCTTTATGAGGATGATGATGTGGATAATGTTGGCAGGTTTTAGCTGAAGTTTTTAAAAGGTGGTGTGCCCCCCCGGACCACCACCACTGGGACTGATGTTAGCCACTGCCACCATGAGTCTGTCTGACCCCTGGACCATCACCACCAGGACTGATGTTAGCCACTGCCACCATGAGTCTGTTTGACTCCCAGAACACCACCACCACCAGGACTGAAGTTATCCACTGCCACCATGAGTCTGTCTGACCCCCAGACCACCACCACCACCAGGACTGATGTTATCCACTGCCACCATGAGTCTGTCTGACCCCCGGACCACCACCACTGGGACTGATGTTAGCCACTGCCACCATGAGTCTGTCTGCCCCCCCCGAGCCACCATCGCCACTGGGGCTGATGTTAGCCACTGCCATCATGAGTCTGTCTGCCCCCTGAACCACCACCACAGGACTGATGTTAGCCACTGCCACCATGAGTCTGTCTGACCCCTGGACCACCACCACCAGAACTGAAGTTAACCACTGCCACAATGAGTCTGTCTGACCCCCAGAACACCACCACCGGGACTGATGTTAGCCACTGCCACCACTGCCACCATGAGTCTGTCTGCACCACCACATCCATCAGCCAGAGACACAAAGCTTCTTAATATTTAAACCATAAAGTGAGTATGAATGCTCATGTTTGTTATGCTGCTTCACTTCTTTTAGTTGTATGTTTTGTTTTCTGTAGCTTTTCAGAGCCACAATGGTAAAAAACATACAGTACACTTCTTTTATTTCTTTTACATGGTAACAAAAAAAGGCTCCTTCGTTAAAACTCATTGGGAATGGTACTGTAGCTGTACCATACAGAAAGGAAGCGATGTAATATCCAAGTGAAATCCATTCTGGTAGGTATGAAGATTTCATTTCAACAGTTTCATTGTTTTGTAAAGACTGCAGCAAATATTGCACACAGGTTGTGTTAGTTGACAAGATGTGGCTTTGAAATGTAACTTGACTTTAGGGATTGAGATTTGAGAACAAAGGAGGGACACATAACAATTAAGTTGTAACAAGTCATTCATTTCTTTTTTTAGGAAACTTCCAGATGCTTTGTTCTTTTGACAAAGTGGCCTTATCCAAACAAGTTCTTCAACATCAGGCCCCACCCCTGGGCTGGGGCACACATGCAACATGCAGAAGCCATTTCATTAGATGACCATGACCATCATTAACAACCAGACTCGAGAAGGATGCAGATGAAATATGTGAAGAAGTAACAAAATAAGAAACCATTACAGACAAACCTGCAATCCCCCCCCCAAAAAAAAAAAAAACTTACCTTCATGTGCTTGAGAGTTATCCATTGCAAATTTCTACACAAAAAGTTCTCATCAAGCACTGGTGTGCACACCAACAGTATCTGTGACCTGTGATAGAAACATAGACTTTGATGACAGATAAGGACTGCTTGGCCCACCCAGTCTGCCCATTTCCCTACCTAATGGATAAGCTGCAGATCCTAGTTAACCAGCAGCCAACTCCTTTCTACCCCAACCCCCTAGAATTGCCTTATGACTGTCCCATGCATGCTTAAATTCAACCACTGTTTTAGACTCCACAACCTCCTCCAGAAGGCCGTTCCATGCATCCACAACCCTCTCTGTGAAAAAAATACTTCCTTACATTACCTCTGAGCCGTCCCCCCATCTTCAAGTTGTGCCCCCTTGTTCTTGCACACCTCTTTTTTTGAAAGATGCTACCCTCTTGGACTTTGTTGATTTCCTTGAGGTACTTGAAAGTTTCTATCATGTCCCCCCTCTCCCTCCTTTCCTCAAGACTATACATATTAAGCTCCTTTAGTCTATCTTCATATGCCTTCTGGTGCAGATCCTGCACCATTTTGGTTGCCCTCCTCTGGACAGCTTCCATCCTGTCTATGTCCTTGTGGAGATTGGGTCTCCAGAACTGCACACAGTACTCCAGATGGGGTCTCACCAGCTGTCTGTACAGAGGGGTAACAACTTCCTGTTTTCTACTGGTGATGCCTCTCCCTATGCATCCCAGTATCCCCTCAGCCCTCCTTACTGCCCTCTCACATTGCTTGCCCACCTTTAGGTCATCTGATATGACTACCCCCAGGTCCCTTTCCATTTTTGTTGTTGTTTGTATCTCACCCCGCATTGTGTACTCTTCCCCTGGGTTTTTGTTTCCCAGGTGCATTACCTTGCACTTCTTAGCATTGAATCAAACCTGCCATACATTTGACCATTCCTCTAACCTTGCCAAGTCCCTTCTCATCCTTTCCACCCCACCTTGTGCATCAACTCTGTTGCAGATCTTTGTGTCATCTGCAAAGAGACATACTTTTCCTTCCAGTCCCTCTGCAATGTCACTTATAGAGACATTGAAGAGGACTAGTCCTAATACTGAACCCTGCGGTACCCCACTAGTAACCCCCCTTTCTTCAGAGTGGACTCCATTTACTATTACCCTCTGTGTCCTATTCTCCAGCCAATTCTTTACCCAGGCTATCGTCTTCGGACCCACTTCCAGGCGAGCTAACTTGTATATTAATCTTTTGTGTTTGACTATGTCAAATGCCTTGCTAAAGTCTAGGTAGGCCATGTCCACAGCCCGTCTCTGATCTACTACTTTGGTCACCCAGTCAAAGAAATCTTTTAGATTCGCCTGGCATGACCTTTCCACTGTGAATCCATGCTGCCTTGGGTCCTGTGCCCCTCTGGCCTCTAGGTACTCGACAGTTCTTTCCTTCAGAAGTGATTCCATGATTTTCCCTATCTCTGAGGTTAAACTAACTGGTCTGTAGTTTCCTGCTTCTGCCCTGCTCCCACTTTTGTGAAGGGGAATCACATCTGCCCTCCTCCAGTCCTCAGGTATCACCCCATCTTCCCATAATTTGTTAAAGAGGATAGTCAGTGGTGTCACTAGTTCTACCCTTATTTCTTTTAGAATTCTGGGATGAATCCCATCAGGCCCCATTGCTTTGTTCACCTTCAGTTTTAAGAGTTCTTTCAGAACCCTTTCTTCTGTAAATGGGCTGTTATCAACTTCTGTATCCAGAGTGTTTCTATTGTTTGTTTTAGGTACCTCCCCCTCTTCATTTGTAAATACTGAGCAAAAATATTTGTTTAGTATCTCTGCCTTTTCATTGTCACCCTCTGCCCACCCTCTATTAAGCCTCACTATCCCTCCCTTGGTCTTCCTTTGCTCCCTGATGTACCTAAAAAAGTTTTATCCCCCCTTCTTAACTGAGTTGGATATCTTTTCCTCAGTTAGGGCCTTAGCTGTTCTGACTGCCTTCCCAGCTTCCTTTTGCTTTAACTGATACAATTCTCTGTCCTGCTCCTTCTGTGATTCCTTGTACTTTCTGAATGCTTTCTTTTTCTCTTGAACCTTCATTGCCACCTCCTTTGAGAACCATAGTGGTTTCTTACATTGTTTTGTTTTGTTTATTTGCTTCACACAAAGGCTTGTTACCTCTGTGATGGCAGTTTTTATTATTCCCCATTGTTTTTCCACCCCTCCTTCCTGCCCATTTGCTAGTGCATTCCTTAGGCACTCACCCATTTTGTCAAAGTCAGCCCTCCCTAAGTCCAGTACTTTCACCTTTGTATGACTTGACTCTATTGTCGTGTTTATTGAGAACCATACTGTTCGATAGTTGCTAGTTCCCAGATGGCTACCCACTTCTACATCTGTGATCGTCTCTCCATCTCCGTTTGAGAGAACCAGGTCTAAGATTGCTCCCTCTCGAGTGGGTTCCAATACTAGTTGTCTAAGGCATGCCCCCGTAGGGCATCTAGAATAACCCCACTCTTAGAAGTGGCTGCTGCAGCTGCATTCCAGTTAACATCTGGCATATTTAGATCACCCATCAGCAATATCTCCCCTTTTTCTGCCATTCTAAGTATACTTTCTATCATTTCCTTGTCCATTTCCTCCCCCTGAGAGGGGTGTCTGTATGAAACCCCTGTGCAGATTGTGGTGCCATTGCCTGTCTCCAAATTGATCCACAGTGCTCCTTCTCCTCCCTGTTTACCCTTTTGTTCTGTTGCTTTGATTCATTCCCTTATGTAGAGAGCTACTCCTCCTCCTCTTTTACCCTCCCTTACCCTCCCTGTCCGTCCTGTAGATAGTGTATCCTGGTATGTTTACATCCCAGTCATGGTTCTGTGTGTACCATGTTTCTGTGACTGCCACGATATCCAGATGCCCTCCTCCTCCATCAAGGCCACTAATTCAGGAAGCTTGTTACCCAGACTATGGGCATTGGTACTCATTGCTCTCCATTTTTTGATGGCTTTACCTTCTGCAGCAGCATCCCCCACTGACCTTTCTACCTTGGTCTTTTTCTCATTTAGTACCCTGTTTTGTAGGGGGAGGCTGGTAGTTTCCTGCTGCTTATCAGTGCCTCCCCCTTGACTAGTTTAAACAGAACAATACCATAAGTACATGTCCATGTCAACCCCCTCACCTACAAAATACAGAAATACATATCTATATATATCAACTGACCAAGGCTACTATTAGTGTACAGACAAAGGGCACCCTTCCATCCAGTTGAGATGATCACACTGCATTTGCTCGAATCGCAGCACACATTGGACCAGCAACAGTTCACTCACAGTCATCATTTTATTCTGGGGCACTGCATGCATGAGTGACTGTGCGATAAATTCTGGGGGACTTTGCATATGGCGTGATGATCTCATTTCACTTCCTTAGCACTTGTCAATTTTCTGGACACAAGACGGATGCATTTGGGGCATGCAGAAAATATCTGGGACTCTGTGCCACCACTACATGCATGACTGAGTGTGCCATTAATTCTGGGGGACTGTGTATGTGCTGAAACACTCCCATTTCACTGTGTTACCACTTGTCAATTTTCTGCACACAAGGAGGATGCATTTTGGGCCTGCAAAAAAATCTGGGGATTATGTGTGACCACTGCGTGCACGAGTGACTGCGCTATAAATTCTGGGGGACTTTGCATGTGGTGTGATAATCCCATTTCACTTCCTTAGCACCTGTCAATTTTCTGCACACAAGGCGGATGCATTTTGGGCATGCAGAAACAATCTGGGGACTCTTTGTGACCACTGAGTGCATGAGTGACTGCGCAATAAATTCTGGGGTACTTTGCATGTGGTACGATGATCCCATTTCACTTCCTTAGCACTTGTCAATTTTCTGGAAAGAAGACAGATGCATTTTGTGTGGTGTGATTGTGAGCACATAATGTCATACTTAAATTGTAAATTAAAGTAGTGTTGCAACAATGTCCTGACAATGTTGACCTATACTTTTTTATGCTATTTTACATTGCCACCCTTGCTGGCCACTAGTTACCTCATGACTTGTACGATACCCTTCTTTTCACAATTTGTGTCTGCTTTACTACTTTTTCTCATGTCTGAAAACAAAAAGGAGCACACTATTTAATATTGTTCTGACCAGGTTCTTGTCACTATTTGCAGCTGTTTTTGAACAACTATTGTTCTGTGAGGTCATAAAACACTGTCTGCTGCATAATTGTTAATTTGACAACAGAAGTAATATATAAACAACTAATGGAAAAAAACAACGCAAAATACTGATGAAGACCTGGTCTGCACCATATTAAAAGGAGTGCTCTATTATCTCAAACATGAAAAAAAGTACTTAAGCAGACTCAAATACTGAAAAGAATAGTATCATACAAGTCAGGATGTAAGTAAAGCGGCAATGTAAAATAGCATAAAAAAGTATAGGTTAAAATTTTCAACAGATTGTTGCACTGCTGCTTTAAAGAGATTCACCAAGTTACGTAGGTATGGATGGTATTGCACCCAATAAATTGGTGCCTAACCTCCAAGGAAGTCTTTGTTGCTCCACATGTCCTTAACTAGTGCAATACTTTTGTGGCAAAAATGTTGTAATTTCAGTAAACTGGGTCGTGGAGGACTTCCTGTTCTGAAGATCCGCCAAAGTTCCTCCCCCACGCTCAGCAACGTTGTGGTGAAACGTGGGCACATTTCAACTAACAAGAGCCTTGTTAGTGGAAACGTGCCCACATTTCACCACAAACTGACTATTATAACATAAAAAAACATTTGGAAAGCTGCCGGCCATCCACTATAATAAAGCACATCCCCGTGCTCTCTCTGGCATCATGTCATAACATTGCTGACCATGGTGGCAGAACTTGGGTGGCTCTTCAGAATGGGAAGTCCTCCGGGACCTGTTTTACCAAAATTATGAGTGTTTTTGCCAGAAAAGTATTGCACTATGGAATGTAAGGACATGTGGAGCAAGAAAGATTACCCTGGAGGTAAGTCACTCATATAAGGAGCATGTATGACTGTATGTGCATGTATGTAATTAAAGGGAAGCAGTCAGCAACAGGAGCTCCCGCGTCCTGCCCAGTGCAAGGCTTACCCTCCGGTTAAGCTTTTTAAGTATGTTGCAGCATTTTTCTCATGCCGCAACATACTATATTTTAATAAAGAAAGGTCAGCGACCCAGAAGGATGGTGGATGCTATGGGGGCCCCATTATGTGAAAAGGAAAGGTGCAGTGGAGCTGCACCATGCACTTCAAATACTTTTGTATTGAAGCGCATGGTGCATCGCCGTTGCACCTTTACACATAATGGAGCCCCCATAGCATCTGCCATACTTCCGGGTAGCTGACATTTCTTAAGTACAATAAAGTATGTTGCGGCTTGAGAAAAATGCTGCAACATACTTAAAAGGCTTAACCGGAGAGTAAGCCTTGCAAGGGGCAAGATGCAGGCACTCCTGTTGCTGACTGCTGCCCTTTAAACTAATACTGCGGCCTTCCCTCTTTCTGGTATTAAACAAACAAAACACAAAACAGTACGGCAGTGGGGGGGGGTGTGCAGAAAACAAAAACCTAATGCTCGATCCCATGATGTTCCAGCAGCAGATGAAGCATTAACACTATTTGCAGCTGCTCTTGCTCGATCTGCTCCATCTGCTGCTGGACAGTACCCATGCTCTGATTGCTTTCCTCCATCACAGCCCACATCAGTGCTATTTCTGACTGCGTTGCAGACATTGTGGTGGGGTCCACTGCTGCAGGAGGAAAACCAGGTAGTGGTGGTGGTGAGGGTGGTGCTGGTGGCAGTGGTGGGGGTAGTGGTGGAGCAGCAGCTGCTGCTGTGGTCCTCCTCCTGCTCTGGAGATGCACAACAGCAGCACCCACTGCCGCTGCCACAGAAAGGCCAGCAGGTGGAGGCCTGGCCCATTCTGTGGCAGCCTGCCACTCCACCTTGTGGTGTTAAGCATGTGTGTCCTCTCGCCCCCAGTCCCCAGATGTGTCATCTGGGGGCCATGGCACACCTGCACACCACAAAGCAGGCACATCACAATGCTTCTGTCCCCCCAACATATTTGAAAAACTGCCAGACTATTGAGCTGCGGGAGGGACCATGCACAACAGGTGCAGATGTATTGCTGGCAGCACTCCCAAGCACCTGCGGGGGCTCCACCTGCTGCTGTGAAGTGGGAGATGGTGGTGCTGCTGGAGCTCCTGCAGCTGGTACTGGTGGTGGTGGTAGTGGTGTTGGTGGTGGTGGCGGACTTGCTGGATGTGGCGGTGGCACTGGTGGTGCTGCTGCTTCTGGAGTGTTGGCAGGACCAAATACTCGGGAGTGGTCCAGCAACACCCACCCATGCTGACCCCACGTGTCTGCACTCCCCTCTGGCCACCACTGGCTACAGACTGTCCCTGGTCCATAACCCAAGAAAACTCTTCTTCCCTCTCCACTCCAACTCGTCACGTGACGACGATGACCGACTTCACACACAGTCACAGACAGTCTCTCACACACACACACACACACACACAGTCACATACAGACACATACACACTTACACAAAACAAAACTTATAAAACAAATAAATCAGTCACAAAAAAAAGAACTCACTAAACAGTACAACAGAAACTAAAGAATTAGCTTTTAAAAAAGCTGTTGTTTTTTATGAAGTTTAAGAAACAACAAATAAACACTCCTCTCCTACACTATCCTTCCTCCTACCTCTGCAAAGGAGAAAGTGAAAGTATCTTCTGGTATGACTCACTTCCTTACTACCTGGCTAAAGCATGTGACTTACAGTACTGTAAGCCATGTGATGTGTGTGGGGGGGCTGCCGAAAGTGCCTATTGTTGTCATTCTGCCTTACTTCACATTAAGGCAGAATAACAATGCGAAGTCAAGTCATAATCACAAGGCGAAGTGAGCACTCCTCAATGGCCACTTCGCGTAGCATTGCACTAATGCGAAGTGGCCACTTTGCATTCACTTTGACTGTGGATTTTAAATTTGCTGCATCTCTAGTGGTGGGCAGACAATCAATGGCAAAATGACAGAAGGAGTGGAAGGGGGGTCCAGTCTGGCTAGGGTGGACTTGGGAGTGGCACTGTAGATGTCTTGGTATTAAAAAATTGGAGAATCATTTTCTGCACAATTGCATGATGAGCCAGCAGCAGGATGCAACCACAGTTGCGATATATGACACCCAAACTGGGGTGCAGCTTTTTGTTGATGGCAATGGTATGAACAGAAAAGTTAAGGTGCTGGTCAAGCCAGACCCCAAGATAATCTAAAGGAGGAGCAGACCTCCAGGGTAGTCCCATCCAGGGTGCGGAAGGTGGGGATGGAGGGGAGATGAGAATGTCTCTGCCTTGTGATGATGGTCATGGAGACAATTTTCATGGCATTGAAGAAAAGCTGATTTAAACAAAACCAGAGCTGAACATCATTGAAGTCCTGCTGGAGCCTAGTCACCACATCAGTGGAAGAGAGGCCAGATGTATACAGTACCGTATCGTCTGCATACATGTGAATGGATTTGTGTGGGCAAGCCGAGGGTGGATCATTAAGGAAGATGGAGAAAAGGAGTGGGCCAAGGACTAAGCCTTGTGGTACACCAGTAGTAACAGGTAGGGAGGCAGAGGTGGTGTTGCCAAGTCTGTCAGATTGGGACCTGCCTACCAGATCAGAGTGAAACCAGCTGAAGCCTCACTAGAGAGCCCTGCAAGAGTGAGCTTGGACAGGAGGAGTGAGTGTGAGACAGTGTCAAATGTCTTTGGCAGGTCAACAAAAATGGCCGAGGTGATGTGACCTTTGCCCATACCAGTAAGGATGGAGTCGGTGAGCCTTAGGAGGGAAGTGGTGGTGGAGTGGGACTTCCTAAATCCAGACTTGTAAGGTGAAAAGAAAGAGGTGGAGTCGAGAAAGGAGGAGAGTTGAGAGAGGACCAGGTGTTCCTGGAGTTTTGCTAGTATGGGAGGGGGGAAATTGGGTGATAGTTGCCAGGAGAGGAGGGGGTCACTGCCTTTGGGAAAATGGGGTGAATGAGACATGCTTGCAATCAGATGGAATAGAAGTGAGAGAGAAAGAGAGGTTGAAGGGTGAGGCCAGAGGGATGGCGATGGCAGGAGCCAACAGGTAGAGTATTTTGGAGTCCAATCCTGAGGGGCATTTACACTTGGTAGGATTTAGGGCAAACAGGGCATTGAGTACTCCAGATGGGGTAACCTGACAGAAGGAGAAAGAGAAGGAGGTGGCAGGAGGTGGGGCTTGGGCAGGAGGAGTCATGGAAGTGGGGGTTTGCGGGGCAGGTGGGAGTGTAAACAAAAGTGATGAAGTACAGTTTGTGAAGAAGGAGTTAAATTCAGTCGATCAGTTAGCTGAGGAGACCAAAAAACATCTCTCTCAACTGGGGGAACAATTATCATCCCACTAGCCGATCATAGCCTTTTAGGTGGTCCTCCCAGTATGGAACAGCAGAGGTGGCACACAGAAAATCCACATGGAGGAAATTAGGGAGCTGAATGTTTGGCTCCAAAACTGGTGCCTGGAAAAGGATACCTCTTCATTGGGAACTGGAGGGACTTCTGGGACAGGAATCTCTTCTGTTATGACAGCCTACACCTCACTAAGGAAGGTGTTAAACCTCTAGGGCATACATTTGATGTCTTCATGGACCATATAAACTAGGACTGGGGAGAGAGTAGCAGCATTAACAGAAACTGCTACCTCTCCCCAAAAATCCATCCTATCAAAGGGGACTAACAAAGAATGAAGCAGGAAACTGGTTAGGTTGCCTTCAGGGGGCAATACTAAAAGAGGCTCAAATGTGCAGTGGGACCACAAAAAGGGGGGTAGCCAGGCCTGGAAAGTATTGTACATAAATACATGTAGCCTAGCAATCAAAATAGCTGACTTCACAGCTATTGTTGCAGAGGCTGATCCAGACTGGGTCACCATCACAGATACGTAATTCAAGGACAACCATGACTGGGAGATAGCTATTCCAGGTCACTGCCTTTTTTGAAGGAACAGACCTGACAAAAAAGGGATTGGGGTGGCTATGTATGTTAAAGAGGGAATAAAAGCTACCATGGCCCAGGACACTCACACTGAAGCCGTGGCTCTTTGGGTTTCTTTCAAAGCTGTAACAGGTGCAGTTACTCATTTTTTTGTAAACTTCTTTTATTGAGTTTTCATAATCAGGTACAGACTCAACATCACAATATTAAAGATAATTCCTTTTCAATTATGCTATTTTCCAACATTGTGGTTGCATTGACATCAGGTCATTACCATCTACAGTCTTATCAAGAAAATCATACAGCATTATCGAATGTTGACAAATCAACAAATAAAAATAAAAAAAGGAATTAATTAATCAAAAACAAACAGTGTGGGACCTTGATATGCCAATCCCCTAACTCCAAACCCCAACCCTCTTCATGATATCCTACACTGTATCACTACTGTTAGGAAATATGTTCCCAAGTAATAACATTCCATTATTCAAATTATAGTATGGCTAAGTTCAAAAACATTTCTAATGTGACACAACAAGTTATAGTCCTATTTGGTTAGAAAAAACTTTTTCCCCCATTAAGTGCAGTTACACAGGTAGGAGTGTTGTACAGACCCCCAGCAATCAGCTTTAAGGGGAACAAGGAGATCCTAGAATCCATTTACAATATGAGTATTAAAGGGGAAGTAGTACTGGTGGGTGACTTCAATTTACCAGACATAAATTGGAGTAACCATTCAGCAGCTTCAACCTGAATCAGACTTCCTAGATACTCTGCACCTGTCGGGCCTAAAGGAAAGGGAAAGGGAACATTGTTTAACCAGGAGTAGCACAATAAGCTAAAGTTTGTTTCTGGATGCAACCTGGGAGCACAAGGAAGTTAAGTGACTTGCTCAGGATCATATAGTATGCATCTAGGCAGCTCTGGGATTCAAATCCAGGTCTCCAGATCTGCAGCTCAGAGCCTTAACCCACTACACTATACTACCTCCTAAGACAGCTTGTCAGTGAACCCATAAGTTGGAAGCTATCCTTGACCTTTTACTCACTAACAGTGACAACATCTCGGGGTAGAAGCTGGGAGCCACCTGGGTCTAGTGACCACCAGATGGTATGGTTTGAAGTTAGAATGGAAAGAGAAATCAAGCACACCATAACTAAAGTCCTCGACTTCAGACATAGAGATTTCCATAAAATAAGGGGAGAGCTCCGACTTAACCTAGCAAAATTAACACTGATGGAGGGAGTCGACTAGTACTGGGCATCTCTAATGGAAGCTGTTATAGGAGTATCACAACAATGTATGAAAAGTGTGAGTGAAGCTAAGAAGAGAAGAAAACCCCTATGGTTCTCCAAGGAAGTGGACACCAAGGTCAGGAAGAAATGGATATCCTTCAAAAGATACAAGAAAACAGGATGTGAGAAAGACAAGGACACATACAAGGAGAAACTGAAGGAAGCAGGCAAGCAAATCAAAGCAACAAATACAAAAACAGAACAGAGGATCACCTTGGAGGTCAAACAGGGAGACAAGACCTTCTTTAGATACAACACAGAGAAAGGGAAGACCAGTGGGGGTATAGTCAGACTTATGAGGGAAGACGAAGCAAGCAGAAATCTTTAATAGATACATTTGCTCCATATTCACAAAGGAAAAAGAAGGTTGTGGCCCCACCTTGGAAGATAACAGTCCGGACATCAGCAATATGGATTCAGCACCTTTCACAATGAATAGTGTCCTGAAGGAACTAGAAAAACTCAGGGTTGACAAGGCCATGGGACCTCACATAATTCATCACAGGTTACTGAAAGAGCTAAGGGATGATCTCTGGAGGCAACACTGGCCAAGCTGTTCAACCTCTTGTTAGAGGTTGGGGAAGTTTCTGTGGACTGGAGAAAGGCCACAGGTGTCCTACTCAATAAAAATGGCAATAGGGAAAGTGCTGGCAATTACCACCTGGAAAATCTCACCTCGGCTGTGGGCAAAATAACTGAAGCCCTAAGGAAAGGATTATATTCTTTCTCAAAGAAAATTATAGAATGGACTCAAAACAGCATGGTTTTACCACAGGAAAATCATGCAAAACAAACATAATAGATTTCTTCAATTGGGTAACCAAGACAGTAGATCAGGGTGGCACTGTGGATGTGATATACCTGGACTTCAGCAAAGCCTTTGACCTGGTCCCATATAGAAGACTGTTGAACAAACTTGGCAGCATGGGATTAGGGCACAAAGTGGAAAACAGGGTACAGAGCTGGCTTAGTGGAAGGACACAGACGGTACTGGTTAATGGCTCACTATCAGAGGAGAGGGAGGTAAGTAGTGGTATGCCTCAAGAACAGGGTACTAGGGCCTATCCTCTACAATGTTTTAATCAGTGATATATCTGAGGACCTTGAAGGCAAGGTGAGTAGAGACAACACTTCTGTTGTAGTGGAAAGGATGAGGGCTGACCTACAAAGACTACAAAGGTGGTCAAAAACTTGTAACTAAATTTCAATGCCAAGAAGTGCAAAATCGTGCACCATGGGAAGAATAATTCTGTGAGGAATACTTTCTGGGTAGACTAAAACTGCAAGCCACAAAACAGGAAAGACATTTGCGTACAATTATAACAGATGACCTGAAAATGACCAAACAGTGTGAAAAAGCAGCATTAAAGGCAAACGGTATGTTGAGCTGCATAGAAAGGAATTACTAGTAGAAAGATGGAGATACTTAAGCCACTGTAAAGATCACTGGTGAGGTCTCATCTGGAATACAGTATGCAGTTCTGGAGACCACCCCTTAGAAATGACATACACAGACTGGAGAAAACACAAAGGAAAGCTGAAAAAATTATACTTGGACTTCACAACAAGACATATGAAGAATGATTGCGTGACCTTAACATGTATTCCCTGGAATATTGTAGAGAAAGAGGGGACATGATCGAAACCTTCAAGTACCTGAAGGGAATAAACAAGGTTCAGGTTCAGGACATGTTTCAGATCAAGAGTCCCACATGAACAAGGGGCCATGGCATAAAGCTGGAAGAGAGCAAGTTCAAGAGCAACACAAGAAAGTTCTTCTTTACCGAGAGGGTGGTGGACACTTGGAATGACCTTCCACCAAGGGTTGTTGAGGCTAAGTCAGTTGGAGCATCCAAAAAGGCCTGGGATAGGCACAAAGGTATTATAACACTGAACAGCAGTTAAGGGAGGGGAGTGAGGCTTATGGGGAGACTAGATGGATTTTGTGGTCCCCTTCTGCCGTCACTTTCTATGTTTCTATGTAGTGCACCTCTGATCACAGTTTGAACTGTCTGGAAACTCAGTGCTCTAACTTTGTACTTGGCTGCCTGGAATCATTGGCTCCTAGTCATACCACTATAGAGTTACAGTATAAAGTCATAGACTTACAGAGTTGTAATATATGTGTCATTTTTTAACCATAGAAAATCCTTGACATCAAAAACTCATAATACCGTCACTCTAACATCAGAAAATCATGCTACAATTGTTCTGACATCAGATCAAAGGTATTACAGTATGGAATGTTTGGACTGTTCTAAATATTACAAAACATAGCAGATAGGAAACCAGCAGTAACTAAGCTTTCCATTCCATCTCAGGATTGGACATCATAAACCCCTTGAGCTTAGCTCTTGTTTTTCTCAATTGTCACAGTCACTGAGACAGCCTAGAAAACAAGTTCCAAGACTTGCAAGGCACCTCCAGCCCATGTATTTATTGATAAATTACTGTATAGGTCTGGACAGCTATTGAACAATCAGATAACTGGATTTTTCTTGCTCATTTTATGACAGGAGTAGATACCTGCTCTTTAAGGTACCAGGAGACAGCTGTAGTGAACTATTAAGGGCAGGTATGATGTTTTTATATGTAAATGTCCTTCCCTTTTCATGTAGAGTAAGAGAGAGATAAATATATTATGTTCTGAAGTTTTTTCACTGTGATTTAACCTCCCTCCCCCTGCCGCCACATGCACGCCCCACACTCCAGCTATTATGCTGCTCAGTTTGTCACAGGTAAAAATGAATTACCCCTGAAATGCTCTGAAAGGCACAGTAACAGTCTTGCTTAATTGTTCTAGCCCAGAAGACTCCAGCCCCACCTCTTCTCTCACCTCCTGTTTCCTGCAATGAGCAATTTCTCCTACATGCCACCAGATGCTCCACTGCTAGGTCACTCTTTTACAGCTGTAGCTCCTGAAAGTGAAATGATGGCACCCACCCCATGGCTATGTCTCAAGATTGCTTCTTCACATACTCACTCAGAGTACCATCACCCCCAAAAACCCAAGAGAACTTTTAAGAATGAAAAACAAATTAACTAAATATGGACCAGGACTGTATAAACCATTTGCCAACAGTCTTGTTTTTCTTTTTTTAAACATCTACAACACTTATGCTCACACCAGTGCTCAGGCTCTCCCAAGCATCCCAGCAGTCAAGAACTCTCTGTGACTTTCCTGGCATTCAGTAACAAAATAAATAATTTTTTTGAAGACATCTACTTGCTAGTATTGCTTAACAAAACTAAAAAGCAATCTGTTCTGCTTCTGTCTGCCTGTGTGTGTGTGTATGTATGTGTGTATATATATATATATATATATATATATATATATATATATACACACACACCCATATATATTTATATATTCTTGCAAAAAAACTTCATACATTCACCATCTGGGTTACTTAATGCAACAAAACTGGGGAAATGTTTCAAGCATCCCCTGGTATGTGCACCTCTATTTGTGTTTGAGCTGTTGTTTTTGTATTTGGACTTTGGTTACTTTCATTCACTGTGTGAGCTGCCATGACAGAGTGCTCCACAAAAGGCTTCTACACTAGTCAATAGAGTTTTTGTCCTTTTTGGATGAAATATGAGATAAGACAGCATTTTCCAAAGAACAACGTGTTAGTTTGTGTGTGTGGGGGGGGCATAATACACAAGCTGAACTCAATAAAAGGGACTTGAGAAAAGTACATTTATGGAAGCCATAGTAGGACAAATGTCCTAAATAAAAAAAAAATGCATCCAACCTGTGTAGGTGGAGGGACTATTTTATGTCAAATTTAGACAACAAATTTAAATCTTTGTTATTTAAGCATATCAGTTTTAATTTTCACTTACAAATTATTTATAGAGACCCATTTTATCATCACAATAAGACACTTCGGGGGTATACACTAGACACTTCTAATGCACAGCCAAGGGCTGATTGCACTTGGCCTGCAGCCTCATGCCTCTCTACGCCCCTGGCCTTCCATTAGAAGTGTCTAATGCACACCCCATCATGTCTTGTTGCTTACATCATAGTCATCATTACAAAAACAGACTTTGATTAAAAAAGGGTCAATAGATTACTTTATTAGCTTGAAAACACTGGGCTGTGAGGAAGCCACAGTCAGGTTGACAATGGTGATTGAGGACAACTGAATCAACCCATAGCCTTGGGAAAGTAAGAGGTTTACAATGTGATGGCCACTTTAACTCCTTTGCAGGGGCTGTCTCATACTGAAGGAGTTCTGGGACTTACACAGTTGAAATCTATAGTGTTTCCTTTCAGGTGAGCCATCTGAGATTTGGCATCTAAAACTGTATTTTGAAACTTTCAAGAGGTTTGGGGTTCTTCAAAGAGATGTTTGCATTACTGCATAATTTTGACAAAAAAATTACTATTAGGATAGTGAAAAAAGTGAAGACTGAGACAAAAATGAAATCAGCAGAGGGTGCGAAACAAGGAAATAAAAATGTATTATAGTATATATGGAACAAGTGCAGGAATAAATAAATAAGTTAGGTTAATACAGGGAGACAGTGGGAAGAAAAAGACAAGGATAAGGGTGACAACTGAACCAGTATTTTTATTTAGTTTTTCTTCCTTGCCTGGAAGCATCCTAGCTCTTTACAGCAGTTATAGACACTCTTTTTGTATAGGATCACTTACCTTAGGCCTCTGTTGAACCAGAGAACAACTTCTTGGCCTTTTCCCCTAATCACTTACTGGGGTGCACACCTCTACAGCTGCTTTGACCACCTTCTGAGCAAACTCCACATGTGCTACACTTCTACTCTTTACTGCTACTCTCATACAGCTTCTACAGGACCCTGGCCACCTGATTCTTAATCTTCACCAAGTCTGCCTTCTCAAAGTTCTGATTCCCAACTGCTGAGACAAGGTCAAGGATGGCTTTAAGCCTAGTCCATTGCTGGACATACTGTTGAAGGAGGAATTCCTTAAAAGTGGGCAGGAACTTAGTCATAGTCTTGCCATTAGCATTTTCAAGATGCCAGCCTATGACAAGGTGGTTTATTTCTTCTAGGACCACAACTGCCACTGATTTTACTGCTCTCATTATTTTACCAACAAGTAAGGCATCAAGCTTCTCTTGCATATTTTGGGGGAACTTTAGCAAGCCTCCAAAGTGATGTTTGTTGCCTCTTTTTTTCCTAACATCACCCGTATGAACTCTATGGTGCTGTTTTCCCACACAGTGTCCTCCTTGATGTATATGACTCCCTCCCTTATGAAGAGATTACCACTCAATTTTCTGCCAGGCCTGTCCCTTCAGAATAGATTGTATACCTCTGTCTTGGTGTCCCAGTCATTATCTTCCTCCACCAGGTCTCTGTGGGGGGCCCTAAGTCTTAATACAAATAGGTATGATTTGTGTTATGACAATGCATTTCAAAAGTTGTCTAATCAAGTGCATGAAATCCTCAATTCCCCTTCATGTAGCCCTAAAATCTTATCATGCTTTCACAGATTATGCTCATCACCGCATTGGGAAATAATAACTAATTAGTAATTTGTAGCCTAACATTATTGAATACTACAGTAGCTACCCATTCTAAAATCTCTATTTGAAAAATAGAAACGTAGACAGTATTGACAGAAAAAGACCCTCAGTCAGTCCAATCTGCCCTGTTTTACTCTGTCCTACCCCGTGAAATATTGTCTAGATGAGGGTTTCACATCCTTGCTCCCTGCCTTACTGTTACCACCCATAGAATTTATTAAGCTCTTTACTATGTCCCAACCATTCTTGAACACATTAATGTTTTTTGCACTCAACAATTCAATTGATAGACAGTTCCAGGGCTCCACCACTCCCCCTGTAAAATGAAACTTTCTCACATCACTCCTGAATTTCCACCATCAGCTTCCATTCATGTCCCCTTGTTTTTGACCTGACATTTCAGCTGAATTGTCCCTCACAATTTACCAAGTTTATTCCTTTCAGGAACTTGGAGGTCTCATTATGTCACCCTCTCCCTTCTGGTCTCCAGTGAGTATATATTCAGTACCCTAAGCAGATACTCATAGGATTTGCCCTGCTGATCCTGAATCATTTTGCTTACCCTGTGCTGCATTGTCCCTAGCCTTTCACCTTTTAGGGCACCAGTGGGTGGGGCCCTGCAGATCTCTTGCTTTGAGAAAGGACTCAGCGCATTCCTTCCAACTGAATGACATGTTGGAGTTGCACCACAGTCACGTCCACATCCGTGGAGCACTCCGCTTGTTGTCCCCAGTCACATTGCACTATTTTTCAGTTGATCATGACACTGGGGGATTAGGCACCCTCAGTGTCACTCTTATGTTTCTGGGGGTGGGGTGGTGGGTGCTGAGGAAGGGAGGGTTGGGTGGTGGGGATATGTATAATTTAAATGGTGAAACACAGCACACTCCACCGTATCCAAGATAGCCACCATACTCTACTGCACATGCGCTAGTAGTTGCACATGTGCAGTGGCCATCTTGGATATGGCAGAGTGTGCTGTGTTCTGCCATGACCTGTCAATTCTTTTTCACTTTTAAATTATGCATATCCCCCCACCCCACCCTCCTTCTCAGCACCTACCACTCCACCCCCAGAACATAACAGAGACACTGCAAGTGCCCAGTCCCCCAGTATTGCAATCAGAATACCTAGGTTTTTTAAATTAAGTTATACATATTCACCCCACCTGACCATCTCTCTCAGTATGCACCCCCACAAAAAACAACATAACAGTGACACTGGGGATGCCCAATCCTCCAGTGTTGTGATCAGCCCTTTTTTTGTGACCCCTCTTCCAGTACCATGCATGAGCACTTTTTTTTAAATTGCCCACAAGACCCTCCCTCTTAGCACCCACCATCCCACCTACCTCCCCAAGAAATATAATACTGACATTGGGGGTGCCCAATCCCCAAGTAAAGGAATCCACATTTT
The DNA here is from genome assembly GCA_016271365.2 of Neoceratodus forsteri. NCBI lineage: Eukaryota > Metazoa > Chordata > Ceratodontiformes > Ceratodontidae > Neoceratodus > Neoceratodus forsteri. The sequence continues at coordinate 628,654,190 of CM057452.1, read as the reverse complement.
TATTTTTGTTTTTATACCTGTGAAAAAAAAAACATCCATCAATGTATTTTGTGGCCATTAGAGTCCCCCTACCAGATCCTCCCACTCAGCACCCTCCACCCCACACCCCCTAAGCCCTACCTTACCATTGGTGGTCCAATACCTTAATCATCTCTGGACTGCAGACATGTGTAACCCCCCCCTGTAAATGGGGTTCCCAAAAAGTCTTCCCGGAGCTTGCTTGAATGCTCCAAGCCTGAATGGTGTTTGGCATTTAAGCCGTTTATCTGTGAGTGCTTTTAGAGCCTCTGGTACTGTCTCTTTAGCAGCTGTCTGATTGCGGACATAATTAATTTCTATGGGGGGACTGTGTGTTTCCCTGCTTGAGTCCCACTCGAGCTGCTGCCAAATCTCTCTGTTTCTGCCTTTGCTAAGTGAGACGAGTGAGCACTTTTCAAAGATGTAACTGTTTGCCAGAAATCATTTAGAGTAGTAACGAAAATACAGTTTGTCTAACCTGCTTTTCTTTGCAGTCAGAACTGTGTTTGCCTAGCCCTCCATTCTGGTTTTGAACTGCTGAACTGGACCAATCAGTGTGGGGGGGGACCTTTGAAATGGAGCCTGCTGCTGGTAAATCAGAACGTGGACTCTCATTGTGGAGCCAGCCACCATGTACTGTATGGCCAATGCCTCTGGGAATTGTAGTTTGGACTTCTGTGCCTTTTTGCACCAACGGAATCTGATTGTGAGTGACAGCCAAACCAGCCAACTGAACTGGAAGGAAATCAAAGGAAATGCCCGGCTCTGTCTACTGGAAAGTCAGATGAGTTGAGACAGTGGAGAGAGAAGGAGCTATGAGCTTCTGCGCTGCATAGTTTCACACGGGAAGCACATGTAAGGCCCTGAGTTTCGTTCTGCAGCCTATGCAAGCGCGCTCGTTCGGACTGAATCTGACCCATGAAGAGAATCAAGGAGATCTGAAGAGCAGAAACCAGGCTCACCATGTAGAAGACTGGAGAAATTGTTGAATTGTGCTTGGTCTGTCAGGAACTGAATCTGCTGTGTGTTCTCCCGGGTACTGTGCAGTAATTGCGATCGGGATCAAGAAGCAGCCTGCCTGGTATAGTACTTTCCGGTTACATATAAATGTGTGTAGAGCTTGTGGGGAATCACATTTATAATCCCCTATACAGAGAATGGAGTGCATGAAGCTGGAAGTAAACCCCAACTTAATCCAGACTACATCCATTTGCTCTAAACTGCAGTGGGGTCCAGTCACAAGGACCTTGTCCACATGGTCAGCTCCTCCTGGCAATCCAGGACAATCTGCTTTCCATCCAGTTCCCAGCATTGAGTTTGTGAGTACAAAGCAGGGTAGCTTCCTGCCATCTATTTATTGAATTGCAAGTGTGTCATCTAATTGTTGCTTTTTTCATTTCTTCACGATCTGAGCCCTCCGGCTCCGGATTACAGTTGGTTATTGTGCAAGTGTTTTTCCATCACAGGGCCCCAACCAGATGCACTGATCCTGGCTAGCGCCCCTCCCCCCCATCCTGGGTACCCTGTGAAAGTGACAATTTGGGACTCTGAATATGTGCACAGTACTGTGACTATTACTGTGTTTAACCTTATTAACCAGATTTCCCCCTTCCTTGTTACAGCTCCTTAAATAAATCAGATCTGTTTGTTTCAGCAAAGTTACCCTGACTGAGATATTTGTTATGTTAAAGTATTGTACTGTGGCTTTTGTACTGTATTGTCTTGTTTTACAGGGGGTCCTCAGAGTCCAGTCGACAGAGCCAGTCCTTGGGGTAAGTGTATATTGTGAAGATATTTGTGATGCACTGTTTGGGCCACAAGTGGGAAGAAAGGGGGATTACAGTGTCCCAGAGGGCTGTGACCAAGTTAGTTTAACTACTGCAAACCCTGATCTCTGAGTGAAGGCACCCGCCATTGGACCTAGGTCCCTCAACCTGTTAATAGTTAAGCAGGCAGGGGTAGTAGCCCTTGGGATAGCGCCACCTAGGCGTAATGTCTTGAAGGCACCACTGGGATTAGCATCCTCTAGTGACCAAGTGAGGAAAAATACCTTGATATGTTTAATTTAGGGGAAAAAATGGAAGGGAGTTCCACGCCCAGGTTAACAATTGACCCCCATATGTTGATGGTGCACAAAATGGTGAGGTGGAGCAAAACTGAGGGGATAGATACCCACAAGACTATTCTGTTGCTGGATGTCCCCTTAGGGACTAGTGATGCCGACACTGTATCCACTGTGGAACAAATTAAGGGCGTGGGCACGGTTGAAGTAAGGGGATGGGGTACTGATTTATTTGAGCAGACTATGATAGTACTGATCTCGTGTAACTCCCCAGTGGACCCCAAGAGGGTACCCCTGTCATTATGCCCAAAGGTGCCCAGATGAGATGGAGGGTCATTTATTTACATAGTGGTCCGGCCACCCCAGGTGGGTCTCCTAGTATAGATGGGTTCAAAGAGAAATTACTCAAACTGCTAGCCTCTGAAGGGTGCACTGCTCAGGAACTGGTAAAGGTGTTAGACCTCCCAGGTGTGACCACACGCCCCTGCATCTCCCAGGTACATCCCCAATTCCCCACAAGAGCTCTCCAGTAGCCCCCTCCCCTGTCATAGTTCCCCTGATCCAGTTGGGCCCTTACTGCAAGCTCAAAGTATTCTCTGGCATCCGCCCTACTCCTAACGGGGAGGTCGATCTGGAGACCTGGGTAGACTCTGCTACCCTTGCGGTACAAGACTGGCAATGCTCCAAGGCAGAAAAAGGGTCTTACCTGGGGAAGAACCTCCAGGGCCCCACTCAACATACTTTTCACTCCCTGAGGGTCTCTGACCCTGACGCCAAAGCCCAAGAGTACCCAATTGCCCTTGAAAATGTATTTGGGGGCACTGCTAGTGTTGAGGCCTTGAAATGGAAGCTTAAGGATGTTAGACAACAGCCGGGGGAATTGTTATCTGCTTATATGGATCAACTAGAGGGGATCTTACAGACCATTTTTTGGAAAGGGGGCTGGACCTCTAGTGAAGTGGACCGGGTAAGGCTGGATCATATACTCAGGTCTGCCCGGCACTCCAGCTGGGTGTTACTCAAATTGCAACTGCATCAAAGGAAATCCAGTCCCTTGCCTTTCCATGTGTTGATGAAGGAGGTATGGGAAGTTGAGGAGGAGGAAGGTTTGTCAGAACCCTGCACAGCTGTAGCTGCTACCTCCCTTGCTCCAGGTGAAGGGCCAGATGCTGATGGCCCGAAATCATCGAAATCTCATGACTCAATCCAAGGTCCCCATGTTAGCCAAGGGGGGCCCAGTGAGAAAGGGACGGTTACAGATGTCCCACAATGGGGTGAACTGCTGAGAGAGTTCAGGGAAATAAAAAACAGTTTCTTTAAGAAGGCCACTCCTGCAAGTATGGGCCCCAACCCTGATCTGACCGCATCTGCTATGGGGTTGGGGGTACCCACCCATGCATCTCCTGCTGACAGCAGCTCAAAACTCGATGTCTTGACCATGGAAGTGGGGAAATTGACTAGATGTCTCCAAATGCTTATCACACCACAGATAGAGATGGCACTAAGGTTTTCTTTTTTTTTTCAATTCAAAGTTTATTCACCACATTTTCCACAATACAGGAGGCAGTAATAATCATTTAAACAAGAGATTTATTAAACAAATCCGTACTGCCCCAAAACCCTCCCTACCCTCCCTCCCTGGCACAGCAGTCCATTCTTATACTGTTATAACAATCTAACTGCATTAACCAAAGGTGAATAAGTTAATAACATCAACTGCACATTATTCTATAGCCATCATAACAAGATTGTGAAGGGGGTCCCAAATAACCTTATACCTGTGTCACCTATTTTGGAGGCTAGCAATAGCCTTATCTGTACACAGATTTGCTAGGATCTCATGGATCCACTCCTGATATGTTGGACAGGTCCCTTCTTTCCAATGCCTAAGAATAATTTTTTTGACCAAAAGCGCAACCATGGATATTCTGACATTGATGAAAGACAGATCTCCCAGCAGGCAAATGTCAGGTGTAAAATAATCCTGTAAACCCAATAAAGGATCCAGGTTGGCTTTTATAAGCTCCCATAATGAAGCTATCCGGGGACACAACCAAAATAAATGAAGGAGTGATCCTGTATCCTGGGAACACCTATTGCATCTATCAGTATCGAGAAGGCCACATTTTGCCAGTTTGATTGGAGTATAATACAAATTATGTAGGATGTGAAATTGCATTAGACGTAATTTATCTTGAGATACATATTTATGACAATACATCCAGAGATCTGGCCAATTAAAAGTATATTGGGGAAAAAATGAAACCCAAAAGTTGGTGGGGTCATTACCGCTTCCAAACTGCCATCGGTACAGCACTTGATATATCTTAGAGATCACAACTGAGGAGTCAAGAAGAGAGGAGAGTTCAGAAACCAATGCAAAGGCCATTGGGAGGGGCAGAACAGTACCGAGAACCATGGTTAACAAGTGCCTCAATTGGATCACCTTAAAGACCTGAGACCCCAGAATATTGAACTTATTGATAAACTCAGGGAATGAAAGCCAAGCCCCAGTCTCATCCAAAAATGAGGAAACTATCCCCTCTCCTAACTGAGGCAACCATAAACGGGAAATTTTCTGCTTATTTATGGTAAAGACCAGGCAATTCCAGATCGATTGAGTGGGATCTTTACTTTGATTATATCTCAGAAAAGAGCACAGTTGTGAGTGTACTCTTATTGAGGTCATGATAGTGGGACATTTATTAACGTTCTGTAAATGAGAAATTTTTAGATAAAGCATGGTCGAGGGGTCCATGTTCATGGATTGGATAACGTCTAATTCAATCTTGAGCCAAACTGGTCTCATGTTGTATGGGCCCGGCCTTACCCATCTCAGGTACTTAGCCAGATGGCTAGCCCAGTAATAAATTGGCAAATAAGGAATCCGCAGTCCCCCTTCATTTTTGGGTGCAGCTAGCTTGTGGTATGCCAACCTAGAAGTCTTATTAGACCATATAAACTTGGTAAAGAGTTTATGCATTTTTTGAAACCAAGTTAAAGGGACAAATGAGTTAAGATGTGACAGGGGATAAAATAAATGGGGGAATACATTCATCTTAATTATGTTAATACGACCCCATAGAAATAACAGAAGCTTGTCCCATCTCTCTAGGTCTTGTGTGATCACCTGCGAAAGAGGCTCCAGATTTTCTTTAAACCACGAGGAAGTATTACGCGTTAACTTTATGCCTAAATACTTAATAACCCAGGGTGATCAGCATAATCCCAGAGAGAGAATATCAGTCTTGAAAACCTTATGGTTAAGAGGGAAAAAGGATGTCTTATTGGGATTTAACTTATAATTCGAAAAACTACTAAATGTGTTAACCTCTCTTAGTATGTTTGGAATAGATATTACTGGATTAGCCAAATGTAAAAGGAGATTGTCAGCATATGCTGTTATTTTCACTACCTCGTTCCTAATGGGAATACCTTGTATTCCTTTATTGTTGAGAATATATTGAATAAGGGGTTCCAGATAAAGATTGAAAAGTAATGGAGAGAGGGGCATCCCTGCCTAGTACCTGACCGCAACGTGAAAGACTTGGAAAAGGTCCCATTCCCTGAAATCCTTGCTGAGGGTTGCCCTGATCCAATCTATGAACATGGAAGAGAATCCAAATGCCCTGAGAGCTTGAAATAAAAAATTCCAATTAACCCAATCAAATGCCTTCTCGGCATCCAGGGAGACCAGTCCCACAAGAAAGGTAGCATTCCTGGACTCCGAGAGGACATGCGAGAGGGTACACAGGTGATCCGAGGATACGCGTCCCCTCATAAATCCCACCTGAGACATATCAATCAAATCTGAGAGAAACATAGAAACATAGAAACATAGAATTTGACGGCAGATAAGGACCGCTTGGTCCACCCAGTCTGCCCATTTCCCTACCTACTGGATAAGCTGCAGATCCTAGTTAACCAGCAGCCTACTTCTTTCTACCCCAACCCCCCAGAATTGCCTTATGACTATCCCATGCATGCTTGAATTCCACCACTGATTTTGACTCCACAACCTCCTCCGAAGGCCATTCCATGCATCCACACCCTCTCTGTGAAAAATACTTCCTTAAATTACCTCTGAGCTCCCCTCTATCTTCAAATTGTGCCCTCTTGTTCTTGCACACCTCTTTTTTGAAAGATGCTACCCTCTTGGACTTTGTTGATTCCCTTGAGGTACTTGAAAGTTTCTATCATGTCCCCTCTCCTCCTTTCCTCGAGGCTATACATATTAAGCTCCCTAAGTCTCTCTTCATTATGTCCTCCGGTTCAGACCCTGCACCATTTTAGTTGCCCTCCTCTGGACAGCTTCCATCCTGTCTATGTCTTTCGGAGATTGGGTCTCCAGAACTGCACACAGTACTCCAGATGGGGTCTCACCAGCTGTCTGTACAGAGGATAATAACTTCCTGTTTTCTACTGGTGATGCCTCTCCTATGCATCCCAGTATCCCCAGCCCTCCTTGCTGCCTTCTCACATTGCTTGCCCACCTTTAGGTCATCTGATATGACTACCCCAGGTCCTTTCCATTTTGTTGTTGTTAGTATTTCACCCCCATTGTGTACTCTTCCCTGGGTTTTTGTTTCCCAGGTGCATTACCTTGCACTTCTTAGCATTGAATCTAAGCTGCCATACATTTGACCATTCCTCTAACCTTGCCAGTCCCTTCTCATCCTTTCCACCCCACCCTGTGCATCAACTCTGTTGCAGATCTTAGTGTCATCTGCAAAGAGACATACTTTTCCTTCCAGTCCTTCTGCAATGTCCCTTATAAAGACATTGAAGAGGACTGGTCCTAATACTGAACCCTGCGGTACCCCGCTAGTAACCCTCCTTTCTTCTGAGTGGACTCCATTTACTATTACTCTCTGTGTGGGAGGACCAGGGTTAGTCTATCTGCCAATATCTTCAAAAGAATTTTGACATCTTGATTCAGCAAAGATATTGGCCTGTAGCTCTGAACCAACTCTGGGTCCTTGCCCAGTTTAGGTAACAAAACTATCAGAGCTTCAAACAAATGTGTGTCTGTCATCTCTCCGGAAAGAATATGTAGGTAGAGACAATGCAACACAGGTAGTAATTGATGTCTGAAAACGTTATAAAATAAAGTGGAAAACCCATCCAGTCCCAGGACTTTATCTGAAGGCAAGTCCTTTATAACGGCCGCTATTTCTTCCTGTGATAGAGGGGAAGATAGTAAGGGGAGATGAGCTTCCCTGAAATACTCCTCTAGCTCTTCTATGGGTGGAGGGCTGTCCATATCCCTGTATAATTGCTCATAAAATATAACAAATTCCTGGGCTATCTCTGAGGGTGCTACTCTGAGGGTCCTATCTGACTGTGACCTTATTGGGGGTATAAATCTTGCTGATTCTTGTTGCTTTAAACGTAAAGCCAGTAGGCGCCCTGCCTTTTCTCTTTGATCTGTAAAACTGGCCTTAGTACGAATAATAGCCAGCTCTGCCTTCTCTCTTAGCATTCCCAAATATCTATCCTTATATACTAATAATTTCTGTGATTCCTCTTGAGAAATTTTATCTGGCTGTATAGTTTCTAAATCTCGTATCTGGGACAATAAGGACAATAACTCCGTTTCTTGCGCCCTCTTCCTCTTTGTAGCTAGACTAATGAGAATGCCCCTTATATAGGCCTTAAAGGCTCCCCACAAAATGTCCGGCTTTGTACTATCTATTGGGTTGGTAGAAAAAAAAAAATCTATCTGATCCTTCACCAGTCCCCGATACTTTTCATCTTTTAATAATTTTTTGTTTAATTTCCATCTGGTGTCTCTCTTGGGAATGTTAATGAAAGCTAGATTACACAACACTAGAGAATGGTCCGATATGGGTCCCGGCTGGATCGAGGTGGACAATACTCCCAGCAAGAGCGCATGAGAAACTAACAGATAGACAATGCAAGAATGCATGCCGTGTACTGGCGAAGTATAAGTATATTCCCTGATGTTGGGATGTATAACTCCGTAGGCGTCACACAACCCACATTGGTCCATCATTTCCTTAAAGGCCCTATGCCCAGGGGACAGTCCCCTGGACCCAGTGCTCTATCTGTCAATGTTAGGGTCAGAAACTAAATTAAAGTCACCCCCTAAGATAATAGGAGTAGGGAGTATGGGAAGAATCATGGAGATCAGTTTCATAAAAAAAAAGTGGGATCGTCTGTATTTGGTCCATAAATGCTGCCTAGCACTTACGGCATGGCCCAAAAAGTACCCTGAACTAAGACGTACCTGCCATCAGCATCCTTAAAAACCTGAGAAGGAACAATTGGAATGTCTCTATTAATCAGTATCATGACCCCACAACTGTTGGTCGCCCCTGAGGCATAGAAAACTTGATCAACCTGTTGCCTCCGAAGTTGCAATACTTCGGAATCTACTAAGAAAGATTCTTGTAAAAACAATATCTGGGCACGCAACAAGCTCAGGTGCTTGAGTACCTGGTATTGTTTAAGTTTTTTCCTAATCCCCTTCACATTTCACGTAGCAATATTAATATTCTGAGCCATCTATAATGTCAAGTGTGAATCCAAATAAAAACATAATGCAGATACTGCAACCATAAACCAGGTGACTCTGTTCCCCTGAAACTGCTGTGCCAATCTCCCACCCCAACCCTCCCTCACTAACCCAACTATCCTCCTCCCACCCAAGTAACCCACAAACAGACCAAAACTTCAACAAACCCAGAAAATTATCCGAAAATCCACCTTCCCTAACCCCACTATTATTGCTAACAACGTTCAGCAACACTCTGTTTTCTACTCCTCCCCTAGCCCCCCGACAAGCCATCCCCAAACCCTCATTAGGCTTAAATTGATCCTTTTTTTAATTTTTTTATAGCAAAGAGGGGAGAAGAATATACATTATTGCAGTAATGACCCATTCTGTCGTCCTCCTATCCCCCTCTGTAATGCATTGGGAGTGACCCTGTGTTAGCAAGGCGTCTCTGCTAAAAACATCAAAAGCTTGCTAACACATGTGCCTTGCTTGTTAAGAAGAGGCACTGCACAGTCCGAAATCGAGAAACCAGCCACAGCGATGCATACATTTTGCCATGTGGGCCATATTCTCAGTAAACTCTCTGGCCCCATAGAGACAGGTCCCATTGCTCCCCTTCTGATTATCATGCCCTTGCACCAGGAAACCTCCGCTATCTCCGGTCCTCAAGACCACTAATCCTTATTTCAAGGAACACAAGCTCCCTCCTGTGTTACCAGTGAAGAAATGCACGCTAATACTTTACAAGGGAAGAAACTTCGCTGCCCCTATAATTAAGTTCCCCCTAGTTATGGGTGTTTATACCTTGCACGGTATAGCCGTAAACCTTTACCAGGCCCAATCTTGTCATTCTCCCTCAAGGTGAGGGGGGATTGAATAGTACTGGTGTTGGAATTGTTCTCCCCAAATGCGTAAATCTAGCAATAAACACCTTAATTAAATGGAACCCCAGTCCCAGACAAAACACACATCAATATCTATCCACAATTGGATTACTATAATAAAAAGAAGGTCCCTTCTGCCCTCTAATTGGGCTTAGATGAGAGTCCAACTTTTTTAACAGCGCTCCTCCCCAAAGATTCCTTTGGATAATTGCCCACACTTCTCACATCGGTGCTCTTCTTGTCAGGAAATCCAGAGGCCTCTCATGTATCTCTCAAGAGATATGGCAAGGACACTTTTAATCCAGTAAGTGCCACCTTGGGATCCTCATAAGTAGCCCAGGAACCGGCCACCTGTACCTGTAGCCTGGGCGGATGTCTCATATGAAATTTAAGTCCAGCAGCAATGATTTTTGAGACTACCGGGTGAAATGCAGCGCGTTTCAAGAGGACCGAGACCAGTATATCTTGCACTGTCCTGAGCTTGGCTTGCTCCCAACAGACTCCCTGGAGTTCTCTTACTTTATACAGAAAGTGTTGCCACTCTATAAAGTTTAAAAATGGCATATTATGGGACGGGCATTGCTCGGGGGGTCGGTCTTAAAGATCTGTGGGTTCTCTCAATAATATATATGGCCCCAAAAGGAGAAGGGCCAGCAATCTTCTCCACCAGCTTCTGGGCAAAAACAATAGTATTCTGACCCTCCTCTCCCTCCGGTAGCCCGAGGATCACCACATTGTTTCTTTGGCTACGACCTTCGAGGTCTTCAAGTTTAGCTTCAAATCGGGACAATTTCTGGTGCATAGCTGCTGTCCCAGGCTTGAACCTTTCCACTTGCTTCTCTAAAGAGGAGATCCTGGTTGAGTTGTCTGAGGTAACGAGGGTAACCTCTTCCAGCTTCCTCGTAAGTGACTTGATTTCTGATGCCATTTCTTTAATCTTGCCCCGGAATGGTTTAAACTCTTCCAGGAATTTACACAATGTGAGTGGCTCCTGATCCGCACCTTGATTTCAGGCATCTCCTTTCTCCGCTCCACTCGAGGCCTGGGATTTTTTTGGGGCCTTCTCTGGAGTAACTGGCGGGGTGTGTTTCTGCTGTTGCTTTTTCATGTAGACGTCCATTCTCTCTCAAAATCACCCAGCAAGAGCACAAAGTTGTAGGAAACCAGAATAACTCAAACTAGTGGGGTTTGAGATCAATAAAATATACCAGATAGCATTTTTAAAGAGATAGGAGGCTGAAGCTATACCGAGGAGTGACTATCCGGTAGCTTGCATCACGTGGTCCCCGGGCACCAAGGTTTTCTGTTGGAAGTACCCCCGCCCCGACTCCCAGTGTGATGCCTCGGCCAGCTCAATCCCTGGAAGGTACATTTTGCTATAATTGTGGGAAGGATGGGCACATGAAGAGAGAATGCAGATCCCCAAAAGACACAGACAAAGTTGTATATAGACCACAAGGAGAATTTCGGAGGACAAGTCAGTGGTTGAGAGGTACACAAAATGATTGCAGTGAGGATCCAAAAAATGCTAACTCACATCGCTTTGTGGCAAGGTCAGTTGCCCAAGCCCCTGCTACCGCCTCTCCAGACTGGTCCAGAATAGTGGGTCCCTCCATGGAGACCACTGTAAAGGTGAATGGGGTGTCTACAAGGGCTATATTAGACAGTGGCTCCCAAGTGACTATTATGTTCCAAGACTGTTATCAGAAGCACTTGTCTGATGTACCCTTACAACCGTTGGAGGGGCTACATGTCTGGGAGTTAAGTGAGAAGGCCTACCCTTACTCTGGATATATCCGAATTTGGCTGTCTTTTCCCACCTCCGTGGCTGGGGTGGCAGAGCAAATAGAGACCTGGGCCTTAGTGTGTCCCCCCTACTGGACTGTATGATGGGGTTCCTTTACTGATTGGGACTAATGCACAAATGTTTGGATGGCTGGCACAGTTGTGTTATGAAAAACAGGGGTCAAGGACTAGTAGAGCTTTTAGAATTCTGGCCTTGATCAAGAAGGAAGGCACAGAGAGATGCCAAAAAAAGTAGAACCAGAGGAACCAGTTGGAATTGTCTGGAAGAAGGATCCTGAGTCTCTGATCCTGGCACCAAATGCCCAGTGTACCTTACGGGGAGAGGTCTGTCTCAGAAAGGATGTAAAAAATAAAATGTTAATGTTAGATGCACCAGGCGATGGAAAATTGCAGGAAGGACTGCTGGTCAAGCCTAGTATTTTGCCTGCTAGAGCCAATGATTATGCCAGAAGGGTAATGGTTCAAGTTCATAATATGTCTGACAGAGAGATTCGAGTAAATAGAGGTTGCACCCTGGCTAATGTGCATTGTGCAGGCACTGCCGTGCTACCCAGTAGCAAGAGTGTGGAGAAGAATGACAGAGTAACACCTGACTTGTTTGATTTCAGTGACTCCCGGTTGCCAGCTGAATGGAAAGTGAGGATCAGTGAGAAGCTTACCCAGAGAGACCAGGTGTTTTCTTTAAAAGAATGGGACATAGGATGTGTGCAAGGAGCTGAACAGGCAAGTGTGAGTGTGGCTAGGGGCTCTGGTCAGGAGCCTGCAGGCCTTATTGATTGAGAGCAGGATTTTAGTCAACGTGGAATTGTCAACCGCAGCATAAATGGGCAAGCAATAGTCCACTAGCGATAGGACGGAAGAGGTGATAGCCAGCCAGAGGGCAACTTGGGGGAGGCAATCTCTATGATGGTACAGTAGGCCTATCCAAGAATTTATGGTGGAGGATAGGGTATTGATGTGGGTGTGGAAGGTGAGAGCTGAGTATAAAGTGATGCCTAGATAATTGTAAGAGGTCACTTGCTTCAGCGGGTGCAGAGTGCTGGGGAGAATGAAGAGGGGGACATTCTTGGCCTTGTTTTGGTGATGGGAGAAGAGCATTGACTTTATCGTCTTTAGGTTAATGACAAGTCAGTGGTCAAGGAACCAACTTTTCAGCTTGGTTGTAGGTGTGCTGGAGGGATACCTGGAGAGAAGTGGGATCATGGTGGGATGCAAAGAGAACTGCATCATCAGCATAGAGGAGCATTTTTCCTGTGCAGGAGCTGGGGAGAGTGTTGAGGTAGAGGCTGAAAAGTACAGGGCCCAGAATGGAGCCCTGGGGTACCCCGGAATGAACGGGCCAGGTATTGGACCGGGAGCCAATTATCTTCACATGCTGGGATCTGGCAGAGAGGTAGCTGGAGAACCAGGCAAGGGAACAAGCAGAAAAGCCTTTGCCCTGGTGCAAACCCATTTGTGCAGGACAAACTGGATTCTGCACCCAAGGGGCATTCACAAAATCCCTGTTTGCAGGCACAAATCGATTCTCACCAGGTAAAATTTCAAGGAGGCTGCAATACAAATGAGTGGGAGGGGACATGCATATCAGTGCAGTCCCATTCACAAACCATTTCTCCACACAATGGCCTTTTGTGGGGTTCCCTTGCATGGAGAAAATACCACCAACCAAGACCTGGTGATATTCCATGCAACCCTAGTGGCTGCTGGAGGTACTGCCCATCGCCATCATCTTGAGACACAAAAAAGTCATGTCCCTGGTGGCAATTGACCCATCACCCCACTGATCACCATCCGGGTGATATGACAAACTAATATCCTGGTGGTCTAGTGGTCCCTGCACTCCCTCAAGAGCTGATCATCCTGCTGGGCAGATATAAATAAGATTTACCAGTGGTCCAGTGTTCACTCCTCATCCTCGATCACTGATTGCCATTGCATAGTATTAAAAACCACAAGTATACTACGGTGGTAGTGGTTCCTCCCCCCTCCCTGATCACTGGACCCGTATCACAGATAACTATGCCCTGGTGGAAAGTGGTCCCGCCCCCCACCCGATCACCTGCCTGACAGTGGTAACATATAACCTGTAACTGCCCCAAAACCCAATCCTCTGTTGTGTCGATAGATGTCCCATGTCATCTAGTGAACCACCCTCCCCAGCCCTGATCTCCAGTACATAGTATAAAAGCTATTCAATGATGGTCTAGTGAAACCCCCACCCCATCCCAGAAGGCAGTGTCCCACTATCCTTCTCTCCCACCATCCCAAACCTACCAACCAGCACAGACCTTCTCTCACCACCATGACTGCCCACTGACTGAGTTGTAAATGAGTGCATACTGTATACAGTACATGATCATTGACATTGAGATGACAATCAATGTCAATGAGGGTGTACCATATACAGTATGAGCTCATTCAAATCTCAATCATCAGCTAGCCATGGTGATGAGAGGAGGGCTGCGCTGGTCACCAGCAAGGGTTCAGGATGAGGGGAGCGGGGTAGTGGGATACTACCTTCTGGGGTAGGAGGTTGCATTGGACCACCAGGGAATAACTGTTATGCTACATACTGGGGATTATACATAGGGAAAGGGGTTCAACACACCACCCGGGACATCTATCAATTGACACTACTGGGGATTGGAAAAAAGAAACACAGTTCTCCAATAAATTGGGGTTAGGGTCAGCACAAAAAGTGAAATCACTCCTTCTGCTGCCTGATATTGCTGACTGCCAGTGCTACTGTTATCTCACCGAGTGTGGTTAAGCTTCCATTTTTACACAGTGTGGTAAACAAATAAACACGTTTGTACTTTTGCAATATAAATGTCTTTTGATCTGTTTTGTGCTTTTGGTGCTGATCCTAACTCCAGTTCCAATACCCAGATCCATCTTGCAAATGAGCTTCTGCTCAACGATGAATGCCTGGTTAAATAAAGACTGGATTGGTTGATTGATTGATTGAATTCATTGGGGAACTGTGTTTCTTTTGTCTCATGTAACTCCAGGGTAATGTACACAACCAAAATAGTCTGAGCCTCCTAACTTTTTGGTTTCTAATACTGGGGATTGGGTTGAGGGGGTTACAGCAAATTTGTTGACATCATTGGGTGGGTAATCGAATTGGGGTGGGACTGCTAGCCACCAGGGCATAGTTACTGTATGTGTAATACTGGGCTAGCAATCAGTGATTATGGGGTTGGGGCAACCACTATCACCAAGGCATATTTGTGTTTTTTTTACCAATATACAGTGGTGATCAGTGATCAGGAATGGTGAGGAATCACTGGACCACCAGGTAAATCTAATTTGTTTCTGACCAGGAGGGCAATCAGTGATCAGGACAGGGTAGGGACCACTAGACCACTAGGTACATCTTCTTTATTTATGACCAGTAGGGTGATTGGTGATTGAGACATGGGAGGGACCACTGGACAACCACATTCTTTTTATTATTAAAGGGATGGTGCTGGGGAAGGGGGCACTAGACACCATGGACTGTGACTGCATGTCATCCGAGGGCTTGGTGGGTGCACTGAGTCATCCACAGCCTATCCAAATGGGCCTATAATGGGTATGAAAAAGGACACCTAGCCTCTTGCATGCCCAATGGTCTCATTTGCATTGCTGCTTTAGTGAATAGGAAATACAGCACCTGCACTATTTCTTTTTGGGGCATTCTCCTGGCTGTCTGTCATGGGCAGCACTAGTGTGGTTAGTGGTTGTTTTACTGGGTTAGCACTGCTCCTTCCTGGCCCTATTCACAGTCTGATAGCACAGTGTGCTATCTGACTGTGAATAGCAATATTTCACACCTGTGAAACTACAAAACATAGTGCAATTGCTTGTGCTGTGCTTTGTGATTTTATTGTGAATCTAGACCCAGGTGTCTGGGCCCACAGTTTGATTTCCATCATGGGATTTTGGTGAGTCTCTCTACTGGATTGGGGAAACATACAATTATAATACACAGCAAACCATGTATTGTAGCCATTCCAATAATGCTGCCACCAGCAACAAATCATTTCATGGAGAGTTCCCAACCAAACATAGTTACTGCTCTGCATTTGATCAAATTGTGTGATTCAATTAGAACCATTACACTCATGTTTTGGTTTAGTTTATCTCTACATGGCTCATTGCATTTTTTTCCTTACATCTGAGCACTTATATTTGAGCTCCACCCTCTTCAGCTATAGCACTAAGAGAGTCTCTAAGGAAGATAGTTTAGAAGAACTGAAGGATATGGAAACAATAGTGACACATTCTATTGAGTTAGACTGCTGTTAAAACCACACAATATTTGTACTGATTCAGAAATACCAAGTCTTGAACCCAGAACCTCAGGTTTAAAAAAACAGGTGAGCCAAAGGAGAAACCCCTCAAACTCAACAAGTAGGATTTTCTGTTAAATGTATTTGTCTATTATAATAATATAACATGTACTTAACTCATAATGTTTTAGAAAATATGGGTGAATAGGGTCCTAGACATAAAGGCAAACTCAAAGACTGATGAAAACTCATAAAAATGAATACAAATGAGGTGCATATTAAATGCAAACCCACAGTCACCTACTGCTGTTACATATGTATGACACTGAGTGCATGATTTAACACAGATCAAGGCAAAAATAAAATGTAACATATTAATCACAGTGTACATAACAGCTTCAAGTATGGTTATTATTAGATACTTAAAAAAAACTGGGAATATCTGAAGTAAACAGCAATGGATGGAGTAACATAATTATTCATGGTTTATATTACTGTCTGTGCTTGAATGCTAATGGGAATATCAAAGTTCTATTTCAGTAGCCCTATTGGAAATCCTCAGAAAACAGAGAAAAGGATATAATTAAAAAGAGTGGGACAAATGCTCAGTGCTATCCATAACAGTGAAGTAAAAGCATTCTGCTTGCCAGGCTGACGCTTGCTGAGCAACGTTAGTAGAGTTCTATGAAATCTTGCCTGCTTGTGATTACAGCGTGATGCTGTTTCATTTTACTTGTGTTCTGCTAACCAGACAAAAACATTGAAGCTTTTCTCTTTACAACAAAGGTTACACTCTCAAAACTGGATCTGTTTTGTTTTGCTTAGTTCTCTTACCAGCAACATCTAATAAATAGAGAACTAACTGTTATGATTTCCGATTAACAAATAATACTTAAATACTGATAAGAAATATATAATTTTATAATTGCAGTGTCTTAAGTAAGACGTTCAGTTTGTGGTGGCTATTGAGAATAAGGCTGAGCACATAATGTTTTGACTCATATTGAGTATACACGTCAAGAGGGAATGAATTAACAATGCAGTGATTCAGCCCACAAAGCTGCACAAAATGGGTAAAACAGGGACACACTAAAAAACAAGATATTGAATTTCAGCTCGGCTGTCCTACTTCTGGGCAAATAAACTGATTTTTATTTTTCAAAAAAGTAGCTTTGGGACATCATATATAGTAGCATGAAAGAGAACACCTGTTCTGTAAACAAAATAATGTTGCCAAAATCAGTCAGCTTGTGAACTACCTGAAAACAAATGTTAAATATAAATTGCAGTGAGGTAATAGGTTCTGTAAACATTGTACAGTATACTATGGTGACAGGATATGCCCTTGAAATACTCTGGTGGTAAGGCTCTGTTAATACTGTACACTATATTACAGTAACAGTATATGCCACTGAAAGACTCCTCTGTTTGGTTGTATTCCAGTTCCTTCCTGCTGTGACTGCATCATGGAATGAAGCACAGCTACTGTGTAAAATCATTGGAGGAGGTATAATAGAGAGGTACTTTGTATAGTATTGCATTACACTGCATTGTTACATTGCATTATTAGAGAGCAACTACCATGTATCTGATCTTAGCTAGTCCCTTGTAAATGATTGTCTATTTGTACTTGTACTGTCTGTAAATGCAGCCTGTAATTAATCATTGGTCAGTCATAAAAAAAGGGACCTCTGGTCTCAGTTGGCCTACGCAGTTACCAACATTTCAGTAAAGAAGTAAATATTTTGTACTTTACAATATAAATTGTCCATGTATTTTACATAATATAGTTATGTATAATTCTAGTCTGTAGTTCTCATTTCATTTTTTGACTGTGAATCACTCTGAGATACACTTTGTATAAGAGATGTTATATAGAGAATAATGGATAGGCAAGTGTGTGTTATGGATTTTTTTTACACACCTGAAGTGTGTGATGACCCATAAACCTCGAGAGCAAAGCTCGAGAGATTTATTCAGTCATCATACACCGAGGGTTTGTAAAAAAAATCCATAAAAACACACTTGCCTATCTTTTATTTTTTATAATTGCTGTTTTTTTTGCACGGGTTTGAGCAGCTTTGTACGGCATTGTGCAGTTTTACACGGCTTTGCGTGGGTGTACTAAATGATGAGAATGCTGTTATAACCCGATTTCAGGTTATTATGGCATTTGACAGTACTCATAATCCAGTTGTTAAATAGGATCACCAGTTATTATACAAAACTAAATTGTATTTTTTTTTGGTAGTTTAAAATTGTCACTGCTTTCTCCCACAGTAATGTCATCACTGGTAATAGAAGTTGTTTAGGAATGTTAGACCTTCCTCTTAATGTGATGTCATTATAAGAGGAAACTCAACTGTACAAAACAAAACCAGTATGAGAGATTAATATTTCTGAAATTTCATGAACATTGAGGAGCCAAGTAGAGCTTTCAAAACCAGTAGATTGCTATAGCACATACTGTTGTACTTTTAACATGTCACACACACACATTCATGAGTAGACATGCAGTGCCCCAGGGAAAGTGGGGGCACCACGGAAAATAGTGGAAATGGGTGCATCACAGAAAATAGGGGATCCTCAGAGACGTGAGGGGTCAGACAATTATGGGGACCCTGGCAGCTTAATGGGAAGCCCTTGAAAAGCTTAGGGGACCCTCTGAAACACAGAACAAGCCCCTCTCCAGCAGACAGTCCTAGCAGTTTAAATTCAGACTTTTAAAAGAAAATCACTTTTTTTCTTCCTTGTCCTCCCTTTTCCCTGCTGAAGACCAACACCTAGTCAGCTAAGGCCAAGACAGTCTGGCCACATCCCTGTCACAGCAGTGGAGAAGGAAGACAGGCTGAGCCTTCTCAGCCAATCCCTGTGGCCAGGGTAGATTCAAATTTGGAGACTTTTTTTAAGCCACTGACCCAGCCTCAAGAGGCTGACCACTGGATGAAGGAGCCAATCCCCTGGCAGGCAGCCAGGACTGCCCAGCTTAGAGGAGGCTCTGCACAGGCTGGAGACAGGAGAAAGAGTTTGACCAGGGAGGCTGAAGGACAGTAAGGCAATGGATGTTGGCTTCCCTATTAGGAGGTTGAAGTGATTCCCCTGGGTTCCTTCAATTGAACTCCCTCCAGAAGATCTCCAGTAGCAGCCTCAGTTGGTTTTCTGCAGAAATTTGTCATCTAGTCGGGTCCCCCAGTACAGCGAGTCAGACTATTTGGCCAGTAAACTGACCCAGTGAACCTTTTATGCAGCAGTCTCCAGCAGAATAGGCCTTATCGCTCCTTTGTGGTTCTGCATTCCCCACAGTACAGAAATCCTTGTGAAACTCAAGGGGCTCCTGCACACATCTCATCTAAGGTTTCACTGGTGCCTTTTCTTTGACCCAGGGAGGGTTCCCAGGAAGCCCAGCATCACCTGCACCCAGCTCCACTGACCTCCACCAACCCCAAGTCTTCCCCATGACACCCCATGTTCGAGATGCCAGTAATAAGTGGTAGCCAGCTGATAGTTAGGGCCTACCAAAGTGAGTCAGATTAGGGGCCACCCTGGCTATAGTTTGAGGGACTTCAGTCATCGGCCAGATTCTGAAGCTGCAGGGGTGAGGTGGTATGGGTTCTGGGGACCTACCCAGAGGTTGTCCAGTGGACTATCACACCCAGTACCCTTTCCTTGACTAGATATCACCTGCCCTCTTGCCTGAGGTCATCACAGCAGACAACTCCAGATAAGGTTCTCTTCACCCACAACCAGGCATCAACACCCATCCTCAACCATGTGCCTCCCTTTTGGTGTTACCTCAGTGACACCAGCAGTCACCTTCTTTCCAGGGCCAGGAGGACTACAGTGCTTTTCTCTGGTTCTGGTTCACTGGGGATGCCCCATTTTATGGCCTGTATAGGAAGGACTTCATTAGGTTCACACTCAGAAGTTGGCTGAGCAAAATACTAGAAACCCAAGCTTAGTGCATCGGATTGCTAGGTCCATAGGACTTGAATCACCTGGACTTTTGTATGACATTAGTGGGGCCAGTTTGTGGTCCCAGTGATCTTATTCATTCTTTATCGTGTATGATAGTGACAGTGAATGCTAAGTCTTTTCTGTATGCTCCAACTGTTGCTAATAAACATTGCATCTTGGCCCTAGAGTATGCCTCCAGCCTCTCCTTCCAGATTTATCTAGCATCATCCAAAACTATAGGGGTACAAACCACTACAGCTCATCCACCACAAACTTGATGTAGTCGATATGATAAGAGTCAACAAGGAGCCAAAAGTCAGAGCAACTCCAACCCAAGATGCCTTCAGATACTGATGAAGCCACAGCATCATCCTCTTCTTCAGTTCAACCACCCCCAACAGTAATGCCTTATTACTTTGGCACCATGGCTACCAAGTTACATGGTGGACCCCAGTTTAGACAGCTGTAGCCTCATTGACTTCTGGGCAAAGTTGCAGGTTATGTTTCATCATTACCAAGTGCCAGAGCAACAGAGAGTGGAACTCCTGATTGGGCAGCTGGGAGGAGCTGCCAAGCAGGAGGTTGAAAGCTGATCAGATGGAGAAAAGAACACTGCTGTATGGATCCTGACCCAGCTAAGTGACATATTCAACAAGCAGAGTGTCTCAGAACTTAAAATTAAGTTCTTCTCCTGCACACAGGGCCCCCGGGAAAGACTGCAGGACATTAACTTGAGCCTGCAAGAAGCACACAGGACCCTGCAACAAAGAGACCCGAGTGAGGACCATGACCCAGACCAAGTCCTGATAGAGCAGTTCATTGAGGGTGCCTGGGGAGAGCTTCTATGTCAGAAGCTGTGGATGTTGCACCATAAAAACCCAGATGCTAAATTTGTGGACTTCAAAGAGGAAGCCACAGAGGTCTTAGACTCTGGACGACTCAAAACTGAGATGGTGGCCTTTCAGCAGATGGCTGGTGTCACCAGAGTCAGTTCTGCTGGAGGTCCAATGTCTGAACCATGTTCCTCTTGCAGTGCCTTCACCAGATGGAGAACAGAGAAGAACTCCAGCAAGAAAGAAAACTACCTACTGGATTTTCTGAAATATGACTCATACTCAAGAGAGGCAGGATTCCCACCAGAAGTGCAAGAGCAGCTGACACGGCTGGCACATACCATACTGGATTTGCAAAAGGAGCTGGCATCACTCAGAGCAGAGATGAAGCAAGATGCCAAGATTCAAGGTGTGCAGCCTCCAGACAGATTCAAGAGGAAAAGGAACCGAGGTCAAAGACATCCAGATTTATGGGAGGAGCAAAGCAGACCCACATGTCAAAGTGAAGGAACCACTTGACCCATTCCACAGCTTTGTCAGAGGAGTGATGCTGGGAGCAGTGAGATCAAAAGAGCTTGAGGCCAGCTGTATGAGGAGACCAAGAAGGAAATGGAGAAAATGAATCAATGTAGCCGAGCTATTGGAACAACATCAGGAAACCCACCTAGAGTTTGGATGCCAGAACTGAGCATCATGCACAGATACCCAGAGAAGTGGCCCATGATGTGTGCCAGCAGGTTCCAGACCAGAATGGACAAAGGGAGGCCCAGTATCAAGAGCTTACACAGCAAATGGCAGAGTATGCGAAGCAGAAGGCTAAACTGCAAAAAGAATGTCACAACCTCAGAAGAAGTCTATAGCAGCAAGCTCAGAAGATCAAGGAGCAATCTGAGCAAGCACACCACCATGAAGAGTCAGGTGCATGGTATGTGAGAAGTATCCAGGAATACCAGATTATGGCCAGAGACCTGAATTGTAAGCTGCTCATAGAGACACAGGCGAAAGGAGAGCAACAACGGGAACACGAAGCACAGTTAGCAAACTATAGGTAAAAGTTAACCCTGTTGAAGCAGGAGAAGGAGAGGCTCCACAGACACTTAGTGGAGTTGCAGATGCCTTCACAGGGGGAAAGGAGCATCCAGTTGAGTGCTGTATGTCTCTAGGAACTGAAAAGACTCCTGGGGACCAACTGCCCAGAAATAAGTGATGAGCAAACCAGTCAGCGTTTAAGTCCGGAAGTACCTGATTTTTGCCCAGCACCCAAGAAGGAACCAAGGAGAGAACCAGATCCAGTATGGACCACAGGGACTGGTATCAGTTGGCTGAACACACAGGAGGCACCCTCCATACAGGTGACAGCCAAGGCAGTTGAAGCACATCACCAGAAGGAGAACAGAACCTCTCCCTGAGCAGAGCCCAATTCACTGGCCATTCTAAAGGTGTGCGCAACCCAAGAAGATGGGAGGGGGTCAGATGATGCCTGCGATCAGGAAAAGCTTTTATTCATAGGAGAACATGTTATGGTGAAGTCAAGGAGAGGTGGGATGTCATCTTCTGAATGGGAGCCCGAACCATAAGTCATCTCAGAAATCCCATGCCTGGGATATTAAATCTACCAAGTCCAGGCATTGAATGGAACACAGACTCAGAAGGTGGTACACCGAAATCATTTGAAGTCCTGTATGGTTAATGTTGAGTGGGATGGATGGATAAACAAGGAGAGGCAGGAGCTACTCCCAACCAAGGGAACATCCTCCAGCGTCATTCCCTACTTAGCTACAAACCCCATGGCTGTATCCAATGGTGCCACACCCTCCAGTAGTCACTGCTGTAGAGCCCCCTCAACATAGATTCCAGAGGTCAAACTATGGGGTACCATCTCAGAGGTATGTGACTGAATCCATACAAACAGTGTTCCCATATAAATAGAAAAATGAAAGAAAAGAGCTAAGACCATTGCCCAGTTGTAAATATGGTTTATTGAAATGTTATAAGACGTAAATCTGAGCCTTAAAGATGCAAGGAGTCATAAATGTTTTCTCATACACTGACAAAGCCACTACCATAATGATTAAGAGTGTTAAGAAAATGTAGAATTAAGTATTTAAAGTTTATAATCTGTATGCTGTTTTTGAATGTCTTGTTATCTTAATAAGAGCAAGGAATGTCATCATTGCTTATGGATGGAACTGTCAAAAAATTTGAGATTAAGAAGGTGGAAATTTGGAAAATACAAAGGACAATTGGGGGCACCACAGAAAATAGTGGAACTGGGGTCATCACAGAAAATTGGGGATCCCCAGAGTCATGAGGGTTCAGACGGTAATGGGGACCCTGGCGGCTTAATGGGAAACCCTTGAAAAGCTTATGGGAAACTCTGAAACACAGAACAGGTCGCTCTCCAGCAGACAGTCCTAGCAGTTTAAATTCAGACTTTTAATAGAAAACCATTTTTTTTCTTCCTTGTCCTCCCTTCCCCCTGCTCAAGACCAACACCTAATCTGCTAAGGCCAAGCCAGTTTGGCTGCATTCCTATCCCAGCAGGGGAGAAGGAAGCCAGGCTGAGCCCTCTCAGCCAATCCCTGTGGCCAGGGTAGATTCAAATTTGAAGACCTTTTTTTTAAGCCAATGACCCAGCCTCAGGAGGCTGACCTCTAGATGAAGGAGTCAATCCCCTGGCAGCTAGCCAGGACTGCCCCAGCCTAGAGGAGGCTCTGTACAGGCTAGAGACAGGAGAAAGAATTTGACCAGGGAGGGTAAAGGATAGTAAGGCAATGGATGTCGGCTTCCCTGTTAGGAGGTTGAAGCGAATCCACTGGGTCCCTTCAGTGTAACTCCCTCCAGAAGATCTCCAGTAGCAGCCTCAGTCAGTTTTCTGCAGAAATTTGCCATCTAGTCAGGTCCCCCAGTGCAGCGAGTCAGTCTATTTTGCAAGGACACTGATCCAGTGAACCTTTTATGCAGCAGTCTCTTGCAGAAGAGGCCTTATCACTCCTTTGTGGTTGTGCCTTCCATCGGGTACAGAAATCCTTGTGGAACTCAAGGGGCTCCTGTTCACACCTCATCTAGGGTTCCTCCAGTGCCTCTTCTTTGACACAGGGAGGGTCCCCAGGAAGCCCAGCAACACCTGCACCCATCTCCACTGACCTCCACCAACCCCTAGTCTTTGCCATGACACCCCATGTTAGAGATGCCAATAATAAGTGGTAGCTAGCTGATAGCTAGTGCCCACCAAAGTGAATCAGGTTAGGGGCCTCCCCAGCTGTACCTTGAGGGACTTCAGTCATCCTGCAAACTTGGAGTCACGCTGCCCATTCTCCCACATAGACATTGTCCCAAGGTGGCAATAGTACCAGTGGCCAATACCAAGGCCTCACCAAGGATTTCCAGGCTCTGTGCCTCATCCCCCAAAGTGGTGCAAGTACCAGTGGCCCCTGCAAGAGGGTCACTGAGGATCACCACGCTCTTAATTGTGCTATCCATAGGTGGCCCAAATTCCAGTGGCTCATCAAGAGGTCACATCAAAGATTGCCAGATTCTGACGCTGCAGGGGTGAGGTGGTAATGGTTCTGGGGACCTACCCAGAGGTCGGCCAGTGGATCATCACACCCAGAACCCTTTCTTCAACTAGATATCACCTGCCTTCCTGCCCAAGGTCACCGCAGCTGACAACTCCAGATAAGGGTTCTCTTCACCCACAACCGGGCACCAACACCCATCCTCAACCCGACACTTCCCTTTGAATGTTGCCTCAGTGACACTAGGAGTCACCTTCATTCCAGGGCCAGGCCTACAGTGCTTTACTCTGTTTCTGGTTCACTGGGGGATGTCCCATTTTATGGCCTGTATAGGAAGCACTTCTTTAGGTTCACACTCAGCGGTTGGCCAACCAAAATACTAGAAAGCAAAGTTTGGTGCATCGCATTGCTATATCCTTAGGACTTGAATCACCTGGACTTTTGTATGACATTAGTGGGGCCAGTTTGTGGTCCCAGTAATCTTATTCATTCTTTCTCATGTGTAATAGTGATAGTAAATGCTAAGTCCTTTTTGTGTGCTCCAACTGTTGCTAATAAACTTTGCATCTTGGCTCTAGAGTATGCCTCCAGCCTCTCCTTCCATATTTATGTGGCATCACCCTAAACTACAGGGGTACGAACCACCACAGCTCGTCTACCACACACACATACACACACACACACACACACACACACACACACGCACACAAATAGATCATATGTTCAAATTACTCAAATCACTAATAATTAATAAATTGTCAGCTATTTATTAGTTTTGTTTTGGTGGACATTTTCCAGATGCTTACATAAGGTGCACAACCCATGTTCAATGTAACTATGTGGGTCTGGACCAAATCTAAAGCAGGACCCAAAACTAAAGCATTGTAAAAAGTCCAGCATTATCCTGGCAATCCATAAAATTATATATATCCCAGGCCTCACCCCTGCCTTCTAGATTCACAGCTTTGGAATGGCTCAATATTTAAGGACTTTTAGTCTTTGCAGAGAGAGAATTCCATCTAAATAGAGCAGATCTATTTAAATTTCTTCAGTTCCACAGCTTTTTAAACATAGACGTGATCAATGAAACTTTAAGGAATCCCCCTCCACAGGTACACATGTATGTGAGGGAAGCCAGTCCCTATGGCCCTAAGCCACAGGAAATCGCACTTTTATATTGCTTGTTGATGGTGCAAGTGGGGGTAGAGGTACTGGGGAGATTTCAAAATAAATGGGAACAAGAAGGTCACTTACATTTCTAACCAAAACAGTGGTGGCAGGTATGGGCTAGTCTGCACAAAACTACAGCAGCTGCATCAAGACATGAGTTTAAATGAATGGATGTGATCTGCTTTTTTCTTGTACCTACAATTTCTAAGCATTTCCAAAACACTATTATAAAGTTATGTTAGAGATGTGGCAAGATGGGCTCCCAATATCATATATTCTGGACCTGTCCCAACCTGGGTCTGTACTTGGCTGATTCTCATAAAAATCTTGCAGAACGTGCTGCAACTGCCCTCACCCCTAAATGTTCAAAAACACATTCCTCAGTTTCCTCCTAAAGGAGCACATAAAGCTGTTAAAAAACAGCTCTTTCTGATTTTGTCAGCGGCATCCCTAAAAGATATAATGATTTTAGTTTCGTTTATTTAAAGCACATATCTTCAACTCACTATGTAAGTTGAAGTTTGAAACAAGATTAAAAATATACATATAGATTACTAAACATATTATATAATGTTAAAAACCAAGCTAAAATCTGTACTATAATACAAAATAAAAAAATATATATCTACACAGATGTGCCTAAATTTGAAGCAACAATTGATTTTTAGAAGGATTTACATTACTTCCCACAGGAAAAAATACACATATTATACACAAACTAGTTTATTTTTTTTTTCAGTACATATTTTATACAGTAACAGCCAAGCACATATCTATAAAAAGGAAGGTGGAGAGAAAAGGGAAGGTTGTATTACATCTACATTTTGAACAAAAAACATTTCTCATAAACCATTGTTCTTATTTTGGGCTTATTCCATTTCACCTGATTCCTTAAATTATAACTAGAAATGTCGGTCAGAGGCAGAACTTTATGCAACTTTTCATTACATAGCTGAAAAAACATGCTTTACTTATTCTTTCCTCCTGTCATTTAAAGGTTCAATTCTGCACTCCCTCAAAGCCTCTTCATACCCCGCTTCTCTCCCTAAAATAATTCAAAGTAACCTTTTCTCGATACATTCCAGGTCATCTCATTCTTTAATATTTAAACTATAATGCCATACAGGGGCTCCATATTCCATCACTGGCCTTATCACAATACTATAGTAATAGATCAAATCGTGTTGACTCACTTGAGCCCTTCTCAACATTGTCAACAAATATAATCCTGTACTGGCCTTCTTAATCATATTGTTTACATACTCTTCCTATTAAATTCACTCTGAATTATCAACCTCCAAAGCATTACATAACTTATGACCTAGTCTGCTCCCCCAAACAATAAAGGCATCCCCTCCTTTTTCTTTCTTCCAAAGCAGATTTCGTTTGTTTTTTGCAGGATATATTTCCATGAAATTTGCCTTGAACAATATTACTATTTCTCAAAAATCTTGTTGCATTTTAATATCTTTCTCACATTCAAAAATCTCAGCAGCAGTTGTAACAGAACAGTAAAAGAAGGTGATATGACTTTCTATAGATACATTAGTGAAAGGAAAAAGTCCAGAGGGGGTATTGCTAAGATCAAATGGGATAAGGAGGCATGTGAGGAGGAGGACCATGGAAAAGCATCTATCCTAAATAGATACTTCTGCTCAATATTTACTGAAGGGAAGGTAGGGCAGGGCCCACAGCTCAGCACCATGGACACAGGGGGGAGGGAGGTGTGCACTAGTCCCTTCACAAAGGAAAGGGTCCTACAAGAGCTCAATAAGCTCAGGGTGGACAAGGCAATGGGACCTGATGGCATACATGCCAGAGTACTAAAAGAGCTAAGGGTGGAACTAGCAGAGCCATTATCAGAACTGTTTAGTGAGTCTCTGAGCACAGGCGAGGTCCCAGAAGATTGGAGAAGGGCTTATGTGATCCTGCTCCACATGAGTGGTAGCAGGGAGGAGGCAGGGAACTACAGACCAGTCAGTTTTATCTCAGTAGTGGGCAAGATTATGGAGACACTCTTTAAGGAAAGGATAGTGCAACACCTGGAATCCATATGAACACAGGATCCAAAACAGCATGGGTTTACAAAAAGAAAGTCTTGTCAAACTAACCTCATAGATTTCTTTGACTGGGTAACCAGAGTGGTGGACCAAGGGGGAGCAGTTGATGTTGCCTACCTTGACTTCAGCAAAGCTTTCAATACTGTTCCACATAGAAGATTGATTAACAAGCTGAGTAGGCTCAGGGTGGGTCAGACATTGGTCAACTGGGTAGCAAACTGGTTGACAGGCAGAAACAGAGAGTGGTGGTAAATGGTATACAGTCAGAAAGAGATGCAAGTCACAAGTGGGGTTCCTCAGGGATCAGTCCTGGGGCCAGTCCTCTTCAATATCTTCATCAGTGACATTGCAGATGGACTGGATAGGAAGGTTTGTCTGTTTGCAGATGACACCAAGTTCTGCAACAGAGTAGATGATCCAGATGGGGTGGGCAGAATGAGAAGAGATCTGGATAAATTAGCAAAATGGTTGGAAGAGTGGCAAATAGGGTTCAATGCAAAGAAGTGCAAGATCATTCACATAGGGAAAAGAAACCCTGAAGCCACCTATAGGCTGGGAGGGAAGTTGCTGACAGTCACAAGGGAAGAAAGAGACTTGGGTGTCATCATCACCAATGACCTGAAATCATCCAAGCAGGCCACTAAAGCAGTAGGTAAGGCTACAGAGATGTTGGGGTGTATTTGTAGGGGTATCACAAGTCAGAAGAGTGAGGTAATAATCCCTCTTAACAAGACACTGGTCAGGCCCCATCTGGAGTACTGCCTGCAGTACTAGAGACCACCCCTTCACAAGGACATTAACCAAATTGAGGCATTCCAGAGAAAGGGAAACCAAAATGGTGCAGGGACTGCATCAGAAAACATATGAAGACAGATTAACTGAGCTCAATATGTATAACCTAGAGAAAAGGAGGGAGAGAGGTGATATGATTGAAACATTCAAACACTGTAAGGGCATTAACAAGGTGAAAGAGTCTAACATGTTTCAATATAAGAAAAATAGCAGGACAAGAGGACACAGCATGAAATTAGAGGGAGGCCAATTAAGGTGTAATGTGAGGAAGTTCTTTTTCACAGAAAGGATGGTGGATGCATGGAATGGCCTACCTCAGGAAGTGGTGGATATCAATATACAGTGCAGGGCTTCAAACAGGCCAGGCATGGGATAGGCATAACGGAGCAATACAGATAAGATATATAGGCCAGTGATAGAACAAAGGCCAAGGGAACATTCATAAGACAGAAAAAGAAACTGGCAGACTGGATGGGCCTTGCGGTCCTTATCTGCCGTCAACTTCTATGTGTCATCCACATATTTTTTTTTTTTGCCATAACATTTTTTTTTGAGGTTTTCCATTTAACATCAACAATCAATATGCAAAGATATCCATCAACAAATGATCAATAAGCCAGGACACAGATCAAGTAAGAAAAAGAAAAAAATTAAAAGGTAAAGAGCAATCCAGCATTTGCCCACCATAAAGGACACCCTAGTATCCCATCCCAGTCAATAAAGAATAGACCAGGTAGACAATCACAGAGGGTATCCATCCAAAACAACCAGTCTGCTCTATGGGCCAGATAATAGAGTATATAGACCATGGGGGTAGGGGAACAGAATGGGTCAGAGGGGCAGTTAAGGATAGTGGGTAGTCGGCTCTAGTTGGAACCTGTCACTAGGAGGTAGCTCAGTCATGTAGTAAGGAGTTATGACAAAGGATGGCCTCAACCATTTGGTCTGATCAGGAGGATCATCTGAGGGAATTTATTAAGGAAGGGTTACCAGATACTCTTGTAAACTGGGACTTTGGCTAATATTTGGTAAACTTTTTTTCATTACTGGCAGTGAGAGTCTGGAGGTGGTCAGGGTGTCTCCAATGCCTAAGTAGCACACTTTTGGCAGCTGCCAGTGCTCCATTCTGCCAAAAAAGCTGGAGTTTAGTCAAAGGAGAGTTCATTTGGAGTAAACCTAGAAGAGCCAACTGAGGGTCCCAGATCCCTAAATTGGGAAGGACTAAAGAATAAGTGCCCCATACCCAGCTCCAGAAAAGATCCATACTAGGGCAAGACCAGAGGACATGTGTTGGTGTTGCTTGGGGGGAAGAACACCTCCAGCAATCACTGTTGTCCAATAAGCCTGGCCAATAAAACCACTGAGGGGGTTTATAGGCCCTGTGCAGAATTTTGAATTGAAGGGACTTAGCTTGCAATTCCCTAGAGGCCTAGTATGCATTGGTTCACACTTGAGACCACGCCAAGGGAAGGATCATTAAACTAAGCTCCAGTTCCTATTTATCTTTTGGACCTGCTGGGAAGGAAGGAGGATGGGCATGTGCCCAGAAAGCCTTAAGTTTAGCAGTCAAGTGCTAGGGGCTATCCAAGGTAGTGACCCACCTATCAAGGGCTATAGCTGAGAAAGCAGAAGATCCATAATGACCTTTTGTTTTATGAGGTCACAGAATTGCAGGCATTTCCAAAAATGAGTCAGAGGTAGACCATATTTCAACTGAAAGTCAGCAAAGGAATTAAAACAGCCTGTCACAGGGTTGAAAAAGTCCGGAATGACAGTGATACCACTATCCTCCCAATCCTTTCAATAGACAGGTTTGCTGTCTATGGACAGACTGGGGTTATGACAAAGAGGTCTAGTCAGAGATTCTTCAGAGTTGCAGTCCAGCTGGCTGGCATATCAACCCCAAATATATTTAGTACAGTTCAGACAAGGGAAGATTTTAGTACAAAGGGACTAGTCTGGAAAAATGAAGGCTGGCGCCAATGTCAACCGACCTTGAGCTAATTCCAGGGGGATTGAGTGGGTGCAGCTGAAGCTAATTGAGGTATGTAACTAAGTACTGCCTGATGGAGGACAGTAAAGTTATGATACGGTTTCATGTCAGGATGTCCAAAACCTCCTTAAATCCAGGGCCTATGCATTGTCATGAGCTTTATTTTATGGGGTTTACCATCCCATACAAAAATAGATCTTTTGGATGAAAGCTTCTGGAAAAAGGTACATTTGAAAGCAAGGGGCAAATTGGCCAAAATGTACTGTATCTTAGGAAGGGTAACAAGTTTCAGCACATTGACCCTACCCCACAAGGAGAGGATAATGGACTTGCAACAGAATATGTCAGATTCCAAAGTATCCAGCATTTTCTGGGCATTCGCCAAGAGTGTGGCAGGTATACTGTAGTAGGTTTGAGAATAATACCTAAACGGACAACGCCATCTGGCACCCACTGGTAAGGGTAGGCCAAAAACATATCTGCTGTATAAGCAGTGTTAAGAGGCAACAATTGGGACTTCATGCCATTCAGCTTATAGCCAGATAAACAGGAGTATTGAGAAATAATTTCCTGTAAGACTGACAAGGAGGAGGCAGAGTTGGTGAGGAAAAGGGTAACATCATCAGCAAAGAGGGAGATTTTATGGGAGGTGTCTCCTACTGTGAGACTGTGGAAATGAGCAGTGGCCCTAATTTTAATAGCCTGGGGCAGTATTGATAAAAGAAAAAGAAAAGGGGAGAGAGGACACCCCTTTCTGTTTCCTCTGTAAAGGGGAAAGTAGGGGGATAGAACCAAGCTGGTGAGGGCAGCAGCAGTAGGAGCAGTGTACAAAAGTCATACAATGAGATAAATGGGGGTGGAAAACCAAATCTGGCCATTGCATCAAGCAGGTATGCCCACTTCACCGTCAAATGCTTTTTCGGCATCGAGGAAGAGGGTGGCAGTGGGCTGGCAGGGGGTGGTACCTCCCATGTCAAATCCAGAGTCTGATGAATGTTTCCAGACCCCAACCTCAAAGATATGGAATCAATCTGATTAGGCTGGATAAAGAGGGGTATCACAGGTTCCTGGTAGTGCCAGTACTTACAGTGGTCTGGATTACCTAGAAAGTTCAAGTGACTGCAGTAGCAGTAGCAATAGCAGTATTCCAGTGTCCATCTGATCCCCTGTTGCCGATTGTGAGGTAGATGGGTAATCTGATGAATAAACTAGCCTGAGGTGTAGTTGCAGATACCGGTCAGCTTCCTCAGGGGTCTGAAAGTGCACTACTTGCCTGCTGATAGTAACCACTAATGTGGCCAGGTAGAGGAAGGCATAGGTGATTCCCTGGTTGTGCAGACCCTGTTTAATTTTGTTGAATAACTGGCACTGCTCCAGAAGACCTCTGTGGTATTGGGATAAAAGGAGATCTGTGATCCTCCAACCACAATGTCTCTGAGCTCCCGGGCTTTGACCATAATCAGCTCCTTATCCTGGTACAGCAGCAATTTGATAATAACATTTTATTTTTTGTACAGGAACAAGCGTTAAGGGAAGAACCCCTATTTTCAACAAGAATGTCTTATTAAATTTTAAAGATGAAAGTCTGAGGTTTCACAGAGGATCAAGAGGCCTGAGCTCTATGTATCTATTGAGCCCATTCAACCTCAAAGTCATACTCATCAGGAGGCAGTTGGAGCAATTTAGGCAAGTTTGCACAGAGATACTGAACAGGATCCCTGCCATCCAAGCCCTCAGGGAGACCAATGATGTGGAGATTCTTCTGTCTCCTTCTGCCTTTCAGGTCCTTGAGCTTTGCTGTCAGCTAAGAGATTTGGTCTTCTGTAGCCTGAATGCAATGGTCCTGCATGGATTTGTAGTCCACAACTTCTGCGAGTGAATGCTCCATTTTATCAAAACAGGCAATAAGGGCAGTAAGACTAACTTATGTGTCAGTCATAGTGGTCTGGATCACTTCAACAGAGGCAGCAATCTGCTCAATTAATAGTGCCTATCTCGCTGGGTGTGGATGTTTAACAAAGCATTCCCTTGTAGCTACCATCTTTGAGTACGGCAAATGAATTTAGGGGAGTGGGGTGACTTGTCGATGGATTTTTTCCACTTCTGTAGGGTCAGTTGGTCAGCAGTCAGCACCTCTCCAGATTGCATACGGTCTCAGCTGCCCACACGATGCAAATATCAAGTGTCCTCTTAAGTAAAAGTAGAGGATGGAGTGAGAAACACAGAGGGCAGCACAGAGCTACAGGATCAAGTTGCCATTTCCTCCAGATGCTCACGTGACTTCTGTTATCCATGTATTTGATACAATCACCATTAGTTTTTAAAATCTAGATTTAGTAGTTGCCGTATTGGTCCTTGCAAGAATAGATTCAGAAGCAAATGATTTGATACCTTTTAATGGACCAACATAGATGTAACAACAAGAACAAAGTGCTCTAGCTTTTGGACCAACCAGTCCTTCTTCAGAAGCTCATGGCAGTTGTTTAGAAAATACAATACTTATAACAGCTCAATATGACAGCAAGCCCCACATCTGTTATATCACATACCTCACAACACATACCCACACACATACATACACACACACGCATCCACATCCCACACATGCTGAAGTCCTATAATATGTCAGTTTGAAGAAGAAAAGGTCTGTGGATGTTAGTTTCTGTAGTGTCCCATGAAGCCAAGATCAACGTTCATCCCATCTGCAACCATATTGAGATGTAAAATAAGTTTAATCTCAAAAGCTCGTGTCTGTTGTGTGTTTTTGAGATTTCCTTTTAAGACCATTACTGACATATCTGAGATTGAGTGGTCAGGCTGGGAGAAGTGGTGCCCCACTGGTTTTTCAGTCTTCCTTGCTGTAATAGTATGTCTGTGTGAGTTCATCCTAGTGCGGAGCTGTTGGCGTGTCTCTCCTACATAGCCTGTTTGTGGACATCTCTTGCACTGAATGAAATAAACAACATGTCGTGACATGCATGTATAACTCCCATGCACCTGGAATTGTTTGTTTTGTGATGTAACCACACAGTCCGAGGTAGAAATTAGCCCACAAGTCTTACAGGGGCGTTGATTGCATGGTCGTGTGCCATTGTGTGACATGGTATTCTGTTCTGGTGAAAGTTTGCTCCTAATAATTAGGCTGGATAAATTTGGTGGTTGTTTAAAAGATAGTAGCGGGAGTTCCTTAAAAATACAATTAAGGGTTTCATCCTCACTAAATATTGGGTGGAGATCTTTAATAATCTTACGAGATGTTCAAGGTCTGATGATATGTGACTACCAAGGGTATTCTGTCTGTAGCTGTCTTTTCTTTATATTGAAGTAGTTGTTGTCTTGGTACTTGCGTTGCCCATTCTGTTATCCTGTCAATTTCCCTGGAAGAGTGTCCCTGCTCAATAAAGGTGTTTTTCAACATAGCCAAATGTGTATCTCTGTCATCCTCATTTGAACAAATATGGTGACAACGAAGTGCTTGACTGTATATGACAGATTTTTTTGTATGGTTTGGGTGGTTACTTTTCTTGTGCAGGTATCTCTGTCTGTCTGTTGGCTTCCTGTAAATACATGTATGTAAGGTTCCATCCTAATGATGACTGTGGTATCCAGAAAGTTAACCTGGTAGAGTACCCAGGGTAAGCTTTATGGTAGGGTGGAGATTATTAAGTTTGTGATGAAAATCTTTGAGTGCATCTGTGCCTTCCATCCAGATGATAAACAAATCATCAATGTAACGGAAATAAGCTAGTGGTTTGTGGGGATACTGCCTTAAAAAATCCTCCTCCAAGTCAGCAATAAAGAGGTTAGCATACTGTGGAGCCATTTTGGTGCCCATTGCTGTTCCCATAGTTTGAACATGATGTTTACCATTGAAGTTGAAATTGTTATGTGTCAAAATGAATTCCATAAGTCCCCCACCACTCCAAGGTTGATGTTTTGTTCCGGTCCTTTCTCATGTATGTATTTATGGCATGCTGCAATGCCATCTGTGTGTGGAATAATAGTGTAGAGGGATGTTACATCCATTGTCACTAAAATGGTATCAGGTGGTAAATCCTTATAACCAGAAAGTACACGCAAAAAGTGCGTAGTGTCCTGGATATAACTGTCTCTTTCCATAACCAGTGGTTTCAAAATGGTCTCTATGAACCCTGAGATCCCCTCAGTCAAGGTACCATTACCAGAGAATATGGGTCTCCCTGGATTGCCAGGTTTATGTATTTTAGGCAGCATGTAGAATGTCCCTGGCCTGGGTTCATCAGGAATGAGGTGAGTTAGTTTCTCTCAGACATGGTCAGGTCACGACATGTTGTTTATTTCATTCAGTGCAAGAGATGTCCACAAACAGGTTATGTAGGAGAGACACGCCAACAGCTCCGCACTAGGATGAACTCCCACAGACATACTATTACAGCAAGGAAGACTGAAAAACCAGTGGGGCACCACTTCTCCCAGCCTGACCACTCAGTCTCAGATATGTCAGTAATGGTCTTAAAAGGAAATCTCAAAAACACACAACAGAGACGAGCTTTTGAGATTAAACTTATTTTACATCTCAATATGGTAGCGGATGGGATGAACATTGATCTTGGCTTTATGGGACACTACAGAAACTAACATCCACAGACCTTTTTTTCTTCAAACTGACATATTATAGGACTTCAGCATGTGTGGGATGTGGATGCGTGTGTCTATGTATGTGTGTGGGTATCAGTTGTGAGGTATGTGATATAACAGATGTAGGACTTGCTGTCACATTGAGCTGTTATAAGTATTGTATTTTCTAAACAACTGCCATGAGCTTCTGAAGAAGGACTGGTTGGTCCGAAAGCTAGAGCACTTTGTTCTTGTTGTTACATCTATGTTGGTCCATTAAAAGGTATCAAATCATTTGCTTCTGGATCATTAGTTTTTAAATGATTTATCAACATGAGTAACAAAGGTCCCAGTCTGGTACCTTGATAGACCCCTCCACATAACAAATATGGCACTGATTTTTTTTCTTCTAATTTTATCCATTGGGTTCCCCCTGTAGAAAATCCTTTACCTATCTTACAATACATTTTGGTACACCACACCCTTCCAGCTTTTTAATCACAGTATTGTAATTTGTAAGATCAAATGCTTTCTTATAACCTTCCCAAACTGCATATACCATTTTTCCCTCATCCAATGCTTTCATACAATTTTCTAAAAACGTCATTACTGCCAACATAATGGAGTGGCCCCTCAATGAACCAACTGGTTTTCGTCAATAATGCTTAACAAATACTCAGCAATTCAGTTTGTTAAAAACCTTTCGTACATTTTTGATATTGCACACTTAAGGGAGAAGGGTTGAAAGTCCTTTTCAAGAACTTTAGGGTTTAGCACTTTTGCTAGGGGGACCACTCTTCCCTGTTTCCATTGTTCAGGCATTTTCCCTGTTATCACTGATTTGCAGGGACACTGGTTTACCAGGATTGAGAAGGGGCATATTCCATTTTGCACATTGTAAAAAACGATATTGTCACCGGTGTCTGCTATGTCAAAATCTGGTTTTACCGGTGTTTGGTTTTGTGTACTTTATTTAACAATTTTTAAATCTGCTAACATGCATTTTAGCAATTTTGACCTCCACTATTACACATCATTCCATCCTTGCACCAATTTAAAGTTATTGTAGGTACAAGATGTGATGGCAGCAGCAACACTACAGCCCCATCCCTAAGGTGTGATGGAAGCAGCACTATGGCCCTATCCCTCAGGTGTGGTGGCAGCACCAACAGCACTATGACCTCCCTCCCTTTGGTGTGACAACAGTAGCAGCAGCACTGTAGCCCCCATCCCTTAGGTGTGATGGCAGCAGTACTACATTCTCCATTCCTCAGGTGTGATGGCAGTATTAGCACTATGGCCCCATCCCTCAGGTGGGATGGCAGCAGCACTGCATTCCCCATCCACCAATGGTAATGGCAGAAGCACTACAGACCCCACCCCTTCAGTGTGATGGCAGTAGCAACAATACAGTTCACATCTCTCTGTTGGTGATGGCAGTAGTGACAGCACTATGATCCCCTTTCTTCAACACCCATACCCCACGTGCACAAGTTACAATGACTTGGTCTCTTTGCTTGTTAGAACTCAGATGTGAATTAATCTGAACCATCACCACTAAGGTGGACTACCTTGGTTTTTTCCTTTCTATAATTTAACTTACTGAATTGGATTTCTGCCTGTGACACCGCTGACCAGGGTTAGGGAACAGACTTGGGTATTGGAGGGACAGCTGGTGGGTGAAGGCTTGAGTGTCCAATGACCACTCACCTTCTCCTGGGAGGGAGGGTGGGTTCATGGCTCAGCATTTGCTGGCCCCTGGTGGAGGCCAGAGGCATGACAACATGTCAGCCCTCACTGCAGGAGGGAGCATGGCTGATGTTGGCTTGTGCCTTGACATCATGTGGCCTGTCACACTCCCAAGAAAATGGGAAACTACCCACTGACCAACTGAAGGACAGTCGTTGGTCCCTCCATAAGCTGGAAGCCCCAGACATGTGTCCGTTCTGACCCCTGCCATGCCCAGGATACACAGGAAGCTCTTTGGGGCAATTCTCCTCTCCTGGTAGCCTTCCACTCAATGAAGGGTTACTTTGGTTTACCTGGTAGCACAGCAGTAAGGGGCAGTGAATGGTGGTCGGGACTCAGCTGCGGTGGTAGGGGGCCTTGGCAGACCTGAAGGAGTGGATGGCCAGGGGGTAAGAGGAGAAAAAAAATGCTTGAGTTTGCTTCTTTGAAATAAAATGTCTCCACCTAAAAAATACAAAAGTGATTAGTGGAGGACCTTCAAATATGCTGAAACTTGCACTGGGCACTTATCCCTGCATACCTGTTCCTGAGTGTGGTCCCCTGTGGCTTACCCCATATCGTTAGCCTTGTTGACATTGTCTGTATTTTTGTTGTTTGCTCTTCCTGGCAATATGTTATGTATCTTGCTCCCACATGCTGTTATCTACCTATCTACTTGTCATGCTGGATGATCCTGTATGTTACCTTGACTATGCTTGATGCTTTGTATGTATCTTGTATCATCCCGAGTCACACCTGAAACTAGGCACTTGTATGTCTAGTGTGCTTACCTGGTTAACAAAAGCAAACAAATAAAAAAATAAATAAATGGATTCATGCATCTCCCAGACATGTGGTTGCTTTTTTTTTTTTTTACTTGGTGTCCATGAAAAGGGTGTCTCCCAGTCTTCATGTCTTTGTTCAGATGTGAATTGAGCACTACTCTGCCCACCAGCATCATACAGCCCCTGTGGTCTTACCTTCTGTACATCATTGACTGTGTTTTCAAAATCCACTGGCCAAACATAAGTACACTTAAGTACTTAACATTTGCATTTTGTTGAAGCAGTCTATCAGAAAACTTTTTGTTGTCACAGAGACTGAAACAGCAGGTGGGAGAAAAGGTGCAAATGATCCAATTCACCTACACGGAGTGCTAACTGTGAAGTCTTTCATAAGTAGTAAAGCAGTTTCTTTTTTGTGAACATACTTTCATTCAGACTAGTTTTCATTCAAACAACTGAGGATTTTGGATGGTCCTACTGATTATAAACTTGAATAAGCTAGTTGGTAACAGTGATCCTGCATTTAGCAATCTACAACATAGATGCTTATATGCAAAGAATAGAATAAAAACCTGACTAAAATCTAAAAACAAGCTTATAAAACACACAAAATATATCTGAACATTTATCTTTACCTATACAAAATCATTGCAGCCCAAGTAAAACTCAGGTAAATTACATGGTACCCAGACTACTATTCTATTATGTAGTAAACATATATTGGTATTTTTTTAATATTCTTTATAAAGCAGGTAAGGCCCACTAGGCACAACTGTCTGTTTTCAGGAGTGACCTAGAAGCACTGGGGAGGTTAAGTAACTTGCTTAGAGTCACACAGTATGCAGTTGGAGGTTGTGGGAATCAAACCCAAGTCTGTTGGATGTACCCAGTTCAATCACTGTTTGTTACTCTAACCACTAGGCATGGGTGGTTAAACTGAATGGCTGATTACAACAAAGCAGTGCGGGTGATTTCCTTACCAACTCTATATGCAGCAAAGCAGAAAGAATGCAAAGCACAGCAGCATCAATTTTAAGATGCTGAAATCTGGGTCGGCCTGCTGGCACAGCGGTAGCACTATTGCTTGCACATGCCAGAGACCCAGGGTCAGAAGCGAACTCAGGTTGCTGGAGGTCTGGCCAGGGGAGTAGGATTGAGCACCTGAGGGAATGTTCTCCTCCTCCTCCTCCTCCTCCTCCAGGGAGGGTGGGCTGCAAGTCCTGCTGCTTTACCACCACCTGTGTGACCACGGGTGGTGGTGCAATGGTGGTGCAGAGTAATCAGGAGAGGAGGATGCTAGCCAGGATCTGGAGCAGTGGCATGTCTCTATGTGACTTACCTCCTTGGATCTCCTCTAGAGCTGGTGCCCTCAGGGAAAGAGACCAGAAAACCAGAAACAATCACCCACATCAGCCACTGGCAGAAGGAACCCAGGTGCCCTAGACTTCATAACCAGACTCCATGAGGGACCCACTGAGCTGCCCGACACACACTAAGGGAGTGTGGAGGGGTGACCTGGGGTCCCCTACCTTCCCACCTGGGGGGGTAAAATCCAGGCAGAATAGGGGCACACCCACAGGAGCTCCTGAGCAATTCCTGGGGGTGAAGCTAGATGGTACCCAGCCTAGGGATCTCTGAAAATTGGAGAGTGATGCTGTGAGAAGGGGACATAGAAAGAGAAAATAAAACAAATTTAAAAAGATGCTGAAATCTTAGAGATTCTGTGCAGTGACATGTAATTTCCGTGAGGCACCGGTATAAGAATTCAAAATCCGCAAACCAATCAGGATTCCGTGATTGTTACCGGTGTTACTGGTAAAAATGGAAAACCAGGGTCCCTGCTGATTTGTTAAAAATATTGCATGCCCATGGTGCAATAAGATAAGCTCCATCCTTCCATAACCAATTGGAAATGCATTCAGGTCCCACCAAAATATTAGTCTTTAATATTTACATTGCCTTTTAATAAATACTTATCAGGAACATCCCACGTCTCTGCTTTTCTTTCTTCAAGGTGGCCAACTTTTTAGTCACTTCACACAGGGTCCTATTTAGTTCTTTTGTAAAGAGAAGCCCTTTCTCTTCCCCATCAATCCACAAGTGTCAGCCTATTTGCCAATTACACCCTCCTGTTTTTCATTTTCCTATAATTCTTTTTATTTTTTTCATTTTTTTCCACCACTTTTGTGGATCTGACATCCTCAGGCTTTGAACAGTTCCCTCATAATACCCTCTTCTTAATCATTTTGAAATGTTTTTATCACATTTCAAAACCTATTATACATCGCTACATCATTAAATCTCATGGTCCTTTGTTTTAGTTTTATTTAAATTTTCAAACTCTCCTGTCACCCAAACTACCCCCCCCCCCCCAATTAACAATTTCCTCCTCTGGCACAACCTGATCAATAATTTGTTGGATAGAAATTAATACTTTTCCCATGTCTCATTTGATGATTCAAATTTAAACCATTCTGAGTTCAATTCTTCAACTATGTTGTTAATTATCTGTTTGTTTTCCTTTTTATCCCATTTTCTACTATATGTTACATATATTTTTTCTATCTGCTATTTACCCCTTAAAAACAGGGTCTCAGTACCACTACATTATGGTGGGTCTCAGTACCACTACATTATGGTCAGATGAACCAATAGGCAGAAGAATATCAACTGTATTGTACCACTGACTCAGATTAGTAATTATAACATCTAATGTATTCCCCCCTTGTCCCTCCACTCGCAATTTGTTTAAAATTTCTTCCTTTCATAATGTGACTTAAAGGCAAGATTTATTTGCATCCCCCATTAAAATAACACCGCACACATGATGTTTTTCAAAACTCCTATCCAAGCTCCAATTCAAATGCTCACACTTAGCATAATAGTTACTTTTTTATTTTAGCCTTTGGGAACTGGGTAAGACCCACAAAGGCACATTTGTCTGTTTTCAGGGGAAACCAGGGAGCACTGGGGAGGTTAAGTGACTTGCTCAGACTCACATAGTATGCAAGTGGATGTTGTGGGAATCAGACCCAGGTCTGCTAGATGTACCAAGCTCATTCACAGCTCAATACTTTAAACTCTAGACTATTCTGCCAGCCTGAAGGATGGTGATAAAATCTACAAATAAACAAGGACCTACATAATCAGGGTACTCATGCCATTTTCACTTCCACCCATAAGGTTTCAATTGCAGCTTTTTCTAACTCATTCTTTCTAACGTAATAAATACTTTAATGCATGTAACAAACTACACTGACCCCTTTTCTCCTCTCTATCCCTATTTTTAATGTTATATGCTGTAATAGATAAAAATCTGAATAGTTATATGAGAATTCCACCAAGTTCCTGTCATAACTGTAATTTGAATTCCATTTACTTTTATCACCACTCTTAAATCATCTAATTTAGTAACCAAGGCTCTTAGCCAAATGTGATTTCTCCCTGTGCATAATTTTAATATGCACTTTTCCATTTATGCTGTACTGTGGTTTATAGTATTAGTAAGTAGTTGTAATAGTAAAATATTTTATTCATAAAAACATTATAAATCAGGACTTACTCGATTGAGTTGACAACTCATTTACAATGAGGTCCATGAAGCACATAAAAAAACACTGTTTCAGTTAAGTATAAGGAATACAAAATAAATAATTTAAAATATAAAGTCTTTAAAACACAGAGATAAATTAGGCAAACAAACCATAAATATGATACATCTACATGTGCTGCGGTAAACTCCTGTCCTTACAATCAATCCTTATGTTGGATAATGCAACACTGTCTTGCTTTATGAGCTATGCTGGTTAACCAAGTTCTTATTCCTTCCCAAGTATTTTTCCCAACTGAATTCATCAGGCTATAAAGAAGCTACATTTTCTTAATTTAAAACTTATATATCAGTATTAGTTAGTGTCAGTTAAGATTAAGTAGACAGATAACTTTATTAGAAGTAGAAGGGGGTCTTATTTAGGGTTAAAAAAAGAAAAGAAAAGAAAAGAAAGAAAGGCAGTGTGTGTTCTGTGCAGGGTAAGGTACTGTATCAGGTGACTTTGCTAAACCAGTAGGAGGAAAGAGAGCTTACCTGGGGGTGTGGTTTAGACACTAGAAAAGCAGGTGAGTCAAATTACAACTTCCTGTTGCTAGCCTTTTTTCTTACCAATTGCCCTCCATCCCACCCAAAGCCAGTTCTACTTTTATAGCCACTGGATTTAACTGTCAACAGGAACTTCCTGTTTGGCAGTAGGAAGGAAAGGATCATAGAGAAACATTGGATTTGTCAACCCTGAAGTAGAAAAAAGTAGCTCACTCTCCCCCCCCCTAGCTGCTGGTAGTTTGATATTGAGCAAGAAAGAAGGAGACTACTGAAGAAGATAGGAAGTTGCTGTCCCAGAACAGGAAGGGTGAGAGTTGTAAGGAGAGGAGAGAGTAAGCATCCAGAGAAACAGTAGAGGGGACACAAAATAAGACATGATAGGAGTGGTGCAGTGCAATGGCTGTGGGGTGGCAGTATTCTGGGAGACATTCTGGAGGCTGTGATGCTGCCCTATTTGCTTGCACCTCTCTGGTCAGAGAAAGGAGGTCGCCCGTCTCCAGGCTGACCTGGCTAGGATTAGTGAAACCTCCTCCCCCACCCAGGGACCACCAGGGTGAATGCCACTACCTCAGAGGTTGCCAAGAAAGAGGAGTGGCTGGACCAGGGTGGGCTCAAGAAGGGAGAGGGTGGTGGAACAGAGTTGCATCCCTCCAGCTGTACCTCTTCACAATTCATTTGCTCTTCTGGTGGATAGTGGTTCCTCTATGGCGTCACCTGCAGTGGAGACCATGGAGGATGCTGGGAACCTTCACAAAGGAGACCCAAAGGAGGGTGGCATGGGACCCACAGGGAAGGAAACAACTCCTGGTGGGGACTCAATCATTAGGGGGGTAGAAATGGGGAGGAAGGGGAGAGGGAGGTAAGGTGCCTTCCTGGCGCCATGGCTTGGAGGGACAGGAAGCGAATCCTCAGGATCGTGGGAGGAGCTGCACGAGGGAGGGAGCTGGATGTCATTGTCCACCTAGGGACAAATGACCTGGCTAGGAATGGGATCAGAGCAGTGCAAGAGGAGTTTGTAGAGTTGGGAAGGGGCCTTAGACAAGTAGCGCATACCGTAACCTTCTCGGAGGTGCTGCCTGTCTATGGCAAGGGAGATGCTA
Organism: Neoceratodus forsteri; assembly: GCA_016271365.2. NCBI lineage: Eukaryota > Metazoa > Chordata > Ceratodontiformes > Ceratodontidae > Neoceratodus > Neoceratodus forsteri. The sequence continues at coordinate 628,611,998 of CM057452.1, read as the reverse complement.
GGGCACTTCTCACCAAGGAATTCAATGAGTGGTTGAAAAACTGGTGTGGAGTGCAGGGTTTTGGCTTCATTGGGGACTGGGGAGCCACCTGGAGGAATGCAGACCTATACTGGTGCGATGGTCTGCATCTGTCCAGGGGGGGAACCAGGATCCTAGGTGAGAGGTTTAAATGCTTCATTGGCAAGCATTTAAACTAACCAAGGGGGGAGGCACTGAAAAGGAGCTGGGAAATCCTAGCCTCCCCCCACAAAACATGGTGATTAGTGAAGTAAACACCAGGGTACAGAAGTTATTAGGGAGCAGAACAGATTTAAATGTAAAAAAGGCAAAGGCAGTAAGGACAGAAATGGGGCTAAAAGGGGTAAGGCTATCAAAAAGTGGAGGGTGATGAGTACCAATGCCCATAGTCTGTGTAACAAGCTCCCTGAACTAGTGGCCTTGATGGAAGAGGGTTGCCTGGATATTGTGGCAGTCACAGAAACATGGTACACAGAGAACCATGACTGGGATGTCAACATACCAGGATACACAATCTACAGGAGGGACAGGGAGGGTAAAAGAAGAGGAGGAGTAGCTCTCTATGTAAAGGAAGGGATCAAAGCAACAGAATTAAAGAGTAAACAGGGAGCAGATGAGGCACTTTGGGTCACCCTGGAGACAGGAAATGGCACCACAATCCGCATGGGGGTTGTATACAGACCCCTATCTCAGGGGGAGGGAATGGACAAGGAAATACTAGAAGGCTTTCTTAGAATGGCAGAAAAAGGGGAGATATTGTTGATGGGGGACCTGAATATGCCAGATGTTAACTGGAGCACCTTTGCTGCAGGCACATCCAAGAGCAGAGTCATTCTTGATGCCCTACAGGGGGCATGTCTCAGAGAGCTAGTGTTGGAACCGACTCAGGAGGGAGCAATCTTAGACCTGGTACTTTCAAATGGGGATGGAGAAAGAATCTCAGATTTAGAAGTGGGTAGCCATCTGGGAACAAGTGACCACCAAACTGTGGTTCACGATAAACACAGCCATACAATCAAGCCATACAAAAGCAAGAGTACTAGACTTTAGGAGGCTGACTTTGGGAAAATGAGAGAGTGCTCAGAAAACACTAGCAAACAGGCAAGAAGGAGGGGTGGAGGAACAATGGGGAGTGATCAAAACAGCCATCACAGAGGCAACAAGCCTTTATGCGAAAAAAATCAATAAAACACAACGAAGGAAAACGCTATGGTTCACAAAAGAGGTGGCAGGAAGGTTAAGGAGAAAAGGGCAGCATTCAGAAATATAAGAAACACAGAAGGAGCAGGACAGAGAACTTTATCAGTTAAAGCAGAAAGTGGCTGGGAAGGTAGTCAGAATAGCAAAGGCCCAAACCGAAGAAAGGATAGCCAATTCTGTTAAGAAGGGGGATAAGACCTTTTATAGGTACATTAGGGAGTGAAGAAAGACCAAAGGAGGGATACTGAAGCTTAATAAAGGGGAGGGAATGTGGGTAGAGGGTGACAGTGAAAAAGCAGGGTTACTGAATGAATATTTCTGCTCAGTATTCACAAAGGAAGAGGAGGGGAGTTACCTAAACCAAACAAGAGAAACACTCTGAAGACGGGGATCGATACCAGTCCATTTACAGAAGAAAGGGTTCTGAAAGAACTAATAAAATTGAAGGTGGACAAAGCAATGGGGCCTGATGGGATTCACCCAAGAATTCTAAAAGAACTAAGGGTAGAACTAGTGACATCGCTGACTACTCTCTTTAACAAATCATGGGAGGATGGGGTGGTACCCAAGGACTGGAGGAGGGCAGATGTAATTCCTTTTCACAAAAGTGGGAGCAGGACAGAGGCAGGAAACTACAGACCAGTTAGTTTGACCTCAGTGGTAGGAAAATGATGGAATCACTTCTGAAGGAAAGAATTGTTGAGTACCTTGAGGCCAGTGGGGCACAGGACCCAAGGCAGCATGGATTCACGATGGGAAGGTCGTGTCAGACAAATCTAATAGATTTCTTTGACTGGGTGACCAAAGTAGTAGATCAGGGAGGGGCTGTGGACATGGCCTACCTAGATTTTAGCAAGGCATTTGATACAGTCCCACACAAAAGATTAATACACAAGATAGCCAGCCTTGGAATGGGTCCCAAGGTGGTAGCCTGGATAAAAAATTGGCTAGACAACAGGACACAAAGGGTAGTAGTAAATGGAGTACACAGTGAAGAAAGGAGGGTTACTAGTGGGGTACCGCAGGGTTCAGGACTGGGACCGGTCCTTTTTAATGTCTTTATAAGTGACATTGCAGAGGAACTGGAAGGAAAATTATGTCTCTTTGCAGATGACACAAAGATCTGCAACAGGGTTGATACACAGGATGGAGTGGAAAGGATGAGAAGGGACTTGGCAAGGTTGGAGGAATGGTTAAATGTATGGCAGCTCAGATTCAATGCAAAGAAGTGCAAGATAATGCACCTGGGAAACAAAAACCCAGGGGAAGCATACACAATGGGGGGTGAGATACTGACAACAGTAAAAACGGAAAGGGACCTGGGGGTAATTATATCAGATGACCTAAAGGTGGGCAAGCAATGTGAGAAGGCAGTAAGGAAGGCTGGAGGATACTGGGATGCATAGGAAGAGGCATCAATAGTAGAAAACAGGAAGTTGTTATCCCTCTGCACAGACAGTTGGTGAGACCCCATCTGGAGTACTGTGTGCAGTTCTGGAGACCCCATCTCCAGAAGACATAGACAGAGTGGAGGCTGTCCAGAGGAGGGCAACCAAAATGGTGCAGGGTCTGCACCAGAAGACATACTGAAGAAAGACTAAAGGAGCTTAATATGTATACTCTTGAGGAAAGAAGGAGAGAGGGACATGATAGAAACTTTCAAGTACCTCAAGGAATTAACAAAGTCCAAGAGGGTAGCATCTTCCAGAAAAGAGATGTGCAAGAACAAGGGGGTACAATTTGAAGATAGAGGGGGGACGGATCAGGGGTAATGTGAGGAAGTATTTTTTCACTGAGAGGGTTGTGGAAGCATGGAACAGCCTCCCTGAGGAGGTCGTGGAGTCAAGAACAGTGGGGGACTTCAAGAACACATGGGATAGGCATAAGGCAGTCCTAGGGGCGGGTAAGAGGAAGTAAGCTGTTGGTTAACTAGGATCTGCAGCTTATCTGCTAGGTAGGAAAATGTGCAGACTAGGTGGGCCAAGCGGTCCTTATCTGCCGTCAAATTCTATGTTTCTATGTTTCTATGATGTTCCACCCCAGGGTCCCTACATACTATATAACAGACAAAATTGCATCCTACTTCCAAGTTGCATCTTGAGATCACTAGATCCATTCCCGATGCAGATCTTAAGGATCCCTTTTTTCTAGCTTACTAAGTGAGAAGATATATAGGTGGGAGTTTACCTCCCAACCCTTTATGTAAGAAAGCAATTAAGTGCTCCTGTCTTCTTTTACTAAGTTTTTGCTGGCCCAGGCGGTCATAATATTGACATTTATGTGTTAGACAAGGGGCATCAGGAATTAACCTGGCAAGCCTAGCATAACAATCATCCAATCTTGCCAAGTCTCCCCTGGTCCCACTTGCATAAAAAATATCCCCATTATCGAAAATTGATATGATCATGGAATTAATCACTAGCTTTCTTGTCTCCATGCTCATTTTTCCCTATGTAAAGCCCCTTTTCTTTTTTCCAAGTCGTTCATTAAGTTATTTATATGGATGTCCCACCTAACTGAGTCATCCAACCAAAGTCCCAGATACTTGTAAGATTGGAACTGCTGGATTGGGGATCCCCCCAAGTTACCACATTCAAGGATAAATTCTTGGCCCCCTTAGTAGTACGTGAAAACAACATTGATTGTGTTTCTTTCACATTCAGACTTAATTAACTGCTCTCAAGAAAAACTTGTAGTTCATTGAATGCTTTCTACAGTTTGTTTTGGATTTTGTATACAGTAAGATCAGCTGTATAAATGATTGTATATTCTGCATATAGATGAAACACAATAGATGAGCCCAGAAAAGATAAACTATTAACATAAAGGTTAAACAACAAAGGGCACAATATGGAACCCTGGAAGAACCCTGATAAAACGGGTACCAATTCTGAGACAAAATTTCTAATGGATGCTAGTTATTATCTACCCAACAAGTAACAGCTTAACAATTTTAAACCATCACCCACTATGCCTAGTGAGGCTACCCTGGACAAGATGACAGCATGGTCCAAGGAGTCAAATGCCTTGTATAAATTGATGTATAATGTACCCACTGGTGTCCTCCCATCCAGGGCCACCTGCACATCACTTAGGACCTTAACCAATGTAGTTGTGGTGCTCTGATACTGTCTTAACCCTGATTGCATCTCATTGAGGCTACCCTGCATGTCTAAGTGTTCTTTTATCTGCAATGATATTAATTTTTCAAATATTTTGGCTATCAGGGGCAACAAGGAGATCAGGCAATAGTTCACTATCGCAGTTTTCCCCCCTTGAAAATAGGCACAATCTTGGATTGCTTCCAAGCTACAGCATATTCCCCAGTTCTAAGTGACAAATTGAATATATATGTTAAGGGGTAAGTAATTATTGGAGAGCCATATTTTAATAATAATTATACTGTGGTTATAGGATAGCAGAAAGCAAAATGCCCATAATAGCTGTCCTCAACTGCTCAGTAGAGTAAGCAGCCATAGCCACCAATATTCAGAAACAGTCCAGCCTATGTTTGAAGTCTGCTAAGTTATTTGGGTGGAATACATCCCCTGGCAGACAATACCACCATTTAACAGATCTAGGCATACAAGCATGCTTCCTTAAGTTGGTTTCAGGGGGTACTTTTCAAAAGATGGTGCCCATGCCCTCTTAAAACATGCACACACTGTCTATATCTAAGACTTAAATCAGTCATTAGATCATTATCTTTCAATATTTTATAGAGGAAAAGTTTATTTATTCTATCTCTATTAGTTTTACATATCAGAAACTGATTTACAGTTCTTTGTTCCTTGCATTTTACTGTTTTATTATATTTAATCGTATACACATGTTCCCAATTTACTGTTCTGACCCTTTCTTTACAATTTCTGTCATTGCTAAAATAATTTTAACTGAGATATTCATTTAGTAAATTTCTCCAAATATTTCTACATACAATATTACTACTTTAAGTACATTCATCCTTTAAAAAAATATACTCAGAAAAATGTTATAAAATAGTTTCAAACAACCAATTAAAATTCATCTCCAGAAATGTTTTTGGTAGTTCATCTCCCACTTCCTCAGATTAAAAAAAAAACACTTTAAAGTTCACTCAGACAGCCTCAGCTCCTGCCTCCTGTCCAGGCTGGTAAAGTGAAGCAGAAAGAAGTTGTACAAGCAAACTATTAATTGATTTAAATGCAATATTTAAGCACAGAAGTGCAATCTTTCATTAAAGATGTACAGTTATTCATCTCTTTACCCAGTTCCAAACACTGCCAACAGATCTGACCAAATATAAATTTTCAATAATAAAACTGCATCCTACTGTAGTTTGTAAATGTAAACATGAATGAATCACAATCTGACAGAGTGTTGCAGCCCAGGCTTCATGGCTCTCAAGGACTCCCACTGACTCCCCACACTGTGCTGCACTGAGCTACCACTACAAGTGCTGTTGTGTCTAACATTTGAGGTAATTTAAAGCAAAAACCCCTCCAGCCTGGGCTGCTACCACCAATCGGAGGAAGAATGCATGGCTCACAAAAAGGGGCAGTTCAGGTAAGTATCTCCAAGGCTGTCAGGGTATCCAAGCAGGGAGTAGCATGGGAAAAATGGAAAGTAGCAGAAACCACAGTACCGAATGTTAAAAAAGTGCTGCTGGCAACACTTACAGGCTATATACAGAAGTTTGCAGTTTAGGATACTTGTGGATACAACTAGAGCAGCAACTAAAAACAAATTCTCTCTCACTCCATTGAGATGACTGCAGGCATATCAGAATATTCACAGGAAATTGGTCCAAACACTTAACCCCACTTCATTAGAACAGGCCCATGTGCTTGCTGACCCAGGGAAAACTGATGGAGCCCACCACACTAGACCAGCTCCCAGTACTTTGCTGCACTGATCTGCTGCCACTGCAGATGCAAGAATATGGCTTACCATTGAACCCCTAAGATCCACAAAGCTTATTAACATCTGTGATCACATTAAAGAGATGGAAACCATTACAGCTATTCTCAGAGTTCAAACAGATAAATTCAATTCCAGATGGCTCCCCTTCTTTGAGTATAAGGAAAAAAAAATTAAACCATTTTCACTTAAGAAGAGCTTTCTGAGTATTATGGAAGTCACAGTGGGGAACTTCCTGGGGAATAGTGATCACTGTTTGGTGTGGTTTGATATTAAAACTGGATTGCAATCAAATCACACAAGGACAAGGGTTGTGGACTTCAGGAGGGCCAACTTCAAGAAAATGAGTGAATGTTTGAGGGACAGCCTGGCAGGGTTAGGGAAAATGGGGGAGTTAGAGAAACAGTGGGCAAAAATAAAGGAGGGCATTGAGAAGGCTACAAATCTCTGTGTCGGGCAGCTTAGTAAGGGCAAAGGAAACAGAGACTGCTATCATTCTCCAAAGAGGTTGCAGAGAAAATAAAAGCAAAAAAAACCTGGCATTTAGAAAATGCAAACTAATGTAGATGGAGGGGGACAGGGAAAATTACCAGGAGAAGCAGTGGGAGGCAAGGAAGGCAGATAGCAGTGCAAATGTGCAAACAGAGGAAAAAATCACCAAATCATTGAAAAGAGGGAATAAAACTTTTTTCAGGTACATAAATGAAAAGAGAAAGAAAAAGGGAGGGATAGTAAGGCTGAAGGATGAAGGGAGAGAGTAGAGGAGGATCATCAAAAGGGGAACATATTGAACAGTTACTTCTGTTCAGTGTTCATAGAGGAGGGGGCAGGGGACAGGCTAAGGTCAAAGGACAGGGGAACTAGGGGCAGCAAGGTGGACACATATCCCTTTAAAGTGAAAGGGTCCTTAGAGAACTAACAATGCTAAAAGTGGAGGAGGCAATTGGGCCAGAAGGGGTGTACCCCATGATACTGAAGGAACTCAGAGGCTCTGGCAGTATCTCAGACACCCCTGCTCAACATGCCATTTGAAATGGTGATGGTGCCGGGGAACTGGAAGAGGACAGATGTGGTCCCTCAACACAAGAGTAGGAATAGGGAGGAGGCTGGAAACTACAAGTCTGTCAGCTTGACACCAGTGGCGGGTAAGGTAATGCAATCATTGTTAAAGAAAAGGATTAGTGAATACCTTGTCACTAGTGGGCCTGTGAAACAAAAGAAGATGACCAAAAAGACCTTAAGTTTTGACTTTCCACAGTTTTTTGATGCAACTAATGAAACGTTGCTAACTAGTACATGCTCTTATACAGCCTTAGTTTATTAACCCTGCTTTTTTCATCACAGCATACTATACCTGCTGATGATAATGGTACCAAGTATACTTATTTACTTTGATTTGATATGTATGAGCAGTGTATAATATGTTTTTTTTTTTCTCTTCTGGTACTACTGTATAGCCCTGTAGAACTGACAGGTACATCTCCAATACTATTATTTTGATGTTCCAGTATATGGAATACCAGCCAACGGAGGCCCTGTGTGGGGGTGAGGGTTCTTACTTTATTGCAAGGGGTGAAAAGTAAAAAAAGGTTTAGTGCAAAGGTTTGTACCATCGTGCTCACTGTATGGTTGGGCAGCAAAGGGGTTTGACCAGGAATGTAAAAATGATGCTAGCATGGTTATATATGGTTGTCGGGTGCAATATTTTTACACAGATGATAAATGGGGACAATCATAAAGGGATAACCTTATATATTGATGGAATTTCCTCTCCCATGAACATTTTTTAAATACATAAAAAAAATATATATATAAACATATGTTCAACTAACTCTCCCACAGGAAACCCATTTAAATGTTGCTGAAGCACAAAAAGTAAGAAACAAATGGATAAACACATTTTCTGTTCACCCACTGACAAGAAAAATAGTAAAGGAGCAGTCATATAGGTAAGTAAGAATTCTGATGGGAAATATGAACTGACACAGATGGCAGAATTTTACTTCTAAGTTTTAATGTGACAGGTACTGCACTAATACTGAGTTCAGTATAAGCTCTGCTTAAGAATATATCTAAATTGTATGCCACCATAAGTGGGCTTCTTTTGGATTGGAATATGGAAAACATTGTGGGGGGGTGGATATGAATTGCCCATAGTCTGCCAAAATAGATAAAACTTGCAAAACATGAAGGGTGGAACAAACATAAGTCCAAGCTATTTAATGTACATTTCTGACTAGTTGCTATAAGGTATTGGGCTTCATAGCCCAATACCTTATAACAGCATGAGCTCACCCCTACAACAAATTTTAATTTAAAGTTCGTAGTTTTAGCATGGGAAGGGATCATAACTGGCACCGAACTCTCGGCCAGCCAATCCCTTCCAGCTTCCTGGTGCTCCTGCTCTGCCCCAACACTGTCTGAAACTATGATGTGTGGCCAGGGATCACATGGGGTGAGCCCAATACAAGTCTATGTGGTCTATTTTTAAAGCAGTTTTTTTAGTAATTTTCCTCTTGGGGTGTTAAAAATGACTAAAAAATGATTTTAAAAATAACCCCCATAGACTTGTATGGGGCTAGCTCCCAAGCTCTCCCATGCTACATGTCACAGTTTTAGAGGGCACTGGGGTGGAGTTGGGGTGCAGCAGGGGCACCAGAAAGCTGGAAGGGATTGGCTGGCTGAGGGTTCAGTGCCAGTTACGATCCCTTCCCATGCTAAAATTACTAACTTTAAAATTAAACATTTTTTGCAGGGGTGAGCTCAGGATGATATAAGGTATTGGGCTATGAAGCCCAATACCTTGTATCGGAAACTTCCTTTAATAACTTTAAATATTCCAATATCATGGTGGACTTATGACAAATACAACACAGAGATCAGTAAGAATTCACCCACCAAGTAAAAAGGTACAAGTCTTCTGCTAGATTTGCTCATGCATTAGTTTTAAAACCTCTTTTAGCAATAAGTTCTTCTTTTTCTTCCTCAATAGAAGTGTATATGCTATCTGGCCATAACCCTGTACACTTTCAACTGTCAATTCATACTAATATAACAAAACAGAATAATTGGAAGTTCAACAACAACCTATTAAGATACATGTTTTTTCCTAATAAAATAAGCAATGCTAGCTTAGTCTTCTGACAAAACAGTGACTGGGATTATAACCATACCATTCAATACTGGGGTGCCTTTAAAGCTAAGTTTAAAGGTAAAATTATTAATTTTGCCTCCTGGTAAAATAAAGAAAGGAAGCAGCTGATTAAAGAAGCAGAAAATACATTGAAATCACTAGATCAGGAAGGCAGAATGAGATATACAAACAAATAAGAGGAATATGAAAATCCGGAAAAAATAGTGCCAAACACTCAAATATTTCAAATAAAATCAAACTGGAGACATAACAAAAAAGGTGACAATTACATAGTGAGACTTGGGAAAATGGTGGCAAAAAGAATAAAGGTAGAAGAAGAAAAAAGAGAGGTCATATTAATGGTAGATGAAAATGGGAAAGTTTATTTAGATAATTCACAAATAATGATTGTTTTTACAGGTATTATTGTCATTCATATCAATCTGACTGCAAACAGTAGATGGCTTAAAAGCCCCCATCCATGTAACAGAAACAATACAAGTCATAAAGCAAATGATGAAAGGTAATAGCCCAGATGTTACTCGGCAGAGTCTAGACCTGTGGCAAAACACAACACAGAAGCCCAGATGCATCAAAGAAGTTTATTCTAGAAACTACAGAAAAACAGCGTACCTGCTGGGAGTTCATAAGCCACTGAACACCATGGTGTCATCATGTAAACTCAGACAGCAATAGTCTTACACTGAGTCTTATACTGAAGATAACACAGTATGTTACAGTACTAGGTAACAGTCTCTGTCAAAAGGCAGAAGAGCAAAATACAGCAATACTGCTGGCCTGTCAACACAGTGGTAACACTACCACTTGTGATGCCAGTGACCCGGGTTTGGGAACAAGCCCAGGGAGTCTGAGGGCTGGCTGGGGGGAGGAGGCCTGAGAGCCCCAGGGCCCACTTACCTTCTCCGGGAGGGAGGGCTGAAGCTCAGTGTTGGACTGACCTCAGGCAGAGGCCTGAGGTACAAGCAAGCCCAGCCATGAAAAAGGGGCTGCATGATGGACATCAATGCTTGTGTCTTGATGTTGGGGTACATGTCATGCAGAGAAACACAGAAAAAATGTCTCTCTGTATTCCAGGTAGACAGAGCACTGGGCACAGATCCCCAGTGCCCCAACCTGTCCTGAATTGGTGTCCCAACAAAACTAAGAAACTCGGGGTGTACGGGCGCCACCTTGTCCCCACCTGGGGGGCAAGCCAAGGCTACATGGGTACCAACCACTTCAAGTTCCAGGTATAAGGGCCAGGACAGATGCTGTAGGTGACTCATGAAGAAGCAGAGTGCAGGGGGTAGGAGGGAGTATAAACTGCAAGTTAAAAAAAAATACAGCAATACTATTGGTGCATTTGGTAACTATTGGTGCATTTGGTGGCCAGCTTGCACCTATGACAGTTAGATTACACTTGGTTTTGCATCTACACACTGATAACAACATATAGCTGACTAAGGCTAGTTTTGGATAATAATACAGCAATTCTTAAAAGGTGCTGACCATTACAATAGTACAGAAAGCTGTAGATGGCACACAAACACCACTGAAAACTAATGCTGGGTAGCAAGGTTTCTAAGTACAAAGGAAAAACAAATATGGATTACTCCATATGCAGCTCATGCCACAATAGAATGTTGGCTAAATCTTGGTGGAATAAGTAGCATAAAGTAATTGTAGCTGAGCATGGTGTTGTTGAAGAGTGTGGAGTGTGGTGTAGCAGCATAAGTGAATAACAAGGAAAATAATCAAAAATACTTGAATAATAACAAAACCAATAAAGGTAAGTTCCAACCAAGTGTTAGATAGTGCAGTACTCGAATCACCATCATGAAATAGTTCATTAAGAGAATTATCAGCTTCAGTAACATTGCTGATATGAATGAGATGTGTATCCTTTCTATCTAATAAGTATTTGAGGTTCAGGGTGAGTGGGTCGAATGCAGATTAAAAACTGGTAAATACCATTCTGTAGCATTGACATAGTCAGGGTCACTATCAATGTTATCAAGTTCCAGGGTAGGAACAGGTGTGATAACAGTATGGCCAATGATAGTGCGTTCATGCATTACAAAACAGAAGTTGGGCACGTTAACACCACAGTTGAGAGGTTCGTAGGAGAAATTCTTGTAGTTGGTCACAATGCAGTATTGTCCTTTACTGTTGTAGGTAACTCAAACTTGAGGAAGATGCCACTTCATGAGTTGTACAGGGCAGGTAATGGAGGCATTTGTCCTCTAAGTAATGAGACATTGTACAGCTTCTCATGACACATATTGTTGAGGAGATGCTGATGTTGCTTCAGTAGGTGATGTGACATTGACAGGAACAGAAGTAGATTCAAAGAGGTCCTCATCAGTAGCATATGACCAGTCCATATTTCATAGAGTAACCACACACCAGTGTAGTTACATCAAAGACATCACATCGACACAGATAGCGGTAGCCCTTTATTGCACAACAGTCCATATGCAGGGCTACCCAGGCATCCAGTTAAAGATGAAACACTAGCAAAATAGGAAGGTTGATCTGGTCTCTGTAGATGCTGCCCTCAAGATGTCCCATGGAATGGACATTAGTCATTTTGTCAAAGACTGAAGAATCCTTGTTGAAGATTGGTAGCAGCACTGTAAACTAAACATACATACTGTCCCTGATGTCATGATGGCATGTCCTGTAGCAGGGTCCTTGATTTGGGTGTGGTGTGATGTAACCCGAGTTCCAAGAGATAGCTTAAGAAAAAGAAATGGTTCTGACTGTGCACTTGGTAGTACAGGTCAAAGTTCTGCAATATGTGCAGTATAATCAAGCCATACATATATCTTGGATCGGATCAGGGAAACGCCCCAATTCCAGATCCTGGAAGAGATTGGTGATAGTGTTTATGGCATAACTACCATAAACTGAACAAATGATTTCCCTGCCTATGTGTTGCTCTTTGGCTTCTTTATTATTATAGCAGATGAAATCATTGATTTTGTTTTAGGTCTCATTAAGTAAATGTGCTATATTGTGCATGTTATACACTGTGAATCTTTCCTCCTGAGATAAACAATCGATACTGTATAGCATGGGCTGTATCATATTTTGATCCTGTTGACAATTCAAATATTTTTAATATCATCTACTTTTTGCCAAATCGACTCTATTCCAAATTGAGAGGCCAGAGCCAAACATGCTTGTCACAGTACCTGCAATTCCTGCTAAGCCTCCTATGCCCAAACTCCATTTAGAGCATTTGGAGCAGAACATGCCTCTATGCTCAATAGTGTGTTGCCTAGCTATAAGGTCATGTGCACATGCCTGATATGCTGCAAAAATATCTAGCAACATGGTAGCATGAAATCTTGAAACATTCATACTGAAGCAATGACCAAACTCAGTCATGTTCCAGTGAAAAATATTAAAAACAACAGGAAAATGCATAAAATTAACATTGTTGTCCCAGGAACAGAAGTTGCTGCCAGGCCACCGGGTGGACCTGGTTCTAGTTTGGGGCATTATAAAGGTTCATCCGGAGAGGCTGGTATAACTGTAAGGAAAAGAGCAGCAGTTGCAACAGATTGGGTTAAACAATCTTGGTGAATGATGGTGTTGAAATACTTAGCACAGAATTCTGGTCCCAATGCTGCTGCAATGTTATAAAGTCCCATATGATGTTGGCTGACTTGGTGTATAAACAAAGTTCCATTGGGATGTATAAAGGTATTGGACCAACCTTGAAAGGTCCCTTTGACAAGGTGGGCCACTTGGAGGCCCTGTTCAGTAAAATTACCAGTTCTCCATTTGATTTGCACACTACAGTTATCTTGAGATATCACCATGGCTCGAAGATAGACATCTTTTCCTTCAGTCACAGTCACATGGTTAGATGGAAGTCAGATGGCCACACCCCCATTGGAATATGCAGTGACATGGATCTCAGGAGGGATCAGACTCAGGTGTTGCAAAAGGGTCTGGAGATGCTTCAAGGCTGGTTCCAAAACACTTGCCAAAGCACACAGTAAAATGTAGATTGCGATTTGCAACATTCTGAAAAATTAAACAGAAATAGGTAAAAATACTGGTCCCCTCCATCCAGGGAAGGAGAATTGAACACCTTTGGACAGTTTTAGTTGATTGGCATTTCACTAATTTTGTTTTGGCCCCTTCCTGTTTGTCAGTTATACTTGATAGACAGCAGGGCTCAGTTTGTTCATGATATAGAAGGGATGGTCCTGCTTGTTTGCCAATGAATGGGCTTGTACACCATACCGTAATACCATGACTTGATCACCAACCTGTCAATCAACTTCTTTGATAGTCCTGTCAGAGTACATTTTGGATCTCTCCTGAGCTCTGCCTGTATTCTGGGCACAAAGCACTAGGTTTGGAGCAAATTATCTCTCAGTTGTTGAACATAAGTGTCATCCGACACTCTGTCCGTGGTTGGGGTATTGAGGTCAAACCAAAAATGTTCTGGCAGTCTCATTTGCCTGCCAGTCTTCACCTGAAAGGATGTGCACAAGGTTGCTGTGGCGGGAGTAACTCTTACTGCCATTAGGAGTAAGGGTAACACAGTATCCTAATTTTTGCCATTTTCATTTGCAAATTTACACAGCATCAACTTAATCTCTCTGTTGTCTCTCTCTCTCCTTGTCCAGAAGACTGAGGGTGATAGGGTATTTGAAACCTCTGTTTGACTCCTAACAATTCCAAGCATTGCTGCATCAATTTTCCAATAAAACTGATTCCCTTATCAGATTCCACCTTAAGTAGTGGAACCCATCTAGAAAAAACCTGGTCTACCATGATCTTGGCCATAGCCTTCACAATATTGTTTATGCAAGTGAAGGCCTCAACCCATTTGGAGAAGAGGTCTGTGATGACAAGTGCATACTTATTGCTCCTGCAGGTAATGGGTAAGGGCCCAATGAAATAAATTTGTTTGGCATTCCAGGGGCCAGATTGCCTTTGTGGCAATAGCTTGGAGATTTTCTGTCCAGGGGTGGCATTGTCTTGTGCACAAGTGATATAGTTGTCTACATAGCATTGTACATCTGCTGACTGACCAGTTCACCAACCTAGTTTTCAGTCTCTGTAGTATCTTATCTACACCTTGGTGTACACCTGTGTATCATGCACCTGATAAATGAACTCTGTTCAGAACTTCTTGGGGACCACCCACAATGTTGCATCCCCAGAGCTGTACAAAACTAACTTCTGGTCTACAAAGAGCACTAGATCTTTGGAATGTCTCTTGAAGGGATTTCCCACCGACATTCCCTTCTCTGTCTCTTTGGACAGGTATTCATATACCTCTTTAATTTCAGGATCTGCCATCTGTGTTGTGGTCAGATCCATTGGAGATGCTAGGACCCTCTTCTTGTGTGGCTACTTTGAGAGCCCCACTCTGGGTCTTGATAGGGGATGGCATTGTCCATACCTCCCCCCCCCGATTGCCTGCTTTGGCTAAGGTGTCCGCTTGATCATTCTACTAATAGAATGGGGCTGATTTTGTATGGGCCTTTACCCTCTGGATATAGAGTTTAAAGGAGAGCGTTGAAGTCAGGCCTTCAATGTAGCAGAACAAATCCTTATGTTTAACAGGGGTTCCATCTAAGGAAGCACAGTCATGGGTCCTCCAAAAAGAAAGAAACTTAGTCAGAGAGTGGTATACCCATGCTGAATCAGAGAAAATGCAGTCAATGGCTGCTAGTTCTGCATACTGTGAAGATCAAGTTGTGCACTGCCTGGGTACATAAATGGTGTCACCATTGGTGCAGGAGAGAAGAACTCTGGAGCCTGCCACCTGCTGTCCTTCTTGATAAAAGAAAAAGCCATCAGTGAAGATGTGGCATATGGGTGAATCTGCCAATGCAGTAGCAGAGGCAGGCAGGAAAGGAATAATTTCTGGCAGAATGGGTGGTTCCATGCCACACTCATGTGGTCCTCCTTGATAAAGGAGTCCATGTGCAAAGATAGATGGCATCTTTGTGGGGTGCACAATAATGTCTCCGTCTTGGAGGCAGTAGAGTGATGAGATTTAGGGCTCTGAGCTGCAAACCTGGAGAGCTGGGATTGAATCCCACAGTCCCCATTTGCATACTGTGTGACACTGAGCAACTCAATTAACTTCCTTATGCTCTCAGATCGCACATGGAAACAAGCTTTGGCTTAGTGTGCCTTTCCTGGTTAACAATTTCCCCTATCCCTTTCCATTGTAGGGGGAGTGACCAATGTGTGAGTCTAGTGTTAGATACATTAACATCCTTAACTCTCTCTGATAACAAAAAATTGGTAGGGGTGTGATTGGCTTGCAGTATCACAGGCGAGAAGCCTATAATGTACAAATGTGACAGAGAGGATGCAACACAGAAATGCTGCAGAATATCATAGAATGCCGCAGTTCACTGCAGGGGCCATTGTAAGTGAATGGCAATTAAGCCCTTTTATCATGCAGGATTTTGTGACATGTCATTATTGCAAGTTATTACACTTCATTATGGCTGACTCCACTGTATGTGAAATGCTTGATGACTCAAGTTGTGGAAAGGAGGTTACTTTCACAAAGGGAATACTTCTGTTCCACTGGGGTGAGGACTTGAGAAGCATAGGCAATAGGCCTTAATGCTCCATGTACTTTTTGTGCCAGCACCGTAGACATTGCTGTATCCTTGGTGGTTGCTTTCAAATAGAAGGGCAATTCCAGGTTCAGATTGACTAGAGCTGGAGCTGAGGCCAAGGCTTGCTTTAAGGATGTTACAGTAGCAGTATGTGCTGGTCCCCATGACCAAGAAATGTTCTTTTTCAGTAACTCATACAGAGGAGCGGCCTTCTGTGTAAAATTGCAGATAAAATCTCTGAAGTAATTAACCATGCCTAGGAAATACTTAAGAGTGGAAATACTCATAGGTAAAGGTAAGTTTTGGATGCCTTGGACCTTTTCCAAGGCAGGGCTCCTACCCTCAGTGGTAATGTGCAGACCCAAAAAGGAGACTTCAGGCTGTCAAAGTTGTGCTTTTGCTGAGTTGCACTTGAGGCCTGTTTTTTGCAGAAGTGCAAAGAGTTCTTCTAGGAGTTGTAGATGTCTCTCAAGGTCTGCTGTGGTGAATAGAAGGTCATCCACATACTGTAGAAGGGATTCTGGGGAAGAAAACCCTTTTAGGTCATCCTTCATGAGGAAGTGAAAAAGGTAGGGGCTATTGTGAAATCCCTGTGGGAGGTAGGTCCATGTGTACTGGCATCTCTCAAAGGCGAATGCAAACTTATATTGGCACTCAGGACCAATGGCAGTGACCAAAAGCCATTGGAAATATCTAGGGTGCTGAACCATCTGTGTTCAGGCTTGAGGAGCATGAGAACATCTGAAGCTGATGCTAGAGTAGCTGCACAGCTTGGTGTGGCATGATTGAGTCTCCTGCAGTCAATGATTAACCTCCAACTATTATTGAGTTTCTGCACGTGCTAAACTGGGTAATTGATAGTGGATGCAAAAGGCCTGATGACTCTTTTCTTCAAAAGAGATTTGACTGTGGTCTTCAGGGAAGGGATGGACTCTGCTGTGAAAGGATACTATTTCTGTCTTGGTGGGTCCTCACCAGTTACCGGTATCAGGGTATCCATTTTGCCGCAGTCATGTTTGTGTTTGGCAAAGACATCCTGGTGCATTACCAATACAGGCCTCAAATTACAGAAAAGAGGATGTTGTTGAAACATGGAGATTATGTCATATTCTGCATCATTGACTTTTACTGCTGCCACTACCTGGGAGTCTGAAATGAGCAATAACTGGTTAAGGCTTGATACCTGTGGCAACAGTCTGTTAGCTAGGTCCATCATGCACTCATAGTTTGAGAGAAAATCAGCAGACAAGATAATCTGATGACTGGGGAGAACTATGAGGTCAAAATGGTGCCGCACTTGCAGCATGCCAATACTGATTAGTATCAGCTTGAATCAATAGGTTTTGATTACTGTCCCCTCGACAGTCTGAGCAAAGCCTGCTTTCCCCAAAGACCAACAAGAACATTCAGGATCATCCTGATGTAACACTGAGATGGCTGCTTCCTTGTCAAGAAATAATTCAAGCTGGTGGCCCCCAACTAGCTCTTCCACACAGAGCCGATCAGAGTTGTCAGATACAAGAGTAGTAAGCATGCAAACTGGGGCCTGACATTGTCAGTCCTGGTCCATCCATGCCTGCAAGGTGTCATAGAGACTTGTGTGCAGCCCACAGGGCTCCTGTGTGGGATACAGTATCTTTTGCTGTCCACCTTCCTTGGGATCGGCATTTGATCTGCAGACGGCTGCAACAATTCATCAACTTTCCATTTGGGCCTTGTACTCCGAAGTCATTTCACTTTTGCTTCCAAATCCTTGTATGATGGACTGAACCACTGTCTCTGTCCATTATTCCCCTTCTGATATTTCTTTTTGTACCAATTTTTGTTTTGCTTGGAATCCTTTGATTTCCCCTCCACCTTGTACTGAGTGGAAAGGTCTGCACTTTCTTGAATGGCAGTGACATTAGACTTTTGGCCCTGGCTGAGGTCCTATTGTATACCTGGTACATGTGCTCCACCCTTTCCATGATGTCATGCAGGGTTTACCATCTGAGGAAGATGGCAGCTTCAACCTTCTCATGGATGGCAGACAGGAGGTTTCTCAAGAATAGGGCCTTGTACTTGAGTGAATCCTGGCTGAGATATTTACCAGCCAACTCCTTGCGGCTGCCATACATGAGCCACAAGCAACTTTCATATTGGGCTGGGGTTTCTTTGTCACGCTGCTTCATCTGGTTCGCTAGCATCATGCCGACCATGTTAAGGTAGTGTGCCACCAAGAGGTGGGCCATTACTCTGTCAAAGGTAGTGGTAATGACCTCCAGTAACTTTGTCCACAATGTGGGGTCCACAGTTTGCTTTCAAACTTGGACTTGGTACTCAGGTGCAAAGCTGAGCATCTGGCAATGTTGCTGCACTTTCTTAAAATGGCAGTTCAGATTGCCTGTAGGCGACATATGGCCAATTGTGTACACAATGTTTTGGATGGCCTGTGCAGACTGCAAAGTGCTAGGGCTCACCTGTAGCATTCCCTGTGATACCTGCATGATGATGGGTCTAGCGATGCCTCGGTGATGGCGACACACTGAAGCAGCGTCTGTTGTTCCACTTCCTCCTTCTTCAGTTCGTCGCTGACAGCTTGTTTCAGCACCTTGGCCTGCATGTTGGAGATCCCAGTTTTGAGATCGCCTTTGCAATCAAGATCTTCACCTCCTGCTTATCCTTCTTGTACAAGGCTGCTACTGGTTGGTAAACCCTCATCCCTCCAGAGTCCCAAGGATCACCCTCCTCATTGCTGTCATCACTGAAGAATGACATCAGCATGATGGATAGTGCAAACAGCATCGCTTTCATATGACCCCTTAGTACTTCCAATTAGTGACATAATTTCATCTCATAAATTCTATACATTGCATGGTCCCCACTGCCTTTAACTTGCCTCTCACTCACATGATCATGCAAAACTCTGTACGCAGTGCTTACATTGTGAGCTTCACTATGCTGCTTCTCCAGCTCACTCTGGCATCTTTCAAACTCTCACTCCAACTCACCATACTCACTATTCAATGAGTCATTCATACTCGTAAGCAAACCATTCATCTGTAACACATGTTGCTTATCTTGTAACCTCTCATTCTCTTCCTTCAACCTATAGATCTCTGTATATTTTTCCTTTCTAACATGGTCAAGTTCATCCTGTTTTTCCTGCTCAGGCTTTTCAATTTCTCTTTCCAAATCCCTCTGGTGCTCACCTGCTTCCCAGCATTTGGAACCTAACTCTTTTTTCAGAGATAGGAGTTCCGACTCCATTGCCTGGACTAAAGCATAACGGGCCACTACTATTACCCCTTTCTGGTCATGTTTCTTAGTCACAGACTTAGTCTCCTTATACAGGCTGCTGATATACTGTACCGGGCTAGTCTGTGATTTTGCGTCCAGCACAAAATCTGTCCATCCTCCACGGGAGGATAGGAAATGTAGGAAGTCCAATTTGAACTCACTATTGATGGCCATAGTTGGAGGTTTCTCTTTTCTGCACTAAATGAAAATCCAAGGCTTATCAGTTCACTTCGAATCTCACAGTTAGACAGCTGTACCTTCTAGATGTGGAAGCCCCTTTCAGTAGCCATCCATGGTGAACGAGGGGTGGGGGCACCATTGCCTGCCATGATCCCTATCCCATTCTCCTTACTACACTTTACTGGCATACTGGTTCAGTTCTGTCCAATTAGGTCCTACCATAGTCACAACCTTGTTACTCAGCAGAGTTTAGACCTGTGGCAAAACACAACACAGAAGCCCAGATGCATCAAAGAAGTTTATTTCAGAAACTAGAGAATAACAACATTCATGCTGGAGTTCTTAAGCCTTTGAATAACATAGTGTCATCATGTAAACTCAGAGATCAAGGAAAATATCATCAGTAAAGCACCTCCACAGTGCTATTTTTGACCAATAGGGATTACAGTTCTTATCCCAAATTACTCCTTCTTCCCAGAACCCCAGATAAAAAATGTGCCTAATGGGGGGGCAAGTGTGGACCCCATTGCAGTGCCCTTTATCTGGTGGTAATGGGGCTATCTGAAAATGAAGAAGTTATCTTCCAGCACAATTTTGGTCAACTCTATCAGGAACTCAGTATGTGGTCTACTGTCCCTTCCCCCTTCTTCAGATAATGGCAAAGTGCTCTCAGACCACCATCATGTGGTGTATTAGTATATAGTGACTCTATATCTAGAGTCAGTAACATACAATTTTCTTCCACCCTGATGTTTTTTTATGATTTTCAACACTTTGCCAGTATCCTTTACATAGGAGGGGAGTGTGCCCACCACACCGTTTAAGCACTCATCTACCATTTTAGCTAATAGTTCTGTAACAGTGCCAATACTGGAGAAAATTGGTGTACCTGGTGGGTTTTCCAAAGTCTTATGTACTTTAGGTAGTACATAACCCTTTAGGTAATACTACTCATTGAATGAATATTTTACATTGTGAACACAGAAGCGGCAATAAGAACGGATATATTTAAGTAGTAGTGGCGGAAATTGTTTTTTTTTTAAATGCACTTTATGTGGTGGTAAATGTGTGTACATGTATATGTGTTATTTTATATCTTTATTATCTACATAAGTATTTAAGCACTAGTACTTTAAATTACATAAGCACATGACATAAGCACTGATTATTTGCTATTAAAGTGTATCCACACCAGGGGGCATTATCTTTGACAAAGCCCATTACTGGGTGAAATGTGAGAAGGATTTCTGTCTCTGTTACCTGCACCCGAAAGGGCTTGATTTTTTCTTGCACTGAGAAAATTTCTTTCAACTTCAACTTGAGACTGCAGTTTTCTTTTGGAAAAAATACATGTGGTGAGTGCTGTGACAGTACTTTTCTGTGCATTTTGTTGTCAATGAGCAACTGAGATTCTTGAAGGGCTCTGCCATTTAATTACAGGTGTAGATGCCTTTTCTCTGGACCTTTATCTTTCTTTTCTAGATACAAATTCCCCTTTACTGGAAAACTTTTTCAACAAATATAAAAGAGTCAGGCCATTCCTATCTCTTTTGAAAGTGTTTGCTCCCAGATCATCAAAAGGTCAAAAACCCTAAACCAATATCTGTGCTTAACTATGAATACAAACTTTTGGCAAAAATAATTAATAATATGATCATAGTGCATTTGAATAAAATACTACATAAAAATCAAGGAGGGTTTATACCTGGCAGAACAATTTTCACTGTGTTTCACAAGGTTCAGTACATAATATAACACCTCTAATGAAATAAAACTGATGCAATATTCTTATCTCTAAATGCTACTAAAATGTTTCATATGGTTGAGTGGCCATTTCTGCTTTTTATTCTTGATCAATGGGGCCTTCCAGTAGAAGTAGTTGATCTCATAAAAGTCTTGTACAAACAACCCAAGGCAAAGTTAACAAATTCTGGCCAGAGCCCACATGGCTGCAGTCATGCTGCCCGAACTCAAGGCGAAACAGTCTGCCATGCCCATGATGACTGTGGTGCAGTCATGCATGCACAACTACTTATGCATGCACACTACACAGCAGGCTGAGCTCACAAAGAAAACAGTCCGCTGTGCCCAAGATGGCTACAGTGCTGTTGTACATGCACAACTACCCACACATGCGCACTACACATCGGTGGCCATCTTGAGCACGGCAGGTGAATGGCAAATGAAATCATGCACTTGCTAGGGGGCGGTGAGTTTTGGAGTTGTAGAATGATTGTACTGCAACTCTAAAACAGAACTGCTCTTTGGTGTCACTCTGATGGCTCATTTCTACAGCTACCGCAGGATGGCTGCAGGCTCTGCCCAATGCAGCCTTAAAATTTGTAACTCTAACACGCTACTATTACACAAAAGCGTAAGGCATGGGTGCCCCCCCTTTCATCAATCCTATTTATCTTAACATTAGAAGTACTGTTAAATGAAATTGGAAGCAACAAAAATATCAAAGGGTTTCAGATTAGAGAACAAATAGTTAAAAGCTTACACAGATTGCCTCATGCTTTTATGGAAGAACCATGTCAATAGTTTAAAGCCACACTGTCAACCATTTTTGTATTATACTATTTCAAGTTCAAACCCCATATTTATTATTGCTTACCTTTGTAAAAAGTCATTGATGTTGATGGTGATTTAATCTGCCTCCATCCTTAGTAGAACTGAAATGCATGGTAATTGTGTAATTATTCTCAACCTTGTTTGGTTTCAAATCCTTGACCTACTCTTATTGCTCACTTCCTGAACATTAGAAACATCCCCAAGCATTGCAGCCACTCATGATGCAATAGTCTCCTCTGGTATCACTGCATCTTGAGTAGCTATACACTTGGGGATATCCCCAAGTACAGTAAAGATGTAGGAGGAGGTGATTAAGGAATGTAAACAAAGACATGTTGGTGTGGTAACACCACTATAGTGCACAATCTGTTTTTCACTTTTAAAAAGAAATAAGGAGCCAGAATCAAACTACCAGCCACATCAGCACATTCTGCAGAATGTCAGAATGTGAACGGTCATAAAACATGTTTTTTTAAGCTAGGGACAGTTTGTTGCCTAAATGGGTTGACAGTGTCCCTTTAAATGAAGTCAAATAGGTTATAGAGAGATACTCAACATTCTCAGGTTATATAACTAATGAACAGAAATCAGAGCTGCTTTCATTCAACCATATCAACATTCAAGAACTCAATGTTGTTGTTAGTGCTCAGGTTAAACTTGATTACATGGATTACTTGGGCATAAAACTAACAAATAGCATACGTACATTGTGTCGGATCAATTTTGATTACTTAGTTGGCAAAATCAAATTAAAGACATAAATATGGCAAAAAATGTCATTATCTATTTTGGGGCAAATTAAGCACTATCAAGATATTATTGCCCATTATATCATTTACATTTTAATCAATCTTAGTTTCAGTTCATAAAGTGGGTCTAATATTCAAAACTTTGCCCCAAGGCTAAATTATCACTGCCCGGTGTGCAAACTTAGCCCAGACCCAATAACCTGCTATATTCAAAAGGAATAGTCTGGGGCTAAATCTGCTGAATATAGCATGCAAAGGACACCGGGCAAACTAGGCCGGGAGTGCAGGGCAAAATTAGCCTGTGAATAAGGCAGCCTTGAACATAGCAACTAGGAAGTGCAAACCACAACAGCAACCCAGTGCACAACAACCAGAAGGACTGTAGAGGTAAAATATGTGGCTAATGTGTGTGTCAGCAAAGGAGTGGAATCAGCAGAGCTGCAAGCATCAGCGCATGTGTATGTACAATGTGCAGAAATTAAAAATGATTCCATAATGTTTGTGTGGTGCACATAAGTTTGCGCAGGTCTTGCACAGCACTAAGCCTTTTGCCCAGTGCTATCACATTAGCCCGGGGCAAAAATCTGCTATATTCAAAAGTGACATGCAAATGAGCTTACTTAAGCAGTCAGTGGACAAACATCCACATTAGCATCTCATTATGCCCCGATTTGCATGCTGTTTGCCAGTGCTGCTACAGGGTCCCACAGCTCCACCTATAGGTCAGTCGGGAGGAGCATGATGGTAGCTGCAGGCTACATATGTACAGAACTGTGTGGAATAATGTGCTACAGGGGACTGCATAGACACTGGTGGTGATGCTGGATGCAATTGTCCAACTGTAGGTCCTGCTACACAGTGCACAGCAGACAGTACAGTGATACAGCACTGCCTATGGTGTGGTGGGCAGCATTGACTGCAGCACTCTACACAGTGACAGCCCTATCCTGCAGATGTGTACTGACAGTGGACAGTACTGTACTGCTGTTGTGCAACTCACAGATGCTGTACTACTAGCATGGGATGCTCACAATGACATATATATTGCTGGACAAGGGTGTCAGAAAGCATACACACTGTATTCAGTAGAGTACAGTACAAACATCAGGCAGGGGCACCAAACAGAGGGAAGCAGGGACATGGTGAGTCACACTGTGTCCGTGTTGCGCTGAGCCCTTTTACCTTTATTGTTCACTATGGGGTACTGATGCCACCAGCCAAATACACAAATATGAGCAATGTACCAGACATGCTGAATAACAAAGGAAGGGGGATTACAGGAAGAAACCATGTACTGGAACTCAGACATGGCAAATGGGGGGGCTATTATTTCATGTGTGTCATGGGAGCACATATTGTGGTGTATGTTTACATAACGTGGGGCAATAGTGCAGCTGTTTTGAGTACATGTTTAATATTCCTGACTACACCCCTGTTGCTGTGTGTGTGTGCTGTGGTGCCTGTACAGCTGTGTGATATGTGGCTGGGGGTGCCTTACAATCGGACAGGCACACATGTGTTGGGGTATTCCCTACACTGGACTATTTGCACTGCATGGCTTGTCCCAGACATGTGGCAGCACCCAGTATGTAGTGCAGACAGGTCACCTGTACACCCCCATGCCCCCAGTGCAGCATGTGTGTGCTGGCATATGTTTGTGTCCACAGAAGGATGGTTTGCAGATGTGTGCTGTATGGCAACTTGGGGCTGTTGGGGGGGATTCCAAGATGAATGGTGTAACTTGCACACAGTTGTGAGTTACACCATTCACCCCTATGCCAAGGATCCTATGCTGCATTCCAGGAGTGGCAGGGTCCCAGCACTTTGACACATGGGATATGCCAGGCATAGGCTACTGTCACATGCCAGGCATATACAACTCACATGTCACAAATCACAGATGGTAACAGGTAGCCCCCTGAAGCTCCCCCACCCTGGACCACCTTGGCACACACCAGGGGGCATGGGGAGGCAGGACAGATGGTACAGGCATCCAGGGGCACACCAGAAATGGACCCCCAGGGTCCCAGATGATCGGGGGTTATGCAGCAGGGGTGTGCTTGAGGAAGCCAGGGGGATAGTATGGAGTGGTTTCTGTGATGCTGTGAGGCAGCATCCAATGGTGCCAGCCATCAGATGCCACATAGGACAGGTAGGAGCTGATGTAAGAGTGCTACACCAGTGCACCTTTTGGAATGGCACTTGCGGGTCATGACAGCCACCCTCCTAGAACTGGGCTACTTTGCTGCTGTAACCCGCACTTGCACCAGGTATTGCGGGCTGTGGCATAACTGGTGGCATAACCCACAGTTGTTGAAGCCCACATCGGTCATGGTGCAAGTTGTCATTTGGAATTCCAACTGGCGTACCGCCTGGGGAAAACTGTGGGATACTCCAAGAGGTTTAGCATATCTTGTCTTATGCCAGCATAGCCCATCCTGGAATTGGTCTCCACTTACTGCCTGGCATTGCTGGGACTGGTGGCAGATGATGGCATCATAGTGATGCCATCAGTGAGCAAAATATTTCCTCTATGTCTGGCTTATTTCTATGTGTGATACTTTTTGGCTAGGGTTGCACAAAGCCGCGCAAATGTTGTGTAAAGCTGTGCAAAGCCACAAATTCACACAAAGCTGGTTTGCCCAGAGTTAAGACAACCTTTTCCTGGGTGGTAATTTGAACTGCACAAGTGTTGCTCTCTGTCACGCAAAACCTCTTTGTGCAGTGCTATTTGCTGAATATAGCATTATGCTGACACACGCCCTCAGTTTGCCCCTTCCATACATTATCATTTTGCCCATCACTAATGCAGTTTGTGTGCACTATTAGCCCTTTTGAATATCGCAGACCCATGCTAACCCAGTGTTAAACCTGGGCAAATGGTTTGCGCCCAGTGCAAAGGTTTGAATATTGGGCACGGTATGATTTAACAAAACAACCAAAATTATCAAATTGCTTATCTGGAAAATAAATCACCAAGGATTTAATGGAATAAACTTTGTTTGGCAAAAGAAGACTTTGGGTTTATCTAGCATTTCCTATAAAACATATATTATATTAAATTTAGGATATAATGAAGAACATATTATTACATAGAAGATTGGGTTTCAACTATTAATAAACAGGATACATTCTCTTGCAGTAACATTTGGTATCCCCTATAGACTTTACAAAATGCAATAGCATTATAACAAGAAATTTTAGCACCTTGACTAAAATATATCAGAGTATAACAAAGCACTGTGCTAAGGCAGATACAGTACCTCCAATTGATTATGGGAAAATGCAAATATCAGAATCAATAGGTGACTATGTAATTTTTCTAGTTGGGACAGAGGAGGAGGAGGAATAAAAAGGTGGAGGGATATCTTAAAGAATGGGAGAATGCAACCATGGTCTGAAATTGGTCTTAATTCTGGAAAATATAAATATATAAAATTGCAGAATATCTACAAGAAGAATTTCAAGATATGAGAAAGAGCTCCTGAAACAGGAAAAAATTAACCTTAAGTATGAAGCCATGATTTTCAAAAAGCAAAGCCTTACAATTCTTTTGCCAAAAAAAAACAAAAGAAAAAAACACATCATTGGTTTTGGGTCTGCATATAACAGTGGGAGAAAGACATATGTTCTAAATACACAGAGGCACAATGGAAACATATACTTACACGAAGTTCAGATTGTAAAGCATCCAGAGATAGGACTATCCAAATTAAAATAATTAATAATGTATATTAGACTCCAGTAAGACTGCATTGAATGAAAATGAAAGTTGATTCCATCTGTTGGAAATGTAATTAACCAAATATAAACACTATTCATACATTGTGGGAGTGTGTATATGTACACAGTTGGTATTTTCCTTTAAAATTTTGGGAAAAAAGGTGTTATGATATATAATTGAAATTTTACTAATTTGGTGCTTGAACAAATCTTAAATCATATCAAAAACAGAACTAAGTCTAAGATTACAATAAAAGCTAATAATATGGCTATAAAGAGACACATAAAAAATTCTGCAACCAGAACAGAACACTACCCCTAGATTTCACAGAATGTAATGAAAATAACTGTTTATCACTAACTATATAAGAACGGGAATTTTTTGCAAATGATTAAAAATGTCGGTACATGTACAATGTAGAATTAAATCTATGGGATAACAGGATTTTAAAAATTGCTTCGGCTGACTTTGATCTATAATTATTTCCTCATCATCTTTTTACAACTATTACCATATTGTACATTTTACTTCCATTGTTTAACAACTGTAATAACCGTGAAACCTTACAGTTACTATTACATGTTTGCTTGTGTGTCTCATAAATATTGCTTTGATTGGATATCCTTTAACATATATTCCAGACGTGGACTGGAGCATCCCAGCATCATCATCAACTAGGAGCAGATTTATCCTGTACTCCCTTCAGGGTACCTTCCTCAAGCAACTGGTCATGGAACCAACTTGGCAGAAGGCAATACTGGACCCTGTGCTCACAAACAGGGACAGTGTGATGGGGGTAACAGTGGGGGAGCACCTGGGAAACAGTGACCACCAGTCATTATGGTTTGAAATCACAGAAAGAGCAGAACCAAACCACACAAAAACACGTATCCTGGATTTTAGGGGGGCAGACTTTGGGAAAATGGGGAGATTCTTGAAAGAGGCATTAAGGGGAATGGGGCAGGAATCAGGGGTTGAGGAACAGTGGGCAGTATTTAAAATGGGGATTACAAAAGAAACAGAATTATGCATTAAGCAGGTTAGCAAGAGGAAAAGGAAGAGGAGACCATTATGGTTTTCCAAAGAGGTAGCAAAGAAAGTGAAAGCCAAATAAATTGCATTCAGGCAATACAAAAAGACACAGGCAGAAGAGGATAGGGAGAAGTACCAGGAGAAGTAAAGGGAGGCAGGGAGGTCAGTAAGGGAAGCCAAAGCTCAGACAGAAGAACACATTGCAAAATCAGTGGGTAGAGGGGACAAAACCTTTTACAGGTACATAAGTAAAAAAAGAAAGGCAAAGGGAGGGATAGTGAGACTGAAGGGGGAGGATGGGGGCCACGTGGAGTATGACAACAGTAAAGCTGACATATTGAACAGGTATTTCTGCTCAGTCATTACTGAGGAAGAGGATAGTAATGGGTCTGAAGTGGGTACAAGGGGTGAGAATGGTGCAGAAATGGACACAAGTCCCTTTACACGAGAAAGGGTCCTGAAGGAACTGGAAGTAATAAGAGTTGATAAAGCAATAAGGCCAGATGGGGTGAACCCCAGGGTCCTTAAAGAACTAAGAGAGGTGGTGGCTGAACCTCTGGCTATCCTGTTTAGCCAATCACTGGAAACAGGGGAGGTACCCAAAGACTGGAGGACAGCAGATGTAGTCCCCTTATACAAAAGTGGGAACAAAGAGGAATCAGAGAACTACAGACCAGTCAGCCTCACCTCAGTAGTGGGGAAGATCATGGAAGCACTGCTGAAGGAGAGATTGGTGGAACATCTGATTGTCAATGGACTACAGGACCCAAGGCAGCATGGTTTCACCAGGGGGAGGTCATGTCAGACCAACCTCATTTAATTTTTTGACTGTGTGACTAGGGAGGTGGATCAGGGGAGGGCAGTGGACATGGCCTATCTGGACTTCAGCAAGGCCTTTGACACTGTAGAAGACTATTACACAAACTGGGGAATATGGGTATGGGCAGCGGACAGTAGTGGGGTGGGCAGGTAACTGGCGGGGTGGCAGGACACAGAGGGTGGTGGTAAATGGCTGTCACTCCACAGAGGGAAGAGTGACCAGTAGGGTACCACAGGGATCAGTGCTGGGACCGGTCCTATTCAAATTATTCATCAGTGACATTGCGCAGGACCTAGAAGGCAGAATTTCACTGCTGGCTGATGACACAAAGCTCTGTAACAGAGTAGACACACCAGAGGGTGTAGACAGAATAAGAAGGGACCTGCAAGAACTTGAAGAATGGTCAGGGGTTTGGCAGTTGAAATTCAATGCAAAGAAGTGCAAGATAATGCATATGGGGCACAAAACCCCTGGCACAATATATCAGTTGGGGGGTGAGGATATAGCATGCACCAAGCAGGAAAGGGATCTTGGGGTTATCATCTCTGATGACCTCAAGGTAGGGAAACAGTGTGACAAGGCAGCAAGTAAAGCAAATAGGATACTGGGATGCATAGGCAGGGGCATCACCAGCAGGAAAAGGGAGGTCATAATTCCAATATACAAAACACTAGTGAGGCCCCACCTGGAGTACAGTGTATAGTTCTGGAGACCTTACCTACGTAAGGACATAGACAGGGTAGAGAAGATTCAAAGGAGGGCAACAAAGATGGTGCATAGATTGCATCACAAGTCCTATGAGGACAGGTTGAAGGAACTGAACATGTACTCCCTGGAGGAGAGGAGGGAGAGAGGGGATATGATAGAGACATACAAGTATCTTACAGGGAGGAACAGGTGCAGGAATACACTATTTTTAAGTGAAAAAGATGTTCCAGGGCTAGAGGGCATGGGATGAAGTTGGAGGGAAGACGATTCAGAGGAAACGTGAGGAAGAATTTCTTCACAGAATGGGTGGTGGACAAGAGAAACACCCTGCCAGAGGAAGTGGTGGGGACTGAAACAATCACGGGATTTAAGAATGCATGGAACAGACATAAAGGAATTCTGGAGGTCGGGGTAAGGGGCAACAGACTTCTAGGAAAACATAAACTGAACTTACAAGCTCAAATGGGCAGACTGGGTGGGCCATAGGCCAATATCTGCTGACACTGTCTATGTATCTATGTATCTATGTATATTTTTCATCATCTATCTTCCCATATGTTTTATATCCTTCTTGACAAACCCTAATAAAATACAGATTTAAAAAAGTGATCCACAAAGACTTCTTTTTGTTTAAAATCTACACCACAGTTCAGCACAACCAAGCTTGGGGGTCCGGGTGCCTAGCCTACATGGTTTGATGTCATAGTGAAAGTTCTGCCTGCAGTCAGTATTCAATACCATAAAGGTGACATTTTGCCAGGTGGAACTGGTACTCACCCCCATTGTAGTCCTGTGCCCTACTCCCAATTCCAAGTAGGAGGCTCTCTGACCATGCATACTGGAGATGCCCCTTCAGACTGAAATCAGGAGGGTGCAATGTCACTCACCTGTGGCATCCTGGTAATGCTTCCTGACCACACAGTCACTGTGTTGTGAGGCTGGGCACTCTGGCTGACCTGGGAACAGGAAATACTGGTGCTAGACAGATGCTCCAGCCTCACACAACCAGGTACCGGGAAGGAGAGGGGAACTAGACAAAACAATAAACAAACAAAGAGTGATAATTGAAAGAATACTGTGGTGCAGACCTACAGGGCCTCAGACTGGCAGATAGCCTATTGTAGCAACCTTGTGCCAAGTCAAAAATTTATAGACCTTACCCTTGTTGGGCAATAGCAATTGACAGTGTAACATAGAAACATAGAAGTTGTCACTAGATAAGGATCTCTTGGCCCCGCTAGTCTGCCCTATTTTCTCTGCCTACAGTGCCACCACAGACCCTATTCAATCTCTGGTCTTTTCCCTCCTTTGCCTTATTTCTAAGGTCCCATTATGTCTATTCCATGCATGCTTGAATCTGGTTACCATTTTAGCACCCACCACCTCTGTTTGGAGGCTGTTCCAGGCACTCACCACCCTTTCCATGAAGAAGTATTTCCTAAAATCTCCTCTGAGTGCCCCCCTCTCCAGCTTCATAGCATGACTCTTTGTCCTTGAACATCATTTTCTTTGAAAAATGCTGCCCTCATTTACCTTATTAATACCTATGAGGAAATTAGAATGTTTCTATCAAGTCCCTCTTTCCCTTCTTTCCTCTAGAGATTACACGTTTAATTCCTTGAGTCTTTCCTCATAAGGCTTTTGATGCAGGCCCTGCACTATTTTGGTTGCCATTCTCTGTGTCACCTGCACCCTGTCTATGTCTTTCCAGAGGTGGGGCCTCCAGAATGAATGCAGTACTCAAGGAGAGGCCTCAACATTGATCTATACAGGGGTATCACTACCTCCCTCTTTCTACTGGTCCTCACCTGCCATGCTCAATATAAATGGGTGTACTACACTTGACATGAAAATCATTGTGAACACCTTCAACACCACACTCACTGACCTCAGCAGTGTTCTCCCCACGGCTTCTTCAAAGATGATAATACTGCCATGTCCGCCAACTCCTCTACCCCTGCCAGTCATCCCCCTTCTATTTTGAAGCGGTAAAGAAGCATCAAGTCTGTAAGTATGTCACCAAAGCCATTAGTAAATCCAGAACAAGCAATGATACACTCAACCTCAAGCTGCTGGCCCTCATGCTAGACGAGGTACTTTGGCCACTTAACAAGATTTTTAACCTCTCTGTTTTGCTCAGCCAGTTCCCAGACAAATGGAAATTGGCCTCTGTTACCCCGATCCACAAAAATGGTGAAAAGTCCGCCTATGTGAATTTTCACCCTATCTCCATACTACCTCCCCTATCAAAGGCCCTGGAATGTATTGTAGCAGACCAAATTACCAAGTATCTGGACAAATATAACATTCTCTGCAGGCAGCAATATGGCTTTACAAAAGGTCATAGTGCATCCTCTGCCCTATTCAGATTCAACAGTGCCATACACAGCTCCCTGGACAATGGACAACTAACTGGAGCTATCTACATCGACCTGACCAAGGCCTTCAATACTGTCGACCACCGTCTCCTGCTGGACCAACTTAAAAATGTTGGTATCTCCCCTGAATCTATTACATGGTTCAAAAGCTATCTTGAAAACCAGTCTTAGTATGTAAAAATAGCAGATGTGCTCTCTGATGCCAAACTTGATTTTTCTGGAGATCTCCAGGGCTCTATCTTGGGCCCCCTCCTTTTCAGCTTGTTCCTTAACACACTACCAGACTCCTGTTCAGAACAAATCATACTACACGCTGATGACAGCCTCTCACCAAGACCTGAATCAACTGCAAGAAAACCTCCAGCTCAGCTTCTCCTTGGTTGAGAACTGGTTTACAAAGCACAAACTGATCCTTAATCAGAAAAAAATGAAGGCCATGATTTTCAGCAGCTCCCATAATAAACATAAGCATCATCTCACCTCTCCATTATCACCAGACAAGGTGTTGCTCTGGAACAGGTCCAAACCTTCAAATACCTTGGGATCACCCTTGACTCTCACCTCTCCTATGCTGCCCACATAAATAATATTGCCAAAGCTCCCGACTGGGCTTACCATTCCACCACAGGAAATACCTAACCCCCAAAGCACTGGCTGTCACCATCCAGAGCTCTATCATTACCATTAATGACTATGGCCTTATCATATATGGCTCTGCTACAGCTACTGAATTCAAATGTGTATCCACTGCCCTCAACAAGGGTTGTCATCTCATCTCTGGCTCTCAATGTTTTACTCACACTTGTGACCTCTAGTCTCAAACAGGATAGCTGCAACTTGCAGTCAAATAAAATACCAAACTTGCATTACTGTGAAGAAAATAATGTTGGTCCTTGCACCTCCTGGAGTCTGTGCTCTCCTACAACCCAGAAACAACAACTTCAACACCGGGGGGTCTAAACCACAGCTTCTTCAAATCCCCCGTTGTCGCACAACACAAGGCCAAAGATCCTTTGCCTATAGGGCCGCCAGCAAGCACAACGGTCTTCCCAGTGACATCTCCTCCACACCGTCACTTAGTGCTTTTAAGTCATTACCTCCAGCTCCTGCGACTGCCTTGGCTAACACACCTCCAACCATGTGATTCAGTAGCCAAAGTTGCCCTGGTGGGCCTTCATGTTCCTCTAGCACTTTGCCTGCACCCTGCCCCACTTTTTTCACTTCCCCCATCAACTCACGACAATGCTACCTGGCTCGCAGCTCCCACCTTGTTCTCCTCCCTCCCCTCCCTCCCCACCCCAGCACACCACACTCCTACCCCTTCCTTCCTGACCTCTTCTTCTCCCTCTTCTCCCTCTGCTTCCCCTTCTCCACCATACCTCCTTATGCTTTCTACTCACCCTACTCCCGCCCTCCTCCTTATGTCTCTGATTACCCCCTTTTTTCCTAGTTCACATTATCTCCCTGTAACTTTAAGTTGAAATTGTTCCTCCTTACAAAATGTATACTTCACTCATGTTTGTCTTGCTGTAATCAATGATATGGAACCTTTGTGAAAGAGCATTGGCTCAAAAGTACTTGTAATCCTAGAACTAATAAATAAAAATAAATAAATAAATAAATATATACCCCTCCCTATGCACCTGAGCATCCTGCCAACTTTCCCCACTGCCTTATCACACTGCTTTGCTACCTTCAGGTCATCAGAAATTATTACCCTCAGGTCCCTTTCCTGTTTTGTGGTTGAAAATACCTCACCGCTCAACTGGTAAACTGAATGTGGGGTTTTGTGCCCAAAGTGTAAGACTTTCCACTTTTTTGCATTGAAATCCAGTTGCAAAACTCATGACCAGTCTTCCAGCTTTTTCAGATACTAATACTACAGTTAATATAAAGGAAAGTGAGGAAACAAGGTAGCTAAAAGCTTATAGGTGCTCCTACACTAACTGTTTATTAAATTAGTAGTACTTTAATTTCCCATTTGTAAGTAAAAATGAGTCAAGACATTTTTTGAATTCATGATTTGATTTACTGATAATAACTTCTAATGGCAATGAATTTCAGGGATGTATAACCTGTAATGTGAAGAAACATTTCCTATTGTTATAATGGAAATGTTTACCAGACAATTGTAGTGGATGCCCTCTTGTATTATATGTATTGGATTTAAACGCTAACCCCAGTTCGGCCATCAAATATGGGTCACTGATAATGTTGAATAGAAGCAATAAATCACCCCTCAATCAGTGTGCCTCTAGTGACATTAAATTGAGGGAATTCAATCTACTGCTATATGAACTTGTATGTAACCCCAGCAATTGTTTTGTGAATTTTCTTTGCACCTTTTCAAGTTGAATACAATTAGACTTCTTGTACAGGCACCAAAACTAAGAAGCATATTCTAGATGGGGGTCTTATATAAGCCCGGTGCAAAGGCATCATAATATTAGGATTACGGGATTTAATATTATGTTGAATGGATCATATAACTGTATTTGTTTAACTGATGACCTGTGTTATTTGACTTGAGTGATCTAACTTGTTTGAAATATTAATGCCAAGATCTTTTTCATCAGTGGTACTCAATAAGGTGATTTTTCACAGGATATATGATGTATTGGGGTTCTGCTTTCCCAGGTTCATTACTCTGCACTTTTTATTGTTGAGTTTCATACCCCATTTAGTTGTCCAAAATGTTATTTAAATATTGCTGTAAGGTCTCAACCTGGTCAGGGTTAGCACAAGATCCACCAATTTTAACATCATCTGCATATTTAGTAGAAGAAGAGATACAAGTGTTTGTCATGTCTGAGATAAAAGCCTGAAAAAGGCAGGGGCCAAAAACGGAACCCTGCGGTACCATACTAGTCACAAGACCTATATCAGAAAGTGCACCATTAGTTAATACACGTTGGGACCTATTAATCAACCAATTACATATCTAGTTGATTACTGAATTATTGATGTTAAGACATAGTAATTTTGTCTGTAATGCCCAATGTGGCATAACATTGAAGGCCTTACTAAAGTCTATAAAAATTACAACAAGTTGGATTTTCCTATTACGTACAGAACTGAAACGGTCTCATAAAAACACATGCGATTCATTATACAGCACCTGCCTTGCCTGAATCCATGCTGTTCAAGATCACGTCTTTCAAGATTTGGTGTAGTTAAATATTTTATTAGACTTTCCATAACTTTACAGACTGACAAGGTAAGGCTAATAGGTCTGTAGTTTTCCCAAGTAGTTTTTGGCCCATTTTTGTGAATAGTAATGACATGTGCTTGTTTCCAGTTATCAGGTACATAACTGTATAATAAAAATCCCTCAAATAATTTTTTCAATGGATAACCCAAACTATCAGATAAAAGAAACAATAAGTGTCCAGAGATATTATCAGAGCCAAAACTTGTTTTGCCTTTTTGAGCAGTAAGTGTGAGACAAATTTGATCTAAGGTAAATGTTATATGACTAGTATCACCTATATTATTATTGCTTGGTACATTCTGTTGACTGGGTCTAAAGATGTCACAGAATTTAGTGTTAAACAAAATTGCCAATGTTTTTGGATCATGAATTTGAGTGTCATTAAACAATATTGGTCCTACCTGACTAGGATATTTTTTTTAATGAATTTACATAAGAATACAATTGTTTCCATTGTTTTTGTTAGTGGTTCTAGCGAGATTATGTTCCCATTTAACGTTAGCATTTCTGAGCTTGGACTTACATTTCTTTTGTATAGATAAATAAGCAGACCAATTGTACGCTGTTTTAGATTTCAAATAAGATCGATATTTCTTGTCTTTTAGTTTTACTAAACGTTTAATAGTTATTAAACCATTTAGGATGATGC
Source organism: Neoceratodus forsteri (assembly GCA_016271365.2). Classification (NCBI taxonomy): domain Eukaryota; kingdom Metazoa; phylum Chordata; order Ceratodontiformes; family Ceratodontidae; genus Neoceratodus; species Neoceratodus forsteri. Next base: position 628,576,833 of record CM057452.1, on the reverse strand, counting down.
TTATTGTATAAATGTTTTTTCCCTGGTGGGTATGTATTTGTCCCTAAGATAAACTAAAGTATCTTTAAAGTAGTTCCGACATTCATTTATATTCAAACCAAAAAATACAGTGTCCTAGGTGATTGAGTTTAATTCCTCCCTAAAATTAGTAAGTTCAGCTTTGTCATATTAATATAATTTAGTTGATCCAATAGTGGGTGCACAAACCATATGTAAAGTAAATGTCACAGAAAGTCACTGTTACCAACTGGTGTACTAATATTAACATCTTTGAGATCCAAGTGGTCATTTGCTAACACTAAATCTAGAATCTTGTCCACTCTAGTTGGAAACATAATATACTGAGTTAGTCTTATCTGTTTGCAATTATCAAGACGTTTTTTGCCAATACTAGAGCTGCATGATTTCTCTGTCCAGTCAATATATATCCAAGGTTGAAATCCCCTGTTATTATGACAACACCCATTACTGCTGCATTTTCTATTTCCATTAAAGTGCATCAAAATAAACAGATGATGAATCAGGCGGTCAATAACAAGTACCAATAAAAGTGGCGGAGAGTTTAAAGGAAACAATTTAACCCATATACTTTCTGTTTCAAGTTCATAAGTGCATATCTTGTCAGACACATCCATAGCCTTTATACAATTATTAATAAACAAGGCAACACCACCACCTTTTATAGAGGTATGGTTTAGTTTAAATAAACTATAACCTGTGATATGAGTATCCAAGGATGCCTTATTGTTGTCCTATGTTTTGGATGTAGAGATAATGTCAGTCTTATCCTGCATGTCTTTAAAAGTTAATTCATCCAGCTTATTATTTAGGCTTCTGGCATTAAAGTCCATCCATTTCATTTGAACATTTTTTGAAGTGTATTTATTTGTTGAATAACTGGAAATGCTTTGTCTTTTAAGAGAAGTGGACAGCTTCCCCTTCTCCCCCATGTCACTTAGTTTAAATGTGATGTAAGTTGATCTAGAATGTGTTGACCTAGATAGGTACTACCCCTACAACTTAAGTGTAGTCCATCCCAGTAGAACAACTGTGATTTATTATCAAATTCTTCCCAATGGGTGATATTAGTAAGACCCTGTCACAAACACCATTTGTGCAGCCACTCATTTATGGTTTTGATCTTTCTGGATGGGTATTCAGTTGCTCTAAGAATAGGTAACATTTCCAATAAGCAGGTATCTGCCCCAAGATCAACTAGTTTATTTGTTAGTGCAACAAAATCTTGTTGGATCTTGTGCACAGAATAATACAATATGTTATTGGCTCTAGCGTGTATGACAGTTAAAGAATTTGCACTGCCTTTCTGTATAATATGAGCAATCATTTGTGTTATATCAGATATTTTAGCACCTTGAAATGAAGAAACAGTTCAACTTCTTTTATCAGGATTACAAATAGCCCTGTCTAGGTGTTTTATAATACAATCACCTAAGATATATACTTGTTTAATTCTACTGGGACTGAGGGTTGGTGTAACTTCCATAGTAGTTGAGGCATCAGATACCAGACTAATATTACAAGAGGTAATGCTTGAATCAGCCATTGGAGAAACTGGATTATGATTTATATGACCAGAGGTGGAAGATTTAATGGGATCACTGGTGATAGGTAGGACTAAATCAGAAACCTCCTTATCATCTATAAGGGGATCATCTCTCATTTTTTCCACCACCCTGACTTGTCCACTCTTTTGCAAATTTTTATGTCATCCATGAACAGGCATACTTTCCTGACCAGCCCTCCTGCAATGTCACTAATAAAGACTGACCCCTGAAGCACCATGCTGGTCACATTGCCTTCTTCAGGGTGAGCACCATTTACCACCACCCTCTGAGTTCTGTTGTTTAACTAACTAACTTCACACACATTTTACTACATTTGGACCAACTTCTAGGCTGCCCAGCTTGCTCACCAGCCTTCTCTGTGGAACATTGTTGAAGGCCTTACTTAAATCCAGGTTGGTCACATCCACTGCTCTGCCCTGATCTACTTCCCTGTTCACCCAGTCAAAGAACTCAATCAGGTTTGTCTGGCAAGATATGCCTTCTGTGAAACCATGCTGCCTCTGATCCTGTAATCCACTGTTCACAAGGTATTCCCCAATCCTTTCCTTCAGTAGTGATTGTATTACTTTAACCACCTCTGAAGTCAGGCTGACAGGTCTGTAATTTCCTGCCTCCTCCCTATTAAAACTTTTGTGAAGTGGGACCAAACCTGCCCTCCTCCAGTCCCCCAGAATTTCCCCCATATTTATTGATAGGTTGAGCAGGGCTGCCAGAGGTGCAGCCAGCACCTCCTTGACCTCCCTCAGTATCCAGACCCGTTGCCTTGCCCCCTTTTAGTTTTTCTAGTTCATTGAGGACTTTCTCCTCTGTAAAAGGACTAGTGTCTGCCTCCCTTTGTTTAATGCCCTTGTCCCCTATCTTTGGCCAATCACCTACCCCTACCCTTCATAAATACTGAACAAAAGTATTTGTTCAATATGTTTGTTTATTTTTCTGGCATTCTCTTCCACACAAACCCCTCCTTCCCCTTTTAGCCTTACTATCCCTTCTTTGGTCTCCCTCCTTTTGCTTATATACCTAAAGAATGTTGATCCCCCTTGTTTACTGACTTGACAATGTCTCCTCTGTTTGTGCCTTTGCGCTCCTAACTGCTTTCCCTGCCTCCCTTTGTTTCTCCTTATCTCTCACCCTATCCTTCTCCTTCTGTGTTATGTGTCCTTCTGGTAGCTTAGATTCAATGCTAAGAAGTGCAAGGTAATGCACCTGGGAAACAAAAACCCAGCGGAAGAGTACACAGTGGGGGGTGAGATACTAACAATGACAAAAATGGAAAGGGACCTGGGGGTAGTCATATCAGATGACCTAAAGATGGGCAAGCAATGTGAGAGGGCAGCAAGGAGGGCTGGGGGGATACTGGGATGCATAGGGAGAGGCATCACCAGTAGAAAACAGGAAGTTATTATCCCTCTGTACAGACAGCTGGTGAGACCCCATCTGGAGTACTGTGTGCAGTTCTGGAGACCCAATCTCCGCAAAGACATAGACAGGATGGAAGCTGTCAGAGGAGGGCAACTAAAATGGTGCAGGGTCTGCACCAGAAGACATATGAAGAGAGACTTAAGGAGCTTAATATGTATAGCCTTGAGGAAAGGAGGAGGGGGACATGATAGAAACTTTCAAGTACCTCAAGGAATCAACAAAGTCCAAGGCGGTAGCATCTTTCAAAAGAGGTGTGCAAGAACAAGGGGCACAATTTGAAGATAGAGGGGTGGCTCAGAGTAAGTTAGGAAGTATTTTTTCACAGAGAGGGTTGTGGATGCATGGAGCGGCCTTCGGAGGAAGGTTATGGAGTCAAAATCAGTGGCGGAATTCAAGCATGCATGGGATAGTCATAAGGCAATTCTGGGGGGTGGGGGTAGGAAGAAGTAGGCTGCTGGTTAACTAGGATCTGCAGCTTATCCAGTAGGTAGGGAAATGGGCAGACTGGGTGGGCCAAGCGGTCCTTATCTGCCATCAAATTCTATGTTTCTATGTTTCTATGTTATCTTGCACCTTCAAAATGCTAGTTTTTTGCCCTTACTTTCTCCACTACTTCTTTAGAGAACCAAAGCAGTCTCTTTTTTTCTCATGCCCTTGTTAACCTGCTTGACCCAGAGGTTTGTTGCCTTCTCAATGCCCCCCTTTATTTTTCTCCATTGTTCCTCGACTTCACCCAGTTTCCCTATCCTTGCTAGGGCAACCCCAATGCACTCTCACATTTTCTTAAAATCATCTGTCCTGAAGGCCAGAACCTTCATTTTATTGTGGTTTGATTCTGGCCCAGTTCTTATATTTAACCACACCATACGATGATCATTGGTACCCAGGTGGCTACCCACCATGACATCAATAACACTGTCTCCATTTGTCAGTACTGGGTCCAGTATTATCCTCCCCATGAGTGGGTTCCTTGACTAGTTGCCTGAGGAACTCCCTCTTCAGGGAGTCCAGGATGTCCCTACTTGCAACTGTTGCTACAGCTGAGAAACTCCAATTCACATCCAGTAGACTGAGGTTCCTCATTAGCAATACCTCCTCCTTGCTTACCATCCTTTGGATTGCTTCTAGCATATCCTTATCCACCTCTACCCACTGTGCTGGATGCCTGTAGATCACTCCTGCATGAAAATGCCCCCCCTTCCATATCTCCAGGGTGACCCACAGTTCCTCTGCTCCTACCTGCTCCTGTATTGCCATAGCTTTTATGTTTTTCCTCATATGAAGTGCCACTTCTCCCCCCTTTTTGCCTACCCTGTCCCTTCTGAATAGAGCATAACCTGATATGGCTACATCTCATTCTTGGTTTTCATTGCACCAGGACTTGGCAATTGTGACTATGTCCAGGTCCATGTACTGAAGCTTGCAAGGCAATCAGTGTCTTCACATTTAATTGTACATCACAAAGTAAAAATACTAGCCTTATTAGCCAATTTGCATTGTCCAGGTCATGCTTTGGGCACATGGGATTCAGCACTATTACTATATATCTCAGTTTATCTGGAACTCTTGTAATGAAAGTAGCATCATATGTTGAATCTGTTTTTTATCAAACAGTAGTTTTGAAAGACATGAAGTGGTCTTATTTTAAATGCAGCATCTTGAAACTAATTAGAAAAAATATTCATTCAGTTTTATCTTCATGTTCCATATTGTGCTTTTTGGATATCCTATTTAAATTGATAGAAGTCCTGATTTTAACACAGTGCTATGATTCTCTGTGCCTTTCTTATTCTTTTGGATGCTCATGCTGACTAATTGTGCAGATTGATTGGCCTCTGTCATTACGGTGCCTCTTATGCTGGATCCTTTCAACTGGATAAGGGGTGGGCAGTGTTTGAGACACATAATTTAAAGCTGAAGATCAATTGAATTATGTTATAGACACTGTGATCATTCAATTGTGACAAGCAGCAGTTGTACTGTTCAATTAAAAGTCTAATTGGTTGGGTTGTTGTTCACACCTTGAAGTTCCAAAATAAGAGAGTGTTTTGGTGGGAAATCATCAATGAGTAAAAGCAGTTATGGACGTGGAGCTGGTCCATATGGAGTAACTGCGCTGCAAGCACAAGGTGGTGAACCACTCTTGGGCAGGAGGAAATGCCACAACATGAACATTTTCTTTGTATATCTTCTTTTGTTTAAATAGTCCAACATTTTGCCATATCTCTAATGGCTTTTTCTTGTGAAAATCTATAATTTTAACACAAATAAAATTGTATTTTAAAAACAGGTAAGACCAAAGCTAATCAAATAATGCTTGTGTACATAAATTTGACAGTAGCATACCCATAGATAGTCTCTATACTCCTGAAACATGGATATGTAGCAAAAATGTTTCACATTTTCAGCTAAAAGTGAAAAAAACAAGAGAATCCTTTTATAATACAAATCTACATTTCTCAGAAATATTCATAAACCACAGATAAATCACCACATCCCAAGCATATCAGTCTAGAATGTGCAAATACATGCTAACATACTAGGCACCAGCAGAGTAGGCCTATTGGTCTATCGAGTCTGCTCATGCTTCAGCACCCTGATTGGGTACTATAGCCCTCTGTCGCCTTCCACTGTTACTCCTTCCCCCAGTCCTGCCTCCCCAGCAAACCAGCCTCTACTTCACCCCTTGCCTATACCAGTTCCGCGCTCTCTTGAATCCCTCCACTGTAGCTGCCTATACCAGCTCCCCAGGCAGCACATTCCACAGTTCCACCACTCTCTCAGTGAAGTACCTCCTCCTCCTTTCCCCCCTAATCCTATCATCCTCAATCTTCCAACTGTGTCATCTGGTGATTCCACCTTTCTTCAGTCAAAAGATCCTATCTCAGCAGCTTACCTCATTTACTCCCCTGCGGTACCTGAAGACCTCAATCATGTCCCCCTGGTCCCTCCTCTCTTCCAGCGAGAACAGGTTGAGCTCTCCTAGTTGTTCCTCATATGTCATATCCCCCAGGCCCCAGATCATTCTGGTTGCTCTCCTCTGAACCTCTCCAGGACTTGGATGTCCCTCCTTAGGTGCAGCCCTCAGAACTGCACACAGTAATCAATGCTGTGTTCTAATCAGGCTGTTGTACAGTAGCAAAATCACCTCCCTGTTCCTTAAGGTAATCCCCCTAGTGATGAATCCCAACATCCTATTTGCCCTAACTGCAGCCCTCCTGCCCTGCTCTGAATTATTCATGTTAACATCCACCAAGACTCCTAGGTCTCTTTCCCCTGCCATGGTCTGCAATTCATCTCTCCCCAAGGGTGTACACATAGTTGGGGTTTTCCCACCCTAAGTGCAGCACCTTGCACTTGGAGGAGTTAAATTTATATTTTCAGGTGCAGGACCACCTATCCAGAGTAGCCAGATCCTCTTCCAGGGTCAATCTCCCCTCCTCCCCCTCCACCGGAGCCCCAGCTTACAGTCATCTGCAAAGAGAATAATTTCACACCCTATACCTGATACCATGCTACTACAACTATTTTATGAACCTCATCAGATTTGCCTGCCTGAAACCCTTTGAGTGCTATCATTTGATACCTAAAAAGCCAAAATAAATTGATTTCAAAAACTCTAACACAGGTAAAAAGAACTTTCATTGAGCAGTTATATAGTTTCAGATAATATAAAACAGTAAACCATACTGATTCCTTTATATTAAGTTGCCCATGTGCATACAGTACCCGCAGAACATTTATACTGTAAAATAACTAGTATTATAATAAAACACTCATTTTCTGAAAAGCCAGCCCTTGAGGCACATCAGTGCATACTCCTAATGTTATTGAGTATCTAACATAATTTGTGAATATATAATTGTAATGTGTTTACTGCTAACAGTTACAAGAGGGATTACATCCAAAAAGATGAATAGTATCAAGAGGTTCCCAAGCTAGGAAAATGCATTTTGCACAGTATGCTGCCAAATCATGTTTGTAATTTCATGAAATCCCAGTAAACTTCTAGTGTACTTATATGCTCCAACTGTGGGTGGGCTATATTTATAGCTTAAATACTGCAGAACAATCACATGCCATCATGAATGCTAACAACTCAATTTCAGCCCTATATTGTTGGTGACTTTACTGCACTGCAGCTGTTTATGTGATAATCAACCTGACTTCCTATAATTAAGAAACTAATATATAATGATAAACTATATGTACATTTTAGATATTCTATAGCAACTGAGTCATATACTTCTGGAGATGGTATGGAAGCTTCTGGTTAGACAAGATTATAGCTATTTTACCTCTCTGCAACATATCATTACCTGGTCGTAGAAATTTAATGGGTTGTTATCCTGATAACAGGACTATGTGAGCATGCTATTATTTAAAACCTCTATATAACTAGTACCAATGAAATCTGCCACAAAACTACAGCTTTTCTCCCATGCTTAGTGTTAGTATTGTTCAAGCTCATAACTAGTTTACTGAACAAGCTGCTACCCTAACAATATGACATTTATGTGTGAAGTGTTGAACTCTCTATGTGCCTAATGTCAATGAAATTTGCCCCCTGATAATGTCCTATTCCACTTCTCTTAATTGTACTGTAAATGCTGCTTAATCTGGCTACTAGTTTTGATCCACTAATGATTTGTTTCATAAGTGTCTCACATATAGACATCACGAAATAGGCCTTGTGAAGATTTTTTTAAACTTTCAAAAAAGCTGTCAACAGTCTGGGAGTCTTAACAATTAAGATGCTATGCTAAATGCCTCCGTTTGTACTCACCACATAAGTGCTGTAACCTGTGCTTTACTACAGAAACTGGCAAAACCGAGCCACTGTGAGGCAACAACTCTTGTACCTGTTGCAAATGGGGGTATGGTGGACATGCACGATGTCACCAGATGCGTGAGTGCATAGTTTCTGCACAACTACTTACAGAAACTGGAAAAGCTGTTTGCTTTGCTGTGGGTACCAAGAGGGGCACCTGGTGATAGCCACTAACTAATGTAACTAAACACTTAGAATGATAATAGTGTGTAAAGTACCAAAAGGTAACAATTTGTTATCAATTGAAATATGATATCATTGAATATTTCCTGAAATAAGTAACAATAATATGCATTATGGTTCTCAAATCAAAAGGCAAAAATCACCTATCACCACAGGAGAAATAGTCCTTACATAGATACATAGATACATAGATACATAGACAATGTCGGCAGATAAGGGCCTATGGCCCATCCAGTCTGCCCATTTGAGCTTGTAAGTTCAGTTTATGCTTTCCTAGAAGTCAGTTGCCCATTACCCCTGACCTCCAGAATTCTTTTATGTCTATCCTTGCATGGGGTTCGAACCCTGGCTGAATAAAATGGGAGGAACAGCAAACTGGAAATCTAAATTACTGAACATAGTGAAAAAATATTTTTGGGAAGGTAATATTATGGGGAGGTAGTGAGGAGAAATGCTTACAAATTTAAAAAAATATATCTGAAGTAGGACTTAGTGTGTAATGAACTGAAAATCCAAATTTAGACCCTACTTTTTAAATTATAAATATTGACAAAAGGATGACCTAATACTTGGACAACACTGGAGAGAGGAGAAAAGGGGGCAAGCACATAGTTGGAGCATCTGTATAGAGAAGTATTGCATCCATATTTTTGTTGGATACATTTTAAGCCAAAAATGCTAAACTACCATCATACTTCTTCATTCAGACCCTATGACTGGCTATACATCCACAGTTCTATAATCCACCATATCTCAAGTTTTACCAGAAGTTTATTATGATCTCCCCATCTTTTTGGTGGGTGTACCCACTGTAAGTACCAAAAGATATGGCTACAATACTGCTCTATCTTTCTCTGAGGCGATTTAATGACTTGTTCAGAGTTGTACAGTATGCAAGTGGAGGTTGTGGGAATCAAACCCAGGTCTGCTGGATGTACCAAGCTCATTCACAGCTCATTACTCTAAACTGTTACACTGCTGGCCCATGCCATGTCATGTTTGTAAGGGAAGTGATAACATGACTATCTTGAAAATTTGGGGTCAAAATGTATATATATATGATACATAATGGGCAGGAGTGAGAATATTTCCCAGGGTACATGATCTGCACATCATAGAAACATAGAAACATAGACTTTAATGGCAGAAAAGGACCGCTTGGCCCATCTAGTCTGCCCATTTCCCTACCTACAGGATAGGCCGCAGAACCTAGTTAACCAACAGCCTATTTCTTCCTACCCCCACAAGAATTGCCTTATGTCTGTCCCATGCATTTTTGAATTCTCCCACAGTTTTAGACCCCACAACCTCCTCAGGAAGGCTGTTCCATGCATCCACTACCCTCTCTGTGAAATAATACTTCCTCACATTGCCCCTGAACCTCCCCCAACTTTAAATTGTGTCCCCTTGTTCTTGCATGTCTCTTTTTCTGAAAGAAGCTACCCTCTTGGACTTAGTTGATTCCACTGAGGTACTTAAAAGTTTCTATTGTGTCCCCTCTCCCTTCTTTCCTCAAGGGTATACATATTAAGCTCCTTTAGTCTCTCCTCATACGGCTTCTCTTGCAGACCCTGCACCATTTTAGTTGCCCTCCTCTGGACTGCCTCTATCCTGTCTATGTCCTTGTGGAGATGGGGTCTCCAGAACTGGATGCAGTACTCCGGATGTGGTCTCCCATTATGGGTGCTATTTATTCAATGGGGTAGAAGCTTAAGAAGTGTTGTTATGTTTTGCTGTGTCTTTTTCCTGTTTCTATGTGTTTTTTTTATTTTAGTCTTTGGCAACCAAGTGAGTTTTTGAAATGACTTGGGAGTACTGAGCAGTTAAGTGACTTATTCAGAGTCACACAATATACAAGTGGAGGTTGTGAGAATCAAACCCACATCTGGTCTGCTGATGTACCAAGCTTATTCAGAGATCATTACCCTAACCTCTAGGCTATACTGACAGCACTGTTTGTGTATGATCTGAGGGTGTGGGCATTTTTCTGAATGGTCTGGGATTGTCAGAAACACTATGGGAAACAGGTGATTGTGTTTTGCAATGCTAATTGAGTTAGTTGCAGCTTGCACTGAGAAAGAGAAACTGCTTTGTAAAGTAGTTTCCTTTAGAATGCAGGTTGTTTTGAAGCCAAGATTAGCACTGTAAAGGGCTTGGAGTGTTAGAAAGTATGGGACACAGGTAAGAGTGTTTTGCAATGCTAATTAGGTAAATTGCAGGCTTTAGTGTAAACAGAAACTGATTTCTGAAGCACTTTCATTTAGAATGCTAGCTTGGGTGAGTGAGTGAGTGAGTGAGTGAGTGAGCGGTGACATCAGCAGAGTATGGATAAACAGAATATATCTCACTCCACTGATGTAATCAGTATTTATCTCACTGCAGTGAGAATATCTCCATTTATTCCACTGGAATAGCTCTCACCCCCATTATATGTATATGTGTGTGTGTGTGTATATATATATATGTATATATATATATCTATATATATATATATATATAGAACTGTGTGGACAGTATTCGAGTTACTTGGGTGTCCCTTTAAAATCATATCTGTATTTAACTCAGAAGATGTTGAATTTATAGAATTTCTGCTCTTTTTTGTTGTTAACATTATAAAGAGATAGTGTGCATAAAACAATGTGTGTGTGTGTGTATTTTTATTTCATTGTGGCACCATTTTAGGAGTGAAAATAGGTGCTAAAAAAGCAGCCATTTTGTGACATGGCAGTGCTGTGCATCTTTGTGAGCATTAATGTTGCTTAAATGCAGGCAGAAGCCATAAAGTTGTGGCTTATTTTGGAGAAGTGGATATATGGCTACCCTACATTGCATAGGGATTTCACATATTTATTACAACCTGTACTAGACAACACATGGAATTAATTGCTTCCTTGCAGTACTCATGGTGTCTTATTTAGCAGCATGGTCACCTTGCTACAGTACTGTAGGTGATGTTCATTTAATTTTTGTTTTTCTTTTGCCCATTCTAACTGATTTAGCTAGTTTCCCCTTTAAAGTAGGCCGTTTCTTTACTGCCCTACGTGGTGCCTATTAGAAGGCACAAGATCGAATAGATCAGCTCATTCAGCCATGTCCGGCTGTTACCCATGTGGGTTGTGATGTAGGGTTCAGTCCAGAGCACTGTGATCCGGAGGTCGCATCCCGCGATCGTTTCTGCAAATCGTGATGTATTTAAAATCATCCTCTTCATACAGGTTCTCTATATTGTATGCCTAAAATTCAGCCTGAAAGACTGTCACCCATTTTGGAGCAAGTGTGCTGCATAGGAGTCAGAACCAAAGTCTAGCTGAAATCACGATCTGCAGAATTGAGGTGAGCTACACTGCAGACGCAAATAACAAATGTTTAACTCAATTGAAGCACTTGTGCTGTGCAACGCTGGCTTTGGGGCAGGATTATGTTGTGATTACTGTATGTTGAGATTTTCTGTGTGGGCCTATAGCAAAGGAGGATGGCCAGCATACTGAACGTAGAAAATAACATTTCTGTTGTGTATGGGACTTATACTGTTACCTGGATTGCAGCAGTTCTTATGTGTTTATGCCTGAATAATTATTTGTTGCATAAATAAGCGAGGAACTGTTTGTGAAGGGACCCACAAAGAGAATGCAGGATGGTGAAATTAGGGCAAACCAATATACCAACAATAAATATTATTAACAGCATTTTACTGTGCTTGTACCTGATCTCACCTGTGGTGCACACCTTGGTGATTATGCTGGCACATGTTGATGCATCTAATGGGGGATGGGATCCTGGCATTTTAATAAATTGTATGCTGCTACTGTACATGTGCCTGCACAACTCTGTAATTATGCTGGCATATGTTATAAAGGGGTATGCACCTCAAGGGGATGTGATCCTGGCTCTGGTATATGTTCTAAGAGGGGGAAACAGCACCTGTGTGTGTGCAAGGCTGGTAACATTTGGAAAAACTGTTACTGGGAACTATGTGGGTGAGGGACCCTGCAGATGTAAGCCTGGCTTTGTTTGAAATGAGTATTTTAAGTTGTTGAAATCAGTGTTATGATTAAGTTACTGTTTTGAAACATGACTTAGAGTGTTGGTATACTGATTGTGGTACTGTATGCAGATAAAAATAGAGTACCTGGGCCTACCTCAAGGTAGCTGCTTGCCATTGTTCAGAACATGCAGGGGGAGGGACTATGTGTTAAAATATGGTCATGGGGTAAGCACAATGCTATGAGCAAGCCACCATTTTGGAGTAGGCCCAGATGCTGTATTTTTTTAATTTTGTTATTTATTTATTATAAGACTGCTTATAAATGTTATGTTAAGTAGTGACATAATGATGGTGGTACTGTGAAGATAAAAAATGCAACACCAGGGCCAACTGCAAGAAGGCTGCTTGCACATGGCATTGTTCAGAACATGCCGGGGGGGACCATAGAAACATAGACTTTGACGGCAGATAAGGACCACTTGGCCCACCCAGTCTACCCATTTCCCTACCTACTGGATAAGCTGCGGATTCTAGTTAACCAACAGCCTACATCCTGCCACCCCCCACTACGATTGCCTTGTGTCTGTCCCATGCATGTTTGAATTCCCCCAATGTTTTAGTCCCAACAACCTCCCCAGGAAGGCAGTTCCACGCAACCACCACTCTCTCCGTGAAAAAAAGATTTCCTCACATTACCCCTGAGCCATCCCCCCTCTATCTTTAAATTGTGTCCCCTTGTTCTTACACATCTCTTTTTCTGAAAGATGCTACCCTCCTGGACTTTGTTGATTCCCTTAAGATACTTGAACATTTCTGTCATGTCCCCCCTGTCCCTCCTTTCATCAAGGGCATACATATTAATCTCTCTCAGACTCTCTTCATATGATTTCTGATGCAAACCCTGTACCATTTTAGTTGCCCTCCTCTGGACTTCTTCCATCCTGTCTATGTCCTTGCATAGCTGAGGTCTCCAAAACTGCACACAGTACTCCAGATGGGGTCTTACCAACTGTCTGTACAGAGGGATAACCACTTCCCTTTTTCTACTTGTGATGCCCCTTCCTATGCATCCCAGTATCCCGCTGGCTCTCCTCACTGACTTCTCACATTGCTTACCCACCTTTAGATCATCTGAAATGATTATCCCCAAGTCCCATTCCATTTTTGTTGTTGTTAGTACCTCCCCTGTTATTGTGTACTCTTCTCCTGGGTTTTTGTTTCCCAGGTGCATTACTTTGCACTTCTTTGCATTGAATCTAAGTTGCCATATGTCTGACCATTCCTCCAACCTTGCCAACTCCCTTCTCATCCTTTCTATCCCCCCTTGTGTATCAGCTCTGTTACAGATCTTTGTATCATCTGCAAAGGGCATACCTTTCCCTCAGACCCTCTGCAATGTCACCTATAAAGATGTTAAAGAGGACTGGACCCAGTACTGAGCGCTGAGGTACTCCACTAGTGACTCCCCTTTCTTCGGAATGTGTTCCACTCACTATTACCTTCTGTGTCCTGTTGTGTAGCCAATTTGCAACCCAGGCTACCACCCTGGGACCCACTTCCAAGCTGGCTAACTTGATTATTAATCTTTTGTGTGGGACTGTGTCAAATGCCTTGCTAAAGTCTAGGTAGGCCATATCCACAGCCCCTCCCTTGTCTATTACTTTGGTCACCCAGTCAAAGAAATCTATTAGATTGATCTGACATGACCTTCCTGCTGTAAATCCATGCTGCTTTGGGTCCTGTGCCCCGCTGGCCTCTAGGTACTCCATAATTCTTTCTTTCAGAAGTGATTCCATCATTTTCCCTACCACTGAGGTCAAACTTACATGTCTGTAGTTTCCTGCTTCTGCCTTGCTCCCACTTTTGTGAAGGGGAATCACATCTGCCCTCCTCCAGTCCTCAGGTACCACCCCATCCTCCCATGATTTGTTAAAAAGTGTGTTCAGTGGTGTCACTAGGTCCTCCCTTAGTTCTTTTAGGATTCTGGGGTGAATCCCATCAGGCCCCATTGCTTTATCCACCTTGAGTTTTAGGAGTTCTTTCAGGACTCTTTCTTCTGTAAATGGACTGGTGTCAACCTCTCTACCCAGAGTGCTTCTATTGTCTGGTTTAGGTAACTCCTCCTCATCTTCTTTTGTGAATACTGAGCAAAAGTATTCATTCAGTATCTCTGCATTTTCACTGTCTCCCTCTGCCCACCTCCCCTCTTCCTTATTAATCTTCACTATTCTTCCCTTATCCTTTCTATGCTCCCTAATGTACCTATAAAAGGTTTTATCCCTCTTCTTAACTGAACTGGCTATTTTTTCCTCGGTTTGGGCTTTTGCTAATCTGATTGCCTTCCCCACTTCTTTCTGCTTAAATTGATACAGTTCCCTGTCATGCTTCTTCTGTGATGCCTTATACTTTTTGAATGCAACCTTTTTCTCCTTAACCTTCCCTGCTACCTCTTTTGAGAACCATAGTGGTTTTTTACTCCGCTTTGTTTTCTTTATCTGTTTCACACAAAGGCTTGTTGCCTATATGATGGCAGTTTTGATTTTTCTCCATTGTTCTTCCACCCCTCCTTTTTGGCCATTTGCTAGTGTATTCCTCAGGTATTCACCCATTTTGCCAAAGTCAGCCCTTCTAAAGTCCAGTATGCTTGTTTTTGTATGGCTTGTCTCCATGGTTGTGCTTATTGTGAAGCACACTGTGCAGTGGTCACTTGTTCCCAGATGTCTACTGACTTCTAAATTTGTGATCTTCTGTCCATTTGAGAGTACCAGGTCTAGTATTGCTTCCTCCTGAGTGGGTTCCAACAATAGCTGTCTAAGGCCTGCCCACTGCAGGGCATTGAGAATGACCCTGCTCTTGGATGTGACTGCAGTACATGTCATCCAGTTAACATCTGGCATATTCAAGTCCCCCATTAACAGTATCTCCCCTTTTTCAGCCATTCTGAGAATGTCCTCTATCCTTTTCTTGTCCATTTCCTCCCTTTGAGATGGGGGTCTGTATACAACCTCTGTGCAGATTGTGATGCCATTCCCTGTCTCCAAGGTGACCCAGAGTGTCTCTTGTCCTCCCCCTTTACTTTTTAGTTCTGTAGCTTTGATCTCTTCCCTTATGTATAGAGCTACTCCACCTCCTCTTTCCCCTCCCTACCCCCTCTGTAGACTGTGTACCCCGGTATGTTGACATCCCAGTCATGGTTCCCCATGTACCATGTTTCTGTGACTGCCACAATATCCAAGTGTTCATCTTCCATCAAGGCTACTAGCTCAGGAAGCTTGTTTCCTAGACTATGGGTATTGGTACTCATTGCCCTCCATCTAAAGTTGGTTTTATCCTTTTTTTTCCCCATGCCTGCTCTTTTTGCCTTTGTCTATTTTTCCATTTACCCCTGTCCTGCCCTCTGTTGAGCACTGCACCTCAGTGTTTACCTTACTACCCATCATGTTTTGTGGGGGGAGGCTTGAAATTTCATGCCTCTTATTAGCACCTCCCACCATGGCTAGTTTAAAAGCTTGCCAAGGAAGCATTTAAACCTGTCACTTAGGATCTTGGTTCCCTTCATGGACAGATGCAGACCATCATGCCAGTATAAACCTTCATCTCTCCAGGCGTACCCCCAGTCCCCAATGAAGCCAAAGCCCTGTGCTCTGCACCAGTTTTGCAACCATTCATTAAACTGCATGGTGTGTAGTACCCTAGCCTCACCCCTGCCATGGACTGGCAGCACCTCTGAGAAAGTAACTGTGCTTGCTACCTCTCTGAGGCCCCTTCCCAACTCCACAATTTCATCCTGCACTGCACTGATCCCGTGCCTAGCTAGGTCATTTGTGCCAAGGTGGACAATGATATCAGTTCCCTCTCCTGTGATGCTGCTTTGGCAATCCTGAGGATTTGCTTCTTGTCCCTCCAAGCCATGGCATCAGGCAAGCACCTTACTTCCCTCTCCTCTCCCTTCCCCAGGTCTACCCCCTCTAAAAATTGAGTCCCCTATCAGAAGCTGTTTCCATCCTCTGTGGTGTCCCTTGCCACCCTTCTGTGGGTATCCCTCGTGGGTGTCCTCAGCATTCTTCTTGGTCTCCACTGAGGGTGCCATCATAGAGGAACCTTGCTCTGCCAGACTGGCATATGGTTTGTGTAGAGGTAAAACTAGGGGGCTTCGCCTCTGTTCCACCACCCGTACCCTCCCAGAACCCACTGTGGTCCAGCTGCTCTTCATACTTGTCAGCCTCTGTGGCAGTGGTACTCTTTGGGTGGGGGAGGCCTCCTTAGTCCTTGCCAGTTTAGCCTGGAGGTGGGCTACCCCCTCCGTCAGAGCTGACAGTTGCCTGCAGATAGGACAGCAATGCAGTTTCCAGAATGTCTCCCAGAAAACTGCTTCCTCACAGCCAGTGCATTGCACCACTCCCCACATGTCCCTCCCCCTTATAATATACAATATGTAATATATATATTTTTTTCTTCCTTTGTGTGGAGTGTTCTTACCCTTTATGCACTGTGTTGGGTTATTAAGAATATGACAGTTCTGCCCCAAGACCTGTTGAGGAGTGATGTTAGAATCTTGGCTATAAAGGAAACATCACGCCTGGGGGTGGGGTGTGGGGAGGGTGGGTAGTCCACAACCACTGGTGACTGTTAGAAACAATCAAATACACCACTGCTCCACCACCCTGGTGAGTACTGCCCTTTATAGTAATTCAGCTAACCTCCAGTAACTGATTTGTCAACTGTTTAAAAGTAATTTGATGCAAACTGTTACAGAATACTAGTAGACAGTCCAGTTAGCCACAAAGGAAAATCAAATATGCAGTTATTTCAACCCTTCTGAAGTTGCTCACAAGATAAGTAGTTTTGAAAACCCCCTTCCTGATTTAAAAATGAAATTAAACACAAAGCAATACCAATGTAAGACTGTAAAGTAAGGAAAACCTCCCTCAGATGTAAGTAAGAGAGATCAGTTGCAGATTTCTAGTCCAATATAGTATATCCCATGCAGCTTCTCAGTTGTTTCAAAGTACAGCCTGTTATACCACTTGAAGAGATGGACTTCTGTCTGAAACAGGATCACACCAGTAGTTTATAGTAATTGATCAATGCTAGAATGTTTCTCCACCCAAAATAACTGGCTATGATGCAAGGTCTCCCTGACTAGTGAAGACAATTTCCCCCACCTGAGGCTGTGTCTGGCATCAAATTACAAACTGCAGCCTTTGCTATTCAAAGTACACAGCTACCACCAGTAAGTTATTTCCAACTATATTAATGCAAACTGTCAGAATATTAGTAGACAGTCTAGTTACCCACAAAGGAAAATCAAATATGCAGTTATTTCAACCCTTCTGAAGTTGCTCACAAGATAAGTAGTTTGGAAAAAACCCTTCCTGATTTAAAAACGAAATTAAACACAAAGCAATACCAATGTAAGACTGTAAAGTAAGGAAAACTTCCCTCAGATGTAAGTAAGAGAGATCAGTTGCAGATTTCTAGTCCAATATAGTATATCCCATGCAGCTTCTCAGTTGTTTCAAAGCACAGCCTGTTACACCACTTGAAGAGATGGGCTTCTGTCTGAAACAGGATCACACCAGTAGTTTATTAAGCAATTTATCCCTCCAGGGTGTGGGTACACTGGAGGATTTACCATGGCTGGTGTGATTCAGTCACGAGGCGCAGCCAAGTGACCGAACCACACCAATCGTGTTAAGTCCTCCAGTGTACTCACACCCTGGAGGGATAAATTTATATTATACAATGGCAAATGTTGTTGTGTTAATGTTTTTTAACTATTTTCTAACTCACTGAGGTCCCTACACTTCCAAATAGGATGTCATTTTGTTAAAAATTTACCGCAGTGTTTTAGCGAAGGGAGACAGGACAAACCAAGGCAGTTTTGTTTGAAGTGAAAGTGACCGGATTAGCACCACATAAAGCTGGCTGGCACTTCTTCCAGTGGGTACACTGGAGGATTTATCACAGTGGTAATTGTGCCACCCAACCAATTAGGATGCAGGATTTGGTACATTGGATTTACCACATTGTATAATAGTAATTGATCAATGCTAGAATGTTCCTCCACCCAAAACAACTGGCTATGATGCACAGTCTCCCTGACTAGTGAAGACAATTTACCCCACCTGAGGCTGTGTCTGGCATCAAATTACAAACTGCAGCCTTTGCTATTCAAAGTACACAGCTACTACCAGTAAGTTATTTCCAACTATATTAATGCAAACTGTTAGAATACTAGTAGACAGTCCTGCTAGCCACAAAGGAAAATCAAATATGCAGTTATTTCAACCCTTCTGAAGTTGCTCACAAGATAAGTAGTTTGCTGAAATATAATGAGCCCCTATGTCCACATCTCAACACAGGGCTGCCCCACCCCCGGCATGTTATACACAAGGCTATGATTAATCCACCATTTTGAGGTAGGCCCAGGTGCTGTATTTTTTTTATTTTGTTATTTATTTATTATGTCTGCTTATAAATGTTATGTTAAGTAGTGGCATAATAATGGTGGTATTGTGAAGATAAAAAATGTATCACCTGGGCCTACCTCAAGATGGCTGCTTGCACATGGCATTGTTCAGAACATGCAGTGGCAGCACATGTTGGAATATGGTCATAGGGGTCAGCACTGTTCAAATCATATTGCCCCATCTGAGGAAAGTAAATTTCCTTGAATGGCTAGTACAAAAAGAGAGCTAATGTCATTGTAATAAATAGGGCCTAGTGAAAATTTAGCTACAGTAAAGGTATAGCTACATAAAGGAATTCTGGAGGTCAGGGGCAAGGAGTAACAGACTTCTAGGAAAACATAAACTAAACTTACAAGCTCAAATGGGCAGACTGGGTGGGCCATAGACCCTTATCTGCCGACACTGTCTATGTATCTATGTAGTAATGGCTGGGCAAGTCCTAAAAGTTTTGATTTGAATACCTGTGCATATGGGTACATCAGGGGTTGTAGTAATCTGGCAGAAACAGTTTTAATATGGCTTTACTACAGTATGACGCTGACTCTGAATGTCACATTAAGTGGTGACGTAAAGATACAGATAATGTTGACAGATTAGGACCACCAGGCCCATCAAGGCTGCTTGTTTATGCTACCTGATTAAGCATTCAGTGACCCTACCTGGTCATTAGGTTAAGCTTTTTCTTCCCATCTCTAATATGTTTTATTCCTGTCCCATGCTTGTTTGAAACCTGTCACTGTGCATGTGGCCACAGCATCCTTGGATAGGTTATCCCATGCACCCCACACCCTCTCTATCAAGAATAACTTCCTGACAATTCACCTTATGTGGCCACTCATCAGTATCCTGTCATGTCCTCTTGTCCTGCCACTACTTGTATACTGGAATATATTGTCTCCTTTCAATGTGTTGATGCCCTTGATGTATTTGAATGTTTGTCTTGGCACCTCTTTCCCTTCTGTGCCCTTGCATGTACAAATTGAGGTCCCTCACTGTTTCCCTGTAATGCTTGTGATGTAAATCCTTTACCATCATGAATGCAATCCTCTGCACCATCTCGATTTGTCAATGATCCTATGAAGGTGTTGCATCAAGAAATGGACACAGTCTTCACAGTGAGTCATCATCAGGGCCTTTTTTGGTTCTGAACATTCGAGGGGGTGATACCATTCATAAAAATATGGTCATAGCAGTACGTCAGGGGTTCTAGTAATGCAACAATATAATGTCTTTATTATGAGACTGCTTATGAAGCATTTTGGAGGTGGCATTCCATGTGCAATACAAGAACACGGCAGCTATGGCATCCCTGGGTTGCCAGGGGGTGTCATGTGGTCCTTGTATCTGCAGGTATCTGCTCCAAACAGCTTGCCTGAGTGCTTTCTGTGTGTTGACTGTGCTTGGCCTGCCCTTGGTCTGGCTCAGTGGAGGTACAGTGATGGAAAAATTACCTTGATGTGGCTCTGGACCACTGTGTAGCATCCAGCTGTCTCTGGGCATAACCTCGGTTGTTCGTGGTTTGGAGGTGGCATTCTATGTGTAGTACAAGAACACCACAGCTGCGGCATCCCTGTGATGCATGTGGTGGTGTTGCCGGAGAGGGTCCATGTGTAATTCTGGCATCATTTCAGTCACAAAAACTGGCATGGGGTTGCCTGGGGACATCATGCGATCATCGTATCTGCAGGTATCTGCTCCAAACAGCTTGTCTGAGTGCGTTCTTTGTGTTGACTGTGCTTGGGCCTGCCATCAGTCTGGCTCAGTGGAGGTACAGCAATGGAAAAATGACCTTGATGTGGCTCTGGCTCGCTGTGTAGCATCCAGCTGTCTCTGGGCATACTTTTGGTTGTTTGTGGGGCACTTTGGAGTATTGTTTTGACTTGTATAGTGGTTTGGAGGTGGTTTTCCAAGTGCAGTACAAGAACACAGCAGCTGCGGCATCCCTGTGATGCACGTGGTGTGATGCCAGAGAGGGTCCATGTGTAATTTTGGCATCATTTCAGTCACAAAAGCTGGCACAGGGTTGCCAGGGGGGACCATGTGGTCCTTGTATCTGCAGGTATCCACTTGTCTGAGTGCTTTCTGTGTTAATTGTGCTTGGGCCTGCCCTCAGTCTGGCTCGATGGAGGTATATCAAAGCGATGGAAAAATGACCTTGATGTGGCTCTGGCCCACTGTGTAGCATCCAACTGTCTCTGGGCATACCTTCAGTTGCTCATGGGGCACTTTGGTGTATTGTTTTGACTTGTATAGCAGTTTGGAGGTGGCTTTCCAGGTGAAGTACAAGAAGACCGCAGCTGCGGCATCCTGGTGATGCACATGATGGTGATGCCAGAAAGGATTCCTGTGTAATTTTGGCATCATTTCAGTCACAAAAGCTGGCATGGAGTTGCCAGGGGGTGTCATGCGGTCCTTGTGTCTGCAGGTATCTGCTCCAAACAGCTTGCTCGAGTGCTTTCTGTGTGTTGACTGTGCTTGGGGCTGCCCTTGGTCTGGCTCGGTGGAGGTACAGCAATGGAGAAATGACCTTGATGTGGCTCCGGCCCACTGTGCAGCATCCAGCTGTCTCTGGGCATGCCTTCATTTGTTCGTGGAGCACTTTGGTGTATTGTTTTGACTTTTATAGTGGTTTGGAGGTGGCATTCCATGTGCAGTACAGAAACACGGCAGCTGAGGCATCCCTGTGATGCACGTGGTGGTGATGTTGGAGAGGGTCCATGTGTAATTTTGGCATAATTTCAGTCACAAAGGTTGGCACAGGGTTGCCAGGGAGCATTATGCATGTGTTACTACTGTGTGTTCTTGGTGGCTCAGCCTTGCCTTGGTATGGCTCCATGTCAAAAGGATGTGGCATGTGGTTGCAAGGTAGAATGCCTAGAGGCCTGTAACAGATTTTGCCCCACTACCTCAGTCAGCAGACTGTTCCCATCTATCCACCACCCTCTTCATGTCAAAGTGCAACCTCACATTTCATGTTAGCCTCCCCCCTCTGGTTTCATGCTATGGTCTATTGCACTGGAGCATTTTGTCTTTTGAAAAGTTCATCCACTTGCACTCTTTCTTCCTGTAATATATTTATATGTTTCAATCATGTCCCCCCTCTCTCATTTCTAATGAGTACATATTCAGCTCCTTCAGTCTGTCTCCATAGTGTCTGGTGTGTACACCTCGCAACATCTTTCTTGAACTCCTGTACAGCATCCATTTTGTGTATGTCCCCCTGGAGACGGGTTCTCCAGCACTGTATGCAGTACTCAAGGAGAGACCACACGTATTATCAATACAGTGCAAGTATAACCGCCATCCTTTGGCTGGTTATACCCCTACCTATTTAACCCAGCATTTGACTGGCTCTTGCTACTGCCTTGTTGCATTGTTTGTCCTTCCTCAGGATCTATGAGATAATGGCACCAAGATATCACTCCTGTTTGTAACCTGCGTTCCCTTACTTGGTAATTTTCACTGTCTTCTACTGCCTGAGTTTGCTTGTATGTCCTGAAGGCCACCCTCTTATCTCTAACCTTTTTAGCCACTTCCCCAGAGAACCACAGTGGTCCCTTTCTTCTCTTTCCTTTGGGTAGCTCTTTGACAAAGAGTTTTGCTTCATTCTCTATGGCTGTCTTAATTGTTCACCACCGCTTTCCCCCCTTGTGACTTACCTGTGACTCCACCTAGGGCTGGCCTCATGAAATCTTGGTGATATAGTGTTGTAGTCATGACTGACTCAGAATGCAGACCATATTTCCGATGGTATCTTGTTGACATCAACAGCATGGATTTCATTGTATCATTTCAAATAGATTTCCTAAGAATCAGCCTAAGGAGACGACCATCAAAAGAAAAATGTGTGGCTTCTTCAAATGGAGATTGTGATGTTGTCGTAGTTGGATTGGAAGTAAATACATCAGTTCCATCAGCAACTAATTCTATTGATCATAACAGTTCAAAAAGATGATCTAATAAGGAATTCATGAGACAGTAGCAGGCACGGATAAAGGCCAATCCTGACATATATAAACTGTTTCGCTAGGCTGAAAATGAACGTGTAACACAGTATAAGATGTCCATGACCGAGGAAAAACAATTACAGTAGAAGGAAAAAGCAAGGATTCAAATGTGAAACTATCAGGCAAGGAAAAGAGTGAACCAAGAAGGCAATGACAGACAGCAGACAAAGGCAGAAACAGAAAAACTGAGGGCACAGTGGAGAGAACAAAAAAAAGAACAGAGGAAAAAATTAACTTTTCAGAAAAGAAGAATCAATGAATGACGGTGAGCACGTTATGCTTTGAAGAAATTGTGGCCCTCAAAAATAAACAAATCTACTCAAATAGGCACTGATATCTCCAACACTGACATTGAATGTACTTTGTCATCAATCTCAACAACTCCAAATGACACTAGGCAGGGCACCATTGTCTCACAAATGCAATATAACAGTAAGGTCGCAAAGCAAAAAGCTGTGTCACGATCAGTGAGAGCCATGGCAGGCTGGCCCAGTGACACTGAGGGTTGAGGCGCTGGATACCACGCCTCATGCCACACCTGCAACCCAGGTTTGGGAATGAGCTTGGTTTGCTGGGGGTCGGCAAGGGAGGGAGAGGATTGAGCATCTGGAGGACAGCTCTCCTCTCCCGAGAGGGACAGGGATCCCTAGTTGGTGCTCGGCTTCCCTCTGGGGGAGGCTGGAGATGCAGCAAGTGCTGATGATGTAGAGAAGGGGTGGGGGAGTGGCAGACATCGGTTCCATGCCTTGACACCAGGGCACTAGCCACTCCCCAAGAAATGGGAAAATTCCCTTCAGCTCTGGTGGAAATGCAGCACTGGAGCTTGCCCTCAATCTGAGGCCACCAGCCTGGCACCCTCCTGACTGATGCTACTGACTGCCTGGGGTCCTGGGGCCCACCTCATCCCCATCTGGAGAGTAATCTAATGCTACATGGGTGATGGAGGACTGTTCAGGTAGGGCGGACTGCAGAGGGATGACTCCTTGGTGCTCCTGAGGAGATCAGAGCTGAAGGGAGGAGAGGAGGAATAAATAGAAAAAAAAAGTGAGAGCCATGCCCAGAAGTCCGGACAAGTTTGTGGATGTTTTATCATCAATAATATCAAACATGACTCCACAAAGACAGAAGGCCTTGTTGGAGAAAGGCATCCTTGCACAGTCAGCATGGCTCAGTTGGTAGCACATCCGCCTCTGGACCATAAGGTTGTGGGTTCTTGTCCCACACCGGGATTGAACTTGCACCTAAAAAATTGCTGGCATCTGAGTGCAGTATTGGGGGTGCTGTACTGCTGGGGTATGCCATCCTTCGGATGAGACATTAAAATGATGTACCTTCTGTCCATCCTGGTGTTGTCCTGGTGGGTTTCCAGGTGGAACTAAAAGAACCCAGGGCACTCTTTGCAAACAGCAGGGAACATTCCCGGTGTCCTGGCCAACATTCCCCTTCCCATAACCAGTTCATGCAATTATCCAGGCTGTGTGTGAGTGATGATGTGTGATGTGGCTGACACCACACATTCAGTCACTTCACTATCAGTCTAGTATTGCTTGTAAAGCACTTTGGGATACTGTGTATGAAAAGCGCTACATAAATGCTGATTCTTCTTCTTCTTCATCAAAGAAACGCTTACATTTCTGTGAAGAAACAGTCAAATCAGTACTCAAACCCATCATAATATCACCAAAGAAGGACAATGTACAACTGAAAAGATTGATACATAAATCTGTCCAAATCAAAAAGAAGTTTAGAAAATGATAGCTGCACCGGGAGTTCGGATTTAGCTGGAACTTACTCTGTGACAACTCAATTTTTGATAAAGACTATTTCATGAAATGGAAAAAAAGAAGTGATTCATTACCACTGTCAACTATTGCAACTGTAAACAATTTTTATCTAAGGGAAGATGTGGCAAGAGAACTGCCACATTGCACATGTTCCAGTAAAGAAGGAATACTTCCAAAAAAGGCTGTATAATCAACATTACAAGCAACATATGAACAATTCAAAGATGAACATCCTGAGGTGTATGTATATATATTCATTTTATTTGTTCAATCATAAAAAAGATCATTACAAAAAGATTCATACACAATAAATATTACATTTTTGCAAATAAATTACAGAAATATCATGCAAGACAGCATATAATTCCAGAATGACTATCTCTGAATTGTACTAATTATTCTTTTCCTTATTTTCTGTAAATTACATAGATAAAGAGCAGTATTTCTAATAATGTAATCATCTTCTGTAGTAAGAAGAATCCTTACTATTATCTCATTCGAACAGTCTTTAAAAGAATCAATAATTGGACACAGCCATCTCTGTCTATCTGCTCTATACCATTGACATTTTAGGACAACATGTTCTAAGTCTTCCTTCTCATTAGAGCCACTATAACAATAAGAAAGATCTTGGTCATAAATCTTATTAAACTTACACGCAAGCACATTAGACAAAAAAAAAATATCTGAAATTTTGCATAAGACCCACGCATATCAGGATATTCCAGATATTCTAAATAATAATGAAAATGATGATAACAATCATTTTGAGTATACCAAATTGCAAACTTTGAGTTCTGTATATAATAAAGATCATTTATCCTATATTTCTGCATGATCAACTGTTTAAGGAATGACCCGTAACTTTTAGCAATACAGATGCCTTGAGTAGTCAATACAAACAAATTCATATACCCCACTGAATTCAAAATCTTTTTTACACAAGACAACCAATTCGACTTTTTGCAGTCCAGAAGTTCCCACCTCATTTTTTCCAACAAACATTTTTTGGAAAAACGCTGGTCTAATATTGAAATAAGCCTAATCCATAGATTTATCATATGAGATTCAGCTAAAGCAATGAGGTTAGAGAGACCCAATTCAGCTCTTACAAACTGTGCTGGAGTTGTTCTTGGAAAACTAATTGCTCTTTTAAGCACTCTAATTGCTGTTTTTTCCAATTTAGTAATATATTTAGAATCCAATATCTCACATCCATAAAGGATATGAGAGTTATATTTCGCATCTAAGGATCTCAAAAGTGGGATAAGTGGATTGCCACCATACTTATAGTTAAACCTACTTATGGCTTCAATGGTTCTTTGATTCTAAATGAGACATCCTCAAAGTGTTTATACCACTTGAAGGAAGATTATATCACAACTCCTAGATACTTATATTAATTCACAAGTTCCAATCTCTTGGACTTTATATACCATTTATATTTACACATTAATTCTCCCAAAACCATGATCTTTGATTTAGTCAAATTGATTTTCAAGAAGTTCTGGTCTGCAAACGTGGCCAACTCATTTAACTTAACTTGAAGTCCCTTGGGGGATAGTGAAAACATTAACAAGTCATCTGCATAAGCAAGAATTCCACATGGATCATTTCCAATTTTTGGAGAATCAGATTCCAAATTATTTATATTAATTAAAAAAATTATTTATATAAATTGAAAATAATAAGGGTGCAAGGATGCAGCCCTGTCTCACCCCACAGTTCATACTAAAACGTTCTGTCAGGCTCCCCCTAGGATTTCTAACTTGGGCCCACATGTCAGTATATAACAATTTAATACTATTTATATGCTCAGGATTAACTCTTTGATTTCTCATAATATACCACAATAGGTCTCTTTATGGTGTCAAAAGCTGACATGAAGTCGATAAATACCATAAATATCTTCTAACTTCTTAATTTAACATATTTTTCTTGTAAATGTTGTAGTATATATAAATTATCAATGGTTGAGAAAGACTCACGAAAACCAGCCTGACTTGGAGACAAACCACCCAATTTCTGTATATTCAAAACTAGTTGATTAAGCAGGATTTTTGAAAATATTTTTTTTCCATAATATCAATTAGACTTATAGGATGATAATGTGCTGGATTCTCCCTATTGCCTTTCTTAAAGATGGGGACAATCACAGATCCCCTCTGTGAATCCGGAATTTGATTGGTAGTTAAACATGTATTGTAAAAATCTACCAATAACCCAACCTATTTTAATTTCAGCTGTTTATAAACTTCATCAGGGATTAGGTCTGGACAAGGAGTTTTGTTATTTTTTAAACTATCAATTGACTCACTTACTTCCATCTTAGAGATAGTAAGATGTGACACCACCTCTTGATTAAATGGAAATATATACTTATGTGACTCTTGGAAAAAAATCTGTTTAAAATAATTACACCAATCACTGTCACCAATTGTACTCTCAATACAATTAAACACCTGCTTACATCCATGAGCTATCAGTTGCCAAAAGGTACTGTCATCTCTATCTCTAATTGCCCAATTCATTAATTGCCACTGATTTAAATAATGTAACTTCTTTTTATCAACTAGTAATTTCCTATTTAATTTCCTTTCCAATCTTAGTTTAACCAAGTTATCAGGAGTGGGTAATTGCTTGGTCGTCCTTAATTGTGCACTTAGCAAGTGCTTCCTGGTATAACATTCATTGTCAAACCAACTTTTCTGATTTTTATTAATATTGTTAAATGCCTCACTATAAATACCCCATTGGATCTTACCCAAAATTTCAAGCACCTTTGATTTTTAGCTCCAAAATCAATACTAGTAATTTTATTATATGTATCAAACAGTAATTCTAGATCTGAGCAAGAGTCTAAATCTGTTATACGAGTCCAAATGAATCTATTCCTACCACGAACCTCTACATTGGTCTTATTAATTATTAATGGAGTTAGAGAATTGTTACTCATAATTTTAATATTAGCAGTCAGAATTACTGGATAATGAGCACTTTCAACCCTATCATCAATTTTAAGTATCCGCCAGAAATTCTGAGGACCTCTCCATAATACCAAATCTATAACTGATTCTGCAACAGCAGTATGAAATGTAAATTCCCCATCAGTGTCACCAAAAATTCTACCTTTCAATGGAAATATACCATTGGATTTTAACAGTTCAATTAACCTTTTACCATTATTATTAATAACTGGATCCTTAAAACTCCTTGGAAGACTAGTGGCTCCAGGATAAATAAAGCCTAATACCGTGTCATCAGCTAGACCATCATAATTACCTATTCTAGAATTAAAATCACCAATCAATAACAATTGATCATCCGGAAAATCTTCGGCTATTTGAATAATTTGACTCTCTAATTTAGACCAGATTTCTTTATCAAAAAATTTTGAAGACCTTGGTGGAACATAAATGTTACATAAAATTATTGAAAAACCAACCCCTAATAACCTAATTATCTCAAAATACCTATTTAATTCAATCAAGGAACAATACACAAAAATGTTAATTCTAACATAAATAATCAAACCCCCAGCTCTCATGCCCAAATTGGACATCTTGCTCCCTGGAAACTGAAAAGTTTGAAAACCATCCAATTTTATCTCATCATCCACTGAATGCCAGGTTTCTTGTAAACAAATCATAGCGAAACCAGATAGATATTCAATAATTCTTTATCTACAAATTTGGCTCTAAGTCCATCAATGTTCCATGACAAAATATTCATAAAGTTATACAAGTCATTTATCTGCCTGTTTGATGTTTTAACAATTGAATCACTAGGGGTATTTATATTTTTTGCGTTTCATCAATCATCTACAGTAGATCTGCCAGTATCCCAAATCTGTTATCAAGTTTCAGATCAACCCCATCACTTAGTCCAGTAATCTTTTGCATTTGTTTATCAGTACAGTCTGTCTCTGAATTTTAACAACATGATTATTTTTGATCAAGTCATATTTGTCGAAAATTATTGAAGATGCAACAGCATGAGTTCCTAATCTATCAAAAAATACAGATTTTGCCAGAATGTTTTCACTAACTTCCTTATTGGAACATAACACATCCACCTGACAATCTTGATGTAAACTGGGATGTCTATAGACATCCAATATTCCATTTCTTCCCAACATAATTCCTATAATATTGGAAAGAAAATTATACAGTGAGAATTTTAACTTATCTCGTTTCTCTATATATATGTCTCAGACCAAAAAATGTAAGTGAGACAGGGCTGCATCCTGCATCCCCCCCAATCATAGATCCAACACAGTCATCCACTAACTCAAAATTTAAATTACCAATGGATAACCCCTCAACATTTCTCCAAATATAATAAAATACCCTTTTATGATGACTAAAAACCTTAATCACTGTCAGTAAATCAGTTGAAGATGTGTCTCTAAAAACAAAGAGATCCTCATCCTCCACAGTGAGACCAACCGTGTCTCTAAAAATAGACATTACCTGATTCTTTAAGAGTTCCTCCAACCCTTGATCTTCCAAATGAAGGCCCAATATTCTGATATAGCTCTTACAATTCAGACATTTGCTACAACCAGCATCATAGATTTCATTATTCCCTTTAGAAACTTCCTGACATAAATTCATAACTTCAGCATCCTGCTTGCCAGTTTTCCCGTCTCCCAACACATTAATTTGTATATTATCACTGGTAATTCCTCTCTCTTATCAGTTGATTCATAACATTCAATAATATTGTGTCAGGCATTTTATATTCATCTGTAGATGACAAATTCCCAAGGGGAACTCTTTTTTTTAGTTCTACATTTCTTGTCTCTTTTATTCTTATTCTTAATAGAACTATAGATATTTTTTTTTTATTTTGTTTTTTACATAATGTACCATGTTGCTGTTTGCACATTATTTGTCCTTGTTTCCCTTTACCCTTCCCCTTCCCCTTTTTAACAGTTTCTCCGTTATTTGTTTCAACTTGAAAAAACTGATTAATTGTACCATCTTCATTAATTGACAAGGATTCCAGGCTATTAGACTTAACTTCATTTAGGACAGGACAACTCACATCCATAGGGCTATCTGGCTCTTCTGGATAAATCATAGAAACAGAAATATCTCTAGTTAAATGACTGGTGTTAAGAATGTCAGTTAAATTATCCAATTTAGCTCCATTAACTGCTATGTTTGTTTTTAAGCTCTCTAATTCTTCTCTCACCATCACAAATTGTTCCAGTAGTATTAAATTAGCTGCATGTTGATTCTTCAAAATGTCTATTATATCCTAACTAAGCGCCATAGGATAATACATCATTGAGGTCTTCAAACACTCTCCATTAGAATTTCCAGGAGTAGCTGAATCAATTATCCTGGGAACATAATTATCCTGACAAACTAACTTTACATTTGAAGAATCTTTGGGGGTAAAATCTGCTCTTAGTGACTTTAAACCTGATATTGTATGTTGCAGGTCTGTCAGTATATCCAAGAAACTAACATTGGGAACAGTTTTGTCTTTCATGGAGAGATTAATAATAGCAGATGTATCAATAAAAGAACTATCGAAATTCTGGACATTATCATTCATGTTCGTTACAAGTCCAGATTGCATCCAATCAGTCTTGACGGAATCCAATAAAGATCTTTCAGAGTTTCCTTCCATGGAATCATCCAATACCCCTTGATTAATATTACATAAGTTTTGTGTCCCTTCCCCCATTTCATCTGTTAAGGCTTCAGCATCAACAGCGATCTGAGGATTTATACAGTTATCAACAATGTTAATATGATCCAATTTTAGGCTCTCTAGATCCATCAAGGAGGACTGAATTATTTTAACACAAATTACAGAATCAGCAAATGCAGAAGATATCAAACCATTTGATGCTGCAGAGTCTACTAAGTCTAGTTCCCCCCTTTGTGAATTTCCCAAATAATCCTTGTTTACCTTATCTTTGGGCTCCCTAATTGGTTTAGCCACACTATGAGCCAGAATACTTGTTTGCTTAGTCAGTTTAACATTACTAAGTTCCTTAACTGACATAGACCTAGAACAGGGACTAGAAATACTTTGTCCTAGAAAGTTCAATGGATTTAAAAATTCTGAAGGTTATTCACACAAAATTCCATAGTGTCATTTTTACTCTTATTAAGTTCTTCCCCATTTCTGATCATACTAGACTCACTTCTAAATTTAGTTAAACTAGTCATTTTTCCTTTTTTTATTTTTAATCTTTGAATTTCCCTTTCTCTTACTGTTCTTCCTAGGAGTTAAGGAAAGAAAGAAAGGGGTTGCCTCTGGATTAAAACCCCCAAGACATCCTTTAACTTCACTATTTAATTGTGCATTGGTAATCACCATATTCCAAAACAAAAACTTAATTTGAGTCCTTGTATAGACCCCTTAATTCCTAACTCTCTACACTCCACGATAAAATTAAAAATTCTCTGAAGGTGACTGTTGTAAGATTCTTTTAATAGCTTCACCACTGGCCACTTCACCACTATAACCACTTCAGTAGCAGCAGAAGCAGAAAGAGGCTCTGAGCAGAAACCAAACACTCTGAAATAAATCCAAAAAGAAAAAGAATTAGACTTACTAAATCAGATAAAATCCGAAAATAAAAATATAACACAAAAATCTTCTGTATCTCAAAAATGCAAAATCAGCACTAATAACATCACGTCAGCACTAACGTTCTACCTGAAGAAACAACAGATCTTATACAAGTATTCATTAACTTGAACTTACTTAGCCATTGTTATCCCAACAGTTGACCAACAATAATCCAGCACAAGACAGAATCCGTGTGTAGAGTGTGTAGAATCAAAAAAGAAAACTAGGAAAAACAAAGATTAGCTCTGACACCTTAATATGCAACCATTAGGCAGAACAGCACTCTGAAAATAACAATAAAAAATTAAAAATTAAAAAACAAACTTAACATAAAATACTTAACCTAACATTAATGTTACACAATTGTTCAAAATAATTTACTCAGAGACAAACTCAGTTAAAACCAATTCAAATATAAAATTACCTTCAGCAGATATCACTATGCACTAAAAGTTAGAGAGTCGAAGAACCAGGATCTGCAGTTTTGTCAGACACGATTATGCCGTTTGCCCGAGCTAATGCTAAAACCCAACTGATGCTCTTTGCACAGCACAAGAGCTTTAAATCCAGGAGGGACACGTGATGTAGACAACCAACCTACAACTATCTTGCTTTAAGTGGCATGAAAAAACAAACAATGTAAACAATATAAAAATAAATGTAGAACCACACAAACTGCATGAAATTAATAAAATCTTGCAAATTAGCGTTATATCACAGACACCATACACACCTCCATCCACAAACCCATACCCATTCCAAAAAAGAGCACACAAGAGACGCCACTATGCAAATGTACCAGTGCAGGTAGAACATTCGAATTAACCATGGACACTCTAAAGATTCTAAAAGATTCTAAATTCACTCAAGTTTTTTTGAAAGACCTTCTCACACTGTTCATTCAGTGGTTTTCCAAAATACAAATCAAATAAGCAAGTTGTGTAAGCAAGTGCTTTCCCCCGACTCAGTTTCTTTTCTTACTCCACACTCACGAAAATCAGCACTGTCTAGGGACCAACTCCAGCTTCCACTATCAAACTTCGGACCATTTAAATTCAAAACAGTGCTGTGCCAGCTTTCTCAGATTTCCACCTCACACGATAGTCCAGCAAAACAGGAGATTTTCTATAGGTTCAAATGATTCTCTTAGTCCACAATCCACAGCCTTACACTGAGCGGCTCGTCCACCGCAGTATAGCAGTACTGCAGTACCAGGACTCCCTGCCACCTCTGGGACTCCTCACCGGTTTGCTGTGAAGAAAAAGAGCAGAAAGAAAAGAAAACACAGGACCAGATAGCACAGAATGGATTAAAAGGAACAGAGAGTTTTAAAAATGATGAGGCAATGGTGGCATACCTTAAAAAAAAAAATTAATGCTTCTCTCTGTTCCATCTAACATGGCTTCTACACAACCTTCTAGTGTATCCCTTCAGCTCCTGCTAGTCGAGTATTAAGGCATAAGGCACTCCTCTTCCTGCTGAAGACAGTTAGCAATCGTATTCTCTTTTGACTGCACAAACTATGTTCAGACTGAGGTGGTAATTGGGTATGGCAGATTTGTGAAAATGCATCCTAAGAATATCAGTCCAGTGTCCAAACATAAGTTGCTTCAATGTTTGGATGAATAATGTCTAAATATTGAAATGAAATTTAAAAGCATTGCCACTAAATGTACTCAGTTCAAAATTCCGGAGTCATCCGTCAAGAACACATTTGAGGCATCTCCGCTTACACTTTGTTCAAAGGAAAGAGAATTCTACAACTTGAAGTGCATAGACAGAGACTGTAACACTTGTGACATCAGTGGTATTAGAAGAAAATTGTCACCATTATTAAGTGAGCATTATGATTCTACAGTGACATGGCAAAAATGGCAGTTGGAGGATGTGACAAACAGAAAGGAGGGGAATGTGAAAGAATATAAACAGATGCATCTAAAACAACATACTGGAATCATTTTGGAATTGATCAAAGAACTAGAAGAAGAACTAGAAATCTTTGCAAGGCATCTTTACAATTCCAAATGGCAGGCCAAACAGTCCGATTATATCAGAAAAAAAAATGTGCCAAATGGATGGCTTGTATATTGCTTGGATTTCGATGAAAATTACAATTGTCATTTCCAAGAGGAGGCACAGAGTGCCCACTGGGCTTACAATCAAGTCATAATTCATCCGGTCATTGCTTACAGTACTACAGGTGTCCACAACCAAACTGTGGGATGGTAATGCATAATGCGTTGATCTTCATCAGAGATGACCGTAAGCATGACTTTCATGTGGTGCATCACTTCTCGCACTTAGCAACAGAATATCTGAAAAATCAGGGAGTACAAATATCAAATGTAATTCATTACTCTGACGGTGCACCAATGCAGTACAAAAGTTCGGGGAACTTCACTGATACATCGTTTGGCATAACAGACTTTGGATTTCCAGTAGAGAAGCACTTCTTTGGAAGTCAGCATGGAAAGGGTCCATGTGATGGGGAAGTTGGTGTGCTCAAAAAGAGTGCTAACACAGCTGTAACAGCAAGACATATTGTGATTAGCAATGCACATGACTTATTTATCTATGGGAAATCAAATTTGACTGCCCCAAAATCAGAGGATGAGCATGTGCATGTTCGGAGAACGTTCTTCTTCATTAAAGAAATGGAAATCAATCACAAATATACACAGAGAAGCAACATTAAAACTTTACCAAACATGCACATGACTCCCTGTGTCAGAAGTATTGAGCCATATGTTATTTATGTGAAGGAAAGGACCTGCTTCTGTGACAACAGCATATTCAATGAAGGACAGTGTGAAAATGCAACATTAACCATTGATTGGAAAATGTATTGTTTAAAATCTGGGAAAGAGATGGCTAGATCGGCAACAGATTTGAGACTGCCCTCACCACCATCACTACCACCACCACCTTCACCACCATTGCCAACACTACTACCATCCTCACCTGCACCAGCAGAAGCATTTTCAAGTTCAGAAGCTGTACCAGTGTCACAAACAATAACACAGTAATCAAAGAAGAATATAATAAAGACCTAAGGCACCCCAGTGGTATGTGCAAGGTCAAGTAGAGCCAAAACATCTCCAAAAGCAACCTTCATGTCCAAGTCACTAAAATGGTAAGTGTTAATCATACTTTTTCCCCTGTTTTGATTGAGGGTTGAGGGATAGAAGTGGAGGGGTCTTACTAGTACGAGATTTACTCAGTACAATCTTTTTTTTGCAGGGACGTCAATGCTGGGAGCTTTGTTGGTGTCAAATTTCTGACGGGGAAAAATGTTATTGCAGTTTACCTTGGTGAAGTGATGTTATCCACAGCTACAGAAGTCACAGTTTAATACCTGTTGAGGCTCAGAGGCAATACATACGCTCGCTGATGAAGACATTGTTGAGTATTCAATACAACCATTCAATGACATTTTATGGAAATTCGGTGTTCCCTTAAAATCTGACCTTAAACACTTGTCGTTTTCTGATGATGACTGCAGACAATTAACATCTACAATGTCAGAATGTAGAATATTGTTCAGGTGATGAGCAACTGTTTCTCATTCTGTTTTGGATATCGCACTATAAATGCATTTAAATCTTGAAGAAGTGTGCATGGGTTTTCACTCCTTGAGTGCAGTTGCTATCTGATTTTGTACTCTGATTAGCTGGGCTGATCACCCATTTATTCCTGCAATGGCCCTGCAAACACACACACACACACACACACACACACACACACACACACACACACACACACACACACACACACACACAGAGCTTGGCCTCCAACAAGGAACAAAATATTTTGATGCAAGCATTTGCCCAGGTTGTTATTTCTACAGCTGTACTGACTTAAAGGTTTCTTATGGGGCCAGATCTTTTATTTATTTCATGGTAATTTCTTGTAATATTAATTACAGTGCTAATGTTGGGGAGAAAATGTTGATGTGTAAAAAGGTTTCTTTGTTTTTTTATGTAGATATTACTGTTAGATGTTTATTGAACTTCACTTCCTGTATAACAATTTGTACTTTTGGCATGATATCAGTATTGTTATACAAAATATGCCTCCCCAAGCAAAAAAAGACAAAATTTTTTTTTTAAATCTTTAAGTCCTCATTAATGAACCCTGCTCGAGAGACATGACCAGTGGCAAAGTGAAAGGCACAAGGGCCTGCAAGAGTAAAGACAGTAGCAAAGTAGCAATGTGCAACACTGTTGTTCGAGATAGTGTGTAGGTGACAGAGCACCTGAGGCATAGCAGTCAGAACAGTGGCAGTGGGAGTCAGTGGGGTGAAGGCGTAGTGACTACCACTGACCTTTTGGCAAGCTGCAGTTCATTGTTGGGACATTTGGTGACTGATACTGAATCTACCAGAGATTCTACTACCTGATGGTAAGTGAGCAAAGTGGATGACTGACCATACAATCCTTCCATAAGGTGACCCTATGTAAGGACTGTAAGGTTACTCATCCACCTTGTCCACTCACCACATACATGGGTGTAGTGCAGTCTCTGGTGGACCCTCGGGTCAGTAACCAAATGATCTAATGACCTCCAGTTTGCAATAAGGTTGGTATTGCATCACTCATGGTCTTCACCCACTCCCATCACCATACTGTAAGTGTTATCAGGTGCTTTGTCACCCTATACACACTCCCCAACAACAATGTTGCAGGTGGAATATTTCCAGGTGGTGTCCCAAAATTCTGCATCTGATATTGTGCCAGGAATACACTTTGTTTATTTAAATTCTACCCCTACTATTAAACGGTTTTCATAGTTAGCATTGGTAGAAACAGAGTTGGTTAATGTGGTATGAAGCCAATCTAGAAATTTATGAACCCAAGATTTTTGGGTCTGACCACCAACATCTGAATCCGGGTCAAACTGACTTCCATTTTACTATTGCATTCATTGTAAATATCCAAAGATAAAATGATTTAACTAATGTACTCACTGCTGGCATGGTACTTTATTAATGTGTTTGGGCCATTTGGTTGTTAATTAATCACTAATAAAAGTTGTACATTGTATTTTGCATGTTGTATTGCTGCTGTAGTGTCCGCGTTACCCACAGTAGTAGTAGTATGAGACAAAGATGGTCACATAATAAATCAAGTGCAATTAAGTGATTTGTTTGTGTTTATCTTACTGCTTATGGTCCAGCTTAATTGTGAAAGGCATGTAGACTGGGCATAATCAGTATAAGCATGAAGTAATGAAACTTTAGTAACCTCTTTTTTGTATTTTCACTGCTGTCTACGTTGGAGGATAAATAGCAGCACAAAGGTATGGAAGAACATCAAATCATTAAATGTTGTGAGGCTGCACTGTTTGGGGGTGTTCTTAATGTTCAGAAAGTATGAAATAGAGTAGATCAAGGATTTGAAGCAAAACCAGGCTGGGTATACTGTAAATACACTACTATCATGCATTCCAGTTCTACAAGGAAAGGATGGAGATAAAAAAGCTAACATCAATGAGTTTTAGAGAAGGTAAGCAATCTTAAGATGTGGGTTTTCATCTTTTTTTTTTATTTAGTTGTTTAACCAGGTGAGACACACTAAGCTGAAAGCTTTTTTACAGGTGTAACCTGGGAGCACAGGGAAGTTAGGTGACTTGCTCATGGTCATACAGTATGCAAGTGGAAGCTGTGGGATTCAAACCCAGGTCTGGTCTGCTAAATGTCACCAGATTTGCAGCTCAGAGCCTTAAACCACTGCGCTATACTGCCTCCCCTTACCTCATCTAGAAATAATATGATGAAAACAGGGATGACAGTGTCCCTTTCAATATTTAGAACAAGTAACCCATGAAATAACATAGCCACTTATTTATAATTTTGGAGCTAGATACGTTTTCTCTTTATATTCTGATAAACAATTATTGTCTCCAGAGCCCTGCCCAATAAAACACAGACTACCATTTGTGTGGATGCTAAGTTGGCGATTAATTTATTATAATCTCTTCCAAATGTCCACTTCCACAATATTTTCATCAGCAAATTTTACAACCTTATGTTCATCATCATCTTTATTATACACAATTTCCATAAACCACATTTTTCCTCATTGTTTTCTCTTCTCGTCCCCCAGACATACATGTGGGGATCACTGTCTTCATTTTCTTCTCTCTCATTGGGTATGTGTGTACACCCATACCACTCATCTGTCTGGTGTTGTTCTGTGGCCCTCTTAGTCAGATTATTCTACCCCCCTTTCTCCTCCCCTTCCCTTTTTTCTGTGCCCCTTCTTCTTCTCTGCTGTCCACCTTCAGCAGTCCTGGCAGAACTGCTGTCCACCTTCAGCAGTCTGTCCCTCTCCCACACACCTACCCCTTCCTTTTTCCACTAGCCCACCTCCAGCTTGCAATGGATGGTGGGCATCTCTCCAAGTAGGTGCTCTCTTCACTTTTTTTTTTTAAATGGCCTGGCCCTTCAATTCTGTTCAACCCTGTGGCTGAGGACCATGTCCCTCTTCCTGTTTCCTCCTCACCTGCTGGAGGGGCACGACCACCTTGATGCTCATATGTATCCCCATACTCCCTTCCAGATAGATAATGACCTTTTGCTTAAAATTATCTGTCAACCCTACTCCCTTCCAGATAGGCTTATTCTATGTCAGCCCGGTCTGCACGTCCTGGAACCTTCAGGCTCTTGTCTGACAGTTTTGCCTAAGAAAGAGTCCCCCTCAGGCCCAGCATCTGATCTCTTCTTCCACCCTATGGTTCAATGAATGACCTATTTTCTGTGTGACATACCTCACTTAGGGTAACCAATGGGCCACCCAGGCTATATAATATTTATTATATATGTGTGTATATATATATATATATATATATATATATATATATATATATTTATATAATCTCTCTTCTGTCACCCTCCCCCCCTTTTCTCAGCAACCTCTGCCATTGCCTTGTCTGGATTGGGAGAGAGAAGTTCCCGTAAGGACCTCCCCCCGAATACAAAATCCATTCATCACTCAGGGAACTAGAATCCCCCTAGTTAAACCCATTCCACATCTCTGGATGTTTATCAGTCCCTGTTCCCCATTTGTCACGCTCAGCCCCAGAACTTGTCAGAAGGAATGAGAGGAGGGACCCCTGGTTCCCCGCTCTTCTTCACTGTGGGAACCAATCATCAGCTGTCTCCACTTACCATTTTTTCCCCCTTCCCACTGAGACTGTGTCCCTGTTCCCTGGTTGTCCAGCAGAGACCCCTGACCATACACTTCTGGGCCTGTGCATGCAACTTGATATTTACACTACGGTGCTGCCCTCTTGTCCACCTGTGCTATGCTGCTATTTCATGTGACAGGCTGATTTCCTTAAATCTGTACACCAAGCTCATCTGCTCTCCACCAATGAGGAGGCTGTTGGTCCTGTGGTACTCCCTAAACAAACCCCCTTACTCATTGTGTGTTGTCACTGACTACTAATTATGCTCTGCTAACAGTTTGAATCCCACTTCTCCTTTTCCTCTTCCATGAAAACCAAAGTTGGAAATGATTGACCTGCCCCCATGTAAGCATTTAGGCTTCTTCTCTTTTATATACCATTTTGCCACTTTGCACATAGCCTATCATACCGGGAAGATTGAGTACAATACTCACTTTCCCGTAGGCTGCCAGGGGCATGTGGCTCCCAAAACTGCATAGGTGTCTAAAATGCAGCCTCATGGGTAACCTAGGATGCGTTGCTGCCAAATCAGTCTTTGCAAACCCCCATCCAATTTTTATGCCACCTATGTGTCCCGCTATTATTTCGTTAACTTGGTAGCATGCAATGGTCTAGCACTGGGTGCGGAAAGAATACTAAAGTCGTCCCGCTAACCTGCCAGATGCACTCTATAGCTTTTCCCTACTCATGTACCAATAGAAATAACTGAAATGGTTGCTCTTATTTAATTGTCCTGTTGGCCCCCAGCCACTCTGGCTAGTGAGTAGACAAAGATTCCCCCCTTTTTTTTGATCTGCTGCTTCCGATCACCTATATACCCTGTGGATCCTAGCTTCTGACCCTCCCCTAATCATCACTAGTCATTCTTCCCTACGCCGGCCTCCCTTCCCAGCTTGAAAGGATCATTGGCCATGGTTGATTGCTGCCTGACTGGCAACAAAGGTAAACTTATTTCTTGACCCCTCCCTTCCAATAATGCTTGCTCTTCCCCCAGCTCACAGGTTGCCCCTGTCCCTTCCCAGCATGGGGGGATCTTGTCTGAATCAGGGGTGCTACCCTGTACCCACACTACCCTCCTGTGCACTACCCTGTGCCAGCCTGAATACATCTTTTCTTGAGTGCGTGTCCTGGCCCAAACCGGTAGCCTTCCTTATCACCCTTGCCTTGTCCACCTATGTGGCATTAAAACCTGCCATAACACATCTTTTCTTGAGTGTGCATCCTGGCCCAAACTGGTGGCCTTCCTTATCACCCTTGCCTTGTCCACCTACCTGGCATTAAAATCTGCCACCTAAATCCCAGATTTACTATCATAAATCCCCCGAGTCACCCTTAAAGAAATTACTGCCTCTTCCATCATGTCGTGCATACCCCTATTCCTCCAACCCCCATTTAATTCTTCCTAATACCCTCCTGGGGTGCCCTCTGGTACACCCCTAACTAACAGAAAAGTGTGTGTTTTTTTTAATACCCCCCTTTGTGGGGTAAAGGGGCCCTGCCCCCCATTCTGCTTTCTTCAACCTCCATTTTTTGATTGCTCTATCCGGTTTTCTCTAAACCTGTGACTTGAAGACCCTCAACCCTGTTCTAACCCCTTCCCCACATCTATCCTGCCAGGCCTCTGTTGTATTGACCCAATCCTTCCTTTCAACCAATGCCTGCAGGTCACTAGCCACCTTTGCACTCCTGCTGTTCATCTAACTACCTCTCCACTCACATAACCTGACCTGTTGCTTACAACCTGAACCCCCCCAGTTCTCCCCCCCACTACTTACCACTGTTACACACACCATATAGTAATACCCTCTGGTGTGAGGCCCTTCTTTCCTGTGTTGAGGGGATGGCCCAGTCCGTGCTTTGCGCTAATGGGCTCATTGATGGCCATTGCCCTGAGGCCTGGGGGTTGCTGTATCCACAGGAGTCACTGCCGCCTCTATGGTGGCCTGTGGATTTAAAGGGGTGGTTGAAGGTGTTGGGGCAGACCAGGCCAATGGTTCTGTGACCAGTGCTAGTGGTGGTCATAGACCTGTTGACACTCTGGCTGTAGAAGCCTTAAGAGCCCACCTACTACCCTTCCTACTACACCCTTTTCCAGACCTCTTTCCACTATTGCCCCCTCTCGCATTCCTCCCCACTCATCCAGTGCCGTGGTTGCACCCACCCACCACGGTACATAACGACTCTGCAACCTTCATCTTCACTGGTTGTCCCTCCAGGGTGCCAGCTGATGCAGATCTACAACTTTGAAGCTGAAAATAATCACAGAATAATGTTAATATTAACCAACAGACTTCTCTCTCTCTCAAATATCCCCCTGACCCTCCCCAGGGTATTTTTAGTGCGCTTACCCTGTCCACCAGTGAAATTCCTAAATAAACTCTTTTTTTTTGTATTGCAGGATGAATCCCCTGCAGTTCAAAAGGTCCTTGGCCAAAACTTCCATTCTCCCTGTCCTATTTTCCATCTATTTATTTATTCATCTGTAGTATATTCGTTTCTGTCCCTAAGTGATGACAAAACCCATTGCTATGTACTGTTGTGTGTGTCTAGAACATTCCTACCAATGGGATCGGCCCACTGCAAGAGTACTGTCCCAATCAGGTGCCCCAGCAAATACCTTGACATACTGATAAACCCAATACCATCCTGTCCCCTGCCTCATAGCAAATAACAAATTTCTGTCCAGAAACCACCTACTGCTGTACCTTGTTGGCCTCATTCCCCCCAATTTGTAGCAGTCATATATAGTATTACTGTATTTCTTATTATTTTTGTATGTTGTCGTTCTTCTGCGCTGCACCTGCCCCAAACCAGTCACGACCTCCCCCCCAGCCACATGCCTATCTTAAAATGGTGGCTGCCATGTGGTCTACCAAGTTGCTAAAATGGCAGCCAAGCAAGGGGATCGTGGCCTACTCTCCATCAGTCACTCTGCCCTTGTTGCACTAGCTG
The DNA here is from genome assembly GCA_016271365.2 of Neoceratodus forsteri. Classification (NCBI taxonomy): domain Eukaryota; kingdom Metazoa; phylum Chordata; order Ceratodontiformes; family Ceratodontidae; genus Neoceratodus; species Neoceratodus forsteri. The sequence continues at coordinate 628,535,828 of CM057452.1, read as the reverse complement.
CACCACCTAATGTTTATGTCTTATCCCCATCATCCCCCGCTTGTTTTATATATATATTTTTTTTACTCTTAGTTTCTCTTTTCCTTAGTGCCCTTTGCTATGTGTGTTCATCTGTCCTGCTGCTTATTTTTGGCATGCCATGGAATGTCTGGCTTTTGTATCATTATTTGGGTAACCCAGAGCCTGTCAGGTGCTCAGTTTGTTCCTATAAGATAACATTGCAGGACCTAGGATCTGTTCTTCCAATGCAAGGCAAACAAATGGCCCCTCTGTTCAAACATTCTTTATTGTACATTCTAATATCTATTCTTCCAATGCATGGGCACTTCAATAATAGTCTCCATTATAGCATCAAACTGAATCAGCAAGGCTTGAAACCTGGGCCCTTTACCAATGTTTAATGCCCCATCTAATGAGCTTTTGCTTAAAATTATCCATCAACCCACTCCCCTAATGAATTTCATTTTCTATCTCCAACTGGGAGCTTGGTCTCCCTTATCTAAGATGGTGGCCACCTCATGGTCACCTGTGTTCCATAGAATGGTGTCCACCAAACCACAGACAATGCTCACCAAATTGCACCCACGTATCTATCAAAATTGGCAACCAGGAATCTGGGTCCCTCCTGCCCTCTATCATTGGTTAGAGGGTTGGCCACCTCCCAGAATTGCTGTCTGCGTTGGGCTCAAGGTGGGAAGATAACAAACTCCTATTCACAAAAAACTGTTTTTTTTTTTATTGCGGTACCCTGTATGGACACTCCATCACATCCCACTGTCCCTGGCATCCCCAACACAGTCCCAAGTGCCCCTTAGGCCAGCTTCCACTACTCATCCCTCAAACCGTCTTTTAACCCCCTAGGACTTGAACCTATGGCTCCCTGTGGGACCGCGTTTTAATTCTAACTGCAGTTACCGGATTCTGGTCTGACCTGGGCATCTATATCTGCTCCCAACACCGTTTCTCTTTAGATCCTGCCTGGAACCCAACTCTGCCTCTGTCCTCCTCTATTGTGTTCACCAAGGGAGTACACACTCAAGCTAGTGCCTTAGCAAATCCTGCAAAACCATGCTTATGTCTCCCCCAAACCTCTGATCCTACTAAGATTCAAAAACTCATAACACTCCCCACCATGAACAGCTATCCAGCCCCCACCCCACCAGCATTACATGGGTCCTCTTAGTCCACGTGTTAGCCATAACATCTCATGCTCTCCTGGCTGTTGCAAGCATGGTGCTGCTATTGGCAGCCTCAGCTAGCCAGCCCACTGTCCCACCAACATTACATGGGACCTAACATCCTGATGGTATCTCTAACATCCCAGCAACTTTTCCAGGCTGCTACACATGCAGTGCTGCTGCTGGCACCCCCATCTTAAATTCAGACCACTCGGTCTGCATCCAAAACCACTAGCACTCCTGTTCTAAGTTTGAGCTCAACACAGCTCACGGTCACATTGTCCTACCTGCTGGTATTTTCTACTACTTATCTGCAGCATGGCACAGGCTGAATGAAAACCCTTTAGCAGCCCTGTTGCCAGCAACTTTCTACCAGGCGTAGCCTGGTCCATTCTTCTTGATAATGTTTTGGACCAAACCGATACATTTTAAACTGCCCTACATTGCCTGCTTAATTCCCTGTGCCTGACTTCCTTCACTTTCCTACAATATGACCATTGATCCTGCTGCATAGCCTCACAATAGCATATATCCTTATCTTGTTTACTTACCCCCTGTAGCCAAAACAACCATCTCACCAACAAAATCACTGTAGGATCCCCTGAGTCAACCAGCTACCAAAAATCTCTCTCCCTGGCTCAAACGCTACCAAATACTTAACAGAAAATTAAAAGAGAAATAAAATCAGGTGCTACCCTGATGTGCTATATGATGTAATTGCCAACCAATGTGCTTCTTAGTAAAACTGAATTTTTTACAGAAGCAAAATTGTGAGCTTTCTCTGCCTTGCTGGCCCATTTTAAACCCCCACTTGCTCACCTCTCTCTGTCTCTCTTCCTTATCCAATCACCTTCCCCTCTCCTGGCATGATGTCATGATGCTCCACCCCCTTTCTGAAGTTCCCCAGCCTATCTCTCTCCTTGAGTGGCATGCCATCAGCTCCACTCCCCCAGCACCCCAACCCCTCCCACCTTTCCTGCCACTTGTTCCATGCCTAACATCCACCCTATTGTACAGGGCCTGAGACAAATGAGTCTGCCTTTTTAGGAGGCAAACCTACTTCAGGAAATATTGTGGAAAAGGCAATTTGTATCTATTAAGACTTTAATAAGCTAAAATAATAATGTTTGCAATTAATTGCAAATATGGTTAATACAAGAGGACAGAGAAAAAAATCAGGTAGTTATTCCGCATTACTTGGTGAACTAGTGATAATTAGAAAAAAAAGGTACAACTAAGGTTAAAGAGACAAAGAGCAAGCAAACAAAAATGACTGAACACATGACTTTATTTAAATAATTTGAGTCAGAAAAAACTTTCTCATCTAAAATTAGAACATGTAGTTCTTTGCCAACATTTAATAATATTGATTTGGAGGTGGCCAACTCATTACAGAAAACATCTGTGCTCCTTCTGATGGTACTGTACTTAATTCCTCACATTGTGTTGAAAATAAAGAAAATGGGCTAGAAAATGAGAGCTCACTAGGTGAAAAATCACAGGGTAATGACTTTCTTTTGGGATCTTGTGAAAATGATAGTATAAATGAAGAATAAAGTTAAACAGAAGCTACCAAAGGGATAATATTACAATATGGAACAATGAAATGAAAAACGTCTTACAAGATTTACATCAAACAATACTGGGGTTAAGTGATATGGAAAGAGATATAGAAACAAAATATGATGAGAACCTAAAATATAATACAAGCAGGAATGCTTGTATGGCAGACCGTAATAAAGAACAGGGGACTGATCAACATTGTACTCCTTTGTTACTCAGTGAAGATATAATTGAACTATTAAAAAATCTACATAATGTTATTTATTATTGATGCAACAACTGATCATTGTTAAAATTAGTTTGTAATTAGCAAGGCAAGAAATAGCATTAAACAGAGCCCAATTAGATAATATCCTTGACAGGTTAAATGTCTTGGCTCCGTTAAAAGAATCCTCATCCAGATCTTATTAGCAATAAATGAAACAGCACACAAAGAACACACGTTTAAGATCTGATTTTCGTAGTTTAATAATAGAGGGTAAACAAACTAATTCTGGCTGCAATAGTCTAAGCAAGCCTAAAAGAAAAGAAAAGAAATAAAATCAGAGGGAAGGAATATTGAGCTGTGTAAGGGTGATAAGCAGGAGAAACTTGAGTGTAATACAGAGATAAGTAATCTAATTGTTTTGACCCCAGAAAGTTATTACTGAGAATATTACTACTGGGCCAAGAATAAACAGTGAGCAAGAGAAACCATTAAAATCAACTGATTTATAAGGATAATTAGCTAAATTGGTAGTGTATTGTTGAGGGAGCAATGGACAAATACTGTATGCTTTCTGATACCTTACAGCCAGATAATTTTTATATGTCAAGCCAAGACTGTGTACAGGAAAATGAATATAGGAAGAGTTGACAGACAGCACTAGTAAATACATTTAATTTAAATAGTGTAAACATAAATCTGATGAAAGCAAGTAATGAAACGGCTATAGAACAGATTCCAATGGAAGATCCCCCTACATTCCCTTTCCTGAGATGTATATGATCAGGTAACTGTTTAGACGTATCTAGGGATAATATAATAGACTATATAGATACATAGATACATAGACAATGTCTTCAGATAAGGCCTATGGCCCACCCAGTCTGCCCATTTGAGCTTGTAAGTTAACTTTATGTTTTCCTAGAAGTCTGTTGCCCCTTAACTATGACCTCCACAATTCCTTTATGTCTATCCCATGCATTCTTAAATCCCAGGATTGTTTCAGCCAGCACCACTTCCTCTGGCAGGGTGTTCCACTTGTTCACCACCTGTTCTGTGAAGAAATTCTTCCTCAAATTTCCTCTGAATCATCCTCCCTCCAACTTCTTCCCTTGCCCTCTAGTCCTGGAACATCTTTTTTGCTTAAAAATAGAGTATTCCTGCACCCTGTTCCTCCCTGTAAGATACTTGTATGTCTCTATCAAATCCCCTCTCTCCCTCCTCTCCTCCAGGGAGTACATATTCAATTTCTTCAACCTGTCTTCATAGGACTTATGATGCAATGCATGTACCATCTTTGTTGCCCTCTTCTGAACCTTCTCTACCCTGTCTATATCCTTATGTAAGTAAAGTCTCCAGAACTGTACACTGTACTCAAGGTGGGGCCTCAGTAGTGTCTTGTATAGTGGAATTATGACCTCCCTTTTCCTGCTGGTGATGCCCCTGCCTATGCATCCCATCATCCTATTTTCTTTACCTGCTGCCTTGTCACACTATTTCCCTACCTTGAGCTCATAAATAAAGAGTTACATGCTGAGGTCCACTGTGCTGATATAACGGAAATAAAATTTATCCTAAGGGAACCTATTGCAATATTAGATGTACACTTTTCCCCCCCTGTTGCCAGTTATGTATGATCAATACTGCTGCATTACAAGAACAGGGCAGATCCAAAGCATGTATGAATAGAGAAGATTTTAACAGAATAATGCACCTCAATAAGAAGGATCAAGATGTGCCAATTTGATTGACATGTTTGGTTTGCCAGTGATGTATAGGGAGAATAACCATAAACTACTTAGCTCAATATGCTATTTTGTTACTAAATTTCTAAACCTATGCTTATGTAAATATGGAATTTTAAAAATATGGCAGAGTCATGTGAGTAGTCAAATTGATATACTGGTCATAAATAAGGAGGTGGCTGACAGAATTTTGCTTAGATCAAATGTCATGGATAATATGGACCTGTACATTTTGCTTTCTGATGAGTCTTCCTTAAACAAACATTCTAGTTAGTAGTTACATATGTCCAGAAATTCAGAATATCAGTAACATGTGTGAGTATTATCACAGATGATGTCAGCTTGTGCTGCTAACAAATAAATATATGACCTTAGTAGGCTATCAGGACTGAATTAATGATAATAAAGGCAATAGACCGAGTAGCTCAGCTGATACTGATCTGGATTTTTAGCCACTGAGGACACAAAACAGAAAAAATAAGAGTTTAATTTTTTAACTTGTAATATTGCAGGCCTTGAACAGAAATGTCTGGATGTGGACTGGACAAATTTTGTTTCTAGCACTGATGTTATTTGACTCCAAAAGACATGGCATGATGCCAATAATAATATTGCCCTCAATGGCTTTGAGCTGTTTCACTAACCAGGAACAAGAGAAAGTAAATATGGCAGACTGCCACGTGGTCTTGTAACATATGCTACAATTGGAATTTTTAACAAGACCTCACTTTATTTCAAATCTTCCAATTTTCTTTTTGTACTTGTTGAAATTCTGGGAATTAAAGTAGCACTGGTGAATTGCTACAGCCCACTTGCTGCTTCAATTTGTTTTTTATTCAGGTATGTGGGATACTTTTAAAAGAATCTTAGATGATTTATCATCCAACTTCCTTCATGGGAAATTTTGTTTATCAGTGACCAAAACACCAGGATTGGAACCTATGATGGATATGTGGACAGTTCAGTGTTCGGGTATATTAATTCCATTAAAGTAATGCCCACAAGGAACACTAAAGATACAAAAAAACAGCAAAGCAGGGTTAATACTCACTGGTACATTAAAAGAATATAACTTATACCCCTTGAATGGGTGAATTCAGGACAACTATAAGGGTAGCTGTACATTTTTAAGATCAATTGGAATGTCTCTTGTAGTCCTTATCATCTGGTCTGGAAGTGTTCATGCCTGGCATAGTCTCCACATGATTACTAAGCCTGAGAGTGACCATCTCCCTATTTTTTAGACAGTTTAGTCCTAGTGGAAGGGATGACAACTCCCCCAAAGCTAAATTTACAGAAATAAGACTAAAAAAAGATAATATGGGACCTTAATTTAGAATCATAGATAAGTGTTATAAATGAAAACATTCTTCAACCGTCAGAATGGTTGGATATTCTGAATGCCAATGCAGAAACTATGTGGTCATATATTTCAACATTATATGATAAAATTATTGAAAATCTATATATTGCATGTACCCTATGACAAAGAAGAATCCAATACCATGGTTGGTTTGATAAAGAGTGTATAAAGTATAAAAACTATCTGAGGAGATTAATTAAGAATGTTAAAAATACTAAAAACAGGACAGTATTTAAACAAATAATTCTGGAAAGAAAAAATATCAAAAAATGTTTAACAAATAAAAAAATCCACATTACATAAATTTTTGGGGTAAAATGTTTAAAGCAGTTAAAGATAAAGGACAGGATTTTCAATGGTCCAACTGTGATGCAAGGACCTTACGTCAAAAAAGAATAACACAAGGGTCACCTTGTGACACACATGGCCAAATCTGATTTTGGAAGGATTATAGGAGAATCAAATTTTAACTGGCATACCGGGCACCCAAAAAAATGCCACAATTAGCCCTTGCTGTGCTGCTGTCCAATATATCAGTCGTGAATTACTATGTGTTCTACTTCTGTCAGCAGCCTAAAAGTTAGTTTCAATAAAAGAGTTCTAGTTGCCTATAAAATCTTTAAAGCTGAAACAAGCTGAAGGACTTTATGGAATCCCGGCAGAAGTATGTAATGTCAATACTGCACTATGGTGTAGACCACTGATGCTGTTCTGTAACACATGCAATGAAGAGGAATTCCTACCATATTCTTGGCAAAGCTCTGAGTTTGTTCCAATCCATAAAAAAGGCATTCTCTCAGAGCCAACAATGTATAGGCCCATAAGTCTCCTTGATATCAATCTTAACATTTTTTCAAAAATAATTCTAGAAAGACTAAAAATTCAGATACATAATACAAGAGGACTGAGTTAATTGCAAGCAGGGTTTAGAAGTGGATATTCTACAATAGATAACTGTTTTGTGCTAGCACATCTAGTAGAAAAATATGTTTAACTAAGGAAACAAAGACTATGTGTTGTATTTATAGATTATTCTGATGCACTCGACTCAGCCTCCAGATCAGTTCTCCTCCTACAAAGAGGAATAGACCCAGCACTGGTTCAAATTATTTCAAATCTCTACTCAAGCACTTGGGTGCATGTTAGATGTGGTTAAAATGGAGAAGTGACTAAAGTATTTCCAACAAACAAGGGTGTAGACAATGGTGTGTACTGACACACACTTTATTCTGTATATATGTTGACAACTACTTAAGGAAATTTAATTTTTTTTATTCAAATTCACTAAAAATAAATTCTTGTATATGCCCCACAATAGCATATGCAGATGACCTGATTGTCATGGCTCTGACAAAAAAAATATCTGAAAAAAATAGATTTATGAGAAGCAAAATCTAAGGAACTCAGATTATCAATCAATTTCAGTAAAATTCAAATAATGATTTTTGGACCAAAAAAAGATTTGGGTAATTGATATTAGGATCAAAAAAGATTTGGGTAATTAATATTTGGGCAACCAAAGTCTTCTGTAACTACTTGTTATGTTTACCTAGGTCTGACTTTTGCAGCAAATGGGTGTTAGTCAAAGCATGTTAATAATAGCTAGCACATGTTAAAACACACTGTGAGGCCAAGAAAAATTTAATAATGCATATGTGGGCTTTTCATTAAAGCCACTCATTAGTGTTCTCAGAGCAAAAACTATAGCCCAACTGACTTATGGCATGGGAGTGTGAGATGTAAAAAAAAGAGATATTTTAGCTGTCTCTATTATTAAACTGGTAAGAAGATTTTTAGGACTGGGACAAGCATGCCCACAGCATACATAAGATTGGAACTTAGTCTGGGGAATATCAATACTGTTTTAGATATTTGTAAACATAACTATTGGTTAAAATTGTACAGGATAAAAAATGACATATTGCCATATATTTGTCTGGCTGAGAAAAAGGCTTGGACTTAATAGAGATGTAACAAGTTTGATTGGTATAGGACCTTTCTAAGTAACACAAAAATATATAACTTAACATTCCTAAATAGATACTATGAGAAAAAATATTACTTTGAGCCTTAACTGTAAGTCGTACATTAAGAAGAAAATCTGTAATTATTGGGCCAAAAATTACCTTACACTCATTTCAAACTCATGTTAATCAAACTGGTTTACATCAAATAATGCATATTTTGGTTTAAATTATATTTGAATGTGCTTATCGATCCAAAACTAAAAGGAATATGTATTAGTTACGAATCTGAAATGTTTAAAGGTAAGGTATTAAATGCATGGTATAACAAAACTGTAATGAACAGTCCCAAGTTCATCTGCTCAGTGGGAGAACAGGAAGACCTTATGCATATTTTGTTGTAATGCCCATGGTATACTAAATTAAGATAATTTTTGCCCTCACCTTACTGTGAAGTAGGAAATGCTGTGGATAAACTTGAACTTACTTCAATTGTTATACACACAGAAAATGAGGTGATTATTCTTAGATTAGAAAGATACCTTATGATAGCTAATAATGTAAGAAAAAAATGTAAAAGTTTTATGGAGATGTTATTGATTCTTAAGGTCATTCTCTGTTAGATCTGTCAGCCCGTAAAATGTCAGATTGAAATTACATCTATGATTACTGTATTTGTATGATGCCTCCTAGTCTTGACTACTATCCAATACAAATTTTATAGATTGGATATTGTACTGGAGAAATTGCCCTTAGAATCTTGCAGAACCTTTGAATTTCCATCCTGTCTAATATTATTTGGTCAAGGGACACATATGTTGACCTATTATAATTGGCTTTATGCCATGTCTGGGATTGGCATTGTTAGCAACTCTTTTGCAGCACTATTGATAGCCTAAATGGGATGTTTTTATAGCTGTACAGTAATTTTACATTTATTATATTTATTGTACTTGTTATAACTCATTAGTGCTACATAGAAACTAAGAATAGTCATTACATACAGTGATGAACCAATTTTTATACCAGTGTTTTATCTTAGTGTGCTGTTTCTTTTTAACTTGTCTGTATATTTATGTATTATTGATACCTTTTTTAAAAAAGATTAGTTGTCTAACAATAAAATTATTAAAAAACAATCTATCTATCTATCTATCTATCTATCTATCTGTCTGTCTGTCTGTCTATTCACAGTATTATAGTGAAGCAGTCGCAACACCATCATTAAGGTTGAGTAGGCAGTTTAATGTTAACCCCAATTTTGCACTTTAATAACTTCACAAACATTCAATGGATTTGCATGAAAGTTTGAATTCACAATCTCATTGAGTATATATCTAATTCTGCCAAGTTTAATTTTGGTCAGATATGTGGATTGCAAGTTCTAGATACTGCAAAAAAGTGAAATTTTCATATTTTTTATTCCCCATTGGCTTTGCTGGGTTTCTGTTTGACACCTCTAGCACCAAGAAAATTTGGAATTTGGGACTGAAATATTCATGGTAGAATGAGGCTTGCCCACAGATGAGCCTGTTGTTGGTTTGGTGAAAAAATATTAATCTGTTCCAAAGTTATTTAATTTTAGATTTTTGAAAAATCAGTGTTGAGCATGCTCAGTAAGCACTTCATGAAAGCTGTATGAAATGAAAAAAGAATATTTTCTCATATTGACATCATCCATTTTCCTAAGGGAAAATCCTTTTTCAATTGGCACCATCTTTTTTTCCATTTTTGTGTAAAAAAAAAAAATCTAAACCCACAAAGTGGTATCCTGCAGAGACACCAGCACATTTATCTTGCTCATTGGGAGTCAGTTGGATGGATTCTGCAGTTAATTGTTAATGGAATTACCCCAAAATGTGCTTTCTTTAAGATTTAACATCCTTCTGGTTTTTTTTTGCTAAACTTTTATGTTTTAAATCCAGAAAATGGCATGCTGGAGAGAGATCAAGAGATCTGTTTTGGTCATCAGGACTACATTAGGTGGATTTTGTGGTTAACTGTTGAAGGAATGCCCTGAAAATATGTTTATTTTTTTTTGTAGTTTTTGTATCATTTTTCATCATTCCTTTTGTTTTTGTATGAGTGACAAAAATATTTTTTTGTTTGCCTACATCTTGTTCTTCATTTTGTTTGCTAACTTCTGACACCTGTAATACCCAGAATGTTTGGAATTTTGGTCTGAAATTGTCATGATAAAAAGCTATTTGCCCATGGATTTGCATTTTGCTTATTTGGTGGGCCAGAAATCAGCAAAAAAGGAGATCAAGGTAGAAAGCAAATGTAAAAGGATTTTCAGCTGTCAACATGAAAAAAGAAGCAAGTCACAAACAAGGATGTCAAATCTACAGAAAAAAAAAACATTTCAGGGGCATGTCTTCATATTCTTGCATGTTCCCTGGTGTCCAGTGGCACTCTCCACCCTATGATAGCTCTTCCCATATTTTTAACATTGTTCCCTGGTGTCTTGTAACACCCCCACCCTTCGATTGTCTCCTTGTCATTCATATATATATCCCTGGTGTCTAGTGGTGCTCCCCCATCTGATCGTCATCCCTGTAATTGCCCTCAGATTGCTGTCCCTGGCATTCTTACATGTTTTCATGGTATCTATTGGTACCATCACCAACTCAGATTACAGCCCTATCATTAAAAATATTTCACTGGCATCTAGTGGCACCCTCCCAGCCAGTCGGCATCCCCGTCTTTTCAGACCCTGTAAAAAAAACTTCCCTCAATGTTTTTTTAACTGTAAAAAAAAGGTCCCTTGTCATTACAACCCCCAAGGTCTGATCTCCCACTGAGCACCCACAACAAGCATCCCCATCACATACCCGAAACATTTGAACAAATCCTATGGTCAAGATCCACTTTCTGATTGAAGACAAGTCTTGCTGCTAGAATCACTGACTTTGTTATGAGAAACTATGGCAAGTGTATTTCAATGTATTTAAATGGAATTTTTGAACATTATGCACATCTTTGTAATTTTTGCATATTTTCACCTCAAATGTTCCACATGGCCTTTTTGGGATCCATCTTCATGAACAAAGTCGGTGGAATTTCAGAAATCAAGCCCAGAAGGTGATTTTGTGGTCACTTGGCAAAATCCATTTTTTGGGCAAGATTTTAAACTTATACCATTGTTGTTCATGAGGTGGGATTATAAGAAGGTGATGCTGAAAGTTTTGGGAACAAATATGTAAAAATGGCAAAGTTATGCCCTCACATTAGGATTTTGCTACGCTCACTCATAACTTTGGCAATTTTAAATATTTTTACACTAGGTTTTCAGCATAATCATCTTTTTACACCACCTTAAGAATGTGATAGCTGTTATTTTTCAAACCCTGGCCAAACTGTGTTTTTGCACCTGTGGCATGTAATGGCATTGCGGTGGTGCAGAATCACATTTTCACAGGGATTTAACATTTTTCATTACTAGGTTCATGAAGTGGGGTAATAAGAAGGGCATCCTGACAATTTTTTGCCTGTTATATGTACATATCTATGGAGGGATGGGAGGTCCTGTGCTCCCAAAGACAAATTAGCAGAAAAGTATACTGTCTTAAAAAGTAAGGACATTGTTTGCAAAAAACATTGTTAATGCATTTGGGTTAAAGTGACAAAAGTAGGGGAATGTGGCATTAGGGTTTTCAACCCTTCCAACCCATCCCCACCCTGCAGGCAGCAACTGGAAAAACTATTATGGCTTTACCTTTCTTGCCTCTTCACAAATTAGGCATTGGGTGTACCCTGGGGTTGTCAACCCTAACACTCACCTCATGTAAGCAATAATACCCAACAAGGTGGGCTGTATTGGGGCTATACTGGATGCCCGAGGCATAATGGGGCTTGAAGCCACAGGTGGGGCACCTTATAGCCCCTGGAAGGTCCAGTAGAGCCCAATACCACCCACCATGGAGGATATTACTGTGCTTAAAAAATGGGTTACTTGCAACATTTTTAAAAATATTTAAAAAATGTACAACAAATCCTTAAAAATTAGTAAAAAATACATAGAGATGCACTGTGCTGTAAAGTAGTCCCTCTACTGGTGCAGTTGCCAGTAGCAGATGCTGCTGTGTTTAACATATTTATTTAATAGTTTATTTCTTTGTTTATTTTAAATGCATTCTTCTGCCTGTTTCTTGGGAAAGCGTTTTTTTTTTTTTTTTCACTGAGAATCATGTTTTGCTACCTGGCTCAATTCAAACTGAGAGCCATTCACATGGCAGGTATAGGGCGACAGAACCTCATCAGGAGATTGGCCTTTTCCCATTTGTAGTTTGCTGTGCCGTAAGTGTGGTCTACCATCATAATAATACTAATTCTTCTTATATTTACTCTGGCACTTGGACTGCTTTGTGTTTCTCATTTTTTTTTTACTTTGGATTTCAGTTTACTTTGTGAACGCTGAGCACTGTCGGTAACTTGGGAATGGTCTGTGACTTGGGTTTGAGCATATTCAGAAGGTGAGTGGATGGAAAGAGCATGGCAACAGGAAAATCAGTTGTAAAATGAAAATATGAAGAAACTCTTGGGTAGGAGCATGTCTGTGAATATACCAGGTATGTACAGTCAATAAGTTTAGTTTCTGTGTGGGCAAGAGGCACAACTGAGTGGGGCATGAGGCAGGTTGTTTGGAAGACGAAGTGCATCATGCGCTGTTTATAAAAAAAAACTGTGACTTTATAAATGTGGTAAACAATGTAAAGTATATTGTGGATGTTTAACTCAATTTATAAAATGAAATGAAACAAACCTGTTGGCAGCAGTAGAGGAGGAGACCAGCCATGAATGGGAGGGGGAAAAGAAGTCACTGGCAGCATGACAGCACTTTTTATAAGGTACTACTAGTGCTGTGTGGAACAGTTACCACTATGCTATTTGCAGACCCAGCCCTGTGGAATTCTCTGCCTCATCAGATACAAGAGTGCCTGACAGTGAAGATCTTTAAAACTGCTTTAAAAACGTATTTATTTGAGCTTGTCTTTGGAAATAGTTTTTGATCTATATTGGATTGCTGTAGGTGTCTTTAAGTACACTGATTGGATGCTTGTTTCAGAACTTATTTATTGTTTTTTATTGTTTTAGTATGGATTGTACAGCACTTTGATACGTTGTGAATGGCACACTATAAATAAAGATGATTCTTATTATTATGCTGGCAGTTTACCCAAAAAAAAAAGATTTGTTTCCACCAGACAGTAGTTTTACTAAAAAATGCTTTGTGTGAGTTGTGTGTTGTTTTCTGGTAATTCTGCACCACCAATCATTTTATGCGGGGGGGGGGGATCTCTTAGTAAGTAAAGAACAACATGGTGGCTATTTAAAATTCTATTAGCACATAATCAGGTATCCAGAGACTGGAACTCATTATTGCTTTGTCTATGTTGCCTGATAATGGACTGGCTGGATGGCGGCCTTAACCAATCAGAAGCAAGAATTTTTCCTACCCATTTTATGATATGATATACTGTACCCATCTCAGCTTATTTACTGATGGAATGGGGTAAGCGCTATGGTTGACAACCACAAGGCACACGGCATGCCTGATTTGGGAAGAAGCAATGGAGGTGAAACCTTAATGAGTTTTCTGTTGCTGTCTGCAGGGTGGGTGTTGGGTTTTAGGGTTGGAAACCCTAGTACCACATTTCCCTATTTTTGTCACCAGTGCATTAACAAAAATGTTTGCAAAGACACTATATATATATGTATATATGTATGTGTGAGTGTGTGTGTGTATATATATATATATATAGATATATATAGATAGATATATATATAGATATATATATCTATCTATATATCTATATATATATATATATATATATATATATATATATATATATATATATATATATCTAGTAACCCTGCCCCTACCAACAGTAGTGGGGCATGCATTGGGGTCGTCGGTCCTAACTCTCATCTCATTCTCCTACACTGCACCATCTCAGTTTGTTTACACATGGGATGGGGTGAGAGATTAGAGACCAACTACCCCGTACACCTGATGCCTGTTGGTGAGAGCTGAAATGAGGAGAATGGAGATACAGGGGTTGGGAACCCTAATGTCAAATTTCCTCACTTTTGTTGCTGCAGAAGAACCCTAACTGACGCATCAACAAAGTTTTTTGCATAGAATTTCCATACTTTCGAAGAAAGAATTGAAAAGTAGAAAGTTATGCAAGTTGGTAGGAGCGTGGGGCCCAAGCCATGTGATTTTGTGTGACTATAGCAACAGTAAGTGCAACGCAAACACAACCACAAAGAGTTATGCGCATGGTGATGCAAACATAAATGGTAACGCAAACAGTAATAGAAATGCAAGCACAAAGTGATGCCAAAGCGAACAATGACATAAACGGAGACACAAACAGAACTGCATACAGAACACAACTGGTAATGCACACATTCACAGTACCACAATTGTAAACACAAATGGTAACAGTAACAGCAACAATAAAGCCAACAGAAACAGAAACGCAAGTACGTACAGGAACACTAACTATTACACACATGGTCAAGGTACTGCAATTGTAAATGTAAATGGTAATGGTAACAGCAACAATAAAGCCAACAGAAACAGAAATGCAAGCGCGTACAAAAATGCAAACCATACCAGGCATGGACACAATACTGCAATTGCAAATGCAGATGGTAACAGTAACAGCAACAATAATGCCAAACAAAATGGAAATGTAAGTGCAAATAAAAATGCAAACCGTAACGCACACGGTGACATAGATGGGAACGGTGATGCAAACTGTAACGGAAGTGCAATTGGAAACGTTAACTGGCACAGTAATGAAAGGGCACACCCTTGTTTTCCCCAAAAACTGCATTGAAAAAACCCACTGAAAACAAAGAATGTATGCATAATAATTGACTTTGGAGCAGAAAATTATGAATTGGAATACTAAATTGATTATATCTCAGGAACCGTACGATGTAGAAAAAAAAATGTTTGTATGAATTATAACTTTCTTGGCTAGTTTTGTACTTAGCTTGCCATTTGGGGGCTAAGCATTTTGTGATGAAAAGTCTGTATCTCACACTGTTTCCAAGATACGGGCCCTGAAAGATGCAACGGGCACCATCATGTTATCCTATGGCAAAAAGCATCAACTTCGGAGTGCCGTCACATTGCTGTCTTGTAATATTATTTCACCAAATCACCAAAAGGCACATTTGTGGGAGTTTGGCTTTCTTTCCTCCAGATTTCAGCCCAAATGACTAAACTTTTATTTTGCAGCAGGGCGGCAAATAATTCCTATAATGCGACAAACGCTGTAATGTTATCCTATGGGAAAAGAGTCAACTTCGTAGTGCTGTATCTTTGCTGCCCTGTACTGTTTTTTGACCAAAGAACAAAAAGGCACATCTGTGTGATATTGCCTTCCTTCCCTCCAAATTTCAAGTCAAAAGACCAAACCATTTCCAAGATATTCAATATCAAAGGTTACTCTAATTTTCCTATCTATTCCATTATAAAAAATCAGTCTATCTTGTCCCTCCCTTGCGATCAAAGATGGCGATCAAAGAATCTCACGATCCAAGAATTTTCAGGCTCATGATCAAAGAATTTTCAGGCTCATGAACAAAGATTTAAAAACCTTATAAATTCAAAAAAAATATCGAAGGAATTGCAGTAAACCACCACCATGATTTAACAGAAGGAAGTCCCTGAGTAAAACCCACCCTCATTTGACTTCCTAGGACACCCCTGGGCTGAGAAAATTGATTTTTAATTAGGAAATCTCATCCCTCACTCACGATGTATGATCGCAATCAAAGAATCTCAAGATCAAAGAATTTGCAGGCTCATGATCAAAGAATTTGCAGGGTCACAATAAAAGAATGAAAAGTTCTGTAATTTTCAAAATTCAAATAATTGTGGTAAACCACCACCATGGTTCATCAGAATGAAGCCCCCTGAGTAAAACTCACCCTCATTTGTCTTCCTAGGACACCCCTCAGCTGAGAAAATTGATTTTTTTTATCTGGCCATCTTGTCCTTCACTCGCGATGCACGGTTGTGCACATGGGGGCCACTAGACTACCACAGATAAAAAATATAAAGATATGAATAACATACTCATTGAGGGGGCCACTAGACTACCAGGGATATAATCACAGTTAAGTACATTACCATGATGGGAAGGGGGCCGCTAGACTACCAGGGATAATGACAACTACTGTTTTTTTATTCAGATGGGGCAGAGCAAAGCCCCCTGAGCAAAACCAACTCTCATGTCACTTAATAGGGCACCCCCAGGCAGCAAAAAACTATTTTTAAATCTGGCCATCTCGTCCCTCACTCGCAATGCACGATAATGATCAAAGATTCTCATGATCAAGGAATTTGTAGGTTCGTGATCAAAGATCGTTATCGAGCAGTGAACGAAGAATTTAAAAGCTAATAACTCTATTTTTGGACCAATTTGGATGGAACCAAAGCCATGGCTCAATAGATCGGGGTCCCCTGAGTAAAATCCATTGAAGTTTTACTTCAGAAGTGACCCCTGAGTCGAGATATTTGTGTTTGTGCAATCCAAAAACTGAAAACAAGATGGCGGATCTCGCGATCAAAGAATCTTTTAAATTCCTTGGGGAATAAGATTCTTGAACCATGAGGCTGCAAATTCTTTGATCACCAGGTGGGACGAGATGGCCAGAACCCCATTCTTTAATCACAAAATATACATATACATTTTCTCATTGACTTATAATGGGAACTTAAAAGTGCCATAACTTTTGAATGCCTTAATATTTTTTCACCAAACAAAAAGTGGCAGGTTCAGTCACCAAAGTTCTTTCAAACAAGTTATCTTGCAGAGTGATATACCACATGACAGCAGTGCAGGACCACATTCAGAATGCCAAAAAGTGCCTCCAGAAATGTATAATTTAGCATTTTTCAGCGCTTTCATACACAAAGACCGGCACTCTGACTGAAACACAATTTGGCAAGTCAAGAGACCTACTGTGCCCCAAGGTGCAAACCAAATTTCAGGCAAATCCATTGAATGGGTCCAAAGTTATTAACGCCCAAACTTTTGACTTTAGTATGTAAATGACCACTGAACCCTAACCACAGTGTTGCGACTGCACCACTATAATATATAGAGATATATATATATATATATATATATGGGATACATAATGGGCAGGAGTGTGATATGGAAATATTCTCACTTCTGCAGAGTGAGCTCTGTATTCTCATGAGTGCTGAATGCACAAGTGAGAATGCAGAACTCAATCTGCAGGAGTGAAAATATTTCCGATGGCTCACGATCTGCACATCATGTGTGCTGTTTATACAATGGGGTAGGAGCTTAAGAAGCATTGTTATGTTTTGGGGTGTCTTTTTTCTGTTTCTATGGGCCTTTTTTTCTTAATTCTTTGGTAACTAAGAGAGTTTTTAGTAGTGACCTTGGAGCACTGGGCAGTTACGTGAGTTGTTCAGAGTCACACCTTATGTTAGTGGAGGTTGTGAGAATCAAACCCACCTCTGGTCTGCTGAATGTACCAAGCTTGTTCAGAGATCATGACTCTAACCTCTGACAGCACCATTTATGGGTGATCTGAGGGTGTGGGAGTGTTTCTGAATGGGCTGGAATTGTTAGAAACACTATGGGAAACGTGATTGTGTTTTGCAATGCTAATTAAGTAAGTTGCAGCTTGCACTGAGAAACAGAAACTGCTTTGTAAAGTAGTTTCCTTTAGAATTCAGGTTGTTTTGAAGCTGAGATTAGCACAGTAAAGGGTGCAGAGTGTTAGAAACTATGGGACACAGGTAAGTGTGTTTTGCGATGCTAATTGAGTAAATTGCAGGCTTCAGTGAGAAACAGAAACTGATTTCTGAAGCACTTTCATTTAGAATACTAGCTGCAGTGAGTGAGTGGTGACATCAGCAGAGTATAGATAAACAGAACATATCTCACTCCACTGATGTCATCAGCATTTATCTCACTGCAGAAAGCATTTATCTCACTGCAGCATGAATATCTTCATGTCTTCCACTGGAATAGCTCTCACCCCATTGTGTGTGTGTGTGTGTTATATATATATATATATATATATATATATATATATATATATATAGATATATACAGTATATATGTGTGTGTGTGTGTATATATATATATATATATATATATATATATATATATATATATATATATATATGAATGGTTGTGTAATTGTTAAGAAACTTTGGGCCAGATATTCAAAACTTTACGCTGGGCAAAAACTGTTTGCACAGGTTTAACGCGGGATTAGCACAGGTCTGCTATATTCAAAAGGCCAAAATAGCGCGAGCAAACTGCATTTGTGCCTGGAAAAATCATAATGTATTCAAGGGGCAAACTGACATGAATACAGGTGCAATGCTATACTCAGCGACTAGTGCCATGCAAAGTGGCTTTGCGCGACTCAGCACGACACTTAGCGCAGTGCACATTACCACCCAGGAAAAGCTTATCTTAACCCTGGGCAATCAGCTTTGCATGACACTATGGCTTTGCAAGGTGTTTACATAGGTTTTGCGTGACCATAACAAATAAATATGACACATAGACAAAGCCAAACATAGAGGAAGCATGCTGCTAACTGATGGCATCATTGTGATCATCTGACACCAGTCCCAGCCATGCCAGACAGTAAGTGGTGACCCTGCCACCAGTATACAGCTTGGCAGTGTGGCCATATAGGACACACCTGCAGACCACACTTCTGTGGACACCAGCAGATGCCAGCACACACATGCAGCACTGTGGGAATGGAGGATGTTGAGGGGAGAGTGTATGGGTGGCCAGGCTGTGGCCACAAGGCTGGGACACATCATGCAGAGCACGTGGGCCAGTATTGGGAATACCCCAATACCAGTGTGCCTTTCAGATAATATATGTCCCCCCGGCCACATACCGTACAGCTGTACAACTGCCACAGCACACAAAACCTGACATGTGCATGTCACTGTGAGCATCCCATGCCAGAGGTACAGCATCTGTGGGTCACACAACAGCGTAACAGTAATGTCCACTGTCAGTAAACACCTGCAGGTTGGACCTCTCACTGTGTATAGTGCACTCATCATCACTGCCCTACACACCATAGGTATTGCTGTGTCCACACACTACTGGCCCCCTTGCTACTGTAGTGTCTGCTGTGCACTGTAGCATGACCTACAGAGTGACAGTTGCATGCAACACCACCACCATCTGTGACTATGCTGTGTTGTCCCAGTACAGCTGCAGGCAGCAGCGCATGTAGAAGTAGTGTTCAAAATTGTATAATATTCCCCAAGCTGTTTGCGCAGCGCTAACACATTGGTGCGGGTTTAGCGCAGGACGAAACAGTTAGCCCAGTGCAAACTGCATGCAAATCATGGCATAATGAGATGCTAATCTGGATGTTTGCCCACAGACTACCTAAGTAGGCTCATTTGCATGTCACTTTTGAATATGGCAAAGTTTAGTGCTGGGAAAAAGTGTTTGCACTAGGCTAATGGTTTAGCCCTGTGCTAAACCAGTGCAAATATGATAGTGCTGCTCAAACAGTTCGGGGAATATTTTACAGTTTTTCACACTGTACTTTCACATATGCTGCTGCCTGCAGCTGTACTGGGTCCACGCATTTGGTGGCACACACATTGGCCACATAGTTCACCTCTACCTACCTTCATATCACTTTGCACTGCGTTGCTGTTGTGGTTTGCACTTCCTGGTTGCCATATTCACAGCTGTCTTATTCCAGGGCTATGTTTGCCCCGCACTCCCAGCCCAGTTTTCCCAGCCTCATATCCATGCTATATTCAGAAGCTGTTTGCCCTGGGCTATTCCTTTTGAATATGACTTGCTTTGTGCTCCGGGCTAAGTTTGCCAGCATGGCAGTGCTAATTTAGCACCAGGGGAAAGTTTTGAATATCTGGCCTTTTGTGTGTAGTGCTAGTCATGAACCCAGCAGGACTACTTGTGATCCCATGCAGGTTAACTGAGTTCAGGGGCAAACTCAGTGACAAGGGCTGTATGAAATTAAACTTCCACCTGTGAAATTTTGATGAAAGTTGGAATTTCATTTTCACAAAATTTTGGAATGCACTTTGGCAATTTTTGTGGAAATTCTGACATAGAATGGTGGAATAAATCTATGAATTATGGATTCTTATATTAAACTAACAGAAACAAATTCCATAGAACTGATCACTGTCAGTGGTCACTTCTGCAGCATTATTTTCTGTAGTTTAATACATTAATCCACAGTTCATACATTTATTCTGCACTAAGTAAATAAATAAAGAAAAGTTTATTTGTCAAGCAACCAATCCCAGAGGTTCTGGGTACTACACAGACAGGCAAAGTTAAATGAATGATATGCAACATTACATATTAAGAACAAGCAATGACATTATCAAACAAGATAAAATCCAAATAAAACTGTTCAGCTGTCAGCTAATAACTAAATTCATAAATAGTTCTCAAAGGCTTCTTTAAATAGATGCACTTGTGGACCTCTCTTAAAAACCCTCCACTGATGGGGCCTCCCTCAAGGATCTTAGAAGTGAATTCCATAGGACTGGGCCTGCGATCTCAAATGAACAATCTCCAGAGGCATTCAGTTGGGCCCTAGAAACTGCTAGGAGGCCTTCAGTGGAGGAGTGGAGTGAGCACCCATGGTGGACAGGAGTCAGGAGATCATTCAGATAGCCAAGAATGCCAGTGAGTCACTGAACTGTGGAATGAATGTATGAATTGTGGATTGATGAATTATACTGCATAAAGAAATTCTTCATAAATGTTTGCTGAACTGCAGAATAATTACATGTACAGTATTGTGGAATAATCCATTAATCTGCAGAATAAAATTCCTCAGAACTGTCATTCTGCAATTCATGTGTATTATTCTGCTGTTCAGCCAAAAAATTCCATGGAACAGGGTGAAAATCCTCCAAACATATTTGGAAGATTCCAATCCCACTAATGGAGGAACTTCAGAAAATTTCATAAAATTTACAAAATCTCATGAAAGTTCTGTGAAAGCAGGATTCACAACTTTCACCCAGCTCTATCAGTGACTCAGCTGGATGGGGTGAAGGTGAGGGGATGGCGATGTTATGTGATACTTTCCTAGGCAGGGATTGGAAACTGTACACTTGTCCCCACAGGCCTGGGTACCATATTGTGAAGACAACTATCCTTATGGCATAAGGACTTGCACCTTTGCACCCATGGGTGGCAGTGGACCATGTACATTGACTGACAGATGGACTCTTTGCCCTGTGCATCTTTATCTGCAGCCACATGGAAGCACAGGGACAAGAAGGCCCAGCATTTCTGCAGCCCACTAGACAGCCCCATGAATTCTTGACCTCCGTCACTGCATGTAGTGTAGAGCACCCAAGATCCTTACACTTCTGTAGGTGGATACAGCCTTTTCATGACTCAGAGAGCAAGGGGCCCTGTGCATCTACATCCATTCATGCAGATACCAAAGGGATCTGTGGGAATGAGGATACGATTCTACTATCTCAAAAAGAAAGGAAATTCTTGGCAACAATCTTTGTTAATGCACAAGTTAAGGTAACTTTATGCTACAAAAAATGTATTTTATTTTATTGCTTGGAAATACACCTTTGAGCAAGATGCTCATTTGTAAAGGTTCCTCATCAAATGATTCAGTTTCAATATTTCTTGACATTTCAAAACATAGATTTGGTTACTTAATATCATGGTACAAATTTTAAGATAACATATAATCCAGAAGTAAATGATTTGATGCCTTTTATTGGACCAACATAGATGTAAAAAAACAACAACGTGCTTTAGCTTTCAGACCAACGAGTTCCTTCTCAGAAGTTAATGACAGTTATTTAGAAATCCCATAGAGCTTTAACACTCAGGACATGCAGAACAGGGGTCTCCATTGGTTCAAAAATACTCAACCCTGAGGCCCTTTCAGCTGAAGGTGAACTGGTACTATTCAAGTTCTCAGACATTTTCTTCTGCATTTTTCATATGAGTATTTTGAACCAATGGGATTTTATTTTGTTTTTTTCCTGCATGAACTGGGTGTTAAAAGTATGGGATTTTCTAAATAACTATCATTAAGCTTCTGAGGAAGGACTCAATATAAAAATTAAAGCACTTTGTTCTTTTTGTTACATCTACTTTGGTCCAATAAAAAATATCAAATAATTTGCTTCTGGATCTGTTCTTATAAGGACCAATATGACAAAGACTAAATCTGTAAGGTAACATAAGGACATACATTAGGATTACATATCATCCTGGTACAATGATCAAATAACACTTGAGTGGGTCTGTAGCTCACAGTAAAAAAGTGCTGAAGCTTAGGTAGCAACCCCACATGGCATTATCTGAGGATAAATCTGTGCACTTTTATGGCACATGGAGTCAGTATGGTAGCAGGTACATGTGAAGTCAGAGAGAGGGGGGGCAGTAAGGTAGATTTTTTTTTTAGTTGTTTAACCAGGAGTAGCACACTAAGCTGAAAGCTTTTTTACAGGAGCATCCTGGGAGCACAGGAAGTTAAGTGACTTGCTCAGGGTCACACAGTATGTAAGTGGAAGCTGTGGTATTCAAACCCAGCTCTGGTCTGCTGGATGTCACCAGATTTGCAGCTCAGAGCCTTAAACCACTGCGCTATACTGCCTCCCTAGTTGGTATGTGAGAAGTCTGGGAGAGGGGAGAATTTAGGTGTGGATGACATGAGTCAGAGTGTGGAGGGTTCTTATTAGTGGGTACCATGTGTCTCTAGTGCTTAGAAATGGATATGCTGTGGTGCATGTTATAGACACCATTGCTTGCAGGGTCTTAATGGGGGTTGTAACCACAGCTGGTGCCAGAAAGGAGCACTTGTAATAGCTCATGTTTGAAGTGGCCCAGTTTAACAGGTGCCTTTTGTGAGACTGGTAGTATGTTAAGCCAGCTGGGAGCTCTGGTTTCAAAGCAGTGCTTGTCTAAGCTTGTTCTGTTGAAGGGTACAGCCAGGGTACCACTAGCCATGCCTCTGGTAGGATAAGGATTTGGGACATGACTTAGGAGAGCTTGCAACCCTGGGGGGCGTCAGCCCCATAAGGGCTTTCATACCTTGTAAACAGGTCTGGTATTGGATTCTGTCATGCAGGGGGAGCCATTTTGCTAGGCAATACAGTGTGCATGTGTGCGTGAGTTTGTCATCCCCAGTTACAAAGTGGCAAGCTTTGTTCAGAGCCAGCTGAACCCTGTTTAACCCCATATTTGTGGCACAGCCATAGATTGTTATGCCATAGTCTACTATGGGGAGGATGTAGCTTGTGACTGCCACTCTTTTGGCTTCTGGGGTGAGGTTGTGCCTCTGTCTGTACAGAGTGCCCAGTCTCCTGTTTATGTTGCCAACAATTTGAGCCATGTGTTGTCTAAAAGTTAGCATCTGATCAATGGTGATATTGAGGTATTTGAAAGAGTCAACCTGCTCTAGGCAGTCTCTCTTTTTGTTGCTGATGTTGAGCAGATGTAGCTTGGCCCTCTTCCGTTCACTAGAGAAGAGCATTGCTTTCACCCTCTTATAGTTAAGCTTAGTTTATTCTGCTGAAACCACTTCTCGAAGGATTCAAAGTTGTGTTGAAGGTTACGAGTGAGTCTATCCGGCAAGGGTTACTTGCGAGGTGACTGCATCATCTGCATATAGTATGACTGTGGAGCTAGGGCAGGATTCTGGAAGGCAGTTGTTATAGAGACTGAACAACAGGGGTCCCAAGGTGAAGCCTTGGGGCACTCCTGATGTGACAGGTCTGGCTTCGGCATGCTTACCATTTATATTGACCTGTTGTGTTCTGCCTGAGAGGTATTTTTTAAACCAGAATACAGTGTCTACAGAAAGGCTTAGTGTGGGGAATTTAGTTAGCAGCAGATCATGGTTTACTAAATCAAAGGCCTTGTTTAGGTCTGTAAAGTGAACCCAAAAATAGAGAATTGTGGTGTTAGGGTTTCCAACCCTAACTCCCCATCACCACCCCACCCCAAGCAGCAAAGGAAAACACATTAGGGTTTGCGGTCTCCGTAGCTTGGTGAATCAATGGTGGGGTCTTTCTTGGTGCTGTGAACCTTAATTCTGAGGTTGTCAACCCAAATGCCCATCCCATTTCATGAGCAAACAATGTCACACATAATCTCCTTTCTTCACACAGGGCACATAGGACCCTACATGAAGAAAGCTACAACAAACTATGTTGGAATCATGTGGTGAGACATACTTCTCTTCCTTAGAAGAGTCTGTTGATATAAGACACTGGCTTGGAGCTGTACCTTGTGCTTTGGCCTGGAGGTTACTTGCTTTGGGGGAGGGGCGAATATTAGGGTTAAAGGGGAAGGGGTGAGCATCAGGGTTGACAACCCATATCAAGACCCCACCACTGTTTACCAAGACTCCAGATACACAACATCCTTTTTTTATTTGTTTTCTTTTGCTGCTAGGGAGGTGGGGAATTAGGGTTGGAAACTCTAACACCATATTTCCCTATTTTTGTGGTGTTAAGTTACCCTAACTGGTGCCTTTATGAAGATTATTGCAAAGAATATACGACTATATATGTACATACACACACACACACACACACACACACACACACTATTGTCGCTCAGAATCTGCTGAATGGAGCAGGATTTAATGGATTCCTATCTGAGTACAAACACAAAAACAGCAGCTCAAATAATAATAATAATGATAATAAGAATAACTTTATTTGATAGAACTCTTTTCATAATATCAAAGCGCTTCACAGAATCATACAAAATTCAATAAATTCAATAGATATCGATAAAATTAGAGGAAATCAGGAAAAACTTTGCTCCATAAGAAAGTCTTCAGTCCCTGTTTAAAGCTCCCCACTGCCCTTCACTCCCATAGCTGACGTGGCAGAGAATTCCAGAGGGATGGGGCAACAAACACAAAAGTGCGAGTCCCTGATGACTTTAAGCTAACCCTCAGAATCTTCAGCAACCCCTCATCAGCCAAGTGGAGCTATCGCACAGGGGTGTAGGGAATCAGAAGCTCTTTTAAGTAGTCAGGACCAAGTCCATGTAGGGCTATGTATGTTAACAAACCTACCTTAAAGGTGATCCACCACTGAACCGGCAGCCAGTGCAGATCGCACAGCAGTGGGGTAGTATGGGATCTCCTTGCTACCCTAGTCAATAAACATGCAGCAGCATTCTGCACTAGCTGCAAGTAGTGGATATCAACCCCAGGAAGCCCTAAGTAAAGGGAGTTACAATAGTCAAGGTGCGAGGTCACAAAGACATGGACCAAAACAGGCAAGTCACTGGACGGAATGAGATGCTTGATCCTGGCAATGTTCCTAAGATGGTAAAAGGCTAACTTGATGACTGCCGACACATGATGATGAAAGGTCAGCCCATCATAAAGTATCAATCCCAGGTCACGCACCCATTAAGAGGTAAGGATCTGAGCGCCCCCCTAAAATAAACCAGAGGACAGATCAGTCCTCAGCTGCTCTGTCCTATGACCCAGATCCACCACCAAAACCTCAGTCTTTCCTGCGTTCAACTCTAACCCGCTGGAGCTCATCCAATCCTGGATTTCAGTGAGGCAGCTGTTAAATACAGAGATAACACTAACCTGGTTGGGGACAAAAGACAGGTAGAGCTGGGTATCATCAGCGTAGCAGTGAAACCTCAGCCCATACCGTCTTACAATGTCTCTGAGGGGCAGCATACACACTACAAACAACATGGGAGATAGCACCAAGCCATGGGGCACCTCCCAAGCAGAGAGAAGGACTCAGAAGAAAATATTCCAGAGACAACTCTCTGAGTTCTACCAGTGAGGAAAGATGAAAACCATCTGAGCACTGTACCAGAGCACCCATGGATGGACCTCAGGTGCTCGAGCAAGAACCCGTGGTTTACAGTGTCAAAGCTGAAGAGAGATCAAGGAGCACCAAGATGAGCAGTTTCTCCGATCTCTCGCCATCAGGAGATCATTGAGCACCTGAACCAGAGCAGTCTCTGTACTATACCTCTTACAAAAACCTGATTGGAGAGGTTTGTATAAATTATAGATGGTTAAATGGTTCTCCAGTTGAGTTGTTGCAACTTTCTTGATAACCTTTCCCACAAAAGGAAGGTTCTAGATGGGTCTGTAGTTCACTAGAGTCTCTGAGGCCAATGAAGCTTTCTTCAGAAGAGGTGTCACCACTGCCTCCTTCAGGTAGCCTGGAAACTCACCTGATTCCAAGGAGCACCAGACAATCTGAGCTAAGACCGGGCCAATGATGGCACTACAACCCAAAATCAGGGAGGTAGGGCCCGAGTCTAAACTACAGCATGTGGGGCGCATCCCCTAGACAATCCTCATAATGTCAGTGAACTCCGGCAGGTCAAAGGTTCTCCAGGAAGCACCAGACATAGTGACCAAGCACCGACCAACAGCATCCCCCATAGAACGAGACTGATGGATCTCCTGCCTGATGTTGGCCACCTTATTTGCAAAGAGTCGAGCAATCTCATCACACTCCATTTGTGTAAAAACTCAATGGAGCTGCAGACAGGCTGGATTGCACAACCTGTCCACAGTTAGGAAGAGTTGAGCCGGTCGATTCCTAGCAACAGCAATTTCCTTGGACAGGAATTTTGCCTTCTTATGGGAAATTGAGATTGACAGAGTTTATAATGCTCTAACAAAATAAGGTGGTTGGCATCCAAGGCAGATTTCTCCCAGCGATGTTCTAACCTACGTCCCAACCTCCACAGCTCCTTCAGAGACTCATCAATCCATGAGGCCCGAAGGCAAAGTGGGACGGGCAAACATGGACAGGAGCAATCAGGTTGAGAGATGAAGAAATAGATTTATTATAGGCCACATGTAACAGCTCTGGATCAGTGCTGGTCTCACTGAACACCGAGAGGTGAATCACCACCACCAGGTCTTCAGGGACCACGTCCCACAAAGGGCGGTAACTGACCATCTCCACAGGGGCAGACCCACCCAGGGGGGCAGAAAAATTGAACCTCACAGTGTAGTGATCGGACCAACCAACAGGTTCCACCCCCAAATCAGAAGCCTCACTCACCAGGAGGAAGACCAGATCAAGAGAGTGGCCACCATTGTGAGTAGCTGAGAAAACAACCTGTGTGAAGCCCAGTGATGTCATCAACTGGAGGAAGTGTTGAGCAAAAAGTGAGGATTCATCGTCAACCCAGGCATTGAAGTCACCCAGAATCATCAGTCTTGGTGACTTCAATGCCATGTCGATGGTGAATTCTGCTACTTCCTGCACGAACAGCTTTTCATCCACTCATGGATGGTAAATAAGAGTTATCCTGCACCCCACACTAGTTACCACAGTGCACTCAAATGATTTGGCCTCCTCAATTGGTACACCTGTGAGGCCCAATTAGGTCTTGAAACAGACCGCTACCCCCCCCCATGATCCAATCTCGGGTGATGTATCAACTGCCTCCAAAATTGGGGCAGCATTTCCATCTAACCAAGTCTCGGTGATGCAAACCAGATCCGCTGTTCCAACAAAATTTGCAATAAGTGCAGTTTTGTTCTTTATGGATCTGGCATTTCATAACAATGCCTGGGTCGGATGATGTACATGAGCCATCCTGGCTACTTGCCCACCGAAAGAGGAGGTGACATTGGGTATGGGGACTAGACATGGATCATCACGTTCCAGACACCATTTTGCCCCAGGGCATCTTCTGGTCCCAACAATCCCTATGGGAGAGAACCGCTCATTCGAGCTCCAATGTCCATGCCCCCTTGCCTGACCCTGCCCACCACCTCTTTGAGCAATCCCCAGTGCCCGACAGTGCTGGTAAATGGAGGCAGGTTTTGGGGATAGAATGGGTTGAGGGCACAGAGAGAGTAGGCTGAATAGCACAGGACTGGGTGAGCAAGCAGGCACATTCCACAAAATGCAACAAAACTGTGGCAAATCAACACAAAGAATCCTAATTTCCTAACACAATCAGAGATAAAGTTGCAGTCTAAACTTAAAAAAGCTCCTAAAAGGTATTAAAAACATAAAACACCCCAAAATCCCAAAAGCAACAAAACAAAAATAAAGATACAAATAAACAAACTGTGAAACAAAACAATAACTAAATAAAATAAAGTCCTCGGGTACCAGGAACTCTCACTAACTAATGCCCTAAAAAACAACCCTTATCTAAATATTACTAAAATAAAATAGAACTAATAAACCAAAAAAAACAAATAAAATAAACCCCCGGGCTAAACAATACTCTCATTATGGAAGCCAGGGAAAACTGAATGGTACTCTCACTGCCATATATAATTGTAAAAAATGAAACAAAAATAAAATAAAATTATGAAACCTAAAAAGTCAAATTTAACACAAGGTAATTGTGGCAAAGTCATTGGATAGACATCAGGGAATCACCAATCCTAGGTACTCTCATTTCCAGAACTTCCAAAGGCACAGGGATTCTCCGTATAAAAGTATGTTAATGATAGAGAGCAACATGACCAAGAACTTAACACATAACCAGAAGATAGAAACCCCAGAACTACTCTCACTGATTCAGATGGGGGTTTTATATTGTAAAAACAGTCTGTCCACCAAAGAAGACACTAAAGCATCTTCCGGATTAGTTTCATTCCCAAACAAAACTCCCCAAAAAATGAAACCCAAACCTACCACTGGACTACAGTAGTTGCTATGAGACTCAAGGGAAACCCAACAAGTTAGATTCCCGGGGGTACCCTAGAGGAAAAGACTGCCACCCGTTGACTCCCCAATGATGGGGGCCCAACCTCTGCACCACTACAGTCCGTGGGGCTGGGTTTCATCAGATAGGGCAATAATAGCAGAAAATTAGGCTCCGAAGTCCCCACATCCAGAATAAAGTCCACGAAGTAATCCAAAAAAAACACTACTAGAAGTCCTGTTTAAAATGGGTTCAACCTTCATCCAAATCTGCAGTCCTTCAAAAAATAACACAAACTCAGGGAATAAAGACCAGAAATAAGGCCAGAACCAAATGTAGACCCCAGCCCACAGTACTCACGGCACCAGATAAAGCATAATCCAAGATAGGAAAATAATCCAGAAAGTCTGCCAGGTTCAGCACTCACAGCATACAATAATCCTTCCTGTGTAGTATCAAAATTCATTGGGCCCACAAATATCCATCGAATAGTCGGCAAGATAAACCATCCATTCTGTACTCAAAAGCAAGCAAGTCTGATGTTCACACTGAGCGCCACAATCATATCAGGCAATGTGCAGATCACTCGACCTGGCTCCTGAAGGAGGTATTGAGGCATCAATACTGAGACCACAGTCGGTAAATAGAGAGGGGGGGCAGCCCATTTTGCAACAACCCAAAAATCCACCTTGAAAATCCCCAGTCCAGGGATAGGAAACCGACCGTCCAACAAGCCAGAGCCTGCAAACAAAATAAACCGAATTTAAAACGAAGTGACTAGAGTGCCACTCTAAGAAAATTATATTGGAGCTTTTAATTGAGCTTTTGAACAAGTAAAACACTGCAACATAGAACTTAGAGAGCAAACGATAGCACACCCAGCCTGGCAGCCATCTTCACCATGTGTAGAGCCATGTAGTAGCCAAGAAGCAACACTTCACACCAGTTCAGATGCACATATGAGGAGCTTCTCGAAACAACAAACACAAAAGGTTGCACAGTGAAAAACATCAAAGGTGGTCAGCACTCTGAGGTCTAAATCAGTTCAATGCCAGAAGCAAAGAGCTGTGCAGCATGTATCAAAATTTATTGAACATACAATATCCAGTCAGTATGCATCATATATTCAAACAACAGTGCAAGCCTTCAGCACACAAAAACAAAGTCCAAAATCTAGCAAGGAATCCATCAATGTATAATATGGCATACAGCTTCTGGAGGTAATCCTGACATTGGAAAGCTAGCAAATGGACCGAGGACTGCTACGCACACACTCACACTCTGTCACACCCTAATGTTTCAATGTCATGGCTAACATCTTCATCAGAAGCAGCATGGCAGGGGGAGTCAACACATAAATAGAGAAGATATGAAAGAGACAGGGACACATTAAACACAGATACCATTAAAAAGTGATCACCAATAAAGTGCACAAGTGAAAGTGCACGTTTAAAAAGTGCTCAACATGCAACATTAAACAAAGACAGCTGTGTAAAACACAAAACACAATGTGAAACAGACTATACCAAAACAATGCATTGTCAGAGGGACTCCCTTCAGAAATGAATACTTACAAACCAATATTTTGGGTGTTTGATTAGCAAATGTTTATTGATCCCATTATAAAACATACATTACTTCCATGAGTCATTCCTTATCATTGTTATCAGGTCACCATATTTACATTATGTTACACTTTCCAAAATCAAACATTCCAGTCCATATCATTTCTTGATGTTTTTTTTTTTCTTTCCTTCATCCTCGCTCCCCTTCTTCTCAGGGCCTGGGTGCATGACCCAACACCATCTTCTGGTTTTTCCCTCTTATTCCTTTCCTGAGGTCAGATGCCAACAACCCGACCCCCAGTTTATTTTTTCCCCCTTCCTTCCCCCCCGTATCCACAGCTGGATGCCACTAACCCTGACCCACATTGCCCTCCTCCATCCAAATTCCTACCCCCCTCTGCACCCATCCTCCTTCTTGTTCTCCCCTCTCCCTTTTGGGTCATCTCCCACTCATGACCTGTCATCCCATCCGCTTACATGTTGCCCTCTTCTTGGCAACCCTTTTCTCAAGATATCTCCTGCTGTCCTCTTCCGGCAGCCCATAATCTGGTTATCCTTCCTGTTGCCATCTGTTGGCAGCCCACCTTCCTTCTTCTGCCCCTTTGCTGTCCTTTTCCAGTGGCCCTCATGCCCCCTTTCTCTCTACACTGCCCCCTTTCTAGCTCTGTATCCTTGAGGTCTGTCTCTACCATAGACAGTAAGGTGGGTGGGTGGGTGTCAAATGAAAACTTAGCAAAAGAAGGGGGATCTCATAAAGCCCTTTAGGACCCCTTCAGGACCCCTGGCTTGCCCCAACCCCAACCAGTCATCTTCCACTCTACCTGGCCTGCATTATTTTTACCTGCCTCTGATCTCATCTGGCCCACCCCTCTTCCTACTACTAGATTCACACACACACACTCTCTCTCTCTCTCCCCTCAGTCCCCTTTGCCATTTCTCTCTGGAAGCCTCTGACAATTTTGGTTGTCTTAAATTGGCAACCCTATTTATAAAACCTAAAAGGCATAAGGAGAAAATGGAAAAGCAAAATATTATTCAGCAGACTGCAAAAAATCAAGACTATAGAATATAAATATATAAACATCTACAACAGTAAACCCAGAAGGTACTCACTAAAAAGTCATGATAGGAAAAATCATAAGTAAGAGTTTAACAATAGTTCATCATTGAATCCATAAGGTGATACTGTGTTCAGAGTAGAAATCCAAAAGGTTTCACATTGCAAAAGTCTGTGAACTGTATCATTACCATGTGGCCCAAGTTCAACTTTTTCAATTCTCACAAATTTCTAGTAAGCTTGTGAACTATATCTGTTTTCCAGAAAATGCATAGCCATTGGATACTAAATACTGCAAGTACGTATCACTGTTTTTTGTTCTCCAATCCATACTTTTAATTCACATTTATTCTTATCCACACACAAGTAGCCACATGGGCAACTGAGAATATAGATGACTCCTGTAGAACTACAATTGATAAACTGATTGATTTAATATCTGTTTCCACTGTGTGGTCAGACAAAAGTGTATGTATCATAAGTATTCGAACAATGATAGCAATGGTCACATCTGAAATTGCTAACCGGTGGTGGTGGTAGCTGACTCTCAGAATCTTGT
Source organism: Neoceratodus forsteri (assembly GCA_016271365.2). Taxonomy (NCBI): domain Eukaryota; kingdom Metazoa; phylum Chordata; order Ceratodontiformes; family Ceratodontidae; genus Neoceratodus; species Neoceratodus forsteri. The sequence goes on along the minus strand of CM057452.1, from coordinate 628,503,921 downwards.
TTAGGTAGAATTGTATGCACCATTGCATCTGTAAGGTTGTGGCCATGGTGGTAAATGATACTGAGGACATTTTGTGATGGTAGTACGTGAGGTGGGTGCCTGAATCACGGCACCATCCGAAATGGCAATGCAATATGGGTGAAAGCCTGAAAGGTGAGGGGGGCAGGGAGGGCAACTGGATGTGGTGCGGTGGGTGACCCTAGCAACAGGATGTCACTATGTGTACATGCGTGGGGGCGAGCATGGCAAGTGTGGCCTGGGAGGGGGCAGAGGGGATGTATGGGGTGGCACTGTGGTCAGATGTTGAGCTGCACCATGGCATAAGGGGTTGGCCTCCTCTTGTGGTGCTGGGGTTCTGGGTGCATGTCTGGGTCCGGGCACTACTGTGCTTTTCTTGAGCCTGGTACAAAATCTTATGTTTTTTACTTTTGCACACCCCCCCGACATGCACCCCCCCTGGAGTTGAGAATCCTTAAGTAGGGGGGTGTGGGGGGTGATGCCCCACACATGGGGGGGGTGTGGGAGGATGCAGCCCTCCCACAGAAAGTAATTATTTTTAGTCCCCTGTGCCGTTTTTCTGTGCACCAGGGTTATCAGGGTGGCAAAATTGTTTTTGCTGCCCTGATGTCGCTCTTCTGCGGGTCACCCTTTTGTGGTTGCCGAGATCACATAGAACCTTTTCTGACACCTTTTTAAGTCTTGTATCTACATCCAAAATCTGCCAATGATTTTTTAACAATATCCCCAATAGCAAATGCAGTCAGATTATACTATGAAACAAATGCTGGACTCCAAGCAGATTCAGCTGTATTATGTTTGCCCTGTGATAAAATATTTGTCTGTATTATTTGTATGTTGATAAGCTGATAAAATATCATCATGTTTATACTTTGTGTCAGTGAATCTTCTGGCCATTTCTGTACTACCAACCTCAAAATCTTCTTGCCCAGTACAAGTACATTTCAACTGAAGAAACTGCCCTTTATGAATGTTTCTGACGAGAAAATTTGGATGCAACTATCAGCTCTTAAGATGGTATTTCATGCTGTAGGTTTTCTTGACATTTTTGTTTTCAACCTTTTAACCTCTTTAATGATTGCAAGGTCTAAGAAGTTTACTTCTGGTGTACTCATTTCAGCTGTGAGTTTCAGGTGGCAGCTTGTGCTATTTATGTACTGAAAAAACTCAGAAGCTGTTTCCACGGCACCAATCCACACAACAAAAAATTGCTAAGAGCACTAATCAGACATACATTCTTCCTTATGAAGACAGATACATTAAAGCCAAGCTATTCACCCAAATCAATTGGTGAAAAACTCAAGATATTCCCCAGAATCAGTTGGTGAATCCAGCACAGGGGGGCCACATCAGGGACAGAATGGACTGGATAGCTACCGATAGACAAGAACCCACACTCCTGGAATTGCCAGAATGACTGTTGTAGTGGCGTTCAAGAATCAGATTGGCAGATGAGCAAAGAGTATGAGGAGGGAGATTAGAGGCAAAGGGAGAAGGACAGAGTTTTCAACAAAGAAAGGCATACCAGTACAGGCATTAAATCCCATCCCTGGTGGTCCAGTGGACCGCTCGTGGCACAATCACGGGCAGAAGTATAAAAAAAAAGATAAAATTCCATCCCTGGTGGTCCAGTGGTACCCCCTCCCACCCTCCCACTGAGCCCTGCCACCTCTCCCCCTGGTTAGCAGAGGGTGGCAGCTCCCACCAGTAAGCCACTTGGCCACCCACCGACTGACTGCATACAGTACAGCTGAGCTGCCATTAGTCCACAGGCGTGGGCCAATGGGCATACCATGCAGTACTACAGTTCAGATATGTGAATGGATTCATTCACATATCTGGACTTGTAGTACTGTATCGGTCAGTATGCCCATTGCCCACGATGTGGACCAATGGGCGATAGCTTGTTGTTGCCGCTGACCAGGGGGGAGCGGGTTGGCGGGGCTCAGTGGGAGGTTGGGGAGAGGGATACTGCTGGATCACCAGGGATGGGATTTTATCTTTTTTTTATCCTTCTGCCCGTGATCGGGCTGCAAGTGGTCCACTAGACCACCAGGGATATAGGACATTTTGTATTTTGTGTTTTAATACTTGAGCCCATGATCGGGCTGGAAGCGGTCCACTGGACCACCAGGAATATTATGTTTTGCAACCTATGCCTGCAATCGGGCATTGGGGCACTTTGCTGCTTGTGCAGGGGGCGTCGGTCCCCGTCGGCTGCAGCCTGGCAGGGCGCCAGGCGCAAATCGCCAGGAATCAGTGCACCTGCATGGAAATGGGGCCATAATGATATACAAATGGCCCCATTTATGCCTTGTATGCATTATGGCCCCATTTGCATGTCCACCACTGAATATCTCAGTTGATGCACCTAACGCAATAGCACTTGCTCTAGCACATCCCCCTGCCCCTCTCTGGCCACTTGCACTGATGCAGTGGCACTGCGCCATGCACTATGTGGATGGCCATGGAGTGATATTCAATGGTGCTGAGCCATGGTGCAGCACCATTGAATATCACCCTGTCAGCACCCTGGAACATCCCAGTTGCACTGCACCCAGGCTTGTGCCACAGCCTGGCACAGTCTGAATATCCCACCCATGTTATTTAGGGCTTATCTAGTTAGCATGTAAGTATGTTTGCATATTAGCTTTATTTGAATCAGGTGTATACCTTTAAGATTCACTGCTGTATAAGAGGATGATATGCACACCTTAACCACACCTTGAAAAGCACACATATTGTGTGAAACATTGTTGTAGTTTGGCAAGGTGAGTGCTGCTCATTAAGTTATGAATTTTAAATTTTAAATAAAGGAATACTGCATGACAGGGTGGGTGCTATGCTGGGATAACATCCTGCCTCAGGTGATTGGACCTGAGACCACAGGCTGAGAGTATCCAACACCCCAGAAGGGATGTTATCTAGGTATAACACCCACCCTGTAGTGCATCATTCCTACTATACAATGGCTAATTTTAAATCGAAGAATAAAAAGAAAAAGGAAATGTTTATGAACAGTTTTTTTCACTTGTTTTTTTGTGTGGAAGAATGCTTATTAATAAAGAAATTAATTTTCCCTGTTTATCCTGTAAGTGGAGCAATGTGGTCAGTAGGTGGATTTTCTGTATGTGCTTGCTTGTCTCAGATGTGGTTTTTGTTTCTTTTCTCATAGCCTCCCTCTCCTGCTGTCTATTTTATTTGGGGTTCTCCTGGTAGTTTTCTGCGATGTTTAAAAATTGTATGGGGACATTTAAAAAGTTGGCTGATATTTTAACCAGCAACAGCAACCACTGTTTGAATCTCCTGTCTGCGTTGCAGCTGCCAACCCAGTGCCACTGCTTTGAGCATATCTGTAAAGTGACAGAAAACAAGGTACAGAGATAGTAGGGTGAATGTTTTTTAGTTCTTGCTTTTACATGGCTGACTTAAGAAAGAGTTAAGGAGAGTGAGAAAAAGAATAGAAAAGTGACTTGAGCAGTGAGCGAACATTATGATAAAAGGAGCGTGGTGACTGATTAAAGTCTCAGTTGCTGGTTTAGTCACTCAGTGTGGTGCTTCAGTGAACACAGTACTAATGAAGGTTTCACTTAGGATGTGTCACGGTTGTGGGATTGGTTGTGGCTGGTTTCTGTGATGTGGGAGGAAAGAATTTACAGTGGTGTGGTGCTTTGGAAATGTGGGTTTCACTTCAGCTGTGAGCAGTGAAACCGATTGGAGGGAAGGCTATGAATTGATGTTTTTTTTTGTTTTTATCATTTGATGCTGTCCTGAGTGTGTTGGAACTTGAGCCAGGATATTATGCTGGGATAACATCCTGGGTCCAATCACACACTGACCAGTCAGAGGCCAGCATTCTTTCCTGCCATTTTATACTAGTTTTTATTTATTTATTTTTATTTAAACTTTTGTTAACTAGGTAAATGTCATGAGCTAATGCCCCATTTCATACATGACCTGGGGCTTATACCAATAGCCAAAGATGTTACAATTTAAATAAATACATGTAAGATATAGATATTACACTTACAACTATACAAAACATTTACAAATAAGTTTTGCACAATATTATTTCCTAAGACACAATGTAAAGGTAACATGGCTAACACCTTTGTATAAATAATAAGGTGAAGAATTACAGTTTCTAGCAGCACACACTGTAAAAGCTCACTCATCAGTACTACTTAAAACTTGTATCACATCAAAATGGAGAATCAAATTGAGCGACTCATAAATGAGTGACTCAGTTTGGTCAAAAGGAGGTACAGTGATAGGGAGGATTTAGTGAGGGCTGGAAATAGTGATGGTGGTGGGGAATAAGGGCAACGAAAGGGAATAGTGACAGAGGAGGGAGGGAGGGAGGGAATGAGGGAGGGGCCAGGGAGGGAACAAGGGAGGGACTAGAAAAAATGAGTGAGGAAGAAGAGCCTGCTGCTGCCAAGCTGCCCACCATACATGGTGGGTAAGGATGCTGCCTGTGGTGCTGGTGGTCTCAGGTTCAGGACTGCTAGCAGGTACACTTTTGTTTGCTGGTACAGGGTGTTGTGTTTTGCTTTATATATAGCATTCCATTCAATGGCCCCCCTCCTCTGTATTCTTTTTACTTCAGTGTATACCGCCCATGGAGATAGTTACTGTAGTATGGGGGTGCAGGGGGGCTTGACCGCTGCAAAGGAGGATGCATGGGGCATAGCCCCCACCACATTAAACATTACTTTATATTTGCACTCAGTTTGTGTTTGATGTAGTGTGCTATGTGATGATTTGGTTTTTGGCAAAATCCACTCGCTGTTTTGTGAGTCACTGAAATATATTCACTGATATGATATGGAACCCTTAAAACTCTAGGGACAACCAAAGAAACACTTCTGTTGGACCTTCAAGTTCTAACCTCCTTTTTTACTTCCAATAAGGCAAAGAGATGAGCATTTGTTCCCAGATTAAGTATCTTGTCAGTTAAACAATTTAAATTACATTCATAACTGAGTTTAAGTGGTAACCACCCCAGGGATTCATATAAAGTGCAGTGGTGAGTTCAATAAACGGGAGTGGTGACATTAATGCAAACCTACATATATTGCATTAAAGGCGGTGTTTAGAAGAGATAAATCAGCTTTTGTTACTTTCGTAAACATAAAACAGTTGTAATTTAGTGTTGACAAAAGAACACTTTTGCCAAGTACAGTCCTAGCAGGCAAGGTCAACATATTTTGTAGTTTAAACAGAGCACCTAGTTTGTTATAAATCTAATCCAGTCCAATTCAATCAATTGTATTTATAAAAAGCACTCTTCAGAATATCACAGTGCTTGTGCAATATGGACAATACACATTTAAAAACACAGTAAAATAACATTGAATTGATAAAATACAGTCACAGCACTTGGCTCATTCAAAACTCTGTGTAAGCCAGATTAAAAAAGATATGTTTTGAGTGCATATATAAAGCCCTCACCAGTCAGAGACTCCCTTATCTGAAAAGGTCGAGAATTCCACAAGGACAGAGTGGCAAATGCAAATGCCAACAAATAGATTTTATATGCAGTGAGAAATTTATATTCGGGTTCAGTGTTATTCCTAAATACTTAAAGCAATCCACTTGCTCTAGTTGATCACTTGCATTGTTGAAAACAACCAGAGGAGGGCTTCTAACAATTTTTGGTCTTGCTTCAAAGATCGTACATTTTGTCTTCTTACTATTAAGTAAAAGTCTAAGTTTTAATAATCAATCATTAAGAATAGAAAAGTCCATACTCAGTGCCCTGTCTAAGACTTCCACCAATGGAGAGCTATGATACAATGTTAAATCATCTGCATACATTAAAGAATGCATATTAGTAAGGCAGACAGTAGAGAGTCAATGAATAATGAAAACAGTAGCAGACCCAGTATCAAGCCCTGGGGTATGCCCTCTTCCATCATTGCAACATGCAACAGTACACCCCCATTATTCGCCCTCAGTAGCCACTGAGACAGATAACTGGAAACCCATTCACAAGGGTAGTCAACTAGTCATATGCTCCACGGTCTCCCTAGCAGCAACTGGTGGTTAACCAGGTCAAAAGCCTTTGATAGGTCCATGAACACTGCACCAGTAAACATTTGATTATCCATTGCTCTACTGATGTGGCCCACGAACACTGCCAAGGCCATAACCATACCATGATTCTTCTGGAAATCATGCTGCTCAGGAGGCAGGAGACCACCGGAGCTTAAATGTTCTGTCAATTGAACATTGGCTATCTTTTCTAGCATTTTCCCCAAGGTAGGTAAAAGGGATATAGGATGATAATTGTCCACATTATGCCATTGTTCATTCTTAAAAATTGGTATAATTGTAGTTTGCTTCCATTTAGAGATGCAGCAAAATTAAATTCCACTGGCAAAGTGAACACAAACTGGCCACTTCATGTTGTCTCTGCGCTACGCAGAGTGGCCAATTGGAAAGGCTCACTTTGCCTTATAATTATTACTTCACATTGTCATTCCACCTTAACATGAAGTAAGGCAAGTGTCAACAATATTGGCAGCCCCCCAGTGCCCCCCCACACACGCAGTCACCAGAATTAATGTGCATCCTCAAAATGCTACTGTCTTGTGTCCAGAAAACTCCCCAGTGCTGCTGAAGTGAAATGAGAGCACAACAAATACAAAGTTTCCCAGAATTAATTGCATGCTTAGTCATGCGGGCAATAGACTTGGTCACATCACACAGACACCAGAATGAATGTGCATACCCAAAATGTTACTGTCTTCTGTCCAGAAAATTCCCCAGTGCTGGTGAACTGAAATGAGAGGGTAACAAAAAATGTAAAGTCTCCCAGAATTAATGGCGCACTCTGTCATGTGAGCAGTGGCCACACACAGTCACCAGAATTAATGTGCATCCCCAAAATGTTACTGTCTTTTGTCCAGAAAATTCCCCAGTGCTGGCGAAGTAAAATGAGAGCGTAACAAAAAATGCTAATTTTCCCAGAATTAATGGTACACTCAGTCATGCGCACAGTGGTCACACACAGTCACCAGAATTAATGTGCCTCTCCAAAATGCTACTATCTTTTGTCCAGAAAATTCCACAGTCCTGAAAAAGTGAAATGAAAGCGTAACAAGAAATGTAAAGTCTCCCAGAATTAATGGCACACTCAGTCATGTGCGCAGTGGTCACACACAGTCACCAGAATGAATTTACATCCCCAAAATGCTACTGTCTTGTGTCCAGATAATTCCTCATTGCTGGTGAACTGAAATGAGAGGGTAACAAAAAATGCAAAGTCTCCCAAAATTAATGGTGCACTCCGTCATGAGAGCAGTGGCCACACACAGTCACCAGAATTAATGTGCATCCCCAAAAATGCTACTGTCTTCTGTCCAGAAAATTCCCCAGTGCTGCCAAAGTGAAATGAGAGTGTAACAAAAAATGCACAGTATCCCAGAATTAATGGTGCACTGCAAATGAACAGGCAAATTAAGATTGTTCTCAAGAGATGCAGAATCAGACGCAAAAGCACAACAACACCTAACCAGTGCTCACAAGTCACAAATCAAAATCTGGAAAAGAATGCCTTTTGCCAGTTAGGGGGATAGTGTATGGCAGTAACAGTCCACTACCAGTAAAGATGCCACAAAGCAGTATAAAAAAATCATGCAGCTGTGGTGGATAGCAGGTTCACACTGCTGCAATTACTCTGTGGCACAATAAAAGGAGTCTGATTTAATAGCATGCATCACACACCCACTCACACACACTACAAGTAATGCGTAACAAATTGAAAACCTTTAGTAATATAACCAAATGTTTTAAATAAGCTTAAATTATACACTGCTGCACTACAACAATCAGCAAAAAAATGTCAAGAAATACTGAAATTATTACTGTGTGTATATTAACACAGTTATACAAGAAAAATATAACCAAAACAGAAAGACTGCCTTTTTCTCCCAGTTACTCTACCCACATCACAGATACACCCCTCCCCCAAAGCACACTTCACAGTACACAGACTGACTGTTCTAAAATAACATTCAAAATCCACACACAAACAATAAACACTCAATGATATGAGCACAGGAGGATTTCCTACAATCGATGCACTAAATTTTGAGCAAAACAAAATGGCTCAAAAAGGCTTTTTTAACAGCTTTTAGAGAATTTGAATCGCAGAGCTTTGAGAGGAAACTGTCTCCATCTTCCACTACACACACACTACACAGAACTGAAGCTGTGCAGAATAATCTAGAGCCCATGTGACCTGCAATCCCATGAAGCACTGCAAATTCACCTTGGAGCACAATAACAAGGCAAAGTGATGCGAAGTTCATTGATTTCAATGTATGTCACCTTAAAATTGGTAGAGAAGTGGTTTGAGGAAGGTAGAATAATGCAAAGTCATTAGTTTCGATGGACCTTGTTTCCCTATTATGACCCAAAGTACTTCGCTTTGCGTTGTGGAGCACTTCGCGGATTCCACGCTACTCCTTGAATCACTCCATGGAGCGAATTTCAGCCATTTCGCCCACCTCTGCTTCCATTGGGGTGGGAATTGACCAGTGATTAAGGATAATTTTAAAATCTTGGTCAAACAGACATAGATACACTCTGTCACTAACTTCGAAAACTGTGGCTTTAAGCCTTTTCCGCCAGAGTTTTTATGTACCATAATATTTTTTAGCATTTTCAGAACTTGTTTATACTTCACTCTATGAAAGTAGAAAGAGGACCACTGATTGTTACGAAATGAGCTAGCATTGTTGATATTACGATTAGTGTTTTGAATAAACCCCTGTGTATATTCTGAAAGGTTCTTAAACTTATTTAGAAATACTTCACTTATCTGGACAGGATCAGTTACAGTTATACCATTATTATTCAAAACTGTAGGAGAGATACAGCATGATCAGTGATGAATTTTATTGCAGACCAAATCTTTCTGAGGTTATTTAACTCTCTAGTCTGATTGTTTAAGTGATAATCAGATTTACACTGTCTAATTTTTATTTTGCATACATTTCTTAATCGATGTTTCTCATGTAAATCAGATGTACTGCCAGAATATTTTAATAATTTCCAATCTGTATCCCTCTGTTTCATTAATTTGAGCAAATTAGGGGTAATCCATTTGTTTTTAACCCCCTGATTCTTCTGGTATCCTGTGGAAAGTACTTATTTTGCAATTCAAGCAGTATGGTATTAAAATAATCTACAGCTGCTTCAACTATCGGTGTTACATCGAGAAAACTTCAGTCTTTTTTCTGTAAGTCCCCCTTAGTAATTAATAAATATTTTTCTGTCTTCATAAGGAATTGTGTACATCTGATTAATGTTGTTAGCCTGATTCTTCCCACATTTGGATACTTTGGTTTATCATGGCTACAGCTTTTAGTTCTTGTAGCTGCCTCTTCTTTTGAGCAAAAAAATATCATCCAAATACATTTTCCACTGTTTTATGTATTCAATATAATTGTTTCATTCTTTTGTCAAAAATAAAGTCAGATTCCCAATCAGCCACATACAAAGTTCATGAACTTTGGGCAAAATTAGAATCCATGGATGTACCCTTTATTTGCACAAAATGTTTATTTTAAAAAATGGAATAATTAGACTCCAGAAAAAACCTAGTCACCTCCAGTATAAATTCATTAGGGGGGATCTAAGGGTTCTACTGAGTGAATGTAGACCAGCTTTGTGTGGGATATTAATATAAAAGCTTTCAATATCAATGCACATTAAGATTTCATTCTGCTCGACCACTATTTCATCCAAAATTTGTAACATGTGGTTGGAATCTTTTATATAAAATTTAACTGTGGTAGAGTATTTTTTAATAAACTCATCTACATAATTTGAAAGTGTTTCAGTAGTAGCACCAATAGAAGAAACAATAGGATATCTTGGGATTGGCATTCTGACCAATGCATACTGTACCTGTCATTTGGTGGGTGGTATGAGGGTGGGATGCAGCTGCCCACCAATGATGGGGAAGCGGGTTGGGCAAGGGGTTCTGTGTGGGTGGGAGGGTGGGTGGTGCCACTGGGTTACCAGGGCATTTAATTATGAAGGTTTACCGTGATCACAGCAATGGGGGGGGTTTCACTAGACCACCAGGGATGGTCATATTGACATATATCAGGGAATTGGGGACTCGGGTGGGTGGGTGGACCATTGTACCACCAGAGATGGTCATGTATTACATGTATTGGGACTGGGGGGGCACTGGGCTATCAGGGATTTATCTTTACACATATACCGCATGATCGTGGCTATGAGTCGGAGGATGCCCCGGGATCCCTACAGTGCACATGACATGATTTGCAGGGTGCAAGGTGCAAGTCATTGGGCTGCCCTGAGCAAGGCATGAAAATGGGGCCATAATGACATGCACTGGTCCCATTTGCACCTTGCATATATGATGACCTTATTTGCATGCCCCCCTGCTGAATATCATGGGTGATGCACCTAGTGCAACTGCACTTGTGGTGGCACATCCCCATGCCCCCTATCTGTGGCCATGGTGCATCACCGTTGAATATCACCTGGTCCTAGCCCAGGCACATCCCAATTGCACTGTGCCCAGGCTTGCGCCACTTCCCAGCACAGTCTAAATATCTGGGCCCATATGTTATGCTATTTTCAAATTATTAGAGAAATAAAAAACCCAAATATTGATAACAGAAAACCATCTCCAAGGCTATATTATTAAGATATCAGATAGATTTTAAACTGCACTTTCCTACTGTTAAGATTTGCATACATTTAGCATTAATAGTCAATTTATTTTCAGTGCAGTATTGCTGTAGTAACATAAGTTGCTTTTTTTAATCCCAATGGGGAAACAGAAATCAGTACTAGATCACTGGCAAACACAAGTGCTGGAACTGACAATCCCTCTAACAGAAGAAGAATGAGGGATTTCTATCAGAAAGGAAGTTGGAAGACCATTAGCAAACAAGTTAAATAGTAATTGAGACAAAATGTAGCCCTGCTTCACAAACTGATTTGAATCAAAAGAATGTGAAACACTACCTGCCAAATGTTATCTCACTGTAGTCCAATTATCTGAATAAAGACCAATAATCATTCTTAGAATTGTATGATTTATGTTTAAATATATAATTTTTCCCAAAGGAGTGTCCTATTAACTCAGTTAAATCCACCTTTGAAGTCTACAAATGCTAAGTAAATAGGTATACATTTTTTGACATAATATTTCTCCACAATATGATGCAAAACAAAGCATTGATCAATAGTTGAATAACCTATCCTAAAATCCTACCTGGTATATGTTTAGGATATTATGATGTTCTATCCAAGAATTCAATCTAGACAGAATTACTCTTTTAAATATTTTACCTAGTCACCCTAATAAACTTATTGGACTGTAGTTTTGGGGGAGATTTGAATCTCCTTTTTTGAAAATTGATAAGATTATATTGACCTTCCATGCATGAGGTATATCATTTTCTTCTATGATTTTATTAATTTATATGGCCAAAAGATTACTCCATCATTCCAAATGTATTTTGTAAAGAAATGGAGGGATCTTATCAGTTCCTGGAGCTTTATTTGCTTTAATTTGCTTAATGGCCTCTGAAATTTCATCGGAATGATGTTCAATGATTGAGAGGCGCAGGATAATTTTGAAAGAACATAATTTCTGAAACCAATAACTGAATTATGAAAACAAATTAGAGAAAGTGACCCGGGTCATCTGTGATATATGTGCTAAAACATTAGGGGCGTAATTGCCTGCTCCCTTTGCCACTAGCAACCACAATTTATTTGAATTGCCTGATTGTATAACTTCTAGCATATAGGACAATTGTTTTACTTGAAATAAGTGACATTGAGAAAGCAATAATTTCTTGTATTCCTTTCTGAATTTATTCAGTAGTGTGTAATTTTCCTTGGATGTATTGAGTCTTACAAATCTTATAATTTGCAACATAAACCTTTTATTTTTTTTTTACAATCCTTGTTAAACCAGGTATCAGATGTATTTACTTTTGCTGAACAAAAGTGGCAGAGCTGACTCTCTAATATCCTGTATAATTGTATATATTTCATTTTCAGATGAATCGATGTTAAAGTGCTTAATTTCTCTTGGTTCTCCATATTAGTACATCTGCTATTTTTGCTTCTATTTTTGAGGAAAATAGTACTATTCTGTGATTTTATTTATATTTGTGGTGCAGGAGAATTAACTTGTTGCATATTTTGAGCAGAACATTTTAACTTAAGGAGGAAAGGATAGTGGTCACTTTCAAGTCACAAAATATCAAATTCTGATAAAAAATAAGTTTGCCAAAGAAATGCTAATATTCTGCAACTGAAACTCTGGCTGGAAGCTGCAATACTGAACATAGGATTTGCAAGAAAGTGAGTTGTGCTCACAATAGAGGAAGGTGAACCTTACAATTGTCTTTAGTTTGTAGCAGATATTCTGCAGGTGGAGGCTACTTCTAACTGAAAGGTGAAATAAGGAACTTAGAATTATCAGGAAAAGACAGTCTTTCAAGCAACAGAGGGAGGTGAATCTAGCTTTACATTTGTTACAATTCTTAAGATTTTCAGTGCAGAAAGAGTTTAAACCCTGGGCTAAGAATTTGTCATAAATCCTGAAATAAGTGCAGGTACAGGTTGTGTATTTGACCCAGACAGTGCCCTAGGGGGTGGAAACTGTTTTTTTTGTGTGTGTTTATCTGTGTGTGCCTTATAAGGCCAGACCAGACTTTGTCAGGAAGTGCTTACATCATAGCTACTTATCAGCCAATAGCTTTGGTAACAGACCTGAGAACAATAGTATTATAAGCAAGTGTTTTATAGCAAACTCATCAGAACAGCCAATATTCTTCAACTGAAACTCTGGCTGGAAGCTGCAATACTGAACATAGGATTTGCAAGAAAGCGAGTTGTGTTCACAACAGAGGGAGGTGAACTTTACAATTGTCTTTGGTTTGTAGCAGATATTCTGCAGGTGGAGGCTACTTCTAACTGAAAGGTAAAATAAGGAACTTAGAATTATCAGGAAAAGACAGTCTTTCAAGCAACAGAGGGAGTGGATCTAGCTTTACGTTTGTTACAATTCTTAAGATTTTCAGTGCAGGAAGAGTTTAAAGCACAGCTGACTTATTTTGGGGCTGACTGCTTTCAGAGCACAAACCACCAGGCTGTTTTGGGGCTGGGGAGGTTTACCTGAGTCTGACTTGGATGTCTGGATTTTTCTCTGTTTGATTAGCAGGGTATTTTCTCTGTCAAATTGTTGTGTAGGGCATCTTGCTGACTGGAAGGCACTCATCACAGTGGTGGGTCGGAGCTCTTAGCTGATTATTTTGTGACAGTTTAGGCCCAACCCCTTCCCACCCTCACCCCACCCACCCCTGGAAATAGTTCCTTTATACCTGGGGTTCTGACATCATTCCTCAAAGTGCAAAGGTGCATATCACTGTCATATCCTCTCTAGCACACTGCACTGACAATATAAGCATACACATTGTATAATATATATATTTCTATATAACAAACCAATCACACACACAAACACACACACACACACACACACACACAAAAATAAATAAACTAGAAAAACATGTGGGGAGTAGTGCAATGTAATGGCTGTGGGGAAGCAGTCTTCCGGGAGTCTTTCTGGAGGCTGAGATGCTGCCCTACTTGCAGACAACTCTCTGCCCTGAGGGAGGAAGTTGCCCACCTTCAGGCCACACTGGACAGTAGTAAGGGAACCTTCCCCCAGGCCACACTGGATGGTAGGAAGGGAACCTCCCCCATCCAGGAAGCACCAGAGCCACCACCACTACCTCAGAGGATGCAAAGAAAGCACAGCAGTTGGACCACAGTGGGCTCAGGGAGGGTGAGGATGGTGGAACAGAGGCACACCCAGTCAGTTGTTCCACTCCACAATCCATACACCATTCTGGGGGGAGCATAGCTCCCCTATGGATGCACCAGCAGAGGAGACTAAGGAGGCTGAGGACAACTGTCACAAAGGAGGCCCACAGGAAGGAGGCAGAGGACACCACAAGGAAAGGAAGCAGTTCCTGGTGGGGGACTCAATTATTAGGGGGATAGAACTGGGGGGAGCAGGTAAAACTAAAGTAAGGTGCCTGCCTGGTGCCATGGCTTTGAGGGACAGGAAGCGCGCATCCTCAGGATCATGAGAACAGCTGCACGGGAGTCTGAGCTGGACATCATTGTCCACCTAGGGACAAATGACTTGGCTCATCATGAGATTAGAGCAGTGCAGGAGGACTTTGTAGAGCTGGGGAGGGGCCTAAGACAAGTAGCACACAAAGTATCCTTCTCAGAGGTGCTGCCTGTCAATGGCATGAGTGAGGCGAGAGTACTTTGCACCATGCAATTTAATGAATGGTTGAAAAAATGGTGTGGAGCACAGGGGTTTGGCTTCATTGGGGACTGGGGTTCCACCTGGAGGGACACCAGCTTATACTGGCAGGATGGTCTGCATCTATCCAGGAAGGGAACAAGTCTTTTGAGCAATCAGTTTAAATGCTTCATTGGCAAGCTTTTAAACTAGTCAAGTGTCGCGGCACTGATAAGCAGCAGGAAAATCCCAGCCTCTCCCTACAAAACAGGGTACTAAATGAGAAAAAGTCTGAGGTAGAAAGGTCAGTGGGGGATGCTGCAACAGAAGGTAAAGCCATCAAAAAATGGAGAGCAATGAGTACCAATGCCCGTAGTCTGAGTAACAAGCTTCCTGAATTAGTGGCCTTGATGGAGGAAGAACATCTGGATATTGTGGCAGTCACAGAAACATGGTACACACAAAACCATGACTGGGATGTAAACATACCAGGATACACTATCTACAGGAGGGACAGGGAGGGTAAAAGAGGAGGAGAGGTAGCTCTTTACATAAGGGAAGGAATCAAAGCAACAGAACAAAAGGGAAAACAGGGAGGAGAAGAAGCACTGTGGGCAAATTTGGAGACTGGCAATGGCACCACAATCTGCACAGGAGTTGTATACAGACCCCCTTCTCAGGGGGAGGAAATGGACAAGAAAATGATAGAAAGTATACTTAGAATGGCAGGAAAAGGGGAGATATTGCTGATGGGTGATCTGGATATGCCAGATGTTAACTGGAGTGCAGTTGCAGCAGCCACTTCTAAGAGTGGGGTTATTCTAGATGCCCTACAGGGGGCATGCCTTAGACAACTAGTATTGGAGCCCACTCGAGGAGCAATCTTAGACCTGGTTCTCTCAAATGGAGATGAAGGGAGGATCACAGATGTAGAAGTGGGTAGCCATCTGGGAACTAGCGACCATCGAACAGTATGGTTCACAATAAACACAGCAATAAAGTCAAGCCATACAAAGGCAAAAGTACTGGACTTTAGGAGGGCTGACTTTGCCAAAATGGGTGAGTGCCTAAGGAATGCACTAGCAAATGGGCAGGAAGGAGGGGTGGAAGAACAATGGGGAATAGTAAAAACTGCCATCACAGAGGTAACAAGCCTTTGTGTGAAGCAAATAAACAAAATGAAATTATGTAAGAAACCACTATGGTTCTCAAAGGAAGTGGCAGTGCAGGTTCAAGAGAAAAAGAAAGCAGTCAGGAAGTACAAGGAATCACAGAAGGAGCAGGACAGAGAACTGTATCAGTTAAAGCAAAAGGAAGCTGGGAAGGCAGTCAGAACAGCAAAGGTCTGAACTGAGGAAAAGATAGCCAACTCAGTTAAGAAGGGGGATAAAACCTTTTTTAGGTACATCAGGGAGTGAAAGAAGACTAAGGAAGGGATAGTGAGGCTTAATAAAAGGGAGGGGGTGGGCAGAGGGTGACAGTGAAAAGGCAGAGATACTAAAATATTTTGTTCAAAAACAAGGTATTTATCATATGTTGGTCTTTCAATGCATGGAGTACCCTAGGGATATGGGTGTTGGATAATCTTTTTCTAAATCAGAATAACCATTTCTTTCCAAATTTGTAAATTAGTGTCCCATTTTGCCTTTTTTTTTCAATAGAATTGTCCTGATTTATAACTGGTGATTTTTCCAAAGAAAAAATTGAATTACATAATTTAGTAGTTGATTCAAGAAATGTTTACCACTCAAATTCAGTAGGTGTAGGAAGTTAATCATCTACTATCTTATTCAACTCATCAAGGAACAAAGATTGAACTTGCAAGTCCAATTAATCTTCAGTGGTTCCATCTCCTGTAAATAATTTTGCAGATAATGAGCTATTCCTGGAGACAAACTTTGCTTCTCTACACATTGTCATTATATGGTTCCTTTTTTCCTCACTGGTTGCTGAGATAATTTTTTACAGAATCTAACACTTCTTAGTGTAACTGAAGGGAGGATGTACACAAAAATCAATTTATTAAGGTTTGCTTAGTTTTGTTTTGGTTTTCCTTCTATGGATTAGCTTGGTTTTTACTATTGTTAGTTCTGTGAGGAGAATCCTCATTATTTGGGACATCCTGTAAATTACATTTTTTCCTGTTTCTACTAGTCTTATGAAATACACTTCTGGGAATTTCTCCCAGAATAGGTGGTGTGAATCCAGATTCAAATCTAAATCCATACAGTTTGTTTTTTGCCCCATGTGACCATGACCATCTTTCTCTATCTTTTGTAATTACCTTTGGCTTGCTGAATTTGTCTATTTACTAATTTTGTTTCTAGTGGAATGTCTTGCCTGCAAGAAAAATACAATTCTTCAAGAATATGTATTATTGATAATTAATATAAATTGTGCATATAGATAAAGTAAATAGAAACAAACTTACTAGTTTTTAACATTTAAAAGAATGCGCTTGAATTTGCCAGTTGCTCAGTAAGTGTACTTAGTGAAACATCTTAACTATTACACTTTTAAGCCTTCTATAATTCAATAAAATTATACTACTACAGTACACTATTTACTCTATTGCCCTAATTCTCTCAATAGATTATAATATCACAATTCCTCCTACTACCCTTTATCACTATTGCACTTTAGTCCTAAATAATTCACACTATTATTGTATTGCAATTTATAATACTGCACTTATAATTTTACAGACTGTTACCCCAACAGTATTGCACAGACAAAATTGCACTTGACTTTACTTCAAAGTGCTCTTGTTAGCAGTTTTCTACTTGTTACACTTTAAGTCTATTGCCTTCTGAGTTTGAGATTTTCAGCTTTGTCTTAGAGTATAATTAGTCTCTTGTGCTTTTAACTCTATTACATAGATGTAGTTACATACCACTCTAAAGAACACTAATGCATTTTAGCACTCCGATTCTTAGTCGTGTTGAGACAAGTCACCTAGTGTAATTCTACAATGTTTAAACTCCAACAAGAAAAGTATAAAGTCCTTGAAATTTGTGTAACCTCTTAGTAAACCTTCTTCAGTAAATGTTATAGCCTTCACATAACGGAGTTGAATCAATGCAATAAGCCAGGACAACAAAGTCAGAATATTTGTAAACCGTTGCTTATATTAGTATGTGCTTTACAGAGCTAGATGTTTCCTTCTGCTTGGCACCTCCATTATTCTGATATTCCTCTGCTGCCAGTTTGATAATACAAGAAATTTCATTGACTGCAAAATGTAAAAGAAATGTGCATTAAATATGCATATATATAGGGGCCCAGATATTCAAACTGTGCCAGGCTGTGGCACAAGCCTGGGTGCAGTGCAACTTGGCTGTGCAGGGGCATTGACTGGGCGATATTCAACAAAGCTGCACCATGGCACAGCATCATTGAATATTGCATCCTGACCACCCGCAGTGTGCATGGTGCAGTGGCACTGCACCAGCTCAAGTGGCCAGAGTGGAGCAGGGGGGTGCGCTAGTGCAAGTTCCCTTGCGCTATGTACAGCAACTGTGATATTCAAAAGTGCACATGCAAATTGGGCCATAACGTATGCAAGCACAAATGGGGCCATTTGCATGTCATCTTGGCCCCATTTGCATGCCATTTGGTGCGCAGATCTCCGGTGAATTTTGTCTGGCGCCCTGCCAGGCAGCAGCCATCAGGGACCGACGCCCCCTGCACAGCGCGGCAATGTGCCCAACAGCCCGGTCACGGGCTTAGGTATAAAGAAAAGTAATTCCTATATCCCTGGTGGTCCAGTGGACTGCTGTCAGCCTGATCATGGGCATGTGTTAAATAAAACAGATTCCAAAATCTCTGGTCGTCCAGTGGACCACTATCAGCCTGATCACGGGCATGTGTTAAATAAAACAGATTCCAAAATCCCTGGTGGTCCAGTGGACCGCCTGCAACTCAATCACGGGCTTAAGTATAGATAAAAGTAATTCCCATATCCCTGGTGGTCCAGTGGACCACTTGCAGCCCGATCGTGGGCTTAAGTATAGATAAAAGTAATTCCTATATCCCTGGTGGTCCAGTGGACCACTCGCAGCCTGATCACAGGCATTTGTGATACAAACAAATGACGTCCAATATCCCTGGTGATCCAGTGGTACCCCCCTTCTCACCCACCCACTGAGCCCCACTGCCCCACTCCCCATCATTCAGTGGCGGGTGGCAGTACCACACTCACCTGCCACCCGGCCGCCCACTGACTGACACCATAGGTAGGGCTGTATGCCCATTGGTCCACAGCATGAGCCAATGGGCATGCAGCCCGTACCATACTACACATTCCAGATATGTGAATGGATCCAATCACATATCTGGAATGTATGTCTGACTGAGCTGCATGCCCATTAGCTCACACTGTGGACCAATGGGTGTACAGCCCTACCTATGGTGTCAATCAGTGGTGGTGGGGCAGCAGGGAGGTAGGTGCTGCTGCCTGCTGCTGACCAGGGGAGAGGGCGCAGGTCCCAGTGGGTGGGTGAGGGGGTACCACTGGACCACCAGTGATATTGGATGTCATTTGTTTGTATCACAAATGCCTACGATCAGGCTGTGAGAGGTCCACTGGACCACCAGAGATATAGGAATTACTTTTATCTATACTTAAGCCTGCGATCGGGCTGTGAGCAGTACACTGGACCACCAGGGATATGGGAATTACTTTTATCTATACTTAAGCCCGCGATCAGGCTGCGAGCAGTCCACTGGACCACCAGGGATATAGGAAATACTTTTATTTATACTTAAGCCTGTGATCAGGCTGCGAGCAGTCCATTGGACCACCAGTGATTTTGGAATTACCTTTATCTATACTTAAACGCGCAATTGGGCTGTGAGCAGTCCGCTGGACCACCAGGGATATAGGAAATACTTTTATTTATACTTAAGCCCGCAAAAGGGCTGACAGCGGTCCACTGGACCACCAGGGTTTTGGAATCTATTTTATTTAACACATGCCTGCAATTGAGCTGACAGTGGTCCACTGGACCACCAGGGATTTTGGAATCTGTTTTATTTAACACATGCCCTCAATCGGGCTGACAGTGGTCCACTGGACCACCAGGGATTTTGAAGGGTCATTTTTGTACATATGCCTATGATCAGGCATGGGGGGGCACTGCCAGGTGCAGCCAGAGCTCGGGTGCCCACCCACAGGTGGCAGCTGCCGTGTTGCACCCTGCAATATGGCAGCTCACCTGTGGGTGGCCAGCCATTGTTCCTTTTTTGGGGGGATCAACTGCCTGTGGTGCAAGTAGGGGTTGCACATGCATGGACTCAGCACATATCTGAATATCAGGATGTGCAGAGTATGCATGGGAACACCCCCCCACCTGCACCGCATACATTACTGATGCACTCCGGTGCATCGGGATTTGTGCCAGGCACAATTCCCGTTTGAATATCATGCCAGGATGCATCAGTGGGTTGCACATGGTGCAACACTGTTGTGCCATGCGCAACCCTTTTGAATATCTGGGCCAGTGTGTGTGTGTGTGTGTGTATATATATATATATATATATATATATATATATATATAATATATATATATATATATATATATATATATATATATATATGTGTGTGTGTGTGTGTGTGTATATATATATATATATATATATATATATATGCACAAATACACACACACAAAACTATCCCAGACACACACTTCCATTCACCTCTATTCCCCTAGGTCAAAAGACTACTACTCAGAAAAACAAAAAGGGGGAGGACCACAACATATACTAGTGTTCAACTTAGGAAAACTTACACAAAGCTTACACAATATAAACTAAAAATGTATTGATATAATTAAAAAGGCCAACTCAATAATAATTTAAACTAAGTTAATTCAAATAAAATCCTTTTGGAGTTGCTTAATCCGATCAGAAGGTCTTTAACAACAACTTACTTGGCATTTTGCTGTTTCAAAATTTAGCAATAAACTCCCACGGTTTGCTGTAAAAGGAGGAGAGCTGGTCTAAGAAATGTGCTTTTTACAGTTTCAGTGTTCATCAAAAGGTGAGCTAATTAGGTTTTTAATGCTAAAAATGCAAGCAACATTTCAATATGATAGATCCATAAAGTGAATTGCAGGCTCTGGTGCATGAGTCAGATCTCCAAGATGTTAAAGCACTCCACACAAGCCTTGCAGGAATGCAATAAATGCATGCCAAAAGCATGATAATTTAAATCAATTAAGAGGTATAACAGTGTAACCTGTGTAGCCAGTTATTAAATTAGGTAAACCACTGGTCCCTCGAAAGCCTGTATAGAACAAACTATAAATATTTTATTAAGATTTTGATATGATTTAGATTAATTTCAAAGTAAAAAATTCTTCTAAATTTAATAACTAAATTTCTATGTCTTAATATCTATACACCGAGCAGAACATCTTCAGATCTGTAGCAAAATTGGAGGTTTGTAGAAAAATAGACTTCACAACAGGGAATTAAGTCTGAACAATAAAATAACAATATTCTTCTATATTCTTTCTTCTTTGAACCGGTGTTGTGCACCTCTAATCACCTCTTGGTCACTGAATTAGACACCCAATTAATAAAACCTACCCTTGAATCACTTTCTGTAAATCTGCTCCTCAGGAACAATAAAATAATCTGTCTTAGAGTGGCATATCTCCCCCTGGGATTTTAGTCATCAACCCTTTGCACGTCACTGACTCAGGGGTTCTCCCTGACTCCTTAAGTGATCACTGTGCCATTTTCTGTTGCTGGTCTGCTAAAGCCTCCAAAAAAGAACATAAGTAAATATATTCAAGACAGCTAAAAACTTAACACTGAATTATTCTCTAAAGTCATACTGGCCACAGACTAGTCAGCCACTGAATAGATCAATCACATCAACATCACCCTTGACACATTTGGTAGGAACTTCCAAGAGATTTATAACTCCCTTATCCCTCTCAAAAAACTTAGGGTTAAAGGGCTCAGAAATAAATGGGTCACCTCCATTCTCCTTAGCCTTATGATGAAGAGAGACATGGCTTAGTCAAAATTTAGGAAACACAAACACCCTAGCCTCTTGCAATAATGCAAAACATGCCAAAATAGCTGTAAATCTGCAGTCCACTCTGCTGAAATTAACTTCCTAAGAGAAAAACAGTTCAGCTCCAGGGGTAGCCCTAAGCTTAAGGGTAGGAAAAGGAGACCACAGTCACCATTCATTTGTTACTGCACTGACCATGAGCACAAGCTCTAACAATAAATCATAGAGACATAGCGTACCTTTCACTGGAGTCTTCTTTGTATTAAGTGCAAAAGTTGTGCTTTGAGATCACGAAGCCACAAAAAGTACTGGTGCAAATAAATAAGTGGCAAGAGATCTCACTCATGCTAAACAGATAAGTAAATACAACACACCTGCACCATAGTAGGTTCACCCATAGCAGTGAGCAGCATGGATACCAATCTGCACGTATGTGCTACATCAACAAATTAGCTGATGATCAGGCTTCCTCAGAGCTGATTGACCATGCTCTCCCATTCATTCTTATACTAACCAAACATACATATTCAAGAAGAGGGAGACACAGACATGACACACAAAACATACAAAGATATACAGCAGATTAAAAACAAGTCATAAATAACACTGTAATGGAATCTTTTCATTCACCTCCTTAGGGGCCAATGTGTCCAGAGTATGTAACCAGAAGCACTCCTGCTGTGACAATTTATTCAGAAAATCTCCCCTCTCAATCATATTTTAACTTTTTCCACACGGAAAAATCTCACACTAGCTGGTGATCCTTGATTTTCAGCACCAGTGTTTTGCCATTGCATTTGTTTGAGAACCATTCAAAAATGCTGATTTGTGCTCACTTATGCGTTCCTTTAGTGGGCTTTTAGTCTGGCCCACATACCCCATTCCACAGGGACAGATCAGTAAATAAATCATCCCTTCTGTTGAACAATTGATAAATTAGTTTATTTAAAATTTTCTCCGAGTTTGAGGATGTTTAACTGTATCTGTGTTCAAAGTGCTGTTACACTCTGCACAGTGACTGCATTTAACATTCCCATTTAGTATTCCTGATAACCATGTCTCTCTGACTTCTGGCTTTTTTTGATGAGGACTGTGTACCAGTGTACCAGTCTATCTCTTAAATTGTGGCCTCGATGATATGTGGTTCTTAATTCAACATTTTAAAATCTAGGGGAGCTTTGCACAATGTGCAAGTGTTTCTTGACAATACTTGCCACTGCTTTGATTTGATTATTAAAGTTTGTGACAAATATTACTGGCTGCAAGTGCTGCACTTTGTCTTTTTTTGTAAGAATCTGTGTGTGATCAGACTGAATTGCTCTATCCAAAACAAGTTTTACATTTTCAGATGGATATCCCCGGTCTACAAATCTTTGAGCCATGATTTTAGAATGTTTTGTAAATTTGATTTCAGTATTGCAAATTCGTTTCACTCTTAATATTTGGCTCTCAGGGGATGTGGGTGTGAGCTACTATGGTGCAAAAGACTATTGTGATCAGAAGGTTTTGTATACATAGTAGTCTATAGTTGTTCACCTTCCTTGTAAACTGTAATGTGCAGAACGGTCACACTGTTTACAGTTATCTGCATCTCAAACTTAAGGTTTTCATCAAAATTATTCATCAAATTGTGAATAATCACTAACTCAGACTCTGGGCCAGCCCACAATGTTAGACAATCATCGATAAATAATTTCCAAAAAACAGCATACTTTTTAAACAGGGAGTTCACATACAGAAAATGTTCCTCCCACAGCCCAATGTACAGACTTGCCAAACTTGAGGCAAAAGTCATCTCAATTGCAGTTCCGTTAATTTGTGCAAAAAATGTGTTTTGATAGACAAAGTAATTTGATGCAAGAACCATATCTGACATCTTGATCAAAAAATCTGTTCTGGGTACATGTGGCTCCTCATGCTGATCCAGAAAGTGACTCAGAGCATCCACCCCTTGATGGGGAATATCTGAATAGAGAGTCTCTATATCAAATGTTACCAGTATTGTTTGGGAATTTATGGATATCTGATTTCAGCTTCATTACCCAGGGTCTCAGATGGCAGTCAATTAACTATGTTAAAATGGTTCCATGAAGAAGCCTATGGCTGCAAAGATGGACCATCCTGGGGGGTTCTGGGGAACTTTATTGAGCTTGGGTAAGAGATAGATGCAGGGTTTACTGGACACTGTACCTTAATGTAGTCACATTCTTGTTTACTTAAACTGCTTGAGTGCTCACCTCTCTATATACAGTCAAATGCCCATTTCTTAATAATTTCTGTTGGGTCAGCACTTAGTCATTTCTAATATTTAGTGACTGACAGCTCTCATTCCATATACTGTTCATATTTATCTATTCCCCAGATAACAACTTCACCCCCTTTGTGGGCTGGCTTCACAATTAGGTTGTTTTCTGTTTCGAGTGATTTCAATGCCTCATTTTCTTTTCTTTTTTTTCCATTGCTGTTTTTGCCCACCGGCACCCCTAGTCCCACGAACGGACTTGCCCTGGGCTACATGACCCATACCCTCACCTGGGGATGCCTCCCACAACTGGGGCCACCGAGTTGGAATTGAAGGTGGCTGGAGGGTCATACCACTGGAGCACCAGTTCATACACAGGGGCCAGGGGATTTTTGCTGTGTAGGATTGCCCCTGGAGCTGGGTACATGCAATGATGCTGACACTGAAGCAAGTGTCCATCCCAGCTCCACCCATGATGTGGCATGATGCCATGCCTCCAGCCTCCACCTGCGGGAGAGTGATGCCAGACCCAACTCCCCTACCCTCCCTGGAGAAGAAGATCAGTCCTCCAGATGCTTGATCCTTCCCCTCCCCTGCTGACCCCTGGCAACCCGTGCCCATTCCTGAACACAGGTCACTGGCATGGTGCGAAGTGTGGCATCCAATGCCTCTACCCTCAGCATCACTGGGCCAGTCCAATGCCTCACTTTCTTGTTTGGTCAGGTCACACAAAAGATTATTATAATGGTGTCTTTTTATAAATTAATCAATGTCTCTGTCTACTAGCAAAGCAAATGTATTTACGGTGTGATTATTGTAAGTAGGGGGACAGAATCTGGATTTTTCTTTAAATGGGATGTTACAGATGCCACATTGTTTGAGCTGGTCAATCCCTCAACAGGTACTTGGAGCTCTGATATAACACTACCATTTATTGATCTAGTCACTTCTCTCTATCAGCTGTCTTGTTGTGGCTTTGCAAAAAAACTTTAAGGTATAATTGTCTGTAAAACTTAAACAGATCCACAAGCACTTGAATTGGATTAATATTAGAGCTGGGGAAAAAGGACAGATCTTTTTGCAGCACTTTAATTTCTGTATCACTAAGCACTTTCTCTGCCATATAGTTGACCATTCTTCCAATCTTGCCAAGTCCCTTTGCATCCTCTCTACCCCACCTTCTGTATCAACCCTGTTGCAAATCTTTGTGTCATCTGCAAAGAGACATACATTTCCTTCCAGTCCACCTGCAATGTCACTTATAAAGATGTTGCAGAGGAGTCTTAAACTGTGGGAGAATTCAAGAATGCATGGGACAGACATAAGGCAATTCTTGTGGGGGGTAGGAAGAAATAGGCTGTTGGTTAACTAGGATCTGCGGTCTATCCTGTAGGTAAGGAAATGGGCAGACTAGGTAGGCCAAGTGGTCCTTATCTGCCGTCAAAGTCTATGTTTCTATGTTTCTATTAAAGAGGACTGGTCCCAGTACTGAACCCTGTGGTACCCCACTAGTAGCCCCCTTTCTTTAGAGTAGACTCTGTTTACTATTACCCTCTATATCCTGTTGTCCAGCCAATTTTTGACCCAGGCTACCACCTTGGGACCCAATCCAAGGCTGACTAACTTGTATATTAATCTTTTGTGTGGGACTGTGTCAAATACCTTGCTAAAATCTAGGTAGGCCATGTCCACTGCCCATCCCTGATCCACCACATTGGCCACCCAGTCAAAGAAATCTATTACATTCATCTGACATGACCTTCCTGCTGTGAATCCATGCTGCTTTGGGTCCTGTGCCTCACTGGCCTCTAGGAACTCAACAATTCTTTCCTTAAAAAGTGATTCTATCATGTTCCCTACCACTGAGGTCAAATTAACAAGTCTGTAGTTTCCTGCCTCTGTCTTGATCCCAGTTTTGTGAAGGGTTTCTGTCGTCCATGCCAAGCATAACTAGTGCCATCCTTATAATCTGTCATGTTACTGTCATATTTACTCTATTAATATTTTTTCAGATCATTACTAAACTTCATAATCTGAGTGTCCATCTTTAATATGATTGTTGCGAGTGAGTTGTTCAGCTGTACAGTAGATGCATAATTTATTTTAGGTTATTTCTCTTATCTGCTGTGCTGCTTTTTAAGACCCTTTTTTATTAAGTTATAACTAAAAGAATTAAGTTATGGTTATACTTATTTCACACCTTTTCTCAATCCCCCATACATTCCATGTCATCGGTACCAAATGAGGGAGAAGGCTGCATACTAAGTGCTTGTGGGATACATTTTTCCCTTCAATACTGTGAAATAGTTACAGCATGTATCATATCTGTTTCTTCTTCTTCTTTTTTTTTAGGTTCTCCAAGATGTTTACATGTGGGTAGAGTGTATGCCAGTCATAACAGTAGGGAACATGGGGCCTTATGTAGCTAAATGTGTTTGCAAGGTAAACAAAAAACGTCACATTATAGTACACCTAGATACAAACAACCTTGCAGAGTGTGAGATAGAGGTGATGAGGGAGAGGTTCATGAATATAGGAAGGGTTTGCAGTGAGGTGGGGAAGTCAGTAGCCTTCTAGGAGGTGCTCCTAGTACCAACAGCTAGTACTGCAAGGATGCAGAGGTTAAAGTAATTCAAAAATTGAGTGAGGAGATGGTCTGCATCAAACAAATAAGGTCTGGTAAGAGACTGGGGTGTCATATGGGACAACAAGGACCTGCATTCATCAGATAGGCATTTAGCAGAGAGGGAACCAAGGTCCTGAAGAAAAATCTGGAAGAATAAATGGCAACTAACCTAAATTTAAACTGAAAGGAGGTGGGGACGGGGGTGCTACACCTATAGGCACCAGGTGAGGAAGACCAATCCTCACCCCCAAAGAAGAGTACGGGCAGGAGCAGTTGAAACAGACAAGGAAGGGAGAGCTATGGAGAGGGATGAAGGCAATGTGGGCAGAGCAGCAATAGTGGAGTACAGAAGGTACAATGGAAAGTCATGTCCTTAAATGGAAGAAGCTTGGCAAATAAGATGGTGGATCTTCAGGGATCAATGACTGAGAGGGAGGTGGACATAGTGGCCATCATGAAAACATGGGCCACTCAGCACCATGAATGGGACTTTGTGATCCCTGAGTATAGGGTCTTCAGGAAAGACAGGGAATCAGGGAGAGGAGGGGGCATAGCTCTATACGTAACAGAAGGGATAACATGCACCAGGGAACAGGAGGCAAAAGTTAAGCCAGAAGCCTTATAGGTACAGTTGCAGATGGTCAAGGGGGTAAAGGTCAGAATGAGAGTAGAATATAGACCTCCTCAACAGGGATACGCAACAGACTATGAAATAGAGGAACAGATATGGTCAAATGCTAACAGGGGTGAAGTGATCATAGTAGGGGACTTTAATCTCCATGGAGTTGACTGGAGGATCCCAGCTATCTCCTGCTCCAGGGAACATGCTCTCCTGGAAGCTTTTCAGGATGGATTCTTGGAGCAGAGTCAAGGAACTCACCAGGGATGGTGCCATTCTGGACCTGGTGCTGACCAATGTGGACCATGTCCAGGACACACCAGTGGAGGACACCTTGGTGGCCAGAGACGACAGAATGGTGTGGTTCTATGTAGACAAATGGCCAGAACATAATAAGGATGAAGATATGGGTGGTGGACTTCAAGAAGGCAGACTTTGGAAGGATATGTGAAATCCTGAAGGGGCATCTTGCGAGGATCAGACCAGAGATAGGAGTAGAGCAAAAGTTGTCCTTTATTAAGATGGGTATTTCCTTGGCCCACAAACTTGTGTACCAGAGTCCAGGGCAAGAAAGCTGGGCTCAAAAAGCACAGCTGCTTCTACAAAGAGGTAGCAACCAAAGTAAGGGAAAAGACAGCTTCATTTCTCAAGTACAAAAGCACCCTAAAAGATGCAGACAATATGACATATTTGGAACCATCAAGGGAAGTAGGAAGAGCTGTCAGAATGGCAAAAGCAAAGATAGAATTAAAACTACCCTGGTGATAAAGGAGGAGGAGGAGAAGAAGGACTTCTTTAGGTATGTACGTGAAAGAAGGAATATGAATGATGGCATTGTTAGACTGATGCGAGTGGTGGATGGGTGGAGATAAGTGTCAATAAAGAGGAAGTGCTGAACGAGTACTTCAGCTCAGTATTAACAAAAGAGAGAGAGACAGAGATGGACCTGTGCAGAGGGAATAATGGGAACACGAAAAAGGAGTGGGTTGGAAATGGAAGGGGTTATTCAAGTAGATAGAGTTCTAAATGGCCTTAGAGCTCTAATGGTGGGTAAGGCACCAGGCAGGACAGAGTGCACCTGAGAGTCCTATAGGAGCTGGGGGAAATTCTGGCTAGCCCTTGGTGGACCTGTGTATTGCCTTGCTTGAGACAGGGTGTGTGCCATAGGACTGGAGAATGGCACATGTGATGCCTGTACACAAGAGTGGCCCCTGGGACAACCCTAGTAACTACAGCCCAATCAGCCTCACTTCTATTGTAGGTAAGCTGATGAAGTCTATTTTAAAGGAGAGACTCTAGACTTTTTGGAGGTGAATGGTCTTCAGGACACCAGACAACATGGGTTTTATTTTGGGGAGATCCTAACTGACAAATCTGGAAGACTTTTTTGACTCTGTCACCAGCACTGATGACAGAGGCTAGGCAGTTGATCTCCTGTGCTTGGATTTCAGCAAAGCCTATTACTCCATGCCACATAAAAGGCCATTTAGCAAGCTGGAGGGTAGTGGAGCAGGGGGGAAACTGGTACAGTGGGTAAGGTGGGTCAGGAGCTGGCTCCAGGATAGAAGTCAGAAGGTGGTAATGGGTGGCAAACTCTCAAAGCCTAGACCAGTAAGCAGTGGGGTACTGCAGGCCTCTGTACTTCACCCAATGTTATTTAATGTCTTTATTGGTGACATAGCAGAAGGGATAAAGGGTAAAATCTGCATGTTTGCAAATGATAGAAGCTCTGTGGAAGAGTGGACATACAGGAGGGTAGATGAGATCTCAGGGAGGATTTGGCTAGGCTAGAAAAGTGGTCAGGTATCTGGTAGCTGGCCTTTAATGCCAGGAAGTGAAAGATCATGCAGCTGGGAGCCAAGAACTCAGGGACAGAGTACTGGCTAGGTATGGTACAGGTGACTACAGTAGGACTGAGGAGTATAGAGATCTTGGGGTGCTAATGACCAGAAACCAAAAACATTCTGATCAGTGCAGTAAAGCTGTGGCCAAAGCCACCAAGATGCGGGGCTGCATTTCTAGAGGGATCACCTCCAAGAGACAGGAGGTTCTTCTGCCATTGTACAGGTTGCCGGTCAGACCGGAGCTGGAGTACTGTGTACAGTTCTGATGACCACTCCTGAAGAATGACATTAACTTATTGAAGGGGGTGTAGTGAAGTGCAACAAAGATGATACAGAGCCTACAGGACAAGCCCTATTAGGAGAGACTAACGGAGCTAACCACAAACTCCCTGCAGGAGAGAAGGGGGGAAGTAATCAGAACCGTAAAGTACCTAAAGGGTATCAACAAGATTAACACAGAAGGCATCTTCAGCATCAGGGGAAATGGGACAACTAGGTGGCATTCAATTAAACTGGAGGGATGAAGGTTTAGAAGAGAGATAAGGAGGAACTTTTTTACTGAAAAAATAGTGACCTGGTGGAACAATCTCCCAGAGGAGATTGTATCATCAAAGACAGTAGAAAGCTTTAAGAAGGGTGGGAAAGGGTGAAAGGGAGAGTTGTAACAAGGGGAGCAACTGGGAGGGGATGGGAAGGGGAAAGAGGCTGAGCCTTGAGGGTTGGGGTGGGGTGGCAGCTCTCGTAACCATATCACATAGCTGCACACTTGAGCACACTAGATAGACTGAAATGGCTTTTATCTGCAGGTAAATTTCATATGTTTGCATCATTTGTATTAGTTCTAACAATGACAGTATTACTAAGTATTTCATCAATTTGTTCTTTGGAAAATGCTGTCTTATCTCCTGTCTTATCCACAAAGAACAAAAACTCCATACTGACTGGCATGGTAGTCATTTGTAGCACACAATGTCAAGGCAGCCCTCACAGTGAATGAAAGTAACCAAAGTCCAAACACAAAAACAACAGCTCAAACACAAGTTGAAGTGCACATACCACAGGCTACTCAAAACATTTCCCTAATTTTGTGGTGTTAAGTAACATAGATGGTGCATTTATGAAATATTTTGCAAAGAATACATGCACACACACACACACACACACACTCACACACACACACACACACACACACACACACACACACACACTCTCACAAATACACTAGGGTTGCTCAGAATCTACTGAACAGAATAGGATTTGATGGATTCCTATTTGATTTTCAGAACTAGGATTTTTGGAACTGCAATCTGAAAATCCTACAGTAATTCCCCAAAATGTCCTAAAACTTATTTTTACATAGAGAATAATGGATGGGCAACAGTGAACTACAACGCTGTGTTCACTTTGAGAGGTTGTCATGACAACCAAGTAAACTTCAAGAGCAAAGCTCTTTAGGTTTAAATTGTCATTCAACCTTGAGTAGTGAACAAAACATTGTTTACTGTTACCGATCCATTGTCTTGTATAGCGTATGGGCAACAGTAAAACATCAATGGAGCTCTTCTTGGGAAATCTGTTTAAAAAAATTGTTGTGTGCCTGTTTCAAACTTTCCCCCACTCCACCCCATAACCAAACTGCACTTGCCCTTACTGTTTATTCTTAGCACAATGCTGTGTCTCCTTGTTCCTCTCACTTGCCCCAATGTCCAAAACTGCCTAAACCAAGTCTCCATTATGCCGGCGAATAATTGCCCACAGTTTGAACAAAATAAAACCCTCAAACAGCAAAAGGCAACAATTTGGGACAGCACTGTCCGATCAGAGATAGAATCAACAGCGCACGAGGGCATTGTAACTTGTTATACCATCGATGTGGCATACACACTGCTTGCTCCACAGTGACTCTGTTAGCTGTCTCACAGGGCCTCCTTTTATACTGTGCTGCAGTTACACCTGCTCTACCCTGGTGTAACTTATGCCTTTTGCAATTGGTGTATCTTAACCTTTGGGTGCTTCTAGAATCCCGCCAATGGAAAATCTGCTGTTTTCTGTGATGCAAGTTGCTTTACGCCATTGTGTATCTGTGGTTTGGCACAAGTGTGGCATAAGTGTAACAGCTCCTCCTCCTGGGGCTGTGTGGGTGGCTGTTTGTGCTTGTCTGTGTCTGTAGGTTAGTTTTTGTTCATTTACATGTTTTTCTGCTGGGAATACCTGTGCCATTCTTGCACACAACATTGGTGAAAGTCTCCTGGACTGAATTTTTGCAAATCGCCATCATCAGGTATCAGCTTTTTAATTTTAAATCAACTTTCTTGAAGCCTCCCCCAAGGAAGCATATGCCTTACAACTAGTCTTATAAACATGGTGATGCTGGGTCCTGCAACTGAATCAACATTTTCAACATTCTCATCTGACCACTCTTAAAGCAACTGCACTTGTGGACTTTAAAGAACAAAGGAATTTTAACACATTTTGTGACTGAATCAACATTTTTGTCTGACCTTTTCCAAAGGTATTGTACTTGTCTCTGAGGACTTTGAAGATCAAAGGAAAACATACAGACAAAAGGATTTCACACATTGCACTCTCAAGGTATTGTACTTATCTCTGAAGACTTTGAAGAACAAAGGAAACATATAGACAAAAGGATTTTACACATTGCGTATGCCCAGGCCACAGTTTATCACCTTTCAGGAACTTTAACATATTATGTGATCCTGGATCTCAACAGTACTATAGTACTTCTCTTAAACCCTCTGGCACCAAACCCTCCCAGTCTTTTTTTTTCATTTTTCTCTGTACTTCGCCATAGTGCTTAGCTATCCACCTTAGCCCACTAAAATCCGTACCCCACCACCCTCCTATTGCTCACCACCCCCCCGACTGCCTAGCCCACACTACTTCTCGGCTCTCTCCTACCTCGCTATAAAAATGCTTTGGCTTAGTCCCCACAACCTGTTCCTGCTCACCCTCACCCTCCTTTTCCCTTTATGCCAACTCCCCCCCTCCGCCTACCCTACCCTCCACCTACTCTCACCTTTCTATACTACTACCCGAAACATTGTACCATGGCTTTTACTCTGGAAGTCTTAAACAAACATCACCCAATTAATACCTGGGTGCAAAGAGAAATATTTCCTAATTGGAAACTGCCACATCACTATAACTCACTAACGATCACCCTCTACTGGGACTCCAGAAGACAATCCAAGCATCTTAAAAAGTACAAGCAGAAACTCACTCCAACCTATTATGAACTACGAATGGTATCGCTGAAACCCTGCTCCTCCTACTTTTAATATCTGGTGGGATACACCCAAACCCTGGTCCTGTTGCACTGAAGCTGACAAAAACAGGGAAAGTTGGTAGTGGTCTCTCCATTATCACTCTAAATATCTGCAGCCTCCTTCCCAAATTGGTATCTCTTCAAACTCTCGCTGGACAAAAAAACCCTGATATACTAGCCATTGTGGAAACCTGGCTATCTCCCAGCACCCCGGATCATGCGGTCTCGCTTGAAGGCTACAATCTTTTCAGGCTCGACCGGGCAAGCAAGAAAGGTGGGGGCTGTGCTATCTACATAAAGGACAACCTCTCCTGTCAATGCGGCAGCTTCACCCCCACAAATACGCAGATGCAACTCCTCCCTATCAAACTGCTTCTTGGTGCACAAAACAAAGTTCTCGCAGTGGCTGCAGTCTATATCCCTCCAAAAGACCACCTTGCCAGTATTAAGTCTGTACTTGATTTTGTTAGTCTGCAGCCCTCTGAAAATGAGCTCCTCCTCCTCGGGGATTTCAACATAAACTGGCTCGCCTCTGACACTGGATCTTACAAAGATGACATCCTAGCAGCAAACCTGACTCAGATGGTAACCTCCCCCACCGGAAAAATTACAAAACTGGTACAAGCACCCTTATTGACTGGGTTCTCTACAAATCACCCTGACCGATAAAAACATTAAAGTCCTCCCTGACTCCCTCAGTGACCACTCCCAGTGTCCTGTACCTGGTCAAATAAATTTCTCAAGCCACCCCCCAAAGTTATAACAAGCAGAGTATTGCCTTATGGGAATCTTATCAAGTTGAAAACCCATCTCCTACAACAGGACCGGATGCCAATCCTTGAATCAACTGATATTAATACCGCACTAGAATACTTCATTAAATCTTTCAACTCTGCATGCGACTTATACGCCCCAGTAAAAAAATGTAAAATCAAAGCACTATCAAATCCATGGATTACTGCCAAACTACTTGCCAAGCTCAAGGTTCGGGACCACCTCTGGGCAGTTGCCAGAGACACAGGCTCACCTCATGATACCCTAAAATACAAGCAGGCACGAAATAGATGTACCTCACAAATTAGGCAAATGAAGAGCGCCTATTTCAAAAATGCCCTTGAATCCACCTGGGGTGATGGAAGAGCTTTTTGGGACAACATCTGAAACATAATGGGTAAACAATCAAAATCATCACCTACCATTATGAAAGTTGATGGATCCACCACTCTTGACCCAAAGTCTATTGCAGATGCGCTTAATGAGACATTCACAGACCTTAGTGGGGTCCTCCCCCCAGATTTCTTCTCGGACTTACCTGTGCCCAGCCTAGTATCACAAAACACCCCTCGTGACAAACCACAATTTTATTTCAAGAAAATCAAAGTGCACGAAGCACACAAGTACATAAGAAAGGCTTGCTCCAAATCCAGAACAAGTAGTGACACGCTAGATCTAAAAATCCTGTCTCTCACCCTGGATGAAGTAATTCACCCCCTTGCAAAAATTCTTAATCTGTCACTTTGCCAAAGTCGATTTCCCAACAAATGAAAATCTGCCATAGTTACGCCAGTGCACAAAGGGGGGGACAAATCCTCAACAGGAAACTATCAACCAATATGAATACTCCTTCCCCTCTCCAAAGCACTTGAACGAATAGTGGCAGACCAACTCTCTGATTACCTGGACAAATACAATCTACTCTCTAATCAACAGCACAGCTTCAGGAAAGGACATAGTACAACAACAGCCTTACTTGATTTTTCTGGAGAAGTCCACTCAGCTCTGGACAAAGGGTGCCAAACAGGTGCAGTCTTTATCGATCTTACAAAAGCTTTCGACACAGTCCATCACGGCCTACTTACTTCCCTACTTTCTAGCCTAGGCCTGGCCGAAGGTCCTTGTGCTTGGGTAAAAAGTTACCTGTCCAATCAGTCACAAGCTGTAAAAATCTCTAATAAACTCTCCAACTTCAAACCAGTTCTCTCAGGTGTACCACAGGGATCAATTCTTGGACCGCTCCTCTTTAGCCTGTTCTTTTACTCCCTCCCAGATATCTGCCAGGAGAAAATAATCTTATACGCTGATGATGCTGTAATTCTCTCTTCCCACAAGGATCCAAACTCCCTACGAAAAAGCCTGCAACTTGCTTTCTCTAGTGTTGAAAGGTGGTTCCTGGATAGTAAACTGGTGCTAAACCACAATAAAACAAAAGCCATGCTCTTCTCCAATCACCAAAACAAAAATAGGCATACTCCATTCACCATACAAACCTCTGTGGGAATTACACTGGACCAAGTAAATACTTTCAAATACGGCATTACTTTTGACCAAGGGCTCACCTTTGCAACCACATTGACAACACTGCGAAAACAGTGAACCAACGCCTTTGAATACTATTCCGTAATCAGCCAATTTCTAAATCAAGCGGCATTGAGAATAGCTATACAGAGTTCCATAATCTCAATCATTGACTATGGCCTTATTATTTATGGCTCAGCTACCTCCACTGCTCTAAGGCGTATCTCAATCACTCTAAATAAGGCTTGCCAGCTCCTCACGGGGGCTCAAAGACTGACTCACACGTGTGATCTGTACTATGAATCAGGCTGGTTGAACCTATCAAATCATCTTATTTATCTCACCTGCACAATGGCAAAAAAATCTATCTTGGGACTGACTCCATTATGTATTCAAAACCTACTCCGACTGAATCCTGACTCACGACCCTCCACCAGATCTGAACGCCAACCTTTCCTGGTTCCGAGATGCCGGACTGCACAGGGACAAAGATCTTTCGATAACAGGGTTCCCGACATGGTTCAATGCGCTTAGTCCACCTACTATCCTCAACCTCACTTGAAGCTTTCAAATCCATGCTCTATGCCCACCTCACCACCACTAGCAACTGTGATTGCACTAGATAAAGACTACTACTCCTCATGTCCATCCTCACATCTGAGGCCTCTTCCTCCCCTGACTAATGAACCCTCTGGTACCTCTACTACTTCCTGTCTCCCACCCAAACTCACTCCCCCCCTTTTTTCCTGTCCCCTCTCACTTACTCTCCCGCTCACCACCTTTCCCTCCTCTCTAGCCTCCTTTTGGCACCTAATGATCACCCTCTCCCTGGAAGTTTCCTTAACCTCGAAATTGTCTACTCACTTGAACCTGTTATAGCTTGTTTTTCTATGAAACTTAAAACCGTTACTGCCTTAAACTGTTAATAGCAAATTTATGATGTAACTTTCCTGTCTGGTTTTACCTGTAATGTGTATCGTGCTTTGTTAAATGTTCTTTGTGACTTGGAACCTTTGTAAAAGAGCCCTGACTCAAAGGTATTAATTCCTAGACTAATAAACTAAACTAAACTAAAAATACTCATGATGGTACAATAACCTAATGATGCCACTTGATGGTGTAACAACACTAGGAATCCATTGAATTCCATCAATAACAGCGCTCTCCCACACACTATAAAGGAGTTTAAGATTCAAGATTTTGAATTGAAAATCCAAATAAAATTCCATCCTTTTTGGATTTCAGTAAGAATCTGATTAGGAACCTTAGTTTCTTTAAATTCCTAAACAATCCAATCAGAATTAGTTGATTCTGAGCACACAACATACAAATGTACATCTTGTGCCATGTGTATCAGATTCTACATAATGTGAACTTCAGTTTGCAATTATTGCTCATGTTGTCCTTGTATTGTAACTGTAAGGCAGAAAAAATGTTGAATTAACAGATATTTTCAAAAGATACATATATAAGCGGTACATAACAGGGACCTGTGCTCAAAGTACCATGCTATAATTTTTTATTTTAAAGTTATTTGCATTTGTTTGTCAAAAAAGTGCAAAACATTTTATATTTCTGCAGTTTTTTGCTAATTAAAAAAACAACTAAAAGGTATTTATGAATGAATCACCACTCATTTTGTAGATATGTTTGTGCTGGACAAACTTCATACTCACAGTACCATGATATTATTTTTCGTTTTAAAGTTACTTTCATTTGTTTGTCGAAAAAATGAAAAAAAAAAATTGTCAGCTATTTTTTTGGTAATTATAAAAAATCTAAAACTAATCTATAAATGAAACACCACTCATTTTCTAGATATTTATGTACTGAACAACTTCCATGTTCACAGTCCCATGCTATCTTTTTTCATTTTAAAGTTATTCACAGTTGAATATGGTTAGTAATGATACTGAGGACAAACATTCTAAATTAGTTCTTGTGCTGGACCTACTGACATAACAACTGTGTGGATAAATAGGGAATACATGATGGGCTGCAGTGGAATAACACATTTATCTCCACTAGTGAGTAGTAAGACCCATTAACTCACAAGTAGCAAAGCCACAAGTTAGTGATAAAGGTATTACTACTCATGTGTGGAGATAAGTGTTATTCCACTGAAATCCATTACTTATTTGACAGATACCACACCATTTGTAATGTTTGTACTGGTGTTATACCTTGTTTTAGTTTAAAACAACCTTTCTTTCCATTGTAAATTCTTTATCTGGCACATTTTTCTCTGTATTCTATTTCCAGATTCTAAGTGGTAATAATATGTTCGAAGTCATATAAATTGTGTTCTAAATGAAATGAATGGTGTTTTAAGTGAAACTAAATATTTACATGATTTATTTACACAATTTATTCACCACTGGTGTGGTATATAGAGAGTGATGACACAGCAACTGTGTACATAAATCCTGATGATGTAGCTACCATGTACATAAATGAAACTAACATACACAGTAGCTCAAATAGCAGGATTTATGCAATGTATATTTTTTCACATGTGTTGCATAAATATAAATATATATATATATATATATACACACACACACACACACACACACAAATATTAAATAAGCATAGCACATGGAGAAATATACCCAATGAGTCAGCAAATTAGATTATAAACCTCATTATCTAGACACTATCACTGAAATACAGGTTGATCAGCCATACCTACTCCTCCTCATGGTCACTACACTATGAAAACTGTAAGGGGACAACATACAAAAAGCCCAAGAACTACACCACTCTACAGAAACACTCTAAAGATACAGAAGGGACCACAAAGCAAACCTGGATGTGTTCAACTCAACTGATCAAAAGGTAATACAACTAACATCCATATGAATTCTATTCAGTAAATGCTAGGCAGTTAATACATGGGGAAAAATATTAATATTATGGGCCAATTATATTATAATACCTCTTTCCCTTCAATCTAGGTCCTTTATAAAAATCATTTGTGCACATGAATGGTACATTTCCACATACAACCCACTTTTCTAGCATGGATATGTTAATTTCAAAAAATAACATTGATGCAGGCATTAGGGATGAAGAATGCAAAGCACACAAAGGAGGAAAATGGAAATGAAAAACAGTAGGGTTTTGGGTCTCCAAAGTATTGATGAATCAGTACTGGGGTCTTCCTTGGGTTTGTCAACCCTAATGCACACCCCTCACCTCTCTGCCTTTAGCATCCAGTCTAAAACAGAAGGTACAGCTCCAAGCCAGTGCCTCATAGTGATACACTTTTCAAAGGTAGAAAAGTGTGACTCACCACATGTCGACAACAGAGTCTGTCATAGCTTCCTTCATGCAGGGCACTGCATAAAGAAAAGAGATCACATCTGACCTGCTTGCTCAGGGAAGGTAGTGGTCATTAGGGCTGACAATCCCAAGAAAGACCCCACCACTGATTCACCAGCACTTCAGAGACCCAAAAGCCTAATGTTTTTCATTTCCTTATTTTGTGCACTTCACATTCTTCAACCCTAATGTCTACATTAGCATAGCTTTTGCAATTAAGCTCCATTTCTTTTCCTGGCAGTGGCATTGTATCTTCATTTATGCAGGTCCCTCTGGGACATGCACAAAATGAAATAAATAGAATACTGGAGATAGTCCTGACCAGAAGCATGTCAATGCCTTGTGAGGGAAGGCCCCCCAGCACACTACAAGGTGTGTGTAGAGTAGAACATTGTTCCATCCTTCCCTAGGTTGGGGCTGGTGCTGCATGCCACAGCACAT
This sequence comes from Neoceratodus forsteri, assembly GCA_016271365.2. Classification (NCBI taxonomy): domain Eukaryota; kingdom Metazoa; phylum Chordata; order Ceratodontiformes; family Ceratodontidae; genus Neoceratodus; species Neoceratodus forsteri. The sequence continues at coordinate 628,465,867 of CM057452.1, read as the reverse complement.
TCTCCCCAGCCTTGATCCATTAACATATCTCACTTAGCTTGCATCCTAACTGAGGCCACCGGTAATGGAAGGTAACATGGTCCCCACTGGGCCAATGGACTTCCCTGTAAGCAATGTTACTTCATATTTTTTGTGACATTTTAATCACAAAATTTCAACAGTCTTTTTAAAACACCTCCTTCTGAACATGACAGGTGTCATTTAATATAATACTGGACAAAATATAATTTCATGCCAGAAGTGTGAAATCACATTTTGACCAGGATAAGAAAACAACAAGGGCCTGATATTCAAAGGTTTGCCTGGCAGGGACAGTGATTGCCCACCATTTGTCTGGGGTTTGTGGCCATGCACAATAGTTAAAGGGTTTAGGAGCATGTGTTAAATGGGTTAGCAGACCCACAAGGACTGGTGTGCAAAGGAAGGGACGTGGACATGAATATTGGCACAGTTCAATATTCAGCCCATTAGCACTGTATAAATGGAATAGCACAGACCACCTTGTGCTGCACAATTACTGCTGAAAAGAAGCCCAACTTGCTCCAGACAACCCCAGTAGTCAGTGGAGCAACTGCAGCCAACAACCACATTGACAATTGGGGGAAGAGCACCTGCTCCCTTGTGTACAGTGGTCCCCCATCCTCTAATCCTTATCCCCATTAACATTAATGTATCTCCTGGTGTCCAGTGGCCCCTCCACCCTCTGATCCCCAGCCCCATTAAAATAAAGTATTTCCTGGTGTCCAGTGGACCCCCATCCCCCTCCTCATCTCATATAAAATGAAATTATTCCCTGGTGTCTGGTAGTCCCTCATTCTCCAATCCCCATCTGTGGTAAAATGGCAGAATTCACTGGTGTCCAGTGGTCCCCCATCCTTCAATCCCTGTCTGTGGTAAAATTTAAATATTTCCTGTTGTCCAGTGGTTCCCCTGTACTCCTGCTCCAGCTCCACTAAAATTAAATCATCCTCTGATGTCCAGTGGTCCCTCTCACCCTCTGATCCCCAACCCCATTATGAAGAAAGTAGTCCTTGATGTCAAGCTTCTGCCTGCCCTCTGAACCCTGGCCTCAATAGAAAGAAAACCTTCTCTCATGTCCACTGGTACCCTCCACCCTCCAATCACTCTCCATAGTTCTGTACAATAAATCCCTGGTGTTGAGTGGCCCCTTGCACTACCTGCACTGGGTACACCACCCTGAAACCCCCTACCTTAATCACCAGTGCTGCGGGGAGTACCTATGGTGACCAGCACAGCCCTTCTTTAATCACCTCAGCTGACCATCATATGCAATGACAGGGAGCATGCATCCTGCTTACTGTAAAGGGAGCATGCATACTGTCTATAGTAGACACTACACAGTGCACATGTTCCCTTTACAGTATGCAGAAATATATTAATTTGCTCCCAGTTATTGCAAATGATGTCCAGAAGAGGTGGTGGAGGAGGAGGGATGTCTTGGTCACCACATGGGCTCCCCACAGTGCCAGCAATTAAGGTAAGGTGATACCAGTGTGGTGTACCTCATGCAGGTGGTGCAGGGCAAGGTCTCTAGACCCCAGGGACCTAAAACCCTACTGTTTCTTTCCCTTTTGCTGCTGGGGGTGAAGAGTTAGGGTTGAAAACCCTAATGCCACATTTCCTTATTTTTCTGGCATTAAGTTACCCTCACTGGTGCAGTTATGACATTTTTTGCAAAGAATATATTATAGGGGCATGGTAGTGCCCCTATACTTCAGGTTCAATGGTTACTTCTATGTTAAACTGAAAGTTTGCACTTTAATAACTTTGCAGCCATTCAAACAATTTACATGAACATTTTCATGTGCTGTCAGGGACCCAAGATCTCTGGATGTGGCAAGCTTCACTCCTGTTGACTGCATGCGTGCAGAGATACAGAGTTTCAACAAAAGTGAAAATTACCACTTTTTTTCAAATTCATTGTCACACCACTGTGCAAAAACAACTTGGGATTTTGGTCTGCAAACGTAAGCATATGTAGGTGTTGTTTCACAGATATGTCTTTTGGAAGTTGGGTGAAAAAATATTAATCAGCTCCAAAGTTAGTAAATTTCAAAATGTCCCATTATTTTCCATGGGAAAATTTAGATGTGAGGCTCAAAACATGATTCTTGATCGCAATTGTGGAATCCTAGTTTGCAAATGCAGAATCTTATTTCATGCTGCTGCCATTTTGTTTTCAGTTGGCAAGGCAAACAAACTTAAATTTCTTAAAAAATACTGGCTTTTGGTAAGCCCCAACAGTTGTATTTACCAATCTGGGCTGAAGAAATCAGATCCTGGGGTCAGTTTTGAAAAAAGTATCCAGAAATGTGTTTATTTTATCAGCAGAATTCTTTTTCCACAAATCACAGAAATTTTTTATCGCGAAACAGGATCCTTTTTTTGCAATTTGCAAAAAAGGGTTTTTTATATAGCTGTTTCTTTGTCATTTCATTGCAAACAAACGATTTGGAATTTTGGGCTGACATTTTCTGGGTAAAAAATGCTTGCCTCACAGATGTGCCTTTTGCTAGTCTGGTGAAAATATATTACTTTGCTCTGACGTTCTGCAGGTACAAATTTTCCTTAATTTCCCATATGATTACATTGTAATGGGAGGTGTACACAGTCATTTTTGTCACCGTGTTGTGAACAAACGGTTTGCAATTTTCTTCTGAAATTTTCAGGGTACAAAGGGCTTACCCCATGGAAGTGCCCTTTGCTTGTTTTGTGAAAATATATTCATTTTCTGTCCCCTTACACAAGTTGCACATTTTCCTGTGTTTCTATAGGAGAACATGGCAATGTCATGTGTTTCTCTGGGTCTGCACAATACAGGGTAGGAGCTCAGTGTCAAGAAGGCCCTGTGCTCCAAAAGGCAAACAAGATTAGCACTACACTATCTTAAAAATTATGCATGTATGGGAGTGCAGAGCCCTCTGCAAATATGGATAACAGGAAAAATTATGGATGGATGGCAACCTGCAGTTCCACATGCAAATATAAAAAACATTATGGAGTGATGGGAGTGCAGGGCTTATAGATGGATATCAGCCCAGGGCACGGAGGGACCTGTACTCCCACATGAAAATATGCATAGCATTATGGAGTGGTAGAAGTGCAGGGCCCAGAGGGCCCTGCGCTTTCACATGGAAACAAGGATACAATTATAATCTGTCAAGATGTACAGATGATTGGGATTGCAGGGCCTGGAGGGCAAATAAGCCTATGATTATACTATCTCAAAAAGTAAGGAAATTCTTTGCAAAATACTTTGTTAATGCATCAGTTAGGGTTCCACCATCAAAATTTTGGAAATGTGATGCTAGAGTTTCCAATCCTATCACCCCACCCACCACATACAAACAGGCGTTGGGGTGTGTGCCTTGGGGTTGTCTGCCCTAATGCTCACCCCATTCTCCTATACTGTACCCAATCTCAGCTTCCTTACAAATGGAATGGGGTGAGCATTAGGGCTGACAACCTCAAGGCACCCTCCCAAAGCCTGTTGTCTGTGGAAGGTGGGGGTGGGGTGGGGTGTTAGGGTTGAAAACCCTAACACCACATTTCCAAACTTTTGATTGTGGAACCCTAACAGATGCATTAATTGTGTTTTTTTTTTTTCAAAGACTACATATATATGTATATATACATACACACAGACACAAAGACACACACACACACACACACATATGCACATACATACTAGGTTGGCTCAGATTCTGCTGAATGGAACAGGATTTGATGAATTCCTATTTGAGTCCAAACACAAAAACTGCAGCTCAAATAGGAGTTGATGTGCACAAACCAGGAGCTACTCAAAACAGCAAACACAAAAGGTTGCATGGCAGCAAACCCCAAAGGTGGTCAGCACTCTGAGGTCTAAATCAGTTCAATAACAGATACAAACAGCTGTGTAGCAAGTATCAACATTTATTGACCATACCACATCCAGTCTGTGTGTGTCATACATTCAAACTGCAGTTCAAGCCTCTAGCACAGGAAAAACAAAGTCCAAAGTCCAACAAGGAATGCATCAATGTATACTATGGCACACAGCTCCTAGAAGTAATCCTGAAAATGGAACGCTAGCAAATGGACCAAGGACTGTTACACACATACATTCCTGCTCTGACACACACACTAATGTTTTAATGTCATGGCTGACATTTTCATCAGATGTAGCATGGCAGGAAGGAGCCAATACATAAATAGATAAGACATTAAAGAGACAGAACACATTAAAAACAGAAACCATTTAAACGTGGTCACCAAGAAACTGCACAAGTGAAAGTGCAATTGTATAAAACGAGTTCAACATGCAACATTATACATAGACAGCTGTATAAAACACATTACAGGTAATGTAAAGCAGACTATACCAAAAGAATGCATTCTAAAACCTAAAAGGCATAAGGAGAAAAGAGAAAAGCAAAATGTTACTCAGCAAACTGTAAAAAATAAATAATATAGCTTACAGATATATGCAACAGTAAACACTGAAAGCATTCAGAAAAAAGTAATGACAGGAAATATCATAAATAAGAGTTCAAGAATAGTTCATCATTCATTCCATAAGGTGATACCATATTCAGAGTAGAAATCCAAAAGATTCCACATTGTAAAAGTTAGCGTACTATATCACTACCACATGGCCCAAATCTGACTTTTTCAATTCCAACAAATTTCAAGCAAGATGGTGAACCATGTGAATTTTCCAGAAAATGCCTAGCCACTGTATATTGAATATTAATACGTATCTCTGTCTTGTGTTCTCCAATCCATAATTTTAATTCACATTTAATCTGACCCACATACAAATAGTCACATGGGCAACTGAGAATATAGACAACTTCCATAGAATTGCAATTGATACCTGTAAACTGATTTATTTAATTTCTTTTCCACTATGTGGTTGGACAAAAGTGGATGTATTATAGGTCTTTGAGCAACCACTACAATGGTCACATCTGAAATTGCCAGCAATGGCAGTAGGTGATTCTGGAGACATTTTATGACAACATATAAATTTAGTTTCTGCTTCCAAAATCTGCCAATGTTTTTAACAATATCTCCAATAGCAGATGCATTCAGATTGTACTATGTAACAAATGTTGGACTCCATGCAAATTCAGCTGTATTATCTTTGCCCTGTAATACAATATTTCTGTCTGTATTCTTAGCATGTTGATAGGCTGATAAAATATTATGTTTATATTGTGTGTCACTGACTCTTTTGGCTATTTCTCTACTACCAACCTCAAAATCTGCTTGGCCAGTACAAGTACATTTCAAACAAAGAAACTGTCCTTTACAAATATTTCTAACAAAAACATTTGGATGGCAGCTATCAGCTCTTAAGATGGTATTTCCTGCTGTTGGTTTTCTGTACATTTTTGTTTTCAACCTGTTAACCTCTTTAATGATTATAAGGTCCAAAAATTTGACTCTGTTGCACTCATTTCAGCTGTGAGTTTCAGGTGGTAGCTTGAGCTTTTTTTTTTTTAATTTAAAGTTTATTCACACATTTTCCACCATAAAAGGCAGCATACAAAGAAGCTGACAGAGACACACTGATACATAGTAAAAAGATGCTGCCACCCCTCACCTCCCCTTACAGCAGTAACCCATCACAGTATCCATAACTGTCGAGCCTCTAATCAAAAGGCCTTGTAAAAACCTTGAGCCTATTGTAAACTTAGTTTGGAACCAGAGAGATTAATGAGTGAAGGGGATCCCAGATTGTAGCATAAGTTACCAGTCTGTTATGTAGGCTGGCTATTGCTTTTTCTGTGCACAAGTTGGATAAAACTTCTTTTACCCATTCCTGGAAAGAAGGGGAGGACCTGTCTTTCCAATGATGGAGAATTATTTTCTTAGCCGACAAGGCGACCATGGATATGTGAAAATTATGCACCTTGAATCTAATGGAAGACAGGTCCCCCAAGACACATATCTCAGGGATAAAGTATTCTTGGAGGCCCAACATGGGGTCTAAGGAGGTTTGAATTGAGACCCAAAAGGTGGAAATACTTGGGCAAGACCAAAGCATGTGAAAAAGCGTGCCCTCATCTTGCAAACATTTGTTACATTTATTGGAGTCTAAGTAGCCCCATTTGTGGAGCTTAACCAAGGAATAGTATAGATTGTGTAATACATGATATTGCATGAGACGCAGTTTATCCTGAGAGATAAATTTGTGACATGACTTCCAGAGAGAATGCCAATCTAACTGCAGGTGAGGGAAAAAGTTGCTCCAAAATCTTGATGGCCCAAAGGGGCCCCCAAACTTTTTGTGAAACAAAACCTGATATAATTTAGAGATTATGCCAGCAGACCCAGAGAGCGGGATAACTCGGGTATCAGGGAGGAGATGCTCTGTGAGGGAGGAATACTCCCAAGGGAGATTACTCGTAGATGTCTCAATTGCAAAACTTTGAAGAAAGAAGAAACTGGATGTGAAATTTTCTAACCATCTCTTCCACTGATAGCCAATTCCACTTATCATCAGTAAAGGTCGAGAGCCTCCCCTCTTCGAGTTGAGGCAACCAAAAATGGGAGATTTGATTCTTGTTAATAGAAAATGACGTAAAGTTCCATATAGACTGGGCCAGGTCCAGATTGCGGAGAGTACTAAAAAAAGGAGCACAACTGTAGGTAGACCTTTAAAGAGGACCTTATTATGGGACAATCCACAGCCATACTTACTTGAGAGAACTTAAGAAAAAACAACCCGAGAGGGTCCAGATTATTGGCCTTAATTGCATCCAGTTCTATTTTAAGACAGATGGATTGCGCTTCCTCTGGGCTGGAAGATACCCACCGTGAACATTTCACAAGGTGACTAGCCCAATAATATATAGCCAGGTGGGGGATTCACAACCCCCCTTCCAATTTAGGAGCTGCCAGCTTATGGTAAGCCAGATGGGGATACCTATCGGCCCAGATAAATTTAGTAGAAATACTGTGAACCTTTTTGAACCAGACTAAGGGAACAAAAGCATTAAGAAGGGACAACGGGTAAAAAATTCTAGGAAATACATTGATTTTAATTATATTGATTCAGCCCCATAGAGATATAGGGAGTTTGGACCACCTCTCTAGATCGTGTGTAATTCCCTGCAGTAAAAGATCTAGGTTTTCCTTGAACCATACTAAGGGGTTATGTGAAAGTTTAATACCCAGACACTTGAAAGACCTGGGAGTCCAGCATAGCCCCAAGGGACTAATATCAGTTTTGAAGACTTTGTGATTTAAGGAAAAAAACAGGGACTTACTGGCATTTAATTTATAGTTAGACAGAACACTGAACCTTGCCACTTCACTTAGTAAGGCCAGAACTGAGGATACCGGATGGGACAAATTTATTAACAGGTCATCAGCATATGCGGTAACCTTCACTTCATGCAGCCCAATTCTAACTCCTTGTATGGAGTCATTATTGAGAATGTTTTGGATAAGAGGTTCCAGATATAAGTTAAATAATAGAGGAGAGAGGGGGCGCCCCTGTCTAGTACCTGAATAAAGTGGAAAAGACTGGGAGAAGGCCCCATTTGCAGAAATCCTTGCTGAAGGGTTTTTATAAAGGGCGCACTCCAGGAGATAAACAGAGAAGGGATATGGAAAGCCTCCAAAGTATGAAACAAGAAATTCTAGTTCACACGGTCGAATGCCTTCTCGGCATCCAAGGAGACCAGGCCCGCTGGGAACCCCACGTCCCTGGGAGCCGAGAAGATATGCGACAGAGTGCGTAAATGATCAGAAGATAATCACCCTTTCATGAATCCAACCTGGTTTGTACCTATTAACCCAGGAAGAACCAATGCTAACCTGTTGGCCAGTATTTTGGAGAGAATCTTGACATCCTGGTTTAAAAGGGAGATAGGTCTATAACTTTGAACCTTATCAAGGTCTTTATCTGGTTTGGGAAGCAGAACAATCAGGGCCTCATAGAGATATGGATCTGTATCCTCCCCAGAAAGGATATGTTGAAATAAATGACCAAGTATTGGTACAAGAAGGTCTTGAAAGACCTTATAGAATAAAAGAGAAAATCCATCTGGACCAGGGACCTTGTCGGCAGGCAATTCACTAATAACCTTGGCAATCTCCTCCTGAGAAATAGGAACAACCAGAGATTCATCACACCTGTCAGGGAGAAGGGGCAAGTGGGAACCTCTTAAATAACCTTGTATGTCTTCTAGGCAGGGAGGGTGCTCCATGTCACTATACAGTTTATAATAATAAGCAGCAAATTCATGGGCTATTTCATTGGGAGACGCTTTGAGAATTCCGTCTGCTGATGACCTGATAGGCAGGATGAATCTCATTGACTCCTGCTGTTTAATATGCAATGCCAGTAAACATCCCACTTTTTCCCCCTGATCTGTGTATTTAGCTCTGGTACGAATAATAGCTAGTTCTGCTTTCTCTTGAAGTAACCCCAGATATTTATCTTTTAATTTCAGGAGTTTCTGAATATCCTCATCGAGACGATTAGTCAGAAGGTTTGTTTCTAGAGATCTAATTTAGGATAATAGGGATTTAAGGTCTTCCTCTCGCTCTCTTTTCCTACCAACTGCCATGCTAATCAATATCCCTCTCATGAAGGCTTTGAAGGCCCCCCACCAGATATCAGGTTTTACACCCTCTAAGGGGTTTAGTGAGGAAAAATATTCTACTTTTTCCCTAATAAGTTTGCAGTATTTAGCATCTTTAAGAAGTTGATCATTGATCTTCCATCTAGTTTCCCTGTTAAATGAATTGAGCAGTACCAAATTGCATACCACCAGTGAGTGGTCGGAGATTGGGCCAGGTTGAATTGATGAGGTTTTCACCCCGGGCAGGAGGCACTGGGAAATAAGTAAATAGTCAATGCGGGACTGTGAGCCATATGCCATGGACCTAAAAGTAAACTCTTGGGAATCAGGGTGTAAGACGCACTAGACGTCTCAGAGCCCACATTGATCTAGTAGCTCCCCGAGTGCCTTCTGTCCAGGGGTAACTCCACCTGGGCCACTACCGAGTCTATCTAAGTGAGAATCAAATACTTGATTGAAATCTCCTGCTAAGATAATTTTAATAGGAATCATTAGGAGAATGATAGACATAAGTCTCACAAAAAATCTGGGGTCGTCCTGATTAGGGCCATAAACACAGCCCAATAAAATTGGGACAGACCAGAGGGTACCTCTGACCAAAATGAACCTATCCTCGGTATCTTTGATCACTTGTGTAGGAGAAAAAGGGATACTCCTGTTAATCATGAGCATGACCCCACAGCTATTTGTTGTGCTCTGGGCACTGTAACTCAATCCCACTTGTTGCTTCCTCAGTTGCAAAGCTTCCCCTTCTAATAAATGGGTTTCTTGCAAGAAAGCTATCTGTGAATTAAACAAGCTTAGGTGTTTAAGAACCTGAAATTGCTTATGCTGCTTTCTGATCCCCTTAACATTCCAAGACACAAATGTTAACTCATTTACCATCCAGAAGAGATATCAAACCGAAATAAATATACTCAGCACACAAGATGCAAAACTCCATTACTTGTATCCCCAGGGTTACTGCAGTAAAACCCACCCTCCTCCCTAACCCACCCAGAAGTAGATACCCCATACCCTGTAATCCCCCAACCCCGACTGCACCCCTGCCCCTTCCCCCCAATCTGTCACAAGCCACGCTCAGCACAGTACTGGTTCTAAGCCCTCTGCTCCCACCTCCCGATAGCAAGGTTTGCTATTTAGCACTGTTGAACACTAAGGACAGCCTTCAAAAATCGAGCCCTGCCAGTTATACCCCCAACAAGAATGAGTGGTCCTGGGCCTTTGCCTCATTCCGACCAAAGTATGTGTATGAGAAAAAATAACATAGGGGGGCTATGATAAGGCAGTCCCAAAGCCCACTCATTCATGACAACCCATATTAATATTCAAGGTGCTGGTTTCAGCAACACCTGGAGGGGGAAGTGCCCCAGCTCACATTAAAGGCGAGAGTTAATATAGGAAAGCTGGAAACTATAGACCAGAGGGGAATGGCATTAAAACTATCTTTCCCCACTCCCAGTCAAAGTCCAGTAAACAGGTCCTCCATGAGAAATTGAGAGTGCTGCCTCCCAGCTAATCAATGCTCCTGTTAAAACCCTGGCGAGTGGAATTTTCCTGCAAGTCCCTGAAGGTAGGAGCGCCCTCTAATGGTCAATTCCCAGACCCAGCCCAAGCAGAGGGTGAGATGGAGAAAGCCCAGGACCATCCCAACAACAGCCTTGAAGGAGAAAACAAAAAACTAGCCCATTACTAAACTGGACTCTTTCAACCCCCAACAAAAATTGTCACCAAAAAACCCTGGCTTGCAACCCCCCCCCAAGAAGGCTCAAAACTCCAGTGCCCTTTACATCGGGCCATTATATGCCCATTATGAAACGGAGAGAAAAGAGGGAACGGGGTGGCCTGCGGTGACCCCCCAAGTTTACTGCAAACTATGCAGTCGCTTGAGTCTTTACATTGCTAAGATTTCTCAAAGGAAAGAAAAATAAAAGTTCGAGTTCTTGGCTCCATGCAGTGCTCGATACTATGCCACAGCCATTCAAGGGTCTTTGAAGAGATCAGGCAACATGGACTTAAGGCTCCTCAGGGTTTCTTCTGGGTCTTCATAGCTTTTCCAGGATCCTTTAGTTGAAATCTGTAGTCTAGCCGGATAACTCATTCTGAACTTCAGGCCTACAGCAATTAGCTTGGAAACAATAGGGTGAAATGCCTTGCATTTCATGGGGACCAAAATGGGTAGATCTTGGGAGATTCTCAGCTTTATGTGTTCCCAGCGAACCTCTTGTAGGGTGCACACTTTTTGTAGAAAATGTTGTTTCTCCAGATAATTCAGGAACCGGCATATGATAGGGCGGGGGGGGTTCCTCCGGGGGGTGGCTTAGGCCATAAAGCCCTGTGGGCATGCTCTATAATGTAGCCAGAGCCAAATGGGGATGGACCTGCCACCTGCTCCACCAATTTCCGAATAAATGCCTCAACATTTTGGCCTTTCTCTCCTTCCGGTAAACCGAGAACCACCACATTATTTCTTTCGGCTCCGACCCTCAAGGTCCTCGAGCTTGGCTTCTAGACAAAACATTTTCTGGTGCACTGAGACCAATTCAGGGTCAAGGCTACCAATTCTTTTCTCAATAGAAACAATGCGGGCTGCGTTGTTGGAAACAGACAATGAGAACTCGTCTAATTTTCTGGATAACGACTTCAAGTCCGTTGCCATGTCCTTCATTTCCTCTCAAAAGGGTTTGAATTCCTCAAGAAATCTGACCAGTGTTAGAGGTTCCTGATCACCACTTTGGCTCAGGAGATCAGAGCTAGAACCACCCAAGGCCCTGGATTTCTTAGAGGCCTTCTCGGGGGTTGCTGGAGGGGTATGCTTCTGTGGGGCTTTCTTCATATAAGCCTCCATCCATTCTAAAGATAACCAGACCAGATTGCAACAGCTATCGTACAGTGTGAAAACTTAGAAATGAGAGAAAATAATAAAATAGAGCACCAAAACGAGGTAAATAAGAGATGGGAAGCAGGAGCTGCTTGAGGGAGCTGCTACTCCGCACTCTGCATCACGTGATCTCCAGCTTGAGCTTTTTATTTACTGAACAACTCAGAAGCAGTTTCCACAGAACCTTTCCACACAACAAGAATATGCTGACAACACTAATCAGATCTACATGCTTCCAGTAGCCATGAACACAGTGAAACTGAAATAGTGATGACCACAAACAGTGACAAAACACAGCGCCAATGCATATGGTGACTGGGCATTCCCTTCCATGTTGCAACCCCCCACCCAGAGTTAGTATATTCAGTAAGGGGGTGTATATCGCTGTAAGTGTCGTTGCTGTAATTTTGTCACTGTTTGTGGTCATTGATGTTTTGGTTTCACTATTTTCACATAGAACCTATGCTTCATTATGAAGACAGACAAAATAAAGCCAAGATATTCCCCTGAATCAATTGGCAAAAAAACCTATATATTCACATGAATCATTTGGTGAATCTAGCAGAGGGACCACATCGGGGACCTGATAGAAACTCATGTATAAGAACTCACGCTCCCTAAATTGCTGGAACAATTGAGGCAGAGCTCAAGAATTAGATTTACAGAGCAGCAAAGAGAATGAGGAGTAGGACTAGAGGCAAGGGAAGAGGGATGAGGTTTTCAACAAAGAAGGACATACCAACAGAGGCAACAGAGGAGAACATACAATAGGAAATTATATAGTTAAGTGAATGGATTGTTACAAATATTTCCTTATAAGAGCTCAATGAGAATGAGATGTGAGTGCTCCAAAAGGGTCTGTCCTATGTCCCTACCTCAAATCTGTGTAAATTTGATATAATTGTAGATCTACAAAAGATTTACTAGAAATCTTGACTTAAAATTATTTTGTTCACACAGATGAGAGTGATACAGTGAACTCTGATATTTTACATGTGCCTGATATGGACAGAATTTTATGTCAGAGTGACATTTGTAAAATGTTTAGACCTAAATTGACTTTTATTCCACAAGCTAACCCCACAGTGGCTGTTTTTAGAAAAGCTTGTCAGCACAATATACAGAAACTGATTGAGACATCCTGTAAAACAAGATACTAAAACTGCACAAAGGAAGAGAGAGAAAGAGAGAGCAGCATTACAAAGTTAACAGAAAACTACAGAAATTATCATCACAGCAGCAGACAGAGGAGGCTCTATGGTCTTCCTTGATAAAGTAAAGTATGAAATGAAAATGTTAATCAGTTAAATGATGATACTTTTTATAAATATTTGCTAAAACGTATGATTATGATTTTTAAGGAAAAGTTAATTTTTTTCTGTATGAATCATTGATGAATGGTATGATTAATAAAGATATTTACAAGTCCTAATGGTAGAAAATCCAGTTAGAGCCACACTTTATGAATTACAAATAAATCCATGAAGATTTGCTGAATTCACCGGCTTGGCTGATTCTATCAAGCACTGGCTCTTTAACAGAACCATAGCAAAATTCATGGATGAGTATATTAAACCTCTGGTAGCTTTCTATCTAACGCATATCAAAGACACCACCCACATTTCACAGATCATAGAGAATAATTATGTATATATTGATTAGAATCTAGTTACAATAGATATATCTGCATTATATACAAACATTCCTAATTCTTGTGGAATTGAGGCATTAGGGGATATGTTATGGGGTCACTCTGCCCATACTACAGGGTTTTCGAAATACATGCTCATATTAATATAATTTGTCTTCACCTGCAAAACATTTATGTTTATGGATTGTTTTTACCTGCAGGTAAAAGGTACAGCTATGACAGCCTCCTTCACACAAAATTATGTCAATATTTACTTGGCAAACTGGGCAAGACAATATGTTCTTACTGAAGAAAAAATCAATTTTTCACAAGGCTGATATTTTAAAATGTTATATTGATGATTTATTCTGGCTGTGTAGGGGTTCCCCAAGGGAACTGCAGGAATTTGTGACATAGTTTAAGAATACCAATGACAACTTAACATTTTCAGTTCAATGGGATAAGGCGAGTGGTAATTTTGCAAATCTCAAAATTAAAAAGGATGGAAGGGGGGGTAGATACAAGTCTTTAAGGTAAGGAAACTGACAAGAATTCCCTTTTGGAGTATTCCAGTTGACATCCATAACATTTGGTAAGGAATATTCCTAAGGGCAAATATATGCAGTTAAAGAGAAATATGAGTGTTGCAGCTGAATATGAGAAGGGGACAGATGAATTACAAGATCAATTTTTACAGAGGGATATAATATTAATTGTAATTGGGAAGCACAGGACACAGTGAGAAATATGAGTAGAGAACAGTAACTCTTAATGAAAAGTAAAACTAGAAATAAGATGCAACAGTTTAATTTTGTCCCAACATTCTCATCACAAAGCTCATAGATCAAGGATATTATATTAAACAATTGGCACATGTTAGAAGCTGAGGAAAAATTAACATATGTATGACACAAAGACCCCCCCTTCAGCATGTTTTTTTACAGAGGGAGAAATACTGCAGACAGGAATATAAGCACCCATCATAGCCGTGGTACTCAAACTGAGAAAATACAGCCACCTCTGGCCAAGGACACATACATTTGTGGTAATTGCAATTCTTAAACAACATTACAGATTGGTGACAGTTTTGTTCATTTTCCAACTGGAAAAATGTATGATGTGACCAATCAGATTGACTGTAACAATAAGAACTTGGTTTATATGGCTGCCTGTGTATGTAATGCATTTTAGGTTGGCAAAACAAAAATATGCTTTAAAGTGAGACTTTTGGAGCATTTGCATAGTATTGACAAGAAAAAACTAACGCATTAGCAAATCATCTATTGAAATGAGCAGAAACCACAAATTAAAATTTAAAGGCACTGAGGTGGTATCATTGTCAGTGAGAGGTGGGATTTAGATACTAAGATATTGCAGAGAGAACACATTGCTCACTGGGGCATAATGAAATGTTTTACTTGTAACTGTTTTTAAAGAAATGAAAAGTTGAGACTACTATTGGGACACGTGAAATATTGGGCAGATTAATGTACATATTTAGTATTGTATATATAGATTAGTCTTTTTAATATATATACAGTGGTCTGGATGTTCAGATGGGTTGCTCCATGTGCAACCCACTGATGCACCCCGGTGCGATATTCAAACTGGGATTGTGCCTGGCACAAATCCCGATGCGCCGCAGCGCATCAGTAATGTATGCAGTGCAAGTAGGGGGGGCATGCCCATGCATACTTCGCACATCCCGATATTCAGCCCGGGATATGCTGAGCCCATGCATGCACAACCCCTACTTGCACTGCACACAGGTGAGCCAAACAAAAAAGGAACAATGACTGACCACCCACAGGTGATCTGCCATACTGCAGGGCACAGCACGGCAGCTGCCACCTGTGTGTGGCCACCCAAGCTCCGGTTGCACCTGGGGACGCCCCCCCATGCCCAATCATTTGCATACATAGAAAAATGATCCTCCTAAATCCCTGGTGGTCCAGTGGACCGCTCGCAGCCTAATCATGGGCATATGTTGTAAAAATTAGAAGTCCAATATCCCTGGTGGTCAAGTGGACCACTCGCAGCCCGATCACGGGCATATGTTGTAAAAAATAGAGTTCCAATAACCCTGGTGGTCTAGCAGTACCCCCCTCCCCACATGCCCCTGAGCCCCACCACCCCATTCCCCCCGGTCAGCGGCAGGTGGCAGCACCCCACCCACCTGCAGCCCCAATGCTACTGACTGACACCATACGATAGGGCTGTCGCCCATTGGTCCACAGCGTGAGCCAATGGGCAAGCAGCTGTACCATACCACACAGTCCAGATAAGTGAATGGATCTATTCACATATCTGGACTGTGTATGCTGTCATAGGCTGCACACCCATTGGCTCATGCTGTGGACCAATGGTGTACAGCCCTACCATATGGTGGTCAGGCTGGTGATGGTGGGGCAGCAGGTGGGTGGGTGTGCCACCACCACTGACCAGGTGGACCAAGCAGGGGCCTCAGTGGGTGGTGGGGAGGGAGTACCGCTGGACCACCAGGGTTATTGGACCTCTGCTTTTTACAACATATGCCTGCGATCAGGCTGCGAGCAGTCCACTGGACCACCATGGATATTGGACTGCTTTTATTTTAACTTATATCCACGATCGGGCTGCGAGCAGTCCACTGGACCACCAGAGATATTGGACTGCTTTTATTTTAACTTATGCCCATGATCAGACTGTGAGCCATCCACTGGACCACCAGGGATATTGGACGAATATTTAATTCAACATATGCCCATGATCGGGCAGTGGGGCACATTGCCGCACTGTGCAGGGGGTGTCGGTCCCCGACGGCTGCAGCCTGGCAGGGCGCGAGGCGCAAGTCGCCAGGGATCAGTGCACCTGCATGCAAATGGGGCCATAATGACATGCAAATGGTCCCATTTGCACCTTGCATACATTATGGCCTCATTTGAATGTGCACTTTTGAATATCGCGGTTGTTGCACCTAGAGCAATGGAACTTGTGCTAGCGCATCCCACTGCTCCACTCTGGCCACTTGCACTGGTGCAGTGCCACTGCACCATGTGCACTGCAGGTGGCCAGGGTGCAATATTCATTGCTGCTGTGCCATGGCGCAGCTCTGTTGAATATCACCCTGTCAACGCCACTGCGTAGCCCATTTGCACTGCACCCAGGCTTGTGCCACAGCTTGGCGCAGTCTGAATATCCGGCCAGTGTATATAGATATATATATATATATATATATATATATACACATATATATATATATATATATATATATATATAGCTATATAGCTATATATGTGTGTGTATATATATATATGTATATATATATATATATATATATATATATATATATATATATATATATATATATATATATATATATATATATATATATATCTTAGGGTTTGTCTGGCTAGTGCATATATGTGTGTGCATATTTACTTAATTTGAATCAGATGAATACATTTAAGGTTTACTGCTATATAAGAGGATGATGTGCACACTTTAAACATGCCTTGAGAAAGCACACACATATTGCATGAAATGTTGGTACAGTTTGATAGCATGAGTGCTGCTCATTGAGTTATGAATTTAAAATTTTAGATATCAGATTTGTTATCTGTCTTCATAAGGAAGTTTATACATCTGATTAGTGCTGTTAACCTGATTCTTCACACATTTGGATACCTTGGTTTATTACAACTCCTGTTTTAGTGCTTGTAGCTGCCTCTTCTCTTGAATAAAAATATCATCAAGATAATTGTTCCACTGTTTTATGTATTCACAATAATTGTTTAGTTCTTTGTCAAAAATAAAGTCAGATTCCCAATCTGCCACCTATAAAGTTCCTAAACTTGAGGCAGACGTGGTACCCATGGATGTACCTTTTAAGCATGAAACATGTTTATTTTTAAATATTAAATAAATGGACTCAAGAACAAACCTAGCCACCTGCAGTATAAGTTCATTAGGGGGGGACTACATTCTCTGGCTTTGATCTAAGGGCTCTACTGAGTGAATTTAGACCACCTACATGTGGGATATTAGTATAAAGACTTTCAGTATCAGTGCACATTAATGTCATTCTCCTCAACAACCATTTCATCCAAAATTTGTAACGTATCTTTCACATAAGATTTAGATGTAGTAGTGTTAATTTAATAAATTCATCCACATAATTAGAAAGTGTTTCAGTAATAGCACCAATAGCAGAAATAATAGAACATCCTGTAACTGGTATTCTGTTTTTATGAAGCTTTGGTAGAAAGTAAAGCACAGGATTTGTGAGATGTTCTATTGATAGGTACTTAGCTTCCTTCTCAGTCACTCAAGTAAGCAATGCCTTATTAATTAATCAGTTGGCCATGTCCTCAATTTCAATAGTGGGATCATTATTGAGACAAACATAAAATGTTGTATCATTTCATTGTCTAATAGTTTTCTCAATATAATCATTCCTACTATTGCCCTACCTTTAACAGCTGGACTAATTACCACATCAATCATATTTCTTAACTCATTCAGGGCAGATCTTTCATTATTAGTAATATTTTGTATTATTTTGCATTCATAGTTTTTTTAGAAAATTTTCCACATCATTTTGTACGAATCAACAATATGTCTGTAATGTGGGGTTGTATGTAATGGGACAAAAGGTAGATTTATTAGCAAGCGTAGTATATTAATAAACCACATCAGTTTCAACTTGCTCATCAATTGATTACTATGCCAGTTGCATTATGTTCAACTGAACCATTGCTAGCACCAAAACTGTTAAAAAAAATCTTTCAATTGTAATTAACTAAAAATCTTGCACAATTCCACTTTGACACTGAAGGAGTTTAGCATGTTAATAGGAACAAAACTGAGACCCTTTCATAGCAGGGAGAGTTGGTTAGTAGTAAAGGTTTTACTAAACAGGTTGACTACCTCCAGTTCCTGTTCTGTAGTCTTGGGAAGTGTCTCACCTTTCCCCACTGTCTATTGTACTGCCATAATTCCCTCTCCCCCTGCCTCCATTGTTCCCTCCTCCTCCTTGTTCTGCCTACTCCCTCTATGATTTCCTTTGCCTATTTCTCCTGTTTGAAGATAGTCCCTTCCCAAATACAATCTAAAAAGGAACCATGTGCCCCCCCCCAGTCTATAAGATCCCCCAGGTCTTTCAGAATCAGAATAATCTCTGGTGTCAATTTCTAGCTCTGATTGTCCATCTTTTAATTGTGAGTTTTTCAGCTGTATATGTAGAACTTATTTTAGCTTCTATTTCCCTTATCTGTTGTGCTACTTTTTTCAGACTCTTTTTTTGAAATTTTTATGACTAAAAGCATTAAGTCATAGCTACACTTTTTTAGCACCCTTTCCCTATTCACCCATAACTCCCATGTCATTGGTGCCAAATGAGGGAGAAGTCTACATTCTAAGTCCTTGTGGGATACACTTCTCCTTCCAACATTGTGAAATAGTCACAACATCTAGCTGAAAACAGTTCTGCTTCTTTTTTAGGTTTTCCAAAATGTTTACATCATCTAGTCTATTTATTTATTTTTATTTATTTATTTAATTTACCTGGAAAGTGGACTGGATTAAAGACTTGTTTTCAGCTACGTCTGGGGAAGGGGGAAAACAATAGAGATGCCGTATAAATTTACAATGTGTAAAATCACACATGTTTAAAGAATACAATAAAATTAAACAGTATGTTCAAATACAGCCTCAGAGTATGCAGACGTAAGCACACAGTCATCAAGTGTTATCATAGCAGCAACAAAGTGACAGTGCATCTAAATAGTTCATCACACTGTTTTTAAATACATGTTTCTTTCTGTCAGCAACTATCCCCAGTTTTATTAAGTCATTCAGTTACTTAGGACCATAAAAAGGTATTAAACGCTCAGCAATTTTTGTCTTAATCCTATCTTCTTAATATTGTTTGGTTGATGATGTTTGTAGTGTCTTTGTTGTTTTAACCTATGTAAACCTGTCATTTAGCACTTCTGCAGTTTCCAAATTCAAAACTCTGTGTAAGAACATCAATGTTGTATTTAATATTCTCTGCCTAGGTTGCATGATTACAAATTTTTGAAATAGATTACAATTATGCTCCTGTTTTCTAAGGTCAGTTGCTAATCTTAAGATATTGTTAAAAGTAACTGTGTATCTTTAAAACATGAAGGGCCAGATATTCAAAACTTTGCCCTGGGGCTAAATTAGCACTGCCCAGCAGGCAAACTTAGCCCGGAGCACAAAACAAGCCATATTCAAAAGGAATAGCCCGGGGCAAACAGCTTCTGAATATAGCATGGCAATGAGGCCAGGCAAACTGGGCTGAGAGTGCATGGCAAACATAGCCCTGGAATAAGACAGCTCTGAATAATGCAATCAGGAAGTGCAAACCACAACAGCAACACAGTGCACAGCAATGTGAAGGTAGGTAGAGGTGAACTATGTGGCCAATGTGTGTGCCAGCAAATGCGTGGACCCAGTACAGCTGTAGGCAGCAGTGTATCTGAAAGTACAGTGTGCAAAACTGTAAAATATTCCCCCAACTGTTAGCGCAGTGCTCACACATTTGTGCGGGTTTAGCACAGAGCTAAACCTTTAGCCCGGTGCAAACACGTTTGCCCTGCGCTAAACTTTGCCATATTCAAAAATGACATGCAAATGAGCCTACTTAGGTAGTCTGTGGGCAAACATCCAGATTAGCATCTCATTATGCCCTGATTTGCATCTAGTTTTCACTGGGATAACTGTTTAGCCCTGCGCTAAACCCGCGCAAATGTGTTAGCGCTGTACAAACAGCATGGGGATATTGTACAGTTTTGAACACTTCTTCCACATGCACTGCTGCCTGCAGCTGTAATGGGACAACACGGCATAGGCACAGATGGTGGTGGTGCTGCATGCAACTGTCACAGTGTAGGTCATGCTACAGTGCACAGCAGACACTACAGTAGCAAGGGGGCCAGTAGTGAGTGGACACAGCAATGCCTATGGTGTGTAGGGCAGTGATGATGACTGCACTATACACAGTGAGAGGCCCAACTTGCAGATGTTTACTGACAGTGGACATTACTGTTATGCTGTTGTGTGAGCTACAGATGGTGCACCTGTGGCATGGGTTGCTCACAGTGACATGTACATTTCTGGCTTTGTGTGCTGTGGCAGTTGTACAGCTGTGCGGTATGTGGCCGGGGGGGCATATGTTATCCGAAAGGCACACTGGTGTTGGGGTATTCCCAATACTGGCCCATGTACACTGCATGATGTGTCCCAGCCTTGTGGCCACACCTGGTCTGTGGCACAGCCTCGCCACCCATCCACACTCCCCTCAACATCCTCCATGCCCACAGTGCTGCATGTGTGTGCTGGCATCTTTTGGTGTCCACGAAGTGTGGTCTGCAGGTGTGTGCTGTATGGCCACACTGCCATGCTGTCCACTGGTGGCAGGGTCACCACTTACTGCCTGGCATGGCTGGGACTGGTGGCAGATGATAGCATCATTGTGATGCCATCAGTTAGCAGCATGCTTCCTCTATGTCTGGCTTTATCTATGTGTCATATTTATTTGTTAGGGTAGCGCAAAACCCACACTAAACCTGTGCAAACACCACGCAAAGCCATAGTGTCACACAAAGCTGATTGCCCAGGGTAAAACAAGCTTTTCCTGGGTGGTAATGTGCACCGTGCTAAGTGTCACACTAAGTCATGCAAAACCACTTAGTGCAGCGCTAGTCGCTGAATATAGTATTGCACCTGTATTCATGTCAGTTAGCCCCTTGCATACATTATAATTTTTCCTGGCACTAATGCAGTTTGCCCGCGCTATTTGGCCTTTTGAATATAGCAGACCCATGCTAATCCCGCACTAAACCTGCGCAAACGGTTTTTGCCCGGCACAAAGTTTTGAATATCTGGCCCAAAGTCTGGTATTTTCATTAACTACATTGAATTATACTCTAAAACTGATATAAGTATATGATTTGCTACTGTTCATTTAGCCTGTACAGTGAAAATATTTTTATTTCTGTACAAGAAGCCTAATTTATTGTTTACTTTTTTGTCATTTTAGAAATATGCTCATTTAAAGAAAACATTCTATCTAGAGTCACTCCCAAATAATTAAAAGTTAATACCCCTTCCAAACCTATTCCATTTTCCCCTACTATTGTCATGTTGTTTTCTTGGAGTCTTTGCTTTATTTCAAAAATCATAGTTAGGTTTTCTTCTAATTTAGCAAAATCTTATTTTCTACAAACCACTCTTGCAAGGCACAGTATGTTGGTTGCAGTTTTGCTTCTAGGTCCACTCCTGTTTTACCTGTGAAATAAAGCACTGTATCATCTACATACATGATTACAGACACTGTACTGCAAGTTTCCAACAAATCATTTATAAATATTGAAAAATAGGAACAGACCCAGAACTGAGCCTTTTGGTACTACAATGTGTATTTCTCTCTTAGTGGATCTTACAGATCCAAGTTTAACTAGCTGCTTCCTATTTATTGAATACTGTCTGAACCACACAAACATGCAATTACTCACTCCCATTGATCTAAGTTTATTTATCAGTATGGAGTGGTCCACCAAGTAGAAGGCATCAGTCAGGTTAACAAAGACTCCTCCAGTAAGCAACCCTCAGTCCATACCATCATATACATCATTTGTCAACCTGACCAAGGCCATCTATGTTCTCCACACCCCCTCCCTGAATTTATATTGCTCCTGTGTTAGGAGTTGTTTTTCTCTATGTATTCAGACAATTAACCAAACACCACTTTTTTTAACAATTTGGCCAACACTGGCAACACAGATATTGGTCTGTGATTGGTAACTAATTGTTTGTCATCTGTTTTTTATATGGGAGTTATAACTTACGTCTTCCACTGGTCTGGTATAAAATTTGAGCATAAAGTTAAATTAAAGAGGTAAGTTACTGTCTTCGTTATTTGTTTTACAACCAGTTTTAATAGTCTGGGAGGTAGCTTATCCACACCTGGACCTTTATTTCCACCTAGTGTTTTAGAAGGGAAAAAAGCTTCCTTTTCTTTCACCCTAAAAAAATAAATGCTTGAGAATAAGTTTTGTTATCAGCTATAGCTTTTCCACCCATAAGGTCTTGACTTATTTTTTTTTAATACTTGGTCATATCTGTAAAAAAATCATTAAATGCATTTGCCACCTTCAAATTATCACTTAACAGTTATTCCCCAACTTCAAGTTTATTAACTTTTCTACTGCAAGAAGGCAGACAGAATTCCCTAAAGGAGTCCCAATATTTCCTTAGATTAGTTAGATTGTTCATATGTCTTTATTTATAATATAGCTGTTTAGTTCTTTTAATTTCTAGTTTAAAAGTATTTCAAATTCAATGATAATTATTTAGGTAACTTTGTAAACCTGATTTTTTTAAACTGCTTCCACAAAAAGTGTCTTATACTCAACAAATCAAGTACTTTGGCATTTATATAAGGTGAGCATTTTGTTCGCATCCTTTGGATTTTCTTTGGTGCATAACAGTTTAGTATGTTATTATCTGTTCATTAAAGTAATTCACTGCACCTTCTATATCATCAATCAATCAATCAATCAATCATAATGTATTTGTTGAGTGCAATTATAAAAAGATCAAAGCATTGTACAGAGACTTAAAAATATCATACAAAACAGTTAAAATCCTAGCAGTAGCAATCTAAAATGTTAAACAGTCATTGACTTATTGTGCATAATGCAAACCAGTCTAGGATGTTAACTTCCCTTACAGAAACATTGTCAGTCAGGTTTTTTAATTATATAACTTCCCTAATACAAATTTCATTTATTTTATCTTTTTTTTTCCTAATCATATAACCTGGACAATGGTCAGAGATAACGGGCCAGATATTTAAAGGTTTGCCCCGGGGCTAAATTAGAACTGCCCGGCGGGCAAACTTAGCCTGGAGCACAAAGCAAGCTATATTCAAAAGGAATAGCCCAGGGCAAACAGCTGCTGAATATAGCATGGGAATGAGGCTGTGCAAACTGGGCTGGGAGTGCAGGGCAAACATAGCCCTGGAATAAGACAGCACAGAAGACAGCAACCAGGAAGTGCAAACCACAACAACAACACAATGCACAGAGATGTGAGGTTAGGTAGAGAGGAACTATGTGGCCAATGTGTGTTCTGGCAAATGCAGGGACCCAGTACAGCTGCAGGCAGCAGCACACATGAAAAAACTGTGCTCAAAACTGTATGATATTCCCTGAACCATTAGCGCCGCACTAACACGTTAGCGTGGCTTTAGTGCGGAGCTAAGCGGTGTGCCCGGTGCAAACACGTTAGCCCTACGCTAAGCTATGCCATATTCAAAAGTGACATGCAAATGAGCCTACTTAGATAGTATGTGGGCAAACAGCCACATTAGCATCTCATCATGCCCTGATTTGCATGCAGTTTGCACAGTGTTACTGCAGGGTCCCACAGCTCCACCTGTAGGTCAGTCTGGAGGTACAGGGGCTGGCCAGGTCTGACCACAGCTCCACCTGTAGGTCAGTCAGGCAGTGCATGTTGATAGCTGCAGGCTTCATGTAAACAGTACAGCATAGCATATCGTACCCCAGGGGACAGCACAGCATAGGCACAGGTGGTGGTAGTGCTGCATGTAACCGTCACACTGTAAGACATGCTACAGTGCACAGCAGACACTACAGTAGCAAGAGGGCTGGTAGTGTGAGGGACACGACACTGCCTATGGTATGTAGGGCACTGATGACCACTGCACTGTACACAGTGCCAGGCACAGCTTGCAGGTGCTTACTGACAGTGGACAGTACTATCACGCTGTTGTGTGATCCACACATGCTGCAGCTGTGACATGGGATGCACACAGTGTCATGTATATGGCTGGCAGTGTGTGCTGTGACATCTGTACAGTTGTGTGGTAGGTGGCTCGGGGGGCATGTAGGATCCAACAGGCACACAGGTGGCATCATAATCCCACTACTGGCCCATGTGCACTGAGTGATGTGTCCCAGCCTTGTGGCCACAAGTGGGCTGTGGTGAGATCTGGCCACCCATACACCCTACCCTCACTGGCCACCATGCCCACAGTGCTGCATGTCTGTGCTGGCATCTGTTATACACCACAGGCGTATGGTCTGCAGGTGTGTGCTATATGGCCACACTACCATGCTGTCCCCTGTGGGTCAGATCACCCCTCACTGTTTGCGCTTGGCTCGGACTGGTGGCAGCTGATGGCATCATTGTGGTGCCAGCAATGTGCAGCATGTGTGTCTTCCATGTCTGGCTGTTTCTAAGTGTCATACTCATATGTTAGGGCCGCGCAAGCCACGCTAATGCTGAGATAGCACCACACAAAGTGCGCAAAGCTGTTTGCCCAGAGTTAAGACCAGCTTTTTCTGGTCGGTAAATTGTACTGCGCTATGGGTCGCACTATGTCACGCTAAACACCTTAGTGCGGCGCTAGTCGCTGAATATCTCATTGCACCTGTATTCATGTTCACTTTGCCCCTTGCAGATAATTATAGTTTGCCTGGTGCTGATGCTGTTTGCCTGCACTATTCAGCCTTTTGAATATAGCAGACCCACGCTAATCCCGCGCTAAACCCGTTTAAACGTTTTTTGCCCGACGCAAAGCTTTGAATATCTGGCCCAACATCTTTTCAAAACACCTGAATCATTTAAAAATGTC
Organism: Neoceratodus forsteri; assembly: GCA_016271365.2. NCBI lineage: Eukaryota > Metazoa > Chordata > Ceratodontiformes > Ceratodontidae > Neoceratodus > Neoceratodus forsteri. Next base: position 628,441,085 of record CM057452.1, on the reverse strand, counting down.
ATTCTCTTTGTCAACACCCAATCTATAATAGTTTATGCCAGTATTACTAAGCTTTTCCTCAATTTGTTCTTTGGAAATGTTATCTTATTGCCTGTTTCCTCCAAAAAGGAAAAAACTCTGTATTGACTGGTGTGGTAGCCATTTGTGGAGTACACTGTCATGGCAGCCCACAACATGAATGAAAGCAGCAAAAGTCCAAACCCAAAACCAGCTACTGAAACAGAAGTTGAGGTGTACGTTCCAAGGATTACATAAACCATTTCCCTAATTTGGTGGTGTTAAATTACCCTAACTGGTGCATTTATAAAGGTTTTTGTAAATAATATATAAATATATACACACACACACATATTCCAGGGTTGCTCAGAATTTTCTGAATGGAATATGATTTGATGGATTTCTGTCTGATTTTCAGAACTAGGATTTTTGAAATTGCAGTCTGAAAATTCTACACTAATTCCTAAATAAATCCTAAAACCTATTTTTACAAAGGAGTTTAGGATTCTAGATTTTGAATTACAAATCCAGTTCAAATTCCAATTCCATTCTTTTAGGATTTCAATAATAATCTGAATAGGAACCTTAACTTCCTAACTTCCTAAATAATCAGATCTGAATTGGTTGATTCTGAGCAAGCCTAGTATATAGTGTAAATACATATTTGGCCATGTATATCAGACTCTACATATTGTGATCTTCAGTTTGCAATTGTTGCTCATGTTGTCCCTGTATTGTAACTGTAAGACAGAAACAAAACTTTGAATAAACAGATATTTACAAAAGGTATATATGCACACATACCCCAAATACTAAATAAGCATGGTGAATGAAGAAATATACCCACCGAGGCATCAAATCAGATTATAAACCTCATTAGCTAGAAGCTACCACTGAAATATATGATGGAAAGCCATACCTACAGTATGCCTCCACATGGTCACTACATTATGGAAACTATAAGGGGATAAAATACAAAAAGCCCCAGAGACACACCACTCTACAGAAACACTCTAGGGACTGGAGGCAAGTGGGGGCCTAGGTATTCGCAGCAGAGAACTGTACTGCCCAAAAGGGCATAGCTATTCTGTTTTCTAAAGATCTTAAATTCCAATTGCTGCAAACTCTGACAGACCTGAAGGGGCAATACATTTTGGTGAAGGGTGTTTTAGATCATACCAAAGTACTGTTGTAATGCATTTATGGGCCCAACAGAGACTCCCCAGAACTCTTTCCAGAGTTGATTAACCTTTTGGCTCCCTTTGTTACCCTTCCCATAATATTGGCAGGAGACTGGAATGTAACACTTATCTCTGATTTGGATAGGACTGGTCAGAGGCACTCTGGTTTATCCCCTGCACAATGATCTCTCCATGACATGATGGACATGATTGGCCTATTTGACCATTGGTGGATCTTTTATCTCGTCTAGTCAGGAATACACATTCTTTTCACTGACCCATAGGTCCTACTCCTGGCTTGAATATTTTTTGATTAGCCAAAATATTATGTATGGAGTTCAGTGCAGTGGGATAGCCTCAAGAGTGTTGTCTGATCACGCTTATCACATGTAATTTGTCACCTAATATCCCCCAAGATAACAGTTGGAAATTAAATACCCAGCTACTTAAGAAGACCATGTTGTAGCCAGGACTAAGGAACTTATAGCCTTTTTTGTTGAAAATAATGATGGTTCTATTGCCCAGACAGATAAAGTTTAGTGTGTGCTCAAATGCTTTTGAAGGGAACATTTTTAGAGTAGCTGCCATGAAAAAGCATGAGAGGGACATTGAGATGCACCTCCTCTTAAACCATATTCATGTTTTGGAGTGTAAAATGTCCTCTGATTATTCAGAGGAGGATCATAAAACCCTGGTGATTCTATATGATAAATACACTCACACCTTGAGGGAAACAGCTGAGTGTACCATTTTTAAGACCCATTCTTTATATGTAGATCGGGGTGAAAAATTGGGCCACTTCCTTGCTCTGTGGTTGCAGAAACAGGAGGCATCTAGATTAGTCTTGTCTATTACCTCATTGAATGACAGCTCCATCAAAATGATCCCAAAAGAAATTGTTAAAGAGTTCAAATTGTATTATCAGCAGTTACATAGTTCCCCACCTGATCAGCCTTCCCTCTTGGATTTACAAAAGGTACTTAGATGACATGCCCCTTCCTAAGCTGACTTCATTGCAGCAACATCTCCTTAGCTGGCCCATTATGGATCAAAAGATCTTGGATGCAATAAACTCCCTCCCAGTAGACAAAGCCCCCTGGGCTGGGGGCCAGCTTTTGGCTGAACTTCTATAAAATCTTTTCTAGTGAACTTGTGACCACCTCCACAGGCTACAGTATATTCCTATTTCTGTGACTCTGAGCTATCAGACAGCTCTCTACTGGAAGCTGTGATCAAAGTACTACCTAAATCAGGTAAGTCCCCAGATAAGGTCACTAGTTATTGACCCATATCCCTTATGAATTATGATATAAAAATATTTGCTAAAATTTTAGCCAATAGGATCATGCAAGAGTGGTATGTGCTGGTTAGTCAGGAGCAAGTGGGCTTCATGCATCCATGCTCCTCTGATGACCACCTCTGTAAGATGTCTATTATTTTTTCCATGTCCAGGGTGGCCAGCCTACCTATGGCTCTGGTCTCCCTGGACACAGAAAAAGCCTTTGATAGGGTGTATTATGCCTTCCTCTTTCAGGTTTTACATGAGTTTGTCTTTCCTGCTACATTTATTAGCTGGATACAAGTTCTTTATTCACAACCTAGCACTAAGATTTATTGTAATGGGGTTCTTCAAACTTTCCACTATGTTTGGGTACTAGGCAAGGTTTCTCACTGTCCTCTCTGTTATTCAGTTTATACTTAGAGCCATTACTATTCCATTTCAAGGAATCTCCCTCAATAAGGGGTATAAGAAATGGTTCTTCTGACCTCAAGCTCTCAGTGTATGCAAATGATATCTTGTTACATGTGTGAGACCCAGTAACTTCCATCCCCACAGCATTATCAATTTTTCAGAAGTTTGGAAAATTTTTAAATTAAAAGTTAAATATTGATAAGACTGTGGTGATGCCACTAAATTCTAGGGTTTTCAAACAAGAGATTCTTGATTTGGGCTTAACCTGGTCTACTCGCCTTAAGTATCTGGGGATAATCCTTACTCAGAGCGCCACTTTAATTAAAAAATTGAATCTGGATGATCAAGTTTCAACCATTCAGCATGATTTAACCAGATGGAACTCCCTCCCTCCCTCCCTTATATCCCTTTTGGACAGAATCAGTATTATTAAAATGAACATGTTCCCCTGGTTATTTTATCCCCTATACCTGTTAAATATCTGCCTCCCTCTTGGTTGGTTTAAGAGGGTCCATAACATAATTTCAGCTTTTATTTGGAGATGAAAACCCCCTAGATGTGTTTATGCTCACCTAGCAGCACCTAAAAACTTGGGGGCCCCAAGCTACTGAATATATATATATATATATAGTTAAAGGAAGCTAGAATTTCTCCTGAGAGTGTCTTTTTTGTTTCCCCTAAATCTCTACCACCCCAGCTTCACAGCTCTGTTATATCCACTTCAGTGGGAGTGCATGCCCAGGTATGTAAATGTACGTGACATAATCCACTCAAGGATATCTCCCAGCCATTATGTAATAAATCCTAATGTTAAAATAGGGGGTGATATTAACTTTTGAATGCTTACCTCAGTTAGTGGGGTTGAGTGTATGTGACCTACTCTTTAATGCTCAGCTTAAATCTAGCCAGGAAGTCTTGATGGCATTAAACTTGCCATCCAAACATATTTTCATGATATACCAAATTAGGCACTATTTGATTGATTGGTTTGGCAATGCACCCTGGAAAAATAATAAGGCGGACTTTCTTCACTCTCTTATGGCACTGGCGTGGCAGCCACACTTTGTGTCCCAACTTTCCTCTGCCTTGTTTGCTCAGCTTTTCCCGGATGTTACGGTCCATTCCCAATATTGGTCCACTTCTTTTCCTAATGCTACTTTTAACTGGGATCACATATGGAGATACTTTTACCTTTATATTAATAATGATAAACTTCACCTCACTCAGTTTCACGTCCTACACAATATTTATTTCACACCCCGTTAAGTTGGTCAAAATGGGAAAATTGATCACCCCCCCCCCGTGCACCATGTGTGGGCAGGTGGAGGGATCACTTCTCCATATTATGTGGGACTGTCCCAAAATTGCCCCTCTTTGGGATAAAATAATAATTAAGGTAGATCCCCTCTTGGGTCTTACTGACCTCTTCATGCTGGAAATTTGTATTGTTAGTGATTATTCTGGGGTAGACATTCAAAACAGAAGTATCATATGGCTATGATCTCCCTTTCATTTAAAAGAGTGGCTCTTCTTCACCACTGGAAAGACCACGAAGAGATGTCTTACATTGTGGTTACACGAGCTTCTAAGTAATCTTCATTTGGAGAAAATACTGGTTAGTTCTCATAACAAACTGACTGGCTATAGCAAAAAATGGAGTAGATTGCATACTATTTATGCTCTCTGATCTTCCCTTTAAGTGGTGCAAAGTGGGTACTTGGTATACTTCTCTCTGTTTATTTTTTGCATCAAGATATGTTGATTGTGGCTGGCCCAGTGGCGCTGAGGGTTGAGGCACTGGACACCACACCATGCTAAACGTCAGCACCCTAGTTCAGGAATGAGCTCGGGCCACTGTGGGTCAGCAGGGGAGGGAGAGGATTAAGCATCCTAAAACAGCTCTCCTCTCTCTAGGGAGGGATCCGGGGAGTCTCCAGAACAGCAGCAGTCCCTGGTGGTGACCGGAGGTGCAGGCAGCATAAGGAGCTGACCAATGGGGTGGAGTGATGCAGATGTCGATGGCATGCAAGCTGGACATCATTGCATGGCTGAACTCCAGGGTTGGCGAAGGTGATGCCAGGGACCACCTACCCACACCCAAAGTTGGGTGCGCCGGCTGCCTCTGGTGCTCCATCTGCTCCCTGAAGCCTGGCCAGATTTCAGATAGGTCACCAAGGGAGTATGGCGGTCCTGCCCTGGGGGGGGCTTAAATCTGGGGGAACAGGCACTGGGCAGTGAATTGGAGCAGGGCAAACCAGATGGCAGGACTGAGTCTACGACAGGGTCGGATGGCAGGTGAGTTGAGAGCATACACTGGAAACAGTCTAGGATGGGGTGTTTAAAGAGTCAACAAAAAAAAAGATTTGTTTTATGCAACCCATGGGTTGTGTCCTCTTCATTTCTTTCTTTATTTTCAGATATTTAATTGTTTTTAGGTAGATGTATATCTTATGGTAGTGTTTTTAGCATCTCCACTGGGGGAGTGGGGAGTGGGGAGGGGGAGTGGGGTAGTCGGGGTAGTGTTTTTAGGTATTGTTTGAATTTGACTAGTTGTTGCTGATGTCTCTTCATCTACTTAATCTTTGTTATTGGTTGTATTGGCATTTATGAGATTTTTTTTGTTGTATTTGCATCTGAAACTTTAAGAAAGTACATTGAATTAAAAAAAAAACACTCTAGAGATACAACAGGGACCACAAAGCAAACATGGAAGTGTTGAACTAAGATGATCAAAAGGTAATAAAACTAACATCCTTATGAATTATATTCAAGAAATGATTGGCAGTTAATGTATGAGGAAATATAATATATATTAATATTGTGGGTCAATGATAGTATAAAATCCCTTGCCCTTTAGGTTAGGTCCTTTATAAAAATCATTTGTGCACTTAAAGGGCACATTTCCCTAAACAACACACTTACTTAGCATTGATATCTATCTATCTATCTATCTATCTATCTATCTATCTATCTATCTGTCTATCTGTTTGTCTGTCTGTCTGTCTGTCTATCTATATATCTCTCTGTGTAAATGCATATCATTAACTGCAAAAAATCAGTATTAATTCAAGCATTAGGGACAAAGAACACAAAGCGCACAAAGGAGGCAAATGGAAATGAAAAACATTAGGGTTTTGGGTCTCCAGTGTATTGATGAATCAGTACTGAAGTCTTCCTTGGGTTTGTCAACCCTAATGCCCATGACCTCACCACCCTGCTTGCAGCGTCTGGTCCAAAATGCAAGGTACCTTCAGTCTAAAACATAAGGTACAGCTTGAAGCAAGTGCCTCATAGTGACACACTCTTCAAAGGTAGAGAAGTATGGCTCATCACATGCTGATAACAGAATCTGTCATAGCTACTCCATGCAGGGCACTGTGGAAAGAAAACAGATCATGCCTGAAGTACATGCTCAGAGAAGGTAGTGGTCATTAGGGCTGATAATCCCAAGGGATACCCCAAAACTGATTTGCCAAAACAGCAGAGAGACAAAACCCTGATGTTTTTCATTTCCCTATTTAGTTCACTTTGCATTCTTCAACCCTAGTATCTGCATTAACGTAGATTTTTGCAATTAATTTCTCTTCTTTTCCTGATAGTGGAAACATATCTTTGTTCATGCAGGTCCCTTTTGGGACCTCTGCAAAATGAAATAAACAAAATACTGGAGACAGTCCTGACCAAGCGCATGAGCTCATCAGGCCTTGACATGCATGTCAACACCTTCTGAGGAAGGCTCCCCAGCCCACCATAAGGTGTTGTGTGTTCACCAGAACATGGCTCCATCCCTCCCTAGGTTGGGACTGGTGCTCCGTGCTACAGTACCTTTACTCCATTCATGGCTCATTCAAATGGCTGACTTAGCTTGCGCCCTAACTAAGGCCACTGACAGAAAGGCAATGTGATCTCCACCAGGCCAATGGATGTCCCTGCAAACAATGTTACTTCATAAATTTCTTTTGTAACATTTTGATCACAAAATTTCAATAGTCTTTCTATGACCTCTCCTACTGAACATGACAGGTATCTTTTAATAACATCACTAACCAGAATGGAGAGGTGCTTGAACAAGTGACCTCCTTCAAATACTCAGCATTGATCTTGACAACTCATTAACCTACACCCAGAATACAGAACATGTTGTTGGTGCAATAAACAAAAGACTGGTGGTTTTGTACAAACACAAGCACTATATGACACCTAAGACCTGGAAACTAGCAATAGCTTCCTCAGTGATATCCTCAGTGGATTATGGTCTGGTTATCTATGGCACAGCTACAGACACCAGTTTGAACAGAATTATGATCCTTTCAAATAAGGCCTGCCACCTTGTTTTAGATGCAGACAGGCTTACACACTAGTGCAAACTTTATGAAAGTACAAACTGGCTCATTCTTGACTTAAGACTGCAATAGCAAACCTGCCTACTTGGAAAAAAGGCATTGCTTGAGCTCCCCCCCACCTGCAATTGCTACTACATACGCTTGCAAACCACCGTTCTGCTAGGAGTGCTATAAGACATGCACTGTTCATTCTTCATTGCAAGACCAGTCAGTTCCTGAGGGCTTTTTCTGTATAGGGTTACACACTGTTTGAATGAACTCACCTTCTCCATGATGGAGTTACATAAATTGAGTCCATTTAAATCAGCTCTGAAAAAACACCTTGCTTCCCTACATATGTGTCGGTGCTACCAGTAGTCTAATCCCTCTATTGCCCCAGCTGTGTCACCTATCTTAACCTGGTTTGCTTGCTGACAAAGTTGCCCCTTGCAACTGCATTACCTTCGACAAGGCAAATACAGCTGCTGCACTTATATTATTTGATTAGCATAGGAACTAGCTCATACTCTATCCTCAGTCTGTTGTAATTTGCTGAATAGTATTACTGTATTTGGGACCATTGGAACTTGCATTAATGTATTTTCTGTTTATTTACTGAAAATGACTCTCAGATCTTGCAGGATCCATTATTAGTTTCTTCCCAGTATGTATATTTACTTCTGTACCTATTGATGTGGAATCTTTGCAAACGAGCTCTGCTCAAAGGTGTTACTCCGAATATTCCAAATAAATAAATATATAAACAATAACAATGCAAGAAAACCAAAACAGGTTTGCACTCCAAAACTGATAAATAGAGGTGTGAAAAAAAGCAAACAGTATAGCCTGATATGAAATGGATGCTTCACCAAAATACAAATTGTCTTTCCACACCTTCACAGCTTACGAACACCGATTACAGCCACCGATTGTGAGCCAGGTGTCCCAGCATTTCACTCAGGGGGCCTTGGCACTTTGCTCCATTACAGCTTCATCAGAGGGAGACTACCTAGAATGATTTATAACTCTTTATGTAGTAGTAGTAGTAGTAGTAGTAATGATTTTATTCATTATAATGAACAAGGTAAAACAATCCCATTGAGTACACAAATACACTCATTTTCAAGGGACACCTTCTACAAGATACATAACCTGGTTACAATATAGGAGAAAATATATAAACATACAAAGATACAAAATACAAAAACACATATGCACAATAAATACATTAAATACATATCCACACATTTAAGTCACTTCAATAACAGAACTTAATACATAAACATTCATCCATTTTCCAACATCACACAACATTCGTGAAATTTCTTACCTTGCCTATGATACCAAGATCTAATTTTCATCAAACTTATTTTAACTCCATAACTTCTCAAGTCAGGAGGCAGGTTATTCCAAATTTTTGGACTCACATAAAACAGCGTTGCACACCCATTCCTTGTCCTAAACTTTGGTACTTCAAACTCTATACATTGGGCTGAACTCAAACCCCTACTTGGATGTTTAACTTTTAGATCTTTAGCAATATATTCAGGTAATTTATTATCAAAAAACCTGCACGTAATTTTAGTTATATGTTGATTTCTTCTAATATACAAGTGATCCCATCCTATATTTCTATATAGCTCACAATGATGTGTAAGTCTATGTAACCCTGTAATGTACCTAGCCATCTTATTATATAAAACATCTAATTTTTTCAAATCAACTTTATTTGCACACCATATATTGTATCCACATAATCAATCACTGGCACTAACATTGTATTAATCACGTGAAGCCTTGTATTCCTGGAAAAATTACTTCTTATTCTATACAACATCCCCAGTTGTTGCCCTGTCTCCTAACTAAATTATTTATATGAACAGACCACTTGCAATGTACATCCAACCATAACCCTAGATATTTATACTCATCAACTGTCTGTAAGATGGAACCTTCGCTCACTGTTATTTCCAATGATTTTGCCTGCAAATTTTTACTTTTTTGTTGAAATAACATTACCTTAGTTTTAGTAGTATTCAACACTAATTTATTCATAACATAATATTCCTGAATACCATCAAAGGCTGATTGTAATGTACATTGCACACTGTGAATATCCTTATCTGAGACATACATAATAACATGATCAGCATACTATACAAAAACATAGATGATGTCAAAATAGTTTGACCCTACGTGACAACATAAATCGCATAACAAGTTTAGTGAGGTTAATTTATTTATTTATTTTCATTTGTTTGTTTGTTTTTTGTTTTTTTTACCATGAGAGACACACTAAGCTGAAAGCTTGTTTACAGGTGCAACCTGGGAGCAAAAGGAAGTTAAGTGACTTGCCCAGGGTCACACAGTAGCAAGTGGGGCTGTGGGATTCAACCCAGGTCTCCAGGTTTGCAGCTCAGAGCCTTAAACCACTGCACCATACTGCCTCCAATTTCTCAAATTACAATACCTTTGAGCTAGAAGCTCATTTGTGGAGGTTCCACATCATTAGAATACAAACAATTAAGACAACATGCAATGTTTACAGGGATAACATACATATCTTTTATTAATTACAATAAACATTAAAAAAGACAGGGAATAAGCATAGTCAATAAAGAACAGACATCACTGCTTATAGTGGTGAGCAGTGCCAGAAACATCTGAGAGGCAGAGGAACCTAGAGAGAGTTATAGGATAACAGAGTGAGGAAAATATCCACTGCATGGGCTTTGTCCTAGGCAGGTGGGATAGGGCAAGGTGATGGAGGAGGGGACAGTGTTGGGAGGCTGGGAGGAGGGAGGAATGTTTGGATCCAGTTGAAATAGGGTAGGGAGCAAGTGCCTGGGTTGTTTAAAAATTCAAGGGGTACACTGTGACCATTTAGGAGTTGCAGTCACAACCATTGAGTACTATAAGGTTAGAGCATAGTTTTGTTTTGAAGGGACCAAGCTTTATTTCATCCATTACAACACCCTGGAGAGAGCTGAGCCAATTGGGTGCTTGGTACCCAAAAGACTGCTGACTTTGTGAAGTGCAGTGGAAGAGGACTTTAAATGGATTGCAATTGGCCCCTCTTGTTGGTCTAGTGTTAGTGTTTGTGCACAGGAGGCTCTGGACACCCGGGGGGGGGGGTGTCAGTCCCAAGGTAGACTTTTTGGCAAGCAAGAACACCTAGTATTGAAGTCTGACATGCAGATTGAGCCACCCAGCCTGAGAGTAGAGGTCGCAGGTGTGAGTGAGATTATGTGCCCCTGAGACAAGCCTACAGGCCTTAGTTAGAGCTAATTTGACCCTTTTTAGTGTGGAGTCCATTGCTGTGCCACATACTACTAGCCCATAATCTTTAACTCATAGTACTGAGCTGATTACAGCAAGCCTTAATGCAATGTCAGTCAGACAGGTTCAATGGTTAGATGTAACTTATTCTGTAGTAATTTAGATTATTACTCTGTTACACATGGTTCTTACATCCTAGTCTAAATCAACAATATTATACAAAATAGAATCCAGCAAAACAAAAAGTTAAACAGCTTAATATATTGGTACTCTTATAACTATACATTACCAATTGTATAGTAGAAGAAAAATGTGAAGAACTAGAGAGTTCAGCCCAGAGTGGGTAGCAGTCCTCAGATAAAAATTCCATGCCAATAAATCACTCTGCTGTGGTCTACAAACAGGAAAATCCTGCACTGTTCATTAAACTCCACCTGAAATGGAACATAACGAAAGATATAAGAAATTTCAGAAGTCAAACCAATATGCAATATACATTAAAGGCTATAACATACAATCAAAAACAAGTTCAAATCTTTAGCAAATACAAAATTCATCCAAGGAATTTGTTTACAATACGGGGGGGTGGGGCCTGAATAGGTTGCTTTAATGGGAACGCTATTGGATCTTTTTCTTACAAGCTCTGCAGCTGGAGGATGTGAATCAGAGTTGGGATCTTAAACCCTATCTGTAACAAACTGCTTTTCTTTGTTAGCTGCAATGTGCAGCCAAACCTTCCCCCCGCACCCCTCTCCCCCCTTCCCCCACCCTGCTCACCACTTTTTGTATGGGTGTTCTCCTGTCCCCTAAATGCAATTCATAATGCCTTCAAACCTTCCCAGTGGAAATCCTAGTGTAAAGATCCTTGATGTCAAAGCTCACTAATATGGTATTCTCCCAACTTTGACATTTTTATTCACGTCCCCTAATAGTTCGATAACATGGTTAGTATCCTTAATATAGGTCTCCATTTTTGTGGCTTTGTGTTTTGCATGAAAATTAATATAGTTTGAAAGATGTTCCAAAACAGAGTCTAGCCCTGAAACTATCAGATATCTTGATGGATTCATGGCAACCTTGTATATTTTGGGTAGTATATAGAATAGAGACCTCATAGGATTTGAGCTACTTAGAATTCCTTTTTCATTCTCTGTTAGCCAGCCCATGTCTACAGCAAGTTCCAGTCAGTAAATGTTCAGTCTCTCAATTTATATTGTCTGTGGGGTCCTGTCCTAGTTGTAAGTATCTCTCTTCATCCCTCAACTGTCTTACACATTCTCTTCATATTTCTTGTAGTCCCAAATCACTATTCCTCCCCCCCTTGTCGGCTGGTTTAATTACTACTGACTTATCATTTTCTAAATTTCTAAGTGCACGTCTCTCTTCCCTGTTGATATTACTATATATCTTTGAAATGTATCTTCCTGTTTGTTGAATAATTATTTAATATCTCATCCTACCAACTTAATGTAACTTTCAGTTGTATCTGATCCCTTGGGAGGTTGGAAGTGGATTTCACCCCAAGTGCTTGTTTAGGATTTTGTTTACTCTTCAATGGTTCTGGTTATTGTTGCTAAACCAGTCAGTCAAACATAGTGTTCTGAAAAAAAATTTGTAAATCTATAGTAACTTCAAAAGTGGCAAATTCTTTGGTGGTTGAGAAGGAAAGACCTTTCCTGAGTACACTCTCCACGATCTTTTTAATATTTGTATTGCTTAAATTGAAGAATACTCTTTCCCCTGCTATCTGCCTTGACCTCCCCTGCCCCCTCCTCTTTCCTTTTTCACATCCTCCATCCCACATCCTCTGTAGTATGCGGGCTGGTCCAGATAAAATCCTTCATGGTTCCTTACTTTCCTGTGTAATTCATACCATGGTTCTGAGCTGCCCCTTGGTGCCCTATGTCCCTGCACCTCTGTTAATGATGCTTCTTCTAAAAAAGGATGTCCACCTGTTGTTCTGGTCTACTAGGACCATGATGTTGGTAGGTAACTATCTCTACTATCTGAATATGAGAGGTATTATATCTATTGTGGATATGGTGTGTTGCAGTTGTAACTCTTGGGTTTCAAATGCCAAGTGTACACTTAGTTTTCCCTGTAATCAACTATGTCCCTTTTGAATTTCTTCTGCTTTCTTTGTTTTATATAATCCTGGTATTCTGAGAAGTCTTTTTTTTTCATTTTTCTAAAGATGCTGTAAATTCCTGATGTTGCACCTTTCCCTTATATTCCTCTTTTTCTGTATTAATTTTGATTAATAACCCATTTCTCTCCTTCACTGTAGCTTCATTAAGTCCTAGAATGAAGTCCATTGAACATTGGTTTCCTATGCCCCTCCATTTATTATTCAATTTGGTCATCATGAAACCCAGATTTGATCCTATGAGGATCCTTAACCCTCTGTTGATTCTTTTGTTCTTTAACTAGTCCCCCATGGACAGAGCATGCAACTCAAGATGGATGCACCTTGCTCAAGATGTTCTATCCTTTTGACTAAAGTCTTGTTGCTAATAGTATTTGTGCATGTTTTGTTATGTTGTAATTTAGCTCCTATGCCTGCTTTTCAGGACTAAAGTTGTGTGATAATCATATGCATTCTGCACCCTGTTGTAATTCAGAGAATGGTGTAGTACCTGTTGTTGAGACTGAATGAGCACCTGAGCATAATTATAAAATGCCCTGTGAGGGGGACAGCACTCTTACTGGGAACCCAGGATGGTGTGTGGAAAAGAACAGTAAATGAGTACTTCATACAGTGCTAAACTAGGTTGAGCCACTGGACCAAGGGTGTGTCAAACCTCAATTCAAAGAGTCTGTGCAAGGATTCCATGTGGCACTTCTCTGTAAAGAGAAAGTATTAGTTTGGTCTGGGGTTATCCAAAGACAGTTCAGATTGGTACTTTAACAAAAAATGGATGAACACCACACATTGGAAATTAATTTTAAAAGATGCTTTTCACCTTACTTCACACAAAGTTCTAGAGACATTTTATGACTGGTGTCACTTTGCCAGCATGCCATGTTCAAAACCTGACAAGATACCATTGAAACACTGAAAATATCTCCCACATGGGTAGTTGTCATTCTCTAAGGGCCCTAATATAAATTGTTAGAAACTGTCTAAGTAGTGTTGTGGGCTGTATGTACTAGTTTGTCCCAGATTCTTGAAGTGATAAGGAAGCGAATCTATGAATCTTATGATATTTCCTTGTCCTGCTTGTATAAAATGCCAATCATTTAGTACAATTTTAAATATTTTCAGTCTCATGGCCCACAGCACAACTCAGACAGTGTCCAAGCAACTTCTGTTAGGGGCCTTAGTAAATGGGCATCACAAAGGTGGGGCACCATTCCACCAGACTCATATGGTGCCATTTACAGAAAAGAACTGGGTAATTTGGGTTATGGGCTTAATTTACTGCAACTATGTAACAAGCCTAGTAGAACAATACTTACAGGGAAGTACAGAAATGTGTTCAATTTGAGAAGTTTTTAACAGCTCAACTGAGCATGAAATTTGATGCTAATAAGTGAGTTCCTATCCTATGTATTTTATAGGATAAGAATATTGTATACATAAAACATGTTTTTTTTTAAATTGAACAGAAATAGAGCACGGTATCGTTAAGATCCAAAACTGCTTAAATAGGGATCCATGTCCTTGTATAGCTGACTTCTGAAGAAACAAAGAGCAAAACCATTTGGGTCACCTGAGAGCAACAATGCACTTTTTTACGTTGCCTGTTTAAGCATATATTTGTACATTTTGAGGAAAAAAGTATCTTGCTTTTTATTACTTGCAAACCTGGTGCTGGTTTCTTTGTGCTTGCTAGCCTTAGTGAATGGTAACTACCTGTGCAGGAAATGTTTTCAGTGTGGTAACTGAGGTTGAAGTTCAGTTGAAGAATGCAAAGCACACAAAGTAGGGAAATTAAAAATATTAGCGTCTTATGTCTCTAGAGTATTGGATAATCAGTGTTGGGATCTTCCTTGTGGTTGTCAGCCTTAATGCCCACTCTCTCCCCCTGAGCAAACAATGTCAGATGTAATACTTTTTCTTCACTCAGGACCCTGCGTGAAGAAAGCTTTGACAGATTCTGTTGGTAACAGGTAATGAGCCATACTTCTTTACCTTTGAAGAGTACAACACTATGACGAACTAGCTTGGAGCAGTACCTTGTGCATCAGATAAGAGGCTGCAGGCAGGGAGTGAGGGGGTGGGTATTAATGTTGATAACCCCAAAGAAGACACCACCACTGATTTGCTAATACTCCATACCCAAAACCCTAATGCTTTTTATTTCCCTTCCTCGTGTACTTTGCATTCTTTAACCCTAATGTCTGCATTAATGTAGTTTTTTTGCAATTAATTTCCCTACTTTTTCTGATATACTGGAGATAATTCTGACCCAGTGCGCTGGCCAAAAAGGCCTTGACATGCATGTCCACACCTTGTGAGGGAAGACTCCACGGTTTACCACAAGGTGTAATGTGTGCCCCAGAACAGTGCTGTGTCACTCCTCAGGCAGGGGACAGTGCTGCATACTGAAAAACCTTCTCCCCAGCATTGGAATATTAAGCTGGCTCACTAAACATGAACCTGAAGTCAAGTCACTGGTATGGGAAGGCAATGTGGTCCCTACTGGGCCAATGAATGTACCTGTAAACAGCAGTACTTCATTTTTTTTTTGTGACATTTGGACCCCAAAATTTGAGATAGTCTTTTTATGGCCCCTCCTTCTGAACATGACAGGCATCATTTAATAATATATTAAACAAAATGTAATTTCACTTTAGAAGTGCAAAATCGCATGCTGATTAGGATTTGAAAAACAATAGCTGTCATGTTCATGAGGTGGTGTGAAGAAAATGGCTATGTTGAAAATTCTAGGTTTAAATATTGAAAATTACCAAAGTTATAAGTATGCATACAAATTGCAACATACCTTAATAAATGTGTTATTTGTTAATGTTTTGAACCCAAATTTTCAACATCATCTGCTTATGACAGCACTTCATGAACCTGGAAGGTGAAAATGTAAAAATTCCCAGTGAAACATCATTTTGCGCCACAGGTGTGAAAACACATTTCAATCAGGATTTCAAAAAAGACAACTGTAGCATTCATGAGGTAGTGTGAAAGAATGGCTATGTTGAAAATTTAGTGTCAAAAATTGAAAACTACCAAATTTATTAGCAAGTGCAGAAAAATTTCAAATTTGACCCAAAACATGATTTTGCGCAGTGATTGCAAAATCAGCTTTTGGAACGGATTTACATAATTTCACCACCCTTGTTCATGAGGTGGGGTCTCAAAAAGGTCATGTTGAAAATGTGGGTAAATAACATTTAAAAATGATCAAGTTTTGAAGAAAAGTTCAAAATGCTTTGAAATACATTATACTGCATTTACCCATTTCCTCAATTTCTGGTCCAGTGTTGAAGAATGAAATCTTGTTTCTGGTCCAGAGAGTTGTATGGCATTGGACCATTGGTAGCTAAGTATAGAGAACAGGGGAAAGTGGGGTGGAGGGTGGTGAGTGGGGGAGTCAGGGTGGGGGTGGGACAGCGGCAGACAATGAGGGACTATTTTCCTTATTTCAGGGTTAAACAGAAGAGGTAAAAGACATTGTGAGATGGTTTTCTTTTATGAATGTACCTCCAACACTGGGGACTGGGACCCAGTGTCAGCATGACACTTGTTGGACACCAGGGTTGGGAAGCCCCAGTGTCCGAATCTGCTGGGTTAGGATGAGGTTGTCTGTACTGACACCGAGAATTGACACATCTATTTTTGGCAAGCATAAATTATGGCCAGTGGGAGGACATTATGAAGGGGAGAGGAAAGGTACCTCTGACACTAGGTATTGGGCTCCCTATTGTTGGCATGAGAATTGGAGGCATCAGGGGTGGACACATTTGTATCCAGTCTGCTGGGTTGAGGGGAGGGAGGTTATCTATGCCAACACTGGGGATTGGGAACCCCAGTGTCAGCAAGTATAAATTATAGATGTTTGGAGGGGTAGGAATATTATGAAGGGGAGAGGGAAACAAATGGTACTGGGTAGGAGTGTGCAAAGAAAAATGTTGCCAGTGGAACTGAAGCTAAAGTCAGACTTTCACTGAAATTCCACCTCCCCTACATTTAAACAAAAAAGCTTCCCATATTAATCCCTGTTAACCCCTGGAGGCAAGTGGTCCCACCTCTCACCTGCCCCACAAGAAAACAACACAAATATCCCTATTCCCTGGTGGCTAGCAGTCCCTCCCCCCACCGGAACTCCCGCTGACTTTTTTTAAAAAAAATTCTCCTTTTTTGTTTTAAATAGTGATCCTTCCCCGATCCCCTGCCTGACAGTGCCCACAGCCTGACAAATGCCCTGATGCCCTGGTAGCTAGTGGTCCCTCCCCTCCACTCCATCACTCCAAAGTGTATAGTGACCACCCCATCTCTGTCCATACTTTTATAAAAAAAATATTGCCTGTTGGTCTAGTGATTTCCCAAACCCCCTCCCAATCCCCAGTTCCCAGTCCCATATTATTTCTCTGGTGGTCTAGTTTTTCTCATCCCCCCATTCCAGCAGGTGTCCCACCACCTGCTCCCATCCCATCGTAGACAGTAGCGGGTGGACTGGAACATCCTTCCTCTCTCTCCACCATGGCCAGCTGGTGTACTGAGCTGTGAATGAATGAGCATATTCATGTACCGGAACACTCTCAGTCATTTACAGCTCAGTGGGTGGGCTGGCTGTGGTGGAGAGAGGAAGGCTGTGCCAGTTCACCTACTGGGGTTTTCGATAGGGGTTGGAGCAGAGATGTGGAACACCTGCTGGGGTGGGGGGTCACTGGACCAACAGGGAAATGATATGGGACTGGGGATTGGGGATGGGGAGGGGGTTTGGGAAGCCACTAGACCACCATGCAATTTTTCTTTAAAAAGTATGGATGGAGATGGGGGGTTACTATACATTTTATGGTTGAACGGGTGGAGGGGAGATACCACTAACCATCAGGGTATTTGTCAGGCTGTGGGCATTGTCTGGCATGGGACGGTGGGAGGGATCACTATTTAAAAAGATCATTTTTTTTTAAAAGTTGATCAGATGATCCAGTGGGGGGGACCGCTAGCAACCAGGGATATTTAATGTGTACCTGTGGT
This sequence comes from Neoceratodus forsteri, assembly GCA_016271365.2. Classification (NCBI taxonomy): domain Eukaryota; kingdom Metazoa; phylum Chordata; order Ceratodontiformes; family Ceratodontidae; genus Neoceratodus; species Neoceratodus forsteri. The sequence continues at coordinate 628,423,451 of CM057452.1, read as the reverse complement.
GCTGGTGGGTTGAGGGGACACTAGCCACCAGGGCTTATTTTATTTGGTACAGGGTGAAATTTTGCCCATAACGTTCATGACCATTTTCCACTCCGCCACAGATGGAAGTTTGGAAACTTCCATGAAAGTTCCCTGATTTCCACGGAAGTTCAGTAGGTGTAAAAAATCACACTTTTGCCTATCCCTAGTACTGGGAGTGAGCACTTTGGTGTTAGACTACATTATCAATCATTAAACTGTCACTGGGGATTGAGCACTTTGGTGTGCAGTTCAAATAAATTAATTCATGTGGCTAATGGCAGGCATTCTACTTAAGAAAGAATCTCATCTGCACAGCACACTCGGCAAGATCGGGAGCTACACATTGACACATAGCACCATCCCTGATGAACAAAGCAAGCAGAATGACATACAGAGAAAGGGAGCCCTGCCAGCTGATAAAATAGCACATTTACATGATATGACCACATGACTTCATGTGGTCTTAACAATTCAGCTATCTTTAGAACACTTATTTTTAAACTGTGCATACACCGAAATGTAATTGTTTCTTTAATGTTTTTTAAAATGACTTAACTTTGAGAGATGAAAATAACAAAAACAAGTCCCTGGGGCCAAAATCTACAAAACCTGCAAGATTCAGGGTTCAAATCACCCTAGTTTTTTACTTACAGGTGAGCACAAAATAAGGTCTTGATGTAATTTTGGGGTATTCTGTCCCTCCATAAATTTGCCCCCATAGAAACATAGAATCTGTCAGCAGATAAGGACCATAGGGCCCACCTAGTCTGCCCATTTCCCTACTCCCTGTTGCAGCCCCAGATACTACTTGATCTGCATCTCTCCTGCTCTGCACATCCCCACCAGTAAACTGATTGCTATGGCAGGTTCAGGATCCAGAGATCCTGGCACCATTTCAGTGCATTTCAAATTTTAAGTAAATCAGTTGAATGGGAGAAAAGTTATTAAGGTAAAAAAACTGGGATTTAACATTAAAGTGCTTGCTCAAACCTAAAACAAGTGTGACCATGCCTGTATAATACATTTAATTGTTTACAAAGTGGGTAAGAAAACTCTGTGAAAATCCAGTGTCTTGGCTGGATGAAACACACCACATAGCCATGCATTATTTAACAATGAGTACACACCTGCACTTCTATTCATCCCACAGAACCTTCTGGATATTTTAGAAGTTCCAGGTGTGGCTCATAGCTCAGTGCTTGTGCTACGTACATTAGGGCTGCATGATGTAGGTCCTGCTTGGATACATAGGAGCTAGCCCAGTAAGTAGGACAATGCCTGCAGAATGAATGAGTTGTATTAGATGGTTAGTGCTTATGCACATCAGCATAGATATGAACATATGTTAGTGATTGTAGTACATATGAACTGGAGTGAATATGAATTATGCTTATATACTTGGACAAATGATATAGCAACTTGTTAGAACTTGATGCTTTGGCCTTTCTCTGTATCCCACCTTTGGCAGAATGCTTAGTTGAGTAGGATTGAAGACACCCTGCCAGGTGAAATAAGAGTGCCGGAGAAGAAGGAAGAGACAGGGGAGGATGGAGGGCGAGTGCGACTCACCCTAAGCAGAGCAGCATAGTCTGAAAGGTTTAAATAGGAGATGGGGAAGAGCTATTCCCCCCATAGAACCACAGGCATGCTCCTTTCAATTCTATGTGTGGTTCATAGCTCAGTGCTTGTGCTACCTACATTAGGGCTGCATGATGTTGGTCATGCTTGTATACATAGGAGCTAGTCCAGTAAGAAGGACAGTGCCTGCAGAATGAATGAGTTGTATTAGATGGTTATTGCTTACGTACGTCAGCATGGATATGAACATAGGTCAGTGATTGTTGTACATATGAACTGGAGTGAATATGAATTGTGCTTAGGTACTTGGAAAGCTGATATAGCAACTTGTTAGAACGTGATGCTTTGGCCTTGCTCTGTATCCCATCTTTGGCAGGATGCTTAGTTGAGTAGGATTGAAGACCTCCAAAGAATTATAAGTACAGGTGATTACCTCCTCCAACTCCAGAGAGTGTGGCCAGTCACACGCAGGAGAGGAAAACCCCCCTTGGGGGAAACCTTTCCCGACCCATGGCTACTGACCTGCCCATCCTTCTGGGCATACTAAAGGAGAGTAATATTAAATTAACAATAGTAAGTTATTGGCTAATCTGAAGCCCAGTTGATTGAAGATCTGAAATTCGATCACAAGCAGCAATCCTAGAGTGATACTGGTGTTGAGTGTCCGGCAAGAAGACAGTGGCATACCTTGTTAGTGAAATCCCAGTTCAATAACTGTCAATGTCGAGGCGAGAAGTTGATACAGGTAAATTGGTTCACAGTCGAAAGAAAAATCCATCTAAGAGGATAAGTACAAAACTGATTAAAGTGCAATCCAAAGCTGAAACTTCCAATCTCTGCAAAGCATAAGCTGAGTGCAGGCTACAAGGTCAGGGGACGGAGCTATTGAAAAACTGTAGATCGCATGTATGGGGAAGCAAGGAATATTTGAGGGAGATGAATAGAAACCTCCATGCCCAAACAGGATGAGGTAGGTTGTAGCATAGAAGTATTCGAACCTCCATGTCCCCATGTGGGGTGAGGCAGGTGTAGAGTAGAAGTGTTCAAAACTCCAGACCCCTATGCAGTGAGGCAGGTATAGAGTGGAAGTATTCAAGTCTCCATTCCCCATGCGAGGCAAGGCAGGTGCAGAGTAGTAGGAGCAGAATAGACATCCCAGAGGCTGAAGCCGAGGGGATGGCTGTAAGTAGAAAGCAATGATTGCATAAGTAAGTAGACTTGCACATAGGTGGTTAGCAGTAGTAATATTCAGGCCTACAGGTATATCTATGACCTTAATGGCAAGGGGCAGCACTGGGTAGCTGGGTATAGTAGAAGGTGGAGACTGTTGAGGGCATGTAAGTAGCAGCTAAATAGAACCTTCTGTTCATGGAGCAAGCTAGCCCTGTAGAGGGAGGTACAGACATACGTTGGAGTATGAGCCAGGATGAGCGGCAAGCTGAAATAGCGGACTTTATGAGGTCAGGTATGACAAGTTCTGTATGAACATTGAGTTCCTGATGGTTGAAGGATGGTAGAAGAATACGGTGATGAGGACTGAGTCAGATGAATTGGCCACTCGACCAGATACAATAAACTTCATATCACTGGAGTAGGTTAATGTCCAAGGTGTGTACCTAAGATAGGAAAGGTGCATGGAATAAAGCATAGCTTAGGATCCTGGCAAGGGAAGGCAGCAGTAGTAAGTCCCAGAACAAACTGAAGCACCATGGCAAAACAACCAGAGGAACCATTGCAAATATCCCGAGTTGGCAAGCAGATGTAAAGTCCAGAGCAGAGTAAGAAGGATATCATTGATGAATGCAAGTAGGTGCAAGCAGGTGAAACAGGCAGCTGCAATGTGTAGTACTGAATGTTACAACTGAAGGCGAGGCATCTTAGTATTGCGTCCAATCCTGATGTAGAAGTCAGAGAGCAGTGAGTGAGGTTGAAGTGAAGGCTTCTGGCAGACAAAGTTTCAATGATAATGCCCAAAGAATGAGGACAATCCAGAATAAGTTGGCAGATGCAAGCAGGAGCAGAACCAGGTCCAGTCCAGGGAGAAGGGAGTCCCTCAGAGGCACAGGCACAAAAGAGATGGATGGAATAAAGGACCCGATGTAGTCCAGCTCCATAAGGCTAGCGAAGAGCAAGGAGACAAGGCTGAAGCAGACGGTCCAGCAGAAGGAGATTCAAATGCTGCAAAAGGACAGGAAGGAATGGACCCATCTGTTCCAGGCTGGAGTAAAACTTCAGGAAGGAAGCTGGCATGTCGCTGTAATTCAGTGTCTGTGGGAAGCACAAGGCAGTAGAATATGAGCATCCAGAGCCAGGAATGTAGAACCACAGGAAGGTCCCAGCAGAGACAAATGCGGGAGGGATACCAGAAGCAGGAACGAATGATGCAGTAGGCAGGCTCAGAAAATGGTCAGAAGGAACAGGATCCTGAGTGGGATGCAGAATGCCATGATAGTGCTCAGCAGGAGGGCATGTAATGAGTCCACAAGAGCGCGGTGGCAAGTAACCACCCGGCCTCTACTTGGGGAGAGGACCGACTGGACCGCTATGAAGGTCAGCCAGAGGAGGAGTTGAGAGTGAGTTATGCTAGGCCTCTATGAAGGCTAGCAGAACCATGGGACCCCCATGCAGGTGGCAAGGGAGCTATGAAGCATGCCAGACTAGACCCCCGCATGGCCAGCGGGAGGAGCTGGACCTCTATGAAGGTCAGCAGGGAGGGGATAGAGACAGATCCAAGCTAGCCTCTATGAAGGTAAGCAGGACTGGGGGACACCACCATTTTTGGCCACTTGGTGCAGCCAACATCCCAGAGGCTGAAGCCTAGGGGATGGTAGAAGGCATGCAGCAAAGATTGCATAAGCAAGAGGGACCTGCATGTAGGCAGTACCAGCATAGCAATAATCGGGCCACAAGGTGGCAGTGAAGCAGCCAGATCAAAACATGGAAGGGATGCCAGGAGGAGCCGACTAGAAGCAGGCACACCAGAGTAGGGAGCCAGAAACTGAGCAGGAAGCAGACAGGAAGGCAGAACTCCTGTTATTCGAAGGACAAATCCAGAGAAACCTAGTACAGGGAATAGAGAAGGTGGTCAAAGCATTCTGAGTGTGTATCTCCATGATTGAGGAGGTGTCCCCTGGAGGGAGGGTCCGTGTCCTTGATATTCCTCAGTGCAAGGGTCCAAATGTCCATCTCCCCCAGGTCAGGGTCAAGGGGTCAAGAGGTACACAGCTATGTACATTACAGACGGCAAGCAGGACAAGCGAACGCCCATTGAGCAGTAGCAGGATCAGGAATCCAAAGATCTGACATAGCAGGAAGTGCAGCAGGAGAATGTCTGTATCTGCAGAGGCAGAGCTGAAGTCCAATACATAGACAGAAGCAGGTCCATCTGAGGAGCAGGAGGGAGGGAGGCCAATACTGGCTTTGGGTGGCAGCAGCTAGTAATGCAAGCACCGAGGTAGAATAATCCAGAGGCCTGCCCCACAGAGCTGAAGGAAATGGTGGGGAAGGAGCACGGTAATGGTGGAAGTCCATCCATGAAAGAAACACAGGGAGAGGCTGTCGAGGAATGTAAGCAAGTCCAGGGTACCGAGCAAAGAAAGGATGGCAGGCAGCAGAAGGAGAGACATATGGAGGTGGCGAACTAAACTGGAGCAGGAGTGGTGGCTGCCAAAAGGTAAACAGGAGGGCAGAGCAAAGGCAGGGAAGCAGCAGACTGAAGGCGGAGGACACAGAGGGAGATGGGCTAGAGCGGTGACTGCAGAGCATGGCACTGCGCCACAGGAGCAAGCCGCAGGAAAAAAAAAACAAGGAGAGGATGAGGGACAGGAGGACATGGGGGGACAAGTGCAGATGAGCAAGGAAACAAATGAGGGAGGGGAGGGAAGGGGGGGAAAGCCGAGGGGAGGCAACGACAAAAACAAAGGAGGCAGCCACCAACCAGCAGCAGAACGACAGTGAGTGCGACTCACTCTAAGCAGAACGGCATAGCCTGGAAGGTTTAAATAGGAGATGGTGGAGGAGCTATTCCCCCCCATAGAACCACAGGCATGTGCCTTTCAAATAGATAATCCTCAACAGAGTGTGTTTTTGTGATCTGATATGCACATGCCTAGGGTTGTTGAATGTACTCAGCTTGTAGCCTTAAGCCTCACAACAAACCCCTGGGGTGTGTATATCAGAGCACAACTGCACACCTTGCAATGTATTATCTGTTACATATATACATGTAAGCAAATATGAACCACAACACGGTGTGCATCATAAGATTTTAATGCACATCCCAGGGATGTACTAAGGCATTTGGCCAAAGTCCTAGTGTCCATACACCCCATGGAAGAACATTAATATCCTATGATGCATACCATGGAGGGGTTTATAACATTAATAAATGCCTCTAAGTAGGTTTTTGTTTTGGAGGGGGAGGAAAATGAGGTTCAGCACCTGAATGGGCATTTATAGAGATTTAATGCATGGTTGTAGTCCATCAAGTTGCCGACTCATTTAGTTGTGGCAACTACAGCACCTCAAAAAGGGCAAAAGTGAAAGGGGCAGTCTTGATTTTAGATTGCACCTCACTCTTGTTGCCTTTTGTGCCCACACAGTTTTTACGCCCTCTGGGGCATGCCCACCCTGGATATTTAGTTTAGGGGGGGTGACCATTTTCCAGGAGGGTGACTTGGTGCTGTAACTCAAGGGAGACAAAATGCCTGGTGCTGTAATGCCAGGCGGCATTTTGCCTGTGCTGTAATCAGTGTCATCAAAATGTACGTCACTGTGGCATGAGTGAACCATGCTTGGTCAGGTGATGTTTTCTCTGCCAATTTAATTTCTAGATTTTTTCTTGCCATTATACATTAATATAAATATATCTATATCTAATAGCTATATATATATATATATATATATATATATATATATATATACATTACAAAAACATTTTTAATGCATCAGTTAGGGTTCCACCAACAAGACTGGAAATGTAGTGTTAGGATTTCCAACCCTAACACCCCACTACCACCCTTCAAGCAGCAACAGGCATGGGGTGCCTTGGGGTTGTCAGCCCTAATGCTTACCCCATTCCATCAGGAAATAAGCTGAGACTGGTATTGTATAGGAGAATGGTGTGAGTATTAGGGTTGACAACCCCAAGGCACAATCCCAATGCCTGTTGCTGACTGCAGTGTGTGGGTGCGGTGTTAGAGTTGGAAACCCTAACACCACATTTCCCAACTTTTGTAAGTGGAATCATAACTGATTCATTAATGACGTTTTTTGCAACTAATTTCCTTACTTTCTGAGGTATTATAATCATAGTCTTTTTTTTTTGAGATTGTACTGGTATCCTTATTTGTCTGTGGGACTACACAGCCCTCTGGGTCCTGCACTCCCATGCCATACTGTACAGCACCACAGAAGCACCTCACATTGCAATATTGTCCTATGGAAAATACAACAAAATTTGAAACCTGTGGAACTAGATACCAAATTAATATAATTTCACAAAATCAGATAATGGCACTTTAGTTGGGAAAGAACTTTGTACCCTGAAAATTTCAGAGCAGAACTTCAAACTGTTTCTTCACAGTGGAGTGACAAAGAATCGACTGTGTACACCTTACATTGAAATGTCATTCTATGGGAAAACAAGCACAGTTTAAACCCCCCACAGCTCCAGAGCAGTATAATATTTTTTCACCAAGCCAACAAAAGGCACATTTGTGCCCTGGTACATTTGTACCATGAAAATTTCAGACTAAAATCAGAAACGGTTTAGGAACAGTGGAGTGACAAAAAAACAGGTAGTACCATTGCAGTCAGTGGTAGAGCATTATAAAGGATTCTTTTTCATGAAACAGGATTTGGAATCATGCTAGTCCCATTCTAGTCAATTGGAAGGCATGATAAAGGATCCTTTCTAATGAAACAGGATACTAAATCATGTTAATCCCATTGTACTCAATGGAAAAACACGATAAAGGATCCTTTTTTGAAAATCAGGATCCTAAATCATGTTAATCCTATTGCAGTCAAACGAAAAGCATGATAAAGGATCCTTTTTCAGGAAACAGGATCCTACTTTGTGCTAACACCATTGTACTCAATGGTACAATGTATTCCATAGTAATCTAGTGGTCCCTACCCCCTCCCGGAGGTCAATCCCTGTCCCCTCAATTTAATTTAGATCTCCATCCCCATATACAGTAAAAGGAAAAATAAAACCCTGGTGGTCTAAGCCCCCCCCCCCCAGATGTCCAATCACCTTCCCAGTATAAAAAATAAATTTCCTGGTAGTACAGTGGTCCCTCCCCCCCTCTTCCTATGTGCGATCACCATCTCTGTATAATAAAAAACATCCCTATTAGTGTAATACTCCCTTCCCTCACCTTAGGAAAAAAAATGACCAGTCAGTAACCTCCACAAAAGGTTTTCTGACAATTCTGAGCCCCAAACCTGGGACCTAAGAGGCATTGTACATTTTGAAGTCCAAAACTCAGACATGACTTCAAAACCTGAACAAATGGGCTCTTTTGACTGCCACCAAAAAAAGTTAACTAAACCCCTGGTTATAAGGCAGGCTTGTGAAGTATTGCAGTTGTGCTGCCTCTGTAAATCTGTCCTGCCCCCTTCTCTGCCCCAAAGTACCAGCTGGTCAGGACTGCCACTGACAGACATGTCTGCACGTGAGCAGGAAAGGTAAAATATGCAACTCCAGAACACTCAGGGGACTGGAACCTTGTCCTCCGAGGGAGCAAGCAATGTGAAATGCAGGAACAGCAGTTTGCAATCATCTCAGTTACATTATCACAGGAGTCAATGAGTCTGGCTGGTGCTCCCCATTGTGCGCTGTGTACTTGCACTGATAACACAGTGTTGGTGGAAGCTATCTGTGAGTTCCTAATGTACAGAGAAGTTGTAATTCAAGCCCAAAGTGCAAGACAAACAAAACCTTTCCAAAGCCAGAACTGGATTCCACAGCTCCCGATTATGTAATGACAACTATTGTTCTTCTAGTAACCCTTGAATTTTTCAAGTAATTTAACTTTGTTGCCACCACTAACTGAAGCTGAGCGAGCTTACTGCACCCTGAGCAGCACCCACGAAGCCCTGTGGCATTAGCGCCACCTTTAGCGACACTACCCGATGCTTCCCTCCCACCCTCTTGGTCCTGCCTCCCGGTTCAGCACTAAGGAACTTACCGCATCCCGAGCGGCGCCCATGGAACCCAGCAGCCTCAGCGCCGCCTTCAGCAACACTACCCGATGCTTCCCTCCCACCCTCCTGGTCCTGCCTTCCGGTTCAGCACTAAGGAGCTTACTGCGCCCCGAGCGGCACCCACGGAACCCGGCGGCATCAGTGCCGCCTTCAGCGACACTACCCGATGCTTCCCTCCCGCCCTCCTGGTCCTGCCTCCCAGGTCAGCACTAAGGAAATCACAGCAATCTACTCTCAGCTGCACAGCTTCTAGCACCTCCTCCGATTGGTGTGAGTACCCCCATTGACGGCCCCTGACTGGACTGGAGATTTAGCCCTCTCCTTCCGATTGGAGCGCCTGCTCAGCCGAGCCAGCCAAGCTGCTACCCAACCCGTGGAGCACTCCTGCTGGATTACCAGAGCGGCCACTAGCCTGGTGATTCGTGCTTCTTTCTGCTGGGTTATTTTTTGTCCGGCCCCCACCATCCCCTCCCAGGCCACCTATTAACTACTTACCCGGCCCCTTTCTACCTACTCCAATCCTTCTCCTACAAGTTCTACTCCTCCCCTCTTCCCCACCAGCTACTCTACCTAATGCTTCTCTCACCTTATCCACTTCTCCCTCTAGCTACATTACCCCACACTAGCCTGGACCTCTCCTCACTCCATATCTGTGCCTCCTGTCCCTGTAAAATGGCACAATCAATAACCCTTCTACTTCTGATCTCTTTCTCTCTCCTTCCCCTTTAACTCCCCCTCTAAGTTGCTACTCTGCACCCCCCCACTGTACCGACTCATCCTACAAATGCCCCCTGCAAGTCCACAGCATCCTTCCCAGCTACCAGCTGGTCCCGTTTCTCTACATGCCCCTCCTCCTTGGTCTATTCCTTTGGCTGCCTCCTGGTCGCTCTCTCCCATTCCAGTACCCAATTCCTCCTCACTGCCTGCCCCAAACGGCGCACGGCAAAATCCTGGTCCCTCAGCATTCTACGCTACCACCTAACCATTACCCTATTACTACTGGCTGCAGGGGATATACATCCCAATCCCGGCCCATCTCCAACTTCTGGTCCTGGTTACCCCATGCCTAACCCCTCAACCAAGGCCACCACTGACACTCATTCTGGCTCACTTCCCTGAGGCTTACGCCTCCTCCATCTAAACATTCATAGCCTAGCCCCAAAGCTCGATCAGCTCCAGGTTCTAACTGCCCACCATGCCACCGACATAATCATCCAATCCGAGACCTGGCTGAACCACAGCCTCCCAGATCATACTATCGCTATTCCAGGGATCACCATCACTCGGCAAGACCGGCCCTCCAGAGGAGGAGGGGTGGCTATCTACATCAGATCAGCCCAACACTTCTCTGTCTCTCTTTCAAAAGCTAAACCCAAAGCTTACGAGCTTCTTATGGTGAAATTGTCCCTTCCCTCCTCATTACCCATCTTTGTGGCTGGCATTTATTGCTGCCCAGGCACACCAACCACAACAGTCACCAACCTTCTGTGCCAACTTATGTCTTTTGTCCAGTCTGGTGAACTATATGTTATGGGTGACTTTAACTACAACTGGCTAGCACCCACCTTTAACAAAACCCAAACTGAGATAACTGCTCTCAACCTTAACCAAACCATTACGGAACCTACATGGTCAAACCATAAGTCAGGAAACCATTCCCTTCTTGACTGGGCACTTACATCCCACTCACACTGCATCATCAGCTCGGGCCTCCTCCCTGATTCCATTAGTGACCACCACCTAATCTACTTGATCAGCAAAATCCACAGAGTTAAATCCCCTCCCAAATTTATATTCCAACGGTCATATAAATCCTTAAACCTCTCCCCCCTCCTGGAAGATCTAGCTCACTCTAACTGGGACCCGAGCTCAAGCTGCTCTAACATGGACTCTGCCCTTACGCACTTTCGGAACACCTTCCTTACCACCTGGGACAAACACGCCCCCCTGCAACGTGCTAGAGTCCGGGGGTCTCACCTACCCTGGATATCACCTGAGCTAATAGCTTGCCAACTAGCCCGTAACAAGGCCTGGCGCATTTACAAGTCCACGCTCCTCCCAAGCGACAATATCACATACCGCATGCTCTGCAACAAGTGCACAAAGGTCATCTGCTTAGCTAAGGCCAAATATTTTAACAAAACCCTAAACGCAAATCTTGGGAGACCTTCTAAATTCTGGAAAGTCATTAACTCCCTTTTCTCTTCCCAAACAGTAAATCCCCCACCTCTCCTCCTCGCCCAAGGGACTCTACTCTCAGACCCCCTGAAGATAGCCTCTAAGTTTAATTCCTACTTCACTACTTGTGCTACGACCCTCCTAGATTCCCTACCTCCTGTAACCACACCCACTCCCCAGACAGCTATCCCCCTACCGCCTGGTCTGAACCCCTTTTCCTTCAGACACATCTCCCCCATCGAAACACTAGATGCCCTTCGCTCCCTGAACCCCTCCAAAGGCAAATCTCCCAATGGTCTCGATAACAAACTCCTCTTCCTATCTGCCCCTGCCATCGCTACTCCCCTCGCAGCCCTACTAAATCTTTCATTCATCACCGAGTCACTCCCCTCTGAATGGAAGCATGCCACGGCCCTACCCCTACCAAAAGGAGGTGATCCTACCTCCACAACCAACTACCGTCCCATCTCCATTCTCCCCACTCTCACCAAACTCCAGGAACACCTAGTACTAACTCAACTCTCCCACTTTCTCTCAGAAACTAACTTCTTCACTCTATTTCAGTCCAGTTTCATAAAAAAACACTCTACCACCACCTCCCTACTAAGACTCATGGACTCCATCCTCACTGGGATGGACAAAGGGCAAATTACTGCCACTATTTTCATTGACCTAGCCAAAGTTTTCGATATGGTATCCCACTCCCTCCTACTATCCTGCCTATCAGGTGCTGGGTTAGCAGCATCCGCCACAAACTGGTTCAGTGCCTACCTACAAAATAGAACCCAATCCACTAAAATAGCTGACTACACCCCCCCCCCCCAATACCACCGGCGTTCCCCAGGGCTCAGTCCTTGGTCCCATCTTCTTCTCCATCCTTCTAAATGATCTGCCTAACTCTTGCTCCACTACCACAATCCACATGTATGCTGACGACACGGTCCTCTTTACCTCCCACCGTACCTACGAAGAAGTCACATCTAATCTTCAGATCAGTTTCAACAAAATACAATACTGGTTCAACTCCAACCAACTCTACCTAAATGCCAAGAAAACTGTCTCTATGTCTTTCGGCACTAGACAGCGTCTATTCAGACTCACATCCCACTGATCTTCCGTACCCTAAATGACACCATCCCTGATGACCATGCCCTCCTTCAGGTACCTAGGGGTTTGGCTTGATTGCCACCTCTCCTTTTCCACACTCATGGACTCCATCATATCAAAACTGTGCCTGAAACTTGGTGCTCTCTATAGAAACCGTGCTAGCCTCCCACTACCTGTGAGATGCGAAATAGTCCAGAAAATGATTCTACCCTCCTTCGACTACTGTGATGTTGTTTACAGCTCTGCCTCTAAGACCACCTTAGCCAGACTGGACCCCCTCTTTAATGCTTTCTGCCAGTTTGCCCTCGATGCACCCCCCGTTCCCATCACTGTGAACTCTACCATTCCCTGGCCCTTCCATCCCTTAGTAACTGGCGCCTACTTCACAGTGCTAAATTTGTTTCCAACTTCTGGCTTGGTTCCTTCCCTCCCTACCTCGTATCCTTCCTATCTTCCCCATCTACCCCCACCCCCGCCCTCAGATCTACTGACTGTAGGCTATTAGTCATCCCTCACCGAAGGAGCTCCACAGGCCAATCGGCTTTCTCTTACCTCTTCCCTAAGCTCTGGAACGGCTTGCTGGCCCAAATCCGCCATTCTTCATCCAAACACTCTCTATCCTCTGCCCTCACTAACTTCCTTGCACCAGATTGTAACTGCCCCGACCTTCCACCAACTGATGGATTCTCTTCCCCCCTCTCCCTTACGCACCTGACCAGTGGCTCGGCCTTCGCCTAATTGTCTGGCTTATACATTGCCCTAAACACCCTACGCACTCACAGTCTTATTCACTGCTCTATCTCCCTTCTCTTTCCCCCACCATCCTAAATACCCTACACACTTGCAGTCTTATTCACTGCTACTGTCTCCCTTTTCTTTCCCCCGTCTCCCCTAAAGCACCCCCCAATCATCCTAGTGTCTACTAGACAGCCCTTCCACCTCTCCTTTACCCCCATCTCCGATTTCCATTTCCCGCTGCCAACTTGGTACATCTCGCTTCAGTTCAATTTCTGTTACTGGCACTTATGTAATCATGTATTGCCTTAGATGTGTACTCATGTTAGGTATACCACTTTCCTTGAGGCTCATGTTTTGTACTGTTCTCCTCATGTAACAAGTTCGAAAGTAATCCCACTCAGTTATGTTAATTTGTCTGTATTGCTCTACTCCTAATTTCAACTGTATTATGTATACCTTCCTCCATTGTAACCCCCCAAGCCACACCGTGAGATGAGCATCTTTTTGCTCAGTGTGTCTTTCCTGGTGAAACATTTTCAATAAATAAAATTAAAATAAAAACAAGGTGGCAGCAGCAGCACAAAAAAAGGATTTCCCATTTATGGTTCAGGATTACCCCTCTATTTTTTTGCAATTATTTAACCAGGAGTGGCACACTAAGCTGAAAGCTTGTTTACAAATGCAATTGTGGAGCACAGGGAAGTTAAGTGACTTGCTTAGGGTCACACAGTATGCAAGTGGAAGCTGTGAGATTTAAACCCAGGACTCCAGATTTGCAGCTAAGAGCCTTAAACCACTGCGCTATACTGCTTTGCAAATCTGGATTACCCATTTATGATCAAAAAGCCTGCTTTGAGCCTCACATCTAACTTTTCCCACAGGAAATAATGGTAAATTTTAACATTTAATAACTTTGGAATGGATTCATATTTTTTCACCAAGCCTTCAAAAGGCACCACTGTGGCCTAAGACCTATATACTCTAAAAATTTTAGAAGAAAATTCCATACAATTTTTGTGCAATGTAGTGACAAAGAATTTGACAAAAAATGGTAATTTACACATTTTTTTACCCTCCTTGTCTCTGCACCAGCACATCTGACTGAAAAAGAACTTGCCATATCAAGAGACGTTTGGTCCCTGATGAGATATGGCAGTTTTTATGTGAATCACTCGAACAGTTGCAAAGTTATTAAAGCATGAAAGTTTCAGTTTAACATAGAAGTGAAGATTTAACCTTAACTATGGGGCACTACAGTGTCCCTATAATATAAAGATATACAGATATAAAATAAGGACACAATTGCACCCCTATAGTTAGTGCTGAGGAGGGTGTTTACTGTTAAACCCCTAACTTTGCACCTTAATAACTTTGGACCAGTTTGATGGAGTGCCTAAAAGTTTGCTTTCACATTCAAGGTGCCAAGGTCTCAAGATGTAAAAAGTTTCATGCTGGTATCTTTTGTGGTTTCTAAGAACTGGCATGCTGATTTTTGGAAAACTGAAGATTTTTCCCTATTGGTTTTTATTTATTTATTTGCTTTTGGTAACCGGGTAAGTGCACTAGGCAGAACTGCCTATTTTCAGGCATGACCCAGGAGAGTACAAATCAAGGAACAGGTAAAAAAAAAAAAAAATACATTTACAGTGTTGTACAATAGGAGATTCCAAACAGTTATACAAAGGTGCAAGTTACATAATACATAGAAGAGGTACATATCACACAGTATAATAGGAACAAAACAGAACAAAAGGCACAATTTACTGTTAATAATGTACAAAACATGACATTAACATTTTTTCTTTTATTGTTTCTGTCACGCATGGCTTAGATGGTACAGAATTTTTCCTGAAACTTTATTAGTAGAAGTGGCCTGTGTGGTGTACACCTTTCTGAAATTTTGTGAAGAAATATTAAATGGTTCGAGTTATAAGGTTTAAAGTTTTTATTTTGGATAACCCTCTGATAAGAATGCTAAAACATACATCAGTCGTGAAGGCTTATTTTTCATAATTTACTTGTCAAGAGAAATGTTCAACTTTTCATGTCCCCCCTCTCCCTCCTTTCCTCGAGGCTATACATATTGAACTCCTTTAGTCTCTCTTCATATGTCTTCCGGTGCAGACCATGCACCATTTAGTTGCCCTCCTCTGGACAGCTTCTATCTTGTCTATGTCCTTGCGGATATTGGGTCTCCAGAACTGCGCACAGTACTCCAGATGGGGTCTCACCAGCTGTCTGTACAGAGGGATAACAACTTCCTGTTTTCTACTGGTGATGCCTCTCCCTGTGCATCCCACTATCCCCCCAGCCCTCCTTACTGCCCTCTCACATTGCTTGCCCACCTTTAAGTCATCTGATATGACTACCCCCAGGTCCCTTTCCATTTCTGTTGTTGTTTGTATCTCACCTCCCATTGTGTACTCTTCCCCTGGGTTTTTGTTTCCCAGGTGCATTACCTTGTACTTCGTAGAATTAAATCTAAGCTGCCAAACATTTGACCACTCCTCTAACCTTGCAAGGTCCCTTCTCATTCTTTCCACCCCACCTTGTGCATCAACTCTGTTGCAGATCTTTGTGTCATCTGCAAAGAGACATATTTTTCCTTCCAGTCCCTTTGCAATGTCGCATACAAAGACATTGAAGAGGACCGGTCCTAATACTGAACCCTCCGGCACCCCACTAGTAACTCCCCTTTCTTCAGAGTGGACTCCATTTACTATTACCTTCTGTGTCCTATTCTCCAGCCAGTTCTTTACCCAGGCTGTCATCTTGGGACCCACTCCCAGGCTGGCTAACTTGTATATTAATCTTTTGTGTGGGACTGAGTCAAATGCCTTGCTAAAGTCTGGGTAAGCTATGTCCACAGCCCCTCCCTGATCTACTACTTTGGTCACCCAGTCAAAGAAATCTATCAGATTTGTCTGGCATGACCTTCCCGCTGTGAATCCATGCTGCCTTGGGTCCTGTGCCCCTCTGGCCTCTAGGTACTCGACAATTCTTTCCTTCAGAAGTGATTCCATCATTTTCCCTATCACTGAGGTTAAACTAACAGGTCTGTAGTTTCCTGCTTCTGCCCTGCTCCCACTTTGTGAAGGGAATCACATCTGCCCTCCTCCATTCCTCAGGTACCACCCCATACTCCCATGATTTGTTAAAGAGGGTAGTCAGTGGTGTCACTAGTTCTACCCTTAGTTCTTTTAGAATTCTGTGATGAATCCCATCAGGTCCCATTGCTTTGTCCACCTTCAGTTTTAAGAGTTCTTTCAGAACCCTTTCTTCTGTAAATGGGCTGGTATCAACTTCTGTATCCAGAGTGTTACTATTGTTTGTTTTAGGTACCTCCCCCTCTTCATTTGTAAATACTGAGCAAAAATATTTGTTTAGCATCTCTGCCTTTTCACAGTCACCCTCTGCCCACCCCTTCCCCTTTATTAAGTCTCATTATCCCTCCCTTAGTCTTCCTTTGCCCCATGATGTACCTAAAAAAGGTTTTATCCCTCTTCCTAACTGAGTTGGCTATCTTTTCCTCAGTTCGGGCCTTTGATGTTCTGACTGCCTTCCCAGCTTCCTTTTGCTTTAACTGATACAATTCTCTGTCCTGCTCCTTCTGTGATTCCTTGTACTTTCTGAATGCTTTTTTTTCTCTTGAACCTTCACTGCCACTTCCTTTGAGAACCATAGTGGTTTCTTACATCATTTTGTTTTGTTTATTTCCTTCACACAAGGCTTGTTACCTCTGTGATGGCAGTTTTATTATTCCCCATTGTTCTTCCCCCTCCTTCCTGCCCATTTGCTAGTGCATTCTTAGGCACTCACCCATTTTGGAAAAGTCAGCCCTCCTGAAGTCCAGTACTTTTGCCTTTGTATGGCTTGACTCTATTGCTGTGTTTATTGTGAACCATACTATTCGATGGTCGCTAGTTCCCAGATGGCTACCCACTTCTACATCTGTGATCTAATCTCCATCTCCATTTGAGAGGACCAGGTCTAAGATTGCTCCCTCTCGAGTGGGTTCCAATACTAGTTGTCTAAGGCATGCCCCCTGTAGAGCATCTAGAATAACCCCACTCTTAGAAGTGGCTGCTGCAACTGCACTCCAGTTAACATCTGGCATATTCAGATCACCCATCAGCAATATCTCCCCTTTATCTGCCATTCTAAGTATACTTTCTATCATTTCCTTGTCCATTTCCTCCCCCTGAGAGGGGGGTCTGTATACAACCCCTGTGTGTATTTTGGTGCTTTTTCCTGCCTCCAAATTGACCCACAGTGCTTCCTCTCCTCCCTGTTTCCCCTTTTGTTCTGTTGCTTTGATTCCTTCTCTTGTGTGGAGAGCTACTCCTCCTCCTCTTTTACCCTCCCTGTCCCTCCTGTAGATAGTGTATCCTGGTATGTTTACGTCCCAGTCATGGTTCTGTGTGTACCATGTTTCTGTGACTGCCACGATATCCAGATGTTCCTCCTCCATCAAGGCCACTAATTCATCTACTGTTCCTCCAGGTCTCAAAGATAAGTTTGATTTTTCCTTGGTTCCATAAATAATAGCTTGTTTTATGTCATAGGAGCATTCTTTTAGCAGTCTCTTTAACCATACACTGGGATTTTGCAATGAATAGTCATTGTACCCCTTTCTCTTTTCCCCATTTTACTCTCCCTTCTGACCCTTTTCCATTACTTCCTTTCTTTCCTCTCCTCCACAAATAGTATTTCAGGTTGGAAAATATAACAAAGGTGTTTCCTATGTATGCTGTGGGCTGTTTTATATGTACATTAGAGCTATATTAAATAGCATTGTATGCTCTGGCTTGCAAACAGTTTAGCATATCGTTATGGTTTGAAAGCAAGCTTATAAGTGTTTTGCCCTGTCTCTTTACAGCCTGTGCCATCCACCTTTGACATCTGGAATGCTAATATAAAGCTATTGCTAATGCTATTGCTAATTGTGAATGCTAACGCTAAAATAAAGATTTTGATTGATTGATAGCCACACAGCACATGAGATGGCAAACCTTGTTTTCAGCACTGTTTTCTACAGACTGTCCATTATGTATTCCAAAGGCTTGTTTTGCACAATCTTTGCACTATGTCACTTTACCATTGATGTATTTATTGCACTGATTGTGTATTTACACTGTTTGATCTTGCATTTTTTGGTGGCTATATCTTTAACTGAGTGCAATTTTTTTTGATTATTTAAGAGCACTATTAAGGTCCCCAGTTGGGAGTGCAAATATATCTCCTCATAAAGCATGTAACTGATATATGAAACACTGAGATGGCATTCTGGTCTTGGTGGGAGAGGGGGGACATGATATAAACTTTCAAGTACCTCAAGAGAATCAACAAAGTCCAAGAGGGTAGCATCTTTCAAAAAAAGAGGTGTTCAAGAACAAGGGGGCACAATTTGAAGATAAAGGGAGGGGGCGGCTCAGAGGTAATATAAGGAGTATTTTTTCACAGAGGGTTGGTGGATGCATGGAGCGGCCTTCCGGAGGAGGTTGTGGAGTCAAAAACAGTGGTTGAAATCAAGCATGCATGGGACAGCCATAAGGCAATTCTAGGGGTTGGGGGTAGAAAGAAGTAGGCTGCTGGTTAACTAGGATCTGCAGCTTATCCATTAGGTAGGGGAATGGGCAGACTGGGTGGGCCAAGTGGTCCTTATCTGCCGTCAAATTCTATGTTTCTATGTGTTCCATCACTATGCTGCTTCAACTAATGTTATGAAATAAACAGCCCTTTATTCAGCCACACTAATGCCTCCAGCAATGTTTACATTTTTTTTTGAATGTGTGGCATGCACACAGTTCTTTGTTTCTGCATTGGAGTCTTCACTGAAAGTACTGCCTTTCCCTCTGAGTGGCCACTTTTGTCCCAGCTATTACTGTATGTTTGCAGGTAAATGCTCAAGTGAGCATGGAATGGAACCCCCTAGCATGGTGGATTCTTATTGCTATATGACAACAGTGTTGAATGACCAAGGAACATCAGGTAGTGTGCATTTTAACACTACAGACAGTATTTTAATAAAAGCAGGCTTTCGTGAAACAGGCACTTGTGTCTACCTCCCCCTTTGTACTGTACCTACTGCTCTCTGATGGTGTGTCCCACCTTCCAGCGCTGTGAAGATTGAGCAGACATACTTGTTCAGGATGACATTTTTCTTGTTCCGCTTCTGTGCAGTCTTCCCTTGCTGCCCTCCTTATCCTCACTATCCTTCCCCTTGTTTTCCTCTACCAAGGTAAAACATTAAGACACTAAGTACTTAAAGAGACAATGTCACCCCCCCTCCCCCGGCCTCAAAGTGTTTCTAGTTTTATCACATATTTTATGATTGGTCACATTCTGTTGAGATTTTAGATGTACTGTAGTTGGTAATGTTGTTGCTGACTTCTTTCTTTCGTTTTTTTTGTTTGTTTAATGTTAAAAATGTGAAAAAGAGACTGACTACCATACTGGTGGTACCACATAAAAAATGTTTGTTTATAGCCCTTGAACAACTCCCAGTACACGATACTGCACTTAAGAACACCCCCGACACAGTCTAGCCACTTGTGATGCAGTGGTAGGAGAGCATATATATTGCATCATGAGTGGCTGTATTGTTAAGGGTGTTCTGCTTCTCAGGAAGCATGCAAAAAGAGTAGATCAAAGATATGAAACAAAACAAAGTTGGGTATAATTACACCATTGTCAGAGGGACTTCCCATAGAAATGAACACTCCAGACCACATTTCTTTGGGTGCTCAATTAGCAATTAATTTATTAATACATCCTTTTGGCAAACACCATACACATTGATCAATTCACTTCATATTTAATATTTCCAAATTTTACAATATTCTATTCCATATTCTTTCTCACCCTGGGGTCCAGATGCCTGACCCAACATCCTCATCAGGTTCTTACATGCCATTTTGTTTACAGTCCAATCCATTCTCTCTCCATTGGGGTTGGATGTCAATAATGATAATAATCTGACCCCCAACTTACCTGGTGCAGCCATGGCCAGATGCACATGACCCTGGCCAATGCCTGATTGCCTCCCCCTGCCCTCCCCCTGCTCCCACTCCTACCACCACCCTTGTTGTGCCCCACCCCTGCCCCCTTTATTCCTCCTTCCCCTTCAGCTGGTCCTTTCCACCAGTCAGAATCATTGTAGCCCTCTTGCCAGCAACCCTTCACAATTCTCTGCCCTCCTTCATTTACTGCTGCCCATCTTCCTTTTAACTCACTCTTTCCACCAGTCTGAACATTGTGGCCCTCATACAGCAACCCTTTTCCCTTCACTGCCCTTTTTTTTACTGCTGCCCTCCTTCACTTACTGTTCCCTTCGACCATTCTGAACCATTGTTTCCCTCTTACTGGCAACCCTTAACCATTCTCTGTCATTTTCACATACCACTGCTCTCACTCAGCAGCCCATTGGCCTCCCTGGCCCCTTCACCATTGCCCCCTTTCGGCAACTCATGTTCCCTATGCCATTCTTTGCTGTTGCTCTCACCCAAGGCCATGTCCTTTACTCCATTATCATTCTAGCTTTACTAATCAAATTTTATTTAATTGTTGGGTGGGTGGGTGAGCTTCAGATTGAATTTTAGCAAAGAGGGATCCTTCTCCTGCAACCACTTTTATGCCCTTAAAGGACCCTTTGCTTCCTCTACCCCCAGCCAATTATCTTCCCACTTCCTTGTCTGCATCATTTCAGTGTCATTAGACTCCTCTTGTGACCTCATCTGCCTCCTCCCCTCCCGTCCCCTTCTCCTTCCCCTTCTCCCTTCCCTCCCTCCCTCCTCTGTCTAGCCTGCCCCCTTACCAATCAGCACCTTCCGCATTTCCCTTGGAAGCCCCTGACAATTCAGGTTACTCTGTAATGGCAACCCCAATTGTCAGAGGGACTTCCCATGGAAATGAATACTCCAGACCACATTTCTTTGGGTGCTCGATTGGCAATTAATTTTTTAATACATCCTTTTGGCAAACACCATACACATTGATCAGTTCACTTCATATTTAACATTTCCAAATTTTACAATATTCTATTCCATATTCTTTCTCACCATTCTTCCTTTACCGATCTTCTCGGGGTCCGGATGTCTAACCCGACACCCTTGTCAGGTTCTTACACTCCATTTCTTTTACAGTCCAATCTGTTCTTTCTCCCTGGGGTTGGATGTCAATAACCCAACTCCCAGCTTACCTGTTGCAGCCGCAGCTGGATGCACATGATCACTGTCTATACCTGATTACCTCCCCCTGCCCCTCCCCAGCACCCACTCCTAGTCCCCACCCTGTTGGCCCCACCCCGGCCCTCTTTTTCCTCCCTTTCACTAGCCCATCTCCAGCCCAGAGATGGACAGTGGACTTCCCCCCACCCCTTGCTCCCTTATCATTCTAGGGCCCCCATCATTGGTAGGAAGCATGACCTCCCTACCCGATAGGTGTACCCCATCCTCCCTATAATACTCTCGATAGTCAAAGGAAATATCTCTGTGTGAGATGTAGCCACCTCTGCTTCGGTAATCAATGGAGCCACCCTCCTGTTTAGGTGCTTCCTAGCCTTTTCAACCAATCTTAAGATCCATCCTGTCATGCCTCCATGCCTTGCTAGAAATGACTTCCAGGCCACCTTATTGTTCTCTGTGGCCACCAGCCTCTAATCTTTTCATATTTCTTTTGTGTCCTGAAATAATGCACCCCATGGTTTGTCACCCATATCCATTCATCCACTCAGATTATTTGCAGATCTGGCTTGGGCCATCTCCATCTGAGTTCCTCTACAACTGGCAAGAGCTGTGCCCCTGTCATGCCCTTGACCCCTCTACACTGTATCCATGGTTCTTCAGCTGTCCTCCATGGTGGTCTGCCTCCCAGCATTGTAGATGCATGCTTCCCTGTGCCCAGTATATGCCCCACAATCAAAATGTGTCATTACTGGTACAAATCGGTATCCATTAGCTCATTTTTGCCATGTATGTTTACACCAATTAAATTTTCCTCTGCCCATACACTGTACCCCATCTCCGGAACCCTTTATATTGCCATCTCTGGGGCCTCATCATTCTGAAGGAATGCAGAGAAAATTGGTTGGGTGCCACCCACGCCAAAGCTATCCACTTCTCTGATACTCCTGACCTTGGATTACAAGTGACCCGGTGCCCCCAGCACCACTAACTTTTCTCTTCCTGTGGTCGCCTGGTCATGCATATCGAACAGTTGTTTCTTATAGTATGTTGTTGAATCTAACTACTTTCTATTTATTTTGTTTTTTTCACAGTGGGTGGCAAACTGTATCTGTGCAACTGAGAATGGCTCTGCAGTGAGAAGGAAATAAATCACTGCTGTTACAGAGCAGTCTGTTAGTGGAGTAGCCAATAGATAATTGTAGGCACTGTCACTGCATATTGTTTTTAAGTTTAGGGTCTATTAAAGTACTATTTATTCACATTTATAGCTGTTGAGTTACACTATGCAGTGCTCTGTAAATAAAGTTTGCTTTTTTACTTCTTGAATTTTGAACATTTCTCTTTTAATACCTTACCTAATGCTGTAGGCAATTTAACATATTGATGCCCTGTTTTGCGATCCAGCTTGCAATAAACTGCACCCCCGGCCATACAAAACATTATTACGTCACTGCTCCTAAGACACTCATCATGGCACATCTATACCAATAATGTATCTGAATACATGTAGTTTAATTCATGCAAAATTACCAGAGATGTGATTATGTAAGGGCACCAGAAATGTGTAAATTAATTGGAAACAACAGTGGTATTTATACCTCAGTGAACCAGCAATTACCAACAGTAGTACAGTATATAAATAATTTTCCATTGGTGTTTTGTTCGTATTTATGGAATACCGTTTCATACTGTGCAGTCCTTTTATTCCATGGCCCACTGCAGTGTCCCAAAATGTCAACATACTCCCAGCTATCTGTACTCATGATCATTTTTATTTTTATTTTTTTTCTCTCTCTCATCAGTGTTGCTTCCTCAGAACAGTTTGGTTCACTTTAGAAATTCCAGCATCTATGCTCTGGTTGTGATTTGCTGAAATTAAAATATTAATTGGTGGTCCAGTTGTCCTTTCTCCCTCCCCTGTTCTCCAACCACCATCCCCGAACTGCCAAGGAAGCATCCAATTACAGCTCTAGGTCCATAGTGAATTCTTTTTTTTTTTACAAATTTTTAGCCAGGAAATGCACACTAAACCAAGGCTCGTTTCCAGGTGCATCCTGGGAGCACAGAGAAGGTAAGTGACTTGCTCATGTTCACACAGTATACAAGTGGTGGCTGTGGGATTCAAACCCAATTTCCCAGGTTTGCAGCTCAGTGCTCTTAACCACTACTGTATACTGCCTCCCAATGGCCAGCCCAACCTACCAAAATGTGGCCCCACTTTAATATTCTAAACTTGCTCCATTACTTCAAAATCTTTGCATCGACCTCTTAAACTTTCCACCCAATGTAGTGGTAGTTTTCCATCCCCCTAGCCCCGTGTTAATCTCCTAGTAATTGCCCTCCCTGGGGCTGTTGCCTCACATGCAGAGCTCAGACTACTCCAGAAGATCCTGCACCATGGCTAATGATACCCTCCTTACACTTTCTATCTCATTTTGCGGCCCTTCCAATCTTTGTACCCTGTTCGGGGTAATCAGAACACTTCTTGTTCTGTATCGATCTTGATGCCCCCAATTCTAAATATTTGTCCAACCCTTTGGTCTTGCCCTCTGAAAGGGGGGTACCCTAACCACCCCATACATCTCTGTGGGAATCCCTTAACATTATTGTAGTCCCATGCTATCCAGAGGGTGGGCCCAAATGACCCCTCCCCGTCTGCCTCTATCTCTTTTAAACTTCCTACCCCATACCCTGTTTGTCTCTCCCTTAGTTTTCTTTGCTGACATTACCTCTGCAGCTCTTAACAGCACAACCCAAAGCCCCATGTGACCCCTCCCTCAACATTCTCTGTCTTTCTTATCTGGGTATCCCTTGGTCCAGTGCTGTATGACCTCCAACTCTGTGGGTGCCATACTGTAGCTAAAGTGACCCGCTTCCTGTCTTCTGTTACTCTTCTTCCCTAGTTTCCAATGTGTCCCCATATGCCCCCTAACCACTGCAACCTTTCTTTCCACCTCCTTCATATGCCCCACCCCCCCCTTGACTATGAATGTCACCCTCAAAAGGACTGCTCACTATAGCCTGTGAATACTGATCCATCACCAATAGCCCTGAGCCATAAGACTGGGTGCTGACTCCCACACCTGTTGCAGTGTGTCTGAATCTGCAGTTACCTCCATGTCACCTCAGCGAGTTTGCTATCTGGCTATTCTAAGTTTATTATTACCTTCGTCACTGCCACCCGCCTCCTGGATAGTGTGTGTACACTCAGATTGGTGTCTATCTCATCCCCACCTAAATTATCATGTAAAGCCATCTGCTGCTGGAAGGCCTAGTCATATCTCAACCACCCATATCCCAGCTATACCTTGTACAGAACTCTGACTATGGCTAAAAAAAAAAAATAATAATTAATCGTGGTATGGTCAGTTTCCATTGGGTGCTGTAGAACTAGTCTGCCATTTATATGTGCTTTGTTTTTCTTTCCCTGTCCTCCCCTCTCCCTTTGATTCCTATCCCAACTGCTGTCTCCTCCCCTTTTCCTTCTTCGGCTCCTCAAGTACTCTTTCCATTTCCACCCGGTCTTTTCCCCTATATTACTTATAAATGCCATCAAGGTAAGCCTTTAAGCCACCATCCTCTGTCAGCTCAAGCACCTCCTTACCATACCCGTATCCAGCTCCTCTGGCTCAGGTAGGGGCATCTGTTCTGGTTCTGGTGCTGGTGGCCATTTCATTTTTGCCCTTCACTGCTTTCCTGGGTGGCACTTTCCTCTGACTGGATGCCTCCTCTTCCTCTCCTCTTTTCTGTGCCTCAGCCAAGAGTTCCATCCTCTTCCTCCTTAGTGCAGCTGCCTCCTTCCTCAGCTGAGTGCTTGTGGTAGATGTTGGCATCCTACTCAGTGCCATCCTGTTCAACTCAAACAATACCATAACACCACTAGTTTTTTACAGTCAGATGTGTGACCTTCAGATCCCTCTCATGTCTTTAGTAAGGGAGTCTACTATCTGTATAGTGATTGTATAAATGTATTCTTAGAAAATAGGCAAAGTAGATTCTTTATCCTGATTGGTTGAAAGTGGCTCCAACCTGGGCATTTATTTTTCAATAAATGCCCAGTAAACAACAAGTGCCAGTCCAAGTGGCACCTCACTGCTCAACACTCCATACTGGTACCCAGCCTGCTTTTTAATTGGCTAATCGCCATGAGCAAAATTTAAAAATGCTCGCCATCTTTTTCTCTCGCTTAGCGAGAGGCACTCTTCTCCCCATGCCAAACCAAACAGAATGTACTTGCAGCCGCTCCTAATCTTAAAAACAAATAAAAAACAGTCCAGTAATCCTACGGTTGGAAAAGTTACTCAACTGCATCACTCTCCCGACCACGCTGTCACACACCGTGAAAGCCGTCTCCCGAGTGCGATCTCGCAGTACCGTGCCGACCGAAAACAGACAATAATCACTAAGCATACTCCCTTGCAATCAGTCAGCAACAAAAAAAGCATTTACCTCACTATTTAAATAAATCCTCAAGAAATCTCTTCTTTCCTTTTACACCGACCGCGAATGGCGCTTTTGTACTTCCTCCTACATTGCGGTCAAGGTCAGAGAACACACAGATGGAACTTCAGGCAAAAAATGAAACAAACACCCAAAAGAAAACTTGCCAGTCAGTCCTATGAAGACTTTACTCCCTTTCTCCTTTAGCAATCAGTGTCTGTATGTGACTGTCTCGCTGGGGGTTGTCAAGCCACCAGAATGCTGCAGGGAGGAGCAACAGCACCAGAAACAGCCTAGGGACTACTTTATAAATACATGTATCTCAAATACTTCTATTAAATTTTTTCACAGGCATTTACTGTATTATTTTACAACTTCATTAAAATGTACACAGATAGCCACTTTCTAGGCACAATAATACCCTCCAAGGTGGGCATTATTGGGAAATACTGGACCTTCCAGGGGCTATAAGGCCCTCTGCCTGCTGCGTCGGGCCTCATTACGCCCCTGGGTGGTCTGGTATTTCCCAATAATGCCCACCCTGTCGGGTATTATTGCTTACTTATCTACTTACTTGCCCTTTTTTATAGCTATAGTATGGTTGGATCCCCAGTGAGAACTGCTTTGATGCTGCTGTATGCTGTTGTTGCGCAGGCCAGAGAACTCGGAAAACCCCACCAGAACTAATTTCAATAAGAAGCTAAGCATGACAAATTTTTTTCTTTAATTACCCCACCACTATGCAAACTTGTCACTGAGGGCTCCAGTCATAACATTGCCAGAGACGTGACTATATATATTTATTATTTTGCTGTGGCAGCCCCATACCACCTGCCTAATGCATTACATTGGAGAGGAATGGCTATAAGAGAGCTCCTACATCACTTTCTCGAATGGCACATTGCAGTAAAAGTATATACTGTGACAATTGTATATGTATACGTATATATAGATATAAATATATATATATACCTGTATCTCTCTTCATCCCTCCGCAGCCCTTGGCAGACTATCAGACCTCTCCCATGTGCTTTACTTACTCCAAGGTGGGACCCCCATGCTGTACCGGTAGTCAGCTGCCATCATGAGCTGAGCCCTCCCCTGTGGGCCAGCCGCCATCTTATGCTGCCGCCAGCCACCATCTTAAGTGTGTCCCCATGGCCCCATTCCAAACGAACCTGCCCATAGCCCAGGAACAAGATTCCTCATGCTGGCCCAATGCTCCCTCTATAAACCCATGAGATCTAAGGCTATATTGTAGCTAACTATCCCAGGCCTATCCAATGTTCGCCCGCACCTAGGCCCCCATATCTGCTGTTCCCTCCTGCATTCTCAGTTGTCCCCTACCAGCCTTTCTTGCTCACACATACATTTTTTTTAAACCCACTCAAGATAACCCTGCAGGCTTGCCTCCTGCCCTAGACCTTGTACTGGTTCCCCAGCCAGCCCACTGACCGCATTGCCCACATGGTCAGGCTCATTCCTGGCCCGCAAAATCTGCTCCCACACCTTCTGGATTGAAAAACCTTCTGAAAGAAACTATGCAGGCCTGCTGTCTATCACCCATGTGAGCTGCACTCATGGTCAGGCCTGTTTCATCCAACCAAGCTCTCCCCCAGCCCTCACTCCAGTGGTGCCCTACCAGGCCTACTAGTGCTCACTTTCCAAGCTAACAGATGCAGAGGTGGCAATTGCTTTGTACCACCAAGGCTCCCCCTTCAAAGGAGCACAACTCATGATGCCCACCAATGACACAAGGTCTGATACCACTTCTTTTCACCATTGACAAATACATTGCCGTCCCTCCAACCAACTGCAAAATGGAATGGATGCCTGCAGCTTCACAGAGGTATAAACAATCGACTTTTTTGGTTTTTTTAAACCTTGAAACAATATTATCCTGTGCTGTCTCTAACAACCATAAGTCGTATAGCGTTTAACCATTTGTTACCGAGGTCCACAGTCTTGGGTTCTCTAACTAAAACCCTACTTCCAGATCCCAGCCCCTTGCAGCAGACTGCTAAAAAGACAATTAACCGGTGCAGTAAACTGAAATATGGCTGCCAGCAGTTACCTCTGTTGCTAACAATTCTGCTGTTCTGGGCTCCTTAACTACAACAAAGCCTCCTGAGCATAGCTTATGGAAACAAACTGCTACACATACAAATTAAACAGATGCAGGAAACAGAATTAAGAATTCTTGTGAATAAAACCTTTTTGGATGCCTGCGGTTACCTCTTTGCTCAACTTAGCAGACCACCTCAATAATTGCTTGTGCAGGCCATCCCTTCCAAACAAAACCTATCTTGCCTACCTTGTTTGCCAAAAAACCTGTGTCATTCCCTGCCAATCGTTGTGCTAAGATCTGCTTCAGATTGAATCTTAGCAAAAGAAGGGGTGTCCCTTCTCCTGCAGCCACTTTTATACCCCTGAAAGGACCCCTTGGCTTCCTCCACCCCCCAACCAATCACCTTCCCACTTCCTTGCCTGCATCATCTCTCATGCATTCGACTCCTCTTGTGACCTCATCTGCCTCCTCCCCCTTCCCCTTCTCTAACCCCCTCCTCCCTTCCCTTCTCTTCCCCCTCCTCCCTCCCCTCCCTCCCTCTGTCTAACCTATTCTTCCCCTTACCAATCAGCACCTTCTGCATTTCCCTTGGAAACCCCTGGCAATTCAGGTTGCCCTGTAATGGCAACCCCATTTAGCATGCATTTTAGTTCTGCTAAGAAAGGAGACAGATAAAACAACCAGCAACATCAATAAATTTTAGTAAATGTATTCAATCATAATAGTGGCTTTTCCACTAGATGATACAAAAAGTTTGACAGTGTCCCTTTAGTTTATTAATTTGAGTGTATGGTTTATACTTATAGTTGTTCCCCCTTAAACTATAAAGCAATACATTTTCTGATGAGTCATTTTCATTACAATAAAAGAGCTTTCTAGATTTGGGGGTGAACTCATCCATCTTACTGCTCTGTATGGAGGCCAAAAATGAGTTTCTGGTTTTGGAGTTCAATCATACATTTCCAAATTCAATTAACTATAAGAAAATAACAGAAAACCACTATTTTATTTTTCAAATAAAATAATTTAAGTTTCAACAATATATCAAAGCAGGACACATTACACAAAGAGAGTCAGCTTAATAGTAAAAACAATTAGCATATAGGTAAGTACTCATCTAGAAGATACAGTATGTAACAATGCATCAGTCTGTAACAGTATAAGTCACTTGCAGAGACTAAAATGATATCTAATTACATGTATTAACAAAGACATGGGACAG
Source organism: Neoceratodus forsteri (assembly GCA_016271365.2). Taxonomy (NCBI): domain Eukaryota; kingdom Metazoa; phylum Chordata; order Ceratodontiformes; family Ceratodontidae; genus Neoceratodus; species Neoceratodus forsteri. The sequence continues at coordinate 628,394,701 of CM057452.1, read as the reverse complement.
TAGGACTGTAGGATACATTATCATTAGCATCAGTAATGGTTGCTCCAGCTGAGAAATGATGAAGTTGCAGTCTTACAATAACCATGTATTTCCATTAAAAAAAAAAGTCAAACCCTTCTTCCATACAATGTTACAATGTATGTCTTTAATTTGGTCACATAAATTCTTTTTCTCTAACTCAAAAATGTCTTTGTACTTTTCTTTTTGAAAACTTTATTTAACTTTAAAGCAGTTACAGTTAGGTCCTATAAACATTCATGTCAATTACAGAATACAAACATATACAGTACGATAACTGATTTTAGAGTACATGGTTTTAGATCATAAATGAATATTGCACAACAGGGTGTGTGTCATGTTGGGATAACATCATACCACGGGTGGTTGGGCATGAAGCAGCAGGCCCAAGAAGTGACATTAAACCAGCATGACACGCACCCTGTTATACAATGGTGAATCTTTAAATAGAAGAATAAAAATAAAAATACATTTTTTAAACAGTTTTTGTACTTGATTTTTGTGTGTCGAAGTATATTTATTTAATAATTTCCTTTTTGCTTTTTATCCTCTAGGTGGAGCTGTCTGGCTAGTAGCAGAATTTTTCTTGTGTTCTGTATTCTGCATCTGCTTGCCTGTCTCACATGTGGTTTCAGTTGTTTCCCTATGGAACCCCACACTGTGTTCAGGTTGGGGTTCTCTTTGTTCTACTGTGTTTTTAAAATGTACAGAGGGATTTTAAAAGTGGGGTGGTATTTTAAGCCAGCAACCACTGTTTGGAGCTCCTGCCCCATCACTGCTGCTGCCACCCACCTGGTGCTGCTGCTGTGAGGATGTCTGTAAAACAAGAGGAAAGGAGGTAGGGAGGTAGAAGGAAGAATGTATTTTGACTGCTATGCTTTTATGTGGTTGAGTGTCTTTTTTTTTTCTTTTCAAACCAGAAGAAAGTCACTTGAACAGTGAGTGAGAAAACATTATGAAAACAGATGAATGGTGACTATGCAAGTCATGTTTGCTCACTTGCTGGTTCAGTCACTAAGGCCCCGTCCACACTACACCACTTGAAATCTGTAACGGTTCCAAACTGTTACAGACCATAAACAGTACAGTGTGTCCACACTGCCAGTGAACAGTTTGATAAAGGATTGAAAACGGTACAGCCTGTCCACATTGTGTGTGATAGTATGTGTGGTCCCAACCTCGTCAAAGCAGCGCATATCTCATGGTGCACCTGGTGAGGACAGCTTTGATGAAAGGCACCCACCCCCAATACATATGGGGTAGTATGCATCTGTACAAGCCATAATGTGCAACATACAGTATGGCAATGATCTGTTACCCACCTATGGTGAGGAGGCCACAGGGAGAAGGTGGGTGGGGGGCTGCATGGTGGATACAGGGAGGTACTGCTGTGAGAGAAAGGGAGAGTGTGTGACATGGCAACATGTCCAACAGGGGTAGGGCACCAGGGCATGACAGCCGGTCAGGTACTGCTGCCGAATGGCTGATGGCAGCCCCTCCACTACTGCCATCGGTGTACCCCACCACTCCCCTGTACACAGTGCCACACATCTATTGACCACCACAGTGATGTTACATGATGCACTTAGGAGCTCAACCGCTGTATGTGTGCACTACTGGCACCATTCCATAGGTAGTATTGATGCCACAGCTCTTATGGGCAGTTGGGGTACTCCCAGTGCCCATCTCAGTGAGAGGCGTCATCACGGACAGTATATGGATACTTCAGGAGGCGGCTCTCAGGGAGGCATGTGTGGACAGGGGGGTAGGTCAAGTGGGGACACATGGGCAACTCCAGGGGTGGGCATACCTCTGTAAGTTGGGTTACCCTGCTATGGAGACTGCCCAGTATTGCAGCCTACACTCATGCCTTACATTGCTGTTGGTACGCCCTGGTACCCTCCACCCCCCCTGCATGCATTACACCAGTGCTGCAATGCATGCAGGTATGGTGGGGGACTGGAGGCAACATGGTGGAGTGTTTAGACACCCACCGGTAACGTTACAGAACTGCAACCATTAGAGAGACCGTTGTTGAAACCACCTCACAACAGGTTTCTATAACAGTTTTGAAAACACCTTCTGTAATGTTACCAGTGTAAATGCAAACCATTACGGTAATGGTTTAAGCCCTCTGTAATGTTACCGAACTGGTTTACTGATGTAGTGTGGACAGGGCCTTTATGTACTCAGTCCATGAACCCAATCACATGAAGGGTTTCACTTAGCTGTTTTTAAAGAACAAAAAGTACCTTTGGAGACTTGAGGGAATTTGTCAAGGTTGTGGGTTTGATTTTGGCTGGTTTCTGTGTTGTGGGAGGGATTTAGAGTAATGTGAATCTGACTGGAAATGAGGCTCTCACTTTGGCTGGGAGCAGGGACCACTGGAGCCGATGGCAGGGTCGACTGTGGGCTTTTTTTTTTTTTTTAATTTTTTTTTATTTTTTTTACATTCATCATGTTTATTCAAGAAAACATTTTCTCCAGGAAACAGGTTACAAGGTAAAGAAAAAGTCAAATATAAAAAAAGCATACATTGTTTCAGAAAACAAATACTTTCAACATCTGTAAATAAGAAATAATCTCAGTAGAGTATCAAAGTGCCTGTGGATGTAAACTGGTAGCACTGGAATACATCTGAGACATGCAAGGCCATAAACTAGGCCAGCCTTTTAAATAAGAACAATTAAAAAATACAGTAGATGTTTCGTAAAGCTGCAGGCATCACAGAAATAGCCAGTCCTAAAATAGTAAGACAATGCAGCTTCAAAGTCCCAGAAGATATCCCAAAAAAGAAAATCAAGAAAGTTATCCATCCTCTTTCCCATTTTACTCCCCTGATCTGAAGAAACTAATTTGTTATGTTGATTGCACCCATGCGCCAGAAACATATTGCGGCAGCTTTCTCCAATGCTCCACAGCCTTTAAAAGCTTGTCCAGCATCCCCCAATGCCATGGCACGCTGCTGCTGACACTAGTTCAGCCAGTGTGCCAGCAACTTATAAAAAAAATCAGCCGCTGCAACTCAGGGGCCACTCTGCCTTTGCAGCTGCCAGCTATTCACGAGGGAGTTGATCCGTCATTGCAGATCGGATCTTGAAGTTCTGATATTGTTTGTGAATATGGTGGCTGCTTGTAGCCATGTTCACAAACAATATTAACTTCCTGTGTTTATTTGCTGATGGGGGCCCCAATCCCCGTCAGCTTCAGTGCCCCAATGTTTATTTTGCTGAGGGGAGAGCCTACTCCCCGTCGGCAGTATATAACCTCCCCACTTTTATTGTCTGCCGACTGGGTGCCCGATCCCCGTCGGCATACTGTAATACCCCCCACCCCCTTTTGTTGTGTGCCAACGGGGGTCCATAATCCCCCGTCAGCTACAGCTGCCCCCCCAAAAGAAAGACTCTGCTGGCATGCTGGGAGCCCAACCCATCATGCCACATGGCCTGTAAAGTAAAAAACATTCCGTGACATCTTTTGCTTTTTTTAACCTGTAAAAGAAACTGTCTCGGTGGTCTCCCACCCCCCCCACAACCGCACTGACCCACTCGCACCATGCCTCCCACACACCCCACACCGCATACTTTCCTCTGGAGCTTGGGGCAACGATCTTCGGTCAACTGAGAACATGTTGGCACTCTTCAAAGCTGACCGCGAACTGAGGAAATGCCGGTAAGCTGTATAATGTAATAAATGTTTTTTCCAACTTTAATGCATATCTCAGTAATTTTTTGAAATTTTGGCACCAAATTTTCAACATGGGGTTTTTGGGACCCCTCCTCATGAATTCTGGAATGGTCATGGCATTAATCGGCCCTGAAAGGTGATTTTGCGGTCAGTGCACAGAATCACCTTTTGGGGCCAGTTAACAAAATGACAGTGCCAGTGTTCATGAGGTGGGCTCTCAAAAATCCTATGTTGCAAATCTGGTGTAAAAAATCCCAAAAACTGTCTGTTTTATGAACGTGCATTACGCAGTTGCTACGCACGCTCGTAACTTCATGAATTTGCAATATTTTCATGCCAGATTTTCACCACTGGCATTTTTTCACACCTCCTTGTGAACAGTATAGCTGTCATTGTTCACATCCTGGCCCGAAATGTGTTTTTGCATTTCCGGCACAGAATAGCGCGGTCACCGTGGGAAATTAGTGTTCAGGACAGATTAAGAAAATGACAGTGACACTGTTCTGGAGTAGAGGTGCTAAATTGCCTATATTGAAAATTTGGTGACGATACTCCATAAAATGACTGTGTTATGAGCATGCATTAGGCAGTTTGCACGCACGCTCGCAACTTCACGAATTTGTAATATTTTCATTCCAAATTTTCAACATTGCCATTTTCCCACACCTACTTATGAACAGTACAGCTGTCATTTTTCCCATCCTGGCCAAAATGTGTTTTCGCATATCCGGCACAGAATAGGGCGGTCACTGTGGGGAAATCACTGGTCATGACAAATTAAGAAAATGGCAGTGATACTGTTCATGAGCAGAGGCCCTAAAATGCCTATGTTGAAAATCTGGTGATGATAGCTCATCAAATGACTGTGTTACAAGTGTGTGTTGCGCACTTTCTACGCACCCTTGTAACTTCGCAGATTTGCAATATTGTCATGCCAGATTTTCAACAGTGGCATTTTTTCACACCTCCTTATGAGCAGTACAGCTGCCATTTGTCACATCCTGACCGAAATGTGTTTTCACAGTTCCAGAGCAGAATAACGTGGTCACTGTGGGAAATCAGTGTTCGGAACAGATTGAGAAAATGACAGTGGAACTGTTCATGAGCAGAGATCCTAAAATCCCTGTGTTGAAAATCTGGTGACGAAACTCCATAACATTACTGTGTTACACGTGTGCGTTGAACTCTTTCCATGCACCCTTGTAATTTCGCAGATTTGTAATGTTTTCATGCCACATTTTCAACACTGGCATTTTTTCACAGCTCCTTATGAACAGTACAGCTGTCATTTTTCAAATCCTGGCTAAAATATGTTTTTGCACTCCCGCCAGAGAATAACAAGGTCACTGTGGGAAATCAGTGTTTGGGACATATTAAGATCAAGGGAGTGAGGGGGGGGAGTGACCCAGCACAACTGAGCTTTGTCGGGACTGCTGCGGATCTGTTTGTGGGCAGAAAAAGGCCCCAACACAAGAGCCCAGTACAAAAGGGCAGCCTGCAGCACTGGGAAAAACAGAATGAGAGAGCAAGTGAGGGAGCGGGGAGTGAGCGAACTCACCAGAGCGCTGTCAGAACTGCTGCAGATTTCTTTGTGGGCAGAAAAAGGTGTCAATGCAGGCAGGGGCCCAGTACAAAAGGCCAGTCTGCAGTGGTGGGAGAAACAGTATGAGTGAGTGAGACATGGGGACTGGGTGAGCTCAACAGAGCTCTATCAGGACTGCTGCAGGTTTCTTTGTTGGCAGAAAAAGGCGCCAATGCAGGCAGGAGCCCAGTACAAAATGGCAGCTTGCAGCACCAGGACAAACAGAATGAGCGTGTGAGAGAGACAGAGACTGAGTGACCTCAACGGAGCTCTGTCAGGACAGCTGCAGATTTCTTTGTGGACAGACAAAGGTGCCAATGAAGCCAGGAGCCCTGTACAAAAGTGTAGCCTGCAGCGCCAAGAGAAACAGAATGAGCGAGTGACAGAGCGGAAGTGAGCGAGCTCAATGGAGCTCTACTGTGACTGCTGTGGATTTCTTTGAGGGCAGAAAAAGGAGGCAACACAGGCAGGAGCCCAGTACAAAAGGCCAGCTTACAGCTCCGGCAGAAACAGAATGAGTGTATGAGAGAGGGGGAGTGAGCGATCTCAATGGAGCTGTGTCGGGAATGCTTCAATTTCTTTGTTGCCAGAAAAAGCTAGCGCGGGCAGAACCCAGTACAAAGGCAGCCTGCAGTGGTGGGAGACACAGAATAGGCGATTCAGGGAGGGGGAGGTGAGCTCAAACGGGCTTTGTTGGGACTGCTGCAGATTTGTTTGTGGGCAGTAAAGGGCAGCAATGCATGCAAGGCCCCAGTACAAAGGGCAGCCTGCAGTGGCGGGAAAACCAGAATGAGTGAGTGAGTGAGTGAGTGAGAGAGAGGAAGAGTGAGTGAGCTCAACTGAGCTCTATTGTAACTGCTGCAAATTTCTTTGTGGGCAGAAGAAGGTGCCAACAGAGGCAGGAGCCCAGTACAAAAGGGCAGCCAGCAGCATCAGGAGAAACAGAATGAGTGAGTGAGATAGGGGGGTGAGCGACCTCAACGGAGCTCTGTCAGGACAGCTGTGGATTTCTTTGTGAGCAGAAAAAGGTACCAATGCAGGCAGGAGCCCCATACAAAAGGGCAGCCTGCAGCGCCAGGAGAAACACAATGAGCGAGTGAGATGGGGGAGTGAGCGAGCTCAACGGAGCTCTATCTTAACTGCTGTGGATTTCTTTGTTGGCAGAAAAAGGCGGCAATGCAAACAGGAGCCCACTACAAAAGGCCAGCCTGCAGCGCTGGCAGAAACAGAATGAGTGAGTGGGGGAGTGAGCAGGCTCAACAGACCTGTGTTGGGACTGCTACAGAATTCGTTGTGGACAGAAAAAGCCACCAACAGAGGCAGTATCCCAGTATGAAAAGGCATTCTGCAGTGACAGGAGAAACAGAATGAGCAAGTGAGAGATGGGGAGTGAGCCACCTCTACGGAGTTCTGTCGGGACAGCTACGGATTTCTTAGTGGGCAGAAAATGCTGCCAATGCAGGCAGGAGCCCAGTACAAAAGAGCAGCCTGCAGCACTGGGAGAAACAGACTGAGCAACTGACAGAGGAGCAGTGAGCGAGCTCAACAGACCAACTCAATCAACATTCGGCATTGACAAATACTTGTTAGATGATGTGAACCAGTGCTAAATGGTGGTCTAAAAAGAACACTAAAAAGATTGTTTTCTGCAACAAAAGTACACCAAAGTCTAATACAATTCACTTAGTCTGTTAAAATTCAGATTGAAAGCTATTAAAAAATGTCATAACAAGAGGAGTCCATCATGACAGAATGCAGCAAGCTTAGGGGAAAAAGAGCAAAGGAGGGTGGCCCCACCCAGCATTGGAGCTCGCCCCAAGGCTCCAATCCCTTGTTTTTTTTTTTTACATCTAATGTGGTTATGGGTGTGCTTGGACTAGATCCATGATGTTATGTAGGGATAACATCATGGGTCTAGCCCCAGACCGACCATTCAGAGGACAGCATTCTTATTTAGTTGTTGTTGACTGGGAAGGATTGCTATACGATACTCACTATACAATACAGTGCCCAGGACCACCTTGAAAATGAGCTTGCTCAATGTTGTTCATGCCTGGTTAAATAAAGTGATTGACTGATTGATACTGCCTATTTTCATGAGGGTGGGGGAGGGGTAATACAGATGCAAACCAACTGAAATTGAAACAGTGAAGCTGTTGGTGATATTTTATTGAATAAGGAAATTTTGTCAGGATATCGGGAAAATTCCCTTGCTTTTTTTGAGAAGTGCCATGGGATTTTTAATGTCTAAATGAAAACCCACTAGAAAAGGCAAACAGGACCTCAGTTTAACATCTCATCCACAGGAAGGCACACCCTAATAGTACAGCACCTCCTTTGAACTACACTCAAGTACAAGCATTTATGGTATGAGTCAAATCCCATTGTCAAACTAGAACACACAACCTTCTGACACAGAGGAAGATGTACCATCAACTGGAGCTATGCTGATACACTCAGTCCTCAGTCATGTGACTAAAGTATTTACGGAGATATTACAGCATTAAACGCATTTTGAAACCTCCTTTTTTTCATTCTCTTGCTTGCATGTGCAAGGAACGTCTTGATACAGTATGACTTTGGAGGTCTGTGAACCTCCTAGCGAATGCAGTGCTCAGTGTAGCTGGTGCAACCCTACTGCACCAATACATGCCGAGATGTGCATGACAGCAGTTTAGCTGTGCTGGTCTTTACTTCAAAGAAAAGGTCCACTGCAATCAGTGGTGGTAGAGTGTGTGAAATTAGCATATTGATGTTGCCCTTTTCAGCACAGCTGAACTGCTGTCATATGCACCTCGGCTTCCTCCCTCTGATAATGTCCTCCCCCATTATTGTCCTCTCCCTGGCCCCCACATTGTGTGTCAAGGGGGGGTACTCAGTCCCCCTTGGCACATGTATTCCCCAGTACACTGTGTTTCTGATGGGGGTGCCCAATCCCTGTTGGCTGCAGCCCCCCCAACAAACAACCAGGTGGCACGCTGGGAGTCCACCCCTGCAAATCAAAAGTGTCCTGCGGTGCCTTTTTGTTTTAAAACATCATGTGAAAGGAGAAAATGGTCCCTCAGTGAATTCCTTGCCCCTCCCCAAACCCGATCCCACCCCCTGTGCACCCCACCTTCTCACATCCCCCTCACCCCATACTTAACTCTGGAGCCAGGCGTGACGATCTTCGGTGGACCAGGAACATGTCTGCACTCTTCAAAGCTGACCACGAACTGAAGAAATGCTTGACTTTTGGCATCAACTTTTCAATATGGCATTCTTGGGATCCCTCCGCTTGAATTCAGTCACTGTCATAGCGTTATTCGGTCCCAAAAGGCGATTTTGTAGTCACTGTGTGGAATCACCTTTTGGGACTGATTAGTGAAATGGCAGTGTCTCTGTTCATGAAGTAGGCTCTCAGAAAGCCTATTTTGCAAAAATTTGGGGGAAAAACTCCCAAAAATGACTGTGTTTCGATCATGCATTGTGAGGTTTCCATGCACACTCATAAGTTCATGAATTTGTAATATATTCACTCCAGATTTTCAACATTGGCATGTTACACACCTCCTTATGAACAGTACAGCTGTCATTTTTCACATCCTGGCCAAAATGTGTTTTCGCACTTCCAGCTCATGATAGCGCAGTCGCTGTAGGAAATCAGTGTTCAGTACAGAGTAAGAAAATCACAGTGACACTGTTCATGAGCCAAGATCCTAAAATCCCTATGTTGCAAATTTGGTGAAAAAATTCCAAAAAATTACTGTTTTACAAGCATGTGTTGTGCAGTTTCCATGCACATTCGTAAGATCACGAATTTGTAAAATTTTCACTCCAGATTTTCAACATTTGCATTTTTCCACACCTCCTTATGAGCAGTACAGCTGTCATTTTTCACATCCTGGCCAAAATTGTTTTCACACTTCTGTCACCAATGAAGAAGATCACAGTAACTGTGTTCATGAGCAGAGGTGACAAAATGCTTCTGTTGAAAACATGGTGAAATAATTCCACTAAATAACTGCGTTACGAGCATGCATTGTGCAGTTTCCACACAGGCTCACAACCTTGAGAACGACCAGGGCATTAGGGTTCCAAAGACAGACACTTAAGATGTATGAGGCTGAAATGTAAATCAGATGCAAGAGGAGTTGCAGAGAGGTACTCTCTTGGGACATGGATGCTGAAGGCACATGGATACAACTAAGGGGGGGTTGCATAAATGCCAAACACCACTGCAAATACCTGCAAGCAAATGTTCAGCATTGACAACTGCATGTTTAGCCTTTTCTCACCTTTACAACTTAATTTTCTAAAAGGCATTTTGTACACACAACACAATTTGATGAGATATACAGTAGGACCTTTTCTGGTGTGTGCTGAAGAACATTTTACATGGGGCTTCATGTCTCAGTACACCTTGAAGGAGTGCCTGCAACCACTCCATTATAATTGCATGCAAAGAATTTTGTTAATGCACTAGTTAGGGTTCCAGAGACAAACATTGGGAAATGTGCTGTTAGGGTTTCCAACCCAAACACCCCACTCCCACCCTATACACAGCAACAGGCATGGGGCATGAGTCTTGGGATTATCAGTCCTAATGTTCACCCCATTGCATGAGAAAATAAGCTGAGATGGGTACAGTATAGGAGATAGGGGTGACTGTTAGGGTTAACAACACCAAGGCACACCCCAACACCTGTTGCTGCATGTAGGGTGGGGCTGGGGTGTTAGGAATGGAAACCCTAACAGCACATTTCCCAGCTTTTGTCCTTGGAACCCTAACTAGTATATTAACAAAGTCTTTTGCAAAGAATTTCCTTACTTTTTGAGATAGTATAATCATATCCTTATTTCCTTGTTGGAGAACAGGGCCCTCTGGGCCCTGAGCTTCCATCAGTCCATAAAGGTATCCTTATTTTCTAATCATAAAAGTAAAAAAAAATGCTTTAAATTTGGAAGGCACTCTTTTTTTTTTCCATCAAAATGCTTGTGAAGCCCACTATCTGTGACGTTTTATATCCAAGGTGACCACGAGATGCCGGCTCAGAGAGGTTGTTCACTGATGCCCATTCATTGTTCTTTTTAGTGTATGGGCATCGAGGGCTCCTTTTTTCGTATTACAACCTTCCTTACCTTTTGTGCTATTATTACTCCAGAACGTGACTTTTAAATGACCAAGCAGCTTTCACAACAAAATTTGTGACTGTTAAATGACACACGGCTTTAAACTGAATCCTGTCCATTCCATCGTGCAAGACACTGACCAGACGGCCACGCAACCAGATTCTATTTTGTTGTACCATCGATGTGATGTCCAATTGATGGTATAACAACATCGAACGTCTCATCAATGGTACAACAATACTGGTAAATGATGGATTTCTGCTAAATACAATGTTCTGTCATGCACTATAAAACCAAAGGTGTTGTTTTTGCATTAACATTTGTTAAGCTTTTAGTAGAACAAAAAATAGTTGTGATGCAATAGGTTCACAAAATAAATGAAGTATAAATGATGATAAAAGAGGTGAACCTTGTGAAAAGTGAAAAAGTGAGATGGAAAACAGAAATTAAAGGAAAGAAAATGTAAAGGAAGGTGAAGAAGAAGGCACGTTAAAGTTTCATCTCGGTTAATAGTACATATGATTATTTTCAAAATGTCTTGCATTTCAGTTAACTATGTCTTTATCATGTTGGTATTAATGCTCTGTTTGACTATGATTCACACCACTACAAAGTCTTCCTTTAAGTACTGCACCACTATAAAGGATAACTTCACTAATTACTGCTGATGTTAAGTGTTTTCTGAGCAGATCTGAGAAGTGAAGGGTCTTCTGGAATGGTTGGGCAGGGTTATGTTAACAAGACATCCATCACCCCAGCTGCCACAGCCCAGAGGCATGGGGTCATAATGTCATGGATGCCATGACACACACCACAACCACGCAGCAGCAAACAGTAGGAAAACATGCTTGACCATTTTCTGTTTGTTTTCAGTGGGCTTCACCCCCTGCACCCCCACAGCTCCTCAACTTATTATAATCAACTCTGAGTGGGTGTGGACCTAGGGGCAAGGGAAAAAAGTAAAAGATTCCCAACTTAGGAATGAAACCCCATTCCCCAACCCCATTCACTGCAGCGTTGGTTTATCTAGCCACTCCACCATCGGAGTGGTTCAACCCAGCACCTGACCGGCAGTGTTCATAAACACATCTTCCTTCATGGTGAATGTCAGTGGGTAGCAATACTTTCATATCACTGTAATTCCTCTGATGCTTGAAAGGCATTCGCACTACTCACAGCGCAGTTGTGTTGTGTGTGGTTTTCTCCGTGTAGATATTACCTGATGCCCGGCCCAGGAGGGAGGGAACAAGGAGCCACTGACAGCCAAGATGTGGACAGAGAGGAAGTGAAAGGGGCAAGAGAGGGAAGGAAATGAAGCAGAAAAGGAGGGACATGAGAATGAGAGGAAGAGAGGGAAGAAGGGATACAGAGATTGGGGGAGAAAGGGGGCTGGAAAGAGAGATAAGGGGAGAATGAAAAAGAGAACAGAGAGAGAGCAAAGGGCCAAGGAAAAATAATACTACTACTTTCTTCTACTAATAATGACAGTACTAATGCATTAATTCATTGCAATCAAGAATAACAACGGGAGTGAATTTAGTATGAACATAGAAAACAAAAAACTTTATTTCAATTAGAAATTGAATAATAATATACCCATAGATGTAATATTTTTGGACTTTCAAAAAGCCTTTGATAAGATGCCTCATGATCAGCTAATTGGAAAATTAGCAAAAATGGGATTGGATAGTCAGATTGTTATATGGATAAGGAACTGGCTCAGTGATAGAACCCAAGAAGTAAGAATTACAGGTGAACTATCCAAATCTATCAAAGTGGAAAGCAATGTCCCTCAGGGATCCGTACTGGGGCCTATCTTATTTTCACTATATATCAGCAACTTACATTATGGTATTACTAATCAGATTGTTAAATTTGCAGATGATATTAAAGTGGGAGGACCAGTTAGATCAACGGAACAACAAAGATTGCTAAGAGAGGATTTGGGAAAAATCGAGGCTTGGGCTAAACTTAATAGAATGAAGTTTAGTATAGGTAAATCAGGAGTAATGCTTTTCGGTAGGGTGAATAATAATACGACTAGATACATGCTGGATGGTAAAGAATTGAAGGAGGTAGAAGAAGAAAAAGATTGTGGGATACTGATTGACAATAAATTGAATTTTAGTAAACAACATACTGTGGCTATACAAAAAGCTAATAATATGGTGAGGAATATAAAATGTAGTTTTAGGAATAAATCCTTGGGATGTATGGCACCAATATATAGATCCTATGTTAGGCCATATTTGGATTTTGGGTCACAGTTATGGAGCCCATATACAAAGAGTGAGATAAAGACAGTTGAAGTGGTACAGAGGAGATACACTAAAATGATAGGAACTTTAAACAGATATGAATATAGTGAAATACTAAAAAGGACTGGATTATTTTCATTAGAGCAAAGAAGATTAAGAGGGGACTTGATGTTATTTAGAATAATTAATGATAAAGAATTATCAAATGAAATGGGGTTAGGAATGCAGGAAAAGCCAAAAGAGTTGACAGGGCATGAGAAGCAAATTAAGTTGAGAACAGTAAAAAAGAATAGGGCATACTATTCTTTTGTGAATAGAGCAGGGAGAGTTTGGAATACTTTACCAAAGGATTTAGTAAATAGTAAAACATCCACAGAATTCAAGGGAAGGATTGACCAGTTATTCATAGGGACAGGCTGATATATTCCCACTAAGGTGGGGAACAGTTTATATGGGCCAATGGTCTCCTACTGTTCTAGCCCAAGTATATATACCAAGTATAAATTCCTACACATATACTTAAACATGTTTTATGAAATGTATCTTCTTGAATCAAGAGTCCAGAGTAAGGTGAACAAGGGGCGTAAAATGCAGTTAATGGAGAGTGCGACAGAGGGGAACATTGTGGTATACAGAGAATGACAAGGGATGATAAAAGAAATAGAGTTGAAGAAAGGTATAGACAGAAGGAGATTGGATGAAGAAATCTGTCACACCTTATGAGTTTAGAAGTATTCTACAAACACATAATGCTCAAAGGTAGTCCCTCCCCCCAACACACACACATGAACAAATCAGTAACCATATAAAAAAATCAGGGACAAAAAAGCAAATCAGGGACCTCATGTCAAAATGTTAATATTAAATGTTAATTTTAATATTAACACAGAAAGCTGTGTTACTGGTGTATTGTGAAATAGATTTCTGAAGGAGAACAGCGTTATGCATATAAGTTTAACATTTGGCATAATTTTGTGCCTCTAAACTCCCACTCTTGGGCTAGAGAAGCATCCATTTTAAGAGGACGGAGACAATTCAGGATCAAAATCAGGAATATTCTGGAAAAATCAGGAAAATTTTATAGGTATTCGTGAAGGAGAAACAAAAAAAAGGCTGCTCCACTCAAGCAGGTCGACTCTTTTAAATAACTGGGCATGATCATTGATGACACCCACTCTTACATGCGGCACGTCGACCAGGTCATCAAAACAGTGAACACCAAACTTGGAGTTCACTACAGGTACAGGTAGTACCTAACTCCTGAGGCCCTCAGATTTGCCGTCTCCTCTTCCAGCTTGACTGTTATTTAATATGGACTCATGGTCTATGGGTCGGCATCTGAAACTGTGCTAAAACGAGTAAGCATGGCCCTCAACAAGGCCTGCAGACTGGCTCTAGGGGCTGATAATCTCCTACATACCTGCTCCCTCTATGAGTGCACTAACTGGCTCAGTCTTGCCAGCAGAATCAAATACCAAATGTGCCAACTTGGCATGAAATCTCTCCTAGGTAAAGCTCCATTGGCCTTCAAAGAACTGCTCCAGCAAGGTAGATCCAGGTACCGCACTAGATGGCAGACTTGCTGCCCACTTGCCATCCCTTTCAGAAAAACAGCGCTTAGCCAATGGTCCTTCACCTACAGGGCTCTTTCTTAGTTAAATGAGATCCCAGCATGCCTTTTACTCATTAATAGCCTCCCCGTCTTCAAGGTGGAACTAAGACATCACCTGGCCAAGGGTGAGGTCTGTAGCTGCAGGTAACCTGTAGCACTATCACCCAGTAGCTTGGACTCAGCCTGCTCCTGGGCTGCATTCTCTGATTAGTTACCCTGCTGCCCAGTAACCCTGAGTGAACTCCTACTTCCTCCAGCTACTTGCTAGCCCTCAAAATTGAGCCTTCCATAGCCACAGTCTGTTGACGAGCCTACTATCTACTGTCCTTAACTCAGTACTCTGTTTTAAGACCCTCCCCTGTGACTGCCCCTGCACAAATATAATTGCCTCAATGCACCTGTTTTCCCCCAGCTTATTCTGTGTATGGTCCTCCCTCACATTGCTCTCCAGTATGTTCCTATTAGGTCAGTCCTGCACACAAAATTACCCTCCCCCCCGACTAGAATTAATGACAAAGCCTCCTGTTGGCTGCTTTAACATTCAGGGTATGAAACCCTGTGTTGAGTCCCCCCCCGACTTTATATGAAATAACAACAATCCTCCTGGCTGCTTTACCTCCTGCTAAATGTGTTTCTTAAACCCACAGCACTCATCATGTACCTTGGGCTATACAGTACTAACTGCAATATGCTGTACCTCTATATGAGATAGCCAACAATTGTAAATAGTCAGACCGATTGCTGCTGTTTCTTGTATTATTTTGTCTCTGTACTTGTGCACCTACACTACTTTTCTGTGTTGTCCTCCCATTCAAGATGTGGAACCTATGAAAAAGAGCATTTTGCTCAAAGGTTATGTCTGAATGACAAAATAAATAAATAAATGAAAATATGCTGTGGGTGATGATGCAACAGGCACTCGATGACAGCACTGAGAAAGTACTTATAAAGGAAAATATGAGTACAAGCACACCCACTTCTCATAGGGATCCAAGTTTTATTTATCCATGGGGGAACTGCATGGAGCCTATACTGAAATATTTGCACATAAAGGGAAGTGTCAGTAACACTATGCAGCATACTGGGAATGGAAAACAGACATTAGAAATGTGATGGGTCAGCAAAACGTGAAGCAGTTTATACTGTATATTAGACAACAAAAAAATGCATCCAAATTCCAAAGGTCGGTACTGTAATAGACCTTAAAAAAGAACATTTTTATTCTGCAGGGACAAATTTAAACACACAAGGAAAATTACATGACACAAAACAATTCCCTTTCAGAATAAACTATATAGATAGATAGATAGATAGATAGATAGATAGATAGATAGATAGATAGATAGATAGATAGAATTATACACATGGATGTGTGAAATATATAGGTGTCTAGCACGCATACTGTATGTGTTTAAGCTAGATAATGTGTGTGTGTGTGTGTGTGTGTGTGTGTGTGTGTGTGTGTGTGATATTGCACAACACATTGATTTATGCATTTAAGATGCATCATTTTGGAATAAAGGTCTTCCAATTGTTGCAGCAGATGTGATGACCAAATATGTTTCCCTTTGGTTTGGGTTCACCAGTTCCTTTTTGTTAAGGTCAGTAAATGTGAATACATACCATAGAATGATTTTGAATACTGATTACTGATTAGCCAGCTTGTCAAATACATTTTAGAAGTATGATAACCCTGGCAGCACCTTCCATCAATTTGCAAGATAGACTTTTTGAAATGCAGGAGATAACATAAAAGATTAACTTTTGTTTTTGCTTATGTTACATTTCTGTTATCAAGCTGGCAATTGTCAGAAGGAGGAAACATACCAGGGTGCCCTCATAAAATCATAAATTAAATGTCTGCATCATCAATTCAAATGTCAAGGTCATTAGTAGCATTACATTGCTGAGCTGCTGAATTCAGTCACTGAATAATAACACTAGGAGCTTAATTCCAAGAGAGTGAGTAGAGCATGGTGCAAGCTGCACCACTGCAGAAAGTTACGCCCAAACCCTTGCAACATGCGAGCTGCACTCTATTCCAAGACAAAAGCAAGTTACAGTGAAGAACAGCTGAATTACACATGTTGCAAGTTACGCCCACAACTCAAGACGTAACCCGCAATAGCGGGCGTAGCAGTTACACATGTCACAACTCAATGACTACATGAATGTACACAAGTTGCAGACATGACATAGCTAGCTATGCATGTGGTCAACAATGCCACAGGCTGGTAGTAGCACACAGGCAGCAAGTGTGGCAAAAAGGTGGAAAAAAAACTTTGCAAATGAGGAGACAGACGTCCTCCTTGAGGAACTAGAGTCAAAGGCAGCCCTACTAATGGGCAAGGGTGGGGAGCATGACCTGTACAGGAAGCACAAGGAGGCATGGGAGGACATGGCTAAAAAGGTCAACGTGGTGGCCAACACAAAGTGGACCGTGCAGGACCTACAGAGGCAGGTGAACAACCTGAAGCACCATGCAAAGGCAAAGGAGGCCTTCAACAGGTGGCAGGCAACCACCACAGGAGGTGGGCCATGGGAGGAGAGACCCCTCAGGGCCCATGAGGAGAGGATCCTGGTAATCATGAGCCAGCACAGCGTCCATGGCAAAATGGACCTGGACACAATGTGAATGGCTACAGGGATAGGTAAGAGGATGACCAGCTGTGCCCCTGGTGTGTGGGACAGCAATGCAGGGGTGGGAATGGAGGCATGTACAGAGGGCATGACATGCCAGGGTAGTACTGATGCACTGTTGACCCTCCACAGGTGCAGCAGCAGCAGATACAAGGGCAGAAGACAGTGGTGGCACAGGCAGTGAGCCAGAGCAGGACAACATGCAGCCGACCTCCCAACAGGCCACCATGACAGACACCTCTGGTGGTGTGGACATGGCACAGAAGGACCCAGCCCTGACACCGGTGGTGGGGGATCAGCAGACAGTGGAGGAATAACAGCAGGAGGAAGGGGGACTGGACCTGTGTGATCCGTTTAGTGTCTGCAGCATAGCAGACAACATAGAGCAGAACCTCAGCCCTGCCTCATACGACAGGCTGCAGGTGACCCTGGATGAGGCATCGCAATCCCTGCAGGACAACCACACTGCAACACCCACAGACTATGCTGGGTTCTGCAGGACCCTCGTGACCACTCATAAGGAGCAGGCTGAGATGCTCGACTGTATCCACCTCAGTATTGACACCCACCACTAAGCAATGGAGGAGCACATGGGTACCCTTTTAGGTGCGATTGAGACAGGGACATGCACCACAGAGGCAGCCATAGGGAGGCTGGTTGAGGCCGTGGTCACCTCCCAGGCCTGTGTCCAGGTGCAGACACAGGTGCTCACCCGACTGATCATGGCCATAGAGGGGTCGGTGGCCCAGCAAACCAGGCAGTCAGACATACTGGCAGTTGCGCTTCAAAGTGCACTTGCAGGCCCGCCTCTACGAGACACACCGAGGAGGGATACCACCACACAGGGGACACAGGTGGTGCAACAGCACCAGCAGGGAGCTGGGACACACACCACCATAATGGCAGGGGGCACGCTGACACCCTTCGAAGAGCAGCCCATGTCACAGACAGCCACAGGGGGTGAAAGTGTGTGGCCACCACTAACACCGCTCAACGTCCCCCAACAACAGTGGCAACACCACTTCACAGCCAGGGGCAGCAGGTCTAACAGCACCATCTGCTCCACCACTCCCTCCACCACCGCCATGAACACCACCAGCAGCACCACCACCATCGCCACCACCAACACCACTACCAGCACCAGCGCCACAGCCCCCACCATCGCCATCACTGGCACCACCGGTGGCAACACCGCCACCACAACAACAATGCCACCTGCCACAATGGCCATGGGGCATGCAGCAGTGGCTACCAGGAGCAGGACATGTGCTAGACGGGGCTTGGTAGCACCTGGTGACACACTAGGACAGGGCACATCCCAGGTGGCAACACAAATGCAGGCTGCAGTTGAAGGTAAACCACAAACCAAGATACATGGGACTGTGCCAGGACCAGCACCTGCCACCACAGGGAGGCATGGAAGGCATCGGAGGACAGCGGTGCCTCCGGGACAAATGGACAGTGGAGGACCTGCGGGCATGTAACCGGGCAGGGTGGGCCCAGTGGTACAGCAGGGGCAGCAGAGCCCGTGGCACAGGGTGCTGGACAGGATATTAGAACCACCAAGTGGAAGAGAACTGGGCAGCAGAAGGCAGACATCTGACTGTGTTAATATGGTGCGCCACTGCAATGGATGGTGGGCATTGAGCAGAGTGGCACTAGGGAAGGGCACTCTGTGTGGACGTGTGGTGTGTGTGGGGTGTGCGTGTGTGTTCACTGTGTACATATGTGTGGGTAATGACAAACAGCACAATATGGGTGTGGATGTTGTGAAGTGACACTGGGGTGTGGGTCTGTGTGTTGGGGGTAGCTGCACCACTATACTGTCAGACTGCACAATCGTACACATGTAAATAATAGACTATGTTCACTGGTAAACTGTGTGGTGTTGCTCATTCCCACATGCTGTGTGAGGGCCAGTTGCAAGTGGGATAGGCAGTGTCTGGGATGGGTGCATTGTCCACCACGCAACTGCTACCTGCATTGATGTAGTGCACACATGCAGCATGCGGATACGCAGTCCACATGTGTGCGATGCAACTGTAGGCCGCAAGTGTGGCCTGTACGTGTGCCATGTGCAAGGCTTGGCCATGAAGGCAATACACAGGCTGCATGGTACACATGCTGCACAGACAGGGGAGGCCCTAGCAGCCACGGTACAGAGCACAGAGTAGGGATACCATCGTGTAGGATGGACACAGTGGTACAGCCACCAACGAATATTGGTAAGTCATAGAACAGTCCAGTAATATGATCTGCCTTATGTATGGGGGGGGGGCAGTGTATAGGCCCTGAACTGCATCCTACATGCAAAAGAGACCTGCATCAGTGCACCATGCACATGTGGTCTGCGCGACAGCATGCCACTTGTGCTTGGCACCACTGCATACCTTATGTGGCTTGTGGATGTGCACCATGTGCTGGGTGTGGTCGCGAACAGGCTGCACAGCATTTCCGTGCAACGGTAACTGCAGACACAGTGCCCTGAGAGATGGCACGAGGTGGGACACCACAGCTGTACTGGACCACTGTGCAGGACATTTATTTATTTGGATATCGGAATTACAATCCTTTGAGTCTGAGACTCCTTTTCAAAGACTTCATGTCAGTCTACAAAGACAGTTTACATGACATACAGTAGCATACACATGGCACAGTTTGTATAACATAATAAGCATATCATTGGTACAACAAATATCATACATGGCGAGCAGTACTACATTTGGGTGCAATATTCAGGTACAGTTTATTGAATATTGGGAGCATATTATAAATACAAGGATTTCATACATGGAGAGCTGTAAGGCATTTGGGTACAATATTTAAGTACAAGTCATTGCACAAATGAAGGATAACTAGAGGTGAGGAGGGGGACGAGTCTATTCAGGGGTCTTCATGGTGGCTCGTAGAGAAAAACATTGGGATGGCAGGGTGACAGGGGCTATAGAAGGGGGGCAGCAGCAGGGGACAGAGCTGCACAGAGTCCATTGTCAGTATCAGGAGGTGAGAAAGGGAGAGAGGAAGGAGGGCATTAGGGAACGGGGTCTATTTCAGTACTGAGGGATAGGACAGTGAGGCAGGACAGGTTATTTTTTCAGTAGTAAAGGAGTTATAGGCAGCTATAAGAGTGTGTGGAGAGGAGGTGGGAGCACAGGAATGATTTGAACTGGCTAAGCTTAGGTTCCTCTGTAACATGAGAGGGGAGGGAGTTGAGCCATGCAGGGGCACAGTAGGCAAAAGAACATTGGCCAAGTGAGGTTTTAAATCTTGGCACAAGATGGTTTGGTTTGAGGGAACTCCTGGTGATCCTAGTACTTGGGGTAGGTTGCAGGAGAGAGGAGAGGGCCTGGGGGCAGTGAGACCAGTGGAGATTTTTTAGACCAGGAGACATGAGTGGTATTGTAGTCTGTCCATGAAATCGAGCCAGTTTGTTTGGTTATAGAGGGAGCAGGTGTGGGTGGTACTAGGTCAACCCAGAGAAAGGTTGCAGGCTTTGTTGAGTGACATTTTAACTCTTTGAAGGGCAGTGTTTCAGCTGCCACATAGGTGACAATGCCATAGTTGAGTATTGAGAGGACAGAGGAGGAGATGGCAAGTTGGAGGGCTTCAGAGGGGAGGCAGTGCCGATGATGATGTAGGAGACTGATCCGGGAGTTGAGATTGGAACAGAGGTGGTGTATGTGCTCATCAAAAGTGAGGGCAGGATCTAGAGTGATGCCCAGATATTTGAAAGAGGGGACTTTCTTAAGGGGCAGTGAATTGAAAGTGTTGATGCATAGGGGGAGTGCTTGAGTTTGTTTTGGTGATGGGCGAACAGCATTGTTTTAGACTTTTTTTGGTTGAGCACAAGTTTATGTTTCATGAACCAGAGTTCAGCCTCACTAATGGAGATTTGGAGGGAGAGCTCTTGCTGGGAAGGGTCAGAATAGGATGCATAGAGGACGGCGTCATCCGCTTATTGTAGGATTTTACCGGGGCAGGCTAGGGAGTGAGTTGAGGTAGAGACTGAAAAGGAAGGGACCTAATATGGAGCCTTGAAGTACTCTGGAAAGTACTGGGAGAGGTTTTGAGATGGTGGAGTAGATTTGTACCCTCTGGGTGCAGTTTGACAGATAGTTGGTAAACCAAGCCTTGGAATCATTGATCAGGCCAATACATGAGAGAGTGGAGAGAAGGAGTGGGTGGTTCATGGTGTCAAAGGTTTTAGATAGGTCAAAGCACACCACACCAGTCAGTCTGCTATTGTCAAGGGCAGCATGTATAAAGCTGGTGAATTCAAGGAGGGCTGCGGTTGTACTTTGTCCCTTTCTGAATCTGTGCTGTTCAGGGGTCAGTATAGGTTATATTTACAAAGATATTCAGTAAGCTAGTCTGTCATGATGCGCTCGAGAGCCTTGGAGGGGGGTGGAGAATAGATATCGGGCAGTAGTTGCTAGGGGTAAGGTGGTCACCAGCTTTGTGCATGGGGGTAATATGAGCCATCTTCCAAACTGTGAAGAACTTACCCAGGCAGAGGGAGAGATTGAGGAAAGACATTAGAGGGGAGATGACTTCATCTAATGTCAGCCGCAGGATACGGAGATCAAGAGTGTCGCTGCTAAAATGCTATATCCTGAGGGCTCTAAGAAGATAGGGTTTGGATTCCCATGTAATGAGAGTGCAGAAATGGAAAGCAGGGAATGTCAGGGGGATGGGGAGCTAGGGTAGTGGGGCTGAAGAAATTTGGGGGGAGGGTAGCACTGAGGTCCGAGAAGATGGTGTTGAGTGCTTCGGCAACCAGCTGAGGGTTGTTAGTGACAGCACCGTTTATGTTTAGTATGTCAGGGGGGTAGATTTGCCATTGAGGGATTTCAGATTGTCCCAGAATTTGCTCATCATGGTGTTTCATTTGGTCAAGCAGATGAGGTGTAATCCATGGCGTGTCATAGTATCTAACAATCTTTTTAGTGAGGGGGAAAATCTATTACAAGCATCATTGAAGGTGCTTATAAAGAAGTTTAGTGCATCATCCACATCCCAGCTGCAGTACAGGGGGACCCAGTTAAAGTGAGCAAGGTGGGTTCTGAACTTTCTTAGATTGCTGGGTTTGAGGGGCCTGGTGAAGATAGTCTTGGGGGGTGGTTTAGGTGCATGGCAGGACCAAGTGAAAAGGATGGGAAAGTGGTCAATGAGCATTGGGGAGGACGGTGATGTCAGAGATTTTATGGGGATGGTTGGAGAGCACTAGATCGATCAACGTGGCCATACCAGATCGGTGGTTCATATGTGTAGGGCTGGAGACCAGTTGTGCAATGCCCAGGGCTGCTAGAGCATCTTTGTAGTGGGAGGTAGAGGGGGACAGCAAGTTTAGGTTGAAATCACCAAGTGTGATAAGCTCAGTTTTTGAGGTGAGGGTAGTGAGATAGTCCAGGAGAGACTGGAAAACAGGTTTCTGTCCAGGGGGTGGGATGTAAACTACAGTGATGATCACAGGGGCCCTGGAAGGAACAGGGGCGACACTAAGGGTTAGGGCTTGGGCACCATTTGCTAGTTGAGGGGGGGAGGGCATGAACCTGAAGGTAGTCATGCTGGTAGATTACACAGCCACCCCCACATTTCCCTATTCTGTCAATGTGGTGCAAGGTGTAGCCGGGTAGAGATATCTGGGAGTCAGGGGTAGATTTGGATAACCATGTCTCAACAAGTGCAGATATATCAGGTTAGTTTTGGGAAACCCAGACTTGGAGATCATTGAATTTTTTGGGTAAGCTACAAATATTGATGGACACAATATGTAATCTGGGGGCATTTGCCTGTGTCTGGGTGGGTGAGATGGGGGGCCAGGGTTAGGGTGGACATTGCCAGAGAGGAGTAGATGGAGGGAGGGACAGAGTTCTGAGCAACAATTGATGGATGGCTTTTCTCTGAGTACTCTTGTTGGATCGTGAGGTGATATGCCATGGAGGGAGGTGTGGATGGGAAATGACAAGAGGGTATGGGAGGCATGGAGGAGATGCAGATGCCTGAGGCTGGTGTGTGGGGAGGTGGGTGCTAGTGGGGGTGTTGGAGAAGGGTGCAGCAGTCTGCGACTGGAGGTTGTGGTGTGATGGGGAAGTGCATAACTTGTAAGTGAGATCAGGGAAAGAAGAGGGTTTGAGGGTGGGTGGGTGGGGAAGCAGTACTAAGAAGCATGGAGAGGTAAGCCAGCAGCAGGAGGAGATGAGCCATAGCAGAAGGGGAGTAGTTGGGAAGATCAGAGTGAGGTAAAGGACACCTGCTGGTAGGGCAGTCAGAGTGGCACAGTGGAAGGTGCCTGCCTTTAGTGTGAGAGGTTCAAGGTTCAAGTCCCAGGGGAAGAAAGTAAAAGAAGGAGGAGAAAATACAGGAGAGAGGGATTGAAAGAGGCTTAGAGAGGATGGGGATAGAATCAAAATGAAGGGAAGAGCCAGGCAGATATGCCAGAAATGGGTGGTAATACCACCTCCTAGAGGCCAGATGGAACAATGGCAGGCAGGGGGAAGCCCAGAGAGAGAAAAGGTGGACAATGAGTTGAGAGAAAGAGTAGAGAGGAGAGTATGGTAGGGGGAGTGGTTAGGGAGACCTCTAGTGAGAGAACAGTTTAAGCTGCTAATGAGAAAATGGGCACTTAGTCATATGATGGGGTAGGACTAGAAATTAAGGGATGCCCCTGGGTAGGAGGGTGGCTGGGGCAGGCAGGGCAGTCAACATAAAGCATCAATGGGCTAAAACCCCCTGCAAGAGGTCCTTGTGGGGTAGCATGCCCTTACCTCAGAGGCTCTCCAGAGTCCCGCTTGTTCTTCTGTCAACAAGGGTGTAGTAAAGTAAGAGTCTTGGGCCTTTAAGAGGATCTCCAGACATCACACCAGCCTGGGAGGTGCACCACAACTGACCACACAACAGGGCCAGAGGTATGTACAAGAGTGTGCTGTGTGGCTGTCACACAACCTGTGCCATGCTGAGTAATGCATCTGAATGGCCTGTCAGCCTGCAGCTGGTGTTGGCCTCTGAATAGAGACCGTGTGCAGGCTGCCTCTGTGCAGGGGTCGGCCATATGCATAGCTAAGTGGAGCGGAGGTGGCACCCAAACACTACCTGGATGGCAGGTGGCAGTACGGGGGAGTGTGGTGTAGGCCGTTGTTGGGGGGGCACCCATTGCAATGTGGATGAGCAGGGCACCACGCTGCACCATCAGGCAGGGGGTGGTATGTGGAGGGGAATGTGTACATTGTTGGAAGGGTGGGAGACAGTAGCACCATGTGTGTACAACACAGCACATCCAGCAAACACCCCTGGAACAGCACGTGTGATGCAGTGCTGTACCCTTTGCTACTGTACCCCAGCCAGGTATGGTATGCAAGCCATGCCGAGGAGCATGTAGGGGAGAGTAACACTATGGTGAGCCCCACCACAGTGCCATGATATGATGCATGTGGCATGTTGCCTTGCAGGACATTTCCACCTGCATCGGGACTTACTTGTGCAGGGGCCATCAGGGTGTGGCCATAGGCAGCAAAAGGACACGGTGGTGCCATTGCCATGCCATGCCACAGCCATGCCACAGTGGCATCAGCCTTAGAGGCAGGGCCCCCAACTTTATCCCCATAGAGATGACAGAGCTTGTCAATCTACTCCAGCAGTGGGGGACAACACAGCATGGTGGAGAGGGCACAGGCAAGGAGGGAGATCGGGGCATGCCTCAGCAACATCAGTGGCATGTCACGCAGCATGTGTTAGCTGCAACACTAGTGGCAGGAATTGACACGGCGTGACCCAGGGCTCCTACAGCAGATGTTGGCCATGGCAGAGCAGAGGGATTTCAAGATATGGATGGGACAGGCCTCCGGTGTAGGTGGGTATGACAACATGTAGCCGGACAGTTGCACAATTCAGACACACAGGCCATGGCCAGCAGTGGTGCACGCATGTAACTTTTTTACCCTTCCCCACAGATGTCGGACCCAGCACCACAGAACAGCAGGATGTGGCACATCGGCACACAGGGAGCCAGCAGCAGGTGCAGGGCCACCGGAGGTCAGGTAGGTGCATGCACTGTCTACCATGTGTACTGGCCATGCCGTGTGAGTCCACAGTGGCAGGTGTCGGGCTGTGTGTTGTGTGGGCATGCACAGTGTCCTGGCACAGCACTGACCTTCCCATTTGTTATCTTACAGGTAGGGCATTGCTGAGGACTATGGCCGAGCAGAAGGCACAGGATGTGGTGGCCTACTTGCTCCTCACTCAGTGCTGGTGACACAGGGTCCAAACCATCCCACCATCACCGGAGGAGGAGGCGAACGAGGGCACTGGTGACAGTGAGCCGCAGGGGTCGGTGGAGCAGCAGGTGGAGATGGCGTTGGTGGACAACTGGCCTGCAGAGGTGCCTGGTGAAGCACATCTACCCACTGATTTGCTGGTGGAAGGAGAACAGCTAGCTGTGGAATTGGAGGTGGACGAGGAACCAGCAGAGGAACAGGAGGTCAAGCAGCTGCCTGCAGTAGCGTTGGAGGTGGAGGAGCAGCCGGTAGAGGAACAGGAGCCAGAAGAGCTGTCTGCAGTGGAATTGGAGGTGATGGAGCACCGGCAGAGGAGCAGAAGGTAGAGGAGCATCCTGCAGGGGAGCAGGAGGCAGTGGGCATGCTGCCAGGTGCAAGTGCCGCCCACCAGTCTGGACCTCTGGACATGCACCCACAGCACCCAGGAGGACATGGTGCTGGGAATGTGTCATCTGGGGGACAATCCAGGGCCACAGGCTGTGGACAGCCAGCAGCAGCAACCTACATTGTACCCAGGGCATCAGGTGGCGGGAGACCAGCGGCTGATACATCTGGTTCCACCATCATGGAGGATGTTGCATGCCTGCATGGCTCCCCTGGGTACTCCTATCAGCGCTGCAGGATTGATAGCATAGCAAGTGACTGGACTGGGCCATGGACACTGACACTGTAATGTGCCTTGGGCGATTGAGCCATTCCAGATGGATGTCAGGGTGGCGGGGGGCACTATTGTGTGTATATGGGATAGGGGTCTGGTGGGTATTAATACTGTTCTGTGGGGGGTTTGCATATTGTGTTTTTATGGGGGCTGTAGTTGGGGATGTGCCTGGGTGGGGGTCCATACTTGCTGGGGGCTGTCTGCAGTGTGGTACTGGGGGGGAATGTACATATGACCTGGGTCTGGGGCAGGGGGTGGGCTGTTTACATAGTGGGTGGCTGGTTTGGGTACTGTTGGGTGTTCTGTTTGCCATTGTTGTTGTCTGATTACTTGTTTGTTCCTCTGCTACAAAGAGGATAATGGATGGGCAACAGTGACCAACAACACTGTTGTTCATGTCAAGAGGTTGCCATGACAACCATGTAAACCTCGAGTGCGAAGCTTGAGAGGTTTACAATTGTCATGTAACCTCAAGAAGTGGATAGCAGTGTTGTTGTTTACTGTTGCCCATCCATTGTCTTGTATAGTGTATGGGCAACAGTAATGAAATAACTTGTCACTTCTTCTGTGGTCACGCCATGATGTCAGGGATACCCAGCTCAAAAGTCTGTGAAAATATTCCACTTTACATTCAAAAAGAAATACTAGCATGCTTCTGTGTGCCGCATAAGATTAAAAACAACAAAATCATCACTTACCGATTGGTTTAAACTTCCTGTTCCATCAGTAAACTGCCACGGACATTTTCCGATGTGCTATATACTGCCACTTGTGCATGTGCAATGACAGTCATTCCTGTTGTACCATCGTTATGATGTACTAATGATAGTACAACAGCTTATTGACATCACAACCATGGCACAACAAAACTACTAAATGATAGATTTTTAGGGAATACAACGTTCTACCATACACTATTGTTGTGTTTTGTTACTGTTTCATTAAATATTATTTTTGCATCCCTGACTCTTTGCGTCTGTCTATGGTCTGCATGAGCGTGTGCCTGTGTCCATATGTGTGTGTGTCACTGTGCACGTGCAGGCACACATGTTGCAGAGCTGCACAATCACATATGCATTCCCAGTCTGCATATGGTATCTGTGTGCCAGCTGTCCAACACACAGCCTTGGGCACACACTACTGAGCATGGCAGCATGGTGTTCTGTGTATGCAGTGGCACCATGTGCTTTGTCTGGTTCATGTGCCATCACACCGAGTGTGCCATGTCTATGTGGCATCCATGGGCCAGTATGGCTTCCATCCCTGCAGGGGCATGGTGGGCCCTGTGGGTGGTACCAGTGGGACAACACAATGGTGCGTCCTACTGCCATACATCTGCAGGTCTATGCCACCTGGTGCCGTGTCCCTGTTGTGATTACACTGTTTACATGCATCAGTGGCCATGGCAGGTGCATTGCGCCTGGTGGCGCCATCATGGAGTTGTTCCTCTGCCCTGTGTGTGTCCATAACCCACCTGTGTCTGCACGTCCATGGTCCATGTGTGCTGTGGTCCTCTGTGTGTTGCCTGGGGTGTCTTCACTCATTTGCAGTCATGCCTACCAGATGCTGTATGACACACATGGGCACTGTTACAACTCCAGTGTGGCAACATGTGTCACATGGCACCTGGCAGAGAGTATCCCATCCCCTTGTGGCTTGGTGTCAGTGTCATGGGAGCCTTGCTGTTGTTGGAGCTGCATTGCACCACAATGTATCCCCTGTCCCAGGTATGACCATGGTGGTGATGGTGGTGTGGGGTGGTGGTGATGGTGGTGGTAGTGGTTGCCATGTGCCGCCTCAGAAGAACTGCTGGGATGACTTCCGGTGAGTGCACCACTTTAATGGCAGCCTGAATCAGGAACTCTGACTCACTGCTACAAAATGCACCCTAATTGATTGGACATCCGACCCATCCAACTGCCAAAACACAACAGGACAACCCTGCAATGTTTTCCAGGCACAAGTCATGGTAGAAATCCGGTAATCAGCAGGCTAAACAACATAAAATCCTGCTCTACTATACCCAGCCTACTATGGCCTGCTTATCTGCGATCACGGAGAACCACATCAGTCCTAGATGAGATAGAAGAAACAGATTGTGCTACTACTTACAAACAACTTTGTGCAACTCTTCAAAAGATGAGTCCTTCACTGGAAAGATTGTAAACAAGAGCCACAGAGGACTGACGAAAAATAGAGCTGATTGCTTAAAAAATGGACCAGCTTGAAAAAAGCCTGAATGACTATTCAAACAACCTCAGATGTGCACAATGTGGTGCTGCTAGACCTCCACCAGAGAGAAACAGCTGGAAGCCAGATTGGAAGAGTTTGAAAATCACAACTAGCACAACAATATCTGGATCCACGGGCTACCTAAGGTGACCGAATCTGGCCCTGTACCTGCCTTCATGGAATCTTTTCTCAGTGAAATCTTGGGCTGGCCAGCAGATAAACCCCTGAACATTATACAAGCTCATTGCTCCTTGTTGCCAAAGCCAAAAGACTCTAAAACCTGCCCTCATTCAGTGGTTATTGCCTTTCTGGATTTTCGCACAAAAGAAGATATCCTAAGGCTGGCCTGGTCTAAAAAGGAAATAATATTTGGAGATACTAGACTTTTCTTCGAACAAGATTTCACCCCCCAGCTACTTAATCAGAGATGCAGGGTGCTGGCAGTAGTTTGATCCCTCCAACAGAAAGTGGTGAAGGTGTTTATAGAGTATCCAGCCAAACTGAAGGTGATTACTGCAAATGGATTGCATCGTTCCCCGACCTGATTGCAACCAGAGAGTTTTTGTTGTCTGTGGATGTGGAAACACCTAAGGATCTTGCACAATATCAAAATGATTGGATTAAGGAGAGGGCCTGGCCTGAATGAAAAGGAAGGAGATGCATGACCACTGGGATGTTTCCGGGCTGTGGAACTCAGTCAGATCACGCAACGACCCCAGCATTGTCTCAACTCCAAAGGTAGCGGACATAGATCGAGAAGTTTCTTCTTCCTCAGAGCCCGAGAATGAGGCAGAAGATCTGTCGACTTGAAGCCACCTAACCTGCCACCACTGGGATTTTCATTTATTGGACAGTGAGCGACTCTGTTAGTGAGCATACAGTAGCTCAGATTCATGAGCATTACTCCTGTTGTAAGTGGATTCAACAGGGTGGGGGAAACATGTAAGACCTATGGGTCAGCTTTCTTAACTATGGTAACAGTGGATACAGCATAAGCCTTCTTTGGGGGACTTGGAGGTGGGGGTGCTTGACTGCCAACTCCTGTGGTCGGTGGGTTGTTCTTGGGGGGGGGGTCTGGACGACTGGGCAGTGGAGCCAGTTGGGGGTGTTTGTTGCACAAGACCTAAGGCAGAAAGCAGATCCTGGGGGATGGAGGACATTTGTTCCTCAGCAGAAGACTCCACAAGAAAAAAGGTATAGCTAGATTGGGTGTTGCCCCAGCGGCTAGATTGCAGACCGTGAAGGTCAGCACTGGTGGTGGGCTCCACCTTTATTTGATTTCTGGCAAATAATGATTTTAACTGGACTCCAGAGGCTAGTTTGGCCAGCTTTTTGGGTAGGGCCACTGGCAACGAGTCCGGGTGGGAGGCAGAGCTCTCCCCATCTACCTTAAGCCCATACAACATGAGCCTGAACAAGCCCAGGGAGGCAGATGTCTTTTATACCCCCCATTAACCTAGATGTACAGATCAGTCCTGTTTGCCAGGTCTCAGGAAGCAACTACTGGTAACATAGCCCGACTTTAATGGAATGTGCCTCAATGGTGGCGGCTGCCCTTGGTTCCTTGGGGGTCCCTCTCCCTCTTGCGGGGGGGCTGCTGACCGGGGAAGGTCCAATTGGTCTTGCATGCCCCATGGGTGACCCAATTGCTTTTTGAGGATTGCCCTCTCTGACTCAACCCGGAGAAAGATCAATGTTTCCAATGCCATAATATGGCATCAAAAAGGCGAGAATGACTCTTCATGGCTTTGGGCTGATTAATACCCTAGTATTGATTACACCATAACTCTTTAATACTAGGAGCACTAATTCTTTCTCACCCCTCTGGCATCAGGGATATTTTATACCCTGAGCCAGAAGGAAGGCCCTTTAGTAACAGGGCTCTCCAGCCATCCCTCATAGAGTAGAACACTGAAGAGTGTGGGTACAGGGCATTTACACCTTGAAGCATATTAGGTTTAGTTGGATTACAAAGTTTACCAGTTTGAAGTTGTTATTTCTTGCTTTCTAATTATTGTTTTTTGTAATAATGCACTTGTTGTTTAAAATGCACAGATACATGGAGCATTTTAACCCTTCTTTCACTTAGCGCCTCCCATCACCCTTTCCCTGTGGAGGGCTGTGTTGGTCTCCCCTAAGTAAAAATGGCAGACCTTAATATAGTCACGCTTAATATGTATGGCTCAACAGCACAGTGAAAAGGGCAAAGATACTTCAGGATCTTCATAGACGGAAGGCTACTATAGCCTTCCTACTGGAAACACACTTGACCGCTGTACAGCACCTTAAGCTGAAGAGGTCCTGGATGGGGGGGGGTATATGCATCCCATTTTGAGGCTAGTCCACACCGTAGAGGGCTGGCAATCTTGAAAAAATGGAATGCCCCCCCGGTGGTCTCAAAGGTGAAGACAGACCCAGAGGGCAGATTTGTTCTGATTCAGGGGACCTACAGGGGTGAAGGCTGCATACTTGTGAACCTGTATGATCTGAATGAAGAAGTCCCTGGTCTCTCCTTCTTGGAGAGAATTATTAAAGAGGCAGTCATAGATGCCCATAGCTTAGCAGTTATCGGTGGGGACTTCAATGAGATGATATACCCTATGGTGGATTGTTCCGGCAGAACCCAAGGGGGGCCCACCAGAACTAGGAAGCTAATTTTAAGATTGAACTAGGAACTGGGCCTGACAGAGAGCTGGCAATTTATGCACCCGAGGGAGAGGGACTATACCTACTATTCCCCCGGCCACGGCGGGTACTTGAGAACTGACTACTTCTTAATATCCTCCAACTGGCTTCAGAAGGTGGATAGTTGTGAAATAGGATTGGTTGTTATCTCTGGCCATGCTCTGGTCACTCTTGGGCAACTCATAACCTCAGCCTCTCCACAATCCTGTTGGAGACTGAATGTGAGTCTTCTCACCAGGGAAGAGTTCAAAGAACTGGTGTTAGACATAATTCAAAAGTTTGACCAAGATAATCCCAGGGGAGAAATAAGGGCGGGTATCAGGTGGGATACCATAAAATGTTGCTTAAGAGGGGAAATAATCAAATACTCATCAAAACTTAAAAGAGAAAGCATGCTTAAAAGAGTACAATTAGAACAGAAAATAGCACAACAAGAATCTTCTCATCAGGCAAATCAGGATGCCCAGATGAAGAGGGACCTGGATAGAGCAAAACATTAACTTTTTTTTTACATGTCAAATTTTATTGTTATTCCACAATACACAAAAAGTATTCAGCATCAAGAATATCACAGAGGTTGTCGTATACACATGTGAGCATAACCAGTTCATTTGCCAGATACAGGGGCTGAAAAAACAGAAGATATAAAGCGAACCATAAAAAAAAAACCTGTACCAGTACATAACTATAATAGCACCTATAGTAGAAAGTACCAGGTCGTAATGAGAGACCTGGCCTAAAACCAGAACCGAGCCTTGTTTCACACATTCTTATTTTCTTAACATGCTAAATTTTGATTGTTATACCAGTTTACAACCATTGCTTCACACAAGTCATAACAGCTCAACACGCAAGGGCATACCATGCAAATACCTGGTACCCTAGAAACTGTGCACTATCAAAAATCTAACCTCAAAGATTGCTGCAAAAACCTCTGGTAAATCACATAGTAGGGATCACTGGAGACAGTACAACATTATGGGCTTAGGGGTAGGGAAGAGCGCTAGCCCAGGGTGGGTTGGCAGGTGGTGGAGGTGGTGTGAGGTATAAATGTGAGTTCAGGTATGCACCCCACCTGTTATAATATTTATCTAATTGTCCTAACTGCGAATAAGAAAGTCTCTCAAGTACAGCAGCCTGTGCTAGAGCTGACCTCCAAGATTGCAAGGGAGGAGGAAAGGATTTCCTCCAGTGTATCAGAATTGCTCTTTTGGCCTCCAGCAGCGCAACCAAGATCCATCACCGAAGAGAGGATGGTAATGCATCTAGAGATTCTGGGTCTCCTAGTAACAACTTTGCGTCATGGTTTCCAGTGTCCATATTGACTACTTTGGAGCAGTCAGCAAGTACAGACCTCCAAAAAAGAGCTAAGTTGGGGCAGGTCCACAGAATATGCAGTAGGTTTGAAGGATCTTGAGAACATCTCCAGCAGGCAGCCTGAGGAATAAGGCCCATGGAAGATAGGACACTGGGAGTCTGATACCATCTAAGCAGTATCTTGAGTTGGAAGCTCTGACTTTTGACATCCCAATAAGCCACGTGAGCCAACCCAAGGTACCTATTCCAGGTTTTTCGGGTTATCTCTTGTCCTATGTCAGACTCCCACTTAAGTCTACAGGATTCGGTAGGGTTAGGTTGTGCCTCTCTCATGGTCTTATAAACCCCCCCCCCCCAGCCCTCGCTGGGAGGAGGACTTGTGGAGGGAGCAGAGCCAGGGCCATTTTTGGTTATGCAAAAGTTGATTTTGAAAGGGCTTAACAGCCCTATGAATTTGTAAATATTTCCAGAAGTCCTTGTTAGATAAACAGTACCGGGCCTTAAGTTGATCAAAGGACATCAGGATGTCAGAATACGGCAGAAGTAGGTCCTGAATTGTCTTGATCCCTTCTGAGTATCAATCAGGCCAATAAACAGGCTTCTTATCAACTAGTAGGAGAGGGGTTGTGCAAAAGTGGGGCATATCACCACGGTGGGCACCTTTCTTGTGATGGTGTGCAAGGCTTTATCATACATCTGTGCCAGGCTCTCACCATTTCAATCATAATAGGAGACAGGTCCTTGTCTACATGGGTGGAAGGTACAAGTAGGTTCCAGAGAGGGATCGTTCCAGATAGTGCTTGCTCTAGGTTGACCTACCTCGGCATCGTCATAGTTGGTACAAACCATTTAGTAGCCTGTACTGCCAGGAAGGCCGTCTGGTAGCTCTGAAAGCAGGGGAGTCCTGTCCCTCCCTGAGACCAGTGGGCTTTAAGTTTGGCCTTACCCCACCTAGGTACTTTGCCTTCCCAGAGAAAGAGAGACATTTTCTTATCCAGGGTTTGAAAGAGTCATGGTGAGACTCTAATTGTTAAGTTATTAAATAAATAGGATAGTCATGGGAGGGCGAACATCCTGATGGCCTCCACTTTACTGCATAGGGAAAGGTGTATCTTACACCATCTATCAAATTCAGCGGAAAGTGTGAGGAGTAGAGGGGAGAAGTTAGCACTGTCTAAGCCCCACCACCTGGCCGGTATTATCATCCCTAGATAAATGAAACTGTCAGAGGCCCAGGAGATTTCCGTACCATCAAGGCAATCCCTAGTACAGAAGATTATTAATGGGGCCGATATAGTTTTCTTTTAGTTAGTCCGGAGACCGGATAGGTCGGCAAAGGTTTGTAGAAGTGATAAGACCTTGGGTATGGCTGCCTTAGGCTGGGAAAGAGTTAAAAGCAGGTCATCAGCACAGGCACTTGTTAGGAATGATTGCCCCTTGACAGAAACCCCAGGGACTTCAATTGCTTGTATGAAATTCCAAATTAGCAGGTCTAAAGCAATTAGGAAGACGAGTGGGGAGAGTGGGCAGCCTTGCCACGTCCCCCTGTGCAACTGGAAAGGTGGGGATACATTCTTATTAGTTACAATGTGGGCCATGGGGGCACTGTGGAGAGTGGAGAACCAACCCCGGAAGTACAGGTCAAACCCATACACTCACAAGAGTTGGTGCATGTACTCCCACTCAACAGAGTTGAAGGCCTTAGAGAATTCAATTGCAAGTGCTACAGCCAGTTGAGAAGACTGTGACGCCAACCACTTAAGATTAAGAACTTGCCTACAGTTGTCAGCTCTGGATCTTCTCTGAGAGAAACCCGCCTGTGTGGAGTGCACTATCGAGGGAAGGACTGGGAGTAGCCGGTTAGCAAGAATTTTGCTGTGACCTTGGTATCTATGGAAAGCAGGGATATGGGACGGAAATTTGCACAATCCAAGGGGTCACTAAATTGCCTCAGAAGTAGAGTTACTAGTGCTTCCCTCATAGTGGGGGAAGAGAGTTAGTGAGATGGGACTCTTGAAGAGCTTGCAAAAGGGGGATGGAGATCTGATCAACCATAAGCTGGTACAGTTCTGCAGTCAGGCCATCTGGGCCAGGTGCTTTCCCTTTCGCCACTTGAAGGATAGCAGCACATACTTCTTCAATGGCCAAGAGCTGATCAAGCTTCTCCGCTGCTTCTAAGGAGATCCACGGGGTATTGGCAGCATTGCAAAATTCCCCAAGAGCTGTCGAGAGACTGGAGGGGTTCATAGTAGACTGGGATTTGTATTGGGAGTCATAGAAGCACCTCATGACTTCATTGATGGCCTTGGGAAAGGAAACCGCCTCCCCCTTGGCATCCCTCAGTGCCGTGATCCTGGAAGCTGCTTGCTGTTTACGAAGCTGGTAAGCTAACAGCTTGCCCCCTTTTTCCCCTCCCTCCCAATATTTATGTTTAGTCCTGAGAAGCTGCTATTCAGCCTTCTGCTGAAGTAAACAGTTAATATGGTACTTAAGCCCTGTGATGTTCGCCACTAGGGAACTATCCCCATAGGCCTTCGTGCAGGCTTTGAATCTAGCCTCAAGGGTGGCAAGTTCAGCCTGCAGTTTCTCCAGCTCGGCTTTCTGGACTTTATTCTTGGCTGTGGAGAAGGCTATAATCCTGCCCTGGAGAACTGCTCTGAAGGCTTCTTAAATTGTGGTGGGACCTACTACACCGTTAGAGTTGTTTGCAAAGTATATCCTGGCCTCCTCCTTGATACAATTCTGAAAATCTGTATCCTTCATCAGGAGGGGGTTACACCTCCATCTGGTGCTCTCGGGACCATGGCCCACAGGTTGATAATTCAGCATAATGGGGGCATGGTTTGAGATGATCAGGTTCCCTGTCTTGGGGTCACTAATACCACATGCAGCAGTACTATTACAGAACCAGAAGTCAATGCAGCTTTGTGAAGAGTGTACTGGGGAAAAAATGGTAAAATCCCTGCCATCTGGGTGGTCTCTGAACTAGGGATCAATTAGGCCCCATTCATCTATTAAGACCTGCAACACAGCCCTGGCCTTGGGATGGGCTTGTGGGGTAGGTTTGGATTTGTCTAGGAAAACGCCTAAGACTAAAGTAAAAGCACCACCCAAAATAATAGGCATGGTGGGCGAGTCCTTAGTAAGTAGAGTGGTGGCCTGTCCCACTCCAGTTATGGCTTCAGTCGAGTCTGCGTTGGTGCCATAAACATTAGCTGGGATAACCCTTCCACCAGCATGGGAAAACTGGGCAGCTACCCATCTGCCCAGCTTGTCAGATTTTGTCTCCTCCATGTTCCAGGCACAGGACTTGTGGAACAGAATGATCACTTCTTTAGATTTGGTAGTGGCCGTGCTGGCCACAGCCTGGCCCACCCACATTTTTTTTAACCATCCTACTATCTTTGCTGTAAGGTGCGTCTCCTGCAATAAGGCAATGTCGACCCTTAGAGAGCGCAGATGTAACAGAATCTTAACGCATTTCACTGGATGATTTAAACCTTTAACATTCCAGGAGACACACCTCACAGTGCCCACCCTGGTGGCATCCATTATTAAAGGAGGTGAGGTATAGATCTAAGATTCAGACACCTACCTGAGCTCTTGGCACCCAAAAAACAGAAAGGGGGGCATCCCCAACTGTCGGGCAGTGAGGTGTCAGCGTATTGACTAGGCTCTCCTCCAATAAGGACTTACACAGAGGTTAGCAGCAACCTTCAGTGAGGCATTAGAACACCAGTCGTCTAGGTGTGGAATAAACTGTTTAGATCAAAAAGAGAAAAATATTACAGCAAACCTATTACAAGTATAACAATAGGCTGAAGAGGCAATTATCTAGTAACAGTGAACAGTTCAGAAGGAAACAGCAAATAATGTGATTACACTAAAGCTGAGGAAGTATCTGCATTAAGGATCACCCCACACCAGGACAGATACAAGCAATGCCAGCTCACAACACCTAGGCAGGGTAGAGGGTAGGTAAGCAATATTACTAATCTGTCTCTATCCAGGACCTAACCCCTTATAGGTGATCAAGACTGGACTGCCCCATCCATGGTTAGGGGGATCCAACCACGGTACCCGCCGGGGGGAGAAAGGGGGTCTGAATACACCTAAAGGTCAGGGTGCAGGGAAATAGAGAAAAAGAGGAACAAAAGAAAAAATGAAAAAGGGGGGTCAGAAAGAGGGTGAGGGAAAGGGAGCCCATAAAATCCTACTAAAACAGGCTGGGCATCTCTGGACATACTGTAACGCAAAAAGTGCTGGATCAAAGTGTGCATGACAATGGGGAAAGGGGCTACAGATTATGACCGCTAATCTAGGTATCCAAGTGCCATGGAAAGCTGAGGTAATCAGCCCCCATTAGTGCCAGCGTGGAAGAGGGCAGAACATATACATCACAAGAGAGAGAGGTAAAGCTAGGTTGGATCACTAGTTCCTCTCAAAGAGCCAGAAGGGCCCATCTGGGGGGTACATCAGTAGATAGATCAGAGGCCATCGCAGCAGGGAGCACCACCTAGGGATGCAAGAGTCAGCAGTAGCTTGTCCCCCCTGAGCCAATTTCTGCTTCTCCAAATTAGAAACCTTTAAAGGGTTCATGTCCCCAGAAAGAACTGGGGTGTGCCCACGGATAACCAACTGGTGGAGCAGGAGAGGGGTGTCTCCTGTTGTGCACTCAACCATCCACAACCATCCACAAACTAATTAAAGCAGCACAACAGCATCTTCATACAAAGCCAGCTTGAGTCTGTTTCAAGTCACCTTGAAGGATTCTTGATCATGGAGGGGGCCTGCCCTGACCCTGAAGGTAGGCCTTTCGCCATAGCCGCTGCAAAAGAAATAAGTCCCGGCTTGCCTAGTCGAGATAGATCTGGCTCCTCCTCAGAAGCTGACTCAAATGCTGTTGCCCAGTCTAGCAGGGCTGCAGTGTCCATGCTCTCGAAAGACAAACTTTTGTGGGTTGAGTCCTCTTCATTTGATGATCTGCCCTCTTTATGGACTTTAGCAGGTGGTGAGGCCATAAGCTGACATTTGTCCTGCCGTTTATCTTTCCAGGCTCTCTGCCGGGCTCTGTGGGGTTTTGGAGGTGTTGTGGGCTCTTGCACAGCTGCAGTAGATTTGAAGCGCTGGAGCCACCTATTCAGGGGTTCAGGGCTGTGAGTATGGCTGCCCAATTTAGACCCGGGGGAGCTTTTGTGTGCTGCACTGTCCTGTCCTGAAGGAAGTCTATAGAAGCTTACTGCTCTGCACTTCGGTTCTGCCTCCTTGAGGGATGCCCTTCTGGACCCCAGAGTCTGGGAAGTCCTCACCCCATTCACCCATATTCTCAACCACTCCCTGTGTCAGGTGAAATTTCCTGCACGTTGGAAAGCGGCTATATCACCCCCATACATAAGAGTGGGGATCGCACCTCCACAAACGTCTCTGGCTCAAATAAACTGGTGCTCCTTAGAAATGGGTGAGTTTCCTAGCTCCCTAAAGGAAGCTGTGGTGACCTCCTTTTGAAGAAGGCTTCTCTGGACCCAGATATTTTTGCTAACTACAGACTTATCTCTAACCTTCCCTTTATTGGGAAAGTTATTGTGAAGGTAGTGGCAAACCAGCTGGAGGACCATTTGACCATCCATAGTATCTACGAACCTCTCCAGTCTGGTTTTCATAAGAGTCATAGTATCGAGACTGCTCTGGTTCGGGGGCTCAATGATCTCTTGATGGTGAGAGATCTGAGGAACTATTCTATCTTGGTTCTCCTTGATCTCTCCTCAGCCTTTGACACTGTAGACCATGGGGATTTGCTTGAGCATCTGGAGTCCATATGTGGACCGTCTAGTACACTGCTCAGATGGTTTTCATCTTTTCTATCTGGGAGAACACAGAGAGTTGTATCAGGGATTTTTTCCTCTGACCCTTTTCCTCTGCAGTGTGGTGTCCCTCAGGGCTCGGTGCTTCCCCCCATGTTGTTTGCAGTGTACATGCTGCCCCTCGGAGACATTGTAAGACAGTACGGGCTGAGGTTTCACTGTTATGCTGATGTTACCCAGCTTTACCTGTATTTTGCCCCCCTATCACATTAGTGCTATCTTGGTATTTAATAGCTGCCTCACTGAAATCCATGACTGGATGAATGTGAGCTGGTTAAAGTTGAACACCGGTAAGACTGAAGTTATGGTTGTGGACTCGGGTCGTGGGAGAGGGGGGTCAGGGTCTGGACAACCCTCTGGCTTATTGCTGGGGAGGGATCAGATCCTTACCTCTGAACGGGTGAGTAACCTGGGAGTGGTACTTGACGACACGCTGACCCTTCATCATCAGGTGTCAGCAGTTGTTAAGTCTGCATTTTATCATGTTAGGAACATTGCCAGGGTGAAGCACCTTGTTCCATCTAGTGATTTACCTGTGTTGGTTCATGCCTTTGTGACCTCTTGCCTTGACTACCATAACTCCCTGTACTTGGGGCTTCCTGGGGTTGATATACGCTGCTTGCAGCTAGTGCAGAACGCTGCTGCAAGGTTGTTGACATGGGCATCTAGAAGGACACATATTACCCCTGTGCTGCGTGATCTGCACTGGCTGCCTATACAGTGGTGGATCACCTTTAAAGTAGGTCTTTTGACCTTCAAAGCCCTGCACAGACTGGGTCCCGACTACTTGAAAGAGCTTTTGATTCCTTACCGCCCTGTACGACAGCTCCGTTCAGTCGAAGAGGGGTTGCTAGAGGTTCCGAGGGTTACACTGAAGTCTTCTGGGGCAAGGGCTTTTGTGTTTGTGGCCCAACCCTCTGGAATTCTCTGCCTTGCCGGCTTAGGGAATGCACGACCGTGGAATCTTTTAAGCAGGATTTTAAGACACTTTTGTGGGGTAAGGCATTTATGAATTGATGTTGCTGAGAATATTGATTTTATATGTGTAGTTTTGCTTTTTACATTCATTTGTACATCGCCTTGGTGCTTGAAAGGCGCTTAATAAATAAAGTTATATTATTATTTATATTTATTATTATTAAACAGCTACCGCCTCATCTCCATCCTGCCGTCTCTATCCAAAGCACTAGAGAACATAGTCGCCGATCAACTCACTTACCACCTCACTAAATATAACCTTCTATGCAGCCAGCAACACGGCTTCTGTAAGGGTCATAGTACCACTACGGCCCTCCTTGAACTTATCTCTCATGTCCACTCTGCCTTGGATCATGGCCATATCTCAGGAGCCATCTTCGTGGACCTCTCAAAGGCATTTGATACTGTCAACCATGCCCTCCTACTGAACACTCTTGCCTACAGTGACCTCTCTCAAGATGCTTTAAACTG
This sequence comes from Neoceratodus forsteri, assembly GCA_016271365.2. NCBI lineage: Eukaryota > Metazoa > Chordata > Ceratodontiformes > Ceratodontidae > Neoceratodus > Neoceratodus forsteri. The sequence goes on along the minus strand of CM057452.1, from coordinate 628,355,317 downwards.
GTTCACCAGCTATCTATCTGATAGAACTCAACTAGTTAAGGTAGGCACTGTCCTGTCCCCTAGCCTCCCAATCCGCTCTGGTGCCCCTCAGGGATCCACTCTTGGCCCTCTCCTATTTTGCCTTTACCTTAACACCCTCCCGGCGGCCTGCCCCTGCAGACTGCTCCTCTATGTGGATGATGCCGTTCTGTTCACTTCTGATCTGGACCCCCTCAAATTACACAAACACTCCAACATGCTCTGCGTGAAACTGAACACTGGCTCACCACCCAGTGCCTAATGATTAACTATAACAAGACAAAAGTCATGATTTTCTCCCAACCACAAAACCCTCTTAAGAACCTTTGCCCCCAGTTTCTAACCATAAATCAAACCCCCCTCAAACAAGTGGACACCTTTAAATACCTAGGTGTCACACTAGACCCGGCACTCAATTTCTATCAGCATATCCACCTCCTATCCACTGCCCTTAACTCTAGACTAGGCATACTTTATAGGTACAAGAACTGCCTCACCCAGAGGATCTGTGTCTTACCATTAACTCCTCTGTACTCTCCCTCCTGGACTATGGCATTCTCAAATACAGTGCAGCTCCCAGCTCGGCCCTTGACAGACTCCAGCTTGTTCAAAACAAGGCCTGCCGTCTCATCCTAGGATGTGAGCACTTCACTCACACCTGCGACCTCTACAGTACCACAAACTGGCTAAACTTAGAAAATGGAATCAAGTACCACACCTGCCTAATGACCAGAAAGATTACCCTTGACCTCACGCCCCCCCACCCTAAACAAAATTATTTTCCCTGTGGCTCCTGTCAGAACCACCCAAAACACAACCAAACCACTACTATGGGTGCCCCACTGCCGGACTTCCTAATACCAAAGAACATTTAGTTACAAAGCACCCTCCTGGACAAATGCGGTCCTTAGTCTAATCACCAACAAAACAAGAATAGGCCCTTTTAAATCCACTCTAAGTAATCATCTCCAGACTACAAACCAATGTGACTGCCCCATACCTGTTCCCTCCCTGATGACCAAGGCCAGCTTCTCGCCGGTCGCCAGACCGATCGCCACCAGACTTCCTACTTTGACAAACAGCCTCACTGATTCTTTATGTGGCTGTGCTATAATACTGTATTTCATGTGATCCATGTCTTCAAGTCAGTCTCTGTACCATGCATGTATCCTGCACTGTAATGTTATGTAATGTCCGCAAACTGTATCAATGTTATCCTGTACCTCTCTATGTTTGACGTGGAACCTTTGTAAATGAGTCTTTGACTCAAAGGTCTTTCTGAATACCTCAATAAATAAAAATAAAATAAAAGGTATCTTCAAAGATGTCACAACATTAATGAGAAATCCATTTTTTGAAAATAGAGAAAGTGACTTATGATGCTAGCTCACTACATTCAGGAGTAGCTCCCATAGATGATACCAGTGGCAGCTCCTGCAGCAATAGTAGAACACCTCTAGCACTTTCTTCCATTTGAATCACTCCTATTGTTACTAATAATGATGGCAGCCATGTGTTAAAAGGCCCCCCCCATCCTTCATAGAAACAGCATACCACCTCTGAAACATATGAACATAGAGCCAAATACCCCTCAACCAACCCTGTTGCTGTTACAATGACATAGTCAATTTCTGAGATAATAGCCATTGACCAGCTGCCATGTAATGTGGTAGAACATGAAGGATTCAGGTGACTGCTGCTCTGCCTTGAACCTCAATACAGTATAATATACCATCAAGGAAATAGTTCTCCTCAACAGGGATTACAGATCTTTAAGATGTCATATGTAAAAAAAAACTCTGACAAGTTTTGACCAATGTACTGGGAGGGTGAAGCATCTCACAAAGGATATCTGGAAAAGCTCTCAGCTTGAACCCTTCATGTTTGTAATTGCATATTGGGCATGTTTTGCTGATAATTCATGTGAGGGCAGTGAAACACAGCTTGCTGTTCTAAGAATGTTTTGTTTTCCATCTGAACACAATTCATACAACATCAGTGAGGAGCTCAGACAACCAAGAAAACAGATGTTGCTCATATCCCATGGATTGTCATTTGGCTTTATAGTTGCAGATAGTGGATCAAACATAAGGAAGGCCTGGGGGGGGAGGGGGTTGTTCACATGTGCTGCTGTGTGCATTGTTCGATTTTTTTTCTGTAGAGCTTTTTTCCCATGGGGGTCTGGCAGGCAGGATTCGGCTACTCCTCAATGAGGGCTCTGATCTGCACTTTCCTGAGGCATCATATAGCCTGCCAGATTCCTCCGTTTTTTATTTTCTCCCCATTTCCCCATTGCTGGGGATTGCATGTCAGCATACAAATGTGGAGGTGTGTGTATGCTACAGACATCTTGCAGCACTCTCCTTCCTTGGGCGTCCTCTGTCTTACACTACTCTTGGCCTTCACGCAGGGGCAGTTGTTCAGTGGGAATGCCAAGCCTTCCACCCCAAGAGAGGAGAGGAGTCCTCTGGATGCTTGATCCTCTCCCTCCCTCCCTGGCTGACCCACAGTGACCCAGTCACAATGAAAACATGGGTTGCCGGCGTGGCAGGAGGTGCCTCAGCCCTGCACATCAGTGGACCGGCACTTGCAGTTGTTTTCTTGATGAGGACAGGGTCATTAAAGCTCTTGTTAGCACTGCTAAAAAGAATCTCCACTCATTTCAATCACTCAAGCAAAGCCCATCACTTGTTTGAAACAAGCATTTGTCAATGGTGAATATACCATCTCTTACTTGTATACATTTGTACTATATATTTATTGAGGCTATAGCAGATCAGATGCAGTGTCTCATTTTTTGTGCTATCCTGCTTTTACACATTGTAGGACTGTAATTACCCAGGATGGGGCAGCTGAGAGGAAATATCTACTTTTAAAGGGGCTTCAGCATTTTTTTATTGCACATTTTGTGATCTCCCACTACCAGCCGAGCTCAGTGGCAGTGATACTGACAATCCATGCTCCGTCCCACCATCTGTGGGATCATGCTGAGGAGCAGTGGGGGTTTAATTTTCTGTTTGTGTATTTGTTGCCTTTTTTGTGATCCCAAAAACCCACCCCTGAGGACACCAGCACAAGGACTAGATTCTAGGTTGGAGGTGTAGTAGTGCAAGTCTCAGCCAAGCATCTAACGTCATCCTCCCTTCACCGTAAATCCCATTCCACTGCCTGTGCATCCACAGGAAGTGGTACTAAGGCAGTGTAGTAGTTCTCCCCCCATTGGAGGAGGAGAACATCCTATGGGATGCTCAAACCTCCTCCTCTGGCCAGCCCCAAATGACCCAGGTTCATTCACTAATCTCGGTCACTGACATCATGGGCAGTAGTCCTACTGCCATGCTGATGGGCCGGCTGGGCTCCCACGTTTTGACCGCAAATGTCCAACAGTATTTTTATGACCTGATGTTATGATCAAGACAAGTGGAATATTTAAAATCCCATCCAAATGTATGCTGTGCAACTGTGGAAACAAGTTTCAGAGTTGATTCAAAAAATGACACCTGCCATGTTCAGGAGGTGGGGTAACACAAGGGATGTGTTGAACATTACAGGTTAAAATCTGCAAAAATAAACTTACCGTATGAGTAAATGTTAGAACAATTCAAAATTTCCTCATAATTTACTTGTTTTTTTAATGTTTACCCCAAATTGTCAACATAATTTTTTATGACCATTCCTTCTGAGCATGAAATGCGTCATTTATAAAAAAAAGGGCTGAAAAGTCATTTTGCACCACAAGTGTGAAAACACATTTTGAGTAGGATTTCAGAAATGACAACTGTTGCAATCATGAGGTGGTATGAAAAAAATGACTATGTTAAAAATCTGGGGTAAGAATACAGAAAATTACCACAATTACAAGTGTACATTGAAAAATGTCAATCTACACTCATTACTTTGTTGTTTTTTTAAATTCTTACCAAGTATTTTCAACATAACCTTCTTATGACCTCACAAACCATTTTTATGATCCCGCCTTGAGAAGAAGGGTGGAGAAAATGTTCGAATCATGCTGAAAAGGTGATTTTGCACCACAAGTGTGAAAACACATTTTGGCCAGGATTTGAAAAATAACAGCTGTCACATTCAAGAGGTGGTGTGAAAAAATGGCCAAGCTGAAAGGTTGGGATCAGAATATTGAAAATTAGCATGCTTACAAGTGTGTGTTTAAAAATTTAAATGTAGGCTTTTAACTTTGTTGTGTTCTTATATTTTTACTGCAAATTTTCAACATAGCCTTCCTATGACCCCACCTCGTGAACAAGGGTGGAGGAAATGTTCAAATCCTGCCAAAATGATGATTTTGCACCAAAAGAGTGAAAACACATTTTGGACAAGATTTGAAAAATGACAGCTGTCACATTAATGAGGTGCTGTGAAGAAATGGCTATGTTGAAAATTTGAGATCAAAATACTGAAAATTATCAAAAGTTAACAGCATGCGATCATAAATTTCAATGTAGGCTCATAACTTGGTTGTTTTTAAATATTTTTACCACAAATGTTCAACCCAGCCATTTTATGACCAATATGCGAGGAACCCCCATTCCAGAGACTGAGGTAGGATTTTTTTTATGTTTGGTGGCACTGGGGGTGGGCTCCCCAGTGTTGCATGTGAAGGGAGGGTTTTCTTTATGTTTGGTGGCACCAGGATGGGCTTCCCATGGTCGCACAATGAAAATGGGCAGGGTGGGGGGTTGTAGCTGGCACTGAGGATTATGTTGGGGGAGGGAGAGACAACAGCAGGCTGATCATGACAGATCAGCTATGCTTGCTGGGTGGTATTTTGCAGATCAAAGTTAAGAACTGCCTTATGATTGAGCTTGCTCTCTTCTTTGATTTACATGAAGTTTCCACCCAGCAAGCCAGAACAGTGTCATGATCATCCTGGCTGATGATTGGTGTGACACTAATGAACCCCTTGCAGAATGTCCTACATTGGATGACATTGTCACACCTCTCAAAACCCTGACTATCATAACAAGATATTCACTTCCTTGTGCTTGGCAAACATAAAAATACAGGAGAACCACAAACTACCTTTCACAGACTAATAAAAGACAGTTCTACTAGGTGTAATTTGACTTTTGTTATGGTTTAAAACTGTTTGAACAAAAGAAAGTTGTCAGACAATACACCTTGGAAAATAAAATTGGTGATGCATACTGTAATTTATATCACTTTACCACAGTAGGCCATGCTGGAGTTTGTAATTTTATTCCTATAGCCATTTGAGGAAAGTAACAGAGAGGTGAGTGCAAATACAGTTACTCTCATCCAGGTGATACCCTTAATAAAAGAATTAAAAATATCACTTGAAACAGATTAAGGACAATTTAGAGACTATAGACAGTCCCATTGCACATGCTGCTACCACTGCTGGCACAAAAAGGATGCTTATCAGAATGCAAAAGGATTTGAACAATTGTATGATTAAGAAAGTTGATGAAACACCATGTATAATGATTCAGTCTGACCACTATGTTAAAGCAACAATCCTCATCTCACTACAAAAATCAAAGCAACTGCTGAATCATGATTACACTACTTTTCAGATAAACAGACAATAAATAATTGATAAAGTCCATTCTGCCATGGAACGAAGAACAGAATCACATTCACAACAGTATTTTCATAACACAGAATGGTATCAGGTGGCCCCTCCTCTGGTGTTCCAGATGTTTCTTCTTCTTCTTGCTCTTTACCCACTGTTCCAGGGTATTCTTCATTTTCATCACCATCATAAAATAGCAGTGTTTCACAATTGCACAGTTCAACTTCAGCTCTCTGGAGTCACTTGCAAGATGTCCTTGTTGCTTATGAATCCCTGTCTTCTAACAGCCTCAATACTGACCATTAATGAAATACACCTGGTAGAGTCCAATATTCATTGGAATGCAGATCCTTTGAAAGACTGGAAAGCCAAACAAAATATGTGACCTGCTTTAGTACAAACTGTTATTAAGTACATGAGTTGCACTCCTACTAGCATTTATTCAGAACGATTGTTTAGTTCAGCTGTTAATGTTGTTAATGACACAAGATCCTGTTTGTTACAAGAAGACACTGAGTGTCTGACATGTCTGAAAAGCAATAATCTTCTTACGGGGTATCTCAGTCATCAGGTCACACCATAGGAACTTCTCTGTTGGTGAAGCAGAATCCACATTCAAGACTTTCAGCAGCACAACTGGAGCCACCCACGCCAACGTCATCTTATGATGTCACCAATCCTACAAAGGCATGAGCAGCCCTGCTCCCTCTTTAGTTCTTTCCCATCATCTACTTGTTCACATGGGTCTCCATGGAAGCTCTGAAACAGTTTTGTGCCATTTTTCACTTACGACTTTTGTATACTTATTTGTTTTTTTCTAAAGTGATTCCTTTACCTCGATTATGTCAAGAGTTAATCAATCAATCAATCAATCAATCAAAATCTTTATTTATCCAGGTGAACATCATTGAGCAGTGCTCATTTGCAAGATGGACTTGGTTAGGTCAAGGTCATTTACATAAACATAGGACAATACAAGAAATACAATAAAAAATGAGGTGATACAAGTCATTAAGGATGCCAACACATAATGTATGTGAGGATAGGCATGATACATTGACAAGATTTCATATATTTACATGTGTATAGAAATAATAATGGGATTATGAATTCTGGTGAGGCGAATGTGTAGTTAGTGAATTAAATACATAATTGGGAGTGGGTCCCAGGGTGGTAGCCTGGGTAAAACACTGGCTGAACAACAGGACACAGTGGGTAATAGTACATGGAGTCCACAGTGAAGAAAGGAGGGTTACTAGTGGGCTACCTCAGAGTTCAGTACTGGGGCCAGTCCTTTATAATGTCTTTATAAGTGACATTACAGAGGGACTAGAAGGGAAAGTATGTCTCTTTGCAGATGACACAAAGATCTGCAACAGGGTTGATACACAAGGTGGGGTGGAAAGGATGAAAAGGGGCTTGGCAAGGTTGGAGGAATGGTCAAATGTATGATAGCTTAGATTCAACGCAAGGAAGTGCATAGTGATGCACCTGGGAAATAAAAACCCAGGGGAAGAGTACACAATGGGGGGTGAGATACTGACAACAACAAAAATGGAAAAGGACCTGGGGGTAGTCATATCAGATGACCTAAAACTGGGCCAGCAATGTAAGAAGGCAGTAAGCAGGGCTGGGAGGATACTGGGATGAATAGGGAGAGGCATCACCAGTAGAAACAGGAGGTTGTTGGCCCTCTGTACAGACAGTTGGTAAGACCACATCTGGAGTACTGTGTACAGTTCTGGAGGCCTCATCTCCACAAAGACATAGATAAGATAAGGTGGAGGCTGTCCAGAGGAGGGCAACCAAAATGGTGCAGGGTCTGCACCAGAAGACATATGAAGAAAGACTAAAGGAGCTTAAGATGTATAGCCTCGAGGAAAGGAGGGGGGAAGGACATGACAGAAACTTTCAAATACCTCAAGGGAATCAACAAAGTCCAAGAGGGTAGCATCTTTCAGAAAAAAAGATGTGCAAGAACAAGGGGGCACAATTTGAAGATAGAGGGGGGACGGCTAAGAGGTACTGTGAGGAAGTATTTCTTCACAGAGAGGCTAGTAGATGCTTGGAACAGCCTTCCTGAGGAGGTCGTAGAGTCAAAAACAATGGAGGAATTCAAGAATGCATGGGACAGATATAAGGCAGTTCTAGTGGGGGGTAGGAGGAAGCAGGCTGTTGGTTAACTAGGATCTGCAGCTTATCAGTTAGGTAGGGAAATGGGCAGACTAGGTGGGCCATGCGGTCCTTATCTGCCGCCAAATTCTATGTTTCTATGTTTCTATTGTATAGTAAGGAATTTGTCAGAGGGGGAAGGAAGTAGACAACGGTGGGTGTAGGTAGGTAATGGGTAGTGGAGCTTTAGAAAAGGAGAGGAATTAAATGAGGTAGGGGAGGGACAGGATAGAAGGGGAAGGAGGGTGAAATTAGGTAGTGTTAAAAGTGAGGAGCATAGGATGCGGCAATGGGCATAGCACTAACTTTTAGGGTGGGGAAACCTGTAACATTAAAAGTAGGAATTGCAGAATATATAGAGAGATTAATGAAGAAGGAATGAGATTAGTGGGAGGAATGTTACAGGATCATATGCCAAAGATATAAGATGGGACAGGTTTAGAGGTGACACGGAGGGAATAAATTCATACTAATGATATCGAAAACAATTGCGCTGTTCCTTGATAAGCCTTGAGTAGAGGGATTTATAGGACACAATGGATATAGGTATACTCAGTTTTAATGTTTTTTGCACCTTGTTCCATAGGGAGGGTAACATGAAGCTAATGGCTGTCCTTCCAAAATGAGAATTGATTTTGGGCACTTTGAACAGGATGGAAAAGTAGCTTCTTAGGGCATACTTACTTATAGTGTTTTGCGTGAAGCAGTCTGAGACATATAGCGGTAATTGCTTGGATATAACTCTGAATGTCCATAGAGCAGTGTTTCTGTCCCTCCTGAACTGAAGCAAAGTCTGTGCCACTGCTGCATATAGGGAGCAATGATGAGTGGTGAGCAGAAGTCCTGTAATAAACCTCTGTGCCCTATGGTACAGCGTATCCACTTTTGCAAGGTAGGAGGTGGGGCAATGACTGTATAGGAAATCAGCGTAGTCGATCACAGAAAGAAATGTGGCCTGGACCAACCTTAACTTAGCATTACTTGTGAGAAAGTGTTTGATCCTAAAGTAAAGACTAAGTCTCTGACAAAGTTTTTTCAGTAGTTCTTCCATGTGTTCTATGAAGGAAAGCCTGTTGTTGAGCCAAACTCCCAGGTACTTGAATTTTGAGACAAATTCTAGGTTTTCACCACAGATTGTAGATACATGTGGAAGCGTAATTAATCTTTCAACTTCTCTCTTCCATTGCTGCCACTGCAGAAAGAGGATTGCCTCTACAGACGTACACTCTCTCTGTGTCTGCTGTCTTGGGCTTGACCATGAAGTCTCCGACTGTGAGCTCTGCCAGAAGTTTAATCAAACAACCCTCAGGTGAGGCAAAAAGGCACTTAAAATTTACCTTCTGGATAAACAGTCAGCCAGTTCTGGGCAGGGGTTCTCAGGGGTCCCTCCTTCCCAGTTGCCAGCAGGGTTGTTGAACTCCAGACCATTAAGGCCCAAGACAAGTTCTCAAGGAAGAGTCACAAAAAAGACTGAGATCAGCACTGCTCCCACCAGTGGCAGTTCTGCTCCCCGACAGCCTCCTCTTCTTCATCATGGGGTACTCCAGTGACTACAGCTGTGCTGATACATAGATCTGCTGTCCAGGTCTCTGTCCCTGTCAGACCCATACCCACCGCATCTGCACCTGATACCAAAGGTGGCTGGTCATTGACCTCTGATTTGTTGACCCCCTCTTTGTAGCAATGAGATCATCGTCAATGGATCTCCCATCTAGAACTGATGTCTCCCCAGTCCCTCGGGCTACGGGCTCTTCAGGTTGTCAGGGCCCTTCTGGTGGGTCATCACTTCCTGCGCTTTCAATCCCCCCTCCATTGACACAGTCTTCTACTGTCATCAACCTCAGTGATATTTTGACTAAATTCACTATGGCTTTGGTCCACCAGATAGGCATATATAGGCCTACATTGCCTGCATCATTGATGGCAACATCGCCATCGACTTCAACCCAGCCTTCATGGGTTGCCCCCATGGGCCCATCATCAGCTCCTTGGTTGTTGGACCTGAAATTGAAACAGGTTGACGTCGAAGAGGAGTACCATCCAGATCTTATTCTTCCTGATGAGGAAGAGGAAGAGAAAGAACCCATCTCCATATACAGATCCACAGCCTCCTCAGTGAGTGAGGACTCTGTCAAACATACCCCTAGATTTCCTTCAAAGGACACTACCTTCTTCAATATTCTGAAGCAGTTGTCATCAGCTATGAGCTTTCATATTGAGGAGGAGGAGGAAGATGCCATCAGAAAAGACCTAGTGCATTTCCTGAAGATCCCAGAGTCTCCTCCCAATATCATGCCTCCTATTTTGCCTGTTCTGAAGAATACTACTGCTGCAGCATGACACAGGCCTGACAAGGTTCCAGCCATGCCCCACAGGGCTGATGAACATTATCATGCCCATCAGGATTTTCTGCCTTATACTGCCCGACCTGAAACGGATTCTGTGGTAATAAAGGCAGCTCATGACAGGTCTAAGGTGCCTAAACACCTCAGCCCCCCCCCCCCCCCCCCCGAAAAGGAGCCTCTCACACTTGATCTCTGGGGTGAGAGGGTTTTTGCCTCTTCCACCCTTGAGCTAAGGATTGCCAAGTACCTTTATCATATGGTTAAGTACCAGAATACCAACTGGAAGAAGGGCAAGGCTGCTGCCCAGGCCTTTCCAGATGATACCCAAAAGCAGAAGCTTCTTAAATGCTTAAAAACTGCTGAAGATGTTAGCAAGCACCTCTTGCAGACCCTCTACAAAATCTCGGATACTATTGCCAGGGCTGCTGCCACCAGCATTTGCCTCCATAGGCACTCCTGGCTAGGGTCTCAGACTTTGCTGCGGATGTCCAACAAAAGATGCTGAATACCATCTTCAGTGGCCCAAAACTGTTTGGGCCAGATGTCCCAGGACATCATTAATGATTGGCAGGCATCTGGCAGAGCTATTAAAGCTGTCCATTTGCTCTATCAGCTGCAGCCAAAGAGAAGGCAGTGCCCTCCCATTTGTAAGGGACCAACAGGCAAGGAGCAGCCTCTCAGTTCCAAGGCAAATGCAAAATCTCCACCACCTTAACCACTCTTTCCACTGCAGGGGCCACAGCCAAGCACCCTATAAGTCACAGGCCAGCCCCAGGGACTGGATCCACCTCTGCTGGACTCCTTGCCAGTCCTCCTCTTCTTGTCCATGATCAAGAGGTGCTGGTTGGAGTTCGGTTCTCCCTCAATCTTAATCAATGGAGAACCATCACATCAGATGCCTGTATACTTCAAATCTTAGAAAGGGGGTCACACTCCAGAGCTCACTGAACAACCCCCAGAAACTCCTTCTTTGCCTTCTAACTACCCCCGGCCAACCTTTCTGTTCTCCGGGAAGAGGTGCAGGCCCTACTGCACAAACAGGCCATTGTACCAGTGCCCAGATGCTAAAGGAACAAAGAGTTTTATTCCAGGATCTTCCTGGTCCCCAAATGAACTGGGGATCTGAGGCCCATCTTAGACCTCAAGGACCTCAATCTGTATGTCCAGTACAAAAAGTTCCAAATGGTAACTTTGCCAGGCCTCGTGCCCCCTTCTCAAGCAGGGTGACTGTCTGTGTTCTCTGGACAGTTGTTTTATATTTATTTTAGTCTTTGGCAACCAGGTAAGGCCCACTAGGCACAAGTGCCTGTTTTCAGGGGCGACCTGGGAGCACTGGGTGGTTAAGTGACTTACTCAGAGTCACACAGTATACAAGTGAAAGTTGTGAGAATCAGACTCAGGTCTGGTCTGCTGGATGTATCAAGCTCGTTCACACCTCATTCCTCTAACCTCTAGGCTATACCGTAGGACGCCTACCTGCACATCTCAGTATTTCCACCCCACAGGAGGTTCCTCTGTTTATTTTTGCAGGACGAGCATTATTAATTCAAAGTGCTGCCCTTTGGCTTGTCCTCTGCGCAATGAGTCTTTACTAAGTACTTAGCAGCAGAAGCTGTGGCTCTCAGAAGGGAGGGCTGTACATTTTCCCTTATTTGGATGATTGGCTCCCAAAGGCCCTGTCCAGAGAACAGTTCCTATGGACTCTGGAGAGAAGTCTTTTGTTATTTCTCTCCCTGGGCATTACGGTCAATTTGCCAAAGTCTGTCCTAGTCCCATCCCAAAAGCTGTAGTACATACGGGTGGTTCTAGACTCAGTGCAGGGAAAGGCCTTCCTGCCTCAGAACAGGGCAGAGTGCCTCATTACCCATGTTCAGGAGGTCACTGAGAGCTGTTATGTCCCTGCAAGACTGTACATGAGGCCATTGGGCTCATGGCAGCTACCATCCCCACTATTCCACTGACCAGGCTGCACATGAGCATCCTCTTGTGGACTCTCTAAGTACAACGGGACCAGCACATGGACGAATTAGATCAGTTGGTGCTGCTCTCCTCCCCTGTCTGCAAAGTGCTCCAGTGGTTGATGGACCCCCTGTCTGCAAGGGGTCACCTTCCAGATCTCCCTCCAGCAGATCCTCATCACAGATGAAACAGGTGGGTTGGGAGGCTCATCTGGGCCTCTTTCAAATTCAGGGTTCTTGGTCCCAGATCAAAACCTCCCTGCACATCGATTTCCTGGATATGCGGGTGGTCCTGTATGCCATGCAGGCGTTTCAGAATCATCTCCTCCCGGGCCAGCTGTTGATTCAATCAAACAACCTCAGTGTCATGTATTACATTGATAGTCGGGGGGGGAACACATTTATATCCCCTGTTCAGGGATGCCATGAGAGTGTGGTACTGTGTGTTGGACCACGGACTAACTCTCTCAGTGGTTCACATCCCAGGAGTGTTGAACACTCTAGTGGACAGTCTCATCTAGATGCAGTCCAGCATGAATTACTGAGAGCTCTTCTCATCCATCACAGAAGATCTGTTAGACTGATGGTGTCATCCAGAGTTCACACTTTCTGCATCCCCATTCAACTCAAAACTGCCAAATTTCTTCTCAGTAGATCCAGGGCCTGGAGTTTTCTGGCAAGATGTGTTGTTCCTCTCCTGAAGCGAAAGGTTCCTTTATGTCTTCCCTCAATTTCCTATGATTCAGAGCATGCTAATCAGGCTGCAGATGGAGGAGGCCAGCATGATCGTGGTAGCTCCATTCTGGCCTCATCAGCTATGGTTCCTATTACTACAACAGCTGGCGGAGGAGCCTCTGGTCCCTCTTCCTCTCTTCAGGAATCTGTTGATCCAGGCTCAGGGGACCCTAATCCATCCCAACCTCAAGTCACTCCATCTGCATGCCTGACTTCTGAGGATGCAGCCATCGCCAGATTTGGGGTTTCCAACAGGGTAGCAGATCTTCTAGTGGCCACTTGGAAACCCTTCACTCGAGCCACGTATGTCATGAAGCGAAAGAGGCTTGCCATCTGGGCTGCCAAACATAAGTAGGATCCTTTCACTTGTTCAGTGAACCATACTATGGACCACCTGTTATCACTGTCAGATTCAGATCTCTTGTACTCCTCCCTCAAGGTGCACCTTCGGCTATTTCAGCCTTTCATGAGCCAGTAGGTGACCACACCATAGCTCAGCTGGATGTTTCCCATACTTTCCTGAGTGGCATCCTGTATCTGAAATGCCCAGTCCATTCTCCTGTCCCAGCCTGAGATTTGAATTTAGCTTTGGAGAAGTTGACTTTGTTTTCTTTTGAGTCAGCCATAACTTGCGAGCTACACTTTCTTTCTTGGAAAACATTATTTTTGGTTGCTATTACCTCTGCTCAAAGGATTTCTGAGCTGCAGGCCCTCTGGTGCAAGGAGCCTTAATTGATTTTTCATAAAGATATGGCGTCTTTGCGCACGAATCCTAATTTTCTTCCTAAGGTGGTGTCTGAGTTTACCCTGAATCAATCTATCCACCTTCCAGTTTATTTTCTTGAGCGTGCCAATACAAGGGACATACTGCTCCATACGTTGGATGTGCACAGAACTCTGAAGTATTACCTGCTCTGGATTAAGACATGCAGAAAGTGGAAGCAGCTCTTTGTTTCTTTCACTCCAGGTAGAGAGGGCATTCAGGTTTCTAAACAGTGTTTGTCTTAATGGTTGGCAAATTGCATTGTGTTCTGCTACAATAAGTATGGCAAAGAGTTGCTAGGAGCAGTGAAATCTCATTCCAAAAGAGGCATGGCTACCTCTGTGGGCTTTTTAAAAGGGGTCTCAGCCACTGATATTTGCACGGCTGCCACCTGGAGTACCATCCATACTTCCACCAAGCACTACCATCTGGACATTGCCTCAAGAGCCCAGGCAGGATTTGGAAGGTCTGTGCTGCAGGGCCTCTGTTCTTGAGCTTACGTTGGCCTTCCTCCCAGACTGCCTTGTTGCACCTGTAACTGCTTGGGACTCATTCTTATGGTGTGACCTAATGACTGAGATACCCACAAAGAAGATAGAACAGTTTCATAAGAATTTACCATAAAAGTACACCTTCGAGGGGATCTCAGTTATCAGATCTGTCTTCCCTCCCACTGTTTTCCTTCTTTTTTGGTGGGGGATCTCTCCTGGAACTGGTTATATGGTGTATCCAGCCTTTCCTATGGGCATTGGCACCTCTCTCTCTCTCTCTCTCTCCTCAGTCCATCATGACTTGGGATACGTTCCCTTTGTCTCCAGGGGAAAGAACTGAGGAGGGAGCAGGGCCACTCATGCCTTTATAGGGTTGTTGACATCAGAAGACAATGTCGGCATCAGCGGACCCAGTTGTACTGCTGAAAATATTCTGTGTGGATCCTGCTTCATTGATGGTGAAGTTTCCCTTGGTGTGACCAGATGAGTGAGATCCCCTCTAAGATCTACTGTTACAGTAAGTTCTTACATAACTGTTCTTTCCTAATTTAAATTTCAGCTGTGATACCTGAATGAAACCTATTGACTTTGAGCGGGTCCTCTCTGTAAATCACTTTCCTCCACTGTGCCTATGGTAAACCTCTTTTGTGAACGGGGTCTACTAATTAATAGATGAGGCATGCATGAGATTGTGGCAATAAGTCAGGATAGGATGGACCAGGACAGAATTACTTGAATGACCATAATGAGCACAGAGAAATGTAAAATATAATAACATCAGTGGGACTACAGTCCATATAATAAACTGTATTTCATGTCCCAAGCTTACTTGGTAGGATTACTTATCTGATTTTTTTTCATTTAATATACTTTATTAAGTTTTTGTTAGTTATTTAGAGCAACACAGTACAAAACCAAAAAGGGGCCAATTCAAAACAAAAATATACTTATCTGATTTTGATGGTAGTGTACTGCTGCCTACTACATATCAACTGTAAAAATATTATTTCAGCATATGAGTATATTGTAGTGTAATGCTAATACTGTAGACACTGTTTTTCTAACTAGTCAATTAATAAATTCATTGTTATGTTTGCTTGTGCACATGCGCAAGAAACATTTTGGCACAGCTTAGGAGAGAAGCGGGGTTTTGGAGGTGCAGCACTGTGGGGGCCAATGCCCCCAGTGCCTTTTGAGGATTCGACCACTTTCCCCAATCTGGCAACACACTGCTGCTGACACTAGTTCAGCCAGCATACCACCATATTGAAAGGAATCCGCTGCTGCAATGATGGATTGACCCATCATTGTAGGGTGGTACCTTGCCGTCCGCATGTCTACCCAGTTCAATTGCCGACAGGGAATCCCACTCCCTGTTGCCATACTGTAACCCCCTTCTGCATTTTTTGTGTGCTGAGGGGGTGCCCAATCCCCATCGACATCATGCCCCCCCCAACAGTCTTTCTTTGACAATGGGGGGGGCCCAAACCCTGTCAGCTTCAGTTCTTCCCTTCCCAGTTCAATTTGCTGATGGGGGAGACCACTCCCCATTGGCATAATGTTCCCCCCAATTTGTTGTGTGCCAAGAGGGTTGCCCAATCCTACTTGGCTCTGCCCCCCTGGTATGTGCTGATGGGGCTTCCAATCCCCCATCGGCTACAGCCCCCCAAAAAAATACTCAGGTGGCATGCTGAGAGCCCACCCCAACATGCCAAATGTCCCTGTAAAAAGAAAACCATACCACAATGTTTTTCTTTTTTTTTCCCCTGTAAAACAGAAAACTGTCTCTTGTTAAGTTTGGTCGCCCCCCAACCCACGCCCACCTTCTATGCACCCTGCCTCCCCACACACACCCTCACCCCATACTTACCTCTGGAGCCCAGCTCAATGATCTTTGGTGGACTGGAAATACGTCTGCACTCTTGAAAGCCAACCGCAAACTGAAGAAATGCCAGTAAGCTGCATAATGGCATAAATAGGGTTTTTTTTTCAACTTTGGTGCATATCTTGGGCATTTTTAGGAATTTTGGCACCATATTTTCAACATGGGGTTATTGGGACCCCTCCTCATGAATTCAGTCACTGTCATGGTGTTATTTGGTCCCAAAAGGTGATTCCATGGCCACTGCGTGGAATCACCTTTCAGGACCGATTAATGAAACGTCAGTGCCAGTGTTCATGAGGTGAGCTCTCAAAAAGCCTATGTTGCAAATTTGGTGGAAAATCCAAAAAATTACTGTTTTACAAGCTTGTGTTGTGCAGTTTCTATGCATGCGCATACCTTTGTGAATCTAATATTTTCACTCCAGATTTTCAACATTGACATTTTTCTATCCCTTCTTATGAACAGTATAGCTATCATTTTTCACATCCTGACTGAAATGTTTTTCTGCATTTCCAGCGCAGAGTATTTTTTTTTTATTTAGTTGTTTAACCAGGTATAGCACACTAAGCTGAAAGCTTTTTTACAAGAGCAACCTGGGAGCACAAGGAGGTTAAGTGACTTGCTCAGGGTCACACAGTACACAAGTGGAAGCTGTGGGATTCAAACCCAGGTCTGGTCTGCTAGATTTGCAGCCTAGAGCCTTAGACCACTGCGCTATACTGCCTCCAATAGCAGGTCACTGTGGGAAATCATTGTTTGGGAAACATTACAAAAATCACAGTGACAGTATTCATGAGCAGAGGTCCTAAAATACCTATGTTGAAAATGTGGTGATGAAAGTCCATAAAATGACTGTGTTATGAGCATGCATTGTGGAGTTTTTACAAATGCTCGGAAGTGCACAAATTTATAATATTTTCACTCCAGATTTTCAACATTGGCATTTTTCCACATCTCCTTATGAGCAGTACAACTGTCATTTTTCATATCCTGCCTGAAATATTGATTTGCACATCTGGTGCACAATGGCACAGTCGCTGTGGGAAATTAACGTTTTGGACAGATGAAGAAAATCATAGTGACAGTGTTCATGAGCAGAGGTCACAAAATGCCAATGTTGAAAATCTGGTGAAATAATTCCACTGAATGACTGAGGTACAAGCATGTTTTATGCAGTTCCACGTACGCTCGAAACTTCGAGCATTTTTAATATTTACACTGCAGATTTTCAACATTGCCATCTCTTGCTGACCTAGTGGCATGGAGGGATGAGGCATCATGCCTTACCTCCTGCCATGCCAGTGTTCCGTATTCACAGTGTAAGCAGGCCACCGGGGGTTGACTGGGAAGGGAGAGGATTGAGCGTCCTGAGGACAGCTCTCCTCTCCCAGGGAGGGGGTGGGATGGAGTCTGCTGCATGCCTGACCACAGCAGAGGCTGGGGACCAGCTCCAGTGGCTTCCACTTAGGGGGCAGTTATGGGACAGATGCCTGATGTGTCCTGTATGGAAGCGTGCAGTGCTCGGCCATTGGCGTCATTGCACGCCACCGTGCTGCACTCAAGGAAGGGGAGAAAATCTGAAAAATGGCTCCTCAACATGATGAATGCTGGTTGCTGCATGCCCTGCTCCCACACTTGGCAGTAACCCTTGCACCAGATCCATTCCAGTGGGTTGAGGGATTCCCACCGCCCCGTCATGGAGGGCAAGCCGTGGAGTAAACTGGAGAGGTAAGCTGCAAGTGGGAGATGGGGCTGGGAGACTTGGCTGGAGGGAGGGCCCTAGGGGAGGTAGGAGAAAAAGATTAACTGCCAAAAAACATTGCCATCTCTTCACATCTCCCTATGGATGGTACAACTGTCATTCTTCACATCCTGCCTAATCTGTGTGTTCGCACATCTGGCACAGAATGGCACAGTTACTGTGGGAACTCAAAGTTTGGGACACATTAACAAAATCACACTGCCACTGTTCTTGAGAAGAGGTCACAAATGCTTTCATGAGAAAGGAGGGTGAGGTGAAATGCTGTGAGCATTATGGGCAATGACCCAAAGGCACACCCCAATGCCTGTCCATCTCTGCAGGGTGGAGGTGGGATTGGCATGAGTTCAATACTTCACTGCCACTCCTATTCTGCATCTGTCTAACTCCTGCATTCCAATGCTAATATCAGCAAGCAAACATTTGGGATTGACAAATGCTAGTTTATAGTATGATGTAATACTACATCTCAGATGCAGTGACTAGCTGGGCTTAGATTATATTTTATATACTTATAGTATTTGTCACTGGCAGCAATTGTTATTAGGAACTAGGAAGGATGTATTATGTGTGTCATCAGGTGCACACAGCAGTGGCACACTGTTTATTTTATTATGGACTGCACTTGACTGATGTGACTGCCTGTCTCATGGTCAGTAAGATATCTTTAATTTCTGGTTTAAAAGATGTTGCTGAATAGAAGTAGTAGAAAACAGTACCACCTGCTTAACCAGGTTGTGTTCTATACCATAGTTACACTGGGACATGTAATTCAGCTGCATCACATGGGCATGGTAGGTGGGCACTTATTGCTGCTCATTAATTATTTTGTTTTTGGCCTGGTCTCCTCTGAAACAGCCAGCAAAATAATCTCTCTCTCTCTCTCTCTCTCCTTCTCTCTCTCCTTTCCTTTTCTCCCTCTCTCTTTCTCTCTCCAATCATTCACAGACCTAAGCAGGTATGCCACCGATGGAGGCCATGAAGAAGTTACTGATTGCTTTAGCAGATTTACTTAGTTTTTCATACAAATAATGAATCAAATTATTCCCTTTGAGCATCTGCATTAAATATTACAAATTGTGGCCACTTTTAATGCATTTTATCATATTTATTCAAATATTTATAAACAATCAGAACTAATCAGGACCAGTTAGAACCCTCCCCACCATGTTCCAGTTCTTATTTAATAAGGGTCAAAACTTCATTAAGTTCTTCTAACCCTAATTCCTATACATGGTATATGGCAATCCAAAGGGTCCTGTAGGAAACAATGGTTAGATTTAAAAAGAAATAAAAACAATCATACTCTAGCTATAGACTAGCTCAGCCATACCTGCCACCTGTAAATACAGAATTACTAAAAGTCGGTTTTACTGGATGGACTATTACAGAAGAATGTGTCATTGTAATAAACATGCATGAATCAAAACTGTTTAAATTACTTACTTATTATGAGAGACAAAATGAATTTCTAACTTATATATTTGAATACATCATTTATCCCAAATAGTAAGTTTTTTAGTCCCTGTACTTACCTATTATACTAAAAGTCACATATTATCAACAGATAGCAGACTAAACATTAGGAGAGATTAAAAAATAATGCTTAAGGTCCAGTTGCACTAAAGACTGAGGCACTGAAGAATGACTTACCTCATGCCATGCTGATGACCCAAGTTTGAGAACAAGTTTGGGTTGTCAAGGGTTGTGGGATGAGAATGATAGAACCATGTAGAGTGCTGATTATTGAGCGTTGCACTTTTTAACTACTCAATAATAGCGCTCCACAAGAGAGCGAATGGTGCAATACATTAGATCGCTATATCCTGTATAGCGAGTATAACAAGGAGCTGTACTCACTACTACAGGATATAGGATCCTGTGCTGCCAACTCCTGTTGAACTGCTCACATAGCGTAGTGGTGCATACCACCACTTGTGATATAAGCAGACTCAGGTTCGGGTCCAGCTATGGGCAAAATAATGTTATTTCGTTTTCAATCCAGTAACTTGCCCCATGATCCACACCCCCCCTTGGAGCTTGTTATTTAAGTTTGCAGGGTGTGAGGGGCTTGCCCCCCACAAGGGGGGTTGCAGGGGGTGCAGCCCCTGCATAAATTTTTTTGTGTGTTCGTTTTTAAAGTATTGTTTCGACTGTCACTATTTGCGATGGTCAGTACAATATCCATCGCCCTTTTGACTATGGTCTCATATTTGTTCGCTTTATGTGATAGGCAGTCTTTCAGACTTGCCTTTATCACATAAAACATGAGAATGGATGTAGTGGCAACCAGGCAGCTCTCCTCTCCTGGACTGAGGAGGCTGGCTTGCTGACTCAGCTCTTGGCTGCCACTAGGTGGAGGTCTAATGGCAGAGCTGAACTTCTGAGAGGCAGATGCAAGTGTTTCTGGGTGAGGGGAGAGCCACAGGTTCTGGGAAACATGTACACCTCCACTTGCATGTGCATCTCATGTAACCTGGATAGAGATGCAGTGAATTTAAAATCTGCCTACAAAGTGAATGCTAAGAGGCCACTTTGCGTTGGCACTACGCTACATGGAATGCCCCATAGGAAATGTTCACTTCGCCTTATTATTATTACTTCTCGTTGTCATTCCATTTTAAATGTGAAGTAAGGCAGAGTGACAGCAATGTTGGCTGCACCCCACCCACACAGTCATCAGAATTAATGTGCATCCCCACAGTGCTACTGTCTTGTGTCTAGAAAACTCCCAAGTGCTGACGAGGTGAAATGAAAGCATAACAAGAAATACAAAGTCTCCCAGAATTAATGGTGCACTCAGTCATGTGTGCAGTGGTCTCAAAGTCACCAGAATGAATGTGCATCTCCAAAATGCTACTGTCTTGTGTCCAGACTCCAGAAAATTCCCCAGTGCTGATGAAATGCTACTGTCTTGTGTCCAGAAAATTCCCCAGTGCTGACGAAGTGAAATGAGAGCGTAACAAGAAATGCAGTCTCCCAGAATTAATGGTGCACTGCAAATGCACAGCCAGATTAAGACTGCACTGCGTACTCAAGGGGTGCATACGAAAAGTTGCAACAACACCTAACTAGTGCACACAAGTCACAAATCCAAATCTAGAAAGGAATACACTTTGCCAGTTGGGGATTAGTGCATGGCAGTAACAATCCACCACCAGTAAAGATACTACAAAGCAGTATAAAAAATTCATGCAGGTACGGTGGATAGCAGGTTCACACTGCTGCAATTACTCTATGGCACAATAAAAGGTGTCTGATTTAATGGCACGCATTGCGCACACACACTAAAAGTAATGCGTAGCAAACTGAAAACCTTTAGTAATATAACCAAATGTTTAAAACAGACAAATTATACACTGCTGCATCACAACAATCAGCGAAAAAAAATGTCAGAAATTACTGAAAATATTACTGTGTACACATTAACACAGTTATACAAGAAAAATATAACCAAAACAGAAAGACCGCTTTTTTCTCCCAGTTAATGTACCTACACCACAAATACGCCCTTCCCCAAAGCACACTTCACAGTATACAGACTGACTGAAACATAGAAACAGAGACTTTGACGGCAGATAAGGACCGCTTGGCCCATCTAGTCTGCCCATTTCCCTACCTACAGGATAGGCCGCAGATCCTAGTTAACCAACAGCCTATTTCTTCCTACCCCCCATAAAAATTGCCTTATGTCTGTCCCATGCATTCTTGAATTCTCCCACAGTTTTAGACCCCACAACCTCCTCAGGAAGGCTGTTCCATGCATTCACTACCCTGTCTGTGAAATAATACTTCCTCACATTGCCCCTGAACCGCCCTCCTTCTATCTTTAAATTGTGTCCCCTTGTTCTTGCAAGTCTCTTTATCTGAAAGATGCTACCTTTTTGGACTTTGTTGATTCCACTGAGGTACTTAAACGTTTCTATCATGTCTCCCCTCTCCCTTCTTTCCTCAAGGGTATACATATTAAGCTCCTTTAGTCTCTCCTCATATGGCTTCTCTTGCAGACCCTGCACCATTTTAGTTGCCCTCCTCTGGACTACCTCGATCCTGTCTATGTCCTTGCGGAGATGGAGTCTCCAGAACTGGACACAGTACTCCAGATGAGGTCTCACCAACTGTCTGTACAGAGGAATAACAACTTCCTGTTTTCTGCTGCTGATGCCTCTCCCTATACATCCCAGGATACCCCCAGCCCTCCCTACTGCCTTCTCACATTGCTTGCTAACCTTAATGTCATCTGATATGATTACCCCCAGGTCCCTTTCCTTTTTTGTTGTTGTTACTACCTCCCCACCCATTGTGTATTCTTCCCCTGGGTTCTTGTTTCCCAGGTGCATTATTTTTCACTTCTTTGCATTGAATCCTAGCTGCCATACTTCTGACCATTCCTCCAACCTTGCCAAGTCCCTTTTCATCCTTTCCACGCCTCCTTGTGCATCAACCCTGTTGCAGATCTTTGTGTCATCTGCAAAAAGGCATACTTTTCCTTCCAGTCCCTCTGCAATGTCACTGATGAAGACATTAAAAAGGACTGGACCCAATACTGAACCCTGCAGTACCCACTAGTAACCCCTCTTTCTTCAGAGTGGGCTCCATTTACAATTACCTTCTGTGTCCTGTTTCCCAGGCTGCCACCCTGGGACCCACTCCCAGGCTGGTTAATTTGACTATTAATCTTTGTGTGGGACTGGGTCAAATGCCTTGCTAAAAGCCTAGGTAGGCCATGTCCACAGCCCCTCCCTGGTCTACTACTTTGGTCACCCAGTCAAAGAAATCTATTAGATTCGTCTGACATGACTTTCCCGCTGTGAATCCATGCTGCCTTGGGTCCTGTGCTCCACTGGCCTCTAGGTACTCAATAGTTATTTCCTTCAGAAGTGATTCCATCATTTTCCCTACCACAGAGGTCAGACTGACAGGTCTGTAGTTTCATGCCTCTGTCTTGGTCCCACTTTTGTGAAGGGGAATCACATCCAGCTTCCTCCAGTCCTCGGGTACCACACCATCCTCCCATGATTTATTAAAAGAGTAGCCAGTGGTTTCACTAGTTCCTCCTTAATTCTTTTTAATTCTGGGGTGAATTCCATCAGGACCCATTGCTTTGTCCACCTTCAGTTTTAGGAGTTCTTGCAGAACCCTTTCTTCTGTGAAAGGACTGGGATCGACCCCCCTATCAAGAGTGCTTCTGTTAATTGGATTAAGCACTTCCCCCTCCTCTTTTGTGAATACTGAGCAGAAATATTCATTCAGTATCCCTGCTTTTTCACTGTCCCCCTCTGCCCACCCACCATTCATTCTAGTCAGCCTAACTATCCCTCCCTTTGTCTTTCTACGCTCACTGATGTACCTATAAAAGGTTTTATCCCCCTTCTTAACTGAGTTGGCTATCTTTTCCTCAGTTTGGGCCTTTGCTATTCTGACTTCCCTCCCTGCTTCCTTCTGCCTTAACTGGTGCAGCTCTCTGTCCTGCTCCTACTGTGTTTCCTTATACTTCCGGAATGCTATCTTTTTCTTCCTGACTTTCACAGCCATCTCTTTTGAGAACCATAGTGGCTTTTTCTTTCATTTTGATTTGTTTATTTGCTGCACACAAAGGCTTGTTGCCTCTGTGATGGCAGTTTTGATGATTCCCCATTGTTGCTCCACACCTCCTTCTAGCCTGTTTGCTAGTGCTTTTCTGAGGCACTCTCCCATCTTGCCAAAGTCAGCCCTCCTAAAGTCCAGTACCCTCACTTTTGTATGGCTTGACTCTGTAGCTGAGTTTAACGTGAACCACACTGTTTGATGGTCACTTGTCCCAAATGGCAACCCACTTCTAGATCTGAGATTCTTGTGCATGACTGTTCAAAATTAACATTCAAAGTCCACACACAACAATAATCACTCAATGATATGAGCACAGAAGGGTTTCTTAGTAAATTTTGAGCAAAATAAATGACTCAAAAAGGCATTTTAAACAGCTTTTAGAGGTTTTGAATTGCAGAGCTCTGACAGTAAATTGTCTCCAGCTACCACTACACACACACACTACCCAGGCCAGAACTAAGGCTGTGCAGAACAATCTAGAGCTCATGTGACCTGTAATCCCATGAATCACTACAGAATTTCATTTGGAGCTCAATTACAAGGTGAAGTGAGGCGAATTACATTGATCTTAAATGTACTTCACCTTAAAATTGGTGGAGGTAGTTGTTTGGGGAAGGCAGAATAACCCAAAGTCATTGGTTTCAATGGACTTCACATTTCTCATTGTGAAGCGAAGTACTCCGCCTCACATGGTAGAGTACTCCGCGGGTTCCGTGTTACTTAATGAATCACTTCATGGAGCGAATTAGGGCCACTTCACCCACCACTACTTACAGTACTGTAACTCACATGCTGTTCAGGAAGAAACATGAATGACTATGGCTGTACTTGCCCGATGAGCTGCAGCACAAAACTCCCTGACTTAAAAGCATGTATTAATGAGTACAATGGTGGGGTGGTAAAGCCTGGAGAGATACTTCAAAACAGGCTTACAATACAACCAAGTGACTAAAAAAAATTGATGATTCGTGACATGATCATGAATCGTGAATTGTGTCTGCATTTATGACCATGATAACAAAGAATGTGATTCGGTGTCGATGGTGTGAGATAACCAATATGAAACTGCATTGGGAATGTGAATGGCGATGGCTGTACTTCCTTGATGAACTGTAGCTTAAAACTCCCCAACTTAAAAACATGTATCATTGAGTACAATGGAGGGGTGGTGAAACCTGGAGAGATACTACAAAACAGGCTTACAATACAAAGGCACAACACCTAACCAGTGCTCACCATCAAAAATTCAAATCTGGAAAAGAATACCTTTGCCTGTTGGGACGGGCCACAGGGCGGGGGGGGCAGTGTACTGCACTGCTGCAGTAACAGTCACTATTACTAGTACCAATAAAGATACCACAAAAAAGTACAAAAATCACACAGCTGCAGTGGATAGCAGGTTCACATTGCTCAAATTACTATGTGGCGCAATAAAAGGTGTCTGATTTGATGACATGCGTCACACACACTAAGTAATGCATAGCAGATTGAAAATTTCAGTAATATGATCAGATATTTTAAACAAACTAAAATTATGCACTGATGCACCCCAACAATCAGCAAAAAAATGGCAAGAATTATTGAAAATATTACTGCGTGTACGTTAACACAGTTATAGGAAAAATATCACAAAAACAGAAATAACTGTCTTTTTGTCCAAGTTAATCTACCTACATAACACCACAGATATGTCCCTTTCCCAAAGCACACTTCCACTGTCTCTCAGTACATACACTGAATGTTGTACATAACATTCAAAATCCTCACACAAACAATAAACGCTCGATTATATAAGCACAGGAGGGTTTCCTACAGTCGATGAACTAAATTTTCAGCAAAAAAAGACTCAAAAAGGCTTTTTTAACAGCTTTTAGAAGGTTTGAATTGCAGAGAGCTCTCAGAGCAGACTGTTTCCTACAGCTTCCTACACACTCTACCCCGAACAGAGGCTGTGCAGAACAATCTAGAGCCCATGTGACCCAAAATCCCATGAATCGCTGCAAACCTCATCTTTGGAGCTTAAAAATAAGGCAAAGTAATGAGAAGTCATTGTTTTCAATGGACTTCACTTTACCCAATGTAAATGAAGTACTCAATTTGCGTTTGAGGCACTCCTTAGAATTCGCCTTACTCCGCTGAATCACTTTGCAGAGCGAAATGGGGCCACTTCGCCCATCTCTAAACCTGGACATGGGAAATAAAACAGAAAAAGAGACATAAAGGCTTGCTGGTGCACTGTGCGCCTCCTTGGACATGCATCAGCACTCTGATGCCTCAGTGCTTTACGGATATATATACGGAGGGGGAGAACTACCCCACCATGTGGGTCAATCTGTGGAAGAACATGTGCAGAAGCCAGCCCAATGGAGGTGGCATCTAGTCTGGGGCAGGTGGAGATGGATCAGCCAGCAAACCCGAGGTTTAAAAGCTAGATGAAGAAAAAAAAATACTAAATAAGCATTTGTCAATGCCAAATGTTTGCTTGCT
Source organism: Neoceratodus forsteri (assembly GCA_016271365.2). Lineage (NCBI taxonomy): Eukaryota > Metazoa > Chordata > Ceratodontiformes > Ceratodontidae > Neoceratodus > Neoceratodus forsteri. The sequence continues at coordinate 628,329,561 of CM057452.1, read as the reverse complement.
GATGTTAGTATTGGACGTGCAGGAGTTAGACAGATGCAGAACAGGAATGGCAGTGAAGTACTGAACTCAAACCAACCCCACCTCCACCCTGCAGAGATGGACAGGCATTGGGGTGTGCCTTTGGGTCATCGCTCATAATGTTCACGGCATTTCACCTCACCCTATCCTACAGATACCGACAAGTGCTGAGGTGTGCCTTGGAGTCTTTGGCTTTACAGTCACCCCATTTCATAAGGACATACACTGAAATGGGTGCAGTATAGGAGAATGGGGTGAACTCTGGGGTCGAAGAGTCCAAGGCACACCTCAATGCCTGTCACTGGCTTTAGAGAGGGGAAGGGGGTGGAATGGTGTGAGCATCACAGCCGACAGTCCTAAGGTAGATCCCTGATGCCTGTCAGTCTGTACAGGGTGGGACATTATGGTTAGAAACCCTAATGCCCCAGGCTTTTGTTGGAATTAGCACTACAATTTTCAACATGGCCTTTTTGTGACCCTCCACCTCATGAAAGCATCTGGGACTTCTGCTCAAGAACAGTGGCACTGTGATTTTGTTAATCTGTCCAGAACATTGACTTCCCTCAGTGACTGCGCCATTCTGCACCAGATTTGCAAAAACACAGTTTGGGCAGGACGTGAAAAATGACAGCTGTACCATTTATAGGGAGGAGTGAAGAGATGGCAATGTTGAAAATCTGGAGTGAAAATATTAAAAATTCTCGAACTTACGAGCATACATGGAAACTGTGCAATGGATGCTCATAACACAGTCATTTAGTGGAATTATTTCACCAAATTTTTAGCATAGGCATTTTGTGACCTCTGCTCATGAACAGTGTTACTATGATTTTTGTGTTGCTTGCACACATGTGCAAGAAACACATTAAGTCAGTCTGCAGTTAGGGATCAGGCCACAATGGATCGAGAAATTTGGCCATGTCACCACGCAATCAGCTGTTTTGATATATTACAACTACCAAAACAGCTGATTGCGTGGTGTCCCCATAGTGATAGCTTCTTCGTCGGCCTCTCACAGTCCCCAGGAAGCCAATGGAAAGCTACTGCCCACCGTTCAGTGTGCCTTTCTGGTGAAACAGTTCAATAAATTAAAAATAAAGCCAATGGGGTGTCCAATCCCCTGTTGGCATGATCCCCTCCCCAGTTCATTTGCCGACGGGGTAGCCCAATCCCCATTGGCATAAGGCACCCCCCATGGCTCATGCGTCCCCTTCCCCCAGCACACTGTATGGCCGACAGGTGTACTGAATCCCCAGTCAGCTCCACTGCCCCCCCAAACAAACTTCTATCTGCCATGCTGGGAGCCCACCCCAGCATGGCAAAAGTCTCCTTTGCCAACAGGGGTGCCCAATCCCCCGTGGGCTCCACTGCCCCCCCAAACAAGCTGCCTGGTGCCATGCTGGGAGCCCACCCCAGCGTGGCAAAAGTCCTCTATTGTCTTTAAAAAAAAAGACCTAGAACAAAAAAACTGTCCCTCATTGATTCTGTTGCCTACTCCCCCAACCTGTGCATATCCTCTGTGTACCCCACCTCCACACCCCCATCACCCCATACTTAACTCTAGAGCCCAGTGCAATGATCTTCGGTGGACCGGGAACACATCTGCACTCTTCAAAGCCAACCGTGAACTGAAGAAATGCTGGTAAGCTGTATATTGGCATGCATGTTTTTTTTTTTTCAACTTTGGTGCATATCTCAGCCATTTTTGGGAATTTGTTCACCGAATTTTCAACATGGGGTTCTTGGGAACCCATCCTCATGAACTCAGTCACTGTCGTTTTGTTATTCCATCCCGAAAGATGATTTTGTGGTCACTGCACGGAACCACCTTTTGGGACCAAATAGTGAAACAACGGTGTCACAGTTCCTGATGAAAGCCCTCAAAAACCTTATGTTGAAAATTTGGTGATCAAAATTCCCCAAAATGACTGTTTTACAAGCGTGCATTGTGCAGTTCCTACGCATGCTCATAACTTCAAGCATTTTTAATATTCTCACTCCAGATTTTCAACATTGCCATTTTACCACACCTTCTTATAAACAGTACAGCAGTCATTTTTCACATCTCGCCTGAAATGTGTTTTTGCACATGTAGTGCACAATGGCACGGTCAGTGTGCAAAATCAATGTTTAGGACAGATTAAGAATATCACAGTGACATTGTTCATGAGGTAGGCCTCCAAAACCCTATGTTGAAAATTTAGTGAAAAAATTCCCCAAAATGATTGTTTAATGAGCGTGCATTGCGCAGTTCATATGCACACTCATAAGTTAGAGCATTTTTGATATTTTCACTCCAGATTTTCAACATTGCAATTTTACCACACCTTCTTATGAACAGTACAGCTGTCATTTTTCACATCTTGCCTGAAATGTATTTTCGCACATGTAGCACACAGTGGCCGTGGTCAGTGTGCAAAATCAATGTTCAGGACAGACTAAGAAAATCACAGTGACACTGTTCATGAGCAGAGGTCTTCAACTTGCTATGTTGAAAATTTGGTGACAAAAGTCCATAAAATGACTGTTATGAGCGTGCATTTTACAATTTCCATGCGTCCTCGTAAGTCTATGAATTCGTAATCTTTTCAGTCCAGATTTTCAACACTGGCATTTTTCCACACCTCCTTATGAACAGTACAGCTGTTATTTTTCACATCCTGGCTGAAATGTGTTTTTGCACTTCTGGCACAGAATAGCACAGTTGCTGTGGGAAATCAGTATTCAGAACAGATTAAGAAAATCACAGTGACACTGTTCATGAGCGGAGGTCCCAAAATGCCTATGTTGAAAATCTTCTGTAAAAATTCCCCAAACTAATTACATTATGGGTGTGCATTGCACGGTTTCTACGCATACTCGTGACTTCACAAGTTTTTTTTATATTTTCACTATAGATTTTCAACATTACCATTTTTTACACCTCTTCATGAACAGTACAGCTGTCATTTTTCACATCCTTTTTGAAATGTGTTTTCGCACCTGTGGAGCCATATGGCACAGTCACTGTGCAGAATCACCTTTTGGCTAATGAACTGATAGAGTCATTGTTTATGCAGTGGGATCACAAAAAGCCCATGTTGTAAACTTGGAGTAAAAATATCAAGAAATGTCCAGGGAATTAAGGCTTTTGACCATAACACCCTACCCTGTAGGGACTGGCAGGCATCAGGGGTGTGCCTTGGGACTGTCAACAGTAATGCTCATGCCATTCCATCTCCACCCTGCAGCCAGTGGTAGGCATCAAGGTGCGCCTTGGAACCTTTGGCTCCAGAGTTCACCCCATTCTCCTGTACTGCACCCATTTCAGTGAATGAGGTATGGAATGAGGTGAGTGTAAAGCCCGAAAACTTCAAAGCACACCTCAACACTTGTAAGTGTCTGCAGGGTAGGGTGAGGTGAAATGTCATGACCGTTATGGGTAATGATCCAAAGGCACACCCCAATGCCTGTCCATCTTTTCAGGATGGTGGGTGGAGTTAGCATCAGTTCAATACCTCACTGCCATTCTTATACTGCATCTGTCTAACTCCCTGCACTTCCACTGCTAATGACAGCAAGCAGCACTTGGCATTGAGAAATGCTTGTCTTAATCGGTCCCAAACATTGATTTCACACAGTGACTGCACCGTTGTGTGCCACATGTGTGAAAAAACATTTTGGACAGGATGTGAAAAATGACAGCTGTACTGTTCATAAGGAGGTGTGCAAAATTGACAATGCTGAAAATCTTGAGTGAAAATATTACAAATTCTTGAAGTTATGAGTGTGCATGGAAAATGCACAATGAACCCTCATAATATAGTCATTTTATGGACTTTTGTCATCAAATTTTCAACATAGGCATTTGGGGACCTCCACTAATGAACAGCGTCACTGTAATTTTCTTAATCTGTCCTGAACACTGATTTCCCACAGCGACCACACTATTGTGAGCCGGAAGTGCGAAAACACATTTTGACCAGGATGTGAAAAATGACAGCTGCACTTTTCATAAGGAGGTGTGTAAAAATGCCAGTGTTGAAAATATGGAGGGAAAATATTACAAATTCACAAAGCTATGAGTGGGCATGGAAACTGCAGAATGCACGCTCATAACACAGTCATTTTATGGAATTTTTTCACCAAATTTGCAACATAGGCTTTTTGGGAGCTCACCTCATGAACAGTGACACTGTGGTTTCATTAATTCATCCTGAAAGGTGATTCCATGCGGGGACTACAAAATCACCTTTTGGGATAGAAAAAACAGATGACAGTCCCTGAGATGGGGTCCCAAGAACTCCATGTTGAAAATTTGGAGCCAAAATTCACAAAAATGGCCAAGATATCCACGTAAGTCGAACCCCCCCCCCATGTATGACATTATACAGCTTACCAGCATTTCTTCAGTTCGTGGTCAGCTTTGAAGAGTGCAGACGTGTTCCCGCTCCACAGAAGATCATCACGCTGGGCTCTGGAGGTAAGTGTGGGGTGAGGGAGGGTGTGGAGATGTGAGGTGTGCACAGGTTGAGTGTGATTTGGGGAAGGGGAGAACCGCAGACAGCAAGGGAACTTTTTCTTGTTTACAGGTTTTAAAAAAAATAAAAAAACAATGTGGGAAGGTTTTCTTTTTTTACACGTAATTTGGCAAGCTGGCATAGGCTTCCAACGTGCCACCTGGGTGTATGTTGGGGGGGCTGTAGCAGATGGGGATTGGACACCCCATCAACACATAGAGACATAGAGTGTTTGGAGGGGCACATGAGCCAATGGGAATTGGGCAACCCCATTGGCACACAACAAATTGGAAGGGTATTATGCCAATGGTTGTTGAGCTACCCTGTTAGAAAAATGAACTGGGGAGGGGGCATGCTGACAGAGGGATTGTGCACCCCCATCAGTTTTCATGGGGACTGTGAGAGGTGGATGGTGACAGCCACCACCATGTTTATTGAAATGGGATGCCAGACAAGGCAAGCTGTGATTTGCCACTGGAATCAGGGACCGGTCCCAGCAGCAAAAACAGCTGATTGTTAAATGACAGGGTGCTCCCTGATTACAGAGGCAAATTTCTTTCAAGTTGGGGGCACACTGCAATACTGCTGTCATCGGAAGGGTACTCCTCTATTGCCACCACAGATACCAGCCCCAAAATGGACTGCTGACATTGGCCACAACACTGCTGCACCTCTACAACTCACTACTACAGCGAGCTGCCGCAATATGTTTCTTGCGCACACGTGCAAGCAAACATAAAAAGGGGAGAAAAATCTCTTGCCAGCAGTAATAAAAGACCTTAGTTCACTTAGAAAAATCTTAATACTAGTCACACATTGATTTTATACAGTTGGTAGCTCTTTTGTGTCAAAATATATAACTTACTGTAGATGTTAGAGTTGAACTGCAGATTTAATCAGTAGTGAAGCACACAGAAATGATGTCCTATAAGGGGATCTAAGCAGGGATCTCCATGACTTAGGAAAATAGTTCTGAGTTACTCAAGTGGACGTTCTTGTTGTCAATACTTTTAACAGTGCTTTCTGACTTTGCAGCTTATCGTTCCTTCAGGAGACCTCCTACAGTATTTAGTCTGCATTAACAATTAGAAATAATTCTTCAGCAAAGATTGCATTGCAATGGCATGGGTGTGTTGATGATATTTTGCCCCAGCTCAGTCCCAAGTTGCTGTAACTGCAGAAAACTTTTGCACCTAGTTTGGATGATAGAAACATAGAAACATAGACTTTGATGTCAGATAAGGACCGCATGGCCCACCTAGTCTGCCCATTCTCCTACCTACTGGATAAGTTGCAGATTCTAGTTAACCAACAGCCTGTTTCTTCTTACTCCCTGCAAGAATTGCCTTATGTCTGTCCCATGCATTCTTGAATTCCCCCACTGTTTTTGACCCCACAACCTCCTCAGAAAGGCTGTTCCATGCATCCACCACTATCTTTGTGAAAAAAAACTTCTTCACAGTGCCCCTGAGTCATCCCCCCTCTATCTTCAAATTGTGTCACCTTGTTCTTGCACATCTCTTTTTCTGAAAGATGCTACCATCTTAGACTTTGTTGATTCCCTTGTGGTACTTTAAAGTTTATATCATGTCCCCTCTCTCTCTCCTTTCCTCAAGGGTGTACATATTAAGCTCCTTTAGTCTCTCCTCGTATGGCTTCTGTTGCAGGCCCTGCACCATTTTAGTTGCCATCCTCTGGACTGCCTACATCCTGTCTATATCCTTGCAGAGATAGGGTCTCCAGAACTGAACACAGTACTCCAGATAGGGTCTCACCAACTATCTGTACAGAGGGATAACAACTTCCTGTTTTCTACTGGTGATGCCTCTCCCTATACATCCCAGTACCTCCCTCCCAGCCATCCCTACTGCCTTCTCACTTTGCTTCCTAACTTTTAGGTCATCTGATATGAATACCCCAGGTCCCTTTCCATTTTTCTTGATGTTACTACCCCTTCCCCATTGTGTACTCTTCCCCTGGGTTTTTGTTTCCCAGGTGCATTACTTTGCATTTCTTTGCATTGAATCCAAGCTACCATTCTTCTAATAATTCCTCCAACCTTGCCAAGTCCCTTCTCATCCTTTCCACCCTCCCTTGTGTATCAGCCCTGTTGCAGATCTTTGTGTTGTCTGCAAATAGGTATACTTTTCCTTCCAGTCCCTCTGCAATGTCATTTATAAAGAAATTAAAAAGGACCAGACCCAGTACTAAACCCTCCGGTACCCCAGTAGTAACCCCCCCTTACTTCAGAGTGGACTCCATTTACTATTACCTTCTGTGCCATGTTGCCCAGCCAATGTTTTACCCAGGCAAACATCCTGTAACCCATTCCCAGGCTGGCTAATTTGTTTATTAATCTTTTGAGCAGGCCTGTGTCAAATACCTTGATAAGGTCTAGGTAGGCCATGTCCACAGCCCCTCCCTGGTCTACTACTTTGGTCACCCAGTCAAAAAAATTGATTAGATTAATCTGACATGACCTTTCCATTGTGAATCCATTCTGCCTTGCTTAGTGTGCCCCACTGGCCTCTAGGTACTCAATAATTATTTCCTTCAGAAGTGATTCCATCATTTTCCCTACTACTGAGGTCAAACTGACAAGTCTGTAGTTTCCTGTCTCTGTCTTGCTCCCACTTTTGTGAAGGGGAATCACATCCACCATCCTTCATTCCCCAGGCACCATACCATCCTCCCATGATTTGTTAAAAAGGTAGTCAGCGGTGTCACTAGTTCTCCCCTTAATTCTTTTAGAATTCTGGGGTGAATCCCATCAGGCACCATTGCTTTGTTCACCTTCAGTTTTAGGAGTTCTTTCAGAACCCTTTCTTCTGTTAAAGGACTGGGATCGACTCCCCTATCCAGAGTGCTTCTATTGATTGCATTAGGTACCTCCCCCTCCTCTTCTTTTGTGAATACTTAACAGAAGTATTCATTCAGTATCCCTGCTTTTTTACTGTCCCCCTCTGCTAACCCACCATTCCTTTTATACAGCCTCACTATCCCTCCCTTTGTCTTTCTTCACTCCCTAATGTACCTATAATAAGTTTTATCCCTCTTCTTACCTGAGTTTGCTATCTTTTCCTCTGTTTGGGCCTTTGTTATTCTGACTGCCTTCCCCATTTACTAACATACTAACATACTAAAATGCCAGCAGAATAGGCCTAACAGTCTTTCTAGTCTGCTCGATTGGTCAGCCCCCACCCTGGGTTCTGACCTTGCTGCCCCCCTCGCCTTCTCTGGCTTCTCCCTTCCCAGTTCCGGATATTCTTGCTGCATTGGATTTTGCTTCCAGAACCTTTCCCCTGTACCTGTCCCAGCCCCTCTTGAACCCCTCCACCGTCTCTGCCTCCACCAGCCCCCTAGGCAGTGCATTCCAAGGCTCCACCACCCTCTCAGTGAAGTAGCACCTCCTCCTTTCTCCCCTGAATCTTCCCCCCTCCAGCTTCCACCCATGCCCTCTAGTGGCCCCCTCCTCCTTCCTTCGAAGCACCCTGACTGTTCCTCCCCTATTTACCCTCTTCATGTACTTGAAGACCTCTATCATGTCCCCCCGTCCCTTCTCTCTTCCAATGTGTACATATTTAGCTCTTTGAGCCTCTCCTCATAGGTCCTGTCCCCAAGCCCCAAATCATTTTGGTTTCCTCCTCTGGACCCTCTCAGGGTTTAATGTCCCTCTTTAAGTGTGGCCTCCAAAACTGCATGCAGTACTCAAGGTGTGGCCTCACCAAGCAGTTATACAGAGGGAGCATCACTTCCCTCCTTCTGGAGGTGATCCCCCTAGCGATGCATTCCAGCATCCTGTTGGCCTTGGCTGCTGCCCTCCTACAAGTCTCAGAGTTGTTCATTTTGACATCCACCACCACCCCCAGGTCCCTCTCAGCCATCGAGACATGTAGCATTCCCCAGGGTGTACACTTGGCCCAGGTTTCTGGCCCCCAGGTGGAGTACCTTGCATTTCCCTGCATTGAACCTCAGCTTCCACTTTCTATACCATCTTTCCAGAGCCTTCAGGTACCCCTGTAGGGCCACCCTCCCCTCCTCCCCATCCACCACCACCCCCAGTTTTGAGTCATCCACAAAGAGACTCATCTCACTCCTGATTCCTGTCCTTATGTCAGAGACATAGGCGTTGAACAGGAGGGGCCCAAAGACTGATCCCTGTGGGACCCCACTAATGACCCTCTTTGGGGATGAGACTATCCCGTCAACTACGACCCTCTGGGTCCCGTCCTGGAGCCATTTGTCTATCCATCTGATCATCTGGTTCCCCATCCCCATTTCTCCCAGCTTATCCAAAAGGCCCACATGAGGAACAGAGTCAAATGCCTTGCTGAAGTCTAGAAAGAGGACGTCCACTGGTCTACCAAGGTCCAAGACACTTGTCACCCAGTCATAGAACTCCACAAGGTTTGTCTGACATGATTTCCCCGAGACAAATCCATGCTGTCTATCGTCCAGGCACCCTGACTTTTCCAGGTCCCCCCCTAGCCTCTCCTTGACAATGCCCTCCATCACCTTGCCCACCACCAGTGTCAGGCTGACAGGCCTGTACTTCTCTGCCACCTCCCTTGATCCCCCCTTGTGGATAGGCACTATATGCGCCACCTTCCAGTCCTGGGGCACCCACCCTGTCCTCAGAGAGATGGTGAAAAGCTCTGCCAGGGGTTTCGCCAGGACATCCGCAAGTTCCTTCAGCACTCTGGGATGTAATTTATCTGGCCCCGGTGCTTTTTCCATCTTAAGGGAGCTGAGGGCTTCCCTCACTCTCTCTGCTGTGATTTCCACTTCCAGTACCTCTTCTTCCTGCTTAGCCCTTCTCCCTCCTGCCAGTGATGCCTCCCCCTCTCCCCAGACCCGCCGATCGGTAAGGGTCCCCCCTCCTCAGTATCTCTGTCTCCTCCCATGTATGATGCAGCACCCCCATTTTCCTTGGTGAAAACTGAGGTGAAGTACTCATTTAGTACCACAGCCTGCTCCCCCGGTCTTGTGCCCATCTCTCCCCTGATTTAATCCTGCTACTCTGCCCCTTCACCCTTCGTTTTTCCCCAATGTATCTAAAGAACCCCTTGTTCCCTCTCCTGATTTCCCTGGTCAGGTTCTGCTCCTTCCTTGCCTTAGCCGCCCTCACCACCCTAGTGGCCCTTCTAGCCATCAGCTCATACTCCCCTCGATCCCTTTCACTCCTTGAGCACTTGAATTGCCTATAAGCTGCCTTCTTTCCCTGCACCACCTCCTGGACCTCCCTGGTCCACCAGCAGGGTTTTCAGGCCCTACCGCATTTTCGTCTTACTCTTGCACAGGTGCTGGTAGCATCTTGCACCCCTCTCCTGATGATTTCCCACCTAATATCAGCGTCCATGTCTGACCCAATCCCATCCAAATGCTCCTTAAGGATCCTTCCCATTTCCTTAAAATCCATTCCGCTGAAGTCAGTTACCTCCGTCTTTGTGCACTTCCTTCTGCTTTAACTGGTACAGTTATCTGTCCTGCTCCTTCTGTGTTTCCATACACTTCCTAAATGCATTTTTGTTCTCCCTAACCTTCCCTGCCAGCTCTTTTGAGAACCACAGTGTTTTTTTTCTTTCATTTTGATTTGTTTACTTGCTTCACATGAAGGCTTGTTGCCTCCCCACTGTTGCTCCATCCCTCCTTCTTGTCTGTTTGCTAGTGCTTTTCTGATGCACTCTCCCATTTTGACAAAGTCAGCCCTCCTGAAGTTCAGTACCCTCAATTTTGTATGGCTTGACTCTGCAGCTGAGTTTATTGTGAACCACACTGGTTGGTGGTCACTTGTTCCCAGATGGCTAACCACTTCCAGATCTGAGATTCCATCTCCATTTGATTGTATCAGGTCTAAGATTGCTCCCTCCTGAGTGGGTTCCAATACTAGCTGTCTCAGGCATGCCCCCTGTAAGACATCGAGAATGACCCTGCTCTTGGATGTGGATGCAGCAATATCTCCCCTTTCTCTGCCATCCTAAGGATGCATTCTATCATTTTCTTGTACATTTCCTCCCCCTGAAATGAGGGTCTGTATACAAACCCTGTGTGGATTGTGGTGCCATTTCCAGTCTCCAGTGTGACCCTCCTTTCCTCTCTGTTTACCCTTTTGTTCCATTGCTTTGATACCTTCCCTTACATAGAGATCTACTCCTCCTCCTCCTCTTCTACCATCCCTGTCTCTCCTGTAGATTGTGTACCCTGGTATGTTGACATCCCAGTCATTGTTCTCTGTGTATCATGTTTCTGAGACTGCCATGATATCCAGGCATCCCTCTTCCATCAAGGCTACCAATTCAGGGAGCTTGTTACCTAGTCTACAGGCATTGGTACTCATTACCCTCCATTTTTTGATAGCCTTACCCCTTTTTGCCCCATCTCTGTCCTTACTGTCTTTCCCTTTTTCTCCATTTACCCTGCCCTTCTCCCTATCGATGTCTCTATCTTGGAGTTTACCTCACTAACTACACTGATGTTTTGGGAGGCTAGGATTTCCCTGCTTCTTTTCAGTGCCTCCTCCCTTGGCTAGTTTAATTGTTTGCCAAAACATTATGGCACAGATAGCTGGGTAAATCAAGACCTGATCATGTTTTTATTCTTTAGGCCAGATAATCCCATCTGGCCCTGCCAGTAAATCTCCAACCCCAAAGCTCCTACAGTACTGATCTTTAGGATCTGGTGTGGGGTTTGAGAGTGCAATCAACATTATCCTGATGTCTAATGTACCTGGTATTTTTTAGCATCGATTATTTTTTATTTATTTTGTTGTTTAACCAGGTATAGCACACTAAGCTGAAAGCTTTTTTACAGGAGCGACCTGGGAGCACAAGGAGGTTAAGTGACTTGCTCAGGGTCACACAGTATGCAAGTGAAAGCTATGGGATTCAAACCCAGGTCTGGTCTGCTAGATGTCACCAAATTTGCAGCTCAGAGCCTTAGACCACTGCGCTATACTGCCACCTATTTTCACATCATGTCCTTGTCTCTTACCTCCCTTTTGATGTGGCACAGCAAAGTAGAGGCCACATATGCATGTAGTATGTCCCTGTAGGAGAACATGTTCCCAGGCCCCCCACAGAAATCACTGAGATGGTGGGCTCTGGTTAGGAGTGTTGCAAAGTATTGATTGTAAATTGTAGCAAATGTGCCCACTACATGCTACATGTATCTCCTGTGTAACATAGAAATATAGACTTTGACAGCAGATAAGGTGCTCTTGGCCCACCCTGTATCCCCATTTCCCTGCCTATTTTAATAAGCTGTAGATCCTAGTTAACCAACAGCCTACTTCCTCCTACCCCCCAATACATAGAAACATAGAAACATAGAAACATAGAATTTGTCGGCAGATAAGGACCGCTTGGCCCACCCAGTCTGCCCATTTCCCTACCTACTGGATAAGCTGCAGATCCTAGTTAACCAGCAGCCTACTTCTCCTACCCCCCAGAATTGCCTTATGACTATCCCATGCATGCTTGAATTCCACTGATTTTGACTCCACAACCTCCTCCGAAGGCTGTTCCATGCATCCACAACCCTCTCTGTGAAAAATACTCTTAAATTACCTCTGAGCCGCTCCTCTATCTTCAAATTGTACCCTCTTATTCTTGCACACCTCTTTTTTGAAAGATGCTACCCTCTTGGACTTTGTTGATTCCTTGAGGTACTTGAAAGTTTCTATCATGTCCCCTCTCCCTCCTTTCCTCGAGGCTATACATATTAAGCTCCTTAAGTCTCTCTTCATATGTCTTCCGGTGCAGACCCTGCACCATTTTAGTTGCCCTCCTCTGGACAGCTTCCATCCTGTCTATGTCTTTGCGGAGATTGGGTCTCCAGAACTGCGCACAGTACTCCAGATGGGGTCTCACCAGCTGTCTGTACAGAGGGATAATAACTTCCTGTTTTCTACTGGTAATGCCTCTCCCTATGCATCCCAGTATCCCACAGCCCTCCTTGCTGCCCTCTCACATTGCTTGCCCATCTTCAGGTCATCTGATATGACTACCCCCAGGTCCCTTTCCATTTTTATTGTTGTTAGTATCTCACCCCCCATTGTGTACTCTTCCCCTGGGTTTTTGTTTCCCAGGTGCATTACCTTGCACTTCCTAGCATTGAATCTAAGCTGCTATACATTTGACCATTCCTCTAACCTTGCCAAGTCCTTCTCATCCTTTCCACCCCACCCTGTGCATCAACTCTGTTGCAGATCTTAGTGTCATCTGCAAAGAGACATATTTTTTCCTTCCAGTCCTTCTGCAATGTCACTATAAGACATTGAAGAGGACTGGTCCTATTACTGGAACCTCTGGTACCCCACTAGTAACCCTCCTTTCTTCTGAGTGGACTCCATTTACTATTACTCTCTGTGTCCTATTCTCCTGCCAATTCTTTACCCAGGCTGTCATCTTGGGACCCACTCCAGGCTGGCTAACTTGTATATTAATCTGTTGTGTGGGACTGTGTCAAATGCCTTGCTAAAGTCTAGGTAGACCATGTCCACAGCCCTCCCTGATCTACTACTTTGGTCACCCAGTCAAAGAAATCTATCAGATTCATCTGGCATGACCTTCCCACTGTGAATCCATGCTGCCTAGGGTCCTGTGCCCTCTGGCCTCTAGATACTTGACAATTCTTTCCTTTAGAAGTGATTCCATCATTTTCCTATCACTGAGGTTAAACTAACAGGTCTATAGTTTCCTGCTTCTGCCTGCTCCCACTTTTGTGAAGGGGAATCACATCTGCCCTCCTCCAGTCCTCGGTACCACCCCATCCTCCCATGATTTGTTAAAAAGGGTAGTCAGTGGTGTCACTAGTTCTACCTTAGTTCTTTTAGAATTCTGGGATGAATCTCATCAGGCCCCATTGCTTTGTCCACCTTCAGTTTTAAGAGTTCTTTCAGAACCCTTTCTTCTGTAATGGGCCGTATCAACTTCTGTATCCAGAGTGTTACTACTGTTTGTTTTATGTACCCCCTCACCCTTTGTAAATACCGAGCAAAAATATTTGTTTAGTATCTCTGCCTTTTCACAGTCTCCTCTGCCCACCCTCCCTCCCCTTTATTAAGCCTCACTATCCTCCCTTGGTCTTCCTTCGCTCCTGATGTACCTATAAAGGTTTTATCCCCCTTCTTAACTGAGTTGGCTATCTTTTCCTCGGTTTGGACCTTTGCTGTTCTGACTGCCTTCCCAGCCTCCTTTTGCTTTAACTGATACGTTCTCTGTCCTGCTCCCTCTGCGATTCCTTGTACTTCCTGAATGCTTTCTTTTTCTCTTGAACCTTCACTGCCATTTCCTTTGAGAACCATAGTGGTTTCTTACATCATCTTGTTTTGTTTATTTGCTTCACACAAAGGCTAGTTACCTCTGTGATGGCAGTTTTTATTATTCCCCATTGTTCTTCCACCCCTCTTTCCTGACCATTTGCTAGTGCGTTCCTTAGGCACTCACCCATTTTAGCAAAGTCAGCCCTCCTAAAGTCCAGTACTTTTGTCTTTGTATGGCTTGACTCTATTTCTGTGTTTATTATGAACCATACTGTTCGATGGTCGCTAGTTCCCAGATGGCTACCCACTTCAACATCTGTGATCCTCTCTCCATCTCCATTTGAGAGTATCAAGTCTAATATTGCTCCCTCTAGAGTGGGCTCCAGTACTAGTTGTCTAAGGCATGCCCTGTAGGGCATCTAGAATAACTGCACTCTTCGAAGTGGCAGCTGCAACTGCACTCCAGTTAACATCTGGCATATTCAGATCACCCATCAGCAATATCTCCCCTTTTTCTGCCATTCTAAGTATACTTTCTATCATTTCCTTTCCATTTCTTCCCCCTGAGAAGGGGGTCTGTATACAAACCCTGTGAGGATTGTGGTGCCATTGCCTGTCTCCAAATTTACCCACAGTATTTCTTCTCCTCCCTGTTTACCCTTTTGTTCTGTTGCTTTTATTCCTTCCCTTATGTAAAGAACTACTCCTCCTCCTCTTTTACCCTCCCTGTCCCTCCTGTAGATAGTGTATCCTGGTATGTTTATGTCCCAGTCATGGTCTTGTGTGTACCATGTTTCTGTGACTGCCACGATATCCAGATGTTCCTCCTCCATCAAGGCCACTAATTCAGGAAGCTTGTTACCTAGACTACAGGCATTGGTACTCATTGCTCTCCATTTTTTGATGGCTTTACCTTCTGTTGCAGCATCCCCCACTGGCCATTCTACCTTGGTCTTTTTCTCATTTAGAACCCTGTTTTTTAGGGAGAGGCTGGGATTTTTCTGCTGCTTGTCAGTGCCTCCCCCTTTGACTAGTTTAAAAGCTTGCCAATGAAGCATTTAAACCGATTGCTCAAAAGACTTGTTCCCTTCCTGGACAGATGCAGACCATCCTGCCAGTATAGGCTGGTGTCCCTCCATGTGGAACCCCAGTCCCCAATGAAGTAAACCCTGTGCTCCGCACCATTTTTTCAACCATTCATTAAACTGCATGGTGCCAACTCCTCGCTCACCCATGCCTTTGACAGGCAGCACCTCTGAGAAGGATACTGTGTGTGCTACTTGTCTTAGGCCCCTCCCCAACTCTGCAATATCCTCCTGCACTGCTCTAACCTCATGATGAACCAAGTCATTTGTCCCTAGGTGGACAATTACATCCAGCTCAGAATCCCTTGCAGCTGTTGTCATGATCCTGAGGATGCACTTCCTGTCCCTCCAAGCCATGGCACTAGGCAGGCACCTTACTTCAGTTTTCCCAGCTCCTCCCAGTTCTGTCCCCCTAATAATTGAGTCCCCCACCAGGAGCTGCTTCCTTTCCTTGTGTTGTCCTCTGCCTCCTTCCTGTGGGCCTCCCTTGTGACAGCTGTCGTCAGCCTCCTTAGTCTCCTCTATGGGTGCATCCATAGGGGAGCTATGCTCCCCCAGAATGGTGTATGGATTGTGGAGTGGAACAACTGACTGGGTGTGCCTCCGTTCTACCATCCTCACCCTTCCTGAGCCCACTGTGGTCCAACTTCTGTGTTTTCTTCACAACCTCTGAGGTAGTGGTGGTGGCTGTGGTGCTCCCTGGATGGGGGAGGTTCCCTTCCTACTGTCCAGTGTGGCCTGGGGGAAGGTCCCCATACTACTGTCCAGTGTGACCTGAAGATGGGCAACTTCCTCCCTCAGGGCAGAGAGTTGTCTGCAAATAGGGCAGCATTTCAGCCTCCAGAAAGACTCCTGGAAGACTGCTGCCCCACAGCCATTACATTGCACTACTCCCCACATTTTTTATTTTTTTTTGTGTGTGTGATTGGTTTGTAAAATAGAAATATATATTTATAATATACAATGTGTATGCTTATATTGTCAGTGCAGTGTGCTAGAGAGGATATGACAGTGACATGCACCTTGCACTCTTGAGGAAATGATGTCAGAACCCCAGGTATAAAGGAACTATTTCCAGGGGTGGGTGGGGTGAGGGGTGGGAAGGTTGGGCCTAAACTGTGCCCTCACAAAACAATCAGCTAAAAGCTCTGACCCACTGCTGCAATGAGTGCCTTCCTGTCAGCAAAATGCCCTACACAACAATTTGATAGAGAAATACCCTGCTAATCAAACATAGAAAAATCCACACATCCAAGTCAGACACAGGGTAAACCTTCCCAGCCCCAAAACAGGCCTGGTGGTTTGTGCTCCGAGAGCTGTCAGCCCCAAAATAAGTCAGCTGTGCTTTAAACTCTTTCTGCACTGAAAATCTTAAGAATTGTAACAAACAAACGTAAACCTAGATCCACCACCCTCTGTTGCTTGAAAGACTGTCTTTTCCTGTTTCACACTGCAGGTTTTTTTTGTGACCACTCCTTAACCCCAGTAACTCTGTTAAAAAGAGTTTAACTATCACAAACTCCTACGCACCAGTAAATTATTTAAAAATAGTTTCTGTCCCAAAATCCTAGTAGTCAATCCAGCTACCCCCAAGGGACAACCAGAATGCAGTATTCAAACACTTATGAGGTTACTTCCAAGATAAGCAGAGTTTGCAAGTTTCTTTTTCAGCTCCTCAGCCAAATGTAATTCATTTAAAAATAATTTAACTGTCAGCAAATCCTAGTAGACAATCTAGCTACCTCCAAGGACCTACTCAAATGCAGTATTTAAATCCTTCCGAAGTTACTAACAAGATAAACAGAGTTGACAAGCCCCTTCTTGGTTAAACACTAAATAAATGTGAATAAAAAGCAATTACCGAGGGTGGTTAGTTTCACCTCCCACAGAATTAAAGCAAAAGTGCACGTTTGTTGCCATAATTCACACAGTAAAATTCATACAACTGTGTAAATGTTACTTTGCAAACTGCCACACTATGCACGCACTACTCCTGCCCTGCAGTGCAGGCGTAGTGCGGGCATAGTGTGGCAGTTTTCAAAGTAACATTTACACAGTTGTATGAATTTTACTGTGTGAATTGTGGCACTACACTTTGTGCTACACAAATTGTAGAGTTGTTTAACTATGCTCAGAGCTAGCTCTGCTGCCATTCGCCCTGGCTGACAAACACTGACAAAGTGCTTCAAGAAGGCACTAACAGGCTTGTGACATCCCTACAACATTTGTCCTCAAAAGCCTTTATGTTCCATATAGGCACATACTTCTCTGTTGCGGACAGGGGGTTGCTGTTTGGGGCAAGTGCACTTAGTGCCTTAGTTAGGGCTGTGCTATAAGGGGCTATATTCCTACAAGTTTAGTGCACTAGCACTTCGCTCAGAGAATGTTCAAATATAGTAAATTTAGAGCTTTATGCTAGTTTGGGCTCAGGATAGTGACTCTGCAAGAAGCAAACTGAGATTTATTAATATTGGGCCCAAAACATAATAGACAACATTCTGTGAAGAAAATGTTTATCTACTCATGCATAAATTGCACATGCATCCCTAGGTATAAACACATTTACATCTGAAGAAGAAAGCATGCCAGCAGTGTTTAAAAAGGAGATGGCAATGTGAGGGGGGAGATAGAGGAAAGATGTATGAACAGAAACAGCAGGCTGATGTCTTTTTCACACAAAGATGTTTTATATTACTGTACTACTGTAAATAGCTATATTGCCTGAAATTATGAAACACATTTATGATTTCAACTAATCAGTAACGAGATCAGCATGACATCTTAAACACCATATAGTTGTCATCCCATGCAAACATTTGAAGTGGATTTTTTTTTCACTTATTTAGTTTTTATTTTCCAGGTAAACACACTAAATGATTACAATACCTATTTTCAGGTACGACCCAGGAGAGGTACATAATAAAGGCATTGTGACAAACATCTTATAGAGTAATACATGAGTTCAGACAAATGCTTCAACAGGTTACAAAAAACAGGAAGGCAAACAACATGCTAAACTGTATCCATAGTAATTGGTACAAGAAACTGTACCAATACACAAGAGACATGAGTTCATACAAATGCTACAACAGGTTACAAAAAACAGGAAGGCAAGCAGTATACTACACTGTATCCACAGTGGTTGGTACAAGAAACTGTACCAGTACACAAGAGACCCGGACAGGTCACAGAATCGACCTAAGGCACACAGTAAGGTTTACTTCCACAGTGCAAGAAAGGATGTGTTACTTTAATTTTAAAAAATAAAGAAACGTTCTTAAAATTTGATGTGGGGGGGCTGGGGTGCTGGATATCTCACCTCCTGCAATGCTGGTGACCTAGACTTAGAAACAGGCACAGGTTACAGAGAAACAGAGACATAGAAGGTAATGGCAGATAAGGAACATGTGGCCCACTTAGCCTGCCCTTTTCCCTACCTAATGCAATACCACACACCCTAGTTGATCTGTGGCTGTCTTTCCTACTGAAAGAGTATTCTTATGTCTATCCCATGTAGTCTTGAATCCCCCTATCATTTTTGCCCCCACACCTCCACAGAGATGTTGTTTCAAACATCCACTACGCTTTCTGTGAAAAAGTACTACCTCACATTATCCCTGAGCCTACCCCTCTCTAGCCTTATAGCATATCTTCTTGTTCTTGTACACCTTTTTTCTGAAAGATGCTACCCTCCTGTACCATGTTTATACCCCTGAGGTACTTGAATGTCTCTCTCATATCACCCCCACACTCCTCTCCTCTAGGGAATGCAGGACATACTGAGGTCCTCTAATCTTTCCTGGTATATGACTTTTGGTGCAGTCCTTGCACCATTTATGTTGTCCTTCTCTGGACTGCCTCTATTTTATATCCTTCCAGAGATGCGGCCTCAAAAACTGGACACAGTATTCTAGATGAGGTCTCACTAGTGATTTGTACAGTGGCAAAACCACTTCCTTTTTTTCTGCTGTTGACATCTCTTCCTATGCACCCTAGCATCCCACTGGCACTCCCATACCCTTCTCATATTGTTTTCTTACCTTTAGGTCATCAGACTAGTCCCAGGTCCCTTTCTTAATTGGTTACTCTGGGGCTGGCCAGGGAGTAAATTGAGGACCCCCAGGACAGCTCTCCTCCCTTGGGAAGGAGTATAAAATACCTCACTACTCATCTGCCACCTACAGGAATCTTGGAAGCAACACGGTGGGGTCATGCTGGGGGTGAGGGACTGCATACAGGATGCAAAAGGTGTCTCCATGGAGGTGGAACTTGCACATCCCATCCATAGCATACACAATGGTCCCTTGGGGAGAAAAAGGAGGAAAACCTCTAGCAGTGGGATAATGTCTGACCCCCTGCAAGCCCCACTCCAGTGGCCAGACACCCACTGAAGAGCCCTGTGGCTGAGGGTGATACAGGAATGTGATAAGCTGCAGAGATGTTTGGTAACAGGGCTGGGGGGGGAGTTGGTCTGATAGAGATGGCTGGGCAGTCCAGGTTGACAAACATAAGATTAAAAAAATAAATAAAGCTTAGGATCCATTCCACAGTGGTTGGTGATGTATGCAAAATTATATGGATGGGTGCGAGCCTGGTATAAACTGCACACCAGGCTGCATCCACATTGCCACTGGGCAGACTAGATGGGCAAATAGTAAATCATCAGAATTTTCTTTCTGTCCACAGTGGAGGTGGGAGGGGACCAGGTAGGTGCAGGGTGTTTGGAGTTACATTGCTAACTAAGGTGTGGGAATCACAGAGCCGCTAACCTCCCCCACCCTCATGACTCCTCCAAATATGGAAGTGAAATGCTCCCCATAGATACAATGTGGAAATCTGGCTAAAAATAATCCCACAATTTCCAGAGCATATTAGAAAACTTGGTTCACAGAGCTGCATTACTAAAGAGAGGGGCGTGAGGTAGCACACCTCTTTTTCTCCAGGAAAAATCCACAAAAAAACAAAATGCATATTGCAACTGGTAGTGACCCTTTTTTATTATTTCATTCAAACACCCCAACATTTCACTCTATTAAAGCCTTCTTCAGGGACCTTATTCTCTGTTTAATATAAATTCATTATGTTAACTTTTATTATAAATCATTAAACATTATTTGGATGAAATAATAAAAAAATAAAATAAAGGGTCACTGTGAGCATTCCACATTAAGAAGTGTTGCAACAATATCTGTGCAGTTACCTCCAGCACACCAGGATTTGCAATCACAGAGCTACATGCTTTCTGCACTCCCTGAGACTGAAGTACCTAATGCAGTGGAAGGAACACCTGGGGAAATGTCCCCTGAGGGTGGCCAGGACAAGGCCACAGGCCCAGCATCTTGAAAATGGAGAGGTAAAACACTGGGTGTGGTGGCAGACAGCAATGTACACACCTCTCTAAGCCTCCCTAAAAAGCAATTGCTGCTTCAGTTGGCTAAGCCACATAAGCACACTCTCAGTAGTATACACATGCACACCTGTACACATGACCACATCACCATAGGAACAATAACAACACTACAGTGTACAATGCAGACAATACCACTCTACAAAAGCCATAGTTCAGCCCCAATCTTTACAGGTGGAACTCTCCAACTGGCCCTGGGTGACAAAGGCATCTACCACCATTCAAGTCTATGGCCTGCCAGCTATGTTTGCTGTTATCCCTGGATGGCACTAGCAGGGTGACATAGCACATTGTCGTCAATACCAGCATTGGCTCAATCTGCTGGTAATTCCAACCTGTTATCTGCAACTCTGATGTGTAGCATTGCAGCAATCAAAAATGCTGGGGGCAGTTGGTCAACAATTGTCAGGCATTTCATGGTTCTCCACGGTCTCAGTGTTGAAGACATCATACATACCTTTCCATCTTTGCAAGATGTTGGCAGGATGGTCCTGCGGTGTGCCAAAAGGGTCAACAGATGGCACTCAATTATCCTGGACTTGCTGGAGCAAGTATGATGTAAGTTATCATGGGTGTGCTCATCTCTGACAGAGGTCATGTTGTTTCACATTGCCTTCTTACTAGACTTTTACAGGGCTTTTTAAGTGTCTGAATTAGTTCAGCCAAGCAAGGCATCTGTGGCTGCAGTGGTCTTGTCTGACGAGGACATAGTGGTGACTCAGGAAACCAAGAAGAGACCCAGAAGGGAGTCCTTGAGCTGGAAATGCAAAACAGACCACTTTGGAGTTGGTTGAGACCTCCAGTGATGTCAGTTGGGTACCCAAGATTTCAGATCCTGCCTCCCATCTAGCTAGAACTGTATTTAACCAATGCTTTCAGTAACAATGCCAACCAAAAATAATAGTTTAGGGGTTACTGCAATCATGTTGGAGCCCACCAAAAACAAATGTGAATGTCTGATGTTGGATGCTTACAGAGCAGCAACAGACTAGTCTGACAAAGCCTCATCCTGCACCTCCAGTGCAGCACCATTAGTTACCTGTGACCAATTACAGTCAGCATCAAGATCCAAGAACAAACAGCATAAGATGTACAGTGAAGTATACTATTCTATCTGAAATGAAAGCATTCAGAGCAGAATGTAAAGATACAACCTCACAGCTCTGATACAATCTCTCAGCTCTAGAGATCTGTGTGGAGGAAACTGAAACCAGCATTTTAACTGCCACAGGCTGCTTGATAAGATGTTGAATCCACCCCTCCTTCAGATCATAGAAACTCAGGCAGCGATCATGAAGGGACAGGATGACACTGAAAATAGGGTTGGGCTTAAAAATATCAGACGACAGACAGCACTCACCCTAGTTGCCTCCCATCAAACAGAGCTGGACCTTACATACAGGGCCCTGGGCCCTAAATCTCATACACCAATAGCCCGTCTTCACTCTATCCTGATGCAGTTTCATAAATATGCCACAAAACAAATGGCACTGCAGTAGGCTTGACAACAAAAAGCAGTGTACTTCAGTACCACAAACGTATATGTAGATAGCAATTATGCTACAACTAGGATGAAGCACAAACGGCAATACATTCCAGTAGATCAATCACTGCATTACCATAAATCCAAATTTTTCACTCCCTATCCCTCAAGTTTGGCAGTACAGTTCCCCAGCGGCCAGAGGACTTGCTCTACATCCCAATAATTGGTATAGGGATTAGCAGGCCATGGAACTCATCTCCTGGTTCTTAAGCCACAACGTGCTTTCTTCCTATCGGTTCAGCTACCCACTCACAGGAGAAAGACTATAACACAGTGCCAACAGGAATCTCAGGAGGAAGTGGCGATGATCCTCACACAGCTCAAGCAGATGCCGAGAGCCACAGATTGAAGGGATACCTACAATCTACTGTTTCCTCAGAACATACAGTGAGTGATCAGTGATTTTAATAGGGGAGGCAGGCAGTTCTTAAGTGGCAAATGAGTGATATTAAATGCAGGTCCTGGTTACTATCATTCCAGTCCCCTTATGTAGTGCCCCTGATGCCCTTCCATATCCCATTAAATGTCTCTTGAGGCTCTTTGAATCCTGACACCTGGCAAGCTGCATAGTGGGGAGACCCTGCTGGATGTACTTCTGAGGAATCAGTTGGGCTGATAGATGTTGCTCCCACCATGATATGAAATTAATACTTTTCAGGCAGAGACAGCTTCATATTTTGGAGGGAAATCCAGAATTGTGTAAATCCAGGAATCTCTCATAAGTGAATGGAGGGGAGGGGGTATCTGTGGAGTTCTGGACATCTACATGCCTTCGTTGTTACAAACATTTTGTCTCAATCACTAGGCAGAAGTTATAGAATGCCATTTGATCTAGGATGTGCAACCTGGGATTGGGCCGGGGACTGGATCAGCACCCTCCACCCTCAGCACCACCCAGATGGGGCTAGTCCTTAGCACCTACCTGCTGATCTGTGAAGTACATTTGTCTCCTTCCATATCCAGAGGATCTAACCAGACTGGTTAAATTTACACTGTCTAGCCACATAGCACCAGCATGGTGAGATAGCAGGATGTCAATTTCTATGTTATTCCACTACAGAAGGAATAGTAACCATTCTATCCTACATAGCCAAACCGTTAGTGGACTCAAATGAGTTCCTACTCTTGGACTGAAATTTTAATGCTGTGATATTCACTCTTGGCTTGGGACATTAAGTCTATGATCACAAGTTTTTGCTTGTTGCTGTGGGGGTGGAGTGGATGGTGTAATTCCCTGGGTGGCAGTGCTTTGTTGCACATTACTTCCCCCTCCTTATGCACAGGAGAGAGAACTCTGCTAATTGCTTACCCACCACATCAATGACTAACTACAGGGCTAGGGAATTTCTAACAGCTTTATTATTATCCTGCCCCCACTCCAGGGGTACTCTCCCCTCCTCTCCCCCCATTACTCATTATAGTTGCCACCTACATTCCTTTATTCTTTAGTATTACTCCACCATAACAACTACTAACTATACTTGACTCTCAAAAGGCAATGCTGATTACTTATATACCTACTCCTAATGGGATGGATGGCTTCTGACATGGTGGGTTAGGCACCGAGTGATGTTTACGTCATTCCTGGCCTTCAGGTTTTCTGTTTGCTACCTCTTAATTTTGAACCTTCTCCTCCCTTTGTTACAGGCCTGTTCAAGGCCATTGGGAGCCCAATGCTGTTATAGCCTTGGATTCCTCCCAGATAACCCCTCAAAGATATCACGAGGGACAACAGTGGTGCCATCACCAGCCTTGGAAGTGCAGTCACAGTTAATCCCTCTTATGGGCAGTAGTCTTCCCATTTCTTAACATGTGAGGCACCACAGTCTCCCTCACTTGTGTGATACAAATCTGGGGTACCCTCCTGGGACCTTTCTCAGGTGCCCCCCAGTTCAACCCTGTTATTCAAGCACCTAATTGGACTTTTTGTTAGTGCTGTGACCAAGTTGCTCACACAGTTTTCTTGTTCTTTTTATTATTGTTATGGCTGTGGGTGGAGCCTACAGCCATCTTGCTATCTGTAGCTGGAAAAATGGAATACAGTGGAACACATTTTTGGAGTTTTCAATGTATCCTTCCACACCTACAAATCACTATGCCAGTTGAAATAAAATACTCCCTTCTTTCTGTTTAGAATAATGGAGACAGAACTCCAAGTTGCTTATCAGAAGGCTATTAGGAAACTGAAACAGCTTGTTAAATATTGGTTGCCTATTAAACTAGATATTTGTTTACCCTCTTTGAAATACAACAACTTGCACATTTAAATACTTAGCGTGTAAACATTGTCTTACTACTAGCTTCAGTTGGGCAGGTATTGTCTTTCAAGAAAGATTCATACCTCATAAATGTTACCCTTTCTCAGCAATGAATGAAAAAAGATTTACACTGTTTTTTAAACTCTTAAGACGCTATCTGATAAACACTGTCTCAGGCATATGCCAGGTCTTCTGTGAACTATCCAGGCTAAATATATAGCAATCAGCAGGCATTTTCACTATGCTTTTTTTGGAAAAAATTATTATGAGCAACAGCAAACACACACACACACACACACACACCATCCTCATGGCCACAATATTTAAAATGAATACTGCAATATAATATGTTATAAAACAATAAAGAAACTGTTTATGCCACTGAACAGAGTGAAGTTCAGTTTAAAGTAGATTTCCTCTAAATATTTCTTCTCCTATATTTTGTATTTTGTATCCTGGTTAGTGCAGGGGAGATGCTACATCTCAATGCTATAGGGATCTTCATTTTACACATGTTTGCACTGTATTTATTCAAGATGTCCCAGATTAGATGCACTATCTTGTTTTCATGATTTTATTATTTTTATAATATATTTTTTCAAGGTAACCTAGTCCAGATGTAAAGTATTGTTTTCAGTGTGTTCTGATTTTTCACAATGTAGCATAATAGTGTATAGATGTAGACACTGAAAATAAGATGCAATCTCTTCTGTGAGCTATCCAGGTTAAATACTGTATATAGCAATCAGCAGGCATATTCTAGGAAAACACATTACAAAAAAGTGTAAAAGGAAAACCACATTGAAACTACCTCTCAGCAGATCTGCATTGTGTACATTCATTAGAAATAATGGATAAAAGCATCCCAAAAGCTCTCCACAGCCATATTGGCTCTAACCAGAATTTGTTTATACCAGCTGCAGCGTATATAGCAGACAGCAGTGTTCTTTTTAACTTTAATATAAAACAGTGATTGTAAGGAGAGAGGGTTAAGCAAGATTAATAGATACCGCAAATTGAAAACAAAAATATTTTTTCCCACAGCTTAGTTGATTAGCTTAGACTGGGGCCTCAGCAGGGTTTCCACACCTCAGTAATAAGGAGTTAGACAAATTCTGGTCAGAGCCAATAGGGCTGCAAAATGATGTTGGATGGGGTGAGAAAGATGAGCAAACAACCTAGAAAACAGTAATGGACAGGGAAATGCTTAGAGAACTGTGACTCCTCTGACAGCTAAATAATAAAATACCACTATGCTTACACCCAAATCCAGTATGGACAAACTAGTTTGTGTGTATGGATCGCTTGCTATGGTGAACACAGGGTGTTGTGCTTTGGTACCAGTTATCCCCAATGCCCCTAATCCATGATGCAAACGTGACTAGTGTTGTTGCAGTACAGGTTGTCATGGTGTAAGGTGGGCACTCTTCTTGATGAGATGTCATCTAATACCTCCTAGATTCAGGAGGGTGGCCAGGCTGTTACACAGCATTTCTGTTAAACGTGTATTTTATACATTTAATGCACAAACATTGATTGTAAAGATGCAGATTCTAGTATAGCCCAGAGAAGAGAGCAATCAGCTGTGAATGAGCCTGGGACACTCAACAGACCTGGGTGTGAACCCTACAACCTCCACCTGCATACTGTGCAACCCTGCACAAGTCACTCAACTACTGTACCACAGTGCCCCAGGTCACCCTGAAAACAAGTACCTCTGCTTAGAGGGCCTTGTCTGGTTACCAAAGAATAAAATAAAATATAATACAAATAAAATAAATGAGCCATTCTCCATCCTGCAAGGGCAGAATTCTAAACATCTGCATTGCATATAACTAAAATTATGTAAGCCGCCCCTAGTCATTTGCCATGTTGGATGCATATGTAGATAGGATCCACCTTCTAAAATGTAATTCTGCTGATACAATATACCTTATGGTTTAATAACATAAGTATGGTTGCCACTGGACCAAATATTCATGGTCCCCCGACATTGGTCACAAATCTGGAATAGGCTATATAAGGATGTCTGGTGGGACCGCTACAGACTGCTTCAATTTCAGATATTACAGGATCTATATTATACTCCTGTAAAACTCTGTAAGATGGGAAAACTTCAGTCAGATTTGTGCACTAGATGTGGGCTCCAGTAAGGCACGTTGTTACACATTCTGTGGGAATGTGATAAGGCGTCTCCTCTCTGGGAAAGTATCTGCTCTAGACTTGACCCTTTATTAGGACTGCAAAATGCTTTCAACCAGAGATTTGCATTCTAGGGGACTTGGGGGACACTCTTATTGGAAATCAAAGGAAACATATGACTTTAATTTCCCTATGTGCTAAGAAAGTGATATTACATCACTGGTTGGACCAACAAACCCCAACGTATACAGAATGGCACCAAGAAATCCTTTTTGCTTTACAAGCAGAACACCTCCTAGTGAGCATTTCTAAAAGAAGTATGAAATATCAGAAGATCTGGGCTCCTCTGCACACCCTACTATCCATTTAACATCCCTCATACCCATAATAGGGTCAACTTGGCTCCACTAAGCTGTATTCAGTGGACCTTAACTGTCCCAACAACAATAACCCACATTGTAGATTCACTGAACTTATCCACAAATACATGTAACATAACTTGAATTATGTTGAGGTTTTCCCTTTTTTTCTCTTTCTCTCACTTATCTGTTTTTCTCCAGTGGTGAATGAAATTGGGAGGGGGGAGATTATACCTGGGGGGGTCTTTTTTTTTTCTCTCACCATTAACATTCTAATAGCAATATAACTTACTCCCTTTTAATATGTCATATATATAACTATTTTTAATAATGGTATAATGGTTCTAAGTTGCTGGATCACTGTCTCTAAACACTTCTATGTAATGGTATTTTGTGTATAATTTTGTCAAATCGTAAACATAATGAAGCTTACTAAATCTGAAAAAAAAAAGAAAACAGCTGGTAGTTCCTAAAGAGTTTAGGCAACAGCTACTCAGCATTGCACACAACATTCCACATTTGTGACATGGGTGGGTGAAACAGACCGAGAAAAGGTTGATACAAAACTTCTATTAGCCTGGTGTCTATAAAGTTGTGGCTGAGTGCTATCACACTTGTGACACATGTCAGAAAGTGGGATAATAAGGGGACAAAGGCTGTTTTGCTAATTAAAATGTTTATTGACTTTGAAAAGAAAAGAAAAAGTCAATAAAAGTACATCATTTGAACACTAGCTCATACATATTCAATAAAGCAGCAGTATTGATTTTACTTCTAGCATTGAACTGAACAATTAGATAACTAATAATTCTATAGAATAGTTGAGCAATACTGTAACATAAATAAGTTATACCCTTTAAAGTGTACATAAGGAAAGGGGAAATTGTTTAACTAGGAAAGGCACTTTAAGCCAGAGCTTGATTCCAGGTGCAAAGTGGGGCTGATAGGATTAAAAGAGGTCTCCAGGTTTGCAGCTCAGTGCCCTTAACCACTTTGCTATATTGCCTCCTCAGCTATGCTGGTTTCCCTTTGTTAAAGCAGCAGTACTTGCTAGTCAGCAAAAAAATTAACCATATAGGTTTTTTAGCAAAAATGTATTTATGACAACCTAAGAGTCATGCTGAGTATATTTTTTGTTTTCTCAGATGTTGTTAAAACTTTTTTTTTGAGGATTTTGTAATTAATTACTCACATTATTAAAGATGGCCACCATTCGCTATTTTTAAAAAGTTTTCCCTCTGGTGTTACTTGTTAAATGTACATGCTAGATCCCTACTGTAGTTGTATTAGGATGGTTCTTCTACATGTTTCCAACAGTAAACGGCACAAAATACTTAATTTTCTTTATGGTGGGTGTGTCATGGGTGTGGCATGGGCATGAGAAATTTTGTAAACTTCAAGATCCCATATCTTGGTTCAGGAATGAAAGAAAACAAAAAGAAAAAATGTATATCTTTATAATTTTACCAGACTAACCTTATTACTGGAACATGTAAGAATGGTCAGGGGTTTGGCAGTTGAAATTCAATGCAAAGGGTGCAAAATAATGCATGTGGGGCACAAAAACCCTGGCACAATATATCAGTTGGGGGGGGGGTGAGGATATAGCATGCACCAAGCAGGAAAGAGATCTTGGGGTTATCATCTCTGATGATTTCAAGGCAGGGAAACAGTGTGACAAGGCAGCAGGTAAACCAAATAGGATGCTGGGATGCATAGGCAGGGGCATCACCAGCAGGAAAAGGGAGGTCATAATTCCACTATACAAGACCCTAGTGAGGCCCCACCTGGAGTACAGTGTACAGTTCTGGAGACCTTACCTACGTAAGGACATAGGGTAGAGAAGGTTTAGAGGAGGGCAACAAAGATGGTACATGGATTGCATCACAAGTCCTATGAGGACAGGTTGAAGGAACTAAATATGTACTCCCTGGAGGAGAGGAGGGAGAGAGGGGGTATGATAGAGATATACAAGTATCTTACAGGGAGGAACAGGGTGCAGGAATACACTATTTTTAAGCGAAAAAGATGTTCCAGGACTAGAGGGCATGGGATGAAGTTGGAGGGAGGACTATTCAGAGGAAACATGAGGAATAATTGCTTCACAGAATGGGTGGTGGACAAATGGAACACCATGCCATAGGAAGTGGTGGGGCCGAAAAAATTATGGGATTTAAGAATGCATGGGATAGACATAAAGAAATTCTGGAGGTCAGGGGTAAGGAGCAACAGACTTCTAGGAAAACATAAACTGAACGTACAAGCTCAAATGAGCAGACTGGGTGGGCCATAGGCCCTTATCTGCCGACACTGTCTATGTATCTATGTATTTCCTTACTAGCAAATACTGCTGCTTTAAGTGGGAGAGTCTGAGTGAACGCAAATAATATGTTTCACTCATACTGTTGTATACCAGGACACAAGTAAGGCAGAAGGCAGAAGGACTTTTTTTTTTAATCAGTGAATGAATTACTACAAATAATATAGTCCAGGGCAGAAGGGAGTAGGAGAGCACCACTCTGTTAAATGGAGATGACCTCTTGTGTTTGTGTTTCAGTTCTAACTGTGAAAGCAGACAATCTAGGTATCCTGTCATGTGTTTTCTAGCTGCTCTCTCTGAGATCACAGAAGGACTGAATACAATTTCTATGCAGCCCTAACAAATTGTCTGAAACTGTGAGTGGCCTTTCTAGCCCCATTAAATGGGAAAAAAATAATATAAGCCCTGAAAAAAAAAATCCCCATTTGCTCCTTTTTCAGGAAACCCATTAATAGTGCAGAATATGAGAAATTACTCCCACTCTGCTTCGAACACATAATTGAATCTGCCTATAAAAATGGTAGACATAGAGGAGAGGTAGTACCCATACCCCAACATTCCCCCTTTTCACTTCATATCAAAACACACTGATAGACAGGGTGTATTGACTCTGGCCATAGGTATCGTCTCAGGCAAACCCTTTTTTTTTGTGTGTGTGTGTTATCTTTTTATCCCCTACTGCTTGGCTGTCCATTCCTTTGGGCTTCTCAAGAGTGATGCAGACTCAAGCCCACCTCCACAGGGAGGAAAGTGTCCAACAAAGGCTATGAACCCTCCCTGCTGGACTCTGCTCCTGCTGCCCCAGGCTAGGGGTTAAACCCGGGTCATCAGCATGCTGAGCAATCTCCAATTGCTTGATGTCACAGAGCCAGCTTCTGGCAAACTCTTACTGGTGGGCAGTGTTAATATACAACCAAGTAGTCAGGGTTTCTGCTATTGGATGTGATTTTATTTTCCTTATGAACCCATCGATGGACATTAGTAACCCCACACTTATCTCTTCCAAGGAAGGTAAGACACACATCTGTGCTGCCTTTTAAAAGATCTAGGGCTAATTGATATCTGGCTATTTCAGCAGCACGGAGATAGATGTTACGTCTTTTATTATCACTCCCAACATCAATATTATCACTTATATTTCTGTTTTATTACCACTATGGACATGGAATAGGTTGACAAGACCCAAATAGATCTTATTTTACTGTCTGACCATGTTCCTATCTCAGAAATCCTTACAATCTCAATGGAAAGAAAACAAACTCAATGGCACTTCAGTCCGTCCTTACTCCGGGTCCCTGAATTCAAAGCTATGCTAGAGGACCATATACCTGGCTCATATTCTTCAAGAAAATGATAGCCCAGAGAATCCCACAGCAATACTGTGGGGCATGGTTAAAATCATACTTGGGGGAACGATTACTGCTTTTGCATCTTGGAAGAAAAAACAGAGGAAGGAGAAATTGTAGTCTATACAGTGGGAGCTGCAGGTCCTATAAATGGTGCATATGCTAGGGGATGAGTCCTTCTTATGGCAGATCAAACTAACTCAAAATAAAATACAAGATATTCTAAGATACAAAACAGAGGAGGCACTCCTCTGGCTATGCCAGTTACATTATGAAGGGAGAGCTGTGGCTGCTAAATTATTAGCTCACAGACTTGCCACAAAAGGGGAGCAACCACTATTCCACTATTGGTAAACTGATAGATCCAAAGGCAGGAAACCTATTCTGTGAAAGAATTGGGATCTTATGAATACTCTAGAATTATTATATGGTCGAATATGCCCAGAGCAATAATCCCTTTGAAGACCAGATAAGGGCATTCTTGGCAATAATCCATACCATTGTCTTAAGTCTCAATTCACAAAAAGATTTCAGTAGAGTCTTCTGGCTCATTTTGCACAAGACTCTAGCCCATCTCAGTTTCCCTCCTATATTCCCAAAACTTATAGCAGGCCTTTATGCAGTCACATGAGCTGGCCAATGGATCCTTTTTAGCCTCTTTCCCTTTAATTAGGGGCACCCATCAGAGCTGCCCATTGTCCCCTTAGTTGTTCATTATCTATGTAAAACCACTGACACAGTACAGACACCACATGAAGGAGCTTGAAAGACTGAAGATGGCCTGACATAGTCACAAAGTTGCATACTACACAGATGATCTCCTTCTTTATTTAACTGCCCCAGAGCAGTCACTGACAGTCCTCTCTCATTGTTTAAAAGGTATGGAACAACTATCAAAATATAAGATCAAGGAAGACAAAACTGAAGTTCTTCAGTTCCTATGTTGTTCTGACCAGGGGCCAAAAATATCCATATAAATGGGACAGGCCAAGCATTAAGTACTTGTGAGTCTTCATTGGCATTAAAACCCTGTAGAAGCTTTCCAACCCCTCAGTACAGCAGTTGTAAGGGAGGACTTACAAACATAGAGCTTATTGCCCCTAACATTACTCAGCAGAATGCATTCAATAAATATAATCATATTACCATGATACCTATGTATCTTTCATTCCCTCCCAATTCTCCCCAGACAAGGAGACCTCCCAAAATGGAATAAATGGATTTCTAAATTCCTATGGGGTGATGGCTATGTATCACCATCAAAATCTCCAGCTTTCTAAGACTAGGGGTGAGGTGTTCGGGCTTGCCCTCTGGAAAGTACTACAATTATGCACAGGCCTTCCTTAAACACACAGTGACATGGATGACCCCATCCACACATACCAGATAGGCAGACCAAGAAATTAGCATGGTAAGCACAATAGTAATCTACAGATTATTTGGGTCCAAAGATCAAGTCCCACCCTGCACAACCTCCTCTGCTATTACAACAAATACTCTGCATTACTGGCACCTATTGATCTCAGTATGACATTATAAAATGGGAGCCCAATGGCTTGGAATGCCAGCCTATTATTCTGGATTTTTTTTTCCTGGCTAAGTTAGACAACAAATTTTGTACTTGTGTACAGAAAATTCTTAAGCATGTCTTCCAAAATTAATAATAATGGGAAATTCAAAGCTTTTGCACAATTAGCAGATGAAGTTGACCTAGATATTAAAGATCATTACGGATTCTTTCAGATTCACTATTATTTAAATTCTACTACTGGACATACAGTAAATGTAACTGAACTTCCCCCCCCACTTAATTGGTTTTATAGTCTTGGTATTAAGAGGCATATGACCAGATCACTGCAAGTATGTTTGCTATCAGACCCTATGGGTGGACAACAAATGGACATTTCTCACACTCATAACACTTGGGAGGCAGAACTGTCTATACAATTTCAGCCAGCTGACTGGACCCTAATATGGTACAGATGACATAAGTTTATGGTATCATGTTAATGGAGAGAAAT
Source organism: Neoceratodus forsteri (assembly GCA_016271365.2). NCBI lineage: Eukaryota > Metazoa > Chordata > Ceratodontiformes > Ceratodontidae > Neoceratodus > Neoceratodus forsteri. Next base: position 628,297,301 of record CM057452.1, on the reverse strand, counting down.
ACAGTTGAAAGATGGCTATAAGATACTTTCACACTCCCAAATCACAGCTGAATTTCTCTTGTCACTGTTGGAGGAACTGTGGTTGTGAAGTGGCCACACATACTCTCATTTTACGTGGTTCTGCCCAATCATATTTCCTTTCTGGTCACAAACTGACCAGGAAATAAAATCTATCAGTGCAAACTTTAGCACCTTAACTCTGTCGGTAGTGTTGTTACTCTTTACCCCCACCACACACATGCATATCAAACATAAAGCACACCGTTTTTCTCTAGGGATATTTCTGACAGCAGATATGAGAATGATAACTAGATTATGGTTACAATTTGACCCCTCATGATCAAACAGTGTTTAGACACTATATGGGATATTTATAAAACAGAAATGTACAGCCCAATTACATCACTCAGAACCTAAACATCAAAATGCTATTTTTATTTATTTAGAAAATCGGAATTACAACTCTTTGAGTCATAGACTCATTTTCAAAGGCTCCATGTCAGAATAAAACATAGACATTCATACAGTACATACATACAGTAGAACAAATGTGGGTAAGCAATCATACAGAGTATAAATACAATGATCATGGGTTAATGCCTGTACATTTGGTAGCTAAAACAGGGCACAGCTATCAACATAATTACCTAATGAGTGGTTAAGACCTATACAATTGGTAGCTAAAGCAATGCAAGATATGAGCTGGTAGTAAGCCACCTAAGGGAGGCATTGTCTTATACATAATACAATGCAATCATAGTCCAGTGCAACTATATGGTAACCAAAGGAGATGAGGAGCCTGTAGGCTAGAAATAGTGATGGCTCTCCACTGCCTGGCCAAGGGCTGGTACATGGCCTAGTGGAATGGTGCAGGATCCACAGGTTACCGGTTACACTGGCATTGACATGAGGAAAGGATATGGGCCCTTAAGGCAGCTTTAAAAAGACCTAGATTGGTGATTGATGTGACAGCTGGTGGGAGGGCATTGTACCAGGATGGAGCTCTAAGGGGGAAGGATCTCTGGGCCAGGGTGGTCCTGACCCTAGGCACCTTCCAGATAGTTTTTGGGGGCAGCCAGTGTGGAAGCCAAGATGGTGGCTGCCTGAAGAGAAGCCAAGACACCTATTGGGGTTAAACCCAGGTGGATTTTTTTGGTGAAGAGACAGGTCTGGTGTAATAATCTTTCCTCAAGGAAGAGGATGTTGGTGAGCATGTATAGGGTGCAGGTATGTTTATTTCTGTTGGCACCAGAGAGGAGCTGACAGGCATTATTGATGACTGCTTATATTTGATGAAGTGCCATAGGGTCGGCAGCAGCATAGATTGTAAGGCCATAGTCCACCAGTGATAAGACTGAGGAGGTAATGGCTAGGCTGGAATACCTGGAATCTATAGCTCCTCCACATTATGGATACAGGATCAGATATAATACCATAAATAAGAGACTGTGGATAACCTCAGGTTGAGAGGGAGCAATCGCTGATCCTACCTGGTCTGTTGATTCTTCTGGGACTGGGTAGGATATAATTCCTCAGCCAGGATGATTTGCATAATGCAATAATATCAATGTATAGTACATGGATACTGTGCTTCACTCTCTTAACATCTATGTACCATATGAGATACTATATGTAGTAACTTGCTTGTCTGCAAAAATTTAATGCAACCTAAGGTTTTAAAAAAAAGAGACACAATTTGGCAAGAGGTTGCTGGTACATCCTCAGGTCACCTGTGAGGGCTGATAAGGTTGCCTCCATCAGAGATGAGATCAACCAGTGCCTACCCATTGGACCTTGCATTGATCAGCTGGGTGGTACAAATGCCCAGGTGACCTGGTCTACCTTCAGCCAACTGGTAGTCATGGATATAGTAAGGATCATCCAGACTTTGTGGCCAGCTTGCTGTAGTTTGGACCCGGGCCCAATTCACCTTTTTTCTAGAGTGTGTTAAGGTGATCGGCTCAGTCCTAGCTGGTATGGTAAGGGTTTCACTGGAGAAAGGGATCTTTCCAGACCCCTTAAAGGAGGCAATGGTTCAACCTGTCCTGAAAAAGTCCTCCCTTGGCCTGGACTCTCCAGCAAACTACAGGCCAGTCTCTAACTTGCCTTTTATAGGTAAAGTTATTGAGAAAGTGGTTGCTCTGCAGCTGGAGGATCATTTATCCAGCTATAATATCTATGACCCTCTCCAGCAGAGATTCAGGAAAAGGCATAGCACCAAGACCACCCTGGTCTGGGTACTAAATGATCTCCTGATGACTAGAGATCAGAGAGCCTGTTCCATCTTGGTTCTTCTTGATCTCTCAGTGGCATTTGACACTGTGGACAATGGGGTGTTGCTCAAGCACCTGCAGGTTTTCTGTGGACTGGGGGGAGCAGTCCTCAGCTGGTTTCCATCCTTCCTTGAGGGCAGATCTCAGAGAGTGGTGTCAGGGATTTATTCCTTGAACCCTCACTATCTGCCCTGTGGGGTACCACAGGGTTCGATGCTGTTCCCCATGCTGTTTTCTGTGTACATGCTGCCAATTGGAGACATTATAAGAAGGCACGGTTTGAGTTTTCACTGCTATGCAGATGATTCTCAGCTGTACATGTCCTTTGTGCCTGACCAGGAGTTAGATACTAATTCAGTATTTAACAACTGCCTAACTGAGATACAAGACTGGATGAGTGCTAGCTGGCTGAGGTTAAATCCTGAAAAAACAGAGGTATTGGTTGTGAACCCTGATTGTAGGACAGCTGGGACATGGGTGGGACAATCCTCCAGACTATATATTGGTGGAACCCCACTAAATGCCTCGAGCCAGGCGCATAACCTGGGCATGATCTTTGATGAAGGCCTGACCTTGAAGGCTCAAGTGTTGGCAGAAGTCAAAGTCTCCTTTTACCATCTAAGGGACATTGCCAGGGTGAAGCACATGGTTCTGTCCCATGATCTACCTACCTTGGTCCATGTCTTTGTCATCACCCATCTTGATTACTGAAATGCCCTTTACTTAGGGCTACTGTGAGTGGATATCCGCCAATTGCAGCTGGTGCAGAATGTGATGACCAGGTTGTTAACTTGAACTCCTAGATCCAGTCATATAACACCTGTGCTGAGCAAACTGCACTGACTGCTGGTACAGTGGTGGATCACCTTTAAGGTCATGTTGCTGACCAATAAAGCCCTACATGACTAGGGATCCCAGTACCTGCATTATCTGCTGTATCTCTACTCTCCCTCCTGCTCACTCCTATCCTCCACCGAGGTATTGCTAGAGATTCCCAGGGTACATTTAAAAACATTTGGAGGAAGATCTTTTGCCCTTATGGCTCCGAACCTGTGGAATTCTCTACCTCATCAGATACGAGATAACCTGATCATTGAGGGTTTTAAAACCACCCTCAAAATGTGTTTGTTCCTCCAGGCCTTTGAAAGAACTTGAGAGTTTTCTTAAAAAAGAACTGTGTAGAAATATTTGATAGCTATATTTTATTATAGTATTTATTTTAATGTTTACGCTTGTTTATATGTACTCTTAAAGGCTCCCTCAGCACTGGAAGGGTGCCTAATATAAATAAATTTATGATGATGATGATAGGGCAAGCAGTCCCAGATACAGGAGTACCATGCTCAAAGGACAAGTGGAGATTTTTTGCCATGGAGATGGGATGAGGGTAAGAGACTTGGGTTTGGATTCTATGGATTTCAGTACCTATTCTTTTCAAAACAAAGCTGCTACAAATGCAAGCACTGTAGGTTTAACCAATTGTCAGATCCAGGTGCTTGGCTAGTGGAGGTCACAGGCTTTAGAAGGTTATGTTCAACAGCATTTGCTGTAACCTGCTTGTTTCTTGTTTACTGGCAGGTGATGCTTTCCAGATGAGGCAAGTATGGCTATGTGGACATTCCTACAGCAGCTAAGTGAGCAAGGCAGATTCCAGGTGGTATGAACATCTTCCTGGACCCCCAATATCAATAGGTGCATTGGATTGGATGTTGGGGGCTGAGGTGGGGAGACTTCCTCACATGGGTCATGGCCAAAGCTCAGTAAAAATGCCCCCCAGCATGTTGGTGGTTCACCTGGGTGGCAATGATCTGGGTTTGTTAAAGTCACTAGAGCTGCTGCATTGAATGAAGGATGATCTGCATTGCACTGGGAAGATTGACCGGGGTGGTTATATTCTGGTTTCATATAATCCAGAGGCTATACTGGTGGCACACAAAGGATCCCGCCTCAGTTGAGAAGGCTTGCAGGTTGAACGGCAGTGCAGAGCTTCATGGACTCCATTGGTGGGACTGTCCTAAGGCTTAATGACATAGTCACTGTGATACCCCACTTAAATACTTGGGATGGTATGTATTTATCAGATGCATGTTACCAAAGGGTCTTAGCAGATGTACAAAGTGGCTTGGGAGAGCTGTTAACATGAGATATATTGGGTGAGTGTTGCTACCCTCTCATGGTACAGTAGTCTTGTAAGGCATGTACAAAGTCAGTAACAGAGGTAACTTGCTTCTCTGCAGAAGGCTCCCCCAAGGCAGTCAGTAGGCAAGGTCTTGACAACAGGGTACCCTACAGGGGTTGGTTAGGAGAAAGCCCCCTTTTGGCTTGCCCTGCATGTGAAGGTCTATCTGACAAGGGAAGAGTGTGCTTAATGTGGTCCAGGAGCCATTCCTTATACTTTTGAGACCAGTGTCCCTCTGGAGGCCATACCCTTTTGAGTGTGAGTCTGCTCAGAGGGTCCCATTGAGGTAAGGGATGGACGGGTGTAAGGTGTTGACCAACCAAAGACCTACTGAGGGTCCTGGGCTCTGCATATCATGCTACTGATTTATTTTGGGTTTTCGTCAAAAAAAAGCATGGCTGTGACAATTTCTCTAAAGCATTGTATATGTCTCCATTTGTTTGGCCATGGGGGGAATGTGGCCTGCTGAGCCAATAGGTAGTCCACAAAGGGGAACTTGCAACAGGTGGACTTTGTTTTTGACCACTGACTCACTGAAGCCTGAACTGGCAGGTTAGCTAGGTAGTCTGTGACTTTCTGCTGGGCGGGGGGAAAAGGTAGGCAGATAAGGTCCCATGGGGGCAGAGGCTTGTGCCAGAAGGGAGGAGCAATGAGAATATAACCAGCAGTTCTTAGAAGCTGGTTCCCTTGTCTACTTCAACATGGCTGAAAGTCCCACTCTTGTAAAAGGGGCTAGTAGCAAAGCAGTGAACTCTGCTCTCCCACTGTAGGTGATCGTCTTAGGTGGTGAGGAAAAATGTTCCTGTTTTTTTCCCATTGGGATTTCTGGGTTTTGTGCCTCCTCCAGTAGCCAGGAAAATTATGGTAGGTATAGCGTTAGTGATGCCACAGTTAGGAAAACATGGTGGCATAGTAGTCTTACAAGGAGTAATCATAGGGGGTAATGGGGTAACTTGCTTTTCTGTAGATTGTTCTTCCCTTAGGCTGGCAGGAGGTGAGGCCCTGACAACTGGGTGCCTTATGGTGGCTGGTCAAGGGATAGCCTCTTTGGGACTGACTTACTTATAAAGGGCCATCTAATGGGGGAGAGGTGCACACAACACAGCCCAGGATCCACTTCCCTTGTCTCAGATGCTGGTGTCCCTCCGGAGGCTGTACCTTTTGGACATGTGGGATCTACTTTCATGTTCTTTGCTTTGATAGGGTATTGACCTGTCTGAGATTCTGAGGTGCTGACCAACCAAAGACTTGCTGATACTCCTGGGTTGTGCATGTCCTACTACTAATGTGCTTTGGATTATCCTCAATAAATGCATGCTGTGGCCATTTCTCCAAAGCATTGTGTACATGTCCATTTGTTGAGGAGTGAGGGTGGAATGTGGTCTGCTAAGAAAATATATGTCCTGCACATGCTCCTTTTTATATATGTAAATAATAATAATAAATGTTATTTGCATGGCACCTTTCAAAAATCCAAGATGACTTAACAATAATTAAAATCACAATACACATACAAAACCTCTCAGCATAAAACAAAATTATAATACCGATAACACCTTAAATCAATCACCAAAGGCTTAGTTCCACAAGTAGGTTTTTAATGCTTGTTTCAAGCCCTCTACGGTTGAGCACTCATGTAACTGATAAACATTTAGAATCAGTGATGATGATATGGAGTATATCTTGCACACTTATGTGTGCCACAGACCACGTTTTTCTACCTGGTACTGTCACTAAAGGATATGAAGTGGTGTAACAGCTGAACATAATCAACCAAACAGTGCCTAAGGAGGATCTTCAAAACAAGACATTGTAATTTGGATGCTCCAGCTAATGTTAAATGGGAAAATAAGTACTATTTCATTCAAAGGCTTCTTTTCACTGTAATCATGTTAAAAAACATCTCTCACTAAGAACATGTTATTTGCTTTTCCTGGTATGAGTGATTTCTCACTATCTATTCTCGTTATGCATCTTGCAATGATAGTACTGGAATACTGATGATTTAACTGGTTGAATGCAATCTGTTGAAGTCAGTTCTGTCTGAATGGATTTTTATCAAAACTGTATTAAAAAATATTTTTGGATACTAGGAAAATGTCAGACTACAGTAATCCTCCCCCACCCCACCCCACACACATAGTCTAGGAGTTTCAGATGGCAGAGTTCATTTTCAAAGTGGGTCAAACACTACACCATTTAATTGACCTTCAGAGTCTGTTGTAACCTCCTAGGAGTGCAGGATTCTTCAGGAAGGTGCAGGGCTGCAAATCAATTCTGATTAGCGATCAACATTTTTCTTGAAATACAGTAAATATTGTCAATGCAGTAGATAAGGGTCAAACCATAAAGATTTACTGATCTTGATCTCATGAGCATATCATAACTACACTGTTGCAAGAGCATGATACATTGGGATTTTAGATGATAAGTCCCAGTTACTTCAGTTACAGTCCCCCGTGGGGGAAAAACTGTGGTCTTGAAGGTGATGTTGTCTCATCAGGTGAAAGTGCTTTAGTGAGATTGAGGCTGCAGGCAACCCATGGCATACAGATACATTTCTGAAAAAAGGTTAAGTCTCTCAGTAAATTTAGGGCTTTCAAACATCACCTTATAGGGTTCTCTTACTACCCAGGAATGTTCCCTTACAGCAGATATACCAGTAAACTCATTCAGGCTATTGCAGTATTTGTCCCTGTGACCACACTCCCGGCCTTATTCTTTATAGCACAAGCAAAGTCTAGGGCACCAGGTGGCTAGGGGCTCAGGAGCATTTGGTAATACATTTACAGCTGCCCAGGAAATGCTAAAGCATTTCCCAAGACCCAGTACCCTCAGGGGTTCTTGATCTTCACACCCATCCTAACCCAAGCCTGCCTTATTTCTCCTCAGAGGTACAGATAGTTAACCATTCAGACATTTATTTGTATGCCTTTAAAGACCTCCTGACACCACTGGGATAACTTTGAAAGATTTAAGCTTTAGACATAACTCAGTTTATATTGCTTATATTTTGTGCAGTTATATATCCATTTTCCAATATTACTTAGGGCAGTTTCATGAATACAGGATCACTGTTCTCTAGATTTGATCTACTCTGGCAACCTGTCAACACCTGACATCATAACTCCCTGTTTATGACATCATAATTATCAATACAACAACAGACTGTGATGTCATAAACAGAACTGTGATGTCAGGTGTAGCCAAGCAACCGTAGCAGATAGGGCAGAAATCCTCTTATCATGCAAATGTCCTTAGTAATGAAAAAATAAGGGTGAGAATTACAGAACTAAATATGAAATATAGGCTGAATTGTGTCTAAATATTACATTTTTCTAAAGATGTACCAGGGGAGTTAGGAGCTCTTTAAGTCTCATTTTTTTTTTTGGTGGGGAGAGGGTGCCAATTAATGCAGTTGCTGAACATTGAAGAGTTACATTTTACAGCTTCATGTTACCAGATTGTATAAGGACTCCCTTTTGGTTCCCTTTGATGTTACCAGATTGTCTCAAGTTTCTTTCCTTTCATTTATTAGTTCTAGACTGTTCCTCAGGAATACTTACAAGTGGGGAAATTCACCTTTTGGGAGGCCCTGATGAAGAACAGCCACTGCCACGATTCCCAAGTATTTTTTCAAAGAGTCACTTAGCAAGAACTTTAAGTTAATGTAGGGAGATACTGCAGCTTCTCTGCCAGAGATCCAACTGAAGCACAACCCTTGGTCTGGTTAGACCCAGGCAGTTGGCTCCATCCCCAGAACCCTCAGTCAGTGATCTGCATACTCAGAACCCTTGGAGTGCAGACTGAATACTCAGATTCATCTGCCTAGTAATAGATTTTTTAATTGTTCAACCATTTGGCTATTACGCAGAAGACACACATAATTAATAAAAGACTACAATATCATCATTCATTACAAATGATATGCCAAAAAAATATAAAAATCCTTGTTTGACTTTATATATTTTTTTCAGAAGATACAATTAAATAGCAGAAAGATAGTTTGCTTCTTATTCACATTTTATTATTAGTTTCCCTTACATGTGCAAAAAACCTTCAGTGCATTTCAGTGTCACTATCTAATTGCATAGACATTATTTGATCATTGTGTCCTCAATGCAGTTGCAATATAGCAGAAACATTGTAAAAAATATGTTTGATTTATAAACACAGAGTTTGAACAAAGTTTTTGCAAGATTTCTATAACCGCATCAGTAGTCATACACAAAAATTTCAAGTGTAGTATGCAAGTTTAGAAAATAGGAATGAGCAATGTGTCCAATAGTTTTATCTAACTCATAATAAAAAAAACAAGTTTATCTTCATGAGTATAAAGAAAACATTGTATGGTTCAGATCTGGTTACCTCCAACCCATTACAATGTTTTGTTGCCTGTAATCACTATACCCCATAAGTGAGAACTAAAAGCCAATTTAAAGGTTTATAAAAAAATCAACCTCGTGGCCCTTTCTATTATTTTGTTAGAAAATATACCCTCTATATCTTATATATTTTACGATTTGTTAATTGGTTGCACATTTCTTTTCCAGTATTTAGTTGCTTCCAAAATAAATACTGTATGGCAAGATTCTCCAAGATAGCTAGGTTTTCTGCATTAAAAAGTAGATTCAATATGTAATGGGGGGGAGGGGCATAGAGTGTAGATCTAATGCATATTTTGGGGAAACACAGTGTGTCTGTGTCATCTTACTCACCATAGACAACACATGACAACATAAAGTAAATCTTCAGTGACCCATATGCCACAATTGCAATTTACTGATATAACATCATCTTTTTTATTCCTATAGTTAGTAACATTTCTGGAAAATACTTCAAACCTAAAAATCTCAGTATCTTGAATTCTGTATTGAGTTTACATTGACTTAGTCTACAGTAGTGCCCCAAGTCCTCTTTTGGCAGAGTGGCTCCCCCTTTTCATTCTTTCTGTTGTTTTGCTTCAGATTGCTCACTTCATACTCACCACTGCTCTTTATACTCAGACCTTTCTCTCTTCTCTCTTGACGCTAGGTGACTTTCCCACTGTGTTTCTTTTTTATCCAAATTTTGGTTTGGCACATTTCCCTCTTATCTCAGATCACTCCTATCCCCGCATCCTTTTTCCTCCTACCTCTCTGTAACACTATTTCCCATTCTCTGTATCTCTTCCTTCTAGACAATCTTCTGTTGGTCAATCTGCTTTTTTTACCACTTTCCTAAACTTTGGTCCTAGCTTCCCCTTTCTATTCATTCTTCCTCTTCTCTTTCTTCCCTAAAGTCTCTTCTCTTTTTTCCCCTAAAGTCTCTTCTTTATGACTGTTGTTATCCTTCCTGCAACCATCTATGACCCTTTCTTTTTTTAGTCCCTCATTACTTGTTACTGGTAGTCTTACTCCCCTTCTCTAGTTTTGCCCTGTTCATGCTGTCTCACTACTTTTTCCCTTCTTTTCATAGAGATGATTGTCACACATTATTTATAATTGCATTCATTAGTAAATTGCCTATAATATTTATGATTCTGCTTCTATTTCTATATCACTGTATTTGCCTTATTGTATTTTTAGTAACTATATCGTTTAGCTATCTCCATGTTCCCTTTCCCCAGGACACATCAGGAAATTAGCTATTTTATGCTTAATAAGTATTTCCTGGTTAAAATTTAAATTAATTAATTAATTAATAAACTTAAGTTAAGCCAAGTAAAATTTCAATGAGTGTTATTTTCTATTGTTCACTAGCCATCTAAAATCTTTAAGTTCTGGAATTGAATTCAAGTCTACTTCTTTAGAATTTTGTTAAATTTATTTGGTTATAAGTCTTGTGTAAGAGTACTGGATCATTATTCTTTGTTCCACTAGGGATTTGAGATATGTTATATGTGTTAAAAAATTTTAAAAAATGTTTAATCCATGTCTCTGCTACATCTTTTGAAATGTATTTTAGTACATTGAAATAATTTTGTCCCTGTGAGTTGTGAAACCATTTTTATCCAGAATTTGATTTGTTTGACATTAGTCATATGTCTTATGTTGTTTTTGCCGTAGTCCATTCAGTGTTACCGTTAATAATCTGAATACTTGTTTGTAAAGCATTTTTAGTATAGAATCAAGTAAAGTCAAATCTATACCTCCACAGTCTTCTTCAGCATATAGTCCTTGATTAATATGTTTTGCATTTATATCTTTTTAAAGAGCAGCTGGCACCATTAGGAGAACTTTAACAAAACATACTATTTAGACACAGTTCAGCTTGTATTTCACATTAGTTTTCTATTTCTACTCCTCATTATTTATTATTGAGGTCATTTGCATGAAATAGGATCTTTGCTCCTAAAGAGTTCATCTGTTCCTGTTACTTTCTCCCTACTTGAGGTCATACTACACTGCTTGTGACATCCCAGTTACTCCCATGGCAACAGATTGTGATGTCACAACAGAGGATTATGATATGAAGTAGGGAGTAAGCTAAAGAGGCAGATGAACTCTTACAGATACAGAGCATATTTTCATGCAAATTTCATCGGTAATAAATAATGAAGAGGAGAGATCTATACAGTACATATAGAATGCAAGTTAAATTGTACCTAAATATGTTTTTCAAAGTTTTCTTTGAAGCATCAGCAGCTCTTTAACATAGTTGTAAGATGCCATCATAAATTCTATTAAGCCTCTGTAATGCTCCTGCTGTAAATGATTCATCCATAAATCAGCTAATGTTGACACCACATGGTCGATAACCGCAAACCAAAATGTCGAAATCCAAAACCGTGACAGGTTACCATGCTGCAAACACACAGAGCATGAACCCACCCCACTGCACACTGGGGGACATGATTTTGGGGGGAGAAACTCAGGAAGGGGGTAGGATATTCAGTTTTCTAACTCAGGGGTGGGACGCAACTGGGGGGCAGATTTACTATTGTTACTCTGGAGGGCACGCTACTTGGGGGGAATTTACTATTCTAACTCAGGTGGGGGACACAGCTGGGAGGAGATGAACTATTCTGACTCCAGAAAGGATGCACTTGGGGGCAGGGGAGATCAATTATTCTAACTTTATTGGGGGACACGACATGGGGTGGCAGGGGCAACACCAAAACAATACAAAAATAAAGAAACTCATAAAAACAAACCCAGATCTGCTGGATATAGCTAGCCCATTCAGAGGCTGTGACTCTAAGCACTACTCTGTGCTGTCAGGATGGGTAGGCAGCACTCACTAGCAAACTTCAAGTAGTCAGCATAGCTGAAAACAGATACAGTAACAACACTATAACATCCATGCTGTTAACTCCATGTAGCTGTTTTCAGTCATATGATTTATGTCAGCCCGCATTTCACTTTACTGACATTACAGCTCAATCTTGATGATATACTACTGTAATTTGCATTTTACTGCTGATACTGTATGTTTATTCCATCTCAGATTCTGACTAAAGGTTACACCTAAATAAACAAAATTCCTGAATATATTCCAAGGATTTATTTCCTAGGTATAGATTTGTTTATGTCTTTAAGTTGCCAAAAATCATGAAATTATTTCTTTTGTGTATTAGGTATCAGGTAAAGTTTACTATATAATGCACCAAGTTTTTCTAGATTTCTCTGTAATCCTATTCTACTAGTTGAAGTAATTGCCACACAATCATATGTGCAAGTACAGGGACATAATGCTGTAATATTTTTGGTATGTGATGTTCTAGTTTATTTAGATCTAGCATAATTTCATTTATATCTATCTATGTATGTATGAATATAATATGTATATATATATATATATATATATTTATATATTGAAAAGTGCTGGGTCAAGTACACATCTTTGCCTTACTTCAGCAGTGAGCAATCTTTTCCATTAGAACACCATGTTTGGTGTATTTGATTTTGATCCATGCATTAGTATAGAGCTATTTTGTCAGAACCATTATAATCTTTATCAATACCAAGTTCCCTTGATTTAGTCCATAAATTAGTTACACTTTAAGTTTCACTTAACTACACTGTAGTTGTAGTGTAACTACACTCTAACTGCACTGCAGCTGCAATGTAGTTGCTTACAACAAACATGTAACTAGAGTATAACAACTGAGTCACATTTTTTCCCCATAGGAAAAGCCATTTATTATTTGCCATTATGACCAGCTGGTTATAATGGTGAACACGTACTGCCCTTCCTATCGGAAAACTGTGAGCCAGACTGTGGCTCATGCTATACTATCTTCTAACAGACAGCGGCACCAGTGAAAAAACATATACCCATTCTCCCTTTGGTCTCTATAGCAGCACTTTAGTAAGGAGCAGACTCCTCATTAACCGACCAGGATTAATGCCAACAAATTGCTGTACAATATTTGTTAAAATGCTTACTTTCTACACAAAGTTACATGGTCCCTAAGCTCTTCCATGTATTTTTCTCTCCAACCCCTCCCTCTTCCGGTCACAAGATCATCTCCTCGGAAATGGCAGTTGTCATTAACTATGGTTTTTATTTTACAGTTTGATCACAGCTCACTTCTAAAAACTCCTTGAAGTTCAATAGTTTGTAACTTGACATAAAACTCTAAACTGCATATTTATCTGATTCTCTCACAGCACTAGTAGCACTATATTAAACCATCAGGATACAAAACTGCTATTTTACATAATTGCTGTGGTGGAAAAAAAAACTCTACTCCAGCAATTATATAAAATAAAGCATAGGTTGGTGTGTAAAACTTGAATTTTATATACACCCTCAGTGCTGGATGCTTCAATAAACTGCTCAAACTTCACTCTTGGGGTTTATGTAGCATCTAACACCTTGGGTATGTGTAGGATATAGGATAAAGTATGGATTGGTGTGTGTAAACTTTGAGTTTACACATACTGATCCATATTTTGTTTTATATAATTGCTGGGTTTCCCTTTTTGTGCCTCAACAATTATATAAAATAAAATGAAGTTGCTGTATGGTCCAGTCTGATCACAGTGTGTGGTCTGCAGTTGCATTCATCTTTTCTTCACTTATTTAGAAGTTCTTTTGTATTTTTATGGGCATTTAAAAAAAGAATGTTGTGGTACAGTTTTCGAAAAAAATTTACCACAGAATCCAAGTGGTGGTTTAGTGTTTTCTTGCTGTCCAGGGAAAAGGCAAATGGAGCGCAGTTGGGAGCAGACGAAGTTCACTGGGTGCTTGTGCAGAGTGAGGGAAACCATGTGCATGTTTTCCGTAATAAACACTCCTTTATCACGGCAAATTACGCCATAGTTTCCCTATGGGAAAAAAAGGAGACCAGTAATTATATTGCTGTTATGCACACCACACCATACATTATTCTATATATAATTACCCTGTTGCATGCAATTAATTATATCTTAAAACAGAATCAAAGGCTACAGAGAAATCAGTGTTATAGTACAGTAATTATTCTATCAAATGTGGTAATAAGAAGCACTCTGTAACAGTTCCTTAATCTTTTCTGATGGCAGCTTGTAGTGGTGTCAATATTTTGTGTTTTTCAATCTAATTCTGAAGTCTATTTAATAAAACAATTGCATATATTTTGGCCATACTGTTCAGTAAACTTATTGTTTGATAATTTGCAGGATTTTCTCTATCACCCTTTTTACGACTGTGGGAGGAGCCAAGAGGAGTATTGCATGTACAAAAGGAGTGATGTCATGTTTTCTGTCTGTGGAACTGATTGAAAGTGTAAATAGTCTCCTCCACCTTACCCTCCTCCAAGAAATGTTTTCTGCCCTCAAATAAATATGCTTTCATGTTAGTCAATGGTTGTAGGGTACTATTTTCTTTCTTAAATGGGTGGTACAAGAACTGGAACCTGAGTAGTGGGAGGCAGCATTGTTTTTTGGGGTTAAGTAAGGTCCACCCCACCTCCACCCAAGAAGCTCCAAAAGGTTCATCATACCTTTTTTTTTATTCATGTGGGAGGGGAATGAGGTGGATCTATCATGCTGAAAGAAGACTCACTAGTTTGGGGTGTGGACCAAGGAACAACAAATCTGTGGAGTCCCCTCATTTTGTCAAGGACTAGGAGAACAGAAGATACTTAAAATGCCTTCAAACTGACTTAAAAACCCTTGGAACAAATGATTATCAGAGTCACCTGGTGTCTCAAAAGGAAAGACTAAGAAATGTCTAAAAACTAAGGAAAATTGACAGCTTTCAGGTATTTCTTAAACATTTATATAGTAAAAACAAAGTTCAGCTTTTGGGATTAACAATATTTGTTTACCATATTCTATCTAACTATATATATATATATATATATATACATAGTTTGTCTTTTTAGTAGTTTCAAAACCTTGAAAGCATTGATGTTAGTGATGCATTTAGAAATACATTTTTAATTGTCTTTACAGATAAATCATGCATGTTCATGTGAGGGCACATTTTTGGGGGATGGAGTTCAAATTATTTTAATCATGGGCACAGTACTTGGTAAACACACTCTGTGATGAAGTGTATTTTTCTTTTTAAGTTTGAGAAGTGGAGTTGACTTGCACAAATGGATAGTACAGACATCATAGAAAGCTATTAGAAGTAGAATGGGTTAAACACTTACTGGGACTTTCTGCATAACAAATTCTCCATGGCACCTCACTGCATTTGACACCACCATCCTAAGAGCAGTCAGTGTGTTACTTTGCAGGACATTGCATAGCAAGAGAGCCAGCCTTGCCTTTTTCCAAATAATATACCAACTTCATTCTCAGGCAGGCAGTTCTGGGCTACTGTTTATATTCTACTTAATCTTCTCAAAGGAAAACTGCATGTTAAAATCAGGAATATATGTATTACTACCAGTTTTGAGTTCTCACTTCAATCCAGTGGTTTGTTTCTGCCTAGGCTATGAGAGTATTTGTTTCTAATTTTCCCTGGGTGTTTTATGACGTCTGGGGCCTGTCATTCAAGTTTGTTTTATTGCATCTTCTCCAAGTTAGTCTTCACAGAATACCCTTTAGTTTGATGTCTAATAGCCCCTACAGCAGGCCAGTGTCTTGTTACAGTGTCTTGCATAGCCACAGCATAGAAAGAACACTGCATCCAGGATTCACAGTGCTTTACAATATACTATAGAAAGTTACATGTTTAAACACAATCACACACACACATGAAGCAGAACACAGCTGAATAAGGTACCAGTATTTAGGAAACTTGTCATACTTACCCAGAGTCTAGCAATGTGAATCCTGGCTGTGACTATAGGTGTTTACAACTGAATGATAATAACCACATTTGCTTCACTTGCAAATAGGTAGGCATTTGTGTCTAATTTCTGTTTGAATTACTGTAGGTTACACATAGAATCTGAAAAAATCATAACATGCTGTATTATGATTCAATGAGCTGATAAATGGGGATTTTGGTTTCTTTTACAAATTCATTTTTCCTGACCATGGATATACTAAAACAAAAATTTCTCAGCAAAATGTTTTTAAATAAAGAGTTTAACTCACAGCAGCAGCAGCAGAAGAAGCATGTTGGCATTAAAAGCTTAATGGCATGGATGTAGAGGCACCAGTATTTCAGCATGACTTTGGTAGATGAATAATTGTGACTGGGGGTGAGGGAGGGAGTGAGTGAGTCTTGGTATTTGTAGCATAATGGTTTTCTGAAACTTCAACCTTCAATGGGTTAGACTCTGCAGCCATCTGTACAATATATCACTAAGCCATATGCCATGTGGTATGGGTAAAACCCAGATCACCAGACCAGAACCAGTGCTGTAAAATCTGCACTGGGCACAGCTTGTGCAAATATTGCTGATCCAGTGGATCAACTAAATACATGCAAATAAATAAAATAAATAAATAAATACTTGGCTTTGCCTCATGCTTCAACCCACCCCAGGAGTGATGTTATTACATGATAACACATACCCTGTCATGCCTTATTGCTTAAATATGCCCTTTCTCAATGTATTATACTTTGATTCAGTTAGTGTATGCAATAGCCTTCATGTGAACACTCTGGGCTTCTCTTTGACTCCTGATGTCTATTTGCTTTAGCTATTGTATATTGTTTGAACTGCTTTGGTCTACTTGATGTGGTGCCTGTGTGTCAAAACTATGTAATCTGTTTATCTACTGCTACCCGTGTATGTCCAGTGAATGATTGTTGTAACTGTCTGCTCTCCGAACCATTGATTTTTGACTTGTTAACTCTGCTGTCTTTGTATTAGTTTCGATGAAGTGCCTTTGTAAATGAGTTTCTGATTCAAAGTTTTGTAAATCTGATATTTTTTAAATAAATAAATGTTTATGTTTAAGCCCATGAAATACCCTTATCTAGTTAATGCATTTACAGCTGTAGTGGCTCTGCCAGAGCTTATTGAAAATGGGTACTACATAACTCCCTCTCCTTTAGATGTTGAAAAGCCATACATAATTGCCTTGTCATACAGATCCATTAGTATATGTGGCCACCATTCTAGATCTAATTTCTAAAAGTCAAAACGTATTTCATCCAGTCCTGGTGATATATTGTTTTTTAAGCAAGCTATTGCTTCCCTTACTTCTTTTTGGGATATCGAATTAAATGGTTGTTTTATTTCATCATTATCAGATTCAGAGGTTTGCACGGGTCAGCGAATATGTTTCTATAATAATCTATCCATTTTATCTGCTGAGATATAAAAGACTATTTGATTTTTGTATTTTGCTGTTCCTGTGGCAAACAATTTCCAAAATTGTTTACTATCTTTACTCATTATTGCATCTATCATCATATCCCATAGTTCTTTCTGATGAATCTGTTTTTGTACTTTGACATCTGACTTATATTATTTCCTAAGTCTATTTAAGTCAAGGGGCTCAATTTTCAAAGCATGGTGCAAGGCTTGCATCATGCCCTGTGCCATGACGCATTGATTTTGGCAGTGCAATGAACCCATTTGCAGCACATGCACCCAATTCTCAAACCTTGGGTGCAGTTGAGGGCTGGCAGTATAGCATTGAGGTTAGAGTAACAAGCTGTGAATGAGCTTGCTACATCCAGAAAACCTTGGTTTGATTCCCAAAACCTAAACTTCCTTTTTGTGTGGCTCTGAGCAAGTCACTTAACCACCTCAGTGCTCCACCGTCGCCCCTGAAAACAGGCCCTTGTGCCTAGTGGGCCTTACTCAGTTATCAAAAGAATAAAGTAAAAAATAAATAGTTGTGACATGTTCCATATTTTATGGCAGCTTGTGCCAAATATCTGGTACATACTCTGTGAAAACAGTCTCTGGGAATGCTGCAAGCAAGACCAGAAAAAGTTGGTCTAACATGTGGCACCTAGCACACAGAATGAAAATCCCAATAGCCATCCGGGTGATTGCTGCAAGACCTGTGCACCATATCATAAGTGCATCCAGGGCTTTCAGCAATCAGGGACTTTGAAAATTGAGCCCAAGAATACTTACTCTATTTGAATTCCTTTTTTGTATACTGCTAAAATTTTGCCTGATTCTACTTTTTTTCCTCCTTGCAAGTCCTACTAGACCAGCTTTCATATTGTATTTTGTTTGGTATTTTTCCATTTTTGTACAATTCTTTTATAGGTTTATATACAGTAGGTTCAAAATATATAAATATAGGATTTCTGGCTCAATCACATCTTCAAGAATGATTTTGGTTAATGTCCTGTATATAGTTGCTGATCATTTGAAATTTTCTTCCATCTGGTATTCTGTACCAACAGGCCTTTTTATTTATTATTTTTAGTGGTTCAGTGGTGCTGCTTGATATGTTTTAACTAGTTTCCTAAATAGTAAAATTAGGAAGTATTCACTTTCCTTTCGGGTAATAACTTTTAGATCTGTATATTTATTCTAATCATATGGGAACCAATTGCATAATCAACAAACTGATGTACCTTTATGATTTATATAATTAAATGTTCCCATAAATCAGATGGAAACATTCCATTATGTATTATGAGATCCAGAGTTCCTAATAATAGTTTCATTTGTTTGCTGTTGTCTGAGTTGTTTGGCAAGTTACTCCCTCTTCCCCAACATTTAATATCGCAAGTTTAAGCCCACTTTCTTATCTAATTGTTTGTCCTGTTTACCATATCTAATGTTAAGATCGCCATCTAGTAGTAGTCCCCCTTAATATATTGCTTTTGTAAGTATAGAACATCTTGTATTAATTTACTGCAAATCTCTTTATTATATATAAATCTTTTGTTTCCTTTTTGTCACCTGTCCTAGTAGGAATCACACCTGTAGATGGGAGGTGGGGGGGGGGACCTGTTGAATCTTTATTGTCAGATGACTTGTATCCGTACCACTGTATGAATTCAATTCTCAGTTGTATCTGTACCAGTGTATGCCTGCACTTCTCATTTGTAACAGTGTTGATTTTCATTGTATTGTGTTACTGTTACCGCTATCTCTCATGCTTGTACTGTATGCTGTCAGTACCATCTATATGTCCAGGGTCATGCCTGAAAATGGTCCCTCAGAAAAGTGCACTTACCCTGTAAACAAAGACATAAATAAATAAATATAATGGTGAATATTTGGTTGATTCTAGATATTTATCAACATAACTATGTCCCTTTCTACTTCAAAATTATAATCTTACAGTGTTAATTATCATTAATTACTTCCTTGATTTTCAAATACTCCACTACCTTAGTGTAAGCAATTAAACCCTCACTTCTGCCCATTTTTGTCAGTTTTTGTGCAGGAGTTTGGACCATTTGGAATACATAGATACATAGACAGTGTCTGCAGATAAGGGCCTATGGCCCACCCACTCTGCCCATTTGAGTTTGTAAGTTCAGTTTATGTTTTCCTAGAATTCTGTTGCCCCTTACTCCTGACCTCCAGAATTCCTTTATGTCTATCCCATGAATTCTTAAATCCCGTGATTGTTTCAGCCCCCACCACTTCCTCTGGCAGGGTGTTCCACTTGTCTATCACCCGCTCTGTGAAGAAATTCTTCCTCACGCTTTCCTCTGAATCGCCCTCCCTCCAACTTCATCCCATGCCCTCTAGTCCTGGAACATCTTTTTCACTTAAAATAGTGTATTCCTGCACCCTGTTTCTCCTGTAAGATACTTGTATGTCTCTATCATATCGCCTCCTCCTCCTCTCCTCCAGGGAGTGCATGTTCAGTTCCTTCAACCTGTCCTCATAGGACTTGTGATGCAATCCATGCACCATCTTTGTTGCCCTCCTCTAAACCTTCTCTACCCTGTCTATGTCCTTACGTAGGTGAGGTCTCCAGAACTGTACACTGTACTCCAGGTGGGGCCTCACTAGTGTCTTGTATAATGGAATTATGGCCTCCCTTTTCCTGCTGGTGATGCCCCTGCCTATGCATCCCAGCATCCTATTTGCTTTACCTGCTGCCTTGTCACACTGTTTCCCTACCTTGAGGTCATCAGAGATGATAACCCCAAGATCCCTTTCCTGCTTGGTGCATGCTATATCCTCACCTCCCAACTGATATATTGTGCCAGGGTTTTGTGCCCCATATGCATTATCTTGCACTTCTTTGCATTGAATTTCAACTGCCAAATCCCTGACCATTCTTCAAGTTTCTGCAGGTCCCTTCTCATTCTGTCTACACCCTCTGGTGTGTCTACTCTGTTACAGAGCTTTGTGTCATCAGCGAACAGTGAAATTCTACCTTCTAGGTCCCATGAATGTCACTGATGAAGATGTTGAATAGGACCGGTCCCAGCACTGATCCCTGTGGTACCCCACTGGTCACTCTTCCCTCTGTGGAGTGGCAGCCATTTACCACCACCCTCTGTCTCCTGCCACCCAGTCAGTTACCTACCCACCACACTACTGTCCTTCCCACACCCATATTCCCCAGTTTGTGCAATAGTCTTCTATGTGGCACAGTGTCAAAGGCCTTGCTGAAGTCCAGATAGGCCATGTCCACTGCCCTCCCCTGATCCACCTCCCTAGTCACCCAGTCAAAATATTCAATGAGGTTGGTCTGACATGACCTCCTCCTGGTGAAACCATGCTGTCTTGGGTCCTGTAGTCCATTGACAACCAGATGTTCCACCAATCTCTCCTTCAGTAGTGCTTTCATGATCTTCCCCTCTACCGAGGTGAGGCTGACTGGTCTGTAGTTTCCCGCTTCCTCTTTATTCCCACTTTTGTATAAGGGGACTACATCTGCTGTCCTCCAGTCTTTGGGTACCTCCCCTGTTTCCAGTGATATCCGGTGAATCCATCAATATTTATAGAATCCATATGTTCCTCACTTTTCTATGTTTCCTGTAGATTAATTATCTCCGATAACATCATAAATTTAGAGGATTCTGTATCCATTAGTTTCAAAGCATGCCCAGCAACATTCCACAATAGTATACCAAGATTTGTTTTCATTAAAAAAGACGGTAATACTACTTTTAATAATATTTGAAACTTTTGTGTCTAGTGAGATTTTTGTTATTTGCATCCCATTTTTGTCTGGAATGTTTAATAGTCATGTATTCAGATCTGTAAGTACCTGGAAACTGATTGTTGACTTTTACATTATATTCACATTTTTGTTGGTCTCTTTGCATATCACCATTTTTTTTTGGGAGGGAGCAGAGCCTTGGTTCTTATCAATCAATCAATCAATCAATCAAATCTTTATTTATCCAGGTGAGCATCATTGAGCACAGCTCATTTGCAAGATGGACCTGGTAAGGTCAAGGTTCAATTTATATAAGACCATAATATAATTCATTGTACACATATGTTGAGGAGACATCCTAATGAGACTATACACTAATTTCAGGTGTAGTAGTACATTGGTAAAGTACAATACAAAAAGAGGATGCATCAATAAGCAATTAGCACCAATTTTTTCTTTCATATGTACATAGACTGTGGAGTATCAAGCTTGTTTGATTGGTGGAAGAAGAATTTATGGGTATGATTTGAGGTGTAAGATATGAGGGGATTTTCCGGGGGTTTGGGAAGGAGGAAGATGTGATGTCTGGTCAGCTGCTAAATTGTCTCTGCAAGTAATGGTATGTAAGAGGTATATACAAGAGGGGAGAGGTGATAGAGGGGATAGACAAATTAAGGTCTTAATGGCGGTTGTAGTCGGGGGTGCAGAGGGGAGAGGGAAGGGGTGTACATGGATAGTGGGGGAGGAGGAAGGAGGGGGAAGGCCGGTACTGTGGTAGGGATTAATAGTGGGCCTATGAAGAAGGAAGGAGGCCAGTACTGGGGTAGTGTATAACAGGGGGTATTAGGGTGGTGATGTATAATAAGGGATTAGGGGGAAGTAGATGGAAGGAGAGGTGTATGGGGTGTGAAGTTGATGACTCTTGGGAATGGTGGATAGCTTCCACAGATGAGTCGGCTAGCTGGGGAGGGAGATGGATAAGATTAGGAATACTCTATTGTTGGTGGAAACAATTACGTTTTTCTTTGATAAGCCTAGAATACAGATATTTGAAGGATGCAATTGAGATGTGTCTGTTCACTTTCAGTGTCTTCTGCATCATGTTCCATAAGGCAGATAAGACATAGCTGATGGCAGATCTACCATAGCGAAAGTTGAATTTGGGCACTTTAAGCATGATGAAATTTAGACTTCTTAGGGCATATTTACTTGACGAGGCTTGTGTGAAGCAGTCTGAGACATACTTTGGTAGTATCTGGGTTATTGCTCTGTAAGTTCATAGTGTGGCATTCCTGTCTCTTCTAAATTGGAGTGAGGTCCATCCAACTGCAGCATAGAGCGAACAGTGGTGAGTGCTGAGAGGTAGATCTGTAATAAACCTCAATGCTCTATGGTAAAGTGTGTCCAGTTTGTTCAGATATGAGATGGGGCAATGACCATATAAGAAATCTGCATAATCTATTACTGATAGAAATGTGGCCTGGACCATCTTCTTTTTAGAATTGCTTGTGAGAAAGTGCTTTATTCTGTAATAGAGTCCAAGTCTCTGTCAGAGTTTTTTTTAGCAATTCTTCCAGATGTTCTAAATAGTCGAGTCTGCTGTCTAACCAGACACCCAGGTATTTTAATTTTGTGACATATTCAAGATTTTCACTAAGAACAGTGGATATGTGAGGGAGATTGTTTGGGATGGAGTGTCCTGCTTGTATTTGGGGAGAGAAAAACATCGCCTTAGTTTTTTTTTGCATTTAGCAGAAGTTTTTTTCCCAGTAGTTGATGTTGTAATAGGTTGAATTCTGCTTGTAATTCTATGCATGCTGTTACAGGAGAAGGGTGGCTGACATACAGTACTGTATCATCTGCAAACAGGTGTACAGTGGCTTTGGTAAGGTTATTGTCGATGCTATTGATATAGATGGCAAATAGGATTGGGCCGAGGATGGATCCTTGGGGTGCTCCTCTTTGAAGTGGTTTGAGTGGGGATAGGTCTCCTTCAGCCTTCACCTGCTGGGTCCTTCCAGTGAGATAGTTATTAAACCATCTAATGGAGTTTGAGTCGAGTCCTATGGATTTCAGGGAGGAGAGGAGCAGTTCATGGTCAACCGTATCGAATGCTTTACTCAGGTCTAAAAATATGGCACAGACACAATTTTTTTTGTCCAGTTCAAGTTGCCAGTCATTGGTTACTTTTGCAAGGCCTGTGATGGTATTTTGTTTGGCCCCAAATCCAGATTGTGCTGGATATAAAAGATTAGCCTCTTCAAGGTATACTCTTAGTTGGGTGCTCTTGATTTTTTCCAGCAGCTTGGACAGCACAGGGAGAATGGAAATTGCTCTGTAGTTGTTGAGGTCCGTAGGGTCCCCTGCTTTCAATAATGGAATAACTTGAGCAGTTTTCCAGATCGATGGAATAGTTCCTAACAGTAATGAGAGGTTAAATAGCTGTGTTATTGGCACTGCTAATACTTGTATGGCAATTTAAAAAAAAATAGAGGTCAAGGGAGTCTGCACCTGCACTTTTTTTGATGTCCAGTTGTGATATTAGTTCTTCCACCTGCTTCAGAGTGGCTGGTATGAAGGAGAAGGTAGATTCAGTTACCCGTGCTTCAATGTTCTTTATACCTAACTGGGAGCACATTTGGTTAGCTGGAGAGGTGTCAAATGCTAGACCTGTGGTTATAAAGTGATTGTTAAAGGACTCCAAGACTTCCAGTCTATCAGTGATGGTTTTCTTTCCACTGTGTATTTTGGCTGGGAATGAATTACTTGGATCATGTCCTGCTATATCTCTTATAGTGTTCCAGAACTTGGCAGGGTCGTGGCAGGAGGAATCTAGTTCAGCCATATAGTAAGCAGCCTTAGCGTCTCATACTTTTCTGGTGCAGATATTCCTGGCTTTTTTGAACTGCTCCCAATCAGTCGATATCTTAGTTTTTCGTGCCTTTTTCCATAGCTTGTCTCTGTCAAGGAGGGTGGATTTAAGGTCAGAAGTGAACCAACGACAGGTTTTATTTTTGATAAGTACTTTAGAAACTGGTGCATGGATGTTAAGGGCACCTGTAATAATGTCATTTAGCACCTCATATGCTATCTCCACTGTGTTTGCTAACTAAAACTCTTGCCATCGTGCGGAGTGATTTATCTCTTCCAAATATGCATCAATGTTAAATTTTTTGTTTTGATCTCCTCACTGTGAACTTAGTGGGGGATGACGGCTTACATGCTGATCTTACTCCCGCAATCTTATGTTCATGTAACTGATCAAAATTTACAATCAGGATACCCAAGCTACGAAGTGTACCTTTGCCTTAAGTATATTGTCTGCTAAAACTTGATTTTGTTGACTTAAATCAGTTTAATCTCCCTGTATCCAGATTTTCAATATTCTTTGAACATTTACTGTATCCTGCCTATAAAACTCAAGTCTCAAAAAAGATTCCAACCAATTGTCAAATCATTTCTTTCAGCTTTAATCCATTTCCAAAGCCTGTATGGATGATTACAAATATTAACAGTACTATGTCTAGAGTAACATACTATTCCTGTATTCATATTGGAACCTCCCTAAGTCTGAATACTTCGACACTTCCGTAACTGGCTTAGATTTAGTCACATTCTCCTCTTTTTTCTCACCTGATTTTGTTACCAGTTGTACAGGATAGTCCATTCTTAGTTAAAATTTTTGTACTTCATTGCATTATGCCAGACATAGTAAGCCACCCTGACACATTTGACCAAAATCAGAAGGCTATCCTTTGTTGTAAGGCCATCATATCTTATTGTATCACAGATATCATCATACGCAAAGTCCAATCTCAAGATGTATACAAATCATAAAGACGAGGGGCTCAATTTTCACAACTAAAATTATGACATAAGGTGTCTCCTTACATCATAGTTTGCAGCTATCCTAATTTTTACATTTTGGCTGTGGTGAAATTGGGATGCCATGCGTATGGCCCCGTGCACCACTCTTGTGCTAGAAGTGCCCGAGCACCAGGTCGCAAGGATGGTTGCACCGCAGCAGAGCTGCACCATCCCCTTTTTTGCTATTCCAGAAGCCCCACTATGGTTGCAACAGGGCATTAACTTTAGACCAGCCAGAAGGTAGTCTAAGGGCCCTGTACCACTGCCTGACAGGGTGGTGATTGGTGGGGGACCTGAAAGGTGGGGACTGGGGGTGATGGAGCCCTGGAAGTGCCATGAAGTGGGCACAGCAGTAGTGGGAGGAACATTTGGAGACACCCAAGAAAGATGACATGCATGTTGCCACACAGCAAATCAGGCCAGGTTGGGAGGCACAGCTGGGCTAGCATGTTCTGTACCCCAGTGGACAGCAGCCCCGGCACCTGCACCACAGGATCTACAATCCTTGGCATTGTAGTCAGCCATCCACCAGCCACCACATGGAGGGCTCTGTATGTAGGTCATGTTGCAGTGCCTGGATCATGTTCCTGGCCAGCACATGCACCCTGCAACTTGAAACTACTGCAACTCACTGCCTTTTGGGGACTGTGGGTCCTGTGGGACAGGTGCCAGGGTTGCTGTCCACTGTGGTACAGAACATGCTGGTCCAGCCATGACCCCCCACCTGACCCAATTGGCTGTGTGGCAACTTGCAATGCATCTCCCTTGGGTGCCTCCACACATCCCTTCCACTGGCACTGTGCCTTCCTCACACCCCATGGCACCACCAGAATGACATCATCCCCCAGTCCTCACCTTCCACCATAGCAATCCCATAACCTCTGTGGGTCAGCTAATGTTGAGCTGGAGGCAACAGATCCCTCTGTAAAACCTTGCAGGTGCACGACATGTTTGGTGCAACCCTACAGCTGTAACAACTCTCATATCTTTGGCACAGGATCCCCCTTTTTATAAAATAGGGTGCAGAGCCCCTCATGCACTCAGAGTTTGCCACAGCCTCAAATCACCACAAATTGTGGTGATCTAATAGCATTCCTTAAATTGAGCCTGAGGTTAGTATTTCAGAATTCTTATAGTCAGTGCTGGGTACTTCTTTCAATCTGATATTTGCTTCCACTTCTGCTACACTTTCTGCCTCTGAATGGTTTGTAGAACAATGTTGTGTGAAGGTATGGCAGGAGCTATCATAAAGTCTAGATGTGACCACCTTTGTCCTGATATTTTTTTTATTGTTTGATCATTTAACTCCCCTGATTTATATGTCCCTTGTAACTTTTCCTTTAGGTTTACCTCTAAATTTCTGTATACTGTATGTTATATATGGCAATTAGGTCCCTAAATTTAGTTCATTCCTAGTAGATGAAAGGGAAGCAGGGCTCTCAGGATGTACTGAAATGTATCAGAAATAAGTGTTGACACCAATCAATGTATTTTCTTTGCTTGTAACTTGTCAAGCTGTTTCTCAGGCAAGCTACAGTGCATACAGTAAACAGTTAATATGAGCTGACATTTGTTCAGTAGTGTTTCATGTGACTGTTGCAAAAGAGATATGACTAACTTTAAACTAAAGGAGGAGGAAGAAGAAGAAGAAGTATTATTTATAAGGCATGTTCATACACATTGTATTCCAATTACACATTGTTGCCCAAAGCACTTCACAAGTAATGACAGGCTGGTGATGAAGTGACTAAAAACATGAGGTGGCAACAGACATTCTTATACTATAGATAAGAAAGTATGTTACTAGGTAACAGCCTGCCAAATAAGGTCAAATCACAAAGCACATAAATCTTATTGGTAGACAGTCAACTCAGAAGACAGTTAGATCATGTCTCTCTCTGTACACACTTTCTGATAAGAGTAAAAGTAGTTGAAACTAGCTTTGGGCTACAATACAAAAGATGCTTAGTATTGCACAAAAATAAAGATATGTCATTTGCATAACTTGGAAAAGTAACTGCACCATCAGGCCTGTATAAGCAACGCTAATACTGTTAGGGCCAGAGGTTGCCAGCACATAGCCCTGTTACAATACTATAATTATATGCACATGTGTATTACATTAGCACATAGTACTACACTATACCCTACCTTGGTAAGCATATTATGAATAAATGTATGTGTATCATATGCTGCACTAAGTATAAGATTGTAGATTGGTCCAAGTCTACAATTTTGTACATTATCATCCACCCATGGCCATGGACAATTGCATAAACCAGTTTTGTGTAAGCCAGGGGAGGGAACAGCTGCCTGATTAGGACCTAATGAATCACAATAGGAAGGGTAACAGGACAGACAGGGTGGGACTGGAGGCCCTTATCTGCCATCAACATCTATAGTATGTTTCTATGTTTAGCTGTAAAAGGAACATTGGCCAATACACCAGGAAAACTACTCTTGGCAGGGGGCACTCCAAGATGGAGAACAGAGCAGTAGTGAAGGAAGATGGAGTGCTGCAGCAGGCTGGGGAGTCAGGGTTGATGGGCACTAGTCAATTGAAACAGGGCAGGACTAAGCAGTCACCCAGACATCTGGAAAGAATAAACAAAAAATGAAAAAAAAGAGGAAATTATAAGAGATGGCATACTACATTTTTTCCTCGCAGTCCTCAGAGAGGGATGTGCTGTTTCTTCAAGATACACAGCTAAAATTAGTTTTGATATTGTGCAAGCACAGCACAGGCAAGCTGGTTGTTGTGGTAACCACAGGAGAACTGGTGTGATGGAGTAGTCATCTTATTTAGAAGTACTGATTTCAAAGCCACCAAACTGATATTTATCCATGTCAGGTATTGGCTTTAGATGTGACTTGAAATCAGTGTAGGTGGAATATGGTATGTGTGCATCTTCCATAAAAGAAAGTTCCAATAACCAAATTATTTGGCAAGATATAACCATATTTGCATACCTCATGGCAGATGTCCTGGGGAAGATTTTAACTGTGTACTCATGTCTTCAGATACAGAGCTAAAGCCAAAACATTATGTGATTCATTGTTGTAACAAATAAACCAATTCCAAACAATGGATCATCTCTGACGAAGCCCAATAATGTCTGGACAAAACATAAGATGACGTAGTATGTCCATGCCTGCAACCTACAGATGATGTGCTTTTGTACTAGATTGTAATTAAAAACATTTTTAACACTTTTTGTCACAGTAAAATAAATGTGTGGTTCTGATATACACCACTTCTTGTCAGCCTCCTTGCTTTATGCGTATTTTATATTTTGCCATAAATTGTTGTTACAACATATAAAACAAACAATAGTCTTAGAGGATGCATACCAGTCAGCCCACCATCAAAGAGGCAAAACATATCTTCAGGGATCCAGATCCAGCTGGACTGACTACATATTCATTTCAAAAAAGGTAATATTCCAGAAAGCCCAGATACAAGAAGTGGAAACATCAGCCCACTTAAGGTTACAATGTACACTCTCTACTGCATCTGCCAATTGGAAAAGGACGGTGGAAATTAAAGCAATTTTAGAAGATCCAGAACTTCAGGAGAAGTGGATAGGGTTACTTAAAGACCAATGGCAACCATTTTACACATTGTTAAAAAAAGGCCAGCATTCAAGTCCCTGTGTCATGATTAGTGTTCCTGAAAATGTCATGCTATTTGGTTTTGTAGTTTTCTTTAAATCACCATTTGTTAACTTGTTCTGCACTAACTGGAAACAGGCTATTTCTGCCCCTCTGACTGAGCCTTGGAGAGTGATAGCATCATGTTCGATTAAGCTACTGCTTCAGCTGTGCAAGTCCCTGCTTGACTGAAGAGCTAGAAAGCTGCTAACATCCTAATTAGAGCAGTCAATAGAGTTAATCGTTCTCTGTCCAGGCTTTTTACTAACTCAGTCTCTGGTTTGTGTTTAGAT
Organism: Neoceratodus forsteri; assembly: GCA_016271365.2. Taxonomy (NCBI): domain Eukaryota; kingdom Metazoa; phylum Chordata; order Ceratodontiformes; family Ceratodontidae; genus Neoceratodus; species Neoceratodus forsteri. Next base: position 628,268,677 of record CM057452.1, on the reverse strand, counting down.
GAATTAGCTGAAAATCTATAATTTTGTTCTTCTAAAAAGTTGATCATTTGAATTTCAGTACTGAATTGAAGTGGTATGCATTTGAGAAATCAGCTTGTCTGTGTCAGAGCTGTGAGTTCTGTCCCATCAAAACTCTGTTTTTTATTTTCTAGTTATATAACACTGGGCTGTTTATTTAATATACATAAATAAGTCTAATGTTTGTTAATTCATACAAGTAGTTTGTCTTTGATGTAGCCTCAATAAATCTGTTCATGTAAGAACAATTGTTTTCCTCTCAGACTGACAAACAAATGCCTGCCGCACTCTGCTAGTTCAGGCACATACACTATATGAACTCACAGATGTCAGTTCTTTAATGGTTTCTGTGTGAAAATACATCATGTATATGAACATCTAGAAACTGTATGGCATCCTGATGCCCCCATTTCCTGCCTACAGTTGAAGCAGCTGCACTCTGCTCCTCCCTGTCACCTGCCCCACAAGCCCCTTGTCTCCTACATAGAAACATAGAATTTGATGGCAGATAAGGACCACTTGGCTCACCTAGTCTGCCCATTTCTCTACATGATGGATAAGCTGCAGAATCTAGTTAACCAATAGCTTACTTCCTCCTACCTGGAGGCAGCATAGCACAGTGGGTTAAGGCTCTGAGCTGCAGATCTGGAGACCTGGGTTTGAATCTCATAGCTGCCTAGGTGCTTACTGTGTAATCCTGAGCAAGTCACTTAACTTCCTTGTGCTCCCAGGTCACATCTGGAAACAAGCTTCGGCTTAGTGTGCTACTACTGGTTAAACAGTGTTTCCCTGTTCCCCTACCCCTAAGTAGAATTGCTTTATGTCTGTCCCATGCATTGTTGAATTCTCCCACTGTTCTTGACTCCACAACATCCTCAGGAAGGCTTTTCCATGCATCCACAACCCTCTCTGTGAAAAAATACTTTCTAACATTACTGCTGAGCCATCCCCCCTCTATCTTCAAATTGTGCCTCCTTGTTCTTGCACATCTCTTTTTCTGAAAGATGCTACCCTCTTGAACTTTCTCAATTCCCTTGAGGTACTTGAATGCTTCTATCATGTCCCCACTCTCCCCCCTTTCCTTGAGGGTATACATATTAAGCTGCTATAGTCTCTCTTTATATGACTTCTGGTGCAGACCCTGTACCATTTTGGTTGCCTTCCTCTGAACAGCCTTCACACTGTCTATGTCTTTGCAGAGATGGGGTCTCCAGAACTGCATGCAGTACTCCAGATGGGGTCTCACCAACTGCTTGTACAGAGGGATAACAACTTCCTGTTTCCTACTGTTGATGCCTCTCCCAATGCATCCCAGCATCCCTCCAGCCCTCCTTACTTCCATCTCACATTGCTGGCCCACCTTTAGGTCATCTGATATAATTACTCCCAGGTCCCTTTTTATTTTTGTTGTTAGTATCTCACCCACCACTGTGTACTCTTCCTCTGAGTTTTTGTTTCCCAGGTGCATTACCTTGCATTTCTTTGCATTAAATCTGAGCTGCCATACATTTGACCATTCCTACAACCTTGCAAAGTCCCCTTTTCATCCTTTCCACCCCACCTTGTCTATCAAACCTGTTGCAGATCTTTGTGTCATCTGCAAAGAGACACACTCTTCCTTCCAGGTGCTCTCCAATGTCACTTATGAAGACATTAAAGAGGGCCAGTCCCAGTACTGAACCCTGTGGTACCCTGCTAGTTACCCTCCTTTCTTCACTCTGGACTCAGTTTACTATTACCCTCTGCATCCTGTTGTTCTGCCCCACATTCAAGGCTACTGCACCCTGCTGCCCACTCTCTTCTCCCACAGAGTCAGGGCTGCTGCACCCTGTTGCCCCCATCTCCTGCCTGAACAATCAGGGCCACTGCACCATGTTGACCCTGCCTGAACAGTTGTAGTTGCTGCACTCTGCTGCATTTTATCCCCTACTCTCAGTCCGAGCTGCTGCACCATGTTGACCCCTGTTTCTGTCACCACAGTTGGGGATGCTGTTCTCTGGTATGCCCTAGAGTCCCATGTCCCCTGCCTCTACATTTGGGGTTACTGTACCATGCTGCCCATGCAACCAGAGGTGGGGCTTTTGTTGCATCCTGCTACCTCCTTCCATTTCCCCAAATGGCCAGGGCTGCTGCACCATGTGCATCCTGTCCCACAGTCAAGGGTGCTGTACCCTGATGACCCCCATGTCCTGACCCACAATCAAGGCTTCTGCAGCATACTGTAGTCTGTCCCATGCCACCATAGCCAGAGCTTCTGTACCCTGTTCCTGTCTATACAGTCAGGGTTGCTTTGCCCTGCTGCACCCTACAGCCCCATGCCTCCACTGCCCCATGACTCCACAATTAGTATTGCTGCACCATGCTGCCCCCTGCCACCAAAGTCAGATTTTTTGCTGCACTGCCCAAAGGAAAAAAAAACAGAAACATACTTTCATCTTCTGTTATGGGGGTGAAGGACAGATGACAGTAAGGTGCAGAAGTCCCAATTGTTTGGTCAGGAGACAAGGGAGGCATTAGAGTACAGCAGCCCAAACTGCGAGACAGGGTGGAGCAGCCAAGCCTGTGTAGAACTGACACAACACTGGGGGCAGAGAACAGGGTGTGGCAAGTGGCAGCCTGGTGCAGCCACTCTAACTGTGGAGGCAAGTACAGTAGCCTTGCCTGAGTAGGCAGGATCAGGGTGCAGCAGCTCTGACTTTGGTGGCATGTGACTGTGGACAAGGTGGTGTAGAAGTCTTGAATGTGGGGCAGGACACAGGGGGGCATCAGGGTACAGCATCCCTGACTGTGGGATGGGGCGCACATGGTGCAGCAGCCCTGACTGTTACAGCAGATGATGGGGGCAACAGGGTGCAGCAACCCCAATCATGTGAGAGAAGACAGTGGGCAACATCATGCATAAGCCTCGAATATGGGGCAAGAGACAAGGGGCTTATGGGACATGGGATGGGGCAGCAGAGTGCAGCTGCCTCAACTATGGTGCAGGAGACAGTAGGCACTAGAATGCTCTATACTGTGTCTAGTTATACATTATGTATTTTCACACAGAAACCATCAATGAACTGAAGTTTGAGTGCCTATAGTAATTGTGCCTGAAATAGCAGAGTGTGGCAGACACCTGTTTGTCAATCTAAGAAGAAAATAATTGTTCTTACATGGACTTATTTACTGAGGCTACATCAACTACAAACTACTTGTATGAATTAACACACTTTAGATTTATTTTATATCCACTAAATAAACAACCCAGTGTTATATAGCTAAACAACAAAAAACAGAGGCTTGATGAGACCAAACTCATGGCTGTGATACCAACAGGCTGATTTCTGAAATGCATACCAGTTCAATTCAGCACTGAAACTCAAATGATCAGCTTTTTAGAAGAACAAAATTACAGATGTTCAGCTAATTCATCTGAACACATAGCAGAGACTGAGTTAGTAAAAACCCTGGACAGCAAACAATTACCTCTACTCACTGCTCTAATTAGGAAGTTTACAACTCTTCAGACAAGCAGGGACTTGCACTGCTGAAGCAGTAGCTTACTCCAATATTATGTCATCACTCTCCAAGGCTCAGTCAGAGGGACAGAAACAGACTGACTGTTTCAAGTTAGTGCAGAACAAGTTAATAAATGCTGATTTAAATAAAACCACAAAACCAAATAGCATGACATTTTCGGTAAACACTACTAATAACACAGGGAGTTGAATTTAGACTTTTTTTAACAATGTGTAAAATGGTTGCCATTGATCTTTAATGCTTGGTTGTCTGTTGTCCTAATGTATGAGGACATATAGATATGGTGAGAGAAGTCCAAGAAGGACAACAAAGATTTATTTTAACAATTCTCAAATAAAAATGTGAGTGTCCAACATTTTAAGAATCTAGAACATAGGCCTCAACTTCAGGATATCTAAGACGGTAAATGAAGGTCAGAATTATAATGAACAAACAAAAAATGTATAGAATGGCATGAGAGCCCTCCAATATAATAGAGATTTGTCACTGCAGAAAAAAATGCAATTTGGTAACCAGGGTACAAAACACATGCATGATCACTTTATAGAATGTCAACAGAGGAAACACTCCAGAATCATGGATATGCTTCAACACTCTCCTCATTAGACAGTATTAGACTCTGGTGGTATTTTATATGTAGCAACCAAATATATTTAAGAAACATTTGCTACAAAAAAACAAGATTGATGATCCCTCTAAGTTTTTGTAAAATTTGACGCCATCTAGTTTTATGAATGAGGCAAAACAACTCATGTGCCAGCCAATTACCTCGCATGAAGTAATGACTGCCAGTAAGATGCTTAGAGGTAATACTGCCCCAGGTTTCAATGGGTTGTCTATAGGATTTTATTAGGTTTTTGTAAGATACCTGAATCCAGTATTAGCAGAGCTTTATAATAATACTCTTGAGTATGAAATATTCCAGACTCCATGTTTATGGCTTTGTTGATTTTTTGTTTGTTTGTTTAAAAACAAAGATAGACTAGTCCTTGGGAATAGGTGTCTGCTGTGTCTCCATAATGTAGATCAGAAAATGATATCTCAAATACTGGCTAAGAGACTCACTCTAGGGATAGAGCATCTTGTTAGTCAACACCAACCATGTGCCCTACCACACCACTCTATGCAAGACAATACGATTATGCTGAGTGAGATATGTGAATGAGCTTGCAAGGGTAAGATGGAAGGTTCTATACTTTCTATTGGTCAGGCCAAGGCTTTGATAACATATCTCACCAGTATTTATTTCAGGTCCTCAGGTTTTATGGCACTCTTAGGCTGTTTGTTTAAGGGATATCTATATTACAGACAATGCTTAAGTAATTCCAGCACTAAATGGATGGCAAGGATAACCCATACAAACCAAGAAAGAGGTCTGACATGAGTGACCTTTGAGCCACTTTTTTATGTATTTTGCCTAGACCCATTACTTTTTGGTTTGCACAGTCAGTCTCTGATTTTGAGCTTGTCCTCTGCATCACAAGTACTAATGTTAACATGTGATGTTTGTCTGCTGCTATAAGATAAATTGCCTGGTGGCATGGCAAAATTGGTAATGGCATCCTTTTCTTGGGTGTCAGGCTCTAGAATAAATTACCAGAAAAGTAAAGGAATACAGATAGGAGCACAGGGAACAAGATAACCAGAAGAAATAGCTGGTATTACAATGGTACATAATGTAGAAGACAATATTAAAATACTAGGATTAACTTCTGGAAAATGGGATTTAACTGTGATAAAGTGGGAAGGAACTATAGAGTACAAATTTGGAAAACTTGTCGACTTTCTAAACAGAAATGGGTATTGCTGATCGAGATGCTGCTTATTCCTGTAGTTGTATTTGTTAGTAGCACATACCTGTTCCTGATACATAAGTAAACTAAATTATACTGCCCTTTCTTTTGGTGTATTTGGGGAAGTGGGCTGAATCCCCTACAAAGTGATGTTACATATCATACTGCCCAGTCAGGGGGCATAATCATGGTTCATTAAGTAATATTTATTACATAAAGGGGACATAATCATGGTTCATTAAGTACTATTTATTATATATAGCATTTGCAGTACATTTTTTGGCTTCTAACTTTGGAGTGGTTGTTAAAGGTACCACTAAGTTGTGGGAACCATTAATGAGAGAATGGTTGGAACCGTGGGTGTCTTCTGCAGGTACAGGACTGGGGCAAATGATGCATAAGGAGTGGGAAGGTGTTCATCAGGTATATGCATGCACTGTCCTGAAGAAATTATAGGTATGGCAGTTAAAGCCAATACAGATGAGATAATCATTGAGATGGCAATTACATACTATGGTCTTAGTCCCTATTATTATGACAGTAATCAATTTCATTGAAGATCCAGCCCATGAAAGGCATAAAGTTCTAGTCCAATTGATAAATAAAAATGCTACCCAAGTACTCATGGGATGCAGTATAGTTGGCTAGCCATGGGAGAACAGGTATGAGAAATACCCTCAAACACAAACAGGTTTATGAAAGGAATTGCTCCCAACCTGGCTATGAGAATATTCTCAAAACTCAGAAACATTTATTCATGGAATGTCCATATATGATACAATTTTTGATAAAGACAGGATCTGAACTCTCCAGAGTGCAGATAGAATTTGCTCCCTGGAGACCAAACTAAATCATGAAGGCTAAGCTGCTTTGAGGACTGGAAATCAATTGCCAGGTCAAGACAGAATATCAGACATGCTCTGATGGAGGATACAGAGGAAGTGAGAGGGGCCAATGAGTTGAACAAACTGTTTTGAACTTAGAAAAACTAAGAAAAGGGAACTTAATCACTTGTACAACAAAATCATACTTGAAAATATATTGACAACAGGTTGTCTCCATGTGGGCTGCATTTCAATCAATCAATCAATCAATCAATCAATCAATCAATCAACTCTCTATTTATCCAGGCGGACACCATTGAACAAGTTCATTTACAATGTGGACCTGCATTACACATGGTCAAAAAAACAGAATAACATAATTGGCATAAATACAGGCATTAAACACAGTTGAAACACAGGTAAAGAAAGACTTGTATAACAGTAATATATGAGTCCAGTAGGACAAACAATATGAATATCTATCCTGCAATTAAGGTATATTCAGGAAAAGGATCAGAGAAAGGGGTTTTGTTAAGTGTTTTTGGAAGGTACCTCAAGTTGGTGCAGCTGCAATGAAGAAGGGGGCAATGACAAAAGCAGCTTGCAAGTCTTAGATTCTTGTTGTGAAGAAAAGGGGTACGTTGCTCACCAAAGTGGAGAGAATTAATGAAGACCGGCTATGCCACCGGGAGGCTCCAGCAGCACAGGGACTGTGAACAGCATCCAAGCTAGGCTCCTGGAAGATCTTGGAGCTAGGGGGAGCCTAAGCCGACTGAGAGATTTTCAGATGACAGTTTCAGAGGCACCGCCGCTGGTGTACCTGGATCATGTGGTGGCTGCACTGGGAGAACTAAGGGGGTTGAGGGCACTAGGGGAGAAGAATAAGCGCAAAGGATGAAGGGATGGAAGGGAGGGTGAGGCAGAGGTGTAGTAAAGTCAGGTATGTGAAGTGGGCAGAGCAGGCGAAGATGATACGAAAGAGGTAGTTGAACAAGGTCAATGGAAGCAGTGACATTTTTCTCTGATTAACTTTGTGTATGAGAACTTGAACACTGCAATGGTTACAATTCCAACATGTCATGTGGTCTGAAAGATCAAATCATGAAATTTGAGTGAGATCAAGTGTTTACCATCTGCATCAATGAATTTATACAAACCCTAATAAGAGAGCATATGAGGGAACTGTTAAAAACTAAGGGGTAAAGTAAATCAGTACAAAAGCAATTGCTTACTCACAAAGGAAACACTGAATTTCGTGTTCAGTAAATTATACTCCAGTAAGATCTCGAATTATTAAATAGACTTACTGAATAAAAAATGCTCCAGATTAAGTTGAGATGCCAACGACTTTGAAAGAGGAGAGGTGTTTAAGTGTGATCGACCTGAGAAATCACTGAACAGGTCGTGAAGCTGCTTGAGAGGCTGATTCAGGAGACACACACAATCCAAATATGTAAGAAAAAACAACAGAATCACCCTAAACATGTTTGTCTCAGACTCAGAAATGTCATTAAGTCCCAAACCTACTAACTCAGTATCTTTTTGATAAGTAAAGTGACTGACATTGAATGCTGCATAGGACATGCAGACAAAAAACAAAGAGCAAAACTGCCAAACAACCAAATGCCAGCACAAAAAGACAAGGAAAGGCACAAGGGGACATGGCATGCACAAGCCACAAGAGAGTACTGAGGGACAAAACCGTAATTAACATCTCAGGTGTGTTTAGCTTGTTTATAAGTATTAAAAATCTGGAGGGCATGGAAGCTATTAAGTGCAGAAGACCCCAAATGGTGTGGGGGGCGTGGGTTCAGTCGCATCTGCTTTCCTCCTGTGGGCCCTTGAGTACATCTCAAACAGGAATTATTTCATGTTTAATGGGGAAGTTTTCTGAAAAAATGTGGCACTGCTATGAGGGTCTGAGTGGCCCCTACATATGAAAACTTTTTTTTATGTGCCTGTGGGAGGAGAGGTTTATTTATTCAGTAAGCTGAAACAGATTTTCTGAGAAAATTCTCAGATAGTACCTCTTTATTGATGACATAATCTGCATCTGTTGGGGCACCAAGAAGGAAGTACATCATTTATGAATTACTTGAATTCAAGTTGTGGCAGTATTAAGTTTACTTTTGAGTACAGTAAAAAATAAATTACCTGTTTAATGTACTTCTTTGAAGCCTCTTCAGTTCAGATTGTGTGATCATATGAATACAGAAAACCAATTGCTACCAGTTCAGTTCTCAAAGCCAGAGCACCAACTGATGAAATTAATTTATTCAATTTCCTTTGGCCAGCTGCACCAGACAACTTTCTCAGTGCAGTAAAGCCACTGCAAGGCAATTTTAAATCATGATGGAAATGTGAAAGGAAATGCGTGACTCCTACTTGGACTTGAACCCAGGCCTCTAGCGTACCGTGTCAGTGCTCTAACTCCTAAGCTATGGGAGGCTCAATGATTAGCAGGCTTCTGGTCTTTCTCTGGAAGCATACACATTCCTTTCTATGTGTTACATAACAAGCAATTTATGCATTTGTCAGAGACACCAGACAACTTTCTCAGTGCAGTAAAGCCACTGAAAGGATATTTTAAATCATGATGGAAATGTGAAAGGAAAAGTGTGACTCTCATTGGGACTTGAACCCAGGCCCCTGGTGTAGTGTGCCAGTGCTCCAACCCCTAAACTATGGGAGGCCTAGTAATGGGGTGCAGCAATTGATTCCAGGAAGCAGTATCTAAGCAGCAGGCAAGGAAATGCTGGAGAGAGTCACAGAGAGAGGGTATGTAGATGAAAATCTGAAAGCTTTGCCAGAAAAAAAATGAGACAAATTGATAGACCTACCCTGCTCACACCAAGGAATAGAACTGAGAATGGCCAACTACCAATAACAGTCACCACTAGTCTAGCTGGGAGGTAGGGCAGCCTTATACGTAAGTACTGGGTTGCTCTCCATGGGGACTCTGTCCTCCAGAGGGAGGTGGTTAAAAAAACAAGGATCACTTTCAGGAAAGTTGATAACCTAGGTGATATACTTACTGGTAATTATTTTGTGGCCACATAAAATTGTAATACCTATAGGAAATTAGGAACTGGTTACCTGACATGCCAAGGGGAATCTTTTAGTGCGGCAATTGTTTATTTAAAATCTTGATAAGACCATGGACCGAAAACCCTTTTACATGGGTTCCAGAACAGTCAAAGAAATTACAACAATGATACAAATAAACAAATTATTATACCATCAAACATTTACAGAAATTAACATCTACGAGATGTTTCTTTAACACTTCTCTAAATACAGGTAATAAAATAAACATAGCAGTTATCTCCAGAGGTAAAGCATTGTATACACACAGAAGAGAGTATAATATTGATTTTTGTCCAAGAGATGTTTTCATCATAGGAACTGCAAATCTAGTATGATGAGTAGATTTGGTTTGTGTTTTAGCTACTGAAAATGTTTTTTAAAAAGCTTGTGGAAGCTACATGGAACCCTTTTAAGTAGTGTATCAATTGTAGTGTATGTCTGGTTGCAATGGAGGTAAAACATTAAATTCATCATAATGATGGCAGAAAGGAGAACATAAGGCAGTTTATTTCCTATGTTACGTCATTCATGGTCTACATAATCTGGAGCCCTTATGCACTATGTGGGCAGTACAATATATTCTTTGTAAGTAAGCATCCAGGATCACATTTAGAAACATAGAAACATGGAAGTTGACAGCAGATAAGGACCGCAAGGCCCATTCAGTCTGTCCATTTCTTTTTCTACCTTATAAATGTGCCATCGTCCTTTGCTCTGTCAATGGCCTATCTTTTCATACTCATCTGTATTGCTCCCTTATGCCTATCCCATGCCTGTTTGAAGCCCTGCACTGTATTCATAGCCACCACTTCCTGAGGTAGGCCATTCCATGCATCCACCACCCTTTCTGTGAAAAAGAACTTCCTCACATTATCCCTTAATCAGCCTCCCTCTAATCTCATGCTGTGTCCTCTTGTCCTGCTATTTTTCTTATATTGAAACATGTTAGACTCTTTCACCTTGTTAATGCCCATAAGGTGTTTGAATGTTTCGATCATATCACCTCTCTCACTCCTTTGCTCTAGGAAATACATGTTGAGCTCCGTTAATCTGTCCTCATATGTTTTCTGATGCAGGCTCTGCACCATTTTGGTTGCCCTTCTCTAGACTGCCTCCATTTGGTTAATGTCCTTGTGAAGGTGTGGTCTCCAGTACTGCACGCAGTACTCCAGATGGGGCCTAACCAGTGTCTTGTAAAGAGGGATTATTATCTCCTTCTTACGACTTGTGATACCCCTACTAATACACCCTAGCATCCCCCTAGCCTTACCTACTGCTTTAGCAGTCTGCTTGGATGATTTCAGGTCATCGGTGATGATGATGCCCAAGTCTCTTTCTTCCTTTGTGACTGCCAGCAACTCCCCTCACAGCCTGTAGGTGGCTTCAGGGTTTCTCTTCCCTATTTGCATGATCTTGCACTCTTTGCATTAAATCCCAGTTGCCACTCTTCTAACCATTTTGCTAGTTTATCCAGATCTTTTCTCATTCTGCCCTCCCCATCTGGATCATCTACTCTGTTGCAGATCTTAGTGTCATCTGCAGACTGACGAGCCTTACCCTCTAGTACATCTTCAACGTCCCTAATGAAGATATTGAAGAGGACTGGCCCCAGGACTAATCCCTGAGGTACCCCACTTGTGACTTGCATGTCTTCTGACTTTATGCCATTTACCACCACTCTCTGTTTTCTCTCCATCAACCAGTTTGCCACCCAGTTGACCAACTTCTGACCCACCCCGATTTAAGCGATTGTGAACATAAAAGAAATAATGCAGTGCCCTTGGTGCTCACTTTTGAATGGCCCATAATTCAGACCCACAACTGATTTCATTAATGGATCTGGAGCATGTACCACCTAAGGAAAGGGGAGAAGATGAACAAACTCCTCCAGAGTGAGACCAGATGGATGGTTTCTTTGGATATCATCCAACCCCATCGTCTATATAAGAAAGTACACTTTGTGCCTTTTTGAATAACATATATATCTCTAATGTATCTTTGTTGTTGTATGTTCTCCTTCCTCTGTATAGATCCAGTAGGATCATTCAGTACATATCCAGGAGTGTGTGATGTTTAGCAAACAAGGTCAATGTTACGCTATAACTGATTAATTAGAGTTTGTTTAAAGGGTGAGTTTTCGGAGTGGTTAAGCATGGAGAGTGGGGTCCCTCAGGGATCGGTCTTGGGGCCCTGCTTGTTTTATATATATACACAGACTCATTGACGGGAGGAGGGGAAATATGGAAGTCTAAATTTGCAGACGATACCAGGATTGGCTTTACCATAGATAGCACTGGGGATATACAGAAGCTACAAACAGAATTAAATAATATGGAAACATAGGCAAGCTTTTCTTTAATATGGACAAATGTGCAGTGATGCACTTTGGTAGAAATATCATCCTGGCAGACTGTGTGTTAAACAGAATACAGCTGAGGAAGATAACTGATGAAAGGGATCTGGAAATCAGGGTATCAAATGATCTAAAATTTAACCAGCATTGTGGTCAGATGATAAAGGTTGCAGATGGCATATTACATAGTATAAGTAGGCATATTAAAAGTAGAAGGAGAGAGGTGGTTGTGCCGCTTTACAGCTCTGTGGTGAGGCTGAGGCTGGAGTTTTATGCCCAGTTTTGGTCACCTGGATTTAAGACTGACATCAGAAGAGTGGAGGGGGTTCAGAGGAGAGCAACAAGATTAATTCTTAATGTAAGAAATAAAAACTACACAGAGAGAGATTGGATGAGCTGAAAATGTATACACTTGAATACAGGAGACTGAGAGGTGATATGTGCCTGGTCCATAGGGCAACAAGGGACCCAGCTTTCGTGGCCAAGCTTGGACTAACTCTTAAGGAACAGCACTATAGCACCAGGGTGCATTTGATGCAGCTAATATGACAGCAGTTTAAAACAACAAAAAGAAAACATTGGTTTAGTGTAAGACTAATATCGGTTTGGAATAGCTTACCAGAAGAAATTGTCACATGTAACAGCATGGCAGGTTTTAAGAGGGAATTAGACAAATATTGTGAACAAGAAAATATAGTTGGGTATCAAAACTAGAAAAAAATAAAAGGGGCGATCTATATGGACTAATGTCTCCTATGCTCCAAACCTTCTTATGAAACCTATGACACCTATGAAATACTTATGCTAATAATAAATTTATTGGGATTTACCCATTCTGTAATATCGAATTTGTTTGATTTTATGTACAAGCATTTCCATGCATTCTCTATACTAGCTACTGCCATTGTTTTATATTGGTTTCTGACAAGTGGAGAATGTTGTTGAGCATGGACACATGCACAATACTACACCTTAGCAAAAAAAGCCCAAGGGCAAAACATTTCATTAAATATAAATGCAATGAATGAGGAAAGGGACCTATGAGTCACAGCACCTAGCAGTTTCCAAACTTCTAAACAGTGTGATTCTGCTGTCCATAAAGCAGGAAGGTCCTTTAATGTATCTGAAGGAATTAAAGAAACCATAACAACTATGTCTTTGGGGCACTATATAGAACATATGTGAGGCACCGCAATTTTGGATCACAGTTCTAGGCACCATACTACTGAAGGGATATAAACAAAGTAGATATCCAGAGAATGGAGACACATTTAATACATAGATTGAAAATCTTACACTATCTGGACCACCTGGAACAGTTAGTGTTATTCAGCTTAGAGAGGAGGAGGTTGCATGGGGACCACTTACTCCTTTACAACATACTCAAAGATAGCCCTCATGTGCCTATTGCATACAAAGGCAGCAATAACAATACCAGAGCACATGGCAGGCATTTAAAAGGGACACGTTTTCATTCAGAACCTAAAAAGAATTATTCTATACACATAGAACAGTTGGGATTTGAAATACTGTAACCTTCATTTAAATTCTGTGTTCAAAACCTAACTGGATCAATAATGCACTTGACTGAGGGTAACATTAAAAGTTAATACCACTAGAGATGTATGAAGTTAGCCTGCTTCATTTTGTGAATTAATCTAAAAAGTCTGCCAAATTCACGAAGTGTGAATTGCTGACTTCATAAAGTTTTTGGCGAGTGAAGTGACTCTTTTTCAGGTGAACTTGAGTTGAAGTTGCAACTTTGCTTTAACTTTGCCTGACTTCACCTGAAAAAGTGCCATTTTCCACAGAAAACAATGCAAAGTCGAAAAGTAGGCAATTTGTGAAGTTATTTGCGAAGGCAAATTTTGCTACTTTGCTATAACTTTGCCAGCAAAATAAAACTTTGCAACATATGTAATTACCACTAAGAAGTGGGAGAGCAGTCATTATGGGCATCATCAGCTTCCTTGTTCCCTTATAACCTTAGTATGTACCTAAGTATATACTTTGCTCCCCACTCTAGCTGGTCTTGCATTTAAACAGAGGGCTTCAGTCTCCAGTACTGTTAGCCACTCACCTTTCACCAGTGCTAAATGCACATGTTTATAATAAAGAGAATCCCAAATGTTTTATCCAATTTATAGTTTTTCTGACAGCAAATAACTTAGTTTAAAGAAAAAAATAGTTAGGAAATGAAAAGTAAATTCAGTTAATTAGCAGTGGTTTGGATGTTATTTTGGAAAGAAAATCTGTCACTCTTTCAGATGCTGCTTACTGATCTTGTGAAAAATCAGAAGCACTGTACTCTCCTTGAAGAAATCTTTTAATATGTTAGTCACACTTACTTTGCCTAAAATTTAAATTAACAAGCATTTGTCAATGCCGAATGTTTGCTTGCTGGCATTAGCTTGGAAGTGCAGGAGTAAGACAGATGCAGAATGGAGGTCACGTGATGGCATCTGGCTAGAAAGCAGCTGAGTTTTTGAGCTCCCCCTGCTGGTCACCTTTTTGTACATTTAACTTGCCATCCTGCTCATTTTCCTGACTAATTCATATAAATAACGTTTAGGGAAAGTTCCTACCACTATCCAGTGACTGGAGCAGCGAAAATAAACGGTTGCTGGCTTGAGACGGAGGTAGATAGCAAGCAGGCCTCAGTCAGGCACACTCCTCCTGCTTCCCCAGAGAAGGCCTCCAAGAAGCAGAGGAACCAGGCCCCTACCAGAGCTGATCGAAGTGGGGATAAAGGGCAGCAGGTTGTACCACTATCTGAGGACAAGTTTCTTCAAGAGCTTACTCCCCTGAAAGATATTCTTCAGGACTTAGCTGGGGAATTAAAGTCGTTGCGCAGCGATCTTTCCTCAGTCTCTACAAGAGTCACAGATATGGAAGCAAGTAACTCTCAGAAGCGTGGAGGTCTAGAACCGAAATGGAGATTACTGAGCTCAGACAACAAGTTAAAAAATTACAAGCAAAGACTGAATACTTAGAAGGACGAAACCGCAGAAATAATCTACTAATTATGGGTATACCCGAATCGGAGGAAGGCCCAGACATCATGGTCTTTTTGCAAAAATTCCTGTGCAAAATTGTGGGTCCATCCCATATTAGCCCTACCTATCATTTAGAGAGAGCTCACCATTCTTTGAGACCCAGACCTGCTCCAGGATCCCCTCCACATCCCATTATTGTTAAATTTTTGAGTTATGTGGAGAGGAATCATGTCTTTACGAAATCCAGTGAGCTGAAAGACATATTCTGGGGCTCATCGAAAATCAGGATCATCCAGGACCTACCCAAGGAGACTCGGGAGAAGAGAGCAGCTTACCATCCAGTTGTACAAAAATTGATTGCAGCTTCTATCCCATTTAGAATGGTGTATCCAGCGACCTTAAAAGTTACGATAAACGGCGCTACAGCAAGCTACAGCTCCCTGGAGGCGGCTAGCAAAGATCTGGAAGTCAAACTGCTGGACTTATTTAAATTACACGGCTGAAATTCTTGTATGGCCTTATCGGAGGAGCTGTACCCTATTTATCGCTGGGACTAAAATTACTTTTGCTGCTGTTTAAATTTTGTTAAGAAGCTTACTTGGTGGTGGCTATGCCCTGCCTCTCGTTTTCTCCTCTCTCTCTGGCTTCTCACCTTTGCTGTCCTTCTGATCCTTCTGTTTTTCCTGCGGGGTCCCCCCCTTTTTCCCGATGTGTCGGCCTGGAATGGGGTTGTGGTGGCGGGCTCCGTTTGTTCGCGCTTCCCGATTTCGCCATTTGCCCTCCAAGGAACTTAGTTTCGCAGTGATAGTTTCCGGAGGGGACTCGGGACACGACCTCTGCGGGTCCTTTGGCCTTTTGGTTCCCCCTGGAAACAACGCTCTGGACGGAATTTCGGTGGCAGGAGGACTTGCATGGCAATTTTATTTTGATTTTGCTGGCTTCCTGGATTTCTTCTTTCTCTTGGACTGCCTTGACTCGGGTAGGATTTCCTTTCCTTTCTTGTTATCTTGCTCTGGCTTGGCCTTCATTGTGGTGTTGGGGTACCGCTTGTTGAAACTGTTTGGGACTAGGGGCTACCATAACTGGGTGGTTATGTTACTACCCACATCTTATTTTTGATTGTCCCTCTTCCCTACTCTCCTGTACTCTTTCTTCTTTTACTCTCATTACGGACTATGGGGGGGGAGGTGGCCTGGTGGGGGTCGAGCTTGGGGACTTGCTCGCTAGATGTGGAATCGCGAGCCATATTTTGGGGGGTTAGCTAACCTCCCCCCACGGTGTTGGGGCTCTCAGGGATGGCAGCCCTGGTAGCAGGGGTTGGCATTCTCCTGGGAGGGTCATGGATTTTGTTTCTCTGGGGGTGCTGGTCCCTGACTCTGGGGGTTTGGAGGTTCGCACTAGGGGTTCAGGGGCCTGAGCTTTTGGTTGAATGGATAACTTCTGGCGTATTCTGGCTCAGCCTACCCGTTGTAAATACTTATGTTTTGTTTGGTTGGGGGTATGGGCTGTGGGCGGGGGATTGGGATGGTGAGGGAGGTTCTGGTCTTATTTTTATGACTTCGTTAAATGTTCTTGGAGTTGGGATGGAGAGGGGGGAATACTTGATTCTGAGGTTTGATTATTTGTTAAACTTCGGGTTTTCTGATGTGGGATGAGGGTTGGGGATTGGGATTAGTAGTAGATGCCCCAGATGTATTGTATGTTTGTTGGTTTACTGAGATAGTTCATTTCTGGGTGAGGTTGTTCAATGGGGTGCACCATGCATTTATATATTATGTTGCCTCTGTCTGGATGTATATTAATGTCATTATTTTCTTGAAATGGCTAAGAACAATGTTAAGATAGCATCATGGAATGTTAGGGGGCTTAGGGATCGGGTTAAGAGATTACAGGCCTTTAACCACTGTTCCTCATTCCACATCGACATCCTGTTTCTGCAGGAGACACACTTATCCCAAGACGAAACCAGACTGCTCTCCCGATCTGGTTTCTCCCAGGCTTACCTTGCTGGAAATTCAAGTTTCAGTAAGGGAGTTGCAGTACTTATTAAAAAACAAGTACTGTTTATTAAGGAGCAGGTGGCCACAGACCCGGAAGGGAGGTTTGTTTTGGTGAAAGGTACCTTGAATGGTGACAGGGTGGTATTGGGTTCTGTTTATGGCCCAGTTGGGGGTAATCCCGAATTTTTTATGGCCTTGGCAAATAAATTGGCTAGCTTTCTCCCGGCCCAATTTATACTGGGGGATTGGAACATGCTCTTTTCTCCCACCTTAGATAGGGAACCACCAGACAAATGCCCACCCTCCCCCGGTGCAACGTGCCTTCTCGGATCTGGTCTCGATGTTTGGTCTAGGTGACCCCTGGCGCCTAGCTAATCCTTCCTGTCGTGCCTTCTCCTTTTATTCTCAACCGCATGGAACTAAGTCAAGGTTAGATATGATTCTGGTCAGCTCTCCCTTTTTCCTGAATATTCTTTCTTCTGGTATTGAACCGATAATTGTGTCAGATCATGCTGTAGTCTGGACACAACTGTCTTTAGATCCTGGTTACTCTCAGGACTCAATATGGTGAGTAAATACACAGCTGTTAAAAGATTGCCAGCTTGTCTCTGAAATTAGCTCCCGGATTTCCTCTTTTCTGGCTGACAATCTGAATTCCACCTCTAGAATTGACATGCTTTGTTGTGCACTGAAATGCTATCTTAGGGGGGGGAACTTATTAAATTGGCTTCTTTTAGGAAAAGGACTAGGATGGTGAGGTCTTTGGCTCTGATGAGTAAATTAAGGGAACTAGAGGCTAGCTATTCTGCCACTTCCTCGACACAGGATCTTAAGGAGCTTTTGCTAGTCAAAAGTGAGTACTCAGACCTCTTAAAAGAAAAAACTGAGTATTGCATGATAAAAACCCAAGCAAAGTGTTTTGAGTACCGTGAAAAGGCCGGTAAATTACTGGCTTTACGCCTGCGTTCATTAGAGGGTTCAAGGATTATTCCTTCACTGTCTTCTCCCGATGGTAATGTAGTTTCCTCGCCTAGAGACATTGCGAGTATTTTCAAGGATTACTATTCAGAGCTCTATAGCTGCCCTTCTCCTCCCTTTTCTAGTTCAGCTATTATGGACTATCTTAGAACAATAGACATCCCTTGTTTGTCGGAGACCCAGCAGGCGAGTTTACTAGCGCCTATTTTGGCAGAAGAAATAGGTAGTACTATTGCTTCCTTGTTATCAGATAAAGCACCGGGGCCAGATGGCTTTCCGGCAAACTTTTATAAAGTGTTTGCTGAAGACCTGATACCTATCCTTCTTAAATTATATAATTATTTACCAATCTCTCCTGAACTTGACCCCACATTGAGGCTACAATTGTTCTAATTCCTAAAGCAGATAAAGATTTGACTGACCCGGCTAATTACTGTCCTATTTCTCTTCAAAATTATGATATTAAGATTTTAGCCAAGATTTTAGCTGAAAGGATCAAAAAAAGTATGGATGGGGCTGCTGAGTCCTGAACAAGCTGGTTTTGTTTCCGGGAGATCGGTGAGGATCACCTGAGAACCCTGTCACATATCTCCCAGTACGCTCAAGCAACAACGTGTCCGATAGCCCTGATCTCTCTTGATGCTGAGAAAGCATTTGATCGGTCAATTGGTCCTTCTCTGGGCCGTAATGGAGAGATGGGGTTCCGTCTTTTCTTGGATATGATCCAGGCACTTTATAGCTGCCCCTCGGCTAAGATCTATTGTAATGGGGTTTTTTCTTCTTCCTTTCGGCTTTTTGCTGGTACTAGGCAAGGTTTAACTCTCTCTCCTTTGCTATTTAATCTATTTTTGGAACCCTTGTTGATTAAACTTAAATCGTCTCCTCAGGTGAGAGGTGTCAGGCTTCAGCAATGTGACCTAGTTTGCTCTGTGTATGCAGATGATGTCATGCTTCATTTAATGGACCCAGTAGCATCTCTAGAGGCTGCTCTTGATATTATTAGAAAGTATGGCTTCTTTTCTCATTATAAGTTGAACATCTCGAAGTGTGAGGTTTACCCTTTAAATTGCTATGTCAATAAGCAGGACTTTCTTTCTTTCGGGATGAGATGGACTCCCAGATCTATCAAGTATCTGGGCATACATTTCTCTACTGACCTTTCCCTGTTGAAGAAACTAAATTTAGATAGAGTTCGGGACTTGATTAGTCAGGATTTGCAACGTTGGTCAATTCTCCCTATCTCACTTTGGGGGCGAGTTAATATTCTTAAAATGAATATACTTCCCCGGATCTTTTACCCACTGAACCTGACTAATCTCTGGATTCCCCTTTCATTTTTCCAGCAGCTTCACTGGTTATTTTCCAGCTTTATCTGGCGAGGGAAGGGAGCTCGGCGTTCCTATGCTAATCTCTCGATCCCTAGGGAGGGGGGGTGGTTTACGATTGCCCAATCTTCAGCTGTATTACTGGGCGGCCCTCCTTTCTAAGTTGGGAAGGTGGTTCTCCACAGGTGCATCGAACACTGGTCCAATTTGGCTTCAGCTGGAAAGGGACTTTCTCTTTGAACTTGGACTGGATATCTCCGCCTTGTTCTATTTGCCCTTGAGGGCTCTTTCTCAGCTGATTCCAAATAAAGTTGTGGCCGATAATCTTAAAGCTTGGGTACAATGCCTTAATTTATTTCATATTTTCAGTGAGTTGGACTTAGGACAGCCAGTGGTGTTAAACCCTAATGTTAAAATCTGAAATTCTTGGATACCCCCCAGGATGGATCCCACAACTTAAAGAGGCTACAGTGGAGCAGTTGTTTAGTCAAGACCTGCTGCTAGCATCAGATGAGATTCTTAATAAATCTGGTATACCTAGCAAAGGAATATTTAAAGTTTTCCAACTTCAGCACCTAGTGAACACTAAATTCGGTACTTCCTTTAGGCAATCGGTAGTGCAACCTTTCCTAACTAATATTGTGAGCCTTGCTTCCCAGCCCCACTCCATATCATTAATTTACTTATACCTACTAAATTGTGGGTTACATGAGGGGGTTGAGGGCTCTTCGGTCTGGGTAGACCTTCTTCCTGATGTTGTCCCGGTTTGGACAAATATTTGGCGTAATTTGCATAGATATCACACTCAGGATAGGCTGAGATTAATACAGTATTATATCGTGAATAATCTTTATTACACCCCCGTTAAACTCTTTCAGCATAAAATGATCTCCAGTGCAGACTGTTTTAGGTGCAAGCAAGCGGAGGGCAATTTAATTCATATTTTTTGGGAGTGTCCTAAGGTGGCTCCACTGTGGTCTCTAATCCAAAGGAATCTGGATCCCCTTCTAGGTCTTAGTGGTTATTTCTGTCCCGAAGTCTGTGTTTTGGGAGATTTTTCTAACATACACACAGTAGAATGTCGATACCATATGGCTCTAGTGTCCATGGCGGTTAAGAAACTGGTCTTAAGGCATTGGAAGGACTATTTGGTTTTATCATATGCAGATTGGCTGAAGGAGTTGATGTCGTTTCTCCAATCTGAGAGTTTGACTGCCAGCTTTAAAGATCGGATGGATCTGTTCTACAAAAGATGGGGCAAATTACAAACTTTGTGTTTGAAGTAATACCTAGGCCTGACAACCCGATCCCTTTGCCCTCATATGGTATATTGTAGCTACCTTTGTATAGTTGATGACTCTAGATCCTTTATGTTGCTTTATATGACTTATGTGATTGAAAGACTTGCTAATTTGTTCCAGATATATAATGATATCCTGATTTAAGAGGGTTTTCCTTTAGGTCTTACGCTGGTGCACCCATTTGGGGTGGGGGTTATGGGGTCTACAGGTTGAGACTTACATGTTTGATCATATCTATGGTTAATTTGGTGGGCTTTCCTAGGGAGGGTACTGGTATTTTCTTTGGGGGTTGGGGAGGGGTATGGTCTCTGTGGTATGATGTATATTGTATTTAATTGTATACGGTGTGGGGGTTTAGGGAGGTGGGGGGGTTGTTTTGTTTGGTTTGTTAACATTTTGGACATTTTGGTTCTTTTCTGGTTGGTATGTTGAAAACTAATAAACTTAAATTTCAAAAAAGACAGATGCAGAATAGGAGTGGCAGTGAAGTATTAAAGGGACACCAACCCCACAGTGCAGAGATGGACAGGCATTGGGATGTGCCTTTGGGTCGTCACCCATAACGCTCACACCATTTCACCTCACCTCACCTTGCAGAAACTGACAAGTGTTGAGGTGTGCCTTGGGGTGTTTGGGCTTTACACTCACCCCATTCCATAAGGAAATACACTGAAATGGGTGCAGAATAGGAGAATGGGGTGAACTTTGGGGCCAAAGATCCCAAGGCACACCATGATGCCTGTCAATGGCTGCAGGATGGGGGTGTAATGGTATGAGCATTATTGTCGACAGTCCCAAGTCACACCCCTGACACCTGTCAGTCCCTACAGGGTAGGGTGTTATGGTTGGAAGCCCTAATGCCCTGGGTGTTTTTTGGGATTTTCACTTCAAGTTTTCAACATGAGCTTTTTGTGACCCCACCACATGAACAGTGACACTATCAGTTAGTTAGCCAAAAGGTGATTTTGCACAGTGACTGTGCCATTTGGCACCACAGGTGTGAAAACACATTTCGAACAGGATGTGAAAAATGACAGCTGTACTGTTCATGAGGAAGTGTATAAAATGGTAATATTGGAAATCTGGAGTGAAAACATAACAAAATTTGTGAAGTCATGAGCGTGCGTAGAAACTGGGCAACACACACCAGTAATGTAATTATTTTGGGTATTTTTCTTACACCAGATTTTCAACATAGGCATTTTGGGACCTCCGCTCATAAAAAGTGACACTGATTTTTTTAATCAGTCCTGAACACTGATTTCACACAGCGACTGTGCCCATTGTGTGCCACAGGTGCGAAAACATGTTTCAGGCAGGATGTGAATAATGACAGCTGTACTGTTCATCAGGCAGTGTACAAAAATGCTTGAATGGTCTGCTACAGCCAACCTCAATATAATGAAAAATATTAGTTAATGAAAGGGGAGGGTCTAACTACCAATTAAGGCTAAGAACATCACAAAACAAATTATTAGATTAAGAAGCCCACTCACCCAATTAAATTACATTTGTTATTTTTATTAACATGTATTTTCATATATATATCTCAGAGGCAAAAAACTCCATTTAATGCATCAGTTAGGGTTGTTCCACAGTGACAAAAGTGAGGAAATTCGGTGTTAGGGTTGAAAACCCCCCTTGGACCCCTCAGCCCACCCCCCCAACCAGCATTGGGGTGCGCATTGGGGTCCTCGGCCCTAATTCTCACCCCATCACATGTGTAAAGAAGCAGAGATATAGAAGAATGGGGTGAGCGTTAGGACCGAAGACCCCAATGCAAACCTCAAAGCCGGTTGGGGCGGTTGGCTGGGGGATACAAGGGGGGGTTTCAACCCTAACACTGAATTTCCTCACTTTTGTTACTGTGGAACTACCCTAACTGATGCATTAAACAGAGTTTTTTACCTCTAATTTCCCTTCTTTTTGAGAATAACGAGAAATAGTGAATGTAATGTGGCGGTGGGAGCCACCTGATGTCTTGTGACATAGTAACAGGAACAGCAACGCAAACAGAAGTGCTAGCAGTGGCGCACATGGTAATGCAAATGTGAATGGGAACAGAAAGGGTAACACACACGGTGGCATAGATGGGAATGTTACACCACTCGATGTCTTGTCACATAGTAAGATGGTGCCCGCAAATGCAAATGGCAATGGGCATGGTGACGCAAAGCGAAACAGAAAGAGAAACAGTACTGTAGACACAAATGGTAAAAAATAACAGAAAAGCAAGCACAAATGAAAACGTGAAGGATAACGCACATGGTGGCATAGACGTGAACGGTAAGTGAAACGGGTAAGGAACCGCAAGAGGAAAGGGCAACGGTAACAATAATGTAAGCACAAAGGCTGGTTTTCTCCAAAAGCTTCATAGAGAAAGACAGTGAGTACAAAGAATGTATGCATAATAATAGGTCTCGGAGCAGAAAATGAGGAGTTGGAATACTAAATTGCTTATATCTCAGGAACCGTACAACGTAGAAAGAAAATTTAAAAGTCATATGATTTATGACTTTCCTGGCTAGTTTTGTACTTAGCCCCTTTTAGGGAGCTAAGAAGTTTTCCAACGAAAAGTCCATATCTCACACCGTTTCCGAGATAAGGGCCCTGAAAGGAGCGTCGAACGTCGTAATGTTATCCTATGGGAAAAAAAGAGAAGTTCAGAGTGCCATAACGTTGGCTCCCTGTGATATTTTTTCACCACATCACTAAAAGGCACATCTGTGGGATGTTGGCTGTCTTTCCTCCAAATTTTAGCCCAAAAGTCTGAACCGTTATTTTGCAGCAGGGTGCCAAAGGATTGCTACAATGCGTCGGATGCCATAATGTTATCCTATGGGAAAATGTGTCAACTTTGGAGTGCCGTAAATTTGCCGCTGTGTAATATTTTTTCAACGAAACACTGAAAGGCACATCTGTGATATGTCGGCTGCGTTCCCTCCACATGTCAGGCCAAAGCACCAAACTGTTCTTTTGCAGCAGGGTGCCAAAGAATTGCTGTCATTTTCCCACAGCCTAGAAAAGTACTGTCACAATTTTCGAAAGCTTTCGCAAATTCATTTGACAGTATCGCAAGTGTGACAGTACTTTACAAAAGTACTTTTTCCAGAAATTTGAAAAACATATTTCTGGGGTATTTTACCCAAAAATAAAGACATGGCTAGCATCCTCAGGGCCCGACTAGGTGAATACAAAAATAATTAAAACAGCTAATATTTTTCCTAGTCAAACTATCTCTTGTTGGGAGCTGCAATACTGAACATAGGATTTGCAAGAAAGCGAGTTGTGCTCACAACAGAGGGAGGGGAACCTTTCAATTGTCTTTGCTTTGTAGCAGATATACTGCAGGTGGAGGCTGCTTCTAACTGAAAGGTGAAAGAAGGAATTTACAATTATCAGGAAAAGACAGTCTTGTTACAATTCTTAAGATTTTCAGTGCAGGAAGATTTTAAACTCTGGGCGAAACATTTGTCACAAATCCTGAAATAAGTGCAGGTACAGGTTGTGTATTTGACCCAGACAGTAAACTGTTTTCTGTGTTTATCTTTGTTTGCCTTTAAAAGGCAATTCCAAACTTTTTCAGGAAGTGATTACATCACATAGACTTAATCAGCCAATAGCTTGGGTAACAGACCTGAGAACAACAGTATTATAAGCAAGTGTTTATAGCAAGCTCATCAGAACAGCTAATATTTTCCTAGTCAAACTATCTCTTGTTGGGAGCTGCAATACTGAACATAGGATTTGCATGAAAGCGAGTTGTGCTCACAACAGAGGGAGGGGAACCTTTCAATTGTATTTGCTTTGTAGCAGATATACTGCAGGTGGAGGCTGCTTCTAACTGAAAGGTGAAAGAAGGAATTTACAATTATCAGAAAAGACAGTCTTGTTACAATTTTAAGATTTTCAGTGCAGGAAGAGTTCAAAGCACAGCTGATTTATTTGGGGCTGACTGCTTTCAGAGCACAAACCACCAGGCTGTTTTGGGGCTGGGGAGGTTTACCTGTGTCTGACTTGGATGTCTGGATTTTTCTCTGTTTGATTAGCAGGATTTTCTCTGTCAAATTGTTGTGTATAGTATCTTGCAGACAGGAAGGCACTCATCGAGCGGTGGGTCAGAGCTCTTAGCTGATTGTTTTGTGAGGCACAGTTTAGGCCCAACCCTTCCCACCCTCACCCCACCCACCCCTGGAAATAGTTCCTTTATACCTGGGGTTCTGACATCATTTCCGTAAGAGTGCAAGGTGCATATCAATGTCATATCCTCTCTAGCACACAGCACTGAAAATATACGCATACACATTGTATAATATATATATATATTTCTATATAACAAACCAATCACACACAAGCACACACACACACACACACACACACAAAAGTACATAGTCATGTGGGGAGTAGTGCAATGTAATGGCTGTGGGGCAGCAGTCTTCCGGGAGTCTTTATGGAGGCTGAGATGCTACCCTATTTTCAGACAACTCTTTGCCCTGAGGGAGGAAGTTGCCCATCTTCAGGCCACACTGGACAGCAGTATGAAAACCTTCCCCCAGGCCAGACTGGATGGTAGGAAGGGAACCCCCCCATCCAGGGAGCACCAGAGTCACCACCACTACCTCAGAGGTTGCAAAGAAAGCACAGCAGTTGGACCACAGTGGGCTCAGGGTGGGTGAGGAGGGTGGAACAGTGGCACACCCAGTCAGTTGTTCCACTCCAGAATCCATACACCATTCTGGGGGAGCACAGCTCCCCTATGGATGCACCCACGGAGGAGATTAAGGAGGCTGAGGACACCTGTCACAAGGGAGGCCCACAGGAAGGAGGCAGAGGATGCCACAAGAAAAGGAAGCAACTCCTGGTGGGGGACTCAATTATTAGGGAGATAGAATTGGGGGGAGCAGGGAAAACTGAAGTAAAGTGCCTGCCTGGTGCCATGGCTTGTAGGGACAGGAAGCGCATCCTCAGGATCACGAGAACACCTGCACAGGAGTTCGAGCTGGATGTCATTGTCCACCTAGGGACAAATGACTTGGCTCAACATGAGCTTAGAGCAGTGCAGAAGGACTTTGTAGAACTGGGGAGAGGCCTAAGACAAGTAGCACACAGGTATTCTTCTCAGAGGTGCTGCCTGTAAATGGAATGAGTGAGGCAAGGTACTTTACACCATGCAGTTTAATGAGTGGTTGAAAAAATGGTGTGGAGCACAGGGGTTTGGCTTCATTGGGGACTGGGGTTCCACCTGGAGAGACACCAGCCTATACTGGTAGGATGGTCTGCATCTATCCAGGAAGGGAACAAGTCTTTTGAGCAATCGGTTTAAATGCTTCATTGGCAAGCTTTTAAACAACTCAAGGGGGGAGGCACTGATAAGCAGCAGAAAAATCCCAACCTCTCCCTACAAAACAGGGTACTAAATGGGAAAAAGACTGAGGTAGAAAGGTCAGTGGGGGATGCTGCAACAGAAAGTAAAGCCATCGAAAAATGGAGAGCAATGAGTATCAATGCCCATAGTCTGAGTAGCAAGCTTCCTGAATTAGTGGCCTTGATGGAGGAGGAACATCTGGATATCGTGGCAGTCACAGAAACATGGTACACACAAAACCATGACTGGGATGTAAACAGACCAGGATACACTATCTACAGGAGGGACAGGGAGGGTAAAAGAGGAGGAGGAGGAGTAGCTCTTTACATAAGGGAAGGAATCAAAGCAACAGAACAAAAGGGTAAACAGGGAGGAGAAGAAGCACTGTGGGTAAATTTGGAGACCGCCAATGGCACCACAATCCGCACAGGGGTTGTATACAGACCCCCTTCTCAGGGGGAGGAAATGGACAAGAAAATGATAGAAAGTATACTCAGTATGGCAGAAAAGGGGAGATATTGCTGATGGGTGATCTGAATATGCCAGATGTTAACTGGAGTGCAGTTGCAGCAGCCACTTCTAAGAGTGGGGTTATTCTAGATGCCCTACAGGGGGCATGCCTTAGACAACTAGTATTGGACCCCACTCGAGAGGGAACAATCTTAGACCTGGTTCTCTCAAATGGAGATGAAGAGAGGATCACAGATGTAGAAGTGGGTAGCCATCTGGGAACTAGCGACCATCGAACAGTATGGTTCACAATAAACACAGCAATAGAGTCAAGCCATACAAAGACAAAGGTACTGGATTTTAGGAGGGCTGACTTTGTCAAAATGGGTGAGTGCCTAAGGAATGCACTAGCAAATGGACAGGAAGGAGGGGTGGAAGAACAATGGGGAATAATAAAAACTGCCATCACAGAGGTAACGAGCCTTTGTGTGAAGCAAATAAACAAAACAAGACGATGTAAGAAACCACTATGGTTCTCAAAGGAAGTGGCAGTGAAGGTTCAAGAGAAAAAGAAAGTATTCAGGAAGTACAAGGAATCACAGAAGGAACAGGACAGAGAACTGTATCAGTTAAAGCAAAAGGAAGCTGGGAAGGCAGTCAGAACAGCAAAGGCCCAAACCGAGGAAAAGATAGCCAACTCAGTTAAGAAGGGGGATAAAACCTTTTATAGGTATATCGGGGAGCGAAGGAAGACCAAGGGAGGGATAGTGAGGCTTAATAAAGGGGAGGGAGGGTGGGCAGAGGGTGACTGTGAAAAGGCAGAGATACTAAACAAATATTTTTGCTCAGTATTTACAAAGGAAGAGGGGGAGATACCTAAAACAAACAGTAGAAACACTCCGGATACAGAAGTTGATACCAGCCCATTTACAGAAGAAAGGGTTCTGAAAGAACTCTTAAAACTGAAGGTGGACAAAGCAATGGGGCCTGATGGGATTCATCCCAGAATTCTAAAAGAACTAAGGGTAGAACTAGTGACACTACTGACTACCCTCTTTAACAAATCATGGGAGGGTGGGGTGATTCCCCTTCACAAAAGTGGGAGCAAGGCAGAAGCAGAAAACTACAGACCTGTTAGTTTAACCTCAGTGGTAGGGAAAATGATGGAATCACTTCTGAAGGAAAGAGTTGTTGAGTATCTAGAGGCCAGAGGGGCACAGGACCCAAGGCAGCATGGATTCACAGCGGGAAGGTCATGCCAGACAAATCTGATAGATTTCTTTGACTGGGTGACCAAAGTAGTTGATCAGGGAGGGGCTGTGGTCATGGCCTACCTAGACTTTAGCAAGGCATTTGACACAGTCCCACACAAAAGATTAATATACAAGTTAGCCAGCCTGGGAGTGGGTCCCAAGATGACAGCCTGGGTAAAGAATTGGCTGGAGAATAGGTCACAGAGAGTAATAGTAAATGGAGTCCACTCTGAAAAAAGGGGGGTTGGTAGTGTGGTACCGCAGGGTTCAGTATTAGGACCGGTCCTCTTCAATGTCTTTATAAGCGACATTGCAGAGGGACTGGAAGGAAAAGTATGTCTCTTTGCAGATGACACAAAGATCTGCAACAGAGTTGATGCACAAGGTGGAGTGGAAAGGATGAGAAGGGACTTGGCAAGGTTAGAGGAATGGTCAAATGTATGGCAGCTTAGATTCAATGCTAAGAAGTGCAAGGTAATGCACCTGGGAAACAAAAACCCAGGGGAAGAGTACACAATGGGGGGTGAGCTACTAACAACAACAAAAATGGAAAGGGACCTGGGGTAGTCATATCAGATGACCTAAAGGTGGGCAAGCAATGTGAGAGGGCAGCAAGGAGGGCTGTGGGGATACTGGGATGCATAGGAAGAGGCATCACCAGTAGAAAACAGGAAGTTATTATCCCTCTGTACAGACAGCTAGTGAGACCCCATCTGGAGTACTGCATGCAGTTCTGGAGACCCAATCTCCACAAAGACATAGACAGGATGGAAGCTGTCCAGAGGAGGGCAACTAAAATGGTGCAGGGTCTGCACCGGAAGACATATGAAGAGAGACTTAAGGAGCTTAATATGTATAGCCTTGAGGAAAGGAGGGAGAGGGAGACATGATAGAAACTTTTAAATACCTCAAGGGAATCAACAAAGTCCAAGAGGGTAGCATCTTTCAAAAAAAGAGGTGTGCAAGAACAAGGGGGCACAATTTGAAGATAGAAGGGGGGCTCAGAGGTAATTTAAGGAAGTATTTTTTCACAGAGAGGGTTGTGGATGTATGGAATGGCCTTCCAGAGGAGGTTGTGGAGTCAAAAACAGTGGTGGAATTCAAGCATGCATGGGACAGTCATAAGGCAATTCTAGGGGTTGGGGGTAGGAAGAAGTAGGCTGCTGGTTAACTAGGACCTGCAGCTTATCCATCAGGTAGGGAAATAGGCAGACTGGGTGGGCCAAGCGGTCCTTTTCTGCCGTCAAATTCTATGTTTCTATGTTTCTAGGTTGCTAGAGGGTCCCAAATTTAAATGCCAAGCATTTTTCTGATCACTCACTGAAAACAAAATGGCAGATTTGCAACAGTAAAAGGGCCATTTGCGACACTAAAAAGTGCATTTGCGACACTGTCGAACTTTTTGTTAACTTTTCCCGTTGACTTATAATGGGAAATTGTTTTTTGAATAACTTTTGAACCGTTTAATATTTTTTCATGAACTCTTCAAAAGGCACATCAGGGACCCTGGCCGCACGTTCCCTGAAGATTTTGGACCAGTCGCGCAAACTGTGCGACCTGTAGGCGCGACAGTAAAATTCCAGAAAAGCGTAAATGCATGTGCAGATCACGCTTAATAACTCGGCAGCCATATAAGCAACCAGTACGAAACTTGGTTGAGCCCAAGGCGTATGGGTCTTGATCGTGTTTTCTAAATTTCAGGCAAATCTGTCAAATGGTTACAAAGTTATTAAGGTGCAAAATTTTGGTTTAACATGTAAATGGCTTCTCAACCTAACTATAGTGGCACGGTAGTGCACTATAATATATATATATATATATATATATATATATATATATATATATATATATATATAAATGAGCAACAAATACAAATACAAATCCAGTGTTATGATTGTAAAAAAAAAAATCACATGACCTTGCATATATCAGAACGCAACCACACACCTGCACTTTAACCCCCCTCCAAAACAATTTTGACATTTTTAACATAGATAAACCACTCGGAGGTGTGCGGTTGTGCTCTGATATATGCAGGCCTTGGGAGGTGGATGCACTCGGCCTGCAGCCTTGTGCCTACAACTCACACCAAAGAGTGAGTATATCAGAGTGCAACAGCACACCTCAGAGTGGTTTATCTACTATATATATATATATATATATATATATATATATATATATATTCATGGCAAAAAATCCATTTAATGCATCCGTTAGGGTTGTTCCACACTGACAAAAGCGAGGAAATTCAGTGTTAGGGTTGAAAGCCCCCTTGCAGCCCCCAGTCGACCCCAACCAGCATCAGGGTGTGCGTTGTTGTTGGCCCAACTCTCTCTCCATCACATGTATAAACAAGTTGAGGTATAGTAGAATGGGATGAGAGTTAGGACCAATGACCACAATGCACACCGCAATGCTGGTTGGGGGGTCAGGCTGGGGGGGGGTGCAAGGAGGGCTTTCAACCCAAACACCAAATTTCCTCACTTTTGTCGCTGTGGAAGAACCCTAACTGATGCATTAAACGGAGATTTTTGCCATGAATTTCCCTTCTTTTTAAGAATGAGGACTATAAATAGTGAATGGAATGTGGTGGTGGGAGGGCAGGCATGCATGTCATGTCTTGTGACATAGTAACAGTTACTGCAATGCAAACGCAAGCACTAATGGTTACACACATGGTGATACAAACTTAAATGTTAAAGCAAACGTTAAAAGAAATGCAAGCGCAAAGTGATGCCAAAGCGATCAGTGACGCAAATGGAGATGCAAACGTGTGCAGAAGCGCAACTGGTAATGTGCACGGTCCTGGTACTGCTATTGTAAATGCAAATGTTAACTGTTACAGCAACAATAACGGCAAAGGGAATGGGAACGCAAACACAAATGCAAGCACGTACGGAAACGCAAAGCGTAATGCGCATGGTCATGGTACCGCAATCACAAATGCTAATGGTAATGATAACAGCAAAAAGAATGCCAAAGGAAACAGAAATGGAAAGGCAAATGCAAGCGCATATGAAAACACAAACCGTAACGCGCACAGTCACGGTACCACTATTGTAAATGCAAATGATAACTGTAACAGTAACAGTAATGGGAAAGAAAACAGAAATGCAAACGCAAACATAAGCACATACGGAAACGCAAAGCATAACACGCACAGTAATGGTACTGCAATTGTAAATGTAAATGGTAACGGTAACAGCAACAATAATGCTAAAGAAAACAGTAACACAAAAGCAAATGTAAATGCAAAGGGGGACGCACACGGTGGTGTACATGGGAACGCTATCACAAAGTGGCACAGAAATGGAAGTGTAAATCCTACATGTAAAAGTAAGTGGAGTGCAGACCCTATTTTTCCCAAAAAGCTCCATTGGGAAAGACAATAAAAACAAAGAATGTATGCATAATAATGGGCCTCGGAGCAGAAAACAAGCAATTGTAATACTAAAATGCTAATATCTTAGTAACCGTGGAAAAAAGAAAATAAAATTTCACATGATTCATGAGTGTCCTAGCTAGGTTTTCACTGCATGCATAACCCATAGGGCTATGCATGGTTGAGACAAAAATTCCGTACCTCGCACCATTTCCGAGATACGAGTACCGAAAGGTGTGGCGTACACCACCATGTTAGTCTATGGGGTAAAATGTCAACTTTGGAGTACCGTAACTTGGCATCCATGCAATATGTTGTCACCAAAATACAAAACAGCACATCTGTTAGATGTTGGCTGCCATCCCTCCAAATTTCAGCTCAAATGACAAAACCATTCTTTTGCAGCAGGATGGCAAAGAACTTCTGCCATTTTGGCCATAGTCTGGAAAAGTAGTATTGTGATTTGCGAAAGCTTTTGCAAAATTTGCGAAAGTGTCATGAGCGCGATACTACTTTTTCCAGAAATTTGAAAAACATATTTCTGGGGTGTTTAACCCCAAAATAAAGACATGGCTAGCATCCTTAGGGCTCAAATAGGTAAACACAGAAAGAATTATGTCCCTAGATGGTCCCAATTTTAAATGCCAAGCATTTCTGTGATCAGTAACTGAAAAAAAAAAATGTCTGACTCACAACACTACTAGGGCCACTTGCAACACTAAAAAGTGCATTTGCGAAAGCGTCAAATTTTTTGTTAACTTTTCCCATTGACTTATAATGGGAACTTGTTTTTTGAATAACTTTTGAACCGTTTAATATTTTTTCATGAAATCTTCAATAGGCACATCTGGGACCCCGGCTGCATGTTTCCTGAAGTTTTCGGACCAGTCGCACAAACCGTGCGATCTGTAGGCATCAGCAAAGAATGCACAAAAAAACGTAAATACGCACACGGATGTAGCTTAATAACTCTGCAGCTGTATATCCGACCAGTACAAACTTTGGAAGACCCCAAGATCTATGGTTATGCCCTGTGCCTGGCAAATTTCCGGGCAAATCCGTTGAGTGGTGGCAAAGTTATGAAGGTGCAAAATTTCACCCTTTAACCTTAAAAGTGCTACTCAACCCTAACTATGGTAGCACTACCATGCTACCATAATATATATATATATATATATATATATATGTGTATATTTTTTTATATATATATTTTTTTTTTTTTCAAATGGACCTGTGGAGCTGGGGAACTGGATGGCAGGACTGAGTCTATGACTGGGTGGGATGGAAGGTGAGTCATGTGCCTACACCGGAGAGAGTCTGGGACCAGGGTGTATTAAAAGCCCACAAAAAAAAACATGTAAAATCCTTCCAAATGGTGCAGGTCATGTCAGGAATCCCACCACAAGTGCACGTTTGATACTTTTAAGCACCAGCATATTTAACAAGGCTAATTCAAAGAACACAGGGCTGGACATTTTAAAAATTCTCACTCTGACAATTCTAATTGGAGCCTTGGGGGGGGGAAGACCTCATACATTTATATAGCACTTCAGGACCCAAGTTAACCCTTCCCCATTATGAGGCTTTTAGGTTATGGGAGCAGAACGTAGGTTACCCCTTAGAACTTGCCTTTCTTGTCTCCTCAGCAAAATGCACTTGCTTTCATCAGTGACTATTCACCAGAGGCTGCAGGCTGTGTCTGTTCACTCCTAAGATTGCTGGCTGGACACCTCCTAGAGCACTGGTTAACCATTAACCCCACCCCCCTTTTCTCTCCAGTCCCCCATGTTCTTCTTATTGCCCTGCCTATACTCCTTACATCTGTTATCTGCCTACCTGTTATTTTGCTCACCCTCCCTACACACCCATTTGATTGCAATGTTTGCTGCTGGTGTCCTCACTTGAGCATAGTTATGTACTGTATATGTCCCAATGAGTAATAATCTCTTTTATCCAATGATATGTGCATTTATTCATGCTTGCTATTTATGCTGATGTTGTCTTCACTTGTACATAGTTATGCATAGTATAGTTTGTAAATTGTTCACTGACCTAATATTTTGTACAAAGCATACTTCCCCTGTAATCAGTTTCTTCCTGAATTTTGCAGTAATTGCTTTGTGTGTGTGTTGTCTGCCTGGGTTGACCTTGAAAAAGGGATTAATTGTCTCAGTGGTCTTACCCACTTACCAAAATTTCAAATAAGAATGGTCAAATGGGAAACTGTTTGTCAGAATACACATACAAGATCTCCTCTCTTACCTGAAATGTCCAATTGCCCCAGTCCAGCAAGTTCAAAGAGGAACCTGCCACTACAGTGCACTGCTGGCGACACTATGGAAAACGCTGGACTTCTCACTTTCATAATGTGGGCTTATCCCGAGCCTTCCCCCTTGGGAGATCGAAGAGGAACAGCAGGAAATCCCATACCCCCATAGTTCTCACTAAGTACTCACAAAGTACTCACAAACTCATAGTTCTCACAAAGTACTTTTGCTTTTCACATTATATCCACAGAGATTGAAGGATCCCGCTAGCAAATGCTTTTGGAATAGTCCTGGGACCAGTAAAGAAAGATCACTGGTTAAAAGCTGCAACCCCACTTCAGGCAGACTGGATAATGTTAACTCCATTTCCAAGTTAGAAATCTTCACCTACACCATAAAAAAAGCAGACAGGTCTAAATAGATGGAATCTTTGGGAAATGTATGTTATGGCAAGAGACCCCGCGTCATAAATTACAAGCACAGCTATATCCAATAGCATGTTAGATGGACAGTCTGTTGAAAATGTTGATCTCCCAGCCTTCAGTGCCCTTTCTTTCCCACGGCATCCCCAAATAGATGCCAACCCTGAGCTGGTGGGCAAGTGCCAGAGCCACTACAATTTCCATAGACCACTGAGGCAGAAAGTCTAGATATCACATGTATAGACATGTGAACCAGTCTGTGATATTTAATGTTTGTTTTTGTAGGTTAGTGAACATCTGATAATTATAGAAAAAATGGTTATCCATATCCTAGGAGGAAGAGCATAACAATTTGATTGCACCCCACACTGTCCATCAGAAACTGCATAGATAGGGACTTTGGTATCCAGTTGTTAGGAGGGGTTGTGAATGCAAAATTAGGACAGGACGTTACATCTTCACTGATCTTTACTAGATCCAGATTAGGGAGAACTTGTGACCATATAAAAACTGAAACATCTGATTCCCATATTCAAATCGGATCATGCCCCAGTAATAAGCTCTTGGAATATGGGGTCTCAGCATAGAGACTCCTTCTGGAGACTGAGCACTCACTACCTGAAATCACAAGAATTCAAAGACTCTCAGAGAAGAGAGGAACTTATGCTTGACCAGCCCCCCCCGGGTGCACTACCTCAGCAATCTATTGGGATACCCTAAAAAAAAAAAAAACAGTACTAAGGGAGCACATTATTAATTACATCACAACACAAACCAAGATCAGGAGGTAGAAGCAAAATACGCTTGAGGAGCTGTTACACTTTCTGCAGATGGCCCACAAGCAGGGGACATCTCTGTGGCAGAACTCCTGCAGCAGGCTAAGGCGACTTAGATTCCCTAGCTAAGCAACAAACCAAAACTGCACACACAACAACAAATGTAAGTGGTGGGTCCCAGGGCTACCAGACTCCTCGCCTATCAAATTCAAAGGCAGCATTGCCTCGCCACTATAACTAGAATAGTACACTCCAGACTGACAGGGATTATCCAAATTAAATGAAATAATTGAGGGCCTTAGTACATATTATAGAAATTAGTATACCATAGAACATACAGCTCCTCAGGACAAGGTTGATGCCTTCCTACAGTCCCTGGAGCTGCCATGCCTGACCCAGAAACAGAGTGAGCAGTTAACCGCCCCACTGCCATCAGCAACACTAAATGGAGAAGTCTCCAAGACCATATGGCTATGGGGCAGATTTCTATAAGATCACTCAGGATGTCATGTGCCGAAGTCTTAGCTGTTGAACTCCACAGTCGTGAGCATATGCAGCCATGTCTGTGCTTCTAACACCTGGGGAAAAAAAGTGTATTGCGAGTCATACCGGACAATATCAGTCCTCAGTAATGATTACAAATTCAATGAGCATTTTGGTGTATTAACCCTGTACTCATCTAGCCAATAGACCTAGACCAGACTGGCTTGGTCAGTGCCAGAACAGTAGATCATGTTAAAAGAATGCTCCACATACTGTAATTCATGAAATGGGTAATCACTAGGGACCTGGAGATTTGATAAGCCTTGATGCCAAGAAGGCATTTGACCAGGTCTCCTGGTCTTTCCTTTACTCAGGTGATGGGGAGGCTAGATTTCCCAGCCCCAATAATAAAAAGGGATTGTAAAATATTTACAGGTCAAGGCTTGTGTGAAGGTGAACAGCCATCATTCCAAATACTGCCTCTTGCAGAGCGGATCCCGTCAGGGGTGTTCAATGTCCACCCTCCGGTTTGCCCTGTACATAGAGCCATTTACACAGCAATCAGGGAGTCACCCAGCTGTCAGGCATCCAACCAGGAGAGGAGGAGCATAGGTTAGCCATGTACACAGATGACATGCTCCTGTACCTGTCAGACCCAGAGATCTCTTCCTGTAGTGTACCATATCCTAGAGGAAATTGGATATATTGTGGGTTATAAATTTAACTTATCCAAGACAAGAGGTGCTCACATTTAATTACCAGCCACCCCAACAAATTAGAGGTATCCATATTGTTGGGACCTGGAAAAATCACTGAATTGGACTTAACCCAATGTAACACCCTACCACTCAACCTCACTAGGAGGCTAGACCTCGTCAGAAAAGTAATGTTACCCAAAGCAGCATATCTGTTCCAGATGTTCCTCTTCTCTTCCTCTACCAGGATACATTCCAACAGTGGGACAGAAGTATATCCAGATTTATATCAGTAGGGAGTCAATGAGTCCAGACTACTAATATTGTGCCTCTCTAGTGCAAAAGGGGGCCTCTCCCTACTCTCATGTGCACTACCCTGCTGTCCAAATTGGCCACTTGCTGTTGAGACAACTGCAAACAAATACACGCCACTCCATAGAACAGGTGCCTTCACCTGACATAGAGTACCTTAGAGCCATCTTTCATTTAGGGTACTGCCTAAGGATCTCTCAACAGACAACCCTTGGTTCCAGTAAATGCTGCAGACCTGGGTGGCAGTTAAGAAAATGCTGCACCTAACCCCCTTTCACCAAATGTGTGCCCCATCTCCTTATTGCTGGGCTTTGATCTGGCAACTTTGGATCACATGTTAAGAATGGGAACTTCATTTACTACAATATATACAGTAGATCAGCTCATGGCATTAGGGACGTTTAAAACATTTGAAACAATACAACAGGAATTTGGGCTGAGGCACACAGGCTAGAAATGAGACACTACTACTCACAACTGCCGAGGGGTTGCACACAGCCTACCCTATACCCACCCATTATAGTTTGCCTGCCAACACTCATTAGGGCCCCCCCACACAAAACACACACCACCTGGTGTCTACACTTCACTGGCCAATTCTGGCATACTTAGAGAAACTCACTACATACATTAAGGAAAACTGGGAGGGGGAGCTGGGGATACCCATCTCAGATAAGTAGTAGGTGTCTGCATCCCAGCAGGTGGCCTGGGTTTCTAGCTCCCATCAGTGGAGGGAATACTTCTGGAAAAATCCGATAAGTCTTCTATACCCCAGCCATATACAAGCATTAGTCAGCCTCTGGGGATACCAGCTGTTGGTGTAACTGTGGTGTAGCCAATACACACAACGCACATGTGATGTGGAGCTGCCAGAAGTTAGAGCCCTTTATCCAGCAACTGCAGGTTGAAGTTAGTGAATTTTTTGGGAGAGAGGTCCCCTCACACTAGAGAACCAACTATTGCTACAATTTAATAGATTCAATAGGGACTCCAATTCCTGATATTTGCCGGGTATACTGCCAAAGACAGCCAAAAAAGCCATTACAACAGCTTGGCTCATGCCTAGAGTACCTACAATGATGAAATGGTGGAAGATAGTCAACCAAATATATGACATGGAGAAAAATCACACATAGGCTCAATGATAAAGCTGATAGATGCTCTTCCCATTGGACTGGGTGGTTATTTTACTACATGGCCAACAATGGAATCCCCACCCCCCGATACACAAGTGTGGATGCCCAATGGGGGAGTTTGGATAAATCCATATATACCACACCAGTGGTGAATAAATTGGGTAAATAAATCATGTTATTCTGGGATAAATATTTATTTTTGCTTAGAACACCATTTATATAACTTAGAACAACATTTATATAACTTAGAACACCATTTATACAACTTTGAACATGTTATTTCAACTTAGAATCTGGAAATGGAACACAGAGAACAATGGGCCAGATAGGGAACTTACAATGGAAAGAAAGGCAGATTTAAGCTAAAACAAAGTAAAACACCAGTACAAACACTACAAATGGTGTGGTATATATCAAGTAATTAATGGATTGCAGTAGAACAACACATTTATTTTTACACATTAGTGGTAAGACCTTTATAACTAACTTGTGGCTTCGCCACTCATGAGTTATGGGTCTTACCACTCAATAGTGGAGATAAATGTGTAATTCCACTGCAGTCCATTATGTATTCCATATTTAGGGCACCCCAACAGAAAGGATAACCCAGTCACATTGGTTCACTCTCCGGGAGAGAGAGAGAGAAAAGAATATCCACCTCTTTTCCAATTAAGTGAAACTGATGATACAGAGCACATGTCAAGCTTGGATTATCATTAGTTGGCAGGGCAAAAGATAATGAGGGCATTCCAGAAGTTGAATTTGTTTTAGAAATGTATTCTATAACCTTTGATAAAGGACATGATTTTATCTGAAATGCTTCAGGCTGCTGGCGTTCTGAATAAATTTATTTTTTAATCTGGAGTCCTGTGTCCAAGTTACTGAGGTTGGTGTGTGCTCAGATTCTTTGGTTTTGTATGTTGTTACTGGTTTGCTGCATCACTTTCCTTGTGCATACACTGTGCTGGAATTTGTATTCTATAACCACTCTAGCTGCTTTTCATTACTATTTTGTTTGATTGAATATACTTGTACCTGAATTGCGCCAATGTTGAAAATCATTCAATAAAAAAGGAAAGTTAAAAAAAAAAAAAAATCTGGTTCCCTTATAAAAACCAGAACCACAAACCCACACACAAATCCCAGATGCCCATTATTTTACCATTGGTTATGTAAGCACTAAGGCCATAAACAATGTGCAAGTGGGTGACACCTTACAGCATAGGAGATGTACAAGTATGAGGAGCAACGATAACAGATTGGGATGTGAGAAAGTTTTTCTTTATGGAAGGGGTGGTGGATGCATCGAATAGCCTACTCCAGATGGTAGTGGGAGTGAGCATGGGGGGGGGGATTCAGACATGCATGGGAGAGGCTAAAGCTGATGACCAAATAGAGTCAGCAGCCACTGATACAGGTAGGGAATACGAGCAGACTGGATGGGACAAAGGAATGCACTGCATGAAATGCATAACAGCCAAGTAACTACACATCTAGAGCATTAATTCAAAGAAACCCAAGGGTTGGAGTGGATTTCTTTAATATATAAATGGAAAAAGGGAAAAAGTTTTATTTTCCTTTAGATTGTTACTAGGTAGAAAAGGAGAGTTTGGTAACCAAGGCCATGTACATTTTGAAGAAGCCTATGCCTTGCTGTGGGTGTCTGAAAAATATTTTTCTTTCACTTAGTTTGTTGCTAGTTAGATTATGGCAGGTACCGACTGTGCAGCTTCTAGGTAACTAAATGGTAAGGTGTTGTTTCAAGAAGTTGAAAGATTTTGGTAAGTTCAGTTTTATAAATGTAACCCCCCCCCCCGATGGTTTATCTAGGTGAGGATGCCATTTAACGTTATAGCAAACCTCTCCTGGAATGTACCTCTTTGTAAGGGCTTTAGAGAGAGAGAAAGGGTAGTCTTCTCCAATGGATCTCAGTGGTTTAGCTTTTAACAGTGCTCCAGACTGAAGTTTGCTGGCAACCAGATGCTCTCAAACCAAAAGTAAAGCTCAAGTAGATACTGGCTCCATTTGCATCATTTTTGTGGGAAAGAACCATTGCAAGAGCATGCAGATGGAGACCTCTGCTATTTCTAGCACAGAAACTTGTATGCAATCTGCCCCCAAAAAAATATATGAACTCATTTGAGAGAATGCAAATGACTGAAGCAGCTGATCATTTTTATTTCATAGGTAAAATTAACATTAGACATTTTCTAGGTCATACTATTTCTCTTGCTGTGGTTTCGGAGTGAGACAGCTGCCAAAATATAGAGTCCAACAGCAAACGCTGACGTTACTATCATCAGTGCGGAAACAGTCAGGAGACCGAAGTGGGTGTTCTCACTGGGGGAAGCAACAGCAGCAGGTACTATGGCGAAACAGATACAAGTCCATTATCCATTTCCTTGTACGCTGTTTCCCAGGCTACAAACTTAAAAAAAAAAAAAGTCAGCACCAGGGTCCCAAAACTCAAGTGTCGTGATGGTCCAAATATGCACTTTGTATGCGTACTGTAGTATAGGAGATTGTTATCAGACCAGCTATCTTCTGTTACTACAAATCCCAGAATCCCCTGCAGTGAACAGCATTAGGCAGCATGCAGTGCATGTTCAAGTTTATATAAGTTCTGATCTTCCATTTGCTGGTCCCACCATCCTCCCGGGTTCAGTACAGTCAAAGGACTATACTTAACCCCTGGAGGAAAGGAGACCCAGAGAACATCTGATCAAAGGTTATAGAAGCTCAGCTGCAGTGGATTCTGGGATTTATGGTAACAGAACAGGTCAGCCTAGAAGTAAACAAAATTAATCTGATCTAGGGCCGGCTCACTGGCGCAGCAATAGTGCTACCGCTTGAGACTCAGATGACTGGGTTCGGAAACATGCCCAAGGAGTCTGAGACTGAGCATCCCAAGGATCACTCACCTTCTTCGGGGTTGAGATTCAGCCCTTTGCTAACCCCAAGCAGTGGCCTGAGGGATGGCAAGCACCAAGTCACGTTACTGGGGATTGAGCATGGCAGAAGTCTGTGGTGACACCTTGATGTCAGGGCACATGTCACGCTTGCCAGAAAATGGAAAATTACTCTCCATTCATTGGGTAGACCAAGATCCTGGTGCGGACCCCAGAAGCTCCCTCCTGCCTGCCCCTGATGTGAACCCCACAAGCTCCCACCTTCCTGCATCATAGCTGGATCCGACGAAGACATGTTCAGCGTGTACAGGCCCCATGTCATCCCAGCCGGGGGGTCCAGCAAGGCAGACACCTTAGGTGCTTCCAAAGGTACAATACCTGGGGGACTAGGGAGAGAAAGATTTACCATAGTAAATAAGTAAACAGGTTATTTTTACACAAAGTGCACATTTAGACCAGCCCAATACAAGACAAGATTCTATACAGTTCTCTTCATGGAACCAGCAACTAGGGAGTTCACACAAGGAACTGTGCTGAACCAGAAAGTAATTTTTCTCCCTAGTAGCATTTTTACCCATCCCCACCCAAACCCCACTTTTAAATATCGGTTGACATATTTCAAGTTGTTCACCTACACAGGTAAGGCCCTGATATTTTGTATTTACCTGGTATCTTTGTATCCACTTATTGCTTGTAAAAATCAGAAATACTAGATGAAATTATTAATAAAGGTGCAGAATTTGAATACTTTTAGTGAGGTTCTCCTTTGAGTAACAGTTTGCGGACAGAAAGAGTTCCATGCCAAGTGCTCAGTCCTGTAAGCACTGCAACACATTTCACATCATTATAATATGGGTATTTTAGGGCTCGGTGTTAGGGAGGGTGTAAATGACTGGAACATAACAACTACAGAGTCATCCCAAAAGATTTTATCCCATGTCATGCTATATAACTCCTTTCTTAGTCTCACTCTGAAATACAGTGTCCACTCAAGGGAGGTCATTTGGGGTAGCCAAGGGTTGGACTGGAGACCCCTATGATTCCTGCAACTCCTAAAATAAGGTTTTCCCTAGCATTTTCCTATATACTGTAATATTTGGTGGGTAGAGGAGCTTCACCAGTATGATTACTGAAGTGGGCTTTTGCAGCTGCCATGGAAAATAGAATTTTTTGTCAAATAAGGACTGGTTGGCCCACCTAATCTGACCCCCCCATGTATAATATCACTGCAGATCCCAACTGATCCAGTCCATTTTCCAGCCACCCCCTTCCTTTTCACTACGATTCCCTTATGCCAATACATTCTTTAACCCAACCACCTCTGCTGGAAGGGTGTTCCAAGGAATCCACCACTCTTTATGTGAAGTACTTCCCTCACATTTTTCCAAATTCTACCCCCTTCCACAGTCCTTCATTGTAATGGAAGGACA
Organism: Neoceratodus forsteri; assembly: GCA_016271365.2. Lineage (NCBI taxonomy): Eukaryota > Metazoa > Chordata > Ceratodontiformes > Ceratodontidae > Neoceratodus > Neoceratodus forsteri. The sequence goes on along the minus strand of CM057452.1, from coordinate 628,227,600 downwards.
CTATCGCTTCCTGTCCAGGTGGACTATTTCACATATCCTCTGGGACTGTTCCAACATTTCCATTTATCCTACCACCCAAGTGCATACCCCTCCAGCTATACCCTTTTCATGGACTTTACCAGTCTTCTCCTGAACCTCCAAGTCAGCCTTCATGTCGGACATCAAATTCTCATGTTCTGGATTCAGGAAAATCTCCATACCAGAAGATAACAACAAGGATTTCTCATGGTCATCATCATGCAAAAGGATAGCATTCCTCCTTTTTCCGAAAGAAAGGGAAAAAAATTTAATTTGTTCTGTGATTGGCGTACAACCAGTCTGTACCAAATAGTTTCTATCTCTAACCGATATACTTCTAGGTTCCAGGCACTGCTGTGCCCTGTCCAACTGGCATCCCCCCTTACCTTCCCAGTGTCTCATCTTCTATAAACAATCAGATGCCTAACTGGGCCAATTCAAGTTTTGTCCAACTCAGCTCAAAATTGGCCAGTTGGGCCAAATTTGCCTAATATCGCTGCCGAAATTGCCTCATTGACAACACTCCCACCCTACACTATTAAAGAACATAGTCCTAGGTGGACCATTGTCATTTCAACCCCCTTCGGGAAGCTGCTCAGCATGTTCCATAAAAAAAAGCGGATCACAGAAGGTGGCCAACTGGCCTATCCAGTCTGCCCTCACTGCTCTTCCCATTTCCACCTCTCCCACAGAACACATGCATGTATCCATCTGTCCCACCCATACTTGCAACCTACACTACCGATTTTGCACAGACTTTATTGGGTTACTTGTTCCACCTACTCACAACCCAAGGACCTGATGTAATTTTAATCTTTCTGCCTACCAGCATTTTAATGTTAGCCCTAGCATGTCTGTTTAACAATGTAGTTGAACAGTTCACAGGTGTTCAATCCCAGAGAATACACATGGTCTGTGAGCCTTTTCTCAGAGGACCTACCCTATTTACACAGATGTTCTACCACTCTCTGCAATCACGGCTCAAGATTGACTAGTTTTGGCAAGCCACATCCATTGGTTAGGATTCTTCCTGCTGGTACAAGTTCACTCCTGGGATAGCAATAATAGCCACTTGACATGGCAACCCAGCTGTTAGACAAGAAATGCCTGAAGAGTAACATGTCCGCATTCATGGCTGCAGTACATCTCCACTCCTAGCTCAGTTAAATCCTGACTGGCTGCTGCTCCCATTCTAGCTTATAATGCCACCCTAAAAGAGAGGACCAGGGGGACCATGTGAATGGATTAAGCGTGTGCCCTATCACTGTCAGCAATTCTGCAGAAGCTGGGAGGTCATGCACTGGCCAAGAGTCCACCTGCTGCTACAAGTTCACTACCTGGAGAGGGAGGACAAAGGGAAATTCCCAGGTTAGACTGTGGTACAGCAGAGCTAAAGATGCAGCAAATTTAAAATCTGCCAGCGAAGTGGATGTGAAGTGACCATTTCTTGTTAGCTTAATGCTACACGAAGTGACCATTACAAAGTACTCACTTCACCTTTCCATTCTAACTTCACGTTGCCATTCCACCTTAACATGAAGTAAGGTGAAGTAACAACAATATAGGCAGCCCCCCACACATCACATGGCTTACAGTACTGTAAGTCACATGTTTTAGCCAGACAGGAAGGGATTCAGAAATCAGTTAATTTCACTTTCTCCTTTGCAGTGGTAGAAGGAGGAAGCATTTTGGGTTTAGAGAGGAGAGTTTTTTGGTATCTTGTGACTTGACAAAAAAAAACATCTTTTTTTAAAGCTAAATCTTTAGCTTTTTTTGTAGTGTGTTTATTCAGTTCATTTTTGCTACTGATTTTTTTTTTTTATAAGTTTTGTTTTGTGCTTATGTGAGACTGAGTGCTTATGAAGAAGTCTTGTGAGGCGTCAGTCACAGTCTGAGGGACTTGGACAGTTGTGTAAGATGGACTCGGGAGGAGAGTCTGTGGCCTGTGGGCATGGGCAGAGGGGAGTGTGCACACATGGAGGTGGTCAGGTGTCATTGGACCACTCCCGACTATTTGGTGTTACATCTCCCCCTCTGAAAGCAGCAGCACACCAACAGTGCCACAGACAGCAGCACATCCACCAAGTCCACCACCACCATCACCAGTAGCAGCTGCAGGGGCTTTAACAGTACCCCCTCCACCACCTTCACAGCCGCATGTCGAGCCCCAGGTGAATGAAGGTGCTGCCAGCAGTACATCTGCCTCTCCTGTGCTGGAAACGCATGGGTACATTTTCAGTAACAAGAGCCTTGTTAGTAGAAACATGCCCATGTTTCACCACAAACTGACCATTATAACATAAAGAAACATTCAGAAAGCTGCCGGCCATTGACCATAATGGAGCACACCCCCATGCTCTCCCTAGCATCACGTCATAACATTGCTGAGAGCAGGAGGCAGAACGTGGGTGGCTATTCAGAACGGGAAGTCCTCTGTGACACACTTTAATGAAATTATGGGTGTTTTTGCCAGAAAAGTATTGCACTATGTAAGTACATGTGGAGCAAGAAAAATTCCCCTGGAGGTAAGGCACCCTTATATTGGGTGCAACACAATAATAACTATGTAACTTGGTGAATCTCTTTAAAACAGCAGTGCAACAATCTGTTGAAAATGTTGATCTATACTTTTTAATGCTATTTTACATTGCCACTTTACTTACATCCTGACTTGAGTGATATTATAATTTCCAGTATTTGAGTCTGCTTCACTACTTTTTTTCATGTCTGAAATAATAAAAGGAGCACTCCTTTTGATACGGCGTGGACCAGGTCTTTGTCAGTATTTTCCGCTGCCTTTCTCCATCAGTTGTTATATATCACTTCTGTAGTAAAATTAACAGTTATGCAGCTGGCAATGTTTTATGACCTCACAGAACAATAATTATTGAAAAACATCTGCAAATAGTGATAAAAACCTGGTCAGAACTATATTGAAAGGCATGCTCCTTTTTTTTTTCAGACATGAGAAAAAGTAGTAAAGCAGACACAAATTATGAAAAGAAGTGTATCATTCAAGTCAGGAGGTAACTAGTGACAGGCAATGTAAAATAGCATATAAAAGTACAGGTCAAAATGGTCACCACATTCTTGCAATGCTGCTTTAATTCATAATTTAAGTATGACATCATGTGCTCACAATCACAACACACAAAATGCATCTGCCTTGTGTGCAGAAAATTGACAAGTGTTAACGAAGTGAAATGGGAGCGTTACACCACATGCAAAGTCCCCCAGAATTAATGACACACTCGGTCATGCGTGCAGTACTCACACAGAGTCCCCAGATTTTTTCTGCATGCCCAAAATGCAGCTGTCTTGTGTGCAGAAAATTGACAAGTGGTAACAAAGTGAAATAAGAGTGTTACACCACATGCAAAGTCCCCCAGACTTAATGGCACACTCAGTCATGCGAGCAGTACTCACACAGAATCTCCAGATTTTTTCTGCATGCCCAAAATGCATCTGTCTTGTGTGCAGAAAATTGACTAATGGTAACAAAGTGAAACGGGAGCATTACAACACATGCAAAGTCCCCCAGAATTAATGGCGCACTCAGTCATTCATGCAGTGCTCAGAGAGTACCCAGATTTTTTCTGCATGCCCAAAATGCATCTGTCTTGTGTGCAGAAACTCATTCTCTGTGGTGGCAGTGCCTAACATCGGTCCTGGTGGTGGTGGTCTGGGGGGACACACAAACTCATTCTCTGTGGTGGCAGTGGCTAACATAGGTCCTGGTGGTGGTGGTCCAGTGGGGCACACAGACTCATTCTCTGTGCTGGCGGTGGCTAACATCAGTCCTGGTGGTGGTGGTCCGGGGGGTCACACAAACTCATTCTCTGTGGTGACAGTGGCTAACATCGATCCAGGTGATGGTCATCCAGGGGGGCAGACAAAGTAATTCTCTGTGGTGGCAGTGGCTATCATCAGTCCTGGTGGTGGTAGTCCAGGCAGGCACACTGCCTTTTAACAACTTCAGTTAAAACCTGCCAACATTAACCACATCATCATCCTCATAAAGAAAGCTTCCCTCACAGTCATCTATGTCTGAAGGCTGACCACTGGGAAATTCTTTCTCCATTCTGTCATCATCTACATCAGTGGTGGGCTGTTTCATGCTGCCACTGCCAGTGCCACCAGGATGGTCCATTTTGACATCACCAAAACCACCATGACTAAGTCATGGTATGAATACCGAGGTAGCAGTCTATGCTGGTATGTGCCACTCATTCATTTTTATAAATTGGTAGTAAACTAACATTTGCAGGAGAGAGGTTTGTCCAACAGTCCCTGACTATTGCACCTGCTGAGCTGAATACCCTCTCGACACTTACACTGGAGGGTTGGCATGTCAGGTACTTCACTGCCACTGCAGTCAGCTCTGGCCATTCACTCACCTTTCCACTCCAGTACAAAAGAGGATCATCAGTTATTGACAGATGCCTGTTTTCAGACAAATATGACTCAACCATTCACTGTGCCACATTAAGTCCAGTGGTTGATGCATCATCCTATTCTCCAGAATCATTTATTTCACAAATTCCCCACTTGGGACAAAGCCTCCCAGAGTGGGTTGGGGACAACCACTTTGGATGACAGACCACCTGGAAATGCAGTCCCCTTCCCCTTACAGAATATGCTTGATGCTCTGCAGGTGCACCTTCAACTGGATTATGCTACTGAGGTTTGCAGACCTTGGCATGTAACTTCTGTGCCCCATGATCCAAGCGTACCAGTTGCCCACTGACATTTTTTACCTGTTCAGGCTCTCTTTCCAGTACTGAGGCAATTCCATGTTTCTATCGTGGGTCCAGCATTATTGCTATGCCAAAGTTGTCACTTTACTGAATGCTTAAAATGTGACGATTTGGGTCGAAAACTGTCAGCATGTGTTTCAGCAACAAACTGCTAGCACTGTCTCCGGCAACATCAAGGCCATGCTGTGCATTCACCAATGTCTGCCTCAGCACCCGCAGCAGTGGAATTGATTGGCTAATGGAGGCAGACTCGCCACTCACTGCCCGAGAGGCATGTTCAAAAGGTGGCAAAATTTTTATTACATTGTCCATGAGGTGCCACTGTTCAGTCGTCATAGACATGGAGGCCCCAGAACTGTCACGGCTAGTGTGCATCACAATATATTCTGAGATGGCTTTGTATTGTTCATATAACCCCTCTGCCCTGTATAAAGTGGAGTTCCACTGGGTGACAACTTCCAGCTTCAAGCAGTGCTGAGGCAGGCTGTTTTGCATCTGCAACTGCTGAAGCTGGTCATGGGCCTTTGCAGATCATGAAAAGTGAGAGCAGATATGGCGTGCAACTGTCAGCATTTCCTTTACATGAGCATGTTGCAGAAACTCCTGCATCACAAGATTTAAACAATGGATCATGCATACAATATGAAAAATGCCACCATCATGATGCATTTCACCACATTTGACCCATTGTCACTTGCTATGAACCCAGCTCTCAGGGTCAGGGGGTTTAGCCACTTGTCAGTTTAAGTCAGTACCACATCCAACATATTTTCACCAGTGTGTGAACAAGTCACATTGTGCATAGCAATCGTTGCATGCTGTCAAATTCTGGGAAGGTTGCTACCATGACACTCCACCTTACTGCATTGATTATTCACACTACCAACATCACAAACAACCCCCAGCACCTGTGCCCAGTGTTCAGTTATACACAAATATGAACTGCTGCAGTTTTGCCACATGTCCACATATCTATTCTTAAATGGTTGAATGGAGAGGTGGAATGCTGAAGGGCATATCTTACTGAGTCGGACACAGTACGGAACAACTTGTGGGCAGCAAGGGTCGAAAAGTATGTCCTGGATGGGACTTTCCATTTTGGACAGGCACATGCAACAAGCCGCCAGAACCCAGAATTCTCCACAAAGGAGAAGGGCAAAAGATCAATTGTCAGCATTTCAGCTACAGCAGCATTAAGTTCACGTGACACTGTATGATTGGGTGGGTACTTCTGCTTATGCTCAAAAACACTTTGTAATGTGGGCTGACTTAAACGTTTTACATGGGGTGTGATGACAAATAGTCCTGTTCTGCGAATGGCTGGGGGTGGAGTGTGGACGTTTGATGAAGACGGTTGTACAGGTGATGATGACAAACCCAGAAATGCAGTTATTTTGCCAGATTTGCCAACCGGGGTTGATGTACCACTTGCACTAGACATACTGCATTCACCACCACCAAAACTGCTACTCTCATCAGCACTGGACAACATTTCAGAATCATACTGCTCCTCCACCTCATCTTGCTTGTAGTAATCCTCTGCTCTTATTTCATCACTACTGCACACATTTTATTTCCTACTGGACTTAACACTCATGGAAGGGGATAACATGCTCATTATGGTTGATGATGAAGGTGAATGCCTGACTGTGGTATTAGCTGCCATCTTGTGCTGGGTCCACAGTGCCATGTGCCTATTCTTAAGATGCGTATGCTTTCATCCTGTGCCCAGATGACTCCCCTTTTTACCTCGACTCATAAACACATGGCAAACCTGGCAGATTGAAACTGACTCATCATTCGCATCTTGCACGAAAAGATCCCAAACAAGGGATTGTGATGCTCTACTTTTAACATGTCCATGATGGTGTTTATTGGATTCTGTTCTTTTAAGCACTGAAGTGGGGGGGGGGTGCTACGTGATTTCTCGGGCAGTGCACACTTGGACTGCAACTGACCACCATGACTACCTATGATTATTATTGCATCATCATCATCATCACCATCAACTGAAACTGTTAAATCACAAGTTTTACGGGGGGACGGGGGATTAATGCAAACAAACCCAGACACAGCCACCTTGAATTTCTTTTTCTCTGGTTTCCAGCTGGGGTCAATTACATCATCATCATATTCATCAACATTACCTGCATCCACATCTTCTGCTTGGATACTGGCATGTGGACTGCATGTTGCAACCACAGCAACATCATCATGGGGAGGCAGTATAACACAGTGGTCTAAGGCTCTGAGCTGCAAATCTGGTGACATCCAGCAGACCAGACCTGGGTTTGAATCCCACAGCTTCCACTGGCATACTGTATGACCCTGAGCAAGTCACTTAACCTCCTTGTGCTCCCAGGTCGCTCCTGTAAAAAAGCTTTCAGCTTAGTGTGCTATACCTGGTTAAAAACAACCAAGCAAATCATTATCACATTCACCATCACCTGATATTTTTTCACCACACTGTGAATCACTGCATCGAAAATGCGTGACATGAACCGTGGTGGAAGAAATGTCATATTGTATGCTATTATTCACATGACTATCAGAATCCTCAGGTTCAATTACTGGGATGTTACTGGGAAGTATGACATCATCTACACTGCCACTTACTTGCACTGCTTCACACTCCACTATATTTATGGACATGGTACACTGGTCAGAAGTGGAACTTGAGGCAGCAATACTCATACTACCACCACCAGCAATTGCACTAATACCACCGGCTGGGACAACATCTTCTCCTCCAGGTATGAGTGAAGCTACTGATTGGACAGTAAAAAACATTGCAGGAGAAATACCTTTCCTCACATCAGCAATGAGCTTCTGCATCTGCGTACTATCACGCACACAGAGAATCTTACCACTGGCAGCAGTGCCATGGCGAGAACCAGTTTTGCTTGCATGTCTCTTTGCGGTCATTTTGGGGGATCAACAACAATATTCTAAACAAATTTAGATTTTGGAACATTCACTCTGCATGGTGGGACACTGGATGTGAAGCCAAAAAAAAAAAACTGTGGCTTCAGCAACAGATACAGATGGAAATTCACAGGTGAAAACAACACCTTAACTAACCAGTGGTGCTGAGGTCACAAACAATCCAATCTGGAAAACAATTCCTTTTGCCGGTGGGGATGGGGGGGAGCACTGACTGCAGATTTGTATGGCAGTGCAAGCAGCAAAACAAAGAAAAGATACCACAATAGCAGTACAAAATCACGTAGCTGCAGTGGATAGCAGGTTCACACTGCTGTGCCTACAATTACACTGCGGTACAATAAAAGGTGTATTATTTGATGTCATGCAGCACCACACACGCACTCACAAACACGCACACACACACACACACACAATTTGTCTACAATGAGTAATGTGTAGCAAATTGAAAAGTTCAGTAATATGCCATGTCTTGTAAACAACCTGAAATTATGAACTGCTGCACCAGATCCACACAACACACAATCAGCAAGAAAATGTCAACAATTACTGACAATATTACTATGTGTAGATTAACGCAGTCAGTTATATAACAAAAATATATAACCGAAAAACAAAGAACTCCCTATTTCTCCAACTTAAATCTACCTACGCCACAGATACGCCCCTCCCCCAAAGCACACTTTCACTGTCTTTTACTACACAGACTCAATGCTTTACATTAACATTCAAAATCCACATGCAAACAAAAACGCTCGATAATATGAGCAAAGGAGGGTTTCCTACAAATGATGAACTAAAGTTTGAGCAAAAACAATTACTGAAAAAAGGCTTTTTTAACAGTTTTTACAAGGTTTGAATCACAGACAGCTCTCAGAGCACACTGTCTCCTACAGTTTCTTACATACACACTACCCCGTGCAGATCATGCAGATCAATATAGAGCCCATGTGACCTGAAATCCCATGAAACACTGCAAAATTCACCTTTGGAGCTTAAAAACAAGGTGAAGTGAGGTGAAGTGCATTGTTTTCAATGCACTTCACCTTAAGATTTGTTGGAGTAGTAGTCTGGGACGGCGGAGTAACGAAAAGTCATTGTTTGCAATGGACTTCTCGTTACCCATTATAATGCAAATTACTCCACTTCATGTTGCGGAGTACTCTGTGAATTAGCCTTGGCTTCATGAATCACTTTGAGGAGCCAGTTTGGAGACCACTTTGCCCACCACTAAATGGAGCCCACCTGATATAGAAGCTCACAAAGATCAAAAAGCCCAGTTAGAAAAGAGGTAGGCTTGTTTTAGTTCAGAAATTAGGGTGACATACAAGAAGGTCCCCCAACTGGAAATTCCAGGTATCCAGGTGATCACTAAGACACTGATTCCATCCCAACAGGGATGGGGAATGGAATGCTAGCCCCTACCTGGGGATGAAGGAAGAGAAAATTGAAAGGCCAGTCCTTCCCACCCCACATGGCACCAGACCCCCCCATAGGGGTGATACTCCTGGATCATAACCAACCTCAAGAGAGTGACATTTTGTGTGTACTTATGTGGTGGGCAGCTGTTTGTGCAGGAATCCGAGGCAGAGGGATGACGAAGGATAATAAATTAGAGCTTTACCCACTGGAGCCTGCGTGAAGCATTCTGCTCCTCTCCCTAGCCTACAAAAGGCAAAACAAAGTTAGTGAATTGCGACAGACTTACCCAGGTGTGGATTTATCCTTATTCCCCTCCACCTTTCTCCCCCCATCAACACAAAAGTAGTGCTCAGCATGGACCCACATTGGAAGATGCTAACCAGGTGGTTCCAGTGAAGGGTTCACACTATCTCAGACTCTAGCTGAAGCACAGAACACCAACCCCCGACTTGCACCTGCCCCAACTCCTCTGTTCTCCCAAGGTCTGCTAAAGGTCACCCATTTATTTTAAAAAGTTGATAACCTGGAAAAATACCATGAACAGAAGCTAGTGATACCCGGGAAGGGGGTACAGAGCAGCAGCAAATACATTTGGCACACAAAACTGCAATGAAGTATACATTACAAAATTATATTTACAAGAGTGGCAGTACAGAAAATAGAACACAAAAGTCATTTACAGTTGGTTTGGTGGAAAACAAGTATATAAAAAAATTACAAAAAATATGTACAATGAGGTGCAAACAGATGTGACTAACAAGGCCTAGGCAGAAGAACAGATGCAGGAAGTATTGTGGGTGGTCCAGGTAGTTGCCTGAGTAGGGAAAGAAGGTGAGAGATGCAATTGAGGGGAAAGGCTGTTCCAGAGGAAGGTAAATCTGTAGAAGAAGTTTGCCCATGGAGGTGTGGACATGAGGGAGAAAGTGTGGGTACAGTTTGAAGAGTTGTAGGACAAGGGAGTAGCAGGAGTAAGGAGAGAGGCAAGAGAGGACGGAAGAGACCCAAACCAGTATTTAGCAATGAGGGAAGAGAGACCCAAACCAGTGTTTAGCAAGGAGAGTAGCTCTTTTGCCTCCATAGGAGAGCCTGTGCAGAAGCACTTTGTATCAACAAGCTATTTCACAGCTGTTCATACATCTAACATATAACATTTTCACACCGCACAATGCAGACTATGCCTCCAAGCATCGGTATGCATGTCTAACCCAACCAAACCAACAAAAAGTACAACTTACCATTCCACTCGGAGTGCATTTGAATCCAGAAAGACAAATGTCTTCAACTCAAGCCTCTTATAATGTGAGGGGAACTGAAGGCCAAAGACAGCACCAACTTCATGCAGAACCGTTTTGCAATGGTCTCCATCATAAGGACACCTGTGAGGCAGTCGAAACACATTTACTTAAGAGAACTATAAACCAACCAAGTGAAACATTCATATAGAAACATAGAAACATAGCATTTGATAGCAAATAAGGACCGCTTGGCCCACCCAGTCTCCCCATTTCCCTACCTGATGGATAAGCTGCAGATTCTAGTTAATCAACAGCTTACTTCCTCCTGCCCCCCACTAGAAGTGCCTTATGCCCGTCCCATGCATTCTTGAATTCTCCCACTGTTCCTGACTCAACAACCTCCTTAGGAAGGCTGTTCCATGCATCCACAACTCTCTCTGTGAAAAAATACTTTCTAACATTACCTCTGAGCAGTCCCCGCTCAATCTTCAAATTGTGCCCCCTTGTTCTTGCACATCTCTTCTTCTGAAAGATACTACCTTCTTGTACCTTGTTAATTCCTTGAGATACTTGAAAGTTTCTATCATGTCCCCCCTTTCCTCAAGGGTATACATATTAAGCTGCTTTAGTCTCTCCTCGTATGTCTTCTGGTGCAGACCTTGCACCATTTTGGTTGTCCTCCTCTGAACAGCCTCCACTCTGTCTATGTTTTTGCAGAGATGGGGTCTCCAGAACTGCATGCAGTACTCCAGATGGGGTCTCACTAACTGTCTGTAGAGAGGGATAACAACTTCCTGTTTTCTACTGTTGATGCCTCACCCTATGCATCCCAATATCCCCCCAGCCCTCCTTTCTGTCTTCTCACATTGCTTGCCCACCTTTAGGTCATCTGATATAATTACTCCTAGGTCTTTTTCGATTTTTGTTGTTATTAACTCACCCCCCATTGTGTACTCTTCCCCTGGGTTTTTTTTCCCAGATGCATTACCTTGCACTTCTTTGCATTGAATCTGAGCTGCCACGTATTTGACCATTCCTCCAACCTTGCCAAGTCCATTTTCATTCTTTCCACCCAACCTTGTGTATCAACCCTGTTGCAGATCTTTGTGTCATCTGCAAAAAGGCATTCCTTTCCTTCCAGGTGCTCTCCAACGTCATTTATAAAGATATTAAAGAGGACCGGTCCCAGTACTGAACCGTGTGGTACCCCGCTGGTTACCCTCCTTTCTTCACTGTGGACTCTGTTTACTATTACCCTTTGCATCCTGTTGTCCAGCCAGTTTTTTAACCAGGCTACCACCTTGGGACCCACTCCAAGGCTGGCTAACTTGTATATTAATCTTTTGTGTGAGACTGTGTCGAATGCCTTGCTAAAATCTAGGTAGGCCATATCCATAGCCCCTCCCTGGTCTATTACTTTGGTCACCCAGTCAAAGAAATCTATTAGGTTCATCTGACATGACCTTCCTGCTGTGAAACCATGCTGCCTTGGGTCCTGTGCCCCACTGGCCTCTAGGTAATCAACAATTCTTTCCTTCAGAAGTGATTCCATCATTTTCCCCTACTACTGAAGTCAAACTAACTGATCTGTAGATTCCTGCCTCTGCCCTGCTCCCACTTTTGTGAAGTGGAATCACATTTGCCCTCCTCCAGTCCTCAGGTACCACTCCATCCTCCCATGATTTGTTAATGAGAGTAGTCAGTGGTGTTACTAGTGCTACCCTTAGTTCTTTTAGTATTCTTGGGTCAATCCCATCAGGCCCCATATACAGCAGCAACAAAAAAATACTTCAAATTCCTTTCACGGTGGTACACTATAGGTAATTTCAAAACAAGTGACATATTACCAAGTGTAATACTAAGGAAGAAAAGGCCAGGCAGCCTATCTGCACATGGTTGAAGCACTATCACTTGCAATGCTGGGACAGGAGCATCACTAGGGGTGGGAATTAGGGCAAGAGCCCTGAATAAATTATGCCCATTTCTTAAACTTAGCCTGGTACAGCACAGTGGCACAGAGGGCTGAGGTGCTGGATGCCTTACCTTGAGCCACACTGGTGACCCAGGTTTGGGAATGGACTTGGAGCACTGGGGGCTGGCAGGGGAAGGAGAGGATTGAGCATCCGGAGGACTGTTCTCCTCTCCTCTCCTGAGGTGGGTTGGGTGGGTAGCCTCGCTCTGTAGTGGCCCCCAGTGGAGACTGGAGACACTACAAAAAAGCGGTGCAACAAGGAGGAACAAGAAAAGTGTGAAAAAATGGCATGCATTCTGTCCAGATGATGGTGGCCCTGCCTCTCCATGCCTCTCTGCCGCAATGCCTCTGAGCTGCATGTCCACCCTGTAAAGATGTGAAAGGAGTGCTATGTGCACTTTGGTGTCCTGTCCCGATGCCTGGGGGGTAAGGAGGGCCCCCCCCCCGGTGAAGGGATATGACCAGGACAACGGGGCGCTGGAGCAACAGGATGGCAGGTCAGTGAAAGGGTAATGGCAGGACTGGCTGCTTGAAGGAGAGGATGACTACATGTGCATAGGAGATAAAAACAGACAATGCAAAAAAAAGAGCTTAGCCTGACACTCACCACCAGGCAGCAAGGGTGGGGGGCACACACCCACCCACACTCCCCTGGCTGGGGAAGGAAGGACTGACCACCCCAGGGACTGCTCTCTTGGGGGGGTGAAGAAGGGTGCTGCTCCTACTACACTATTGCCACTTGATGGAGAGACTAGGTGGGAGTACCAGAACTGGGAGAACTGGCTGACTGATGCATGTGTGCCAGTGTCAAGCACTCCATGTAGAAATGTAATGAGGAAAACAGCTGCATGCTGGCACAACCCCATCCACAGGGATATTGCACTACTGAACCTGCTGGCCACCCACCTATAGGTCTTTGTTCCATCTGCAAGTTCATAGGATTTGACGAGAAGGGTGCCATCAAAAGGCACCTGGGAAAAAAGCTGTGGGGATAAAGGCCCATCTGACTGTCAGAGCAGTCAGCAAAAGGTCAAAGGAAATTTAGCAGATCTAAAATTTAGTGCTGGAAATAAGACATTTACAGTCAGCTGTAGATCATGGAATAACAGTCATGAAAAAAAAGTGTCAAGCCTTCACATCTTTGTTTATGCTTGTATTTTTGGCCCTCAGATGCTGCCAGGAAAGAAGATTCACCCACCCTTCCCTGTATCCGCTAGACATCCTGGGACTCACACAAAGGAGCTCCCCCCTTGTGCATTGCCCCTCCACAGCTATCTGAGGCATGGCCAGTCATGCAATGATGCACATGACTGGGTGCACTCCCACACCTGACATGCAAAGCTCCAACGGTCCCCTCCCAGACAGGCTCCCACTATGGTCTCAGACTGCTGCACCTATCTGTCAATGCTAGGGATCAGCAGGCACCAGATGCCAAGTTCCCTCCCTGGAGAAGGAGAGCACTTCCCTGGGATGCTCAGCCTACTGCTACCTGGCTGACCCCAACATCAGAGGTCCGCCCTGAAACTCTGTTGTCAGAGCTGCTGACTGAAGCACTTCTGATGCACCACCAAGCCAACCTATTCCTTTGTGTCTTGCTGGCATGGACTCGGGCATAACAGCCTCCCCTATTCATGTTGGGGGTGGAAAAGTTCACCACCACATTGGGCATAGGTAGAATTACAGCAGCACTGCACTTCCTTACAACACACATGTGCTATTCTTTTGGGGGGGTAACGATCACCCCCTACACAATGTTGTATGATTGCATGCCTCATTTCTAAGGGTTGCAGTGATTATGTCCAGTCCCTGGGTTACAATGGGCTACTTAAATGTTTGTAAAAAACACCAGCTTGCCTAGACATAAGGAGATTCCAGAAGTCATCATCGTTTGGGTCCACAGTAGGTGTTGCCCAGCATTCATCCAACACTTGTACAACAGAAGGGTCCAACTGAGCCAAGATTCGCACCTCCACAAACATGGGGTCTCTCAGGATCTTCACAATATGGTAGTCTCTGTCAGAGTACCAGGAGGTGAATCTGATATCTTGAAGACAAAATCAGAAAATTATCACTCTTTGACCTAGTTTTATCATTGGCAATGATTTGGGAATGGTGGAAATGTGCTGCATTCAGACTGGTCATAGTCTGCTACTCTGTTAGATTTCATACAAAATCTAGTCAGAATTTCTGAAACATGTGGTTTTGAGGAGTGAAAAGCATTTTCCAGAGGGAACTGGTCTAACTAGTACTGCCCCTCTCCCCAGACTCTGTTAAGGGAATTATTTTGATATGAAAGTCATTCTACACTTAGGGCAGGGAAGGGGGTCCATAAAGATGCCTTTATTGGAAGGATTCTAAGTTAAAAGTTGGAATCTGGCTGTCTGTGAAAGTCATCCTGCTCCCCTTAACTAATTCATTCTGGGTGGGGGTGGTAAAGAAATAGTGATCCAGATTAGGCTGCAGATTCATAGTGCTTTTGCACTGCATCAGTACTGTGCTGCTGCATGGGTGGCCCCAGGTCTAAACACCATTCCAGTACTGTATGGTACTACAGTGTGGGTGGCCTCACTGTACAGTACTACTATACAGTGTGAGTGACCTGAGGTTGCCTGCATCTTCCCACCTTAGGGTCAATGGGAGATGTGACCAAGTGGGAAAGCTAGCTTGTCATACTGGATGAACCTTCCACACTGGGACTGCTCCCCCCCCCCATAGCAACAGAGACCCCCAAAACTGCTTGAAATGGAGGCCTTCTGGTGAGCACAAGGTGCCAAGGTGGTGGTGGTGGTGGGGCCCTCCACCCTTCTCACTTCTGCAATTAGCCTCTCCTCCCCAGTCAATGTACCCATTTCCTGCTCTCCATAATTGCCTTCCACCACCCCAACCCCCATCTTCAGGTGCTCACTTTCTAATATTCTGTGCAGTCATTACTCAGGAGCCATCAGATGGGGAAAGGCACTGCCACCTCCCACCAGCTGGTTGCTGAAGTGACCAACTCCAAGGGGGTTCATGAAATTATGTTTCATAACATTGCCTGCCAGCTGTCCTGTTGGCAGCTGGGCCATTTGGACAATGTGACCCAATCTGGTAGAGAGGGAAGCCCAAGGCTCATGAACATTACAATACGTGATTATCGCACCCCCTCCCAGAATGCTGGCTCAAAAATTCAAATGAGGATCCTACAGTCCAAAGTTCACTTCCATCATCTACCTTTTGCAATTCTTAGCTCCAGTCTCAGGATGCCAACATCTATTGCAGAGACAGATGGGGTCACGGTGAGGACAGATCGCTACAGGCTCAGGTACTGGGTTCCATTGCACCTACAGGTTACGATTATCCTAGTAAAGAGAGAAGACACAATACTGGTGTCTTATGACAGCTTTCAATGAGGTCATAAAAAAACAGAATTTTAAATAGCAAGTTGGAAGCAGAAAATGTGTGCTAGGAATGGAATGATCATTATTCATATCCAATTTTACACAGATCATAACCAAAAGGTTTTATAAACTGGGTTGAAACTTCATGCTTTTTGAAGACCCCTACACCTCACAATTGCATATGAACATACAAAATTGCCAAGCAGATATAGGACACTGTCTATTCTGCTGGTAACACATCATAAGAGTGACCCAAAATGAGGTGACTAGAAATATAGAGACTCATTTTGGGTGCTTTAATGGTTGGCTACCCTGCAGAATAGTGAGAGTATACGAAAGCGAATATGGGGAAGGGTGAATGGAAGGGGAGGATAGCTAGGGGAAGGGATTTTCAGGAACTGGAGTACCTGCTGCTGCCGAGCTAGCTGTGTGGCATGGTGGTGTGGGAGGCTACCTCTGGCAGAGCAGATACTGTGTTCAGGCTGCATTTTGCCAGCAGCTGCAGCTGTGGCACCATTTTTATCTGGATTTTGCCCTCCCGACACATGCTCTGGAGTTGAGAATCTAACTCAGAGAGTACGGGCAAAGCCCCCCTCCCCCCCCACAAAACACATAGTTCCGGAAGTCGGGTCGTCGTAGTGTGTATATCGCCAATTTGCTTTTCGGCGATATACACTCACTATAATAGCAATCACTGTTATGACATGGAACCAGTCTGCTAGAGTGTGCAGCATGCCATTTTGTTAAACTGCAGCTGCCTCCCCTTACTTCCTCTTCTAACTTAGTGCCCCCCAACCTCTACAGTTTTGATTGTCCCTTTGGCCCTACCTCACCCTCTTAAGCTGCCCACTGTTCACAGAGCCACTACATCCTCCAGCAGCACATTCCAACCAACCACCACTCTCTCCATGAAATAGTGCCTACTCATCTCTCTCCTGAACCTTCCTCCCTCCAATTTCAGGCAGTGTCCCCTTGTGTTCCTTCCACCAATTTCAGATAATGTCTCCTGGCTTCCCTCCCTTCTTTTAAACAAGCTGCCTTAATTAACCCTGTTTATGCCCTTCAGGTACTTGAATCTCTCCATCATATCCCCTCTCTCCCTTCCATCTTCTAGGGCATACATGTTGAGCTCCCTCAATCTCTCCTCATATGTCTTGTACCCCATCCCCAGGATCATCTTCGTTGCCCTACGCTGGATCTCCTTCAATGGTTTGATGTCCCTTTTTAGATATGAGCACCAAAACTGCACATTGTAGTCCAGGTGCAGCTCAACAGGGACTTCTATAGGGACAAAATGACTTCTCTAGAGATTCCCCTGGTGATACATCCTAGCATTCTGTTCACCTTTGCAGTTGCCTTCCTACACTGTGCAGGGTGTTTATGTTCCCCGTCACCAGCACTCCCAGATTCTTCTCTTTATCTGAAGTGGCCAGCTGTACTTCCCCCCAACCAATAGTTGTTTTTTTGGGTTTTAGCCCCCAGGTGCAAGACCCTGCATTTTTTGGCACTGAACTCCAACTGCCATGTGGCTGACCAGCTCTCAAGAGTCACCAAATCCTCTTGCAGCACCATACCCCCTTGCTCAATATACACCTCCACAGAGATCTTGTGTCATCAGCAAAGAGGTTGATCTTGTTCCTTAAACAGTTGGATATGTCTGCTATATGTTAAATAGGACTGGTACTAGCAACGACCCCTGTGGTATCCCACTGGTTACTGCCCTGGGTGCTGAAAGCTCTCCCCCACTACCACCCTCTGCTGCCTGCCCTGCGACCAGTTCTTTATCCACATGACCAGCTTCTTCCTTGCTCCCAGGCTACTTAACTTGCTGTTCGGCCTTTCATAGGACACAGAGTCAAAATGCCTTACTGATGTCTAAGTAGAGAATATCAACTGCATGGTCCCTATCTAGTGACCTCATCACCCAGTCAACTCTGCAAGGTGGGTCTGGCATGATCTCCAAGACAAACCCATGTTGCCCATCATCCTGTGAGCCATTCTCCTCTGGAAACACACCAGCCTTTTAAAATTGTTTATTTGGACTTGTAGGGGTACATCATTCCAGAATTCATGCCCCAAATTGTAATATGACTATCATGTAAGCCCATAAAAAGTAATTAATTAAAAACATCCCTGTCATGAAAGGCCCCAACTTCAGGCCAACTTTGCTTACCATGCCATAGAAAACGGCAACCATGGCTCCATACATGACCTGCTGTTGTGTGTGAGGGGGTAAACATTCTGCAGGAGTTTACATTTTGCTAACTGACAGGGGTCTTTAGTTTATATTCCCCATAGAACTGTGATGAGATACCCCAGGTCATTGACAGGGGTTAATTCAATTCCAAGAATGAGGGTCAGTTTCATGATAATGTATGACGAGATACATGCACTAATGGAATCATTACAGAAGTAATGATCCAGGGTAAACAACATTTTAGCAAACAAAAGGATATTACACAGTGAGTAAGTAATGGGTACATAGAATAATTGATTTAATTACAGCCAAAGGAAAAACTGCTGGCCCAGTGGTGCAGAGGCAAAGACACTGGGCACTTCACCTGCTGTCACCTGGGTGTCCCAGGTTTGGGAAAAGACCAGGGTCATGGGGGGCGGGGCTGTGGAGTCTCTGCCAGGCCAATGCCTGATGGAGGCTGGGTGCAGCAGCAGGAGGCAGCCTCCTAACTGACCAGGCACAGATGCAGAGTGCACACAGAATGGCATGCACCTGTGTTAAGATATGGGTACTGGCCCTGGAAGGGAGCAAAAAGTATTTGCACACCAGCTGTTGTGCATGATTGCATCTTGGAGCCCTCAGATCTCTCCCATTTGGATCTCTGCTGGTAAGATCCATAGTGGGGGGGGGTAAAACCAGAGGAGCAAAAATGGGGAAAAAGTAGACAAGGAAACTGAAAGGGGCCCCCCCCCCATCCTTTGTATAAACTGCAGTGCAAGTTTCCCCTCTGTATTTGTGCATCAACCTGTGATGATTCCATCTGCTTTACCATCTTAATTTATAGGAGGCCAAGGCCTGGGTGCAGAACAGACAGATATGGGGAAAAAAAAGCTCACTCAAACTTGCTTTCTCTTGTGATGGTTCCTTGGGGCCCCATAAGTATCTTCCTGGTTGTCAACACATTTGCTTCATAAACTACATCAGTCATCCAGCTGTCAGTACACATCTAACCAAACTCCAACCATGCCCACCTCCCTAGCAGCCACCACCATCCAATAAACATCCCACCAGCATCTGTTACACATCCCAGTTCTTACCACCCACCACAATCCAGCCATGCCCTATTCCACTCTCCCCTCGAGAGAAAATTCCAGCTGTTACTGTGGAAGATTAACATATACACCACCCACACCAACACCCCATGCTTACCACAAACACACACACATACACGAAGGTTCAACCCAGACTACCACACAAGACACTGGACATGCCACTGTGCATGTGACCCAACTCAGGGTGCCACATCAGGAGGCAGGCCAAACTGGCAGCTGCTACTGCTTACTGGGCTGGAGTCAGTGAGGGCTCATCAGGCAAATGGTGCTACAGCAACCCCTTGTACCATCCCATAAGGCATACCTACAATTAACATATGTAGAAACATAGAAATATAGAATTTGATGGCAGATAAGGACCACTTGGCCCACCTAGTCTGCTCAATTTCCCTACTTAACAGATAAGCTGCAGATTCTAGTTAACCAACAGCCTACTTCCTGCTACCACCCACTAGAATTACCTTATGTCTGTCCCATGCATTCTTGAATTCCCCCCCACTGTTTTTGATTCTACGACCTCTTCAGGAAGGCCATTCCATGCTTCTACAACCCTCTCTGTGAAGAAATACTTCCTCCCATTACCTCTGAGCCATCCCCCTTCCAGCTTCAAATTGTGCCCCCTTGTTCGTGCACATCTCTTTTTCTGAAAGATGCTACCCTCTTGGACTTTGTTGATCCCTTTGAGGTATTTGAAAGTTTCTATCATAGCCTGCACCATTTTGGTTGACCTTCTCTGGACAGCCTCCACCCTGTCTATGTCTTTGCGGAGATGGGGTCTCCGGAACTGTACACAGTACTCCAGATGTGGGCTTACCAACTGTCTGTACAGAGGGCCAACAACTTCCTGTTTTGTATTGGTGATGCCTCTCCTTATGCATCCCAGTATCCCCCAGCCCTCCTTACTGCCTTCTCACATTGCTTGCCCACCTTTAGGTCATCTGATATGACTACCCCCTGGTCCCTTTAAATTTTTGTTATTGTCAGTATCTCACCCCTCATTGTGTACTCTTCCCCTGGGTTTTTGTTTCACAGGTGCATTACTTTGCACTTATTTGCATTGAATCTAAGCTGCCATACATTTGACCATTCCTCCAACTTTGCCAAGTCCATTTTCATCCTTTCCACCCCACCTTGTGTATCAGCCCTGTTGCAGATCTTTGTGTCATCTGCAAAGAGACATACTTTCCCTTCCAGTCCCTCTGCAATGTCACTTATAAAGATATTAAAAAGGTCTGGCCCCAGTACTGAACCCTGCGGTACCCCACTAGTAACCCCCTTTCTTCACTGTGGACTCCATTTACTATTAACCGCTGTGTCCTGTTGTCCAGCCAGTGTTTTACCCAGGCTATCATCCTGGGACCCAGTCCAAGGCTGGCTAATGTTTTTATTAATCTTTTGTGCGGGACTGTGTCAAATGCCTTGCTAAAGTCTAGGCAGGCCATGTCTATAGCCCCTCCCTGGTCTACTTTGGTCACCCAGTCAAAGAAATCAATTAGATTTGTCTGACATGACCTTCCTGCTGTGAATCCATGCTGCCTTGGGTCCTGTGCCCCACTGGGCTCTAGGTACTCAACAGTTCTTTCCTTCAGAAGTGATTCCATCATTTTCCCTACCATTGAGGTCAAACTGACAGGTCTGTAGTTTCTTGCCTCTGTCTTGCTCCCACTTTTGTGAAGGGGAGTCACATCCGCCCTCCTCTAGTCCTCAGGTACCACACCATCCTTCCATGATTTATTAAAAAGGGTAGTCAGTGGTGCTGCTAGTTCTTCCCTTAGTTCTTTTAGAATTCTGAGGTGAATACCGTCAGGCCCCATTGCTTTATCCACCTTTAGTTTTCAGAGTTCTTTCAGAAACCATTCTTCTGTGAAAGGACTAATATCAACCCCCCCCCATCCAGAGTGCTTCTATTGACTAGATTAGGTATCTCCCCCTGCTTTTCCATTGTGAATACTGAGCAGAAGTATTCATTCAGTATCCCTGCTTTTTCACTGTTGCTTTCTGCCCAACCATCTTCCTCTTTATTCAGCCTCAGTATCCCTGCCTTAGTCTTTTTTTTGCTTCCTAATGTACCTATAAAATGTTTTATCCCCCTTCTTAATTGAGTTGGCTATCTTTTCCTCGGTTTGGGCATTTGCTATTCTGACTGCCTTCCCTGCTTCCTTCTGCTTTAACTGGTACAGTTCTCTGTCCTGCTCCTTCTTTGTTTCCTTATACTTCCTGAATGCTATCTTTTGCTCCCTTACCTTCCCCGCCACATAAGAATTTGATGGCAGATAAAGACCACTTGACTCACTCATCTGCCCTCCTCTGCCCATACTGTCACAGTACTTGGGTCTCTGACCCCCCTCCTTCCTACCAACACCAAAATCCCCTTGTTTCTGCCCCATGCGTGCTTGAAGCCCACTACTGTTTGCCACCACCTCTGCTGTTAGGACTATTCCAGATATGGGAAGTAAGGCCACTTCACATCCTCCTCCTCCCCCAAAATAAATTTATCCACATACCTTTTTCACAGTGCCACATTAAGAGACTGGGAACTTGAAGACCAGGATGTCTGCAGAAGAGAAGACTGGATTACACTGCAACCTTGTCTGACCTGCCATGGATACAGAACTGAGGTCCAGGAATGGTTGGGTCACCTCCTTTTGAAGGACAATGGCAAGGAAGCCAGCTTTTGTGCTACCTTTGGAGGGTGAGAGAAAAGGGATATTTTCAGAAACTGTTTGGCTGCCATGCCTCCTGAGTGCAAAAGCCTCATTACAAATGTTTTATATCACTTCCACAAATGCAGTAGCTAGCTCAGTCTTAAATTTGGGGAGAAGCATTTTAAGAAATTAATCTTGCTGCTCCCACTACCCTAACCAATACCCACTGACTTTCAGGCTGGGTACTGCTCATTACGTCCCTTTTATAAAAAAAGGGGTGTCTTCCTGCCCCAGCCCAACAAATTCAAAAATCTCTTCCAATAATACAAAAGCCATCATCTCCTATTTCACTGGAGAGCATTCACAAATGCCCCCTCCCAATTCATTTTCTGTAGCAACAGCCCAACCCCACATCAGCACCTCAAACTTTCCACCCCCACCCTGAAATTACCTATGTTTTAGTAGTAACAGGATATCTGGTCATGAGAGTTGAAGCAGCAGCCCAATTGCCAGCAGAGATCCTCGTCCACACCAGGAGGGCTGCATGCCACATGCCTTTCAGCAGGGTACAGGCAAGTCTGCCTTTTACCTTGGAAGAAAAAAAAAAGTATCTTGCAGAGGCTTACCCTGCTACTAACAGGTGAACTGGGACTCATGTGTCAGAATACCCCCCACCCCCCGTAAACACTGCATCTTCCCCACCCAACTCACATGCTTACTTGGCACTTTTTACTGGAAGCCCACTATGCAATGCTGTGGTGAGGGACAACAGGATTCTGTTATGTAGAAATTGGGGGTTCACCAACAGAGAGGTCATACTACCATTGAACAGATCCATGGTGCGATTGTACCTGGATGAGAGAGTGCATTACTCAACCCATCACAAAGGATGTTTACTCAGGTAAAGGTGCTGTAGAGAAGGGCCACATAAATGAGTCATTGTATGACCAGAGGCTTGAACCAGAGTATGTACTTGCTCAAGAACAGTAGGGAACGTGGGGGCATGATAGACCTTAAAGTACCCCAAACGTCCCATCAAGACCACAAGGGGGGCCAGTTACAAACTTGGCTGGATGTAGAGCTCCAGCAGGACAGGATGCATTTGTTCAGAAATGGCAGTGACAGGATGGAAAGGGCTACCAGGTGATGTAGTAAACATGAAAACACCCAATTATAGCTTGGAAGGGAAGAAGATGGCAGAGCAACACATGGGCTCTGCATTGGACAAACTCCAATTTTATGTTTTGCAGACAGACACTTCCTGCAGTAGAATAGTTTTTACTGGCCTCTGCTTTAGTAGTGCCCACAGGGTTGGCTGCAACAAATCATATAGGCTAGGAATGTCCTTTCTTGTAATGGTCATGGTGGAGCAGGACGTATGCAACTGTTTCTATATCAAAGCTTTACAAACCAGAGGGAAGAGGAGAGAACACTGCTGTAAAAACAGCAGATTAGAAACTAAGTCAGTGTTTGTGAATTTGAACCCAGATCTCTTGGTTCACAAAACAAACCTATGCAAATAAATAATTTGAGTGGATCATGGAGAATAATGTGCTCTTTAAAAAATAATTTATATTTTTCGCAAAGTTGGATAGGCTTACAAGTTTTTGGCAAGTCCAGAAAACAGTAAAGAGTGCTCAGTGTAGTACGGGGGAATCAGGGACAGCAACGGAGGGTTGGGGCGGCACAGCACACAGTGGGTGGTAGTGGGAGGGTTTCTTTTATAGTACAGGGAATCAAGGAGAGCAATGGAGGTGTGGGGTGGTACAGCGCACAGTGGGTGGTAGCAGGAGGGCTTCCTTTGTAGTACAGGGGAATCAGGGACAGCAACGGAGGGGCGGGGGTGGTACAGTGTACAGTGGGCAATAGTGAGAGGGGTTCCTTTGTAGTATGGGGGAATCAGGGACAGCAACGGAGGGGTGAGGGTGGAACAGTGCATAATGGGCAGTAGCGGGAGGGTTTCTTTTGTAGTATGGAGGAATTGGGGACATTAATGGAGGGGTAACAGCATAGTGGCAGGAAGTGAAGGTTCTTTATAGTATGCGGAATCAGGGACAGCAATGGAGAGGTGGGGTGGTACAATGCACAGTGGGTGGTAGCGGGAGGGTTTCTTTGGTAGTACAGGGGAATCAGGGTCAGCAACAGAGTGGTAAGGTGGTACAGCGGACAGTGGGCGGTAGCGGGAGGGTTTCTTGTGTAGTATGGGGGAATATGGGAGAGGAACAGAGGGATGGGGGTGGTACAGCACACAGTGGGCAGTAGCGGGAGGGTTTCTTTTGTGCTACTTACCACACACTATGGAACTGCATCACTTCTGAGTAGCACAAGACACTTCTGACTGGGAAAGACAGGGAAGACATACTGCCACAAAAGGTACAATTTGCTGCAACCATCGGGGGCTCCCCATCATTGCATCATCAGTTTCTCTCAGCAAACTGAATCTGTGAACATCTCCACCTCTATCTGCATGCAGACTGTTCAGGACGGCATGAGAAGCTGATGCTGCCATGACGGGGTGTTCCCTGATTGCGGCAGCCAAATCATTTCAAGTTGGTGGCATGCTTGCAAACTAGTGTCACCACCAGTGTGCACTAGCATTGGTGGCACATAGCAAAGCCCACAAAAGCAGTGGTGGCATTGGCCGCAACAGTGCCGCACCTCCACAACCTGCTTCTCTCCTAAGCTGCCACAACATGTTTCTTGCGCATGCGTGCAAGCAAACATTATAATAGCTATCTTAATAGCTCCTGCTCTTCAGGCCTCACTGCCATTTTTGGTGAAGTGGGGGAGGAAAAAGGAGATTGCTATGGTTCTCTAGAGAGCTGTGGTTCTCTAGAGAAGTAGAGGAGAAAGTAAGGGCAAAATACCTAGCATTTCAAAGGTACAAGAGTACACAGAAGGAGGAGGATAGAGAGAGGTACCAGAAGAAACAGAGTGGCAGGGAGAGCAGTTAGGAGCACACAGGTGCAAATGGAGGAGAATATTGCCCAATCAGTAAAAAAAGGGGATAAAACTTTTTTTTAGATAAATAAGTGAGAAGAGAATGACCAAACGAGGGATAGTAAAGCTAAAAGAGGAAGAGGGGTTTGAGAGGAAGAGAAGCGAAAAAAAAAAGCAGACATATTGAACAATTCCTTTTTTTCTGTATTTACAGAGAAAGGGGGTAGGTGATGGGCCAAAGATAAGCGACAAGAGCACTAAAGGAAGGGAGGGGAACACTAGTCCCTTTACAAAGGAGAGAGTCCTCAAGGAACTAGCACAATTAAAACTATAAAAGGCAATGGGACCAGATGGGCTGCACCCTAGGATACTGAGGGAGCTCAAGGAGGTGCAGGCTGCACCTCTGACAGCTATGTTCAACCCGTCAGTAGAAACAAGGGAGGTTCTGGGGGACTGGAAGAGGGCAGATGTGGTCCCACTACACAAAAGTGGAAATAGGGAGGAGGCAGGAAATTACAGACCTGTCAGCCTGACTTTAGTAGGAGGTAAAATAATGGAATCACTACTGAAGGAAAGGATTGCGGAATGTAATGTAATCACTACTGAAGGAAAGGATTGGGGAATTCCTTGCAACCAGTGGATAACAGGATTCGAGGCAATATGGGTTCACAGGGTGGAGGCCTTGCCAGACAAACCTGATTGAGTTATTTGACTGGATGACCTGGGAAGTGTATGAGGGAGGAGTGGTAGATGTGGCCTACCTGGATTTCAATAAGGCTTTCAACACTGTTCCACATAGAAGACGTGAGCAAGCTGAGCAACCTAGGAGTAGGTGCAAAAGTAGTAAAATGGGTAAGAAGTTAGCTAAGCAATAAGAGTCAGAGGGTGGTGATAAATGGGGTCCACTTTGGAGAAGGCAATGTGACAAGCGGGGTGCCACAGGGGTCAGTACTAGGCCAGACCTTCTTTAATACCTTTATTAGCAACATTGTGGAAGGGCTTGAGGGGAAAGTATGCCTGTTCATGGATGACACAAAAATCTGCAACAGAGTGGATACATGGGGGAAGGGTGGAAAGAATGAAGGATGATCTGAAAAAGCTGGAAGACTGGTCAAGGGAATGGCAACTGGGTTTCAATGCAAGAAAGTGCAAAATCATGCACTTGGGGCACAGAAACCCAGGGGCAGTGTACCAACTGAGTGCAGAGGTATAAGCAGCAACAAAACAGGAAAGAGACCTAGGGGTAATGATTTCTGATGACCTGAAAGTAGCCACCCATTGTGTTAAGGCAGCAGGGAAGGCTGGTAGGATGCTTGGGTGCATATGGAGGGCCATCACCAGAAGAAGGAAGAAGGTGGTATTACCTGGGTATAAATCACTGGTAAGACCACACCTCGAGGATTGTGTCCAGTTCTAAAGATCCCACCTATGGAAGGACATAGACAGGGTGGAGGTGCTACAAAGGAGGGTGACAAAAATGGTGCAGGACCTGCATCAAAAGCCCTATGAGGAAAGACTCAAGGAATTAAATATGTACTCTCTAGAGGAAAGGGCGGAAAGGGGGGATATGACAGAAATGTTCAAATACCTCACAGGTATTAATAATGTACATGAACATAGCATTTTCCATAGAAAAAGATGCTCCAGGACAAGGAGTCAAGCTATGAAGCTGGGGGAGGGGGGCTCAGAGAAGATGTGATGAAATACAGCTTCATGGAGAGGGTGGTGAACACCTGGAACAGCCTCTCAGCAGAGGTGGTGGGTGCTAAAACTATAACAGGATTCAACCATGCATGTGATACACATTGGGAACTTAGAAGTAAGGCAAGGGGGAGAAGAAGATTAGAGATCGAATAGGGTCTGTAATGGCACAGTAGGTGGGGAATATAAAGCAGACTAGATATGGCCAAGAGGTCCTTATCTGCCGACAACTTCTATGTTTCTATGCAAACAATAATACCTGACAGGGCAGGCAGTATTGGGCAATATGGGTACTGGACTGCCCAGGAGTGTAATGAGGTCTTATAGCCCCTGGAAGGTCCGGTATTGCCCATACTGCCCATCCTGGAGGGTATTATTGCGCTTAGAAAATGGGCCACTGTGTTTTATGATTAAAATAAAAAATGTTATGTCTATATGCTCAAACTTATTTATTTTGTAATAAAATAGTTCTTCCACCTACATTAGACTTTTTTTTTTGACCTAGGGCTTTTTGTACTACAGGAGCCTCCATACATGTGAACAGGAGCTAACCGTCAATGCAACCCTCCCCCCCAATCTTTTATTTTTAACTGATTTCTAAATTCACCCCCACGAGTTTGTTTTTCTGTCCTCTCACCCTCAGTTTTACCTGTGCAGGACTGAGATTAAGTGCAATCCAGCAGCACAGTTCTTCGGCGAGGTGTGTAGGTGTACGGCGCTGACACTTAACACAGAAATCACGGAGGTTAAGCAAGCTGACAGAAAAAAGAAAAGCAGCTTTAAAAATACTGCAGGTTATTCTGTGTTTACTTGCTCTGCTGTGCAATTTTCAGAGGGGGTATTCATCAGGCTTACGATTTATTTTCTGCACGGATCAGGAGAACTGAGTTGGGAGTCATGGCAGCACATTTCTGAGCTTCATTCCCTGGAGAAGGACTCGCTGCTGGCTTGCGCATTTTACTACGTTACGAGGCTTTTGGGGAAGTGGGGGGGGTGGAAGTACTAGGTCTGTCCCATTAAAGTAGAGTTACTGGCCTAAAGTTAGGCTGGAGAGCAGAAAATCTATCTGCCAGAATGGCTACAGGACAGCGGGAGTAACGTTTTTTTAGAACGCAAGTGATTATGGCTCAGCGCAAGAGCGGAGCCAGGAAACTGTTTGTTTTTGAATTGGTTGCAGCTGTGAGGAATGAAGAACCATATCTCTGTCTTCTGGCTGTAAATGGTGTTTTTTTTTGTTTTGTTTTTAAAAAAAAATGCAGCAGGCTTCAAATTAGGGCGCTTTGGAGGCGGGGGAGGGACATATGTCTCGCTAAGCGAGACAAATGTATTGTGGCTATTTCAAATTCAAACAAGAGGGTTTTAACCAACTGGAAATTAGGGTGGGCACTTGGATATTTCAGTGGGGTGAAGGGGCACTGGGACTGGTACTTTTTATTTCCTGGGCATCTATTGAAAGTTAATGTACACCCCGGCAAGGGTACTAGCCAATCAGATGCCAAGAAATAAAATGCCCGTTTTCTAAGTTCCATTACTGCAGCATGAAACTTGAACTAAAATCAATAAACCAAGCTGACTTGCATGTGTGCACTGACTAGAGAGGATTACAACAGTTTCTCCATCTTCTCAATTTCATAGCCAGTAAATGTTTTACTGCCCTTATAAACAAAATAACCAGCAAATGAAATCACGAAATACCCACTCATTTGGGGAAAGCAATTTACACTTGTCCTGCCTACTGCTACTTTTATTTCTTATTAAAAATGGTTACCACCCACTCCTCTGGATGATCACATTAGGATCTGGACCAGCATTTAAAATAGATGTGAGACGTAGCCAGGATCAATGCCTCACAACCTCGCTCCTTCATGTATCAAACAAAGATAGTATAGAATATTGGGTGGTTACCAACAGTCTCTTGGCAGGAAAGTGACATTGTGTTATCTTATCTGACTACCCCAAAGTGGCAGGGAAGAGGGACAAAGCAGTGAGTAGGGCCAGTGGGATACTGGGATGCATGGGGAGATGTAACACCAACAGGAGGAGGGAGGTAGTGTTGCAACTGTATAGCTCGCTTGTGAGACCCCACCTGGAACTGCACTTTAGAAAGGACATAAACAAGGCAGAGGCATCCAGCGGAGGGCAGCTAAAGTTGTGCAGGTGTTGTATTAAAAGCCCTTTGAGAAGAAGCTGAGGGAATCCCAACATGTACACCCTGGAAAAGAACAGAGCTTTAGGGGACATGACAGAGATCTACAAGTACATCAAGGAGGCACCAGGGTGCAGGAAAGGAGTCTCTTTCAAATGAAAAAAGCAACAGGACCACAGGGCATGCAAAGAAGCTGAAGGGGTGGAGGAGGTTCAGAGGGACGTGAGGAAGTATTATAGCAACGTTTCACTTTAAGTTTCCTTAACTACACTGCAATTACTGTGGCATTGTAACTGCAATGCAGTTATGTGCAACACACTTGAAACTGCAATGTAATTACCCTGTTAAATGCAATTAATGATTACCTACCCCACAGTTACATTGAAACTGACACTTAGTGTGACTAGTATTACTTTACTGAAAGAGTAGTGGATGCCTAGAACAAACTGCCAGCCGAAGTGATGGAGGAGAAAACAATAGGGGCTTCAAGGATGCATTTTTTTTTATTTAGTTGTTTAACCAGGAGTAGCACACTAAGCTGAAAGCTTTTTTACAGGAGCGACCTGGGAGCACAGGGAAGTTAAATGACTTGCTCAGGGTCACACAGTATGCAAGTGGAAGCTGTGGGATTCAAACCCAGGTCTGGTTTGTTGGATGTCACCAGATTTGCAGCTCAGAGTCTTAAACCACTGCGCTATACTGCCTCCCTAAATTTGATAGATATAAGAGAATATTAGTAAATAGGTAGGGAGGATCACCTGAGACCAGTTAGCTTCTTCGGAGACAGACAGGCAGGGGCCATCTGGAGAGACTGGGTGGGCCAAATTGTCCTTTTCTGCTGACAAATTATGTTTCTGTAGCTTAAATAAGACAAAGAAGATAGTTTCAATCAACTGGCAGCTTAGCACAGCACAAGTGGCAGTCAATAGGGCCTGTTAGTGTCAGTTTCAATTGCTTCCCCTTACCACTGCCTTCATTTGCGTATCTGTCACCCAAATGTTTAAGCAGAAACAGTCTACAGTGACCACCCACAGAGATTATGTAATCCTCGCTCCTTACAAACAGAGCTGAAAACCTCTGTGGGGAACAGAGTAGGCCAGCAGATGATCATAGACTGGAAGCAACATTTCTACACGCAAAAAAAGTAACGAAGAACATGAAATATGGCTGTCAATTTCAACATGACACATTGCTATAGATTCATTAAATATGCAAAGGTAAACTACACTTTAGTCTTATTTTATTTATACAGTATATGTGTGGCATTGGTCACATAAAATACTAGTGCAAAGGTGTACATGTTCCTGCAAAAGAAAACAAATAAATGTATTAGTATCAACACTGATTCCTGCTAAATGAACAGTTCTAAATATAGTCAAGCCAACTCACTTTTAATTCTTAAGCTCCCAATCCTAGAGGCTTTGGGTGTTTTACATAATAGTACAGAACAGGTTACAAGAATACACACATTTTTAAATCTCGGTCAAACCATTCTAAAACATACAATAAATAATAATTCTAAATAGTATTCTTAAAACTTAATTTAATTTCAGTTAAAATCAGTGGACATTGAATGCTTAATTAAAAAGATATGTCTTAAGGCCCTGCTTAAAAATTTCTCTGAAGGGGGCCTACTTTAATGACCATAGGAGGGAGTTCCATAACACCGGTCCCACTACTTCAAAGGCACGATCTCCCTATGTCTTTACTCGTGCCCTTGGGACCACCAGGAGGCCCTCCACAGACAACCGTAGTGAGTGCACCAGGTGAGCAAGTGTCAGGAGGTCAGACATATAGCCCAGACTTGAGACATATAGCACCTTATAGATGAGCAAGCCCACCTTGAAGTCAATCCTCCACCTGACCGGCAGTCAGTGCAGTTCATGCAAAACAGGGTTTATATGATCAGATCGCGAAAGGTCCATCAGCAACCTGGCTGTAGTGTTCTGCACCAGCAGCAAATGGTGGAGGTTGTCCCCACTGACCCTGAAGTATAGAGTGTTACAGCAATTGAGCCTGGAAGTGGCAAAAGCATGCACCAATGATAGCAGATTTTCTGGTGGGATTAACAGTTTAATCCAGGTGACATTCTCTAAATGGTAATAACCACTCCCAGCGATGGCAGATACCTGAGCTTTAAGTGTCAAGCCACCATCAAAGATGATGCCCAGATTTCACACCTTAGTGGCTACCACCAAAGGGGTGGACTTAGGAACAATCATGTTCCTGCACCGGTGGTGACCACATCCTGTCAATGGCCAGGCTCAATCTGTATCTCTGTCTTGTCTGAGTTAAGCCTCAACCAGTTAGAGGACATCCAGTCCTGGATTTCAGACAAGCAGTTGTTAAGCACATCCACAGCATCAGGTGTCCCAGAGGGCAAAGAACATATACAGCTGGGTATCATCTGCATAGCAGTGAAAACTCAGACCATAACACCTAATGATATCACCCAGGGGCAGCATATACACCGCAAATAACATGGGTGACAAGATTGAACCTTAGGGTACTCCACAGGTTAGGCATGTCGGATGCGATGAGAAACTTCCCATCAAAACCCGTTGCATCCTACCTGTCAGAAAGGACTCATACCGGCTGATGGCATTGCTGGTGAGTCCACAGAGCTCCTTCAGGTGATTGAGAAGCAGCATGTGATCTACAGTGTCAAAAGCTGAGGAGAGATCTATGAGAACGAGAACTCACCATCCCCCTCTATCTCTCGCCCTGAGGAGATAATTTTTCACCCTGACTAACACTGTTTCAGTGCTATTCTTCTTCCAAAATCTGGACTGGAGTGGCTCATAGATGTCAAAGGCCATCAGGTGCACCTCAAGCTGCAAAGCCACCACTTTCTCCACAACCTTCCCCAAGAATGGAAGATTGGAGACAGGTCAATAATTCGCTAAGATGGCAGGACTGAGTGATGGTTTCATCAGCATGGGCCTCACTAATGCCTCTTTGAAGGCATCAGGGAAGACCCCTACTGAGAGGGAACACCGGACAGTCTCAGCGAACACTGGACCAATGGACTCAACACATCCCACTAGGAGATGTGATGTGCCCAGGTCCAGTTAACAAAAAGTGGGTCACAGTTTCAAAATCACCTCGACGATCTCAGCCTCCCCAACCAACTGAAACTCACCCCAGACAGCCAGAGTTCTTCTGTCCCCACTTGGCTCAACACTCTGGGGCTGATCGTTCCCCACTGAAGATATTCCTGTCCTAATGGTCAACACCTTGTCAGAAAAGAACTGAGCAAACTCTTTGCACTGTGTGATTGAGATTGCTCTTTTAGGCTACAGACAGGCAGGATGTAATAGCCTGTCTACAGTCCAAAAGAGCAGAGCTGGTCTATTCTTTCCTGCAGCAATCTCTCTGGACATGAACTCTGCCTTCTTATGGTTGATTGCCCTTTGATATTCACCATAGTGACTTCTCAAAGCCAGTTTGTCATCCAAGGCTCCAGTCTTCCTCCAGCAATGCTACAGTTTCTGACCCCTGTTTTTTATCTCCTTGAGAGCCCCATCGAACCATGGGGATCACAAGTGAGAAGACCTGGGTCATATACGGATCGGTGCAATGGCATTAAATGCCTTGGTGAGAGCATTATTATGTGCTGCCACTAGTGTTGTGCAGAATTTTCAGATTCTGGCAGAATGAAATTCCGCAGAATATTCAAAATTCCGCCAAAGTTCTGCCAAATTCCAACGGAAACAGAATGGCAGAATTCCGCAGCATAAAATAATTGCAGAATGATTTTCCGTGGAGAAATCACTGTTCTGTGGAATATTATTCCACAGATCTCAATATTTTTTGCAGAAATTGTTGCAGAATAATTTTCCACAGAAAAAAATACTCTTCCATGGAATAACATTCCGCAGATCACAGTAGGCGGAATTCCGCAGGTGAACAAGTGAAATTCCAGTGGAAATTCTGCCAGTGGAATGGTCATTCTGCACTAATTCCACCGTCGGAATTCCGTATTCCGTACAGCACTAGCTGCCACCACCTCATTTAACCCCATCCCACATGCAACAGTCACACCAGAAAAATCCTCTACTGCCAGTAGTCCCTCTGGGGAAAACCCCTCAAAGGGCTGTAGCAGATCATCTTAGCAGGGGAGGGGCTAACAAGGGGGGCCCCGAACAAGAATTCTACTGTTCAATGATCTGACCAAGAGACCAGATCAATCTTGAGATTAGTGATTTCAAGTCCCAGTGAAAGTACTAAGTCCAAGGCGTGGCCGTGGCTATGGGTCACAGAAGCAACCACTTGTGTGAGGCCCAGTGGTATTATTATCTGGAGGAAATCCTTCCCAATGTGTGAGAGTTCATCTACCCAGGCATTGAAGTTACCCAGTATCAACCATCTGGGTGAGTCCAACACCCTGTCAGCGATGAAGTCCACGACTTTCTGCAGGAATTCTCCCTCACACCCTAGAGGGTGGTAAACGAGGAGAATCCTGCAACCTGCACCCAGACCCCCATGTACAGCCATGCATTTAAATGACAAAATAGATTCCACTGGATGCACAGAGAATTTCAAGTCAGATCTAAAACAGATGGCCACTCCCACACCCCTACATTCCCTCCTCAGGCAGTGCACTGCAGAGTACCCTGGTGGGATGGATGCATCCAGAATTGGACCTGCATAATCCCCCAGCCAGATCTCCATAATGCATGCCAGATCGACTGAAGAAATCAAGTCAGGCATAATCTCTGTCTTGTTTCTCATCAATCTGGCATTGCACAGCACCACCCAAAGGAGATCAGTGAAGCCTTCCGGTCCATCAGCTACCTGCCCACTCGGTCGGGTGTGAACCCTTGGAATGGGAACCGAGCATGTCTGGCCTCTCTCTTGGTACCATTTTGCCCCAGAGTGCCTTCTGCACTTGATCACCCTAATGCCACTCACCCAAGCCACGTTATCAGTGTCCTGCTGCTTGACCTTCCACCCCCTCACAATTCTGAACTTTCTACAGCCTCTCGCTGCTGTTGTTGTCATGGGGAGATCAGTAAAAGGGCAGAAGTCATGCAGTTTGAACACCGAAAATGTGACCTAGTTATAGCTCCAGGCCCAACACATCCTATCAGATTCTCTGTCACACCAGTGTTCTAAAACTCACTCAACTTCATTAAAAAATGACACATCAAGCACACTAACTCTCCCCCTACCCACTCCTAACTCTTTAAATAATCACCCACATTCACTCACCCACTCTCTATATATCTTTCAAACACATTCATACACTATCAAATCCTCCATTCTCATATTTTCTAATTACAACCAAACCACGCAGAATTTAAAATATTTGGAGGATCCCAAGGAGACCAACAGAGG
Source organism: Neoceratodus forsteri (assembly GCA_016271365.2). Classification (NCBI taxonomy): domain Eukaryota; kingdom Metazoa; phylum Chordata; order Ceratodontiformes; family Ceratodontidae; genus Neoceratodus; species Neoceratodus forsteri. The sequence continues at coordinate 628,193,816 of CM057452.1, read as the reverse complement.
AAAATGATAAGTTATCTAAAATGATAGATGGTACTCTTAAAACCAGAGTAAATGTCCAAAGCAATGCCAAGAATTCAGTACTCACACCACTGATAGATATAAAGGTCCAGCAACCAATAAATGGGTGAAGCTTTCGATGGTAAAAGAGCTCTCACACACTAGTTCTTAAAAGTCAGATACTGTAGCCTGTCTGTCAGCTGAGTAGGGTTAAATGAAAATCAGACAGATTAAATTTGACTTTCCTTGCAGAAGCTCCCTCCTACTGCTTTACCATTGACATAACTTACAGTCTTGCTTGAGGTTTCGTTAGACACTATCCTGTTTCACAGGGTGCTTCTGCCAGTCGTAGTGGTATTCAGTATAGTCTCAAAAGCCAGCCTGGGGCCAGATATTCAAAGCTTTGTGCCTGGCATAAACCCATTGCACTGGAATAGTGCCGAATTTGTGCCAGGCTGCAATATTCAAAAGCTCCATTAATGCCGGTTGCGTGTAATAGCGCCAATGCTAAATGTTAATGTATGCAGGCGAGGGAGTGAGGAGAGGGGCGATGAATGCTGACACACCAGCATATTCAAAAGAATAGCCATGTGCTACAGGTTGTAGCACCACCTGTAGCGCGGAACTGAATACCGCCAGCAAAAAGTATGTGTTAATGTGTCGCAGGGGCAGTGGATCTCCCGTTCTCCCCCATGCCTTCTCACAGCACACTGTTGCCCCACCCATCATGATCCCTGACTCCCATTGTAAATTAATATCAACATTTTCCTGGTAGTCTAGTGCCCCCCCCCCATCATGATCCCTGACTCCCGTTGTAAAATAATTCCAACATTTCCCTGGCAGTCTAGTGGCCCCTCACCCTCCCATCAGGATCCCCAACTCCCGTTGTAAAATAATTCTAACATTTCCCTGGTAGTCTGGTGGCCCACCCCCATCACAATCCCTGACTCACATTGTAAAATAAGTCCAACACTTCCCTTGTAGTCTAGTGGCCCAACCCCCCCATCATGATCCCCGATTCCCATTGTAAAATCTTTCAAACATTTCTCTAGTTATCTAGTGGCCCCCATAAATGGCAGTGCCACCTCACCATCCTGGAATGGAGCCGGCGACTGGCTCAGCCCACTGCTCATCTCCTCTGCCAGCCACCTACTGAGTGAAGAATAAGCACATACCTAACAGAGTTATGAATGAGCGCGTATGTACACCAGACACAGTCTTGTGTCAGGGAACGTGTGTGTATCTGTTGGGAGGGACTACTATATATATATATACATATATATACATACATGTGTGTATGCATATATGTATGTGTATATATATTTATACAACATGTGTTTGGAGATAAAATCATGGATAAAAACTACTATCTGAGGCAGGTCATGGAGATATCACTATTGCCGTGAAGATATCATTGATATCTCCATGTTCCTATACGTCATACTGATATCTCCATGATCCTGTACGTCATTCCCTAGAAAGTGAAACTGTTTTCACATTCCACTGCGCGAGTCTCTCTTTCTCTCTCGCTTTAATACCTGCCCCCCTCCAAACCACAAACACATACACATGCAGCATTCAGTCTGCTTGATTCTGACATTATTTTGTGTAAAATGGACTTTAAACACTTATCTGATTAATCCTTCCGCTGTGACATTCAGCCAACAATTACAAACTGCACCTGCTCGTAGTTACTTTCAGTTTTCTCCTGACATGCAGCGTGACCTGAGTGGTAGAAAGATTGGCAGATTACAATACTTCACAATAAAGACCTCTGTTACCCATTTCATTAAAAAAAAAACACTTCGGTTCTCAATTAATTTTGTTAAAGCTGCCCACTGTATCTATAAGACAGAGACAAAACAGAGACCAAATTGGCAGCTTCACAACACGAGGAGCACCTGCGAGAGTTTGTTGCTATAGCAACACATACTCGCTCGTCCTCCTGCTTCTCTAGCGCTATATCGCTGTCTTCTGAATACACTTGGCACCTACAAAAAACATGCAAAATGGCAAAGTTTTTTTTTAACTAAATAGAATTAGACCTCTTTACTGTGAACTACTCTAATCTCCTAATCGGTCCGTCTTCATGATGCTTGATCACGCTTACTTTAAGGGGAAACTGAAATTAATATGATTCTTGGCTGAATATTACAATAGGAGGATCAACAGATGACTGCTTAAATTAAATTATTTCATAAAAATAATGACAGGATCAACCAGATAACATTCTTCACATCATTTTAGCCTGTCAGAATCCACCATATATATTTTTATTTTATATAACATCTCATCTCTTGTGTTCTGGGGTGTGTGTGTGGGGGTACTGGTTTTCATTGTATTCATGTAGATGTAATTTGTCTCGAATACATGTTGTATAAACCGAATATGACATGACTGAGTGAAGATATCATATTTATCTTCCGAGGCCAATGACATCAAGATATCTCACCGTGGCTTCGCCACTGTGAGATATCATGATATCATTGGCCTCCTGAAGATAAATATGATATCTTCACTCAGGCCATGTCATATCCCCTATATATATATATATATATATATATATATATATGGATGTAATACCATAGCTACTGTATATAGCAATGCATAAGGGTCTCTAACCCTACACACACACACACACAGATATCTCTCTCTCTCTCTCTCTCTCTTTCTATATATATATATATATATATATATATTAGAGGCAAAGCTCCATTTAATGCATCGGTTAGGGTTGTTCCACAGTGACAAAAGTGAGGAAATTTGGTGTTGGGTTGAAAGCCCACTCCACCCCCAGCCCTACACCTAACCACCAATGGGTGTGCATTGGGGTCATCGGCCCTAACTCTCACCCCATCACATGGGTAAACAAGCTGAGGTATAGGAGAATGGGGTGAGAGTTAGGACTGATGACCTCAATGCACACCCCGTTGGTGGTTATGGTGCCGGGCTGGGGGGTGGAAGGGGGGCTTTCAACCCTAACACCGAATTTCCTCACTTTTGTCGCTGTGGAACAACCCTAACTGATGCATTAAACAGAGTTTTTTGCCTCTAATTTCCCTTCTTTTTGAGAATGAACAGTAGAAATAGTGAATGGAATGTGGTGGTGGGACCACCACGTGCTTTTTTGTGACATAGTAATGATAAGTGCAACGGAAATGCAACCGCTAACGGTTGCGCACATGGTGGCTGAAACATAAATGGAAAAGCAAACGTTACTAGAAACACAAGCGCAAAGTGATGCCAAAGAGAACAGTGACACAAAAGGAGATGAAAGCATGTATGGAAATGCAAACTGTGACATGCACAGTCATGGTACTGCAATCGGAAATGCAAATGGTAATGTTAACAGCAGAAATAACGCCAAAAGAAACAGAAACGCAAACACAAGCGCTGCACGCAAACGAGAACGCAAAGGGTAATGCACACGGTGGTGTACATGGGAATGGTAATGCAAACAGCTATGGCTATAGAAACGCAAGTGGAAATGCTAACTGTAACAGTAATGGAAGTACACACCCTGTTTTTGCCCAACAGCTGCATGGAGAAACACAGTCTGTACAAAGAATGTATGCATAATAATGGGACTCGGTGCAGAAAAAGAGCTGTTGGAATACTAAATTGCTTATATTTCAGGAACCATGTGACATCGAAAATAAATTTTAGTTTCACATTATTCATGAGTTTCCTGGCTATGTTTTCACTGAATGTGTAGCCCATAGAGAATGCACTTGTCATGACAAAATTCATTATCTACTTTTACGTTTCGAGATATGAGCCACTGAAATGCACAGCTGAACACCACCATGTTAGTTTATGGAAAAAACTTCAACTCTGGAGTACCGTAACTTGGCGTCCATGCAATATTTTGTCACGAAGCCACCAAAAGGCACATCTGAGAGATGTTGGCTGCCTTCTCCAAATTTCAGCTCATGGACCAAACCGTTCTTTTGCAGCAGGGTGGCAAAGAACTCCTGTCATTTTGGACAAAGCCTGGAAAAGTAGGTGTCTAATTTGTGAAAGCTTTCCGTACTTATAAAGTGTCGCAGGTACTTACACAACTTTCATGACACTACTTTTTCCAGAAATTTGAAAACATATTTCTGAGGTGTTTAACCCCAAATAAAGACATGGCTAGCATTCTGAGGGTCCGATAGGTGAACACAAAAATAATTGTGTTCCTAGAGGGTCCCAATTTTAAACACCAAGCAATTTTCTGATCAGTAACTGAAAAAAAAATGGCAGATTTGCCACAATACTAGGGCCATTTGCGACACTAAAAAGTGCATTTGCAAAAGTGTTGAACTTTTTGTTAACTTTTCCCATTGACTTATAATGGGAACGTGTTTTTTGAATAACTTTTGAACCATTCAATATTTTTTCATGAAATCTTCAAAAGGCACATTGGGGACGCCTGCTGCATGTTCCCTGAAGTTTTTGGACTGGTCGCGTAAACTGTGCGTACTTTGTAGGCACAAGCAAAGAATGCACAAAAAAGCTGTGAATTGTGCACACGGATGTCACTTAATAACTCTGCAGCCATATATTCGACTGTGTGAAAGTTGTTAGATCCCAAGAACTACCATGCCCAACTGTACATGCCAAATTTCAGGTAAATGTAGTTGAACAGTGAAAAGTTATTATGGATGTATCTGATCCTGTGTTGCACCCTAACTGTTGCCCTCTGTACATGCAAAGTAATAGCAACCTTTTTTAATTGAACAAGTTTTATTAGTTTAACAATAAAAGACACATCTCCAGTTATACAGTAAAGAACAATGAGCAGGACATAATTACATAAACATCCTCCCACCTCCCTCTACCTTCCCCTCCCTCCCTTCCCATGACTACACACATTACCAAGACTCCATCCATCCATCTTAAAGTAGACTAGGGTCTCACAGTTCCAAACTGCCATGAGTGCCTCAAGAACACCCCATAGTGATGTGTATGCCTAGTCCCACCCCTCTACATATGCTATCTGCCATTCCAATTGTAAATCCAAGGTGCACTCTGTACCATTCCATCAAGGTGGGAGCCTGGTCACTCACCCAATGTCTCAGAATTACTAACTTAGCTGTTGCAGCTATAAGTGACATATGTGCCCTTGGCCTTAGACGTATTGTTGAAAGAGACTAGTCAAGCATACCCTAGGGTGAACAAGGTTTCCAAGCCAAGGATAGGCTCTAGGGTATTCTTTAATAGACTGCCAAAAGGCCTGAATCTGAGAACATGCCCAGATCATATGATATAAAGTACCAGTGTCCCCTTACACTTCCCACAAAGGGATGTGGTCTGGTCCATATTTATAGAGCTGGGAGGTTAGGTATATATTATTCAGTATATTAAATTGTATTGCCCTCAACCTATCTTGTTTTATAAATTTATACATTGAAAGCCAAATTTTCTTCCAGAGGTTGGGCTCCTCAGGAATTCCCAGTTCCTTGGTCCAGTAATAGCAAACCCTCACCGCAATCCAGCATCCCATTCTTGAAGGGTTTTATACACATTTGAAACTGAACGTGGTTGGGAGGCTATATGTAAAGCGTAGCTAAGTCCCTATCCCCGCACTACCAGCATAGCCTGAGAGAAAAAGGAGATTAGACGTTAATGACTTGCAGATACTATGTTTCCTTGGGTGAGACATTTTAAGGGCACTTGCAACTGGCTAGGAGGAAGCCACTTTCCACTCAACCACACGTCTGATACCCTAGAGCGAGTTAACTGAGGCCAGAACGTGGGAGACAGCGGTGCTCCCCCAATCTTGAAATTCGGATTACCAACAATGGGCTGGCTGGTTGAGTGGTACCACCTGATTGCGAGGTGCCTTTGTATCTGATGAAAGGCCTTTTAATGACCATCCCATGGGGTTATTTCTAAGCAACTTAGGAACAACTGATGGGGAGGTGTATAAGAGGGCTGACAGTGAGCATTTAGCTCGCTCTGATAGGCACTTCTCTATGTCTAACCATAATGGTGCGTATCCTGTGTGGTTACTCCCTCTATCCCAATAGGCCAGTTTGCTAATGTGCTGCACAGCATAATATAGGAAAAAGGAAGGGGCAGCCAATCCGCCTCTTGGTTTTGGGGCTGATAATTTAAGATAGGATCTACGGACTCTTTTCTGGTTCCATACAAAGCGACTGACTGCACTTTGCAGTTTGGAGAACCATCCTTTCGGTAAATACATACCTAACATGCCGAGAGGATATAAGATCCTTGGTAAAACATTCATTTTTATGATGCTTAGTCTTCCCCAAAAGGAAAGGGGGAGCAATCTCCACCTCTCCATGTCCCCCATGATCGCTTTGGTTAAGTTATCCAGATTGTCTCTTCTTATGGAATTCAGTCCCTTACGGACATTAATACCTAGATATGTAAGAGACTTTGTTTTGCAGGAGAGACCGAGAGTTAATAATTCAGCCTTATTGACCCTACTGTTCAATGGAAAGATTTTTGTTTTGGCCCTATTCAACTTGTAGTAGGAGAGCTTGGAAAAGGCTCGATCTCTGCCAGTGCAGCAGGGATTGAGGCCCCAGGGTCCTCAATATGCAAAAGAATGTAATCTGCATATACTGAATAAGCATATCTAGCATCCTCTACACGTATACCCTTAATAGCAGAATTCACTGCTATCCTGCGCAGTAGGGGCTCCAGGTACAGGTTGAAAAGCAGTGGAGACAGGGGGAAACCTTGCCTCATTCCCCGGGACAGCTGAAAAAGCGGGGACAACACCCCATTACACTTGACCCGGGCCGTGGGAGACGAATATAGAAGTTGTACCCATCTCAGGAATTTCCTCGGCATCCCAAAAGAGGACAAGGTGGCTAAAAGAAAGTCCCAGGATACCCTGTCAAACACCTTTTCAGAGTCCAATGAGACCAGTACCATTGGTATGTCAGAATTCCTAGCAATTGTGATAAGATGCAATAATTTCCTCATATGATCCTGGGATAGCCTCCCATCATAAATCCCACTTGCTCATGACTGATAAGATTACCAACGACTTTGGAGAGCCTGTTCAAGAACTTTAGCCAATATTTTAACATCTGTATTTAATAGGGATGGGACGGTAACTGTCAATACTAGAGGTCTTTGCTTTGTTTTAAAATTAAGGAGATCGTGGCCTCTTGGAAGGTGGGGTCCGAGAACCCGTTATCATACCAGTACTGGAATACCTCTTTTAGAATTGGGATCACTAACGAGTGGCAGGCTTTATAAAAATTATTATGGAACCCATCTGACCCAGGGGATTTATCCAGGGACATCTGCTGAACAGCCTGTTGTATCTCTCCAATAGTAATTGGGGCACTCAAACATGCCGCCTCGGTATCAGCAAGCTTAGGTAGCTTCACCGAATTGAGATAGGCGCTAATGTCATCATCAGTAGGCCATGCAGCAGGGTCCACAGCATACAGTTCTTGAAAATAAAGGCCAAAGGCCTTCGCCATTTCTAGGGAGTCAGTGCAAACTCTGTCCCTCATTTCCCATATGAATCCCGGTAATAAATTGTGATGAGTCTAATTGGCGAATGCGCATAGCAAGCAATTTACTCGCCCTCTCCCCTTTTTCCAAGTACTTTAATTTGGTTCTCTGCAGGGCAAGCTCCACCCTCTGAGAGATCAGGCCCACATATTTAGCCTGTAGCTGGTGGAGCTCTGGCCCAACTCTCCTCCGAGGACGTATGAGATAAACTATATTCTAATGTCTTAATAGAGGCTAAAGGAATCCATTGGGCTTTTTGTTTCGAGCTCTCTTAGAGGCCATTTTAATTAGTTCACCCCTTAAAGAGCATTTCAGGGCTGCCCAGACCATATCAAATCTAGCTACCAAATCCTGGTTACTGCTGAGGAATAAAGTGATAAAATCTATTATACGCCTCAGCAGGCATCCTTCAATATCTGACTGTTTAACTTCCATTGGGGTGACCTTTGCTTCCTGCCCCTAGCCAGAATTCCAGATTAACTGGTGCATGGCCAGATAATACTTAGCCGATATCTCTGCTTGCATGACCCCAGACATTGCAAAGGAGCTTATCAGTATATAATCGATATGGGAGTACATCCCGTGTGCTGCAGAGAAAAAGTATATTGCCAGACAGTCAGGTTGATAACCGTAGCGTCCACTAGGCGCCATCTCTGATGAGCTCCTTCAGTGCTCTTTGTGCTGGAGACAGCCCTTGCCGCTACGCCCAGATCTATCCAGGTCTGTTTGCAGCACAAGATTCCAATCCCCACCTAGTAGTGTGAGCTTCCTAGGATCAGATACCACGATGCTCAGCAACTTCACAAAAAGGCGGAGAGTCGCAATTTGGGCGTATACCAAGCTAAGTAGTATCGGTGGATTCTAAATGGCCATGTATAATAATGTAACGGCCCTCCGGGTCCCAGATTTCCTGGACCAGCTTAAAAGGGACATTTTTCGCTATAAGAATGGCAACTCCACCCCTATTCGTGCATATCCCTGCCCCCACGACCTGCCCAACCCATGATCTTCTGAAGAGGGTAACATCCTCTCTCCTCAAATGCGTTTCTTGGAGAAAAACAATTTGTGCCCTCAACTGTCGTAGGTGCCTCAATATGGTGTGCCTCTTGATCCTATCCTTGGCTCCCTTGACATTCCAACTAATGAAGTTATATTTACTAGTCATGTCATTATACTAATGTAACATGGACAGAGAAAGAGAAAAGATGTCCGCAATGGACTATACAAAAACCCCACTGAGTCGTCAATAGCTATTCTATTATTTGGCACCCATGATAAACTCTGACAGAGTGTAGTCATGGACCCTCCCTCAACCAGACAATCCCTACCCTATATTTCAAACTAGCCAAACTACAACCCCCACACCCCCCATAACCAACTTACCCTGGTTCGGGTTAACCGACTCCCATCTGTCTCACGCCACATGATTAACCTCTCAGCAGCCCATGCGAGACAACCATCACACCGGAGCCCCCCCCCAAACAGTAAGAAACCACGTAGAAACCTAAGTAATTAATACCAGCCAGTGATATAGAGCAGTAAATAGCTATGCTGCATACCTAACCCAAATCTCTGGTGTGCCCAATGTCCATTCAAAAAGGCTTCAGATCTGTGAAGCCATCTATACACAAACAGAGAAGAGAAGGGGAAAAAAAAAAAAGGGTGAAAAAGATCCTGTATATTAAGTCCACCATCAGGCCCAGTTCAGCGCACTGGTAAGAGAGTCAGTCCGTTGGATCTTGCCAGGAACACTCCAGGTCTTCAAACCAGCTTCCTTGAAAGACGAGCTAAGAGTCACAGCATTTTACTCATAAGTTCAGCTATCAGCTATTTAATACATCCCACTATCTCTTATCAAGCATTACATTAACCTCCAAATTTCGTGTTGCTCGCCAATGATAGGTGGCCATGTTCAATTACCATGGTATCATGTATCGCTCCCAATTGCTCTATTGTGACGGGCATAATAGGCAATAAAGATATCCTTCATCTCCAGGCCGGGAGCACTAAAGATCTTCACGTGTACTATGCATATAGGGAGTCAGATAATGTGTAGCCACCATTAGACTGGCTTTACTGCCACAGGATCGCTGGGGAAACAAAATAAACCTTCAACCAGGCCTCCTAGCCTGGGATTTTACTCAGTAGCCTTGGAGCGACAATCCGGTGCAAGGGTACCATTACTCGAGGCCCACCAGGACACGGTCAGCACCCGTTAATGTAAATGAGCTCCTCATAAATCAACTCTACTGTGGGGCACTACCCGGGAAAGAAGAGAGGATAGCTGGTCTATGAGCAAGTTAATGGAGTAGGATATGTATCTAGGCATGCCATCCCCCAGAGATATTATCATGCGCTATGTCTCGCAGCTCAGTCTTACCGCTTGCTATCAAATCACACTACAGCAAATTCACTGCCCATGGAAAAAATTTTTTCTCTGATTACTTAAACAGATCTGGGAGGATACATTTGAGCTCCTGCAGTGCTTGGGTAGGTGAATCATATGACAACCATTTATCTTCATGTTTGACCAGCAGGATAGCGGGATACTTGACCCTGAACTGTCTGGAGGCTGCCACCAGTTTGGATACCAGGGGGTGAAATTCTTGGCACCGCACCTTACCAGTGGGGAGATCCTGGGCATGTAATCCTCTTGCCCTCCCAGGTCATTTCACTAGTACTTCTGGCTTTGGATAGAATGTGTTGTTTATTCAGGTAATTCAACAGCTTAAAAATAATGGTCCTGGGGGGTTGACCCTGAGCTGGTGGTGGGCGCAGTGCTCAATGCGCTCTCTCTATGATGTATTCTCCTCCACCCGGCGATTTTATGACATAATTTCTGTACAAAAGGTATCATTGCACTCCCCTCCTCTTTCTCGGCAATCCCTATGATTATTAGGTTGTTCCACCTGCTGTGCCCCTCTAAATCCTCCAATTTATCTTCTAGTTTCTTCATCCTGCGCTCGTCATTAGAGGCTTCCAGCTTGAGCTTCTCATATTTTCTCTCAAGAGAGGTTATTTTAACTTCCGAGTCACCAACCTGCCTGGTCAGTGATTCTACAGAGCCCTTGATGTCGTGCAGGTCCTCAGAAATGGAGGCTATGGCAGTTTGGAGAGGCTGCATTATCTCCATGAACTCCCCGAGAGGCTGTTTCCACTGAAGGCATTTTGAGCATCCCCATGGCCTGCTGGTTTGGCCTTTTTCGCCTTTTCCTTCTCCGCGTCATGAGGGGTCTTCGGGCGCCTTCTTCATATATACTTCCATCTAGTATCTGCACTCGGACGTCGCTGGTAAGTAGATGATTATCAATGCTGACTTTAGAATATATTTTGCAGAAGTTCACGGTTTTAATTAAGAGATTCAGGGCAAGGAGAGCGGAGCTCCGAGAGGTCACTCTTATCTCTCAGACTGCCATCACGTGACCCCAATAGCAACTCTTTTGTTCCGAGTGTGTTCATCTATGTTTGCAGATGATTCCTCATTATGGGGAGCACTGTTTTCTGGTGTCCCACAGTCTAAGCATCTGTGTCCCTCGTGTTAGTGCTGCATGGGTGAGGAGTCTGCACTGAGTGATTCTACTGATACACATTGCCTGCAGCTTCCAAACTGTAATTCTCATCCGACATACAGGTGGAGCTGTGTGCAGACCCATCCTGCTCTGTACTCCCAGGCCGATCTACAGGTGGAGCTGTGAACACCGTGGAGTAGCGCCAGGCAAACTACATGGAAATGTATGCTGAACAGCCCATGATGAGATGCAAATGTGGCTGCTTGCACACAGATTGCCCAAGTAGGCTCATTATATTTGAGCTTTGAATGTTAGAATTTTAGCCCCAGGCTAATGCATTAACCTGGGGCAAAGTGCTAGTGCCAAGTTAAAGTGTTTGCTCTGGGCTAACCTGTCACTTGTAAAGCAGTTCTGTGTGTGGTCTGCATTGACTGTTACTGTTGTTGTACAGCACTCCATTACTATCCCTCACATTGGTCTGCTACTAGAGCTCTGCCTTCTGTGTCTACCAAGCTGCTGTTGCATTTTGGCCTTCCCTGTTGCTGTATTCAGAACTGTCTTATTTCCTTGGCTATTTCTGAACTGAACTCCCAGCCTTGTTTGCACTGCTTCCTCTGCATGTTGTATTCAACTGGTTTAGCCCTGGGAGCTATTCCTTTGAATATAGCGTGCTAATGGTTCCAGTCTAATTTAACATGCTGTGCAGTGCTAAGTTTTGAGTATTTGGCCCCACAGAGCTCTCACCTTCTGTGGTGCATTCAGCATTGCAGCATCTTTCTCTTTTAGTTGTTTAACCAGGAGTAGCACACTAAGCTGAAAGCTTTTATAAAGGTGCAATCTGGGAGCACAGGAAAGTTAAGTGACTTGCTCAGGATCACACAGTATGCAAGTGGATGTTGTGGGATTCAAACCCAGGTTTGAGCTGCTGGATGTCACCAGATTTACAGCTCAGAGCCTTAAACCACTGCACTATACTGCCAGTTCATAAGGCTTTGTTTTCACATGGTGTCTTCCAAATCACAGCAATTCTGGTGGGGGGGTAGGTAGCGTACCGATTGGACCCACACTACAGATTTCAGCTTTCCAGTATCTGGTTCAGGTCTAATCTACCGCTGCTGGGCTGGTTGTTTCCAAGTAAATCCAATAGATATCCTTGATCAGCCTCTCAAACTCTTTCACAGTCCTCAGACCTTTCCTCTTTACATAGAAATATTTGTAATACACAGTTAAAAAAAAATCCATCCAAACAAAATTGATTTCAACAGACTGCTTCCAACCAGTGCCATCATCAATATTCTAGAAATGTCATGGTGAGATGCACAGTGAGACTAGAACATGAGAAGTTAATCAAATCAAAAAAAGCAACAAACACTTTTTTTTTTTAATATGACAAGTTCTTCTTACATAATGCACAGCTAAAAACAGCCTTTAAATAATGAATGACTGCTTCTGGTCCACTATAAAACAATTGTTTTGATGGGGGAACAGAAAACTGCCAGCCCTGAAATTTAGGGACTTCACTTAGGGTCTACATTTGTGACAGCGATGTTTGCCTTCTGATCTTGTTTAGAAAAAGTAATCAGGTTTACATGTAATGTGAGGATTTTTTCTTCCCCACCTGCTTACTAACTCTGTCAATGGAATTCTTGTTGTGAGAAAAACAATTGTTTGGCAAACTACCAAAATGTACCTGTAAAAATGGTTTTGTCATTGGTTCAGTTGGAGAGGTGTGCAGAATGAAAAACTCCACTGGGGGATCTTTGGTGGAACTCCTTTCAATTATGAAATATTCCATGAAATTGAAAATTTTGCAAAATTCCACCAATAAGTAAACTGCAGGGTTTTAAAAAATTTTGAATTTTTCCTAAAGTTCATGGATACTATAGAGTTTCCTATGCTGTATCTTTTTCTTGTGTATGGAATAGAACAGACATCATTGTATGCTACAGATGTTCATTAAACCTTATATAAACTGTAGGGGCCATATTTCAAAAGTTACAAAATCATGCAGGTATCAAGTATTTCTGTGTGCACACAATTTTCATAGTAAGCTACTTCATGGCCATTTCTGTGATTCAGGGCAGTTTGTGAATAAATTCTACATGCAGTTGCGCTGAAATGCTATACCTGGTATTATCAGACGTACAGTAACATTCCTCTGCAGCTGTGCCCACCATGTCTTTGCTGCTCGTGTGCATGAAATGCTGAAAATGGTATTTGGACTGTTGCAAAGGTGTGTTTTCCCCACACTGGTGAGTTGTGTGACAGGACTAAATCTGTGGGCTTTCTCAGGCCTTTTGAAAATTGGGCTTCAGATTTTTTTTTCACAGTTTTTTCAGCACATACACTAGAATAGCCATAGATGTAAACTGTAAATTTTTTAACAAATTCTTTGGAAACTGCATATATGTTTCCCCATAGTTACTTCTTGTATACAAAATTGAAAAGACATCGGTATAACCACAATCATTCCATTTTCTACAGACACATATGGCACACATTTTGGCAAATTCTTCAATGGTATAATTCTATGAAAATCATGACATTTTACAGCATTCTACCCAGCACTTTTCAGTTGGAAGAACTGTCACACTGTGCCCAGGATGATTAAATGGCCTTGGTAGTATTAAATTTGGCACTGCGCTCCTGTTCATTAGCCAAGATACATATTATGTTATTGATTTTCCTCTCACGCAACAAAGTCCAAGAGGGTAGCATCTTTCAGAAAAAGATGTGCAAGAACTAGGGGCACATACTGTAGAAACATAGATACATAGAAGTTGATGGCAGATAAGGACCACAAGGTCTATCCAGTCTGACCATTTTTACCTTATGAATGTGCCATAGGCCTGTACTCTGCCAATGGGCTATCTAATCATACTCATCTGTATTGTTCCCTTATGCATATCCCATTCCTGTTTGAAGCCCTGCACTGTGTTCATATCCACCACTTCCTGAGGTAGGCCATTCCATGCATCCATCACCCTTTCTGTGAAAAAGAACTTCCTCACTTTATCCCTTAATTGGCCTCCCTCTAATCTCATGCTGTGTCCTCTTGTCCTGCTATTTTTCTTGTACTGAAACATGTTACTCTTTCACCTTGTTAATGCCCTAAAGATGTTTGAATGTTTTGATCATATCACCTCTCTCTCCATCCTTTGGTCTAGGGTATACATATTGAGTTTCATTAATCTGTCCTCATATGTTTTCTGATGCAGTCCCTGCACCCTTTTGGTTGCTGATCTCTGGGCTGCCTCCATTTTGTTAATATCCTTGTGCAGGTGCTGCCTGCAGTACTGCACACAGTACCCCAGATGAGGCATAACCATGTCTTGTAAAGAGGTATTATTACCTCCCTCTTATGACTTGGGATACCCCTACTAATACACCCCAACATCCCTCTAGCCTTAGCTACTGCTTTAGTGATCTGTTTGGATGATTTCAGGTCATCTGTGATGATGATGCCCAAGTCTCTTTCTTCCCTTGTGATTGCCAGCAACTCCCCTCCCAACCAATATGTGGCTTCAGGGTTTCTCTTCCCTATGTGCATGATCGTGCGCTTCTTTGCATTACAATTTTAGAATATGGGGGGATGGCTCAGGGCAATGTGAGGAAGTATTTTTTGACAGAGAGTGTAGTAGATGCATGGAATGGCCTCCTGAGGAGGTCATGGGATCAAAAACAGTGAAGGAATTCAAAAATGCATGGTAGAGACATAAGGCAATTCTGGTGGGGGGGGAGTAGGAAGAAGTAGGCTGTTGGTTCACTAGCATCTGCAACTTATCCTGTAGGTAGGGAAATGGGCATACTAGGTGGGCTAAGTGGTCCTTATCTGCCATTAAAGTCTATGTTTCTAGTCATAGTACCAAGAGACATTTACAGTGCAAAAATAAACAATACTTGTCCACCATAATTTATCTGTTGATATCTTTCTTATATCTTAAAGAGGCATAGCTATCATTTTTTGACTTCTTTGATCATTTTTACTTCTGTCTCCTGTACCAATGAATTTGGGAAAAAAGAGCATGCTGCTGGCCCAGTAGCATGGTGGGTAGAGGCACTGAGGTACCAGTGATTAAAGTTTAGGAATTGACCAGATACACTCAGTGGCCTGTCAGGCTAAGGAGGTTTGAACATCCAGAGAAATTTCACCTGTTTTGGGATGAGGTAACAGTTCATTCCACTGCTTAGCTGCCAGTTAGTGGAGGCCAGGAGGTAGTGCATCATGTGGCCACCTCTTCGCAGGCTTATCAGAGGTATACAATTACATGTTGCATCTTCATGCCCACAACCATGCATGCACACTGATCTCAGGGGTTGATGTGATAAAACCAGGGAAACACCCCAAGGCCAACAGGATAAACCGCTGCCCATTGGCCGACTCCAGGCAACATGAATGACTCTGGAACATGGTGAAACAAGATCAGGGAGGTTGGGGTGACAGAGCTTGAGTGGCCAGCATGATAGTTGTCAGCCAGGAGGCAGGGAAGGCAAATGCTCTATAGAAAAAAAAGAATAGCATGCTGAGTACTAACCTTCAATGTATTTGTAATTTAAAAGAAAAGATCTGGATACTTTGGAATATTTTCTGCTTATTAATGTTAGCTTTCAGTGGTGTATTTCTCCTTGAATGCATCATGCAGTCATATATAAGGGCCTGGTACTGTACTGGCAAGCACTCTGATTAACAAAGTACAGTACTAGGAATGGGAGCATATCTGAAAAGTGGCTGCAGTCAGCTTTGACAGTGATTCACTAAATATTTGACAGTGATACACTTATTAACAATTTAATAAGAACATTTAAATTGTTATCCGTTGATTGCTAATTTAGTACCTGCAAAGGGTATAAATGGTACACTACTGTTTAGAATTCATTGTTGGACATTAGATAGATAGATAGATAGATAGATAGATAGATAGATAGATAGATAGATAGATAAAACTTTTATTTTTTGACAGGAGAATAACTTTTAGGACTGACAGTGATGGGGAAAATGATGGAATCACTTCTGAAGGAAATAATTGTCGAGTACCTAGAGGTCAGAGGGACACAGGACCCAAGGCAGCATGGATTCACAGCAGAAAGGTCATGCCAGATGAATCTAATAGATTTCTTTGACTGGGTGACCAAAGTAGTAGATCAGGGAGGGGCTATGGACATGGCCTACCTAGACCTTAGCAAGGCATTTGACTCATATCACACAAAAGATTAATATACAAGTTAGCCAGCCTGGGAGTGGGTCCCATGATGATAGCCTGGGTAAAGAATTGGCTGGAGAATAGGACACAGAGGGTAATAGTAAATGGAGTCCACTCTGAAGAAAGGGGGGTTACTAGTGGGGTGCCACAGGGTTCAGTATTAGGACTGGTCCTCTTCAATGTCTTTATGGCGACATTGCAGAGGGACTGGAAGAAAAGTATGTCTCTTTGCAGATGACACAAAGATCTGCAACAGAGTTGATGCTCAAGGTGGGTGGAAAGGATAAAAGGGACTTGGCATGGTTAGAGAAATGGTCAAATATATGGCAGCTTAGATTTAATGCTAAGAAGTGCAGGTAATGCACCTGGGAAACAAAACCCAGGGAAGAGTACACAAAGGGGAGTGAGATACTGACAACAAAAATGGAAAGGGACCTGGGGTAGTCATATCAGATGACTTAAAGGTGGGAAAGCAATGTGAGAGGGCAGTACGGAGGGCTGGGGGATACTGGGGTGCATAGGGAGAGGCATCACCAGTAGAAAACAGGAAGTTGTTATCCCTCTATACAGATACTTGGTGAGACCCCATCTGGAGTACTGTGTGCAGTTCTGGAGACCCAATCTCCACACGGACATAGAAAAGATGGAAGCTGTCCAGAGAAGGGCAACTAAAATAGTGCAGGGTCTGCACCGGAAGGCATATGAAGAGAGACTAAAGGAGCTTAATATGTATAGCCTCGAGGAAAGGGGGGGAGGGGGACATGATAGAAATGTTCAAGTATCTCAAGAGAATCAACAAAGTCCAAGAGGGTAGCATCTTTCAAAAAAAGAGGTGTGCAAGAACAAGGGGGCACAATTTGAAGATGGGGCGGCTCAGAGGTAATGTAAGGAAGTATTTTTTCACAGAGAGGGTTGTGGATGCATGGATGTTGTAGAGTCAAAAACAGTGATTGAATTCAAGCATGCATGGGACAGCCATAAGGCAATTCTAGGGGGTGGGTGTAGAAAGAAGTAGGCTGCTGGTTAACTAGGATCTGCAGCTTATCCATTAAGTAGGGAAATGGGCAGACTGGGTTGGCCAAGCGGACCTGATCTGCCGTCAAATTCTATATGTTTCTATGTTTATCAAAGTTGTCCTGTTTTAGATCACAGTTTCACAAATACAAACCATCATGTAATAAAATATTACAGAAACAATCTTTAATGCAACACTCACAAAAATTCATACAATTCATACAAAACATAAAACATACAATATACCTTAGATCAAGGTATAGAATCTTATGCTAAGACTGGGTGTTATCCATTTAAATTGACAAGGAAATGTGTAGGAACTTTAATACAGAATAGATTTTCTAAGATTCGGTTAGGGAAGAGGAAACATCAAAAGAGAGAGGAGGGGAGGGGCAATAACATACAATATCTAGAGCTATAAGGGTTCATCCCTAATACAAACAAATTACCCCAACCCAGAAATAAAAAAACAAAGACTTTGGACAATTATGATGTAAATGAGCAAACAGAAACAAATGTCACTCAATAACACCATAACAAATACATCTGTCTCTCAGACTAAATCTAGAGAGTGTTTAAATTGACCTAAATTGTCAATAATTCTAATCTCAGGTCTATCTCATTCCATATTTTTGGTAGATAAAATGTCTTTGCATTCTACTATAAATGTTAACTTCTATAGGGACTTTAAACATCTATGTTTGAAATCCCTCAAGTTATACTTACGAGGATGGAGACATTAGAAGAGTTCATTCCATGCCTATTTTCCCATACTCCATATAAGCCTTATATCCTACTCATTTTTTCTAAAGTTGCAAGAGAATCCCAATCAAAATTTTGAAGCAGAGTACAATGATGAGTAGAAAAATGACATTTCACCACATATCTTGTCATTCTATAGTATGTTTTCTCCAAACAGTTTAATAATGTTCTTGAAGCAAATTGATATATTACACTGCCATATTCTAATGTTGGTAGAAGTAATTGAACAGCCACTCTATTTCTCGATTCTCTCAGAAGAATCAAAGTTTTCCTTCTAAGCACACTCAATCTGGAGTTAACCTTTTTAACTGCAGTTGTTATTTATACAGAAATAGTGCTATCTATATGAACTCCTAGATAGTTATAGACCTGAACTTGCTCTAACACTTGTCCACTTACTGTATGTATATTTAATGTCTGGTTGTGATATGATTTACCTTTTGAGTGAAACAACATTACCTGAGTTTTCTTTATACTAAGAACCATTTTTAATTCAAGTAGCCAATATTGTAAAATATCAAAATCAGATTGAAGAGTTTTTTGTAAACTATCTATATTTGCACCTTTTCTATTAAATCCATATCAGTGGCATACGAATAAATCTTGCTATTTTTAATATATGATGGGAGGGGGTTTATATATATATAGATATATCAG
This sequence comes from Neoceratodus forsteri, assembly GCA_016271365.2. Classification (NCBI taxonomy): domain Eukaryota; kingdom Metazoa; phylum Chordata; order Ceratodontiformes; family Ceratodontidae; genus Neoceratodus; species Neoceratodus forsteri. The sequence continues at coordinate 628,175,191 of CM057452.1, read as the reverse complement.
AAACAACAGGGGCCCAGAATCAAGCCTTGAGGGACACCCCTGAAAATGTCTTCCCTATCTGACAATATTCCATTTATACAAACCTGTTGTATATGTTCGGTCAAATAGGAAATCAACCAAGATTGAACAGGCTCAGATATGCCTATTTGAGCCAATCTCCTAATAATATAGTGAAATTGACCAAGACAAAGGCCTTTGAGTGGTCGATGAACACCATGCCGCCAGACCCCCCGCCGATCCCACTTGCCACAGTAAACATTTGCTATTCAGAAAACAGCACACTAGGCTGCAGTTAAAATAAACTGCCAGTGTTCCCTTAATTCACAGTCCTCTGCTTATGGAATAGCTACCTTCATCCCTGTAAATCATTTTGTCAAAAGTAGAGGATTCAGATACAGACAGGCAGAAGATAAAGTAATAGAGGGCAATGAGTTTGTTTTATGACTTGTTCTTAAAGAAAGAAAGAAGGAAATGTGTTTCTTTCAGTAATCTCTAAGATGTTAGTAGTTTTACAGACTAATATTTTTGTTTCTTAAGAACATTCCTGGCATAATGAAGTTAATCAAATCATGAACTTTAAGGAATGTTCATAATAAGTTCATGAACATCTATAAGAGATCACCAAATGTTCTTCAACTTAATTCATGTGGTTTATGAACCATTCATCAACACAAAGTTTAGGATGTTCCTGTGCCTTTAATTAACTATGATGACCAAAGGCAAAAGCAATTTACATACCTAATTTACATTTTGGAATGCCCTGTTTCTCATTTTAACATATATTATAAAACAATGTCTGGAAATGGATCATTTCAATTTTCTTATATGCATTTTAAAGAGTAATTTTTTCGAAATGCAGCAATTGGAATCTAAAATATAAATTAGGGCTGAATAAAATTAACAAATTCAGTTTTGTGGAATTTCCACAAAATTCCACTAATTTCACAAATGTGGGGGAGATTTTTTTGGAACTTTCTGAAATTCTTTAATTGGTCATAACTCGGTCGCTGTTATAGCTAGGGATCTGAACCTTAGCATGCACACTGTGTGGAAGGGACCCTAAACAGTTATCAAGTTTCATGACATTTGGATGAAGGGAATTAATATTATCAGGGCTCACAACTGACAATTCATTATTCATGTGAACATTTCTGAAAATATTTCTATGCTTACAACCCAGCTACCTTTGAAGCTAGATGATTGAAAATGTATATGCATACTTTCCTGAAATTATCATAGAAACTGCTAAATAGAGAGGTATTTGGTCAAATAAACTGTAAGTTACAGGAGTTCAAAATTTCACAAGTTAAATATTTGTTAAACTGTGTGAACATTATCAAAACTTTGAAATGTTTATTCAGTAGCTCCACTGCTATTGCAGGTATACACTCAAGATTTGGCATGTATACCAAAGTAAATATGTCCTGGTATCTAATCAGATGGGATAAATGTGGTTTAGTAAGGCAACATTTATTGTGGACACCTTAGAAATTACTAATTCACAAAATTTGCTCAACAATTCATTGACATAATAGGTAATGCCACTAGAATTCCACTTGTGGAATCTAACTTTTTACAAAGCACTTATGACCACTGAATCACCTTACCTGTGCTAGCATCATGTCCCTGCAATACCCCTTCAACATTATCACCACTGAATCACCTGGCCTGCACTATCATCATGGCCCTGCAATACCCCTCCAACACTCCTGTGACAGTAATGCACAACATCATGCTCCGTCATGACTAAAGATTCAGACACTTCTGTAACAATGGCTTAATTTGCAACTAGTTATAAGACTTGGCATCACTTGGTGACACTCTTTTAAAATAGTAAATATATACATTGTTATCTACAGGGTTGTTTAAGAGTCAGCAGGTGGTATTGTACAGAAACAACACTGCACATGCATGTGTTTCCACAAGTCATTAAGTCAGTGAACTCTTGAGGGTTATCTGGCATGGTATATTGCAAGAAGTCAACCTTGTGCACAGTCATGTCCATGACTATTCTTCATGTTTCATCACTCAAGATAATGACCTGGCACTTTGCACCACCATACTTTTACTATGGAGCATCCTATTAATGCTTCCTTACTGCCACTTTACCCAACCATTGCCTTCCTCTACAAAGGCAACTCAAATGTATGACTGGGCAAACTTTATAGACTTGGCTTCAACAAACATATTACAACATTCCACAATTTCACAAAAGCTCATGAAATTCTACTTTAATTACTGATGTTATTTTGGAATCTTTGGCTGCTTATAACTTGGCCAGCCTTTTACCAAGGGATTAGAGAGTTGACACACACAAACTTTTTTCCTTATTTATTTTCTCCTGGCCAGCAGCTCATCTCTTAGGGATATACCTTGTTCAAAGGTATATACCCTGATAAGACTGAATCCTGCCTCATGCAGTTGGCTACTGTGTTCTTCTCCCTCATTTTTTCCCTCCCATCCTCCTTGGTGGGAGCAGTGCCTCTGTCAGACTCACATAGCCACAACTTCTTCTGTGGCAGAGGCAAGCTACCTGGCTCAACTGCAGGGATCACTTTGTTGGCTTAGCCTGCTGCCAACTAGAGATGCAGCAAAATAAAATTCACTGGCAAAGTGAACGCAAAGTGGCCACTTCTCGTTATCATAAATCTACGCAAAGTGGTCATTGGAAAGTACCCATTTCACCTTGTTATTAAGACTTTGCATTGTCATTCTGCCTTAATGAAAAGTAAGGCAAACTGACAACAATATAGGCAGCCCCTCCACACATCACATGGCTTGCAGTACTGTAAGTGACATGCTTTAGCCAGGCAGGAAGGAAGTGAGTCATACAAGCAGACACTTTCACTTTCTCCTGTGCTGAGTAATAGAGAGGAGGCATTTTGTAGGAAGAGAGTAGAGAGGATTGTTATTGTTGGTAAACATGCTCAAACCCAAAATGCTTTTTAAAAGCAAATTGTTTAGTTTTTGTGTTTTTGGTACTGTTTTGACAGTTGATTTTTTCTTTGGGTGACTGATTTCTTTGTTTTATAAGTGTGTGTGTGTGTGTGTGTGTGACTGAGTGTCTGCCTGTGTTGTGTAAGTATGTGTTCTGTGTTGTGTTGTGTTTGTCAAGTTATTAGTGTTGCTAGTCAGAGAGGGAAGGAGGGATTGTTTTGAAATGGATCAGGGACAAGATCTGGACTGTCCAACTCATGAGGGAATGCATGGGACTGTGTGCCAACATTGCTGGCAGGAGGGGAGGAGTGCACATGCATGGGGGGCACTGCCAGGTGGTGCCAGACTGCTCAAAAATCTTTGGTCCTCCCCCCCTCCAGAAGCAGCTGCACCACCACCACAACCACCAAGTCCACCACCAGTGGTAGCCGCAGGAGCTCCAGCAGCATCACCTCCACAGCAGCAGGTTGAGCCCCACCATGATCAGGCTACCAGCACTGCATCTGGCCCTCCCATGCTTGGTCCCCGCCCCACAGCTCCCCAGTTTGGCAGTTTTTCAACTGTGTTGGGGGGATAGCAGCCTGGTCATATGCAGACCTTGTGGGGTGTAGGTGGGCCGTGACCCCTGGGGGATACATCTGGGGACTGGGGGCCAGCGCACCCATCTGTTGAATTATCATAAGGTGGAGTGGCAGGCTGCCACAGAACAAGCCAGGTCAGGCCTCCATCTGCTGGCCCTTCTGCGGCAGTGGCAGAGGGTGCAGCTGTTGTATCACCCTCACCACCACCACCACTACTGGGTGTACCACCACCAGTGGACCCCCACAATGCCTGCAACTCAGGCAGACATTGCACTTCTGTGGACCACAGGGAAGAAAATAATGAGAGGGTGGGTGCTGTCCAGCAGCAGTTGGACCAGATAGCGGCACCAGTTACATATTGTGACACTGCTCCAGCTGCTGCTGGACCAGCAGGAATCCTCCATTAGCTTTTTTTGTAGCACACCCCCCACCACTGTAGTGTTTTGTCTTTTGTTTATTATAAGAGAGAGGAAGGCCACAGTAGTAGTTTAAATATATACATATACATACATACATACATGCTCCTTATTGCCCTGTCATTATTATCCTGTGCCTCAGTAATGTTTACTTTCTGTTGTGGAGTGATTGTGGAAACGCAGGACTGAGCAGTGAAAGTATAATGTGCTAAATTGCATGTGTGCAGTCAGTGTTGTTTTCTTTGGGGGGGGGTGTGACTGCAGACATTGTCCTGCTTCTTGCAAACATATATGCTGACTTGTTGCAGTGTTTATGGTATAAAGAATAGAGATAAGAATATGTAACATATATTTTATTGTCACCATCATCAGCAGTGGACTAAGTGATATGATATTTTTTCAGCGGTCTCTGGCCAGAGTGCACCTTAGTCACACAGTGCACACCTGACTTTTGGGGGATCACATATCAACCCAAAATCCTGCTTTTCAACAAACCGTACCCAACAGACATGAAGTATTGGTGATGGTGAGGCACCCAAAATATTTGACGGATGGTGTACAGACACTATAAAGTCAGAAAATATATAAGGCCCAGTTCACTCACTGCCAAATGTCAACACACTGTGCTACTGTAGTTCTTTTCATTTTTCTTGTTCTTGAATAAGTGATGTCTTTGTACTTTTGACTGGCAGTGTCAGTTTTGTGTCAGTCAATGTACACCATAACATGACATGGCACCAGTGGGTGCACAGTGTGGTGGCAGTGGACTGCAGGACCAGTTGTATATTCTGACTTTAAATGTCTGTATGCCATAACATATTTTGGGTGCCTCAGCAATGTTTAATGTCTGTTGTTAATGGTTTGTTGAAAAGCATGCATTTTTTTTGTTATTATCTTGGCAAAATCATCTGTGCACTGTGAGTGACTGAGGTGCACAGTAGCCCAAGACCTCTGAAAAAATATCATGTCACTTACTCCACCGGTGATTATGGTACAAATAAAATATACATCATATATTCTTTCTTATCTTTATTCTTTACACACTGCAACAAGTCACACCATATATATGTTTGCATGGAGCTGGAAAATGTCTGCACACAAAGGGAAGAACACTGACAGCACACACGCAGTTTAGCACAGAATACTTGCACTGCTCAGTCATGCTTTTTGACAAACATTTCATGAGTCCCGACACAAAGTAAACATTACTGAGGCTCCAGAAATAGTTCTTTTTTGAAACAGACATTAATTAATCATTTATTACATTATGTACTCACAACACACAGTCACCAAAATTATTGTGCATCCTCAAAATTCAACTGTCTTGTGTCCTGAAAATTCCCAAGTGCTGACAAAGTGAAATGGGAGCGGCGCACCACATGCAAAGCCCCCCAGAATTTATTGCACAGTCACTCATGCATGCAGTGGTCACACAGAGTTCACATAATTTTTCTTCATCCCCAAAGTGCAACTGTCTTGTGTCCAGAAAATTCCCAAGTGCTGATAAACCAAAATGGTAGCAGTACACCACATGCAAAGTCCCCCATGATTTATTGCACAGTCACTCATGCAAGCAGTGGTCACACAGAGCCCCCAGAATTTTTCTGCATCCCCAAAATGCAACTGTCTTATGTCCAGAAAATTCACAAGTGCTGCTGCTGCTGCTGCACTTACATGTAATGCTGCTGTGTATATTGACCTTACTGTGATGTTGATTTTATGATGCACAGTGTCTTGCCAAACCATGTGAAGGAGGGATAACATGACATGAATGACCATTCAGTGATTCCTCACAAATGATGACAGTAAGACAACTGTTGCTTGTTCAAAGTGTGTAGGCATGCAGTCACCTCAACTGGATGGAAGGGTGCCCATTGTGTGTACACTAATAGTAGCTTTGGTGAGTATATATATCTGTAAAGATATATATATATATTTTAGAGGCAAAAAATCAATTTAATGCATCAGTTAGGGTTGTTCCACAGGGACAAAAGCGAGGAGATTAGGTGTTAGGGTTGAAAGCCCCCCTTGAACCCCCCCACCTGCCCAACTGGCATCGAGGTGTGCGTTGAGGTCGTCAGAGGTGCACTGGTGCAACCCCACCTTGCGCCCCAGTGGGATATTCAAAAGGCTGCCAGGCGCAGCGCAAGTCCTGATTCACTGGGTGCAATGTAATCCTATGAGGTGCAGATGCAGGGGGCATGTCCATGCATATGTGGCACATACCGATATTCAGCCCGGAAGTGCGGCGATATGCATGCGCAACCCAGCATTGCTCCTCACAGGATGGCTCAAAGTTGAGCCCCGGAAAATCAGATGCAAGTCCCGCCACCCCAGGTGGGCTGCTTTACTGCATGGTGCACACAGCAGCTGCCAGCTGTGGGTGGCACCTGCCTACCCAGAACACCATCCACAAGCACCCATATGGGCCCTGGTGGTCCAGTGGTTCCCCGCCCTTTGGCCCGACCATGGGCAACTGTACACATATATTCTCTAGTGGTCTAGTGGTATCCCTACCTCCTGTAGTCACGATCGCCAGTAAAATGTAGTATTAATAATCCCTGGTAGTCTTGTTGCACCTGCCTCCTCCTGTAGCCATGATCACCGTTGACAGTAGCAAACAGTATCCCTGGTAGTCCAGTGGACTCACCTCCCGATCCCAACCCACCAATCGAGTCCGTCTTAGCTCAGTGAGAACCTGGTGGTCCAATGGTAATCTCCCACACACAAACAATAAACACTCAATGGTACGAACACAGGAGCGCTTTGCTACAATCAAGAACTAAAGGTTGAGCAAAAAAAAAAAATTAATCAAAAAGGCTTTTTTAACAGCTTTTAGAAGGTTTGAATTGCAGAGAGCTCTCAGAGCAGACTGCCTCCTACAGCTTCCTACACACACTACCCTGAACTGAGGCTGTGCAGAACAATCTAGAGCCCATGTGACCTGAAATCCCATGAATCACTGAAAATTTACCTTTGGAGCTTAAAATAAGGTGATGTGAGGTGAAGTACATTGTTTTGAATGTACTTCGCCTTAAGATTTGTGGAGTAGTAGTTTGGGGAAGGTGGAGTAATGCAAAGGCATTGCTTTCAATGGACTTCATGTTGCCCATTATGACGCAAAGTACTCTGCTTCGCGCTGCGGAGTACTTCGCGAATTTACCTTCACTCCATGAATCACTTTGAGGAGTGAATTGAGGCCATTTTGTCCTCCACTACTGCCAACCTTCCCTGACTGAGATGCACTGCTGAGTGACAACTATCTCAGCCATGGCCTGCCTACTGACATGACTTCCCAAACTTGCTTCTAAAGCTGGGTCATCAGCATAGCAGCTCATTGCTCTTCTGCCAGGCCCTGGGAATGGCTTCAAAGCCTAATATATAAGGTCAATGAGCTTTTAACTGAACTGAACTGAAAGTTACAGGAGCTTAAGATTCTGCAGTTCACATAACTGTGAAATGTAACTATAAAATTGCTGAATGTTTGGAGGCTTATAACTAAGTCACCTTTAAAGACAGAGCCCAGCAACCTGGTATACTCCTGTATGGACAATAGCAATGCCAGGATACCAAATTTATTGCAATGTGGACACATACTATTTAAATAAGATGGGAATAACTAAAATCACAATTTTGGGTGAAATATCATGAATGTTTTTTTTTTAAATTTCATGAAATTTTACAGAAGCAAAACCAAAATTGTTCTAAAATGTTACTGTCAAAACATAAATTTCACCCTGCTTTAATATAACTGTATTCATTTAAAAAAATAAAAATTATTTAGTTTGATAATAGCATTAAAATACCCCATGAGTTGTGCTTCCTTTGGCAATCTAATTAGTCTCTGGGGCATATGACACTAATCTTGCTCTGTGTCTCATTAACCCTATTGTGGAGATTTACTGGTGGTAGCATAACTTGTGGTTGTGCCTGAAAGAAGTAGTACTGTATTTATTAGTCAGCAATAAATAAATAAATAAATATATAAATAAAATACATGTATATATATTCTATGCAAAAAACTTTGTTAATGCATCAGTTAGGGTTCTTCTACAGTGAAACAAATGAGGAAATTTGATTTTAGGGTTCTCACCCCTTGCACCCCACCCCCACCCTGCCCCCACCTACAGGCATTGGGGTGTGCATTGGGGTCATCGGCCCTATCACCCCATCCCAAGTGTAAACAAGCTGAGGTGCTGCAGTGTAGGAGAATGGGGTGAGAGTTAAGGCCAATGACCCCAACACACCAGTTGGTGTGGGTCAGGTGGGGTGGGGTGCAAGAGGTGGGAACCCTAAAATTGAATTTCCTCACTTGATGCATTAACTAAGTTTTTTGCATAGAATTTTCATAAAGTTTAAGAAAGAATAGAAAAGTAGAAAGTTGCTCAAGTTGTGGGAGCACGGGACCCTTTGAGCCCCACGCTCCCACCAACTTGTAGGTGTCAGGTGACATTACACACCCAAAGACTAAAAAGTACATTCCCAACAGCAAGGCCAGCCACCAAACAAATGTTAATGTAGTAGCACAATAGAAAATGCTGTCCACAAAACATAAACTGTGCCACACAATATCTCCACAAAAAATATATTGTGTGACATGTAAACACCTCTATTAACATCTACAGGACATGCCGTCAACACCCTCCAAATTTCAAGTAAAAAGTCCAAACCATGTCCAAGATATGACATGCCAAAATTTGAAATTTTCATTCGTCAGAGTGGAACAGTTCCACACCTGTTACATTTAACACACATAGCAACTAAAAACTACATCCATGACACTAAGGATAGGTATCCTATCAATTTCAAGCCACCACCACAAGCAAAACGCTGTCTGCAGAACATAAACAATGCCATGCCATATCTCCACCCAAAAAATATTTTCTGACATGGAAACACTGTAATTTACATCCACAGGACATGCTGTTAACACCCTCCAAATTTCAAGTGAAAAGACCAAACCGTATCCGAGATATTACATTTTAATGTATGAGATTTTCATTCATCAGACTGGCACAGTTCCACACCTGTTGACATTTAACACACACAACGGCTGAAAACTATATCCATGACACTAAGGCTAGGTATCCTATCAATTTCAAGCCACCATCACAAGCAAAGCCATTCTCAACACATAAAGTGTGTCATGCAATATCTCCACAAAAAATTTCTCCAACACGTAAACACCACAATTCACATCTACAGGACATGCCAAACACCCTCCAAATTTCAAGTAAGAACACCAAACCGTTTCAAGACAGAAACATAGAAACTTAGAATTTGACGGCAGATAAGGACCGCTGGCCCACCCAGTCTATTCAATGTTAAAGATTTGTCAAATTTCCTATCTATACCATTATAAAAATCTGGCCATCTTGTTCTGCCCTCATGATCAAAGATGGCGATCAAAGAATCGCATCTATCAAAGAATTTGCAGGCTCAAAAAAGAATCGAAAATGTTATAAATCCAGAAACTGATAGAATTATGATATACCACCACCATAGTTCAACAGAACGAATCCTCTGTGTAAAACCCACCTAATTTGACTTCCTAGGACACCCCTGGGCTGAGAAAATTGATTTCTAAATTGGGCCATCTTGTTCCTCTCTCACAATGCACGATCATGATCAAAGAATCTCAGATCAAAGAATTTGCAGGCTCACGATCAAAGAATTTGCAGGCTCATGAACAAAGAATAAAAAATGGTGAAACTCAAATTTTTCACAGATTTGAATGGAACCAACGGCATGCCTCGATAGAATTGACCCTCCTGAGCAAAACCCACCCTCATTTGTGTCCTTAGCCCACCCTGACCCGAGATATTTGTGTTTTAGGTTACATTGCAAGATCGCGATCAAAGAATCTCACGATCAAAGATTTGCAAGCTCGCAGTCAAAAGATCATTAGCGAGCCGAGAATTAAGATTTTAAAAGCTTATAACTCTAGTTTTGACCAATTTAGATGAAACCAAGGCATGGCTTGATAGATCGGAGCCCTGAGTAAAACCATCCTAGTTTTATTTCAGAAGTGACCCCTGAGCAGAGATATTTGTGTTTTTCCAATCGGAAACTAAAAACAAAATGGTGGACCTCAATATCAAAGGATTTTGAAAATCCTCAGGGACAAACATTCTTGAACCACAAGGCTGCAAATTCTTTGACCGCCAGGCAGATCAGATGGCCAGAACACCATTCTTTGTTTGCAAGATATACTTTTTCCCATTGACTTATAATGGGAAATTAAAAGTGCCATCATTTTTGAATGCGTTAATATGTTTTCACCAAATGAAAAGCGGCATGTACGGCCACCAAAGCTCTTTCAAATGAGCCATCTCATAGAGCGGTACATCACACAATGGCCATGCAGGACCACATTCAGAATCCCAAAAGGTGCTTCCAAAAATGGATATTTTTGCATTTTCAGCACTTTTCGCACAAGGACCATCACTCCAACCAAAATGCAATCTGACAAATCAAGAGTTCTACCATGCCTCACTGCCTGTACCAAATTTCAAGTAAATCCATTGAATGAGTCCAATTTATTAATGCCCAATCTTTTGACTTTAGTATATAACTGACCGCTGAACCCTAACTATAGTGGCATGATTGCTACTATAAAATATATATATATATATATATATATATATATATATATTTTAGCAAAAACAAAAACAAGTATTTCTGGCATCCTAAGATTCATGCTTTGTATATTTTAGTTTTCTCAGATATTGTTAAAACAGCTTTTAGAGCTTATTTTGAAATTAATGCCTCACATTATTAAAGATGGCTGCTATTCACCATTTTTAAAAATCTCTTTTGCTGAGGTTACTTGTTGCCTGTAGATTCAAACTGTAGATATATTAGGTTGGTGCTACCATGTGTTACTGATGGCAACCTGTACATTACTGCACCAAGATATTTAACTTTTTCATGTCAGGCATAGTATGGGAGTGGGATCTTTTAAAAAACTTCAATATCCTATATCTTGCTTAAGGAATAAAAGAAAATTAGTTGAAAATGTGTATCTTGATATTTTTGCCAGATGAGCTTTATTGCTGGAAAAAGTATATAAGTTGTATATAGAAATATATATATATATATATTTATAAAATGAGTAAACATAAATGGTCCAAATCCAAACTTCTGATTGTAGAAAACACATCACATGACCGCTGCATATACAAGAGCACGACCACACACCTGCACTTTACCCCCTCCAAAACAATTTTGACATTTTATAAGATAGATGAACCACTCTGAGGTGTGTGGTCATGTTATGATATCACACACCTTGGAGCGGTTGTGCCCTCAGCCTGTGGCCTCATGCATACAATGCACACCAAGTTGTGCATATATCAAAGTAATCACACCTCAGAGTGGTTTATCTATTATATATATATATAGTACAAAAAACGTTGTTAATGCATCAGTTAGGGTTAAAGTGACAAAAGTAGGAAATGTGGAGTTAAAGTTTCCAACCCTAACAACCCACCCCCACCTTGCATAGACCAAGAGGTGTCAGGGACAGCATTGGGATTGTCAGCCATAATGGTCAGCCTATTCCATTAGAAAATAAGCTGGATGGGTACAGCATAGAAGAATGGGGTGAGTATTGGGCTGACAACCCAAACCCGCCCCCAATGTCTCTTGGTCTGTGCAGGGGTGTTAGGGTTGGAAACCCTAATGCGACATTTCCCTATATTTGTCACTTTAACCCTAACTGATGCATTATCAAAGTTTTTTGCAACTTATTTCCTTACTTTTTGAGATAGTTTAACAGTATCTTTATTTTGCTTCTGACCCTGCACTCCCATCCCTCTGTAGATGTGCATCTATCTATCTATCTATCTATCTGTCTATCTATCTATCTATGGAAGCAGAGGGCCCTCCAGGTTCTGTGCTTCCATTTATAGGACAACAGTGGCCAAATTGTCAGCATAGCCTTCTTAATACTCCACCTCATGTATCTGGTACAGAACATTTTTGAATCCCCGCCAAAACACAGTCTTGTGCAACAGCAATGCCATTCCATGGCACAGGTGTGAAAACTCATATTGGGCAGGATTTAAAAAATGACAGCTGTGTCATACATGAGGTGGAGTAATAAGAAGGCTATGTGAAAAATCTGGGGTAAAAATATGTAATATTTCTGAAGTTACAACTGGGCTTAGTGAAATTACAACGAATGGTCACAACTTTGGCATTTTTTCATCCGTTTTGTTTAAAATTACATTTTTTATGGAGCAGGCAGGTGGCTTCAGCCCTCTTATGAGGGCTCGTTCTGCTATCCCAGCTCCTGGGCCATCATGGAGACTGCCAGCTCCATTTTTTTCACATTTTTCTCCCCAGGCCCACAAGCTTGCAATGGGAAGAGCAGCTGGACTCCACCTCCACAGAGGCAGCCTTGTGCCCTGGACATGGGGCCATCCTTGTTCTGGTGGCATGTGTGCCCTGGCACCCAGTCACCACTGGGTGTTGATCAAACAGCACACCACACTGTCCCCTCCCCAAGGAAGGAGAGTTGTCTACAAATGCTTGATCCTTCCTCACCCTGCCAGCCCCCAAGTGACCCCAAATTTGTTACAGAATCAGGGTCGTTGACATGGTGCAAGTGTGACGTCCAGCCCTCAACCTCAACACCACCAGGCTGGCCATTGTTTCATCTTATGAGCCCACATTTTTTTTTTAATTACTATGCCTTTTTGTCCCTACCCAGCCATCAGGATCTGTTTTTGGTCGGGACCCCTCTGCCTCCACCTCCAGATATGCCTGTACTCACCCTGTCATCCCTGGCTTTCCCCAGAGAGTGGGGTCGGGCACTGACCCCCATATCAGGCCATGATACAATTATCTGGTTGGGGAGCTGGCTCTGGAGGCTGATTGAGGCACCAGGGGCAGAGCTTCATAGAGATGGCCAGGCATGGGATGTTTTTCTCCCCTGTGAGCAGGGGCAGGGATGTGCAATGATGACCAGTGTCTGCCACACCCCTTAGTTCAATTTGGCTTTGGTGCTTGTGGTGAACCCAGCCTCCACTAGGTGTCACCAAGGCATCAAGTACACAGATCCCTCTCCCCACGTAGAAGGAGAGCAGTTCGAGAACATTTAATTCTTCCTCCTGGCCAGCCCTCTGACAACCCGGGTCCATTCCTGAACCCAGGTTGCCGGTGCCACAAGTGGAAATCCAACCACTGTGCTGGCAGGCCAGCTTTTGACCTACCTTTTCAACATAGTCTTCTTATGACCCTACCTCATAAACTCTGTAGGTAAAAATTTTCAAATCTGTGCCAAAATGCCATTCTGTGTCACAGGTGTGAAAACACATTTTGGACAGGAAATGAAAATGACACCTGTACTGTTTGTGAGGTGGTGTGAAAAAATGGATATGCTGAAAATTTGGGCTCAAAATATTGACTTTTTACCAAAATCCATGTGCATAGAAACATTTTAATGAATGAGTGCAACTCAGGCATTTTTAAATTTTTACCACATTTTCAATATGGCCTTTTGGACTCCATCTCGTGAACTCTGGTGGTGAATTTCATTATTTCAGTTCTGAAAGGTGATTTTGTGCAGCTTAAACACAAAATCACCTTCCCGCATGATTAATGAAAGGACAGTGGCAGTGTGCATGAGTTGGGGTCCCAAAAGGCTATGTTGAAAATGTGGTGAAATAGTCCAAAAAGTTATGAAATATAAGTTCAAAATGCAATTGAAATACATTATACAGCACTTACAGTACCTTCATTTCAGTTTACAGTTCGGCTTTGAAGAATGCAGATGTGTCCCGGTCCACAGAAGATGACAGCCCAAGTCCTCTGGTGGTAAGTATAGGGTAATGGGGTGGTGGGTGATCAATGGGAGGTTGGGATGGAGGAGTTGGATGGTGTTATGATGAGGGACTGCTTTTTTTTCACACATAAAAAAGACTTTGGGGACAGTTTTCTTTTTCAAACATGCACTGTTGTGGATCAGTCAACAGTGACAAGCCATCTGCAAAAGATGCCCTGTTTTAAACTAGTTTTTCTGATGTTCTACACCCATACAGTTTGCACTGAAATGGAAGCCCTTTGTTGTACATTGTTTTATCACCCACACCCATCACCCACCCTCCAAAATGGTTCTCTTTATGGACACTTATAAATGCATGACAAGGCAAGACCCTTTGCCCCTGTATTTAAGGGGAAAATGCAAATACTTGTACATTTGTACTTGATAGGTAAAACTGCCCATTGCAGCCAGTGTGATCAAGTGGTTAAGGGAAAGCCTGGTAATCAGGAGAAGATTGTGGGTTCAAACACCTGGAGAGAAATAACTTACTGTATAACATGGGTGCACATCTCCTCCTCCTCTGTACTGTGTGTCCCACTGCTGCCCTCCTGCCTCCTCCACAGCAGTGGCCCTCCTGGCCCTCACTAATCCTGGACAGCTCAGCCCTCCACCAGGCACATCTCTGATCGGGCCATCGTCTGAGGAGTTAGGCTGTCCATCTCATCCAACCGCTTGTTGCTACTCCTGCTGCCACCATACCCTGCCTCTCCATCCACAATCAAAAGGCTTCTCAGAGTCACTGCACAAGCCCTGAGCATTTGGAGCTGAACATAAAATAGCTCGGAGGTTGGAGTGTGGCAGTGTTTTTATTATTTATTTTATTATTTGTGTAGCTCAGATCCTTTGATGTTGCACTCAGTTTTAGATCTGGAGACAACCTTACCAGTAAGACAATCCATCCAGATCTGAGGGTCCACGATGCCACCCCCCGAGAAGCAGCAGATCTGGCTTCCACTGTCCTAGTCCTAGCGGATAAGCCAGTGGCACAACCCCTTCATGCAACTCAGGCTCAGCAGTAGCTCTGGGCTTTTGATGTCAGATGTTCCAAACACCAAACTACCAAGGAGAATGGATTACTCTCATTAGCCGGTGACAAAGCCTGATACCTTAGAGCGTTGTGTACAGCAGTGTAATGCTTCAGGTCTCTTGTCACTGTACCTTGCTAGCAGCCACCATATAATTTGGGGAGGGCAATGGAAGGTACAAAAAGTGATTCTCAAGTGATGAAAAAGGATCCTTTTTCGTGACTTGTGATACGAAAAAGGATTCTTTTTTGGTATCATGCAGTCATGAAAAAGGATTTGTTATATTAACAAAACAAGTTACTGGGGCATATTTGTAACTTTGAAGTGCAGATTGCATCTAACAGGATCCCAGCCAGCCAGTTAGATGTAGTAGTGTCACTCCAGGATGTCAGTTTTGTGGCTTTTGAAAAAAAATGGAAAAAACAGAAAACAAGATGGTGGCTCACAAAAAAGGAATTTTTCCTCACGAAAAGGATTTTATTCTCATGAAGAAGGAATGGGTCTCATGAGATTGAATCCTTTTGCATGATCAAATCCTATGTCTGACTTTTACCATCTATCCTGAAAACTGATCTTCCCATTGAAAACACATGGAAATGAAAACTGAATAACTTTGCAACAGATGAATATTTGTTCACCAAACTAAGCAAGGCAATTTTGTTACCCAAGATGTTTCTACAATACAAAAATAACACCAAAATTCTGCACCATTTGGGCATAAGGCAATGAGGAATAGAATGCAAAAGTGGCACATTATGACTTTTTCAACTGTCCAGACCTCAGAATCCGACTTCCAATCGGAATGCAACTTGCAAAATCAAAAGACTTACCCACAGGACAGCACATACCAATTTTGTGCAAATCCATTGATCGAAGGCTAAGTTAATAAGTGCAAAATATGAGGTTTAGCATTAAACATGCTACTCAACCCCAATGATAGGGGTGCTACCTTATTTTATATATGTATATATTATTTATTTATTAATTACTAGCATTACAAATACCTTTGAACCAAGGGTTCTTTTACAAAGGTTCCACATCAGCAATAGATAAGCAAAACAGTGTAAGATACAATACAAGATCAGGAGGTTAACATAGAAGCAAAGCGTGGTAAGATACAATACAGGTCAAGAGGTTAACTTAGTAACAAAAAGACGGTACATGTGTATAGACTAGCAGAGTAGCAGTCAGCGGCAATAACAATGCACAATTAATAATACAGTTGTATATACTGCAAGACACAGATACAAATGAAACCATCCTGGGGTAACATAAGTGGAGCAAGTGGTGGGGATAAGGGGAGGGGTGGGATAAGACACACAGGCAGTCAAGGATTTGACACTGTCATAAGTGCAAGAACAGAAAAATAAGTGCTAGGTGGTCTGGGGTGGAGCAGCAAGAGATAGGGTGATAGGGAGAGGGAGACAGGAGAAGAGGAGTGGGAGAGGGGTGGAATGGTAGATGGGAGGTGAGAGGGGTAGAATAGTAGGTGGGATGGGAGAGGGAGACAGGAAGTAGAAGGGGATGGAGGGACAGAGAGAGGTGGGGAGGGTTGCAATGGAGGAGAGAAGGGGAAGGAGTGGTGAAGGTGTATATATATATATATATATATATATATATATATACCTATATTTATTTATACCATGGGGTGAAAGCTGTCTCAATAGGATATCCTGTGTTATTTCCACTGCAGTGAGGATAAATTCTGATGATATCAGCAGAGTGAGGATATCGACATTTATCCATACTCTGCTGATGTCACCAGAGTGAGAATATCTGCACTGCAGCTTGCAATCTAAAGGAAACTGCTTCAGAAAACAGTTTCTTTTTCTCACTGAAGCTGCAACTTACTCAATTAGCTTTGCAAAACACTCTCACATGTGTCCCATTGTGTTTCTAACACTCCTGGCCCATTACTGTGCTGATCTCAGCTTCAAAATAACCTCAATTCTAAATGAAACTCTTTCACAAAGCAGTTTCTCTCTGTCTCTCAATGCTACCTACAGCAGTTTGTCTTTCTCACTGAGCCTCTGACTCACTCAGTTAGCTTTGCAAACACACTCACCTGTGTTTCTGACTCCCAATCCATTCAGAACACACACACACACACACACACACACACACACACACACACATAGAATGAGCAGGAAACGCACAGAAATAGAAAAAAAATGTCCTAAAGCTCTCACCCCATGGTATAAACGCATGACATGATGGGCGGATTGAATATGGAAAATATTTCAGTCCTGCAGAGTGAGCTGTGCATTCTCACCATGCCTTCAGCACTCATGAGAATACAGAGTCGCCTGCAGGAGTGAGAATATTTTCCATATCCCACTCCTACCCATCATGTATTATTCATATATATATATATATACATATAGGGGATACATGATGGGCGAGTGTGGAATATGGAAAATATCTGCACGAGTGCAAATGTTTGCCATATTCCACAAGTCGTACATCATGTGTGCGATTTATACAATAGGGCTACTATTCATTGGGAACATTTTTGTCTGTGTTTTCTCCCTGTTTACTCTGTTTTTTTTTTATTTTGGTAACTGGGTAAGTTTTTTTTTTTTGGGGGGGGGACCTGGGAGCATTGGGCAGTTGAGTGATTTGTTCAGAGTCACACAGTATTAAAATGGAAGTTGTGAGAATCAAACACTGGACTGGGCTGCTGGATATAGGAGGTTTGTTCATTGCTTGTTACTCTAAACTCTAGGCTATACTGACAGCACTGTTTGTGTGTGGTCTAAATGAGTGTAAGTGTTTCTGAATGGGCTGACTGTTAGACACTATGAGAAACAGGTGCATGTGTTTTGCAATGATAATTGTGTTACCTGCAGCTAGGAGTGAGAAACAGACTGTTTTTCAGTAAGTTACTGGCTTCACTGAGACAGAGAAACCGTCAGCACTGAGAAAGAAAACTGGTTTATGAAGGAGGCTGGTTTGAAGATTAGAGCAGCACAGTAATGGGTTAGGATTGTCAGAATAACTATGAGACATGGGTGATTGTCTCTTACAATGCTAATTGAGTTAGTTGCAGGATTCAGTGAGAGTGAGAAAGAGAAACTGAAGCTATTAAATGCAGGTTGCAGTTTGATGGTCTCACTCTGGTGACATCACCACTGTTGTATATTTTTGCTGGTGATGTAGACACTGTGGGTTATTCAGGAAATACATCCACAGTGGTGATGTCATCACAGTGGTTATGCAATGGCTGTGAAAATAACACCATTTACTTAATAGTATATCACTTCACCCCTGTTGTATAAATATATATATATATAGATATATATATATGCAACAGAAGTCAGGATTAAGCCTGGTACATAAATCCATTTATTTGAGTCACTGTGTGGATAAATGAAGTATGATATAAACACTGTGGGAATAACTTCAGGTTATTCCCATAGTGATTACATCATCCCCCATTTAATCCACACAGTGACTATGTCACTGCCCCCCTCCCCCCCGCTGGCCAAGCGGCCAGCACTACATCTAATGACTTTCCCTTCCCTCACTCTCAAACACTGAACACCCCAACAGCACGATTTTCCATTTTCACTGATATTAACACAACATTGTTACCAGACAAACACAACACAAAATACAGCAACAACTCTATTTTTTGATTCTCTTGCTTTCCTTCCTTGCAGCACCAACTTTCACATTGTCACTTATGATAACTGCACCAAACAAAAACAGGGTAGTATACCGTTAACCTCTAGATAGTCGTCTCCCAGTGATAGAGGAGAATTTCCCTCCCTCCCCTGTCTGCTATGCTGCCATCAGTCCATGAGCCTCTTCACTCCTGCTGAAATCCTCACCAAGTGAAATGCCAACCATTGAATCACACACAGTACCGCAGTCACTCTCTCTTCAGCTCAATAGTACAGATGCTCTTTGTATTCTGTGCACCTTAAAATCACTCCACACAGCTCCATTCTTCCCTTGGGACCATTGTTCTCCCACTGCTTGCAAACACCACCAGTAAAATCTGAATCCTGTGTCTCTCCCACTGCTGGTAAACAATAATAATAAAACTGACTCCCATAGCTCTCCTACTGCTCAGTATGCATAGCCACCATTTTCCCTCAACATTTTTTTTCAAATTCCACTTATTGTACCAATCAGAAAAGACACTGAGACATCACTACACAGCATGCATAGCAATGCCCATAGCAACTGGCAAAAAACTGGTTCAAGAACACTAGTTCATAAACAAAAAAACTATTCTACATAAAAGAAAAACTAAAAACACAAAAAACAAAATAAAACTACTACAAGGTCCATACCTGCTGCATAAATCCAATATGTGGGAGGGCACCCTATCGATAACCAAGTTATTTGAACAGTAGCCTGTGACCTTTAGAACTCTCGCCGGTGGCTTCACCACTGTGAGGTTACCTCGAGATCACAGGCTACTGTACAAATAACTTGGTTATCCAACAGACACCCCCACATATCCTATATATTATAGGGCACAGTCATGCCCCTATAGTTAGGGTTCAGTAAGCACTTTAATGTTAAACCTGAAATTTTTTACTTTAATAACTGCAATTGTTCAAAGGATTTGCATGAAATTTGGTATGTGCTGTTCTGTGGGGTAGATCTCTTGATGTATCAAGTTTTGTGTCAGCCAGATTAACGGATTTCACACTGCGTATTCTGAAAAAATGATAAAATTCACCTTTCATCGATGTTTTTTCCTCATTGCGCTGTGGCCAAACCATTTGGAAGAATGTGCCCCAAAGAACAAGCCAGCATTGGTTTGGTGAAAAATATTAATCCTTTGCAAAGTTATTACATTTAGAAATTTTGAGTTATGAGCATGCTCAATTCAGTCTTTTGATAGCTGCATGGAACACAAAAGGATTTTACTCACAAAAAAGGATTTTGATACCTCACAAAAAGAATCCTCTGAGTCCTTTTTCATCAGAAACAATTCCTTTTTCATCAGCCGCTATCTTTTTTTTTTTTTACAGAACTGTTCATAACTTGTGCCATTGGATGTCTTCTGCAGACATCAAATGTGTATTTTGCTCATTAGCATTTCCTTTACTGTTGTGTGACTTTAATTGAATTTTAGATGGCATCAGAATGCTTATTTTTAAAATCCTTTTTCGTGACTCACTTTTGATCCTTTTCGTGACGTTCATAATCTTTTTCACATCACAAAACAGGATTATGACATCTCACTAAAAAGGATTACCAGCAGGGCCTTCTGGTCGGAGGTCCTAATCCTTTTGGCATGATGCAAAATGATTATGAGAGCTCACAAAAAAGGAATCGACTGGGGAAAAAGGATTAGGACATCTCACAAAAATGGATTAAAAAGAGTTATCCTTTTTCGTGAGATTGAGAATCCTTTTTTGTCAGCTAATTTCTTTTTTGTGAGGTCGTATAATTCTTTTCTATCATGCAAAAAAGGATTATGACTTCTCTGACCAGATGGCCCTGCCAGTAATCTTTTTTCATTAGAGGAATTCCTTTTTCATGAGATGTCTTAGTCCTGTTTCTTATAATGAAAAAGTATCATGCCAACTCACAAAAAAGGATGGCTGGCAGGGTCATCTGGTAAGACAGGTCCTAATCCTTTTTTGCATGACAAAAAAAGATTCTTTCACCTCACGACAAAGGATTTGGGTGATGAAAAAGGATTAGGACAAGTCACAAAAAAGGAGAAAAAAAGGCATCACTTATTCTACCCCACATTGTGGTGTTATGCCACTTTGTCATATATACAGACAGAAAGACAGATAGATAGATAGATAGATAGATAGATAGATAGATAGATAGATATTATTGGGGTGTAGTCATGCCTCTATAGTGAGGGTTGACTGGGCAGTTCAATGTTAAACTCACAATTTTTCACTTTAATAACTTTGCAACTGTTAAATGGATTTGCTCAATATTTGATATGCACTGTCATGTGGGATAGATCTCTTGAAGTGGCAAGTTACGCTCAGGTCAGATGTGCAGTCTCTGAGTTACAGAGAGGTGAAAACATGTTTTCGCCATTGACTTTGCTGGGATTTTTCTTTGAACTTGTCTACAGTAAGACAGAAAGGGACTGCCCCACAGATGTGCCTTTGCTAGTCTGGTGAAGAAATAATGAGCAGTTTTAAATTATAGCAATTTAAAATTGAAAAATGTTTCTGAGCATGCTCAGAAAGCACTTTGAGATAGTTATATGAAACAAAGTAGGAATCCTGCTTTGTATCGGAAAATTCCTACTTTGTATGGCTGCCATCTTGTTTTCAGTTCTGCCTGAAATATTCAAATTTGGAAATCCCCCAAAACGACAACCTGGGGAGGAACCAACACATGTAGCTTGCTTATTGGGACCCCTTAGTGTGCATTTTGCACTTTACGGCTCAAAAATTGCTCATAAAAGAAGCTTTTAATTCATCTTGGAATTCTGCCATCATATCCATGTAATACAAAGTAGGATCTTACTTTGTATGAGAAGTAGAGATACAGCAAAGTTTTACAATGCAGGCAAATTGCCGCAAAGTTGGCAACTTCACCCCACATTCTACTTAGTAATTTTTTAAATTACCTAGAATTCAACATTTGTGATTTCCTTTGCTTTAGGGTTTTATGTCCAAATTGCACTTAAAACCCCAAAGCAAACTTGAGGTTACAAATCATGAATTCCACCTAACACCACCCATGATCTATCCTCGTGTCTAGTGGGCCTCCCCACACCACCACTGATTGCATGCCCCCACTTTTATTTAATCCTTTCTCTGGTGTCTAGCGGACTTCACCCCACCCTCTGTCAGGTAGCACCACCCACCTCCCCAACTTTATTCCTAAAAAAATCATTTATCACTTCCCTTGTGTCTAGTGGACCCCCACCCTGTCAGGTAGTACCCCACCCTGCTCCCCCAACAATGAGTCAGAAAAATCATTTATCTCTTCCCTGGTGTCTAGTGGACCCTCCATCCCAACCCTATCAGGTAGTACCCCCACACCGCCCCCCAACCCAGAGTCCGATAAATTTAAAAATAAAAAATACAAAATCATATATCACTTCCCTGGTGTCTAGTGGCCCCCACCCCCCACTCTGTCTGATAGTGCCCCACCCCACTCCCCCAACCCTGACCAGAATGGGCCACCAGCACAGTCCTCCACTCACCTCCACAGTGGGCAGCCTGACTGACTGAGCTCAATGAATGAGCGTGTGCTTGTACAAGCACGTGCTCATTCACTGACAACTCACGGTGATTTACTCAGCTACTGTATTTAGGTGTGTAGAGGAGGGAAATGGGCTGCTTCAGCTGCTGGCAGGGGTGGCAGGATAGGGAGAATGGCATTGTGGCCCCCCTGGGATCTACAACACCATTCTTCTCATCCTGTCCCCCCCCCCGAGAGACAGGGGATAGAGATGCAGTGAATTTAAAATTTGTCGGCAAAGTGAACGTGAAGTGGGCACTTCGCATTGTCATTACCACTTCACGTTAAGGTGGAATGGCAATGCAAAGTAAGGCGAAGTCATTGTTTTTAATGGACTTGGCATTCCTCATTAGGATTCTAAGTGATCCACTTGGTGTTTCAGATTTGGCAGCCCCCCCCACACATCACATGGCTTATAGTACTGTAAGACACATGCTCTTTAGCTAGGCAGGAAGAAAGTGAGTCATACAAGCAGACACTTTTACTTCCTCCTGTGCAGATGGAGAGAGAGTAGTGTGTTTTGTGACTGCTGATACTTTTTGATCAGAGCGAGGAGGAGATTTAAACTTTGATTTAGACCCAACAGCTTTTTTAAAAGCTACATTTTTTTGTCTTTTCTGTACTCTTTTTTATTAAATTTGTTCCTTCTGTAAATTTTATTTTTCTTACCTTTATAAGTAGTTAGTTGTTTGTCTGTGTGTGTGTGACTGTGTGTGTGTGTGTTGTGTGACAGTGTGAGTATTGATTGCTCAGGCTGAGGGAGCTCAATAGGAGAGATGGACCAGGGTGAGGGAATGTCTGGGATGGGGCTGCTTTGGGAGAGTGTGGTAATGGTAAGCATCATACCGTGTGCATGTGTGGAGGGTATGGGCGCCCATTCCTGTTGGACCACTCAAAACTTGTGAGTGCCCCCCCAAAGCAGGACCAGCACCGCCTCCTGTCCTGACTCTGACGCAGTTGAACCACCACCACCAAGTCCAGCACCAGGTCCTCTGGAGCAGGAAGTGCCTGTTCCCCCGTGCCCAGGTGTGGATCCCATCCCTGTTCAGCACCGTGACCAGCAGACTTACTATACATCGAAGTAACTATTAAAAAAAATTTATGTTGTGATTCATGACTTGATCGTAAATCATGATTTGTGACTGTATCTGTGACCATGATGATGAAGAAATGTGAATGCCTATGGCTGTATACCCCGGGCCCCGATGAGCTGTATCTTAAAACTCCCAGACTTAAAAACACGTACTGTATCAATGAGTAAATGGTGGGGTGGTGAAGCCTGAGAGATACTACAAAACAGGCTTACAATACACCCAAGTAACTAGAAAAAATTAATGTGATTCAGAACGTGAATGATAGTGAGTCATGATTTGTGACTGCATTTGTGACCATGATGATGAAGAAACGTGAATGCTTAACCCTACGGCTGTACTTCCCTGATGAGCTATAGCTGAAAACTCCCAGACTCAAAAACACTTATCAGTGAGTACAATGGTGGGGTGGTGAAGCCTGGAGAAATACTATGAAATAGGCTTACAATACATCCAAGTAAATAGAAAAAAAATTAATGTGCTTCGTAACGTGAATGATCGTGAATTGTGATTTGTGACTGCATTTGTGACTGTGATGATGAAGAACATGATTTTTATCATGAGTGACTCGTGATGATGGTCCTGACTTAAAAATGCATATTAGTGAGTACAATGTTCATGCAGAATTAAGCACCACACCTGTTCAGTACTCTGAAGGGAAGCCAAAGAAATTACTGTGACTTAAGTTACAGATGGAGATTGGGCCCTAAAGAGATGCAAATGCACAGACAGATTAAGATTGTGCTGTGCACTGAAGAGATGCAGACACAATGGCATAACACCTAAACAGTGCTCACCATCAGAAATTCAAATCTGAAAAGAATACCTTTACCGGTTGGGGCGGACTATGGGGGTAGTAATTGTACTGCTGCAGTAACAGTCACTAGCACTAGTACCAGCACCAGTAAAGATACCACAAAGAAGTACAAAAATCACACAGCTGCACTGGATAGCAGCTTCACATTGCTGAAATTATTATGTGGCACAATAAAGGTGTCTGATTTGATGACACGCATCACACACGTACTCACACACACACTAAGTAATGCATAGCAAATTGAAAACTTCAGTAATACAACTACATATTTTAAACAAATTAAAATTATGCACTGCTGCACCACAATAATCAGCAAAAAAATGGCAAGAAATATTGAAAATATTACTGTGTGTACATGAACACAAACAAGAAAAATATCACCAAAACAGAAAGCACTCTTTTTCTCCAAGTTAATCTACCTACACCACAGATACACCCCTCCCCCAAAGCACACTTCCAGTGCCTCTCAGTACACAGACTGAATGTTGTACATTAACATTCAAAATCCATACACAAACAATAAACGCTCGATGATATGAGCACAGGAGGGTTTCCTATAATCGATGAACTAAAGTTTCAGCTAAAAAAATTACTCAAAAAGGCTTTTTTAACAGCTTTTTGAAGGTTTGAATTGCAGAAAGCTCTCAGAGCAGATTGTCTCCTACAGCTTCCTACACACACACTACCCCAAACTGAGGCTGTACAGAACAATCTAGAGCCCATGTGACCTAAAATCCCATGAAGCACTGCAAAATTCACTTTTGGAGCTTAAATACAAAGTGAAGTAAGGTGAAGTACATTGTTTTCAATGTGCTTTGCCTTAAGAATTGCTGGAGTAGTAGTTTGGGAAGGCAAAGTAATGCAAAGTCATTGTTTTCAATGGACTTCGCGTTACTCATTTGCAAAGCAAAGTACTCCACTTCGCGTTGTGGAGCACTCCGCAAATTTGCCTTCACTCCGCGGATCACTTCGTGGAGCAAATTGGGGCCACTTCACCCACAACTAACAGCAGAGCAGCCACCTCCCCTCCTATACACCGTTAAACAGGTGAGTAAATCACCACCAGCTGTCAGTGAATGAGTGTGTGATTGTACAAGCATGCGCTCATTCACTGAATTCAGTCAGGTGGGCTGCTGGCTGTGGAGATGAGTGGAGGGCTATTCCAGTGGCCTGCTCTGGTTGGGTTGGGTAGAAGCAGGGTGGGGCACTACCTGACAAGGGGGGTGGGGCCACTAGACAACAGTGAAGTGATACATGATTTCACATTTTTTTATTGTTAAATGGATCAAACTTGGGGTTGGGGAGTGGGGTGGGGATACTACCTGACAGGGTTGGTGTAGGGGTCCACTAGACACCAGGGAAGTGACAAATTATTTTACTGGACTCAGGGTTGGGTGGGAGTGGCCACAGGGTGGGGGTACTACCTGACAGAGTTGGAGGTGGGGGTCCACTAGACACCAGAGAAGTGATAAATGATTTTTTTTGACTCAGGGTTGGGGGAGAGAGGGGGTACTACCTGACAGG
This sequence comes from Neoceratodus forsteri, assembly GCA_016271365.2. Classification (NCBI taxonomy): domain Eukaryota; kingdom Metazoa; phylum Chordata; order Ceratodontiformes; family Ceratodontidae; genus Neoceratodus; species Neoceratodus forsteri. The sequence continues at coordinate 628,149,783 of CM057452.1, read as the reverse complement.
GTGTGGGGTCCACTAGACACCAGGGAATGCTTATTTATAGATATGGGTTGAGTCTGGCTGACAGGCCAGTGATCCTGTGGGTGTTTGGGGGCAGGAGGGTGATTGTTGTTGTGACTGTGTCTGGTGACCAGATTTTGTGTGGAAAGTGTGGAATTTCCCAGGCAAAATTCCATACTTCACATTCGATCTGGCCACAGTGAAGTAGGTGAATTTCTCGTATCATAGAAACATATACATTGACGGCAGATAAGGACCACTTGGCCCACCTAATCTGCCCATTTCCCTACCTAGAGGAAAAGCTGCAGATCCTATTTAACCAACAGCCTATTTCTTCTTACCCCCCACAAAAATTGCCTTATGTCTGTCCCATGCATTCTTGAATTCTCCCACAGTTTTAGACACCACAGCCTCCTCAGGAAGGTGCTTCCATGCGTCCACCACCCTCTCTGTGAAAAAATACTTCCTCACATTGCCCCTGAGTGGTTCCCCCTCTATCTTCAAATTGTGTCCCCTTGTTCCTGCACATCTCTTTTTCTGAACGATGCTACCCTGTTGGACTTTGTTGATTCCACTGAGGTACTTAAAAGTTTCTATCATGTCCCCCCTCTCCCTTCTTTCCTCAGGGGCATACATATTAAGCTCCTTTAGTCTCTCCTAGTATGACTTCTCTTGCAGACCCTACACCATTTTAGTTGCCCACCTCTGAACTGCCTCCATCCTGTCTATATCCTTGCAGAGATGGGGTCTCCAGAACTGGACACAGTACTCCAGATGGGGTCTCACCAACTGTCTGTACAGGGGAATAACAACTTCCTGTTTTCTGCTGGTGATACCTCTCCCTATACATCCCAGTATCCCAGCCCTCCCTACTGCCTTCTCACATTGCTTGCCAACCTAAGGTCATCTGATATGATTACCCTCAGGTCCCTTTCCATTTTTGTTGTTGTTACTACCTCCCCCATTGTGTAATCTTCCCTGGTGTTTGTTTCCCAGGTGCATTACTTGCCCTGCTTTGCATTGAATCCAAGCTGCCATACTTCTGACCATTCCTTCAACCTTGCCAAGTCCTTTCTCATCCTTTCTATACCTCCATGTGTATCAACCCTGTTGCAGATCTTTGTGTCATCTGCAAAGAGGCATACTTTTCCTTCCAGTCCTTCTGCAATGTCACTTATAAAGACATTAAAAAGGACTGGACCCAGTGCTGAAACCTGCGGTACCCCACTAGTAACCCCTCTTTCTTCAGAGTGGACTACATTTACAATTACCTTCTGTGTACTGTTGTTCAGCCAATGTTTTACCCAGGCTACAACCCTGGGACCCACTCCCATGCTGGTTAATTTGAATACTAATCTTTTGAGTGGGACTGTGTCAAATGCCTTGCTAAAGTCTAGGTAGGCCATGTGCACAGCCCCTTCTTGGTCTACTACTTTGGTCACCCAGTCAAAAAAATCAATTAGATTCATCTGACATGACCTTCCCCCTGTGAACCCATGCTGCCTTGGGTCCTGTGCCCCACTGGTCTCTAGGTACTCAACAATTCTTTCCTTCAGAAGTTATTACATCACTTTCCCTACCACAGAGGTCAAACTGATAGGTCTGTAGTTTCCTGCCTCTGTCTTGGTCCTGCTTTTGTGAAGGGGAATCACAACCGCCTTTTTCCAGTCCTCAGGTACCACACCATCATCCCATGATTTGTTAAAAAGGGTAGTCAGTGGTGTCACTAGTTCTATGCTTAATTCTTTTAGAATTCTGGGGTGAATTCCATCTGGCCCCATTGCTTTGTCCACCTTCAGTTTTAGGAGATCTTTCGGAACCCTTTCTTCTGTGAAAAGACTGGGATCGACTCCCCTCTCCAGAGTGCTTCTGTTAATTGGATTAGGCACCTCCCCCACTTCCTCTTTTGTGAATACTGAACAGAAGTATTCATTCAGTATCCCTGCTTTTTCACTGTCACGCTCTGTCCACCCACCATCCATTCTATTCAGCCTCACTATCCCTCCCTTTGTCTTTCTATGCTCCCCGATATACCTATAAAAGGTTTTATCCCCCTTCTTAACCGAGTTAGCAATCTTTTCCTCAGTCTGTGCCTTTGCTATTCTGACTACCCTCCCTGTTTGCTTCTGCCCTAACTGGTACAGTTCTCTATCTTGCTCCTTCTGTGCTTCCTTATACTTCCTAAATGCTATCTTTTTCTCCCTAACCTTCACCGCCGCCACTTTTGAGAACCATAGTGGGTTTTTCTTCCATTTTGATTTGTTTATTTGCTTCACACAAAGGCTTGTTACCTCTGTGATGGCAGTTTTGATATTTCCCCATTGTTGCTCCACCCCTCCTTCTTGCCTGTTTGCTAGTGCTTTTCTAATGCACTCTCCCATCTTGCCAAAGTCAGCCCTCCTGAAGTCCAGAACCTTCACTTTTGTATGGCTTGACTCTGTAGCTGAGTTTATCATGAACCACACTGTTTGGTGGTCATTTGTTCCCAAATGGCTACCCACTTCTAGATCTCAGATCCTTTCACTGTCCCCATTAGAGAGTACGAGGTCTAAGATTGCTCCCCTCATGAGTAGGTTCCAAAACTAGCTTGAGGCATGCCACCTGAAGGGCATCAGGAATGGCCCTGCCTTTGGATGTGGCTGTCACAAAGGTGCTACAGTTAACATCTGGCATGTTAAGGTCCCCCATCAACAGTATCTCCCCTTTCACTGCCATCCTTAGTATGCCTTCTATCATATCCTTGTCCATTCCCTCCCCCTGAAATGGGGGTCTATATACAACCCCCTGTGCGGATTCTGGTGCCATTTCCAGTCTCTAAGGTGCCACAGTGCCTCCTCTCCTCCCTGTTTACTCTTTTGTTCAGTTGCTTTTATCCCTTCCCTTACATAGAGAGCTACTCTACCCCTTCTGCCCTCCCTGTCTCTCCTGTAGGTTGTGTACCCTGGTATGTTAACATCCCTGTCATGGTTCTCTGTGTACCATGTTTCTGTTACTGCTACAATATCCAGGCATCCCTCTTCCATCAAGGCCACCAGTTCAGGGAGCTTGTTGCCCAGTCTATGGGTGTTGGTACTCATTACTCTCCATTTCTTGATGGCCTTACCCCTTTTTGCCCATTCCCTGTCCTTATTGCATTTGTCACTTTCTCCATATACTCCTGCGCTTCTCCCTATCGACATCTCTATGGTGGTGTCTGCCTCACTTAGTACCCTGATATTTTGGGGGGCAAGGATTTCCCTGCTCCTTTCCAGTGCCTCCCCCTTGGCTAGTTTAAATGCTTGTCAATGAAGTATTTAAACATACCACCTAGGATCCTGGTTCCCCTCCTGGACAGATGCAGACCATCATGCCAGTACAGGCCTGCATCCTCCAGGTGGACTCCCAGTCCCCAGTGAAGCAAAATCCCTGAGCTCTGCACCATTTTTTCAACTACTGATTGAATCCCATGGTGTGGGAGCACCTAGCCTCACATGTGCCATGGACCGCAGCACCTCTGAGAAGGTAACCATGTGTGCTATTTGTCCAAGGCCCTCCCCATCTTCCCAAATGCTTCTTGCACTGCTCTGATCCCTTTCTTAGCCAGATCATTTGTCCCTAGGTGGACAATGACATCCAGCTCCTCCCTGTGCAGCTGCTCCTGGCGATCCTGAGGATCGCTCCTGTCCCTCCAAGACATGGCTCCAGGAGGCACCTTACCTCCCTCTTCCCTTCCTCCCCCAGTTCTAATTTCCTAACAATGGTGTCCTCCACCAGGAGTTGTTTCCTTCCCCTGTGGGATCCCATATGACCCTCCTGTGGGTCTCCTTTGTGGAGGTTCCCAGCGTCCTCCTTGGTCTCTACTGTGGGTGCCTCCATAGAGGAACCACACTTTTCCAGAATGGCATAGAAATTGTGGAGAGGTACAACTGAGGGATGTGCTCTGTTCCACCACCCCCACCCTCCCTGAGCACACTGTGGTCCAAACCATTCCACTTTCTTGGCAACTTCTGAGGCAACGGCAGTGACCCCGGTGGTCCCTGGTGAGAGGAGGTCCCACAAATCCTGGCCAACTTAGCCTGGAGATGAGCAACCTCCTCCCTCAGCCTAGAGAGGTGTCTGCAGATGGGACAACACTGCATCCTCCAGAACATCTCCCGGAAGACTGCTGCTCCACAGCCACTGCACTCCATCACTCCCATCATGTCTTTTTTCTGGCCCCCAACAGTTATTTGGAATACTTACTCTTTCCTCTGTTTGTTTATTTCTTTTTTTCCTTCTCTCTCTACTTACTTACTGCCTCTGCACCCTTTAAGCTCCTGATCTTCCTGTTCTGAGACAAGAAGTTCCTATATTTCTCGGTAGTCTCCTTACTTGCTTAGAGTCAGACCTCCAGCAGCTAGGGGGGGAACGGAGAGCTACTCTTACCCTTCTAGGATGGTGAGTCTTTGGTGGCTTTGTGATCACTCACTTCCTGTTCCCAAACAGGAAGTTCCTGTTGTCAGTTAAATCCTGTGCCTATAAAAGTAGACCTGATTTAGGGTGGGGGGTGGAGGGGAGGGAAGGAGGGCAATATCATCCCAGTAGAGAAGTTTTAGTTATACCAGTAGCTCCTTCCTCCTGGTGTTCTGTCTGTTCTCTTGCAGAAGCTATCTAGGGCAGTGTTTATATCTATTCTTAACCTGGCTTCTTCTAGCTAAGCCACTCCCGCTACTTTGCAAATCTTTCTACATTTAGTTAATTTCACAGATAACAATTCTCTTCTGACACCTGTGACAAGCACCTAGATAAATACACAGATAACAGATAACAATTTACTTCAACTACCTCTGACAAACACACCAACCCCTTTTTTTACTCTAAATTGAAGTTCCCAGTACAAGAGATCTAGTTCTTAGTCCCAGTAGAGAAGTTTTAGTTATACCAGTAGCTCCTTCCTCCTGGTGTTCTGTCTGTTCTCTGGCAGAAGCGATCTAGGGCTATGTTTATATCTGGTCTTAACCTGGCTCCTTCTAGCTAAGCCACTCCCCCTACTTTGCAAATCTTTCTACACTTAGTTAATTTCACAGATAACAATTCTCTTCTGACACCTGTGACAAGCACCTAGATAAGTACACAGATAACAGATAACAATTTACTTCAACTACCTCGGACAAACACACCAACTCCTTTTTTATTTACCCTAAATTGAAGGTCCCAGTACAAGAGATCTAGTTCTTAGTCCCAGTAGAGAAGTTTTAGTTATACCAGTAGCTCCTTCCTCCTGGTGTTCATGTCTATATTATGCTTCGCATATTGAGCACAATATGCAAAATATTTCACAGATCAAAGTTTGTCCATTTCACCCACCTCTAATGATGAGATACAAAGTATGATCCTACTTCATGAGCCAAAAATATGATTATTAATTTAAAAATACATTTTTATGCTGACATCAGGGTGCCCAATCCCTGTGTTGGCACAAGAATACCCAACACAAGTGTGGGATACTGGGGAGCCCACTCCCAGTGTTCCCAACAGAAAAAAATGCCATTTCCAACAATGGGGTGCCCAATCCCCGTATCAGCAGTAGCTCCCAAAGGCAGGACACTGGGATCCCACTACCATTGTCCCCATTTCTAATATACCCCACACAGACACTCTATTACTACTGGGACACTGGGGAGCCCACCACAGTGTCCCAAAATGTATTTATTGAAAGTATACTTGAAAAAAACAGTTCCTCAATGTGTTTTATAATTGTTTTAAAAACCCTGTAAAAGGAATGGTCCTCATCATCTCCCCATCCCTCTCCCCATCACAAGCTTTCCACTAGCAATCCACCACCCCTTGCCCAATACTTACCATTGGAGGTTGGCATCTGTCATTTTCTGTGGATTGGGACACATTTGCACCTTCAAAGCCAAACCGCAAACTGAAGAATCAAGGTACGACTCTATAATGGCTCTCTATGGTGTTTTTAACTTATGTTGATATCTTGGGCATTTTTTTGCAGTTAAACTTTTTATTAATTTTCATAAGATATATACAGACAAACCTCTTACAGTACAGTACAATGTGAGGATTTTTTTTAAAGAAATTGAGGGCATATAATAAGAACATTGCACAATAATACAAGGAGCTTTTGGTTTAAAATATAGTAAACAATACAGGTATTGTAATTAGTATATACTTGACATTTGTAGTGAACTTAAAGCTGGATAGTATGATTAGATACGGTTTATATTAAAATGTTACATAATTATATATGATGCTGCAAAAGGAAAAAGTACATTCGTAAAAGGATTGTGGAGTAATAAAGAATGATTGAGAACAGAGTATAGGAAAGAAAAGATATATATGAAAGTTAACAAGAGAGAGAGGGAAACTATAAAAAGGGGAAAAGGCAAGACTAAAATGATGTATCAGTAAAAGGGGAAAATCCATATATTAAGTCCATACATTGGTGTTGGAAGATTTAGTTGATTCCAAAAATTAAAAAGCCCTGCCAACAATTGTTATATAACATGAGTCGTCAGACAAGATATATGTCATACGTGTCCAGAGAGGCATATTGCAATAGTTGGTTAATGATACCGGAAGGGTAGGGATTATGTTGGATCTCCAATGCATGAGGATTGTGCTTTAACTTGAAGGAAGAGTATATTTAACCATCTGCTCTTGAATATGAAATTTTATAAGAATGGTGATTAAAAATACCAAGAATGCAATGTTTAGGGTCTAGTGTAAAAGGTTGACCTACCACTTTCATTGCAAATCTGTGAGTACAGTGCCAAATCTTTTGTATGAGGGACAGTGCCATAAGATATGCATAATCCTCATTGGGGAACTGCAGCGCCAGCAATTGTTGTTGTTCAATAAACCCATTTTCTGTAATACAACAGGAGTTCTGTACCACAAATGAAGGATCTTGGTTTGAATGAGGGAACTGCTTATCATTAAAAGATTTGTGACAGGAGAGCCAACATCTGGACCATTGTGCATTGGTGATATTATATTGTAGCAAAGTACTCCATCTGTTTTTAGCATTGACAGAGTAGTCAGGAAGGATTTCACAAATATCTTTGTAAACAGTGCTATTTAAATTGGATGTTGTTTTTATCCATTTAGAGATGTGCTTATCATACAGAGAATTGATAAAGAAGGGTGTGAGGTAAGAGTTGCATGCGGTACGAAGCTGTAGATATTTCCAAAAATCCTGATGGGGAAGATTCCATATGCCTCATAGGTCGATGTAAGATTTTAACTTTAATGACTTGGGTTCAAGTATATCCTGCAAAAAGAGAATACCCTTATTTTTCCAGGTACGACAAAAAGTGGGGTGATTATCAAGAGATATATGGTGGTTACCCCAGATGGGGGTGAGTTAAGGGTTTGGAGTTAGATTTAATATGCTTGTGAATGATTTTCCAATAGAATATAGAAGCAGCTATGGTAGGGTGAGATTTTAAAGAAGAGATAAGGGTGTTATAAAGGAAAGAAGTCACACATTACCAGGACATAAGGATGTTTCATATTGACCCACAAAGGAGACTGGATGTTGGGTTTGTTAAACCATTTAATTGTTTGAGATTACGGAAGCCCATAAGTAGGCTTGGAACCAAGGAAGGCCAAAGCCCACCTTTTGACCAATGGGATCTAAGTTTATTACGACTAAATCTAGGTATTTTGCCTTCCCAAATGAAGCTGCCGATAATTTTGTCTATTTTGGTAAGAAACTAGAGGAAGTATCAAAGGGATATTGGAAAATAGGTATAATATTTTAGAGTTATTGACATTTTAATGGCTGAAATTTTACCATTAAAAGAAAGTTTAAGTAGCTCCATCTATCAAGTGTTGTTTGGATACTGGTTAACAGAGGGAAAGATTAGCATCCCATAATTTATTCAATGTCGGGTGATCTGAATGCCAAGATAAGCTATACCTTGGGGGCCCAATTCAAAGTTTCAATGAGTTGCTCATGAGGGGACTACAAAGGTTATTCAGTGGTAGCTGGATTTGTTAAGGTTTAAAGCTAGTCTGGAGTGGGAGGTGAAGTCATTCAGTAGTTTAACTAAAGGTTGCCTAGAACTTCGAGGTTTTAGTAAAATAAGGAGATCATCTGCATATAAGAGTGAAGTATAGTGAGAGTTACCAAGAGTAATGCCTTTAATTGTACCGATTGACGTAGGGACGAAAGAGGTTCCATGGCAAGTATAAACAATGAAGGCTATAAGGGGCATCCTTGTCTGGTGCCTCTTGCTAAGTAAAAGGAGGGGGGACAAAATAGAGTTCGTGAGAAGTCGAGCTGAAGGAGGTATACATAATTGAATCCAAGCACAAAAAATTATTTGTAAAGCCAAAATGAGATAGTACCTGATATAGATATTCCCAATTGAGAGAGTCAAATGCTTCTCAAAGTCAATGGCTATTGCAGCTGCAGGGTTTTAAGAGTTTTTGCTTTGTGAATTAAATTGAGTAATGAGCGAAGATGATCGGAACTGTTTCTATTTTTGATAAATCCTGATTGAGAAGTATGGATGAGTTTAGTCATTAAAGATTCTAAGTGGAGAGTTAATAATTTGGCAAAGATTTTTCCATCAGTATTAAGAAGTGAGATCAGTCTATAGTTTGAAGGAAGTAAAGGGTCTTTGTCTTTTTTGGTAAGACTGTTATGATGGTTTCGGTCATTGTGCATGGGAGTTTCTTTATTAAGGTTGCTTTGGAATACATTGACTAATACAGGACAAAGAGTGTCAGATAGGGTTTTATAAAATCAGTAGGGAACCCATCACTGCCAGGTGCTTTACCATTTTTAATGATGATAAAGCAGTTTGGATTTCTGTAAAGTGATTGGTTTATCAAGCACAGCTTTGTCCTGAGGGGATAGGTGGGTAGATTCTAATTTTCCAGAAAATGTTGTATTAGGTTGGGATTTGTAGTATTAGGTTACGAGTATAGTTGATGGTAAAAGGATTGCATAATACGATTGATTGAAAGGTTGTCTGTGTGTGTCTGACCTGATGGATCTTTTAGACCTGCTATATGTCTCTGCATCTGTTGAGTTTTTAGCTGGTAAGAGAACAACTTTCCGCATTTATCCCCTTGTTCCCAATAACCGTGTTTAATCCTAAAAAGGGCAAGTTCAGCTTTCCTGGATATCAACTCGTTAATTTTAATTTTAATTGTAGAATTTCCAGATGAAGCTGTGAATTATGATTGGGTTTATTTAATTTTTAGTATTGGGTTTCTTTTTCTTCAAGGAATTTTTCTAAATTAGCTAATTGTTGTTCTCTTTAATTTCTTTCTATGCGCTGCATAACTAATAATTTTACCTCTAATAGTGGCTTTTAATGCTTCCCAGATAGTACCTTGGAGAGCATATCTGGAGTATCGTTAATAGAAAGAAAATCTTGAATCTGGGTTTTAATCCAAGGAGTGAATTCAGGGTCTCTGAGTAAAAGTGGGTCTAAACACCAAGATGGGGATTTAGAAGAAGGTGGACCCAGAGTAAATGCAAACTGATAGGGGAATGATCAGATATAACAATAGGGAGAATCGATGTATCAATAATTTTTCAGTAATGAGGGGAGAAGAGAACCAATAATCAAACCTACTATATGATTTATGTAAAGAGGAATAAAAGGTGTAATCTCGTTGTCTGCTTGGGCATTTTTTAACATTTTTGCACCAAATTTTCAACATGAGCTCCTTGGAATGCCTCCTCATGAACACTGTCACTGTCATCTCATTACTTTGTCCTGAATGGTGATTTCACAGTCACTGCGTGGAATCACTTTTGGGACCAATTAATGAAATGACACTGTCACTGTTCAAGAGGGGAGGTCCCAAAAGGCCCATGTTAAAACTTTAGTCAAAAAATCCAAAAAGGACCTCGTTATGAGTAGAGATGCAGCGAATTTAAAATCTGCCTGTGAAGTGAACGCAAAGTGGCCACTTCGTGTTGGCACTTTGCTACGCAGAATAGCCCCTAGGAAAGGCTCACTTTGCCTTGTTATTATTACTTTGCATTGTCATTCCACTTTAAATGCAAAGTAAGGTGGAGTGACAACAATATTGGTAGCTCCACACCCACTCAGTCACCAGAATTAATGTGCATCCCCAAAGCGCTACTGTCTTGTGTCCAGAAAACTACCCAGTGCTGACGAAGTGAAATGAGAGCATAACAAGAAATGCAAAGTCTCCCAGAATTAATGGTGCACTCAGTCATGCTTGCAGTGGTCACACACAGAGTTACCAGAATTAATGTGCATCCCCAAATGCTACTGTCTTGTGTCCAGAAAATTCCCAGTGCTGATGAAGTGAAATGAGAGCTTTAACAAGAAATGCAGTCTCCCAGAATGAATGGTGCACTGCAAACGCACAGAGAGATTAAGATTGCATCATGCACTCAAGGGATGCAAACAAAAGGCACGACAACACCTAACTAGCAGTACACACAAATCACAAATCCAAATCTGGAAAGGAATACATTTTGCCAGTTGGGGATTAGTGCACGGCAGTAATAATCCACTACCAGTAAAGATACCACAAAGCAGTATAAAAATTCATGCAGGTGCTGATAAGCAGATTCACACTGCTGCAATTACTCTATGGCACAATAAAAGGTGTCTGAATAATGGCATGCATCGCACACACACTCATACACACACTACAAGTAATGTGTAGCAAATTGAAAACCTTTAGTAATATAACCAAATGTTTTAAACACACAAATTATACATTGCTGTGCCACAGCAATCAGCAAAAAAATGTCAAGAATTACTGAAAATATTACTGTGTGTACATTAACACAGTTATTCAAGTAAAATATAACCAAAACAGAAAGACTGCCTTTTCTCCCAGTTAATGTATCTACACCACAACTACGCCCCTCCCCCAAGGCACATTTCACAGTACACAGACTGACTGTTCTAAATTAACATTCAAAATCCACACAACAATAATCACTCAATGATATGAGCACAGAAGGGTTTCCTACAATCGACTGAGTAAATTTTGAGCAAAGAAATGACTAAAAAGGCATTTTAAGCAGTTTTAGAGTTTTGAATGGCAGAGCTCTGAAAGCAGATTGTCTCCAGCTACAACTACACACACTACCCAGGCCAGAACTGAGGCTGTGCAGAACAATCTAGAGCCCATGTGACCAGCAATCCCATGAATGACTGCAGAATTTCATTTGAGCTCAATTATAAGTCAGTTAGGTGAATTACATTGATTTCAATGTACTTCACCTTAAAATTGGTGGAGAAGTGGTTTGGGGAAGGTGTAATAATGTAAAGTCATTGGTTTCAATGGACTTCTGTTCATTATGAAGCTGAAGTGCTCCACTACATTGTGAGTACTCCCATGGATTCTGTATTTCTCCATAGTACTGTAACTCACATGCTGTATAGGAAGGAATGTGAATGCCTTTGGCTATATTTCCCCAATGAGCTGCAGCACAAGACTCCCTGACTTACAAACACATATTAATGAGTACAATGGTGGGGTGGTGAAGCCTGAGAGATACTAAAAACAGGCTTACAATAAATCCAAGTAACTAGTAAAAATATAAAAATATGTAAAAATTAATGTTGTGATTCATGATGTGATCGGAATCATGATTTGTGACTCCATTTGTGACTGTGATAATGAAGAACGTGATTCAGTGTCGATGGTGTGAATTAACCAGTATGAAACTGTATTGGGAACGCCAATGCCTAGGACTGTACTTCCCTTGAGCTGTAGCTTAAAACTCCCGACTTAAAAACATATATCAATGAGTACAATGGTGGGGTGGTGAAGCCTGGAAAGATACTACAAACAGGCTTACAATACATCCAAGTAACTAGAAATAAATTAATGTTGTGATTGCTAACGTGATCGTGAATCGTGATTTGTGACTGCATTTGTGACCGTGATGATGAAGAACGTGATTTGTATCATGAGTGACTCGTGATGATGGTCCTGACTTTAAAATGCATATTAATGAGTACAATGTTCATGCAGAATTATGCACCACACCTGTCCAGTACTCTGAAGGGAAGGCAAAGAAACAACTGTGACTTAAGTTACAGATGGAGATTGGGCCCTAAAGAGATGCAAATGCACAGACAGATTAGATTGCGCTGTGCACTGAAGAGATGCAGACACAAAGACAGAACACCTAACCAGTGCTTACCATCAGAAATTCAAAACTGAAAAGAATACCTTGCCGGCTGGGGTGGCTGCGGGGCAGTGTACTGCACTGTTGCAGTAACAGTCACTAGTACTAGTACCAGTAAAGATACCACAAAGAAGTACAAAATCACATGGCTGCAGTGGACAGCAGCTTCACATTGCTTAAATTATTATGTGGCACAATAAAAGGTGTCTGATTTGATGACATGCGTCACACACACTCATAGCAAATTGAAAATGTCAGTAATATAACCAAATATTTTAAACAAACTAAAATTATGCACAGCTGCAGCAACAGTCACTAGTACTAGTACCAGTAAAGATAGCACAAAGAAGTACAAAAATCACACAGCTGCAGTGGATAGCAGGTTCACATTGCTGAAATTATTATGTGGCACAATAAAAGGTGTCTGATTTGATGACACGCATCACACACACACATACTCACACACACTAAGTAATGCATAGCAAATTGAAAACTTCAGTTATATAACCACATATTTTAAACAAACTAAAATTATGCACCACTGCACCACAACAATCAGCAAAAAAACGGCAAGAAATATTGAAAATATTACTGAGTGTACATTAACACACTTACTCAAGAAAAATATCACCAAAACAGAAAGCACTGTCTTTTTCTCCAAGTTACTCTACCTACACCACACTTCCACTGTCTCTCAGTACACAGATTAAATGTTGTACATTAACATTCAAAATCCATATACAAACAATAACGCTCGATGATATGAGCACAGGAGGGTTTTCTATAATCGATTAACTAAAGTTTCAGCAAAAAATGACTCAGAAAGGCTTTTTTAACAGCTTTTAGAAGGTTTGAGTTGCAGAGAGGTCTCAGAGCAGATTGTCTCCTACAGCTTCCTACACATACTACCCCAAACTGGGGCTGTGCAGAACAATCTAGAGCCCATGTGACCTGAAATCCCATGAATCACTGCAAAATTCACCTTTGGAGCTTAAAAACAAGGTGAAGTGAGGTGAAGTACATTGTTTTCAATGTACTTCACCTTAGGAATTGGTGGAGTAGCGGTTTGGGAAGGCGGAGTAATGTAAAGTCATTGTTTTCAATGGACTTCATGTTACCCATTATAACACGAAGTACTCCACTTCACATTGCGGAGCACTCCGCGAATTCACCTTCACTACACAAATCATTTCGCAGAGAGAATTGGGGCCAGTTCGCCCATCGCTAGTTACGAGTCTTTGTTGTACAGTTTCTACGCACGGTCGTAACTTTGCCAATTCTTTATATTTTCACTTCAGATTTTAAACATTGCCAATTTTTCACACCTCCTTATGAACAGTACAGTTGTCATTTTTCACACCCTGCCCAAAATGTGGTTTCACACCTGTGGCATAGAATGGCATGGTCACTGTGTGAAATCAACTTTCACAATGGAGTAATGAAATCACAGTGCCACTGTTCATGAGGCGAGGTCCCCAAAAGGCCATGTTGAAAATTTGGTGAGAAAATTCCTAAAAATGCCTGAGTTACATGTGCCCATTGAATTTATTCTATGCACATGCATAACTTTAATACTTTCAATATTTTGGCACCAGATTTTCAACATAGCCATTTTTTATGAACATACGAACATATGAAATTTGCCAGCAGATAAAGGCCTAGAGGTCTATCAAGTCTACTCAAATGTACAGTTAGCACCCCTTATTCTGAAGCTGCCCCTCCCTTCCACTCTTCTCCTTCATTGACCCTCCCCCTTGTCCTGTCCCATTCCCTTTTGAACAAGTCCACTGTTCTACTGGATACCACTTCTGCATGTAGTACCTTCCACCCAGCCACCACCCTATCTGTAAAAAAGTGTCTCCTCATCTCCCTTCTGAACCTTCCTCCCTCCAGTCTCATATCATGGCCCCTGGTGTTCCTCCCCTCACTTACTTTGAACAGACCCTCTGTACCTGTCTTTTTATTCCTTTCATGTACTTAAAGGTTTCAATCATGTCCCCCCATCCCTCCTCTCCTCCAGTGAGTACATGTTCAACTCCCTCAGCCTCCTCTCGTATGATAAGTCCCCCAGCCCCTTGATCATCTTTGTTGCCCTGCGCTGCACCCCCTCCAGTAACTTAATGTACCTCTTCAGATACGAGTGCCAGTACTGCACGCAATACTCCAGGTGTGGTCTAACTAATGACCTATACAGTAGCAGAATCACGTCCTCCCTCCTAGAGGATATAATCCTTGCAATACAACCCAGCATTTTGTTGGCCTTTGCAGCTGCCTTCCTACATTGTACTGAGTTGTTCATTGACCCTGTAATGAGCACCCCCAGATCCTCTTCTCCTCCTCTGTCTGAGCTAGCTGCATTCCCCCAGCTGGTAACTCCTCCTTGGGTTCTTCATCCTAAAATGCAGCACCTTGCACTTTTTGGCATTAAACCCCAGTTGCCAGGTGTATGACCAGGTTTCAAGCTTTGTCAGATCATCCTGCAACCCCTGTCATCCCCCTAGGTCATCCACCACTGCTCCTACCATGGTATCATCAGCAAACAGACTGATCTTGCTCTTGATGTCCAATGATATGTCTGCAATGAATATCCCAAACAACACTGGTCCCAACACCGAGCCCTGTGGAACACTGCTCACCACTATCCTTGGGTGTGAGAGCTCACCACCACCACCCTCTGTTGCCTTCCCTGAAGCCAGTTTCCTACCCATCTCACCAGCTTTGCACATGCCCCTGTGCCTACTAACTTACTTCCCAGCCTTCCATGCAGCACTGAGTCGAATGCCTGACTGAAGTCCAGATACAGGACATCCACTGCATTGCCCCTGTCTAGTTGCCTAGTTGCCCAGTCATAGAACTCCACCAGGTTGGTTTGCCAGAATCTGCATCATATGAAGCCATGCTGTCTGCTGTCCTGTAGTCCTTGACCTCTAGGAGGGCCACCAGCCTTTCCTTCAGGATAGTCTCCATTAGCTTACCCACGATAGATGTGAGGGCTCACTGGTCTGTAGTTTCCTGGTTCATCCTTAGGGCCACTTTTGTGGAGGGGAACCACATGAGCCATCCTCCACTCCTGAGGTACACACCCCGAATGTAGTGAGGCACTAAATAGGTCTGTCAAAGGTCCTGCAAGGACCGCTGCCAGATCCTTCAGTACCCTGGGGTGGATGCCATCTGGGCTTGGTGCCTTATCCACCCTCAGTGCCTTCAAACCTTCCTGAACTCTGCCTTCCATGATTTCCCATCTGTCACCCCTTCCCCCCCATTTCTGCCATTTCTCCCCCCTTGGGTGTCACACTCCTCTTCTCTCTAGTAAATACTGAGCAGAAGCACTCATTTGCACCTCTGCTTCCACCCAACCCCTCCTTCCTAATCCTTACTATGTGGCCCTTACAGCTCCTTTCTCCATGATGTACCTAAAGAAGTCCTTCTCCCCTTCTTAATGCCTTGTGCCAGACTGAGTTCTGTAGATGCCTTGGCTCCCTTACTGCCTTGTCACCTCCTTCGATTCCACTGGCACTCTCCTGTCCTCCCTTCTCCCTGTTTTCTTGTACCTTAAGGCAGCTCTTTTCCTCCTTACCTTTTCCATGACCTTCTTGCTCAACCAGCTTGGTTTCTCAGCCCCAGCCTTCTTGCTCTGGGCCTTGCAGCAGGTTTTGTTGCCTCCACTATCCCCAGCTTTATGAGCTCCCACATCTGGTTAGTATCCATACTAGATTGAATTCTGGCCAGGTACCCTTTACCACTTCCCCATCCTCCCAAAGTCAGCCCTCCTAAGTCCAGCACACTTATGCCAAATTACACCTTCCTTGCCCATATCCAATGTGAGCCATACTGAGTGGTGGTCACCCTCGACAGTGGTTCCTCCACTGTAAGTTCTCTCACAAAGTCCCCATTTGCCAGCACAAGGTCAAGGGTATTCCCAACCTGGTTGGTTCACTGACCATTTGCAGCAGGAAGCTGTCCTGGAAGACATCCTGCAGTACCTGTTCCCTTCTGTTCCTGGTTGTTGGGGTACTCCAGTCCACTCCTGGCATGTTGAAGTCCCCCATAATCACCACACTACACTTCTCACAGGTCCTCCTGATCTGTCTCACTAGTTCCCTGTCTAACTCCTCTGTCTGAGATGGCGGTCTGTACACCACTCCCATTCTAAGAATCCTATTCTTGGAATCCTGGATTTGCATCCAAATTAACTCTGTACTACCCTCCTCCCCTTCCTCCCTTACACACTTCAGTCCTTCCTTCACATATAGTGTCACACCCCCTCCTTTCCCAATCACCCTGTCCCTACAAAATAACCTGTACCCTGGTACAGACAGGTCCCAGTCATTGTATTGATGGCCCATGTTTCTGTGATGGCTGCAATATCCACCTCTCCCTCTGCCATGAGCACCTGTAACTCTGCAGCTTTCCTCCCAAGGCTCCTAGCATTAAGGGTAACCACCTTCCACCCTTCCCCCCTCCCATCCTGCCCTCCTTTACTAGCATCACCAATAGTACTTGCCATTTGTCCTTTGTCACTGTTATGGGGGGTAAACTCATATGGTTTCCCAACCTGTGGTCTCTGCATGTCTTTTGCCCAATTGCCACCCCCGCCTCCTAGTTTAAATTCCTACTCCTCTATGTACTCCTGCATCCTCTGTTTCAACACTTTATTTCCTCCTCACTCAAGTTTAGTTTGTCCTGGCATAGAGACTACTGTCCTCCTAGGTCCCTCCCCACACCTCCAACCGCACATACCCTTTAGCACAACACCAGGTTCTTAGCCATCTGTTAAATTCTCTATTCTCAGCTTTCTTGTTTTGCTTGCCTTAGGCACTGGAAGTATCTCCGAAAAGTTACTGATCTTTCTGCCCCTCATAATTGTCCTAGTTCCTCAAACCTCTCTGACTATATCTACTGTCTTGTCAGCCAGGTCATTTGTCCCAAGATGTATAATTAAATGAGGCTTGTCCCTACCCCTTCTAGCATATTTCAGAACAGATTGTCCCACCCTTTCCGCTGTCATTCCTGGCATGGCCTCCACCCAAATGTGACTATGACTCTCCCTCTTGCTATCCCACCTGACTCCTCTTAGTATTGAGTCCCCCAGCACTAAGATTCCACCACTCTTACTCCCTACTTGCTTCCATTCATCTCTCTCTCTCTCATTTCCAGCTCCTCTTCTTCCTCCTGCACATTTTCTCCCTTTGCCCCTGTTGCAATTCTCCCAGCAGAACTTCCCCCCTCTCCAGTTTGGTCCAGGCATTTATCAATTACTCCTCTACGTTCATCATTTCCCTCCTCCACCTTCTTCCTCTCCAGCAGTGCAAAATTATTTTCTGAAGACCCTTCACAAATGCCCGCTCCCTCTCTCTGCATAGTAATCTGTTCTCTCCTTTCCACTCCATGACTTTTGCCACTTCTTCACCTCTCCTCACAAGTCCCTATCTCCTCCTCCCACTTGTCTTTTGTCTCCCGACCTGGTTTCACTGGCAATCGTTCTTCCTGTCCTGGACCCCCTTGTCCCTGCTTCCCTTCTTATGACCCTCTCTTCACCACTGTTGGCTTAAATTGCCCTCCCTCATGTCCCATTCTTCCTCCCTCTAGTATTGGGCAAACCCACCTCCAGACTACCTTGCCTGTCTTAGTTCCTCCTGCAGACCCTCAATCTCCTTTCTGAGTTTCTCTATGTGGTTGCACACCAACATCCTCCCACACTCCAGGCAATTTTTAGAAAGATTGGTGCACTGCAGTTGTTGCAGCCTACCACCCTGCCCATTGCTGTCATTGCCCACCAGCGACCCTCCACCCTTCCAGATGCAGGATACTAAACACTCCCCTAAGTCTCCCCTCTCCCCATACCACTTCATGTTCATGTACATTGTTCATACCGCCTCATGAACAATACAGCTGTCCTTTTACTCATCCTGCCAAAAATGTGTTTTTCCACTCTGTGACACAGATTGGCATTGCATTTGTATAATTACATTTTGCCTTACATTTCACAATTTCTCTATACCAGGGTATATGAGGTAGGGTAATAAGATGGCCATGCTGACAATTGGATCAATACTGTTGGATGCATGGAAGCACAGGGCCAAGATGGCCATGTGCTTCCACACCTACAATACATACATATGCACATCTACAGAGGAACTAGAGCACAGGGTCCAAAGAACCACAGTAAAATAAGGATACTATAATACTATCTCAAAAACAAGGGAAATTCATTCCAAAAAAAACCCATTAATGCATCAGTTAGGGTTTCTATTACAGTAACAAAAGTCAGGAAGTTTTCACTTAGGGTTACCAACCCTACATCCCATCTTCCAGACACCAACAGGCATTGGGGTGTGCCTTGGGATCATTGCCCCTAACTCTCAATCCAGTCTCCTATACTGTACCATATCAGCTTGTTTATAAATGGAATGGGGTGAACGTTAGGGCTGATGACCCCAAGGCACACCCCGATACTTGTTGATGTGTGGAAGGCAGGAAGGTGGGTGTGGGGTGGTTGGTTTGGTAACCCTAAGTTTGAAGATATATATTTATTTATTTATTTATGTTATTTATTTGAGAAAATCAGAATTACAACCCTTTGGGTTGTGGACTTATTTCCAAAAGCTCCTCTTCAGATAATAGCAACAATCATATACAACAAAGTACAAGATGGTACAAGCATGTAAAGAGAAGCTGTGAACTTACAGCTAATGAAGGAATGCCAATACAAGCAGTAGCTAAGCAGTGGAGAATGACTCAGTCAGTGAACAGGCTAAAAAAATAAATATATAGATAGATAGATATATATATATATATATATATATATATATATATATATACACACACATATTACCCCGTGGCATTCTTCTAGTTTCTCCTGTATCCCTGGTGTCAGTGGCACCTCACACCAGCAAACTCTGATTTAGTGTGGTGATCATTATGGGTTAGTGGCGTTCCCCCTCATCCTCATGTAACAACCTGCAAAAGCAGAAAATGGGCCCTTGTTGTCATTTTTTTAGCCTGTGGAAAAAAAATGGTCCCTCACTGATCACCCCCACCCGAACTCCCACTGTGGACCCTCCTCACCACACACCCACAGATGTCCCCAACAACCCTCTCTCACCTCAGGATATCCCAGGATCAAGACCTGCTCCACCGATCAAAGACACATCTTGCTACCGAAACCGGTGACTGCAGTAAGAACTGAGGTAAATTCAATTCAATGTATTTCAATGAGGGGGGGGGTTAACTTTTGGCCATAACTCAGCTGTTTTTCATCCTTTTGACCCCAAATTTTCAACATGGCTGTTTGGGGATGTCACCTCATGAACAATATGACTATTGTTAGGCAACTCCCACCAGGAAAATGATTTTGTGGTCAGTTGGTGAAATCACTCTTCCAATGGGATGTGTATAATAATAGTCATATTGTTCCTGAAGTGAGGTCACAAGAAGGCTATGTAAAATTTGGCAATATGTAAAACAATGGCTGCATTATGAGCATTTGTTGTTAACTCACTATGCATGGTTGTAACTTTGAAATTTTCTATATTTTCACCACATATTTTCAGTATAGCCTCACCTCATGAATGTAACAGCTGTCATTTTTCAAATCCTGGCCAAAATGTATTTTCACACTCATGGAGCAAAATGATATTGAGGTTGCACAGAATTATGTTTTGGCAGGGATTTAAAAATGTTCTGTGCTGGGAACATGCGGTGAGGTCATAAGATGGCTATGTTGAAAATGTGGGGTAAAAATGAGTAAAAATTGCAGAGTTATGATCATTTGTCAATGTAGGGATGGGAGGGCAGGTTCAAACCATAACATAAGGATACTGTTACACTATCTTGATGGAGGGATGGAAGTGCAGAGTCCAAAGGACCCTATGCTCCCACCATAAAACAAGGATACTCTTATACTATCTCAAACAGTAAGGAAATAAATTGCAAAGAACTTTGTTAATGCATCAGTTAGGGTTAAAGCAACAAATAAGGGAAATGTGGCATTAGGGTTTCCAACCTTAATACCCCACCCCCACACCTTTCACAGATGGAGAGGCATTGGGGTTGTCGACCTTGACACTTACCCCATTCTCCTATGCTGCACCCACCAAGCTCATTTTCTAATGGAATGGGGTGAGTGTTAAGGGTGATAACCCCAATACCACCTCTGATGCCGCTTGTGGGGGTGGGGTGTTAGGTTCAGAAACCTTAATGCCACATTTCCCTACTTTTGTCCCTTTAACCCTGATGCATTAACAAAGTTTTTGCATATATATATTATATATATATATATATATATATATATATATATATATATATATATATATATATATATATATATATATAATTTATATATATATCAACACATGCATACATACATATATATATATATATACACATACACACACTTATATATACATTGCAAAAAACTGCATTAATGCATCAGTTAGGGTGAATACCGCAGTGACAAAAGCAGTGAAATGAGGCATTTGGGTTTCCAAACCTAACGCCCCACCCCTAGTATTCCCAACCCTACCACCCCATCCCATCCCCCAATCCTAAACTAAATTAATGTGAATGATTTAAACCCACACCTCCCACAATACAACAACCCCTTAAACAAACACAATTAAAGAATAAAACCCTATTTTAAATCTAATTAAGAAATGCAACATAAAAAACACACAATAAAAATAAATTCAAAATCCCCAATTAAATAAAGCTTCTAAATCACAACTAATTAACACTAACACTACCCCAAAAGAAACAAACGAATATCAAAAATCAAAATCACAAACCGTCTACTAAATGGCTACAGCACTGTAAGTCTTTAAATTATTATCCAGTGCACTGCATTGAACATTGAATATGTTCTTTAAGATGTTAGTTCACAAAAATGTGTAAGTCCATCCAAAGAGTTTTAAGATGAGGAGGAGTAGCTCTTACCATATCACCTCTTCCAAAATTAGTCCAAAATGTGGCCCCCTATCACAGCCACAATTACAGCTTCACCATGAGTTATTGATTTTAAAAATGAGGCCCTCTCACTGCCTCCTAGTATAAAGAAGTGAGATTACAGTACCTGTCGGAGTTCCAACAAAAGAGAAGCAGGAATAATTAACCCTAGGAGTTCTCAGTCAGAAGTCCTCTTGAATTACACCAGTGAGAGAGCTGCAATTGATGTAGATACAGCCAGGTCCAAGCACAGCTCCAGGACAGGCACCCAAAGCCAGGAGAACTCCCCACTGAGTGCTAAAGGGACTTGCAGCTCTGAAGGTGGAGAAGATGATGGGACAAGACAGGATACACCTAATGGTACTAAAGGAACTCAGGAGGTTCAAGATACAACACCAATGACCTTATTCAATAGTTCACTGGAAACAGGTGTGGTTCCAGAGGACTGGAGAAGAGCAGACCCTCCACTTAGAAGTGGCAGCGTAGATGAGTCTAGCAATTTCAGACCAGTTAGTCTCACTTCATTGGAGGGGAACTTAAGGAAACCCTGTAAAAGGAAAGGCTAGAAGAGTAACTTGAATCCAATGGGCTGCAAAAAAAACCCACAAAATCAACATGGATTCACCTGGGGGAGGTCATGTGAGATGAATTGGAATGATTTTTTTTTTTACTGGGTGACCAGTGTACTAGATTGGGGAGGGCAGTGGACATGGCTTATTTGGCTTCATGGCTTCAATGGGGGATGGAACAGGGAAGGGGAAGGTCACTGAGGGGTGAGGGGAGGTGGGCAGCTGCAGTATAAGGGCTACTAGCAGCACAATCAAGCAAATTTGATAAACCATAAGGCCTTTATCTGCTGGCAATTTCATACATTCGTATCTGCATTTTAGCAAAGCCTTCGACACTCTGCACACAGAAGACTAATAAATAAATTTAGCAGCCCTAGGGTAGGATCCAAAGGGGTGAACTGGGTTAAAACTGGTTAAATGTTACTAGGGAAGTTTTTACAAGGACCTGGACTAGCCATGCTGGAGCAAACCAAGGAAAAGCTAACAGGAAATGACATTAGTCTGTGTAAATCTCAGTCAGGCCAAAGCATTCCATCCAGAACCAACTAAAAACTGCTAAGGCCCAATATTCTATATTTCTTATATAAAGCATGAAAAAGCAGGCAGTTCATAGCTCAGCTTGGCATGGAGTCATAATGTTGTGGTCAAAACTCTGCACATCAAGAATGCTGCACGCAAATCAGCGTGGTAAAAATAAGGTTGGCACAACATACCAACCAGAAAACAACAGTGCACATCAGAGTGTTATCTTTGTTTTTGAAGGGGAGGGTTCCACCCCACGCACCCCATGACATGGGGGGGCTTCACCACCCAAACCCCACAGATTTATTATACTCACCTGAGGGGGGGTAGTGGACATCAAGGAATGAAGAAATTGTGGAGTGGGGCAAAACTGTGCTTTGTGCAAAAAAAAAGGCAGCATTACAGTGGGACCTTGAAGAACTGAACCACAGCCCCAGGTCCCCGATGCCACCAGAGGCAGGTGCTCTAGCTACTCCACCAGGGGAGCTGCTTGACCAGACAGCACCCCAGCAGTGTCCCTCACTTTCCCACATGGAAGCATACAGTGACAGGAGTAGATGTTCTTACCACATGCTGTAAAAACCCAAGTCACTGTGCAGCCATTCACACTATTTCATGCACAGTATTCTATGCTCAGTTTACTCAATGTTATAGTGACCTGGTACCGCTTAGCTTATGTCAGCTAAAGGTCACCTAAATGAAGAATTACATGATAACTTGTAGTATTTTTTCTAATCATGTAACACCATTTATTCTGCTATACAGTATATAAATGCAAAATATTCCTAATCAAATACACCATCTATTCTAACCACAATAACTCCTATCTTAGCCACAGGAAAAGATAACACCTCTCTACCTATGAGATGCTAAAATAACAATGTTTTCCTTTCCACTTATTTACTAGAAATTATGAGACCATTTCTCAACATAACCACTAGTTGCAAACTCCATGCTCCCTCTTTGGGTAACACCAGCCTGAAAGCTCCCTAAAACAAACTATAAATATCCTAGTCCTTTGCAAGTGGTATGACACCCAGAGACAAGCTCTGGAACATGTATGCCATGTAAATTAGTCTCAGGAGGTCTTGTTTGACATTGCTGATGGGTAACAGAGAGGGTAAGAAATAAAATAAGATCTTAGCTTCTAGCTTCTGACAGTCTTACATGCAAAACTTTTTATAATCAGGTCAATGGGCTGATTTAGGTTATACTTTTGGGGGAATGCTTTGCTCTAGTCTATGTTATATGTATTCAGGATCAGATAGAATAAACATTTTATGATAGAAATATTAGGATGCAATGTGTGGATTGTCTGTTAGGCTAACACTTGAGGCGGATAAGCAGGTTCATATACTGTATTATGGCCACTTATATACTATGACTAGCACCTCAGAATGTAAGTCTGAAACAGCTGGTTCATGAAATGGTTATTTTGTTTCTTATTGTTTTATTGATACAAAATAATAATTCTGTTTATTGCTTCTATTAGATAAATGATTGGATATCTTTTATTACATGTATTGCTGTCAATCTTGTCTATGAGACTTGAACATGTATTTATTCATTTATTTATTTATTTATTTATTTATTTCGTTAGTTAATTAGTTAGTTAGTTTTTGTTGACTGGGTAGGTACACAAGACAAATTAATGCCTATTTTCAGGCACGACCTGGAAGGATTACAACATAATAATAATGCAATGAGTGCTGTGTAACAATAAAACAATACAGATACAATGAAAGCAGCGTATCAGTAAAGCAACAAGATTAGGCATGTACTCAGCAATCAAACCAGTAATAGAGAGTATCAGAATTAACAACAATAGATATTAACATAGAATATAAATGACAGTGTTACTGAACAGAAGACATCAAATTTCCAACATAACAGAGGTTGATATAAACATCAGATTAGAAGATACTGGGTGTCAGGTACAGGAACAGGTGCAATAGTCAATGGAAATAAGGTGATTGTGGATCTCATCTTTAAATTAGTTAGTGATAAGCTTAATAAAGACCAACCGAACCACTCAAGAATGCATCAGCTTTGGACATTGTAAATGTAAACATAGAGTTCTCATGTTTGTCATATGAACTCTGGTATGAGAATTGGTTTTGGTGCCAGGTCTGGTTCTGCTTCTAGTTTTGGTTCTGGTTCTGGTACCGGTACTGGCTCCATTGACAATAATGGCACCCAAATAGTTCTTAATACTGAATAATCTGAATGATAATCTGGTTGTTCACAGGCAGTTGGTAGGATTAGGTCTTAGTGCAGGAGTCCTAAATGAATAATAAAAAGGCCTGAGTAAGAGTTAAACAATTTAAGATGTGCACCATTAATCCTGCCATTACATTCACTGCACCCAACCCCAAATACCTCCCCTACTCCACAGGTGGCACTACAGTGCTTTCTGCAATTATTCTTTTTCATGTCCCTCAGATGCAACTGTTGTGTTCAGTTGTCTGCATTAATTCTGCCCACTGTTGCTCCCAGGTGCAATTGTTGTGTTCAACTGTCTGCATGTATTATGATCCAGAAGCAAATGATTTGATACCTTTTAATGGACCAACATAGATGTAACAAGAACAAAGTGCTCTAGCTTTCGGACCAACCAGTCCTTCTTCAGAAGCTCATGGCAGTTGTTTGGAAAATACAATACTTATAACAGCTAGATAATGCAGAGAAAAACAGAAAAAAATCCCCATTGGTTTAAAATACTCATTAAAAAAACAGATGATGTCAGACAAGTTTAACAGTACAATACTGCCTCAGTCCGAATGAACCTGGTTCAGATGTTCCTGGTGCAAGACATATAAGGAATCTTACTGCACATAAATTTAATTGACATAAGATAACACTGCAGAAGCAGATAACTCCCAAATCAAGCCATGAGTGCCACAGTCAGTATAAGGATGTGATTACTGAAAGGCAACCCCACCCAGCTTTAAAGACAGACTGAGATAGTTATAGGGCTCATGAAATTACAATGTATGCATTAAAGACAAGAATTACCAGTAAAGTTGTCTAAAAACATCAGTGCTCACTGTGTGATGTGTAAACCTAGCTGGACTTGCCACCCAGCTGTATTCTCAAGCTAAATAGAAGGCCCAAGAGATTACAAAACCTCAGGACTATATACATGATAATTAAAATATAAATAGATAATATTAGTGTTAAGCAAAAACTCTAGTCGAGGAACCTCAAGGAGTTCAGACCATGCAGCCTGATATGTACTGATGTCAATATATACTGAGAATGTAGCAACTTCATGTACCACAAGTGTCTAGGGAATCTGAAAAGAGATAAAATGTAATTTATCTCCTCCTGTTCATACAAACAATACAACCTAACCCACCCCACATCACAATAATGTGGGTGAGGAGATACATAGCTAAACGAGATGTAGTCTCTCTCTCTCTATCCCCACCCTCCTTTCTCTCTCTCTCTCCCAGACAGACCCACACATACATACACACACACACACACACACACACACACACACACACACTCTCAATCCCTCTCCTAGTGAACCTATATTAACTTCAGTCACTGTAATTGTTCCCCAAAGGAATGCAACTTGTCATGAAATCCTGAGTAAAGTACTATAATATAAGCCTAATGTAAAAAGATATGTGCAGGACCCCCAAGCAAATGAGATCACACATCCCAATATGTACAGAGTTACAAAATTATATATAACAGTATAAGATAACACTCCTGTATGTACACTAGCAGGCTGGGTAATCTGAATATGGTGCAATGGAATCAATCCCCCACCCCCCACCCCCACAGGCAAAGATAAAAGTAAGAAGAAATTCTTTATGTGTGTGAAATAAAATAGTAACACATTATAACTCCATATAGCTAAATAGAGACTTACCTCAATGACAGCAAGCCCCACATCTGTTATATCACATACTACAGCGATACCCACACACATGCATACATACATGCATCCACATCTCACATATGCTGAAGTCCTATAATATGTCAGTTTGAAGAAGAAAAGGTCTGTGAATGTTAGTTTCTGTAGTGTCCCATTAAGCCAATATCCAAGTTCATCCCATCTGCTACCATATTGAGATGGTAAGATAACTTTAATCTCAAAAGCTCGCCTCTGTTGTGTGTTTTGAGATTTCCTTTAAGACCATTACTGACATATCTGAGACTGAGTGGTCAGGCTGGGAGAAGTGATGCCCCACTGGTTTGTCAGTCTTCCTTGCTGTAATAGTATGTCTGTGTGAGTTCATCCTAGTGCGGAGCTGTTGGCGTGTCTCTCCTACATAACCTGTTTGTGGACATCTCTTGCACTGAATGAAATAAACAACATATCGTGACTTGCATGTATAACTCCCATGCACCTGGAATTGTCTGTTTTGAGATGTAACCACACAGTCTGAGGTAGAAATGAGCCTACAGGTCTTGCAGGGGCGTTGATTGCAGGGTCGTAGCCATTGTGTGACATGGTATTCTGTTCCGTGAAAGTTTGCTCCTCAATAATTAGGCTGGATAGATTTGAGTTGTTTAAAAGATAGTAGTGGAGTTCCTGAAAATACAATTAAGGGTGTCATCCTCACTAAATATTGGGTGGAGATCTTTAATAATCTTATGCAGACGTTCAAGGTCTGGATGATATGTGACTACCAAGGGTATTCTTTCTGTAGCTGTCTTTTCTTTATATTGAAGTAGTTGTTGTCTTGGTACTTGCATTGCCCGTTCTGTTATCCTGTCAATTTCCTGGAAGAGTGTCCCTGCTCCATAAAGGTGTTTTTCAACATAGCTAAATGGTATCTCTGTCATCCTCATTTGAACAAATACGTTGACAACGAAGGGCTTGACTGTATATGACAGATTTTTTGTATGGTTAGGTGATTACTTTTCCTGTGCAGGTATCTCTGTCTGTCTGTTGGCTTCCTGTAAATACATGTATGTAAGGTTCCATCCTTAATGATGACTGTGGTGTCCAGAAAGTTAACCTTGGTGGTAGAGTACCCAAGGTAAGCTTTATAGTAGGGTGAGATTATTAAGTTTGTGATGAAAATCTTGAGTGCATCTGTGCCTTCCGTCCAGATGATAAACAAATCATCAATGTAACGGAAATAAGCCAGTGGTTTGTGGGATACTGCCTTAAAAATCCTCCTCCAAGTCAGCCATAAAGAGGTTAGCATACTGTGGAGCCATTTTGGTGCCCATTGCTGTTCTATAGTTTGAACATAATGTTTACCATTGAAGTTGAAGTTGTTATGTGTCAAAATGAATTCCATAAGTTCCCCACCACCCAGGGTTGATGTTTTGGTCAGGTCCTTTCTCATGTATGTATTTAAGGCATGCTGCAATGCCATCTGTGTGTGGAATATTAGTGTAGAGGATGTTACATCCATTGTCACTAAAATGGCATCAGGTGGTAAATCCTTATAACCAGAAAGTACACGCAACAAGTGTGTAGTGTCCTGGATATAACTGTCTTTTCCATAACCAGCGGTTTCAAATGGTCTCTACAAACCCTGAGATCCCTCAGTCAGGGTACCATTACCAGAGACTATGGGTCTCCTGGATTGCCAGGTTTATGTATTTTAGGCAGCATGTAGAATGTCCCTGGCTTTGGTTCAGCAGGAATGAGGTGAACTAGTTTATTTTGGACATGGTCAGGAAAAGTTTTAATTAAGTCACATAGTTCATCTTTATATCTTGTAGTGGGGTCACTCTCCAGTTCTCTGTAGTATGTAAGATCTGTTAGCTGTCTATTAGCTTCAGTAATATAATCCTCTGTTTAAAATCACCACTGCAGAACCTTTATCAGCTTTTTGATGACAATGTTGTGGTTTGATTTCAGTGTCCCTATAGCTCGCCGCTCCAGTGGAGAGAGGTTATAATGGGTTTGTTTTGCCTGGTAAGGATCTGACCACTGACTTGTTGGCGGAAACAATTAATATAATTGTTCTAGTTTTTGTTACGCCCACTTGAGGGGTAAA
This sequence comes from Neoceratodus forsteri, assembly GCA_016271365.2. Classification (NCBI taxonomy): domain Eukaryota; kingdom Metazoa; phylum Chordata; order Ceratodontiformes; family Ceratodontidae; genus Neoceratodus; species Neoceratodus forsteri. The sequence goes on along the minus strand of CM057452.1, from coordinate 628,121,653 downwards.
ATCAGATTCCTTTTCTTATCCATTACATTATTGCTGTTTGCACTGTCTTCACTACCAGTGATTTCTTCCCTGAAAGAATTCTTTAAGTCTCAATCTACGGAAGTACTCCTCTAGTTCACCACAAAACAGTATGTTATCCAGTGGTTTTGTTGGGCAGAAAGTGAGCCTTTGAAAGTACATTCAGTTCTCCAGTAGTCAGTGTGTGGTTGGACAAATTAACAACTGAAAGGTGCCCATCAGTATTGTGTAGTTGTTCAGTGACTCCATTGTGTGCTTATGGTTGTTAGGAAGTATGGTATGTTGAAGGGCATCTAATTTCCTATTTTTCACAAGCATGGCTTTTCTTAAGGTCCTTTGGTAGTTAATGTGTATCTCTCGCAAGATGTCTTGAATAGGTTCCCAGACACCCTTTCCAGAGTGGTTACAATTTCAGCAAACTTTGTTAAGAACAACTTTTTAGCATATGACATGTGAATCCTGTGATTTCTCAGTTTCTCAGAGGTCCTATGACAAAGTTGTTCTGCATAAATAGAATTGTTTGTATTTTTAATGGATTCCAAATAGTAAGACCTTTAGGGATAATGTTTCTCCTCTTGCACTGGGTTAGAAAATAGATGTCACTGTTCAGCCGTGCCAATTTCTTCTTGATGTTATGTAACTGCCATATTGTATGCATGTATTATGGTCACTGTTGCCCCCCAATGCAACTGCAGTGTTAACCTGCCTGCATTTAGTCTCTCCATTGCAGATCCTGCATCACAAATGACATTACAGTGTTGCACTATCTGCATTTATTCAGTCCCGTGTTCCCCCGGGTACAACTGTTGTGCTTAACTTTTTAAACTGCATTTTTGTCTCTTAATCCGAACCCACCCTCCCTTACCTAAATTGGTGCTGTGGTGTTTGGCTCTCTGCATTTGGGCAGAGTTACACCTTTGGAAATGCTTACATTTGCTTCACTGCAATCCCCCCCATCTTTGAACCCTCCGAGCTGTATACCTTTTCTTCACTGCACTCCCCCCAACAGCTTACAAACTGCTCATACTAGATCAAACAGAGTTGCATTGGGTCCAATTTAGTCGATTAATTGATAAAATAATGACCTTTAGTGCAATAAAGGAAGAAATGATTAAATGAATGAGAGCTGGATGACATTGTCCACCTAGGGACAAATGACCTGTTTAAGAAAGGGTTCTGAACAGTGCAGGAAGAGTTTGTGGAGTTGGGGAGGGGCCTTAGACAAGTAGCATGCATGGTAACCTTCTTGGAGGTGCTGCCTGTCTATGGCGTAGGTAAGTCTAGGGTGCTCCACACCAGGGGATTCAATCAGTGGTTGAAAAACTGGTGCAGAGCTCAGGGATTTGGCTTCATTGGGGCTGGGGGTCCACCTGGAGTGATGCAGGCCTATACTGGTGCGATGATCTGCATCTGTCCAGGAGGGGAACCAGGATCCTATGTGATAGGTTTAAATGCTTTATTGGTGAGCATTTAAACTAGATAAGGGGGAAGGCACTGGAAAGGAGCAGGAAAATCATTGCCCCCACAAAATATCAGGGTAGTAAGTGAGGTAAACACCAAGATAGAGATGTCGATAGGGAGAAGGGCAGGGGTAAATGGAGAAAGTGACAAAGACAATAAGGACAGGGATGGGGCAAAAATGGGTAAGGCCATCAGGAAATGGAGGGTAATGAGTACCAATGCCCATAGTCTGGGCAACAAGCTCCCTGAACTGGTGGCCACGATGGAAGAGGGATGCCTGGATAATGTAGCAGTCACAGAAACATGGTACACAGAGAACTATGACTGGGATGTTAACATACCAGGGTACACAACCTACAGGAGAGACAGAGAGGGGAGAAGAGGGGGAGGAGTAGCTCTCTATGTAAGGGAAGTGATAAAAGCAACTGAACAAAAGAGTAAACAGGGAGGAAAGGTGGCACTGTGGGTCACCTTAGAGACTGGAAATGGCACCACAGTCCACACAGGGGTTGTATACAGACCCCCATGTCAGGGGGAGGGAATGGACAAGGATATGATAGAAGGCATCTTTAGGATGGTAGAGAAAGGGGAGATATTGTTGATGGGAGACCTGAACATGCCAGATGTTAACTGGAGCACCTTTGCTGCAGCCACATCCAAGAGCAGGGTCATTCTCGATGCCCTACAGGTGGCATGCCTCAAGCAGCTAGTTTTGGAACCCACTCATGAGGGAGCAATCTTAGACCTTATACTCTCAAATGGGGACAGTGAGAGAATCTCAGATCTAGAAGTGGGTAGCCATCTGGGAACAAGTGACCACCAAACAAACAGTGTGGTTCATGCTAAACTCAGCTACAGAGTCAAGCCATAATCAAGGGAGGGTACTGGACTTCAGGAGGGCTGACTTTGGCAAGATGGGAGAGTGCCTTAGAAAAGCACCGGCAAACAGGCTAGAATGACGGGTGAAGTAACAATGGGAAAACATCAAAACTGCCATCACAGAGTCAACAAGCCTTTGTGTCAAGCAAATAAACATATCAAAATAAAAGAAAAAGCCACTATGGTTCTCAGAAGAGGTGGTGGGGAAGGTCAGGGAGAAAAAGATAGCATTCAGGAAGTACAAAGAAACAAAGAAGGAGCAGGACAGATAGCTGTACCAGTTAAGACAGAAGGAAGCAGGGAGGGAAGTCAGAATAGCAAAGGCCCAAACTGAGGAAAAGATTGCCAACTCAGCTAAGAAGGGGGATAAAACCTTTTATAGGTACATCAGGGAGCATAGAAAGACAAAGGGAGGGATAGTGAGGCTGAATAGAATGGACGGTGGTTGGGCAGAGAGGGACAGTGAAAAAGCAGGGATACTGAATTAATATTTCTACTCAGTAGTCACAAAAGAAGAGGAGGAGGGGGAGATGCCTAATTCAATTAATAGAAGCACTCTGGATAGGGGGGTCGATCCCAGTCCTTTCACAGAAGAAAAGGTTTTGAAAGATCTCCTAAAACTGAAGGTGGACAAAGCAATGGGGCCTGTTGGAATTCACCCCAGAATTTCTAAAAGGATTAAGGGGAGAATTAGTGAAACCACTGACTACCCTTTTTAACAAATCATGGGAGGATGGTGTGGTACCTGAGGACTGGAGGAAAGTTTGTGTGATTCCTCTTCACAAAAGTGGGACCAAGACAGAGGCAGAAAACTACAGACCTGTCAGTTTGACCTCTGTGGTAAAGGAAGTGATGGAATGACTTCTGATGGAAAGGATTGTTGAGCACCTAAAGGCCAGTGGGGCACAGGATCCAAGGCAGCATGGGTTCACAGTAGGAAGGTCATGTCAGATGACTCTAATTGATTTCTTTGACTGGGTGACCAAAGTAGTAGACCAGGAGGGGCTGTGAACATGGCCTACCTAGACTTTAGCAAGGCATTTACACAGTCCCACACAAAGATTAATGGTCAAATTAACCAGCCTGGGAGTGGGTCCCAGGGTGGTAGCCTGGCAAAACGTTGGCTGGACAACAGGACACAGATGGTAATTATAAATGGACTCCACTCTGAAGAAGAGGGTTATAGTTGGTTAACACAGAGTTCATTACTGGGTCCAGTCCTTTTAATGTCTTTATAAGTGACATTGCAGAGGGACTGGAAGGAAAGTATGCCTCTTTGCAGATGACACAAGATCTGCAACAGGATTGATACACAAGGAGGCATGGAAAGGATGAGAAGGGATTTGGCAAGGTTGGAGGAATGGTCAGAAGTATGGCAGCTTGGATTCAATGCAAAGAAGTGCAAAATATTGCACCTGTGAAACAAAAACCCAGGGGAAGATTACACAATGGGGGGAGGGAGGTAACAACAACAAAAAGGAAAGGGACCTGGGGTAATCATATCAGATGACCTTAAGGTTAGCAAGCAATGTGAGATGGCAGTAGGGAGGGCTGGGGATGCTGGGATGTATAGGAGAGGCATCACCAGGAGAAAACAGGAAGTTGTTATCCCTCTGTACAGACAGTTGGTGAGACCCCATCTGGAGTACTGTGTCCATTTCTGGAGACCCCATCTCCACATAGAGGCAGTCCAGAAGAGGCAATTAAATGGTGCAGGGTCTGCAAGAGAAGACATACAAGGAGGGACTAAAGGTGTTTAATATGTATACCCTTGAGGACAGGAGGGGAAGGGGGGTCATGATAGAAACTTTTAAATACCTAAGAGGAATCAACAAAGTCCAAGAGGGTAGCATCTTTCAGAAAAAGAAATGTGCAAGAACAAGGGGCCACAATTTTAAGATAGATGGGGGGCAGTTCAGGGGCAATGTGATGGAGTATTTTTTCACAGAGAGGGTGGTGGACACATGGAACAGCCTTCCTGAGGAGGTTGTGGGGTCTAAAACTGTGAGAGAATTCAAGAATGCATGGGACAGACATGAGGCGGTTTTTGTGCTGGGTAGGAAGAAATAGGCTGTTGATTAACTAGGATCTGCAGCTTATCCTGTAGGTAGAGTAATGGGCAGACTAGGTGGGCCAAGCAGTCCTTATCTGCCATCAAAAGGCACTTTTACACACAGGTTTTTAAAATGAAATGAGCGTTACCTGTGGCGCTGTTGTACTCTGTTACATTTTTAGGATCCCTTCTACACCCCGTGAGTTTTCCGGCAGCTCCCATGTCCATTTGTGTTTCTGCACCTCCACAGAACTTGCTGCTCTATTGCTGTTTGTGCACCGCTTCAGAATGGCTGTTTTACACAGCCTGACAAAACAGAACACAACGGTGCAAATCGCAAAAAGCAGAGATTGCGGTTTGGATGAACGTTCGCCTATGGAACGAAACAGATGCACTTTACACACAAGGGATGTAGCGGAATGCTGTTTCCGTAACAGTTATTCCATTACACAAACCTGTGTACAAAAGCACCTAAAGTCTATGTTTCTATGTTTCTGTAAGAGAAAACTGAACATAGCAGATTCAAAGGACTCTACTAGACATCACAATAGACTCACAAACCCCTCCCCACTTGAATTTCCAGACCAAGCCATAGGGGTGCCAAAAGCCACTGGCACTCCTGCTGTGGGGCACAATGATAAGAACTCCAGTGCAGGACATCAGATTGATCATCCAGTTTCTCTGTCACAAAAGTTACCCAAATAGATGATAAAGAACCTGAAATGGCCTGACTTCAACCTAATTTGCTATCTGAATTGCACAGCTTGAACTATGAGACTTGACAGATGAGGGTATAACAAAGAATACATAGTTTTACTATGTGATTTCACAAATGTGGCTAGGCAAGAAATGAATTATTCCAGGGACAGACAATATGCACAGATAAAAAAACATGTTGGACTAATTAAGCACATCACAAGAAAAAAAAGAAACACAACAAGCCAGACAGAAAGTTTAAACAGTAGACTTCTTAGATACTAATATCCCATAGGAATAATTTGTCTTACCAGTTAAAAGACAACATTACAGCCTTGACATCCTCCCAAAAGACAATAACACAACTCCAGAGAATAGTATTGCTGTTTAAATATAGCAGTTTATTAACCTTTACAGCAGATTAACAAAGCAACTTTATAAACAAAATAAAATAAAAGATAAATCTAAATCTACATCTGCCTCAAAGGAACAAACACATCTAGATTTGTCCAAAGAGGCAGTCAAAACAGTGTACTAAGCTCACTCAGAGATAAAGTCAAACCCTCTTCATTCAGTTCATATTAGGCTAAATTCATACTATGCAGACATTTCCCAAATCAAAATAATTTTACAGTTGCATAAACAGTTTTAATAACTATTACTCAGACATGTACTGTTTTCCAATCCAGTTAGGAAAGCTGTTGGAAAAATGGGTATCTTGTGAGACACCTTGATAAGTGATTCATTACTACACTTGAATGTAGCCCACAGGACAACCACTTACCTGCACTAATTGGGGGGGGGTCCCACAGCTAACGAACCTCCATCCATCACAATTGTTCTCTTTATTTGTTTGACAGATCCTATAAACAAGTGTTAAGATACTGACAGACCAGGAATTAGTATTGTAATACAGGAATTCCAGAATTGCAAAATCACTTAGGGCAAAGGTATTTTCTACTGGTTGCAGCATCTTAGACATCAGTAGTAGGGATCTGTGTCTTAAAAGGGCAATTGCTATGTTTGGTAGTCCACCTTAGATACTAGTACTTATTGACTTAAAGCAGAGCCCGAATTCCTTCACTCCTTTTTCCTACTTTTACTGTTATTTTTCTTTCTTTAAGTTTTCCTACTGTTTCCTACATCTCCATCTTAGGGTAATCTGTATCAGAGGCCATAATGGAGTGGGGGGTATGCATGTTGAGGTGAAATACAGTAGCATACAGATTAGCAAAGGAGACTTGCTATAAAGAGTTGACCACCTCTGTGGCCTGCATGCAACTCTCACAGTGGCATACCATTTCCTTTGATGGGACAATGGTATGGTACAGCCAACCTCCACACCTGAAGACCCCTATAATAAAGATGACCACCACAGTAACCTTTGAAGTCATCTGCAACAAGTAGCCCCAGGATCAACTCCTCCATCTGGGTTAGCACCTTATCTGAATGGGACACTCCTGTGATTTGAGTCAACTGGATCTGGAAGGACACAAGAAAGATTCCTTCTATTAACATGAGGGGTGTCTAAATTGAACAAACCCATCCAGGCACAAGAGGCTTACATGGTTTGGTCGATAACATCTCAACTTTATTGAACAATTGGTAGCAAACTAAAGACAAGGACATCCAAACCTGTATGTACATAATGTCATCCCTTGTATCCACAACAATCCAAATAACAAACAGTACAGATGGGGGGGCAGCTACATGTTTCTGCCTCAGGAATTTTGGAGAGAGTATATATGGACTTTATAAGACTTTTGCCAACAGCCACCACCATCATCAATCATTGATTAAAGCCACTCATCCTAGACAAAAGTGTAACCTCCATTATTAAACCAAACAAGAGGCAGACATTTTGAACTTCTCTGAACAATTAACTACCTTCTTAGGAAGTAGTATAGTGTAGTGCTTAAGGGCACTGAGCTGCAAATCTGGAGACCTAGGTTTGAATCCCATCAGCCCACACTCGCATATTGTGTGACCTTGAGCAAGTCACTTTTTTTTTACCAGAAGAGACACACTAAGCTGAAAGCTTGTTTACCGGTACAACCTGGGAGCACAAGGAAGTTAAGTAACTTGCTCAGGGTCACACAGAATGCAAGTTGGAGGCTGTGAGATTCAAACCCAGGTCTCCAAGTTTGTAACTCAGAGCCTTAAACCATTGCACTGTACTGCCTCCTAACTTCCTTCTGCTCTCAGGTCCCACATGGAAACAAGCTCCAGCTTAGTGTGCCTTTCCAGGTTAAACAATTTCCCTTTTCCCTTAAAGACATGGAGACTGCATGATAAATTGAACATTGTAGCTACTAGTGCATCATCAGGACAAACACTCACCTACCTGCATGCCATAGGTAGGAGCTCTGGTGGTATGGAAGTCCAACTTCTGAAAAAAATATATTTTAATCAAAATACCACCCAGCAACATCCATCCAGAAGATTGTAAATTCAAGGACAACAGTGATATTACATGAAGGACTTGAAATAGTTGTTACAATTGTACAATTGAAACCTGTGCCAAAATGTTAAATGTTTATTTGCAGGTGTACCTCTTATGCTATGTGTGGTTCATGTTTCCTTACGTTCATTGTATACAAGAAGTTGACATACAGCTCTCATAGGTATAATACCGCTGTTGAATCTATGCCTCAATACACTTTTTCCAGATACTTAAATAAACTGTTGACATAAGATCATTTGGCTGTTAGCCCCATTTTATGATCTACAGAGCCCAATAGTTGATATACAGTATATGATAAACTACCTTATCCAGTATAGTAGAAACATGTTTTACTGTATATAATTGTTGTGTTATATTATAGCATTGCTATTCTATTGTGATTATAGTACCATACTAATTCATTCTAATTATAATTATGATAATATTATAAAAGAAAACATAGAAATAACACTAAAAACAAAATGGTTAAATAAAAAATTAGGAGACTGCTCAAAAGAAAAATAAACTATACAAGAAACAAAGACTGTCACCCATAGTAACATCAATTGAAATATATAAACAATATCAAAGGAACTATAAAAGAGAGATTAGGAAAGCTAGAAAGAAATTGGAAGTCAAATTGGCACAAAAAGTGAAAAAAAGATAACTTAAAAGAGTTATGCAGAAAACATAAATTCATTAAAGAAACCACAATCTCAGGTAGGCCCAATTATGCATGAATACAAAATTGTTAAGGATAATGCAGAGCTGGCAGAATTAACACCTATTTCTGTGAAGTCTGCAACAAGGACTCATGACCACAGAACATTAACGAATACACAGAACAATAATAACATATAAATTACTGAAGAAGAAATTAGGAGTAAAATTCAAACCCTAAAGAGAAATTCATCACCTGGACCAGACAAGACATCAGTTAAATCATGGCTGAACATATAACATTGCCATTAAAACTATTATTTGAGTAATCATTAAACACAGGAATGATCCCGCCAGAACGGAAATTAGCCCATGTTGTCCCTACAGTATCTTTAAAAAGGGGAAACATCAAGACTTCAGAACTATAGACCTATTAGTCTTAACAGTGTATGTTGCAAAATACTAAACTCTATTAAGGATAGGCTATTTACTGTACTTGAAACATGTGACCTGGAACACCATTGTTTTAAAGATGGCGGAAATGGTACCACTAATCTACTTTGTTTTTATGAGAAGGTTAGTGCTACCCTAGACCAGAAAATTCCATGAGACATAATATATCTAGACTTCATAAAAGCTTTTGACCTCATACCACACTGAGCCATTATAACAAAACTACAAAAACTGGATACCAGCACAGTTTATATAACATGGATAGGAGAAAGGCTCATGAACAGACTACAGAGGATGTTGGTAAATGGATATTTATCTGGAATAGGAGGTGTCTCCAGTGGGGTGCTGCAGGGGTCTGTCTTGGGACCAGCACTTCTTCAGATCTTTATAGCTGACCTAACATACAGTTTGGATAACTGGGTGTCGAAATACACAGACAACACCAAGATAGGTGGACCATCTATCACAGAAAAAGAAACAGCAGTCATTCAGAGAGACCTGGACAACATCATTAAATGGACAGATGATTGGGGAATTAAACTAAATTTGAGCGAGTGCAAAGTAATACACATGGGGAAGAAAAACAAATGCTCTAACTATTATATGCAAGGCATCAGTAGCGGATCCAGTATTTTACAATGGGGGGTGTCGTGGAGGTGTGCATACTTAATACGCAACTTTTTGAAATTATTTTAATTCTTTATATTATCTTTTCCATTACATTTTTGACTGAAAATATAAATGTAATCTATTTTTTTAATGTAGATTTTCTTACAATCAATATACTAGACTTCTCCAGCAAAGTGAAATGCAGCCGTAGCAAGGAAGTAAGTTACAATGGGGGATGCACTTGCACCCTTTAAAACCCCCTAGATCTGGTACTGCAAGGCATCCCCTTCCCAAAGCAAACAGTGAAAAGGACCAGAGTAGACATATCACTGGTGACTTTAATACTAATAAACAAACATCAGAGGCAATAAAAAGGCAGCAAAAAGAACTTGGGCAAGCAAGAGAAATATAACATCAAGGGATAGTAGAGTCATGGTACCCTTACTTAGGGTATATGTGCACCCCACCGAGGTTTGCATCCTAACTATAGAATCCATTTAAGAATTAGGAAATAAATACAATTGAAAAAGTCCAATGAAAATTCACAAAGTCAATTAATAGGCAAGCTGGTAAAAGATATGAAGAGAGGTTACATTCATTCAGTCTAATGTCACTTACCAATAGATGCATACAAACAGATGTATTACTCATGTTTGACATTATGCAGGATCCTATACTTCTTAATGAATTGAAAATCAAATTTAAAGAAGGGTCCATGGAGACTAGGGTCATCCATTACAAATTATGGGACCAACATTTTAAATAATTCAGGAAGTATTTTAATACATCAGGATTAGTGAATGCATGGAACAGTTTGCCAGAAAAGGTTATGAATAGTAGACAAAAGAAGAATTTAAAAAGAAACTGGACATAGTTATATTAAATGGGGGCTACTTGAAGTATTTCTGAGACTTGGCCTATAGGAGCAACAATGGGCTCATGCCTTCCGGTTCCTGACAGCTCTTTGTATGAACCGTAGTATGAATAATTAATTGTGATTCTTACGGTGTTTACAATAAATATTATAATGCCTTTTAATGTTATATATATGTGTATATATATATATATATATATAACAGTAAGTGATATTATGTACTACAATACCATTCAACTCATATTTTACTGAAATATTTTATATTTTGACTTTACTTTCCAATATTTCAATTTTACTACTTCCTGCCAGTAACATTTATGCTTTGATACCTTTGTCCTGTACTTAGTTATTAATCTAGACAGCCCCAAAAATGTGCTGTTTAAAAATTCTTGCTTGTAATCTGATTAACTATTCTCCTGCAGGGAAGGCATGCAGACTTTCCCCTTTCTTCTCCAAATGACAGTCGACCTTCCTAGGATTAAATGAAGTTATGCTGTTAACACCAGGGAATCAGCAACAGCAGAAATTATCTTTTAGAACTGTTTAACATTGCAATGGATAATATATTTTGGGGACAGTTTTAATGTTATTATTGTGATAAGAACCAAATGTAGTTGTCAGTTATACACCCACTTTATCAAACAGGACAAAAGCTATTGTATGACCTTTTTTAAACCTTTCTATAGATTGTACATTTATAAATTCCCCTATTGTACAATGCTGCTTGTGTTTTAAATTTGACTGTGACCTTAAAGCGTGGCATTTGAACATTCTCATTACTTCTATACCAATACCAGATACCAGCCATTCACCTCTGCATTCACTCATTGTAGCCCCTGTCTCCACAGGGACACATGGTCACATGAGGGGGGAATGTTACCAGGGAAGTCTTCACAAGGACATGGACTAGCCAAGCCAGAGCATGCAAAGGAAAATCTAACCAGAAAGGACATAAGAAGGGTTAAATCTGAGCATCCAAAACGCTTCAGCCAGAACCAGCTAAAAAGTACCAAGTCCCAATATTCTGTATTCCTGCTATAAAGCAGAAAAAAAAACAGGTAGCTTACAGTTTGGCTTGTGTCAGCTAAAGATCATCTAATTGGGGAATTACATAATAACAAGTAGTATTTTTTCTAATCATATAACACCATCTATTCTATTATATGTAAATGCAAAATATTCTTAATCAGAAGACACCACCTATTCTAACCACAATAATTCTGTCTTAGCCACAAGATGAGATTACACCTCTCTATCAATGAGATGCTAAAAAAAAACCAACATGTTTTTCTTCCACTTATTCACTAGAAACTATGATACCGTTTTTCTGCACAGCCACTAGTTGTAAATTCCATGCCCCCCCTTTGGGCAACTCCAGCCTGAAAAACTCTGAAACAAACTATAAATATCCTAGTTCTTTTGCAAGCAGATGAACACTCCAGGGGCAAGCTCTTGGAACATGGCTGCCATATGAGCATGTGAGTTAGTCTCAGTGGGTCTCAAATGGACATTTCTGAGGTGTCACAGAGCGAGGGGTAAGAAATAAAATCAGTTCTTAGCTTCTACCATCTGACATTCTTACATGCAAAACTTTTTATAACCAGGTCAATTGGTCAATTTAGGTTAGACTTTTGGGGTAATACTTTGCTCTATGTTATATGTATTTAGGCTCAGACAGAAAAAGTATTTTGATGATAGAAATATTAAGTTGCAATGTGAGGGCTGTCTGTTAGGCTAACATATGAAGCAGGTGAGCAGGTTCATGTATTGTGGCCACTCATTCACTTTGACTTGCACCTCAGAATGTATGTCTGTAACAGCCAGGCAAATGACATGATTATTTTTTAGTATTGCTTTTAGGGATATCAAATAATTATTCTGCGTATTGCTTCTACTAGTTAAATGATAGGATATCCTTTATTATCTGCATTTTTGAGAATCTTGTCAATGAGAATTGAATGTGTTCCAGCCATGTTCTCTATAGTACACTGCCTGAGGGAACATAGGGGCGTGGGTGTGGCCATCTGTTTTAGGTCTGGCCTTAACTTCTCTGTGCACCTAGTGGGATCTATATTGTTGTTTGAATGTGTGGCCATGTGCAAGGGTCCAGGTGCAGGCTGCATAATACTTCTTGTGTTCAGGCCTCTGGGACAGATGAATGAGTTTCTGCAGGAAGTCACGGAATTCATCACTGAGAGAGCATTGGAGTCACCCAGGTGGCTGTTCCTGTGTAATTTCAATGCTTATATCGATAAGGATTCAGTGCAATTTGGACATGACTTCCTTTAACTGATGACATTGCTGGATTGCACAAGCAATTGCTTCTGTGACCCACAGCCTCGGACATGCTCTGGACCTAGTATTCACTGGGGCTTGAGATTTGAGATCTCAAGATTGATCCGTTCATTTGGTCAGATCATAGCATGGTGCAGTTCTCATTTGGGCCTCCCATCAGCCCTTCCCCTGTCAAGTTGGTACCCCACCACCCTTTAATGGGATTGTCCCCAGAGGGCCTAATGGCAGTAATCGACTTCTTGTCAGTGAGTACTGCCTGTGCGGGCAGCTCAAGGGAAAGGGTGGCAGCCTATTATAGGGCTGTCACCTTGGTGCTCAACTCTGTCATGCCAGTCTATATATGACCTAGGTCTTTTCTCTTGAGGTCCCCCTGGTTTGATGTGGAGCACAAAGAAATGAAGACCAAAGGTCAGAGATTGGAACACTGTTGGCACAAACCATGGTCAGAGGAGGACAGGCTGGCTCTGAGAACTCACTAAGGTGAGTATCAGATGACAATCTCCCATAGGAAGACACGTTATCAGTCCAGAGAGATTGATGCAGGGAAGAACAGACTGGCTCAGCTCTTCTGGACTGTGGACAGGATAGTTCATCTGGTCTGCCTGCAGCTGGTTAGAAAGTTTCAGCGGTGAAGTGCAAGGAGTTCACTCTGTTTCTCTGACAGAGTGTCCTCCATCAGGGCTGCCATTTCTTCAACCAGGCAATATCAGCCCAGCGGTGGTATGCTGAACATCTCTAGTGCACTCCCTTACCTACAGTGAGTTTAAACCTTGAGGGTGGAAGAGGTCTGTGATACTGAAGCTGCAGCCCACATATTGGTAACCGGACTTGGGCCCAGCCCGTCTTCTAGTGGGATGTGTGGAGTCTGTTGGCCTAGTGTTCACTGAGATAGTCTAGTGCTCACTTTCAGAGCTGCTATTTCCTGATGTTTTGAAAGAGGCACTGATAAAGCCCCTTCTGAAAAAAATATCTCTGGATCTGGACGTCTTGGCGAATTATAAACCAGTCTGTAATCTTCCCTTTCTGGGTAAGGTTATTGAGAAAATTGTGTTTCTGCAGCTCAAAGCACACCTCACAGCCTTTGACATCTATGAGCCCTCCAGTTGGGATTTAGGTCCAGACGTAGTATCAAGACTGCATTGGTCAAGGTGCATAATGATCTCCTCAGGGCTAGTAATAAAGGGACCGTCAATACTTTTCTCCTCGATCTGTCATCAGCATTTGACACTGTGAACCATGTGGTATTGTTGGAATGCCTGAGGGGCTTTGTGGACTCACTGGCACTGTCATCAGCTGGTTTGAGTCCTTTCTCACAGGCAGGACTCAGAGGGTGGCAATGGGAAGTTTTTCCTGCCACCCTAAGCCCCTGCTTTGTAGAGCTCCACAAGGGTCTGTCTTCTCACCCATGTTATTCACTGTATACATACTTCCTCTGGATGAGATCATTAGATGTTACAGTGTGAAGTTTTACTGCTATGCAGATTATACATACTGTACAGGTCTTTATTGCCTGGGACATATGATGCAGTGGCGGTGCTAAATAAATGTCTGGCTGAGATCCAGGAGTAGATGTCCTCTAACTGGTTGAGGATCAACTCAGGTAAGATGGAGGTGCTGATGATCAAGTCTGGCTATCAGAGGGAGGTGGATGTTATAAGGGCTGAAACAGGCTCGATGCTTGGGATGGTTCCTCTTCTGGTATCTGCAAAGGTGAAAAATCTGAGTATGGAGGAGTCACGTGATGCCTTCTAGCTAGCAGTTGCATGATCGTCACTCCAGCATCTCCCATCTGTTACTGGTAGTTTACCAGTCCTTTTCTGCCTCTACAGTCTTAATGCTACCTTATCTACCTCCTGATAGTCATCTGGTCATTGATTCGTCCCAGTTACTGGCTTATTTCTTGGGATGGACACTGAGATGAGACAGGCCTTACCTTTGCACACACTGCCTGCAACCCCAGAGAAGGGTAGCAAGAAAGCCAAAGTGCACAGGGCTTCCTCCACCCACACTGCTGTGCTGCCCTTGCAATCCTCACCATTATCGGAGAAACGGTTTTTGGCTGAAAGGCAGTCTTTAAGGGATCTTATGCAAACCTTCACAGCAGAGTTAAAAACCTTGCGAGGAGACCTAAATCTAACAACAAGGAGGGTGAGGGAAGCAGAAGCCCGAATTACTTCCATAGAAGGCTGGAGGGACAGAACTGATACACAGCTCGTATCTCTGAAACAGAAATTGGCTAAGATGAAAGGAAAGTTGGAAGACCTTGAAGGGAGAAGCAGGCACAACAACCTGTTCATTTTTGGATTGCCAGAAGAGGCTGAGACTTCCTTCCCAGTGCTATTCACTCAAAAGCTCCTGGAAAAACAGCGTGGCCCTCCCCCTAACCATTCCGGCTACATTGTTGAACGGGCACACTGCTCCCTGCATGCTAGGACACAACAAGGAGCGCCTCCACGTCCCCTGATAACCAAGTAGTTGAATTTTTTGGATAAGCAACATGTCTTTCAGAGATGTTGGGACCTAAAGGAGATCTCCCGGGAAGGCCAGTATCTTCGTATTTCACAGGACCTACCAGTCACAGTTAGACAGAAGAGGGCCACATTTCATCCAATGGTGACCAAGCTCTTGGCTGCATCTATTAAATTTTGGATGCTCTACCCTGCTAAATTACAGGTGTGCTGCAAAAATAGCTGGCATTCCTTTGAAAGTGTGGAACAAGCTACTGGGGAATTACATCGCCTGCTCCCTAACCTCTTCAGCACCCCTGAACTGTCTCCTCGCGTGTCCTGATCTAAAACAAGTTCACTGTATTACCTGAGGAGTGTGTATGGTGATGCTACTTGGAGCCACATAGGTGAAACAAGTTACATTGTCTGGAGTTAGCAGAGGTGTGGGACTCCCTACTTCCCCCATTTATTCTTATTTTATACTTTTTTAATTTTTTCTTCCAGTCTTGTGTGTCTACTTATCGAGTTCCTTATTCGTTGGTTTAATATATCCGTACTACTATGTTTGACTTTCTGTGCAATTGCTCAAATATCCTTTGGGGTAGACGGATGGAACCCACTTACAGGGGATGGAGATTATGACAATTGGTAAATCTTCATTTTGCTCTGAGCTTTTGTTTCAACCAATCTGAGATGGCAGTCAGGGTTATGTTTTATACAAATGTGGGCCTTGGATATGGACTTTCTGAACTAACATTATTTAGGCACAAGGTGTGTTGTGGGGTGATCCACTGGGTTGTCCCTCTGTTTTGACAATTGTTCTTCTTTACTTCACTGTTTGTATTCATGGGGCTAATGGGGGGGAGGGGGAGTGACATGCTGTTTTTTTTTTTTTTTTTTCAGCTGTATATCCAGGAGTAGCACACTAAGCTGAAAGCTTTTTTACAGGTGCGGCCTGGGGGCACAGGCAAGTTAAATGACCTGCTCAGGGTCACACAGTATGCAAGTGGAAGCTGTGGGATTCAAACCCAGGTCTGGTCTGCTGGATGTCACCAGATTTGCAGCTCAGAGCCTTAACCACTGTGCTATACTGCCTCCCTAAGGTTTGCTTGCAAGGCTGACACAAACTGCAATGTGGGGGGTTGTTTTTCTCCAAATAGTATGTGGATTGTTTGGCTATGTTACATGGGTGTTTTTTGAGGAGAGATTTCGGTTGGGGGGTGGTGGGTCTTGTGTTTATCATTTTTGGAGAGATTTCTTCGGTGAGTTGAGGCAATGTGGAAGCAGAGGGTGGGGTGAAATATGGAGCAATTACTTATGCCTTGGATGGGGACAGAGTTACTAGGGAGCACTGTATAATACTCTCAGATAATCGTTATGGCTAATATTTTAAAGTTTGCATCATGGAATGTTATAGGGGCAAGGTCTCTACTCAAGAGGCATCAAATCCTTAAGCACTTGCAGCAGCTTCACTGCCAGATTACTTTCTTGCAAGAGACGCATTTATTAACTGCAGAGACAACTCTGCTCAGAAGACAGTTTATGGGGCAGACATATGGCGCAAGCTGTGCCTCTGCAAGCCGAGGAGTGGCCATTGTCATTTCCTGACAGGTCCGATTCCTACACCATCAGACTATTCCTGACAATAAGGGCAGATACTGTATGTCTTTATTAAAGGGTTACTGGACCATATTGAACTTATTCTAGGTTGTATATATGGTCCCAACCTAACAGACCCCTCTTTTTTCATGTACATTGTTGCCCAAGTCTCGAGGTTCCCTGGACTCCCCCTGATTATCAGAGGGGATTGGAATATCACTCCTACGCAGGATCTCGATAGATCTGGAGCCCAGAGAAAAGACTTATTCCCCAAACAGCGTTTTCTTAGAGACATGATCCAATCTCAAGGGCTATGCAACCCATGGTGGCTTCTGCATCCACAGGATCATGTATTTACCTATTACTCTCTAGCCCATGGTCCCTACTCTAGATTGGATTGTATCCTTCTCAGCTCTTCTCTTTTCCCCGGGATAGTCAAGGGAGAAATTGGCCCTCATGTCCTTTCTGACCACTCCTTGGTGTGGCTCACACCTGTCCTCCCTTCCAATAAAGAGAAGGACATGATCTGGAAATTTAATAGACAGTTATTACCTGACAAATCCCTGATAGATTGGATCAAAGACCAAATCCCCCTATTTAATCAGCAAAACTTGGGTTCTGTTGCATGAGTGGATCTGGAGTGGGCTGCCTGCAAATGCTATATCGGGGGGAAATCATCTGCCTGGCATCTAAACATAAAAAAATCCAAGTTGCTTTAGTGAATGATCTCCTCCAGCAGATTACGGCTATTGAAAATACATTGTCCCCTCACTCTGCAGAAGATGTGCCCCAGGAATTAACTATTCTGTATGATTAGAGGTACAGCGAATTTAAATTCTGCCAGTGAAGTGACCGCGAAGAGGGCACTGCACATTGCCACTCCACTACGCGGAGTGGGCAATGCAAAGTGCTCACTCCACCTTGTCATTACCACTTCATGTTACGGTGGAATGACTCCATAAAGTAAGGTGAAGTCATTGTTTTCAATGGACTTTGCCATGCTCTTTAGCCATCGCCAGGCAGGAAAAAGGAAGAAAGTGAGTCATACAAGTAGACACTTTCACTTTCTCCTGTGCAGACAGAGACAGAGAGAGAAGAGTGTGTTGTTTTGTCACTGCTGAGACTTGGATATCAGAGCGAGGAAGAGATTTAAACTTTGATTTAGACCCAACAGCTTTTTTAAAAGCTACATTTTTGTGTCTTTTCTGTACTCTTTTTTACTTAATTTGTTCTTTCTGTAAATTTGTTTTTCTTACCTTTATAAGTAGTTAGTTGTTTGCCTGTGTCTGTGTGACTGTGTGTGTGTTGTGTAACAGTGTGAGTAGTCATTGCTCAGACTGTAGAGCACAATAGGAGATGGACAGGGTGAGGGAATGTCTGGGGCAGGGGCAACTCTGGGAGAGCGTGGTACTGGTAGGCATCGTACCATGCGCATGCATGGTGGGCATGGCCACTGGTTCCTGTTGGACCAATCGAACATTCTGAGTGCCCCCATCCAGAAGTAGGACCAACACTGCCTTCTGACTCTGAGGCAGTTGTAATCACCACCATCATGTCCAGCAACAGGTCCTCTGGAGCAGGATGTACCTGTGCCCCTGGGCCCAGGTGTGGATCCCATCCCTGCTGAGCACTGTGACCAGCCAGCTGCCAGTTCATCTGGCCTTCCCCTGCCTGTGCCTGGTCCTCCCCACACTTCCATTGTTTGGCAGTTTTTTGACTGTGTCAAGGTGGACAGCAGCATGGTCAGGTGCTGTCTGTGTGAGGTGGAGGTATGCCGTGGCCCCAGGGGACTCTACTGGGGACTGGGGCCTGTGCACAATGTGCTCAATCACAACCACTTGGGTGGCAGGCTGCCACAGAGCAGGCCATGCCTGCACCTGCTGGCCCTTCTGTGGCAGAAGGTACAGCTGTGCATGGCGGTGGCCCTAAGAAGATGTGGGCCAGAGAAGCATCTGCTGTTCCACCAACACTCCCACCACCACCACCAGCAGGTCAGCCTGTAGAACATGTGGACCACAGAGAGCTGCATATACCACAGGCTGACTTGGCAGTTCTCTGGAGTGCTGTCGAAGAGAACAATGAGAGGGTGAGTGCTGTCGAGCAGTAGCTGGATTGCATAAAGGGACATCAGTTGAAAATTATGTCCATGCTGAAACTGCAGCTGGATCACCATGGGATCCTGCGTTAGTTTTTTTTCCCTCACACCATGTGCCCCCCGACAACTTCCTTGTTGTGTTATAAAATGTATTCCTCTGCCATCCCTGACCCTTGTATGTAATTAAGCTATTTTTTGTTGTCTTCCATATGCGTGACATTTTGTATTCTGCCCCCTTTCCTTCTGATAAGTGTGTGTGTGTGTGTGTCTGTGTGCACTGTTTTGGTGCCTCATTAATGTTTACTTTCTGTCACAGAGTGTTTGTGGAAAAGCATACTGAGCAGTGCAAGTGCACTGTGCTAAACTGCATGTATGCAGTCAGTCTTCTTTACTGTGTGTGTATGTACTGCAGACACTGTCCAACATCTTGCAAACATATATATGCTAATTGCTGTCTGACTTGTTGCTGTGTTTATGGTATAAAGAATAAAGATAAGAATATGTAACATATATTTTGTTAGGAGATCATAGCAACCAAAAATCCTGCTTTTCAACAAACCGTATCTAACAGACATGAAGTATTGCTGATGCACCCAAAATATTTCACAGTGTACAGACATCGTAAAGTCAGAAAATATATAAGGTCCAGTTCATTACCACCACACTGTACTACCACATTCCTTCTTTTCATCATTTGTTCTAGAATATGTCTTTCTAGTTTACATTGGCAGTGTCAGTTTTTCAGCAAGTTGATGTACACGATAGCACAACACAGCGCCAATGGTAGCACAGTGTGGTGGCAGTGGACTGCAGGAACTGTTATATATTCTGACTTGAACATGTCTGTATACTATAAAATATTTTGGTTGCCTCAGCAAAATTTTGTGTCTGTTGGGTATGGTTTGTTTAAAAGTATGATTTTTGTGCTATTAACTCACGTAAAGTCATGTGTGCACCGTGTCTGTGTGACAAGTGATTGAGGTGCACACTGGCCCAAGACCTCTGAAAACATATCATATGAGATTGTCTGCTGCCACTGATGGTACAAATAAAATATACAATATATATTCTTATTGTTATTCTTTCTACCATCACCAGAACAGTGCAACAAGTCAGCATCAGCATATATATATATATATATATATGTTTTCAACTTGACACCGGACAGTATCTGCACACACAGGAAAGATGGACTGCACACATGTAGTTTAGCACAGTATAATTGCAGTGCTTAGTCCTGCTTTTTGACAAATACTTCAAGATAGCATGACAGAAAGTAAACATTACTGAGGCTCCAAAAATATTTACCAGACTCACCAGAATTCCCAATCCCAAAATGCAACTGTCTTGTGTGCAGAAAATTCACACGTGCTGACAAAGTAGGGCCATTGTCGATGCCCTACAGATGGCATGCCTGAGACAGCTAGTTTTGGAACCCACTTGTGAGGGAGCAGTCTTAGACCTCGTACTCTCAAATGGGGACATTGAGAGGATCTCAGATCTAGAAGTGGGTTGCCATCTTGGAACAAGTGACCATCAAACAGTGTGGTTCACGATAAACTCAGCTACAGAGTCAAGCCATACAAAAGTGAGGGTACTGGACTTCAGGAGGGCTGACTTTGGCGAGATGGGAGTCCCTTAGAAAAACACTAGCAAACAGGCTAGAATGAGGGGTAGAGCAACAATGGAGAAACGTCAAAACTGCCATCACAGAGGCAACACGCCTTTGTGTCAAGCAAATAAACAAATCAAAATGAAAGAAAAAGCCACTATGTTTCTCAAAAGATGTGGTGGGGAAAGTCAGGGAGAAAAAGATAGCATTCAGGAAGTATAAGGAAACAGAAGGAGCAGGACAGAGAGCTGTACCAGTTAAGGTAGAAGGAAGCGGGTGGGGGAGTCAGAATAGCAAAGGCCCAAACTGAGGAAAAATAGCCAACTCGGTTAAGAAGGGGAATAAAACCTTTTATAGGTACATCAGGAAGCATAGAAAGACAAGGGGAGGGATAG
Organism: Neoceratodus forsteri; assembly: GCA_016271365.2. Taxonomy (NCBI): domain Eukaryota; kingdom Metazoa; phylum Chordata; order Ceratodontiformes; family Ceratodontidae; genus Neoceratodus; species Neoceratodus forsteri. Next base: position 628,101,064 of record CM057452.1, on the reverse strand, counting down.
TGAGGCTGAATAGAATGGATGGTGAGTGGGCAGAAAGGGACAGTGAAAAAGCAAGTATTCACTAAAGAAGAGGAGGGGGAGGTGCCTAATCCAATTAACAGAAGCATTCTTGATAAGGGGGTTGATTACAGTCCTTTCACAGAAGAAAGGGTTCTGAAAGAACTCCTAAAACTGAAGGTGGACAAAGCAATGGGGCCTGATGGAATTCACCCCAGAATTCTAAAAGAATTAAGGGGAGAACTAGTGAAACCACTGACTACTCTTTTTAACAAATCATGGGAGGATGGTGAGGTACCTGAGGACTGGAGGAAGGTGGATGTGATTCCCCTTCACAAAAGCGGGACTAAGGCAGAGACAGGAAACTACAAACCTGTCAGTTTGGCCTCTGTGGTAGGGAAAGTGATGGAATCACTTCTGAAGGAAAGAATTGTTGAGTACCTAGAGGCCAGTGGGGCACATATCCCAAGGCAGCATGGGTTCACAGCAGGAAGGTCATGTCAGTTGAATCTAATTGATTTATTTGACTGGGTGACCAAAGTAGTAGACCAAGGAGGGGCTGTGGACATGGCCTACCTAGACTTTAGCAAGGCATTTGTCACGAGTCCCACACAAAAGATTAATAGTCAATTAACCAGCCTGGGAGTGGGTCCCAGGGTGGTAGCATAGGTAAAACATTGGCTGGACAACAGGACACAGAAGGTAATTGTAAATGGAGTCCACTCTGAAGAAAAAGGGTTACTAGTGGGGTACTGCGGGGTTCAGTACTGGGTCCAGTCAGTTTTAATGTCTTTATAAGTGACATTGCAGAGGGACTGGAAGGAGAAGTATGCCTCTTTGCAGATGACACAAAGATCTGCAACAGGGTTGATACACAAGGAGGCATGGAAATGATGAGAAGGGACTTGGCAAGGTTGGAGGAATGGTCAGAAGTATGTCAGCTTGGATTCAATGCAAAGAAGTGCAAAATAATGCACCTGGGAAATAAAAACCCAGGGGAAGATCACACAATGGGGGGAGGTAGTAACAACAACAGGAATGGAAAGGGACCAGCGGATAATCATATCAGATGACTTTAAGGTTGGCAAGCAATGTGAGAAGGCAGTTTGGAGGGCTGCGGGGGATACTGGGACGTATAGGGAGAGGCATCACCAGCAGAAAACAGGAAGTTGTTATCCCTCTGTGGAGACAGTTGGTGAAACCCCATCTGGAGTACTGTGTCCAGTTTTGGAGACCCCATCTCTGCAACGACATCGACAGGACAGAGGCAGTCAAGAGAAGGGCAACTAATGTAAAATGGTGCACGGTCTGCAAGAGAAGCCATACGAGGAGAGACTAAAGGAGCTTTATATGTATACCCTTGAGGAAAGGAGGGAGAGGGGGGACATGATAGAAACTTTTAAGTACCTCAGTGGAATCAACAAAGTCCAAGAGAGCAGCATCTTTCAGGAAAAGAGATGTGCAAGGACAAGGGAACACAATTTAAAGATAGACAGGGGGAAGTTCAGGGCAATGTGAGGAAGTATTTTTTCACAGAGAGGGTGGTGGACACATGGAACAGCCTTCCTGAGGAGGTTGTTGGGTCTAAAACTGTGGGAGAATTCAAGAATAGATGGGACAGACATAAGGCAATTCTTGTGGGGGGTAAGAAGAAATAGGCTGTTGGTTAATTAGGATCTGCAGCTTATTCTGTAGGTAGGGAATTGGGCAGACTAGGTGGGCCAAGCGGTCCTTATCTGCTGTCAAAGTCTATGTTTCTATGTTTCTATGTAAGTGAAATGAGGCGTAACATGAAATGCAAAGTGTCCCAGAATTAACAGCGCCCTCAGTTATGACGCATGTGGTCACCAGAGTCCCCAGATTTTTCTGCATCCCCAAAATGCATCTGTCCTGTGTCCACAAAATTGACAAATTGTAATGAAGTGAAATGAGAGCATAACATGAAATGCAAAGTCTCCCAGAATTAATGGCGCACCCAGTCATGATGTAGTACTCACACACAGTCCCCAGAATTATTGTGCATCCCCACAATGCAACTGTTTTGTGTCCAGAAAATTCACACATGCTGACAAAGTGAAATGAGAGCATAACATGAAATGCAAAGTGTCCCAGAATTAATGGCGCACTCAGTCATGAGTGCAGTGGTCACACACATAGTCACCAGAATTAATGTGCATCCCTAAAATGCTACTGTCTTGTGTCCAGAAAATTCCCCAGTGCTGACGAAATGCTACTGTCTTTTGTCCAGAAAATTCCCCAGTGCTGACGAAGTGAAATGAGAGTGTAACAAGAAATGCAGTCTCCCAGAATTAATGGTGCACTGCAAATGCGGACAGATTAAGATTTCGCGGCGCACTCAAGGGATGAATACGAAAAGGTACAGCAACACCTAACCAGTACTCACAAGTCACAAATTCAAATCTGGAAAGGAATACATTTTGCCAGTTGGGGGATTAGTGCATGGCAGTAACAATCCACTACCTGCAAAGATACCACAAAGCAGTATAAAAAATTAATGCAGGTGCGGTGGATAGCAGATTCACGCTGCTGCAAGTAGTCTGTGGCACAATAAAAGGTGTCTGATTTAAAGGCACGCATCGCTCACACACACTCCAAATAATGCATAGCAAATTGAAAACTTTTAGTAATATAACCAAATGTTTTAAACAAATTATACACTGCTGCACCACAACAATCAGCAAAAAAGTCAAGAATTACTGAACATATTACTGTGTGTACATTAACACAGTTATAAAAGAAAATATAACCAAAACAGAAAGACTGCCTTTTCTCCCAGTTAATGTACCTACAAAACAAATAAATCCCTCCCAAAGCACACTTCACAATACACAGACTGACTGTTCTAAATTTACATTCAAAATCCACACACAGCAATAAACACTCAATGATATGAGCACAAAAGGTTTCCTACAATCGATGTACTAAATTTTGAGCAAAAAAAAAAATGACTCAAAAGGGTATTTTAAACAGCTTTAGAGGTTTTGAATTGCAGAGCTCTGAGAGCAAACCGTCTCCTGCTACCACTACACAAACACTACCCAGGCCAGAACTGAGGCTGTGCAGAACAATCTAGAGCCCATGTGACCAGCAATCCCATGATTCACTGCAGAATTTCATTTGGAGCTCAATTACAAGGAAGTGAGGTGAATTACATTGATTTCAATGTACTTCACCGTAAATTGGTGGAGAAGTAGTTTGGGGAAGGTGGAATAATGCGAAGTCATTGGTTGCAATGGACTTCAAGTTCCTCATTATGAAGCTAAATACTCCGCTTCACATTGTACAGTACTCCACAGATTTTGCGTTACTCCATAAATCAATTCATGGAGTGAATTGGGGCCATTTTGCCCAACACTACTTACAGTACTGTAACTCACATGCTGTACAGGAGGGAACACAAATGCCTATGGCTGTACTTCCCTGATGAGCTGTAGCACAAAACTCCCCGACTTAAAAACACTTATTAATGAATACAATGGTGGAGTGGTGAAGCATGGAGAGATACTACAAAACAGGCATTCAGTACATTCAAGTAACTAGTGAACAAATTAATGTTGTGATTCGTGACATGATCGTGAATTGTGATTTGTGACTGCATTTGTGACCGTGATGATGAAGAACGTGATTCGGTGTCAATGGTGTGAGATAACCAAATGGAACTGTATTGGGAATGCAAATGCCTATGGCTGTATTTTCCAGATGAGCTGTAGCACAAAACTTCCCAACTTAAAAACACTTATTAATGAGTACAATGGTCGGGTGAAGTCTGGAGAGATACTACAAAAAAAGGCTTAAAATACATTCAAGTAACTAGTAAAAAAATTTATGTTGTGATTAGTGACATGATCGTGAATCATGATTTGTGACTGCTTTTGTGACCATGATGATGAAGAATATGATTCAGTGTCGACAGTTTGAGATAACCAATATAGAACTGTATTGAGAATGTGAATGCCTACGGCTGTACTTCCCTGATGAGCTGTAGCACAAAACTCCCAGACTTAACACTTATTAATGAGTACAATGGTGGGGTGGTAAAGCCTGGAGAGATACTACAAAACAGAGTAACAATACATCCAAGTAACTAGTAAAAAAATCAATGTTGTGATTCATGACATGATTGTGAATCGTGATTTGTGACTGCATTTGTGACCGTGATGATGAAGAGCGTGATTTGGTGTCGACGGTTTAAGATAACCAATATGGAACGGTATTGGGACTGCGAATGCCTATGGATATACTTCCCCGATGAGCAGTGGCACACAACTCCCCAACTTAAAAATACTTATTGAGTACAATGGTGGGGTGGTGAAGCCTGGAGAGATACTACAAAACAGGCTTACAATACATCCAAGTAACTAGTAAAAAAATTAATGTGATTCATGACGTGATCGTGAATCATGATTTGTGACTGCATATGTGACCGTGATGATGAAGAACGTGATTTGTATCACAAGTGACTTGTGAACATGATGGTGGTCCTGACTTAAAAATGCATATTAATGAGTACAATGTTCATGCAGAATTATGCACCACACCAGTCCAGTTCTCTGAAGGAAGCCAAAGAAACAACTGTGACTTAAGTTACAGATGGAGATTGGGCCCTAAAGAGATGCAATACAGACAGATTAAGATTGAGCTGTGCACTGAAGAGATGCAGATGCAAAGGCACAACACCTAACCAGTGCTCCCCATCAGAAATTCAAATCTGGAAAGAATACCTGCCAGTAATGCGGACAGCTGGGGCAGTGTACTGCATTGCTACAGTAACAGTGACTAGTACTAGTACCAGTAGAGATACCACAAAGAAGTACAAAAATCAGACAGCTGCAGTGGATAGCAGGTTCACATTGCTGAAATTACTATGACACAATAAAAGGTGTCTGATTTGATGACACGCCACGCACATATTCACACACACACACACACACACACACTAAGTAATGTGTAGCAAATTGAAAACTTCAGTAATATAACCACATATTTTAAACAAACTAAAATTGTGAACTGTTGCACCAGAACAATCAGCAAAAAAATGGCAAGAAATATTGGAAATATTACTGTGTGTACAGTAATACAGTTATACAAGAAAAATATCACCAAAACAGAAAGAACTGTCTTTTTCTCCAAGTTAATCAACCTACACCACCGATACGCCCATCTACCAAAGCACATTTCCACTGTCTCTCAGTACACAGACTGAATGTTGTACATTAACATTCAAAGTCCATACACAAACAATAAACGCTCGATGATATGAACACAGGAGGGTTTCCTATAATCGATGAGCTAGAGTTTCAGCAAAAAAAAAAAATACTCAAAAAGGCTTTTTTAATAGCTTTTAGAAGGTTTGAATCACAGTGAGCTCTCAGAGCAGACTGTCTCCTACAGCTTCCTACACACACTACCCTGAACTGAGGCTGTGCAGAACAGTCTAGAGCCCATGTGACCTGAAATCCTATGAATCACTACAAAATTCACCTTTGGAGCTTAAAACAAGATGAAGTGAAGTGAAGTACATTGTTTTCAATGTGCTTCACCTTATGAATTGGTGGAGTACTGGTCTGGAGGGTGGAGTAATGCAAAGTCATTGTTTTCAATGGACTTCATGTTATCCATTATAACACAAAGTACTCTGCATCGCGTTGCAGAGCACTCCGCGGATTTGCTTTCACTTTGTGATTCATTTTGCAGAGCAAATTGGGGCCACTTTGCCGATCTCTATTCAGGATAAATATTCAGCCCTGTTAAAAGGGAAGGCAGAATATGCTCTTTTAAAAAACTAAGGCAAAATATATTGATGAGGGTGACAAGGCTGGTTGCTTATTGGCTCTCAGATTAAAGCAAGTGGAGTCCTCCCAGTTGGTAACTACTATTAGAGCCAGGGATGGGTCCATATTACCCTGCCCCTGAGAAACTGCACAGGAATTTGCCACTTTTTATGGCAAACTATATGTCTCTCGCTCACCTATCAAGTCCCAGTCTGACCTTGCCCTCTGTCTGCAGCAGTGTGACCTTCCCCATTTAACTCAGATGAACAGCCCTGCTTTCTCGGACCATCTCTGCACTGCAGATCTGCCAGGCCATAATCAGTTTGTCGCTGGACAAGTCCCTAGACCAAGATGAATTCACCCCCAATTTCTATAAAGTTTTTGTAGAGCAATTGCTGCCCTCACTGTCTCATTTTTTTGCCTACATCCGTGAACATGGTATCTCAGATTCTGGCCTTTTGGAAGCCCTTATTGTGGTACTCTTAAAGCCTGATAAATCCCCAGAATCTGTGGTCAATTATCAACCTATTTCCTTAATTAACTGTGACATTTAAATTTTGGCCAAAATTCTGGCTACCAGGGTGCTACAAGTGTGGGAAGTTCTGCTGACTCAGGAGCAAGTGGGATTTGTACCCAATGGGCCCTTTCTGGACCAATTCCAGAAAATTGTTGCATATCCTCGCCATGTCCAGGGAAGCTCAGACTCTTATGGCCTTGGTTTCCCTGGATGCGGAAAAGGCTTTTGACAGAGTGGATTGATCCTTCCTGTACATGACTCTTGAGGCTTTCGGTTTTCTGCAGGACTTTATCAGGTGGGTATGGGTATTGTACTCCTCCCCATCTGTGAAAGTCTACTGTAATGGAATATATTTACTTCCATTCATCTTGGGTCTGGTACATGACAGGGACACCCGCTTTCACCCCTTCTCTTCAACTTATATTTGGAGCCTCTACTTCGGAAACTTCATATGTCCTCAGAGGTGACGGTATCGATAGGTCCATGTCTTCCTGATGTCTGTATATGCAGACGATATTTTGTTCCATCTTACCCACTTAGATACCTCTCTCCCAGCAGCATTATGAATTATTCAAGAATATGGTACCTTTTCCCATTATAAGCTTAATCTCAGCAAAACTGAAGTCTTCCCTCTCGCTCACGGTTAGCAAGCAGAAGGTGATATCTCTGGGTATGATTTGGTCACCTAATCGCTCAGGTATTTGTGGTTGTCCCTAGCTAAAGACCTCTCTCATGCGCATAAGCTTAATCTGGAGGACCTGATCCACTGGATACAACAGGACCTACATCGCTGGAGACTCTCCCCTTTCACTCTGGGGCGTATTTGGGTTATTAAAATAAATGTGCTCCCAAGAATGTTTTACCCTTTCATATGTCGAACTTTTGGATACCACTGCAGTGGTTTCAGAAATTACACAGAATTATCACAATATTTATTTGGCAAGACAAAGACCCTAGGATGGGATACAAAAACTGGCAGCTTCAAAATGTATGGGAGGTATTAAACTCCCTCACTTTCTGATTTATTACTTCTCCAGCCACTTTACCAAGTTACAGTATTTCAGTGGTTTCTTCCCACATCTATTGACCCCTCATTCGGCTATAGGCCCCCCCTGGCTGGATCTGGAAATTAACCTGCTGCATCAATATGGCCTTGATTTACCTTCCTTGTGATACGTTCCGTGGTCTAAACTCCCTACAGGGGTTAAGGACTCAGTTGTCAGAATCTCGCTTAAAGTTTATTCACAGTTTTGGGCCCTGGTAAAGTCTCACATCTCAAAGGACATATCCCAACCTATTTTACAGAACTTGAATTTCACAACTGGAGCGCCCAAACAAAATGGGCTGGCTCCCTCTTCCAGAGTCCTTCCTGGTTAGAGACCTGCTGGATTCTGGTGTTTAAAGTCCTCAGATGCATTACTCCAGTAATTAGGCTTAAATCAGAAATATATCTTCAAGGTATTCCAATTACGATGTGTTAATACAATGGTTTAGCCAGGGGACTTGGACTGTGGATTTTTCTGCCTTTTTCTCTTAAATTCTCTCCCTTGCCTCTCAGAAACATGCTGTATCCTCCTTGTATAAGGTGCTCTTCTTTCGATATGCCCCTGAAATTGATGGCACCTCTCCGTATTGGGGTCAAGTTTTTACCCTTTCTCCACAACAGTGGACGGGTATATGGAAAAGTACCTACCGCTATGTGGGTCAGGACATACTGCGTCTCATGCAGTTTAACATTCTCAGTAATTTGTACTATACCCCACAGAAGCTAGCACAAATGGGTTGGTTACAATCCTCCAGTTGAAATATGTGTAGAGGGTAGGAGGGCTCCCTTCTGCATATTTCCTGGTCCTGTCCCAAGATAGCTCCTCTCTGGAAGTTACTGTAATAGAGCACTGGTCTGATCCTTTGTTAGGTATACAGGGACTGTTTACCCTAGAGATCTGTATACTGGGGGACTTGGCCTCTATTCCAGTATTAGAACATAGATATATCATGGCACTAATTTCTCACTCTTTAAAAAAAATAGCCCTTAGAGATTGGCTAGACCAAGATATGATTTCTTATATAATGAATGGTTGCAAGAGTTATTATCTATCATGAGCAGAGTCCATAATGGCCTGCCTACATCTACATCCACAGAGTTATGATGGAAGGAGCAAATTGTATACTCTATACTGGTGGTAATATGGAAACATGGACTCAACTTGGACTTCTGGTAACCTTACTCGATAACATAAACTTTCTCTGATTTGTCTGACACGTTGTGTATGGGATAGCTTGACTATTAAGCTCTCTTACTGTATTATTCAAGGTTGTTGCTCAGGTGGGAGGGTGGGATGGGATGATGCTTGGGGAGGGAGGTATGGTGTGGGTGGTTTATGGGGGTATATCTGCTTACTATTGTTATATCATCTCTATGTCATGATGCCCTGTTTATATAATCAATAAAGTATATTAAACTAAAAACAAATCTGAGTGTGATCCTAGACAGCAGATTGATACTTGAGACTCAGGTGTCATCTGTTGTCCAGATTATTTTTACTATTTTAAGAATATCTCCTGGAATAAAACCTTAATCCTCCAGGCAACCTACCATCACTAGTGCACGCATTCATGATGTCCAGACTCAATTACTGCAACACTCTATATCTGGAGCTCAATGGAGGTGTCTCTCCACCTAAAGCTATTTTTTTTGGTCCCGTCCCCCTCTCCCGTAGGGGATCGGTCCCTACCCCACATGCCACTCCCCAAGGACCAGGCTTACCCTCCTGGGTGGAGCCACTAGACGGGCACCCCCTCCTCATGGACAATGGTCTCAAGTCCTGGCTTACACCCCTGGGTGGGGCCACTGGAGCAGGACAGCCTCCAAGCAGACACGGATCACAGTGGGAGAGTCGGCAGGCAGGGCATCAAGGATTGGGGATGGATTTTTTGTAGCTGTTGTGGAGATCCCTGGGGGAGGAGATGTGCAATTATGGCCAACGTACACCCCACCCCCCATACGTGAGACACCAGCAGTGGTGGTAACCCCAATCTCACCAGAGGTCCACACAGTGCCGGACACTCTTCACCATCCCCCAGCAGAAGGAGACCAGTCCTTGGGATGCTCAGTCCTTCTCCCTCTGGCCAGCCCTCTGACTCTCAAGTCTGTCTCTGAACCTGGGATGTTGGCACCGCAAGTGGATGCCAAGCCGCTGCACCAGCAGGCCAGCTCACCACCTATAGCTGTTGCAGAATGTGGCAGCAAGGTTTCTGATGGGTCTCCCAAGGTTCTGTTACATGACCTTGTTCTGTGTGGCCTTAACTGGCTGCCAGTAAGATGGAGGCTTTTCTACATGATTGGTTTACTCACCTACAATGCCATATATAGTTCTGGTCCAGGCTAACTGCAAGACCTCCTGACTCCTGCCTGACCCCTATGCTCTACCTGTTCTGCTGAGGAGGGCCTCCTAGAGGTTCATGGGGCCCTGGCTAAATGCTTCTGGTGATTGTGCCTTTCGGGTGGTGGTACCAGTCCTGTGGGACTGCATCCCAGGTCATGATGGAGGCCATGGTGGAAGTCTTCAAGCGGGTATGAAGAGCACCTTTTAGAATCCTTCAGGACATAGCATACTGTCCTTTTCTTTGTTAATTTTATTGCTGATGGCTTTATGTTATGCACTAATTATAATTTTCTCATCTGCCTGTATTCTGTACATCACCCTGAGCCTCAAGGAAAGGACACTTATGAAATAAAACCTTGCTTGCTTGCTTTTAATTTAGTTAATGGTTAGTATAATAAAGACCAATTGAAACATGCCAGGACATGTCAGAGATGGACTTTGTATATATAAACATAGAGTGCTCATGTCTTGCACATGAACCCTGGCATGGGTATTGTTCTGGTATGGGGTCTGGTTCTAGATTTGGTTCTGATTCGGGATCCCATACTGGTTCTAGTGACATAAAAGATAAGCATCAGACGGTGGTTCTTAATGGTACTCATTCTAATGATCGGAGAGTGTACAGTGAGGTGCTGCAGGGCTCAATTCTGGACCAGTCCCCTTTAATGTCTTCATAAAAGTATTGTAGAAGAACTGGAAAAGAAGGTATACCTTTTGGCAAATGATATCAAAATGTCTTTTTTAAAAATGTAATAAACATTATTGAATTTTACAAACAACAAAATAATACAACAAACCACAAACATCAAAAAAAAAAAAAGACAACCTCCCCTACAATCTCCAATGCCCTCTTCCTAGCGGAGTAGTTGGTATAAAACAACCAAATTAACATATCATTAACCTGTGAATTACACACATAAAAGACCGATTCAGATGTATAAAGTAGGATGAAAGGGAAAAAAAAGAAGGAATAAGATACCAAATGATCTACTATTAGGAGTCAATCCAGCAGAGGGCAGAGAGAATAAGATGTGCAGTCTACCCCATTTCTTTTCTCACAAATCAGGCCTATTATGGAGACTTGCTATCATTTTCTCAAATCTCAAATTTCACAGGAGTTCCTGCAGTCATTCATGGTATGAAAGCACCACTTAATCAGTACAATGGCAAGGACAATGTGCAACTGATAAAGAACACGCCATGTGATATTTCCTGTCTCATACCGGTAACCCTGTATAGTCTCCAAGAATACAGATTTCGAGAACCAAACATCCTTCCAAGCCTAAGACAGGATCAGCCCTAGCTTTAATCTGGGCCCATAGTGCAGCTACTTTTCACATTCCCAGAGAATATGGAGTGAAACATAGAAACATAGACTTTGACGCAGATAAGGACCACTTGTACCCAGTCTGCCCATTTCCTACCTACTGATAAGCTGCAGATTCTAGTTAAACAATAGCCTGCTTCCTGCAACCCCGGTATAACTGCTTTGTGTCTGTCCCATGCATGTTTGAATTACCTGTTTTAGACCCAACGACCTCCTCAGGAAGGCTGTTCCATGTATCCACCTCTCTCCATGAAAAGAATTTCCTCACATTGCCCTGAGCCGTCCCCTCTATCTTTAAACTGTGCCCCTGGTTCTTACACATCTCTTTTTCTGAAAGATGCTACCCTCCTGGACTTTGTTGATTCCCTTGAGGTACTTGAACATTTCTATCATGTCCCCCTGTCCCTCCTTTCATCAAGGGTATACATATTAAGCTCTCTCAGTCTCTCTTCATATGGTTTCTGATGTAGACCCTGTACCATTTTAGTTGCCCTCCTCTGGACTGCTTCCATCCTGTCTATATCCTTGCGTAGATGAGGTCTCCAAAACTGCACACAGTACTCCAGATGGGGTCTCACCAACTGTCTGTATAGAGGGATAACCACTTCCCTTTTTCTACTTGTGATGCCCCTTCCTATGCATCCCAGTATCCCCTGGCTCTCCTTACTGACTTTTCACATTGCTTACCCACCTTTAGGTCATCTGATATGACTACTCCCAGGTCCCTTTCCATTTTTGTTGTTGTTAGTACCTCCCTGCTATTGTGTACTCTTCTCCTGGGTTTTGTTTCCCAGGTGCATTACTTGCACTTCTTTGCATTGAATCTAAGTTGCCATATGTCTGACCATTCCTCCAACCTTGCCAAGTCCCTTCTCATCTTTCTACCCCTCTAGTGTATCAACTCTGTTACAGATCTTGTGTCATCTGCAAAGAGGCATACCTTACCCTCAGACCCTCTGCAATGTCACTTATAAAGATGTTAAGAGGATTGGACCCAGTACTGAGCCTAAGGTACTCCACTAGTAACCCCCCTTTCTTCGGAATGTGTTCCATTCACTATTACCTTCTGTGTCCTGTTGTGCAGCCAGTTCGCAACCCAGGCTACCACCCTGGGACCCACTCCCAGGCTGGTTAACGTGATTATTAATCTTTTGTGTGGGACTGTGTCAAATGCCTTGCTAAAGTCTAGGTAGGCCATATCCACAGCCCCTCCTTGGTCTATTACTTTGGTCACCCAGTCAAAGAAATCAATTAGATTAGTCTGACATGACCTTCCTACTGTAAATCCATGTTGCTTTGGGTCCTGTGTCCCGCTGTACTCAACAATTCTTTCTTTCAGAAGTGATTCCATCATTTTCCCTACCACTGAGGTCAAACTTACAGGTCTGTAGTTTCCTGCTTCTGCCTTGCTCCCACTTTTGTAAAGGGGAATCTCATCTCCCTCCTCAGTCCTCAGGTACCACCCATCCTGCCATGATTTGTTAAAAGTGTGGTCAGTGGTGTCACTAGGTCCCCCTTAGTTCTTTTAGGATTCTGGGTTGAATCCCATCAGGCCCCATTGCTTTGTCCACCTTGAGGTTTAGGAGTTCTTTCAGGACTCTTTCTTCTGTGAATGGACTGGTATCAACCCCTACCCAGAGTGCTTATATTGTCTGGTTGGGTAACTGCTCCTTACCTTCTTTTGTGAATACTGAGCAAAAGTATTCATTCAGTATCTCTGCCTTTTCACTGTCTCCCTCTGCCCACCTCCCCTCTCCTTTATTAAACTTCACTATCCCTCCCTTAACCTTTCTATGCTCCCTAATGTACCTATAAAAGGTTTTATCCCCCTTTTTGACCGAGTTGGCTATTTTTTCCTCGGTTTGTGCCTTTGCTATTCTGACTGCCTTTCCTACTTCTTTCTGCTTTAATTGATACAGTTCCCTGTTGTGCTCCCTCTGTGATTCCTTATACTTTTTGAATGCAGCCTTTTTCTCCTTAACCTTCCCTGCCACCTCTTTTGAGAACCATAGTGGTTTTACTCCGCTTTTCATTATTTGTTTTACACAAAGACTTGTTGCCTCTATGATGGCAGTTTTGATTTTTCTCCATTGTTCTTCCACCTCTCCTATTTGGCCATTTGCTAGTGCATTCTTCAGGTGTTCGCTTCATTTTGCCAAATTCAGCCCTTCTAAAGTCCAGTATCCTTGTTTTGTATGGCTTATCTCCATGGTTGTGCTCATTGTGAAGCACACTGTGCAGTGGTCATTTGTTCCCAGATGTCTACCGACTTCTAAATTTGTGATCCTCTCTCCATTTGAGAGTACCAGGTCTAGTATTGCTCCCTCCTGAGTGGGTTCCAGCACTAGCTGTCTAAGGTCTGCCCCCTGCAGGACATCGAGAATGACCCTGCTCTTGGATGTGGCTGCAGTACATGTCCTCCAGTTAACATCTGGCATATTCAGATCCCCCATCAACAGTATCTCCCCTTTTTCAGCCATTTTGAGAATGTCCTCTATCATTTTCTTGTCCATTTCCTCCCCTTGAGACGGGGCTCTGTATACAACCCCTGTGCGGATTGCGATGCCATTCCCCATCTCTAAGTATGAAGCCCAAAGCCAGTCCACACCTCATGCAAAGAAGGGAGTCCAATCTCCCTACCTTACTCAAATTGATAAAGATTTACCCATATCTTCTTCCAATCAAAGGTGTGGTGCAGAGAGGCTGAGGACCAGCAAAGGGACTGACTGGTAACACTAGGGAATAACAGGTGAAAAAAGTTCTGGGTCATGCCTGAAAATAGTCATGCCTATGGCAAGTGTATTTATCCTGTAAACAAAAACTAAATAAATAAATAAACTTTACAGGTGTATAGTAAATATTATGTAAGATGTAAAATTGAATAAGACGTAATTTATCATTAGAAACAATTTGATAAATATGTCCCCATATCTTCTTCCAATCAAAGGTGTGGTGCAGAAAGGCTGAGGACCAGTACAGGGACTAACTGGTAACATTAGGGAATAACGGGGGCTGAAATACAGGACACCGAATGTGGCTGTGCTACCAGTTGCATGAGGGACTGCAGGAAATCACAGCAATCATTTAGGCAAGGCATAGCACCAAAACATTGCATGAGAACATGGCAAAGCTGGAAAACCTTGAAAACAAACTTAGTGTGCAGCTGTAACAAAGTAAGTATTTCTGGAGATGACATAAGATGACTGTCTTGAAGCAAGTCACACACCTTTCTCCCTTCTAGTTGGGGTAGCCAAGTCTTCAGTAGTACTGAGCCTCCTATTGTAAAATTAGGATTGTGAAGAATTGGCTGAGAAACATCTAGAAGGGTGTAAAATGCATGTATTTACACAACTGGGCATCGCCCACAGGAAGGTGCCTATCATTGAATCTCGAAGGGATACTGGCAAAGATTTAAGGGTTGTATAAAACAATGCAAGTGGAAGGCCCAGCATCAACATTCCTGGCTCTTAGGCCAGCCTGGTGGTGCTGAGGGTTGGCTGGATGCCACTCCTCATGTCAGGCTGGTGGCCGTGTTTGGGAGCGAGCCTGGGTTGTGAGGTCAGTAGGAGAGGAAAGGATTGAGCATCCCCAGGACTGCTCTCCTTCCCTGGGGAGTCCACCTGCTGATGTACTTGTGACCTCTAGCGGGCTGGAGGCACTACAGTGCATGGCTGCAGAGGCTGGGGATTGGAACTGCGGCAGGCGTCAATCGGGGGTGTGCAGGAGCATGCACAGCTGGGCTAGATGTCATTCGCGTTTGAGCTCAGGGAAGCACAAGAACAGGGAAAAACAACGGTGCCATGCATGGCGATGGCACCAATCCCCATGCCATTGCTGGGCCAGCGGTGACTGACCTCCCAGATCCTCACGGCTGACCTTCCCTGCAGCTGGGTCTGTCTGTAAGTGCACCCAAGAGGCAGGCGACCCACCCTGGGAGGGTTAGAGCAGGGGTACCGGCTGCAGGGAGGAGGGAGAGAGAGGAGGTACAGTTCAGGGGGGGCCTCTGGCGGGCAGGACATGGACTTGGATGCCTGAGAGAGGTTCATGGCACCGCAACCGGAGGGAAACAAAATTGAAAAAAAAAATCAAGGTTCTTTCTAACCTCAACCAAGTTGGAATGTATGAAATTGACGCTGTCTCCAAGACATGAATAGGCCATCAGGAGTACTCATTGGCATAGCTGCTGAGGTAATGCAGTAGAAAATTAGATAACTGAAGCCCTTCCAAGATTGTGGGAGCAGACAGTTGAAGATACACCCATCTTAGGGATTTACCTTGCCAAATAAAATCTGAGATTGTTTTATGAACACAATGAAACCAGGATAGGAGAAATGTAACATTTAGGACATGGAGAGGATAAAACATACAGGGATGTATATTAATTTTGATAATATTAATGCAGCCCCAGATGGTGAGTGTCAGGGATGACCACCTCTTGAGGTCAGTTTAAATGTTGAGTAACAAATCATCTAAATTAAATTTCTAAGAAAGTGCAATACTCCTCGTAAAAATGATGGCCAGGTATTTAAGCTTCGTAGGTGCACAGGCTAGTCCCATATCCCTGATATCCTATTTAGAGATGTTGGGAGTTCAGGGCATTACTGCAGTCTTGTCAACATTAAGCTTATTGTGGGAGTATTTTCCATACTCTTCAATAATGGACAAGGCTGCAGGAATGGTGGTTTAGGGTTCAGTGACATGTAGCAATATGTCATCCACATACACTGATAATAACAGGTCACTAATTCCACCCACATCCTTCAGTGAAGGGGGCTCTTAAGCAATAGGGGTTCTAAATATAAATTAAATAATACAGGTAACATGGGACAGCCTGTCGATTCACAGAACACAAAGGGAAAACTGAAAAGAGTATACCATTAAAGCAGATGTTTGTGCTGTGATTGGAATAGAAATTTTAAGCCAATCTATAAATTTTGGGGGGAAGCTAAATTTCCTGAGAGTAGTAAAAAGAAAGGTCCAATGTACCCTATCAAAAGCTTTGTCCATGACCACGGAGACCAAAGCCATAGGAGTCCATCTTCCAGGAAGTGGAGAAAATATATGGCAACTTATGGAGGTTGTCAGACAAAAAACAAAATTACATAAAGCCAACCTGCTCATGGCTGATAAGCCTGTCCCAGACTTTATTAATCCAGGCAACTAGAATCTTAGCCAGTATTTTAGTATCACAGTTCATAAGGAAATGGATCTATAACTGGTGACTCTATCTGTAGATTTACCCAGTTTGGGAAGGACCACTATCGAGGCTGTCAAGTAATGTAGGATCTGATATGCTGGAATCACATATATAGAGAGAAAAAAATGATGCAACAAGGGAACTAAGTCTATGGTCAAGACCTTGAAAAAATTAGAAGTGAAGCCATCCGCCTAGAAGCTTTATTGGCTTACAAGGACTGTATGGCCTCCAAAACTTCTTGTTGGGTAATCGGTTGTTCAAGAAATGTTTGTTGGGCATTTTGTAATCTGGGAAGAGTACTGCATCCAAGTTAGCCTCCAAGTCTTCAATCAAGGTTGGTTGGGGGCTATAGAGACGACATAATAGATTCAAACTCAGTAACTATTTCCTGGGCATCAGCTTTGAGAGCCATCTATATCCAATGTAACTGAAGGTACAATACAGGATGCTTCCTGCCTATGGAGGTGCAAAGCAAGAAGACAGCCCACCTTGTTATCAAAATGTGTAATGGGGGAAGAATTCTTAGGGATCTTGGGAAACTCAAGGGTGGTCGAGAGTATGGCAGTTGGAGTTCAATGCCAAGAATTGCAAAATCAGGCATCTAAGATGGGGAGGTACTGGCAGTCATTAAACAGGAAAGGGACCTTGGGGTTATCATAAATTACAACCTAAATGTAGCAGGACAATGTGACAAAACAGTGGGCATGGCTGGTGGTACACTGGGTGTATAGGGAGGTATCTCCAGCAGGAGGAAGGAGGTGGTATTGCCACTGTAGGGCTAACTGATGAGACCTGACCTGGAGTACTGCGTCCAGTTTTGGAGGCCACACATCAGAAAGGACTTAGACCAGGTGGAGACGGTTGAGAGGAGGGCAACTAAAATGAAGCACAGATTGCACGAGAAGCCCTACAAGGAAACACTGCTAGATCACAGTACATGCACCCTGGGAAAGAGAAGAGTGAGAGGGACATGATAGACACCTATAATCATCTCACAGTGGTGAACCAGGTGCAAAAAGGGAATCACTTCAAATAAGATAGAGGCAGTATGGCACAGTGGTTTAAGGCTCTGAGCTGCAAATCTAGAGACCTGAGTTTGAATCTCATAGCCTCCTCTTACAAACTGTGTGACCCTGATCAAGTCATTTAACTTCCCTTTGCTCCCAGGTTGCACCTGTAAACAAGCTTTCAACTTAGTGTGTCTCTCCTAGTTAAACAATTGGGGACAAAAAAGAAAGAGAACCAGGATCAGAGACATGTAATGAAACTGGAGGGGTTAAGATGGATGCCACATGACACTGGAGCAGTTTAAGCATTGCTTCTAAACCACACATGTATTTGGTCTGTTTCTAAAAGGTATAAAAAATACATAATACATTCATAATTGCTTTTAAATATTGTGTGTTCATTTTATACTTGGGCCCAGATATTCAAAAGAGTTGAGCCATGTGCAATAGGATTGCGCCTGCGTAAGTACGAAATTACGCCATTCTGCGATATTCAGCAGGAGGCAGTTGCGCCCCACAAATCACGCTGCACAACAGCGCAATGATAATGAAGGCATGCGAAACTGAAGGGGGAGGAACCATGCATAAATGGTGCAGTGTGATATTCAACAACTTAGCCATGGCAATAGGGGAGCAAGCGGAAGTCTGCGCCATAGCAGAAATGAGCCAAAAAAAAGGGAGCAAGGAGAGGTGCAAGAACACTACAGGAAGCCACATACGAGAGCAAAACACAGCAGGACACACTGGGCAGCAGGAACACACAGGGCCAGGCAGGAAAGGGCACCTGGAAGCAATAGCCACAGGGGAAGGTGTGGGGAGAAATTGCAGAAGGGGGAGGTACACCACACAGCAGTGAGACAAGCACAGGCAGGTGTTCCCGGTGCAGGAGAAGTAACAGTGAGGACAGTGGGGGGAATACAGTAACAGCTGCTGGGGGTGAACACAAGCCAGGGACATGGCCAGTGCCACCTTCCAGATGGAGGCCGTTATGGGGGGTGAGAAGGCTGCAGCAGGGGCGTGGCCATGGAAGGGCCCATCGTGGTATTCTCCCAACAGGCAGTACCGAGCCGCGCCAGCTTCGAGCTGTACAGTGATACCGGATTGTGGGCGGTACTGCCTGAATCGGGCAATTCTGAGGCAGCTCTGTGAGCTGTGCAGTGATGTGATGCGGCACCCACACGACGGAGCCATGCCCTGTCAGTGGAGACCAAAGTGACAGATTACATGTGCCTGCCTACCGGTTACCTTCCAGAGACCAACTGGGGACACCACAGGCATAACCTAGTCAACCATGTCACGCCACCTTACCCAATTCCTCAGCTCACTGCTGCCACATGCTGCGGAGTACATCCATTTCCCCAGCACACCGGCAGAGCGCACAGCTAACATACACGAGTTCCACAGGGTAGCACGTATGCCTGGCATACTAGGGACAATAGACTGCACCCATGTGGCCATCCACACACCACCTGGCCTCGAGGGGGCTGCATACATCAATTGCAAGGGTTATGCCAGCATCAACTGCCAAGTGGTGTCCTATGCCAGGGGGCACATAATCAATGTCTGTGCCATGCAACATGGGGGAGCACATGATGCCTTCATCTGGCACCAGTCGGCACAGATTCAAGAGTGGGGATATCCCCACTGGCCACCTAGTGGGTGAGTATGCAAACCACATGGACAATCATAGGGCCTGGGGGGGGCATGGTCAGAGTGACATGGGTAGTGGCCTACATGGCCCGGGGCAGGGCGATGCTGATCACCAAACTAACCTCCACCATCTACACACAGGTGACAGTGGATACCCACTACATCCTGGCTCTCGCACCCTACAGGCCCACGACCCCATCGCAAGCATACAATGAGACACATGCCACCACATGAATGTCATGGGTGGTTGTTCGGGATGCTGAAGGCGCGTTTCCGTTGCCTGGACACCTCCGGAAGTGCCCTACAGTACAGCCCCTCAAAGGCCTGCGGGCTATTCCTGGCCTGTTGCATCCTGCACAACATGGCCAACGAATGTGGGATAGCCGTACAGGTCAAAGAGGGGGACAGCGATGAGGACGATGAGGATGCCAGTGATGATGGTGATGGGAAGCCTCCCCTTGGGCAACAGGACCCCCGACTGCTCCGGCTGGCACAGCTGCACCGGGACACCATCACAGAGGAGCACTTCAGCCAACCCAGGTAAGTCATGAGGCCATGTGCAACCAACAGTGGCTAAGGCACAACCCACAAACACGCATGGACACACACCAAGGGTGCATGCCATCAAGGGAAGTGGCAGGGCATGGAACCACACACACAACCAGGGATGGGTGAGGTCTAATATGCTACGCATACGGACACACACACACACATGCACACACACAAAATGCACCAAACTTGCACATAGGGCAGGAGGCACACTGACCCAGAATGCCACCCCTAGCCACACACATGTCCACAGACCACCACAACCACTGCCTGTCCATGTACGTGTGTCAGATGCTGAGCACCATTGCACATTGGTGTACAGCACAATGCAGGCATCATCATGCACACACAACTGCGGACAGCAGCTGGGAGGGTGTGCAGATGGACTGTGTGTCCGCGTACAGGGCCGGGTACCCACCTGTGCACTGCCCACTGAAAGACACAATGCACACAGGGCAGTACCAGACAGTAGCCACATTGGGAGATAGGTCAGTCATGTGACACAGTGCCCCGGCCACCACGGATGCATGGGTGGCCCCACCGAGACCCGCCAGCACTGACAGGCTGACCACTGGCCTCATGGGGTGGCACCGATGGTCCCCCAGGGGTTCCACTGTGTGAACATGACCATGCTCATGCAGGGGTCTGCAGCACTCCGAACATGCCTGCACCAGGCGTGCTCAGGATGCCCACAGCTGAACCCGGTGTAGACAGGGAGGGTGTCGCATGATGCCAGGAACAGGGGGTGGACAGTGCACTGCGTGGTGTCCGTGACGCATCGGCACATGACTGTGTGCCCATTGTGGCCATGACAGCAGTGAATGCCTGTGCATGCCTGTCAATAGCAGCGGTCACATCCTCCCGCAACCGGTCCATCCCTGCTAGGATCAGAGTGGTGTCTCTGCTGCAACACTCCTCTGCCCACTCCAGAGCCGCACGCAGTGCATCCACTGATGTCACAAGCCACATCTGCTGCTGGGCTGATGCTTGCAGTAGGTGGGTGTGCTCGTCCAAGAGGTCATCTGCCTCCTCGGCATCCTGTCCCTCAGGGTGTGCGCAGCCCTGATGCTCAGCACCCCTTGAGGGTGGGTGCTGCACACCAGGACCAGGTCTGCCGCTGCTGGACCCTGTACCCCCAAGCCCATTGGCCCACTGCTGATGATGCCCCTCCGGCTACCTCTCCCCAGGGCTCAGTGGTGCTGCCACAGTGGCTGCAATAGTCCCATTGTCCTGAACAAACACCAGTGCTGCCCCACTGGTGCTGACAGGCACAGGCTGGGACTGTGCTGACATGCAGGCCTCCATGGCAGCACCACCCACAGCCATGGCTGCGATGTTCCCTGCTGTGTGGCCATCCGAGGCACACACGTGTCACTGCCCATGCCATTAGCGACATCATTATCGGTGACGGACTCAGCACCAGCCGAGTCACAGCATGCTGGCATCCATGGACACTGGCATGCTGGGACACAGGCAGGACTTCCTCCGCACCTGTTACAACAACATCAGTGTGGACAGCCAGGTGGGCCCACTGTCGCACTGAGCCATGTATACCTGTGGAGGTGGATGGGCCCTCCTCCATCTCCAGCTGACTGTCCTCAGTGGACATGCCCACCACTGCTGACCCATTCAGATGCTCAGGATCTGTAAGGGAAAACAAAGTCGCGTTACTGCATGTGACCTACCCTGCCCCCCCCATAGACAGACCTTGACTTACCATGCAGTGATGGACCACCACCCATCTGGAAGCCACCACCCGGAACACCCTCAATGGCACTACGCTGCATGTTTCCAGCAATCCTCTCCTCTTGTAGGGTCAGGTGTACCACCTCCGGCTGTCCCCCACCTCTTGCAGCTCGTGCTGCCCTGATGGCAGCCACCTTCTCCTTTATCCTCCTCCTCCTGTCCATGCCCATCTTCTTCTTGCAGTCCTTCACGGAGCGCTGGTGGCTGCCATGCAGGTTCACAGCACATGCCACCTCCTCCCATGCAGCAGCACAGGCTTGAGGTATTCCCTGCCATCAGCTGAGAAGCAGCTCCTGATCCAGGTAGGCCTCAAACAGGGCTTCGGTCTCGGCCTTGTTAAAATTAGGCCTCCTCCTCCTCCCACCACTGTGTTCCTACTCTCCCACAACTTGTTCGGTCATTTTCTAGCCTGTAAGAATGACAGTTGTTTCCTGTGACTGTGCAGTCTCATGAATGTCCCTAAATCCACAGTCCACACTCCCAAAAAGCATGCAACTCACCAATAGACTGCAGTAACCGACTATGGCCAGTGCAGCCCAATGTTGCACTTTTATAGTGCAACCCATGCAAATGAGGCAAGGCGCAACTTTAAGTGGATGCAAATTGCAGTGCTGCGCAATTGAATGGCTGATTAGCTGTTTTGCATATGACGACTGAATATCGCGCTGTTGCGCTTTGTGCAATTGTGTTGAACGTGCTGAGCCAAGGGCACAGTTTTGTGACATGTGTAGTACACACCTCACTGTGCATGCCCAGGTTGCTGACACAGGCATCTGCTGTGCTGCTGACGTGCTGTGCATGGGAAGCAATGCAGGGCATGGCTACCATTGTGCCAGTGGCGCTATAACGATGTTCACCTACATGGCGCTGTGGCACTGGGCCATCATAGGTAGCACTGGGGCAGCAGAGCGATAGGCGCTACTGGAGATAGCACACAGGCAGCCAATCGCTGCTGCACTGTGGGTTCAATGGCGCTGTGTGTGTCTGTGCACAGAGACCCTTGACCCTGTGCCCAACCTTTGCCACCTAGGCACCATGCATCAGGCATGGATGCACCACTATCATGCTGTTCGTGTGGCGGCAATAGGGAATAGCGGCTGTGCCACACAGCATCTGCATGGGGAGCTGCGCTGCAGAGCATATTTGCAGACTGAGCTGAGAGAATGGCACGCAGAAGGGCTGCTCAATGGTCACAAGTGGAACTGGCCAACTTAGTGGCCATAGTGGAGCCACACCATGGACCACTGTTTGGGGAGGCACCCCTGGACAGGTCCAGGAGCCAAGTGAAGGAGGAGGTGGCTACTGCACTGGAGGAGGCCACTGGATGGGGGAGAACAGCTGAGCAGTGCCACCATAGGTATGGGGACCTACAGAGGAGAGAGCCGGAGCTGCTAGCCCACCTGCGGGGACGTGCCAGGAGGGGCATGGTGCCATGGCCAGGTAGGTGTTACGTCAACACACTTATCTTCCATATGGGTATCACGGTTGTATGTGTCCAGCACATAGGGGAGGGACCATCCGGTGTTGGCTGTGGTGGTGTTATCAGGGTGTAGGTTCGGTGGGTCTGGCTGGGTGGGAGGGCACACACCAGGGAGCAGGGAGGCTTTGGGATTGTACTGATGTTCCGCTCTCCATGTTTGCACCACAGGGCCAGAGGAGTGGCGCCTTGCCCGTTAGCTGCGGTGCAATGAAGAGGAGAGGGAAGCCAGCTGGAGCGAGGGTCCACAGTGCCCAAGGGACCGGCCCGATGATGGTGAGTGCCATACCTCCATGATTACTATTGCATGCAGTGTAACAGGTGGGCAGAGGGGCATGGCTACCATCCATTGACACCACTACCATGCACGCAACTTGTTACAGTCAGCACTGTCCAGTGGCAATGCATGTCTGGGAGTCCATCGATGGTGGTCCATGCGTGCACCGGTTACATGGCTGTGCCACTGCCTTTGCACCACATAGCCATGTCACTAAATGGCCACAGTGGTGCTGTGCGTGACTTGGCCGGTGGGTGTGTGCAGCATTCCGCATGGCTGTATGCACCTGGGTGGGCAGGTCATGTGGACGTGATCAATGTGGGTGATCACACACCATCACAGAGGTATGTCCCATGGCCGCATGCCACGCACAGTGGGTGGTCTGTATGGGGCTGTGCATTCACACCTATTGACTGTGCTCCCTTGTCCTAGGTGTCCGACAGCTCAATGACATACGGAGACAATGAGGGAGATCCTGCATGTGGCAAGGGCGTCCCTGGATATCCTTCGCCAGATAGATGAGACCTGGGTCCTCAGGAGGCACAGGCAGCGGAGAAGCCAGGCGGGAGCAGGGCTCCCGTTAAATCTCTGCCCTGATATCCCCCACCCCCTGGACCCACCTCACACCCTCCTTTCCTGTCCCATTTGTCCACCTGCCCTTACTCACCGCACCTTGTTTGTGTCCTCCCCCACCTTGTATATATTATTGTACATAGTTACCTTTTATATGTTGTTTTAATATAGATACTTTGATATGAATACTGTGGTGGTCTCTGATTTGCAGTGGGCTATAGGTGCTCAGCTGCAGTGGTGTGCATGGCGTCAGGGGTGGTGCAGTCATGCGTATGTGTGTGTGTCCATGTGGAGGTGACTATGGTGTGGGGATAGGTATCAGTCAGTGTCTGTGGTGTGTGTGTTGTGCCCTGTGCACTGGATGACTGTGTGCAGTGGTCCATGGTGCATGCTCTGTGTCCATGGTGCACCTGTCAGCCCGTCTGTGGCCTGTGCAGCTGACACCCATGCATGTCTGTGACCTGCACAGTCTGCTGGCATGTCAGTGGTGGCTGTCCATGCAGGGCAGCCACTGTACCTGTCACAATGCTGGGTTGCCTCCTGTCACTGGTGTGGTGCATGTCTGCCTCGGGTGACACTGTGGCCTCCACAGTTGTTGACACACCTTCATGCTGTGGCTTGCGTGTGTTGCAGGGGATGTGCACCACTGTCTATGACTTGTGCTCTGGGAAAATGCTGGTGGCATACAGGTCCACAGTGCCTGCGCAGGGTGGCTGGCACTCCTGTGCCATGGAGAACTGAGGGTTGTGTGTACACAGTTTACATGGGCCCATGCTGGGGGCTTGGTTGCCCCGCTACTGCATCCCTGTGTTGTTGTGCCCTTGGGTATGGGTGGGTGTCTGTCCATGCACTGTGTGGCATCCGGTGTGGTGCATGCTTCCAAGCACCACTGTGGGTGTCTGCGCTGGCTGTTGTGGCCAGTGCTGGGTCAGGGTGTGTCATTGGGAGAGTGTGCAGGATGCTGTACCACTGGTGGTGGGGTCCAGGGCATGCCCTGTCCTGTGTGGGGTACCTCGTGTGCCGACACATAGTTGGTCTCTCAGCAGTACCTCGGGGGGGCCGTGCATGGTAGCACTGTCTATGCTGTTGTTGCATCACTGTGTGCTGCCACCCGCTGATGGGTGCTCATGGTGGGGCTGCCTTGCATGTTTCTGTGGTGCACAGGGTTGCATTGTCACAGTGGGCAGTGGGGGTGGTGGCATGCATGGGGTTCCCTACAGTCATGGATGCTGCTCCTGGGCAGAGGTGTCTAGGGTCACAGTGCAGAGTGTGCTCTGCATTGGGGGGGTGGTGTGGCACAGGGTGGTCAGCCCTCCTTGTGTGCCAGTCACAGCTTGCCAGGGGGTGTGATGGGGCACCATGGCCCAGCTGTGGGCTGGTTGCTGGTCTCCATGGGCCAGTAGTTGTTCCAGCCCTCCCCCAGTTGTGCAGTGCATGGGGTGTGGGGGGACAATGTCTGTTCTGCTATGTGTTCCTGTGCCCATCTGTGGCATGGGTGGTGGGCCCCTACCTCCCTGGTTGTGCAGTTGCATTGCTGCCCTGCTGCTGGGGGCATCCCTGGTGCGCTATGGCACCCCTGGACTGCTCAGCTGCATCCCTTGTTGCACTATGGTGCATCTGATCTGCTCAGCTTCCCTCCCTAGTTGCGTTATGGCGCGGGTAGTGCGATATTCAGTCATCAGCTGTAGGGCAGTTTGACCTTGATATCACGCCTCTGGCATAGTGATAATGGACTTCTGCTTCTCCTGCTATTGCGCACTTTTTCAGTGCAGTTTGAATATCTGGGCCTTGGTATTTAATAATGGTGTATGTGGGTGGAAACTGTGTAAATGATTCAGGGATACATCTGAAAATATGCTCCAGCCGAGTTTTTATTTTCTGTTTGAAAATATGTTAAAATATTACTATTTCTATTTTGTTCCCCTGGGGTGATACAGATGAGGCACACTGACGAGTTCTGTGAGGGACAAAACATGTGTCAGTGTCTTCTGTTCTCACCCTCTGCAGGCTGTAAGAGAGGCATTTTAGCCTAAATTTTCAAAGTGATTTGCATAGATATCCCACAATGCTTTGCGTTGAGGCATGTGTGATTTTGTATTTCATGAAAATCTGGTTTGTTGCCAATGCTAATGATGGGTAACCCTTGCCTCAGTGTTTCTGTGTTAAGGTTCGTTGTCTTTTTAGCCTGTTTTCTCATTTTAGGCCCACCATGACTCAAACCCATAAAACCACAGTAGGGTTGGCTCATTTTCCACTGGGGTGAGATACAGATGCGGCACAGTGATGAGTCCTGTGAAGGATGAAACATGTCTGTGTCTTCTGTTCTCACCCTTTCTCATATATGAGAGCCCTTTGGCACCATGCATTCCTGCTTAAAACAGATCCAGCCTAAATGTTCATGGTGTTTTGCATATGTATCCTATGGTGCTTTGCATTATGGGTTCTGTGTGCTTTTGTATTTCTTGGAAACCTGACTTTGTTGCCAATGCCTACATGGGTAACCCTTGCCTTGTTGCTTTTGTGCTGAGGTTCATTGTCTTTTTAGGTTACTTCAACTATTACTAATTCCTGGGGCTCGTTACATAAATTATTTGTTCTTTAATATTTTGACCCCAGACTTTTAACATAGTCTTCTTATGACCCCACCTCATAAACCCAGTAGGCGAAACATTTTTAATCCCTGCTGAAATGTCATTCCACGCCACAGGTGTGAAAACACATTTTGGCCAGGATGTGAAAAATTACAGATGTAATGTTCATGAGGTGGTGTGAAAAAATGGCTGTGTTGAAAATGTGGGGTCAAAATAATAAAAAAATACCACAATTATGCCGTGCATAGAAAATTTCAATGTCATTGTAGCTTGCCTTTAATAGAATATTTTTCACCAAATTTTCAACATATCTTTTTCGACTCCACCTCATGAACACTGTCAGTAAAATGTTGCTACTAAGGCTGAAAAATCACTTTCTGGGCCTGATTAATGAAATGACACTGCCAGTGTTCATGAGGTATGGTCCCTAAAAGGCCATGTTGAAAATTTGGTGAAAAAGTTCCTAAAAATCACAACGTTATGGTCATAAGTTCAAAACATTATTGAAATACATTATATGGCACTTACCTTTAGTCCTCAGTTCATGATTTGGCTTTGAAGACTGCAGACATATCTCAGTCCACAAAGGATGAGAGCATATGACCTCATCAGGTAAGTACAGGGTAAGGGAAGTGTGGAGTGGTGGGTTCTCAGTGGGAGGGTCAAGATAGGGGGATAGTGATGGCTGTGATGAAGATGGACCATTTTCCTTATTTCAGGTTTAATAAAAAAAAAAAAAGATTGGAGGGGACTGTTTTTTTCTTTTCAGGATCCCAGGAAATTAAAAACATTTATTTCAAGACACTGGAGGTGGGCTCCCCCGTGTCTCACACTGCAGGTGGGGGGGCTTGTAAATGCCAACATGGGGATTAGGCCACCAATGTCAGCAAGTATTCATAAAACAATGGCCTACGTGGCGGACATCCAATTCCAAGGGTGGGCATCCTAGTGTCAGATTATACAAATCAATCAATCAATTAATTAATTAATTAACAAATACACTGCCACTGGGAATTGGGGCCCCAGTGCAGGTATAGTATAAGGCCCCAGCACAGTCAGGATAAGCGGGCTATAATGACAGTAGCCCTGTCCCTAACATCTGATTATGACATAGTAGGAGTTGCTATAGAACACAGCTGTCATTTGTTAGTAAATTACAGCTGTCATTTAGATAACCAAAATTCGGCTATGTATACAACATAGATTTTTAAACTGCACATGCTCAGAAATGGAAATTTTTCTTAAATAATTTAAAACTACTGAACTGTGAGAGGTAAAAAGCACAAAAGCATGTACCTTGGGCCAAACTGTATCAAACCTGAAGTTCCAGGTTTCAAATCTTCATATTTTTTTAGTTATGGGGTGACAACAGTCTTAACATTTTCAAAAATGGTGAGTTGTATGTTTTGCACCTCTGCAACTTTGCCCACTTTACAGATCGACATAAAATTTTCCGGATCAAGAGATCCAGGCACAAAGTATGCTTACTAAATATCATGTGCATCATTTGAATAGGGGCAAAGTTATTAAGGTGCAATAATTTGGGTTTAACTTGAAAGTGCTTACTCAAACCTAATATACAGAGTGCGGCTGTGCCTGTAAAATATCTATCTATATCTATATCTATATCTAAATATATCTATATCTATATATATCTATATATATATATAGATATATATATATAAAAAACTACATTAATGCATCAGTTAGGGTTGAAGATAAAGTGACAAATGTACGGAAAAGAAGATGTTGGGTTTCCAGCTCTAAAACACCTGCCCACCACTGAGACAAATGAGGGTGTAGTCTTCCTTTCAGTTGTCAACCATGTTGCTCACCCCATTGCTGAAACAGATAAGCTGAGATTTGATGGAAACAGGTGTGTATGTTTCATGAGTATATCCAATGGGGTGAGCATTAGGGTTGACAACCCCAAGGAAGACTACTCCCCTCATTCACTTCAAGAAAAATTGTCAAATCTCACCCAAAAGATAAATTCACCAACTGACCCCCAAATCTCCTTTTTGGTGGGAATTGCATAATGACAGCCATAATGTTCATGAGTTGGGTCCCCAAAAGGCCATGTTGAAAATTTGGAGTTAAAGTGCCAAAAAATGGTTGTTATGCATAAAAGTTGAAAACCCTATTGAAATGCATTGAACGGATTTACCTTAGTTTCTCATATTGCAGTCACTGGTTCCAGCAGGAAGGTGTGTCTTCGATTGGAGGGTGTATCTCGAACCTGAGACTTGTTCAGATGAATGAAGGGGTGTGGGGTGGTAGGTGTAAGTGGAAGGTAGGGTGGGGGCTGATTGGCGAAGGACCATTTTTTTCAAAGGAAACATAGAAACATAGAATTTGATGGCAGATAAGGACGCTTGGCCCACCAGTCTGCCCATTTCCCTACCTACTGGATAAGCTGCAGATCCTAGGTTAACCAGCAGCCTACTTCTCCTACCCCACCCCTAGAATTACCTTATGACTGTCCCATGCATGCTTGAATTCCACCACTGTTTTTGACTCCACAACCTCCTCTGGAAGCGTTCCATGCATCCACAACCTCTCTGTGAAAAATACTTCCTTAAATTACCTCTGAGCCGCCCCCATCTTCAAATTGTGCCCCTTGTTCTTGCACACCTCTTTTTCTGAAAGATGCTACCCTCTTGGACTTTGTTGATTCCCTTGAGGTACTTGAACATTTCTATCATGCCCCCCTCTCCCTCCTTTCCTCGAGGCTATACATATTAAGCTCCTTAAGTCTCTCTTCATATGTCTTCCGGTGCAGACCCTGCACCATTTTAGTTGCCCTCCTCTGGACAGCTTCCATCCTGTCTATGTCTTTGCGAAGACTGGGTCTCCAGAACTGCACGCAGTACTCCAGATGGGGTCTGACCAGCTGTCTGTACAGAGGGACAATAACTTCCTGTTTTCTACTGGTGATGCCTCTCCCTATGCATCCCAGTATCCCCCCAACCCTCCTTGCTGCCCTCTCACATTCCTTGCCCACCTTTA
The DNA here is from genome assembly GCA_016271365.2 of Neoceratodus forsteri. NCBI lineage: Eukaryota > Metazoa > Chordata > Ceratodontiformes > Ceratodontidae > Neoceratodus > Neoceratodus forsteri. The sequence continues at coordinate 628,071,969 of CM057452.1, read as the reverse complement.
GGTCATCTGATATGACTACCCCCAGGTCCCTTTCTATTTTTGTTGTTGTTAGTATCTCACCCCCCATTGTGCACTCTTCCCCTGGGTTTTTGTTTCCCAGGTGTATTACCTTACACTTCTTAGCATTGAATCTAAGCTGCCATACATTTGACCATTCCTCTAACCTTGCAAGTCCCTTTTCATCCTTTCCACTCTACCTTGTGCATCAACTCTGTTGCAGATCTTTGTGTCATCTGCCAAGAGACATACTTTTCCTTCAGTCCCTCTGCAGTATAACATAAAGACATTGAAGAGGACCGTCCTAATACTGAACCTCGCGGTACCCCACTAGTAACCCCTTTCTTCAGAGGACTCCATTTACTATTACTCTCTGTGTCCTATTCTCCAGCCAATTTTTACCCAGGCTGTCATCTTGGGACCCTCCCAGGCTAGCTAACTTGTATATTAATCTTTTGTGTGGGACTGTGTCAAATGCCTTGCTAAAGTCTAGGTGGGCCATGTTCACAGCCCTCCCTGATCTACTACTTTGGTCACCCAGTCAAGAAATCTATCAGATTTGTCTGGCATGACCTTCCTGCTGTGAATCCATGCTGCCTTGGGTCCTGTGCCCTCTGGCCTCTAGATACGCGACAACTCTTTCCTTCAGAAGTGATTCCATCATTTCCCTACCACTGAGGTTAAACTAACAGGTCTGTAGTTTCCTGCCTCTGCCTTGCTCCCACTTTTGTGAGGGAATCACATCTGCCCTCCTCCAGTCCTCGGGTACCACCCCATCCTCCCATGATTTGTTAAACAGGGTAGTCAGTGGTGTCACTAATTCTACCCTTAGTTCTTTTAAATTCTGGGATGAATCCCATCAGGCCCCATTGCTTTGTCCACCTTCAGTTTTAAGAGTTCTTTCAGCACCCTTTCTTCTGTAAATGGGCTGATATCAACTTCCGTATCCAGAGTGTTTCTACTGTTTGTTTTAGGTACCTCCCCTCTTCCTTTGTAAATACTGAGCAAAATATTTGTTTAGTATCTCTGCCTTTTCACAGTCACCCTCTGCCCACCCTCCCCCTTTATTAAGCCTCACTATCCCTCCCTTGGTCTTCCTTCGCTCCCTGATGTACCTATAAAAGGTTTTATCCCCCTTCTTAAGTGAGTTGGCTATCTTTTCCTTGGTTTGGGCCTTTGCTGTTCTGACTGCCTTCCAGCTTCCTTTTGCTTTTCTGATACAGTTCTCTGTCCTGCTCCTTCTGTGATTCCTTGTACTTCCTGAAAGCTTTCTTTTCTCTTGAACCTTCACTGCCACTTCCTTGAGAACCATAGTGGTTTCTTACATCGTTTAGTTTTGTTTATTTGCTTCACACAGAGGCTTGTTACCTCTGTGATGGCAGTTTTATTATTCCCATTGTTCTTCCACCCATCCTTCCTGCCCATTTGCTAGTGCATTCCTTAGGCACTCTCCCATTTTGCAAAGTCAGCCCTTCTAAAGTCCAGTACCTTTGCCTTTGTGGCTTGACTCTGTGCTGTGTTTATTGTGAAGACCATACTGTTCGATGTTCGCTAGTTCCCAGATGGCTACCCACTTCTACATCTGTGATCCTCTTCATCTCCATTTGAGAGAACCAGGTCTAAGATTGCTCCCTCTTGAGTGGGCTCCAATACTACTTGTCTAGGCATGCCCCTGTAGGGCATCTAGAATAACCCCACTCTTCAAGTGGCTGCTACAACTGCACTCCAGTTAACATCTGGCATATTCAGATCACCCATCAGCAATATCTCCTTTTTCTGCCATACTAAGTATACTTTCTATTATTTCCTTGTCCATTTCCTCCCCCTGAGAAGGGGGTCTGTATACAACCCCTGTGCGGATTGTGGTGCCATTGCTGGTCTCCAAATTTACCAACAGTGCTTCTTCTCCTCCCTGTTTTCCCTTTTGTTCTGTTGCTTTGATTCCTTTCCTTATGTAAAGAGCTACTCCTCCTCCAGATAGTGTATCCTGGTATGTTTATGTCCCAGTCATGGTTTTGTGTGAACCATGTTTCTGTGACTGCCATGATATCCAGATGTTCCTCCTCCATCAAGGCCACTAATTCAGGAAGCTTGTTACTCAGACTACGGGCATTGGTACTCATTGCTTTCCATTTCTTTATGGCTTTACCTTCTGTTGCAGCATCCCCCACTGACCTTTCTACCTTGGTCTTTTTCTCATTTAGCACCCTGTTTTGTAGGGAGAGGCTGGGATTTTCCTGCTGCTTATCAGTGCCTCCCCCCTTGACTAGTTTATAAGCTTGCCAATGAAGCATTTAAACCGATTGCTCAAAAGTCTTGTTCCCTTCCTGGACAGATGCAGACCATCCTGCCAGTATAGGCTGGTGTTAATGGAAGCTTTTCTTTTTCTCGGGGAGGACGGTCATGGGAGGGGCCACTAGACATCAGGGCCATAAATGTAATCATGGAGATGGGGATCAGACAATGAGGTAGGGCAGAGGGACCACTTGGCTACCAGTGAAAAAACATAATTAAATATGGGGATGGTGATCAGAGAATGAGGGAGAAGGGAGGGACACCAGGACTACCAGGGAAATGTTTGTTTGATATGTGGAGGTTGATCAGACATCAGGGAAGGGAAGTGGGACCACTGAACTACCAATGAAACAAATACTGGGATGGCGATCACAGAATGGGGCAGGGGGGAGGGACCACTAGACTACCATGGTTTGATTAATATTACCGGGAACAGTGATCAGAGAACAGAGATGGTCGATCAAACTGATTAAATATGAAAGTAGACCAATTTAGATGCCTTAGAAATAATGCAATTTACTGGACAAACACATGAAACTATTTAAATGAAACTGAGGGTACCTCTGTTCATGTTGAGGAATGTGATATATTGAAATTGGGGGAACTGCTAAAAAGTCTAGATGATTCAGGAGTTAGGTGGAGTAAAGAATGTGAATATATAAATTTATTTTATATATTCGATTTTTGCTCCCTCCTCAGCCCAGGCATCCTTCCGGGGTACTCCCTCAATAAGACCTCTACTCCCTGCCTGAACCCTTCATCTTCAGATGGACTCCACCAACCACCCAGTCAGGCCTAGCACCCGTATCACCCCTCGGGGTGGGTCCGCCCTCCGTGGTGGCGTATCCGTAATTAGAGAGCCCTTACCTGGGTGTAGGGCCGGTCTTGGAGTCCTCCAAGGTAATGGGCTGGTGGTGGGATGTGGGCCTGACCCTGGAGCCCCCTTCATCTCTGTGATGCTGTGTTTTTTTTTTCCATTAGGTTATCCCCCTGGAGTGTGGCTGTGCAATGACATCAGCACGTGAGTGCCACGGGGCGTCCACCACTCCTCCACTCTACTTCTGCCTTAAGCTTGTGTGCTGCCTCGGCTTCCACCAGGGCCAACACAGTGCCAGGCAAACCTGGATCACTCCCAGAGAGAAGAACAGTCCTCTGTATGCTCGATCCTCTGTCTCCCCTGCCAACCACGGCACCCAAGCTCGCTCCCAAACTTGGGTCGCTGGTGTGAGATAAGATGACCAGTGCCTTAGCCCTCAGCGCCACCGGCCGGCAAGAATGGGAATGGTTAATCAGCAGCCTGTCCTGCCAATCAAAAGCCATTTCAACTTAACAAAACATTCACTTTTCTCTGGCAAGAAGTAAAGTAGGATCATCGTGTGAGATCCACCCTCCAGTGTCTAGGGTATGCCAGGTGGAAAACATCTATGGGGAGGGCACTCACAGCAGAAATCACTAGAATAACTTATCTGGATGGATGGTGAATTTTCCATTCAAACAGTAAAGTTCTCACAATAGGCAGCTGCAAAACAGCTTGGACTGGAGCCCCAAGCAAGAAATGAATCACAGGAGTGAAAGAGCTGGTGAACAGTCTCCACTCAAAAAAAAACCACACACTGTGTTTTAGGATAAAATATCATTTTATTCAAGAAAAATAATAAAACAGCAGCAGTAGCCTTTTGGGAGGGTGTACTTGGTAACAGATCACTGATGTTTTATTATTTTTTATTAATTTTCCTTGAATAAAGTGATATTTTATCCTAAAACACAGCGTTAGTTTTTGCAGTGGAGACTGTACAGCCGAGCTCTGTGACTCCTGTGAATAGTAAAGTTTGAACTACTAATAAGTGCAAATGATTATTTACTGTTTGAACAGTAACGTTTGAACAGTTAACAAACCAAACAGAAGTTACTTAGTGAGTGACGGGCGGGCGGGCATGATTTTCAGGGAAAAAACAAATATTTGCCATGTAAGTATACTAACTCTCTTCATAAGCACTTTAGCCACCAGAGCCCTGGCAGGCATCTACAGCCCTCTGAACAGAGGGACTCTCTCACTCCTGTCCACCTGTTTCCTTGCTAGACTGCTCCCGGTAGTTCCCCTGTGGATTGCCCCCCACGGCAGAGCCAGGAGGAGGTTGCCGGTTTCTTCCCCTTCTCCTGGAGACCCAATCCAGAATCCGGGGACTGCTCCTGGAAGTGGCAGACCATCATCGAGCCTGTCAGGCTCATTTTTCCTTTTTTGCCCAGCCCCCTCCTCCCTTTCAAAGTAGGGACATTGGATCAAGCCTTCTGCCCCGTACTGCCCTCCAGTCACCACCAGAGGGCAGTCAGTGAGTGGGACAACTAGTCCCCCTCCCCCTGAGAGAGGATAGCAGTCCTCCAGAAGCTTAATCCTCTTTTCCCCCCTGCCGACCCCCGGTGGCCCGGGCTCATTCCCGAAACTGAGTCGCCGACATGGCACAAGGTGTGGCATCCAGCACTTCAACCCTCAGCGCCATGGGGCTGGCTTGTAGATATACTAATTTTAAGGCAAACATCAAACTAAGCATATCACTGATACCTAAGTACAGGTGTTGTGCTGTCCTTATCAGGCAGTAATTGTGTACAACACTATTTTTCAAATTGTTAGAAAAATAAGAAGGCTGACATCTCTAACAATAATTTCTCTAACAGGACCAGTAAATTCACAGTTCGAATAGTAAATTTACAGTTCAAACTATTTTTACTTATCTGCCTGTCTTGCAACTATCACAAAAGTTGTTATAATTCAAAAATGGTAAAACATTTTTTCACCAAACCATCAAAAGGCACCCTTGGCACAGACCCCATCATCCCTGAAAATTTCAGAGAAAAAATTATTCCATCTGGTCTGTAGATGATGGCAAAAACATGCCATTTAACCAATGGGAAAAAGTGTTTTTTGTTTTTACCACTTTATATCTCAAAAACCATACAAGATGCTGGCATGACAATTTTCACATCTTGAGATTCTAGTAGAATAACTGTCTATGCCAAAGTTTGGGCTATTTTATCAAGTATGCCAAAGTTTTCAAGGAGCAAAATTTTGAATTTAACATTGAAGTGCTGTACTATCCTTAACTATAGGGCATGACTGTTCCCTATAATAATAAAATCTCTATTATTTGATAAGCTCAACTTACAAACATTTCCACAGCAACTACATTATTCATGATGTAGTGCTCAGCATATGTATCTTAGGATGGATGAATGAAATGCTCAGAGTATCTACACATTTGGAGGAAATACAAAATTAAAATCTATTTAAAGGAGAAGAATCTCATTTATTTATGATTTGAATATTTCTGACATATTTTTCATGCATTGCATCAATTACTGCAAGTATGTCAATAAGAGAGCAGTCATTTTATCCATTGTAAAACATACATAGATTCTGAGGCTCTGACACAAGCTAGTAAGGTTCCAAGCAAGCCTCCATTTATATGCAAATGAGGCACTTGTAATAAAACCCCTCCCATTCCTTAATGTCACTGGAGCAACAGCTCAGAAGAAAACATAAGGTTTTCAATGCCTCCTACCCACATTTTATTACAAGTTTTCAACTACTTAAGACAGTCCTGTCATGCTACTTACACAGGACTCTAATCACTATGCCAATGCGCCGTGTAAGTCAGGCATGTTGGCATAGCTACATCTGTATGCTGTGGAGCAGGGTCCCATGGACCCCATGCAGCATTCACTGGGGGGGGGGTGCAGGACAAGTACATGCCCAATCCCCTGGCCATGTGGACTGCAGTGTGCCAGAGGCAGGCAGGGGGTGTCCCTGCAGACCACACCATTCACAAATGTGTGGTGTGCTGGGAGCAGGGGTCATACATTATGCTTGGTAACCCTCTGCCATAAGTGATGCATGCCCCCAGATGCTGCCACCAGCTGTGGCAGGATGTTGGGCAAAGCAGACCCCCTCAACAGGCCACCCCAGCCCATGCTGTCCACAAGGAGGGCTGGGGGCAGCTGACCCGGCACTCACCATCCCTGTGCCACTAGTGCACAGCACATCCTCTGCCACATCTGTGCCCTACAGGCACAAGGGATTCAGTAGTGGACCGAGACCTAGCATCCCACTGGATGAGTGCCCAGTCTGCAGAAAAGTCCTCTGCACACCTGTGTGCCAGGGTGGTGGGGCCACATATATGGGAGCCACTTGGTGGCTGGTGTCGAGGAATATGGCCACTGCACATCCATCCATCAGTGCAGAGCTGCCTGTGGTGGTATGCATCTTGGTATGTACCTTCTCCCCAATAAAGCAGTGAGCAGAGCAAAGGCATAAATGGAGGAAAAAATAGCACAGGAGGTAAGGAAAAGAGACAAGACTTTTTATATGTACATTAGTGAAAGGAGAAAAAACAGGGGTTGGATAGTAAGGCTTAAAGGAGAAGACGGAGAGTGTGTGGAAGGGGACCTGGTAAAAACATCAATACTGAACAAATATTTTTGTTCTCTATTCACAGAAGAAGAAGGTGAGGGACCACAGTAAGGCAACATGAACAAATATGGGAGAGAGATTGACACCAGTCCATTTACAGAAGAGAGAGTCCTAAAGCAACTCACAAAACGGAAAGTGGATGAGGCAATGGGACCAGATGGGATACATCCTAGAATATTAAGGGAACTATGGGAGGTGCTGGCGCCACCACTGGCAGCACTGTTCAATGAGTCACTCAATATAGGAGTGGTTCTGGAGGACTGGAGGAGAGCAGATGTAGTCCCTCTTCTCAAAAGAGGCAGTAGGGAGGAGGCTGGAAACTATAGACCAGTCAGCCTCAGCTCAATAGTGGGGAAGATTATGGAATCACTACTTAAACAAAGGATCGTGGAACATCTTGAAGACAGCAGAGCACAGGATCTGGGACAGCATGGATTCACAATGGAAAGGTCATGTCAAACAAATTGAATTGATTTCTTTGACTGGGTGAGTATGGTCGTGGATCAGGGGGGAACGGTGGATATCGTGTACCTGGATTTCAGTAAGGCCTACGATACCATTTCACATAGAAGACTTGTGAACAAGCTGGGCAGTATAAGAGTGAGTCACAAGATGGTAAACTGGGTTAGGAACTGGTTGAGTGATTGAAGACAGAGGGTCATGGTAAATGGTGCTCTATCTGAGGAAAGGAGGGTGACAAGTGGGGTGCCAGAGGGATCATTCCTGGGCCCCAGCCTGTTTAATGTCTTTATAAATGACATTGTGGAGGGACTGAGGAAAGGTGTGCCTATTTGCAGATTACACTAAGATCTGCAACATGAGGAGGAACCAAGATAAACTGGAGGAATGGTCCAGAGTGTGGCAGCTGAGATTCAATGCAAAAAGTGCAAAATCATGCATTTGGAGAACAAGAACCCAGAGGAGGATTACATATTGGTGGGGCAGAAACTGATGATCACCAAACAGGACAGGTATTTAGGAGTAATTATATCTGATGTCGTAAAGGTGGCCAAAAAATATGCCAAGGCTGTGGGGAGAGCTAGTGGGATGCTGGGGTGTATAGGGAGAGGTATCACCAGCAGAAGAAAGGAGGTGGTGATGCCACTGTACAAATCATTAGTGAGGCCTTATTTGGAATATTGTATCCAGTTCTGGAGGCCACATCTCTGTAAGGACATAGACAAGGTGAAGGCAGTTCAAAGAAGGGTAACAAAAAAGGTGCAGGACCTGCACCAAAAGTCATATGAGGAGAGACTGGGAGACCTCAATATGTATACCGTGGAGGAGAGAAGAGACATGGGAGATATGATGGAAACCTACAAATATCTAAAAGGCATAAATAGGATACCAGATGGTAGCATCTTTCAGAAGAGGAGATGTCCAGGAACGATAGGGCATGATACGAGGTTGGAAGGGGGCAGACTAAGGGATAGTGTGAGGAAATATTTCTTCACAGAAAGGGTGGTGGATGCATGGAATAGACTCCCAGCAGAGGTGCTGGGGGAAAAAATACAGTGGTGGGATTCAACCATGCATGGGATAGGCAAAGGGGAACCCTAGCAATGGGAACGAGACGGTGAAGCTGGAGCTCAAGTAGGGTCTGCTGCTTTTACAGGAGGCAGGGAAAATGGGCAAACTAGATGGGTCTAGCAGTCCTTATCTGCTATTAATTTCTATGTTTCTATGTTAAAATAGTGTATAGAGCCCAATATGTGTAGTACTTGTAGCCTTCTTTGCGCATAACAAATAATATATCTAAAATTATTTCATCCACAAGAAACAAAATCCATTTCTTTGTACTGCTCATCTCTCACTGTAAGACAGTTGTAACATGTTGTGGAGGAGGAGTAGACTGAATGCCTCCTTTGTAAAAGTGATGCACATCCTCCTTTTAGCAACTAGAAAATAGAGAGCTAGTTCACTTAGCTTAAAAAGTAATGCTACTTAAAACACAATTGCTGACTGGAAATACCAAGAGAAGGAATAGAATAAGTATGACAGGGGAGGAGTGATATGCAAATACATAGAAACATAGACTTTGACGGCAGATAGAGACCACTTGGCCCACCTAGAGGATAAGCTGCAGATCCTATTTAACCAACAGCCTTTTTCTTCCTACCCCCCACAAAAATGGCCTTATGTCTGTCTCTTGCATTCTTGAATTCTCCCACAGTTTTAGACCCCACAACCTCCTCAGGTAGGCTGTTCCATGCATCCAACACCCTCTCTGTGAAAAAATACTTCCTCACAATGCCCCTGAGCTGTCCTACTTCTATCTTCAAATTGAGTCCCCTTGTTCTTGCACATCTCTTTTTCTGAAAGATGCTACTCTCTTGGACTTTGTTGATTCCACTGAGGGACTTAAAAGTTTCTATCATGTCCCCCCTCTCCCTTCTTTCCTTAAGGGTATACATATTAAGCTCCTTCAGTCTCTCCTTGTATGGCTTCTCTTACAGAGCCTACATCATTTTAGTTGCCCTCCTCTGAACTGCCTCCATCCTGTCTATGTCATTATGGAGATGGGGTCTCCAGAACTGGAAGCAGTACTCCAGATGGGGTATCACCAACTGTCTGTACAGGGGGATAACAACTTCCTGTTTTCTGCTGGTGATGCCTTTCCCTATACATCCCAGTATCCACCCAGACCTCCCTACCGCCTTCTCACATTGCTTGCCAACCTTAAGGTCATCTGATATGATTATCCCCAGGTCCCGTTCCATTTTTGTTGTTGTTACTACCCCTCCCCCCACTGTGTTATCTTCCCCTCGGTTTTTGTTTCCCAGGTGCATTAGTTTGCACTTCTTTGCATTGAATCCAAGCTGCCATTCTTCTGACCATTCCTACAACCTTGCCAAGTCCCTTCTCATCCTTTCCATGCCTCCTTGTGTATCAACCCTGTTGCAGATCTTTGTGTCATCTGCAAAGAGGCATACGTTTCCTTCCAGTCCCTCTGCAATGTCACTTATAAAGACTGGACCCAGTACTGAACCCTGCGGTACCCCACTAGTAACCCCTCTTTCTACACAGTGGACTCCATTTACAATTACCTTCTGTGTCCTGTTGTCCAGCCAATGTTTTACCCATGCTACCACCCTGGGACCCACTCCCAGGCTGGTTAATTTGACTAGTAATCTTTTGTGTGGGACTTTGTCAAATGCCTTGCTAAAGTCTAGGTAGGCCAAGTCCACAGCCCCTCCCTGGTCTACTACTTTGGTCACCCAGTCAAAAAAATCAATTAGATTCAACTGACATGACCTTCCTCTGTGAACCCATGCTGCTTTGGGTCCTGTGCCCCACTGGCCTCTAGGTACTCAACAGTTTTTTTCCTTCAGAAGTGATTCTATCACTTTCCCTACCACTGAGGTCAAACTGACATGTCTGTAGTTTCCTGCCTCTCTCTTGGTCCCACTTTCATGAAGGGGAATCACATCTGCTTTCCTTCAGTCGTCAGCTACCACCATCCTCCCATGACTTGTTAAAAAGGGTAGTCAGTGGTGTCACTAGATCTCTGCTTACTTCTTTTAGAATTCTGGGTGAATTCCATCTGGCCCCATTGCTTTGTCCACCTTCAGTTTTAGGAGTTCTTTCAGAACCCTTTCTTCTCTGAAGGACTGGATCAACCCCTCTATCCAGAGTGCCTCTGTTAATTGGATTAGGCACCTCCCACCTCCTCTTTTGTGAATACTGAACAGAAGTATTCATTCAGTATCCCTGCATTTTCACTGTCCCTCTCTGCCCTCCCACAGTCCATTCTATTCATCCTCATTATCCCTCCCTTTCTCTTTCTACACTCCCTGATATACCTATAAAAGGTTTTATCCCCCTTTTTAACAGAGTTGGCTATTTTTTCCTCAGTTTGGGCCTTTGCTATTCTGACTACCCTCCCTGCTTCCTTCTGCCTTAACTGGTACAGTTCTCTGTCCTGCTCCTTCTGTGTTTCCTTATACTTCCTAAATGATATCTTTTTCTTTCAAACCTTCACCTCCACCTCTTTTGAGAACCACAGTGTTTTTTTCTGTTTGTTTTGACTTGTTCATTTGCTTCACACAAAGGCTTGTTGCCTCCATGATGGCAGTTTTGATATTTCCCCATTGTTGTTCCACCCATCCTTCTAGCCTGTTTGCTAGTTCTTTTCTAAGGCACTCTCTCATCTTGCCAAAGTCAGCCCTTCTGAAGTCCAGAACCCTCACTTTTGTATGGCTTGACTCTGTAGCTGAGTTTATCATGAACCACACTGTTTGGTGGTCACTTGTTTTCATATGGCTACCCACTTCTAGATCTGAAATCCTCCCACTTTCCCTCTTTGAGAGTATGAGGTCTAAGACTGCTCCCTCACGAGTAGGTTCCAAAACTAGCTGTCTGAGGCATGCCACCTGAAGTGCATTGTGAATGGCCCTGCTTTTGGATGTGGCTGCAGCAAAGGTGCTCCAGTTAACATCTGGCATAATAAGGTCCCCCATCAACAGTATCTCCCCTTTTTCTGCCATCATAAGTATGCCTTCTATCATATCCTTGTCCATTCCCTCCCCCTGACATGGAGTCTGTATACAACCCCTGTGCGGATTGTGGTGCCATTTCCAGTCTCTAAGGTGACCCACAGTGCCTCCTCTCCTCTCTGTTTACTTTTTGTTCAGTTGCTTTATCCCTTCCCTTACATAGAGAGCTACTCACCCCTCTTCTCCCTCCCTGTCTCTCCTGTAGACTTGTGTATCTTGGTATGTTAACATCCCAGTCATGATTCTCTGTGTACCATGTTTCTGTGACTGCTGTGATATCCAGGCATCCCTCTTCCATCAAGGCCACCAGTTCAGGGATCTTGTTGCCTAGACTATGGGCATTGGTACTCATTGCCCTCCATTTCTTGATGGCCTTACTCCTTTTTGCCCCATCCCTGTCCTTATTGCCTTTGACACTTTCTCCATTTACCCCTGCACTTCTCCCTATTGACATCTCTATGTTGGTGTCTACCTCACTTAGTACACTGATTTTTTGGGGGGGCTAGGATTTCCCTGCTCCTCTCCAGTGCCTCCCCCCTTGGCTAGTTTAAATGCTTGCCAATGAAGCATTTAAACCTATCACCTAGAATCCTGGTTTCCCTCCTGGACAGATGCAGATCATCATGCCAGTATAGGCCTGCATCCCTCCAGATGGAACCCCAGTCCCCAATGAAGCCAAATCCCTGAGCTCTCCACCAGTTTTTCAACCACTGATTGAATCCCATGGTGTGGATCATCCTAGCCTCACTCATGCCATAGACTATCAGCACCTCAGAGAAGGTTACCATTCATGCTATTTGTCTAAGGCCCCTCCCCATCTCCAGAAATGCTTCTTGCACTGCTCTGATCCCTTTCTTAGCCAGGTCATTTGTCCCTAGGTGGACAATGACATCCAGCTCCCTCCCCTATGCTGCTGCTCCTGCAATCCTGAGGATTCGCTCCCTTTTCCTCCAAGCCATGGTGCCAGGCAGGCACCTTATCTCCCTCTCCCCTTCCTCCCCCAGTTCTTCTCTCCTAATAATGGAGTTCCCCACCAGGAGTTGCTTCCTTCCCCATGGGGTCCCATGCCACCCTCTTGTGGGTCTCGTTTGTGGAGGTTCTCAGCATCCTCCTTTGTCTCCACAGTGGGTGCCTCCATAGAGGAACACACTTTTCCAGAATGGAATAGAAATTGTGGAGAGATACAACAGGAGGATGCACCTCTGTTCCCACCACCCTCACCCTCCCTGAGCCCACTGTGGTCCAATCACTCCTCTTTCTTGGCAACCTCTGAGGCAACATCAGTGACCCTGGAGGTCCCTGAGTGGGAGAGGAAGGCCCCCAAATCCTGGCCAACTCAGCCTGGAGATGATCAACCTCCTCCCTCAGCCCAGAGAGGTGCCTGCAGATGGGACAACACCCCATCCTTCAGAACGTCTCCTGGAAACTGCTGCTGCACAGCAACTGCACTGCACCACTCCCATCATGTCTTATTTCTGGCCCCCTAACTGTTGTTTGGAATACTTACTCTTTCCTCTGTTGGTTTATTTTTTTCTCTCCCTGCTAACTTACTGCATCTGTGCCCTTTTAGCTCCTGATCTTCCTGTTCTGAGACAAGAAGATCCTATATTTCTCAGTAGTCTCCTTACTTGCTCAGAGTCAGACCTCCAGCAGCTGGGGGGATGGAGAGCTATTCTTGCCCTTCTAGGATGGTGAGTCTTTTGTGGCTGTGTGATCACTCACTTCCTGCTCCCAAACAAGAAGTTCCTATTGTCAGTCAAATCCTGTGCCTATAAAAGTAGAACTGCCTTTGGGTGGGGGTGGGGGAAGGGAGGGGAGGAAGGAGGGCAATATAGTCCCAGTAGAAGTTTAGTTATACCAGCAGCTCCTTCCTCCTGGTGCTCTGCCAGAAGTTATCTAGGGCAGTGTTTCAATCTGGTTTTAACCTGGCTCCTTCCAGCTAAGTCACTCCCCCTACTTTGCAAATCTTTCTACACTTAGTTAATTTCACAGATAACAATTCCCTTCAGCTACCTGTGACAAGCACCTAGATAACTACGCAGATAAAAGATACACAGATAACAATTCACTTTAACTAACTCTGACAAACACACTAACTTTTTTTTACCCTAAATTGAAGGTCCGAGTACAAGAGTTCTAGTTCTTAGTCCCAGTAGAGAAGTTTAGTTATACCAGCAGCTCCTTCCTCCTGGTGCTCTGCAGACACTGAGACTTCTTTTTTGTACCTCTGGGTGTTGTTCTTTACTGATTCATCAGTACATTACTACTGTGCAAACTCATTATATGTTTAGCTACACATCACAATCAATATCATCATCATAGTATGTAATCCAAGACTAGCATGGTGTAGTGGTAAGTGACATACACAAACTTGGGTATACACTGTTGCACATGGATCAAGCCATATTATGCACTTACCAGGGTATGCAGTGAGGCACGTGGCAGAGCCAAGTTTGTTAACATAACAACAATGAGCATATATCAGGTGGATCACTCAAAAGTGACACAAGGTTTGCAGAATAACTGCACTCAAAATTGTACATAGCGATTGAGCAAAGGTATACAGTTACCTGGGTAGACAATGAGGCACAATGCAGAGCCCAGTGTGTTCATGTAACCAAGGTGAATGTATATCAGAGGTCGATCACACCAAGTGACACAAGGTTTGCAGAATAACTCCATTTACAAATGTACATAGTGATGGAGCCATGGTATACACTTACAAGGATATGCATTGGACACAAGGCAGAGCAAAGTATGTTCACATAACCCAGGTGAGTGTATATCAGAGGTCTATCACAAAAAGTGACAGAAGATTTTCAGAATACATGCACTCACAATTGTGCATTGTGATCAAACAATGGTATGCAGTTACCTGGGCAGACACTGAGGCATGAGGCAGAACTGCGTGTGTTCATTTAACACAGGGTAGTGTACTGTATATCAGATGTCTATTACACAAAGTGAGACAAGATTTGCAGAATAGAAACATAGAAACATAGCTTCTGTCAGAGAACAAGCAGAGTACAGCAAAAGGAAGGAGCTGCTGTTATAACTATACTTCTCTACTGGTACTAAACTAGAACTCTACTATTGGAACATTCAAATTAGGGTAAAACAAAACAAAAGAGTTAGTGTGTTTGTCTGAGTTGGCTGAAGTGAATTGTTATCTGTGGAGTTATCTAGGTGTCTGTCTCAGTTGCCTGAAGGGAATTGTTATCTGTGCAATTAACTAGGTGTAGAAAGAGCTGTAAAGTAGGGGTAGTGGCTTAGCTAGAAGGAAGCCAGGTTAGAGCCAGATTTAAAAACTGTCCTAGATAGCTTCTGTCAGACACCAGGCAGAGAACAGCAAGAGGAAGGAGCTGCTGTTGTTACTATACCTCTCCACTGGGACTATATTGCCCTCTTTCCCCTCCCCTCCACTCCCCCACCCTAAGTCAGTTCTACTTTTATAGACACAGATTTGGCTGACAATAGAACTTCCTGTTTGGGAGCAGGAAGTGAGTGATCACACAGCCACAAAGACTAACCATTCTAGAGGAAAAGAGTAGCTCTCCATCCTCCCCAGCTGCTGGAGGTCTGACTCTAAGCAAGTAAGAGACTACTGAGAAATATAGGAACTTCTTGTCTCAGAACAGGACGATCAGGAGCTTAAAGGGCACAGAGGCAGTAAGTAAGTAGAGACAAAAATAAATAAATACAAATAAATAAATAAACAGAGGAAGAGTAAGTATTCAAAACAACAGTTTAAGGGCCAGAAATAAGACATGATGGGAGTGGTGCAGTGCAGTGGTTGTGGAGCAGCAGTCTTCAGGGAGACATTCTGGAGGATGCAGAGTTGTTCCCATCTGCAGGCACCTCTCTGGTCTGAGGGAGGAGGTTGCTCATCTCCAGGCTGAGTTGGCAAGGATTTGGGGCCTCCTCTCCACCCAGGGACCTCCAGGACAACTGCCATTGCCACAGAGGTTGCCAAGAAAGGGGAGTGGTTGGATCACAGTGGTCTCAGGGAGGCTGAGGGTGGTGGAACAGAGGTGCATCCCTCCAGTTATACCTCTCCATAATTCATATGCTGTTCCAGCAAAGTGTGGTTCCTTTATGGAGGCACCAGTAGTGAAGACCAAGGAACATGCTGGGAATCTCCACAAAGGAGCCCAACAGCAGGGCAGCATTGGACCCCACAGGGGAAGAAAACAACTCCTGGTGGGGGACTCCATTGTTAGGAGAGTAGAACTGGGGGAGGAAGGGGAGAAGGAGGTAAGGTGCCTGCCTGGCACCATGGTTTGGAGGGATAGGGACTGAATCCTTAGTATCGCTGGAGCAGCAGCATGGGGAAGGGACCTGGATGTCATTGTCCACTTAGGGACAAATGACCTGGCTGAGAAATGGATAAGAGCAGTGCAAGAAGAGTTTGTGCAGTTGGGGAGGGGCCTTAGACAAGTAGCATGCATGGTAACCTTCTCGGAGGTGATGCCTGTCTGTGGCATGGGTGAGGTTAGGGTGCTACACACCATGGGATTCAATCAGTGATTGAAAAACTGATGCAGAGCTCAGGGGTTTGACCTCATTAGGGACTGGGGGTCCACCTGGAGTGATGCAGGACTATACTGGTGTGAAGGTCTGCACTTGTCCAGGACAGGAACCAGGATTCTAGAGGACAGATTTAAATGCTTCATTGGCAAGCATTTAAAGTAGTCAAGGGGGGAGGCACTGTAAAGGAACAGGGAAAGCCTAGTCCCCCCCAAAAAAATCAGGGTTGTAAATGAGGTAAACACCAAGATAGAGAGACATTGATAGGGAGAAGGGCAGGGTAAATGGAGAAAATGACAAAGGCAATGAGGACAAGGATGGGGCAAAAAGGAGTAAGGCCATCAAGAAACTGAGGGTAATGAGAATTAATGCCCATTGTCTGGGCAACAAGCTCCCTGAACTGGTGGCATTGGTGGAAGAGGGATGCCTGGATATCATGGCAGTCACAGAATCATGGTATACAGAGAACCATGACTGGGATGTTAACATACCAGGGTACACAACCTACAGGAGAGACAGGGAAGGGATCAGAGGGGGAGGAGTAGCTCTCTATGTCAGGGAAGGGATAAAAGCAATGGAACAAAAGAGTAAACAGGGAAGAGAGAAGGCACTGTGGGTCACCCTGCACACTGGAAATGGCTCCACAATCTGCACAGGGGTTGTATACAGACCCCCATATCAGGTGGAGGGAATGGATAAGGATATGATAGAAGGCATTCGTACGATGACAGAGAAAGGGGAGATACAAATGATGGGGGACCTGAATATGCCAGATGTAAAGTGGAGCATCTTTGCTGCAGCCACATCCAAGAGCAAGGCCATTCTCAATGCCCTACAGGGGGCATGCCTTAGGCAGCAAGTTTTGGAATCCACTCATGAGGGAGAAATCTTAGACCTCATACACTCAAATGGGGACCATGAGAGAATCTCAGATCTAGAATTGGGTAGCCATCTGGGAACAAGTGACCACCAATCAGTGTTGTTCATGATAAACTCAGCTACAGAGTTAAGCCATACAAAAGTGAGGGTACTGGACTTCAGGATGGCTGACTTTGGCAAGATGGGAGAGTGCCTTAGAAAAGCACTAGCAAACAAGCAAGAAGGAGGGTTGGAGCAACAATGGGGAAACATCAACACTACCATCACATAGGCAACAAGCCTTTGTGTGAAGCAAATAAACAAATCAAAATGAAAGAAAAAGCCACTAAGGTTCTCAGAAGAGGTGGCGGGGAAGGTTAGGGAGAAAAAGATAGCATTTAGGAAGTATAAGGAAACACAGAAGGAGCAGGATAGAGAACTGCACCAGTTAAGGCAGAAGGAAGCAGGAAGGGAGGTCAGAATAGCAAAGGCCAAACTGAGGAAAAGATAGCCAACCGGGTTAAGAAGCAGGATAAAACCTTTTATAGGTACATCAGGGAGCGTAGAAAGACAAAGGGAGGGATAGTGAGGCTGAATAGAATGGATGGTGGGTGGGCAGAGAGGGACAGTGAAAAAGCAAGGATACTGAATGAATACTTCTGCTCAGTATTCACAAAAGATGAGGAGGGGAGGTACCTAACCCAGTAAACAGAAGCGTTCTGCATAAGGGGACGATCCCAGTCCTTTCACAGAAGAAAGGGTTCTGAAAGAACTCCTAAAATTGAAGGTGGACAAAACAACGGGGCCTGATGGGATTCACCCCAGAATTCTGAAAGAATTAAGGGGAGAACTAATGATACCACTGACTACCCTTTTTAACTAATCATAGGAGGATGGTGTGGTACCTGAGGACTGGAGGAAGGTGGATGCAATTCCCCTTCACAAAAGTGGGAACAAGACAGAGGCAGAAAACTACAGACCTGTCAGTTTGACCTCTGTGGAAGGGAAAGTGATGGAATCACTTGTGAAGGAAAGAATTGCTGAGTATCTAGAGGCCAGTAGGGCACAGGACTCAAGGCAGCATGAGTTCATAGTGGAAAGGTCATGTCAGACAAATCTAATGGATTTCTTTGACTGGGTGACCAAAGTTGTAGACCAGGGAGGAGCTGTGGACATGGCCTACCTAGACATTAGCACAGCATTTGATACAGTCCCACACAAAAGCTTAATATACAAATTAACCAGCCTGGGAGTGGGTCCCAAGGTGGTAGCATGGGTAAAACATTGGCTGGACAACAGGACACAGAAGGTAATTGTAAATGGAGTCCACTCTGAAGAAAGGGGGGGTTACTAGTGGGGTATTGCAGGGTTCGGTACTGGGTCCAGTCCTTTTTAATATCTTTATAAGTGACATTGCAGAGGGACTTGTAGGAAAAGTATGCCTCTTTGCAGATGACACAAAGATCTGCAACAGGGTTGATACACAAGGAGGCATGGAAAGGATGAGAAGGGACTTGGCAAGGTTGTAGAAATGGTCAGAAGTATGGCAGCTTGGATTCAATGCAAAGAAGTACAAAATAATGCACCTGGGAAACAAAAACCCAGGGGAAGATAACACAATGGGGGGAGAGGTAGTAACAAGAACAAAAAATGGAAAGGGACCTTGGGATAATCATATCAGATGACTTTAAGGTTGGCAAGCAACGTGAAAAGGCAGTTTGGAGGGCTGAGGGGGATACTGGGATGTATAGGGAGAGGCATCATCAGCAGAAAACAGGAAGTTGTCATCCCTCTGTACAGACAGTTGGTGAGACCCCATCTGGAGTACTGCAACCAGTTCTGGAGACCCCAACTCCACAAGGACATAGGCAGGATGGAGGCAGTTCAGAGGAAGGCAACTAAAATTGTTCAGGGTCTGCAAGAGAAGCAATATGAGGAGAGACTAAGGGAGCTTAATATGTATACCCTTGAGGAAAGGAGGGTGAGGGGGGACATGATAGAAACTTTTAAGTCCCTCAGTAGAATCAACAAAGTCTAAGAGGGTAGCATCTTTCAGAAAAAGAGATGTGCAAGAATAAGGGGACGCAATTTGAAGATATGGGGGGACGGCTCAGGGGCAATGTGAGGAAGTATTTTTTCACAGAGAGGGTGGTGGATGCATGGAACAGCCTTCCTGAGGAGGTTGTGAAGTCTAAAACTGTGGAAGAATTCAAGAATGTATGTGACCGACATAAGGCAATTCTTGTGGGGGGTAGGAAGAAATAGGCTGTTGGTTAACTAGGATCTGCAGCTTATTCTGTAGGTAGGGAAATGAGCAGACTAGGTGGGCCAAGTGGTCCTTATCTGCCATCAAAGTCTATGTTTCTATGTTTCTATGAGTAGAGCCAAGTGTTTTAACAAACACAGGGTAATGTATGGCAGAGTCTGATCACTCAAAGAGATACAAGGTTTGCAGAATAAGTACAGTCCCATTTGTACATAGTAATTGGGCCATGGTATGCACTGAGGCACGAGTCAGAGCCAAGTGTGTGCATGTAACCTAGGTGATTGTATATTTGACAAAGACATGTTTGGGAAACCTTTTCTCCTGCTATTGTCTGCTCCCCACACCTTTCACTTACCCTCTCTGTTCTGGACTTTTTCCCTATTTGTTTCTCCTAATCTGGCATGACCTCTTTCTTGTAATAATAATGTGATTATTGATATCTCATGTCCTTTTGCACAAATGATCTGATATGTATTTGTATATGTTTTCTTGCTCTTGACACAACACAAATTGTTGTGTTATCTATGTAACCTTTTGTACTGTACCTAATTGACGTGGAACCTTTGTAAAAGAGCCTCTGGCTCAAAGGTAGTAATTCCTAGAACAATAAACTAAACTAAACTAAAAAAAAACAAAAAAACTAAACTATATCAGAGGCCGATCACACAAAGTGAGACAACGTTTGCAAAATAAGTGCAGTCACACTTCTACATAGTTAAGGAACCATGGTATGCACTTTCCTGTGCATGCACTGAGGCATGAGACAGAGCCAAGTATGTTTAAGCACTGTAGGTGAGCAAATAGCAGAGATCAATCACAGAAAAGTGACACAGAGTTTGCAGAATAACTGCAGCAACAGTTGTACCTTGTAATGCAGCCATGGTATGCACTTAACCAGGGAATGCAATGAGGCACAAGGCAGCATGAATTATTTTTATATAACCCAAGTGGGTATACATCAGAGACTGAACACATTAAGTGACAGAAGATTTTCAGAATAACTACACTTACAATTGTACATAGTGCTCAAGCAAAGGTATGCAGCTATCTGGGTAGACACTGAGGCACAGGGCAGAGCTGAGTGCGGTCATTAACATAGGTTAGCATATATCATAGGCACACAGAGTGAGACTCAGGTTTGCAGAATAAGTGCAGTCTCATTTGTACATACTGAACAAGCCATGGTATGCATTTTCCTGGATATGCACTGAGGCATGAGGCAGAGTCAAGTGTGTTCATGTAACCAAGGTGGGCATATAGCAGAGGTTGATCACATAGACATGACACAAGGTTTGCAGAGTAACTGCACTCACAGTTGTCCATTGTGAAAGAGTCATGGTATGCTCTTTCCAGGGTATGCAGTGATGCATGATCAGCTCATTTCCCGATGTGTCATGGGAGAGGGGTATGGAGGAGTGTACAAAAGGGAAAAATTAAATAGTAATTAACAGCATTACAAAAATAATAGTCATATACAGCAATACAGTACATTAAAGGAACATTACTATAAATGTTGCAAATATACATATTTACAGAAATTATGTCTGTGAGATCCTTATTAGGTGAGGGTTACAAAGGAAGGAATGGACAGCTGAGTAGCTGAAATGAAGTACTGAGGAATAATGAAACAGCGTGATTACAGGATCTTATGTAACTGCAGCAGCTCCAGAGTGTAAAACTGATGGTAAGAGAGCCCTGAGAAAACTAATGACTACTCTGGTTTAGTTTTAGACTTCCAGCATCCATTTCTGTGTATTTACACAGCAGTCCTTCATCTTGCACCCACATCTGTCAAACAGTGCCATCTCCTCAGAGTGGATGGTGATGCTAGGATTCCATGAGGCTGTCAGTCACTGCCTCCACTGGTGACAGCAGCAAAATTCCTTTCAATTTAGTTTCTTCACCCACGACAGCTGAGGTGTAGCATCTGATTATCGAGGGCTGCCCTGCTTCAAATGCTGAAATTACAAGACGGGGGTGGGGGGGGCTTGTCCCCAGTACCTCTGAAGTGAACTGCTGTAGTTCTCTCATCACTGCAAATGATTTATAATAGGAATGGGGAGCACGTTTAAAAGCATGGATCTGAGGGGCCACCACAGTTGCCCATGAGGTTTGGGAACTTGTTAAGGGTTACAGAGTAATGGACACTGGTTGGATCTGAATCTGAGGTTCCTGGTTCCTGTGATCTTGCTTTAACCACTAGATCACCTTACCAATATATGCTGAAACTGATGCTGCTCTGGTGACCTTCTGTATTCCTTGTTTTAGCTGAACTCTTTAGTGCCTTACAGCAGCCATCCAGTCACTGACTGCCCAGTTACTAAGGGAAAGGGACATATTTACAAAATTGTCTCTCACTACTGATGTCAGTCAAAACACAGAATGCTAACACAAATACAGAATAATACAAAGTTTTTGTAATGACACTCAAAACTCTCTTGTTGCACACAGTTTCAGTTGACTTTTTTTTGATAATACAAACATTACCACAACAAATACAAGCACTTCTTTATATTAATATACATGTTATATATATTATACATGTCAAATCAGTGCTGCATCACACTGGCACTGTCTGAATCACTGTTAGAACTGCACTTCAACATGTTTGTGACACTTGAAAGGTTCCAAGAAAATCACGAAGTGGTATTATGGCCCACCAGAGCTTAGAGCTCTGCAAAGATGCCAGGACAGAGATCGTATAAAGCAGGGAAGTGGATCTACAATTCAATTAGAAACCAGGGTCTCTATAGAAATGAAAAAAAGCATCTAAAATATAACAAACCTATGTATAAAGAAACTGGAAAATAGTAAATAGAGCCAAGAGGGTGTCTCACAGAAATAATAACGCAAGATTTTCTTACATTACTTAAGTATACTGAACTACATGTGAACAATTTCTGAACAGAAAGAAAGTTTAAAAGCTCCATTTGTACAAGATCCTGAAGAAGCAATATGTTGAACTGCAAAACGTTGATATGATACTACTATGGAAATAAATCCTATTGATTTAAATAATACAATAGTAGTATCCATTTTATTAAAACCATAACCAGTGAGTGGGTTGTCTTTCTCCAAATCTGATTTACTTAAAAGATTCCCCAATTACTCAGGAGGGAACCAAATGTTGTGGGTGTGGTATACTGGTGGTAACTCCACTATCTTTGTTGCTCTGAAGACAACATTCTCTAGCAACTTTGATGGAAACATGGAGGAGCAACACAATGGTAACTTTTTGGGGCTGTAATTTGTTATTTACAAATCAGATTTGGACAGAAAAATGACTGCTGGCAACTGGAGGAGGCACACAACACTTACACATAATGAGTTAGGAAAATATTGTTGTGAAATGATGTGAGACTTCCCCTTTAAATAGCTAGACAAAGAAAATCAACATGCATAACATTTCACATGCAAACAAGTGCCATGCCTGTGATGGACTGGACTGAAATAGTGTTTAACATCCATTGATTCAAAAGGATCATGTACTTTTTCACCCCTCATGGTCCCATAATACTAACTGGGTATGCCTTTACAGTGTATTTACATGCTCTTCCTTCCCCTTCCTGCCAGAAAACATTAAACACTGAGGTAGACCCCTTGCACAGCATTTGAATTGAGGAGGTACAGTAAAGTGAGGTCAAAGAAGCTGCACTAAACACATTTTGTAATCCCTCTGCATAACTGTAGAATTTATAGAAACATAGAAATTGAAGGGAGATTTAAGGACAGCTTTGCCCACCCAGTCTGCCCATTTTCTATACCTGCTGCAAGACCCTAATTGATCTATGGTTTTATCCTCCCTTTCCTAACCACTAAGGTTCCCATATGCCTACCCTGTGAATTTTTTAATTCTTTTACCATTTTAACCCCCACCACCTCAGATGGGAGGCTGTTCCATGCATCCACCAGACTTTCATTGAAGAAGTTTCCCCTGAGTTTACACCCCTACCCACAGCTTCATAGCATAACACATAGTAAAACAAAAGAGGAAGAATCAACATTCATATTAGGTGTATTCCTATATGCTAGTCTTCAAGCTTTAACAGCAGGCTGACAACTCATTTGCCTCATGCAAGCCAGGGTTTGAAGTTTAAAACTGACATTAAGACACCAGAACCCATAAGCAGAAAGTAAAACATCAGCCAACTCCAGCTCCACAAATTTTTAGAAACACAGTAAAGTCAAGAGTCCAACATGGGTTAAGCATGGAGATTAAACTCCAAAGTCACATTACAGCTGTGAAGATACTGCTTGGAGGAAGGGTACCCATTTGAGGTGCCATTTGAACATGTGGCCACCACCATTTTACTGGTGATTGCAAGTAAAACAGGATATGGTTATTGCAGTAAAAATTACAGGAATTGTCAACATGAAACATTAACCAGCCTAACACCTCTGATCCTCCCTATGCTGCAGCAGTTTACTCACAGAGTATTGATCAAAGTCCAGAATCCTTAGCTGTCTTTCTCTTCCTCATCTGTAGCCTTCTGAGGGCTAATGTCAAAATTGATCATCTTTAATAGGTTCCCAGCATCATTTGCTTCAGAAAACAAATATTGTTTGCCCAAGTATATGACCCGCAGCTGGGCCAGGTACAGTCGAGTATGGGGCACCCTCAGGGATTGCAATTGGGAGTGGATGGTGTCAAATGACTTCCTGCATTCTCTGGCTGCATAACTTAAGTCTGGAAAAGGGACAGTTTCCCTCTGCCTGGAGTTTCCAGCAGTCTGATCCTCCTTGCTGCTGGTAGAGACTTTTCCCATTCCTGTGGTCCCACTAGCAGGATTAAAAGAGTTCTTGTGGTGATTGTTCTCTTTCTCAGGGTTATTCCATATACTTAAATAACAGTGCAGATGGTTCTAAATTTAAATTCATACTCAGCCATAGCTCTGCATATTTTGCCAGATCATCTGCCTCTATTCATTCAGGCAGACCTGATAGTCTCAAATTAGAGGCCATAGTCTGGTTTTCAAGGGTCTCAAGGGGAATTTTAATGATTTGTTCTCCTTGATGAGTGCAGCTGTTCTGGTATCCACTTTTAACTCTGCAGCCACTGCTTCTTTGGCTTCTTACTGTGCTACCACAGATTGCACTTCACAAGACATGTTCCTGGAGTTAAAGTCCTGTCATTTTTGGTCAAGTGCAAGCATCCTTTTATTGTCAACTTGGATGGCATTGAGGATGTCAGACATAGTCAGTTTGGCAATCCTCAAGCTTGGAAATGCAGCGGGTGCTTGCCCACCACTGGGCTCTGCTGCATTCCCCTTCTTGCTTTTGCCTTTGGTAACCTTCCACATGTTTCCTATGGTTTGTAATATAGCCACTGTTTCACACTGGTTGCAGCTCAACAGTAGTTTTTTTTTTACTGCAGCAAAAAGAAGGCAAAAATCACTTTACATAGGGTTAAATGGACAAGGATGCAATCTTCCTCATAGGAGCCAAAGGAAAACATGACCATTCATGATAGCTGCTGGCCACGCACCCCTGATACCAATATAACATAGAAACATTGACATTGATGGCAGATAAGGACCACTTGGCCCACCTAGTCAGCCCATTTCCCTACCTACAGGATAAGCTGCAGATCCTAGTTAACCAACAGCCTATTTCTTCCTACCCCCATAAGAATTGCCTTATGTCTGTCCCATGCATTCTTGAATTCTTCCACAGTTTTAGACCCCATAACCTCCTCAGGAAGGCTGTTCCATGTATCCACCACCCTCTTTGTGAAAAATACTTCCTCACATTGCCCCTGAGCTATCCCTCCCTCTATCTTCAAATTGTGTCCCCTTGTTCTTGCACATCTCTATTTATGAAAGATGCTAACATCTTGGAATTTGTTGATTTCACGGAGGTACTTAAACATTTCTATCATGTCCCCCCTCTCCCTCCTTTCCTCAAGGGTAAATATATTAAGCTTCTTTAGTCTCTCCTTGTATAGATTCTCTTGCAGACCCTGCACAATTTTAGTTGCCCTCCTCTGGACTGCCTCCATCCTGTCTATGTCCTTGCCGAGATGGGGTCTCCAGAACTGGGCACAGTACTCCAGATAGGGTCTCACCAACTGTTTGTATAGAGGGATGACAACTTCCCGTTTTCTGCTGGCGATGCCTCTCCCTATACATCCCAGTATCCCCCTAGCCCTCCCTACTGCCTTCTCACATTGCTTGCTAACCTTAAGGTCATCTGATATGATTACCCCCAGATCCCTTTCCATTTTTGTTGTTAGTACCTCCCCTCAATTGTGTAATCTTCCACTGGGTTTTTGTTTCCCAGGTGCATTATTTTGCACTTCCTTGCATTGAATCCAAGCTGCCATACTTCTGACCATTCTTCCAACCTTGTCAAGTCCCTTCTCATCCTTTCCATGCCTCCTTGTGTATCATCCCTGTTGCAGATCTTTGTGTTATCTGCAAAGAGGCATACATTTCCTTCCAGTCCATCAGCAATGTCACTTATAAAGACATTAAAAAGGACTGGACCCAGTACTGAACCCTGCGGTACCCCACTAGTAACCCGTCTTTCTTCAGAGTGGACTCCATTTACAATTACCTTCTCTGTCCTGTTGTCCAGCCAATGTTTTATGCAGGCTACCACCCTGGGACCCACTCCCAGGCTGGTTAGATTGATTATTAATCTTTGTGTCTTGCTAAGTATGGGTAGGCCATGTCCACAGCCCCTAACTGGTCTACTACTTTGGTCGCCCAGTCAAAGAAATCAATTAGATTCATCTGACATGACCTTCCCACTGTGAACTCATGCTGCCTTGGGTCCTGTTCCCCACTGGCCTCTAGGTACTCAACAATTCTTTCCTTCAGAAGTGATTCCATCACTTTCCCTACCACAGAAGTCAAACTGACAAATCTGTAGTTTTCTGCCTCTGTCTTGCTCTTACTTTTGTGAAGGGGAATCACATCTGCCTTCCTCCAGTCCTCAGGTACCACACCATCCTCCCATTATTTGTTAAAAAGGGTAGTCAGTGGTGTCACTAGTTCTCCCCTTAATTCTTTTAGAATTCTGTCAGGCCCCATTGCTTCGTCCACCTTCAGTTTTAGGAGTTCCCTCAGAACCCTTTCTTCTGTGAAAGGACTGGGATTGACCCCCCCCATCCAGAGTGCTTCTGTTAATTGGATAGGGCACCTCCCCTCATCCTGTTTTGTGAATACTGAGCAGAAGTATTCATTCAGTATCCCTGCTTTTTCCACTGTCCCTCTCTGCCCACCCACCATCCATTCATTTCAGCCTCATTGTCCCTCCCATTGTCTTTCTACGCTCCCTGATTTACCTATAAAATGTTTTATCCCCCTTCTTAACCAAGTTGTCTATCTTTTCCTTAGTTTGGGTCTTTGCTATTCTGACTTCCCTCCCTGCTTCCTTCTGCCTTAAGTGGTATATTTCTCTCTCCTGCTCCTTCTGTGTTTCCTTATACTTCCTAAATGCTATATTTTTCTCCCTAATCTTCCCCGCCATCTCTTTTGAGAACCATAGTGGCTTTTTCTTTCATTTTGATTTGTTTATTTGCTTCACACAATGGCTTGTTGCCTCTGTGATGGCAGGTTTGATGTTTCCCCATTGTTGCTCCACCCTCCTTCTAGCCTGTTTGCTAGTGCTTTTCTAAGGCACTCTCCCATCTTGCCAAAGTCAGCCCTCCTAAAGTCCAGTACCCTCACTTTTGTATAGCTTGACTCTGTAGCTGAGTTTATCATGAACCACACTGTTTGGTAATCACTTGTTCCCAGATAGCTACCCACTTCTAGATCTGAGATCCTCTCACTGTCCCCGTTTGAGAGTATGAGGTCTAAGATTGCTTCCTCATGAGTAGGTTCCAAAACTAGCTGTCTGAGGCATGCCATCTGTAGGGCATCGAGAATGGCCCTGCTCTTGGATGTGGCTGCAGCAAAGGTGCTTCAGCTAACATCTGGCATATTGAGATCCTCCATCAGCAGTATCTCCCCTTTCTCTTCCATCCTAAGGATGCCTTCTATCATATCCTTGTCCATTCCCTCCCCCTGACATGGGGTCTGTATACAACCCCTGTGCGGATTGTGGTGCCATTTCCAGTCTCTAAGGTGACCCACAGTGTCTCCTCTCCTCCTTGTTTACTCTTTTGTTCCATTGCTTTTATCCCTTCCCTTACATAGAAAGCTACTCCTCCCCCTCTTCTACCATCCCTGTCTTTCCTGTAGGTTGTATACCCTGGTATGTTAACATCCCAGTCATGGTTCTCTGTGAACCATGTTTCTGTGACTGCTATGACATCCATAGAAACATAGAAACATAGAAATTGATGTCAGATAACAACCACAGGGCCCATCCAGTCTGCCCATTTCTTTTTCTACCTTATGAATGTGCAATTGGCCTTTGTTCTGTCCAGGAATCTCTCTTCCATCAAGGCCACCAATTCAGGGAGCTTGTTGCCTAGACTACTGGCATTGGTACTCATTACCCTCCATTTCTTGATGGCCTTACCCCTTTTTGCCCCATCCCTGTCCTTATTGCCTTTGTCATTTTCTCCATTTACCCCAGCCCTTCTACCTATTAGCATCTCTATCTTGGTGTTTACTTCACTTACTACCCTGATTTGGGGGGACTAGGATTTCCCTCCTCCTTTCCAGTGCTTCCCCCCTTGGCTAGTTTAAATGCTTGCCAATGAAGCATTTAAATCTATCACCTAGGATCCTGGTTCCCCTCCTGGAGAGATGCAGACCATCATGCCAGTGTAGGCCTGTACCACTGCAGGTGCACCCCCAGTCCCCAATGAAGCCAAATCCCTGAGCTCTGCACCAGTTTTTCAACCACTGTTTGAATCCCATGGTGTGTAGCACTCTAGTCTCACCCATGCCATAGACAGGCAGCACCTCCGAGAAGTTTACCATGCATGCTACTTGTCTAATTCCCCTCCCCAACTCCACAAACTCTTTCTGCACTGCTCTGATCCCTTTCTCAGCCAGGTTATTTGTCCCTAGGTGGACAATGACATTCAGCTCCCTCCCTGTGCAGCTGTTCCAGCGATCCTGAGGATTCACTCCCTGTTCATCCAAGCCATGGTGCCAGGCAGGCACTTTGCCTCCCTCTCCTCTTCTTCCCCCAAGTTCTAGCCCCCTAACAATGGAGTCCCCCCACCAGGAGTTGTCTCTTTCCCCTATGGGGTCCCATGCCACCCTCCTGTGGGTCTCCTTTGTTGAGGTTCCCAGCATCCTTCTTGGTCTTCACTGCTGGTGCCTCCATAGAGGAACCACACTTTACCAGAACAGCATATGAATTGTGGAGAGGTATAACTGAAGGGATGCACATCTGTTCCACCATCCTCATCCTCCCTGAGCCCACTGATGTCCAACCACTCCTCTTTCTTGGCAAACTCTGAGGCAATGGCAGTTCCCTTGGTGGACCCTGGGTGGGAGAAGAGGTTCCCCAAATCCAGACCAACTCAGCTTGGAGATGAGCAACCTCCTCCCTCAGCCCAGAGAGGTGCTTGCAGATGGGACAACACTGCATCCTCCAGAATGTCTCCCAGAAGACTGCTGCTCCACAGCCACTGCGCTGCACCACTCCCATCATGTCTTATTTCTGCCCTCTTAAAAGGTATATTGACCATGGATATGCATGACAAATTTTGGATCTACACCTGCAAGAGAAAGGAAATAAATGACAAACATTCACATTTTTTTTAACTGTTTACACAAACAATAATATTGTGAAATTATGAACCCCTTTTTCTTAAAAAAATCTGATCCAAATCTATCCTTTTTAGTGGTTTACATGACCTTTCCAAAAGGTTTATTTATAGTGTGTTCATTTTCACATTCCAGCTCAAGATGTGGCTCAGTTATAAGCAGATAAATATTTTTTTGTGAAATTACCCTCCAGAATAAAACGCCCGACTTTCAGCCCGTATACTTTTATAAATACTCATGCAAATGTCAAGATATTAGACATGTCTCTAGGATACGTAACAGCAAGTAGGCCTGCAGAATGTCAAGTCTCTAACTAAATAGCTATGGCCAATATACACATTTCAAGAATTCCGTAAATTCCATAAATTAAGGAGTTCTGCTAATTCATAATTTTCCAATTTCTCATATCCCTAATAATTTTCATTGAAATATCACTGGTAGTAAAAATAAAGTATGTATAAATATAAGCTTCTAATTTTAAATGTATGTTAATAAAGTTTGCTAATTAGAAAATATTTACTTAGTTAAAATAGTCCAATTGCCAGGTACAATTGTTTTTAGTTATTTAGCTAACATTTTGGTAACTAGGAAAGGCACACTGAGCCAAGGCTGGTTTGCAGGTGAGACCTAGGGGTGGGGGGAGAGGAAGTATAGACATAAAGAGTAAATACCAAACATCCAAAGCACAGAGAACAAAATACACTGGCAGTCAAAACAAGGTGAATAAGTGGGGACCCCTACGTGACTTAGCAACAGTGTGGAAACACACTTTAAATAAAAGTGCAGTACTTGGGTTAATACATGGCTACAATAAACAATGCCTGCTAGAGTACATATTGTTATTTATACAATGGCAAGGAAATGTCCTGTATTTTGATTAGTCAGTGTGTGCCTGAGACATTGTTGTTATTACACGATAACATCACTGTATTGATTTGTTGCCACAGGATTTGCATTGTTTGCTTTTCTCTTAAGAAACAAAGCTATATTGCCATGCAAACAATCTACTAAAACCATTAATTTTTTTTATTTTGTATAACATCAAACCATTGTATAATTGCAATAAGGCACTCCAAGGTGTATGTTATTGTGTAATAATGTCACTCTTGGGGTGATGGAAGCACTCAGCTTCATCTTGTGCTTCAACCTACCCCAGGATTGATGTTATTACATAATAACATACACCTTGTCATGCCTTATTGCTTAAGCACCTCACAGATTAGAATGCAAACTGGGGGCCAAGAGCACTGTTGGCTCAGTTAGGAGAGTAAAAGGTGGGAAAAGCGGGATAGGAGAGATTGTGGGAAATGAGTCAGAAGGTTAAAGAGAGGGAGTGACAGGTGCAAGGGGGGGGGCAGGGGATTGTTTAAGCTGTCTGGTAAAATATTTTAATTACAGAAACTAAGTGCTTACCCTGAGCACTAACAGTTAAGGGCTTGCCTGCTCCTGGTCTTGTTCATGTGGCAACACATCTGTGAGAATATTGCCCTAAACAGAGCTGATGTATGAATGGTTAAATATTATGAAAGCAGGCAACATTTCTGGTTGCCAAAAGTCATTAGAATGTATCTCTGAAAGTATGTGAATGTTTACTAAAGGAGTTTTAATGTGCTTACTTTTTTTCTTATTGTGCTTGAAAAGTTGAACTAAATTAAAAATGTGGCTTTTGCATAATGCTTGCAAAACTGAGAGCAAATTGTTGGAATTTATCAGACATTTTGTCCAAATTGCAAAATTTCAAAAACCCAGTTTGTAAAAAAGGGTATTTTGGAACTTTTATGTGACAAATACATGAAAATGTGTGTTTGTTCAAATTGAGCTTTTTTTGATTCATGTTTCTATTAAAATGAACAGTTAAGATCATTTACTGTATGCGATAAATATGTAAATGTACTCATTCTTTCCAACTGATCCAGTTTTTTTTAACTGAACAGTTTGGAACTTTTATGCACAAATACACAAACTTACATCTTTGCACATAAAATATGCTATTTGTGAAATCACACAGCTTCAAAATGCTATGTGCTGCACTTTACAAAGGACAAAAGTAACAGTGAAATGTGTAAAATGTGAAAACTTGCACATTGTTCACATTTTGCATAAAGTGTGCAAAACAGAATTTTTCAATTTCACCCAGCATAAAGGAGTTGCCAATACTTTCACTAACCCTTATGAAAATTTACACCCGTGAACACAGCAATGGCATGTTATGGTCTTGCACAATTCATTAACTTTTATAAACAAAGATTTGTATTGATTAACATTTAAGAACTGAGCGCATGGACTATGCATGAAATATCTGTGATTGTTCTGATTGGTATATGAATGATGCATAAATATATCCATGGTTGTCTGTATTCCTAAAGCCGCCTGTTATTTATAATGCTGAAATAACAGTCAGATTCAAAGATTTTACACAAAACAATACCACACTGTCAATAAATAAATAAATAAATAAAAAAGAGTTTAGTGCTCAAACCACAACATCACTATCCTTTTTTTTGGCAGAAATGATCCAAACTAACTAAATAAATAAATTATTCTGGGTTCACAGTTGCATGGGGCTTTAATAAATCACACAAAATCCCTATGCAGCAGTCCCTCATTTGCAGCCTAATTGTGCTGTGCTCAATGGGGCTCACAAGTAGAGCTGGGCAAAAGTTGTGAATTCCACTTTTTACAGAAGTTTCGTGAAATTTTGAAACTTTCGTAAAATGTCCACCCTTTCGTCTGTGGCAAGATCCCAAACTTACGAAACTGCACTGCAGATTTTCACCTCTCACTGCAGTAAAATAGTCATTAATGGTGGAACTACTGTATAGCCATGAATTGCAGAATTAAAGTTTCTTGCTATTTATTTCACAATATCATTTATTTATTCGCAGTTAGCAATATGATTCTGTGGGGCTTTTTCCCCAGCCAGCAATGTATGGCCATATTTTTTTTTTCTTTCAGTTGTATTCTACATTTTAAGACCACATACAGATTCTAACCACCCAACCTGTATAGCACTATTACTGTAGTGTCAGCAAATCAACCTTTTTTTCTGGTTGTAATTCTTTTCATTTTTTCCACTGTTCCTGCTTTTATTTCTAGTTTCCTCTTGAATTCCACAGAACCCAAAGATTGTCTAATATGCCTTCCTTTCTCACTCTGCTGTAGTGAGCTAAATTCCAGAGTTCATCACAGTAATTCCACAGAAATCTCAAATCATGCCATGTTCAACTCTGCAGTCACATGGGGTGCAGAGGGATGTATCAGGTGACAGCTCACATTTCTTGCTGTGAAGCTTCTCACTTCTGAAGTGATTTCTGAAGAGGAAAGAGCTCTGTTCATTCTGTTCAGCAGTTATAGCCTTTATGATTGAGAATCTGAAGTTTTCTTACTGATTATGAGAAAAAAGTGCTACTATCGGTACTTTCACTGCTGAGGCAAACAAATTGCTGCAGTTTTTTTTTTTTTTATTTCTTGTGACTATTGCATAATATTCTGGTGTTCCATGTTCTGTAGTACTGTGTTGTTTCTTATTGTGGTATTTAGTGAGGAAAACACATTACACCACAGTGGGCAAGGGAAAGCACAGACAGCATGAAAAAAGTCCCATTGTTGGTGGATCTTTGAAGCGGTGTCACATGGATGTCTAGAGGGTGCTGGGGAAAGTGTTAGTGGGTGCAGCACTGTCAGTGGCACTCAGACTTCCAGTGGCAGGGCAGTTGCAGTTGTGCCCCATGCTGCGCCAGTGCCAGCTGGACTGGGCATAAAAGCTACTTGTTTCTTCAGCTTGCAGCATAGCAGTCCCATAGCAGTTGCTGCTCAGCATGCAAAACAGGCAAGAAAAACTGCCATGAATGTCACTGCACTGCTGTGTCAGACGTAGAGTCTGAGAAGGAGAAATGGTCACAGTCACCGGAGTCTCAGGAGATGTCTCAGGAGCTGCTAGGAACTAGGAGCGATGAGGCTGTGCATCCTGTGGCATTCAGTATCAGAAAGAATGATATCAAGGGGGGCATCCAGGACCATTAGTCCAGGCAGAGGAGAAGGAGCTGGAGCAGAGTATACTTGAGATGGAGGCTGAGAAGGAAGAACATCCTCAGTCCAAACATCCTGCTACTGTCGAGGTGGAAGAGAAGGGTATTGAGGGGGTGGAGGTGGGGGATAGTCAGCCCTCTCTGTCAGTTCCAAAAATGTCTGAGTCAAACATCAGTAATGATGACAGTGATGAGGGAAGTGATAATGACCCAGTACTTGACCTTATTTGGCAGCCACTGAAGCACCCATTAAAAAAAGTGTTGTCATGTGTAAAAGGAAAACAATCTCTCTTATGCTGCTCCCTCGTAAGGAACAGTCTGATGTCAAGGGAACGGGACCTCATGTTAAAAGGGTACATGTGGATAAGCAACAGCAGGAGCAGCAACAGACAACCATTTAACCCACCCTATCACCCCTGGCCCCATCTGCCCCATCCACAAAAATCTGGCATGTCTGCAGAAAGTCCCTTGTGTGGAATGTTTTCTCATTTTATGAGGTCGATGACAATGTGGCTATGTGCAATATATGCAAGTCAAAAATTAGCAGGGGAAGCTGGGAACACACTATGGGAAAACTGGTATGCATAGCCCTATGCAAACTGTGCATCCCATTCACTGGACAGAGTATAAGCATTTGGCAGCAATGCCCACATCTGATATTGCACCTGAACAGTCAGAAAAAGAGGGTCCTGGTACTGATGTAACATTTAACCCTTTACTGTGTTCCACTCCTTGGCATGCAGATACAAGCAGTAGTAGTCAATGTGCTGAACTGGAGCTGCTCCCTTCCCATACAGACATTTTTTTCTAGTGTTTCCCTGCTGTGGAACAAGGCAACCACAGCAGTAAGAGCTGAACTGCTAAAGCCAGTACATCAACTTACTCCACAGCCCTTCACACTCCCAAGTTTAGGCAATCTGATATCAAATCTGCCTTAAACAAGCACACCAAATACCACTGTAAACATCCTGTGGCAAAAGAGCTATACACCACTGTTGCAAAAATGCTGGCAACAGACCTGCTGCCATTTTCTTTTGTTGATAAACCTGGGTTTCTATAACTCATGGAAAAAGCTGCACTTAAATACAAAGTGCCAAGTCACACTTATTTCTCCACTTAGGCTGTTCCGACACTTTACAATGACCTTGCTTGCATTGTGTCACATGCAGTGTCCCACTCTGCAGTACCCAGCATCCACCTTATCACAGATATCTGGACCAGCAGCCCATCATCTGTTATCAGTTTTATTGTATTATTGCACACTGTGCCTATTTGCCCAGGGTTTATACCTTTCACCCATGCCCATTGTCTACTTGCCCTCCAAGAAGTGGCAGTACTACAGGTGGTCCTTATCAGCATGCCACATTGAGTATGCAGAGCATGCATGGCTCACATACATCTGCCAGAATACTCACCTGACTTAATGAGGCCACTACATCCTGACTGAAGCAACGTGGATTCCAGGCTGGCTTTATTACATGTGGCAATGCACAGAATGCCATTAAAACAATCAGTGACGGCTGTTTTTGTAATGTCCCCTGCTTCACACATGTCCTTAACCTGATTGTGAAGGCCTTCTTGATCATGAAGCAGTCAGTAATAATAGTAATAATAAACTTTATTTAATATAGCGCCGCCTTTCGAATATCAAGGTGCTGAACAAATAGATACCATTCAGAAAATACAATAAATACCAATAAAATCAAAGAAATTCAGGGTAGGCTTTACCCCATAAAAAGGTCTTCATTGCCTGCTTAAAGCACCCCACTGTTCTGCACTCCCGTTGCTGATGGGGCAGAGAATTCCAGAGGGTAGGGACAGCAAACCCAAAGGCATGGGCCCCAGATAACTTTAGACTAACCCTCAGAATCTCCAGCAACCCCTCATCAGCCAAGCGGAGCTGTCACAAAGGGGTGTAAGGAACCAGGAGCTCTTCAAGTAGTTGGGACTCTGTCCATGTAGGGCTTTGTAAGTTAATAAACCTACCTTAAAGGTGATCTGCCACTGAACAGGCAGCCAATGCAAATCGCGCAGCACTGGGGTAATGTGAGATCTCCTAGATACCCCAGTCAATAAATGTGCAGCAGTGTTCTGCACTAGCTGCAGGCGGTGGATGGCAACCCCAGGAAGCCCCAGGTAAAGGGAGTTACAGTAGTCAAGGCGTGAGGTCACAAAGGTGTGGACCAAAACTGGCAGGTCGTTGGCTGGAATGAGATGCTTGATCCTTGCAATGTTTCTAAGATGGTAAAAGGCAAGCTTGATGACTGGCGACACCTGATGACAAAGGGTCAGCTCATCATCAAGCACCAGTCCCAGGTCACACACCCACTCACAGGTAAAGATCTAAGTCTCCCCAGGGCTAAACCAGAGGGGAGATCAGTCCTCAACCCCTCTGTCCTGCGACCCGGGTCCACCACCAAAACCTCAGTCTTTCCTGCATTCAACTTTAAACCGCTAGAACTATTCCAATCTTTGATTTCCATGAGGCAGCAGTTCAGTACCAAGACAGCACTAACCTGGTCGGGGGCAAAAGACAGGTAGAGCTGTGTATCATCAGCATAGCAGTGAAACCTCAGCCTATACCGTCTTACAATGTCTGCTAGGGGCAGCATGTACACTGCAAATAACATGGGAGACATCACCGAGCCCTGAGTTACCCTGCAAGGTAGAGAAAAAGACTCAGAAGAAAATATTCCCGAGACAACTCTCTGAGTTCTACCAGTGAGGAAAGATGTAAACCATCTGAGTACTGTCCCAGCCCACAGATGGACCTCAGGTGCTTGAGCAGAACCCCATGATCCACAGTGTCAAAAGCTGTTGACAAATAAAGAAGTACCAAGATGGAACAGTTTCTCCAATCTCTCGCCATCAGGAGATCATTGAGCACCAGAACCAGAGCAGTCTCAGTACTATGCCTCTTATGAAAACCCGATTGGAGAGGTTCGTATAAATTATGGATGGTTAAATGATTCTCCAGTTGAGCTGTCACAACTTTCTCGATAACCTTTCCCTCAAAAGGAAGGTTCGAGATAGGTCTGTAGTTTGCTAGATTCTCCGGGCCCAAAGAAGCTTTCTTCAGGAGGGGTGTCACCACAGCCTCCTTCAGGGAGCTAGGGAACTGACCTGATTCCAAATAGCACCGGACAATCCAAGCTAAGACCAGGCCGATGACATCACTGCAACCCAAAATCAGGGAGGTATGGCCCTGATCAAAACTACAGCATGTGGGATGCAACCCCTGGACAAACCTCATAATATCAACGAACTCCGGCAGATCAAAGGTATTCCAGGAAACACCGGGCTCCATGATCGAGCACTGACCAACAGCATCCCCCATAGAGTGAGGCTGATGGAACTCCTGCCTGATGTCGGCCACTTATTCGCAAAGAATTGAGTGGTCTCATCACACTCTATTTGTGAAAAAGCTTGATGGAACTGCAGACAGGCTGGGTTGCACAACCTGTCCACAGGTCGAAGAGTTGAGCTGGTCGGTTCCGTGCAATAGCGATTTCCCTGGACAGGAATTCTGCCTTCTTACGAGAAATCTCTGATTGATAGAGCTTATAATGCTCTAACAAAATGAGGTGATCAGCATCCAAGGCAGACCTCTGCCAATGATGCTTTAACCTATGCCCCAACCTCCACAACTCCCTCAGAGACCCATCAAACCATGGGTCCCTGGAGCGAAGCGGAAGGGGGTGAACATGGACAAGAGCAGTCAGATTGAGAGCTGATGAAATGGCCCTGTTATAGGCCATGACTAACAGCTCTACATAGAAACATAGAAACATAGACTTTGATGGCTGATAAGGACCACTTGGCCCACACAGTCTGCCCATTTCCCTACCTACTGGATAAGTTGCAGATTCTAATTAACCAACAGCCTACTTTCTGCCATCCCCCACTACAATTACCTTATGTCTGTCCCATGCATGTTTGAATTCCTCAACTGTTTTAGGCCCAACAACCTCCCCAGGAAGGCGGTTCCATGCATCCACCACTCTCTCCATGAAAAAAAATTTCCTCACATTACCCCTGAGCCATCCCCCCTCTAACTTTAAATTGTGCCCCTTGTTCTTACACATCTCTTTTTCTGAAAGATGCTATCCTCCTGGCCTTTGTTGATTCCCTTGAGGTACTTGAAAGTTTCTATCATGTCCCCCCTGTCCCTCCTTTCATCAAGGGTATACATATTAATCTCTCTCAGTCTCTCTTCAAATGGTTTCTGATGCAGACCCTGCACCATTTTAGTTGCCCTCCTCTGGACTGCTTCCATCCTGTCTATGTCCTTGCATAGATGAGGTCTCCAAAACTGCACACAATACTCCAGATGGGGTCTCACCAACTGTCTGTACAGAAGGATAAGCACTTCCCTTTTTCTACTTGTGATGCCCCTTCCTATGCATCCCAGTATCCCGTTGGCTCTCCTTACTGACTTCTCACATTGCTTACCCACCTTTAGGTCACCTGATATGATTACCCCCAGGTTCCTTTCCATTTTGCTGTTAGTACCTCCCCTGCTATTGTGTACTCTTCTCCTGGGTTTTTGTTTCCCAAGTGCATTACTTTGCACTTCTTTGCATTGAATCTAAGTTGCCATATGTCTGACCATTCCTCCAACCTTGTCAAGTCCCTTCTCATCCTTTCTACCCCCTCCTTGTGTATCAACTCTGTTACAGATCTTTGTGTCATCTGCAAAGAGGCATACCTTTCCCTCCAGACCCTTTGCAATGTCACTTATAAAGATGCTAAAGAGGACTGGCCCCAGTGCTGAGCCCTGAGGTACTCCACTAGTAACCCCCTTTTCTTCGGAATGTGTTCTATTCACTATTACCTTCCGTGTCCTGTTCTGCAGCCAGTTTGCTACCCAGGCTACCACCCTGGGACCCAATCCCAGGCTGGCTAACTTGATTATTAATCTTTTGTGCGGGACTGTGTCAAATGCCTTGCTAAAGTTTAGGTAGGCCATATCCACAGACCCTCCCTGGTCTATTACTTTGGTCACCCAGTCAAAGAAATCAATTAGATTCATCTGACATGACCTTCCTGCTGTAAATCCATGCTGCTTTGGGTCCTGTGCCCAGCTGGCCTCTAGGTACTCAACAATTCTTTCTTTCAGAAGTGATTCCATCATTTTCCCTACCACTGAGGTCAAACTTACAGGTCTGTAGTTTCCTGCTTCTGCCTTGCTCCCACTTTTGTGAAGGGGAATCACATCTGCCCTCCTCCAGTCCTCAGGTACCACCCCATCCTCCCATGATTTGTTAAAAAGTGTGGTCAGTGGTGTCACTATGCCCTCCCTTAGTTCTTTTAGGATTCTGGGGTGAATCCCATCAGGCCCCATTGCTTTGTCCACCTTGAGTTTTAGGTGTTCTTTCAGGACTCTTTCTTCTGTAAATGGACTGGTGACAACCCCTCTACCAAGAGTGCTTCTATTGTCTGGTTTAGGTAACTCCTCCTCATCTTCTTTTGTGAATACTGAGCAAAAGTATTCATTTCACTGTCTCCCTCTGCCCACCTCCCCTCTCCTTTATTCATCTTCACTATTCCTCCCTTAACCTTTCTATGCTCCCTAATGTACTTATAAAAGGTTTTATCCCCCTTCTTAACTGAGTTGGCTATTTTTTCCTCGGTTTGGACCTTTGCTATTCTGACTGCCTTTCCCACTTCTTTCTGCTTTAATTGATACAGTTCCTTGTCATGCTCCTTCTGTGATTCCTTATACTTTTTGAAAGCAGCCTTTTTCTCCTTAACCTTCCCTGCCACCTCTTTTGAGAACCATAGAGGTTTTTTACTCCGCTTTGTTTTCTTTATTTGTTTCACACAAAGGCTTGTTGCCTCAATGATGGCAGTTTTGTTTTTTCTCCATTGTTCTTCCACCCCTCCTTTTTGGCCATTTGCTACTGCATTCCTCAGGTATTCACCCATTTTGCCAAAGTCAGCCCTTCTAAAGTCCAGTATCCTTGTTTTTGTATTGCTTGTCTCCATGGTTGTGCTTATTGTGAAGCACACTGTGCAGTGGTCACTTGTTCCCAGATGTCTACTGACTTCTAAATTTGTGATCCTCTCTCCATTTGAGAATACCATGTCTAGTATTGCTCCCTTCTGAGTGGGTTCCAACATTAACTGTCTAAGGCCTGCCCCCTGCAGGGCATCGAGAATGACCCTGCTCTTGGATGTGGCTGCAGTACATCTCACCAAACAGCAAGAGGTCAATCACCGCAGCCAGGTCTTCAGGGACTACATCCTGCAAAGGGCGATAACTGATCATCTCCACAGGGGCCGACCTAACCAGGGGGGCAGAAAAATTTAACCTAACGGTGTAATGATCGGACCATCTGACATGTTCCACCACCAAGTCGGAGGCCTCGATCCCCAGGAGGAAGACCAAATCAAGAGAGTGACCACCATTGTGAGTAACTGAGGAAACAACCTGTGTGAAGCCCAGTGATGTCATCACCTGGTGGAAGTGTTGTCTAAAAAGCGAGGATTCGTCGTCGACCCAAGCATTGAAGTCACCCAGAACCATCAGTCTGGGCGACTCCAATGCCATGTCAGTGAAGAAGTCTGCTACTTCCTGCAGGAACAGCTTCTCATCACCTGGTGGACAGTAAATGAGCACTATCCTGCACCCCACACCATTTACCACAGTACACTCAAATGATGTGGCCTCCTCAACTGTTACCCCAGTTAGTCCCAATTCAGTCTTGAAACAGACCACACTCCCCCCCACGATCCAATCTTGGGCAATGTATAATAAAGTACCCGGAGGGAATAGCTGGCTCTAACACTGGGACAGCATTCCCATCTAACCAGGTCTCGGGAATGCAAGCCAGATCCACTGTTCCAACCAAATCTGCAATAAGAGCAGTTTTGTTCCTAATGGATCTGGCATTGCATAACAGCGCCTGAGTTGGACGATGTTGGTGAGCCATCCCAGCTACTTGCCCTCCCAAAGAGGAGGTGCCCTTGTGTATGGGGACCAGACAAGTATCACCAAGTTCCTGGCACCATTTTGCCCCAGGACTTCTTCTGGTCCTAACCACCCCAATGGGAGAGCACCACTCATTCAAACTCTGCTGTCTGTGTCCCCCATACCCCTGCCCCCCCACCTCTGCGAGCAATCCACAGCACCCGACAGTGCTGGTAGATATGAACAGGTGTGGGTGAAGAGAACGGGCAATGGGCGCAGAGGGCGGAGGCCAAATAGCACAGGACGGGGGCGGGGGCAAGCAAGCACATTCCACCAATTATCACAAAAAAAATGGGAAAAACACAAAACTCCAAAAACAAATTAACTCAATAACATAAAAAACAGTTCAACCCACCCCCGATTTAAAACCCAAAATCAACAATCCAAAAAGGATTTAAACAAACACAGCTCTAAGTAAACTTAATTATTAATGTCCGATAAGATATGTTATAATACAGTATCTTTGCCAAGTCCTTTAGAGTTTAAACAAGGGTAGCTTTCACCTAACCCTTGCAAAAATGTCCAAAAATGGCCCTCTCGCTGCCACAAAAGTTGAAGTTAATTGTTAAAAGCCACCGAGGCTCTCTCACTGCCTCTGAAATAAAATGATTACAGTACCCAAGTTGTCGACCCCCACTACCTCTCACGTAGTGGGGGAAAGAGTCCATAGAAAGAAAAAGTCAAAATAGTCTCTGAAACACAAATTAATAATAATCACTGAGCAGGTCAACCCCCCTGCCTTTCACGTAGTGAGGGAAGAATCCACAGAGAAAAGAAAATCAAATAGTCTCTAAACACAAAATAATAATTCCTGAGTAGGTCACAGTAGCAGTATCGATAGCATTACAAAATCCCAAAGGTTT
This sequence comes from Neoceratodus forsteri, assembly GCA_016271365.2. NCBI lineage: Eukaryota > Metazoa > Chordata > Ceratodontiformes > Ceratodontidae > Neoceratodus > Neoceratodus forsteri. The sequence continues at coordinate 628,031,524 of CM057452.1, read as the reverse complement.
CAGAAGCCACGTCTCTCAAATGTTAAAGGCAAAAGGATCCAAAATAAACCACAATAGATCAAAAGACACAGTAATCCCTCAGTTCAGGGCATATGTAAAAGAAAAAAAACACTCTCACCACCCATGGAGAGGAAAGTCAATCATGCAGATGCAGTTCAGCCAGCAAATGGCCATTTAGGATCACAAAGTTCCACAGGTTATCCAAGGACAGGATAAAATAGGAGGACTTAATCCAATAAAACAGTCTCCCACTAAACAGCGTCTCATCCCAAAAAACAAGGGCTTTTGCAACTGGGAGTGAGCAATATCTGAGAAATGTAGGGAACCCTACCTGCACCGAATAGGGTAAGTCTCACTCCCGGCCACCCACAACCCGCAACTGCAGATGCCCTCAAACACAGGCCAACAGGTTCACCTCCTAGGCATCTTAGGAGAGCCTCAATCCCCCCCTCCTACTCCCCAGAGGCTAGGAGAGGCAGCTTCCACTCGGTCCCAGGTGACACAAAGATAATACCCCCCATGCCAAAGGTGAACTCCCCAACCCAGCACCACTCCCAGGCCCCACAAGTTTTTATTAGAAATAAAAACCTCAATGCAACACAGTACCAGCTGACTCCTGTGCTGCAAATTCCTCCAATAACCTGAGCACAGATCAGAAGTTCACCAGGGTTCACCAAATCCCAAAGGTGGCTACAGAGTCTGAAAGCCGAATTCCATCAGGGGAAACAACTGCCCAAAACGCAGATCTGCTTCTTCTTCTTCCTTCTGCCTACCACATCCTTGTCAACAGAGGCATTACCTCATAAAATAATGTAGAAGTACCACTAAATGGCACTAAAAGCCACATGAAGCGCTTTAAACACAAAAGCGGCCGCAACAGTTATTAAAACAAAAAAGTAAAACAAAAACACGAACGCGAACGAAAACAAAACTATTAAAACAGGCAAAAATAACTAATAACAAGCATTTGTCAATGCCGAATGTTTGCTTGCTGGCATTGGCATTGGTAGTGTAGAAGTTACAGAGCTGCATAATAGGAATGGCAGTGAAGTATTGAACTGAAGCCAACCCCACCACCACCCTGCAGAGAGTGACAGGCATTGGGGCGTGCCTCTGGGTCATCAGGCATAACGGCCATGCCATTTCACCACACCCTACCCTGCAGACACTGACAAGTGTCACGGTGTGCCTTGGGGTCTTTGGCCCTTATGCACACCCCATTCCATCAGGAAATATGGTGAGATGGGCATGGTATAGGAGAATGGGGTGAAATTCGGGGCCAAAGAGTCCAAGGCATTCCTCGATGCCTCTCACTGGCTGCAGGGTGTGGAATGGTATGAGCATTACAGGCAAGAATCCAAAGTCACACCTCTGATGCCTGTCATTCTCTACAGGGTGGGGCGTTATGGTTGGAAACCCTAACACTTCAGGCATTCATTGGTATTTTCACTCCAAATTTTCAACATGGTTATTTTGTGACCCCCACCTCATGAACAGTGGCAATATCAGTTTGCTAGCCGAAAGCTGCTTATGCACAGTGACTACGGCATTTAGCACCACAGGTGCAAAAACACATTCCGAATAGGATGTGAAAAATGACAGCTGTACTGTTCATGGAGATGTGTAAATGGCAATGTTGCAAATCTGCAGTAAAAATATTAAAAAAACTGGGGAAGTCACGAGCGTGCATAAAAACTGTGCAACGCACACCCGTAATGTAATTAGTTTGGGAATTTTTTTACAGCAGATTGTCAACACAGGCATTTTGGAACCTCCGCTCATGAACAGTGTCACTGTGATTTTCTTAATCTGACATGAACAGTGATTTCAATATAGGCAGCATAGCGCAGTGGTCTAAGGCTCTGAGCTGCAAATCTGGTGACATCCAGCAGACCAGACCTGGGTTTGAATCCCACAGCTTCCACTTGCATACTGTGTGACCCTGAGCAAGTCACTTAACCCCCTTGTGCTCCCAGGTCGCTCCTGTAAAAAAGCTTTCAGCTTAGTGTGCTATACCTGGTTAAACAACTAAAATAAAAAAAAAAAATTCCCACAGCAACCACGCATCTCTGTGCTGAAACTGTAAAAACACATTTTGGCCATGTTGTGGAAAATGACAGCTATACTGTTCATAAGGAAGTGTGGAAAAATGCCACTGGTGAAAATCTGGACTGAAAATATTACAAAGTCATGAACTTATGAGGGTGCGTGGAAACTGTGCAATGCTCACTCGTAACACAGTCATTTTATGGACTTTTGTCACCAAATTTTCAACATAGCCATTTTAAGACCTCTGCTCATGAACAGTGTAACTGTGATTTTCTTAATCTGTCCCAAACATTGCTTTCACACACCGACTGCACCATTGTGCGCTACATGTGTGGAAACACATTTTGGGGCGACGTGAAAAATGACAGCTGTACTGCTCATAAGGAAGTGTAATAAAATGGCAATGTTGAAAATCTGGAGAGAAAATATTAAAAATTCACAAATTTATGAGCGTGTGTAGGAACTGCGCAACGCACGCTGGTAAAACAGTCATTTTTAGGAATTTTTCCACCAAATTTTCAACATGGGCTTTTTGAGAGCCCACCTTATGAACAGTGGCAGTGTTGTTTCATTGCTTGGTCCCGAAAGGTGATTTCACGCAGTGACTGCGAAATCACCCTTCGGGCCCGATTAACGCCATGACAGTGAGAGCATTCATGAGAAGGGGTCCCAAAACCCCATGTTGAAAATTTGGTGCAAAATTCAAAAATACCTGAGATATGCAGTAAAGTTGAAAAACTCTATCTATCCCATTATACAGCTTACTGGCATTTCCTCAGTTTGCGGTTGGCTTTGAAGAGTGCAGAGCGTGTTCCCGGTCCACGAAGATCATCGCACCGAGTCCGGGTAAGTATGGGGTGAGGGGTGTCGGAGGCAGGGTGCGCAGTGGGTGGGCGCAGGTGGGGGCAGAGACAGCGAGGGACGTTTTGTGTTTCAGTTTTTTTTGTTTTTAAATAGCCAGCGGCGTGGGACGTTTGCCACGCTGGGGTGAGCTACCAGCGTGGAACAAGGACAACTGTTTGGGGGCCATGGAGCCGACGGGGAATTGGGTACCCCGTCGGTGATAGCATCTGTTGCCACACTGGGGTGGGCTCCCAGCGTGGCACCCTGTATTCTCTGGGGGGGGGACCAGTGGAGCCGACGGGGGATTGGGCACTCCCATCAGCTATACGATGTGTAGCCACGCTGGGGTGGGTACCCAGTGTGGCATGTGGAACTCTGGTTGCGGGGAGCACAGCACAGCCAACGGGGGATTGGGCACCCGCGTCGGCTATACAGTGTGTGCATGGGGGGGCGAGCACACAGTATGCGTGCGTGTGTGTGTGTGCAGGGGCAGCACGCATGAGTAGGCGATATCTTATCGCTGCTTACTTACGCGTAGCTCCCCCTTTCAACTGTACTCCACTGCATTTTCAACTGCTGTCATAGACAGCTCCAGCAGCCATTGGAGAACTGCGGCCATGCCTGCAAACACACTGACTGAATTGGAAGAGGGCTGCCACACCTCCGAAAACTCAGATGATGGCACTATGTTTCTTGCACATGCGTGCAAGCAAACATAAAAATGGCAGCTCTAGTTAGTTCCCAGAAGGTTGACCCAGAGTGGTCACAGTAGCATGTTGACTGTTAGTCACAAAATCTGCAGTCATGTCAGTCATCTCTCATCGGCAAGATCAGAGCTCAGGAGTCTACAGAAGGCTAATGGAGTACCACAATATCAGCTAAAGCCTGATGTAGTGACATGCTCAAACTCAATGCTCTACATGCTTTAAAAGCTCTGTCCATTTGAACGTTACACAGGTTGTTAACTCTGAAAATGCATGTCTGAGCCAGATTATACCACTGATACATGTGGTCTGTCAGGCACTGGTTAATGACAGAGGGCAATTTGAGTTGTCAGTAGACTCTGTTGCAGTGGAGCTGGCTGACTGGATCATTCAGATGCTTGATGATGATGATCCCAAGATGATTCATATTAACACCACTAAGGCATATGTTGTGGCAAACTTTCTAGGTCTAGGGTACAAGCATGGCATGACGGCACTTATTCCAGGTGCTAAGACTGATGTGGACCGCTATGTTCTGATCGTCTGTGGCAAAGTTGAAAATTGCATGATGGTAAGCCACAAAGAAAATGTCATAATCAGTAGCTGGAGACAATCCTGAAGGAGCAACAGCCCCTCTAAAAGTATCCTCCTCATCCTCCTCCTATACTGTGTTTGCTTCTACCCCTCATCCTCATGTAACAGTGGCACAAACCTTCTCTGGTCCATGCTGCAGCATGTTGGTGTTTCCATACACCAAAAAACTGAGGGCAACACACAAGTGCAGCTTTCTGCCAGCCATATGGTTCAGTCATACCTGGATGACCCACAGCAGCTAAGCATGGATAACGAGCCACTGGTGTATTGGTGAAATAAACTTGAAATCTGGCCTGCTCTTGCAGCTCTGGCCATTGAGTGTCTAACCTGCCCTTGTGCCTGTGTGGTATCCCATGATATGGGTGAAGCAAACTGAGCAACTCAAATTGAGCAACTCATTATGCACACCCAAGGAAATAGTGTCTGTGAAACTATAGTGAGTAGGAATGAATAGTGAGGGGGGAAGGAGAGAGTAGTGAGCGGTAGCGTAGAGATACTGAATAGGTACGATAAACAGATAAACTGAGCAGGCCACTGCCGAGCTGGCTGCCTAGAGTGGTGGTTACGATGACTGCCTGTGAAGCAGATGGACCCGGGTTTGGTACTACATGTAAGCAATTAACTGTTTTGTTGTTTTGTGGTTGTAGCACTTAATTTTTTTTTATGATTTCCCAATCCCTCAAGTTTGTTTCCCCCACCTGTGGATTATATCTCCCTCAACAGTCTCCTTCTGTATACCGTTGTCACAATGGAGTAGCCCTCTACCATGGTTTCTCCTGTTTCCCAGTGTCTGCCCCCCAGAGTTGATCATTCTAACTCAGGGGAGTGCAGGGGCGTAGCCTCCCACATAAATAATAAGTGTAGATTGGTCCCTGATATGAATTGTATGGTGTGCTTGCTGTTTTTGGTGGTCAGTGTAGTGCTGGTCACCAAATTTATGTTTGGTGATTTGCACTCAATGTTATGCTAGTCGTGGTTTAAATTTCACTCTTATGACATTGAACCTGCCTGTGCTAGCCCTGACAGGGGGCTTAGTGCATCAAGTGCCATTGTGACTAACTGGCAAAGCTGCCTGTCTGACAGCAATATTGAGTACCTCATGTTCATAACAAGCATTTGTCAATGCTGAATGTTTGCTTGCTGGTACAGTAGAGCCCGCTTATAAGAACATCCTATTTGCCAAAGGAAAATGTTCTTATAAGCGGGCTGTTACTAAAAGTGGGCTTACATTAGTTTTCATTCTGCCGCTGACCGCTAGGTGGCGCCTGACCCCTACAGTAATAAAAAATATGAAACAAGCAAAATTCTCTATAAGGCACAACACAGACGATTAAAAACTCAGCTCATTTGAAGTTTTAAAGTTTAAAAGTTTAAAACTGCTCAGTGCAGCACTAGGTTAAAACACAGTTATCCATTCATTTTAGCAAAGTACTGTAGTCCGTGATCTTTTGCTGTTTGTCACTCGCTAGTGACAGTTCATCAAGATATGAGCTGACTTGAGTGGAACTGAGCTCTATGTCTACATACTCGTCGAATACGTGGTTCTGAGCTTCTCCATGGCAGCCTGCTTTGCAATGGATAACTAATGACAGCATTTATCTGTTTTTCCAAAGTCAGGCTAGCCACGGAGGAATGTCTTACAACTGAGTGTGCTGTCATTTATCTGCGGTTTGCTACAGCATTTAAATTTCAATTAAATCACCGCTAACAGCCAAGGATGAATGCTGACTGCTACTCTGCATTAATTCATCATTAAATGTGTGCCACTTAGTTGCCATTGATACCGAAGCAAACACTGTCAGGGTGATTAAGATGAAAGCAGATATGCACAGAGAAATGGTACTGCAGTTAAGGGTTTAATGAGCTGTAACTGGCAAGTGTGATTTCCGACTGAATGACTGCTCTGAGTGTGAAAACAAGTCCTGATTACCGATTGAATAACTGCTCTGAGTGAGAAAACAGGTAGTAGGACAACACAGTTTATACTCCTTCACTAAAAAATGTGTTCTTATAACCGATCTGGCTGTTCTTATAAACGGGCTTCCTTCCCATTGAAAACAATGGAGCAAGATTGGTACATGGAGCAAATGTGATTATAACTGGGATGTTCTTATATCCGATGTTCTTATAAGTGGGCTCCACTGTATTAGCATTGGAAGTTCAGGAGTTAGACAGATGCAGAATAGGAATGGCAGTGAAGTATTGAACTTCACGCAAACCCCACCTCCACCCTGTAGAGATGGACAGGCATGGGGATATGCCTTTGGGTCATTGCCCATAATGCTTATGCCACTTCACCTCACCCTATCCTGCAGATACCAACAAGTGTTGAGGTGTGCATTGGGGTGTTCGGTTTTACAGTCACCCCATTCCATTAGGACATACACTGAAATGGGTGCAGTATAGGAGAATGAGGTGAACTCTGGGGCCGAAGAGTCCAAGGCACTTCTCACTGCCTGTCACTGGTTGCAGGGTGGGGGTGGAATAGCATGAGCATTACAGCCTGCAGTCCAAAGGCACACCCCTGATGCCTGTCAGTCTGTAAAGGGTGGGACATTATGGTTAGAAACCCCTAATGCCCAGGGCGTTTGTTGGTATTTGCTCTAAAAATTTTCAACATAGCCTTTTTGTGACCCCCACCTCATGAAAGCATTTGGGACTTCTGCTCATGAACAGTGGCACTGTGATTTTGTTAATCTGTACTGAACACTGATTTCCTACAGCAAATGCGATATTCTGTGCCAAATGTGCGAAAACACAGTTTGGGCAGGATGTGAAAAATGACAGCTGTACTGTTCATAAGGAGGTGTAAAAAATGGTAATGTTGTAGATGTGAAGTGAAAATATTACAAATGCTTAAAGTTGAGAGTGTGCGTGGAAACTATACAATGCATGTTCATAACATAGTTATTTTGTGGACTATTATCACCAAATTTTCAACCCAGGCATTTTGGGACCTCCGCTCATGAACAGTGTCACTGTGATTTTGTTAATTTGTCCTGAACATTGATTTCCCACAGCGACCATGCCATTGCGAGTCGCATGTATGAAAACACATTTTGGGCAGGCTGTGACACATGACAGCTGTACTGTTCATAAGGAGGTGTTAAAAAAAATGCCAATGTTGAAAATCTGAAGTGAAATATAAAAAATTCTCGAAGTTATAAGTGTGCGTGGAAACTGCACAATGCACGCTCGTATCACAGTCATTTTCTGAAATTTTCCCACCAGATTTTCAACATAGGCATTTTGGGACCTCCGCTCATGAACAGTGTCACTGTGATTTTCTTAATCTGTCCCAAATGTTGATTTCCCTCAGCGACCGTGCCACTGTGTGCCACATGTGCGAAAACACATTCCGGGCAGGATGTGACAAATGACAGCTGTACTGTTCATAAGGAGATATGAAAAGAATGGCAATGCTGGAAATCTGGAGTGAAAATATTACAAATTCTTGAAGTTACAAGCATGCATAGAAACTGCCCAATGCACGCTCGTAACATAGTCATTTTTTTGAATTTTTCATAAAATTTTCAGCATAGGCTTTTTGGGAGCCCATCTCATGAACAGTGACACTGTCATTTCATTAATCAGTCCTGAAAGGTAATTCCATGTAGTGACCACGAAATCACCTTTCGTGACCGAATACTGAAATGACAGTGACTGAGTTCATGAGGTTGGGTCCCAAGAACCCCATGTTGAACATTTGGAGCCAAAAGTCACAGAAAATGGCTGAGATAGCCACCTAAGTAGAATCCCCCCCCCCCCATTTATGCCATTATACAGCTTACCAGCATTTCTTCAGTTCGCTGTCGGCTTTGAAGAGTGCAGCGTGTTTTCCGCTCCACTGAAGATCGTCACTCTGTGCTCCGGAGGTAAGTATGGAGTCGGGTGGTGTGGGTAGGATGGGTTCTCAGAGGGTGGGTGTGGGTTGAGGGAGGGCACAGGAGACAACGAGGGACCATTTTTTCTTTCACAGGTTGAAAAAAAAAAACACTGCGGGAAGATTTTTCCTTGTCACAGATCACCATGAAGAGTGGAGAAACAGTAAAGCATGTCTGATGGTAACTTTCAGCGCAGTACCTGCCTCAGCACAGGTGACGAAATGACAGAAGAGCTCTTTTTTGAAGAAACATTTAAAGTTTTTGATTATGCCAGCATCCATCGGATGTATATGTGAGGTGGTATTTGCGGAGTAAGTGAACTTTAACATTTTAAATGTTTGGAGGCACAGCATGGCTAGTTGCATTGTCAACCAAGAGAATAACATGTCTCCATTGAAGCCACATGCTACAGTTAAAATCAATCACCTGTTCTTTAAACTCTTCTGCAGTCATCCATGCCTTTGTGTTAGCAAGGTACCTGGCATAAATCTCAGGATCAAAATCACCAGAAAAACATCTTGGCATTTTTACTTTGCCTATAACAAATGGTTGTAATATGTGACTGCCATCAGCGTTGCAATAGAGTACAACAGTCAGTCTGTCTTTATATTTTTTGGGTACCAAACACGGGGGCTGATGATAATGTAGAAATGGGACCCAAACGGCAGAAAAGTCTGGTTTCATCAAGATTATAAATGTTATTCAATGAAAACCCAGCAAAGACTTCTCTTAGCTGTATTCTACCTGATATGGTTGCAGTCTGGTCAGCACTGGCTGACTCCCTGTGGTAAATCTTGCTGCTTAAACCATGCCTCTTTTTGAATCCATGGATCCACTGTCATGAATAAGCAAAGTCAGTAACACCCATCTGCTCACCAAAACAACTCACCTTCTCAACCACCATGTTGTCAGACACTGTAGCGCCTCTGCTGTTCATTTCCATGACCTAAGGGCTAAGTGATATTTCTACATTTTGGTGCTGTCCCAGTCCTACATGGGTTAGGGATTTTGAATCACTCGAGGCAGAAAGCCACTTTTCCTTGACTCTCCAAATGTCACAGCATGTGCTAGTACCAATGTTCAAACCATAAACCTATGCTGCATATTCCACTACATCTCTATTTGTGGCTGCTGGATTAGCCTGTTTCCAAATGCAGAGATGTACTTTCTGTGAGATTGTTATCTCACTTCTCCCCCTCTTCTCTTTGGCTTCCATTGTGGGTTGAATGCTGCCTGAATGAATGAGAAGGGGAGAGAGGCTTGTCACTGGTTGAACTTAATTGACTGTGATTATCGCTCATCTTTTGTCTGCTTACACTTTCAATTGAGTGATGAATTGAGTGGGGATTGTCAGTGGTTAAACTTAATAAGCACTCATTAGCACATCATGCACCTCTCTCAACTCTCTCTGTGCACATCCTTAGCACCTGGCAGCCAGAACGGAATATCAAGGTGAAATTACTCTACACACATACAAGCTTGACTGCTGTAGCTCATTATTGATTATGGGTAGCAAGAATTCTGGTTTAATAAGGCAATTAACAATGCATTTTTTTGTTGTTGTGTAGTACAAAATGGATAATGAGCAAAATGGAATAACAGGTCAGAGTTTAACAAGTTCTGACTGTAAATAGTGTAGACAGTGTTATTTGTCCTGTAGTGTTTCTGCATCACTTTTTCTGCACCTTGTTTCATAAAAAAAACAAAGCACAGTTTGTATGTGTCCCAGTTGGTCACGTTTAGGCCCTACCACTTCCATAAAAGGAAAAAAAAGCAAGCTCTGGTCAGAGCAGCTAATATACAGTATTAACTTGATAAGGGTGTTTCATGGCCTTAAACATAAAGATGAATTGCCGTAGTCATCTCCGTGTGTAAATATAATGTTTGCTAAAGGTAGATCATTTATCTGGGTGATCCTGTGTTTCCCATGTGTTTAAAATACGAGTGGTGACTGCATATTATACTGTTTGTGGAAGGAGAGGGAGCTCCGCACCAAGGCCTTCAAGTAATGGTAGAAGGAATGGTGCAGGAGGGAGAGGTAAGTTTACACTGAGGACAGTGGGCCAACCTGGAAGGATAAGAAGCTATACTGAGGTGGTGGCCTGCTTTCATCCAGGAGGCAATCACAGTCCTCAGTGGACGATTCGAATGTTACTTCTATGGACATTTAATGTAGCAGAGGGGAGGGTGATGGAAGAAATATGGGAGGCAGAAAGTGGGCCACCACAAACTGAGATAGAGAGTAGGGAGCTACCAAGGGGAGTGAGTTCAACCAGAATGCAAGTTATTCAATGAAACAGGAGGTTAGCAAAGGAAGACGAGAGAAAAGAGCAGTCAAATGAGGAAGGTGTAGAAGGTGGAACAGTTGGAATAAGGAGAAAGCAGCAAGAAGAGAGGTGAGGACTGTCAAAGTGGTGCAATGTCTGCATCAGAAGCCCTGTAAGGAGAGACTAAAAGCATTTAATATGCACACACTGGAGGAGAGGATGGAGAGTGGGGCTATTATGGAGACCTTCAAAATACCTCTTGGGGGTTAATAAGATAAAGGAGGGAAGATATGTTTCAGATAAAAAGGTGCTATAGAACAAGGGATCTTGATATGAAGCTGGAAGAAGGTAGATTCAGGAGAGATGTGAGGAAGTACTTCTTCACAGAAAGGGTGGTGGACCCATGGAACAGTCTTCCTTGGGAGGCAATGAGGGTGAAACTATTGGTGGGTTTCAAAAATGCCTGAGACAGGCACAAAGGAATCCTAGAAGGAAGGAGTTTGGTGGAAAAAAGTTGAATCTGCAGCAAAAGGGATCATAATTAAAAATGTGCAGACTAGATATGCCCAGTGGTCATTATCTGCCATCAGTTTCTATATTTATGTACCCCCCCCCTTGGGAGATTACTAGTTCTATTAGTCCCTCCCTTTTTTTATGGCCTAATTCTGCCCAGTAGAAAAAAATGGTTACTTCTTCTCAGCATTCGTGTGGAGCCTCCCATGGTTCAGGAGGTCACCATGGGTGCATGGCAGAATAAGACCCATAAGTTTAGGTGAGAGGGGGAGTTCCAGTCAGAGGAGTGAAGAGCGAAGGAGTGAAAGTGAGTCAGGGCTGGGTGGGTCAATTGCCTGCTCCAGGCCCCCAGTCAGTGGCACTTGGGGGGCACAGAGGAAGAAATTGTAGCCAGTAGCCACAAGCTGCATAGTATCTTGGTGGACAGCTAAGGTAGAGAGAGAAGCCAACAGCCTCAAGTTGCAGAGTGCCCTAGCAGCCTGTGCTGATTTGTGTAGGGATCCTGTGGACAAGAATGTGGCAAGGAGTATAATGTCCAGAGAGTGAGCTGATTTGGAGCTCCACGGGACGTGTCCCCATTCTCAATTCAGGGGCAGTTGCTGCCAGTCCTGAGAAAGGATGCAGGGGTCATGAGGCAACTCACAAATCCCCAAGCTGTGAGGATTGCATGTTCCGAGGGAGACCTGCTGAGTCAGTACAGAGAGAGAGAGAGAGAGAGAGAGAGAGAGAGAGGGATGGGGATCATTGAGAGTTCAGGTGAAGAATAATGTGAAGAATTATGGGCTGTCTGGGACTTGTTCTGCCTTCAAATGTTTGTGACCATAGCGGTCCTGAGTTAATGCTGCCCTAAAGACTGTGTGACCTCCTTGGTCCAGGTAAAAACTACTATTATTGCCATACTGGCCATGTGAAAGCTGAATGTGTTTCCCACTAATTAATTGATGTTACCCAGAGCTATGTGTGAATATGTTTAATGAATTTAGGATCCCTGTTGTTTCTTCAAGTTCCATGTGGACATTCCATTATTGAAAGGAACTGTTTAATATGCATTAACCTGTTGTTTTCATCCAGCACCAATGAGTAAAAAGGGACACTGTGTGTGACATCTAGGTCTGGCAAAAACAAAAGGAAACACTGCTTAGAACAATATCTAATACAGATCAAGGATCCAAGAAAAAGAAAAAGCTTCACAATATTCAGATTTTAAGTCTATGAAAGTAATTGGCTAAATACAAAATACAAAAAATTAGAAGATGACAAGAAAATATGCAAATGTAATATTAGAAAAGGTGCCTCAATACGCATAATGTTATTGTGTCCTTTGTATGAGAAAGAAAGGGAAACATTCCTTGGTGAATTACTAGAGAATCTAAGTTATGAATCTAAGGACACAGTAACATATCTATTAAAAACAGAATATCAAAGATAAATAGATTGTGTGGCTTCCTTCTTCTGTTCCATAGAAAAAGGAAATCACATTTTAATAATGCTGAATACTGAATGGTGGAGTTTGTGACAGGTCCAGAAAAAAAGAAAGATGAATTATGCCATTATGGATACAAGTAAGCTAAAGGAACTTGTGCAATAATGATGATGGAAAGAATGACAAATTATGTAGCTCAGAATAAATACTAGCTAAAAGAAATAATGCAATAACAAATAAACATATGTGATACGTAATAGCCTAGGAAGTTGTATAAATATATGTATGTGTAATTATATGTACAGTATGTGTGTGTAACTGTATTTATGTATACAATTTAGATAAAACAAAAACACTTGCAACACTTGCATATGGATAAGAAAATTGCATGATATGTTGTATGTAAAATGATTTTAATGGCAAACTGTAATTGCAAAGACATTTGTTAAATAATAAACATTTAATTGAACTGAAACACCATCAAGCACTTCAGCGCAACCCACACATGACAGCCAACCTGCAGGGGTGCACAGCCAACTGTAACAGATCATGACTTAATGCCAAGCACATCATGTAGCATGTAGACAGCCCAGTCACATAACAAGGGAAGGGGGAATGCCGGTGGTAGGATCATCCCACCCTAAACACCCACTGAGATGTCATCCTAGACACCAAAGCCAAAAAACAATTACCTAATGCTTCATCTGAATGCAGCACAGGCTTTAATGCTGAAGACTTGCCATCCACCATCAGATGCATGCCCTTACAGAAATATAGGTGTGCTGCGTTCATGCAGAATGCATGCCACATGCTTAATTGTGCAATGTTTGCATGTGGTTCACATACACAAAGTGAACCTATGCAAACCAGGTCTATAAAGCAAATCAGGTTCACATGCTGCAAGCTTGACATGTGCGCAGCAGGTAAGCTGGTGTGAATATGTTCTAAAAATTACATCAGGTTAGCATGTTGCATGCTTAACATGAGTGCAGCAGTTAAGCTGGTGTGAATATCATTTAAACATCACATTAGGTTCACATGCTGCATGCTTGCCATGTGTGCAGCAGCTAAGCTGGTGCAAATCTCATCTAAAAAAAATCAGTTTCTATTTCTTATACTACTGCTAGCAATTAGTCATTAAAATACATTTTTATTTGAATTCCCATAAAAATTAGGTAAATGCATTAATTCTGATCCTTTTGCAAGTTGTTTAATGGCTTTCAATTTTTGTCATTAGATCGCCATTAATTTGTAAAGTATTGTTTGCTTACTACATTAAATGCCTAGGATATAGCCAGTCAACATACCCCATTCCAGATGCACGAAGAGGGGCCTCTGTGTTGTGAAGCCTATCCTTTTTTATTTTAACCATACAAATCCTTCATGCATATTTACTGCTACAAATGTGTTTCTCTATAACTGTTTTGTCTCACTTAGTTTCCCTTTGTCATTTTGTATTGAGCATATACATTATGGCCATGCTCAGCACTCTTTGTGCTGAGTAGCATCTTGGAAGCATGCACCATATCTCACATTTTGTCACTGAAATGAGGGACATGGATACTCAAAATGTGGGACAATGAGGGACACTAACCCACATGATGATCAGGACAAATCATGAAACATGGAGCTACAGTACCTCATAACACAGTGGAAACCATTGCATTAGCACTTAAGAATGAATTTGTACCACTAAGCAGGGGTGCCATTTAGGCAGGGCAGAGGGGGCAGTTACCCCCACCAGTATTTGTGCCTAGGTTATTCAGTTGCCCCCCCTCACCCCCCATATTTGTGCCTAGGTTGTTCTTATGGTATGGCAATAATGGCTTTAAATTTGGATTTACTCTTTTGCACAATAAGTGCCCATCTGGCCTGTGTGTGCTCACACTGCAGGTACACTCCAGACTCAACTGTGACTGCATTTGGTTCTCCACTCTCTCCACCTATTGGCTGTGGTGCAATCACATATTACGTGGATGAGCTTCAGCCAAGAAAGAGCACATGAGCCCTGCAAGTGCGATACTGTCTTTCCTCCACAGAGTAAACAGACTGCACACTACAGCTTGGAGAAGTCAGTGAGCACTGAACTCTCAATAGCAGTGTTGTAGCAGCATAATTTTGTTGTTCTACTCTTAGTGAGTCTCCATCTGTCCTGGTGGCTGAAAGGGCAGTGGGTGAGGTAGAAGCTAACTCAAGACTAGGCTACCTACTTACTCTACTAGGCTTGCCTTGCAAAGAAAACCAGCACAGACCCCCATGGCAGCAAGCTAGGCTTAGCAGCAGTGGTGACAGTGGTGTGGGTGGCCTTCATAGGCCTTGATCAGAGCAGTGTTGCAGCAGTCACAGCAGCAACCAAGCAAGAAGAAAGCAACCCAGGTTGGTTGTGTTCGGATGGCTTGATGACTTGGTCGTGGACCACATTGGGGACCTGTAATGGTCAGTTCTAGCATCCAGCTTCTGGCAAAGGATTGATGGAGAGCAGACTGAAAACTGGGCTGGTGGCACAGTATGCCAGGCTACAGGTTCTGGCCATATGGCCAGGTAAGTAAAAGGAAATATTTTTATTTTTTTACAGGGGGATTGGGGAAGGAGTAAGGACTGAAATATTGATGTGTTTTTCATATTTCTTCACCTTTGGGTGGCTTGATGACCCATAAGGGATGGGTATTGAATGGAATGGAGTCAGTGAGAAAAATCAGGACAACGTTCATTTTTTTGGGGGGGAGAGCTTCAGCCAGAAAAAAAATTATTAGTAACTGGGTGGGTTTAAGCCCACATCTGATGCACTGCTCTAGGGTATATACAGATGAATCTTATACATTTGAATTTTTCCTGATATCACATTTCAGTCATACCAAATAAGTTGTACCTTTTAGAGATGTTACAGACATTCTAGAGCTATCCCTTGCATTCATGGACAGTTGAGTGGTATATTATGCACAGATTATTGGAGCCCCACTATTGTCAGGCTTATGCCCCCCAGTGAAGCTGACCTCCACATCCCCAAGCTCAGGCACATTATGATAAAGGGCAAAGGAAACTACAGGGGTGTGCACCATTGAAATGAATCGGGGAATTTTTTTAATTATTATTTTATACATTATTGATGGAGAGTTGGAGATTAATGACACCCACCACTCGACTAACAAGGGCCTTGATAGTACCACAGTGGCCTTCATTATTCTCCAACTCACCATCATATCATATAAAATAGTAATAGAAAATAACTCCATTCATTTCAAGGGGGTATGCCCCAGCATCCTGACCCATGGACATCATCTCTTAAAGACGCCTGCCTTTGGCTCACTAGTACTCAGGTAAAGGAGTTTTTACTTATATCTATACTTGGTGGGTTATCTGCATAGCCATACCTGCTACAGTGTATGTGTTTTCATGGGAGGAGGACTGGTCATATGTGTGTGTGTGTGTGTGTGTGTGTGTGTGTGTGTGTGTGTGTTGAGTTATTGTTGCTTTTGTGTTTGCACCTTAAAGTTTGTTTATATGGAAGCATTCAAAACTATGGGGAGAAAATAGTAGGAGTACAGGCCAGACAGAAGTAATTAAGTGGTTTGGTGGGTAAGTTTGTGTATAGGGTGTGGAAAAAATACATGTGTTTCCATTGGTATATGTGCTACTTGAAAATGAGATGAGGGAGAGAAAAAAACTGAAAAGCATACCAGTGGCTATAAGCATGCCGCATGTGTGGAGATATATTCAGATACAGTATGTATTGAAGTACAAGCAAACCATATATGTGCAGACAATATAGCTTAGTGGTTAAAGGCACTGAACTGCAAGCCAGGAGACTTAGAAGCATGAAGACCTGGGTTTGAATCTCCTCAATCCCCATTTGTATATGGTGTGACCCTGAGCAAGTCACTTAACTTTTACATGAGCAGTTATTAGTGATCACTTGCTTTTTTTGCACGCATGCCACATGCATGCAGTCTTTTCTAATTTAACATATAAATCATGATTTCCACACTTGCTTGCTGCGTGCATGCCATATGCATGCAATCAGTTGCAGTTTAACATTTAAATCATACTTGCAGCACACATATCACTTGGGCAGTTTTATGAGTGCATCATGAAAACATTTCATATAATTATTTCTATAAGGGTGTGGACTTCACTTCATGGGTTCCATGCTCGCTCACAGTGGGGGAATGGGAGGCTGGCAGCAAGGGTCAAACTGGTGGGAAGAGAGATCACTCAAGTCAATGGATGCAGCCCAGCTCCTCACCATCAGATAAGGCCATCCAATGCAAACAACATTATTGATACAAAACAACACACTTACCTCACTGCTCCTTTTATGATAAAGCCAGACTGGTTATTAATTCATATTGTTTTGTTGGCACCAGCTGTCTAACTCACTAGGTCCCTGCCAAGTCTTGACTCCTGACTAGTGAGAATTAGTCCCTCACAGGCTCACATGGTGTAGCTAGTCAGCTACTCTCCACTTGCACTCCACATAGTACCAGCAGCTCCTCCAGTCGCACAGGTACAGCTAACCACTCGCTAGGTTAGAGGATTTCTGCAGGATATTCCCTAGATTGCAGATCTAGCTTTCACATAAACAAAAAGTATGAACTTCAAGAAGAGAACAAAGTTATCACTGCTAGGTTATTAAGTTACTAATCCTTCATGGAGAAGACATTTAAACATACACTACTGATTTGCCACGTTAAATAAGTTAATTAAATAAGTCCATTATTCTGCTCTATTGTGGAAAAATACTTAGTAAAAGCTGGACCCCACTGAAAATGAGAAATTGCTCTCACTTCGGCTATCCTGGGTAAATGCATTATAAAAATGGGTAAAAGGAGGACCCCACTAAAAACAAAAATGTCCTGCATCTCCACTGTACTGTCCTGGGTAAATACAGCATGAAAAATTGATCAAACTGAACCCCACTGCAAACAAGATATCATAACTCAGCTGGGCTATCCTGTGTAAATATATTGTAAAACTGTAAAAGCAGGGCCCTACAGCAGAACCCTACTGAAAAGCAGATGTTGTATGTAAGCTTATCTCCACAGAATACATTGTAAAAGCATCCAGATCACCCATCTTGTAGCTGTCTGGTTTATCCTTGGTGGTCTAGTGGTCCCTCCAATAAGGGCATCTGACCCCCCCTCCTGACTCACCCTCTCAGGCACCTCACCAGCCCTGGTCACATAATGCAGACTACAGCAATAGTGATAACTGGCATGGCCCTCTGCTCACCACCTCAACTGGTTTCCATCTGATCATCTCTGAGCAATTGCAAATATTGTACAAACACTTGCTTCTACTGTACTTATGATTACTCACTGACAATCAGATGGTGACAGGCCAAGGTGGTGATCAGAGGGCTGTGCAGGTCACTGTCATTATTTCTGTACTTCAGCTTAGGTGACCTGAGCAGGAAGACGGGGGGGGGGGTTGTGTGGAGGAGGCTCCTGAGTAGGTGGGTTGACAGGGTATCAGATGTCCTTATGGGGGGGACCACTAGACTACCAGAAATATTCAAGAGAGCTACAGGACGGTTGATTGAGGGTGAAGGAACCTGAGTAAGGGTGTGCAGACAGTTCTTATTTAAATCAGACCCCTCCCCAATCCAGCCCTCACTCCAGAACCCAGATAAATAAGGACTCGGCTACAGGAGACAGGCTCCAAGTCTTTATTTATTTTACCTTTATTTTGCAATTCTTTTGGT
This sequence comes from Neoceratodus forsteri, assembly GCA_016271365.2. NCBI lineage: Eukaryota > Metazoa > Chordata > Ceratodontiformes > Ceratodontidae > Neoceratodus > Neoceratodus forsteri. Next base: position 628,013,546 of record CM057452.1, on the reverse strand, counting down.
CAAAGAAAGACACATTGAGCTGAAACTCATGTCCATGCCATCCTGGGAGCACTATGAAGTTAAGTAATGTTCTCAGGGTCTCGCAGTATACCAATGGTGGTTGTGGGATTCAAACCCATGTCTCCAGATTTCTCTAGAAGTCCTTTAATGAGGGCATAAAAAACTGCAGCCAGAAATTCCTTTAAATAACATCCCAGTTCTGCCTGTAGGCAGTAAGGGTTAACAGTGCTATGCTCAATCAGTCACTGCCATGTTGTTTCCTCCTGGGTTTTAAATTTCATACACACACACACACACCCACCACTGTGTTTTAGCCTTGTTTTGCTACCATGGACAGACATAGTCCAGCATTCATTCTGTCTGATCTCTACCACTATTGCTTGTAGCGCTGTGTGTTAATATGATCTGCATAATTCACAGCCTCACAGTCTCCTCACACTGGGATGTCATGGAGGTCAGAGGAGGACTGATATGCTAATATGTTTTAGAAAAAAAAATACTTGATAGAATTACCATCCTGCAATTTGAGTAACTACAATTACACTACACACTTTATATCTGTACTGATATTAATCATGAGATATTTACAAAAGTAGTGTGAGAAACAACTACAGTATAGCGCACATTTCCATTGATGTAGAAAGGTAAACTATTATTAGTGTGACCTCATAACCACTAGTGATTTTTAAATGTATTTTGTTTATCTAGAATAGCCAAGCTGAGATAAAGATTTCATTTTCAATGGGGCCCTAGATTTGTCCATTGTTTTAACTTAGTGAACTGAATCACTGAGAGGTTAAATGATTTGCTCAGTGTCACACAGCAACTAAGTAGTTCTGGTACGATTTGAACTGTGATCTCCTTGTTTTAAAACCTGTACTCTAGATGTTATTTTCTGTACAAAAGTTCAGGGCCCTGTGGGGATCTTTTCCCCATTCCCACCACTGGATAAAAATGGATAGCTGTAGTGTTTCACCTCTAGATCACTTGCTCAGAACAGAACCAGGTTGTGACAACAATGCATAAAGGATGACAACTGCTTTAACCTGCACTGCTCCACTTCACTATGGCACACTGAAAGAGGCAGAAAGAGACTGAGGGTGTATGAAGTCTGCCTGTCACAGTTTTTATGCATAGAGCATTAAGTAATATTGCACTGCAGGATAAATGCTAATTCAGCTTTCATGTTTTTTTTTTATTTCTGATTTGTCTTTATCTTAAGAATGTTACAGGTCATTTTCTATACAAGGCCCAGCTCTTGCAGGACATCATTATGCCCAGTTCCTACATGGCCAGGATTTCGATGCTCATCCATACCTAAAAATGTTGAATTAGTTATAAACTGGTGGTGCTTTTTGTCAAAACTTTTATTTTCACTAAACACTTTGTTTCTGAGTTGCACTGTGTGTTATTCATCAACTTCTGACGTGACCAGTCAAATTAATCTGTGAATACCAAAGAGGGAAGATAGCCATCAGATTCAAGAACCAATAAAATGGTCACTTTATAATCAATCAAGCAGTATTTCCAAATAAACTCCTTAAGAATGAAAATAAAGTGTAACCACCCACATAGAAGGTTACATGATCTTTACTTACCTTAGTATGGAAAGTAACTTTAACTTAACAAACAGATTTAGTAAAAAAAAATTAAACTGCCTATTTTACTACTTAATTGGAGAACAATCACAATCTCTGTCTGATTGTACCAGCCCAGTGATCCCACTGCCACAAGCTGAAACAAATCATCTTATGCTCCAATAAAGGCTGTGAAGCAAATCAACAGAGAAGCTATAAAACAAAGTACTTTACACTTCTGCATCAAAGACTGTTATGCTGCTAATTTAACACTGCTGCCTGGAGAACTACATAAAAAACATACACCCTTGCCAACAGGGCACTGTTTAGATACAAATATGTAAAAATAGGTTTTAGGTGTCCTTTAAGACTAAAACAAGCTGCCTGTGCTGTTTACACTGAGCATATCCACTGATTATAATTTGAGCTGGCATGAGAATGCTACATGTAGGAAAGGAACAACCCCCCACCCCATGTAGAGATTTCAGGCAGTGGAAGGATCATATATTAAGTCTAATATGTGCTATGGAAGAAGGCTGAAGTGCCCCTTTTCTCAAATAACAACCAGACATCTGTATGGATCCACCCATGCAGCTGTAAAACTGAGTATGGCCAGTGTTATTTGTCCAGTAGTGTTTCTGCATCACTTTCTTGAAAAACAAAACAATCTTTGTCAGTGTCCCAGTTGGCCACTGTTTAGGCCCCACCCCTCCCCAAAAAGAAAAAAAGACAAAAACAAGCAGAACAATCATTTGTCAATGCTGAATCTTGATTGCGTTGGTCTATTGAACTTGTTCAGTGGCCCTCTGTCAGTGGCTCAGGCTGTTTGTCCCAGTGCTGCTGGCTGCTCTTTTGTACTGGGCTGCTGCCTGCGTTGGCACCTTGTTCTGCTGAGGAAGAAATCCGCAGCTGTCCCGACAGAGCTCCATTGAGGTGGCTCACTCCCCCCTCTCTCACTCGCTCATTCTGTTTCTCCTGGCACTGCAGGCTGCCCTTTTGTACTGGGCCCCTGCATGCATTGCTGCCTTTTTCTGCCCACAAACAAATCTGCAGCAGTCCCAACAAAGCCCTGTTGAGCTCACTGACTCCCCCTCCCTCACTCACTCATTCTGTGTGTCCTGGCACTGCAGGCTGCCCTTTTGTACTGGGCTCCTGCCTGTATTGGTGGCTTTTTCTGGCCAGAAAGAAATCTGAAGCAGTCCGGACACAGCTCCACTGAGCTCGCTCACTCCCCATCTGTCACTCTCACATTCTGTTTCTGCCGGCGCTGCAAGCTGGCCTTTTGTACTAGGATCCTGCCTGCACTGACATATTTTCTGCCCACAAAGAAATCTGCAGCAGTCACACTAGAGCTCCGTTGAGCTCGCTCACTACTGCTATGTCACTCACTCTTTCTGTTTCTCTTGGCACTGCAGACTACGCTTTTGTATGGGGCTTCTGGCTGCATTGGCAGCTTTGTCTGTCCACAAAGAAATCTGCAGCTGTCTCGACAGAGCTCCGTTGAGGTCGCTCAGTCTCCCTCTCTCATCACTCATTCTGTTTGTCCTAGCTCTGCAAGCTGCCCTTTTGTACAGGGCTCCTGCCTGCATTGGTGCCCTTTTCTGCCAACAAAGAAATCCCAGCAGTCCTTATAGAGCTCCATTGAGCTCACTAAGTCCCCTTGCCTCAGTCGCTTGTACTGTTTCTCCCACCGCTGCAGGCTGGCCTTTTGTACTGGGTCCCTGCCTGTATTGACGCCTTTTTCTGCCCACAAAGAAATCTGCAGCAGTCCTGGCAGCGCTTCGGTGAGTTCGCTCACTCCCCCTCCTTCACTCACTCTCTTGTTCTGTTTCTCCCAATGCTGCAGTCTGTCCTTTTGTACTGGGCTGTTGTGTTGGGGCCTTTGTCTGCCCACAAACAAATCTGCAGCAGTCCCGACAGAGCTCAGTTGAGCTTGGTCACTCCCCCCTCTCACTCAGTCGATTTTAATGTGTCCCAAACACTGATTTCCCAGAGTGACCATGCTATTGTCTGGCAGGAGTGAAAAAACATTTTAGCCAGGATGTGAAAAATGACAGCTGTAGTGTTCATAAGGAGTTGTGAAAAAATGCCACCGATGAAAATGTGGCGTAACAGTATTACAAATTTGCTAAGTTACAAGGGTGCGTGGAAATAGTTCAATGCACGCTTGTAACACAGTCATGTTATGGAGTTTCGTCACCAAATTTTCAACATAGGGATTTTAGGACCTCTGCTCACGAACAGTGCCACTGACATTTTCTTAATCTGTCCCGAACACTGATTTCCCACAGTGACCACGTTATTCTGCACCGGACCTGTGAAAACACATTTCAGTCAGGATGTGAAAAATGACAGCTGTACTGCTTATAAGGAGGTGTGAAAAAATGGCACTGTTGAAAATCTGGTGTTACAATATTACAAATCTGTGAAGTTACAATGGTGCATGGAAAGTGTGCAATGCACACTTGTAACACAGTCAATTGATGGGCTATCATCACCAAATTTTTAACATAGGCATTTTAGAACCTCTGCTCATGAACAGTATAATTGTCATTTTCTTAATCTGTCCCGAACAGTGATTTCCCACAGCGACCACTCTATTCTGCGCTGGAAGTGCGAAAACACATTTTGGCCAAGATGGGGAAAATAACAGCTGTACTGTTCATAAGTAGGTCTGGGAAAATGGCAATGTTGAAAATCTGGAGTGAAAATATTATAAATTCGTGATGTTATGAGCTCCGTTGAGGTCGCTCACTCCCCTTCTCTCACTCGCTCATTCTGTTCTGCCAGCGCTGCAGGCTGCCCCTTTTTTCTGGGCTCCTGCCTGCGTTGCTGCCTTCTCATGCCCACAAAGAAATTTGCAGCAGTTACAATACAGCCCTCTTGAGCTCATTCACTCACTCATTCTGGGTTTCCTGTCACTGCAGGCTGCCCTTTTGTACTGGGCCCCTGTATGCATTGCTGCCTTTTTGTGCCCACAAACAAATCTGCAGCAGTCCCAACAAAGCCCCATTGAGCTCACTGACTCCCCCTCCCTCACTCGCTTGTTCTGTGTCTCCTGGTGCTGCAGGCTGCCCTTTTGTACTGGGCTCCTGCCTGCATTGGCGGCTTTTTCTGGCCAAAAAGAAATCTGAAGCAGTCTCGACACAGCTCCACTGAGCTCGCTCACTCCCCCTCTGTCACTCTCACATTCTGTTTCTGCCTGCACTCCAAGCTGGCCTTTTATACTGGGCTCCTGCCTGCATTGACGCATTTTGTGCCCACAAAAAAATCTGCAGCAATCACACTACTTACTACTGCTCTGTCACTCACTTGTTCTGTTTCTCTTGGCACCGCAGACTGCACTTTTGTATCGGGCTCCTGGCTGCGTTGGCACCTTTGTCTGTCCACAAAGAAATCCGCAGCTGTCCTGACAGAGGTTGTTCAGTATCCCTCTCTCATCACTCATTCTGTTTGTCCTGGCGCTGAAAGCTGCCCTTTTGTACGGGGCTTCTGCCTGCATTGGCACCTTTTTCTGCCAACAAAGAAATCCCAGCAGTCCTGATAGAGCTCCGTTGAGCTCACTAAGTCCCCTTGTCTCAGTCACTCGTACTGTTTCTCCCACCACTGCAGGCTGGCCTTTTGTACTGGGCCCCTGCCTGAATTGACACCTTTTTTCTGCCCACAAAGAAATCCGCAGCAGTCCTGGCAGTGCTTCAGTGAGTTGACTCACTCCCCCTCCTTCACTCGCTCTCTCGTTCTGTTTCTCCCAGTGCTGCAGGCTGCCCTTTTGTACTGGGATCTTGTGTTGGGGCCTTTGTCTGCCCACAAACAAATCTGCAGCAGTCCCAACAGAGCTCAGTTGAGCTCGGTCACTCCCCCCTCTCACTCGGTTGATCTTAATGTGTCCCAAACACTGATGTCCCAGAGTGACCGTGCTATGGTCCGGCAAGAGTGCAAAAGCATATTTTAGCCAGGATGTGAAAAATGACAGCTGTAGTGTTCATAAGGAGTTGTGAAAAAATGCCATAGTTGAAAATGTGGCATGACAGTATTACAAATTTGCAAAGTTACAAGGGTGCGTGGAAACAGTTCAACGGATGCTTGTAACACAGTCGTGTCATGGAGTTTCATCACCAAATTTTCAACATAGGGATTTTAGGACCTCTGCTCATGAACAGTGCCACTGTCATTTTCTTAATCTGTCCTGAACACTGATTTCCCACAGTGACCATGTTATTCTGCGCCGGACCAGTGAAAACACATTTCAGTCAGGATGTGAAAAATGACAGCTGTACTGCTTATAAGGAGGTGTGAATAAATGGTACTGGTGAAAATCTGAAGTGACAATATTACAAATCTGCGAAGTTACAAGGGTGCGTGGAAAGTGCTCAACACACACTTGTAACACAGTCAATTGATGGGCTATCATCACCAAATTTACAACATAGGCATTTTATAACCTCTACTCATGAACAGTGTCACTGTCATTTTCTTAATCTGTCCTGAACACTGATTTCCCACAGCGACCGCGCTATTCTGCGCCGGAAGTGCGAAAACACATTTCGGCCAGGAAGGGAAAAATTACAGCTGTACTGTTCATCAGTAGGTCTGGGAAAATTGAAATATTGAAAATCTGGAGTGAAAATATTAGAAATTTGCGAAGTTATGAGTGTGTGTGCCAACTGCGCAATGCACGTTCATAACACAGTCATTTTATGGAGTATCATTACCAAATTTTCAACATAGCATTTTAGGACCTCTACTCATGAACAGTGTCACCATCATTTTCTTAATCTGTCCTGAACACTGATTTCCCATAGCGACCGAGCTATTCAGTGCTGGAAGTGCGAAAACACATTTCAGCCAGGATGTGAACAATGACATCTGTACTGCTCACAAGGAGGTATGACAAAATGCCGGTGTTGAAAATCTGGCATGAAAATATTGAAAATTTACAAAGTTACAAGCATGGGTAGCAACTGCACAATGCACGCTTGTAAAACCGTTGTTTTTTGGATTTTTCCCACCAAATTTGCAACATAGGCTTTTTGAGAGCCCACCTCATGAGCATTGGCACTGTCGTTTCATTAATCGGTCCCGAAAGGTGATTCCACACAGTGACCAAGGAACCACCTTTCGGGCCTGATTAATGCCATGACAGTTCAAGAATTCATGAGGAGGGGTCCCAAAAACCCCATGTTGAAAATTTGGTGAAAAAATTCCCAAAAATGCCCGACATATGCACTAAAGTTGAAAAAACACTATTCATTACATTATACAGCTTACCGGCATTTCCTCAGTTCACGGTCGACTTTGAAGAGTGCAGACGTGTTTCCGGTCCACAGAAGATCATCGCGCTGGACTCTGGAGGTAAGTATGGGGTGAGGGGGTGTGGGGAGGCAGGGTGCGCAGTGGATGGGTGCGGGTTGTGGGCGGGGGGCAGGGAGACTATGAGGGACTGTTTCCTTTTTTTCAGGTAGAAAAAAACAAGAAAACACTGTGGGACCATTTTCAACTTCACAGGGGCTGTGGCACGCTGGGGTGGGCTCCCAGCATGCCACTGGTGTCTTGTTTTTTTTGGGGGGGGCAGATGTAGACAATGGGGGATTGGGCACCCCCGTCAGCAAACAACAGGGAGGGGAATTCTTTTCTGCCGACGGGGATTGGGCACCCCTGTAGGCAAACAGCAGAGGGGGGTGCAATTCTTTTATGCCGACGGGGGTTGGGCACCCCGTTGGCAGACAATAAAATGGGGGGGTGACAGTATGCTGATGGAGAGTGGGCTCCACCATCGGTAAATAAACATGGGGGGTAGATATTGTTTGTGAATACGGTGGCAAGCCGCCACTATGTTCACAAACAATATCAGACATCCTACATCCAACCCTGCAATGATGGGTCGCTCCCTCATTGCAATGGATGGCTGATGCTGCAATGACGAGGCGGCCCCTGATTGCAGCGGCTGATTTTTTAGAAAGTTGTGGCACGCTGGCTGAACTAGTGTCAGCAGCAGCATGCCACAGCATTGGGGGATGGCGGACAAGCCTTTGAAGGCTGTGGGGGCATTGGGCACAATAGTGCCATGCCTCCACAACCTGCTTGTGGAGCAAGACAACGCAACATGTTTCTTTCGCATGCACTCAATCAACATAAAAAATGAGTGTAGGCATTGTTATTTGTCCTGTAGTGTTTCTGCATCACTGTTTCTGTAATGTGTTTCAAGAAAAACACAGCACTATTTGTAGGTGTCCCATTTGGCCACTGTTTTGGCTCCCCTCCCCAAAAGGAAAAAAAAATATACAAATTTGTGTGGACTTTTATTGTTCATCTTTCTCGTAAATATTTATTCCTTTAAAAAATCAGCATTTGCATTGCTGACTTCCCCCCGTTTTGGCACCTTCAACAAAACAAACAAGATCCCCCCACATTAAATTGTGTCAGCCATAGAAACATAGAAACATAGAGGTTGATGGCAGATAAGGACCGCAAGGCCCATCCAGTCTGCCCATTTCTTTTTCTACCTTATAAATGTGCCATCGGCCTTTGCTCTGTCAGTGGTCTATCTATTCATACTCATCTGTATTGCCTCTTTTATGCCTATCCTTTGCCTGTTTGAAGCCCTGCACTGTATTCATAGCCACCATTTCCTGAGGTAGGCCGTTCCATGCATCCACCACTCTTTCTGTGAAATAGAATTTCCTCACATTCCCCCTTAATCGGCCTCCCTCTAATCTCATGCTGTGTCCTCTTGTCTTGCTATTTTTCTTATATTTAAACACGTTAGACTTTTTTACCTTGTTAATGCCCTTAAGGTGTTTGAATGTTTCGATCATATCACCTCTCTCCCTCCTTTGCTTAATGGTATACATATTGAGCTCTGTTAATCTGTCCTCATATGTCTTCTGATGCAGTCCCTGCACCATTTTGGTTGCCCTTCTCTGGACTGCCTCAATTTGGTTAATGTCCTTGTTAAGGTTTGGTCTCCAGTACTGCATGCAGTACTCCAGATGGGGCCTAACCAGTGTCTTGTAAAGAGGGATTATTACCTCCCTCTTCTGACTTGTGATACCCCTACTAATACACCCTAACATCCCCTAGTCTTATCTACTGCTTTAGAGGTCTGCTTGGATGATTTCAGGTCATCGGTGATGATGATGTCCAAGTCTCTTTCTTCCTTTGTGACTGCCAGCAACTCCCCTCACAGCCTATAGGTGGCTTCAGGGTTTCTCTTCCCTATGTGCATGATCTTGCACTCTTTGCATTAAATCTCAGTTGCCACTCTTCTGACCATTTTGCTAGTTTATCCAGATCTCTTCTCATTCTGCCCACCCCATCTGGATCATCTACTCTGTTGCAGATCTTGGTGTCATCTGCAAACAGACAAGCTTTACCCTCTAGTCCATCTGCGATGTCACTAATGAAGATATTAAAGAGGACTGGCCCCAGGACTGATCCCTGAGGTACTCCACTTGTGACTTGCATCTCTTCTGACTGTATACCATTTAGCACCACTCTCTGTTTTCTGCCCGTCAAACAGTTTGCCACCCAGTTGACCAACTTTTGGCCCACCCCAAGCCTACCCAGCTTATTTATCAATCTCTTATATGGAACAGTGTCGAAAGCTTTGCTGAAGTCAAGATAGGTGACATCAACTGCTCCCCCTTGGGCCACCACTCTGGTTACCCAGTCAAAGAAATCTATGAGATTAGTTTGACAGGACCTTCCTTTTGTAAACCCATGCTGTCTTGGATCCTGTGCCCCTACGGATTCCAGGCGTTGCACTATCATTTCTTTAAGGAGTGCCTCCATAATCTTGCCCACTACTGAGGTAAGACTGACTGGTCTGTAGTTCCCTGCCTCCTCCCTCCTACCACTCTTGTGAAGTGGGATCACATGAGCCCTTCTCCAGTTTTCTGGGACCTCTCCTGTGCTCAGAGACTCACTAAACAGTTCTGCTAATGGCTTTGCTAGTTCCACCCTTAGCTCCTTAAGTACCGTGGGATGTATGCCATCAGGTCCCATTGCCTTGTCCACCCTGAACTTAGCGAACTCTTGTAGGACCCTTTCTTTTGTGAAGGGAGTAGTGCTCACCTCCTTCCCCACTGTGTCCATGGTGCTGAGCTGTGGGCCCTGTCCTACCTTCTCTTCAGTAAATACTGAGCAAAAGTATCTATGTAGGATAGATGCTTTTACAGGATCCTCCTCCTCACATGCTCCCTTTTCTCCTTTGAGCTTAGCAATACCCCCTCTGGACTTTTTTCTTTCACTAATGTATCTATAGAAAGTCTTGTCACCTTCTTTTACTGTTCATGCTAGTGTTTCCTCAGTTTGGGACTTTGCCTGCCTTACTGCCTTCTTTGATTCCCTTAGGGTAGTTTGGTATGCCTCCTTATCTTCATCCCGCTGTGCTCCCTTATATTTCCTGAAGGCCAGTCTTTTAGCTCTGACCTTTTCTGCTACTGTATTTGAGAACCAAAGTGGTTTCCTTTTTCTTTTGTGCTTCCTTTTCTGTCTAACACAATGGGATGTTGCTTCAAGTATTGCATCCTTAATGCTTGCCCACTTTGCCTGTACCCCCTCACCTGTGTTTCTTTTTGCCAGGGCTAGTTTAACTCTGTTTGCCATCTTATCAAAGTCAACTCCTCTGAATTCCAATATTTTTGCCTTGGAATGGGATGATTTAGATGTAGTGGCCAAATTGAACCATACCATGTGATGGTCACTGGCCCCCAGGTGACCTTCAACCTGGAGATCTGTGATCCCTTCCCTGTTAGTCAGTACTAGATCTAGGATAGCCCTGTCTCTTGTGGGTTGTTGTACCAGTTGTTTGAGGCCCTCCCCCTGCAGGGAATCCACCATGTGTCTACTTCGGACAGATGTTCCTGCTGGTATTGACCAATCTGTATCCGGCATGTTGAAGTCTCCCATTATCAGGACCTCCCCTTTAGCTGTCGTGTTTTGTGTATCTTCTAACAGTAATGTGTCTATGTCCTCCCCCTGGTCTGGGGGCCTATAGACAACCCCAGTTCTTATGGCTGTCCCATTTCCTGTTTCCAGGGTGACCCACAGTTCTTCTTACTCCTTATGTGTATTCTGAATTTTCATAGCTTTGATATTTTCATTGACATACAGGGCCACTCCACCCCCCCTTTTTGCACCTCTGTCTCTTATGAACAGTACATAGCCAGGTACTGAAGTCTCCCAAGTGTGGTTACTGGTAAACCACATCTCATTAATTGCTACTATGTCTAGTTTAGCCTCTGACATTATTGCCTGCAGGTCTGGGATCTTATTTCCCAGGCTGTGAGCATTTGTGTACATGATTTTCCATTGGCCAGATGTAGACGTGTTAGTCGTTGGGTGAGGTTTGGCATTTCCCCTGTGTGTCATATGGGGAGATGGACCTTTTTTCTTACCTGGTGATGCAAATGAACTGCAAACATGCTGAATCCCTGTTTGACCACTAGCTGGGGGGGGGGGTGTTCTTCCCATTCGACGTATGGGATGTTACACCCCTCTCCCCATTTGCTAGTTTAAATAGTCTGCAAAGACATCAAACTTCTGCCCCAATGCACTGACTCCCTCCTTAGTCAAATGCAGTCCATCAAATTTAAAGAACTTTCACTCCCAGAACCATTGCTAGTTCCCTACAAATCTGTGTCCTTTTTCCTGGCACCAGCCCTTGATCCACATGTTTAGTTCCCCTATCTCCCCTTTTCTGACCTTCCGTCCATCTGCCCCCTCTCCCAGACTGGCAGGATCTCAGAGAAGGAAATGTCAGATGAAATGGATGATAGTTTGTCACCCAGCCTGGTCAGGTGTTCCTTGGTCTCCACAACTGACCGGTTGGTGAGATCATTAGTCCCTATGTGTATCAGGACATCAATGCCATTGTCACTTGTCCTGTATCCATCTGCTTTTCTACTTTTAGTTTAGAAAAAAACAGCATCTGATATAAGTCCACTCCTCAGTTGTATGATGTATGGGCTGAGACTCCCCACCCCAAAAGACACAAGAAACCTCCCAGAAACAGTTGGTCTGATATTGTTTCATGCCATTTATCTTTTCACTTTCTTGTTACCACCGTGTTGTGTCAAAAACATCACTTGCTGTGAACTGCAGAGTTGGACATCCACTGTTCACCCCCCCCAGCCAAAACAAGCATCATTCTCCACCCAAACTGTCATAGTAATAGATATGATGAGCTAACCACATGACTTTGTTTCAGAGTAAATGCAATGACCTATACAGTCACTGCCTGTTACAAGACTAATCAATCCACCATGTCAAAGAATATCCACAGAGGCACCCATGAAATTGAGCAGTATCACTGTCACCTGCCTTTCTACATTTCAAGCCAACATTATTCAGCACTGAGTGCATGGCCTGTGACTTGCACTGCATAAATATGTAGTCATGGTATTGTCTAATTCGGAATGACAAATGTACTGGCAAATGACAACCACAGAGGAATCAATTAACAGAGTCTGTCAACATCACTTCCCCTCCCAAAATGTCAGAACAACAACCTCACTGGCACTGGGGCAACATGTGGCATACCTGGTGCGGTGCTGTTGACTGAAATAAACTCAATACAATATTTATATGTACTCAAAGTGTGGTTAACAGTGTCAGTACCATGGAAAAATGCTAATAATTCTTGTTCCAAATTTGTGGACACTGGAAATTTTTCTGAAATAAAACTTGCATGGAGCAACAACAGGTGCTGTACCATGACAGAAAAATCTGTCAATGTAGCCTCACAAGATGTCATCATATCAGGATAGTGCATGATTTGAGTAATGTGGTGTGTGTAGTACTCATTCATGAAGGGTAACAGCAGACATGCTAATCATACTGCTCTGCTATAGCCTATGGTTTTGGATGAACTGCAGCACAATACCACAGTGGTAATTTACTTCGACAGTACTCTCAGACTGTGATGGTATCCTCTTCAACACATCATATCTCCTTCCACCATCACACAGTTTAGTAGAAAGGATTTTTTTTGTCTACTGATGATTCTTACTGATTTGTCTTATTAGTACGATGACACCATGCATCACTTATTAGGTAATCTGTATATTATCCATTCCCCTGGTCACCACCATCTGTCTGCTGCTGTTGCTGGAGTGCTTGGATAGCTGCTTTCCTGCCTCCTCCATTCCCTCTCTGACCTGTTCCCTTCTTCCCCTGCCTCTCCCCCTTCTTTCCTCTCGAGTCCCTGGCTGCCTTGAGAAGGCGCCACCAAATGTGTCTTCCTGTTTCCTCCTGTCTCTCTGTCCCACCTGGACATGAGCCATGGCTTAGTGTGCCTTTCCTTGTTGCAAATTTTTCAATATGTACATAAATGTACATGCATGCTTCATGCAGCACTCAGTTCAGTGTGATGATGATGACCTGTCATTATTCTGCCCAATGTGCCCAGCACTCCATTGGTGTGGCTATGTTCTGCCCAATGTGCCCAGCACTCCATTGGTGTGGCTATGCATGACTGGTCAGTACTGGCTGGTCTACTGTAGACCCATGTTCAGTAAATCACTGTGTTCATTTGCTAGACAACTGTCCTCTGCATGTGCATATGGCATTATAATTATCCCTTGTATTGTTCATCAAGTGACCCTTTAGAGGCGGTGTGGCTCAAGGAACAGTTTAATACTATTTACAGCCACCTAATCTGTGTTGCTGCACTTGCTTCTATACCTGAGGACATGCCTGGCAGGGTCATATACCTGATAAGTGGCTACTGTTTCTAAAATAAATTTTAGTAAATTATGCTCCTTTTTCCAGATCTGTAACTTGGACTCCATCTGCTGCTGCTGCTGCCATGATAATTTCACCCTCCTCTGTGCTTGGACATCTCAAGATGGTAAGTAAAAGATCTCTTACCAATTAATTGTATTTTTTTGACAAGTAACTGAGATGCAGTGTTCAAGCTCATTACAACAGGCAGCTGGCAGGGGTACTGGCTGATGCAGCATACTCTAGAAGTATGGGTGGTATTAACTTCATGTGTACTTTTCTGGGGGTATCACAGTAGCAGTTTAAGAGGGATGTGAGTTGTCATGCTGTATTTCTTCACTGACGGTGTTGTTTAATGCGAGTAACAGTCTTCCAGTGTGCATAGTGTTACCACCTGTCTGGTTTTCGACAGGATATCTCCAGTTCTTAAGGTCCTTATCTGGATATCCCTTCATCAGATTTATTGTCACTTTATGTACTCAGGTTTTTAGCTTATGTTCAGAGAGAGATCATGACACTTACAAAAGATAGTATCAAATCATGTAATGTTTTGGCTACATGTCCCAATCACCATGAGGTTCTTTTGATTCCATATGTCACTGTGTGTTTGTGGAACTCTCTGTATTATTTTCTTTTCAGGTCTGTCTGTGTAAGGCTCTACAGAGGCTGCTGCTGTTTCTGTTGTCCTGATGTAGTCTGCCAGCTCTGTGGATTCATGCTGTGTCTATCGCATGTGCCAAGGTATGTATTAATGTTTGTTACACTTTGCTATTTTGTTTTTCCAACAGGTCATTAGATGGGAATGGGATAGGTGTACTGTGTGCTCAGACTGACATGAAGACAGGTAGGGAAATGCTGCTGCAGGTGCAGACTAGTTGTGGTGGCAGATTAGGCAGTGAGAGGATGTTCAGACTTGATGGGCCAATCTGCCAGGTGGTCCACTTCTGCTAACCAATGCCATGTTTCCCTGTGTGTTTGTGGAACTCTCTATGATTTTCATTTCAGGTCTGTCTGTGTAAGGCTGTATGGATGATGTTGTTGCTACTTCTGCTGTCCTTATGTAGTTTGCCAGCCCTAAGGCTTCATGGTGTGTCCATCACAAATGCCAAGGTAAGTAATATGTCAATCATAGTGTATTATTAACCTTCATCAAGCACTGGTTTCATTAGCTCAGTTATGGTACAGTATGTGGTATGGTGATCTCCACTCCGGGGTGAGCTGGTGTAGGTGTGTTCAAGGAGAATATGCGTAGTCTAAAGTAAAATAACAATGCAGTTTCTTTAAGGCAGCTTTGTCTACAACTGACTAGGGTTGCAGACCCTTTAGTTACACATAAACAAAATCTGACTCCTGTCTGGAGTTTCACCTAAAAAAAAAAAAAAACACCTCACTTCCTCTGGTTATGAGCTACGGTGGTTTCCAGCCTCCAGATGGTATCATAACATTCACTTACAAAATCAACAATCCTTTATAAAAGTCTGTCTGCAGCTTGAACTTAGCATTTACAACACAGCTTCTGGCTTTCACCAGGCCTCTGTCTCTCCTGTGTTATCTAGGTGGGTTTTATACCATGCCCCTAATCAACATTGGCTGCTGTTATGTTTGATTAGCTCCCCACGTGGATGCTTCCAGAGTTGTCTGAGTTTAACCCTTCTAGGATTTCTACGAAGGGAACAGAGTGTTATACATACTTCTGCTCACTTAAATTATATCTGCAAGTAGTATGTATCATCATGACATTAGAGACAACACAGGTGTGTGTGTGTGCGTGTGTCACGTCATGCTGTCATGTTGCTAAAACAATTCTTGTCATTTCCTATATGTGCAGGGCTGGTCTGCTGTTTTAAAGTGGATGCTGACTTCACTTAAGGCTATCCAGTGTCCTGGTCCTCTCAGTCCAGATCAATGGGGTGTCACTACTGCACAACCAAAGAACCAAATCACGGGAGTTCAACATACTCTTGCTGCTGCCACTGATGTTCTATGCCCCTGTTCTTGCTCCTCTGACCATGTAGTGTTGCTGGAGCCATGAACCAAAGCAGAAAATTACTTTACATAGGATTGTGTCCACAGTAAAATGTTTGCGTAATTTTTTAAAGAACAGTTCTCCTCTTCTGGTTGCTGCACTACTTGCAATGACAGATAAAGTATGTGGGCCCCATTTTTGCAGTGTTGAACAGCAACTCTTAAAAATGCATTGATTATGCATATATGTGTATATGATGGATCAGACATCATGAATTTTAGCCTATTGGAATTTATAATAATGATGACTCATGCATCACAAGTTGCAGAATGTGAAGTTCTCATTTTGATATGATCTGAATCCAACAAATCACAGTAAAGCAATAATCTATGCAATCACAAATGCCAATAAGTAAATAGCAATTTTGTGCTAGTAGCACAGTACTGCCCATTATAAATAATCCCCTTAGGACCACAATAAGAAATGCTGCATGTGCTGCTGCTATTCCCTGCCTCTCTTATTTACTTCTACATCATGAAAGTTGTTGTTCAACTTCATGCAATGCACTTTCAACTTACTTCTGAAACCCATCCCATTGGTCCCCAGCAGTCCAATTATGTTCATCTGTACTGCACCACCCAGGTGCCTACATGTTCACTACCTCACAAAGGCCCCTCTGACTCATTCACTCCAGTTGAACTTGTCATCTCATCACCTTTGCTGTCAAAATCAGCATCCCTTCAGGTGGGTCATGTCCTGAATCACCAGTACTGTAAAGTCTGAAAGAGTGATTGCAAAATGAAAGAGTCAGACAATATGTTCAATGAACTTTTGTCAACCTTCACACCCGGTAAAGACACCCATGATAAGAAAGTCTTGTGTAAACAGGAAAATGTTTATATTAAAAATAAGAAAACAAGTTATAAAAGCACAAAGAACTATAAACAAAACAAACAGAAACCTATTTGAAAAACAACAACAGAACTATTTATAATTTGTATGGCATAGTAAGTGCTCCAGACCAGCATGCCACTCACTGGTAGTCAGCAGCTGGTCTGTGCTGTGGCATCCTCCTGGCAGTACATTTTTTAAGAACCCACAAGTCCCATAAAATGTTGCACTGGTTGGCTTGAATTCTTGCTAGGCCAGCCTGCATTGTTGCTACCTTTTTAAAAATGTTCTAATGTCCATGACCATGCTCATGGCAAGGATGTCCTCCTGCTGGGTGGCTGGTGGTGGGGTGACATCTTGTGCACCTGGTTCTGCTGGTGGCACTGCTCCTGACACTGTGTCCTTGTCACTGGCCTGCTGTTGCTTTCCCTCACCACCAGCTTGTGCAGTTCCCATTGGATCTTTTCTACTCGGTTCTTTGACCATGTGCTGGTCTTCCTCTGGTTGTTCTCCTGTGGCACTGGTGGTGGTAGTGTATCAGTGTTGTCTATAGTACAGAAAGAAATATGCAGTTTGAACAGAATAAACTGTGAAAGTGTCATATTAATGAAATCATTGGTGATTGCAGTACATTACTCTGTCCAGTGTAACCTTACTGTACCCTGACCTTCTGCTAATAGTTTACAACATCTGCCATTGCCTAGTCTCCTTGCTGCCTGCTGTACGTGTACCACCCCCACCACATCCCACAGAGGACAGGAAGTATAAATCCCATTAGTATGTGAAAGCTGAGGTTTAACCAACATTTCAGCACACAAATTTTCTGCTAGGCTGTCCCCTCATCAGCACCTTAACCACTGTCTCTCTATTTTGTACCATCCATTGAAAGATCACCCCCACTTTCATTCATACAGCTTGTGTTATGTCACCCCCTCCACCTAAGTAGTTCTGAAAAATTTCCACCATGTTTATCCCTTTCTGGAATGGGAATTTGTCTATCAAGTACATGTTGCCCACACAGAGCATGAACCCTCCTTTCCAGTTTGGGGTGACTAAATGTTTAGTGGACCAACCTTGGCCTCATACAATGTGCATGGTTGAGTGGACCTACTACTCATTTAGGATACTAAACAGTGTGCACTGCAACATGTACAGTGTGTATATACTGGATAACCCCATGGTCAAGGACAATGGGCAGTTCTGCGCAAACTCATATTGGTGCATTTATGGATGTCTGTCTACTTGATGTCAGTCAGCTCAATCAGCTGACCACAATCAGTATTCTACAAAAATGTCAGAGACACAGTCCCTTGTCACTTCCTTTTTGTAGACTGTTAATTGCACAATGTATCTGCTGCAGTGGTTAAACAAGAAGCTTGTGATGAAATGGCACCTCTGCTGGGAGCTACTTAGTACCAAAACCCTAGGTCAGAGTGCTACTGTGCCAATCAAAGTAGCTGAATCTGTAGTGACTGAACTGGCAAGTCCTGCAAATACGACGTTCAGAATGGCATGATAAATGCTGTCCACTGCTACAATAGCAAATACAAAGCCACAATAAATGAAAGTATGGTGTGTGGCTTTAAAAATTATTATTTAGCTAAACTAACAAAGACACCAGAACCCAGCCAACCCCCTTCCTTCTTACAAAACCAAGAGGCAGGCCAGCTCTGCTTCAACCTTTCTTGAAATCCATGTAGGATGTAAGAAGTAGTAGAGTTCAGCCTTGTAATCCATGAATCCAATGAACTGCCATGTTATCACTTGGTATAAGCGTGTCGGCGTTATTGCAGGACAACATGACAGTTCATTTGATTCAGTTTGTTTTGCAGCATCTGCTGACTTGGAACTGAACCAAACCAAAACGTGAAGGTCAAAGCCTGAAAAGCTCCTACTTCCTACATCCTACATGGATTTTTGAGAAAGGTACTTTATTGTTTACTGTGAATTGGGAGGGAGTCGGCATTCTGCCTTCTCGCTGTTCACCATCTGTAATGGTAATGTAGTTCCAGTCTAATGTTCAAATCTTACTTCTGTGTTTTTATGTACTCTGTTACCATCTGTAACAATGTGACTGCTGACTGACTACATGTCGGCATTCTCAGTGTTCACCAGGAGATTACGAGGCTGAAAAGTACTTTACTTTGAATGAGGGATCAGTGTGTCAGCGTTTATGGAGTGTATGCCATGTGTCAGTGTTCTCAGTGGACATGTCCTATAAAGTACAGTATGAGCTCTGAATCTTCTGTAAATACGTTGGCTAACTACATGGGGCAATGTAGTGGCAGTCCGAGGTTCAATGCTTGCTTCTGTGTTTTCAGTGGAATGGGCCATTTATTTTAATGGTAAATTTATTTCTGTGGATAACATCTCTTCCACAAATACAGCGGAAATAAATTTACCACAAAAATAAGGGGTTATATAGTATCTCTCATCTAAAGGACCCCATAACTGGGCATTGGACACAGTGTTGTACTCAGGATGACATGTGGCATGTGTTTGACATAGGATAAGAAAGAGAAGTAGGCACTAGGCATGGCAGCTTCAAGCAAACAATGCATTATTGATACAGTACGACAAACATTGATGATAATGATAATGACGATGATGATGATGATTAATTTATCAACAAGTGGTCAGGTCAAACATTTTATCACAGTACATGACTGACATTGAATGACAAGAAAATGGTAGGTGGTTTACAAGTGGTTACAGTAATTCAACTGTGAATGTGCATAGTACATCCAGTAGACCTGTATCTGATTCTCACTCTCACAGCCTCCACTTGCACGTGCCCTTTCTTGAGCAAAATACTCAACCTTCCTGTGCTCCCAGGTCACACTTGTAAATTAGCCTAGTGCACAATGGCCCTCTTTCTTACCTGGTTGCCTAACATAGAAATACATAATTACAAAAAGGCACAAACATGATTTCTTATCACTTTTAATGTCTTGTCTCTGCTGGCCCGGTGACACTGAGGGTTAAGGTGCTGGATGCAACACCTCACACCATGCTGGTAACCCAGGCTCGGATGCAAGCCCAGGCCACCAGGGGTTGGCAGGGGAGGGATAGGATTGAGCATCTGGAGGACTGCTCTCCTATCCCAGGGAGGGATCCGGAATACCACCACCTGGTAATGACCGGGGGCACTACTAGAGTGGTGACAGCAAGGGGCAGCGTGCGGCAGATGTCGGCACACAGTGCCTAATGTCATTGCACACTCACACTCTGAGGACTAAAAAATCAAGGCGGAAAATGTCAGTACAAGTCCACAGCAGCTTGATGGCTGCAGCTTCACTGGCCAGCAAATGCTTGGATTAGCGGCGTGTGCTGTTATTGGTTCTTGGCCAGGTGCGGGGACATGGGGGAGTCCCTCTCGAGGGTACAGCTGCATATGCCAGCTGGGCACGTCCACTTCAGGGTTGGTGGTGAAGGAGGAGCGGTGGCTGGAGGTAAGCAAGGTTGTGGCTACAGGAGTGATAAAACATAACGAATAAAATGTCTTGTCTCTGACCTCACCAAGGGGTGGCAACGCCTTACCCTGACAGCAACATCTGATGACTAGTTCTCATTATCCACCTGATGGCCTGGGATGGCACTTCTATTTTATTGTCACAGTTTGACCACTGTGCTGTAGCTCTGCAGCCCATGATCAGCCCACCCCCACAACCCACTAGTAGTTCACTGTTCCAAATTCTGCAGATGACACCTCACACTCCACTAAGAAGGGAGTACAGTGACAAGTAAAATTGGCAGTGCCTACTGCAATGCTGCAGTTTAGTGACACGGATATGGTCATCACAAGTAATGAATCACCAACATGCATAAAACTGATTGGGGCAGGCAAGGCTATGCCACTGCTTAAAGTGGTTTGGCCTTGGCCATGGAATTAATGGCCCCATATTCCAGCAGCCATGGACTCCCAGGTGGATAACCTTCAGTGGACTGCAAAGGCACCAATTTTAACAATTGTCTGATAGTATTTTATGATGAGTTATAAAGATCGTATGGATGAGCTGATAAACTGATGCCATGCCCTGCCTGGTCTCGGTGATGTTGAACTCCACACAGCCGTACCACTGGCAGGATCCACCCCATTCCATAACCACCTTGCTGCATGGATTGCAATGGAGGTGCATTTTACAGTGTCTTGTGTCATGACTTACACAAGGTCCCTGGGGGAATATCAGTGGTTATTCAGCACCAGGACAGTGGAAGGGGTCATGCAGCCAGGTGTTCATTAGAAATACTTCAACTTCACAGCACAGCAGATCAAAACATTGGCGTCTTTTGACTATGGTGCAGGCAGACTTTCCGTGGTTTGCTGTGCTGCAACATGTAGGCACAATAGCGGCCATAAGTCGCCAGACCCTGACAAAGGGTAAAAAGAATATCCACCATGATTTTAGCTGCCATTAATGTACATTAAAAGAACTTCTCATAAAAACATTTCCTTTTAAATCTCTAGGCAAGCAGACCTGCAAGTGCTTAACCCAGGTATGTGGACTCATCTCAGCACAAGGAAATAATTGGAAAACCTGCAGCAAATCATATTCTCCAAGTTTTCCAGCCTTAAAGAACATTTAGAATGTAAAAAGGGGTATATTCTTTTGAACTCAGACATCGTAAAAATCTGACAGTCCCAAAAGTATTTTAAAATCAAAACTTGGCCTTCTATTAGCTCTTCAATCAGGCTACCAGGAGCTTGCAACACATCTGAAAAATCTATACAAAGAGACAAGTTCCTCAAAAGGAAGATCCATCAGCTACCACTGACCAAAGCACCATAAACCACAAATGACATAACCTCCATCTCCTTATTTTTGAACATGCACAATGGAAGATCTTATGGTTATAAGTCTATTAATTGTCACCTCATGAACAAGTTCAAGAGAACAATAGACGAGTTGCTGACAGAGTGTCTATTAAATAAAAATACCTCAGCACGAGGCCAGCCTGGTGGTGCAGAGGGCTGAGGAGCTGGACATCTCACCTCATGGCATGCCAGCGACCTGGGTTCAGGAGTGAGCCTGGGTCATTGGAGGTTGGCACGGGGGGGGAGGGTGGAGCTGGATGGAGCTGCCCACAGGCAAGCTCTCCACTCCAGGGAGGTGATATGGCAGCCCTAGCTCATGGCTGCCCCCTGGTGGAGGCTGAGGGGCTGCGCAAGCAGGGTGCCAGCGATTGGCCAATGAGGCAGGTGGAGAAGGGTTGGTACCGGGGCTGTAAGGCACATGCATGCCTCCACAAGCATGCGTCCTTCTCCTGGGGCCCTCGGGTAAAAATGGGGAGAAAATGAGGAAAAAACCAGCGGCAGGATGGTGACCAACTCTCCGCAGGCCCCGCTCCCAGACTGGGCTTAAGGTAAGCCCCGGTAATTCTGTGAGATGGAGCTGGGGGAGACGGTCAGATGGGGGCCGTACGGGGAGGAGCATAAAGCCTTGTACAAAAAAAAAATACCCTCAGCACGTATGATATACACTACAGAACCAGATAAGCCATTGTCCAAATATGGCCATATCATTTCACAATCTCAAGTCAATTGTCAGGAAGTATTTGCCTATATAATGGGTCTCCAAAGACCAAAACATTGTAATTGCCATCTTGCTTCCTATGAATCTGTGTTTCATTGCTGGATGAAATCTCACATCTATGCTACTTCTACTGAGCTTTAAAAACTATTATTCAATGTTTGAGGACTAGCAATGGGGTATTAGTGCTTGTGTAACTTGTAGCACGTTTTGTGGCTTTACTCTATTCCAACCCTTGAGTTTTAGGTATGTGAGTAGGAATTTGTAGGGAATAGAAGGCCCAGGAACAAGGGTGAGAAGAGCACCGAAGAAGGAGGAGGTGGGGATGGAGGTGGACAAAAAACACACCATAAGAAAGGAGGTGTGTGAGTGGTGGGCTTAAGTAGAGTTTGTGGGAGGAACTATTCTTCACATTGAACCTCAGGCTTAAGCTCTCCCATTCAGTGTTTGGGGAATAGCAATGGGGCATTAGTGCTTGTGTAACCTGTAGTACTTTTTGTGGCTTTACTCTATTCCCACCATTGAGTAGTAGGTATGTAGGCAGGAATTTGTAGGGAACAGAAGGCTGAAAAGATACCTCCTCCAACTCGTGGAGAGTATGACCATTAGCATCAGGAAAGGAAAAAAACCCAGGTGGAGGAAACCTCTGAGGACCCATGGCCATTGGTCTGCCCATCCTCAGGGCATATTAAGAGGAGATGAACCTAGGTTCTAGCAACCAATAGCAAATTTTTTGAGGATAGTGAGCTACTTTGAGAGATGATGCTCCATCCTCGATCCATGTATGATGTATTTTTGGAAAGACGATACTGAGGTTGAAAAAGTAGGTATTTTGTGAAGGAGCATTAGAAGTCTAAGTGTGAAGTAGGTCCAGTTAAAGAAGAGCAAATGAGGTCCAGTTTCCAAGGTGATGATGGTTGATTGTCCAATGGGATTTCAGGGATGAATGAGCAGGAAGAGCATGATTTGATTAATATGCTACCAGACTGTGAATGGTGGGAAATGCAATGGTTTATGAAGTCATAGATAAATGATCCAACTTGAAGGTTTGGCATTCATGGTAAAGTCTGGAGGTGAGGAGTTCAGTGGTGAACGATAATTTGCAATTTAAGAATCCATGAAGTGAATGAAGAAGTCTAACAGAGTCTTTTGTGTGCCTAGTAGGAGTGATGACATAAGTGATTTTAGACCAATACTGGAAGATTGGCATAGCAGTCCAGATGATAACAGAATACATAGAGAATAATTGGAAGTTCAATACAGGGAATTCAATAGCTGATTTGGATATTGATGTCATAATTATAGGCTCTTGTTGGTCCACTGGCTGAAGTAAATGTGGGCATGTCTGTGGCATAATTGCCCATGATATGCACTGAGATGACCATGACTGTTCAGCTTTACAGGTAATCAGATGTCTAAATATTTGTGGGAAGTCTAGAAGAGGGTATATGGAAGAGTCTATAGGCTGGGGTGGCAGTGGAGTAGAGAATAGTGTAGAATGCCAGGGGTGCCTAGCGCTTTAGTTGATTCAAACTCTGCTGAGAGGCAAGACTGGGATAGTGAAGCATACATATCGATTGTGGATTTTCAGATTGAGAATCAAAGGAAGCCTCTTCTTTCTGAAAATCTTCACTGGAGGGAGTAACAGTGATAAATCATGAAGGATGTGCTAGAAGGACTGCTGAATGGGCAGCTGACCTGACCGATGGTAATAAGATGAAGGAATGCAGATGACTGTATAAAGTATGGTGATCTCCAGGAGCTAGAATACAGTAGTTTCAATAGAATGACATTAGTAAGGCAGCTAGGCACAGGAGATCCAATGATGATAGTTCTGGGAAGGTAGCTGTGAAGGTCTTAGGATAACCAATGGCTATTAAGAAAGTAGGAGTTGAGTAACATGGTCAAGAGTGTCAATGCTGGTGGGAGAGGCTGTAGAAGGTAAACGGATGATGTCTATGTGCTATGAGGTATCTTGCAGTTCCCGGTATCTGTAGCATGACGGAAGGAATTAGGTACTTTCCCTGTACAAAGATAGCCTGTGAGATGTTATAAATAGGGAAGCTACAGTACTGGAATAGACAGGATGCATAGGGAGTATCCAGTAGAGATGGATGAGATATTTCTATAGTCCAGTTGAAAGAGATTCTGGGACTGATCCTGAGGAGATGAATGGGCTATATAGATAACTCTGTGGTAACGTAAGAGTCAGTGAGGCAGGCTATCCAAGGGATGGTTGCTAGACATAGTTTTCTTCAGGTGAAATGAACAAATGTTCCATTGAGTAGTGGATGAGAATTGTTAGAATGGTCATGATGGGCGTATGAATTAAATGAACTTGAGGAGTAATTGACTGGGTAGGAACAGTGGTCTGTGGTAGGTGTGAAGCGCCCAGATAGCCACAGCATATGGTAAGGAGCCCTGAACTGACAGGTGGAGATGATAAGGCAGCTATCCAAGGGTGGAAGGAAAGTCCTGAGTGAATCTCAAAGGACTGGAGGAAGGATTCTGGGAAGACAATGGCATAGGCTAGGCTGCAATGACATTGCAAGTGTGGGAAAGAACAGGACTGGGTCAGCTCCTCAATGAACTGCATTGGAATGCTGGTAGGCTGCAGCAAGCTTTGAGAGGACAATCCATGGAAAGCCAAGGAGTGAAGCCAGGTATTAAGAGTGACGAAGCTGAGATTCATGAGTCCCACATCTGAAGAAGACGTTGAACAACAAGTGCAGAGGACAGAAGATGCCACAGCAAAGTAGGGGAGGTTCCCACTTTCAGCAGAAAATGAACTTGCACTGTAGTTGGAAGGGGTGACCTGCAGCAAGGAGGTCCATGAGGCATTCCAACTGGATTGAGGTAGAGACTGAACAAGATAGCATGGTCCAAATCGAGAGTGAAAGGAGGCCAAGGTGGGGATGAGTATGATGGGTCCATGGAAGTGCAGGATGGAGACTGGTGATGAAGGATGTAAGGCAATCGGAGTATAGGGTTTCCATTCCAGGAGGGAAGTGTCAAGTGGGTAGCAGGTAGAAAATGCATGAGGATGATCAGTCATTTGTAGACACAGGCTCCTAACCCAGGTAGTCGAGGTGAGACAATCAGTACATGATATGCCAGAGACTGCATGATGGTGAAGGCAAAACAGGTAAATGGTTCCAGTCCTGGAGGGAAGCTGCAATTGGTGGTCAGGTAGAGAATGCATAAGGTTGAAACAGTTGACTGCAGATACGAGCTTCAGTCCCTGGCAGTCAGGAGAGATGATCTTCATTCGATATTGCCAGGCAGAGGTAGGAGGTTGGAGGCAAATGGGATAATGAGGTCCCATTCCAGAAGGGCAGCAGCAATCAGGTATGAGACAGAGAATGTATTGAACATGTGGATTCACATAAACAAGCTACCTTCCCTGGTAGTCGGTGCGACATGACCTTCAGTCAATGCCATCAGGCAGAGTTTGGAGGTGGAAGTCAAATGGAGTATAAAGGTTCCGTTCCCAAAGGGAAGTGGCAACCCATATCAGGTAGAGGATGCAGAAGGTGGAAACAGTCAAATGCAGATACAGGTTCCCAGCCATGGAAGTCAGTGTGATATGACCTTGCTTCAAGGCCGCATGCAAGATAGGATGGAGAAGACAAGTTGGACACAGTCTCGTTCTTGAATGGAAGTGGCATCTGGGTATCAGGCAGAGAATGCATAAGGTTGAGGCGGTGGAACGTAGACTCAGGCACCCATCCCTAATGATTAAGGCAAGATGATCTCAACTTGAGGCAGCTAGGCATAGTTAGGATGATGAAGGCACCTGAGGTGAAGAAGCCCCATTCCCAAACTGATGCGGCGACTGGTATTAGGTAGAGACAGCATAGTATGACACAGTAGAGTGCAGACATGGCTCCCATCACTGGTAGTTGAGGTGAGCTAACATGCACTTGATGCCGCCAAGCAGAGTGAGGGACGGAGGATGTCAGGTTGCTAAGTAATAGGAGGAAGTGATTGTAATGGAATCCCATCATCGGTAAACAGGGGAAGCCTACCTTTGCTCAGCACCTCAAAAGGTGCGAGTTAGGGATGGAGTCCGAAGTACTTCTAGTATGGGCTGGCAGAAGGCACAGATTGCTGCTGTAGAAAGAGAGTAGATTAGGAAACAGGAATGAGATAGGTTTGATGAAGCAGTACATAGGTACGCTAAGGTAAGCTCCTTTCACCTTGTCCCTCCTTCTTTTTTCCCTGTCCCCCTACTTTCCACTGTCCCTTCCACAGTCACCCACCTTTACCAGTGATGCACCCCTCCCCACTATCTGATTGACAAGGTCTTCTACTTGACTGCTAACTTTTCTCCCTCCCTCCTCTTCCCACCTGTTAGAGGTGCTCCCCGGTACTCAGTATATTACATTATTGCCTTTTTCAAATGCTACCTTACATTGTTGCCTTTGTTGATTGTTATTGCTGTAATCAGTGTCTGTTGTTTATTAACATGTTTTATATTATTGTATTAACTGTTGACTATATCTGATGTGGAATCTTTGTAAAAGAGCTCCTGCTCAAAGGTTGTTTATGAATAATTAATAAGCAAATGAAAATAAACAAATATGTAGAATGATAGGAATGGTAGGCACACAAACAGGCATTGATATGTGGAAGGAGGAGGCCAGCCTCTGAAGCAAATAACAATTGAGGGAGAGGAAGACCCCACTGTAAATGGAAGCATGTACTGGGGAAGATAATTATGTGGGTGTAGGTGACTCAGGTCGTAGGCAGCAGGGGTGGCTTAAGTGGGAGCAACTAGGTTCAGTGAATTGGGAAGATCACCCCTGCACCCCCTTCCCCAAATGTTCTGAGTCAAGCATTGTAGGGAAAACAGTCCTGCAGAGGGATGGTTAGCCCAGGCATTCAGACAAGTAATAGGAAAAACACTGAAATCAGAAATAATACAGTGTGAACACAAGCACTGTAATTGATTTGTTCCAGTAATACTTGCGCTACAGAGTTTTCAGCATGCTATAGGTAGTAGATGGCGATATACAAGCCCAAGGCCATAGTCAATGGTTATGGAGGAAGGAGGCCTGTGATAATAACCTGATGGATGCTTGATCTCTCAGGGTTTGTGAGCCAGAGGGAAGCATCTGGGGAGAAGGAATGCTGAACTGCCATGGAGCAGACAGCAAGTCAAGGAGGAGATAGGAATAGCTTGCAGGGAATGGACAGAAAGCAGATGTGCTTCTGGAGGAGTGCCAGAGACAAGTCTCAGGAAAATGGAAAGGAAGGAGCTGAGGAGGCTCGCAAGTGCCTAGAGTGAGAGGGTGACTGAATGTGGGTGGAGAAGCCCAAAGAAACACAGAGGGGGAGAACCCAGGAACCAACGAGAGATGGAGAGACACACAGAGGAAAGGAGCAGGGAGGCGGAACAGAGCTGCTGAGAAGAGGAGACTAGCCAGAACATGGTAGAAGAAAGGCAGGTAAAGACACAAAACAGGAGAAAATGCAACAATGAGAGGGAAGGGGGATGCACAAAGGAGGGAGAAACAAACCAGACAGCAGCAGCAGTAGGGCACAGGAGACAGGAAGCACAGCCACAAGAGCTATGCAGGGAGCTCAGGGAAAAAACACACCCTAAATAAGAAGGTGTGTGAGTGGTGGGCTTAAGCAGAGTTTGTGGGAGGAGCTCTTCCCCACATTGAACCTCAGGCTTAATCCCTCCCATTCTGCTAAACTTTAAAGACTTTTGGCCTTAGTCCAAAGCAAGAAACACTGAAATTATAATAATAACTGTCATTTATTTTAGCCTCAAAGACAAGAAAAAAGAATTCACAGGAACCAGAAAAAGACCTTCTTCAATCCAGCCTCTCCAAGGACATTTCAACTCTCCAGAGAGAAGGGCGATGAGATCCCACTAGAGACATTGGCTGAGTATACCCTAGAGACTCTAGGGTGCTTGTTTAAATTTCCAATTGTTTAACCAGGCAAGACACACTAAGCTGAAAGCTTGTTTACAGGTGTGACCTGGTAGTATAGGGAAGTTAAGTGACTTGCTCAGGGTCATACAGTATGCAAGTGGGGGCTGTCGGATTCAAACCCAGGTCTCCAGATTTCCAGCTCTGAGCTGTAAACCACTGTGCTACTGCCTTCCTGAAATATGTGTCTTTTAAGAATCCTGGTTCCATATGAAATGCCTAGAGACAAACTGCAAAGAGATGTTGTTTAAATGCTAGCAAAAATTATTAGTACCTACCAAGGAATTGTGTATTTGTGTTAGTTAAGGTTACTAATGAGAGAATATAACTTTAAATTGCCTCCTGATAGGAGTTACAGGGCCTCATATGTACGTAGTGAAAATTGTGTAAGTAGATAAGGTGCACAAACAGACAAAATTCTGAATGAGATTTTCTAGAAATGTCTTGTACTGCCTAAACATCAAAAATGTTTTCAATGTTAACTGTGTATTGAAATAAACAGCTTCTGATTGCACTACATGTCCAAGGAAATCGGTCATCTCAGAAAGTAAGCACAATAAAAACAGGTAAACACAATTTAATTGTGTTTACAAAGAGCAACAAGCATTTGTCAATGCCGAGTGTTTGCTTGCTGGCATTGGCATTGGAAGTACAGGAGTGAGAGAGATGCATAATAGGAATGGCAGCGAAGTATTAAACTGAAGCCAACCCCACCACCACCCTGCAGAGACTGACAGGCATTGGGGTGTGTCTTTGGGTTGTCCGGCATAAAGGCCATGCCATTTCACCACATCCTACCCTGTAGACACCAACAAGTGTCACGGTGTGCCTTGGGGTCTTTGGGCCTAATTCTCACCCCATTCCATCAGGAAATATGGTGAGATGGGTGCAGTATAGGAGAATGTGGTGAACTTTGGGGCCAAAGAGTCCAAGGCACTCCTCGATGCCTCTCACTGGCTACAGGGTATGAGTTGGGGTGGAATGGCATGAGCATTACAGGCAACAATCCCAAGTCACACCCCTGATGCCTGTCAATCTCTACAGGGTGGGGCGTTATGGTCGGAAATTCTAATGCCTCAGGCGCTCATTGGTATTTTCACTCCAAATTTTCAACATGGGTTTTTTTGTGACCCCCACCTTATGAACAGTGGCAATATCAGTTTGTTAGCCAAAAGCTGATTTTGCACAGCAACTATGCCATTTGGCACCACAGGTGCGAAAACACATTTCAAACAGGATGCGAAAACTGACAGCTGTACTGTTCATGGGGAGGTGTAAAAAATGGCAATGTTGAAAATCTGCAGTGAAAATATAAAAAAAAACTGAAGTCACAAGCATGCATAGAAACTGTGCAATGCACACCCATAATGTAAAGATCTTTCTGTAAGCATCAAAATGCACCAGTTATTTCTGTACTTGATAATTTTTGAGCTGTAAAATCATTGGTGTCTGTGTGTCCACCACTGAAGCCCTTTATCCACAGTCCAGTATCCAGCATGGCTTCTGTACTGGCTCCCAGCACAAAGAAGATTGAAGGGATGTTCTCCCAGCTATTATCAGAGCTCTAAGATATTAAAAATAGCACCTTTAAACACTCAGAACAAATCACCCAGAGGACATCAGGGACCGAGAAAAAAGAACCCCCCCCCCCAAAAAAAAAAGGAATCCTGTCACATGTTGGGCAAAGTCCTCAGGAACCAAGAGAGAACCATACAGTCCTTGAAGCAAAAATTGACAACCTCAAAAACTGGGGTTGCCAAAACAATTTATATTTTCTGGACTTTCTGGAGCAAGCTGAACTATGAGATATCATACCATAGCATTTCTAAAGCTGGCTCTCCCCACTGTTCTCAGGATACCAGGAGATATTAACTTTGAAAATGAGAGAGCACACCGCTCTCTGACCCCTTTGCCTAAGCATGGCAAATAACCAAAACCTTTAATAGCCAAATTTTTATGATTCCAGGAGAAAGAAAGCATTATCAAGAGAGCAAAGGAACTGGGGACTCTGGACTGGTAGGAGCATCGTATCATATTTCAAGACTACTCTAAATAATTGATGGTCCATTGATGTACATACAGTATACAGAGGTTCGCCAGGCACTGCATCTAGCTGGGGTTTCCTTTGCCCTCTGTTACCCAACCATGCTGCACCTTATGCACAACAGGGTGTTAGGGATTTCCAAACACCTAAAGCAGCTAAATAGTACGTCCACACCCACTGGCCCCAATCTCTGCTCTCTTCTAACCCCCAAGCCAGACAGCTTGAAACAGACCACGCTCCAGCCATAGAAGGCCCTACTTGACTTTCTATACTGGATCCCCCATACACTCGCACCACTCAGATGACTCTTGAAGACATGTGGATGCAGCCCCAGAAACAAAAAAGATGCAACCGGAATAGATACATAGAATTTGTCAGCAGATAAGGACCACCTGGCCCATCTAGCCTGCCCATTTGTCCCACCTTTACTTAGGCTATCAAATTAGCTGATGTGTGTTTTAACCCCTCTCCCTGTTTCAAGTAGTCCGATATGTCTGTCCCAAGCATTTTTTTATTTCTTCCACAATTTTTGCCCCCACAACCCCTGTGGGAAGGCTGTTGCATTCACCCACTACTCTCTCTATAAAGAAGTACTTCCTTACATTGCCACTGACTCTGCCTCCTTCCAACTTCAAATTATGTCCCCTAGTTCTAGTGCATCCCCTTTTGTGAAAGATGCTCCCCCCTTGTACCTTATTTATCCCTTTGAGGTATTTAAACATCTCTATAATGTCCCCCCTCTGTCTCCTTAATTCCAGAGAGTACATATTGAGGTCTTCAAGCCTCTTGTCATATGACTTCTGGTGCAGGCCATGCACCATTTTTGTAACCCTTCTCTCTACTGCCTCCACCTTGTCTATGTCTTTCCTGAGCTGAGGCCTCCAAAACTGGATACTGTACTCCAGATGAGGTCTCACCAATGACTTGTACAGTGCATCATCATCACCTCCCTATTTCTGCTGGTGATGCCTCTCCCAATGCACCCCAATATCCCGTTGGCCTTTCTAACCACCTTCTCACACTGTCCAGACATCTTTAGGTCCTCATATATAATCACACCTCATCCCTCTCCTGCTTTGTGGCTGACAGTACTCCCCCCTCCCCCCCCGTTGAATATTCCTCCCTCAGTTTCCTGTGCCTCAAGTGCATGATTTTGCACTTTTTTGCACTGAATCTCAGCTGCCATGTATTTCACCATTTCTCTAGCTTGCCCAGGTCCCTTCTCATTTTTCTACCCTCCCCCAGTGTGTTGACCCTATTGCAGATCTTTGTGTTGTCTGCAAAGAGGCACACCTTCCCCTCCAGCCCTTTGCAGTGTCATTTATGAAGACATTAAAGAGGACTTGGCCCAACACTGAACACTGAGGCACCCTGCTGGATGCAGAATGAATTCCATTCACTACCAACCTCTGTGTCCTACTACTTAACCAATTTCTAACCCAGTGTACCCCTCCTGATTTGACTCCCAGGTTGTTTAACTTGTTTATTAGTCTTTCATGCGGGATGGTAGCAAAGGCTTAATGAAAATCCAGGTAAGCCACATATACTGCCCCTCCCTGATCTAACTACCCTGGCACCCAGTCAAATAACTCAATTAGGTTTGTTTGGTAAGACCTGCCCACCATGAAACCATGCTGCCTCAGATCCTGCAGCCTGTTGGATTCAAGGTACTGTATGTCACAGTCTTCTCCTTGAATAATGATTCCATCAACTTCCTGACCGCTGAGGTTAGGCTGACTGGTCTATGATTACTAGCCTCCTCTCTACTCCCGCTCTTATGGAGAGGGACAACATTCACCCTCTTCCAGTCTGCTGGCACCACCCCTGTTTCTAATCATTTGTTGAACAATGCTGTCAGCTGTGCTGCTAGTTCCTTGCCAAGTTCTTTTAGCATTTTGGGATGAATTCCATCTAGCCCCATTGCCTTGTCAAACTTCACCTTTTCTAGTTCCTTTAGGACTCCATCTACTGTGAGCAGACTTGTTTCTATACCCCCGTCCCCCTTTGGTGCATGTTCCACTTAGCTGTGGAGCCTACTCTTCCTTTTCTACTGTGAATACTAAACAGAAATATCTGTTCAGGATTTCTGCTTTTTCCTGGTCCTCTTCTGCCGCCCCTCCCCCCCCATAGCCTTGGCTATTCTTTCCTCTTTCTGTGCTTTGGCTTTTCTGATTTCCTTCCCTACCTCCTTTAGCTTTTCCTGAGACTCTTCTCTGTCCTCCCTTTGTGTTTCTTTGTATTTTCTTAATGTTAATCTTTTTCCTCTCACTATTCCTGACACCTCTTTGGAAAACCAAAGTGGTTTTCTTTTCCTCTTTGCTTTACTGACTTGCCTAATGCATAGGCTCACAATTTCCAGTTATGACACCCTTAAGATGCACCCACTGTACTGCTTCAACCCCTTCTCCCACTTTAATCCCATGGCATTCTTCAGACATGCCTCTAGTTTTGCAAAATCTGCCCTTCTGAAATCCAAGACCCTTGCCCTTGTGTAGCTGGATTCCTCTACTGTCGTCACACTAAACCATACCGTATGGTGTCACTGGATCCCAGGTGACTCCCTATCTTTATGTCCTTTACTCTATCCTCATTTGTGAGAACCAGGTCCAATATTGCCCCCTCATGGTTGTGTTCTATCACTAGGTAGTTGAGTCCAGCCCTCTGAAGGGCTTCCAGGATGTTTCTACTCCTTGCTGTGACTGCAGCATGGTTGCTCCAATTGACATCAGGCAAATCAAAGTCCCCCATTAGCAGTATGTCCCCTTTTGCTGCCATTTCTGAGGCTGATTTCCACTAGCTCACTATCCAAATCCTGTCCCTGTGTCAGTGCTCTGTAGATCACACCTGCTCAAATGGCAGTACCATTTCCTGTTTCCAATGTGATCCACAGTACCTCCAACTCATCCCTTATGCCCTGAACCTCTGTAGCATTTATGTCCTCCCAAACATAGATAGCCACTCCTCCTCCCTTTTTCCCTAGCCTGTCCTTATGGAATAGAGCACACTCTGGCGCTGTTATGTCCCAGTCATGGTTCCCTGTGTACCTTGTGTCTGTAACAGTGACAATGTCCAGGTCTGCTTCTGAAATCAAGGCCATTAGGTCTAAGATTTTGTGCGTCACACTGTGAGTGTTCATACTCATGGCTTTCCACGTTCTGACTCCCTTTTTCTGACTCCTTCCCCCCACCCCATGTTTGTCTTCTAGCCCCTTCTTAGTAGACATGCTACTGTAATCTGCTTTCATCTGAATCTGATGACCACTCCTTGTGTCTTTTTGGTTACTCTTTGTGTTCCATGATCAATTTATTTTTCAGGGGGAGTTACAGCTGTGTGACAATCTTTAATAGGGTCCTTTGTAGGGCTAGGTGGCATGTTAATGGGAGATCTGGACCCCCAGATCAAACCTGCAATACATAGACCTGGATAAATATAGACTTCACCACAGAAGTGTGGTTCCAGGTCCATGTAGATGCTATTTCCATGATTTTGTTGTCTGTTGCCATGGGGATGCCGTTGGCATGTATAGATGGCTGATGGCATCCAATCAGGCAAGAGAATGTCACGTGATGCAGTCATGGTATATAACTGTGCTGAGTGCACAATGCAGCCCCAGATGAACAGGGAGGACTGGAGGAGGAACAGGAGCTGCACTCAGCAAAGCCAGGCAGCCAGCAAAAAGCGTCACTAAATGAAAGTGCCAAACCCCCCAAATATGCCAGAAATACATGAGCCAGAAGGGAGGGAAGAGAAGAAATTAGGGAAAGTGAGAGAAAGGAGTGTGAGAGAAACCGATCATTGGGGGTGGATGAAGGTGAGTCAGGACTGGGAGATAGTGGTGGCCTGGGTGGCTGCTAGGGGATGAAAATGAAGGCAGTGTGGTAGTACTGTGTGACTGTATGTATGAGCAAGGGTAGGCTGGCAAAATCTTTGACTTGTACCATTCCAGATCCGGAGGAGAGAGGTAGAGAATAGTGGGGACTCAAGAGAGATTTTACAGGGATAGAAAATCCCAAATGAAAGTTTTTTTCATTTCTTAGCATCAGGCAGTGTAGCTGAGTGTACATGAGAAAGGGCAGGCTGACAAAATCTTTGACTTTTGCCATTCCAGATCCAGAGGAGAGAGGGAGAGACTACTGGGGGACCAAGAGAGATTATACAGTTACAGAAAATCCAAAATTAAAGTTTTTTTTCCTTTTCTTGGCCTCAAACAATGTAACTGACTGTGTATATGAGAAAAGGCAGGCTGGCAAAATCTTTGACCTCTGCCATTCCTGATCCAGAGGAGAGAGGGAGAGACTACTAGGGGTCCAAGAGAAATTTTACAGTTACATAAAATTACAATTTTTTTTTCTGGCTTCAGTGTGGCTGTGTGTACAGGGCAAGGCAGCAGGGTGGCAAAATAAATCTTTGACTTGTGCCATCCAATCACCAATCACAATCATTTGTTAACATTTATTCACAATCTCCTCCAAAGGGAGAGAGAGAGAGAGAGAGAGAGAGAGAGAGAGAGAGAGACACTGCAGGGGGGCTGACGATAAATGTAACAGTCTCATAAATCCCAAATAAAATGTATTTTTCCGACTTTGGTATGGTTGTGTGTACAGGGCAAGGGCATCAGGGTGGCAAAATAAATCTTTGACTTATGACATCCACAGGAGAGAGACTGCAGGGTGGTCCATGATAAATGTAACAGTCCCAGAAATCCCAAATATTTTTTTTCCAAGGTTTCAGTGTGGCTGTGTGTACAGGGCATGGGCAGAAGCTTGGCAAAATAAATATTTGACTTGCGCCATCCAGAAGGGGGTGAGAGAGAGAGAGAGACTGGAGGGCAGCCCACAATAAATGTAGCAGTCCCAGGAATCCCAAATATTCTTTTTTTTCCTAGCTACAGTGTGGCTGTGTGTACAGGGCAGGGGCTGCAGGGTGGCAAAATAAATATATGACTTGTGACATCCAGAGGGGTGGAGAGAGAGACTGCAGGGGTGCCCACAATAAATGTAACAGTCCCAGAAATCCTGAATACAATTTATTTTCTTGGCTTCAGTGTGGCTATGAGTACAGGGCAAGGGCAGCAGGGTGGCAAAATAAATATATGACTTGTGATATTCAGAGGAGAGAGAGACAGAGCAAGAGAGAGACTGCAGGGGTCTAACAATAAGTGTAACAGTCCCAGAAATTCCAAATAAAATGTATTTTCCTGGCTTCAGTGTGGCTGTACGTACAGGGCAAGGGTAGCAGGGTGGCAAAATAAATATTTGGCTTGTGAAGTCCAGAGGAGAGAGAGAGAGAGAGACTGCAGGGTGGATGTGTGTACAGGGCAAGGGCAGCAGAGTGGCAAAATAAATCGTTGACATGTATCATCCAATAACGAATAATGATCACTTAATGTTTATTCACAATTTCATTTATTAAAAAAATACTGTTCAGACAAATAACATACAAGCTGATGCACATGTGCTGCTGACTGTGGGTGGCTCAGGGGATAATCTGACTTTGTGACTTGTAGCAGGCAGTTTATAGTACAGCACAAGTAAACTTTAAGTACTATACACACAATTGTCATCATTGTCATCACTTATTCCCCATTATTCCTCCTTACTATCATTAGTTTTATAGTATATTGCATTACATTACGTATAAGCATTAACGAACCCATAGTGTGGGACTGTGCTTCTTGCGGCTATGCACCAGATGTGTATGCATCTCCAGTTTAAATTCTGATGCACACTTAACAGTTTCTGAATTTGGTCACTTAACAGTCACTATCTGTATTGTAGGAGTCAATCTGATAATCTTGGAAGGAAGTGGTGATGGACTGCTGTGCTGTCTGTGTGCTGTGTACAGTCATGAGTCATGACAGTAAATTTGTCCCTGGCCTGTGAGTGGAAGTCATTAGCAGAACATCACGTTAGTTAGAGGGATCTTTTGTTACAGGTTTGAATACTAATAAAAAATGGATCAAAATGTTGATGAGGTGCATTCTATTTCTCAGGTAGGCAGTGCACTGTGAAAGACAGCAATCAGCCTGAAAAGGGAAAACAAAATCAAACCCCCAAAAGTGATTTTTTCATGTCTAAGTTTTCATCTTCCAAGCAAATGCTTGAATCCAAAAAAGGTGACTGTCTCAGATCATCATCTGGCCCAAGTAAAAAAAAAAAATGTTATGTAGATAAAAAAACTAAAGGCCACAGAGACACTCAACGGTATGGAACAATTGCATACTGTGCTACTGCCAGTCCCTCGTCTGATTCTTCTGAGGTTGAACCCAATGAGAGTAATAATAAAGATGAAGAGAATGATTAGGCAGCACAAGGTTTACTGAAGGGGATGAAAATTGCAAATGAGGGAGAAACAGACAGAAATGTTTTGGTTGTGGGGGGGCAGGGGGAATAAACCACAAGAGGAACAGGCCCAAGAAAAATGTTGGGTTGGGGCCCTGAAAAGGTGACCAAGGTGCCATGCCTTTCTGGAAAAAAAACTAAACAAAAATAATTTTTCGTTTGGTCATGCTCCTCTAGTGCTTTCAATGAGTTGGTAGCAACATGCGCAATTTGTAAATGACCACTCAGCAGGGTAAAAAGAAAGCAGTACTTTGTACTTTGTAAAGGCACCTTGACAGATGTCATAACATTACTGAGAGGTCCAGTTGTGAGTCTCAAAGATGAAGTATCAGTGATAGCTCAATACACTCAGGGGTAACTCCCATAGACGAAAGCAGTGGCAGCCCCAGCAGCACTAGTGAAACACCTCCACCACTACTTCCTGCCATTTGAAGGACTCCTCTGACTGTTACTGAAAGTGACCATGTGTTCAAAAGCCCTCCTTCTTCAAGGAGACAGCTTACCATCTCAGAAACATATGAGAGTAAAGTCAAGTATGCATCGACTCACCCTGTTGCTGTTACAATAGCCAAAAAATTTTCAGAAATGATAGCTGTTGATTTGCTACCATATAACTTGGTTGAACATATAGGATTCAGGCGGCTGCTTGAGTACCTCAAACCCCAATATAGTATACCATCACGGAAATACTTCTTGACAAAAGGGATTCCAGATCTTTTCTATGTTGTATGTCAAAAATTAAGACTCATCTTGTGCAATGCTGTTGGGAGGGTGGTGCATCCCACAACAGATATCTGGACAAGCTGTCAGCCTGAACCCTTCACGTCTAACATGGCACATTGGGCATGTTTCGATAATTCACATGGGACTGGGGACAGTGAAGCATTGCAGTTTGCTGTTCTAAGAATGTTTTATTTTCCACCTGAACAAATCTAATACAACATCAGCGAAGAACTCCAAAAACAATGCAGCAATGGTTCACTTCAAAGGGACTGTTAATTGGCTTTATAGTTGCAGATAGAGGCCCAGATATTCAAAAGGGTTGTGCATGGCACAACACTGTTGCACCGTGCGCAACCCACTGATGCGCCCCGGCACGATATTCAAAAGGGAAAACTGCACGGCACAAATCCCGATGCGCCAGAGCACATCAGTAATGTATGCAGGCACAGGTGGGGGGGCGTGCCCATGCATAACTGCACAGCCTGATATTCAGCCCAGGATGTGCAGAGCCATGCATGCCCAACCCCTACCTGAGCCAGCACAAAGTTAAGCCGAAAAAAAAAGAACAACTGATGGCCACCCACAGGTGAGCTGCCACATTGCAGGGCACAACACGGCAGCTGCCACCTGTGGGTAGCCACCAGAGCTCTGGCTGCACCAGGTGGCACCCCCCCATGCCCGATCTTGGGCATTTGTAAAATAAGATGTCGCCCTATATCCCTGGTGGTCCAGTGGACTGCTTTCTGCTCGATTGCGGGCATCTGTATCAATAAAAAAAAACCCGTCCTATATCCCTGGTAGTCCAGTGGACTGCACGCTGCCTGATCGCGGGCATCTGTATTATTAAACCCCCCCCTCCAATTTCCCTGGTGGTCCAGTGGACCTCACTCTGCCGATCGTGGGCATCTGTATTAATAAACCCCCGTCCAATATCCCTGGTGGTCCAGTGGACGCGCACTTTGCCCGATCGCGGGCATCTGTAAAAAGAAAATGTCCTATTATCCTGGAAGTCTAGTTACCCCCTCCACCCGCCCACTGAGCCCCACCATCCTGCTCCCCCAGTCAGCCAGCAGGAGACAGCACTCATCTGCCTGCCGACTGACACCTCAGTAGGGCTGCATGCCCATTGGTTCTAGCGTGAGCCAAGCAGCATACAGCCTCTTCATTATAATACATTCCAGATATGTGAATGAATCATTCACATATCTGCAATGTGTAGTATGGTAGGGCTGCATGCCCATTGTCTCAAGGTGAGAACCAATGGGTGTGCAGCCTCACTGAGGTGTCAGTCGGCGGGCGCGGGCGTAGGCGTGGTGGGGTGCTGCCGCCTGGCTGACTGGGGAGCGGGACAGTGGGGCTCAGTGGGGCGGGTGGTAGGGGAAACCCTAGACCACCAGGGTAATAGGGAGGTTTTTTTTACAGATGCCCGTGATCGGGCAGAGTGTGGACCACTGGACCACCAGAGAGATTGGGGGTTTATTATCACAGATGCCCGTGGATCGGGCAGAGTGAGGTCCACTGGACCACCAGGGATATTGGAGGGGGTTTATTATCACAGATGCCCGTGGATCGGCAGAGTGCGTCCGCTGACCACCAGGATATAGTAATGCTTTGTTTTTTTTACTGATACAGATGCCCGCGACATTGAAAGTGGTCCACTGACCACCAGGATATTGGACATTTTTTTATTTTTACAGATGCCCAGATTGGGCTGTAGGTGGCATCAGACGGGTTGCTGCCTTCCGGCACGGTGCCAGGCGCAGTCATCGGGATTACGCACCTGCATGCAATGGGCTAAATGACATGCAAATGGCCCCATGTGCACCTTGCATAAATTATGGCCCCATTTGCATGTCAACTTTGAATAGCGAGGTGCTGTGCATGGCGCAATGGAACTCTGCACTAGCGCATCTCCATGCTTCACTTCACACTTATGTGGGCACAGTGCCACTGCGCCACACTGGGGTGGTTAGGTGTGATTCAAAGCTGCTGAGCCATGGCGCAGCTCCTTTGAATATCACTTAGTCCACACCCCTGCACAACCAAGTTGAGCTGCGCCCAAGCTTGTGCCACAGCCAGGTGCATTTTGAATATCTGGGCCAATGTGTCCAACATAAGGAAGGCCTTAGAGGAGGAAGGCTTTGTTCACATCCCTTACTTTGAGCATTGCTTAAATTTAATAGTTCACATATTTTTCAATGATGATAGGGAGATTAAGGCTCTCGTTAACACTGCTAAAAGAATATGCACTCATTTCAGTCACTCAAGCAAAGCCCATTACATGTTTGAAAAAATACAGCAGGAGCACAGTTTACCTTTGCACAGACTGATCAAAGACATTTCTACTCTATGGAATTCGACCTTTTATGTGTCCAAAGGCTGTTGGAAAAAAGGAATGCTGGCAGGCAGTAGATCTTAGAAAACAAAATTGGTGATGCAGACGTCTATATTACTCCACCACAGTGGACCATGCTGGAGTTTCTAATTTTCCTGCGGCAGCCTTTTGAGGAAATCACCAGGGAGATTAGTGCAAACACAGCAGTTCTCAGCCAGGTGATACCCCTAATAAAAATTTAAAAATTCAGATTGAATTTGATTAGGGAAAAGTTAGAGAAGCAAGACAGTTCCATGATCACACAAGCTGCCAGTGGTGCTGCTGACACATGAAGGTTGCCCCCCAGAATGCAACATGATCTAATGAGACGTATGATCAAAAAATTTGAAGAAGATGACAAACTATGTAAAATGCTTCATTCTGAGTACTACATTAAAGCAACAATATTGGACCCATGATAAAAATTGAAGCAATACTGCCCATGTACAGGTCACTGGTAAGGCTGCATTCAGAGTATGGAGTTCAGTGCTGGGGCCTACACCTCAAAAAGGACACTAACCTGCTGGAGAAGGTCCAGAGGAGGGCTACAAAGATGATAGCTATTCAGCAGGGTAAGACGTATGAAGAGAGGTTGAGGGCACTGAACATGTACTCCTCAGAAGACGAGAGAGATACAGAGAGGGACATGATTGGGACCTTCAAGTACTTGAAAGGGATAAATAAGGTTGATAAGAAGAGTCTCTTTAAGCTGAGTGGCAACCATAACACTAGGGGTCTCAGTCTTAAGCTGGAGGGTTGGAGGTTTAGGAGGGAGGTCAGGAAGCACTCTCTTCACAGAAAGGGTGGTGGACATTTGGAATGTGCTGCCAGAAGAGGTAATCTTATTGAAGACAGTGGGCATCTTTAAGAGAGGCTGGGACGGGTATAATGGAAGGGTAAGGGTCATGGGTAGGGAGGATGGGAGGAGTGGGGAGAGGAGGCAGGGACAATAGCTCAAGCTGTGGACCCTGCAACATGAGCAGACTTGATAGACCAAATGGCCTTCTTCTGCTGGCTTCTTTTTATGTTTGTATGTAACTTGAGTGCTGATGATGACACTTGTTTCGAGATAAACAAACAAGAAATAATTGACGAGGTGCGTGCTGTCATGAAACAGAGTACAACAGCAGCACCACATTCAAAATCTTCTTCACGACACAAAACAGCATCAGGTAACTTCTGCACAAATCTGTTTCTCATTGCTATCTTTTACTATTGCAGCATTTTCTCTCTCTTCCTCAGCCACTGCAGCTAAACCTTGTTCTTTACCACCAGCCAAACATAGCACTCTCCCACAGTCACTTGGTTCAGCTTCATGTCTCTGGAGTCACTTAGAGAATGTAATTATAGCATCTTCTTCATCTGCCTCTTGTAACACATCCTCAGTACAGACCATTGTTGAAATGTACCTGGCAGAGTCCAATATCAGCTGAAATGCTGATCCTTTGCAATACTGGAAATCCAAACAAAATGTGTTGCCTTCTTTAGTAGGCAGTGCAATGAAGTACATGAATTGCCCACCGACTAGTGTCTTTTCAGAAATATTGTTTAGTTTAGCTGGTGACGTCATTACTGACACATGATACTGATTGACACCAGAAAATGCCGAGCGACTCACATTTCTCAAGGTCAGCATTCCTCACTTTAATTTTAAATATGATACCTGAATAAAACATACACTGATTGCTCTGAGCAGGCCCTATCCGCAAAACACTTTCAATAATTTGTGCCTGTGGTTAAAATCTTTTGTGAATAGGGTCTACTACATTAACTAACAATAGATTGCAACACGTCAGGCAAGGATGGACTAGGCCAGGCTATTATTACTTGAATGATCACATGAGCAGCACAGAATATAAAAAAAAAAATAACATCAGTGGGTTCAGAGTCCAAATACAGCAAACAACTGCATTTCATGTCACAAACTTACTTGGTAGTACCTGGTACCACTATCTTATCTGGAAGGTAGGGTCAGTTAGTAGCACATCTGCCTCTGGACCAGAAGGTCATGGATTCTCACCAAACCAGGACTGGATTCATACCTAAAATGCTGGTATCCGAGTGCAGTATTAGGGGGTGCTGTACTGCTAGGATGTACCATCCTTGGATGAGATGTTAAACCAAGGTCCCTTCTACCCATCCTGGTGCTGTCCTGGTGAGTGTCCAGGTGGAAGTAAAAGAATCCAAGACACTCTTAACAAAGAATAGGGGACATTCCCAGTGTCCGGGCCAGCATTCCCCTTCCCATAAACCAGATCATGCATCTGTCCAGGCTGTGTGCAGGTGCTGATGTGCGATATGACCACCATTACACATTCAGTCACTTCACTACCAGTCTAGCATTGCTTGCAAAGTGCTTTGGGATACACTGTGCATGAAAAGAGCTATATAAATACTGATTTTTCTTCTTCTTCTTCTACTGCTGTCTACTACTACTATCACTTTTTGTCCTCATGAGTCATGACTACTGCTTGTCACTTTTTGTCCTTACTCCAGTCCTTACTACTACTACTTGTCACTTTGTTGCCCTCACCAACTGATCCTGACTGTACTGTTTTAATTTTCATGCAGTGCATGGCTTAGCAGATGTCTGAAACCCAGAAACTGAATATTCTTTGTATATTTCTCATGTCCTCCATATTGGGCTGTGAATACTTCACTGAAAAAATGCTACTAGATTGAAAATTCATATAATTTCTTTATTGTTTGTGTGTGCATGGTATGCTAGCCTGGTTACATATCACTTACAGTAACTGGGCTGAGATTATTATATTACAATATTTTATTTTTGATACTTAAATTACTTGGCTGTGGCTGGCAGCAATTCTGGAACTAAAAAAGATGTAATTGTGTTGTGTGTCTGTCATCAGGTCTTCAGGTGGCAGTGGCAAACTTTTTTCTGACTGCACTGCACTTGACCATTGTGATGTGTGACTGGCTGCCTGCCTGAGGGGTGGTGATCACTATGCCTTCTGTTTTTCTTCTTTTAGGATTCATTGTGTTGATCAGATTCAGTAGAAGTAGTCGTTGTACTAGAAAACATTACCACCTCTTGGACCAGGTAGTGTACCATATATCACAGTACACCGGGGCATGTGAAGCAGTTGCATCATTCACATACTGTAGGTAGAGTGGGTGGACTCTCTTAGTGCTGCTCACTTGATCATTCATATCCATTTCTTTGGCCTGTTTGGCTCTGACTGGAACATTCATCAAAATAATATCCACACAGCACCATTAATAAATAAAATCTTAGCTGCCTGGCAGTGCCTGCAGTGCTTGGTGGTGCTATGATATAGGTATTTGCATCTGTCTGTCTCTCTCTTTGTCTCTCTCTATCTCTCCCAGTACACTTATGTCATTGACTGAGCAGGATATGCCACCCCACCATTATAGGCCAGACACGAAGGGGTTAGTAGTGAGTGATTGCTTTTTTATTTAGCAGTTTTACATTAATTTTTACACAAATACTCCATTAAATTATTTCCTTTGGGCCTCTGTGTCAAATGTGACTGACTTTGGCCACTTTTATGCATTTATTTGTATTTTTTAAAATATTTGTCAATAAATCAGAACTGCAGTAATCAGTACTAATCAGAACAAATCAGAACTTCACAGTGTTTTGGTTCTTATTTAATAAGGGTCAGAACTTTACCGAGTTCTCCCAGCCCTAGTCCTTTGCCATCTGTTCCTCCTTTCCTAGGTTAAATGCCCAATGCTCATGTCAAATTTCTGGCCCAAATCACTACTTTTTAGCCCAAGGAAAAGCTCCACTCACCTTCCAGACAGGTCCAGGAGCTGTAGCTGCAGCGAACACTATGACGCCATGGATGGTGAACTCTCCCCACTGCTGATGCAAAACAGATATGCTCCTCTTCTTAAAGACCCATCCACAGAAGTCTCCCTGGTTCAGACTACAGTGGCCCCCACTCTACAGAACTAGGCTTCTCCAGAGTAGTCCAGGTTTCCTGCTTCACAAGCATTACATGCACTCAGTCCCATCACTGGGCTGTCTACCTCTCTACCCTCCCCACCAGCCATGGATTGGACACTAAAGCAAGGGAAAGCCCTGAACATCTCCTTGTCCTTGGTAACTGCCTCATAGAACACTGCTACATGAGACATGCAGCCCTGTAGTGCTGATGGTAAGCCCTATCCACAGTATACGGTCATACTTTATGTCAAGTTTGGGACTCCAGTTTGATTTGTACAGCCTTCGTGACCCACACCCAGTTCTGGGTCCCCCTCCTTATAGTTTTACATCTGTTGATATATATATATATATATATATATATATATATATATATGTGTGTGTGTGTGTGTAGTATATATATATATATATATATATATATATATATATATATATATACAATGGGGTGAGCAATATCAGTGGGATAACTTCAGTTATTTCCACTGCAGTGAAATAACTGACAGTAATATCACCAGAGTTAAAATAACTTACAAATACACCTACTCTGCTGATATCACCACTCACTCACTCACTCCAGCCTGCATACTAAATTTAACTTCTGCACAAATCTGTTTCTCATTGCTATTTGCAAGTAAATGAACTAACATTGCAAAGGACATTCAGCTGTTTCCCACAATATTTGTAAAACTCCCAACTCATTACTATGCTATGCTCATTTTCAAGAAAGCCTGCCTTCTAAATGACAGTGCCTCACAGTTTCTGTTTCTCACTGCTACTTGCAAGTAACTCAATTAAGATTGCAAAGGATATTCAGCTGTTTCCCACAGTGTTTGTAAAACTCCCAGCCCATGACTATGCTACTTTCATTTTCAAGAAAGCCTGCATTCTAAATGACAGTGCCTCAGAGTTTCTGTTTTTCACTGCTTGCTGAAACTAACTCAATTAGCATTGCCAAACACAGTCACCTGTTTCCTATAGTGTTTGTAACATT
The DNA here is from genome assembly GCA_016271365.2 of Neoceratodus forsteri. Taxonomy (NCBI): domain Eukaryota; kingdom Metazoa; phylum Chordata; order Ceratodontiformes; family Ceratodontidae; genus Neoceratodus; species Neoceratodus forsteri. Next base: position 627,969,508 of record CM057452.1, on the reverse strand, counting down.
CCCAGTCCATTCAGAAACACTTACACACACTCAGAACACACACAATCAGTTCTCTTAGTATATGGTAGTCTGTGATGTGGGTGGCTGTATGTCAGAAACTGGTTGTAAGGGCAACCGCACAACGGCGCAGACAATGTGAGTGACCTGGGATTTCCCCTCTTTCCCCGAGTTGTGCTCCTCAGAGTAGGAATCCTATGTAAGGAGGGTGTGGGGGGTGATGCCCCCCATGAATGGGGGTGTGGGGGGCTTTGCGCCCCTCATTAAATTACATACTGTTTTTTATTCACCCTGGTGGTTTTGCACCCTTCCGCGGGTCACCATCCATGCCCTTGTCACATAGCACCCAGTATATCCTAGAGGTTAGAGTAATGAGCTTTGAACAAGCTTGGTACATCCAGCACACCAGACTTGTTTTTGATTTTCACAACCTCCACTTCCACACTGTGTGACTCTGAATAAGTCACTTAACTGCCTAGTGCACCCAGGTCACCTCTAAAAATGTACCTAGTTACCAAACACTAAAATAAAAAACAGAGTACACAGAAACAGCAAGAAGGATGCAAAAAACATAACAACACTTCTGAAGCTCCTACCCCATTATATAAAGAGCACACATGATGTGCAAATCGTGGAATATGCAAAATATTGTCACTCCTGCAGAGTGAGTTGTGCATTCTCACTCTGCACACTCTGCAGGATTAAGAATATTTTCCAAATTTCACTCCTGCCTATCATGTATTCCCTATTTATATATCTATATATATATCTATCTATACATACATACATATACATATACTGTATATATACATACAGTAGATACATATATCTCTGTCTATATATATATATATATATATATATATATATATAGGATATATGATGGGCAGGAGTGTGATATGTGAAATGGCTTCATGAGTGAACAGTGATCTCTGGATTCTCATGAGTGCCAAAGGCATGAGTGAGAGTATCCTGAGGTCACTGTTCACGAGTGAAGATATTTCATATATCACATGATCTGCACATCATGTGTGATTTATACAATAGATGTTTCTAAAGCGGTTCTGTGTTGCATTCAAACTCTGTGCAAGATAGAAAAACTTCTTCCATATTCATTGGTTTTATTTTCTTCTGTAATGAGAATTTGTTTAGTCTTCCAATATAGTTCATCTGTATCAAAGTATGTTTGTTGCTTTGAGTCTGAATGGTTTGATGTATTTAGCAGTCAGTGCTCTTTTTTTTCCTTCTAGTAGAAACTTTAGAGATTTTCTCAGCATGTGAGTGTCTGTGAGATTGAATGCAGTAAACCTGTTGTTGGGGCCTCAGGTACTTGAAAGGCAGGTGAATTTCGTGTGTTTTAATGAGCTGAAACAAGTTGCAGCACTGAGGGAGAGTTAATGGGCTTGTCTGTGACATCACCACAGTAAGAATAAATGCTGGTGAGGTAAGCACAGTATATATAAACAGCATTTATTATCACTGTGTTAGTCTGGGCTTGCATTTATCTCACTGTGGTAGTAATACATGCTTTTAACAGTGAAAAATATAGCTCACTCTTATTGTATAAATATATATATATAGAGGCAAAAAACTCCGTTTAATGCATTAATTAGGGTTGTTCCACTAGCGACAAAGTGAGGAATTAGCTGTTGGGTTGAAAACCCCCTGATTTCTCTCATTTCCTTATCTGCATCAAGCGCAGATTGCTAGTCCCAACTCCTCACCCATGACATGTGTAAAGCAGCAGAAGTATAGGAGAATGGGTGAGAGTTAGACCCATGATCCCATTGGCGCACCCCAATGCCAGATGGGGGTGGGTGGGGTCCAAGGGGTTTTCAACCCAACAGTGAATTTCACTTTTTGCGCTGTGGAACAACCCTAACTAATGCATTAAATGGAGTTTTTGCTCTAATTTCCTTCTTTTGAGAATGATAACCAGAAAGTAATGAAGGGCCCCGCCTCCGCTGCATAATGCGTTGGCGGAGCTGGGGCCCGAGTGTTGTGGCATACCAACAGGGACAGCAACACAAACAGAAATGCTAACAGTGGGCATAGGAACACAAGCACGAATGAGAACAGAAAGGGTAACGCATGTGGTATGGACGGGAATGGTCTGCCACGTGATGTGTTGTCACATAGTAACATGGTGCCTGCAAACAGAAATGTCAATCATGGTGATGTAAGTGAAACAGTAAGATAAACAGTACTGTAGACAGAAATGGCAAAAAATAACAGAAACGCAAGCGCAAATGAAAACGCAAAGGATAACGCACATGGTGGCGCAGACGTCAATGGTAAGTGAAACGTTTACGGATCCACAAGCGTAAAGGGCAACAGTAACAGTAATGTAAGCGCACAGGCTGGTTTTCCTCAAAACCTGCATTGAGAAAGACAGTGAGTACAAATAATGTATGCAAAATAATGAGTATCGGCGCAGAAAATGAGATCTTGGAATACTAAATACATTATATCTCAGGAACTGTACGACGTAGAAAAAAAATTTAAAAGTCATATTATTTACAACTGTCCTGGCTAATTTGAATCTTAGCCCCAAGAGGGGGCTAAGAAATTTTCCGACGAAAAGTCCGTATCTCGCACCGTTTCCGAAATACGGGCCCTGAAAGGCGCGGTGAACGCCGTAATGTTATCCTATGGGAAAAAAATAAAAGTTTGGAGCACCATAACTTTGCCTCCCTGTAATGTTCTTTCACCAAACTACTGAAAGGCACATCTGTGGGCTGTTGGCTGTCTTCCCTCCAAATTTCAGGAAAAAAGACCAAACCGTTATTTTGCAGCAGGGCTCCAAATGATTTCTGTTAAGTGTCGGGCGCCGTAATGTTATCCTATGGGAGAAAATGTCAATTTTGGAGTGCCGTAACTTTGCCGCCATGTGATATTTTTTCACCAAACTACTGAAAGGCACATCTGTGTACTGTTGGCTGTCTTCCCTCCAAATTTCAGGAAAAAAGACCAAACCGTTATTTTGCAGCAGGGTGCCAAAGGATACCTGTAATGCTTCGGGCGCCGTAATGTTATCCTATGGGAAAAACTGTTAAATTTGGAGTGCCATAACTTTGCCGCCATGTAATATTTTTTCAATACAACACTGAAAGGCACATCTGTGAGATGTCGGCTGCGTTCCCTCCAAATTTCAGCCCAAAACTCCCAACGGTTATTTTGCAGTGCAGTGCCAAAGAATTGCTGTCATTTTCCCACAGACTAGAAAATTACTGTCGCATTTATGAAAGCTTTCAGTAGCTTTCTGACACTTTCTTTGAGCACGAAAGCAATTTGAGAAAGTACTTTTTCCAGAAATTTGAAAAACATATTTCTGGGGTGTTTTACCACAAAATAAAGACATGGCAAGCATCCTCAGGGCCCGACTAGGTGAATACAAAAAAAATTAGGTTGCTAGAGGGTCCCAAATTTAAATGCCAACCATCTTTCTGATCACCAACTGAAAACAAAATGGCTGATTTGCGAAAGTAACAGGCCCATTTGCGAAAGTAAAAATGCATTTGCGAAAGTGTTGAACTTTGTGTTAACTTTTCCCATTGACTTATAATGGGAAACTGTTTTTTGAATAACTTTTGAACCGTTTAATATTTTTTCACGAAATCTTCAAAAGGCACATCAGGGACCCTGGCTGCATGTTCCCTAAAGATTTCGGGCCGGTCACGCAAACCGTACGACCTGTAGGCGCGACCACAGAATTCCAGAAAAGCGTAAACGCGCACACAGATCACACTTAATAACTCCACAGCTGTATATCCAACCAGTATGAAACTTGGCAGATCCTAAGGCCTATGGTTCTTGATCATAAATTCCAAATTTCAGGCAAATCCATCAAACGGTTGCAAAGTTATTAAGGTGCAAAGTTTGGTATTTAACATAGAAATGGCTTCTCTACCATAATATTAGAGGCAAAAAACTCCATTTAATGAGTTTCCGGTGATTGTGCAGGTGACTTACTGAACGTTGAGTTCCCTTGGACCTTCTAGCTCACCCTCCCAACAGTATCGCGCACATTGAGGTTAGTTATCCTACTCTCACCCCATCACATGTATAAAAAGCTGAGGAATAGGAGAATGGGGTGAGAGTTGGACTGATGACCACAACGCGCACCCTGATGCCGGTTGGCCGGTGGGTTGAAGGGGTCCAAGGGGGGCTTTCAACCCTAACAGTGAATTTTCTCACTTTTGTCACCTTGGAACAACCATAACTAATGCATTAAACGGAGTTCTTTGCCTCTAATTTCCCTTCTTTTTGAGAATGATGACAAGAAATAGTGAATGTAATGCAGCGGCAGGAGCACAGGGCCTTTCGGGCCTCATGCTCCCGTCACGTGATGTCTTGTGACATAGTAACAGGAACAGCAACACAAACAGAAGAGCCAACAATGGCACACATGGTAACAGAAATGTAAATGGTAAAGGAAACGTTAATAGAAATGCAAGCGCAAAGTGTTGCCGAAGAGAACAGTGACACAAACGGACATTGAAGTGCATACAAAAATGCAACTGGTAATGTGAACAGTGATGGCAGTGGTATTTTAAATGGAAATGTTAAGTGTCACAGCAAAAAGATGCGAAAGGGAACAGAAACGGAAACATGAACGCAAGTGCACATGTAAATGCAAACCGTAATGTGCACAGGCATGGTACCGCAATTGTAAATGCAAATGGTAAAGTTAACATGAAGAATAACACCAAAGGAAACAGAAATGGAAACAGGAACAAAAGCAGCGTGCAGAAGCGCCGGCGAAATAGAAACGGACAGTACCTCAATTGTAACCGGAAATGGTAATGGTAACAGCAAAAATAACAGCAAAGGAAATGCAAGTGCATAGGGAAATGCAAACCGTAATGCGCACGGGCACAGTAATACAATTGCAAATGCAAATGGTAACAGTAACAGCAAGGAAGACGCAAAACAAAAGAGAAATGGAAACGTAAATGAAAGGGCTGCTAGAAATGCAAATGACAATGCACATGGTGATGCAAACAAAAATACAAACAGAAACAGTAGTGGAAACGCAAATGGTAACAGTAATGAAAACGCAAGCGCAAATGAAAATGCAAAGGGTGACACACACAGTGGCGTACACGGGAATGGTAACACAAACGGGACATAAACGCAACTGGAAGCAGTAACTGGAACAGTAACAGAAATGCAAACCCTGTTTTTGCCGAACAGGTGCATAGAGAAACACAAAGAATGTATGCATTGTAATGGGCATCAAAGCTTAAAACGAGCATTAGAAGTACTTAATTGCTAATATCTCAGCAACCGCATGATGTAGAAAAAAAATTTAAATTTCACAAAAATCATGATTTTCCTAGCTAGGTTTTTGTTATTACATAGCCCATAGGGCTATGAAACTCACAACAAATAATCTGTATCTCGCATCGTTTTCGAGATACGAGCCCCGAAAGGCGCGGCATACTCCATCATGTTAGTCTATGGGAAAAAACACCAACTTTGGAGTACTGTAACTTTGCAGCCATGCAATATTTGTTCACCAAACCACCAAAAGGCACATCTGTGAGATGTTGGCTGTGTTTCCTTCAAATTTCAGCTCAAAAGACCAAACCATTCTTTTGCAACAGGGTGGCAAAGAAGTGCTATCATTTTGGCCATAGTCTGAAAAAGTAGTGTCTTGATTTGCGAAAGCTTTCACAAGCATTTGTGAAAGTGTTGTGAGTGCTACACCACTTTGTGACACTACTTTTTCCAGAAATTTGAAAAACATATTTCTGGGGTGTTTCACCCCAAAATAAAGACATGGCTAGTATCCTCAGGGTCCGACTAGGTGAACACAAAAAGAATTGTGTTGCTAGAGGGTCCCAAATTTAAATGCCAAGCATTTTTCTGATCACCAACTGAAAACAAAATGGCGGATGCGACACTACTAGGGCCATTTGCGACACTAAAAAGTGCATTTGCGACACTGTTTAACTTTTTGTGAACTTTTCCCATTGATTTATAATGGGAACTTGTTTTTTGAATAACTTTTGAACTGTTAAATATTTTTTCACGAAATCTTCAAAATGCATATTGGGGACCCGGCTGCACGTTCCCTGAAGATTTCAGACTGGTCGTGCAAATCATGTGACCTGTAGGTGCAAGCAAAGAATTCACCAGAAACTGTAAACGCACGCACAGATCACACTTAATAACTCCACAGCTGTATATGCAACCAGTACAAAAGTTGGTAGATCCCAAGATGTATGGTTCTTGATCATGCAATCCAAATTTCAGGCAAATCTGTTGAACAGTGGCAAAGTTATTAAGGTACAAAGTTTGACCCTTTAACCTTAAAAGTGCTACTCATCCCTAACTATTGTAGCACTACCGTGCTACCATAATATATATATATATATATATATATATATACACACACACACACACACGCATGTATATATATATATATATATTTATAAAATGGGTAAGGAAAATGAGTGAAAATCCACTATGCTCATTGACTGAAACATGTCACATGACCGTGCATTATTCCACAATGACCGCACGCCTTCCAGTACGACCACACGCCTAAACTACTTTACGGCCAAAACCTTCTCACCAGCAGTGAGATCACTCTACACCTAGTGCAGTTAGGCAGCCATACACACACACACACACACACACACACACGCAATTGGCACCCACAGGCATAACTAAATATACCACTAGTAGTCCCACACTGTACAAGCTGATGTGCTTGATCATGCCATTTATTTTTAAATAAAATGTCATGTAAAAATCAAATCCTGCCTGCCATTTTCACAGTCTTAGTGTAGAGCCACTAACTTTTATTACAGTACTCAGTGTCACCAAGCAGTCTCAATTCTACAAAAACATATGGTGGCAGGTGTGTAACAGAAACCTAACTGTGTACAAAAAAGCAAGACAAAGTACATTTATTTTAGTTTTGTACTCTTACTTTCTGTGAAAAAAATATCCGTTTGTAGGGAGAGTTGAGCGATCGTGGAACACTTTCACTTTTCCTTGCTGAACTATAGCGTGACCAAGCGGTGAGCATTGCAGAAAATGACAACCTTTTAGGAGTTCAAAGTAAGTCCTTCTCTGTTTAGAAAAGATGAAAAGTGTGTCCCTCCTGTTAGGTTGTGTTAGGTTGAGTAATAGAAGTTACAGACTGTATGCAGAAGGGAGCGATGACATGCCGAGTGAGTCGGCAGCTTTAGGAACGTAGACAGAAGCCAGAGTAAGTGTTGCTATGACAACACTCGCTCTGGCTACCGACTACCTTCCTAAAGCTGCTGACTCACTCACTGTGTCCTTGCTCCCTTCTGCATACAGTCTGCAGCTTCTATTACTCAAACCTAACACAACCTAACAGGAGGGACACACTTTTCATCTTTTTTAAACAGAGAAGGACTTACTTTGAACTCGTAACAGGTTGTCACTTTCCGCAATGTGCACCACTCGGTCACGCTATAGTTCAGCAAGGAAAAGTGAAAGTTCCCCATGATCGCTCGACTCTCCCTACAAATGGAGATTTTTTCAGAGAAATTAAGAGCAGACTATTTAAAAAACTAAGTTCTCACTTTTTTGTACACAGACAAGATTAGTTAAATCCTCTGCCAGCATGTCATTTACCAACTGTATTTTAGCAACTACAGTAAACTGCTCCCCAATCATGCTCACCTTCCTCTCCCTACAAACACCACCTTCTTTAACAGAAATGAAATATACAAAAAAAAATTAGCTCTCTTACATTTTTCAATGCAAGCTTATCTTAAACCTCTGCCAGCATATCATTTAGCAGCTAGATCGAGGGATTACTTTTCCACCCACCACCCAAAAAATGTGTGGCCATTTTATAAGATAGATAACCCACTCTAGGGTGTGTGGTCACGCTGTGATATAAGCACACCTTGGGTGGTTAAATGCACTCTGCCTGCGGCCTCATGCATCATAACGCACACCAAGGCATGCATATATCAGAGCGCGACCGCAGACCATAGAGTGGGTTATCTATTACATATATATATATATATATATATATATATATATATATATATGATTATTCATGTTGGGCTCATGCTAGGCACAGTGTTGCTAGCCCTTTAGAGTGCCTCTCTACTGCATGTTGGGGTATTGGTTAGTGGGGGACTGTCAGTTGTCCTTATAATGTGCTGCTGCATAGCCCTGTAATGTTAATGGCAAGCCTGATTTATAACTTTTGGCTGTATCATATGATCAGCTTAGGACTTCAAAATGAGTAGCATGGTTTTTGAGCCATACAACTAAGACTAGTACCCTCTTTTTATGTTAACATCTGTTGCTAGATATATATATTGCACTGTGTTTCAGGTTTGGCACAGTGTGGCTATATATATTGCTTGCTGGGGTGCTGTTGCGGAGGGGGGTTATCAAAAACACCTATACTATATTGTGTTTTTATTATACAGCAGGGGCTTCGTTAGCCTGAAAAATGGGTGCATTTAGGCTGGTGCTCCCTCAGTGTTTTTCCTCAATCATCTTTGAAATTATAGGGCTTTAAAGCCCAGCAGCAGCAGCAGCAGTGCCAGTCTTAGCCCTCTGCATGAACTGCAAGTGTCAGTGTACCCACTATAATTACCATCTCTGCTCTGCCTCTTCCCCCTCCTACCTCCTGGCCAAGTCTCCAAAGAGAAATTACTAATATTCAATAGCTGATGCCTTCTATCACATTTGCCCAGCCCCTTGGAGACAGTCAGCTAATGGTGAGTCATCAAGTCTGTCAGCTACTTCCCATTGTTACACAGTATAGAACACATGTCACTGCATGGCATTCATCGATCTTGTCTCCATATGCCATTTGGTACTGCAATCCCAGGCAGCAGGTGATGCTGCCATCTGTGACTGCAACTCTTTCCTACTCTTTACCCCCATGTCATCATCATGAGCTCTTCTACTGCATCCAGCATGGAGATGTGCAACTGTGCGTACAGCTTTTGAAGGCAGGTTCTGTCCCTTATCATTCGCCGAGGTAGTCGTAGATTATTTTCATATGATATCACAATGGAGCTATGTTGCCGCCATGTTGGTGGAGTAGAGATATTCATTATATGAGCATCTCTTGACATTTATTGAAAAGACTGGAGCTGGAGGTATCCATTGGGCATCACATGATATTGACTGATAAATTCCCATTTTAGAGCTAGTCCATCAGTCGGTCCTATTGTGATCACACATAGGCGTTGACCATTTCTTATAGAAAAAGCTTTGAAAGAAAGGTTGGAGATTTCTAAGCATTTGATTGAGCTAGGGCACAAAAACAAAACCATGCCTGTCATGTGTTGCTATATATTTATGACAACAGGTTTTCAGACTCAAATAACTCCTCCTCAATCTCTCCCAAGTGCAGTATATGCCACTGCATGGCAAATTTAGAAATCCAATTGTAGAAATGAAAGGAAAAGTGTGACTCTCACTGGGATTTGAACCCAGGACTTCAGCAATCTGTGTGTTGGCCCTTAACCAACTTAGCTATGAGAGTTCAACCAATTAAGGCCCCTTAGTTTTCCCATGCGAATCACACATACATTCCTTTCTGGTGTTGCAATGAGCAACCAGGAAATCTTTTAGCAGACTCAAATAACTCCTCCTTAGTCTCTCCCAAGTGCAATATATCCCACTGTGAGGCAAATTTAGAAATCCAATTGTAGAAATGAAAGGGACAGTGTGACTCTCACTGGGATTTGAACAGGTTTTCAGGACCAAGTTAACAACTGTATTATCTCTCTACCTCATTATTTCCCATTCATTTGAATAAGGGACTCAGTTAAACAACCACACTTCTATAGAGCCTGAGAGATCCCCCCTCCAGCATGTCACTGGTTTGTGCTGTGCTATTTAATATATTGGTGCTCTTGTGTGTGGCAGCAGACAGCAGCAATACTTGGCTGTCAAGGTAAATGTGCATGAGAAAGCTGTGCCTGTGCAGTGTGCACTCCATGTGCAGGAGGTAGGAGTGCGACATGTGTTTGAGTTCAGTTGGTTCTCAGTCAGATTGAGACTAAGGCAATAAAACAATTACATTGAGTATGTTCCCTGGTTCAAGTCACCTGCTATGTATTTCAGGGTTTCAACTGTTAAATCCCTATGCTTCTCTTGCTGCACATTTCATAGAACATGCTTGTAAAATGCACAATTTTGCACCAAATTCTTAAAAATTTCTTCCAGGGAGCAAAACCCTCTGGATCCCCCCTTTTTGTCAGAAGTCACTGATGGGGGCAAGTGCCCCCCAACTTTTACAATCCTGCTGCTGCCCCTGTTAAATGGTCATAGTGGATCTATACACAATCATATCCTTTGTGGGGTGAGTTGGAATATGACATGCCCAAATTAATTCAAATTTTGTCTCTCTTCTCTGCCACCTAGTCCACTATCTAACAGGGATTAACTCCAAGAAAGAATTGTACTAATGCCAACTGTTGCTGCTGGTGAAATTTTGCCCACGTAACAGTGAAATTTCACCAGTGAAACAGCAAAATTTCACCTTCAGTGGTGAAATTTTGCCTTCTGCAGTGAAATTTCACCTGCAGAAGGTGAAATTTCACCATGGAAGGTGAAATTTTGCCTTCGCAAAATTCCGTCTAATGTAGGGAAACTTTGTGGATTACTCCACATGGCAAAATCGACCACTTCACTGTGACTTCGCCAGCGAAATTTAAATTTGTTGATCTCTAGTCAGGGGAAAACAATTATTATTTTCCCATTCCTTGATTGTAAAGAAAAAAATTAAACAAAAAGCAATACATAGTTTGTCTGAAGTAGATATGACAGAATATTCAGAGAGACAGAACCTATTAAGGATAGTCACTCAGCATACCATGGCATCGTTATCTAAACAACCAGAGAATGCTGCTACAGTTCCTCAGTTCTTAAATTATTTTACTCCTCCTACTTGCCTGGAACACATTTTAAAAGCCCTGACTGAAGCTATTTCTCCCCAAGAGGTGGAAACAGCAATATGATCCCTTGCTAACAATACTGCCCCAGGTAAGGACAACCTTCCCCCAGAATTGTACAAAGTCTTTGGACCGATAATCTCAAAATAATTAGCTGCGGCATTAACTACAATGCTTCAGTCAGATTCTGTTCCTCTATCGATGGCTAGGGGTACTTTAATTTATTTATATAAAAAGGAGATAAGAGGGAATTTTCTAACTGGAGGCCAATAATCCTCCTGAATGTAGATTTTAAAGTTTTGACAATGATTTTGAATACACAGTTATTACAGGCGGCCATATACCTGATTATGCCTGCACAACTCTGTTCAGTGCCGAAAGAAAAATGACTGACCAACTTATACTATTAAGGGAAATTAAAGAATACAATAATCAACATGTTTTAGGGCTTTGTACTGTCTTTAGATCAAAAGCAAGCTTTTGATTCTGCTACACACACATTTTTGTGGCAAGTCTTACAATATTACAGTACCCCAATGGAATTCATAATCTGGCTCCAGTGCTTGTACAAATCGGCCACTGTCACCCCCCAGGTTAATGGTTGGAATGGACCTATAATGCCTGTGCATAGAGGGGTGTGACAGGGGTTCCCCATTAGCCCCCTGCTGTATGTATTCAGCATCAATCCCTTATTAGCACTACTAAATTCTTCTCCAGTTCTACAAAAAATAAAAATTGCAGACTATACTCTCCTTATATCACAATGGCATATACAGATGCCCTGTGTATTCTAGTGCAAGATGAAACTTTTACAAGATGTGCATTAGATATATGTTTAGAATATGGTACCTGTACTGGAACCTCTTTAAATATCCAAAAGTGCCAAGGGTGCCAGTTAGGCAATCCTATCCACACCATTTCAGACATGGAAGGTATACAGATAACAGTTACTCCCCTCACTATTTTGGGTATAAAATTTGGCTCTGTACCTTTGGATATTAGTAACTGGGAATCCAAGGTAAACAATAGACCACTGCTTGTCCAGCAATGGAAAAGGTGGCAAATGAAGGAAAAAAAAAATTTATTCAATTAAAACTTTTTTAATTCTGATATTTTTTTTTGTCAGTTATATATTCCTGCCACCTAAAATGCTGGAAACTCCCTATACAGTCCATTTTTTCAAGCAGTCTAGGGGAGCAGACTGAACCCCATCAAGAGGAATGTTTTATATTTACCTCTAAAACAAGGTGGGATGAACATGATAAATCCACTGGTATTTTACTATAGTATTAATATAGATGGTAATTTTAGTCCCCTATTGTTAGCTTCTGAATGCATTTGGACCACAATTTTTCAAAACTCCTGCTTACCTGGTTGCCACATTGGACAGAGAGCACTTTATGGATAGTACGAACTTGACACCAGGCCCCCTATACCTCACAGAAGTTTTTGTCAAATTGAAATCATGGCAAATAACCAGTCAGATGGTCCTTACTATTGCCAGAAAATTACTCTATAAACAAATTCTAGCTTCTAGTTTCCAGGTTGAGGTAGTTTTTCCTCAGTGTCCAGTTACTTCACTTTCCCCTGATTGATATTTTTATAGAACAAATGGATGCCTGAGAAAATGAAAGACACAAATTGGCTTTGCTGCCATGAACGGCTTAATGTCAAAGCAAACCAAAAACATGAATAGCTTGTAGAAAGACAATGTTCAAGACTTGGCTGTCAACAACAACATGACACCATGGAACACTTATTTTTTTCTTGTAGCTATATTCTAGGGTTTTGGAAATTCCTGGCTGTACAATGGAAATACCCATGTTTCACTAATGTCACTTATAACAATTTAATATATGGTGATCTTGATAGCCAGTGGGCTAAGTGGGCTATAAAATGGTAAATCTGGAACTCAAGATGTTTGTATACTTTGCAGCAGAAAGGCATCACCCATGTTGAAATGTTACAGAAAATTATACATGAATTGCAAACCATACATTTCAAAGAAGCTAACAGAATGTCTAGTGGGTTTTTTTGAACAAATGATGGTGACATTTATTATGGATCACTGATTCTGATGTACCAGTCACATAAGCAGATATGGAAACTTCAAAAAGCTTGTTTAACTGACATGTTTAAAATACTCAGTATATATGACAGCTTGTTTAGTTCTTTTAATTACTTTATTTTGTATTTAAGAGTTTTTCCTTTTGGTTTTTATACTGATAATTTCCTCTGTGTGCAGTGTATAAAAAAGATGTCTTAATGCTTACTTTACTTTTTCTTTCTCATCTTAATTTCTGCCTTGGTAATTGATGCATTGCTTGTCATACTCTATTTTCTTATGATTTGTGCAATTTTTCAATAAAAATAAATTCCCCTTCTCTTTCCAAGAAGTACCATGAGATCTTTAACATCCACCTGAACTACCACCAGAACAGGTAGACTGGCCATCATCATGCTTGGTTGTAGTTGTTTCCTTCACTTTTTTCCTTTCCACTTGTACATCACCATTAAGGCCATTAGGGTGTACACATATGCTAGGTGCAGTTGTGTATTGATCGCAGATGGTGTCTCCCCCCACTTCTGAGAATCTCCAGCTTCACCACCACCCATGGACAACCAGGTAGTGGTAGCATTGTGAATTTCACAGCCCACCCTCCCCAAAGGAGGAAACTGCCCACTGTAATGTTTCACCTACCTCTTCTTGTCCTGCTTCCAGTGTCCCAGACTCATTCCTCAACCAGGAAACAAGGGTCATGATATATAGAACTACTGCTGTGCCAGTATGCCAGTTGAAGACATATTTTGACTTCAGCTTGTTTTCATAATTCCCCTAAAATGTGTACAGTAGTTCACTTATTTAGTATGTTTTGTCTTCCCAGTTTGCAAATAACATAGTCCATTTTTAATCTTGCATGAATGAGATGTTCCTTGAATGAATCTAGTTTCTGCATTTGATTTTATAAATGTTAAGCTCTATTATTATTCCTCAATAAACAGTAAGAGTCATGTATCTCCTCAGGTAAAGACAACAACAAAAAAACAATAAGCTCATGTCTGTCATATTCTCTGGTCTTGAGTGTCTGATAGAAATTAAATCAACCATTTTGAAAATAGAAGTGACAAGGTAAGCAACATAGACAATCAAAATGACTGCCACAACATGATGACAATAACTACATAGTGTCAATCCCTTGATTTGTTCTGAAAGCCTTTTCCTGCATGGCTGCTTCATCAGTTGAGATCACACAGGCCACTATGCAAGGGCTGCCATGATAATGGAGGGGTCATCAAGCTAATGATGTACTGAGCCAGTATCAGTTGCATGCCAGCCTCTGCAGACCTGGTTGCATGCTACTCTGTAACCCTACCCTGTAGAACTTTTTAAAGTAATTCTACAGAAGGGGAAAAGTCTGAGACTTGCAAACAAAAATTCTGAATAAAGAAGGGAGTCTTAAGCAACAAAGACAGAACTAGGGATGGAGAACAACTGAATACCAAGGTAAAAGTTTTAAATGTTAGAGATCTTGGGGACAATCACTAATCTAGGATTATTTTAGGGGAGAAAGGCATGTCAGTTCACAATCAGGCCATTAAGTGGGGGATGAGTGTGTGGACATTAATAGTGGCATGATGGTATGACCATATGTCAGGCTGCTGTGCATGACATTCTCATAAGGTGGACTCTACTGCCTTGTACACTAAAGAAGGTTGCGGTGTTATTGGCTAAAAATTTGCCCTGTTTATGTCACCACATCTTGCAGCTGTATAATGAAGCCCTTATTTTTAAGCAAGACAACAAAATTTCTTCAAAGCTTTCAGAATGAAAGAATCCAATAATTGAGGCCCTTAATGTTAGTTATAACAAGCTAGGGTCACTTTTGCTGGCTGGGGGAAGGAGGATGGGGCATCCATAGATGACTTCTCCTTCAGGGATCGCGGGATAGTGCATGTCACTGCACTACTGACACCGAGAGAAGGCTAGGGGTCAAAGCACATGGCTGCCTTTCAAAAGGCTGGGAAACTGAGTGTATGTAATGTTTTCATATTACATGTCCATATCATAGTGCACGTGCCAACCTCTGAGGGAAAAAAGACGGTCATAATTGGGAGAAAACATCACACCTGGAGGGATGAAGATGGTTACCCTGCAGGCTCATCACCATTGCCCATGTTGGCTACCCTCCTACCCACTGTGGTCAGCAAGGGGATGGGGTAATCATGGGATGGTGGGTGATGGAGCTGAGGATTACTGTCACATGAGATCCATTCAAGAGGAGTAGGTGAACAAACATTGAAAAATATAGACATAGTAAAATGCAGAATGGCTTCTGAAGTCTATGCTGGCATAGTTTGTGTAACTGGTGGAGCAATCAGAGAGCTTGCACATCATACGAAACAGTGTAAGGCAAAGCCCTAAGTGTTTAGGACACTGGTACTCTCTGCCCTGTTTATGCTGACTAGTAAAACTGCAGTGTAAAAAAAAACAACCAATCATGTGTACCTCATTTGTAATCAAGTTGTCTCACACCTAGCAGGTCTGTTTCTTTGGAAGAGATTGTCAGATAGTTACAAACTCAAAAGATCTCTAGCAGTAAATGAGAAAACCGGACACACTCAGAAAAAATAACATTATTCAGTATGCAGCATGAGTTTTACAGTAGCAAGATAAAGCCATACATTCCTGTTACACCCATGTGCATGATGTCACCATAACTGTTTGTACTATGCGTATATGGGGGATTTCATTTCTTTTAATTATTCTTTTGTGTTTACCAAGCAGATTAAACACATGGATGATGGATATTGGGAGGTAACCATGGAAACACCAGCAAGTAAGATCATGCAGCCCAAAAGTTCATAGTTGCTGTGTTACTTCATGCAAGAGAAATACCAAGCTCTGCCCCCTCTGCTTTAGACCACCTACGGTGTAAATACAGTACACCTCAATCACATTAAGATCCCACTCGGCATGGGAGGAAAAGGTGAAAAGGAGTTCATCCTGAAAATGTTACATCTGAAGATGACAATACATTATACGGATCACAGGAAGACAGATGTGTAATCTGTTTGCAACACTTGCACTAGATACATTCAGTCTATTTATAACATCTGCTAGTACCTCTATCATTTAGGAAAAGCTAGTTGTTCATTTCTGAAGCTATTGCCAAAGTACTAAGATGTGTGGGTTCATTTGATTCAGTCTTGCTTGATATTGTGCCCAACATATTGCAAGTCAGTTTAGAGAAGAGACATGCATTTCTCTAAGAGCAAAATGTCAAACTGTGGGAACTAAGGATGCAGTCAGCAGCTGCTGGGAAACATTCTCAGAAATAGTTTGAAGTATATGAAGCGTTTGTGGAAATGTTGATCACTGATGGCTAGGGATGCAAGTTTGTCGTGGATGAGGTTTTAATGACTCATTGTTTGTTCATGAAATCATTATTAAACAGTAGTAAATGTTGTGGCACTGTCATCATTGCTACATTCTGATGACACTAGTGAAAGTCATGGAAGTCCTCAATAAAGATCAAATGTCATGGCATCAATGACATGTATGACTGCCATGACAAACTTACATCCCTACTGATGGCTACTATGAGTGGGGGAAAAAGCACATACTTACAAAAAATATTACACAGGATAACCCAGCTGAGATGCAATATCTCATTTTCAGAGGGGTTCTGCTTCTGGTTTTATATCTTGGTGCATAGGAAGGTTAAGTGACTTGCTAAAGGTACAGTAAGCCACCTGCTGTGGTGAGATTCAAACCTGGAAGCTTCTGTTTCACAAATGTTTAGCTTTAGCCACTGGATCACAAAGCTGTTCAATGAAAAACACAGCATGTTGGCTGAGAATTTTATGAACCTTAATGTCTGAATATGAATTATGCAGGCCTTCTTTTTCCTGGTCTGTAAAGTTTTATAGGCTATTCCTACTCCATTGTTTCTTAGTCACATTCTAAAGAGTCATCTGGATATGGTTAGCATTTTGAAGGAGTCAAGGAGACCCTATTTGAGCAGTTAATAAACTACAGTGCAGTATCTGCTTTTTCCTTTTTTTAATTTTAGCAGGAGGATCTTAGATACAGAGAGATACTGTATGTTTTATGTGCTGAGGTTGTCTTCACAAAGCACTGAATGTAAACAATAGAAAGAAAGGATCAATTCCTAGTTATAATCCAATTTTTTGCATTATAGCATCCAGAAATACACATTTCATGGCACAAGGCCATTTCATCAGGAACACTAGTTAAACCCTATGATGTTGCTTGCTGAAGTTAAATTAGAACATTTATTTCTGGCTGCAACCACAGTTTTCTAATCCTCCCAGATGTCCATTGCATTAGTATCATATAATGTGGCTGATGTCGCACTTAAAACATAGCAAATAAAGCATTTGGGAGCAACCAGCTTCTTGCCATCAGAAGCAACAAAACAGAATTACAACTAGGACCTGAGCCTTTCTTTCTTTTGTTTGGATTCTTGGTACTACCTAAAAAAATACCTGTGGATTACTGTACTATTTGGCTTTACAAGGCAGAGGGCATCCTGGAACTCTATGTTTATATAGCGCTAATTGTAACCATTTGCAGGGTCACTGTGTGGAATTAGAAGGAAGGAGGTAGCCAGCAGTTAGAGCACCGAGGGTGGGATGGGTTGAACCATCCTTAGGATGCCATTGGTGAGCCGGGAGGGCCACAGGGCTAGATGTGGACAGTCATGTGGTAGTAGTTCCTACACTGGAGTCAGCCATGATGAAATGCAGTAACTTGCAGTAATGACATGTCACAAAATTCTGCATGACAAAAGGACTTAATCACCACTGACTTACAAAGGCCCCTGCAGTAAACTGCAGCATTCTGAGATATTCTGCAGCATTTCTGCATTGCATCCTGGCTATCACATCTATATGTATTAGCCAGAAGGCCTAGTGACCCCTTGCATAAGTGACCCAAAGCATGAATGCCATGCAGCAGGACTGAGGGGGTCTAACAAAGTGGCATTTGGGGAGTCAGATGGGAGTCTGCAGGTAATGTAGGAGCACATAATAGCAGACAGGTCTTGTCAAAGCATTGTGGCTGATACCTATCGATGGTCAGCTTACTGTTCATTGGTGCAGGTTGAAGGAAATCTTTCAGAGAATGCAGCTGATCACTATCTAGGGACAGCAGTTTGCAGTTTTACATACTTTCCCATATAAGATACTAGTTTAGCAGTGATTTCACAGGGATTGTAGTTTTTCAGCCATCATCATCCTAGGTTAAAGTACTTGGTTAGGTGAACAGCCTAATTAAGGGGTTGCATCTTTTCAGCCATCCCCACCTAGGTTTACATTGAAGGATTCTGTGGAGGGCATCACAAAACCCTATACAGGAAAAAACCATATAGGGCTGCAAGGACAGTAAAGGCACTCTGTCAAGGGAGGAGAAAATAATATAATATGAAGGAAGTGGTGGTGATGGGCAGGAGGGGACAGGTAGAGTAGTGTGTTGCAGTGGATGTGGGTGGTGGTTTTCCTAGATATTGTCTGGGAGGCAGAGGGGTGTCTCATCTGTAGGAACCTAGATCAGCTGAGGGCAGAGGTATGGCAGCTCAGACAGGAGTTTGAAGCAGTAGTAGAGAGTGGACATCTGCATGGGGTGTAGTTGGGGAGGGGCATGGTGGCTAGTGGGGGCTTTTGTAATGGAGCCCAGACTGAGTGAGGGGTCTGGTAAGATGAGAAGAATGGAAAGGAGCTAATGAAGGCTCCCATGGGTCCCTCTTCCCCAGTAGGAGAAGAGGTCTAGGGTAGCCAGATGGACACTAGTAAGAGGAACAAGGAGGGCAAAGATGGAAGGCAGGCCAGTAGCAGTACTCTCAATGGTGAAGGTGAAGAATAGATTACTCCACCTGACTAAAGATGGTTGGATAATAGTGGTGGGAGGGAAAGGGCAGCAACAAAGGGAGCAGGATATGAGCACTAGGTCAGATATCCACAGAGGGGTGGGAAAGGAGATATGTGGGGGTGGAAAGGGGGAGGGTCATGGAAGGGATGAGGCAAGCAGGGAAAGGGCTAAGCAGAGGAAGGCTGAATAGGAGAGTGGGAAGGTTAATGCAAGGGTGTGTAGGTAGTATGAATGGGGTGCAGGCAAGAGAAAGGAAGAGGGAGAGCCAAGAATGGCCTAGCAGGTAAAGAGATGGAGGGAACTCAGGATGCAGGACAGGAAGGGGGATAATTATCTTATGAAACTCTGTAGTTAAGGGAGTGAGAAGTGGAGACAGGAGTCGAGGCAAACTGCAGAAGAGTGCTACATATGCCAAGGATGAATGCAGTGAGAGTGGTGCCAAGGATAGTCAAAATACTGTTCAGGAAGGGGTCCTTTGCACATCATCATCATCATTCACCTGGGTACAAACAACCCAGCTGACAGTGAGGAGGAGATGGTCCAGGAAAGGTTCAGAGAAGTTGGAATGCTCTGCATTAACGTGGCAAGGTCAGCAGCCTTCTTAGAGGTGCAAACAGTACCAAGAGCCAGCACTGCAAGAAAGGCTAGGACTGACAAGTATAATGTCTGACTGAGGGAGTGGTGTAAAGAGGAGGGATAGTGGATAACTGATGGCTGTGGAAGCATGTAGGAGAACAAATATGTTTATGCACCAGAAAGAATGCACTTTAACAAAGGGGGCAGGAAGTGTGCTAATGGTCAGATTTAATGATTATATCAGTAGGGAACTGAATTTAAATTGATGGGGGTGGGCAGCAGGAGTCATAATACCCTTAGTTACCTATAGGCAGAGGAGGATGCCGTTAGGCCTCCCTCCAATCAGCACAAGAGGATGAAGGAACAGCCATGATGAAAAATATGAAGGGCAGGAAGGCAGGACCAGGTATGGGTGTGCAGGCAATTTAGAGGTGGAGGGGGACTCCAGTCACAGTGGTAGGTGTTTTTTTGTGAATGCAAGGAGCTTGGGGAACAAAATGGCTTAGATGCATTCAGTGATGGTGGAGGGAGGTGCACATGGCTGCCATTATGGAGATGTGGGCCATGCCAAACCATGAGTGAGATCTCTCTGCTCCTTGGTACAAGCTGTGTAAGAGGGATAGTGGTGTAGGTAGAGGAGGGGAGTAGCTCTGTACATGATGGAAGAGATAAGGTACTAAGGAGTAGAAGATGGATGGAGGAACAGAGGTGCTGTGGGTACAAATGCAGTCAACAAAAGGTAAAAAGCTAAGAGTAGGAGTGGTGTATGGTATCACATCATAAGAATGACCCAAAATGAGTGACTGGAAATACAGCTACTCATTTTGTGCTGTTGTATTGTGGGCTACCCTGCAGAATAGCGAGGGCATAGGATAGTGACTGGGAGAAAGGCGAATGGAAGGGAGGAATAGAGAGGGGAAGGGGAGGGACAGGGAAGGAGTTTTCAGGAACTGGTGTACCTGCTGCTGCCGAGCTAGCCATGTGGCATGGTGGTGAGGAAGGCTAGCTGTAGCAGAGCAGGTACTGGGTTTGAGACGGGAGAGCGGAGTTACATTGCCATAATTTTTGTGAGATCTGGATTTTGCCCCTTCCTGACATGCACCCCACTGGAGTTGAGAATCCAAATTCAGGGGTGTGTGTGAGGGGCAAAGCCCTACATGAGGGGCACAGGGGTGCTGCTCTCCTGCAAGAACACTTTTTTTTCACATCCAGAGGTTGGTTGCCTTAAAGTGTATATTGCTGATTTGCTTTTCAGCAATATACATTCAACTAATAGCGATCGCTGTTTTGTGATCACTGTTATGACATGGAATTATGGTGTACACATCACCAACCCAGGCTGAAAATTTGGAGAGGGAGCTGGGGTCCAAAATTATGGAGATGGCTGGCTGGGGGAGGTAGTTATGGGAGACTTCAGTCTACTCAGGGTGGATTGGAAGAGCTCTGCTACCACCTGTACCAGGACCCAGTTGCAGTTGGAATCATTAGTGAGTGTGAACCCACCAGGGAGAGAGCTATACTGGACTTGGTTCTGGCTAATGGCACTTACGTCCAGGACATGAGAGTTGAAGCACCACTGACAGGAAATGACAATCACAGTGTGTGGTTCCACTTGGAAATGGGCATGGAGAAGATTTGAATAAAGACATGAGTGTTAGACTTCAGGAGGGCAAACTACAGTTGGATGGGGGAAATTCCAAAAGGGCACCTCATTGGGATCAGGAAGGAAATTGGGGTGCACTAGAAATGGACAGTTATCAAGAAGGGCCTGCTGGCAGCCACTACTGTGTGTGCCAAGATAATGAGCAAAGCATCTAGAGCCAAGAAATCCAGCTGGTTTGATAGGGAGGAGGCACAGCTGATAAAGAACAATAAGGTAGTCTTCAGAAAAAAGTAAAAGCACTGGGAGAGAAAAGAACAGGGAGGAGTACAGCAATAAGGCAATGGATGTGAGCAAAGCAGTATGATTCATGAAGTCAAGAAGGAACTGCAGTAGGAAGAGGAGAAGGTGAAAATAGGAGAGAAGCCCTTCTTCCAGTACATAAGAGAGAAGGATATCAAGGATGGGATAGTCAAGCTGAAAAGGGAGGAGAGGTAGGTGGAACAGTACTGTGGAGAAGGTAGAGGTATGTAACAAGTACTTTTATTCAGTTTTCAAAAAGAAGGATGGCCCTGTACCCAAGAGAAAGGGGGGAGTAGGAGCCACAGATGGGGAGAGTGAAATTGATAGAGTGAGAAAAGAATTAAAGGACCCAGAGGTGGATATGGCTTCAGGACCAGATGGCATGCACACAAAGGTTCTGAGAGAGTTATCGAATGACCCAAAAAGAATGTTAACTACTGAAATCAATTTGACCTATAATATTGATACTCTTGAAACTTTTACTGAGCAAGATCAAGCCCCAAGGGATTAAGAGTAATTACACAACTACCAGGTGGCCTTGAAGAATTCAGACAAAGGAAAGATTGGGATAAACTCACTGCCAGTTATGCAAGAGGTTGCACTGAACTCCTGATTAAAGAAGATACATTGGAACATCTGGACATTAGTGCCAAAATTAAAAACTGCAAAAAAGTAACTTGAAAACTATAAGTACAATAGCAAATATCAGGAACTGGCCTGAGAGGGTGAGGGGGTGGTCCCAAGATGGCATCTGAGAGCTAGGCTGCAATATGTGAGCTCCTCTACTACAGGATACACTGTAGCTGACACTTGCAATATGAAGAGATAAGTGCTTATTTTCTTTCCTTTTCCTCCCTTTTGACATTCCATTCAGTTATATCTCATAACTGGAGTGAAACTGTGAGATACACAAGTGATGTTTGCTTCATCCTATCTAGAAAACAGCCAAGAACTGTGGACAAGAGGATTAAATGTGCTACGCTTATGAGTAAGTCCTGAGCATACCAGGATCCCCTAATGTTAACTGATTTCCTATTTTTTTTTCTTATTTTGTACATAAGCTCAAGTTGATTTACAACTATGGAACCCTGTGTTAACTTATGAATACAGTAAGAAAATGCAGTGTGCTGTCCAAAGAAGGGAGGAGAGCTGGCAGCTGGGAAGAAAATTGGGCTGCAAACATGTGGACTGTTTATTTGCATGTAAGTTCTAAACAATGCCATACCCCCCCCCCTTTTTTTTGCACTAGGAGTATATTTAGTATGGCTGCAAAAGGTGGCACTTTTAGTATTAGGGTATATTTTGTATCCACTCTCTGGAAACACTAAAATCAAGCTTTAAGATTCATGGTCGACAATATAATCAGGAGTGGGAGTATCTGAATTTCTCTGATACCTTGAAAAAAAGGATTCTCTTCTCAGAAAACAATTACATAGTTTATAACATCTAATTTTATAACTTGATGAGCTTTTTTCTAACAGGGTTAAAAACTTGAGGAGAATTGACTCTGAAAAAATAAACAGCAGTGACATAGGCTAGCTTCACTGTGAAATCTGATTATAGTACTGAAGCTGTGTTAAATATTTATATCACTTATAACATGGGACAAATCATGTCCAGTAAACTCAAGAAAGTGAAAGAAATTAGGTAATTCTTTGCAAAACCAGATCAAAGAATGAGTAGGAGGGTATTGTAAAAATTCAGAAATGCACACTATAGATTTATTAGCAAGAAAAAACAAGAAGTGCACTTAACTTACATGAAAGGGCAGGTGATATGAATACACCTCCACAAGGTGAAAATAAGAATATGTCTAAAATGAAGAATAAACAAAAAAATATAAAGAATGGTGCATTGATGCCTGTGAATATATTACAGCAAGGATAAGATAATAAATCAGATGAAGACCTCCAAGACATACTGAAAGAATTGAGGGTAGAGGAATTGGGAGTAAAAGATTAGCAGGAATCAGTGGGGGAAAGTACTGTACCTCTCAGTTAATTTTTAACAACCAGACTCTTGAAACATCTAACAAGATTCAAGTGTAGTACACATTAACAACAGAAAAAAATACAGACTCCATACATGGAACTGAGAAGACAGAAAGACAAAAAAAAAAAAACACAGCTAGACAAGGAGAAGGGCCAAGATGCTGATCCAATCAGTTTTAAACAGAATACGGATATATAGCAAAACATAGAAATTAGATGCAGGAAACCTCACAAGGATCTGGCATGGACTAGGATGAATCAGGTACC
Organism: Neoceratodus forsteri; assembly: GCA_016271365.2. NCBI lineage: Eukaryota > Metazoa > Chordata > Ceratodontiformes > Ceratodontidae > Neoceratodus > Neoceratodus forsteri. The sequence goes on along the minus strand of CM057452.1, from coordinate 627,945,967 downwards.
TGAAATAGCATAAATAATGGAAATGAATAAAAAAAGGGGAAATGAGTAGGAAGAACTCTGAAGATGATGCAAATACCTCCACTATAGATAAAGTAACAAGAAAAGACACTAAAAATAAAATTGATCTTAGAAATTGTGCTCCCAGAAATAATAACAAAAGTAAAAATACCTTAAATAAGGGAAAGGAAAAAGATAGAGACTCTGGTAAAAAAAGAAAGAAAATAGGCAGTAGAATGGACATGGCCCCAGATATCCCTTACCCTCTCATTGGAAAAAAGGATAGAATTAAAAAAAACTAAAAGTAAACTAATCAACGAGGTATCACCTGATAAGAGCAAAAATTCTACTAACACACAATCCAAAGGGAAATCAAGATATAGCACAATAAATCAGAGAAAAACAAGGAAAAACACCAACAAGAACAAAAAATCAAAAGAAATAAGACCAAAAACTTAAACAATACAGACAAACAAAAACCAAAGGAAGACTCAAGTATGGCAAATATAGAGAATCAGACACAAAACTGAGAAAACACAGAATTACCTGAGGCAAATAATCTAAAAGAGGGAAGTACTGGCACTGACTCAAATGTGATGATAGGCCCTAAAAAAGTGATAGCCCAAAGATTAGTAAGAATACTTCTGGCCACAGTGCTAATTTTGATCTTTTTCTACAAAAAAACTATGGGCTCTGACTTCACATTACCTCTTTTCAGGGTATCCTGTATGCCTAATGAATCACAAAGAAAACTAGCTGATACTGTAATGGCACTAATGTCCTCCATATTAAAGGAATGCTGTATTTTGAAAAACTCAATCAGTATTATAAGACCGTTACTGGGGAATGAAATGGTTCTGGTGGTAACTGATCAGTTTTACATATTAAAGCAATAGCACTTAAAGCACTTAAAGCAACAGTAAATCTAGAGGGTATTGGTATCAGGGTGGGCAAAGTCACCACACTAATGGACCTCTTTCCAGAATATTACAATCATCAAACCTTCAAAAGGGTTAACAAACAGGACACAGCCATTTCAGTCTTTGGATTGAAACTATCAACAAAAGATCCCAGAACCAGTTTAAGGGGCAAACAGATTGACTTTCTCAATATCTGCTTGGATATCAATATTAGCAACTACAACATAGGGAAAGCAATAAGACTGGAGCCTGATGGTCAAGTAATGTTCCATGTCAATAAAACCTTTATAATCTAGGAGCTAGTGAAGAAGCTGGGCACATTGGATAAGCTTGGAATACACTTTGTTATACAGAACGAGGATGTACATGCTCAGACAAATACTGGTAGTATCTATACAGCTCCCAAGAATTGAAAATATCTAATAGAGACATTAAATAAATTTGAGCTGTTAGCTACCCCAGACCAATGACAGTCCACGTTGGACAGTGTGAGGAGGGAGCCCTTGGACTCAAACTAGGATTGGGATCACTATTGGAGATAGAAATGTTGAAAATGGCTCTGCCAAAGCAATAATTCTGGACAAGAATCCATTTAAAATATTATTTTGGAATTCCTCAGGGCTAAGTACAAAAATAGACAACTCTAACATTTCATATTATTGGCATACAGGAAACCTGGGCCTTATGAAATCTTTTCCTAAGTGGTTACATGGCTTACTGTAAAAAAGTTACCAAAAATAAATACTATGGGATGGGAACTGGAGGATTGGCCATATTTATAAAGCTAAATAATAATATTACAACAGAAGAAATCATAACTCACAGTCCTAGTATCTTAGTGGTAAAATTAATAGGGAAATCACTGATGCAAATATGGTTCATGATAAATGTCTACTCTAACCCATCGGGAAGCCGTTATGGAGATACCAATCTCCTAGACTCATTAGAAAAATTAACCTTTAGTGTACAGTAGTAGCCACAGACATTGCCAGCTATCTCCAGATATTTCGCAAAATTTCTAAAGAGTTTCTCTCTGCTGCCCCTACTGTAGAAATGGAGAAAGCATTAGATATATCTGGAAATATCACAGAAATTTCTGGAAATAGCTGGCAGTGTCTGTGGATGCTACTGTGCAAACAGATCACCCAACAGCAAATATAGTGATTTTTGAAGACTTTAATGCAAGGATGGGTAAATTACAAGGTTGCTTGGAGAACCTGTCAAAGGTTTTGACGTCCCTCCAGTACCTATTTCTGAATACAAGAAGAAACTCTAGAGACCAAATTACCAACAAAAGAGGAGTAACACTACATAGAATAATGTGGAGGAACAATATGCTGCTTTTAAATGGCCAGTTCGATACTGACCCTGAAGGAGAATACTCCTTTGCAGGAACAAAGGGCTCATCTCTAATTGATTATATGTGAGTTCATTTTAATCTATTCACTAGGAGCATGCATTTAAAATTAGTACCCAGAGCAGAAAGTGAACATAAGGCTTTGGAATTAGAAATTGGGCAAGGGGACATCATTACTGACAAATGAATCAAAGCTCCCAGAGTGATGTCTAAGAGAAGGGGTATTGAATGGAATCTAATAATGAGTGAAAATTTTATGGACCACCTAGAGAGTAGAGGGATACTGTCAAGATTAGCATTATTGGCCGACCAACCTATGGTCCCTTCATTAATTCATGAATTTAACTCCATTATAAATATGACAACCAACATAATAACAAAGGAGGTAGTTATAAAAGAACCAAAGGGTGAAAAATTGCACAATAAAGACTGTCAGGCTGCAAGAAAATTATTGAACAAAAAACTTTGAATCATAAAACAGTTTCCAAGTAAGAATAACAACAAATTAATGAACAAAGCTAGGAAAGAGTACAGGGAGACTCTAAATAGAAACAAGCAGGAATACACCAAACAACTATGGAAGGAACTCTACAATGCAGTTCTTAACAGGGACAATAAAACCCTATGGGACATTGTAAGCTCCAGAATGGGTCATTACTCTTGTATGAATACACATATTGAAGCAGATATCTGGGTAAAGCATTATAAGCTTTTGTTCAGCAGGAAAGACCCTGATTACCTCTCTGGGCTAACAGAATCTAAATATGATGGTAGGAAACAAAGCACAGATGCTGAAATTACACAATCGGAGCTAGAGGGGGCTCTCAATTCATTTCATAAAAGAAAAGCACCTGGGCCAGATGGGGTACCACTAGTTGCAATAGCCAGAACCAAATTATTCTGGATCCCTTTTCTACTCAAATTCTTCAATTATACGTAGAACATAGAAACATAGAAACATAGAATTTGACGGCAGATAAGGACTGCTTGGCCCACCTAGTCTGCCCATTTTCCTGCCTAACAGATACGCTGCAGATCCTAATTAACCAACAGCTTACTTCCTCCTACCCCCCACTAGGACTGTCTTATGTCTGTCCCATGCATTCTTGAATTCCCCCACTGTTCTTGACTCCACGACCACCTCAGGGAGGCTGTTCCATGCATCCACAACCCTCTCTGTGAAAAAATACTTCCTCACATTACCTCTGAGCCGTCCCCCCTCTATCTTCAAATTGTGCCCCCTTGTTCTTACACATATCTTTTTTTGAAAGATGCCACCCTCTTGGACTTTGTTGATTCCCTTGAGGTACTTGAAAGTTTCTATCATTTCCCCTCTCTCCATCCTTTCCTCAAGGGTATACATATTAAGCTCCTTTAGTCTTTCTTCATATGTCTTCTGGTGCAGACCCTGCACCATTTTGGTTGCCCTCCTCTGGACAGCCTCCACTCTGTCTATGTCTTTGCGGAGATGGGGTCTCCAGAACTAAACACAGTACTCCAGATGGGGTCTCACCAACTGTCTGTACAGAGGGATAACAACTTCCTGTTTTCTACTATTGATGCCTCTCCCTATGCATCCCAGTATCCCCCAGCCTTCCTTACTGCCTTCTCACATTGCTTGCCCACTTTTAGGTCATCTGATATAATTACCGCCAGGTCCCTTTCCATTTTTACTGTTGTCAGTATCTCACCCCCATTGTGTACTCTTGCCCTGGGTTTTTGTTTCCCAGGTGCATTACCTTACACTTCTTTGCATTGAATCTGAGCTGCCATACATTTGACCATTCCTCCAACCTTGCCAAGTCCCTTCTCATCCTTTCCACTCCATCTGGTGTATCAACCCTGTTGCAGATCTTTGTGTCATCTGCAAAGAGACATACTTTTCCTTCCAGTTCCTCTGCAATGTCACTTATAAAGACATTAAAAAGGACCTGTCCCAGTACTGAACCCTGCGGAACCCCGCTAGTAACCCTCCTTTCTTCACTGTGGACTCCATTTACTACTACCCTTTGCGTCCTGTTGTCTAGCCAATTTTGTTATGCAGGCTACCACTTTGGGATCCACTCCAAGGCTGGCTAACTTGTGTAATAATCTTTTGTGTGGGACTGTATCAAATGCCTTGCTAAAATCTAGGTAAGCCATGTCCACAGCCCCTCCCTGGTCTACTACTTTGGTCACCCAGTCAAAGAAATCTATTTGATTCATCTGACACGACCTTGCCATCATGAATCCATGCTGCCTTGGGTCCTGTGCCCCACTGGCCTCTAGGTACTCAACAATTCTTTCCTTCAGAAGTGATTCCATCATTTTCCCTACCACTGAGGTCAAACTAACTGGTCTGTAGTTTCCTGCCTCTGTCCTGCTCCCACTTTTGTGAAGGGAATCACCTCTGCCCTCCTCCAGTCCTCAGGTACCACCCCATCCTCCCATGATTTGTTAAAGAGAGTAGTCAGCGGTGTCATTAGTTCTACCCTTAGTTCTTTTAGAATTCTGGGATGAATCCCATCAGGCCCCATTGCTTTGTCCACCTTCAATTTTATTAGTTCTTTCAGAACCCTTTCTTCTGTAAATGGACTGGTATCGACCCCTGTCTTCAGAGTGTTTCTCTTGTTTGGTTTAGGTACCTCCCCCTCCTCTTCCTTTGTGAATACTGAACAGAAATATCCGTTCAGTATCCCTGCTTTTTCATTGTCACCCTCTACCCACATTCCCTCCCCTTTATTAAGCCTCAGTATCCCTCCTTTGGTCTTTCTTCACTCCCTAATGTACCTATAAAAGTTCTTATCCCCTTTCTTAACAGAGTTGTCTATCCTTTCCTCAGTTTGGGCCTTTGCTATTCTGACTGCCTTCTCAGGCCTATTTCTGCTTTAACTGATAAAGTTCTCGGTCCTTCTCCTTCTGTGTTTCCTTATATTTCCTGAATGCTATCCTTTTCTCCTTAACCTTCCCTGCCACCTCTTTTGAGAACCATAGCGGTTTTTTCCTTCATTGTGTTTTGTTGATTTGCTTTACACAAAGGCTTGTTGCCTCTGCGATGGCTGTTTTGATTACTCCCCATTGTTCCTGCACCCCTCCTTCTTGCCTGTTTGCTAGTGCTTTTCTGAGGCAGTCTCTCATTTCCAAAGTCAGCCCTCCTAAAGTCCAATACTTTTGCTTTTGTATGGCTTGATTGTATGGCTGTGTTATCGTGAACCACACTGTTTGGTGGTGGCTTTTCCCAGATGGCTACCCACTTCTAAATCTGAGATTCCTTCTCCATCCCCATTTGAGAGTACCAGGTCTAAGATTGCTCCTCAGTGGGTTCCAATACTAGCTGTCTGAGGCATGCCCCTGTAGGGCATCAAGAATGACCCTGCTCTTGGATGTGCCTGCAGCAAAGGTGCTCCAGTTAACATCTGGCATATTCAGGTCCCCATCAACAATATCTCCCCTTTTTCTGCCATTCTAAGGAAGCCTTCTATCATTTCCTTGTCCATTCCCTCCCCCTGAGATGGGGGTCTGTATACAACCCTCATGTGGATTGTGGTGCCATTTCCTGTCTCCAGGGTGACCCGGAGTGTCTCATCTGCTCCCTGTTTACTCTTTAGTTCTGTTGCTTTGATTCCTTCCTTTACATAAAGAGCTACTCCTCCTCCTCTTTTACCCTCCTTGTCCTTCCTGTAGATTGTGTATCCTGGTATGTTGACATCCCAGTCATGGTTCTCTGTGTACCATGTTTCTGTGACTGCCTCAATATCCAGGCAACCCTCTTCCATCAAGGCCACTAGTTCCAAGGAGCTTGTTACACAGACTACTGGTGTGGTATCATCACCTACACTTTTTGATGGCCTTACCTTTTAACCCCATTCCTGTCCTTACTGCCTTTGCTTTTTTACATTTACTTCTGTCCTGCTCCTAATGACTTCTCTACCTTGGTGTTTACCTCACTAATTACTGTTGTTTGTGGAGGCTGGGATTTCCTGCTCCTTTTCAGTGCCTCCTTGGCTGGATTTAAGTAGCGCCAATGAAGCATTTTAAACCTCTCACCTAGGATCCTGGTTCCCCCCTGGGCAGATGCAGACCATCACACCAGTATAGCTCTGCATCACTCCAGGTGGCTCCCCAGTCCCCAATGAAGTGAAAACCCTGAGCTTCACACCAGTTTTTCAACCATTCATTGAATTCCCTGATGAGGAGTACCCTAGCATCACCCTTGCCATAGACAGGCAGCACCTCCGAGAAGGTTACTGTATGTGTTACATGTCTAAGGCCCCTCCTCAACTCTACAAACTCCTCTTGCACTGCTCTGATCCCATTCCTAGCCAGGTCATTTGTCCCTAGGTGGACAATGACATCCAGCTCCCTCCCTCGTGCAGCTGCTCCCATGATCCTGAGGATTCGCTTCCTATCCCTCCAAGCCATGGCGCCAGGCAGGCACCTTACCTCCCTCTCCCCTTCCTCCCCCATTTGTACCACCCTAATGATTGAGTCCCCCACCAGGAGTTGTTTTCTTCCCCTGTGGGGTATCATGCCACCCTCCTGTGGGTCTCCTTTGTGAAGGTTCCCAGCATATCTGGAGATCAAGGGATATTCCCAAAAGCTGGAAACTAAATATTGTCATACCAATCTTTAAGAAAGGTGATAGAAAGGACCCGAGCAGCTACAGACCCATTAGCCCATTGGACTCCCTAGGAAAGATCTTTATTACAATTCTAAATAATAGATTGATGCTATGGGCAGAATCAAATAACATTCTAGATGAAGCCCAGGCAGGATTTCATAGAAACTACTATACAACAGACCAAGTTTATGTTTTAACTCACCTGATTCATAAATCCAGGATTATTAAAAAGCAAAAAATATATTGTACCTTTATAGATCTTAAAACCGCTTTTGACCGGGTTAACAGACCATTACTTTGGGAAAGACTTGGTGAACTGGGGCTTGATCTATCCCTACTGGAGATGATCAGACTCATTCATCAAGACAACTACACCAGTATCAGGTATGGAAACTCAGGGAAATTAATCACTTGTTTCACAAACAATATAGGGGTCAAACAAGGCTGTACACTGGCCCCACTATTGTTTAATCTCTATTTTGGTACCGTCCTGAAAGACTTGTATAATCCAGACTTCCATCTACCAAAAATAGGGACAAGAATGGTCCCGTGTCTGGCTTATGCAGATGAAGAAGCCAGAAGGGGAAGGAAGGAAACGTATTCAATTCAGTGCTTTAGAGTAACTGGTAATTGCTACTTTTCTTTTAAACTTAGATTGTGGGCTTTTAGTGACACTGTACTTTCTTTGTTGTCTTTACTTAGAATTGTTTTTGGGCTGTTGAAAATTTAAAACGTAGTGGTGGTGTAATTCTGTGTTGTCTTTAATTGCTGCAAATTTTATCTTGGCTTGTCTGACTGCCCTGTAGTTGGGTGAAGGGTGTTAATTGTCTGCCCTCTGACCTCAGCTCTGTGATAACTTGAGGTGGGTCTTAGTCAGAGTTGAGGTAGCAAGCAGAGTTTTATTTTCTCAGAAGAAGCCAGAAGGGGAAGGAAGGTAACATATTCAATTCAGTGCTTTAGAGTAACTGGTAATTGCTATTTTTCTTTTAAACTTATATTGTGGGCTTTTAGTGACACTGTACTTTCTTTGTTGTCTTTACTTAGAATTGTTTTTGGGCTGTTGAAAATTTAAAACGTATTGGTGGTGTAATTCTGTGCTGTCTTTAATTGCTGCAAAATTTTCAGCCCCTCCTCCCTCCCCCAGCTCTTAATTATATGTTAAATCTGTTAAATCTGATTGACGGAGCTAAACACAGGGTATAGTAAGGGTGTGAAGTAGGAGGGGCATAAGGGGAAGAAGCCCACCCTCAGCACGACAAGTGTTTTGACTCATGTATTTATTTATTGGTTTTTTTTTTAAAGAAAATTATCTGAGGAACAGTAGCAGGATTTTTAGGACAGTAAATTAATAAAAAGGGAACTAGGAGAGCTTCAGTAGCAGACAAGTAGTGGAATAGCAGTATAATTGCAGTATAATGTAGGGAGTGGTGCAATGCAGTGGCTGTGGGGCAGCCATATTCAGGCAGACCTTCTGGACACTGAGGTGCTGCCCTACCTGCATGCATCTCTCTGGACTGTGGGATGAGGTAGCCAGACTCAGAGTGGAAGTAAACTGGGTCAGGAGTACCATCACCCCTATCCAGAGACCACCCAGTCCAATGCAACTGCCTCAAAGGATGCCGAGAACGAGGAGCACTTGGATGACAGTGGGCTCAGGGAGGGTTAGAGCAGTCAGGCAGAGGCACATCCCAGATCCTATTCCACTCAAGAACTCATATGCCACACGGGCAAATGAGGACAACCAAATAAAGGTACCCACAGAAGTGGAAGAAAAGGATGTGGAGGTTAGCCAAGGAGGTGACCTCAGCGAGGAAAGCAGTGGACCCCAGAGGAGGAGGAAGCAAATCCTGGTGGGGGACTCCATCATAAGAGGGATCCAGCTAGGAACACAGGAGGGGGAGGGCAGGGAGGTGAGGTGCCTACCAGGTGCCATGGCATGGAGGGACAGACGGAAGATCCTGGGGATCACTGGGAAGGCAAGATGGGAGGGTGAACTGGATGTCATTATACACCTAGGTACTAATGACCTGGCAAATGGGGAGCCAAAGGAAGTTCAGGAAGAGTTTAGGAAATTGGGGAGGGGTCTCAAGCAAGTAGCTAATTCTGTCACTTTCTCAGAGGTACTACATGCGAGAGGCAAGGGAGAGCATAGGAGTGCATGCACCAGGAACTTTAACTCATGGTTGAAGAACTGGTGCTGTGAGTAAGGGTTTGGATTCATTGGTGACTGGGGACCCACCTGGAGGGATGGAGGTTTGTTCAAGCCTGATGGCCTGCATCCATCCTGGAGGGGAATCCAAACACTCAATGATAAGTTTAAATGCTACATTGACAAAGCATTTAAACTAGCAAAGGAGTGGCAGGCCAGCAAGGAGGTACCCTTGCTCACCCCCACAGCTAGCAGTGAACCAGTGAACCAGAGGAGGCTATCTCTTCAAAGCAGTGTTCAAAAGATGGAGATTAGTGCCCAAGAGGTGGATAGGCAGAAAAGGGGCAAAATTCAGCAGAAGGGCAGACAGCAAGGAGAACCAGGGATAAAGGACAACCAAGGAAGGGGCTGGAGTATAACAGCGAAACAGTCTAGGGAGGTCAAATCATGGAAACCCATGTGTGCAAATGCCAGGAGCCTTAGCAACAAGATGGAAGATCTGGAGGCTGTCATGGTGCAGTCAGACCTGGACATTGTGGCCATCACTGAAACCTGGTGTAATGATAACCATGACTGGGAGATGGCCATACCTGGCTACAACATATTCAGAAGAGACAGAGCAGGCAGGAAGGGAGGAGGAGTGGCACTGTATGTGAAAAATGACATAAGGGCCACAGAGATCCAGGAGGAACAAAATGGGGAGAGATACTGTGGGTTAAGCTGGAAAGGAAAATGGGGACAGCCATCCACACAGGTGTGGTCTATAGACCACCAGCCCAGGAGGAAGACACAGATAGGGAGCTTATGCTAGCTATCCAAAGGATGGCAGACAAGGGTGAGGTAGTACTGGTTGGAGACTTCAATATTCCAGATGTGGACTGGAGCATCCCAGCAGCAGCATCAACTAGGAGCAGATTTATCCTGGACTCCCTCCAGGGTGCCTTCCTCAAGCAACTGGTCATGGAACCAACTCAGCAGAAGCAATACTGGACCTTGTGCTCACAAACAGGGACAGTGTGATGGGTGTAACAGTGGGGAGCACCTGGGAACAGTGACCACCAGTCATTGTGGTTTGAAATCACAGAAAGAGCAGAACAAAACCACACAAAAACACGTATCCTGGATTTTAGGGGCAGACTTTGGGAAAATGGGGAGATACTTGAAATAGGCATTAAGGGAATGGGACAGGGATCAGGGTTGAGGAACAGTGGGCAGTATTTAAAATGGGGATTACAAGAACAACAGAATTTTGCATTAGCTTGGTTAGCAAGAGGAAAAGGAAGAGGAGACCATTATGGTTTTTCAAAGAGGTAGCAAAGAAAGTGAAAGCCAAAAAGATTGCATTCGGGCAATACAAAAAGACACAGGCAGAAGGGGATAGGGAGAAGTACCAGGAGAAGCAAAGGGAAGCAGGGAGGTCAGTAAGGGAAGCCAAAGCTCAGACAGAAGAACACATTGCAAAATCAGTGGGTAGAGGGGACAAAACCTTTTACAGGTACATAAGTGAAAAAAAAAAGACAAAGGGAGGGATAGTGAGACTGAAGGGGGAGGATGGGGGCTGCGTGGAGGATGACAACAGTAAAGCTGACATATTGAACAGGTATTTCTGCTCAGTCTTTACTGAGGAAGAGGAGGGTAATGGGTCTGAAGGGAGTACAAGGGGTGAGAATGGTGCAGAAGTGGACACAAGTCCCTTTACACCAGAAAGGGTCCTGAAGGAACTGGAAGTAATAAGAGTTGATAAAGCAATGGGGCCAGATGGGGTGCACCCCAGGGTCCTTAAAGAACTAAGAGAGGTGGTGGCTGAACCTCTGGCTATCCTGTTTAGCCGATCACTGGAAACAGGGGAGGTACCCAAAGACTGGAGGACAGCAGATGTAGTCCCCTTACACAAAAGCGGGAACAACGAGGAAGCAGGGAACTACAGACCAGTCAGCCTCACCTCAGTAGTGGGGAAGATCATGGAAGCACTACTGAAGGAGATATTGGTGGAACATCTGGTTGTCAATGGACTACAGGACCCAAGGCAGCATGGTTTCACCAGTGGGAGGTCATGTCAGACCAACCTCATTGAATTTTTTGACTGGGTGACTAGGGAGGTGGATCAGGGGAGGGCAGTGGACATGGCCTATCTGGACTTCAGCAAGGCCCTTGACACTGTGCCACATAGAAGACTACTACACAAACTGGGGAATATGGGTGTGGGCAGGACAGTAGTGTGGCAGGTAGGTAACTGGCTGGGTGGCAGGACACAGAGGGTGGTGATAAATGGCTGTCACTCCACAGAGGAAAGAGTGACCAGTGGGGTACCACAGGGATCAGTGCTGGGACTGGTCCTATTCAACATCTTCATCAGTGACATTACGCAGGACCTAGAAGGCAGACTTTCACTGTTCGCTGATGACACAAAGCTCTGTAACAGAGTAGACACACCAGAGGGTGTAGACAGAATGAGAAGGGACCTGCAGAAACCTGAAGAATGGTCAGGGGTTTGGCAGTTGAAATTCAATGCAAAGAAGTGCAAGATAATGCATATGGGGCACAAAAACCCTGGCACAATATATCAGTTGGGAGGTGAGGATATTGCATGCACCAAACAGGAAAGGGATCTTGGGGTTATCATCTCTGATGACCTCAAGGTAGGAAACAGTGTGACAAGGCAGCAGGTAAAGCAAATAGGATGCTGGGATGTATGGCAGGGCATCACCAGCAGGAAAAGGAGGTCATAATTCCACTATACAAGACACTAGTGAGGCCCCACCTGGAGTACAGCGTACAGTTCTGGAGACCATACCTACATAAGGACATAGACAGAGTAGAGAAGGTTCAGAGGAGGGCAACAAAGATGGTGCATGGATTGCATCACAAGTCCTATGAAGACAGGTTGAAGGAACTGAACATGTACTCCCTGGAGGAGAAGAGGGAGAGAAGGGATATGATAGAGACATACAAGTATCTCACAGGGAGGAACAGGGTGCAGGAATACACTATTTTTAAGCGAAAAAGATGTACCAGGACTACAGGGCATGGGATGAAGTTGGAGGGAGGACGATTCAGAGGAAACATGAGGAAGAATTTCTTCACAGAACTGGTGGTGGACAAGTGGAACACCCTGCCAGAGCAAGTGGTGGGGGCTGAAACAATCACAGGATTTAAGAATGCATGGGATAGACATAAAGGAATTCTGGAGGTCAGGGGTAAGGGGCAACAGACTTCTAGGAAAACATAAACTGAACTTACAAGCTCAAATGGGCAGACTGGGTGGGCCATGGGCCCTTATCTGCTGACACTGTCTATGTATCTATGTATCTATGACTTTGTACTTCTATCACTTAGTCATCTGGACATGTGCAGAAGCATTGGGAAAGTCGAGCTTGAATGTAAAAATGCTGATTTGTCGGTCAACCATGACAAAACTAAGGTTCTCGTGTTTGAGAGTAACAAGAGAGATTATAACTATTACATGAATTCCTCTAAGATTGAGGTGGTAAAAAATGTATGGTAAGCCAAACTGGATCATGGACTACTCATCTAAAAAGTATTTAAAGTAAGTTGGAAGGATTTTTTTTCAATTATATCAGCATTTTCATATAAATATGGGGGGGGGGGTGATCTGTAGATGGAATACTAAGAGTGGCAAGAGCTAAAATTAAAAGCCAAATACTCCATGGGGCTGAATTATGGGGACATGAACTAAAAGGGTCCATAGATTTTGGATTAAATAAATTTTATAAAAAGATACTGGGCCTCCCAAACAGTGACCCTTCTGCTTTGGCTAGGGCTGAGATTGAAGAGTTATCCTTAGAGTGTGCTTGTGTGCAGAGGCAAATAAACTACTGGATCAAGACATTCAGAATGCCCCTGACAGATTTCCATGATTGTGTTTGGAAGAGGCAATTCTTTACCCTCATTCTAACAATACTTTCCTGAGTATGAAGGTCCGGCAAGAACTCATCAAACCATATGGGCTTTTACACTTAGTCACTGATTGTTTAAAGCTTCCCATTGACTACATCAAAATAACAATAAACAACAAAATAAAGGATAACTTTGTCCAAAAAGACTTAGAGGCCTGCCAATTATCCAAAGCATGTCCATGGATATCAAAAAACAAAAGAGAACACAAATTTGAATGATACCTCTATACCTTACACTTCCCTCAGGAGAGGACCCTTTTTACCAGATTCCATTTTGAGGTATTTGATAGCAACAAAAAAAATGGATTATATCAAAGGGAAAAAAATAAGGAACATAGGTGTAAGTGTGGCTTGGGAGAAGATAACCTAATGCACCTAGTGATCTTATGCCCCCTTTAAGAGAAATATAGGTCCATTTGGCTGGGCAATATACTGAAATCACAATCCTACCAGCCAATGCAATTACTGATATATCTATTTACAACAGCTGATCCTGTAATTCTGAGCAACATGGTCTCTTTCCTTAAAATAATTAACTAGAGAAGGTTTCATCTGACTGGATAAATTTAAACTGATTATTAAAAGGGCTTATCACAGAGAAAAAAAAAACATAGATATACTATCAACAAGTCCTAGCCAAAACTGCTTGATGTTCACACATGATTAATCCATGAATGTTAGTAAAAGCACTATCTGGTGCAATTTAATGAACATTACCTGTTTGTATAAACTTTCTTTTAGAATAATCAGGCGCCAACTAATTTTGGGGCCACTACTGTACTTCAAAGGTTAACTTCTTTCTGTGGATTTTGCACATTTTAAATGACTTTATTACCCAGATTATTACAAGATCATAGTTACTTTTATGAAACAAGCTATTAGTATTTTAATATGTAATAAGCTTCTATGTTATTCTGTAAGCAGAATACTTTTATTACTTGTTTTTTTTTACTTATTTATTTGTAATGGCAATTATGCCGATCAATAAACTTGAACTTGAGACTCTGGTAACAGATGATATAGAGAGTCAGAAGATAGAGAGGAAGAAGAAGAAACAAGGGAACATGGAAGAATATATGATATTTTTCCCAAGGATAGACGGGGAAGAATGGAGGGGAAAATGGGTACTGGTGGGATAACCTTTTGAAGGAGATTAGAGTGGCCTTCCGATGAGTGGAATTAAAACTGGAAAGTGTTTACAACAAAGTGAAAGATTTAAAAGATGAAATAAAGGAGATAAACAGTAGAGTAACACAGCTAGAAGAAAGACTGTGAAATGTAGAAGACACAGTACCAACAGTAAAAATGGAAGTGGATGTCTAAAAACAGGAATTACAAGAAATGAGGGGGAAAATTATTGATTTTGAATGGAGATCAAGAAGAAATTATCTAAACCTCCTGGGAATTATTGATGGTACAGAAATGATGGATATGATTACATCTGGTGTGAAATGGTTAACGAAATTAATGGATAGAAAATACCTGGAAATGAAACAGAATTACACATAGCCACCATGCGCCAACAAGACCAAATTTTAATTTTAAACACCCAAGAATTACATATGTAAAATTTTTCAAATACCAAAATAGAGAACTGGTATTACAGGCAGCAAGAAGAAAAAGACCAGTTGTGATAGATAACAAAGAAATACTCATTTTTCCAGATCTGTGCTCAGAAATGCAGAAAAAGATAAATGCATACAAAGAAATAACAAATAACAAATAAAGAATCATGAGATAAGCAAATTCCACTTTCCCATCCCATGTCTACAATGTTAAAGACAATAAATAGAGGTAATGCGCATACAGTGAACTCTCCAAAAGAAGCAGAAAAGTATGTATATGAAATTCTGGAACTGAGACCCAACTCACAGAACTGATATGACAATCTTCCATAAAAGAAGATGGAATGACTCAATAATAAATAAATGGAAGCAAGACAAAATAAAAAAAATAGGGAGGAAAAGGATGGGAAGTGGGAAAGAAGGTATGAAAAACAAATTAATAGAGCAAGGGTTTGGTAGAGGAGCATTGCTGCAGACAGAGAAGAAAAGGCTTCATCTTGAGTATTGCAAAAGAATATAGGGTCTACATGGTTGCAAACCCAAGGGAAGATAAAGGGACGGGTTGGGGGGTATATGTTAATGGGATAATACAAGGGGATGGAAGGATAGTAGAAAGGGAAGTTAAGTGTTTAGAAGCTCTTATGAAATTAAAAGATGGTAAAGTTGTTCAATTTAGTAAGATTAGGAGAAGATAGGAGGCGAACAAAAAGGAGGATGAATATTAAAGAAATTAATTAAAATGAGCCTAAATATAATGTCCTGGAACTTGAACGGTATCAATAACTCTATTAAGAGGAAAAAAAAATATTTGCATATATAAAAAAAACACAAAGCAGATTGCCTGTCATTACAAGAAACGCATCTTAAAGGAAGTGGAGTATAAGAAATTCTGTTAATATTGGAGAGGAAAAGTGGTGAAATCAAAATCTAACAGGAAATCTAAAGGCACTGCAAAAATATTTAAGGATAAGAAAGCCAACATTCAGCAATATGTAATAGATGAGCAAGATAGATATGTTGGTTCCACATCAACTCCACTAAAAATAATGCAACATGGTAAAAAACAGAGTTCGCAAAACCCTACAAGTTAAAACTACACCTCTCAAAAACGGTTAAAACATAAACAGGAAAAAGCAAAAACCTTGCACCCTAGCCCCCCAAACATTAGCTCACTCTATGGCAGTAAAAGAATAAACATAAAGAAATCACATCAGTCAGAAGAAACAAACCTTTAATGGAGATCGATAACAGTCCACACAACCAATCAACCACATTTGAGAGTACGTCTTTTACCAAACATAAAACTACATAACTAACCTAAATGATTCAACAGAAAATAAGTGCATCAGTAAATTAAATGGATCAATCTCATGCCATACATTAATACATACAATAACTCGACTAAATGACTCATCACAAAATCAGCACAAACCTCGTTCCACACACTAATACATTAAATAACTAGAGATGTGCGAATTCGGAAAATTATGCCTCGCGTAATATTTTGCATAATGTATGCATTATGTGAAATATTTTGCATGGTCATAAAGTTTTTTCGCCCCTGTAACAGCTTTCATGCAAAAGGCGTAATTACGTCAAAATTTCACCAGTTTCAGCCACGGGGGAATAATTTTGCCATTACGCCTTGATTACACTGGTGTTTTGTGATTACACCGCCAAAATTGCGGTGCATTCTGCGTAGATATGCAAAATCTCATATTCATATTAGACGTATGCACGGTGTTTCCTGCACATTGTATTGTCTGTTAATTCGGAGAGGAGTTCAGTGTGGTGTATCACAGCCAATAAACCCTTCAAAAATATTTTTTTTTTTCAGAGTGAATTGCTCACAAAATTGAAAGTTTAGTTCCTAGTGCTGCTTGTGAACATTTCTTTGTTTTTGTATCTTTTGGGAATAGTTAGTTAAACTTAGTTATTGTTTCAGGTTTCTCTGTGTCTATGAGGGAGGGAGGGAGTGAGTTGGGGAGGGTCGACTGTGTGGTTTATGTAAGTAGAGCAGGCTAGTTCCTAAGATTTTACATATTTCTCAAGTTGTGAGCTAGTTTCTGTCATTTCTGTCTGAAGATTTGTAGTTTGTGTGCTACTTATTTGTTATAGTTTTCTTATATATTGACTGTTTATTGGGTCACTTTATCTGAACCGTTACTACATTCTTCTGACTGAGTAGTTCTGTTCCTGTTTCCCATCCCTTTGCTGAATCACTTTTGTGATCTATTTTCTTTTGAAAGTATTCATGTACAGTGATCTGACCACTTGACTTGTCCATGTCAAGGTACACTGCATTGTTGAACTGGTCATAGAAATTAAAATTGTGATCTAGCGCCTGCAGCGTTCCTGTTGAATTTGCTTACCAAACCCTTTCCTCCCTATTACACCACTGATTTTTGCTACCTGACCTAGGCGGCTACTATATGAAAAATGAACATGACTGCCAAGAGAAGTTCAGTAAATGTGCTAGGGTGGGAGGTGGCTCAAAGAAGTCTTATGGAAAACGCACTCCTATTTGTGAATCTGTGGCCTCTGCCACTGCTGCTGTGGCAGACAGTAGCAACAAAATTGAAGTTAGAAGTGGCTTGAAGTCTGTGACTCATTTTTCACTGTCCAGGCTGTAGCTAGTATGCACGTTGGGGATAATGCTGGGAATAAGGGAGACATTCACACCAGTGAAGGCACAGAGGTCCAGGGAAGGTCGAAAAAGTTGTTAGTGTGACTGATGTTCCTGCTCCAGGAAGAGCTGATGGTGGTGAGGGTGACAGTTTCCAGCTTCAGTGTGTTTCTCCAGGAGAAGGAGATAAGGAAAGTCATCCCCCCCAGTGAGGAGATGTCAGAGAAGGGAAAAGTTTGTCTGGCACTAGCAGTAGCCAGTGGTAGGGATGATGATGAGGAGAATATAATATGTTTTGGTGATGATGATGATGAGGTGTTGGATCCTCTGTGGAAGCCAGAAGTGAAAAAGAAGAAGGGTGATTAAGATGTAGTCCATTTGGATGATGACAAGACTGAGGGTGAGGATATCAGGAAGCCTACAGCAAGCAGTCCAGCCACCCCACCTCCCAAATGTAGCATGGTGGATATCATGCAAGTGGCACAAAAAGCAAAAATGTCCACATCTTTGGCTAAGCTGTCCAA
Organism: Neoceratodus forsteri; assembly: GCA_016271365.2. Classification (NCBI taxonomy): domain Eukaryota; kingdom Metazoa; phylum Chordata; order Ceratodontiformes; family Ceratodontidae; genus Neoceratodus; species Neoceratodus forsteri. Next base: position 627,928,312 of record CM057452.1, on the reverse strand, counting down.
GTCTGAGTCCCATCATGTCAAATAGAGAGTTGCAAAGTCCCTAGTTTGGGATTTTTTTCATGCTTAATGCAGCTAATGACACCATGGCGATCTGTCAGCTGTGTCAAGCAAGTCTAAATCATGGAAAAAGGGCAGCCACTAAGGCACCAGTGGACAGCACGCTCACTTGTAATACAAGCACCCATTGCACTGGTATCAACACCAGAAAGTTACCATAGCTGTTGGCAGTGGCAGAACTTCCCTTGTCAATTGTAATGTTAGTGACAGCAGTGCAAAAGAGCAGGGGAGGGGAGGACTGAGTGAGTCAGTGGAGGAGGAGTGTGAGGAATAATTTTCTCTTCCAAGAAGTGGACATAGTAGTAGTGGAGCTGCCACTTCCTCGAGTCATAAAAATACACCATCAGGCCCCAAATCCTGCAAAATAACCAGTTTCATACATGCTGCACATTCTAGGCCTCAAGAGTCACCTGGTACCCCAGCAAGAACAGCATTTGTTGCACAAGTAAAGCATTTTTCTTGACGCGCTGCCAAGATGCAGCCCACATTGAGGAGTGTGTTTCAGCGGCACTCAAAGTACCCCCAAATCATGCTGCTGCACATGAGCTGAACGCAGCCACTGCTGAAATGCTCGCCATTGTCCTGTTGCCCTTTTCCTTTGTGGAGAAAGCAGGATTCCACCATTTGATGGCCCGTGCCTGTCCCAAATGGCAAGTGCCATCGTGATCGTATTTCTCCAAACTTGCCATGACTGAACTCTACAGCAGAGTTTCAGAGTCTGTCCTACATGCCATGAAGCATTCTTCCTCCAAATATATCCACCTTAGCATGGATATGTGGACAAGTGAGCAGAGAGTGGGCAGCTCATTTCTGTGCATAACAGCACACTGGGCACAGGTACCTGGGGTGGTTGTTGATTTGGGCCCTTGCAAAAAGTGCATAAAGCAAAATTGTGGTGGTAGCAACACACCTGGTATTCGACAGAATGCAACCATAACTATGCAAAGTGCTACAGGGTCTCATACTGGTGATAAAATGCTGAATATGCTGCTAAATAACATTGATGAGTGGATAAACGCACAGTCACTCACAACGGGGTTTATTGCCAGTGATGATGGCTCCAGTGTTGTTAAGTGCATTAGTGATGGTGTTTTTTTCAGGGTTCCCTGTCTGGCTCACTGCCTTAATCTAGTCGTGCAGCAATTTCTGAACCAGGATGAAATAAAAGAAACTGCGTCTGTCACCAGATGCATCTGTGTTCACTTTTTCCATTCTGCAAAGGCCCATGACCATCTGCATGAGCAGCAGTGTACTAACCATCTGACTCAGCACTGTATGAAGCTTGATGTTGTTACCAGGTGGACCTCCATGCTGTACTTACTGGACCAGCTTAATGAGCAGTATAAGGCAGTTTCAGATTACCTACTGCTGCACACCACCAGGGACAATGCTGGAATGTCCATCACCCTAACAATGGAGCAGTGAAGACAAATGGATGGCATAATATGCATTCTGTGTCCATTTGAACATGCAACACAGGCTGTGAGTGGGGAGACTGCCTGTATAAGTCAGTCAATACCCCTGTTACATGTGCTGTGGCAGACACTGGTAAATGTTCATCACCAGATGGAGCAAAGTGATGATCAGAGTTCTGTTCATGCAATGGGTCAAATGATCCATATACTGGACAGCAATACACATATCTATGGTATTATGCAGTCTAATGAATTTGCTGTTGCTACCATGCTGGATCCATGGTGCAAACGCGGCTTGACTGCCATGATTGAAGGGGGTTGTGTGCGCATGGAGAAATTGACCAATTGCCTTGTCAGACGGGTATATGGGGCACAGATGAAAAATGCAGACATGCAAAAGGCACATAAAGATACACTAGGTCATGGTGTTGCTTCCATTGCCACCACCAGTAAATCATCAGAGGCCACCAAATTGGACAAAATCTTAAAGTAGCAGCACAGCATGGCAGATAATCCCATTTGGGATGCTCTGTGCCATGTGGGCATTGAAGAAATTGAAGAGAAGGAGGAGGAGCATGATGAGGCAGCAGGACTCCAGGGCAGCACAATGTATGGTGGATGCCTACATGGGAGACACCAAGCATCTTGGCATCAGTGATGAGCCATTGGTGTACTGGAGCAGCAAAGTGAGTGAATGGCCTGCACTGGCATCTTTTGCTTTTAAATACCATAGCTGCCCACCATTCAGTATCAGTGTGGAACATGTGTTCAGTTCTGCTGGGGCCATTGTGCGTGACTGTAGGACAAATCTGTCACCAAAGAATGTTTCCAGCCTAACATTTATAAAAATGAATGAGGCTCACATTCCCCATAACACAATTATTTCGATGGTGTTGCCCCCCAAGAAGTGTGTCTCTGGGACGATGATGACAACAAAGATGTCCAGAGTGGTAAGGCCTCTACTAGCAGGGACAGGGAGCTAGATGAAGCTGCCTGTGATGGTATCTGGTATAGGCATCTCCCCCACAACACCACCCATGCTGTCCAGGATTATGGTCAGGTCGTCATCGGTGTCGGACCCCGTCCTGATCTTCGTCTCCCCCAGAGGACACCGAGACTGACATCCTGTAGAAACACATCCAGGGCCTCGTCTGACCCCATGACCAGGACATCTGGCTGGACAGTGGTAGTGTGCTGCAACTGATCAGGTTCCCAGATGCCCATGGAGTTGGATGGCTGGTCCTCCAGGGCTGGGCCTGCCTCCACAGTTGCTGCTGGTGCCCCATCTTCTGCATGCAGGCGTGCTGGTGCTGAAAGAGAAAACAGATGAGTCAGTGATGCAAGGCCCCCATTGCCCCCCAAGTATCCCTACCCCCTCAACACTGCCACTGCATGCTGTGCATGCCTGACATACATACCATGTAGTGATGGGCTGCCACCCATCTGGAATCCTCCACCTGGCACACCCTCCAGAGTGCTTCAGTGCATGATGGCTGCCACCAATTCCTCCTGTGCCATGAGCTGTGGCACATCAGCAGGCCCCCTTCAGGTGGTTTTCTGGGCTACATGGATGGCCGCCACCTTCTCTTTGATGCACCGCTTATCGGTGCCCACTTTCTTGTGGCACTCTTGCACTGACCTCTGGTGGCTGCTTTGCTGGTTGACACATGCCACCACCTCCTCCAAGGCCCCAGCCCTGGCCTGTGGTGTGCCCGTGGCACCACTCAACAGTGGCTCCCTGTCAAGGTAGACCTCAAACAGGGCCTCTACCTCTGCCTTTGTGAAACTGGACCTGTGTTTGTGAACAGGCCCACACTCTTCACCCTCCTCACGTTCTGACATGTTGCTACCTGTGGACATGGACAGCACAGTGTGTCAGTGTCAGCAGCACCCTACTCTGTTCCCCCTGCTGTGCTGGCTGGGCTCAGTGTGCCCCAGCAGCATGTGCAACTTACCTCACATGATTGCAATACCGGTCCATGGCCTGTGCCTGTCAGTGGTGCTTTTATAACTCAATGCATGCAAATGAGCATTGGCACAATGGTAATGACATGCTAATTTCCCCAGTGCACCGCACATTGGATGATGAGCTCATTAGCATGTGACAGCTGAATATCATGAGTTTGCTCTGAGAAAAATGAGATTGCTCTGGAGCAAGTCGCGGTGGAATGCCCAGGCATACACACTGCGCAGGACCACAGTGCGCGTGCACCAGTCAGTGTTCTGCCTATTGTGCACTGTATGCCCACTGTGCAATAGGGACCTTGGTGCACGGTGCACCGTGCCTGACCCCTGGTGTGACCCCTGACCCCTTGTCACTTCCCTGCCACGTGCCAGTCTGGCCATGCCGATGTTGCACATCTCCAGCATTGCACAATGGGTAGACACAGCCCTTGTATCCTCGAAGCATGCATCTGGTGCATGTTGTGTACATGTGCACCTCCGACTGCCATTTTGCTTCCCCACATTGTAGCTGGCACTATGGCACTGCATGATGTTCAGTGGGCAAGGAACTGGTCACAGGTGGAGCTTGTGAATCTGGTGGCATGTGTACAGTCACACACCACACAGCTATTTAGCCAGGTGCTCCTGCAGCAGCCAAGGGCTGATGTCTGGTAGGGGATTGCTGCCAGACTGTAGCAATGCACTGGGGTGGCAAGGACTAGAAGCAATGCTGCCACAGGTATGGGGACCTTGTGTGGTGAGACCCAGAGCATCTGTGATGACTACAGGCATGTGTCCAGTGAGGGGCCATGCCATGGCTAGGTAAGTCATCTCATTCTGCATGTGTGCCCTAGTACTGAACTGTGGTATTGGCTAGGCTACCTGGCATGCCCTGCAGAGGGATACACTGTCATCATGTATATTGTGGAGTGGCATTGCCAGCCGCAACTTGCATTGTTATACAGCCGTGTGGGATGTGTCGGGCAGGGGCACACCCTGTGCATAGAGGTGGGGGTGGTGGGCACATTCTGTGGATGATTCCTGATGTGTACCTGTCTTTGTTCCATTCCCTGGACTTGAGGATCAATGCTATGCAAGGGCAGCAGGAGCAGCGGGAGCAGTGAAGCAGGCTGCAGCAGGCCACAGAGGTGGTGCAGGAGCAGGATCAGCACCAGTGGGGCCGCAGAAGGCAGGTAGGCACTGTTTTGGTCCTGTGCATTTTACAAGGGGGGTCAGTGGGGGAGTGGATGCAGGCATGGCCACGTGTGCTGTGTACCATGGCAGCTGTGTGTGTCGCACTGTGCATGGTGCATGCCACTGTGGAGTAGCCATTGCGCACGTATGCCATCTGTTGGTGGGGTGGGTGTGCGCCTGGCTGACACAGGTGTTGCTGTGGTGCTGCTGGTGCACTGTACCATGTGACTGTCATTGCGCAGTCGGGTGGTCACTGAGCAGCAGTGACCACCTTTGTGCACTGTCATGGTGTGCTGAGTTGCTGGCAGGCATTGGCCCACCCTTTGTGGGTGGCCTGGGCGGCCACTCCAGATGTGTGTGTTCCCACTGCCCATTGTGCACAGTGGGTGGGCTTGGTACCTTGGGACATTGCACTGATCACCTGTCCTGTTCCTTGTCATAGATGTCCAGCAAAGGAGGCAGATGCCATTGTACTACAGGCTGCTCTGCTAATTGATACTAATAATGTCCACCACCATGGAGGCAGTCATGCAGGTGCACCGACTGTTGCTGGCAGACCGGAGGCTGAGAGGGCACCAAGGAGTGGCAGGTCATGGCTGCCGTTAGTTTATGCCCCAGCATTCCCCGGTTTCTCCTGCTGTACCTCCCCATCTGTCCCCCTTCCCACTGTACAGTCACTATTCCCTGTTCCCTTCCCTTGCTTTCCTACCCTTTCCCACCCTCTTGTTCATGTAAATAGTTTTCTTGTTAAATATATATTTTTTGACATACCTGCCTGTGTCGTTGTCTGCTGCAGGTGGCGTGAGGAGCCATGCTGTGGTGGTGTGGTGTTTGTCCTTGTGGTGTGCATGTGTTGGTGCATGTGTTATGCATCTGTGGTTCACTGCTGTGTGCTGTGGTGTGTCCCACTGTGGTGGTGTCCTGCCCCTTGGTCAGTGGCTGTGCCTTGGGGTGCCCATGAGGCAGCTGTCAAGGGTGTGTGGCATGTGTGTGCTTGGCTGCATGGTCCTGGGTGTGGCTTTCTGGGGTCTGGGAGGGTGAGGACATGTCCTGTTGCATGTGGGGGTGGACTCCATTGGTGTTCCTCCATTGGCCATTGGTGCCACCTGTTGCCTGCTATCTGTGCCACTGCTGTGTTCCAATGTGGGATGTCTGGGTGCCTGTGTGCATGCCCTGCTGGTAGTGGCCACCTGTGGTCTGACACCTTGCTTTCCTGGCATTGTCCCTGGGTCTGTTCCTGTGCCATGGCTCCCTCTATTGCTCTGCTGCTCTGCTCCCACAGTTGCCTGGGCATCTCTTTCTGCACCATGGTGCAGGTCTGTTTGCACCATGGCAGAAATCTGTGCCATGATGCATCTCTGTATATTCAGCTGGAGATGCGCTGGCTGGATTTGGCAGCATTGCAGCCTGCAGATATGGCACTCAAGCAAAATATGGCTTATTGATTTTGCTGTGCTGGACTTGCACAGGCCTTTGGTGCATTTCGAATATCTGGCCCATGATGTGAAAGAAAGAGAAAAGGGAGGGAGCATAAACATTGCATAGCACACAAAATACTGGACAAAAACAAATGAAAAGATATTGAAGAAGAGGACAGAAAAAAATGTGTATATATATCTATATATATATATAGATATATATATATATATATATATATATATATATATATATATATATATATTTGTTATTTTAGAGGGTGCAGATGAGGGAAGAGTGACAGTAACAAAGCAAGGACAAGAGAAAGAAAGGAAAAAAAAGGTTGTTGCCACTGCAGTGCTGACTGGTCTGGAGGCTGACCATTACACTGCAGCAGCACGAGGTACACTTTCTGCCATGCCACCACTACCACCACCACCACCACCACACAGCTCCTTCAGAAGCTCAAACATTTTGTCTTGCTCCTGAAGGAGTTTCCTGAGGTCCCCCCCGACTTTCTCTCAGAAATCATTGAACTGACTGCACAGAGCTCCCACCTCTCTGCGCAGTGCTCTCAGGTCTTCATCACTCACTGCTGCCGGTGCTAGGGTGGCTGCAGGCTGTGCTGGGTCCCCACCATGAACCCAGTGATGTCTCTGTCTCTGGGGTGAGGGTGATGGGGGCTCTGCACCTGTCTCCTGCTGCTGCTGCTGCTGCCACTGCCTTCTGCAGCACCTATGCCCAGCACTGGCCCCTGCTTTCATCTGGCCCCCTTAACCTTCTACCAGATCAGCAGCAGCCCAGGCCCCTCTACCTGCTGCAACCTCCTTTTGTTTTTGAAGCCAATCTGCAGCATGGTGGTGGTGCTGCAGATGGCTCCTTTAGCCACCAGTCCCAAAATGACCACTGGTCTTGCCCCTTCTCACTGATCTGCCACACAAGCTGCAGATCACAATGGAGTTGTCATTTTGGGGTTTTCCTAAAAATAAAAACAACACACAGCAGATGATCCTGTCTGTGGGGGAAGGGGTGAACAGCTGATGTCCCATGGTCAATGGGCACATCATGCTTCTGCTTGGAGGTGGCAGGGGCACATTCTCCAGCTGGGGGGGAAGGCATCTGGAGGTGCCTGCTGCAGCTGCCTGGGGTGGGGGACACAGGAGTATCCTGCTGCTGCTGGGACAGGGCATGGGGCTCATACTGCTACTAGGGAGTGGGAACTACATTCTTCTGCTGGGGTGTGGTAGGTACATGCTCCTGATGCTGTTCAGGAGGGCACAGACATAAAGTCCCTCCTATTAATATGGATACTGGGTGGGGGTGATTCAGCTGCCTTCTTCCCAGTCCCACTAGTCTCCATATTTCTATCTCCTTCTCCTCCCCCAAATAAAGGAAAAAAGGAAAGGGGAGTTTTACACACACACACACACACAGAATACAAAAGATAGATAACTACAAAAATGAGGAAAAAACACTAACTGAAAATATTAACTTTTTAAACTAATAGGGAACAGAGATCAGAAATCAAATAAGCTGCAAATGCAAACACACACACACACACTCCACTAATTTTTCACTCAAGTAAGTTAGAGCTCTCCTGCAGTCTCTCTCATCTCCTACTTCCCAGCTGAAACAGCTCTAAAGGATGTAGATTTAGTCTGGCTTCCTGCCTAAGTGCAGTCACCCATGTGACCAGCAGTCTGCTAGAGACAAAGTCATGTGATAAGCTTGTTTTCCCAATTTCTCCTGATACTTACATTAGGGAGTAATTTGCAAACAAAAGGAGTAATTGGAAGCATAATTTCGAAAGCAAAATTTTGCCTGTGTGGCAAAATTACTGTATACAAAATGACATGCATGGTGAAATTGGTGATTTTGCCAGAATTTTGCCGGTGTCACAAAATTTTGTTGCATCTCTATAAATAACTCAACTAAATGACTCAACACAAAACTAGCACAAACCTTGTGCCATAAAGCTGACTACTAAATGATCAGGATTCTGACACTGCAAGGTTCAGGCACCTCCTCAATATGTGCTCTCACACAAGCACTAATTTCCATGTCTCACTCCTCCATCTTTAGAGCTTTTGACTATGCTCTGTTGACTACACTCCTATTGTCCCTGCAGACCTGATATGATACCAGACATGTTATATGTAACATAATAATAGAGGGCACTAGATACACAATAGCAAATATATGTGGTCCAAATGAAATTGATTGTCAATGTTTTAGTAACTTTTTTATAAAGTTTTCAGAATTCCCAGAACCCTATATAGCATGAGGGGACTACAGTATATTCTGAATCCCAGACAAGGCAGGACACGCTCCCATTCAACCCTATCAAAATTTGCTAAGGTTATTTTGGACAATATGGAACCCTTAGGATTAAGAGGTCTTTGAAGATTTAAGAATGAAAATATATATCACCATTCTTTTTAATCAAATAGGCATGACACTTATTCAAGAATAGACTGGATTATGGGTACATTTATGCTAATGAATACTATAGAATACATAGTATATGATGGCATCACTATAACAGACCGTGCACCTGTAAAATGCCAGCTAAAGATAGGAAAAAAATAAGAAATTGGATGATAGATTTAAGACTGACACAAGATCCATAATTTAAATAATATATCAAATAAGAATTGGAGTTTGTTGAGAAATTTAATGGAATATCAGAACCATATATAAATATTATACGGGAAATAAGAAAAGTGGTCCTAGCAGATGTATTATTAAATATACAGGCAAAAAAGTAAAGAAAGGATAGTTAAAATGGATTAACTGGAGAAATAAATAAAAAGGGCAGAACAAAAACATACACATACAGGTCATGAAACTGATGAAGAAAGATTAATACATTTGAAACTACAATATAATATAATTATAAATGAAAAAAACCCCATAAAGGTTAATCATGAAAACAAAACCAAAATATTACTTTGATACAGATAAAAAAAGTAAAATCCTTGCATAGCAACTGCAAAAAATTAAAAATGGATAGAATGATAAAAGAAATTGAAACAGAACAAGGGATAGTAACTGATCCAGTGAGGATTAATGAGGAATTTAGAAATTACTATGCTAAACTATATGAATCAGAGATTAATAAAATAACAGCTAAGGAACTTGAGAATATAACTATTCCAGAAATATCAGAATCAGATACAGAAATGTTAAATAAAAACATTACAGAAGTAGAGGTGGAGAGAAGTATTAGAAAAATGAAAAAAAGGAAAGTGACCAGAACTTAACGGCTTCCCAGTTGAATTCTATCAGGCATTAATAAAAGAATATACACTTTTACTGATTAAACTATTCAACTCCTTTATACAACAAAATTAAATTCCAGAAGAGTTTTGAGAAGCTAATATTATTGTACTAGAAAAGAGGGTAAAAATCTCAAATTTTGTACATCATACCAGCCAGTCTCACTTTTAAATACAGATTACAAAATAGTCACACAAATTTTGGCCTTTCGAATAGGACATTTATTACCTACAGTCTTCCAGAAAGATCAAACAGGATTTGTGAAGAATAGAAGAAGCTACAATAGTATTAGAAATGCAATAAATGTAGTACTCCTAAGCAAAGAGACAGAAGCAGTCTTACTGGCACTACACACTGAAAAAAACATTTGATAGGGTTGAATTGGAGTACCTTTTTCACGTCTTATAGAAAGCAAATATGGGGGACAAATATGTTGAATGGATTAAACTGATATGTCTTAACTCTAGAGCAGCAGTACTTGAAAACCAAGAAATATCCCAGAAATTTAACTTGAGTAAGTGCACGAGACAGGGTTTTACTCTCTCCCTGTTACTGTTTGCAGTGGCAATAGAGCCATTAGAAATTCAAATAAGAGAACATAAGGACATTACAGGAATCAGAAACAGCTCTTATCAAATTAAGATCTCACTACATGCAAATTATATCATACTGTACATTGCTAATCCAGAGGTAGTCATAGTAAAAATAATGACAATTATTACAACATTTTATAAAATTTCAGGATACCATATAAATTGGACAAAATCAGAACTACTTAACATTATCCCTAAACAAAAATCTAAATAAGGAGATAAGATCACCAGTTAAAATAACTAGTGAACTAAAATATTTAGTAACAACATTAACAAACAACATTAACACAATTATGGATATAAACCAGAATTTATTAATACAGAATACAAGATAAGATTTATGGAAGTGGGAAAATCTACCATTATTATTCATAGTGAGAGAACAGGTTATTAAAATGAATATCCTCCCAAGACTGCTATATGTATTTCAGTTATTAGCATTGCTCCAAAATAAAAAAAAAAGATGAATTAGATACAATAATACAGAATGTTTTGTAATGAAAGGAGAAAAACAAGATTAACTCTCAACAAACTGAATGCCAACTATAATCAGATAGGTCTCAGATGCCCTCATTTTAAATACTAGCATAAAGATAACAAATCATATGATAAAAATATGGTCGATTAAAATAAATCATATGATTAAAACATGTCAATCATTGCGTATCAGTATAAAAGGAAAAGGGACATAAACAAAGTGGATAACACATGTATGCTGGAAAAAATAAGGGCTTGGCAAAACTATCATACAACCACAAAAAGAAACAAAAGACAGTTAATGGTATACTCAGGCCAGACTCCTGGTGCAGATCAGGGTGGCCATTCCAAAAGGTAGAAACATCAAGCAGGAAACTGCACTCATCAACACAAATGCCAGCAGTCTTAAGGATTAGGTATCCATACTGTAATATTTTATTGACACAAAGGTGGCTGAAAAAAAAACTCCACAAAAGAAAACCTAAGGGTTAATATACACTGCTCAATCAGACTACAGGTTGAAGGTAAGGGGAAATCTATAGAAACCTACAATCCATGGAGATCAAAAGGAATTACACAACTAGAAGACCTTTCTAATGGAAATAAATTTGCTACCTTTCAAGAATTGAAGAGGAATTTCATTTAATTGACAAAGAGTGCTGTGCATACTTAAGGATAAAATCCCACCTTACCAAAATATTAGGCAAGAACATACAAAAACCAAATATTACATCAGTACAAGAATTAATAATGAAAAGAAAAACAAAAATAATATCAAAACAATCTATAACAAAATAATGGAAATGAATTTATGGGAATTAGAGAAGTTAAAGAGTAGCAGGGAAAAAAAAACTAGGATATACCTTGACTGAAAATAAATGGAAAGAAATTAGAAATCAACTGAAAATTGAAACAAGTAACAGACTGAATCAAATTTAGTGTAACATATTCCATAGACTATATTACACTCCACATCTTCTTAATAAAATAAAACCTGTGATTTTTCCATTATGTAATAGGTGTGGTTCCCAAGGGACTCTTACTCATGTAATCACAACATGCAAATATATAGTTCCTCTATGGGAGAAAGTAGTCATTACATTTAATACGATCCTGGGAGTTCATCTGAACTGTGAAATAGAGCTATGTCTGTTAGGTACTACATCGACCCAACAAATACAATAAGGTTCTATTAGGAAATGAATCAATATGGCCCTAATTATTGTTACAAGATGCATAATAAGACAATGGAAGGATGTACAACCACCAGATGATATGCTATGGAAGACTTTATTTCTGGAATACAGCCAGTTAGAAAAATTCATTATTTCAGTCAAGATCAGATGCAAGTTTTTAAAAACATTTAGGCCCAGATATTCAAACTGCGCCAGGCTGTGGCACAAGCCTGGGCACAGCTCAACTTTGTTGTGCAGGGGTGTGGCCTGGGCAGTATTCAATGGAGCTGCGCTATGGCGCAGCAGCTTTGAATATCGCACCCTGGCCACCCCCACTGTGCATGGCACAGTGGCACTGCACCAGTGCAAGTGGCCAGAGTGGAGCATGGAGATGCACTAGCGCAAGTGCCATTGTGACATGCACAGCACCTGCGATATTCAAAAGGGGACATGCGAATGGGGCCATTATTTATGCAAGGTGCACAGGGGGCCATTTGCATCTCATTATGGCCCCATTTGCATGCCATTAGCATGCAGGTGCGCTGATCCCCGATGACTTGCACCTGGCACCCTGCCAGGCAGCAGCCATCGGGGACCGATGCCCCCTGCAGCCCGATCGTGGTCATTCATCTATAACCCCCCCGTCCAATATCCCTGGTGGTCAGTGGACCTCTTATGTGCCCGATCGCAGGCATCATTAATATAACCCCCACATCCAATATCTCTGGTGGTCCAGTGGACCGATAAAGCTGCCCTATTGCGGGCATCTGTAACTCATAAAATACTCCTACTACCTGGTGGTCTAGTGTCCCCCCTCACACCCACCCACTGAGCCCCACCACCCCACTTCCCCATCAGGCAGCAGGTGGCAACACCCCACCCTCCTACCACCCTGCCGCCCACCAACTGACAGCTCTGTAGGGCTGCATGCCCATTGGTTCTAGCAGGAGAGCCAATGGGTATGCAACCCATACTATTTACTACTCAGTCGAATATGTGAATGAATTCATTCACATATCTGGTTTATGTCTGTTACAGGCTGCAAGCCCATTGGCTCAAGCTGGCAGACCAATGGGCGTGCAGCTCTCACCAGCTTCCAGTCGGCAGACGCAGGCGGGTGAGTGCTGCTGCCCACCCGGGCTGACGGGGAGGGGGGCACTGGGGCTTAGTGGTTGGGGAGGGGGATACACTAGACCACCAGGGTAGTAGGAGTATTTTATGAGTTACAGATGCCCCCGATCAGGCAACTATGGGTCCACTGGACTACCAGGGATACTGGACGTGGGGGGGGTTATATTACAGATGCCCATGATTGGGCACATAGAGGTCCACTGGACCACCAGGGATATAGGATCGGGGATTTCACTACACGGATGCCAGTGATGGGGCATAGGGGGGTGCCGCCAGGTGCGGCAGGAACTCGGGTGGCCTCCCACAGGTGGCAGCTGCCGTGTGGCACCCTGCAATGTGGCAGCTCACCTGTGGGTGGCCATCACTTGTTCCTTTTTTTTTGGCTTAACTTTGTGCCGGCGCAGGTAGGGGTTGCGCATGCATGACTCTGCACATCCCGGGCTGAATATCGGGCTGTGCAGGTTATGCATGGGCACGCCCCACCTGTGCCTGCATACGTACTGATGCACTCCGATGCATGTGAGTTTGTCTTGACATACTTTTCCTTACGAATATCGGCACGGGAAACGATCAGTGGGTTGTGCATGGTGCAACACTGTTGTGCATGTGCAACCCTTTTGAATATCTGGGCCTTAGTCATCAATTAATACCTTAATTTGGGAACCAAAAATTTAATCAGAAATAGCTGTTTCTTACTCTTTTTCTTCTTTTTTCAAGGAAGTGGAATAGGTACTGGAGGGATTGCTAGGTTAGGTGGATAGATGAGGGAGGGCACATAGAAGGTAAATATGAGAAAACCAAGTATATGTATGGAATTTAAACTTGAAACATAAAAAATCAATCTTAATGATATTTGGTCATAACTTAACCGTCTGTGGAAGAAAGAAAAGAAAAACTAATATCAGGAATTGGAGAGAGGGATAAACAAAAGAATCAACAAACTTGAATTAGAGGTAATAAAACGAAAGTAACACAAACCTGATCTTGACAAAGCTGATGATAGAGAAGGTCAGATTTTCAATGGGGCAAGAAGAGGAAGGTCCCATAGTAGGGACAAATCCAGATCCAGATATATGGCCCCATATTTAGAGGTGGCTGGGTGCACCGTAGAAGTGGTTGTGCCATACATATAAATGCACCAGCACAAAACAACAGGATACTTATTTATTTATTTTGTTTTTGTTGACCAGTAAGTGCACTAGACAAATTCTGCCTATTTTTCAGGCACGACCCGGGGGAGGGGGAGGGGGATACAGATGAATGCCAACTGACCTTGAACCAGATTAAGCTGTTGGTGGTATTTTCAGTGAATGGGGGGAAATTTGGCTAGGGCACCGGGGAAATTTCCCTGCTTTTCAATAGGTGGAACCTTCATCTCTGAGAATGGAGGAACCAGATGCAGTTCAGATGCTGACTGGGATGGCTGGGAGGCATTTAAGTCCGGGTGGCCAGCAAAACGTCCCCACTGCAGTTTCTCCTTTGGAAATGGAGACTAATATCACAAATGCAGCAGCAGCAGATTCAGTCCCTATGGGGATTCCTAATGAATTAATACCCGAGGATATTGATGAATTACAAACTGCTGGAGGAAAATACTAGACAACAAAAAGATGAGCTATTGGCTCAAAGCTCCAGCATTGAAGCTGCCTATTTAAAGGAAAAAACAAAATACTGAGGACCAGAAAAAACACAAAAGACTTACTCAGAACTCACAGCAAACATAGAATTCTGCCAAGATTTTCATCTTTGGAGTTAGCGAGAGCACCCTGGATGCATCTACGCACCTGAAACATCCTGGCATCTCCAGTAACTGAAGCCTCTGTGTGGACCCCGAGTGCAACGTTGTTGGATGCCGGCTGGATGCAACCACCGACTGGGACCTGGGTTCCCGACCCGGCTATACCGATCCCAGGGGTAATAGAATTAGCTAGTGCTGACTTGCAAAATCAATGGCAGAAAGAGGGTGAACCAGCGATTCTGATCGAAGCAGAGCCAGTACCAACAGGGAGACCTCGGAGTGCTACAGGTATTTCTTCTTCTATCCCGAGTGATGTTGGGACTGAAATTTCTTTTGAATCCTTAACGGAGGTATCAACATGATCCTTATTTCCAACAAAAGACATTTCTGCTGTGCCATGTAATGGACCTAATAAACCCCCAGATAATTCTGAAGCACCATTTACCTATGCTAGCCTGTTGAAAAAAATGCTTGAACAGGCTAAGAGAAGGCATACAGTTAGACTGCGATATGTAGGAGGATTAGAGTTTCCTCCTGTTAGATTTTATGTGGGGAAACAATTGTTGAAGCACAACATGGGTTTTACCCCTGCTGAGGTGTAAGCCTTGATACATGCCCCAGGTGAAACCACCTTTGATGTAAGTTTCAGGAATGCAGCCTTATTAGATAGATTTCAGACCTTTTTCACTGCTCATAAGAATACCTCCTTATGGTCTCCTTTTCAGGCCATCCCACTGATGAAGTCAACTATTAAAATGGTCAAAATTTTATTTAGAAAGGAGGGAGTCAACATTGCAGACATAGTATTCTGGTTAGAAAAGAGATGTGACCTCCAAGGTACTCCAGACCCTATAGTGGATGGGGAGGGTTTTTGGATGGGAGGTTGGAAGGTTAAAGTTTAATTGTGACAAGATGACTCAGGGCTTAGTCACCTACCCAACTGTTTTTATTTAGGGAAGGATAAGGGGATAATGTTTTACAAGGGCCAAACCCGATCCCGCTATAAATGTGGGTCCCACAGACACATCAGTAATACATGTGAAGTTGTAAAATGTTTGCAATGTGGAGAGATGGGACATTCCAGACCTCATTGTATCTCCACCCCTTTATGTCACCATTGTGAGGAGACTGTTCACTCTTTCCTAAACTGCCCTTGGGTTTCCCACAATACTGATAATGCTTATTATGCAGAACTTGATTTCTACATAAGCCGAGCCACAAAACAAAACATGGGACAGGGACCCAACACTAGGGCCCCAGAGCAGGGAGACTCAGAGGGAACTAACAGGATTGTGGTAGAAGACCCAATTTGTGCTCCCACCAACCCCCCCCACCCTTCCTTCCTTTAGAAATGAACTGTGCTCCAGAGGTTGGAATGCCTCCCCATTTACCTTGATGGGGCTGTGTCTGGTCTTGCCACTCCCCTTTAATAACCCATTTATGTGTGCCCAGAAAAGTCTAGGGTTTCCTAGATTCTTTTTCTGAAGTTGCGTGACATACTCCCTTTTGGCCATTTTGATGGCCAGGTTAAACCTGTTTCTGAGAGTTTTGTAGCTCTACAGGTCAGCAGGTACTGTGGAGAGCTTGTATTTGTTTCCAGGTTTGGCCCCGGTTTATCATTAGGGCTTTCAAGGAGGGGGTGATCCACTTATAGCAGCTTCCCTTGGTACTGAGTTTCTTCATGGGGCAAATAGGTCGGCTGCCATGTGGAGTGTTCGCTGAAAGAAGGCAACAGCCTCGTCCAGTGAGGGGAGGAGTTTGTTTAGGCTCCAGTCTATGCTGCTTAGGTAGTTGGATAGTTGTTCGGGTAATAGATGGGTGTAGTCCCTTGCAGCCAGGATTCGTGGACAGAACCTGGGAGCCCTATTACATCAACTCATTATATGGTATGGCCCATATGGAGTCACAGGAAGCCATTTCGGGGCTTCATCAATGCCTCTTACCAAAACTCTTTCTAAGTGACAGCACACAGCTTATTGGTCCCATTACAGAGAAAGAATTAGCTACTGTTATAGCACAGCTTCATATGGGAACTGCACCAGGGCAGGATGGATTACCCTATGCTTTCTATAAAAAATGTAACCCTCTTTTACTACCAGAACTTACAAGTCTCTCTAATTTTATGTTAACACATGACACACTGTCAGAGGCCATGTATTCTGGTCTGTTGATCTTGATATATAAAACTGGAGATAAAGACTCTCTTAATAACTGGAGACTGATTTCTCTGCTTAACTCCAACTTTAAAACGTTAACTAAATTATTAAGTAATGGGTTGATGGCTGTTATAGGCCCTCATAATACATCATACTCAGGCTTGTTCTATTCCCAAAAGGAAAATATCAGATATATTAATTCTGATCAGAGAATTTTTTTTTTTGCAGTTACTCTTTTTATTGAGGAATCAGCACTCCTGACACAGCAGGTAACATAAAACAGTGCAATAAGAGCTTCTTTTATACACACTTACAAGTAAACTATACGCAACTAGTGGTTACAAAGAATATTGTGTAACAGAAAGACATTACGAACTAATATGTAAGAAGTTACATAAAACTAGAAGCCTTCTATATAGAAATGTTGTTAACTAGCATACCTATACAAGCAGTACATTGTATCAGTCCTAAATCATGAGTCTGATAAGTTTATAGTGGCTTTAATAGCTCTTTTGCATAAGATACCAGTGGTGAGACATGAGATTTGGTAACCTGACCCTAAATATGGCACCCATATTTCCATAAAAGCTGCACTTGTTTTTTTTGCAAAATGAATAAGGAGCGTATGAGGGACTAGTGAGTCCATTGCTGCTAACCAAGCTTGGAATGAGGGAAGTACTGAAGTTCTCCATTTCATAAGAATGAGCCGAAGGAGCTCAACAGAGGCTTGGGTGAGCCATAACCTTTGAGCCTGAGACAATGTCCCTTCATCAAATGTTATACCAAGCAGCCAAAAAGAGGGAGAATGGGGCAGGTTTCTGGCTAAGGTAGTTGAGCAAAACTGAATTACCTTTTCCCATAAGGGTTGAAGAGGGTTGCACCCCCCACAGAATATGGAGTAAATCTGCTGCTGGAGATTGACATCTCCAACAAAGGTCATGAGGGGTCAGACCCATTTTATGAAGTTGTAGAGGGGTTCTATACCACAAGTGGATTATTTTATTTTTAATAAGGACACTTCTTTGATCCACACAGGCCTTATGTGCTACCTTCAAACAGTTTGACCACTCCCGGGGAGAAAATGTAGTACCTAACATCCTCTCCCACCGTACCTTAGCAGCTTGGGACTGATCCGGTAGAACATCCCCGGCCCAGCCTTGGATTCTACCCGCTAGCCCCTTGCTATTTTGGGACCACATAGACAGAGGGAACATTTCTTTGAGGGGTCCAACTCATGTTCCACACATCATACAAGTGCATTTAGATCTAATCCAGGTGTTGTATAAGCTACGAAGTTACAAATATTGCCAAAAACACTCACAGGGTAGGGAATGGGAATCTCTCTGAAATTGAAAGGACACAAAAGTTTTCTCATCATCCTGGAGTAGGTCCTGAAGGGTAAGTATCTGGCAGGCTCTCCAAACCGGCCAGTCAGTGGGTTTCTGATCTATTTTTAAGTAAGGGTTGTTCCACAGTAGGGTGCATAGACCAATACTCAAGCATCTATGACTGCTTTTGCCTAAAGAGTGCCAGGCCTGATGACTAGATTTGATAGTTAACCATTCCTGTGCAAAACTGGGACAAGAGTGGCCCAAAAAAACAAAGTGGGGAGATACCATCAAGAGCGGCACTTTCTATTTCTACCCAAGCTGGGAGGGATTTGGAGTGCCTGCTTAAGCTATTGCACAATTTGGCAATCTGGAATGCCTGTGCATATCTCTTAAAATCAGGAAGGTTCCAACCCCCTCTACTCCAATGGGCTCTTAATTTGGCTCTGCTATAACAAGTTTTTTTTTCTACTCCATAAAAACCGGCTCAGAAGCGTGTGAAATTTTTATATCCATATCTGAGGGACACTTATGGGGAGATGAAAAAGCAGATAGAATACTTTAGGGGCAAATATAATTTTTAGGGCAGCAATCTTACCATCCATTGATAAGTGAAGCTTCTCCCAACATGTAACAGCATTGGACAATAAAGACCATACTGGCATAAAATCTTTGTGCACTATGGAAGAGACATCTACGGATAAAATAATCCCTAAATATTTAATGTCTTGGTCCGCCCACCTGAATCCTAAATCTTTAATCATCTTGCTAGATACGTGGGGGTTAAGAGGTAAAACCTCTGACTTTGTTTTGTTAATCTGAGGACCAGAAATGTTACCAAATTCAGCAAGGATGTCCATAATGTGTGATATGCTCCCATGTACATCTCCTGTTAGGATCAAACAGTCATCTGCATAAGCTTTAGTGTAGTACTCCTAGTTTCCCAACCTTATCCCGTGTATTTTGGGGTGCATATGTAAAGCAGCTGACAGGGGTTCCATAGCCAGGACAAAAAGTAGGGGAGATGGGGGTAGTCTTGTCTGGTGCCCCTGTGAAGCTGGAAGGGGGAGGATATCGTGGAATCTGTAAGTATTTTACGTACTGGAGACTGATATAATGTATGTATCCAGGAGGAGAAGTATGGTCCTACATTAAACTGATTCCAGACAGCGTGCAAAAATTCCCACTCCATTGAGTCAAACACCTTTTCAAAATCGATTGAAATAAGTGCTGCTAGTGTGGGGAGTTTTGCTGCTGCCAGAATCAGTGTAACCAGTGTTCTGACATGATCAGAACTGTGTCGATCCTTGATAAATACCACTTGAGAATGGTGTACAATATCCAGTAATACCTTTTCCAATCTCATCGCCAGAGCCCTGGTTAATATCTTGGCGTCTGCATTAATTAAGGAAA
The DNA here is from genome assembly GCA_016271365.2 of Neoceratodus forsteri. NCBI lineage: Eukaryota > Metazoa > Chordata > Ceratodontiformes > Ceratodontidae > Neoceratodus > Neoceratodus forsteri. The sequence goes on along the minus strand of CM057452.1, from coordinate 627,908,996 downwards.
TTGGCCAATAGTTACTAGGGAATGACTTATCCTTACCTTCTTTTGGGAGAACCATGATCACTGCCTCTCTCATGGAATGGGGAAGTTCACCTTCACCCTGAGCCTCATTTAACATATCCATGAGAGGGGTTATTATTTCAGGGTGTACCAATTTGTAATAGTCGGCTGGAAATCCATCACCACCGGGGCCTTGTGTGGGGCCATACTCTGGATTGCCCCATGCAATTCCTCCCTAGAGAGTGGAATATCCAACTCTAATTTTTGGGCCTCTGTCAAGGTAGGCAATGGCAAATGTTCTGTGAATGTTTGGAATTTTCCCTGATCCCATTTCAAGTGAGATGTATATAAGTCCTGATAAAACTGAACCATTGAGTCATTAATTTCTTTTTGGGAGTATACCATAGTCCCCCTGGAGTTGTGAAGGCCTGTAACATGTCTATATGCTTGCCTTTTTTTCAGCCTATAGGCAAGGGGCTTGCCAGTTTTCTCCCCCCACTGCTTGATAACAATGTTGAGAGTGCCTGATATTCAGCTGCACCCTTCTAGACATAAGCGTATTAAGATGAAGTCGAACCCTTGTCAGCTTCTGACAGCAAAAAATTACTTCTAAGCTCCCAGGGTTATTTTTATATTCTGCCTCAAGCTGCTTCAACCTACTCTCCAACTGTAATATCGCCTTCTCCCTCTGTTTTCAGCGGTGGGTGGCAAAACTTATAATTTGACCTCTCACGGTAGCCTTATAAGCCTCCCAAATCATAGCTGCTGAAGAAGACCCTGGAGGGTTTAACTGGAAAAATTTCTTTGTTTCTTCTCTTACAAGACACTGAAAATTTGCATCCACCAGGAGGAGGGAATCCAACTGCCAAGCAGCAGATTTACCTAATGTGGAAGGGGACATATTTACTTTTAGTAGCAGTGGCGCATGGTCAGATAGATATAAGGGTTCTATGTTGCAATCAATACTCCTTGTTGTCACTATTTCAGAAGTGAACCAGTAATCCAATCTACTTGCCGTGGCTTTAGCTGCAGAAAAATAAGTGAAGTCCCTGACTGTCGGATGCTGTAACCTCCAAATATCAACAAGACTATGTAACAAAAGCATGTCTTGAAGGACTTTATGGGATCTAGTGTGGGTGACCTGTTTTTGATTTGAGCGATCTAGGAGATAATCCATCATTAAGTTATGGTCCCCCCCCAGTTATAATCCCTGGATTATCAGATGTTAAATCTCGGATTTGCTGAGGAATCACATTGAAAAATTCCGGGACATCTTCATTAGGGGCATAGATGTTTACTAGTAAGACGGGACCCACCGGGGTTGCCATCTTAACCAGAACCGATCGGCTTTCTCTATCTGCTTTCTGGAGCAAAATTTCCCATTTTAATTTTTTGTGAAATAGAATAGAGACACCCCTCTTAGCCTTCCCTGAGATGCTGTGGACTTCTCTTCCTACCCATTCTCTAACAAGTTTCTTGGATTCTCTGTGAGTTAATTTGGTCTCTTGTAAAAACACTATATGACTCCTAAGTTTCCAGAGCCTTGTCAAAATCTCACTACTTTTAATTGGAGAATTCAGTCCCCTAACATTCCAGGAGGTTAAGGTAATATCCCCTAAACTAGCCATATCCCTTGTGATTGTTTGGGAAATTTCTGGTCACCAAATAGTAAAACCAACTGACTAATAATAAGTTCACCCAGTCTCTTTTGTGCAATAGCCTTCCCTACTAGGCACACCTGTACTAGTTTAAGTTCCTGCTGCTGCTTACCGTCATATGCTTGTAATTCCCCTTTAAATGCAGAGAGGACACCCCATACTACTTTATCTCTCCGCAACCCCCCACCATATCTATAATTTTTACTGAACCCTATAGATTGGTCATAGTGGGGTAATATGCATGGCATTCCTGTGCCTTTTGAAACCAATATCTGAGGAAGGGCCCTGTTGTTGGAGCAGGAAGACAGCAAGTGTCCCAAGTTCGCACAGCACCCCTCTGGGGGCGATGACAAAGTTGATGCCATACCAACCAAATACACAGCAGAAAAATCACCTACTTTGTTCCATTCTCCAAAGGGGAAAATTCTGATCAGTCATCCCAAACATCAGATGATCAAGAGATCATGAAGAAATAAAAAACAAACAAAAAAAAAATTCTGTGTCTTAAATCAGAACCAACATTTACCTAAGCTGGAGATTGATATGCAGTTTGCATGCCCCCTATAAGCCAATCACTATCTACCGTGTAAGGTATTAGGCAGAAAATATATAATGTCATCTTTAAACATCAAACTAAAACTTAGAACTGTTACCATAAACCTTCATAAACAGTTCTGTGTAACATTGAAAATTCGCTGCAGTCCAGACCCCAGGCGAGGCCAATGCCATAGCCTATGACATCGTTAGGCACCCTTAGCACGTCTGCTGTGGCAGTGAGAACAAACAACCTCTCCCTGAATGCCCGGCAGAATCTTCAGGAACCCCTGACACCCACAAGTAGATCCACATGAGCCCCATCCTCTTGTAAAAACTAAGGAGGTATTGCTGTAGTAATATGCTCATCTGAGGTTGTGAATAGGGCCTCCCAGGCTCTTGACAGAGTTCTCAGCCTCTTCTGTTTCTCCAATAGGAATGCAATCAGCCCAGTCCCCAGGCAAAGGGGACCAATCCTCCGACTCATCTAGAAGATTTCTAGGTTGTGATTCACTTCAGATTCATGTCTTGTTTGCAGTGATGGAATATTGTTTGTCGATTTTAAGTTTACACTTGCAAATGAAAATCCCCCTATTCCTTTAATGGAGGGGGGAGGGAGTTGGCAGTCTATGTTAGCTTTATGATTCCCCTTTTCAACACTAAATCAGTATCCAATGGCAAATGTATGACTGGAATTGATTTGTACATTAATTTATGTGAATTAACATGGTTTGTAAACATCTGTTTGTTAAAAAAGGAAAATCCCCTGCTCTTCTAGTGGGGGGGGGGGGGTATTTGTAATATGAGTTCAATTTGGGTCAGAAAATATTTATTTTTACAAGTACACTAGAACAAGTATGATTGTAATATTTACTGGAATTTGTATGATTTTTAAAATTTTTTGTGAGTTTACACTGTTCTTTATTTACTGTTTTTTGGAATGGTTATATTAGTATGAATTATTTATGTTTTACAGTAATGTATGATGTAATACTTATTAAAGTTTTTTTATTTGTTTTCATTATGATTTTGTATGAAGTAATACATTTTTGTATATTTTATTCTGAGTCTTGAATAAAAATTCCCCTACTCTTTTCGAGAAGTGCCATGGGATCTTTAACATCCAACTGAACTACCACCAGAACAGGCAGATGAGAACTCGGTTTAACATCTCATCCGAAACACGGCAGCTCAGGAGTGCAGCACTCCCCTCATGCTGCACTACAGTGTCAGTACTTAGATATTAACCCAATTGCCTGGTGTGGGGATAGAACCCACAGCCTTCTGATCTCCCAGCCTCAGAGGCAAATGTGCTACCAGCTGAGCCACTGACATTGACTGATATTCAGAAAGTGCACCAGCAAATGCAATTGTGCAGACACGACTAAATATCCAGAGTATGTGAGATCATGCATTGGGAGATGAGCAGTACAGCAGGCCATGTTTGAATAAGGAAGAACTGCTCGCAAAGGGGCAGAGGACAAATGCGCAAACAACAGCTGTGACATGCTGCACATGTGCATGTGAGAACGTGGCTGGTGCAAAAGTGTGGCAGCCCAGGGTACAGGGGAGGCCCAGTGGCACACCACAGGAGTCAAAAGAGCCTGATGCAAGGACTGCAAGGGGCCTGTCCTGTGTTCCATACAGGCATGCCCAGGCATGTGCACACCTATGCACATCACCCAACGTAGACACACAGTGCCATGGATAGGGGGAGCACAACAATGGCCATGACCCATGAGTAACGATGATGTTGGAGGACAATGGACACTGTAGCAGACATGCCAGCAGGACAGAAGGTCCACTGTGTCACCGTAACACAACCACAATGACATAGAACCTGGGCAGTTAACATGGGGCACACCCCAGTGGCAGTACATGTCCAACAACGGTCCAGGACACATGTACACAAGTATTCAGGGGTGCATGCTGCAGTCCTTGTCATCCACACAGAGCACAGCTGGGCAACCACATTGAGCTGGCGGGATGGCATGGAAGGACAGACGTTCCACAGGCCCACCGTACAACCTGTGTGGGTGAACACAGTGACACATACGCAGTGGAGCCCCTCCACTCAGGGATAGGGAGTGGTGGGGGATGTGCAGGCCATTAACCACCCCTGTACCTGCAGACATGTGGATGGAGGGCTCATGGATCAACCACCTGTCAAAGATCCCTAGGAAAGAACACATTGCGCACTGCTGTGTGAAATATGAAAATATGTATATTTAATAAAATATATATCAAAATGTAATATAACAATAAACATGAACATGAACACCAGTATCAATAATAATAACAATAAAAACTACAAAAATAAACAGGGATGGTATTGGAGTGGGGAATACAGTGGACAAGTCTGGGAGGGGGTTGAACAATTTACAATGCAGGGATGGGGTAGAACTATAATACAAATGTTGCCGGTGCACTCATGGCCCAACAGGGGAAAGTGGTGGTGCCTGCCACTGGCACGAGGATGACAGCTCCCTCCTCAAGGCCTCCAATGTTCAGGCAATAGCCCTTATAGTTCTCATCAAGGCTCCCTGCTGCAGAATGATCGCCCTCAGCAACCTCATCATCCCTCGCACTGCTGGTCTGCTATGTGGCCCATTCACTGGCCAGACACCTCTCAGTGCTCCACAGGCCGGCTGGACACAACCTATAGGAAGAAAACAACAACTCAGTACAGCAGCAGTGACAATTGGGCAATATGTATGCACAGATAACCCCCCCCCCCACAACAGAACAATGGTTGTGATATGCTTTGTTGCATGTGTGGTGTGCCATCCACAGGCTGTGTCATAGAGCTGCATGCAACTGTGACCACAGATGTACAGTGCACATGTGTGCCACGAAGCACAACACATGTTGTGGGCATGACACCATAATAGGCCACTGCAGAATGTGCAGCCTACATACCACAGGGCTGTGTTGTGGTGATGTACATGGCTATGTGTAGGATGCACAGTAGCTGCAGCCACAGAACACCATCCAATGGTAGAGGTTTGTGCAGGACAGCCACAAGTGTCAGACCTATGGGAGAGGGGTGGCGGCAGCCCCCCACAGTTGGTCCTGACAGCCTACTGTGGCCCACCAATGCAAGCAAGGATGGACGGGATGTAACATGGACCAATGTGGGCAAACCACATCACTCCCACAACCAAGGACCCGATTTTGTCAATATGGGTCCAAATTCTGTGGCAAGTCCCCCTGTTGCCATAGAACTTCTGTAGCACTAGTTACCTATTTCTGCAGAAATTCAGCAGCGGCACTTGGGTGCTTCAGTAGAAGTCAGCAACACCCCCCCCCCCCCACCAAGCACCCAGGTAGGGGAAAAATGTTAGTTTTGGGGCTGGGACCTACAAACCAGAGCAGGTTGTCTATTAACTCCTGAGTTCTTAGTGTTAGAAAGTAAAACATCCACCTCTCTTCCATCTCAGCCAAATCACTCTCCCCACCCCAGCCTGAGAGTCCCTAGGGCCACCAGATTTAAATGAGTAATATTTTTAGTGGCTACCACATTGCACAGAATTCCTTTGTCCTTCTAGTTTTACCACTAGGCCAGAATGACAGTTTCTCATTCCAGAAGTGTTTTGTGCAGCTGTACTGAAAGCACTTCTGTGACAAGAAACTAGAATTCGGGCATGGCAGTGAAATTAGAAGCATGAGGATTGCTGCATAGTATGGGACCTGATAAAAATATTTCTACTTCAAATAAAGGGACTCAGGGAGGTTCTCAGGGTGGGGTAGGTAGGGTGGTGGGGCTGAGCTGGATGGGGGAATTTGCCTGTTTTCATTTTTAAGGTAAAGCCCTAGCAGACAAAATAATGGGCAGGGGCTGTTTGAAAATGCTTTCAGATATTTATTTTTAAATTCCATAGAATTCTAGAAAGCATTCTGAAGAATTTAATATAAATCAGAGAATAGTTTTCTGGGGTTTATATGATCCAGGGAATATCGTCAGTTTATATGATCCATAGAATAATTTTCCTTGGTCAGAGTCAGTGTATACTGCAGATTTGTTTTACTCACAGTTTATACTGACTCTTCATTTTTTTAAATTATTATGCTTTGACTCCTCATCCACTGGCCCCCATCAGTCTGATGTACACATGCTCAGACCTGCCACACACCCCAGGATTTACGTCACTCCCAAACACCCCTGGCTTACCTCTCTGGGGGCGGTCCACTGGAGGGACCCTTAGTCTGACAGAGACTGAATGGTAGAACGGGAGCAAGAGCCCAGTTGGTGGCATGAGGTCTGCAATGTGGGGTGGGTGTTGTGCAATGGCAGAACCTCCATTATTTCCCTGGGAGACATGTCATACAATGACGTTGGGGCAGCAAGCAGAACATCCAACATGCCTTCCAAACGTAGTCAGTCCCAGCTCTCATATCCCCTGCTACCACGAGGGGTTACCTGAACACTGGCAACTTCCCCACCCTCCCCAGAGGTGGAGAGCAGTCCATAGGTAATTTGAGCCTCCTTCCCCCAGCTGACCCTCCAACTTCCCAGGCCCATTCCTGAAACTGGGTCATCAGCATTATGAGCAGTAGAAGTATCGCTGTGCCAGTAGGCTGGCTACTTACTAGGACAAGGAACCCAGGTCTCGCGGACCTCCTTATCTGCTGCCACTACAGCAGGAGTATGTCCAGGCCCTTCCCTGCCCTACAGGTCTCTGCAGCAGAACTCCATAGCACCATGAAACCACTCTCAATGCTGAAGCACCTTTTACTGACTCTTGTATAGTTATATTAGCAAACCCAACAGTTGACATATGGAAGGAGTCGGCTGAAACTACCTTGGACTCCCTCCCCTGCCCTGTTACCACTCTGACAGATGATGCACAGCTTAAGGGACACAAGTGCCGATATAATATGCCCACAAGCCTTCCTCATCCCCCAAAAAATCTACAGAGTGTAAGACCCCCCAATCATCACCCTAGCTGCCCAGCAGCATATCCACTCCCTCTCAGCCAGCACTACAACCTTGAGCATACTGGGATAAAAGCCAGACCCAGCGGGGCTCATTGGTCTTGCTTTGTTCGTAGGTTGATCCTGTCATTCCTGCTGTTATCCGGTAATGTCCACCCTAACCCAGGCCCACCCTATGCCAACACCACCACCAGGGCAGGGATGCTCGGGATTGTACCCCTTAATATCAGCTGCTTACTTCCTAAATTCAAGGAATTCCAGACATGGGTAGCACTGATTAATCCTGACATCATAGCTCTCATGGAGACCTGGCTCTCCCCACAAGTCACTGACACTGCTATTTCCCTTAACGAGTACATCTCTTACCAACAGGACAGATTGTCTAAATGTGGGAGTGGATGCTTAGTCTATGTCAAGTGTGATGTCAAATCTCAGACCATGGACAACAATATGCACTCTAAAGAGGCTCAAATACTAAACCTAAAACTATCCATGCAATAGCAGAACAAAGTGCTTCCATTTTCCACTGTGTACGTACCCCCTGGTTGACAAGCCGCTGGCCTCAAACACTTCTTAGGGAATCAGCAGCTGTTGGGCAATAATTGGAAACAGGTCATAGTCAATGACTTTAACATTAACTGGCTTTCACAGATAGAAGCTCCAGCAAGAAACCAGATCTCTGAACTTTACCTCACCCAAATGGTCACTCAAGCCACCCGCCTCAACTTCCAAACTGGAACCAGCACACTTATGGACTGGCTCTTATCCTCCCACTGGGAACACATCTCCGAGGTGCCTGTCTTACCAAACAGCCTCAGTGATCACTCCCCAGTCATGTGTATTTGGACAAATAAGTTCTCTAAGCATCCGCTCAAAGTGTCCCAAGACCACACCCTGAAAGCCGGACTTCTGGACACCTTCAAACTACACCTAAAACTAATTCACTGGTCCCCAATCGACAGAGCCATGGATAGGAACCAGGCCCTGGACTACTTCCTCAGGATCTTCACGCAGGCCTGTGACATCTTCACCCCCATCAGAATCAAGAAGGTTAAAGGAACTACAAACCCCTTGTTCTCTGGCACAATAATTGCACTCATGCATCATAGAGACACTCTTTGGCATACGGCCAAGGCAACAGGCAAGCAGACTGATTTATCCACCTACAGGGCTGCCAGAAACAACTGCACAAAGCTTGGTTACCAAGCCAAAGCCACCCAGTATAAAAACCAACTCAACAAACTATGGGGTTTGGATAAAGACTTCTGGTACTCCATGAAATTATTAACTGGTAGTGCTCCTAGAGCCCCACCAGACCTGATTACCTCCAATACTGAGACACTCCAGGAACCCCTTGCTATCACAAATACCTTCAATTTAGCATTCACAGATCTCACTGGTGTATTACTGGGTGAATACTTTGTGCCACCTACAGATCAGCCCTCTGGTCCTCGCGCACCTACACCTACAGGAAATGGACCATCGCCTTTCCATTTCAAACAGATCTCAAGAACTGAGACAATCAAATATATCAAGTAGGTCCTAGGCAAGACCAGGATGGGGAGTGACCAAATCAACTTGAAGCTGGTTGCCCTAATCCTGGATAAGATAGCTGACCCTCTCACTAAAGTTTTTAATTCATCAATTAGATCGAGTGTGTTCCCAGATGCCTGGAAGCTCGTCCTAGTCACCTTCATCCTCAAAAATGGAGACAGAACTAACACATCTAACTACAGACCAATCTCAATACTCCCCCCCCACTTGAAAGCTTTAGAAAGGGTGGTCTCTGACCAGGTCACTGAGTACCTAGAGAAGTATAAGCTGCTTGGATCTCAACAGCATGGCTTTCTCAAAAACCACTCAACACTCAAGGTGCTAGTCGAATACACCTCCCAACTGTACGACGCATTGGACAAAGGGATGGCAGTGGGGTCTATATTAATAGACCTCATAAAGACATTTGACTCAGTGAACCACACCTTCTCCTCGGTATCTTGCCATCAACTGGCCTGTCTTCAAGCATGATGGCTTGGCTTGGGAGCTTCCTCTCCAATAGAACATGAGTCAAAATAGGAAACACATACTCTGAGCCAACGGAGGTCAGCCTTCGAGTCCCCCAGGGATCTATCCTCAGCCAACTACACTTTAGTCTGCTTATAAATACCCTCCCCTCTGCCTGCCCAGTACATATTGTACTCTATGCTGATGATGCTGTCATATCCATCTGAAGCAGAGACCAACATACCATCACTACTGAGTTGCAGGACAGCTTCCTTAAGCTCGAATCCTGATTCCGCCAGAACAAACTGCTGCTCAACCACAAAAAAAACAAGAGTATGCTGTTCACAGTTCCCCAAAATAAAAAGAAGTTCAGCCTCCTGCAAATCCTGAGCCCAAAGGGAGACCCACTAGAACAAGTCTCCGTATTCAAATACCTAGGAATCTACCTTGATGACACCCTCAATTTCGCCAGTCATATTGATTACATCATCAAGACCTCTAATATGAAACTGGGTGTTCTGTACCACCACAAGCACTCCCTATCACCTGTGGCTCTGAAACTGGCCATATGCAGCTTGGTACTAGCCACCATTGACTATGGGCTACCAATCTATGGAGCAGGCTCTGACACTGCCCTCAAGAGAGTCAGCACTGCCCTAAACAAGGCCTTTCACCTAACCTTAGGGGCTGATCTCTCTACCCACACCTGCACCCTCTTCAGTGAGACAGGGTTGCTCCCACTTCACTTCCGAGCTCAATTCCAAACCTGCATGCTTATCAAAAAAGCCATGCTAGGGCTTATGCCTGAGTCCACCAACAGAATATTCACAAAGGCATTACCCATTAAACAGACAAGGAATGCTGCAAAAGGAGGACTCCAGGTGCCATTCAAGTGTACTAAACTGGCACAGAGATCACTCTCCTTTCTGGGCCCAAAGTGATTCAATGAGCTGCCTACCACACTCCTGGAATGTACCAAGCTCAGACAATTCAAATCTGGGCTTTTTTTCCAGCTAGAACTAAAAAGAATCTGTGGATGCCGCACTTAGCCCATGCTCAGGGCACCTCTACCATCTCCCCTACCCCTTGGCACAAACCATCCTACTATTGCCCCAGTGCTCCCTCCTCCTGCCCTCTCCAATGAACCACCATTCCCTCAAAATTCCAACCTAGCATAGTTCACACTGACTCCCTACCCTTACAACGCACTTGCCTCCCCCCCCCACCACCACCTCCCCAGTCACCCACTCCATCTACTACTGACGTGAACATTCAACAATGCCTGCTTGGGCTGCTCCTCCACCCCCTACCCTCACCCCTAGCTATCTCTTACGTGCTCAGTTTACAATATCAGCTACTTCCCCCCCACCCCCAACTTGCCCCCTGTACTACCCAGCGGAGATGCATTCCCTGGCCTTTCTCCCTTGTTCCTGTTTCTAATCATACAAAGCCTCACACCAAGAGCTGTTAATTTTGCTATGTTTAGACTCCTATGTATTAGTGAAACTTAAAGTATGTGCAACCCTGTGTAAGCTTTTTGTAATCTAACTGCTGTGACATGTTGTCTGTATCTGTTCATTTGACTGACTTGGAACCTTTGAAAACAAGTCCATGACTCAAAGGTATTAATCCTAAACTAAAATAAATAAAAATAAATAAAATACTGACTCTTCATTATAAACCATGGAATAATATTATGCAGTTCATGTAAACTGCAGAATAATATTCCTCACTTCATGTAAACCGTGGAATAATATTCCACAGTTCATGTAGACTGCAGAATAATATTCTGTGTTTTTTCCTCAGTTTACATTAAATTCCATGGCAATCACCATGGCTGCGGAATAGTGGAAAAGTCGAGGCCTTGCCCACAACCCAAGAATACACCCATAGTCCAGCGGCCTTGGGGAAAGCTGTGCAGTGGAACATGCAGGTGTTGAAACTGGCACCAGGATGCTAGCCAAATACTGGTAGACATTGTACTGTTATAGGAGGAACTTCCCTGATTGAAACCTGCAGAACTGTAGTGAACAGGGACATGACTCACTAGGTACAGCAGCTTGGATATTGAAATATTGTGTGGGCCAGTGTATAATCCCAGTCACTAGCCCTGTTGGGCAATGGAAGCATGATTAAATGATGACCACTACAATGGAACCATATGTGGTGCACCACAGGGCCCCACGTATGCACAGACCACATGTCGAAGGGGTGTCTGCATGCAACCAAGGCACATAACAATGTCTACGCTACAGAGAGGGTACAGTGGTGCTGACACCTGTCACTGGATACATTTGGCACATCAGGCTGACACAACAGGCCTACACACAATGTGCATGGTGGTGGATAATGCAAGCCAAAGGTAGTGGCAGCATGCATGACTGCACAGTACAAATACCACCTGCACAACCTTTGGGGTTATGTCCACAGAGGGTTGCATGTGCAGGTGTGTAGCAGAGGAACAGGAGGTGGACATTACCTGTGATGTGTCTTACAATCAGGAAGCACATCGACATGGTGTTGTAAGCCATCAGAAGAGGCTGTCAGGCAACAGCCAATGACTACACATGGTCAGCAGCAACATACAGCCTGCCCACAAGTAGATGGGACACATGGCCAAAGGTGAGTGTTGTGACAACACATCCCCATTGGCAGATGTGAGAAGGCCATGCCTGTCCGCCACTGCCATGGGTGTGGCAGATACTGCACTGGGCATGGCTACACAATGTTGCACTCACAGGAGGTGGCTATAGGCATACCAATATCCAGGATATCACATCTGGGCACAATAGAGTAACCTACTAAGCAATGCAAACAACATACTGGCTGAGTATAAGGGCCCAGCATCACAACAATGTGATCCAAACCAATGTGGGGGCGATATCTATGGGGTGTGGGGGACATGTACACTGGACGACACCAGCATATGGTGCATGTATGATGGACACCAAAGGGGTTTGAGACAGCTGTGAGGGGCACACACATTATTTATTTATTTATTTATTTATTTGAATTTTGATAACCGGGTAGGTCAACTGAGACAAGGTCTCTTTTTCAGTGATGACCCGAGGAATAAAGCATTCCAAGAACAAAACATAATACAATAATACACATAGAATAGTACAGTGAGTCACAATATACAGTTAAGTCATAGATAAATAGCGACAGTACCGGAGTAGGCAATAAACAAAGGATTCAGGATTACATGCAGTTTGCAGGTTGCCAGGGGAGGCAGAAGGCAGATTAACATTGTATACCATGTGCAGGGACATTTATACCATTTACACGCTGGATGTCAACAATTTAAACAGCAAGATAACTAAAGACAGCCAGATTCAACTGCATTTGGTTAGAGTGCATAGGGCTCAGGTTACAGTTAGATGTTATTCTAGGTAGAGGAGGAGTGAGAAATGAGGAGAACAGCTTGTCTTTGAGATAGAAGAGAAGGGAGGCTGTGACTATTGCGGAGATTGAGAGAGACGTGTAACATTAGTCACATGTGATCTTACTTGTTAATAACAGTTACCTCTGCATGGGGGGTTGAAGAACTCATCCTTGTACAGTTTTTTGAATTGGTTAATGGTTTTGCAGGAAAGTAGAGGGTGAGGCAAATTGTTCAAATTCTGGGGGCACTGATGGCATAGGATCTTTGGCCTATCTTTAGCCTGGCCTTTGGGAGCTCCAGTAATGGTAGGCTAGAAGATTTTAGCACACGAGGGGTAGGTTTTAGGGATAGCAGGCCCATCAGATGGGTGGGGGCTGATGAATCAACTTAAAGGTGGTACAGTGAACGGGGAAATCAAATTTGTTGTCAAAGGTTGGTCAGCTTAGTTTGTTGAGTACAAGGCAGTGGTGAGTACGGGCAGGGGCCAAGGTGGAAAAGCAAGCTATCCTATGGTATGTCTTTTTTAGTTTGTGTAGTAATGGAGCTTTAACTGAGTGGATGACAGGTGCCACATAGAATAGACCAGGGAGTAGGGTGGCAGAGGCAGTGGTCACTCTGGCATGCTTTGAGAGGTAGGGTGCTAAGTGGTAGAGTAGCCCAAGTTTTTGATTAGTGATTTGGTGTTGTTTATGTGTGCTTTGAGCACTAGGTTCTCATCAAGTGTGAGTCCCAGGTATTTGAATGATGAGACATTTTCCAGTGGGAGTAACTGAGGAGGTTTTTAAGAGGAAGGGTGACTCATATGGGGTTTTGAAGGAGGTGCAATGAAAGAGCATAGTTTTTTTTTTCTCATTGAGAACCAGTTGGTTGCTTAAGAATCAATATTCTAGGGCGTGGAAGTCTAGCTCAAGATTTGCAGTCAGGGTACTGATATTCTTGGAAGATCTGTGGAGTATTGCATCATCCGAGTAGAGTTGTACTGATTCACCACCACACTTAAGAGGCAGGTCATTGATGAATATGGAAAATAGTAGGGGACCAAATATGAACCCTTGCAGTACCCCGGCAGTAATTGGTGCTAGAGGGGATAGTGTGTTTGCCCATTTGACACATTGAGAACGATTTTCTAGATAATTTGAAAACCACATGAGGGAGTTATTATCCAGTCTTATGTGGTGAAGTTTACCTATGACCAGGGGGTGATTAACAAGGACAAAGGCTTTACTTAGGTCTACAAAGACTGTGCCGGTGGCTTGGCTCAGATTCATGTTATTGAACAAGTCAGAGGTGATGTGGAGGAGGGCAGAGTTGGTTCCATGGTGTTTACGGAAACCATGCTGAAAGTCTGTGAAGATGTTTCTTTGTTCAAGAAATGAGTACAACTGGTCATAGAGGATTCATTCTTGAATTTTTGCAATAGGGCAGAGGATAGAAATTGGTTTGTAGTTTTGGGCTGTATCAACCAGGCTGGATTTGTGGATAAGTACCGCTACCTCTGTTTTCCATTTGTCAGGGATAGAGTGGGTGATGAAAGATCAATTGATTAGCATCTAGACGGGCAGGGCAAGCGCTGATGCCCCAATGCAGAGGAATGTAGGGGTCATGGTGTCAAAGTCATGAGAGCTATAACATTTGAGTCTCTTGAGCCACTTTAGGACTTTGAAATTGGTGATAGTTTTTCTACTAACTGCCTATGGTACCCTCTATCTCTTATTGTTACCGCAGCCAGCTGCCTACTCAAGCTGCTTGTTATATGAATATTATCTCAAAGTATGTTATAACTGAGTATCTTTATTTTTTCTTTTAGTTGCTTTGGTTGTTTATTGTGTATTCTTTTACTACCTCTGTATGTATGTTGACCCTCATCCTTTGACATGGAACCTTTGTAAATGAGCAGTTTCTGCTCAAAGGTATTTGTAATCTGAGAATTTAATAAATAAATAAAAAAATAAAAAATATGAAAGGAGGGACAGTTGATCTTGTGTTGATGTTGATTGATATTGTAGTATGAGCAAAAGAGGAGCAGACCATGTTTGTAGGGAGAAAGGTCTATAAAGAAGTTATTTATTACAATGGCAATGTCCAGAGGTGTTGTGAGAGTGGGTCCATTAGTGGTCATGGTTCAGAAACAATGCGTTCTCTACCTTTTAGTAGGGTATTCATCTGGTGCCAGGAGCTTTAAGGGGTGGTAAGGTTTGTTTCTTGTGAAGATATAAGATAGTCTCTTTTGGTCGCCTTTATTATATTCTTGCATAAATTGCGGAGCTGACGATAAATAATCCAATCGGTATGTACCCCCAGATCTCTTAAAGGTCTTCTAGGATTTATCACATGTGCGCATGAGACCCCTCAGGTCATTAGTTAGCCAAGGGGCAGGGAAGCCTTTGGATCTTCTGGTTTTATCTGGGGCAAGAGAGTCAAGGGTAGCTGTGAACACTGAGATAGGATAGTCAAGGGCCTGATTTATATCATGGAGGGAGTTAATTGGTAACCAGTTGATGGAGGCTAGGCAGCTGTTGAATTCTTCCTCATTGAACTTGGTCAAATCCCTGGTTTTGATTATTTTGGGGGGTGGATGTGGTGCAGAGCTGTTCCAGACACAATAGGTGGGTGAGTGATCACTCTGGGAGTCTGGGAAGATAACATCAGCTTTGATGTTAGCTGGCATGCTAGTTATGTTCCTGTCGAGGAGCGTGTATCTCCCAAACTTCATGTTCAGTCTAGTGGGTTGCTCTATGATCTGCATGAAATTAATGTCTGCCAGAGCAGAGTGGTACTGCACATTTTGTGAGCCAAGCCAGTTAAGGTTAAAGTCACCACATACCACTGTGTTATGTCTGGGGATGTTGTACAGGCTGGTGATAATCCCCTCATAAGAGGATGAGTGTCTGTGAGGCAGTTAAATGCAGCCTAACACCAGTTTCATGGACCCATCGAGAGTGATGGTGATGACGATATGCTCAGCCAGAGGGTGGATATCCAAGTCATCCATTTCGCCAACAGTCAGTTCAGTCCTGCCATTTGCCACAAGTCCGGTCCTTCCTAATGATTGAGAATCCAGGAAGGATAACCTCAAGAGATTTGACATCAGGTTTTAGCCAGGTTTCAGATATGCATAGGATGTCAGGTTTATGAAGCTGGGTCCATGCTTCAAGCTCGGGCATCTTACCTCTGATGCTTTGGATATTCATGTGAGCTATTTTGAGGCCTGTAGTGTTGGTCCAAGTGGAGAGTTGTCTCAGGGAGTTTGGTACTCTTCCACAGGGGTGTTAGTGGTGCAGCCTGAATTTGGCCACAGGTTTAATTCAATGTCCTCGGATGGCAGCATAGTACACAGGTGGCACTGCATCAGGGGGGATACGCAAGAAAGGTAATTTTCACCACCGTCTGATTCTGGTTGGAGTTAGGGCTATTTTACATTACAGGGCTAGTAACTGGAGAGACGGACACTGTGAAAACTCTAGACAGGAAGGGGTATGATGTTGGTTGAGGATAGTCATTGATTGGAGGTCATTAGGGACCTTGGAGTAGTGAGGGTTGGTGATGGTCCATAACGCAGCAGAAGTGCCAAGCAAATTAGTACCACTCCTGTACCTTTTAAGTGTAGCATGGTTGTGCTATGTAGTGGGACTTCCTGTGAGCTGTTAGTCTGGCCAGAGAGGTGTCAGAGATGGTAGAACTAAGGATTAGTTTGAAGTGTCCAGCCAACCACAATGTAGTTAAGAGTGGTTTACGAGCATTTAATGGAGGTCTGGGGTGGAGGTGGGGGGATGGGCCTAAAAATTGAGTACGCAGTGTTACAAGGACTGGGTGCTACCTAGCAAGAACCAGGGCTGCTTTTACCAGGTAAGGAGGTCCACAGAGCCAGCTGAGCCATGGTGAACATGTCAGATGAAGCCTCTATCCAATAGGGAAGAGGCAGCAGCGCTTTAAAACACTAAAGCGACAACACACCTGGGGGACACACAAAACAGATTGCGACAGGTGCCTGGGTGTGTGAGGATAACAGTGCAAATGACAGTCTATCCAGGAGGTGTGACACACAGGACTATGCAGAAACCCCTGAAGCTGTAAGCAGCGTAAACTCGAGCCACTACATACCCCAACCATCCCAAGGACCAGATGGGAGGGTCACCTGGATGTGTTCATATCACAGGCCACTGCTCACCACAGCCCGTGTGAGGGACACATTACCACGACACCTATGGGCAACTGTGTAGATGGCCCACATGCAGGCCACATGTAGCATGATAGGGACACATAGGGTGCCACATGTTCCATGTAGGGTGCCTGCATGCACCATGTGCATTGCTAACCTGCAGATGATGTCAGTCCAAAACAGAAATGGGCTACACAGCCGCATTGCGCATGCCAAGTGGCACAGGCTAGGACTATGACGTGCCCAGTGCCTGTAGCATGGGAGTAGACATGTGTCCCCTACAGTGGGTGACATGGTGTGGAAGGACACAATGTACAGGGTAGATGCACCATAAGTGCAATTGTATGATGCAACCAACATGTGGTAAACACAAGGATACAGAGGATGCATCACAGTGAAAGTGCAGCAAAGAATGGGCATGCCAATGTGAATCACACATGCATACTCACATGACTGTCTGCGTGGTGACACCCATACCACGCACTGCTGGCTGGCAGCCCCAGGGTCCTCAACGGCCCTCCTCCAGTCCCACCTGGCCTATGCCCTGTCCTTTTGGCCTGCAATGAGAACACAGTGACAAAGACACTTTCAGAGCCATTTCTTACCACACATGTCCCTCACAGTCCACCCAAATATGATGCAGCAATGTAGATGTCTACTGTACACCCACAAAAGAATGTATGCACCATCAACAGTTGACAAAATACAGTGTATCTTTGCATAGTCATGTTATAGGAAGGGACACTGGCCCCCACCCCCAAATACCACCACAATTCACAGACAGTATATTCATAGTACAATGTACATGTAGTCAGCGGGTGTACCATGTAATGTATGTGACACCCTACCTCCATTCCTTGCCTGGAGGGCCTTGCATGTACAGTACACAGGCAGCATCCTGTTGACCATGTCCTATGATAAAGGGTGACATAGCAGTCAGCCAGGCTAGGGATGCACCTCTATTGTGCACCTCGAGTGACCAATGCACGGACAGACAATGGTCTCAGTGGGTGGTGCTGTGGGCTGCAATGGATACTCGGGTCAGCACATGTACAATCCTATGCCTGTCTCACAAAGTAATGTGTGGAACAGAGGTAGACAGACCTGTGGCACCAACAGGAGACCATGGCTGCAGGACAGCACTGGATGGGGGTCACTGTCATGGCTGTGTGCCTACCAAGGCGGTGTACTGCTCAACCATTCGTGTGCCACGGGTAGATACAGGACTGCATTTCTGTGGTGTGAGGGTTGGCCATAAGTGGCGATGCACCTATCGGTCACCATGTCCATGACAGGCACCTATATGTGTGTATCTACACAGGTCCCCTGTATCATGTCATGGCAGGACACACCACAGCAGTCATGTGCCTGTTACTACTGTGACCCTGACCAACAGCAGATATTACTGGATGAATACATGGTTGCACTGTCAACAGTGCTATGGTGGTTATAGGATGGGATGCACAACACACAGTGGACACCTGCATGACACATACGTCAGCATGGCACCAGCATACCCTGTTGCTGTGACATGTCAACTGCCACTTTGTATGATGGAGATACACAATCGGTACCCAGTACCACACACTGTGCTGTGCACCAATACATGCCTACATAACCCAACATGCCAGGCCACAAGGAGGACTTTGATGCACAGGGACATGTGGGGTTCTGCAAGGGGAATGTTGTTTACTGTTATGCCATGACACGGTTAGACAATGTGCATAGTCCTGATGTGGGCCTGTGGCAAATGGGCAGACACATGCAGGTACACATAATGGACAACATAGACATGGGAATGGGTTGTGATGTCACAGTTCACAACGACCATGCTGTACATCACTTTGAGCACACACTGGGAGATAACCATGTTGACCAGCAGGGCCAGCATGTGGCATACATGTTCCATCTGTGTCTCCATCCAATGGTGTGTGTACATTGGAATGGAACATCTGCAGTGACATACCCCACATGCCCCCATCAACTGTGCAGCAGCAGGATGCCATGTGTACATGTGAGGACTGTTGTAACATACATGTGGATGTACCTGCATAATGGGTGTGAACACATTGGTCAGAAACATACGTCTATTGCACAGCTACTGTGCATGTCGGTGGGATTGTAAAACACTCACTGTGACATGCATGTACACTATGAGGACAGGGCGGTCAATCAGAAGCTGAGGAACTCTGGACATGCATTGGTCATGTGTGCAAGCTATGCCAGAGGACATATTCAAAGTAAGACACATCCCAGGTGTATGGTACTGGAAATGTGCACCACCCTCCCACAATGTTGACAGTGTATGTCTGACTGCCACACCATCACCAGAGATGTGATACACCCATGTCAATTTGCATAGCACAGTACTGAACATATACAGTATGTGCCAAAGTCCAACAGTTACATTGATAGGGAATGGTGCAGTCCATGACCCATATATACAGATATCATGGGAGCCAGGGGTGAGATGTGGGACAGGTATGTCTGTATGGGACACAGACTACTGACAGCTGTGGAGTACATGGGATGCCTACCAGCAGCACAGCTGGTGGTACATAGCAGAAGATGTGCAATTGGCACCTGCAACACACTGTACTGTACAGCAACATCTGAAGGTGTGTGTACTTGCATATGTATCTCAGAACAGGTGGCCATAGTGTGTGTGTGTGTGCGAGCACATGTGCATGTGCACATAGGGCCTACATAGCATATCGGTCACCTTTGTCAGTGATGAGCATGTATGTGCCTGTTACCACATTGTGCCATGTCCAAGTGAGACACAGGTGTAATGCACTGGTCCTGTGGCCAGTCCACTGTTGCTCATTGTGAGCCTGGCATTTGATGGCATCATTCCTTGGTCAGCATGATGTACAATGGTACTGCTCAGCATATTGTCAGCCTATGAAGGCAGGTGTTGCCTTTAGTTGAACAGACATGAACATACGCCACTTTACATCTGCACTACAGAGAGGGTGGGGCATGTCTGTAACAAACACAATGGACCAGTAAGTGGCATAGTGTTCTGCAACTGTGGATCGATAGACATACCATGCCACATTCCACACTGGTCACTGTCAGACACAGACATACCCCTGGCAGATAACAACATTTTACATGTCACACTTTATCATGGTGTAGGTACCTGGGCATGGCACAGTACACTTCTCCACCATGGTATAGAACCTATCCAACCGAGGCCTGTCTCTCCATGTCAGGTCACCAGATCTGTGCACCCCACTCATCCTTGAGGGCAGATTGCATATGTGGACTCACACCTGTGACCTGGGCCTGTCAAGGTCTACCTTTCCAAATAGCTGGCCATCCCTGTGGACAACTAGGTCCACCAGATTAGTCAGCTCCACATCCGACCATTTTTGGTCTCACTGGCTGGGTGCCACCCATCTGGTAGCTCTGTGCATGTTTCTGCTGCTGCTGTATACAGTCATACCCTGCCACATTTTAGCAGGCCTGTAACCCACATATGTAGCGAGATAGTCATCATTGGTTAGCCTCGCGCTGCTGGTATTAGCGTCATGTCTTTGTGCGATAGGGAATTAGAGATGTGACTCTGCACATGCGTGATGGCATTGAGCCATGCAGCAAACCAAGGTTGCACCCCATGCTACCACGCATGCATAGCAGCTCTGTGGCACCATATTGTGAAGGACGCTCAGTGCCACGACTCACGCCAACCATACTGCACTCTGCAAGGGGCATGCACAATAGGCTAGTGGTGCGCATAACTGACTGATGGTGGTGCATGTGCAATTGACTACTGCTGTTGTGAATGAATGGTGCTGTACAGTGATATGTGGCATCTATTGCATTGACATCTGTGACCTTGCACCATGGCATTCTGCAGAGCAGATGGAAATGCACTATGGGAAGCCACTTGCATAGCATGCATCTTTGCAATATTCAGCAAGGATATGCAAATAGCCTCATTGCACAGTCTGTGCCCAAACAGCACATTTGTATCTCATTACTGTAATGTATTTAGCTCATTTGCATACATATTACCATAAAAGCAGGGCAGCACCACCACTCCTCAGTGGTGACCAAGAGGTACTGCAGCCTTGAAGGTGTTGTGTCATGTTTGTGTGTGTGTGTGGATTTCACCATTTTGTAAAAGGGGCTTATTTTCATTTCCACATCATTGTAACTGGGCCTGTCTCTATCAGTTTGTTCCAGAAGCACCAGAAATGTCCGTGGATGACAAAGATGCACTAATTTCACAAAAGATGAATTGAAGGCCATCATCAAGGCCTATGTGGTCCGTGGAGACCTCCTGTGCAGGAGGTTCAGGACACCACAGGATTAGTCGCAGAGATAGAGGGAGGCAGCAGAGGCCGTTAATGCCCAGGACCAGTAAAACCGCACTCCCCAGAAGTGCAAAAACAAGCCTGTGGCCTATGGGCATGTGTCAAAGGCTGACTGGTCCTGACCCATGTGGAACTTAGGGCCACTGGTGATGGACCTTCCAAACCTACCCAGATGTCAGCATAGAAGGTACTCATGGCAACAACATTTCACCATGTGACTGTGCAGGGTGTTCCTGGTGGGGGCCATGCAACAGAGGTTGGCCCATCCCAGCACTGTAAGTATACATTTTGCATATCATGTATGGTCATGCATGTGTTGTCCTAGGAATGTTTATTTCCAGATAACCATGTTGTTTGGCACTGTGTGGCCAACACACTACATCCACTTTATAGTTAGTCATTCCACAGCATATATGTGCACCCTAGCATGGCTGTGGTGTGCACTGCTCACTATGTCATGCCTGTGTGTGATTTCATGTGCAATCCTGATACATGCATGAACACCTACCTGTGTACACTACAGTATTGTATACATGGACATGCATCCCTAACCATGGTCTATCCTTTTTTTCCCACAGCACCATCACATCCTGGGACAGGGGATGGTCCATAGGTACCACACTCTGCAAAGCATGGCCCAATACCTGGGCCACAGCCACTGCCAGTGTAGGGTCTCTAATGTGGTCCTGCACATACGGGGAGGGGCTCGGATGATGATTATGATGAGACTATCTCCTTTTCTGCTGATGCCCTCCTCACAGCTGCAGAGATGCTTGCCAGCAACACTGATGATGGCAGCATTATGACTGATAGTGCCATCCCCAACACGGCCTCATATGTGCTCCAGATTATTCCCCCACATGCTGCACATGCCACCAGCAGCCATCCAGGGTTGGCACATGTGCAGTGGGTGGGCCAACATTTGCAGTCTGCCACTGTGCAGCAAGAGGGCAATATGCTGCGGCCTGCACCAGCGCAGCAGATGGTCTCTTTTTGTCCCGCACAGGGAGCACATGACCAGCCACAGTCTGACCAGATGCAGGATCTGGCAGCCCCCTTCACCTGCTGTACCTGCATGTGCATCATCCCCACAACCTCAGCAGCTAGCCATGGGGCCACCACACACTGTGGCAGTCACACTTAAGGTCACCCCGGATCGGCAGCATTACACCAGCCCCAAACACATTGCCCCAGGTCACCACCTTGCAGACCATACATGGCTACTGAGGTCCACCGTGGAGAGACAGGATGCGCTCCATGATGCTGTGCAGGGGTTGCAGGCACAGATACACCTCCATGAGAATCAGACTTCTGTCTGCCATGCGGAACTCATAGGGGCTCTTCGCGTGTTCTGTGAGAATATTACTGCAGGGTTATCAAATATTGCAGCAGCAATTTGGGACCACACCGATGCCCGGACTGCACATGGTGGCTGTACCACCCACTGCACACCTCAGAGAAACTCCAGCACCCCAAGAACACTATTCAACACCCACATTTCCCCTTGCACCCCATCCCCTAGCGTTGCACATCCCCTCACCCCTGGCTGTGGTGTTCGTTTCTCCACACCCACTCCAACACATAGCCATGCATGGACACATGTTCTACCACATTGGGGGCCATTGTCTCACCCCAGGCAGCTTGGCTGTCCCCAGTGGGAATGGCTGCATCATCAGGTCAAGGCCATATCCATGTCTGTGGTGGCCACACACACAATTCTCAAGGGTCCGGGGGCTATGCAGCATGCCTGTGATGCCTCTAGGTCTCAGGTGGGGGCGCCATTGCCCCATAATGCCTACTGTAGTGCATTGTCCACACCCTGTACATCACACTGATCCACCTCACAACCCCTGTGGCATTGACACATGGTATGGATGTCATCTGGGATATGGATGTGGTTCCTGGTGTTGTGGAACAGGCATGGGCATGTTGAGTGAACATGTGGCTTACCACTGTGGGTATATACCAGTGGTCTCTCTCTGACCCATGCCAAGCTGCTGCCAGTACCTCTGTGTATCTTTACCAATGTTGTCTCAATTGTGGACATGTGTGCATGCCACATTCTCACACCTGTGTGCACATCATGCCAGATTGGCCTGTACATACCATTACCATGAGGCCCAATGTGCATAACAGCAATGTCACACCTGCAGGCTATACTCATCATCAGGCTCCAAAATGTTCATGCACAATGATGTCCCTGTGCCACCATCCCTCTCAGGGCCAATCTTGGGACCTTCTTATTGTGCTGTTGATGCTCACCCATGTCTGGTGGCTCCACATCCTCTGCACTGTCACCCTCTGGGTCCTGGACAACTATTCCATGGTCTATGACCATGCTGTGTAGTATACAATGGGCCAGGAATATGCCATAGGCCTTGTCTATGCTATACTGTAGGGCATCCCTGTACCTGTTCAGACATCTCAAGCACATTTTCAGCATGCCAAACACATACTCTATGATGTTTCTAGTAGCCATGTGTGCCTCATTATACCACTGTTCCACTTCAGATGTGGGCTGTAGTATTGGGGTGAGCATCCATGGCCAAAGGGGGTATGCGCTGTCTCTTGTGTAAAGGAAGGTGATATGTTAGTACACCATTTACTACATTACATTCAGCTCTCCACACTGACCTGTTCCATGTGGTCAGCCTCTTCTGCACATTTTCCCACTCACATTGTCACTGTTGTACATTGTTGCCCTCACATTTCTGTCCCTTCTCTGCTATTATCTTTCCACCATCACTACCACTGTCACCTACATGCCATTTGGGCTGTGGGTCAGGGCACATCCTCAGGATATTTCCACACAGCAATGACACCATCCAGTGTGGTGTCTTACACTTAGATTCCCACAATGTTCCAGCCTCTTACTGGCTGGCACCACCCCTGTATCCTGTGCCTACTGCTCACTGTCACATGTTATCCCTCCCATGCCAGCTTTACAGGTCTATTCGGTGTCAGTCCTTTTCAGGTCCCATCACTTCCTCCTTCCCTCCAGTGTGTCACATGGATGTGTGCCATCCCAACACCCCTTCTTTCTGGGCTGACAACTGTACATCCACCATCACTGTATTGTGTTACCATGTGGACACCTTGTTTATAACTGTGGTTGCACTCACCAACAAGATGGCCACTGGGTATGTTCCAAGACTGGTGCCAGATGAATGCATCAAATGCACTCCCAGGGTACTGGGCAAGCACATTTGTGATGCACCTTGTGGCATCGCACACCACCTGGCAGTTGCAGAGTGGTGCCCCTTCCAGTTTATGTATATGTGCTTCTCACCACCATGTAGTGCTCTGATGGCCACATGGGAGCAGTAAATTGCACCTCACACTGTTTGTAGGGGTACAACCCTGTAAAAGTACTGCTTTATTGCTGTGCACTCCACTGATGTGCTTGGGAATCAAATTCACTCACTAGCATGGGGCAGCACAGTGTTTGGGAACTGTGTGAGGAGATGAGAGGTAGCTGACTAGGTGATGCTGGTGGTGTCTGGAAGGTGCCCGTGGTGAACAGGCACAGCATTGCTATGACTTTGATGTCCACCATCATAGCATGACTTCTGTGAGTGGGTGCCTGGAGTTCATGATGGAGCATCTCACAGAGCTGTCTCAGAACAGCCCAGTTGCATCGGTACCAGCCTACAAGGTCTGTGTCACTTAGCTGTTCAAATGTGATGCAAGTCGGTACCAACTCTGTGGGGCACACTGCCTATAGGCCCTTCCTCATCCATCTTGCTCTTCTCTAAGTCTGCTCACATCAGCCATGATGGCAGCCATGTGGAAAACTATCTCAGCCATCCTGACTGCAGTTCAGTGGCCTGCCTCTGGGTGTTTGGCTGATTGAAGGCTTCCCCTTTTATGCCAAAGTTTGCAAAGCACAAATGTGAGATGCCCAGCACATGTGCTGAGCATTTCCTCTGAATATCCACATGCATGGTGTATGCTTGTCTCCACCCCCTTTTTCTGCATGGCATACATTATTTGTGTGCAATTGTTCAATCAGATATGTGCAACACATTTCACACTTTTGAATATCACACCATCACACACTTTCCAGGATATGCCATGCATTTCTATTTTGTGCCACACAAGTCTTTTAAATATAAAGGCCTTTGAAAAAATACTGATAAATCTAAGACATCAGAAATAATAGACATTAGTGACAACTCTGCTGAAGAAAACTCTGATGCCAGAAGGGTTAATTTTTCTCCCAAGGTGGATAGCAAAAATATATGAAAGAAAAACAAAAACAGGAACAACTAAAGAGAAACCACAGGACCGGTAGAGGTCAAAGAGGAAGAGGCAAACAACTGCAACTTATGGAAACAGGACAAAAAAGACCAGAACAAAATAATAAATCTTACTGATGAACAGCTAACTGAAGCATTCAGATAAGTGTTCTATCCAAGGGTCTCAATTGTGTCCCCCAAACAGCTTCTAATTTATTCACTTTAAAAACTGATATTTTTAAGTTCTTCTGGAAGTTGCATCTCAATGTCCACTTCATTAAAAAACAAGATCCAGCCAGCAAAATGGGGTTCATTTTGGAAACTATGGACAATTCCACATAAGAGGCACTGAATCCCAACAACAATAAAGACCCTGAAGTAAGCATCACTGTGATTGAGACTTAATTTAGTTTCCAGATTTGGGCCAGAATGAACAAGTTATGAGAAATTTCAATATCCTTGAAAAATTGTTTCTGAAGAATTTGGACACTGCAAATGAAACCTAGACTTCATTTACATCAACATACTATATGTGTCAGTTGCTATGAATTTCATATAGTGCTATGATTTTTACACTCAAATTTACCCTTGCTCTTCGAAAGTTTGCTGATGTTCCTCATAATGTTAGAGCTATTTCTGGACACACTTACTATTAAAACATTGAATGAGCTTAATAGAAACATTCCTTAACACTGAACATACGAGGCCCACTATTCTTCCACATATTATTTTCTGAAATAAGAAAGTGCTACTCATTCTGGCAATTTGCTCTGAATTTTGAAGGCTGGTGCTATGCATTTTAATACTGAAAGGTTGAAAGGTACGCACATCAAACACTGAGGCCTCCAGTAGAAAATTTGACAATTTATATAAATCTTTATGTAAAACAAAATCTACTTTTTGCCCTCCTTGTAATAATCCATATATTATCACATATCAAAAGGTGATTATGAATGAAGTAGAAAAATTGTTTAACAACAATGCCTCCTTTGCCTGCAGGAATTTCAGAGTCCCTGAATGCCAAGCTCTGAGTTACAGAATTTACCAGACACTTATAAAGCCAGCAGACAAAGAGCACAACATTGTCTTTATGATATCAAACTTATATGGAAACATTATGTCTAAGCTGCTTAATGATGACAAATATAATATTTGAAGATGGATGGGTGACTGCACATTAACATTCCAAAAAGGAACTTCTCAAACTGCTTAAGGGAGGTAAAGGACAAGAATGCATAAGTGAGAAAAAATTTATGTACATGTGAAAAGACAATCCATGTCTCCCCACACTATACATCCTGCCAAAAGTTCATAAATGTATGACTAATCTCCCATGCTGCCCCACTGTATTAAGAATTAATTTGCTGACAGGGAATCTGAGTTAGTTCATTGATTTATTCTTGAAGAACAGTGTAGAAGTTTAGGAGGCAGTATGGCGCAGTGGTTTAAGGCTCTAAGCTGCAAATCTGGAGACCTGGGTTTGAATTCCACAGCCCCCACTTGCATACTGTGTGACTCTGAGCAAGTCACTTAACTTCCTTGTACTCCCAGGTTGCACCTGCAAAGAAGCTTTCAGCTTAGTGTGTCTCACCTGGTAAAATAATTTATAAAAAAAGAATACCTTCCAGATGCTATGCATGTCCTTGATAAATTTTAAAATTTTGTTTGGAAACCAAACTATTTACTTCTGGGCATTGATGCAGAGTCCCAGTACACTTAAACAGGTCATGGAGATGGAATTAAGGGTTGTAAGTATTTCCTTGAAAAAGCCCCATCAATGACAGATTCTCCATAGATTTCTTGTTGGAAGCATTAAGGTTTGTTTTAACTAAAAACTACTTTGAATTTAATGGGGAATTTTTGGTTACAAAAATGTGGTACTGCAATGACGGCATCTACGATGCCCTCTATTGCAAATCTTTTCCTTGGATACTGGGAGGAGAAAGTGATAATCTAGGCAACAACAAAAACCACATCATATGCTGATACTGTTTTATTGACAATGTGGTCTGTGTTTTTATTTTATTTTTGAAATGTCTCACCAGAAAGAAATGCTGAGCAGCGTGGGGGTCACGTGATGCAGGGCATGAGCTAGCTGCTTCTTTTCTGAGCTCCGTCTGCTCAACCTACATTTTACTGTTAATACGTTTCTATTGCAAGCTGCACTGCCCTAAGTGTTTTATTTGTGCTCCGGGAGTCACTCGCTTTCGTCTGATGGTGCTCAATGGAGGTGGAATTAAAAGAAAGTCTACCTCGGCACACTCCTCCGTCTACCCCGGAGAAGGCCCCAAAGAAAGCCAGGGCCTCAATTACCCAGCAATGCTCAAACCAGAATGTGGACTCTCATGATGCTGAGCCGCTTACTTTAGCCAGTTTCCGCAAGGAATTCCAGCCTTTCAAGGAAGAAATGAAGGAGTTGGCGGGAGAATTTAAAAATATTACTCAAGCTTTAGAGGAGTTATCACTGTGAACTACCGACAACGAAGCTCGCATCAAATCAGTGGAGAGGAGAACCGAGAAGCTGGATCCTGAATTAGCTTCGATGAGGCAGTGAATTTCTCGGTTAGAAACCAAAGTTGAAGACCTAGAAGGTCGGAGTCGCCGTAACAATATTGTTATTATTGGCCTCCCAGAAAAACAAGAAGGAAATGAGCCTATTAAGTTTGCACAGCGACTGGTGGAAAAAATTGCTGGTCCATCACCTTTTGGGCATGCCTACATAATAGAGAGAGCCCATCGAGCTTTAAGAGCTTCTCCGCCTGCTGGATCCCCTCCTCGCACCTTTATTTTGCACTTTCTCAACTACTTAGAGCGCCAGCATTTTTTAACTAAGATTAAGGAAATCAAAGAGCTGACCTGGGAGGGAGCTACTTTGAGGGTCATGCAGGACTTGCCATTTTCAATTCGGCAGAAAAGAGCAACTTACCACCCCATCATCACCAAACTGATTGCTGCGAGTATTAAATTTAAAATGGGGTATCCTGCCCGTTTCCCAGGTTTTGGTGGCTGGATCCTGGTGTAGCTTCAACAGTTATGATTCTGCTCTGGTTGCCCTCAAGCAGGCTTTTCTGGATCTCTTCAACAACGTTTGAAATCTCTGGCTATTTTTTTTCTGGACTCAGCTTATTTTTATCTCAGTTTCATGATTGCTTAAGCATTTTGGTTGTAAACCCTTTGGGTGTTCCGGAATGTGTCTGATGTAGCACGATTTTTTTTTCTAGCAGGGGTCATTTTCTTTTGGCCTCTTACCTGATTCCCCTCCCTCTCTCATCAATTCTGGTCTGGGATCCCAGTGTTTTTTGGGCTGCGTGTGTTGTCCCTTTTTCCCGGGGAGCCGTTTTGGGCAGGGATTGCCCAGTTGGTTCAGTTTGCCCTGCTGCTCTCCCCTTTCTTTTTGTGCTAACTTCTTGGTGAAATTGTGAATTCGATGATATTAGGAGAGCAGGCATTATTTTTATTCTCCGCCAGATGGCGCCAATGACCACAGGACTGCTATTTAGTTTATGGTTTAGACTTTATTACTTTAGCTGGACCTGGACTGTATGGTTATTTTAACACTGTACCTATGAACATGTGGCTATGGGATGCTTAAGGGCGATGATTTCGTTTCGATGGCTGCAGGGAAGGGGGGCTTCTTCTTGGGGGGGTCAAGTTTTATAATATTTTCTCA
The DNA here is from genome assembly GCA_016271365.2 of Neoceratodus forsteri. Lineage (NCBI taxonomy): Eukaryota > Metazoa > Chordata > Ceratodontiformes > Ceratodontidae > Neoceratodus > Neoceratodus forsteri. The sequence goes on along the minus strand of CM057452.1, from coordinate 627,880,094 downwards.
TGATTCTGGCACTTATCAGGATCTTGGATATACGGATATATTATTAGTTATTATATTTATAAGAGAATTATCCTACTTTATTTATTTTTATTTTATTGGACCCAAGCTATCTTGCGGATTTAATGGGGCAAGATTTCTGTGGCTTTGTCAATTTATATCTGGGCAGGGCTGATTTAGGAGGTTGAATGGACGGGACGGAAGGGGTAAACTTCATTGCACTGCAATCATGGTCATTGATAGTTTGGGTGGGATGTGGGTGGAGGGGATAGGGGGGTTGGGGATTTGTTGTTCCGGGATTTTGTGTTGGGGTTTTAGTATGTTGGGAAAGGAAGGGAGGGTCTGCACAGCACACATCGAACTGTATATGGAAAGTTGGGCCGGTTATACTGTCTTCATTGCCTGGAATATATTGTTGTGTTTTGTGTATAGCTAGGAATATAAACTTTGTGAGTTGGAATGTTCATGGTCTTCACCATAAAACAAAGCAATACAAGGCCCTTAAACATCTGGAATATATGAAAGCAGATATTATATTCCTGCAGGAGTCCCATTTACTTAATTCCGAGTGTATTTAGCTTCGTAGACTTCAAATTGGTCAGGTATTTGCATCTGAAGGTAATACTCAGAGTAAAGGGGTGATGATTATGATACGTAGGTCAGTCTCGTTTAATCTGTCCCTGGTAATCCATGATAAGTTTGGGAGATATATTTTTGTTAAAGGTACATTGCATACTTTTGAAATTTGCCTGGGCTCAATATATGGTCCCAATGTTGACACTCCTGAATTTTTCGTTCAGTTATCGGAAATACTCTCACCCTATTGCAATCTCCCTATTGTACTTGGAGGGGATCTTAATCTGGTTATGGATACAGCTATGGACAGATCTGGTTCTAGTAGAAAGGGTTTATCTTCTGGTCAAGGGGTGGTAAGAGAAATGATGGACCAATTGGGCCTTTGTGATGTTTGGAGGGTTCTCCATCCAGAGGTCCGTGAGTTTACTTTTGTTTCTCCGGTACATAATACCTTGTCTAGAATTGATTATGTTTTAATCTCAAATACTCTTTTGCCTGGCGTTTTGAATGTGGAGATATCCCCTGGGCTACCACCGGATCATGATGTAGTTTCTTGTTTAATGGCCTTTTCAGTGTTACCTAAACCAGGTGGTAGATGGAAAATTAATAACCAATTATTGAAAGACCCGAAATTGGTTAAATACATTTCTTCTCAAATAAAGGAATTTTTGTTTTTTAACCAAAATTCTACCACTCAGCCAGATATAGAATGGGGGGCACTCAAAGCCTTCTTAAGGGGAATCCTGATAGGGCTCGCTTCCCGGAGGAAGAAGGAAAAACTGACTCATATTTCAGACCTGTTTACGCAGATCCGGGAAAAAGAATCGGGGCTCTCCGCCTCCTCGTCTGATGATTACAGACAGGAGTTAACCCTGCTTAGAGACTCATATCTTAGGCTTTTAAGTGAACAGGCCGAGTGGGCTATTATTAAAACAAGGGCAGTATATACAGACCAAGGAGAGAAAGCGGGTCGTCTGTTAGCTAGGAGGGTAAAACAGCTCGAGTCTTCTAGGTTCATACCGCTATCCGCTCTTTGGGGATGGTGTAATGAAGATCTCTCCGGAGATATTCTGGGAGAATTTAAGAATATTTTGAAGAGATTTATGGACCCATGAGAGAGCCACCTTCTAACGAAAGGATTGACTCCTTTTTAAGTGGTCTTAATTTGCCTTCTTTAAGTGAGGCTAGTAGAGCCCTGCTTATAGCACCCATCACAGAGAGCGAAATAGGTGAGGTTATCAAATCTCTCCCGTCTGATAAAACCCCTGGCCCAGATGGCTTCTCGGCCAATTTTTACAAGACTTTCGCTAACAAGCTAATTCCTTCCTTGTCGAAACTGTTCCAATGTATTTTAACAGGTGCCGCTACTGATGTTTCTCTTTTTGAGGCTTTAATTGTGCTCCTGCCCAAACCTGGCAAACCTCTTGATTCAGTGGCCAGCTATAGACCTATTTCACTTCTCAATCAGGATATTAAAATTCTCACTAAGTTACTTGCTGATCGGGTTAGTAGGGTTCTTCCAGAGCTAATAGGAGTTGAGCAGGTTGGATTTATGAAAGGAAGGTCCTCAACTGACCATCTGAGAGTCCTGGCACATGTTTTCTCGGCCTCCAGGGAATCTTATCATCCGATGGTTTTGGTTTCTCTGGACGTCGAGAAAGCTTTTGATAAGGTTTATTGGAAATATTTATCAATAGTTATGGCGAATTTTGGTTTTCCCCAACAGTTCTGTTGGGTCAATTTTATTTACAAGTTCCCAACTGCAAGAGTTACTTGTAATGGTCTAATCTCTGACCCTTTCAGTCTTTTTGTTGGTACTTGACAAGGTTGTCCATTATCTCCGCTTCTCTTTAACTTATATATTGAACCTCTTATTAGACGGATTAAACAGGAGCAATGTATTCAGGGTATTCAGGTTTTGGAGCATACTTTAAAAGTACTTGCGTACGCAGATGATCTTCTATTGCAAATTTCACATCCGTCTTCCTCTGTTCCGGTCCTACTTGAAACTATTGACAATTTCAGTGCTGTAGCTAATTACAAGCTCAATACTGGAAAGTCGGTGGTTCTCCCTTTAAATTATAAAACATTCGCTCAGGATATTACCCCCTTTGGATTGGCTTGGAATCCGGTAGCAATTAAATATCTGGGCCTCACTTTACCTAGGGCGTTTACCCATTTAGCTCAACATAATTTAGATCCAGTTTTGCAATGTATTGAAGCTGACTTTAATAGATGGGCATTAATCCCTTTGTCTATCTGGGGTAAAATCAATTTAGTAAAAATGAACATTTTCCCCCGTTTGTTTTATCCCATAAACATGTTAAATATCTGACTCCCAGTAAAATGGTTCAAAAAGGTTCACCGTATAATTTCTGCTTTCATATGGAACTATAAGAGACCTAGATTGGCTTATCATAAATTGATTGCCCCTAAATTGTCTGGGGGTCTGAGACGTCCCCATTTTGGTTTGTATTACTGGGCCAGTCATGCTAATAAATATCTTAAATGGCTTATGACAAGTGACAATCTTGGAAACACCAGTTATGTTCCCCTATGGTTAAAACTTGAGACTTCCCAAATTATTGGCTCGGGCCTTTCACCCAGGGCTTTAATGTATTGTAGCCCAAATTCACTTCCCATGTCATTACGTAATTCTCTTATTGAGACATCTGTCAAAGTTCATACACAATTATGTACCTTTTTAAAGTATTCTCATATCACAGATTTTTCTCAACCATTACTGGGTAATCCCAATCTTTTAATAGATAGGAAGCCCATTAGGGAATTGGCTACCTTTACCAATGGATACTTTAGTCAAAGACCTCTTTTCGGATGAAGGAAGTTGTCTTACTTCAATTGACATTTTAAACAAATTTCAGGTCTCTCAGAGGATGATATTTAAAGTTTTTCAACTACGTCATCTGATGGTGAAAAAATTTGGTACCCTTCCCCCCTAATAGGGTGTTCCTCGATTTCTGTGGCACATTGAAACCCCTGAGTGTGAAAGCTCACGCTGTTTCAGCTATATATAGTGCGTTACTTGGCTGGGTACATCCCTTAATTTTGGCGCCCAAACAATATTGGTCTCAACTTTTTCCAGATTACAATTTTGATTGGGCTAGCATCTGGAAGTCTTGTCATAAGTTTCTGTTACAAGACAGACTTAGAACTATGCAATTCAAATTATTGCACAATATTTACTTCTCCCCTTTAAAACTGACTAGTCTCAGCATGATTTCTTCTTCTTGTTGTTTCAGGTGCCAACAAGCAGAAGGGGACCTACTTCACATTTTTTGGAATTGCTCTAAAATAGCCCCATTGTGGGACACTATTAAACAGAAGCTAGATCCTCTTCTGGGGTTGGACAATCTTTTTACGGCACAGATATGTGTCTTAGGGGATGTTTCTACTATTGATGTCAAGAATAGGAAATATCATATTTGTTTGATTTCTGCTTCGGTTAAAAAAAGTGGTCTTGAAGCATTGGAAAGATACTTCACAGATCACCTATGGCGAATGGTTGCAAGAACTCCTGGCTAATCTTAGAACTGAAAGGACCATTGCTAGTCTTCAGAATAAGTTGTCCAAATTTAACCGGATTTGGGGTCCTTTATATTCCTTGTATTCCTGTTCTGACTAGACTGGCCCCACAATTATTTTCTGTCTTAAGGATAATACATTTGTGTGCTGTACAGAGGGAAGGGGAGGGTTTATATATACTTATCATTCATTTATATTTCTATTTTATAGGGGAGGGAGGGGTAGAGTGGGGGGTCTGGACTGCATCCGGAATGTTCGATTCCTATCATTGATTATTATTTTTGTTATATATGATTTTACTGGATGTACTCCTGTGGTTAATAATAATGTTTAATAAAGTTTGAATAGCAAAAAAAAAAAAGAAATGCTGAGCAGCAAGTTGTTCATCTCACGGTGTGACCTGGTGGGTAGGGGAACATGAGGATAGTTTACAGAGATTCTGTACACAATATAAATTTACAATAGATTACATTAAAATAATTTGAGCAGATGACTGTACAGCAGTAATGAAATAGCAGGATGCTAACAGTTTTGAACTAGAGAGCTACTACACCAACACTTTTGGACTTGATAAATAAAATGACACAAAATAACATTTAGGCATGCACTAAATGTTACATTACTGTGTAGCTAGAAAATGACTGATTAGAACTGTAGTTTGATCTAGGGAAGTTAGTGAGGAGTAAACACAAGCAGAACAGGTTAGCTAAGGTATAACAGAAGTGCAAGTTAACTACAAGTGCATTAGAGATTAGGGGTCATCCATAGCTAGGGCTACATAAGTGGGAGAAGCGAAGGTGAGAGGTAGGTATTTGAGTAGGCAGAGAAGTGGGAGGGTGGAAGGGGATGGAAGGTGGAGGTGAAGGAAAAGGTAGGAGGAAAAAGGTCTGCTGAGGCCTGACCCTACCAGTATGTTGAGGATCCTGCTTGCACAAGGCAGGGGTCAAGCACGACAGGAATGGAGCAGGTTGTGGCAGCAAGAGGTAGAAGTATGGTAGGAGGGAAGCAGGTTGTAGGCAGCAAGGGGGAATAGGTTTTGTAAGACCAGAAGAGAGCGTGAAGGTGAGAGATAGAGAGGCTGAATCCTAGCCCTTCAGGATGTGGAGAAGTGGAGGGAAGAGTTGGGATAATGATGTAAGGATAAGGTTGGGACAGGCCCTTGGTACAACTTTGGATGATTGAGAAATCACAGTAATGGAAGGTTTGAAGGGAGCAAGGAAAGAGAAGGGTAAGGACAGAATCAGAAGTTGCCAAGTTTGTGAAATGGTTGAAGAACTGCGATGATCTGAACCACAGATTCACCAGCACTAGCAGTAAAACCAGTCTGAAATTTTTAGACATTACTCTGGATGTGAGCAACATGAAAAAGGTTAAAACCAAAACTTTCCACAAACCCACTACCACTGATAATCTTTTAAGGGCTGATAGTGCACACACTAGGGGCCTGACTGAATCAATCCTACTGTATATGAGCAATATTTCCATCTCAGATATAGTTGCACTGATTTCATAGATTCGGAAGAACAATCAGGTGAACTCACAAAATCATTTTTCGATAGGGGTTTTGAAGCCACATTACTGGAAACAACTTTGAGAGGTCTAAATTGTAACAAAGATCAGATCTTTTGAAATCCAAGCAGATTACCAGTTCTGAAAAGCAACCAACATGCTTTGTTACTAAGTATAATGGACTTGGCGGCAAGGTGGGTGGTGTTCTAAGATACTATTGGCCCATTCTAAAGAAAGATCCCAAGCTCTCTATGGAATTAGGAAATGTTTCTAGAATCTCATAAAAAAGGGCCATCAGTCAAAGGATAAGTTAGTTCATGGCCAATTTAAACAACAGAAATCAAACAGAAAACTGTCACACTTGACCTGGTTATGTGACCTCCCTAATGGGATGTTTAAGTGTGGCAAATGTAGTGTCTGCAGTAACAGATCCTGTACAATATAGGGTGTGCAAATGAAGACGCAAGGTAAAGAAATTAAAGAATAAACACCAGTGTGTTTTTTACTGAATGCCACAAAAAGCAGTTTCCAGGCAAACAGTAACCCTAGTGCCTCGACTCCTTAGTGAGTCTTCAAGGGGGTCAGAGTACAAGAGCAATACACAGCTTTAAATACATGTCACTGGATTACAAGACCACTCTCTCATTAGACCACACATCACAATCTATGCAGTCTGTTTGCCCTTAAAGCAATAGGACAGTCTAATGTCAATTTAACATGAAAACAGTTTTAAAAATAGTGCTATAAGCAAAACCACCACCTAATATGTCATAAAGAGAATACAGCATATAATGGACTTATTCAAAATGTAATAAAGAAAGCAAAGGAAAAAAAAATACAAATATCAAAAAAGTATACTAAGTATAACATTGTTCATGATCTACAGTTTCAGTTAATTTATCATTAGCTTTTATTTGTTTTTTACTGGAATAGAAGTCTGCCAAATTCTGATCCCCAAATGGCTGTGCCAACTGGGTAAGTAGGAGTCCAAAAAAGGAGGTGCTTCACTGTAAATAAAGAACAGAGAATAAATTAATAGAGAAAAGGCATAAGATGCATATATAATTCAAACATTTGAAGAAAACAGTAACAGAGAAGTCCGTTTAAGCAGGCAAAAAACACTTAATGAAGAAATTGTTTGATACCCCAACTATTATTAAGACCAATGGGTTTAACACTACTCAATTTAAATACCTACATGCTCTGTTTCTGTAGTAGTCTATTCGCTCTGTCACTCCCTGTTATTTGTGGTGGTATCCAGTCAATGGCCATAAATCTGAGGCTGTCTGGTGAGGAACCGTGATACATGGCAAAATGTGTGCCTACTGGTGTGTCATTCTTGGTGTGTTAAATAGATCTAACATGCTCCTGCAAGCATTGTTTTAATGGTCTCACTGTCTTCCCCACATAGATGAGGCTACAACTACACCAGAGTACATACACCATGAATGTGGTATCACAGGTTACAAGACTACGCATTTGCATAGTGCAGTCCAGGTTACCAGGGTGACAGAACATGTTACTTCCATTGGCACATTTGCAGACATTGCATCTTTTACATCTGTGAAAACCTTTATGTCTCTGTGGTAGCCAGGTAGGCCCAATTCTTGTTGGTGTAACTAGTAATCTGGAATGTACCAGTTTGTCCCGAATGTTCTTTGCTCTGCATAAGGTAACTCTAGGTCTGGGGCCCACTACGGTACCCACTGTTTCATCACTAAATAAGATAGGCCCATTCTTAAAAATGATGTTACTTATTTGTCCAGTCAAATGGTTATATTCAGTACTGAATGTGCATGGTGGTCTATAGGCCTCATCCACTGTTTTTTTGGCAGAGTAGGGATTCCCTTGCAATTTTATCCACTCTCATTTTAGTTTGTTTGAGGAGGCCTGGGTCATATCCTCTAGTTTTAAATCTTCCCATAAGCTCACTAGCCTATTGTTCAAAAGCTATCTCTTTAGTGCAATTTCTTTTAAGCCTAAGTAGTTGGCTATAGGGAAATTATTTTTTTCAAGCTAACAGGGTGGGCACTATCAGAGTGAAGAACTGAATTTGTAGCTGTAGGTTTCCAAAAAGTCTTCGTGTTCAGTTGAAAATCACTGTCTCTATCAGTTTCTACATATAAGTTCAAATCTAAGTAATTAACTGAGTGAGAATCAAGCTGGTAGGTAAATCTAAGATTTGCATTATTAGCGTGTAACATATCCACAAAGGACTCTGCCTCCTGTTCAGATCAATCCCAAATACAAAAAAATTTCATCAATAAAACTAAGACAATATTTTATTTTGCCAAAATATGGGTTAGTTATGTTGTTTAATATTTTCTCCTTTTCCCATTTACCAAGAAAGAGGTTGGCATCACTGGGTGCCATGGCCACCTCCATTGCAGTACCCTATGACTGTTGAAAGTGATTACCTTCAAATTCAAAGTTGTCGTGTGTCAAAATAAAATCTAAAGCTTTCAAAATAAATTCAACAGGTACATCATCATTTGTAGGGTCTTAAAACAGAACGTATTCTGTAGCTGCTAATCCCTGCTTATGATCTATTGAAGTGTAAAGTGATTCCACATCAATAGTAAGCCAGTTGTAATTCTCTGCCCATTTCACCCCTGATAGTTTGTCTAAAAGATTGGTGGTGCCTTTGATATAAGAGTCTAAGTTTTTAACCCCAGACTGTAGAAAAAAATTAACAAATTTCCCCAGAGTCTGGGTAAGGGACCCCACCCCAGATACAAGGGGTCTCACAAGTGCCCTCTGTCTGCCTTTATGTATTTTGGGTAAAATTTAAAAACCAGGTGTGACAGGGTGTTCTTGCCAAATAAAACCAAATTCAAATTCAGAAATGATACCTGTGGATAATGCTTCAGTTAGTAACTTAAATAACAATGTTTTGTATTCAGACAGGGGGTTACATGATAGCTGTTTATAGTGTTTTCTATCTCCTAATAGTCCCATCAAAATTTCCCTGTACTGTTCAATTTTCAAAATCACAATATTGACTCTTTATCAGAGGGTTTAACAACAGTTGACTTATCTTGTGATAATACATCCAAGGCAATTTTCTCGTTTTTGGTTAAGTTAAATCTAATAACTTTAGCTTTTTCATTAATCAGCTCTGTGACCTGTTTAGTAACAGTTTTTTCAAATGCTCCTAGAATGTTATTGTAGATATTGGGAAAGAAAGTGGATACAGGTCTAAACAGTTGTTTCCTTAGTTTCTTGATACTTAGATTAACCGCTAGTATACCATAACCCGATTCTACTTGGGAGGTCAAGGGGTCAAATAGCATGTCATTACTACTCAAAAGTTCCTCTAGAGTCAAAAGGTTCTCATGGTCTGTTGCCAAGATTTCTTTACATGAGTCCATAGTTGAGGATCCCAATAGTGCATGGGTCAAATCAGTAAAGGTCATATGTTCAAGTCCCCCTCCTTCAGCAGCTCTATTAGAGATCTCTCGCAACAAAAGGTCAATGTCCTCAAATGAGATATTCCCCTTTTCTAGTGAAAAATCCATCTAATAATCTATATATGCAGGTAGCTCCTGGTAAATATTTTCAGAGAAATGTAACTTCAAGTATAATGCACGAAAAAACTTTTTGAGGTCCACCACAACTTGGAACATGTTTATTTGCAGGGTAGGGATGAATCTCTGGTCTCTTTTCAATATTGTTTTTTGATCCTTGGTTAGTATCAAATGAGATAGATTTAGTATCTGTAAATTGGATCCTTCTTCCAGTCTCTCAGGAGTCTTTCCACACCTATTTATTTTTCTGCTGCCCTGATCCCTCTCCTTATTTTCCTCTTTTCTCTTTTTCTTTGGGGTCTGGATGTTTCTGAAAAGAATGATCACTTGAAGTGCTGGTGCTTGTGTTACTGGTTCTGTTCCCTACAATCTCTTTTTGTTGTGTTTGTCACTTATTTTCTTGTCCCGAGAACCTCACCCTGGATCTTCCTCTACTTTGAGAGCGTGGCTTATTCCACTTTAATATTTCTCCTCTCTCATAGTCATTTTTGTCATTGAGTTTGGTTTCATATTTTTGAATTTTATTTTTCAGCTGCTCATTAAAATCAAAGTACTCGTTGCAAGCTTTTAATTTTAATGTATTCTCTTTTGCTAGTGTAAGGTTCAGGATTAGTTCTTCAAACTTACTGAGATCATCCTTAATCAGCAATGGTAAACATATTTTTGAACATTCACAAGCAGCCTTGGTCCACTCATCTTTAAATTGAAAGTTCTCCAGGCCACAAGATGGTGCTATTGTGACACGTAAGCCCCTGGGTGCCTGGCCATGATATAAATATTCTTCTAATGTGTTTATATTGTTGATATAGTTCCATTTGATGGTCCCATTCTTCTGTCTCTCCCCTTCTTCCCCCTTCTGCTCTTCCTCTTCCCCATTGTTGTCTGTCCCTGCCCCTGCATGGGCCTCTCTGCTGAGACAAGTGAAAAGCTTGAAACTTGTTCTGACGTGCTCTCCTTCTGGGTTGAATGGTTTCAGGTGAAGAGTGAGAATATCTAGACAGGCCTTTACTTGAATTAGCTGACTTAGAGCCACTTCTGTCAGTGCTCATGTTAAATTATTCACATCTAGAGCTTCTAAGAATGCCTTTAGGTTGTTGGTTATTGGGGTTAGACTGCTTCTTTTTCCAATCATATACTCTCCCCAGTTCATAATCTTCTTTTTTTTAATTCAATATGCTTTATTCAAGTTTCAAAAGAATAACACTATAAAAACACTATCAAGAATACATACCATACATGTGATAGAAGTACAGCAATCAACAATTACAGAGAAAAGAAAAAAACACACCATACCCCTCCTCCCCAGCCCTCCCACCCTCCCATTGCCACCCTCCCTCCCACCCTCCCTGTGCAGCATCATAGTAAGGATGATCCCAATATAAACTAAACTAGAAATATGAGACAGGGACAATATTGTAAGGGTTGACAACAATGGGAGACTTCCAATGAAAAGGTAGTAGAACATTATCTGTAATGAAAAAGGAAACTATAAGAAACAGCATTGTATATATGTTAACAACCCAATTACATGTTTGTTAACTTTGAGTAAAAAGGAGACCAACACTTCTGAAACCTAACCCATGCACCATTAGACCAAGCTACCACCTGTTCTGCTGCTAGGGCTGATAGAAATTCTTGATACCATTCACCAAAGGAAGGATGTCAATCGTTTTTCCAATGGCATACAATAATACGTTTGGGAAGTAAGGCCACTATTGTCATATGGTATTTTTGCATCGAAGAAGGTATCAGTGAATAGTTTCCTAGCAAACAAATATCTGTTGTAAAAAAAGATGAATAATTAAAAACTGAATGAAGTTTAGTCACGTGATGAGCCGGCTCGGGTAAGACGCGTCTCTCGCTCCTCCGAGTCCCAAGCGTCTATATTTAGTTTTAAATACCCACATTTGGTGGCGTTTCGAGCCTCTCTGGCTCCAGTGTTTTAGTTTGGAGTACCCGAGTGGTGTATGGAATTGGTGTAAATCCCGTTTGCAGTCGCGGCGAGGAAAATATTTGTAATCAAGAGAGTGAATTGGGGGTATTGAGCCCGACCGAAAGTGATCGATGGAGACTGGACGTTGCAGTTCCACTGACGGGCATGCCCTAGCATCTAAGAGGCTGAAGCCCCATTCCCCCGCTGATCTGGAGCAGGATGAGGTGCTCCCTACAGAAGGAGGGTTGGGAGTCACCACCGAGGATATCAGAGAGATTAAGTCCCTGTTGCAGGGACTGGTAGTCGACTTTGCCGAAGTGAAACCGGCTTTACATTCACTGGCCCAGAGGATGAACAACGCAGAGGCCAGGATTGCTTCACAAGAAAGAAAAGTCACCACTTTAGACCAGGAGATGGTGGTGCTTCGGAAAAAAGTTAAAAAATTAGAAGAAAGGCTGGAGGATCAAGAAGCAAGAAATCGCAGAAATAATCTAATATTAGCGGGGCTACCCGAGAGATCAGAAGGTCCAAACTGTGTCTCCTTTGTGCAGGAGCTGCTTTGGAAAATGTTTGGCCCTTCGCCATTTGGGGAAGGGTACAATTTGGAGTGGGCTCATTGGGCATTGAGGGAGGCCCCGCCACCAGGGGCCAGACCGAGAGTGATAATTATGAGGTTCCTAAATTATAAGGAGGAGTCTTATGTTCTCCAGATGTTTAAGCAAAAGAAGCCTCTCCAGTGGAATGGAGCCTCAATTTGGTTCTTTCAGGATTTGGTTCCCGGGGTCAGAGAGAAACAAAAAGAATATAGCGATATTAAGAAGAAGCTCTATCTGGCTGGTATAAAATTTCGGCTTCTTTATCCGGCTACACTTATGGTGAAACTGTCCTCGGGGGAAAAGAAATTCCTGACAGCAAAGGATGCATGGGATGGACTCTGTGTCGATCTTCCAGACCTCTTTAAAGGGTCAACCTGAAGATGTCCTCTGTGTGAGGGCAGGACTTGTTGGGAGTTATCCGGCGGAAGCTTCTGGCCATTTATTTTGCTTGGCTGGACCAAATAGGCCTCTGCCAAACAGGAGGCAATTATATAAAGACTGGGGTTTGATTCTAGGAGGGCCCCTGTGGTGGGGAGGGTGGTTGGGTGGGGAGGTCGGGGGAGAACAAGAGGATGCAGGCTGCCTCAGGGTACTATGTGGTTACATGGGGCTGTCTTGGATTGTTAAGGGCTGGGTTTATTCAATGGTTGGTTTAGCTAGACTTATTGGGAGATAGGGATGCAACAAGGAGCGTGGTGGGCCTGTAACTACTAAGGGGAGTCGAGGAGAGCTATGGACTTTTGTTGGAAGCGTGGCCTGAGAATGTTACGCCTATATATCCTGGATGGAAACTGGATTTGCCATCTAGGTGGTTTGCTAATTTTCAAAGTGTTAGCTTTTTTAAGATTATGGAATCTCTCGGGGCACCTATGTATCAACTGAAACTGCTTAGTTTTTTAGGTTTTGTTGGGGAGTTCGGGGGTCACATTTCGGGCTCTTGTAAATTAATTGGGATTCTGGGGAGATGAGGAAAGTGGTTCATCCACGACTCATTGAGATATGGTTGGTTGGTCTTGGGACCGGGGAAAGTGGGGTGGGGGAGAGAGAGAGAGAGAGAGAGAGAGACCCAACCCGGGAGATTGTGGGAGCAGATCCTGGTTGGACTGCGTTCAGGTTTTGTTATTTAGTAGTGCACTAGCCAGATGGCATTGTATAACATTATTTCTTGGAATGTCAAAGGTCTAAGGACCGACATAAAAGACTGACAATCCTGAGGTACATGGAGCAGCAAGGAGCTCACATTGCAGCTCTACAGGAAACACATTTACTGTCGGACGAGGTGGAGTGTTTAAAAAAGCGCTGGGTAGGCCACGTTTATGGGGAGGGTCGAGAGAGAGCATCGGGGGCGTCGCAATCTTAATAAATAGGTCGTGTCCCCTTGAGGTTAACCAGGTAGTAACCCGGCAGGATGGTAGGGGAGTCTTTGTGAGGGGCAACCTACATGGGCAGGTGGTTGTGGTGGCATCTATTTATGGGCCAACTCCACCGGACCCTGAATTTTTTGCCTCTTTAGAAGAAAATATTGCAGTGTTCCCATCACTTTCATTGATATTAGTGGGGGATTGGAATCTTTGCTTTGACAACAGAAAGGACAGGATGCCTCCTGGTAAGGGCCCTAGATCTAGAGCCCAGGCAGCGCTGGCTAGGTTTTTAGAAGTGGCAGGCTTGAGTGACCCAGCTATTTTGTTTGGGGATGGGGGTTACAAGATGACATTCTACTCAGTGCCTCATAGGGTTCATACTAGGATAGATTTTTTTTTGGTTAATAAGGAGGCACTAGGGGGGATGAGAGCCTTCATGACTGAGGGTAGAACTCTCTCTGATCATTCTCTGATTCGGATCCAATGGGAACCAAAGTTGCTGCCTAAATGGCCTTTCAGGTGGAGGCTTCAGGACTGGCTATTAGCATCGGAGGGGAGAAGGGAAGAGCTGGAGGGGGCTCTGCAGGAAATTATTAGGGTACAAATACCAACGTTGACAAATAGAAAGTTAGCTTGGCCCACATGTAAATTCCTTTATTCCATGGCTGCTAAAACGCTAGCCGACAAAGTGAGAGTGATTAGAAAGGCAATAGAGGAATTTTTAGAGGCTGCTATTAGTTCTCTATCACAACAGGAAGGGACCTCAGAGGAAATAGATAGGGAGCTTAAAAGTTTAAGAAAGGATCTCTCAGAGATTCTGTATGGTAAGACTGAATTCTGGCTAAATAAGATCAAGGCTAAATATCTCCTTCAGGGGATGTGCTGCGCCTTTAGCGGTGAGGATTAAGGAGTGGGAAGCCACCAGGACTATTAGCTTGATTTCTCATGAGGGAGGTTAAAATGGATCCCTAGGATATAGCTGAGGCCTTTGCTTCTTTTTGAGGAAATTTATCAGGGAATCCCTTCAGGGGGGGACAGGGAGATAAGAGAGTATTTAGAACGTATTCAACTTCCGACTTTGGACCCTACCCTGGCTAAAAAGCTGGAGGCCCCAATAACTTCCTCTGAGATTATAGAGGTGGTTCGGTCTCTCCCATCAGGGAAATCACTGGGGCCCGATGATCTAATGGTGAAATTCTATCAAACCCATATTCAGTCTATTCTCCCAATTTTAACGGAATTTTTTCATACTATTATGCGGGAGGGTATTGATCACCTTCCCATATACCAAGCATATGTCACATTAATACCCAAACCTGATAAGTCGAGGATGCCATGGAAGTTATAGCCTATATCTTTGATAAATCAAGATATTAAGATACTTGCAAAGATACTGGCCAACAGGATATTAAATGTAGCTCCAAATTTAATCAGTCAGCAACAGGTTGGTTTTATGCCGGGGCGAGGGGCACTAGATGCACTTAGGAAAATACATCACATTATAAATTTTGCCTCAGGCTCTGGGATTCCCTTGGCCCTGATCTCCCTAGATGCTGAAAAAGCGTTTGACCAAGTCTCTCATTCCTTTTTGTTTAGTACTATGGAGAAAATGGGGTTCCCGGAGGGCTTGATTAGGGGCATCAAGAACTTGTATGCTGCGCCCACAGCTAGAATATTATGTAATGGCTATCTCTCAAGAGAATTTCGGCTAAAAAATGGTACCCGGCAAGGATGCCCTTTATCACCAATTTTGTTCAATATTTATTTAAGGTCGATCAACAGGGAGGTCAGAGTCCAGGGAATTGGGATTGGTAATATGGAGCTAAAGATCTCTGTTTTTGCAGATGACATCTTGCTCCACCTTCAAGATCCAGTATCTTCACTTGGTTCTGTTAGGGAGCTTATAGATCAGTACTCTAGGGTTTCTAACTATAAGCTGAACCTTGCTAAAACACAAATTTTACCCCTGACTCTGCATGTATTTAGGGCAGATTTTGCTTCCATGGGGGTCCAATGGAATAAGGATAAGTTAAAATACTTGAGTATTTGGATCACTGCGGATCAGACAGCGGGCGCGGATGCTAATATGGGGGGAATTATTTCGGAGATCTCAGGGGATGTCGTAAGGTGGAGTAGGCTGCCTCTGAATTTTGCAGCGTGATTAGGTATTATTAAGATGAACATTCTGCCGAGGCTGTTGTACCCAATCTACTTGGCTCCTTATGTCATCCCGCAAATGGTTTAAGGTTATTAAGAAAATGGTGTTGGGTTTTCTATGGGGTAACAAACCCACTAGGATTAAATATAAAGTGCTGTGTAGGCTCTTCGAAGAGGGTGGAATTAAACTGCCTGACCTTCAGGCTTACTATGTAGCAGGCCAGTTGGATCTGATGGTTCAATGGGCAAGGGACTTGGAGGAGGGAGAATATCATCCTGCCTGGTTACAGTTAGAAAGGAAGTGGCTGAAGGACATAAATTATTCTCCTGAATCAGTACTATATGCCGGGCCTAAGGCAGTGCAAGGTAAGGTTGAGGAAGGGAACCCTATTAGAAGTCTCTGAAGCCTGGTGGGCGTTTCTTTCCCGTGCAAAGAGACTCTCAGGTCAAATCCTGGACCAGCCTATTTTGAGGAATCGTAATTTGAATATTGGAGGCCAGGTGCTTGCAGAGGTGGGTTATTTATTTGGAAGGTCTTGCTCTGAAGGATATGCAGCAGAATGGAAAGTTTGGTTGCCATCACAATGTGAGGCATTGCCCTTTTCAAAGGTTACAGCTCAAGCAAATGATTATGGAGTTCAAGGGGAAAGGGGAGTTTACAGATAGCTTCCTTTCGTGGGAGCACTTGCAGGGGCTGCCAACAGAATTGGCTTACTCTCGCGGGTATATAAGCTACTCTTGAATTCCAGTAGAGATAGTGACTTAATCTCTATTTCTTATTGGGATAAAATATTGACTTCTGGGTTTAATTGGAGTTCTATTTGGAAAGCCATTAAATATGTAGTTATCCCCAAGTATAGAATCACACAGATATTTGTAGCTCACAACATTTTCTATACACCTGTTAAACTTGCGTCGAGGGGCCTGAGGCCGACTGATCTTTGTTTTAGACATGAAAAAGTAATGGGGGACCTGCTACATATCTTATGGAGCTGTGAGAAAATCCATCTGTTATGGGACGAGATTAGACAGGGGCTTGACCCCAGCCTGGGATATTATGACTATGTTACGCCAGAGATCTGTGTATTAGGTGATTATTCCCTCATTGACGGTGCCGCCCCAAAGTATCACCTAGCTTTAATGGGATCATTAGTCAAAGCGTTTATCTTAAGCCATTGGAAGGATGACCAGACATATCTATACGAACATTGGGTGAAGGATTTATTGAGGTCATTGGCCAGGATCAAAAACCATCTTATGTCCAAAGGTAGGCAGGATGTTTATGCTAAAAGGTGGGCTAGCTTAGAGGCAGCTTACCTATAGCTGGATTTGAGCCTCTGAATAGAGACCTGTTTGGGCTAGGGAGGCTCCTGACCATATCTGGTGGAGT
The DNA here is from genome assembly GCA_016271365.2 of Neoceratodus forsteri. Taxonomy (NCBI): domain Eukaryota; kingdom Metazoa; phylum Chordata; order Ceratodontiformes; family Ceratodontidae; genus Neoceratodus; species Neoceratodus forsteri. The sequence goes on along the minus strand of CM057452.1, from coordinate 627,863,505 downwards.
GGGATGCTGTACCAAGGGGTTGACATACTGAATATAGGGATATTGTCTTCACTAATAGGTACCCTATAGTTTGGAGGAATTACTAGGAGGGATCGAGTAGGGTTTTCATTTAACCTGAATGGGACACAGATCTATCGAGGATGAACAGTTGGGGATGGTTAATCCCCTTGGTTTGGGGCTCTCTCTCTCACAGGGGTTGTTCTGGATACCCGAACGGGATGAGTAGGATTGAATTTAAATCGAGACGTTTTGTGTTTTCCTTTTCCGATGATGAGGGTGGGTTATTAGTGAAGTGAGAACTTGAGGGTTAACAGAGTAATATTTACTAGCAAATGCTATTCAGCTAATTTTTCTGTGTTATCATTTAATTGGTGGGGGAAGTCTTTGGGTGGGTATCCAGGGGGTTTGTAAATAGGGGTTGTATATAGTTTGCACACTCAGTTTTGGAATGTGCGCCTGGGACTCCGGGTCTATGTGTTTGTATGTCTTATTATTCTTGGAAAAGAAATAAAGTTTTTTTTTAACAAAAAAAAAACAAAAAACGAATGAAGTTTGTTTTGCACCATAGTCCACAGGCCTTTGAGTTTAGGACAGGTCCAAAGCTTATGGTATAGTGATCCATCTTTGTCACCAATGAGTCACAGTTAGCTTATAAACTCTGATGCATTTTGTGTAATCGAGTTGGTGTAAGATACAAAGTATGTAGTATATTAAATTGCATTAAACAGAGCCTATCTTGTTTCACAAAATGGTATATATTATCCCAAATAGTATGCAGAAAGGTAAGGGACTGATCTACAGCTAAAGTATGTTTCCAGTAAAATAAATGAGGGGGAATAGCCTTACAAGATTGAGAAAGCAATTCCTTATAAAGCCCAGTTACAGGTTTAGAATGAGCGACTACAGCAATTAAATCAGTTCATGACCTTCTAAGTCTCTCTTAAATTTAGTCAACTTTTGTTTTTTAGTTTCAAAATCTAGTTTCTGAATATTCTCCTGCATTTCTTGTTGCACATCTCAAAGTCAGTATGTATTTTAAATCCCATGACCATTTTTTCCTGCTCTTTAATCACTTGTTTAAGATTTTCACTCACCTCTCTGCCATGTTCAATTATGAGGTGAATAAGTTTACTTGAAGCTTCATCCAAGATGTCCCTCCATTTCCATATAAAACTGTCCACCTCCAAACCAAATGCTGGGTTCTTAAGGAGTCGAAGTCCTAGCGGAATGTGTTGGGCTTGCAGATATGTCTCCATGTTGGTCACATTCCAATGTATCCATTTTGCTTTGCTCCCTGATTTCTCCAGCAGTTTGAAAGCATCATAAAAAGAGTTTGCTACATTACTATGTGTTTCCTTTTCAGCAATCTCATCTGTGAGGAAGAGGTTTGCCCCTCTTGCATCTTTTAAGAGACCGTTCTCAAATGCAAACAGGTCTCCAGATGCAGAAGTGGTGGCTGAGGCAGTCCCAGGGAAAACAAGGTTTGGACTATTTTCCAAAGACATTCTAGTCTCTTCTACTCCAATTAAGAGATAAAAAGCACTGGCACTCAATTATAGGTAAAAATGGCCATGAGCATGCAGAAAAAGGATTTTACTCAAGGGCTGCTGCTGTCTCAAAACCCATGCTGGCAAATCAAAAGTGATTCATTGGAGAGAGAGTAGATGCTGCACAGGGGTGTAAAAGACAAATCCAGACAATAGCACAACAGCATATAAGTCCGGCACTCACCATCCAAAGATACAGGCTGCTCAAAATGTTGCCAAGTGAAGATAATTTATTAAAGCGCCAGTGCTAAAATGCAGTGTCCTAACGCATTTTCAGAAATAAACTTTCCTTTCTCAAAGGATCTGTGCATGAATAAAAAGGCTCACTATTTATACATTACAGCCTATGATGTCATCCAAAATCATCACACATTGAAATCGGTATTTGAAGTGCTAGTGAATAATTATTTATCATATACATACTCAATTAAATACAAAACAATATAACAGAAAAACAGTTATTAATTCTAATGTTAAATGAATTTCAAAATCATAAGAGCAATGCTGCTGTAACCCAAGGGTATAAAGAGATCATCGTCCAATGATGTTAGCATTCTGATGTCTTCTTTTATTTCATATAACCAAGGATCTAAAAAGAGAGAAAAGATGTAACAAACTGATAAGGATTGAGTTATTAAAGCTCTGTATCATGTAATATCAAAAACATTTTTTAAAACATAACCATATGAAACCTTAAAAATCTAGGGTGACCATCAGGAGAAATATCAAAAGTGTGGTACGGTGATCTCATTTATGTTTATATTTCAAATATGGGATGAGGTCAAAATGGCCATTCAACCCTGGTGCTTGGCAAGACCTCAGGGTAAAAATTCAAAAATCCTCTCTTTCCAAAATCCAGTTATTATAGTCTCCACCCCTTGATTTTGGCAGTACTCTTTCAATGGCTCTAAAAACAAAGTTGTGGTCCATTCCATCCCTAGCTCTGTGTATGTGCAAAGCTGTGGCATATGTCACATCACCATTTCTAATCACTTGCACATGTTCTCCAACCTGGGATTTAAATTGTCTAGTTGTTTTGCCAATATAAAAGGCATTACAACTACAGGAGGCCATATAAATGACCCCACTAGTATCACAGGTTACCAGATCTCTTATAAAAAACATCTTAGATGAATTTATGCTTGTGAATTATTTTCCTGGGGAAATGGAACTACAGTGTACACATTTAAGACACTTGAAACATCCCCTAGTGTGGTTCAACCATGTCTGTTTCTTGGGTATGGTCTGTCTACTATGGACCAAGGAGTCCATCAGGGTAGGTACTCTCCTCTAAGAGAGCCTAGGGGGGCCTCCATGGTACTGTCTGAGATTCACATCTCTTCTCAAAATATTCCAGTTCTTCTTGATAATGTTCCCAACCCTTCCTGCATGTATTGAATATGTGGTCACAAAATTCAGGACATCAACATCAACATCAGTATTGTCATCATGTTTTTGTGTGAGAATCTGGGCCCTGTTCATATTTCTAACCTCAGTACATGCTTTATTTATCAATGCATGACTATAACCCCTGTCACTGAATCTTTTTTATAAATCATCTGCTGCCACATCACATTTTTCCAGATCACTGCAATCACGCCTAATTCTCAAAAATTGACCACTAGGTATATAATAATAATATAATAAACTTTATTTATCAAGCGCAATATCCAGAGCCAAAGCACTGTACAAATCTTTAAAACAATTAGATCAAATAAAACCAATAAGCCCAGTTACAATCATTAAAATGGGACTGCAAACAGAAGGAGGATATTTATATAGAATCTCCAAAGGCCTGGCTGAACAAGTCAGTCTTGTTGACATGGCGTGGGTGGAAGCTAGATGCCAGCAACAGATTATTTTTCTCACAATCTTTCCTATAAATATCTGTACTTATAGTACCCTGCCCCATTTTTTGTGTTTTCAAGTCCAAAAACTGAAATTCTTCTGGGATTACTGAATATGAAAAATGTAATTTCTCATTAGCTCCATATATGTACTTCACAAACTGGTCCAACTCATTCACATTCCCTTTCCATATAAAGAACAAATCATCCAAGTATCTATGGTACAATTCAATTTTGTAAAAAAAGGGGTTGATATTAGAGTCCCTAATAAATTGATTCTCCCAATAATCCATATAAAGGTTAGCAAACTTAAAAGAAGACATCAGAATTTTAACATAATTTGGGAGGTCACGTGATGAGCTGATCGGGGAAGGCAGTGCTGAGCGGAACTCCCGGGCCTGATCGCATTATTTTTGGCATTAAATTGATCTGAACTAAGTGGCGACAGTCGAGCAGGGAAAAAACAACATCGGAGAAGACTCTCTTACCTTCAAAAAAAAGAAATTAATCCGAATCCTCCTTCTGCATGAGAAATCCTACCCTTACACCTGCGCTACTGTAGGGTCGCAGTAGGCCCGACGTGACGCTCGAGATGGAGTTCGAAATGCCGGAAGGCTTGGAGGCCAGAGCACCGCCAATGAAATGCCCGAAACCCCCATCCCCGGTGCCAGGAGAACCAGATCCAAACACTGAAAGTACAGGGGGAGCGCAAACACCACCGGAGGACATTGCAGAGATCAAGCTTTTGCTTCGGGGATTAGTGGCAGATTTTTCCTCGGTCAAACCCACCCTTCAAGCCCTGGCCCAAAGAATGGGGGATGTGGAAGCGTGTGTGGCCTTGCAGGAGCATAAAACTTCCACTCAGGAGCAGGAATTGATAATGCTCCGTAGACAAGTTAAAAAATTGGAAGATCGGGTCGAGGATCAGGAGTCCAGAAGCTGAAGGAATAATCTAATCATGGTGGGACTTCCAGAAAGGGCTGAAGGCGTGGACTGTATTACATTTACTCAGGAGATGCTGTTGAAACTTTTAGGTCCCACACCATATGGCGACTCCTACAACCAAGAAAGAGCTCACCGCTCTCTTAGAGAGATGCTTCCACCAGGAGCCAGGCCAAGGGTTATCATTATGCTTTCTAAATTTTAAAGAAAAGACATATGTTTTGAGCAAGGCTAGGGCTCTTAGAAATTTGTAATGGAACGGAGCGCTCTGTTATTGTTTCCAAGATCAAACTCCAATAATTCAGAGAAACAAAAGGAATATGGGGACATTAAAAACCTTTACTTGGCGGGTATAAAGTTTAGAATCCAACATCTTGCTACCCTGGTAGTGAAACTGCAATCTGGAGATCGAAGATACCTAACAGCGAAGGAGGCGGTCGAGGGACTGAGACTGGAACTCCCTGACTTGTTTAAGACTAAAACCTGATCAAGACTTCTAGGAAGATGCTATGAGTGGATGACTTCCCAAGAGGTTTTAGTTATATAACAGACGAGTGTGAAACAACCCAGTATTCAATTTAATAGTTAAAATTGGAGGAAGAAAATGAGATACAAGGAACAGAAGAAGAGAGGAAGATTAGAAGGTTGAAAAGGAGGAAGACAAAAGGAAAAAGGCTAACAAAATGAGACTGTTTCCCTCTGCTTTTTTCCCTACCCACCCTATCCCCCTTTATGACCTGTCTCACCTTTTTTCCTCTTTCCTTCCTCTGCCCTCATACCACCTTTTTTCCCTTTTTCTTTCAGAAATGAGAACTTATGGATTAGGAACAATATACCATAAGGGTATAGTGGGTTTTTGTTATGCCTTGAAGTCAGCATGGAATTTAAAGAATATAGATTATAAGGATAGGACCTCGCTGAGACATGATTCATTGATCTAATAGTGGTTGCTATATTACTTCGTAGAATTATAGGCTGAATGGTTCTTGTTCTAGGGTACGACATATACTGTGTATAAGAAACCTATAGGGGGCGAGCGATAAGCTATAGCTATGCTTCACATCAGAAGGTAATCAGATACATTGGTTATAAGAAGACTCTAGAGGGTCCGGGAGCTTGCTTACCGGATAGCTCAATCACGTACTCAGTAGGAAGTGGAGGACGATCTAAGGATTGGGGGTTGAATGGGGGTGGATTTATGGGAAAAGGAGAAGAGAGCCCAAAGTTCCTTACTGCACTATGGCAGACTTTGTGGGTTTGAAAGCTGGGGGTTATGAGAAGACTGTATGACTAACATTAAAATTATCACTTGGAATGTTAAAGGCCTCAGAGGGCAGAGAAAGAGGATGGTGATACTAAAGTACATTAATCAGTTGGGAGCCCAGATTGCAGCCCTCCAGGAGACTCACTTGCTTAAGGAGGAGCTGGGTCTTCTCAAAAAACAGTGGGTAGGACAGGTTCTAGGAGGTGGAAATGCTAAGGCCTCGGGGGGAGTTGCAGTCTTGATTGGGCGAGATTGCCCATTTACAGTTACACAGACTAAAACTAGAGAAGACTGCAGAGGGATTTATGTCACCGGTGCCATTATGGGCAAAGCATTAACGATTGCTTCGATATATGCTCCTACACCACCTAAACCTGATTTTTTTGCATCAATAGAGGTTGATCTAGCTCTGCTTCCAACACACCCTCTGATCCTTGCAGCGGATTGGAACCTTTGTCTTAATAATAAGGTTGACAAAAAACCTCCATCTTATCGTTCACCTTCTATGGCACAGGTAGCTCTAACCAAGCTTTTAGAAGTGGCTGCACTTGTTGATCCCTTTGCAATTTGCAGTAAAGGGTGACATGCTATGACTTTTTATTCTGGGGCACATAAAACCCACTCTAGAATAGACTCCTTTTTAATTAACAAAGAGGTAATTCAGGGGATAAGGGAAGTGGTTACCCACACTAGGGTTCTATCTGATCACTCTCCTGTTCAGCTGAACTGGAGGATAGAATCTATTCCAATGAAGCCGTATCGATGGAGGTTTGATGATTCCTCATTATTGGACCAAAATTTGTTAGCTAAATCAAAACAAATACTGGAGGAAATTATTCAGACTCAATTGCCCACACTGTCAGATAGCAGACTAAAATGGCCCACATGTAAAGTGTTATATTCGGGCATAGCCCAGAGGATTATAGCTAGGAGAGCTCATATAAGAAGAGCAAGAGAGGAGTTTATCTTAGGTGCTATAAGCTCCCTGGAGCCTCTTGAGGGCACTACAGAGGAAAGGGGCTCAGAGCTCAAGGAACTAAGAGAGGAGCTGGCAACTATCCTCTATGACAAAATGGAGAGGTGGGCGGAAAGGATACAGGTGAATTATGTACTTCAGGGGGATGCTCCAGGTAAGCTCCTAGCCAATAGAATAAAAGACTGGGAGGCAGCCAGGGTAATTCCCCCTAATAAAATATCAGGGAGAAATAATAACAGAACCCCAGAGAATGGCTGATACTTTTGCAACTTACTATGAGGGAATTTATCAAGGAGGGGTCTTGGTGAGTAGAGGGGAGATACAAGACTTCCTAGAAAATATAGCTCTTTCGGGACTAGATCAGGAGCAAGCTCAGGGGCTGGTGGCACCCATTTCAGATTCCAAAATACTGGAGGTGATCAAGTCACTCCCGAAGGGGAAATCACTGGGACCTGATGGCCTCACGGCCCAATTCTATAAATCACATGCTACAGTCATACTCCCATTATTGAAAGACTTATTTACAGATATAATGCTTGATGGGGTCCCGCATCAACAGTTTTATCAAGCGTATATAACACTCATCCCAAAGCCAGAGAAACCCAAGGAACTCCCTGAGAGTTATAGGCCAATTGCTCTGATAAACCAAGACTTGAAGTTGTTGACAAAAATATTGACCAATAGAATGTTGAGAGTTGCCCTATTTTAATTAACCAAGAGCAGCTGGGGTTTATGCCGGGTAGAGGAGCACATGATGCACTCCGGAAACTCCATTATATATTGCATAGGGCCTCTACCTCTAAACTGACTATGGTGGTAATTGCTCTTGATGCTGAGAAGGCCTTTGATAGGGTCTCACACTATTTCTTATTTGCCACCATGGCTCACATGGGATTTCCAGAAAGTTTTATAAAAGGTATTAAAAATCTGTATGCTGCTCCTACCGCCAAGGTAGTATGTAATGGCTATTTATCGAAGGAAATTCATTTAGAGAATGGTACTAGACAGGGTTGCCCCCTTTCACCAATACTCTTTAACATATACCTGGAACCTTTATTAAGGGCGATACAAAGTGATTCGGAGGTACAAGGGATTGTTATTGGGGGAATAGAAATAAACTATCTGTTTTCGCAGATGATATTCTACTACACCTTCAAGACCCGGCAGAGAGCTTTAAACGGGTTTCGAACATAGTGGAAAGGTTTTCTGGAGTCTCAAACTATAAGTTGAATCTGAGTAAGACGCAGGTTCTCCCGCTTACCCCATTTACTCACAAGGCCGACTTTGAACCACTTCAAGCAAGGTGGTGCCCTAGTAAACTCAAATATCTTGGCATTTGGACTCACCCAATGAGACCAAGGCCTTGAAACAAACTTGGGAGGACTGATAACCACAATTACAACGGACTTAACTAGGTGGAATAAACTCCCTTTAAATTGGGCAGCTAAATTGAGCTTGGTTATAATGAATCTACTGCCTAGGCTCTTGTATCCAATACATCTATCCCCATACATTATCCCCAAATGTTGGTTTACTAAAATACAAAAACTAATCTCCAACTTTTTGTGGAATACCAAACCTCCTAGAAGAAAATATAATGTGTTAAGGTTACCACATAACAAAGGTGGCCTTAGAATCCTGGACTTACAAGTATATTATGTAGCTGGGCAGCTTGGGCTAATGAGTCGATGGTGTAAACAGGTGACTGAATATGAATATATTCCAACTTGGCTCCAGGTGGAGAAGCAAACCCTATCGGATATGGGACTCTCCCCCAGAAGCAGTACTCTTTTTTAACCCAGAGGAGATAGGGGATGGTGGAGCACGAACACCAATATATAAAGCAATCTTGGCCTGGTGGACAATTTTGTCCCCTAGCCAGAGGAACTCTTAAAGAGTTTCTAGAGACCAGCCCCTTTGGGGCAACCCAAATATGCTTATTGGAAAACAAATAATCAAGAGACAGTGGGCTCCATATATACTTACTTTAAAGTGGGTGAACTTTATAAGAGGGGATAGGGTGGCCCTCCCTGACCTCTGTAAGAACTTGAATTTCTTTAAGAAATTACAACTCACCAACTTGATGAGAAAAATGGAAGGAAAAAGGGATAGCTTACAGGACAAGGCACTTACTTAGAGTGCTCTTAAGGAGATAAACTGTGACAGAAATCCCCTATCCAAGATCTATAGACTACTACTAGATTTCTTAAGTGAGGGATCTGTGATTAAGATCTTATATTGGGACAAACAGGGTGAATTTGCCTCTCAGAGACCTGAATGGGAAGAAATATGGAGAAACGGTAAATATATTCCTACTCTGAAATACAGAATCATGCAGTTTTTTGTAGCTTCTAATATATACTACACCCCTACCAAACTGTGTGCTAGAGGCCTTAGACAGACAGACCTCTGTTTCAGGTGTAATACAACCCCAGGGGATTTTCTCCATGTTCTATGGTATTGTTCTAAAGTTTCCCCCATTTGGGAGCACATTAAGTGTAATATGGATCCCTTGATGAATTACAAAGAATTCATTACACCCAAGATTTGTATATTGGGGGATATGGTAAACATCCCTAATGTGATCATTAAAGGACATATTGCGTTGATGTCTTCCCTGATTAAGGCATTTGTCTTAAGGAACTGGAAAAGTGATTTGGTATACACATACGATCAATGGGTGGGTGATCTACTTTTAATGTTGTCTAGACTTAAAAGACAAATGCTCAGGGATGGACAAAAAGTAACTTATGATAAAAGGTGGAGGACTTTAGAGGCATTATACACTTTGCTAATATAGTGCCCCAGACAAGGGTCTGTCTGTCAGAAAGTACGTAATCAATATTAGGATGATATGGATAAGTTGTTTTAGCAATAAGGGATTATTAAGTCTCAGATGGTATACGACATGCTATAAGACCTGAATACAATCCTACATGTTGGTTATACAGTTAGATGCCACGGAGTCTGTTAGGTGGGGTGGGGGTGGCTCTCTCCTTGGGACGCGCTGCAGGATACTATCATGAGGACCCCATAAGGGTAAGAGGGCTATATTGCTACAAATGACATGTAGGGTTCCAGACTTGATGTATGAACACATCTCCTTGTCAAGGTTAGAGCTAGTCAATATAGTATAAATGTAGATGTGAACTAAATGTTAAAGGAGTGTATGTTTGCAGCTGTGTTTGTGCATAGTTATTGGTTGTACATAATGATCACGCTCAGTTTTGGAGTCTGAGCCCCGGATTATTTCGGGTATGTGTGTGTCTGTCTTATAATTGATGGAAGAAAACTACAATAAAGAATTAAAAAAAAAAAAGAATTTTAACATAATTTGGACAACTATCTGTTTATACCCTTGGGTTACAGCAACATCGCTCTTATGATTTTGAAATGCATTAAAAGTTAGAATTAAGAACTGTTTTTCTGTTATTTTATTTTGTATTTAATTGGGTATGTATATGGTAAATAATTATTCACTAGCACCTTAAACACTGATTTGCATCACAAGTCCTATGAAGACAGGTTGAAGGAACTGAACATGTACTCCCTGGAGGAGAGGAGGGAGAGAGGGGATATGATAGAGACATACAAGTATCTTACAGGGAGGAACAGGGTGCAGGAAAACACTATTTGTAAGCGAAAAAGATGTTCCAGAACTAGAAGGCATGGGATGAAGTTGGAGGAGGACGATTCAGAGGAAACATGAGAAAGAATTTCTTCACAGAACGGGTGGTGGACAAATGGAACACCCTGCCAGAGGAAGTGGTGGGGGCTGAAACAATCACGGGATTTAAGAATGCATGGGATAGACATAAAGGAATTCTGGAGGTCAGGTGTAAGGGGCAACAGACTTCTAGGAAAACAAACTGAACTTACAAGCTCAAATGGGAAGACTGGGTGGGCCATAGGCCCTTATCTGCCGACACTGTCTATGTATCTATGTATCTATGTATTTCAATGTGTGATGATTTTGGATGACATCATAGGCTCTGATGTATAAATAGTGAGCCTTTTTATTCATGCACAGATCCTTGGAGAAAGGAAAGTTTGTTTCCGAAATGTGTTAAGGCACTGTGGATTTTAGTACTGGCGTCTTAACTTGGCAACATTTTGAGCAGCGTGTTTTCTTTGGATGGTGAGTGCAGGACTTGTATGTTGTTGTACTATGTTCTGGATTTGTCTTTTGCACCCCACCCCTGTGTGCTATCTACTCTGTCTCCAATGTACTACTGCATCTTCCATAGGAACAGAGCATGCCCTCTTCTGGTACTGTGTCCAGCACAGGGGCCTGGTCTGAAATAGCAGGTGTCCCATCAACTTTTGTTGAAAAGTCCTTCACCAATGTTTCTACATCTATATCTGCAAAAGCTATGTCTTGATCTACAGTGGGGGTTAGACAGTACAAGGGGTCTGTATTTTCATAACCTACTTGTGGCCAGTCCATAGGGTCCACTAGTGCACAGGGTACATTTATAGAAGGTTGATACCAGTACATTTCTTTGTCCTCCTCATCATTTGAACTGTCATTTGTGGCAGACGGTGGAACCTGGTCTTTGCACATGGTGCTGTCAGGAGATGTCAGTGCCATTTTTTCAGTAGCTTGGTTACAATTTCTGGTTCTGGCTGGTCTTGGCCCAAGCTCTGTTACAGTCTCTGAGGTGGCTTGAGCTGACCAATAGGCAAAAGGTGGTTATGGTGAAGAGTCTTAACAATCTCTCAGCCAAGTTATTAACATATATGGTACACAGGTAAATCAGTTAACTTTTCCAGGACAACATATAATTCAGAAAACCAGCAGTCAGCTTATGCTTTCCATGGAGGACAAGACTTCTGAGGAGAATGCTATCTCCAATTTGCAAAACTTGGTAACGCACTTTCTTGTCTAATTTTATTTGTAGTACTGATTTTACCAGCGGCTTCTGCAGCAAATGAAAGGCTTCTTTTAGTTGCTTTTTGAGGAGTTTAGTATACTTAAGGTAGAACTCTTTTGAGGTTCCATCAGCAGACACTCTGAAAGCTAGATAAATTGGCAGATGGGCTTCTTGGCCAAACAGTAACAGGTATGGAGAGGCATCTGTATGACTGTTTCAGGTACAATTGTATGCTTGCACCAACCTGGGGAGATATAGCCTCCAATTTATTTTCTGTTCTGGATCCAAGGTGCCTTGCATGTTTAACAAGATGCAACTAAACCATTCCATTTGTGGGTCCCCTTGCGGATAGTAGGGTGTGGTTCATGACTGCTGGATGCCATGCAGAGCAAGAAATTCTTTCACTAGGCAGCTCTGAAAGTTGGGACCTTAATTGGAGTAAATACACTGGGGTATACCATAATGAGTTACAAACTCAAGTTTCTGCACAACAGTCTAGGCTATCTGACTTTTTGTTGGGTAGGCCTGTACATACATTGTACAGTGGTCAGTGATGACTAATATGTGGCTATAATCTTTACTATCTGGTTCCAGTGACAAAAAATCCATATACACCATTTCCATAATCTCACTGGTTTTAACGTTCACAGAGAGTGCTGCTTTTTAGGGCAAAGTCTTTCTCTGGACTCACCTGGCACAAGTACAATTCTTGCAGTGCTGTTCCACATTGGACACCATTCTGGGCCAATAGTATTTGCTTCACACAAAATTTGGGGTACACTCAAACCCAAGGAGCCCCATGTCATTATGAAGTACTCTTAGGACAACTTTTTGGTACTTCCACAGCAGTTCCAACTAGTTACAGGGGACCATTGTTTTGGGGTCTTTGACAGTTCAGAAAAGAAGTCCATCTTTCAAGGACGACTTGCTCCACTCTCTCAACAAAATCAGAACATCAGGATGATCACTTGGCACTTTATCTGGGTCTTCTTTTTCTAAAATTGGGATTACCCCTCGCATTTCATAATCTTGCCACTGAGACCATCTTTGTTCTTGTCATTTTGGTCAGGGCAAATGACTGAAGTCCAAACCCTCAAAATTTTAATAGGCATCAGGTATAACATCATTATGGGTTCCCATCACATCAATGGCTTTGGTGTTACAAACAGGTGTCTCGCTATCTGCATCCACATATTTTGTATATACAGCTTTCACAGTTTCAGGGGTCATACAAGTCCATTGACTACCCTCTGGAGTGTGAGGTCAGCAAGACAGAGTGTCAGAATTTGTATTGTTCAGGCCCTTTTGATACTCCAGGGTAAAGTCATATGTGAAAAGAGCAGACAAGCAATGGTGATCTGCTGCATCCACCTCAGCAGTGGTGTTGACATAGGTAAGAGGATTATTGTCAGTTTGTATCATAAATTTGGCCCATAGAGGTAATTGTGAAAGTGATCTGTGATGGCACATTTTAAAGCTAAAAATTCTAGTTTGTGCACTGGGTAGTTCTTTTCACTTGATATCAGGCTCTGTCTGGTGAAAGCAATGTGTCTCAGTCCCTCTGTGTACTCTTGATACAGTACTGCCCCAAGCCCATCCATGTGTAAGACATAGTGTTTAGCGGGATCAGCAAATGCTAACACAGGAGCTTCAGTAACTCTCTTAATTATTCCCTGAATGCATTTTCACAGTCCTGATCCCATAGATCCCTAAATGGTTCATTAACTGTATAGTACATCTTTTGAGGCATGTCTCTCCCCTTCTGTTTCTTGTAATTGGTAGGGGGTACCACTGCAGTAAATTTATAAGTGGTAAGACCATCTAGGAGATATCCTGGATAAATCATCAGTACTGACTGTAGAAACCAAGAAAGGATTGTAACATTTTCCAATTATGGGGCCTAGGCCAGGTAGTGATGGCCTTGACCTTTTCAGCGTCAGTTTGAACTCCTTCTGGTGAAACAATGTACCCAATGAATTTTGCAGAGGGTTGACAGAAATGAAATTTGTTGAGTGACACTTTGGGCTGAATTTTCAAAAGGCTTTGGATCGACGCAAGGGACTTGCGTAACAGAGTTTGATGTATGGGGCGGCGCATCAAAAATTGTGGCAATCACTATTTTCTAAAGCAGTCTGTGTCAAATCCCTGATGCAAGTCCCTTGTGCCAAATGACATAAGTTAGACCAGCTCCCCCGGTCTAACTTGTGCCATTTGGAGGACCCATTTTATGCAGTTTGCACCAAACCTTTGGGCGCAAACTGCTATAAATTGTGGAAACAGTCACAACTGTGTCCAATGTACTAATATTGGATGCAGTTGAGTCAAAGGAACTTGGTGCAGTTGAACCAAATATTGTGGTTGGCACAGGGCTTGATGCAAGCCCTGTGTCAACCTTTGATAATCGGGCCCCTTGCATACAAACTCCTCAACTCTCTCCAGAATCTTCATCAGGCATTCTTCATGTTCCTCTAGGGTGCATCTGAAAACAATCAGGTCATCTAAATAGACTATTACTTGTAGCAGATTCCTGTCACCCTCAGCTTTTTCCATCAGTGGCTAGAAAGTTGCCAGCACCGCTGAGATATGTTCAAATTGTTGCATATGTTCAAACTGGTAAAATCCTCGGGGGCAAATAAACATGTTTTTTTCTATGTCCACTTCGGCCATGGGAATCTGGTAATATCCACTTTGAAGCTCCAGTATGGAAAAACATTTTCTGCTGGTGAGGCAGGGCAGAGCATCCTCTGCATGAGGTGAAGTGTACTGGTCTGTAATAGTGAGCTTATTGAAAGTCCAGTAGTCAATGCACAAGCAGCCCCGTTCTTATTGTGTGCTACATTAGGGGATGCATACGGGATTTTGGATTTAGATATGATACCAGCAGCTAATAACCATTGTAAGTGTTTGTGAACATCTTCAGCATCTGCTGGAGCTGGGCATTGGGACCTTTCTCGAAAGGGTCAGTTGTCACTAAGATGTATGTGATGCTCTTTACCACAAGTGCATCCCACATCAAACTCACTGGTGGAGAAGACATTTGTCTTCTCTGCTATATTTTGTCTCAGTTTCCACTTGTAAGCTTCTGGTAGGAGTGAGTCTCCAAAATTTAACAAGATAGGATTAAGTCTTTTACTGGTGGCTTGGTTCGGAACCACAAGTCATACTGTCTCTGCTCAGTAGACATGTGCTAATATCCGTCCTTTCCTAATATTCACTTCTTTGTCAGTATCATTCCTCAACATGACATGAATCCACTGAACTCCAGTAATTGTACAGGGGGACTGGCACCACCCTACTCTGTACTAGCAAGCTATTAGGTCGATTTCCATCAGTAGTCATGTCCACAATTTAAGTAGGGATTCTGGCAGGTGACTCAAATTCCATCTCCTGTATCACCTGGCACTCAGCACCTGGGGATAAAACTAAAGGTCAGGCATCTCTTTTATGAATCACTCCCAGTTGCTCTTCTTCATTCTGTGTCTTACTGGAAGCAGGCCCATTTATACAGACACTTCAGATACGGGGCCTATCTCAAAGCTATGTATGGACTGTGGACCCTCCATCTCTCAGCATAGCTGAGCCAATCACTGAAACATGTTGGTATTGGTACCAACCAATACTGGTGTCTCACCTTTCATTTCAGTATTGGGGCACACCAAAGCAAGAGTTTCCATAGGGGCTTGGACCCCAGAAACACTTTGGGGAAATACTATTTTAATAACAAAGTACCCCTGATACATTTAAAGCTGGTTGCTTATTCCTCAGACAGCCAGTTCTTCCAAAGGTCTCAAAGGCACAGGACTCAAATGTTTCTGGTACCAGTCATCAAATACAACAGTCACTTGGGCACCACCATCAAGTAACACAGTGCAGTCTACCCCCTCAGTCAAGGCTGGGACCCTGGCAGATAGTGCTAGTAGTCCTGGGGAAATACTGGGGCCAGTAACATTAACAGGTTGCATCTGTCTTATAGCGCAGGTTTGGTCAAGTACCCCAGTCCACTCCTTCACTGGGTCCTGTGGGCAGTTCCCTGATATATGCTTCTATTTTCACTACCAAATCAGAATTTTCAGGCCTTTTGTACTATCTTCTTTCGTGCCCAACTTCACCACACCGTTAGCAGAAAAAAAACATCACTACTGGCAGTATTTTCTCTCTCAGAGGCTCTGACGGGGCAGAATTTCGGCCAGTGTAATATCTTCAACTCACTGAGGACAGAAAGTAAATTTTTTACTTGTTTCTTCAAATACTCAGATTCACTGTTGCCTCGTGTGGGTGAGTTGCTGCTCAGAGGGCTCTACAATTTTCTCAGTGGTGCTGTCAGTGGACCTTGCTGTGCAGCTCTATCCCCTATCTCTCAAACCTCATGCATCAATTCACCATAGGAAGGGGAGTTACTCAGTCATTCCTCCAATCACAGATTCATAAAAAGCATTTCTCAGTGTCCAGTTCCATCTAGGACTTGTTCAACCACAGCCTATTCATGTCTTAGAGAGTCACTGCTCACTTATGACAGGATCTCTGTACCATTTGCTCAAGACACATCAATTATTCAGACTGTTTTTCTCCTTCTCATTGTACTGTTCCTTGCAGATTTCTCAGACGTGTGTGCCCGCTGTCAGTGCTCACAAACATGCCTTCCAGTGTATTGAGATACAGCTGGGCAGTAGGGTCGGGCTGAGTAGCTTCCAAAGCTCCAATGCCATCCATAGCAGGTCCTCTCAAACTCTCCCACAGTCAATGTCACTTCTCAGCTTTGGGACACTGGGGATCTTGCACCATAGGAGTGGCTTGACCCATCCATGTTTCAAAGTCATCTTCCACTGGTGGCACTGAAGTTGACCTGGAGAAGGGTTTTAGCCTCAGGTAGGACCCTGTTCCTCTCTCCAAGCAGCAAACCAAGCAGGAGATTGATCAGGTGGGGGCAACAATCAGGTTTATACAATTCTTGCACCTCTTGGCCACTCTGACTTCAACCAAGTTTCAAATTTCACTGCAAGGTCATTTGTATTTGAAGGACCCTTGGGCATCTCCTTGTCACTATTATGAGTCACTATGGTCCAGGTGGACCCATCACCCCATGGGGAGAAAGTGGTAGTCAGCTGTTAATCAAAGCACTCACACCTTTACTATTGCAGTTGTACTTTAGTTCTTGAACCTTAAAGTTATAAAAACATTCCAATGCCAGCAGCTCATCAACAATCTCAAATCTATCAAACATTTTGGAAATCCCTGTCACTGAGAGGGCTTTTTTACAGTCCAACTGCTCCCTTCAGCACAGTCTTCTAAGTCTTGAAGTGCCATTTTGCCTTTGCTAAATATTTAGAGAAAGTTCTCTGGGACAAACCTTTACCTTCTCTGAACTCAGTTTTTAGGGAAATATGTGTGTGGGGTGTGGTAGGATCCCAGTGGTGACTCCACATGTTACTGGGGGTCTTTTTGCTGTGCACACCTTAGAGCTCCCTCACACACCGACCTACCTTGTGATAGGCCTGGGTTAGTTTGGATGCTGTACACAAATTGAATACCAGGAATAGATTTTGGTGCCTCCACCTGGGGCAGGGGATAATCTAAGGCTACCCAAGGTGGCTGTAACCTCCCTTCAGGAACTAATATTAGTTTCCTTCCCACACATTGTTACCTTTTCCCCACACAATAGTAGTACACACAAATCAATAACCGTGAACAAGAAATACTGTATAAAGTAAACTAACTTCCTATTTATCACATAGGAAGGATAAAAGGGAAATAAAACAGCATAGAAAAAAGCAGTTTTACAACAGCTGTCCCCCACACAGTCCCAGTACCACCCCAGTGGGTGCCTCCATCATCCCACAATGGCCATAAATATTGTAATTGTCCCTTGCAGTGGGTACCACACCAGGTTGCTGGTGGGCAGCCAGATGATGTATTTATTTTGTTTTTGTTGACTGGGAAAGGAGGACTTGACAGTTCTGCCTATTTTCAGCCTCGTCCTGGGGGAAGGTGGATACAGATGGATGCCAACTGACATAGAACCAGATTAAGCTGTTGGTGGTATTTTTAGTGAATGGGGGAAATTTGGCCAGGACACTGGGGAAATTTCCCTACTCCTTCGGTAAGGGGCACTGTGTCTCGGTTTGTGGATGGAGGAGTCCAGCATTCAGCTGGAAGCCGGGTATGAGAGAGGAAGTGTGCAGGCTTCTGCGGAGTCTAACTGGGCAGATGGAATGCATCAACTGAATAGCCAGCACAATGTCCCAGACTCCAAAGCACATACTAGGAATGGGCAAACCACCATGGTGTCACTTGCAGTTACTGAGGAGGATATTTCTCCCATGGAACTAATGCTACAATAAAAACAGAAATGCCTAGAAATGGAATTGCAAAATGGTAGTGAGCAAATTGAGCTTGCAGGGCTAGATGATGAATGGAAAAGGAAACATTCCACTACATCACCCACCTCATCAGATTCACAATGCTTTTCCAAGATCTGGGTGATCTCTAGTTCACCGACTGGCCCGGATACTGCTGCTGTGATGACCACACCCCAAACACCACTTTTGGATCCTGCAATAGAACAGGCAACTTGGTCCCCCAAATCTGCCTTACAAAAGGCAGGGTGGAAACAATCTGCAACTGGAGAATGAATTTCGGAACCTGAACCCCCTTTTTCACCCACAGAGGCACACAAACGGGTGAGTGACATAGATACTTTACAAAATGGGCCTATGATAAACTCAGAAACTGTTTCACACACGGTAAAACAGAATGTGACAGACTTGAACCTAACCAATACTGTTATAAATGACAATACCTCTACTGCTCAACCTTCACATGCTAGCCTTTTTCACAAACCAGTGGAAATGGCTAAGCGACAAACTGCTGTCAGGCTGCATTTCTTGGGGAACAGGAGTGACATTCCTGACAGACAGTATGTAGGCAAAACTCTTTTGAAGCGGTCCCTAGGTTTTACTCCAACAGAGGTTTATGAGCTGATCCATGCCTCTGGAGATTTTACCTACGATATTAGTTGTCATTCCCCAGATGTCCTGGAATGATTCTGGATCAAATATGCTAACCTAAAAACTAATCTCTTGTGGGCTGATTTTTTAGTTATTCCCCTAACTAAACAACTCTTTTGAGTGGTAACCATTCTATTCAGGAACAAGGGGGTCAATACTATGGATGTGCTTTACTTGTTGGAGAAGATATGCTAGGTACAAGGTAACCCAAGCCCCATCTCAGATGATGAAGGCTTCTGGAATAGTGGTTGAAAAATAAAGGTTAAACTTGATCAGTTGGACTCAGACATTATACACTTACCAACCTGTTTTTTGATTGGGCGAGACAAGGGTTTTCTATTTTACCAAGGCCAGCCTTGGACCTGCTTTAAATGCAGGTCCACAACCCACATCAGTACAAACTGTGAGATACTAAAATGTGTGCACTGTGGAGAACTAGGTCACCCAAGTGCTCGCTGCTTTAAAGACCCAAAATGCAACTTTTGTGATGATTTTTGTCACTGTTTTACCAACTGCCTATGGGCATCTTGAAATAATGGTAACTCGGATTATGGAATCCAAGATTTTTGTATCAAGACTGCTGCTAAGCAGGCATCTATACCCCCTAGTAGGAGACCTAGGGGAGAACACCTGAACACTCCAAAATCTGTACCTGCAGCCACTGGGGAACAGGGACATCAACCAGACCAGTTTCCAGGGGAAGAGGTGGCAAGGATGGATACCCCACCCCCCACAGCACAGAAATCTGCCTTTACAGCAGTTGCCAGAAAAGGAAAAAAGCATTCAGCAAAAAATAAACAGGCCAAAGAAACCCCTGCCATGGAAGTTGCACTTTCTAATATATTTTTGAATCTCCCTGACATAGATTCTGAAGTGGACATGGAATCTGACAATATTTCTGTCCACTCTTCGCAACATGGGATAGTGTCCAACTCAGAAAATATGGAAGACTCCTGGCCTACACCTCATCAATTGGGTACAGTCATTGAGGGTCTCCAGTAAAATAAAATGATATGCTTGATAAACCACTTTAATTGTCATGGGGACTAAGCTATTTCGGCTGAACGTAGCCTCTCTTAACACTAACAGTTTATTATCAGAAAGAAAATGTCTCAGCACATTTGCACTCTTTCAACATTTAAGAATGGATATTGTTCTTTTTCTCAATGTGTGGTTACATAGCTTTTCTGATATCTCTGAGGCCACTAGAACATGGATTTGGGGACAAAGCTTTTGGTCAGTGAGAGAGGATACTTGCTCCAGGGTGGGCATTTGCATTTACACTAAAGTTAAAGTCATCAATATGCTTGATATCTGGCCAGGGTGGGCTTTTCTTATGGATATTTCTATATAGGGTCTAGTTTTAGGATTTTGAATGTTTATGGCCCACAGTCACATTTTGAGATGGTAAACTAAAGCCTTTTCTCCTGACTTCTAAAAATGTAATCTTGGGAGGGGATTTGAATTGTAATACTTCTACAGTGGATAGAGGTCTTCATACTAAGAAGATTGTTTGTGACAATAATTGCTTAGCTTCTTTAATACAGGATATGTGCCTAGTGGATGTTTTTTCTACTCTATATGACCCGGCTCTTAATACATACTTTAGTGGTAAACGTTTCACTAGAATTGATTACTTTTTTATTTCTCTTTTTTTTTAGATATATGGGGGCAGCAGTGTCAAATGCTTCTACATCAGACCATAGAATGTTAACCATAACACTTGGTGACCTCCCTGACCTTAAAAGGAGGAAAGCCATCTTGAAGCTTAATATGGATTTTTGATAAACAACCTAATCTCCAAGGTTTTATATACCTTTTGGAAGCTCTTAAATCTGTTTTTTGGCTTTATGATAATTTATATAGTTGGTGGGAGGAGACCAAACAGGATATCAGGAAGTATTTCCTAACCATGGGTAAACTTAATGACACTTTTTATACTAGTCAATATAAAGATCTTTGGGGTAAATTATAAGACTATTCTACTCTGCACAATGAAGGAATAGGAGATTTTCATTCCCAAATTAAAGAACTCAGAACTGAACTTCTTCTTATTCAACAGGAGAAACTAAAACATCGGGAAAAACAACAGCAATATTGGGTAAAAGGAAAAAAAAGGAAAAATTTGCCTTTAGAATATTATACTGTGAATATTGACCACAAAGTTATTTCATATTTACTCGATAGGAAGGGAAATTTGCTTACAGGAAAAAAGGCTATATTGTCTGAAACTGAAACCTTTTTTACTTCATGTTTCACAAGTCAAAGTCTGCCTCCACAAGATATAATAGATTGGCTCAGCTCATGCTGCCTCCCGACTTTACCCCCTAGTTTACACTCTACTTTATTAGCCCCAATAACCAAAATAAAATAAAAAACAGTCATGTGGTCCCTCACTACTGGGTCCTCTCCAGGGGTGGATGAGCTACCAAATGAAATATATAAAATGCTTTTTGAATTCCTGGGAGATGAAATGGTAACATTTAATAATGCTTATTTGCTTTTAGACTCCCTTCCACAGGGTATGAATGAAGGAGTCTTAATACTGTTATTTAAATCTGGAGAGAGAGGTGACCTTAGAAATTGGTGCCTGATCTCCTGATCAATTCTGATTGTAAAATATTGATGACATTTTTAAGTCTCTGATTACCAGTAGTTTTAGACTCCATTATCCATCCTTCCCAATTCAGTGGGGTACCGACCCAGAAAATTCATGATTCCTTAATTTTAATACGTGAAATCATGCAAAAAGGGGAAGATGGGGAAATAATGGGACAATTCATTAGCATAGACCAGACAAAGGCATTTGACTGTATTGAATTTAATTATTTATGGTTGGTTTTATAAAAATACGGTTTCCATCAGCAGTTTATTTTCCGGATTAAGACTTGCTAAAAAGTGCTGTTTCTCTCCTAATATAAATGGATGGCTTGGAAATAAATGTGACATTTCTAGAGGGGTGCAGAAAGGCTGTCCTCTCAGCCCACTGTTATACAGTGTGACAATTGACCCAGTACTATGGAAACTGAATTCTTGTGAAGCCATTAAAGGGGTGACGGTGGGTAGTGAGGATTCCCCTGTAATATCTATTGCATACACAGATGATCTGGGTCTCATTTTGACAGATGCGTCAGCTGCTAGAGTGGCTATTGATATTTTATCTGACTTCTCTGCAGTCTCAGGATCTAGCATTAATTTGAAAAAGAGCTGATGTATAGATATTTGGCAAGGAATTGGACAAATTTCACAAATTATGGCTATACCGGCATCTACTGGGAATCAGAGAATTTTGGGGATACAATTTGGGGTCCTGACCCGCAGGTACATAACTGGGACTGCAAAATACAGGAAGCAACACAAACAATTATCTTATGGAACTCTTGGAAGATGTCTAAACAAAAAATATTTTTTATGATAAAATTGTTCCTTCTTCCAGTTTTTCAGTTTATTAGTTTCGTTTTTCCACCCCCTCTAAAAAAGTAGAACCTGCTCTTTATGGTATATTTTTCCAAGGATTATGGGGTAACCATCTTAACTCTTCGAAATGAGGGACCACATACCTCTTGATAGCCTAAGGTGGTCTGAATATGATTAATCTGCTGGTTTTCTTTCTTTGTACTTTTTTTCTCACAATTTTTTTATCAGCACTTACTAACAGAGACAAGATATGGAAACCCTGGGTATGGGATCATCTGGAGACTCTCTTTGCAGCTTGGGAGTATCAATCCTTTGTCCAAAAGCAAACATATAATTCAGGACTACCTGTATAATTTCAAGATGCCATTGGAAAATTAAAAGTCTGGCAATTTACTAAACAGGAGCTGTTAAGCTTTTACAAAAAAGAATTACATAATAGGGTATTAACTTCACACTATATAGTTTATCCGTGATATGATTTTTTTGCCACATACTAAACAAAAGATTATTTCTGACATGCTACTCTCAAAATAATGCCCACGCTTATATATATAGGATTTTACGTGGTTATGTGTTCATCAGAAACTGGCAGTCAAAAATAATTTGAAGCACAAATGGCTGAAAGAGAGCATCTGCCTGTGACTCTATACCTACATGGGGACACTCGAAACCATGGACCATTTATTTTAAGATTGCCCCTTTGTGATCTCATTTTGGCAGTATTTATAGTTGCAATGAAAATCTTCCCCCTTTCTTTTTCCTTAACATCTGACAATTTATATTTGGGACTCTTTCCTACACATTGGGTGATTTATAATACTACAACTATCCAGATAATTTTGTTGAACATTAAATTTCAACTATGACAGGAAAAATGTACCCAGACATTGAGACAGCAACATAAAACAGTGGAACAGATTTTTCCTACTGTTCGATTGGTGGTTAAGAAATGATATCATTTAGAAAAATGTTATGTCTCCCCTGAATTATTTTGATTGTGGTGGAGGAAAACGTCCTGGTTGGACACAGGATAGGTTCCAATGTGGTACATATAATCCAGAGGCATATGACATTCACTGCTTATTTTAGGTTTTAATTTTTGCCATTTTTAAAATTTTGGGAGGTTGGTAACATGGTGTTTTTTCTGCTAGATATGAAATAAATTTATATGTGTTACATATTGTACCTCATGGCTGCTCCTTTAAAAAAGTTTCTTGTTTTTTTATGCTCTATCCCTCAGTTACTTTTATAACCCCTCTAGTGGGATGGGGGCATTACTATGCTAAGACCTTATCCCTAGTATGTAATTTTTTGGGGTTACGTGACATATATCCATACTTCTAGTGGCTAGGAAAGGGATTTATTATTCATTTTTGTTCTTTCCTTTTTCTTCACCATTTGTATAAAGTACTGTATGTCCAATTTCTTAGTTTGGATTAAACTTTCCCTGCTCTTTGGGTATGTGTGTGTGTGTGGGGGGGGGTTGCCTTCTATATTTTTAGCTTAATTTTAAGGGTTTATAGTATGTTTTGGGGTTCCCACAACCTGTTATTGTATGGATGTAGGATGAACTAATTTTTTGTGTATAAATTTCCCTCCTGGGATTATGTTTAAGGGTAATGTAATACTGTATTGTTTGATATTTGCCTTTAAGTTTAAATGTTCTTTTTCTCTCCCCTACACTTCTCCCATTTGGGGGGGGGGTATGCAGTAATACTCATTTGCTTTGAAACTCTTGTTTTTGCTTTAAGAATCTAATTTAGTTTGGTATTATTAGTTTTCAAAAAGGGGATTATATGACTTAATACTTATTTACTTTAATGATCTTTTAAACATTTCTTTTTCCCATTTGTATTAAATATTGTATGAAGGTATTTTTCAGTTTGAATAAAAAATTCCCCTACTCTTTTTGAGAAGTGCCATGGGATTTTTAACATCCACTTGAACAACCACCAGAACAGGCAGATGGGACCTCAGTTTAAGGACTCATCCAAAAGATGGCACCTCAGGAATACAGCACCCCACCTCATGCTGCACCACTGTGTCAGTATTGGGATTTAACCCAAGTGCTTGGTGTGGAGATAGAACCCACAGCCTTCTGATCTACCAGCCACAGAGGCAAGTGTACAGCCTGCTGAGCCACTGACACTGCTGATGTATGGTTGAAGACAATTTGGGATACATTAGGAACAACAGTCTCTTGAATATGAACTGGAAGAGCTTGATACAGGACCAAGATCTGGTTCCAAAACAGGGGTTAACAAATATTTGTTT
The DNA here is from genome assembly GCA_016271365.2 of Neoceratodus forsteri. Lineage (NCBI taxonomy): Eukaryota > Metazoa > Chordata > Ceratodontiformes > Ceratodontidae > Neoceratodus > Neoceratodus forsteri. The sequence goes on along the minus strand of CM057452.1, from coordinate 627,839,360 downwards.
CAATCTTCTGCCTGGGTTTTTTCTGTAGATTACCAAGTCCTCCTCAATCCCTCACCTGCTTTTATTTATCTAGCTAATCTAACTAATTAACTAACTCTTGAAAAGAACTCCTTGAGGCAGCAGCCCAGAGATACTCACAGTTTGTTGAAAGTCTCAGGGAGTGCTGAGAAATTATATGGACTAGCAGTACTGCTCTGAAATCAGCAGACAGTCCCTCATGGAACAACCACTGAAGGCTGGAGATTTTAACAGGTGCTGGATAGTTCACCCATGATGGACCATTTGTCATCTTTGTCACTCAGGCCTTTCATCATCGTCACCTTTCAGACCTTTTGTCACCTTTGCAAGGGGACCACCCAGGCTTTTGGTCACCCTGGGCTGCTTGCAAGACATGCACTTCTGCTAGAACTGAAGTTTGTTTGGGCTTCGTTACAGTCTCTAGTGAGTCTAGCTAATTTTTATTCCCAGCTGGTAACAGTTCAAACAGTTCACACATTTTGCAGGTTTGATAAACAGGGAATAACAATTCAAACAAATCCACTGGAAAAATAGATTTGCAGTTCAGTTACTATCTTGATGTGACAAAAGGGTTAGTAGGACTCAGCCTAAAGCTTTTCCCAGGGCTTGGAGGGGCCTAATTATAAACAGGCTAGCCTACTGGCTCATGCAGCCCTCCAACACAGTCTCCACCTCTAGCTTCTAGCTGAAACTCTTCCCAGATACACAGGTAGAGCCCCTTATATTGCAGTCCATTCCTCCTGACCTGATTGGCCCAACTTTTCCTGGACACTACTTATGATGCCCTTTAACCTTCCCCGCAGCCTCGGCGGCAGTTGCAATCGCTGGGGGATGATGTATGTATTTACATTTTCTCTGCCTTATTTCTGCACCTCACAGATTCATTTAAATGCCCATTCAGGGGCTGTCAACAACATGCCCTAGCCCTGCTTACCCTGATGGGGCCAGGGAAACACTTATTTTATATGATAGGAGCCCTGTTTGGCTGATTGGGCTCTAGAACCATGAGGTACCTGTTTTGCACCTTTACATGCTGTGGGTGCACATATGCACCTCAGTAAGATGGCTCTCAGTCCTGCTGCCTATTTTGGGGACAAAGAGACAACCAATCACACTGAGCCTGGAGGTGTATTATCACTGATTCCTGGCTCCACTGCCTGACTGGAGCTCAGAAAGGTTGTAAATATAGCCACATGGCCAAATAGCTTGTTTGGGAGCTGTGGCTCCTTTAAGACCAGCCTTGGATGTGCAGAACTTCCTCATGCATGGCCATGTTTATAGACATCCCAATTTGGCCCTAGGACTATTCTGAACCAGGCAACTGTCTCTCAACCAAGTGCCTGGAGGCATACAAAACTACTGAACCTTGGCCTCACTTTCTCTAAGGGCCAAGGAACAGGAAGATTTGGCAGCAGTGGCCATGGAGTATGGGTTTTGAGCCCTGGTCAAAATCCCAGCCCCGGTCCCGATCTACAGTCCAGTGGACCAGAGGCAGCAGTCAGACATCGGGGGAAATTGGAGGCTGTAGCCCCAAACAGGTAAGCCCAGAGGGTGGTGGGGCTTACATTCGCATGTAGAATCCACACCTTTATCTGCCTTTTCTGGTGCCTGTTCAGGTGGGCAGTAAAGATCCTGTGGCACTTCTCAAATGGAATAGGAGAATTTCCTTAGTGCCCTGGCCAACTTTTCCCCATTCAGTAAAAATACAATCAACAGCTTAATCTGATTTCAGTTGGTTTGCATCAGTATCCCTTCTGCCACCTCAGGACAGGGTGAAAAAAATGCATTAATACATAAAATTCCTTTTCCAGTCAATAAAAAAAATCAATCAATACTGTAGATAAATACCCCAAAATAGCCGGTACCCCTTCATGCTTTCCTGCTACTCTATCAACATGACAGCTAGTCAATCAGGACTCAGAGCAACTCACCTACAGAAATGTGAGCCATAAATTGGTATATATAGCCACATTTAACTTCCAGCAAAGACTGACACTCATAGCAATATATGTTTGTGATCCTCTGCACTAGCAATTACAAACATGTATGGTGGTAACTGCAGTAGCCCAGGTCAAGTTCATTATGCTATGGACTAGTCAACTCTAGATCCAATAGATCTAATAGTCATGCAACTTAAATGAATGGGTACATATCACCTACTCATGTCCACAAGGAAATAGATTTTTATCTAAAGTTTGCATCCTTTTCAGGATCAAATGACTATGCAAATTGAATTTTGCCTCATATCAGAAAATAACTAAAATCTGTACAGGAGGGCCTGGATTCTCAGTAGGTTCTACTAGTCCCATACTCCACAGCCAAGGGCTGTAGATTGCAATTGTTCTGAGTTGTTCTGGCACATGTGGTGAACTTTCAAAGAAACAGCATACCTTGAAGCAGTTTCAGTACCTTTAGATTGCTCATAAGAAAAAAATCCCTGCATGTGGTGGAAAAGTAGCACAGAGGTAGTGGTGTTTCATATGCATGTACTATCTGCAAAATATCATGACTGTGTTGGAAAAAAAGACTGCAATCACAGCACTTTCACTGAATTCCTACTTCTGATACATTGTGTAGCTGCTGGTTTTCCCCATGCACACTAAGACTGTATGGTAATTAGACCGATGAAAATTAGAGCTGCGTGAACCTCCCAGCATTCGACCTTTTGTGCTTCGACCATGGAACCATGAAAAGTTCCAAATGTACAGCACGTTTCCACTATGTTCAAATCCACCAAAGCAAAAACAGTTAACACACTAAATTGCATATTAAAGTTGTATTTATTTTCACTGTTTACTCCAAAAGCATAACCCAAAACGTGATTCAGAATTCCAGAAATTATGTTAGGGAGCTACATGTCAAAAGTAAGAGGCTATGGATTATTAAGGAGTGCGACTAGACAGAAGCAGTGACTATCGTACCAGCAATTATTTCCATGGTATTTAGCAGGATATTGCAGGCTAGAAAATGTAAGAATAAAGCAAATTGAATAGTGTTAGCTTCACAGCCCATTGCAGAATGATTGAAACATGCAGTTTTAGCCATTGTCTTTTTGGGCAGTAAACTTCCAGTTTTGCAGCATGCCGATGACCAGTGTTAGTAGTATTTCCAAATATCAGCTTGTTGTTGCAGGTGCCAAAAGCCACAGGACAGGATTCCAATGGTTCCAAACATTTTTCCCCTGTGGCTTCTTGTACCTTTTTTTGGTTGGATATGATACTGTAGACATCAGATGATCAGTAGCCAACAGGTGAGATCTCTAATTGCTGCAATGCCCACGTGGTATGCTGCAGAAACTGCTGTCTCTTTGAGATAACGGCAGGCACAGCAGCCTTTGGGGCTGCCAACTATTCCATGATTTATGCCCATGTGACATGTTAAAGCATATTGCTGGCTGGATGAGGTGGACAACAGTAAACACAGACGCCCACATGGTAGACAACCAATTCTTCCACACATTATGATCATATTGCATGTTGCAGTATACTGCTGGCTGAATGAGATAGACAATGGCTCACAGTGCAGCCCACAGGCTAGGCCAATGAACCATGGTTTTCAAAAATATGCCCATGTGCCATGTTGCAGTATATCTTTGTTGACTGGATGAGGTAAACAGCAGGCACCACAGCCCACAGGGTAGGTCAGAAAATTATGCCTATGTGGCATCTTGTACCATATTTGTGCTTTTTGTATGAGGTAGACAGCAGGAACAGAAACATCACCATTGTCCAGTGGTACTATTGCATCACCCATCTTCCACACATATGGGAGAGCATATGATTTTGGACAGGTTCATTTTTAGAAAGGTAAGATTCTCATGATGCCAGTGTACTGGGTTAGGGAATGAGCCTGGGATGTTGGATGGTGGCCAGGGCAAGGGGACTGATCATCCCAGAGGATTATATCTTCCTTAAGGAGGAAGGGTTGTAAACTCTGCGGTTATACCACCACCTAGGTGACTACATAGGATGATGTATGAAGGCAGCAGTGGGATGCTGGACACTGCCTGGCTCTGAAGCATGCTGACATGTGTTTACATATGCACACACCCGTCAGTCCTTGTTGTCAGCATTCTGTGGGGTGGAAAGAACAAAGGACCCCTCCCCATACAGCACATAGGAAGAACCTGGTGCTCTCAAGCCCTGACAAACTGACTGCCCACTACCTTCCTGAACTGTTCCTTTTAGTGGAGAGCTCTGTGCATGAATTCACATGGACCCCACCCCAGGATGTAAGTCCAGGGTCAGAGCTGGCAGATACTGATAAGTGGCAGAAGAGAAGAGAAGAAGGGTTGGAAGACCCTTAGCTGTAGGTGGCCACTGTTGAAATGAAAAGAAGAAATGAAAAGTTAAAAAAGGAAAAGTAAGCTTTTTAAATTTTCTAAAAGAAATTAATTCTCCTGTAATTTTGTTTCCACTGATAATGAGATGTTATTATTTGTTTTAATTAACTGCTGAATGTTCTTATTTATGTTCAATGCCCAGAGCCTCCAGGATTGGGTGCCTTACAAATAAAATTGCCTTGCCTTGCCTATTTTCCCATTTGCCCAAAAGCTCTGAAACAGCTTTGTTACTTTTTTTGCATATAGTTGCACCTTTTCCTCACTTCAGTATAGTACCAGCATATATCCAGGCAATCCTATCTTTCTTCCTCTTCACCAGATGATGCAGAGTCAAGAGCTGATCATACAGTAACTGTTTTCCTCATGTGGTGTAGCTGAGTTCTTATCCTTTGGGGTTTATCTGTGCTAAGAGTTTATCAGTTTACTATTTTTTTCTTTGTTTTGTTGTTGAAATATTCCATGTCCTAACCACTGTGAACTTCAAAGAATATCCTTGTAGTGTCCTTAACTTCATCATATGCTTTAATGAATAAGATGTTTCAGCTGTTACCATTTACTAAAGAATACAGTTTTTTTTTTCCATTTTCAATGTTCTTTTCTAAGATTTATAGCACATCTTGGTAGTCTGTCTAAAACGTTTGTATAGAAAACATCTGCCACTCCCCTGTTAACCTCACAGTGCCTTGGCTTTATGACATCATAGTGCTCACCATGGCAACATACTGTGATGTCACAAACAGCAATTGTGTAGTTAGCAGGGGAGAGCCAGATACATTCTGAAAGACAGTGAAATAACTGATACATTGTCTACAATATTTAGTAGGCTAGCTGTAAGGGAAAGCAAAGAAAATAACAAATAACTAGAAAGTAATAAAATTCAAACATAATTTGTTTATTTATTTGTTTTATTTATTTATATAGTGATTCAGAAAAAAAACCTTTGAGCACAAGCTCTTTTACAAAGGTTCCAAGTCAAAGATTGCAAAATAATGTACAGTAGGAGAAAGCAAAGGTACATTACAATGAGTGAAACAGCTTGGATTCAGAACTTGCAGAATAACTCTAAACATAGGTACAAGTTAAATAACAAGAAAAAACAATTTATGAGGGGGGGATAAGCAGCCACAAAGTGCCTTGTCAGTAGTTCAGAGGTACGGGGAGAGCTGGCAGATGGGTGAAAGAAGGGAGGTATGAGAGACTGAGGTACGCACTGTGGTGGAGGTGTGAGGGTGGGGGAAGAGGGAAGAGGGATGATAAGGTATAGGGAGAAATGGTGGGGTGAGAGGAGGCTGAGTGGAGAGGACATGCTAGAGTAAAATGGTGAGGTGTGAGGGGGCATGGTCAGGCAGCCAGCATTATAAGTGACTATTTGGGAAACTCACGGGACTGTGAGTTGAGGGAGGGGGAGGGGGTGGCAGGTGCCAAAGGATCATGACACAAACTGATTACTGGGGCAAGTCATGAGAAGGGACGGGGGGGTACCTGAGGCCTGCCCAGTGCATGCTGGGTGGCAAAGAGAGCAGGTTGGCTGGACTCAGGGGCAGGTGCACTGAGAGAGTGTTATTAGGTGCTGTTTGAGGTCAGTTTTGAATTGTGCCAGATAATTGGTGGACAAGAGGTTCCTAGGAAGTTCATTCATCCTTAGGGGGGCCCGGTAGGCAAATTCACGTTGTCCAAGTGAGGTGCAATAGAAGGGGATCACCAAGGCCCCTCTAGTCCTCCCTCTGGTGACCTGTAATGAGTTGGCTGCCTTGATCAAACTGCCTACACAAGGTGATGTTTTACCCAATAGAACCTTCTTCCCTAGGATGCAAGTCTGGAATTTGACCCTGTTTCTCAATGACAGACCATTTGCATGCTCATACAGAGTACAGGTATGACTGACACTCTCAGCATCCAGGGTGAGTCTGCAGGCTTTGTTGAGCGCAGTCTGAACCCTCTTGAGCACTGTATCCATTGCTGCCCCATAGACCACTAGTCCATAGTCAATAGTGGATGTAATTGAGCTGTTGACTGAGAGGTGGAGGGCCCCCAGAGAGGGGATTTGCCTGTGCTGTACAGGACACCAATCGTGTAATTGATTGTCTTGACCAGAGTCAATATATTGCACAAACATGAGGGTTTCATCTATTATGACCCTTAGATACTTGAACAAGTGTACTTGTTCCAGTGGCTCACTGCGTGAGTTGGAGATGATGAGGGGGTGGTGCTTATTTTTGTTGTGGGGGCTGGACATAAGTAATGCCTTGGTCCTCTTGTAGTTTAGTAGCAACTTATGATTACATAACCAGTCCAGTTACAATTTGTGTTTAGTGTCTCTAATTTTTTCTTTATAATAGAGAGTTGCTATTTAAAGTAAGGACAGAATAGGGTTGACAAGATGTACCCTGTCTAGTAGGGTTTAGTGGTCCACATCATGATAATTCATGGCTTGTTTAGGTTGTGCATAAGGGACCTTCTACTGCTAGCATTTGAACTTCATTAGGACCAATCAGAGGTAGTGCTGGGTGGAAACTGTGAATTCAGATTTCATGAAAATGTCGCAATGTTCACAAAAGCTTTCAAAACTCCAACTCTGCCAAAATCTGAAATCTCTGAATGTGTTCCTTGAATTTTCACCCTTCCATTATATTTTTTGACATAGCTACAGAATGATATGCATGAATCACAGAATGAGAGTTCTGCAAAATTCCAGTCTGCAATTTCGTACATCAATTCACAATTCATGTAATCATTTTGCATTTCTATAGGTAACAGCATTATCAACTCTGAGTAATTTCAATCTGCAATTTAATACCTCAGTCCACAAAACTTACATTCAGTCTGTGGTTCTAAGACAGCATTTTGTGAAAGTTGCCAAAATGCATTCCACAATTCTGTGGAAATGAAATTCCAAACTTAATAGTAGTGGCACTGGTGGAATTTATTTTTTCACAGCATTACTCTGAGGACAGCTATAGCAATCAGTAGCAGTCCTTGGATTAGACAAGTGGGGCTTGATTTTCAAAGGGCCCTTAGAGCCTCACAAGCTGCATCAAAATAACCAGTTGAATCACATCTTGGTGCACCAAATACTGTGCGCCACATTTTAAAGGAAAAGTAGTCTGTATGACAAAGTCTTCCAAACTGATGCAAGAGGTCCACTGCATCAACACAATGGCATAAGGGATGGGAATGAGGCCAGCTGCATCAAAATAAATGGTGCAAGTTGAGTCAAAAATGGTGCATGTTATGTCAGAAAAATGATGCAAACTGAATACAAAAATGGTGCAAACTGCTGTAAAATGGTGCAAACTGAGTATAAATGGTGCACACTGATGACAAATGGTGCAAACCGAGTAGAAATGGTGCAAACTGAGAAGAAATGGTGCAAACCGATGAAAAATGGTGCAGACTGAGTAAACCTGGTGCAAGCTGAGTAACCAAAATGGTGCAAGCCGAGCCAAACAAATGACGCAAAGGACAAGAATGACGCTATTTAAGTAAACAAAACGGCAGATGAAATGGCCAAAACTAAGCCCCCAAAATGTTCTCAACTAGTCCTGCAGAAGTATACTTGCCCTTAATATTAGCATAGTCAGGTCTGACCACCTGCTTTGGGTCTCTTTATATGCTCTAGTGTCCCTTAGACCAGCTCTGGCTGGTCTAGCGGCTGATGGTACTTTGACATGTTTGGTGTCAGTGGTGCAGCTTTAAAATTCCCACAGATGCGGTCTTGCACCATTTCTGTGGTGCAAGATGGCTTGTGTCATGGCGCTGCCATTTGTATGGTGCAAGGCTGATGTAGCCACCTTTGATGCAGGACGGACTGCCTTTGACTCAGAGCTCCTTTGAAAATTGGGTCTGGCGCAAAGTTTGATGCTAGACTCTCTTGTTCCACTATTGTTTGCAACATGTCCCTTGTGTCATATCTTGGGCTTTGAAAATCCATCCCGTGGTCTCTGCACTTACACAGTTGCACACTTACTATAAGGGTGGCCTCCTAAAAGGGCTTAAAAACACAGTACAGAGTTTCTGTGAGTTGACGCTATCTATTGTTGATGTTCATCTCTCTCTCTTACCAACATCTTCTGCCACTAGATCTGTTCAGAATTTTCAAATTCCTTTTCTGCCATGATTCCTCTGAAAGTCTGCCTAATTCCTCAGAATTCCAAGATAAGAGAAATTCTGAAAATCTGAAAGTGGAGTGTTAACTTCATAGTATTTGGTTCAAACCAGACACTTCTCTTATGACCTGAAGGTATCTCAATCTATGGCCTAAACAAGTTCACAGCTGAGAGTGTTCCTGGTTTTAAGTAACTTGATATTAAAAAAAACAAAATAAAACTGGGCACCCTCCAGTCAAAAACTGATGCAAAGATGCCAAAGTGGAAGTACTTTTTCAAATTTATTCATTGCTCACAGAGGTAAGAACAGACCCTACTGGCAGCACGTTACTTGACACATGTCAAGTCACATGACTCTTTGTTAAAGGAGAAGTGTTGCCGGAAGGGTCTGTTTTTACCTCTGTGAGCATTCAATAATTTTGAACCAGCACTTGAACTTTGGTATCTGTGTTTTTAAGGGGGAAAGTGGCCAGTTTTCTTTTGTTTTACAACTTCTGGTATTCTGATTATCCCGCTACCAGTGTGACTTTACTTTTATTGTTTGTACTTTGGTGTTACTCTGGATCCTGTTCTGAACATCTCCCAACATATTGACATCGTCTGCAAATAAGTAAGCTCCAAATTGGGCCTGGACTTTCAGGTGAGAACCAGTCTAACTGCAAGAGCTAGCCTGGCCATTGCAAATTGTATCATTTTACCTAGTCTCCTCTATTGTGTACTAGTATACCTAAATCCCCAAAGTCGTCCCTGGCTAATGTAACTTATAATAATATTTGCTGCTTTGCACTGGGTGCTGCCCACCTCAGACAACAGAATACAATATACCCCACCCAGGGTTGGCTTTTTCCACTCCACCAGCAAACTTTGTCATGGATGCTTTTATTGACAAACGTAACATATCGGGGACTCTTCCTTAGAAAGATAAACATTGAATTTGTCAGAAAAAGACTGCTTGACCCATACAGTCTGCCCAGATTTTCCCTGCCTAATCTGTCTCTACAGATTCTAAGTGGTCTCCAGCAACTCTCCCTCCTCCCTGCCTGTTTTCTAATACACCCCTGCGACTATTTCACATATACCTGAAGCCCCCTTCTGTTTTTGCTTCCAGAACTTCTGCTGGCAGTCTGTTGCAGGCATTTACCACCCTTTCAGTGGATAAATATTTCCTCACATCTCTCTTAAACTCCCCTCTAAGCTTCACTGCACTCCCTCTGTATCTTTTGCTCCTTCTCATTTGAAAGAGACTTCCCTCCTGCACTGTTCATGCCTATGAGGTACTTGTAAGTCTCTGTCATGTCATCTCTCATCTTCCTCTTTTCAGTGTTGAGATCCTTCAGTCCTTCTCATAGGGCTTCTCATGCAACAATAACAACATTTTTGTTAAACACAGAAACATAGAATTTGTTGCAGATAAGGACTGATTGGCCCTCTTAGTCTGTTCATTTTTCTCTGCCCTTAGTATAACCACAGATCATACTTGATCTCTGGCCCACTGAACCCCCCTTCCCTTTCTCTAAGATTCCCTTATGCCTATCCCATTCATTCTTGAACCCCAAACCTGTTTTTGCCCCCACCACCTCCATTAGAAGACAGTTCTAGGATCCAGCACTCTTCTGTGAAGAAGAACTTCCTCACATCTGTCCTGAATCTACCCCCTCCAGCTTCTTATCATGCCCCCTTGTCCTTGAGCACCTTTTTTTCTGAAAAATACTTCCCTCTTGTACCTTGCTTACCCCCATGAGGTGTTTAAAGGTCTCTATCATATCTCTCCTCTCGCTTCTCTCTTCCAGGGTATACAGATTTAGGTCCTTTAATCTCCCCATGTAGGGCTTCTGATGCAAACCCTACACCATTTTAGTTGCCATCCTCGGGACCACTACCACTTTATCTACGTACTTTCTGAGATGTGGTCTCCAGAACTGGACACAGTACTCAAGGTGAGGTCTTATTAGCAATATATACAAAGGCAACACCACCTCCCTCTTTCTGCTGGTGAAACCCCTCCTTATTCACCCTAGCATCCCATCTGCCCTCGAAACTGCCATGTCACACTACCTGGCCACCTTTAAATGACCCAATATAATCACCCTCCAGTCTCTTTTCTGGTCAGTGGTCATCAGTACCACCACCACCACCGCCATTTTGTACTCTGCCCTTGGGTTTTTGTGTCCTAAGTTTTATATTTTGCACTTTTTCATACTGAAACCCAGCTGCCAAACCCTTGACCACTTTTCATCTTTTCTCTGGTCTCTGCTATCCTTTCCACCCCCCCCCCAGAGTGCCCACCCTATTGAAGAGTATGGTGTCATCCACAAAGAAGCAGACCTCTTCCAGCTGCTGTGCAATGTCACTTATAAAGACATTAAAGAGAACTCATCACAGCACTAATCCCTGAGGCAATCCGCTGGTCACCCTCCATTCCTCTGAGTGAACTCTATTTACCACCATCCTCTGCTACCTATCCCTTAAACACATTTGGACCCACCGCTAAGCTACCCAGCTTGCTTACCTGTCTTCTATGTGGAACAGTGTTGAATGCCTCATTGAAATCTAGACAGGCTCCATCCACCACTCCACCCTGATCTAGTTCCTTAGTCACCCAGTCACAGAACGTTATCAGATTCATCTGACATGACCTCTGCACTGTGAATCCATGCTGCCTCAGGTCTGTTCTAATTTACTGGATTCAAGATATTCTATAATCTTTTCTTACAGCAGTGATTCCATTAACTTCCCCACTGCCAAAGTCAGACTGACTGACCTATAATTGACAGCCTCTACACTGCTACCATTTTAATGAAATGGGACTACATCTGCCCTCCTCCAATCTTAACGGATCACTCCTGTTTCCAATAAGCTGTTAAATAGGGCCATCAGAGGTGTAGCCAGTAACTCCCAAGCTCCCTTAGTATCCTTGAGTGGACCCTGTCTGGCCCCATTGCTTTGTCCACTTTCAGATCTGCAAGTCTCTTCAGGGCTTTCTCTTCTAAAAACAGACTAGCATCCACCTCCCTCCCACCAATGCTCCTGTTACATTTTGTAGCCCCTTCATATCTCTTTCCTCTGTGAACATTAAACTAAAGTATTTGTTTAGGATGTCTGCCCCCCCCCCACACACAGCCCCACCACTTCTCCTTCTTCTCCTTGCATCCCACCCCTGGTCATCCTTTTTTCATTTACATACCTAAAATTTTCTTCTTCCTTTTTACGGCTGCAGTGGGTGCAGCACTGCAGATGTGTTGCTATCACAGTAGAGAAATTGAGATCTCCAGATTCCTAACAGACTTCATAAAATTGAAGTTTTCTTAGAATTACTCTGCTAGAGCAGTTTGGCTTTGGTGTTTCCCTGCTCCACACTATTTTGACTGAAACTGGTTGATTTATTCATAAACCTCTTCTACATGGAGTGTAATCATGCCAGCTCAACTTACAGTCAGTGGATGCGCTCAGTGTATTAATAGCTGTGTTTTGTCATCAGTTCAGGAGGGAGATCTGCAAGAGGTAATGTGTGTGTGTGTGTGTGCATGTGCACCACTCAATTAACCTGTTCCTGGTACATTAATCTTTACCTAGTCAGCATGCAAATGGATGTAATGCTATTTGATAGCAGTGCACAGTTCAGAACATGAAGCAGTGCGTGTGTGTGTGTGTGTGTGTGTGTGTGTGTGCATATGTGTGTGTGTGTGTGTGTGTGTGTGTGTGTGTGTATGGCACTTTGTTCTAGTCCTGAAGGTTATCATTGATACATACATAGATACTGGCATTGGTGTCTCCCTGCACCACACTATTTTGGCTGAAACTGTTTGATTCATTCATAAATCTCTTCTACATGGAGCATACTGTACTCATGTCAGCTCAAATTACAGTTAGTGGATGCATTCACTGTATTAACAGCTGTGTTTTGTTATCAGTTCAGGAGTGTTACAAGAGTTAGTGTGTGTGTGTGTGTGTGTGTGTGTGTGTGTCACTATATTAACCCTTTCCTGGTATAGTACATTAAACTTTTCCTAGTCAGCTTGCAAATGGTTCTAATGTTATATGTTAGCAGTGAACAATATAGAACATGAAGCAGTGTGTGTGTGTGTGTGTGTATGTGTGTGTATCGCATTTTGTTCTAATTCTCATGGTTCTCACAGTGGAGTCCCCCTGGATGAAATGCACTTTTAACACGTTCTGCAGTATGCTGCAGCAGACCTACTGAATAAAGCAATGGAATTTCAATGGCAATTAGTCCTCTTTGTCATGCAGGAACCTGTGGCATTCACTTCATCCTAGCAGTGTCACATTTTCCTGAATGACAAAGGGAACTAATTTCCATTGAAATTACATTACTTTTGCTGTCCTGGTGGTGCTGAGGGTTGAGATGTTCGATTCCACACCTCGCGCTACACCGGCGACCTGGGTTCGGGAACGGACTCTGGCCACCGGGCGTTGGCAGAGGAAAGGTTGGATTGAGCACCCTAGGGCTGCTCTCCTCCCTCTGGGTGGGTTTGCAGGGTTGCGCCATGCTTGAGCGGCCCCTGGTGATGACTGAGGGCAGCACAAGTCGTGACTCCAGCGAGAGGTGGAGCACGGCAAGACACCTCACGCACGCAGTGGTCGTCATTGCAGTGCCGGATAAAGGGGCACTAATTGGAGGAAAAATGGCTGGATGCAACAGTGCAGCTTGATGGCCATGCCTGACCAGCCTAGGAGGCCCGTCCATGAAATCACATCATGGGGGTTCAGGCCAGCCTGTGATGGAGATGTAAGGGGAGACCCTCTGGCAGGTTGGAACAGCTGTATCTGACACCCTTGTATTGAGTGAGCCTTCAGTCCTCTGGGGTGGGGGGGCAGTGGCTAGATGCCCCTGCCATTGCGCCACAGTAGGGTGCAAAAATAGAAAGAGTAAAAAAAAAAAGAAATGACATTGCTTTATTCAGTAGGTCTTCTGTAGCATTCTACAGAGTGCTGCAAAATGCTGCAGAATTGCGTTTCATCCTGGAGGATGCCACTGCACATACATACAGTAGATACTGGCTTTGGTGTCTCCCTGCTCCCTACAGTTATATAGAATCATAGAAATTGTCAGCAGATAAGGACGGCTAGGTCCATCCAGTCTGCCCATAAGTCCTGTACTTGATTACAGCTTTTGACCCTCCGCCCACTTAACCTCTCTGGTTCCCCTATGCCTGTCTCATGCATGTTTAAATCCAACCACAGTGCTCACTTCTACCACCTTCTGTGGTAAACCATTCCATGCTTCTACCACCTTCTCTGTGAAGAAAAACTTCCTCACATTCCCTCTTAACCTGCCAATTTCCAATTTCATGTCATGCACCCGAGTTCTTGTACTCCTTCTGTACTGGAAGATACCCCCCCCCCTGTTTATGCCACTGAGGTACTTGAATGTTTCTATCATGTCCCCTCTCTCCATCCTCTCCTCCAGCAAGTACATATTGAGGTCCCTTAATCTCTCTTCATAAGTCTTGTGGTGCAAGCCCTGTACCACCTTAGTTGCCATTCTCTGGACCACCTCCAGCCTGTTAATGCCCTTTCAAAGGTGCAGCCTCCAGAACTGCACACAGTACTCCATGTGAGGTCTGACCAGGGTTTTGTATAATGTCATCACTACCTCATGCTTCCTGCTGATGATACCCCCGCTATGCACCCCAGCATGTCACTGGCCCTCCCTGCTGCCTTTGTGCTCTGCTTTGATATTTTCAGGTCATGTGAAATAGTAACACCCAGGTCTCTTTCCTCTTTGTTGACTGGCAGCAACTCCCCTCTCCCCTGTAGCTCTCCAAAGGGTTACTGTGTCCCAGGTGCATAATTTTACACTGTTTTGAATTAAACCTCAGTTGCCACTATGCAGACAATTTCTCAAGCTTTCCCAGGTCCCTCCTCATTTTCTCCACCCCTTCAGGAGTATCCATCCCGTTACCGATCTTTGTGTCATCCGCAAACAGGCCGACCTTTCCTTCTAGCCCTTCTGCAATGTCACTGATGAAGACATTGAACAGATCTGGTCCAAGGACTGATCCCTGAGGTACTCCGCTGGTCACCCTCCTCTCCCAAGGTTGTACTCCATTTACCACCACCCTCTGTCTCCTATCCTTTAGCCAGTTCCTAACCCAGTTTACCACCTTGTCTCCCATGCCTAGACTACCCATCTTGTTAACCAGCTTCCTATGTGGGATAGTGTTGAAGGCTTTGCTGAAATCCCAGTAGGCTATGTCCACAGTGCCCCTGATTTACTTCCTTCATCACCCAGTTGAAGAAGTCTATGAGATTTGTCTGACGCAACCTACTAACTGTGAACCCCTGTTGCCTAGGGTTCTGGGCACCGATGGTCTCTAGATGTCCCACTATCCTTTCCTTAAGTAGTGCCTCCATGTTCTTCCCCATTACCGAGGTGAGGCTGACCGGCCTGTAATTGCCCACCTCCTCCCTACTGCCTGATTTGTGTAGAGGGACAACATGTGCCCTCCTCCAATCCTCTGGCACCACTTCTGTGTTAAGTGACTAGGTGAACAATGCTGCCAGAGGTTCTGCTAGCTCTCTTCACAGCCCCCATAGTATCCTTGGGTGTATGCTGTCTGGTTCCATTGCTTTGTCCACCTTCAATTTAGTGAGTTCCTGCAAGACTTTCTCCACTGTTAATGGACTGTTGTCCACCTCTTTCCCTCCTTGACAGCTGATGCTCGGCTATGGTCCCTGTCCTTCCCCCTCTTCTGTGAAATACTGAACAGAAGTATTTATTCAGTATTTCTGTCTTATCCATGTCTCCCTCCTTGCACTCCCCTTCCTCCCCTTTAAGTCTTACAATCCCCCCCCATTTTCCCCCTTCACTGATGTACCTGTAGAATGTCTTATCCCTGTTTTTTACTGTCTGTGTTAAACGTCCCTCAGTCTGTGCCTTCACTCTCCTCACTGGCCTCCCTATTTCTTGTAGACACATGCTCGATACACCTCTCTATCCTCCTTCCTTTGGGTCTCCTTATATTTCTGGAACCCTGCCCTTTTAGCCCTAACATTTTCTACTATCTCTTTTGAGAAACATGGTGGACTTTTCCTTCTCTTGCCTTTTGATACCAATCTGATGCATTTGTTTGTTACCTCCACTATGGCTCCTTTTAGGTTCTCCGACTGCTCTTCCACCCCACGTCCCCCTATTCTCCAAGGCACTTTTGATAACTCTCCCCATTTCAGCGAAGTCTACCTTTTTGAAATTCGAAAGCCTTTGCCCTAGTGTGACTTGACTGAATCCCTGTCTGTATGCTGAACCACACTATGTGGTGATCACTGGATCCTAGTTGCCCCTCCTTTAGTGATTCTTCCCCCATTGGTCATTACTGGATAAAGAATTGCCTTGTCTCTGGTGGGATCAAGCACCAGTTGACTGATTCCTGCCCCTTGTAGGGAATCCAGGATGCCTCTGCTCTGGCTGAAGCAGCTGCCCATGTGATCCAATCCACGTCTGGCATACTGAAATCTCTCATCAGCAGAATCTCACCTTTCATTGCCATTTCATGTATTTCATCCTCAAGGTCCCTGTCCACTTCTTCCCACTGACCTGGAGGTCTGTATATCACCCCCGTGCATATTGCTGTGCCATTTCCTGGTTCAAGGGTGACCACAGTGCCTTGACCTCTCCCTGCCTACCCTCTTGCTGTGTTGCCTGTATACCCTCCTTGACATACAGGGCAATTCCTCCCCCTTTTTTGCCTCTCCTATCTGCCTAAACAGAGTATAATCTGGAATATTTAATTTCCACTCATGATTGACAGTGTACCAGGTTTCAGTTATAGCTACTATGTCCAGGCCTGCCTCAACTATCACAGCCTCCATGTCTGGGATTTATTTCCCAGGCTGGGGCATTTGTCACCATGGCTTTCCAAGTATTAGTGCCTGGCCTGCCTCCACCCCTGGTTTTTGGTCCCCTGCAGTTTCCTCCCTGTTAACTTTAAAGTGTATCCCTGATTTATTTGCTTCTCTCCTTCTGCCTGGTCCAGGTGACCTTGGCAACATCATTCTGGTGTCTCTACCATGTGTGGATGGACTGCTAGAGTTTGCCTGTTCTTGTCCCCCCCTTCCCAGCAAGTTTAAATGCTCATCAGTGAAACGTTTGAACCATTTACTGAGGGCTGCTTTCCCCTTTCTGAACAGAAGCAGTCCATCCCCACTGTATAGGGCCACATCGTTCCAGGTAGGACCCCAGTCCCCAATGAAGCCATACCCCTTCTCACTGCACTAGGCCTTCAATCATGAGTTAAGTTACTAATGCAAAGATTCTTATTCCCTTCCCTGCCATGGCCTGGCAGCACCTCTGAAAATGTCAAGAAGCCTGATACTTTCCCCAGGCTCCCCCCCAAACCTATGAAGTCCTCTTTCACCTGTTCCAAGCTACCTCTGTCTTGGATAGGTCATTTGTATTGAGATGGACAATGACATCCAGCCCCTCCTCATTGCCACTGCTTCAGTGATCCTCTGGATCTTCTCCCTCTCCCTCTGAGCTGTGCCTCCTGGAAGGCACTTGACTTCCTTTTCCTGCCTCCTATCTATGCCCAGATCCATTCCCCATACAATCGAGTTCCCCACTGGGAGTAACTTCTTCCTCCCTTGAGGCTCTCTTCCTCCCATCACTGGGTCTCCCTGCTGGAGGAACCTCACATCATCCCTGGTTTCAGCCTTGGGTTCCTTTGCAGGACTCTCCCACTACTCCAAACCAGTGAAGGGATTTTTGAGCTGGACTGAATGGTTGATGTGTCTCTGCCCCCATTCCCTGAATCTCCCTGAGCCCACTGTAGTCTACCCTGCCATTTGCCTGGGTGGCCATTGTGGCATAGACTTGGGACATGGTGGCCTCTGGGTGGGGGAGAGGGTCTCCAGTCCGACTGCCAGCTCAGCCCGGAGACTGGCACCCTCCACCTTCAGTTCAGAGAGGTGCTTGCATATGGGACAGCACTGCAGTACCCAAATTGTTCATCTGAAGACTGCTGTACCACACTCAGAGCACTGCACCACTCCCTGCATCATCCTGAACATGCTTACTACTACCACTCCTCCTTCTCAGTTAATGTTTTCTCTTCCCTTTCTCCCCTTTCCAGCTAAATTACTACTCTGTTCTCTGCTTCAAGTGCCTTTGCTAACATAGTTGACTGCTCTTCCCTTGTATGGCTGCCTGTATTCTCAAATAGGCCCTATCTTGTAGGGTGCTGCCAAATGTTCCCTGTGTCTTTAAGTAGGTGTGTCTCTGTTGATGTCTATAAAGGCAGAGCACCCAGGGGAGAGTGGGAATGGGGATGGGGGGTGTCTCCTTTCCTGCCCGTCCGCTCTACAAAGACAGTCAGGTACCTGGAATGTGATCCTAGCTGAGGATAGCTCAAAAACCGCCAGAAAGTTACCAACAGAAAGACAAAGCTACCTGAGACAAGCTACTTCTGCTTAGCTGAAACTGTTTGATTAGTTCATAAATCTCTTCTACATTGAGCATACTCATGCCAGCTCAAAGTACAGTCAGTGGATGTGCTCAGTGTAACTGATCTATAAGAATTAATGTGTATGTGTGTGTGTGTGTGTGTGTGTGTGTGTGTGTCACTTTGTTCTAGTCCTGCTGGTTATCATAGATATATAGATAGTGGCTTTGTTGTCTCTCTGCTGTGCACTGTTTTGGCTGAAACTGTTTAATTCATTCATAAATCTCTTCTACAGGGAGCATACTCATGTCAGTTCAAATTTCAGTCAGTGAATGCGCTCAGTGTATTAACAGCTGTGTTTTGTTAGTTCAGGAGATCTACAAGAATTAATGTGTGTGTGTGTGTGTGTGTGTGTGTGTGTGTATGCATGCATGTGCCACTCTGTTAACCCTTTCCTGGTACTTTAACTTTTTCCTAGTCAGCTTTCAAATGGCTGTAATGCTATATGTTAGCAGCGCACAGTTCAGAACATGAAGCAGTGCATATGTGTTAGTGTGTGTGTGTGTATGGCACTTTGTTCTAGTCCTGCTGGTTATCATAGATACAAACATAAATACATAGAAGTTGGCGGCAGATAAGGATCACTTGGCCCACCCTGTCTGCCCTATTAATCCCTATCTAGTGAGAGGCCCAATACCCAAACTGAACTCTGGATCCTGCCTCTGCCTCCAGGATACCTTTGTGTCTATCCCATTCCTTCTTAAGTTCTGTGACCAGTTTAGCCCCTACCACCCCCTCTGATAGGCTAGTTCAGATTTCTACCACCCTCTCCATGAAAAAATATATTCTCACATTTCCCCTGAGCCTCCCCCCCCCCACAAATTTCATTTTGAACCCCATTGATTTGCAGCATCTCTTACTTTGGAAGATGTTTCTTTCCTGTACTCTGTTTATACAGGTAATGTATTTGTATTTCTCAATCATGTCCTTCTTCCCTTCTTTCCTTCAAGGAATACATATTTAACTCCTTTAGTCTTTCCTCATAGGTCTTATTCTGCAGGCCCTGTACCATTTTAGTTGCCCTCCACTGCACTGCATCCACACTGTCTATGTTCTTTCTCAGATGGGGCCATCAGAACTGGATGCAGTATTCCAGGTGTGGTCTCAAGAGTGTCTTATACAGGGGCAAGATGACCTCCCTCTTTCTACTTGTGATCCCCCTCCCTATGCATCCAAGCATCTGTCTAGCCTTTCCAGTCACCTTATCGCACTGCCTAGTTTCTCTTAGGTCTTCTGAGATGTTAACTCCCCGGTTCCTTTCCTTCTTTGTGACTGTTAATACCTCCTCACCTAGTTCGTACTTTGCCCCTTGGTTCCTGTGCCCTATGTGCATGATCCTGGACTTCTTTTCATTAAATTCCAGCTGCCATTCTTCAGACCATTTCTCCAGTTTTTCTAAGGCCTTCCCTCATTCTTTCAACACCCTCTGGAGTGTCTGGCCTATTGCATGCCTTTGTATCATCTGCAAGTAGGCATACCTTCCCCTTCAGTCCCTCTGCAATGTCCCCAATAAAGACATTGAATAGGAAAGGCACCAACATCAATCCCTGAGGCACCCTGCTCTTCACCTCTCCCTCTCCAGAGTACTACCTGTTTACCACAACCCTCTGACTCCTTCCATTCAGCATATTCGTCACCCACATAACTATTTTATGATCCAGCCTTAAGCTGCGCAGTTTATTAATCAGCCTTCTATGGGGGACGGTGTCGAAGGCCTTTCTGAAGTCCAGACAGGCCATATCCACTGAACCTCCCTGGTCCACTATCTTAGTTACCCAGTCATGCTGTAGATTAGTACAATGAGTTAATGCAAAGCACAGTGCTTATCCTAAACACAGTAAAAGTTAAGGTTAGATGCATAAGTAAATATCTGCCATATAAGGCAGTGTATGTGTTAATGAGTGTGTGGCAAGCTCTGTGTTTGTAGAAAGTGCACTGCTATGTTATACTGGAATATATATGTATATATATGTGTATATGTATTAGTCAGTGTGTGTGTATCACAGCAATTAATGTCCCCTACCCTCCCACTCCATCAGATCAACCGACTCCCGCACCCTGGTTGTCCCCCACAGATCCACTCTTATCAGCAGATCTGGGTACTCTCACTGACTCCTAAAAATCTGGAATTCTCTCCCCCCTCAAATCTGTCATTTATCCACCTCCTCCTATTCCATCTGCACTGACCTCAATAACTACCTTGCTCCTAGTTGTTCCTGCCATTATCCTCCCTAATTCCTTCCTCTAAGTCCTACCCCAATGACATTACATCCTGTAAGGGCTCCTTCTGTCACTTGGCCCCACTCCTCTCTCATCAAAAACTCTCTTCTGGCCTTCACAAACCCTATTGGGATCCCAGCATCCTGTAGCATATTCTCCCTTGCTGCCTTCAGCCTGCTACCCTCCTATCATGCTCCACCTCTGCCTTGTGCAGGGATGGTGCTCAGCATACTTGAGTGGTCAGGCCCTGGCAGTCCTCTCTCCTTCTCCCTTATCCCCCACTGTCTCTCACCTGAAAGGATTATCTGCTCCCCTAGGGTCTTTGCCCTTGATAAACCCTTACCTCTCTCACCCCTTTCTCTACTAACCCCATCACCTCACTCCACTTCCCCCACATATTCACGTAATGCTTGACTTGCACAATCCCCTGGCAGGGTTCTCAACAGTCAGAACTGGCCAGAATGGGTTAAGCCTCTGACTCACCCTCTCTCCTTAACAGACTGCTTCTCTCTTGAGGTGCTCCACCTCAGCCTTGTGCAGGCAGGTTCTCAGCATCCTGGAGGGGCCTGACCCTGGCAGACCTCCCTTCTCCTCCCTCTTCCTAACCCCTCCCCCACTCCTCTACTGCCTGTCCCCTGAAGGGGTTCTCAGCTCCCCAAGGGTCCTAACTCCCCTACTCCTGCTTAAATCGACTGCTGGCTGGGTTCTTCTTTCTTGTATAACATGGATCTCAATTGGCATCCAGCCCCCTTTCCCCTCCTCAATTCACTCCCCCTTTCTCCCCCCTCTAGTCCTTATCCTTAAGTATGGCTAACCCTAATCTTTTTATTCTTTTTGCACTTCTAGACAAATGTGTACTTCTGTCTTACTTTAGCTAACTTGTACTTTTGTGTTAACTTGCTAACGTGTACTGTCTGTGTGACTCCCCACTAGACTCCATTAGATTCAACTACTAGAACTCCACTCAGCCATAATCAACCTTCCCATTTATGGGACATGTAGATTATACCATTAATGTCATGTCCCCAGGTCACTTTTGAAAAAGGGCCTCAGCTTATATTGCTTACCTGTTGAACAAATGTTTAAATAAAATACAAAAATGTTGTGCTATTATATTTACCAAGTTCTACACTGTTATCACTGTACCCGACTAGTCCTAAACTGTTAGCACACTGCTGTCACATTGCATTATTACAGTTTACTCACTGTTATTTTGAATGTAATCTGCTTGTAAATCTTTGTTAGTGCTCCAAATCTATGTATTTTATCCTCATGCTCCCCTTTTCCCCAGGTAGCACCAGGAGACGATCAACTTTTTGCTCAGCATGCCTTCCTGGTGAAACATTTCAATAAATAAATATAAAATGAATAAATAAATTAGAACAAGCAGTTAGGTGGCTCAGTGTTTAGTGCAAAAATTACTGGGCTACATTCTCCCACTATATACATCGGTTTCAGCCTTATGCATGTCATTGCTGATTTAAGTGAGGTGTCTAGTAGCAACCCCCCACCCTCCAATGTCCCTCTGAGCCTGAAAAAAGAAAATGGTCCATCAATGTCTTTTTTTAATCTGTAAAAATGTGTGTAGACAGTGCACTGCTATGTTACACTAGCTTATATATGCAAGTATGTGTACATTTATTAGTCAGTGTGTGTGTATCACAACAAATAGAATGTGCAGTAAGGTGGCTTAATGGTTAGTGCAACAATTGCTAGTTTACACATTTCCCACGGCCCACAATACCAAACATTTTGCAGCCGTATTGGCTCTTACTAGAGTTTGTTGCTACTGCCTTTGCTATTCCCCCTTCAGTTTGTGCCTTTGCACTCCTTAGTGCTCTCCCTGCTTCCCACTGTTTCCCAATACACCCCTTATCCTTCTCCCTCTGTTTCCACTTGTACCTTCTGAATGATACCTGCTAAATGTTTACCTTTACTACCACCTCTTTTGAGAACCACAGCATTCTATTTTCCTCTTTCTTTTGCTCCCTTGCTTGGTGCAGTTGTTTGTTGCCTTCACTATGGCCCTTTTTAGTTTCCCCCACTGTTCCTCAACCCCACCCAGTTCATCCCCTTATTAGTTCATCCCTGAGGTATTCACCCATCTTTTTAAAATCTGCCTGTCTGAAGTCCAGGACCCTCACCTTTGTGAGCTTTAATTCCACAGCTGCCCTTATAGTGAACCACACTGTACAATGATCCCTGGTCCCCAGGTGCCCCCATCACTGCTTGACATCTGCAACACTGTCCCTTCTAGTGAATACCATGTCCAGTACTGATCCATCATGAGTGGGTTCATTGACTATTTGCCTGTGGAACACCCCTAGCAGTGAGTCCAAGATTCTGGGCTTCTAGCTGAAGTGCAGCTGGGAAGCTACAATCAACATCCAGCAGGTTGAAGTTCCCTATCAACAGCATCTCCCCCTTTTCTGCCATTTTGCCAATGGCTTCCATCAGTACCTTATCTAACTCCTCCCTTGTGCTGGAGGTCTGTAGATTGTACCAGTGTGAATAGAGGGTCCATTCCCCATCTCTAGGGTGACGCACTCTACCTCTGCCCTTCTGTATTCCCTGTATCTCCATTGCTTTAATGCCTTCCCTCATATAAAGTACCACATCCCCTCCTGTCCTTCCTACCCTATCCTTCCTGAACAGATTATAGCCTGGCAAGGCCATGCCCCAGCTATAGTTTTCAGTGTACTGTGACTAAGTAATGGCCACAATATCCAGGTCAACTTCTGCCATTGTGTCCTCCAAGTCTGGAATCTTATTTGCTAGACTTCTAGCATTCACACACATGGCTTTCCAGGTTTTGTTACTACTCCATTTGTTACCCTCCTTTTTTTCCTTCTTGCTTTCCCTCCTTTCCCCATCTCTCTTTAATGCATCTGCTCCAATCTCTCTTCATTTCTTCCACCCTGCTTTCTGTACTAATTTGCATCCCATCCCTGGGGATTCCACTCCTCTCAGGTTCTCCTTACTCTCTACTTCAGCCTGTGGGAGGAGCAGTTTCTACCTCTTCTGCTTTTTCTGCCACCCCTTTTGCTCCTTTAAATGTTTATGAAAGTAACATTTAAACCATCCACTGAGGACTGTGGCCCCCAACCCCCCAGATGGATACAGGCCATCAGACATGTATAGGCCCTTATCCTACCAGGTGTATCCCCAGTCCTAAGGTAACCAAACCACTCTTCATTGCACCATTCCTTCAGCCTTGAGTTGAAGCTCCTGGTGTGGAGATCCCTCTCCTTCCCTCTGGCATAGACAGGCAGCACTTCAGAGAAAGCCACTGAGCATGCTACCTAAGACTCCTCCCCAGCTCCCTAAAATCCATCTGCATTTTCCCACTACCTTCTGTAGCCAGATCATGTGTCCACAGGTAAACAATGACAACCAGCTTTGCCTCCTGTCCTGCTGCCATAGGAATCCTTAGGATCTGCTTCCTACCCCTCAGTGCCATGGTGTTGCATAGGCACCTAACCTCTCTGTCCCTTCCCTTTCCTATTCCCAAATTGTTACCCCTCACAATTGATCCCACACCAGAAGTTACTTCT
Organism: Neoceratodus forsteri; assembly: GCA_016271365.2. Lineage (NCBI taxonomy): Eukaryota > Metazoa > Chordata > Ceratodontiformes > Ceratodontidae > Neoceratodus > Neoceratodus forsteri. The sequence continues at coordinate 627,815,662 of CM057452.1, read as the reverse complement.
TCTAATGGGGTCCTCTTCCACCCTCCTTGAGATCTCCGCTATGGAGGACCCTCACATCCTCCCTGACCACTTCCACAGGTGCCTCTTTCTGACAGTCTTGCCTCACCAGAGTGGTGTAGGGATTGCATAGAGGTACTGGTTGAGGAAATGCCTTTGATCCACCACTACCACCCTTCCAGAGCCCACCACAGTCTAGCTGTTCCTCCTCCCTAGCATCCTCTGAGACAACAGTGGTAGATTTGGTGACGGCTGGGCAGAGGAAGAGGTCACACCAATCCCAGCCAACTCAACTTGGAGTCTAGCAACCTCCTCCATTAACCCAGAGAGATGTGTGCAGATGGGACAGCATTGCATTCTCTAGAAGGTCTCTAAAACCTTCCACTGCACAGGCACTCCCCTACACCATTCTCAGCATTCCCAACTTTCCACTGGACTGTTCTATCCTGTCTATGTCCTTATTCAGGTGCAGCCTCCAAAACAGGACACAGTATTCAAAGAAGAAATATTTCCTCAGATCTCTCTTAAACTCCCACCCACAGCTTCATGACATGCCTACTGGTCCTGATGCTCCTTCTTATTTGAAAGAGATTTCCATCCTACACAGTGTTCATGAGGAACTTGTAGGTCTCTATCATATCCCCTCTCAGTCTCTTCTCTTTCAGGGTGTACATGTTGAGATCCCTTGATATCTCCTCATAGGGCTCTTGATGCAGCTCCTGCACCATTTGAGTTGCTCTCTTCTGGACTGCCTCCACCCAATCCATGTCCTTTCTGAGGTGCAACTTCCAGAGCTGGATACAATACTCCAGATGGGGTCTCACCAATGAGCAGTTCAATATCAACATTACCTCCCTTCTCCTGCTGGATATACCCCTCCCTATGCATCCCAGCATCCCACTCACCCTACCCACTGCTTTGTCTCACTGTCCTGCCACCTTGAGATCATCAGATATGATAATGCCAAGGTCCCTTTCCTGATTAGTGACTGTCAGCAACCCCCTCATCTTATACTCAGAACCTGGGTTCCTATGCTTTTGGTGCATGATTTAGCACTTTTTAGCATTGAACCCAATCTGCCATGCTTTAGACCACTCCTTGAGTTTCCCCAGAGCCCTGTTTATTCTCTTTACTGCTTCCTGAGTGTCCACTCTATTGCAGATTTTGGTATCATCTGCAAAAAGGCATACATTTTCTTCCAGTTCCTCAGAAATCTCACTTATGAATACATTGAGGAGGACAAGTCCCAGTACTGAGCCCTGCGACAACCCCCTGGTCACTCTTCCATCATTCAAGTCAGTACTGTTTACCACCACCATGTCTCCTGTTTGCTAAATAGTTTCTAACCTAATATACCAGTTTGTATCTCACCCCAAGGTTGCTCAGTTTCTTTATACTCCTCCTGTGTGGCACAGTGTTGAAGGGCTTACTGATGTCCAGATAGGCCATGTCCACTGCCTTCCCCTGATCTATTTTCCTGGTCATCCAGTAAAAGAAGTTCATCTGATTTGTTTGGCATGATGTCTTCCTCTGAAAACATGCTGCCTGTGGTCTTGCAACCCATGGATTCAAGATACCCTACCAGTCTTTCTTCAAACAATGTTTTCATTAATCTCTCCAACACTGAAGTAAGGCTGATTGTCCTAGACCTACCTCCCTGCTGCTGCTTTAATGTAGAAGAACCATGTCAGTTCTCTGGAACTACACTTGTTTCCAGTGAGCTGTTGAACAAGTCCATCAGTAGGACAGGTAGCACCTACCTGAGTTCCTTTAGAAGCCTTAGATGTACCCTGTATGATCCTGTAGATTTGTTCACCTTCAGAGCTGCAAGTCCCTTTTTGTCTATTTTTTTTTCTTTTGCTCTTATTGGTACCAGGCCCGACTCAGCCCCCACTCCTCCAGCCCAGCACCAACTGCCCCGAGACATTACCATCACAACATCCTCAGTGATAACAAGCGACAGGTTCAAAGGCATAGCAAAAGAGCACCTTGTACAAGGAGGGGAGGAGACTGGAACAAAACAGTGAAACAAAGAGAGAGTTGCTGGATTTTTAAATTACAATCAACAGAATGGCCAAGTCTAAATGAGAAAACTGAAGTGGCACCCCTTTTGTAAAGTGTAAATGATCAAGCAATGCTTCTGTTTTCTGCCTCTGACTTAATGTCTGTGTTTTTCAGTAAATTGTTTGAGGAGTATTAACATAGAAACATAGAAACATAGGCATTGTCTGCATATAAGGACCACTTGGCCCACCTAGTCTGCTCAAAATTCCTTACATATAGAGCCATCTGAGAACCTTCCTGCACTCCAGCTTACACTCCCCTCTTGCTTCTAAGATTCCTTTGTGCCTATCCCATGCATTAATAAAAATTCTGTGACAGTTTTAGCCCCCACCACTTCTTCTAGGATGCTTTTTCAAGTGTCCACCATCCTCTCCGTGAAGACGTACTTCCTCACGTTTCTCTTGAGCCTCCTGCCCACAAGTTTCATATTGTGTCCCCTTGTCCTTGAGCATCTTTTCCTTCAGAAAATACTCCCTTCCTGTACTTTGTTTATCCCATTGATGTACTTTATGTCTCTATCATATCTCCCCATACGCCCTGTCCATCAGAGAGTACATATTTAAATCCTTGAGCCTCTCTTCGTAGGGCTTCTGATGTAGGCCCTGCACCATTTTGGATTATCCAAATTCCTTGTGAAGAAGCAATTTACCTTCACTTTTTAAATATTTGTTCTTATTAGTGTTATCATTTTGTAGTAATGGATTAAAATGCATATTTGTGATGTTATATTGCACTGCTTGCACTTTTTACACTGTGGTGGCAAACTATAGAAAAGGTTATGTGCTAACCCTGAACAGTTCATTTACTATAGCTTTATGAAGATGCAGTACTTAAGGCTAGAGATAGAAACATAGAAACATAGACTTTGACGGCAGATAGGGACCACTTGGCCCACCCAGTCTGCCCATTTCCCTACCTACTGGATAAGCTGCAGATTCTAGTTAACCAACAGCCTACTTCCTGCAACCCCCCACTATAATTGCCTTGTGTCTGTCCCATGCATGTTTGAATTCCCCCACTGTTTTAGACACAACAACCTCCTCAGGAAGGCTGTTCCATGTATCCACCACTCTCTCTGTGAAAAAAAAAAAATTTCCTCATATTACCCCTGAGCCGTCCCCCCTCTATCTTTAAATTGTGCCCCCTTGTTCTTACACATCTCTTTTTTCTGAAAGATGCTACCCTTCTGGACTTTGTTGAATTTTATTTCACTGGCAAAACTGCCTAAAAATCAGCAATATCGTGCAATATTTCATGAAATTGCAAAATTTTGCCAACAATTTTGCCCACAAATGCATATTGTTATCAAGCTTCTGCATCCAGTAAGGGCTGTATAATCATCGACAGTGTACCTGCATACATTGTATCTTCTCTCTCTCACATTAGAAGGGAACCCACCACAACAGCCACCCTTCCTTCTATGTCACAGTAATTATTTCATTTATACCCCTCCCTGATGTCTAGTGGTCTCCCCGGCCAATCAGTCAAATTATATGATCTCAGCCCCCAATCTTTAAAAATAAAATCCCTTCCCTGTCCCTGGTGTCTAATGGACACCCCCACCCTGTCTTCAGTCAGATAGTGCCTACCCCGCTCTCTCCCAGTACCCCAATCGGGGCAACCAGCATAGCCCTCCACTCACCTCCATGGCTTGCAGCCTAACTGAGGGCTTCAATGAATGAGTGCATGCTTGTACAAGCACGTGCTCATTCATTGAAGTGCTCAGTTGAGCTGCCAGCTGTGGAGGGCTGTGCTGGTGACCCAATCAGGGTACCAGAGGGGGGAGCAGGGTGAGCACTATCTGACTTAAGACAGGGGAGATCCACTAGATACCAGGAACTGGGGAGGGAATTGTTGTTTTTTTAAAGATTGGGGTCCGAGACCATGGTTGGGGACTGGGGGAGGGGGAAATAACTTGGAATGAATTGGGGTGTTCTTCAATTCAGCCGTGATAGGCTGGGGGGGATCCACTAGACACCAGGGAGTCTTTACAGGGATATACACTCCCTCTGCATGCATCTGAATGTCCTGGCTTCCAGGAAAGCTGAACTAGCGATTATCAGGTTAAAGCACAAATACTGGGACTAGGGAGAGAAGGCAAGGAAATTACTTTCATACAGGTTGAGGAAGCAACAGGCTGAATGCCTCATCAGATGTCTGAAGGACATTGTGGAGACCCTCCACATGCAGCCTCTGAAGATTAATGATGTTATGTGTCAGTTTTATAGTGGAGAAATTTCACCCGCAGGTGGCAAAATTTCACCGAAGAACAGTGAATTTCACTGGTTTGAGGGTGAAATTTTGCCCCACAAAATATTTTATGAAATGCACAAATTTTGCAAAATATTTTTCCAGGTGAAATTTTCCAATTTCATACAATACTACTTAAGGCATGGAAATAGGTGGTTCATTGCCTTAGAGAAAGAGCCTACTGTATCTGAGGCTTGAAAGGTTTGAAATGCATTGGGTGACCAGTAAAAGGAATTATGTTTATGTGTTGAATTGCATGCTTGTATGACTGTTTGGATCTGCACTTTACCTGCTCTCTAAAAAACTGAATTGCATTGCAAAAGAAGTTTCTGAAAATGTTCTTTTGATTTGATGTGCTACAGAGTTAACTTGGGGCTGGCTGCTAAGCTCTGCTATTTCTGTTTCAAGTATATTTGTTATCAGCACTGGTGTCCTTTGATTCGTCATTTCCTCTTTCCTTTGTGCAATTAAATAATTAACCAGTAATGGCTCTATCTATTCTTGCTAGTTCTTCACTGAAGTTTCTGATTAATATGAGAAGACAAAAAGGAACCTGAGATTGGTTACCACTGTAATAGGGGACTTCTAAATGGTCAATGCCTTATGACTCATCTGGTAGTGGGGTACCACAGAAACATCGACTCTGATGGTTAAAAAGGACTGCTTAACCCACCTACTCTGCCCAGATTTTCACTACCTTTCTGTCTCTACAAACACAATTTGGTCTCCGTTGACCCTCCCACCTCCCTGCATCTGATCTAATCTACCCCTATGTCTATCCCATGCATGCTCAACCCCCTACCCCCTACTGTTCTAGCCTCCAACATTTCAGCTGGTAGTCTATTCCAATAGTAAGGTAGCTTGTTTTCTATCAGTATCTTAAAAAAAAAACTTACGGGCCTTTAACAAATAACTCAAATGCAAAATACATTAGGTACTGTGGACATAATGTTGCTTACATATGTGTGTACCTTCTGGCATTAATGCTTGTCCTGTCAAGCTGATGCAATGTATAGACATGGTATATGTCTTCATCTCTTAAAGTCTTCACTATGTTCGATGCATTGTTAAACACATTAAACCATGGTGTGGCTGACTTTGGTGTCAGACATTCCTTGAAGCAATTGTAACAGATTTTCTGTGGATTATTGTTTTTAAAGCCCATGCATGCACAGTATACCCATACTTTGGATACTGCATAAATCCTGGTTTTGCTGCTGTTGTTGCCATTACTACTTCAGTACCGTGGCAGGAGACTGGAATAACAAAAGTTACCCTAAGGGTGGTTACCATTATGTAAACAGTGGCCTGAACTCTAGTCCACATCTCAGTGGTTACACAAACTATCTGCCTAACTGCAGGAAATCTAATATACTCTTGTGGACAACCTCATATGGATCTGGAATGGCAACTGTGAAGAACACTGTGTTGTTGGGGAGTTGTAACCTTAACATAATATTTCCATCACGGCATTGAAATCTTCACTGCTGACAAATGATAAATGCAGTAAATTGGTATCTATCATTTTACTAGTTGTTTTTTTTTCTTATCTTCTTTGCCACCAGCCTTTCACATGTGTATTTCTGATTCATCTCCCTACACTGAGTGAGAGAAATCTGCTGGCCTTTGGAGACTTCAGCATGCAAGATTTTATTGACTGTTGCTCTCTACTGACCCAGGGAGTGGAGGTCAGTAGTGGACTGATGAGTGAGGTGGTGTGCCTGTCAAGGAGGAGCAGTACTGTATATTATATGATGTTATTTTGCTGCAAAAAGAACAAGAAGTTTTTTTTTCACCATCAGTTCTTTTGCAGAGGTTCCTCTTGAGGATTCCTGGCATCATCATCACATACTGATGATAAAACAGCCTATGCCTGCTTGAATGCATTCTGATACTCTTGTTCAAATGCCTTTTCATTGTTAATATCCCCATTTGAGTGCTCTCTTATTTATTTACACCAAATAGACCCTGGGAGGGAACTCTCACTACAATGGGTCAATTTGTATGCAGGGGGCAAACATGCTGAATTGTCACATTTTGAAGCAAAACTTTGGAGAGGGTTAGTCAGCCATCTGGTGTCTCCTACACAGAGATTTAGGTGATACTGTTCTTTTAAATTTTTGTATGCACTTTAAATAATGTTTAAATATTTTCACTTCATTTATGGACTCTGTGGTTATGTGTGCAAATATATTGCATTGTCGTTGGCAAACATGTAATCAAATGTCAAGTACAACAGAGCTGATGGCAAAATATATAGATAAAATAAAGGCAAGCCAGGCCCTGACATAACACACCCTGGAATACCAAAGGATCTCAGAGTAGAATTGTCACAGCCACTGACACAGATTTTAAAAAAAATCCATGGCAACAGGACAAGTGCTGGGGAGTTGAAGGAAAGCACATGTAATCCCCTTGAACAAGAAGGGATCTAAGGGAGATCCTAGGAACTAGAGGCTAATTAGTTTGACTTCAGTTGTTGATAAACAGTTAGAGGCTACTACAAAGGATGTCTTAGTGGTACATTTGGCCGAGCACAAAGTAATAACTTACAGCCAGCATGGTTTTGTAGAGGTAGGGTCTTGTCAAACTAATGTGTTTATACTTATAGATCAGGAGATACTCTAGACTCAGTATAGTTGGACTTTAGGAAATCCTTTGACAAGGTACCCCATGGGAGGCTGCCACTGTAGACAAAATTAGTAAGCAGGGAGTGGCAGGGGGACCACAAGTATGGATTAGAAACTTATTGAATAATAGATGGAATAGAGAGGTAATGGGGATACATGGTTAGACTAATATGAAGTCACTAGTCAGTTCAACAGGGGTCAGTTCTGGGACCTACAATATACTGATTAATAGCCATTTAGTCAGATTTGCAGAAGATACAAAGTGAATAAGAGTCGTCATTGGTGAGTAGGCATGGGAGAAACTGCTGCAGGTGGACCATGATAAATTAAGTTTGTTGTTACAGTAAGACAGATGGCAGATGCATTTCAATGTGGGGAGGTGTGAAATAATGAGCCTCGGGACCAGAAACAGAAAATACTGTTTTTACAAATGCCATGGTATAAAATTAAATTTAACCAATTAAATGGTACAGTATTGGATATTGCAAAGCAGGAGAGGGACATGGGGGTTATTATAGATTCATCTTTGAAAATGTCCAAATAGTGCTCTCTTTCTCTCTCTCTCCTGTCTCACAGAAAAATAGCAGCCTGAAATAATAGCTGGTAGGATGGAGCACAGCGTACCTACCCATCCTCCTGCAGGATGAAATTAGTTGCATTGAGCTGGAACCTGGCAAAGATTGTCTCGGAACACTTTCCTTCACCACCACAGCACTTACAGGAGGGACTTTGGCTTAAAAGGTAACATGCCTGACAAAAAGCTCTGTGGTTTGGGAAGGAATGGTTACATTTTTAATTGGTCCAGGGCAAAGTAGCATATAATAAGTTTTTATGTCTGCATCATATTAAGGGTACTCATATTTTAATTCAAAATCATATGCTAATATATTAAATATTAAAACTGTAACATTTCAATGGGATGAAGCCTCAGTACTTGTGCCGGAACAAAATAGCACTTAATGAATACTGAAACTGCCATCATCATTTACAGTGCATACTTTATTACCCAATTCAATTTGCTAACCACACCTCTAAATTGTGGTTTTAAACCGACGTATACAGTAATAGTAAGTCACAGCACTCAGTGCAATATCATATCACGAAATGCCTAATGGCCTAAAGCCCCTAAAAATAATATAAATAGTACAAGAATGTTTTCTTGTTAGTTGCAAGTCACATTTTAATCACAGAAAGTGTTATGATTAATAATTTATTTCCACACATTGCTACTAATAAATTGTTTGCATAAGGCTTCAGCACATTGATGATGTAGATGTAGAGACTACAGGGATGTTGCAATAGTGAATATATATATCAACTAGTAGGTTTATTCATTCCAATAATAGATCTAAACATTATTCAGCCCCCCTCCCAAAAAAAAAAAAAACACCACCGTGGAAACCATACTAGCCTCATTTGCTTTACTTAACATTTTAATTATATGTTTACCAGTCAAGATCTTCCCTAATGGCGATCCCTTATTCTTTAACACCCCATCAGCTTGCAGCATTTTTTTTATTTATTTTAAAATGTAACTATAGCTCTTCCAAATGCAGACATCCCCTCCTTCCCATTGTTAACTAAAAATAGCCAGAGTCTCAGATGCATAACCTTCAATTTGGTTTGTTTTTTTAATTAAATAGGCACTCTATGTATAAAGTACTCCTGCCTTAAACTTGCTGGTATCCTCTATCTTTGCACACAGAAATACAAAGTGTTTATTAAACATTGATCTATTTATATGTGCTGCCCAATGTCCCATCCAGCTTTCCAAAAATACAGCAGAAAACAGATGTTTTAATCCATGAGAGTTAGATGCACACACACAACACAATACTTTTTGCTTTGAATAATGTTTGTTTTCTTATCTTTACCCAAAGGACCAGCCGACCCAACCAGCTCCTTCAAACCAAGTCCTGTAAAGTTGGTCCTAGCTCCACTCCAAGCATAACAGAAACATAGAATTTGATGGCAGACAAGAACCACTTGGTCCATCTAGTCTGTCCTTCTTTCCCTACATACAGTACATTGTTACCACAGACCATACTTGATCTACTACTCTTTCTTTCTCCCTCATTCCTTTCCACAATGATTCCCCTTGTGCCTATCCCATGCATTCTTGAACCCCACCACTATCTATGATACACACAAACACACACACCCACACACACACACCAACAGCTCATCATCCATTTCAGTTAAAAAAAGCACTCCTAAAATCTAGTAATGGGGAGATCTTACAAATATTTTACAAGACAGTATCAATAATTACATTTAAATATATGGAACATATGCAAATCTGGAACTCCTCCAGGAAAGACCCCCTTCCTTGGTGCTGCTCCCCAGGATGCTGACTCCCCCATCCCACACCATCTGCTCAGTAACTAACAGTCTGTGGCAATAGTCTACATACTCAGTCATGTGCCCACTTCTTGCTCATTCACAGCAGAGCACCTCATGTTAAACAGGGCCTCCTCTCCAGCTCTGTGAGTGATAGGCTAAGGTCTGAGGGCATCTTCCTGCCGTGCTGCTACTGGGTCTTGATTCAGGTATCAGATAGCCAGAGTTTGCTGCTGCAGCTCACTATTACCATTTGGACATCTGCTATGTTTGTACTACCTTCCCCTCTTGCTCAGAGGATGCTTGCTGAAAACTAAGGAAGATGCTCCTTGATCGACTCAGTGAATCTGCAATTCTAGAAGAAGGGATGAAGATGTTCCATCCGGCTGCTGGTTCCACAGGATCCCAGCCTGCAAATGGGTTTAGAACAAAATTACAGCCAGTGAGGGGAGGTGTCAGATCAGGACAGCAGGGCAAGAAAAGGAAATGTATGTGTAAGGTAAGTGAAGTATGAAGCAAAGCCATAAGGCTCTCCACTACTTGATTGCTTTCCTGTCCTGTTCATTGCTGTTCTGACAGTGACAGCTCTTTTGTTGTACATCGGGGAGACATGCAATCAGACACTCACTTGGTGGCATCCTGTCCTTTGAATAAGGTCCTTGATTCGAAGGACAGGATGTCACCGACTGATTGTCTGACTGATTGCCTCATCATGCCTCCCCAATGTACAAGTTAAGAAAAGAGCAAAGATCAGGATGCCACTGATTGTGTGACTCCGTGCCTTGGGGGGTGGCATAATCAGACAGAAAACAAGTAATTATTGTGATGTCTGTGCCACCACTGTGAGGGGGAGTGGGCCTTCTATGCTCAGTTTTGGAGCACTGAGCATCATTCTAACTTTACAAGGAAGCTGGGAAACTGGGACCCCCTCCTTGCCGGGACCCTGTGCAGTCGCATAGTTCACACCATGGTAAGGCTGGCCCTGCATCCTGGGGGGGAGATGCAAATGATAACCATTTGAAACTGAATCAGATTAAGCAGATTAATGGACTAGGCCAGTAGGGGAGAATGCCCTTCTGGCCAACAGGGCCATCATTAGGGTACTACAAGGGGGAAATTCATTGTCCTCTCCCTGAGGTCCGCCCCCCGGAATTAGAATAATTAGAAAGGGGGGGCATGGAGGGCATGGGGGTGCATAGGGCACAGCCTCCACAAAAAGATGGGATGACAAAATCAGGACTTGGTTCCCTGATGACTGGGCGTGTCCCGAAGGGTGCCTTCCAGTGGCGGAACTGGGAAAATATGGTGAAACTGATGCAAGAGTGGGAAAGTGGCTTGATATTGAAACAGAGAGTAAGGCTACCAACCTGTCTGTGGGTTTGAAGTATGTTTTCACAAGTTAAGTGTGAGGAGTTCACTCAGTTCTTTGCAGATAAGGTAGCCAACATCAGGGCTGCCCTCTCTATGGGTGCTGACAGTGGTCGGTGCTTGGTCACGTTTCCTCAGTTTTCCTGGACATCTTTTGACCAACTGGAGATTATGGATATTGTGAGGATTGTCCAGAGTATGCGGTCAACATGCTGTAGCTTGGATCCAGGCCCAATTCCCCTGTTAATGGGGTGTATTGAGTTCATCGGCCCTGTCCTTGTCAAGATTGTTTGGTGCTCCTTAGAGTTGGGTGAGTTTCCCAGCTCCCTAAAGGATGTGGTGGTGACACTGATCCTTAAGAAAGCTGCTCTGGACCTGAACTGCTTTGCTAACTACAGACCTATCTCTAACCTTCCCTTTATTGGGAAGGTGATTGAGACAGTAGTCATGCTGCAACTGGAGAACCGTCTTACCATCCACGATATCTATAACCCCCTCCAGTCTGGTTTCCGGAAGAGGCACAGTACCGAGACTGCTCTGGTTCAGGTGCTCAATGATCTTCTGATGGCAAGAGATCAGAAACACCGTTCCATCTTGGTGGTTCTTGATCTCTCCTCAGCATTCGACACTGTGGACCATGGGGTGCTGCTCAAGCACCTGAGGTTCAACTGCGGCCTAGATGGCTCAGTCCTCAGATGGTTTCAATCTTTCCTCTCCGGCAGATCTCAGAGGGTGGTGTTGGGGGTATTTTCCTCTGATCCATTATCTCTGCTGTGTGGGGTCCTTGGGGCTTGGTGCTGTCCCTTATGTTGTTTGCAGTGTACATGCTGCCCCTCAGAGACATTGTAAGATGATATAGGCTGAGGTTTCACTGCTACGCTGTTGATACCCAGCTCTATCTGTCTTTTACGCCCAACCAGGATAGTGTGGTCTCAGTTTTTAACAGCTGCCTGGCAGAGTTCCATGACTGGATGAAATCCAGTTGGCTGAAATTGAATTCTGAGAAGACTGAGGTGTTGGTGGTGGATCTGGGTCACCGGATAGGGAGGTCGGTAGCAGGGCTTCCTTCCAGTCTTTGGCTCGGAGGTGCCCAGCTGCCTTCCTCTGAACAGGTGCATGACCTGGAGGTGGTTCTTGATGATGGGCTGTCACTGTGTTCGCAGGTGTCGACAGTTGTGAAGACCTCCTTTTACCATCTTAGGAATATCACCAGGATTAAGCACCTTGTTCCATCTGGTGACCTTCCTACACTGGTCCACGCCTTTGTGACTTTGCACCTAGACTACTTTAACTCCCTCTTCCTGGGGCTTCCTGGGGTTGGCATCCATTGCTTGCAGCTGGTGCACAATGCTGAAACACGGCTGTTGATGGGGACTCCTCATTCCAGTCGTATCACCCTGTGCTGTGCGAACTGCACTGGCTGCCTGTACAGTGGAGGATCACCTTTAAGGTCAGACTTCTGACCTATAAGGCCCTGCACAGATGGGGTTCAAGCTATCTGCAAGAAGTCCTGACTCCCTACAGCCCTGGCCATCCCCTTTGTTCAAATGACAAGGGGTTGTTAGAGGTTCCCAGGGTTCGACTGAAAACATCTGGGGCCCGTGCTTTTTTGTATGTTGCCCCTACCCTGTGGAACTCTCAACCTCATCAGATTCGAGAGTGCAGGACCACGGAGAGCTTTAAGGCAGCCTTAAAAATGTGTTTGTTCAAACAAGCATTTAGTGAGTACTTTGTTTAACTCATTCATACTCTGCATTGTCAGCATTTTATGGATTGTTACTAATTTATTGTTTTAATACTGTTACTAATTTATTATTGTACAGTGCTTTGGTTTCCAGAATTGCACTTCATAAATAAAGTTTATTTATTTATATTATTTGCTGCAGAAATACACTTCATTCTACTCTGCTGGGAATAGGGGAAGGGCCATATGGGTGCTATGAGTGTAGGAAATGGAGGTTGTTCACATGGTTAAAATGGGGGAGGAAAGGAAAATGGTGCCTAGAGGGTGGGGGTGGGTTCACTGTCTTTAAAGGATACCAGCAGTTTTCAAAATTTCATTTAGTTGCACTTTGCTGTTGAAGTGTCACTTTTACTAGGCTAAGTGCCAGGCAAAGTGCTATGTGAAGTGTCACTTCCCCAGTGAATTATCACTCCTGTATGTAAAGTGATGTTGGAACTTTGCCAGGTCAAGAACTATGGAAAGTGGCACTTCACATTCTATGAAGTTAGGAAAATTGTGTAATTTTTTTTTTGTAAATCAATGTTTTTCAGAATTGCACAATGTTAACTGTAAGTGGATTTGTTTGCTTGCATTGCACGCATGGAACATATGCAAGCATTTCTTGATCGCAATACTCTCCTGCAGTCTATCTGTGAATTCAGAGTACAAGGTTGCCACCTTAATAGACCTAGGGTATGAATATGGACTCTCAGAATATTGGGGTGCGTTGGGAAGCATGAGAGAAGGTAAAGAATCATTTGAACAAAAAGGTGTATGCACAGCAGGTGACAGCATGGCTAGCCAGTAAGAAACAAAGAAACAGAGACTTTGATGGCAGATAAGGACCGCTTGGCCCACCCAGTCCGCCCATTTCCCTACCTAGAGGATAAGCTGCAGATCCTATTTAACCAAACAGCCTATTTCTTCCTACCCCCCACAAAAATTGCTTTATGTCTGTCCCATGAATTCTTGAATTCTCCCACAGTTTTAGACCCCACAACCTCCCCAGGAAGGCTGTTTCATGTGTCTCTGTGAAAAAATACATTCTCACATTGCCCCTGAGCCGTCCCCCTCTATCTTCAGATTGTGTCCCCTTGTTCTTGCACATCTCTTTTTCTGAAAGATGATACCCTCTTGGACTTTGTTCATTCCACTGAGGTACTTAAACGTTTCTATCATGTCCCCCCTCTCCCTCCTTTCCTCAAGGGTATACATATTAAGCTCCTTTAGCCTCTCCTCGTATGGCTTCTCTTGCAGACCCTGCACCATTTTAGTTGCCCTCCTCTGAACTGCCTCCATGCTGTCTATGTTCTTGCGGAGATGGGGTCTCCCAGAACTGGACACAGTACTCCAGATGGGGTCACACCAACTGTCTGTACAGTGGGATAACAACTTCCTGTTTTCTGCTGGTGATGCCTCTCCCTACACATCCCAGTATCCCCCCAGCCCTCCCTACCACCTTCTCACATTGTTTGCCAAACTTAAGGTCATCTGCTATGATTACCCCCAGGTCCCTTTCCATTTTTGTTGTTGTTACTACCCCCCCCCCATTGTGTAATCTTCCCCTGGGTTTTTGTTTCCCAGGTGCATTACTTTGCACTTCTTTGCATTGAATCCAAGCTGTCATTCTTCTGATCATTCCTCCAACCTTGCCAAGTCCCTTCTCATCCTTTCCACACCTCCTTGTGTATCAACCCTGTTGCAGATCTTTGTGTCCCCTGCAAAGAGGCATACTTTTCCTTCCAGTCCCTCTGCAATGCCACTTATAAAGATGTTAAAAAAGGACTGGACCCAGTACTGAACACTGTGGTACCACACTAGTAACCCCTCTTTCTTCAGAGTGGACTCCATTTACAATTACCTTCTGTATCCTGTTGTTCAGCCAATGTTTGACCCAGGCTACCACCCTGGGACCCACTCCAAGACTGGTTAATTTGACTACAAATCTTTTGTGTGGGACTGTGTCAAATGCCTTGCTAAAGTCTAGGTAGGCCATGTCCACAGCCCCTGCCCCGGTCTACTACTTTGTCCACCCAGTCAAAGAAATCAATTAGATTCATCTGACATGACCTTCCCGCTGTGAACCCATGCTGCCTTAGGTCCTGTGCCCTACTGGCCTCTAGGTACTCAATAATTTGTTCCTTCAGAAGTGATTCCATCACTTTCCCTACCACAGAGGTCAAACTGACAGGTCTGTAGTTTCCTGCCTCTATCTTCCTCCCACTTTTGTAAAGGGGAATCACATCAGCCTTCTTCAAGTCCTCAGGTACCATATCATACTGACATGATCTGTTATAAAGGGTAGTCAGTAGTGTCACTAGTTCTCTGCTTAATTCTTTTAGAATTCTGGGGTGAATTCCATCTGGCCCCATGCTTTGTCCACCTTCAGTTTTAGGAGTTCTTTCAGAACCCTTTCTTCTGTGAAAGGACTGGGATCAACCCTCCTCACCAGAGTGCTTCTGTTAATTGGATTAGGCACCTCCCCCACTTCCTGTTTTGTGAATACTGAACAGAAGTATTCATTCAGTATCCCTGCTTTTTCACTGTCACTCTCTGCCAACCCATCATCCATTCTATTCAGCCTCACTATCCCTCCCTTTGTCTTTCTATGCTCCCTGATATACCTATAAAAGGTTTTATCCCTCTTCTTAACCGAGTTGACTATCTCTTTCTCAGTTTGTGCCTTTGCTATTCTAACTACCCTCCCTGTTTCCTTCTGCCTTAACTGGTACAGTTCTCTGTCCTGCTCCTTCTGTGTTTCCTTATACTTCCTAAATACTATCTTTTTCTCCCTAACCTTCACCACAACTTCTTTTGAGAACCATAGTGGCTTTTTCTTTCATTTTGATTTATTTGCTTCACACAAAGGCTTGTTGCCTCTGTGATGGCAGTTTTGATATTTCCCCATTGTTGCTCCACCCCTCCTTCTAGTCTGTTTGCTAGTGCTTTTCTAAGGCACTCTCCCATCTTGCCAAAGTCAGCCCTCCTGAAGTCCAGAACCCTCACTTTTGTATGGCTTAACTCTGTAGTTGAGTTTATCATGAACCACACTGTTTGGTGGTCACTTGTTCCCAAATGACTACCCACTTCTAGATCTGAGGTCCTCTCACTGTCCCCATTTGAGAGTACGAGGTCTAAGATTGCTCCCTCATGAGTAGGTTTCAAAACTAGCTGTCTGAGGCATGCCACCTGAAGGGCATCAAGAATGGCCCTGCTTTTGGATGTGGTTGCAGCAAAGGTGCTCCAGTTAACATCTGGCATATTGAGGTCCCCCATCAACAGTATCTCCCCTTTCTCTGCCATCATAAGGATGCCTTCTATCATATCCTTGTCCATTCCCTCCCCCTGACATGGAGTAATATATACAACCCCTGTGCGGATTGTGGTGGCATTTCCAGTTTCTAAGCTGACCCACAGTGCCTCCTCTCCTCCCTGTTTACTCTTTTGTTCAGTTGCTTTTATCCCTTCCCTTAGATAGAGAGCTATTCCCCCCTTCTGCCCTCCCTGCCTCTCCTGTAGGTTGTGTACCCTGGTATGTCAACATCCCAGTCATGTTTCTCTGTGTACCATGTTTCTGTGACTGCTACGATATCCAGGCATCTCTCTACCATCAAGGCCACTAGTTCAGGGAGCTTGTTGCTCAGACTATGGGTGTCGGTACTCATTACCCTCCATTTCTTGATGGCCTTATCCCTTTTTGCCCCATCCCTGTCCTTATTGCATTTGTCACTTTCTCCATTTACCCCTGAGCTTCTCCCTATTGACATCTCTATGTTGGTGTCTACCTCACTTAGTACCCTGATTTTTTATGGGGGGGCTAGGATTTCCCTGCTCCTTTCCAGTTCCTCCCCCTTGGCTAGTTTAAATGCTTGCCAATTAAGTATTTAAACCTATCCCCTAGGATCCTGGTTCCCCCCAGACAGATGCAGACCATCACACCAGTATAGGCCTGCATCCGTCCCCGTGGACCCCCAGTCCCCAATGAAGTCAATCCCTGAGCTCTGCACCTGTTTTTCAACCACTGATTGAATCCCATGGTGTGGAGCACCCTAGCCTCATCCATGACATAGACAGGCAGCACCTCCGAGAAGGTTACCGTGTGTGCTATTTGTCTAAGACCCCTCCCCATCTCCACAAATGCTTCTTGCACTGCTCTGATCTATTTCTTAGCCATGTCATTTGTCCCTAGGTGGACAATGACATCCAGCTCCCTCCCTGTGCAGCTGCTCCTGTGATCCTGAAGATTCGCTCCCTGTCCCTCCAAGCCATGGCACCAGGCAGGCACCTTACCTCCCTCTCCCCTTCCTTCTCCAGTTCTACCTTCCTAAAAATGGAGTCCCTCACCAGGAGTTGTTTCCTTCCCCTGTGGGGTCCCATGCCACCCTCCTGTGAGTCTCCTTTGTGGAGGTTCCCAGCATCCTCCTTAATCTCCACTGTGGGTGCCTCCATAGAGGAACCACACTTTTCCAGAACTGCATAGAAATTGTGGAGAGGTACAACTGGAGGAATGCACTTCTGTTCCACCACCCTCACCCTCCCTGAGCCCACTGTGGTCCAACCACTCCTCTTTCTTGGCAACCTCTGAGGCAACGGCAGTGACTCTGGTGGTCCCTGGGTGGGAGAGGAGGTCCCACAAATCCTTGCCAACTCAGCCTGGAGATGAGCAACCTCCTCCCTCAGCCCAGAGAGGTGCCTGCAGATGGGACAACACTGCATCCTCCAGAACTTCTTCCGGAAGACTGCTGCTCCACAGCCACTACACTGCACCACTCCCATCATGTCTTTTTTTCTGGCCTTCTAACTCTTATTTGTAATACTTACTCTTTCCTCTGTTTGTTTATTTTCTTTTTTTCTTTTTTTCTTCCCCTACTTACTTACTGCCTCTGTGCCCTTTTAGCTCCTGATCTTCATGTTCTAAGACAAGAAGTTCCTATATTTCTTAGTAGTCTCCTTACTTACTCAGAGTCAGACCTCCAGCAGCTGTGGGGGGATGGAGAGCTACTCTTGCCCTTCTAGGATGGTGAGTCTTTGGTGGCTCTGTGATCACTCACTTCCTGCTCCCAAACAGGAAGTTCCTGTTGTCAGTTAAATCCTGTGCCTATAAACATAGAACTGTTTAGGGTGGGAGGGTGGAGGGCAATATAGTCCCAGTAGAGAAGTTTTAGTTATACCAGTATCTCCTTCCTCCTGGTGTTCTGTCTGTTCTGTGGCAGAAGCTATCTAGGGCAGTGCTTAAATCTGGTTTTAACCTGGCTCTTTCTAGCTAAGCCACTCCCCCTACTTTGCAAATCTTTCTACACTTAGTTAATTTCACAGATAACAGTTCCCTTCTGACACCTGTGACAAGTAAGAGGATAGCATCCAAACCCCAGATATCATAATCATTTTAAAATGATTCCAATAGTGACTTTAACACTGACACATCAATGGACACCTTGGAAACTAGCATTATCACCACCACCACCATCTATAAATGCCACCCTACTAGCAGTTTAAACACTCTGTGTAATATTATTAGAGGTATTGATCTAATGCAGGGAGTGGAAAAGGAGGATTTTAGCCAAATGTCTGCAGAGCTTATGGTGGAGGTGTGCTTGACCGACTCAAAGAACTTGAACTTTGATGATGACTTCCTCTTGCCCAGGGTAACAAATGTTCAGGCGTAGACAGTACTGTCTTCTGTGACAATGCACTATTGTCCCGGATTGCCCCCTTTTCCCTCACAAATAGACAGACACCATTGTTTGTTGTTGTGCTCAGATTGGCAATCAATTTATTTATATATCATAATTCCATGTTCCATTTCCTCATCTTTTATTATTATATCTCTCACAGTTTCATTTATTTCCATCCATATATCAATCTCTGCTCATCCATCTTTCTTCCTTTTTTTGCTGCCCCGGGTGAAAACCTGGGTGCCTTCTTCTTCTCCTTTTCTGTTAGGTAATGGTGGCAACCAAGACCGCTTTTCTCCTTCAGCTTCTTCCTCTTTTTGCCTTATTCCTTTTTCTTTCCCCTTCCCCTCCTCCCCCCCTTTTTCCCCTTTTTTCTGCCATCCCCCTTTGGCAGTACAATAACCATCCTACCGGACACATCTGTCATCCACCTTTGACAGACCTACCATACAGTCCCTTTATGACTGTCTTCCTCTCTTGCTTTATATTGCAGGGTGGGTGGGAGGAATCAAAAACTCCAGCAAAAGTGGCTGAACCACTCTTGTGTTGCTTATTATGTACCTCCACTTGCCCTTCCCCTTCCTGTTGCTTGATCATTGTTCTATCCCCTGGCCATCCTCTTCTTTCCCCCCTCCCCTTCTGAGCACACCATCTTGATGAAAAGGGGAAGGGGTGTACCAAGACAACCTGGGCTTCCCCTTAAAGGGCAAACTCCAATGTCCCAGATTCCCCCCTTTTCCCTGACAAAAAGACAGAGACCATTGTTTGTTGTTGTGCTCAGATTGGCAATCAATTTATTTATATATCATAATTCCATGTCCCATTTCCTCATCTTTTATTATTATATTTCTCATAGTTTCATTTATTTCTATCCATATATCAATCTCTGCTCATCCATCTTTCTTCCTCTTTTTGCTCCCCCGGGTGAAAACCAGGGTGTCTTCTTCTTCTCCTTTTCTGTTAGGTAACGGTGAAAACCGAGACCGCTTTTCTCCTTCAGCTTCTTCCTCTTTTTGTCTTATTCCTTTTCTTCTCCTTCCCTCCCCCTTTTTCCCCATCAGCGGTCTCCAGCTTGAGTTGGGTGACTGGCTTTCCCTGCAGAGTATTGTTCCCTTATACCTCAGGGAACCTCCTTCCCAGTCCTCCTTTTTTTTTATTATCCATTATTTTTGCATGCTCCTCCATGCTTCAATAAAACCCATCATCCCCGTATTAAACATATCTATGGCTAGATCTGACAGGTGCACGCCATCTGACCTGTAGAAATCTTCTAACCACTCTTCCACACCCCACAGTATAACTTGTCCTCCCATATTTCTTACCAGTGTCCCTACCTTTCTGTTCATCTTTCTCCTGGCCCTATCCACAGCTCTATGGCTGTGCTTCTGTCTCCAAACACTTCTTAGTATCATACCCAACCAGGCAAGGCATACCCTAGGCCACTAGTGCTGTATTGTCTCTTGGTCCCTTTTTATTTGTATGTATGTGTCCACCCATGGCTTGCCCCCAAGGTCATTACCCCCTAAATGTATAATAATTAAGTCTGGAATGGGTCGCTGCTCATTCAGCTCTTTCAAGGTGGGGGAGCAGTTGTGCCCATCTCATCCCTCGGATGCTGCACCATACCAATTTACATTGTTTCACATCCTGGTAAAGTTGCTTTCCCCCAGCCTTTTTCTCAGCTCTCCTTTCTGCTCAATATATGTAAGAGTGGCCGCAGATCCAGACTTCCGTGCTCCTCTCCCCTCTTCCTTTAGGCTTTAAACAAAATAAATATCTTTACATGTGGTTTTAGTTTGTTACCATAATAGCACCTCTCCCTGCCCCCCGTAGCTCCATACCTGTAACAAAAACATAGGTGATACGTTAGTCTCCACACTGCAGTGTTCGAATGCATCTCTTATAACTGGTGGACCACCGGCGCCCCTTTTCCAAAATAATATTCACCGTCTCCCCTGCCACTGCCCACTTTGAGGCAGCCCCTATCCATAAGGAGTGGGAAGAATAATCAGATCCTCCCCCAGGAATTGCATGCCTTTCTTAAGCAATGCTGTGACTTGATAACTTGTGACTCTACTTCCATCACCATGCACAAATAATCTCCCTGTCCTATTCCCATGCTCTACGGTGAAAGCCCACAAAGCCTGCACTGGGCACACTGCACCCTGTATATGTTTCTTTAGTGTTACCATGCAATCTTGTCCCCTTTGATCCATCTTTGATCTCTTAATCATGATCTGTATCTCCTTCATCCCCCAGCTTATATCTTCCCATCCTTATCCCCCTTTCTCATCTTGCCTGCCGTGGCCTACCACCTCACTCACTCTCATGGCCCCTGCAAACATTACCACATAAATCGTGTGAAATAACTGGGTCTCGGCCTTTGATCTGAATATTGCCGGTAACACATCCTTCAGTTTTGCCAGCCACTGTTATTCTATTGGTCTTCTATTATCCACCATACCTTGTTTTAACCTACCCCATCCCTGCATCATTCTTCTAATGAGCATTGCTTTTGTTGGGTCCTTTCCATCCTTTTAAACTGCAGATCATGCTAATCCCTGCCAAGTAGAACCCCATTGTGACATGGGCTGTTCCCTTCTGCCATTGCTCCATGGTGAACTTCCCCAACTGCTCCTCTGTGAGCAGCCTGCTTACCTCCATGTGGTGAGTTGCCCTGAATGTTTGAAACACTCACCAGGCCCCATTGTAGGCCCTCAGAGTCCATGGTGCCCATGAACTGTGGAACAACATTTCTGCTCCTTCTTGCCAACGTCCCATATGTTTGTTGGTATGGGCATTTTTTGCTCTTTTGCTGTTGGCGCCAGCCTCCAGAAATGATCCAGCTGCAGACGGGAAAGACTGTCAGCCAGGGTATTGTGTAACCCTTCTATGTGTTTTGCTCTGAAAGACATGTTCAACTGCAATGCCCTTAGCACCAGAAGTTGCAAAACTTGCATGACTGTTTCTGACCTGGCTCCCCTGTTGTTCAGGACCTCCACCACTGCTCTGTTGTCACACCAAAATGTCACTTTTTGATCCCGCAATTCTTCCTCCCAAAACAAGGGTGCATGCCCAGATGGGCATAATCTCTAACAATGTTATGTCTTTTACCTTACCATCCTATGCCCAGTCTGATAACCATGGTTCTGCAAACCATCTGCCCCTCAGACAGCACCCCATGCCAAGGCCTCCAGCTGCATCTGTGTAAAGATCAAGGTCTGTGTTATACACCCATTCCTCTTGCCAGAATGAGCAGCCATTATACTCCCTAAGGAATTCCTCCCATACTTTAACATCTTCCTTGGTTTCTTTTGTCATATCTACCCAATGGTGTGGTCTGGTCACTCCAGCTGTGACCCTTGCTAACCTTTTTGTGAAAGCCGTCCCTGGCCCAATAGCCCTGCATGCAAATTTCAGATGTCCCAATACTTGTACCTGTTTTAGTTGTATTCTTCTTCTTCTGGTATGCATGTGAATCAGTTCCTTCAATTTTTTCACATTTTTGTCTGGTAGCCTAAATACTTCCCCCTGAGCAACTCTCTCAATGCCTAGAAACTTTAACACCTTACTGGGCCCTTCTGTTTTCTCAGGTGCCAATGGGACCCCTAGCTCCTAACACAGCTCTTGGAAGCTGGCTAACATTTTTTCTGTTTCTCTTCTCCCACTACCTATAAGAAGGAAATCATCCAAATAGTGAATCACTGTTTTATAACCAGTTCTTTCTTGAAATATCCACTGCAAACATGAGCTGAAAGCTTCGAATGTCGCACATGCTATAGAACAACCCATGGGCATAACTTTGTCAAAACAGTACTGTCCCCCAATTTTAAACACCAACAAGTCCCAATCCTCTTTTCTAACTGGAAGTAATCTGAAAGCTGACTCTATGCCTGTCTTGGCCATCCATGCATCCGCAGTTACCCGGATAATCCGGACTGCATCTTCCAGGGTAGAATATGTCGCTTTACTATATTCCTCACTGATAAAATCGTTCACTGAATCACCTTCCGGGATGGATAGGTGATGAATCACCCTGTATTCCCCTTCCTGTTTTTTGGGAACCAAACCCAATGGAGAAATCCTCATATTCTGCAATGGGGGAGTATCGTATGGTCCCTCTATTCTCCCTGCTGCCTTTTTCTTCTCTATCTTTTGCTTTAACATTTCTTCCTTCCCTCTCACTGAACCCAGATTGTTCTCCTCTCTGGCTTGTCTTGGGCCCTCACGTTGCAATGAAAAACCTGTGTGAAAACCTTTCTTAATCATTTCTGCTGTTTTCCTATCTGGGTATCTGTCTAACCATTCTCTCCATGCCTCTATCCTAATGGGGGTTCTAGCTTATTTAAATTGTTCCCTTGTCCTATTTTCTTTTTCCCCGCCAAGGTCTCCCCTCTTTTGATTCCTGGCCTTGATGGTCAATGATTCTGACTCCTCCATTTGCAAGTCCCCTGCCCTCCCCCTATTCTATGCCTGTCCTTATATCCCTACCTTCCCTGAAAAAAACTGCTGACCTGACCCTTGCCCACCCCAGCTCCTTGGGATCCTTGGGCCTATGTCATCCTGCATCTGCTCGCCGGATGCAATCCCTCACACTTCAAACAGGCATGCCAGAAATGGCACTGTGGCCATGAGCAAAAGGCCCTATTGTAGGCCCAGCAACATCTTTGTGGCATGGTACCTCTTTTCCCAAACTCACCTTCCAGTGTGGACTGATTGGTTACATAATCCTCTTTCTACCCCAGATCTGACTCCTGCACTGGCCAGCCATGTGCCCCATTGGCATGGCTCGGGGCCCCCCGACGCCACCAGCTGCCGCAAAACCCCTCACAGAAGCCAGATCTGACTCCTGCACTGGCCAGCCATGTGCCCCATTGGCACGGCTCGGTTCCCCCCGATGCCACCACCAGCCACCGCAAAACCCCTCACAGAAGCCGGGTAAGGACTTCTACTGGGCCGGGGAAGCAGGGATAAGCTGTAATTGGCTGACCGTGCTCTGAGATGCTCACCGATTGGCTGCCGGTTCCAGCCACTGTATTCCCATTGGTGCTACTGAAAGTGTGCTGTGCTGGGCTCGGCACCCATTCACTTGCACTGCTCTCTGCTGAATATTTTGCCCGGACACTTTTTCACTGCCTTAAACTTATAATTACTCTGACCAGCTGCAGTTAACAAATTGCTTCCAGGACTTTGCATTATTTCTGTTACACTGCACTGGTTTGCACACGTTTTTCCCATAACTGTTTTATAATTGTGATTTATTTGCATCTACTAGCACTGTGTATGTTCCGATTGCTGTATTGCCTAGACTGCTGTCCTAGAATCTAAAATTGCAAGAGGATAGTGACTGTTTGTATTTGAAGTTGCTGTATCCTGCTATTTTACACTGTGCCCCTGCTCCTGTTAGCCCAATCTGACTGCTTTCCCACGTATTCTCAGTGCGTGGCTAGCCTGCACATACTTGCTACAACTCTGCTCTCTAATCTTCTGTTTTTTCTCCTTGCCCGAACTCTCCACCTTGAACACTCCTACAAGTGCCAGCCCCTCCACCTAAACTCTAGCCCCGTGTTGTGATCAAGGCCTGCTCTCTTTTACTGAAGTGCACTGTTTCTCTCCTCACCTAAGGGACCATCAGTGCGCCATCGCTTTCTCCCCTACCTTTCCCTGCCTGCCTACCACTGTCCACTTAACCCTACTCTCTAACATCACCATCTCTCTTCACTAGTATCTCCATCTTACTCCAAAGCCTCCCTGTTGATCTCTGAGCTGCTCAAACCTACCTGCCCAGCTGGCGCCAGTGCCTTTTTGATTACTTAAACTTGATCATTTCCCTGGCGGCTACCCCCACCCCCTGCTACCGCTAAAGGCCACTCTTTTTGTCATTTTAATTTTTCTCTGTCTCTTGTCTCTCTAACTCCCTCTTCTACACCACATCCTGCTTCACCTGCTTGCCCTGTCCCCCCGCCCCCTGACTGAATGAATCTCTGTCAGTGTCACCACTCTATTGTTCTGCTTTAGCTTTTGCTTCTGTTTAAATACTGCATACTTACTGCTGCCTCTCTCTTTCTACCCAAGATCTGACTCCTGGACAGGCCAGCTGTGTGCCCCATTGGCACGGCTCAGGACCCCTGACACCACCACCAGCCACCGCAAGACCCCTCACAGGAACCGGGTAAGGACTCCCACTGGGCCGGGAAAGCAGGGATCAGCTGTAATTGGCTGACCGTGCTCTGAGATGCTCGCCCATTGGCCGCCAGTTCCAGCCACTGCATTCCCATTGGTGCTACTGAAAGTGTGCTGTGCTGGGCTAGGCACCCATTCACTTGCACTGCTCTGGGCCAAATTTTTACACCCACCCCCCTGACCTTTATTAAATAGGCTCTTCGCTCCGCCCCTGCACATAGGACCAACCCCATACCTGCCTTCCATCCTGTCCCACAGCCTATACTCTCCCCTTCCCCCTAGGCTCTGTTTGAATCCTTCCTCTGCAGCACTAAGCATAACCTTTCAAAACCCCAAAATCTCTTAAGTTACCTCCTACTTCATTTTTTTTTTGTTCTTCCCACCCTCTGCCTGACACTCCTTAGAACACAGCACAGTGCTGTTTTCACCAACAATGCCTTTCCTTAGAAACCACCTCTTGTCTCTTCTGGTCCTCTCCCTCTTTTATCCACTGTGCCAACTTCCTTTCTCCTCCTACCCCTCGCAACCTCCCACTGTAATCATCATAACTTGCTATCTGCAACATGGAACCATGGAAAATCCTCCTTACCCTTACTTGAGGCACCCCCTTACTAAGGACTGGGTGCAAATGGCTGCTCACCCTGCTGGAAAGATGATAAATCAACACCTGTCACTAGCCATCCCCCTGTGTTGGGACCCTAGATGACTACACCGTCCCCAAACCAGTAAGAAACAGAGGAAAAGCATGACATACTATGAGCTTCAGGAGATATCCCTAAAACTCCTGCTCCTCCTCCTTCTTATGTCAGGTGGGGTGCACCCAAACCCTGGCCCTGTCTCAAACAGGTTAACAAAGCTAGCAAAAGCAGATAGGGGTCTCTCCATTGCTACCCTAAATATCTGCAGCCTCCTTCCTAAGCTGGCATCCCTTCAAGTCTTTATTGGTCAAAACAATCCTGACGAGGTCACGTGATGCAGTGCAGCTAGATGCAGCGTTTTCGTGGAGCTCCCATTACCCACCTGTCTTTTAACTATTTTCAGCCTACAAATTCGACATTTAAAGTTCTATTCTACATTTAGAGTATAGATAACACTCTTCGGTACTTGGCAGCATCTTGCGTTGTGCATATTAATGCACTTGGAGGCAGATTGAGAAGGAAGCGGAGATGAGGCCTGCTGGCATGAAGCACGCTCCACCATCTATGCCGGAGAAATCTTCAAAAAAATCCAAAAACCAGAATTTGAGGCATGCAGTAAAACCATCCCCTTCCAATACTTCTCCAACTCCTCTTACTGAGGACCATTTCTTACAAAAGCTAATACCTTTTAAGGAAACATTGGATGATATCTCTGCTGAGCTGAAATCACTAAGGGGAGATCTCAGTGCCCTAACCACCAGAATGGGAGATTTGGAAGCCAGAACTTCCTCCCTGGAGACCTGGAGGGAAAGGATAGACCCAGAAATCATTCACCTCAGACAACTGATCAGTAAATTGCAACTCAAAATGGAGGACTTAGAAGGAAGGAGTCGAAGAAACAACTTGGTGATCCTGGGCCTCACCGAGTCCGAGGAGGGCCCTGACATTAATCTCTTTCTCCAGAAGTTTCTAAACAAAGTTGTTGGGCCTTCCCCTCTTAACCCACAATATTATATTGAACGTGCTCATCGCTCTCTTAGACCGAAACCTGCCATTGGAGCCCCTCCAAGACCTATCATTATTAAATTTCTAAGTTTCTTGGAAAAACAACATGTATTATCAAAGGTAAGAGAATTACAAGCAATTCTATGGAGTGGTTCCAAGCTGCGTATTACTCAGGATCTTCCCTAGGAGACGAGGCAAAAACGCTCAGCGTTCCATTCTACAGTCAGCAAGCTGATCGCAGTGGGCATTCGCTATAAAATGAACTACCCTGCCAAGCTACAAGTTGCCATCGATGGTTCCTGGCTCTCCTATGAATCCCCCAGACAAAGAGGCATCAGGTCTCTCAATCAAGTTACCCAACCTGTTTAAACTGGGCTGAATCACTGAGGCAGAGCCAAGAAGTTACCTCTTACTACATGCTGCATTTTTGGACTCTCACTTTTGGTTTTTGATTCCTCTTTTCCCTGTCGTCTGGACTCTCTGGTGCAGATCTCTCAATCAAGTTGCCTAACCTGTTTAAACTGGGCCGAATCGCTAAGACAGTGTCAAGAAGTTACCTCTTGCTACATGCTGCATTTTTGGACTCTCACCTTTTGTTTTTGGCTTTTTTCTTCTCTCTCATCTGGATTCTCTGGTGGCGGGGGGAAACAACTTTGGAGCAGTCTGTTGGGGGGTTGAGTGGGCTCGGTTTGTGCAGTGGTTCATGGGGCCTGCTCGCTGGGGGGGTGGGAACCTGGGGTGTAGAGGCGGTTTCTACACGACGTGGGACCGGTGGGACCTTTTGGTCCCCCTAGTAACTATTGCTCCCCCGGTTCCTCCTGTGCTTCCCCAACTCAGGTAATTAGGCTAGGATATCCTGGGTATTCATCAGGTGTGGTTAGTGGGTTGAGGAGCCTTTTTGAGAAAAGGGATGAGCTGGGCCTATATTAGGCAATGAGGATTGTTGTCGTTATGGTGATCATTTTGGAGGGGGGTTAGCAAGACGTCGGTCTGACCCTGCTTGTGCCCTAACATACTCCTATATTTGGGAACATAATTCTTTACTGCTGATGGTTTTGATGGTGGTGAAGTCTGAAGTTGGTCCCTGGGCTGGAGGGGCTGACTCCATTTATTAGCACTACCATTGGGGTCTCAAGATGATTATCCCCTACCCTGTTTAGTTCGAAACCTATGCGGGTAATGTAGTTTGGTTATCTCTCTTGAGGGTTTAAGGAGTTCAGATGGCAGTTGGGAGGTTGGAGGCAGGTGATGAACCAGTCGGCCAGCAATTTGATCAGGGGCTATTTTCTCATGGCGAAGACCAGAATCCAGGGGGCCCTGGTGATCTCTCATTCTCTAGTGAGTTCAGGTTGTATCAAACCCAGGTTAATGGGGCTTTCCCGAGATTTTGGTCAGGTTCTCAACTTTCCCAGTCTTTTTGTGGGCTTATTCTGATTTATCTGTCTGGGGGGGAGGCTCTGCGGGAGGGTCAGCCCTGGTGGGACTGCTAAATGCACCAAGGAGAGGGGGGAAGAGCAGCCCAGATTGGGGGTTCTTCAGCCAGGAAGTTCTCAGTACTTATGAAGGAATTACTCTCTACTTATTAGCCGACACTTCCTCAGGGTACCAGTTCACGATTACCTCCTGGTACACCCATCTGGTGGTGGCTTTTGGGGCTTTGTTCCCCGACCCAAGCAATATCACTTTCAATTTTCCTTAGGAAGCAGTTGGGAGAACAGTTGTACATAGTTTCAGGGATGAGGAGAGGGGAAGGGAGGGGAGGGGTCTCTCTTTCTTAGTTCATGATTTGGTAAAGGCTGTAATACCATGTCTGGAATTTACACTGCTTCAGTTTTTCCTTACTGGTTTCAAGGAGGGGGGAGGGGTGGAATCTGGTCGGTGGTTGGTTTTTGGGGGGACGGGGGAGGGCAGGATGTGACTTCTAGGGTGCTCTGCTTTTTCATGTTTTCATATTCCATTGCTGCACTGTACATTTGATAATGAGCGTTACAGCACTTAAAATTGCTACGTGGAATATAAAAGGTGTCAGAGACCTAACTAAAAGGTACCAGGTTTTCAAAAACTGTGCTTTACTGAATGTCAATATTCTCTTGATGCAAGAAACCCATTTGCTCTCATCAGAAGTCAATGGGCTTCACCAACAAGGTTACACTCAGGTTTTTGCCTCAGGGGGGTCGTCCTCTAGTAGGGGGGTGGCCATTCTAGTTAAGAAGCACATTCCCTTTCTGGCAGAAGAGCTTTTATCGGACCATGAAGGTAGATTCATTATTGTGAGAGGCTCGCTCTATAATGCGAAGATAACATTAGGGGCGATTTACACCCCAGTAGGGGGGGACCCAGACTTCCTTGTGACCTTGGCTGAAAAGTTGAGTGGACTCTACCTCAATGTTAATAATTGGGGAGATTGAATATCGCCCCTCACAAGATTTGGATAAATCTTTATAGACCCCTGAAACAACTCTCCTCTTCTCAGCTAGCCTTGAGGAATTTAATGGACCCACTGGGCCTGTGTGACCCTTTGGCACCTACTTAATCCCACAAGACAACTCTTCTCTATTATTCCCAAGTACATAAGACGTGGTCCAGAATTGACCTAATACTAGTCAGCAATAACCTTCTGTCGGGGTACTCCAGTCTTGTATTGGGCCCATAGTTGTGCATCAGACTCACCCGGTGGCTTGGATTTTGGTCTCCCCAAACCCGAGGTGCAAAGAGACACCCTGGAAACTAAACACCCAGCTTTTAAAGGACAAGGGCATAGTCTCCCATATTAGATCCCTAATCACTTCATTTGTTGAGATCAACACAGGTTCAATCGAGAGGGAGGATCTGCTTTGGTGCTTCCTTCAATGCTTCATCAGGGGTGAATTTATTAAACTCGCATCTAGGAGGAAAAAACAGAGGGAGGCCAAGATCATGTTATTGTCAAACCAAATTAGGTTGGCAGAGAATAAGTTATCCTCCTCCTCTTCCAAAGTTGATCTAGAAACCCTAATGAAACTTAAAAATGAGTACTCAGATTGGATAAGAGACAAGGCAGAGTATGCTCTCCTGAAAACAAAGGTCCTCTATCTCGATCAAGGGGAGAAATTGGGTAAAATGCTAGCTCTACGTTTGAGGGAAATTGAGGGATCGAGATGGATTCCATCATTATTATCTTCCGATGGTTCCCTTAAAACTTCCCTTAGGGATATTTCACAAATTTTTGAGTAATTTTATGAGGATCTTTACAGCAGTGGTGCCTTCCACCTCTCTCATTCCCTTGTGGACCGGTTTTTGGAGGGCCTGCCCCTTCCTACCATCCAAACTCACCTAGGAGAAGCTCTGACTACTCCTATCATGGTAACGGAAGTGGAGGAGGTGATCAAGGAATTTGTTCCGACAAAGCTCCAGGACCTGACAGCTTCCCCTCCAATTTCTATAAAACTTTTGGGAAGGAACTGGCCCCTCTCCTCACGAAATTATTTGAATACATGTTTAATGCTACCACTCTGGACCTTTCCCTGCTGGAAGCCACTATTGTTCTGATACTGAAACCAGACAAACCCCCGACCGATCCTGCTAGTTACCGCCCAATCTCACTTCTTAATTACGACATTAAAATCCTAATGAAAATCCTATCCCTTAGACTCAAACAGTTCTGGCTTAACTTGTTGAGCCCCGAACAAGTAGGGTTTGTGCAGGGCAGGTCCTTTATAGACCACCTCTGTACTCTCTCACATATTTTTCAAGTCGCCCAGGACTCTCAAATCTCTATGGCTCTGATATCATTAGATGCGGAGAAAGTCTTTGATAAAGTCCATTGGGAATTTCTCTGGATCATATTAAAGAGAATGGGCTTCCCAGAGGTCTTTATTCAATGGATTAAATTGGTCTACCAATCCCCTACTGCCAGAATTTATTGTAACTGGGTTTTTTCTTTTCGATTTTCGCTATTTACAGGCACTCAGCAGGGCTGCCCCCTGTCACCTTTCCTGTTTAATCTATATCTGGAGCCTCTCCTTCTCAGTATCAAGAACTCTCCACTGGTCATGGGATGTTTCATTCAGTAGCAGTCTCTGGTTCTCTTGGCCTATGCTGATGATATTCTCTTACACTTGACCAACCCTGAAGTGTCTCTAACACATAAACTACACATTATAGCCCAGTTTGGGCAAGTGGCTAATTACAAATTGGATTTAGCTAAATCAATCATATTTTCACTGAACGTTGACACGTTTCAGGTCAACTTTTCCCAGTTTGGTATGAAATAGGCCCCCTCCTCGCTCAAATATTTAGGCATTTTCCTTACTAAAGACCTTGAACTCTTCAGGAAGCTTAACCTAGATAACTTATTGATTAAAATTCAACAAGACCTTCAGAAATGGTCTGCCCTCCCTTTATCGCTGTAGGGTCGTACTAATATTGTTAAGATGAATGTGTTGCCTCGGGTCTTCTACCCACTTAGCCTAATGAACATTTTCCTGCCGATGTCCTATTTTCATAACTTTCACAAGTCCATTTCCAAGTTTATTTGGCAGGGTAACAGCCCAGAAAGCTCTCTTAAACTTAATTTACCCAAAGAGAAGGGAGGCTCTCTTCCCAACCTTATGCTCTATTACTAGGCAAGCCACATGGTGAAAATTGGGAGGTGGTATGACCAGAGGGGGGACGAGTTTCTACCAGTTTGGGTACAACTTGAGAAAAGATTCTAACCGAGTTTGGCCTTCTCCCATCCAGACTCCTCTATTATAACCTATCCACTTTGCCTCCACTCCTACAGGGGAGCATCTTTGGTACTTCTATCAAGGTGTTGAATCAATGCTGGCATTTTTTCAATCTCTCTCCCAGGAAAGACTCTTCCCAACCTCTTACCCTTAATTTAAATATTAGGATCGGGGGTCTCCCGCTCTCTCCAGGCTGGCTTCCTCGCTAAGAGATTGCTGTGTCGATGATTTATTCCTGAATAACTCTCTTCTACCCTCTGGGGAGGTTCTGACAAAGTATAATATTCCTCAGAAGCACATTTTTAAAGTTTTTCAGTTACGACACCTAGTGGCTTCCAGCTTCGGCTCTAATCCCACACCGTCTCAAATTAAACCCTTCCTAAACCAGATACAGGAACAGGCAACTAAGGCCCATAGTATTTCTAAGCTTTATTCTTTCCTATTGGACACTAAATTCCTGGACCCCCTGACTGGTTCCAAATGCTGGTCTTCTCTTCTGCCAGACACCCTTCTAGATTGGGAACAAATTTGGGTAGATACATATCAATATCTCTCTCAAGACAGACATAGACTCACTCAATACCATATATTGAACAACATGTATTATACCCCAGTTAAACTGGTTAAATTAAAAAGCATATCTTCAACTCTATGCACAAGGTGTGGCACAGTGGAAGGGAACCTGGTACACATTTTCTGGTATTGTGAGAAAGTGGCTCCATTATGACAGTCCATCCAATCTAACTTAGACCCCCTTTTGGGCCTTGATGATTTATTCACTATAGAAGTTTGTATCCTAGGGATGCTTTCCAATATACAAGTGATGGAGCGAGATTCCATGGCTTAATCTCGATGGTTGTCAAAGATTGGTCCTTAGGCATTGGATGGACCAATTGGTTATCTCATATGCAGAATGGATCAGTGAAATTTCTCTCTGCTTCGGACTGAAAGGTTAATAGCAAGTTCTCGAATTGTCTGGTTTCATTTGAGCAGAAGTGGGCAAATTATATGCTCTTTATTTGAATTAATGTCTTTTGGGTACACTCTCTAGTTACCTTGGCAGCTGATATACCTTTATGCATCTCATATGTATCAGGATCAGCTCCTTTCTTTTCTTTTTATTCTCTTTTTCTTTTTTTTTCTTTTTCCTTTATAGAAGGCACATCCTGGGGAGGGGATGGGGGCCTGGGGACCTGGGTGAGGGGGGTAGGGGAGTATTTCTCATTGTTTTTCCAGATTCAGGGATTTCTGTAAAATGTTGTATATTGTCACTCTGCAGCTGCTATACAGTTTATGTTATTGGTCATAATATGCAATCCCTGTACTGTTCTCTCAGCTATATTATCTTTATATAAAATAATAAAGAAATATAATTTCAAAAAACAAAACAAAAAAACAATCCTGACATATCATCTATTGTTGAGACCTGGCTGACGCAAAGCACTCCAGATCATACCATCTCGCTTCAAGGCTACAATTCATACTCGACTGGTCAAATAAAAAAGGGGGGGGTTGTGCTATCTACATTAAGGACAACCTCTCTAGTCACCCTGTCAGGTTCTCCTCCACAAACACCCTAGTGCAACTTCTCCCTGTCAAGCTACTTCTTGGTGCCCAAAATAAAGTGCTTACTGTGGCTGCAGTCTATATCCCTCCTAAAGACCCTCGATCTGGCCTCCAGAGAGTTCTTGAATTTGTAATGATTGCAACCTCCTGACACTGAGCTCCTCCTACTTGGTAATTTCAATATAAATTGGCTCGCCTCTGATATCGGATCCAGCAAGGATGCTATGCTAGCAGCCAACCTAAGGCCGATTGTCAACTCCCCGACTAGAAAAAACTACAAGACTGGATCTTGCACTCTCATTGACTGGATACTTACTAGTCACCCGGACCAGATAAAAAACACTACTGTTCTCTTGGACTCTCTCAGTGACCACCCCCTTGCGATCTGTACCTGGACAAATAAATTCCTTAAACTGCCCCCCAAAACCATCTCAAGTAGAGTGCCACCACATGGAAATCTCACTAAACTCAAGACCTGTCTCCTACAACAATCTACAATACGCTAGATGTTGACGTTGCATTAGAATACTTTATCACAACTTTCAACACTGCCTGTGACACTTACTCACCATTAAAAAAGCATAAAATCAAAGCTCTCTCTAATCCTTGGCTCACAGCCAAACTACTGACTCAATTCAAAGCTTGTGACCATCTCTGGGCCATAGTCAGGGCCACAGGCTCCTTGACGGATACACAAAAGTACAAACAGGCACGCAACCTATGTACCTCGCAAATCAGGCAAATGAAGAGCTCCTATTTCAAAAATGCCCTAGCAACCAACTGGGGTGATGGGAGATCTTTCTGGGACAAAATCCGAAATATTACGGCAAGCAGTCCAAAAATCCTCTCCTTCAATAATGAATGTTGATGGCTCCGCTACCCTTGACCCAAAGGTTATGGCTGATGCCCTAAATAAAACCTTCACAGATCTCAGTGGGGTCCTCCCGCCAGACTTCTTCTTGGACTTGACCTGCCAAAACTTCCGCAACCCACATCACCACCTGACCAACCACTATTTCACTTTAAAATAGTTAAGGTACATGAAGCCTACAAATATATAAAAAAGGCTTGCTCTAAATCCAGAACAAGCAGTGACACTATTGATCTAAAAATTCTGTCTCTCACCTTGGAAGAAGTGATCCACCCTCTCACCAAAATTCTCAATCTCTCCCTCTGCCGAAGTCAATTTCCCAGCAAATGGAAGTCTGCTATAGTTACACCAGTGCTCAAAGGGGGTGACAAATCCACACCAGGGAACTATCGACCTATATCAATACTTCCACCCCTCTTCAAAGCCCTTGAACGCATCGTGGCTGACCAAATCTCAGACTACCTGCAAAAGTATAATTTACTCTGCATGCAACAGCACGGATTTAGGAAAGGGCACAGTACGTTGACGGCCCTACTAGATTTCTCAGGAGAAGTTCACAATGCCATGGATAAGGGATACCAAACCAGAGCTGTTTTCATTGACCTCACAAAAGCCTTTGATACTATTCACCATGGCTTACTAATCTCACTACTGCTCAATACTGGGCTAGCTGAAGGACCAGGTGCCTGGGTTAAAAGTTACCTGGCACGACGCTCACAAGCAGTAAAAATCTCTGATGTTCTCTCTGACTCTAAACCGGTCCTCTCAGGTGTCCCTCTGGGATCAATCCTAGGCCCTCTCCTTTTTAGTCTATTCCTAAACTCGCTCCCTGAATCCTGCCCAGAAAAAATAATACTATATGCTGATGACACTGTAATTCTCTCCTCTCATAAGGATCCCAGACCACTACATCAGAGCCTGAAACTTGCCTTTTCTTGTGTAGAAACGTGGTTCCTTGATCACAAGCTGATCCTAAATCACAAAAAAACAAAAACCATGCTTTTCGCCAGTCATCAAAACAGAAAAAGGCATATTCCACTCACAATAAAAACTTCCCTTGGAAATACACTTGAACAAGTGAATACATTCAAATACCTTGGCATCACATTTGATCAAGGTCTTATCTTTGCGACCCACATTGATAACACAGCAAAAACAGTGAACCAACGAATTGGAATACTGTTCCGGAACCATCAATTCTTTAACCAAGCTGCCCTGAGGGTTGCTATACAAAGCTCTGTCATCTCAATCATAGACTATGGCCTAATTATCTATGGCTCTGCCACTACCACCGTACTATGGCGTATCTCAACAGCCCTAAACAAGGCCTGTCGACTCCTCATTGGAGTGCAGAGATGGACCCACACCTGTGAGCTCTACGTGGAAACCGGCTGGTTACAACTCTCTAATCGCCTAATGTATCTCACATGCTTGATGGCAAAAAAATCAATCTTGGGACTCACTCAGCCGTGTATCCAAGATCTACTCTGCCTGAATAACGGCACTCGTCCCACCAGAAGATCTGAGCACCAACCTTTTCAGGTCCCCAGATGCCAGACTGCTCAGGGACAATGATAATTTGCCTATCGTGCCCCTACCTGGTACAATGCCCTTAGCTTACCCACTCTATCCTCCACATCACTGGGAGTTTTCAAATCTATGCTTTACACTCACCTCATAGCCTCCAGCTCCTGTGACTGCTTTGACTAAAGAATCTACCCTCTAACTGCACTTACAGCTGTCCATCACCCACCACGTCCCCTCACTTGACAAAGACACTCGGAGTACCACTAACTGGTCCTGTCTGCTACTGAACTTTTTTCTTCCTCTATCTCCTCCTACTTTTCCCTCCTTATCTTTTCCTTAAATGCCTCTGAGTTTCTTTCCTTCTTGTAATTGAATTATTACTGTTTTTATTGCAGCCTTTGTAAATTGCTGACCATTTGTTGTAACATGTCTTGTTGTTATGTACTTTTATGACGTGGAACCTTAGTAAAAGAGCCTTGGCTCAAAGGTATTAATTCCTAGAACAATAAACTAAACTAAACTAAACACAGTCTGTCCACAAGTCAAGTTGCTTTGTATCCCATCTTACATCCCCATATGTCGCCATTCTCTGCCTAAAAAATTCATCATAGTATATCCACCCCACACCCCCTTTTGCTTTTGCTCTCCTTATTATCAAAGAGTATGTGATGAGCAGGATACCAAAATCTGGCCTCTTCTCCAATACTATGGCTGAGAATGTGGCAAAACCTATGAACCACCCTTCCCAAGTCTTCCCTTTGGTGAATTTGTCTTCCTCTTTCTTGCCTAACAAAACTACCACTGCTGCCATTTCACTGTTTCCTATATTTTCTGTCTCCTCATATTTTGCAGCCACTTCCCGGCTAACTAAAGCGAAAATATCCACATACTTACCTTTCCATATTTTTTCTTTTGTGGCCAAAGGAATGTGTTCTTCCACTCTCACCCCGGGAGTTCCTATCTCCCTTGTTCCTTTTCCCTCTTTTTCTATTCCTCCTTCCTTCTCTTTCAGCACCTCTTTCTCTACCCTAATCTCGGCCAATGCTGATTCCATCTAGCTCCAAACCCCAGATCCAAGTGCTGAAATGATTTGGCCTATGTACTCTCTTGATACTGTCACCAACAGAACTGGGCGAATTACCTGTGGCCTTATCCGGTCCTTACTGCCTGCTGTCATCCTGGTGCCCCAATAGGCTTTCCTCCGGTTGAAGAGTTGGTTGCCCTATTAGTGGCTGTGGAGGCACCACTGCACACTGGGGATCCAGCCGGGGTTCCCCTGGGGGAACCACAACCTGGTCCTGGGGAGGTACTGATGGGACCGGGTCTATTGGTCACAGAGGTACTGGACTAGCCTCCTTGGTAGGTCCCACTCTCAGCGGTTGTACCCTGGTTGGGCTATGTGGCATCTCAGCTGGCTGCTTCCCTCTGCCCTCTTTACCCTTCCCCGCTTTCCTCTTCTCCCGGGACCTCCCTGGTTCCTCCCCTTCCACTAACTCCCACATTCTATTAGCCATCTTGGCAAACTCCATTATAGCCCTGTAGGCATCTTCCTTCGAGGGCTTGTTCTTCTTGGGTGCCATGTTCCTTGCTTTTGACCCACTGTGAAGATGCTGAGGAAGAGAAAAGAAAATTCCATTATTAAAACTCTGCCCGGGCCATTATCCCATGTGGCCAGGCCCGCTTCCCTCCAGAGGCAGCCCCTTAATGACAACAAATGTGCCCCCCTTTTTTTTTTGTTGCCCCATTCTCTGTTCCTGGGTCCACTTCTGTTTCCGGACCCCAGTGGTCTGTATGTCAGGCCACATGGCCTGGCCCCTTTGGGTCAGTCCTCTGGCCTGCTCCTGCTCCTCACTGCTGCCTGGCTTCCCCGGTGCTCCCTTCTCTTTCTCTCCTCCTCCCGTGCCCCAGCAGAGTGGCAGCTGCTCGCATTCAGCCTGCTCCCTTGGTGTGTGATGTCATGCCACGTGGCTGCTCATCATCTCCCTTGTTAGACCCCTTGGTAGGCCTTTCTTTCTCTTTCCACTTCCATTGTCCTTTCCTCTGGAATGCTAGTCCTAGCGCCATTCCTGCTGGGCCAAATCGGCCGTTTTCTCACTCTTGGACTGTCCCCCCCCAGAGTGTGACATCACGCTGTGTGGCCGCTCACCTTTCCCATCTGTTTGTCCTTTCTAGTCCTCTCCTTGTCCCCTTAGTTGCCCATCGAGCGAGCACCCCTTCCCCCCTCCCTGAAGCATTAGTTCCTTTCTGCCATCTGCCAGGCCCAGTCGATATGTGAGTTCCTCTTTGTGTGTGACATCATGCCCGTTGGCTGCTCCTAGGCCTTTGCCCCTTATCTTTTGCCTTCTGGCTTTCTGGCAAGTGCATATCCTCCGAATCATCTCCCGACTTGGCCCATCCATCCCTATGCCCCCCGCCTCGCCAACAAAAGGCTTAGGCCTCTGCAGCCGCTTCCCCCTGTTCTCAATTGCACCACGTGGGGCCATAGGCAGTGAGACTGATTCCATCCTGTCTCTTTCTCCTAGGCAGTGGGTGCTACCCCTGTGAGGGTGGGGTGGGGTTCATTTTAAAGCCATGTGGTCAACCAGCGTGTGGTAAAAATTGCCGAGCAGAGTTGCTCAAGGCCTCACCTTGAGTCCCTGCAGGGAAAATGATCCCAAAAAGGATTTGGGCAGGGGTGAGTAATCCCTCGCTGTCCCATGGCTCCATTGCAATCATCTCTTGGTGCCCAACCACTGCAGCTCTCCCCCCACATTTCAATCGAGCCTAACTCACCCTGCAAGGCCTCAGACCAACTGTATCCCCTCTAGTCACGTGACTCACTTCAATCAGCACTGCAACAGTCCTATCGTGAGCTTTTCTTCGTTTATATTTTTTTTTTTAAAAAGGAAACCACAACCCTGTAATCAGCATCAGACCTTCGACTCTGGAATCTATAAGCTCTGCTTGTTACCGGCCATCAGAGGACCCAGTCTCACCAGCTTCTGCATTCACAGGCCTTCTCTCAACAAACCCCCTCATCTTTTAACTGAAAGGACCCTTCTCTGGGCAGCCACATTTTTCCAGCTACACGCATGTCTGTGTGTCCATTCACCTCGCTATTTAAACCCCAGGCATATGAGACTCGTTGCAGCTGTTAAGCTCCTTCCAACTATCAAAAACCAGTATGCTTGAACCAGCCATGCTAGTCTTGCCTCAACAAAATCTAATAAGCCAGTCACCTACAATGAGGCGTACAACTCAGTACCGCTGCAAAACCTCTCCCAACACTCAAAAAACGCATTCACTCGCACCAGAAGTGCTAAAAACGTCCTTCCAAGAAAAACAATGAACTAGTCACATGCTATTCACCCTAATAAATTATTTCTTTATCACATATATTTTTTTTTTGAGTAAAGGAGTATAACTACCATGTAGATTATTATTCCCTCAGCTTATTTCTTACTATTATAAAAAATATGTATGTTTTTTTTTACTTATTCCTGGAAGCTCTCTTAATTGTTGTATCCTAGTGCACAAACCTCTCTAGTTGTTCAGCCAATCTGATGTGCTGCAGTTTCAATCAGATCAAAAACTCCAGCAAAAGTGGCTGAACCACTCTTGTGTTGCCTATTATGTACCTCCACTTGCCCCTCCCCTTCCTGTTGCTTGGCCATTGTTCTATCCCCTGGCCTTCCCCTTCCTTCCTCCCTCCCTCCCCTTCTGAGCACACCATCTTGATGAAAAGGGGAAGGGGTGCACCAGGACAACCTGGTCTACCCTTAAAGGGCAAATTCCATTTCAGTAGTCTACCATCCAGTGCTGAATTCAAAAGTACAGTCTGTCAGTGGCTGTTATTATCAGCAGACAAATACAATATGAAAAATGTGATGTTCACATTCATTAAAAATGACTAGCCACCCAATCCCACAAAACAACATCACATGTTTCCTGCTGCACATTAATGAAGCAGCCACAGCATCAGAACTCCTGCCTGAATTTCCAGTTGGTTCTAATTCAGATCATGAAGAAGGAGAACAGGAATTCTAATATGAATGCAGTAACAAAGATAACACATTTGATGCACTTGTCATTGATGTGTGAGTCCATTGGACTGATCACCTGAAAAAATACTTAAGAGGGCACTGCAAAGGAAACCCATCCTCTTCAGGGGTTTATCTCCTTAGGCCTAGCTTCAGTGATTGAAAACCTCCTCATTTTCCTCATAGCTTACTTCACTGTGTTAAGTTTCAGTCAATGCAAGCCTTCTTTTTACATATCAAACAGGCTTCATTTTGTAAAACAAGGAGGCTTGCTAATTAAAGGGACACTGTCAACCTTTTTTGCATCATATTATTTTTATGTAAAAACCAACATTTTACAATTGCTTACTTACTCTAAACTTCATTGATATTGTGAGTTGCTTATCTGCATGCTTGCTTATTAGAACCAAAATACATTGTAATGCATAGCTATGCTCAGCTTTGTTTTGCTTCAAATCATTGATCAACTCTTAGCGCACACTTTCTGAACATTAGAAACACCATCAAACAGTGCAGCCACTCATGTCACAATAGTCTCTTCTCTTCTCACTGTGTAATGAGTGGCAAGCTTGTGTTGGGGGTATTCTTGGGTCCAGGAAAGATGCAGTGGGAGCTGGTCAAGAAATGTAAACAAACAGGATTTGATGTGGTAACACCAATATGGCGGGCAGTCAGTTTTTCACTTTTTTAAAGAAAAAAATGGATCTAAATCAAACTCCCAGCTGCATCAACAGTCTCTACAGAATATGAGCAACAAAATGTGGTTTTTAAACTAGGGACACTTTGAGGACTAAGGGGGTTGTAAGGAAGTTAATTAGCATACTCGATTAGCTTATACGTTACTAATGCGCATGCACTAACGTGTATATATAAACCCTTGCTTGCTGGGTAGAAGCATATATTTTCTACAGTTGTTTCAAGTATATGTTTCAAACAGTAAACTTAACAGCTCACTCCACGTTGGTGTCTGTGTGAGAATTACAGGGGTTGACAGTGTCCCTTTAAAAAGCCAGCCCTATTGTCAGGGGGCACCTAGCCAAAATTGAAAGGGTAGTTGGTTGGCAATATGGGGGGAGGGGAAGGCTAGAATAAGGAAGGGAATTCTAGGAAGGGTTGTTTGAAGGGAAAGAGGATGATAGACAGCAGAGAAGGAGCATAAGCAAGGAGAAACAGGATTGTCTGGAAGAGGGGAAGGGGACAGGGAAAGGGGGGATAGATGGGTATGAAAGAGTGTGTGCACATTGTGCATCCTCCTTCTTTTCCTGCTAGAGAGCCATTTTGCAGTTTGGTAGTTGGAGGATTTGGTTGTCAAGCACTCTTGGTTAGCAAGTATTGCTATTGCAGGCAAAGCAAGAAAGAATGAATAAGATGGCAGCATGTGAGGGCAACAGCAGAGCAGGGACAAGGGACAGAGCAGAAATGATGCAACAGGAAATGGAGATCATTGCAAACTGCAGGTGATAATGGATGCTGTCCAGCAGGTTGAGGAGACGCAGAGGATGAACCAGGGGAAAAGGAAGGGGCCCAAGTAGAGGCCTGGCAGAGAAGAGGAGCACCCAGGAAAACAAGGCAGAGGTGACAAGGGTAAAGGAAGGGGCATAAGGATAAGGTAATTGACCTCACCAGTGCAGCAAACCTAAGGAAGTTTATAAAGGGAGTTCTTCAGGAGATGGGTGATGGGGAATGGAAAGTTTGGAGTGTGTGCTGAAGGAGATCAAGGGTATTGTTGAGGGGACAAGAGGATTGGAGGTAGGGGGGCAACACCCCAATCCTGTAAAATGGGACACCGGGGGTTACAACTGAGCACCATATTCCCCAGTCTTTAAAAGACAAAATTTGTGGTGCTGAGTGAAGGGGTTCACTCGTCCCGCTGGTGACCAGGGTTCGTGCCCCAAACCCGAGTGTCAGGAGTGGAGACCAACAGGGAGGGAAGTCAGTGCATCCGTTGGACACTTCCCTTCCAGGGGTTGAGTAGAGCCTTTCACACCTGGAGGTTGATTGGTGGACGTGCTAGGTGGCATGCCATCTCGACACCCCTTGCATGTCCCCACCTTAGATCGCCACTTCATCCTGGCACAATTATGGTGGAGAGTGGACTGGCAGGAAAAGAGAAAAATTGTCACCCATGCTGGCTGGATGACAGCAGCCCTGCCTCCCCTTGCCACAAAATC
Source organism: Neoceratodus forsteri (assembly GCA_016271365.2). NCBI lineage: Eukaryota > Metazoa > Chordata > Ceratodontiformes > Ceratodontidae > Neoceratodus > Neoceratodus forsteri. The sequence continues at coordinate 627,774,929 of CM057452.1, read as the reverse complement.
AGGAAGCCCCTGACCACCATGTAAGGAAGTGCCTGCGGGCACTTCAATCTCTCCTCCTTGCTGCCCCATGGGTAGGAGGCTCCACTGACGAAGGGATACATTGGGACAGTCGAGATGCTAGGAGGCAGTGGATGGCAGAACAGGGAAGTGGCGTGGGTGAGAATGGCTGCCCGAAGGAGTGGGAGACCAGGTTGGTAGGGGTGGAAAAAAGAGCATTCAAAAAAAAGACAAAATTTGTAAGAAGGAATATGTGGATATTTTTGCACTTGTGGATATGGACACTGTTAAAAAATATGAAAAGCAAGAGTGTATAGGCAAGACTGAGGTGGTGGCGGCCTTGGTGCTTTTGGGAAAAGTACCTGAGAAGAAGTCTTACAAGGACAGTATGATAGAGGCATGGATTATAGGTTTCAATTATTTTAGTGCTATTACTTTGCAGAAGCAGCCAGAGTTGGCCATACTCCTGCTGGCATGCTCCCAGATAGTGTGTTCAGTACATAAAATGCAGAGGCGCAGTATGGATAGCTTGTGTATGATGAAAATTTTAGGCAGCCAATGGCATCCCAACGGGACATCAGGAGGGACACCAGGCACCTGGACATATGGTTCAAGATCATGACAGTGCAAATGGGACTTGAGGGGGAAGGTAGGAAATTTGAAGGTAACATTCAGGATGGGGGGTGCACAGAAATTGTGTTGAAGCTTCAGCAAAGTTCAATGCACATGGGCAGGGTGCAAATTTTATCATACTTGTTCAAAATGTGAGGGAACCCATCCACTTGTAAGATGCAGAAGTGGGGGGGCAAAGTTTGGGGGACAGAATGGGGAAAACCCTTTTGAAGGAAGTTGGGGAAATAGGGGAGGGGTCTTGGACAGACAGGGAGCAACAGGGGCTTTGAGAGGGAGGGGATTTCAGGACAGGTAGAATTATTGGACAGTAAGAAGGGAGGAGCACAGATCAGAGACACTATGGGACTCAAGCTAGTCCAAGAGAAGGAGAGTAGGGGTTTCACTCCATCTCAAACACCAGTAAAGGTAAAAGTAGTCCTGGCTTGGCTGGAGGGATAAACAGATGAAAAAGCGAGGAAGAGGTTGTGAGATGGCTTTACATCTGGTTTTAGCATACAATATGAAGGGTAGAGGAAAGCAATGAGGGCTTGGAATCTACAGTCAGTAAGAAGGAAGGAGGACATAGTAGCTAGGAAAATACAGAAGGAGGTAGCAGCAGGAAGGGAGGATGGGCCGTTCAATGAACCCCCTTTTGAGAAGCTGTGGGTATCACCGCTGGGAATTGTGCGCTAAAAGCAGAAAGTGTAATACCAACTTATTCACCATCTCTCCTATCTGGATGGTGAATCAGTTAATGATTTCATAAGGGAAGAGGAAAGATAAATATAATATGCCAAGCTTGATGATGCTGTGGACCTGATTAAAGCTATAAAGTGGACATGGCTGGCAAAGATGGATATTGAGGCTGTGTTTTGGTTGCTACTGGTGTGGGCAAAGGATTGGAAATTGTTGGGATCCATGTTCCAAGGACAGTATTATTTTGACAAAGCAATGCCCATGGGTTATTCCATAGCATGCATGTCATTCAAGCCATTTAGCACATGGTTGCAGTGGGTGTTTGGAGCATGGTATGGGCACAAGACAGTAATACATTACCTAGATGATATTCTGCTAATAGAATATGGAAAAGAGGGCACAGTGAGGATAATTCGGGACTTCTGGGAGATATGCAACAGGTTAGGGGTTCCTTTGGCTGGGGAGAAGATGGGTTGGCTGGCCCAGAAGCTGGAGTTTTAAGGGATAGAACTGGACATAGATGGGGTGTCTTTAGCTTACCAAAGGATAAGGTGGACAAATTGAGGGAACTGATAGGAACAGTGAATGACAGATGCAGAATGTCATTGGGCAATTGTTAGGCAATTTTAATTTTGCCTGCAGAGCACTGACTCCTTGGGTAAGCTTTCACCAGGAGTCTAGCCAGTGTTACGAAAGGGGCCAGGCTACCTCACCATTGGGTAGATATAACAAAAAGGGTTCAACAAGACTTGGAGGTGTGTGAGCATTTCTTGGACAGTATAATGAGGTCAAATTTTGACAAGAAGATTGGATATTTAATACAGATTTAGAGCTATACACAGATGTGGCAGGAGCCTGGGGTACAGGAGTATACTTTAAAGGGGAGTGGATATCGGAAATATGGCCAAGGGAATGGAAGGAAAGGGGCTGATACGGGACATTACCTTTTGGAAATTTTCCCTATATGGGTGGTGGCTATGATTTAGGGGGAAAGGCTGTGGAATAAGAAAGTCATATTTTGGTGCAATAACAAGGGGGGTGGTAGAGGTATTGAATAGGCAGTCAGCAAAGATGGAGCCAGTAATAGTGGTACTGTGACAGCTGGTATTGGGAGAGTTTATAACTGAATCTGTCCTTTAAAGCAAGACACATAGAGGTGGTCAGGAATGTGAATGACAGCTTTTCCCATCTTCAGCTGAACAGGTTCTGGTGTCTGCTGCTGAGGAGAGCCAACAAGAGAACAAAAATACCACCCCATGTAAGGGGGATTTGATGGGAAGAGACCAAATATTGAACAGAAGCTCCTGGGTGCCAAGGATGCTGAAGGTGCACAAAGGGTCTTGGAAGTTGTTCCAAGACTTTTGAGCAGGGGCTGGAATGGAGGTAAGTGGAAAAGTCGCCGAAGATCAGGTAATGCAGTTTATGGTGAGAAAGTGGGATGAGGGGATCTCACACTTAACTATGGGGTTACACTTAATGGGAATAGGGTCGGTATGCAGTCAAAAAGGCTGGGGAGATCCATGCAGGGCTCTGGTCATCGGGAGGATGCTGTAAGTGTGGCAAAGGTTAAAAGGGAGGGCCACAGATAAGAGATGGCCTTTGTCAGCAGGACTGCTGAGCAGGTTGGTTATGGCCTTAGGGAACATCTGTAGCACACATTATGAGGCAAAACTGATTGTGGTAATCTATTTGTTTATGTTTAAGGGGGCTTTCCAGGTGAGTGAGGCAGTGGCACAGAGCAAGACAGATACAGAGGGGGAACTAAGATGGGAGGACATGCACTGGAGTAAGGACAAGATTGAGATTTGGCTCAGCCACTCAAAGACTGACCAAGCCAGGCAGGGCACTTGGGTAAAAATAGAAATAGGATGGCTTGGGGAGTTATGTACAGTACTGGCCATGTAGGAGTACAGGGAGGTCAGGGGATCAAAGGGAAGGGGTTTGTTTGTTCATCGCGATGGGGAACCTGCATCAGCATTCCAAGTAGTAGCAATATTGAAGAAGAGTTTGAAGTTCTTGGAAGAGGATCTGGACAGCTTCTCTTCACACTCTTTTTGGACTGGGGCTGCCTGAGAGAAAGCTACAAGGGGGTGGTCAAAGGAGAACATCAAGAGGATGGGCGGATGGAAATCTAATTGCTATAAAAAAATATGTATGAGACCTGTTAAACTAACATGTTTGTATTTCTTTCCTTTAGAACCTGGCAGGAGAGGATTGGTATGGATCGTGGCACATTCCTTTGTTTATTGGGAGGAAAGGAGAGTGACGGTCAGGCCCAGGGGGATCAAAGAATCTTTGATCAAGAGAAATTTATTGATCACAATGGTCTCCATCTTGTTTTCAGTTTGCGGTCAGAAAAAAACAAATATCTCAGCTCAGGGGTGACTTCTGAAGTAAAACTATGATGGGTTTTTCTCAGAGATCTTCCCTTGATTGAGCCATGGCTGTGGTTTAATGTAGTTATGTCAAAAAAAGGGTTTTAAACTTTTAAATTCTTTGATCGCAGCTCGCTAATGATCTTTGATCGTGAGCCTGCAAATTCTTTCATCACAAGATTCTTTGATCGCGATCTTCATTCGTGAGGGAGGGACAAGATGGCCAGATTTAAAAATCAAATATCTCAACTCAGGGGTGACTTGTGAAGTCAAACGAGGATGGGTTTTGCTCAGAGGGCATCATTCTATTGAGTCATGCCTGTGGTTTAATGTAGTTCTGTGAAAAAAATGGAGTTTTAACATTTTTAATTCTTTGATTGCAAGCCTGCAAATTCTTTGGTTGTGTACCTACAAATTCTTTGATTGCAAGATTCTTTGATCTCGATCTTTGTTCATAAGGGAAGAACGAGATGGCCAGATTTTTAGGTTGGAAACTATCAAATATTTCAGCACAGGGGTAACTTGTGAAGTCAGACTAGGATGGGTTTTGCTCAGGGAGCTTACCTCTATTGAGCCATGCCTGTGGTTTAATGTAGTTGTGTCAACAAATGGAGTTTTAATGTTTTTAATTCTTTGATCGTGAGCCTGCAAATTCTTTGAGCTTCGTTCATGAGGGTGGGATGAGCTAGCCAGATTTGGAGGGACCAGATAGCCCAGTTTTCATGACCAGATATCCCTTCATGATCAAAGATGATCTTTGATCATGAATTCATGGTCTATTCTCACAATCAAAGAATTTTTAAAGGTGCTAAAATTTTAAAATTAAATATCTCAGAAATGGTTTGGTGTTTTAACTTGAAATTTGGAGGATGTTGAGCAGATATCCTGTAGATGTGAATTATGGTGCTTAGGTATGAGAAAATTAATTTGCTTTGGAGATATTGTGTGACACACTTTACATTTTGTGGATAGCGTTTTCCATTGCAGTAGTGGCTTGACATTTATAGGGCAGCTAGCCTTACTGCGACATAGGTAATTTTCAGTGGCTAGGTGTGAAAAATGTAAACAGGTGTGGAATTATGCCACTCTGATGAATGAAAATCTGCTTTGTTTCAAGCTGGTAGGAGCGTGGGGACAAAAGGGCCACAAGATCCCACCAATGCATGCTCCCACCAAAACATATGCTATTCAGAACTTGTGCTGTTATGTTTTGCAGAAATTTGAAAGTTGGTGGGAGTACAAGGTGACTTTGTACTTTTCTATGCTTTCTCAAAAAGTAAGGAAACTCTTTGCAAAAAACTGCATTAATGCATCATTTAGGGTTAAAGCAGAAAAAGTCAGGAAATGAGACCTTTAGGGTTGCCTCCTACTCCACATGTACCCCCAATCCTCCCCAGACTGACAGACGCTGGGGTGAGTCATTGGGGTTGTGAGGCAATGACTCCTAGCTCCAGAAGACCTCTATTAATAACATTGCTCACTGTTGTAGTTCCTAGCCATGGAAGGTACTCTTTTAACAATGCTGCCCAATTTGACAGCTCCAAGCCCCAGAGAGGTGCCTTTGAGCTACACCCCCCTGGTGTAGTGTGGAGGGCTTCTGTTCAACAATGCCACATGGGGCAGCGGCACCTAGCCTCGGAGGGCTTCTGTCAGCAATGCAACCTTTATCTGTTTATTTATGTATTTACTTATTTAATTACTATTTATTTCAAAAGTTTTACCAGGAAGGTCATACTGAGCTGTTATTGAGGTTGTCAATACCCTTGCATCCTACAAACTAAATACTAACATCTTAAATTGGATTAATGGTTGGCTTAGAGGAAGGAAACATAGGGTATCCATCACTGGAGTATTATCCAGTTGGGCCTGGGTCACAAGTGGGGTCCCTCAGGGGTCTGTCTTGGGCCCCTGTCTTTTTAGTATCTATATTGCTTCACTCAAAATTGACGTACCTAATATATGGATTTTGAAATTTGAGGATGATTGTCAGTTAGGTACTGTGGTTAATGGCCCAGAAAAGTATGCTGCTCTCCAACTAGCTCTTGATAGAATTCTGAACTGGACTAATTATAACAAATTACTCCTAAATACCAACAAATGCAAAGTTATGCATCTGGGTACACATAATAATCATTATGTATACAAGCTAGGGAATGACGATCTCTCAGTAACTTGTCAAGAAAAAGATTTGGGAATAACTATTACCCGTAACTTGAAATTCAATTCTCATTGCAATACCCAAATTAAAAAAAAAACAACCAAATGCCAAACTGAATCCTCAGATACATTTCTAGCACAGAAAGGAAAGTAATTCTCCCACTGTACACTGCCTTGGTCAGACCTCAACTGTAGTATTGTGTCAAGGTTTGGTCACTTTATATTCAAGAGGATATCTCAAGGTTTGAGGGGGTCAAACGTAGGGCCACTAGGGCTATAGTTGGGATGAGTAATAAGCCCTACAATGAGAGACTTAAATCACTAAACATGTACGCACTCCACTACAGGAACTTAGAGGGGACATGTGCCTCCTTTTCAAAGCTACAACTGATCCACCCTCCAGGATTATTTGGGGATCATACCTAGTGAAAATAGAACAAGTACTAGAAAACATAGTAAACAACTAGTCCTAGCTAAATGGAATACACTGTGAAGAAAAAATTGTTTTAGTACCAGAGCAGTTTCTACATGGAATAATCTCCCAGCAGCTGCAGTAAATTGCCCTGATATGGATTCTTTCAAATCAAGCTTATACCAAACCCTTTGAGATGATGTGAAATTTTGTTTTGGGTAACACACTTGGCAAGCACCACATACTTATTGTCCATATTTGCTTTCATCTACCTATGAAACCTATGAGCTGGTATCAGCTTGTTTACAGGTGTGTCCTGTGGAAGAGGAATAGAGGAGAACAGAATAGAACAGATAAGAAGCACAATGTGCAATATACAGAAATGTTACAATAATATGAAAACAAAAATAACAAAATAAACAATTACAAAAATGATTAAGAATAAAAATGCCATACAGTAAACTACCATAAAGTAACATAAAAACATAGAAGTTGATGGCAGATGAGGACTGCAAGGCCCATCCAGTCTGCCCATTTCTTTTTCTACCTTATAAACATGCCATCAGCCTTTGCTCTGTCAATGGCCTATCTATTCATACTCATCTGTATTGCTCCCTCATGCCTATCTCATGCCTGTTTGAAGCCCTGCACTGTATTCGTATCCACCACTTCCTTAGGTAGGCTGTTCCATGCATCCACCACCCTTTCTGTAAAAAAACACTTCCTCACATTACCCCTTAATCAGCCTCCCTCTATTCTCATGCTGTGTCCTCTTGTCCTGCTATTTTTCTTATATTGAAACATGTTAGAATCTTTCACCTTGTTAATGCCCTTAAGGTGTTCGAATCTTTCGATCATATCACCTCTCTCCCTTCTTTGTAATGGGGTATACATATTGAGCTCCATTAATTTGTCCTCAAATGTTTTCTGATGCAGTCCCTGCACCATTTTGGTTGCCCTTCTCTGGACTGCCTCAGTTTGGTTAATGTCCTTGTGAAGGTGTGGCCTCAAGTACTGCATGCAGTACTCCAGATGGGGCCTAACCAGTGTCTTGTAAAGAGGGATAATTACCTCCCTCCTCTGACTTGTGATACCCCTACTAATACACCCTAACATCCCCCTAGCCATACCTACTGCTTTAGTGGTCTGCTTGGATGATTTCAGGTCATTGGTGATGATGATGCCCAAGTCTCTTTCTTCCCTTGTGACTGCCAGCAACTCTCCTCCCAGTCTATAGTTGGCTTCAGGGTTTATCTTCCCTATGTGCATGATCTTGCACTTCTTTTCATTAAACCCTAGTTGCCAATCTTCTGACCATTTTGCTAGTTTATCCAGATCTGTGCTCATTCTGCCCACCCCATCTGGACCATCTACTCTGTTGCAGATCTTGGTGTCATCTGCAAACAGACAAACCTTACCCTCCAGTCCATCTGCAATGTCACTGATGAAGATATTGAAGAGAACTGGCCCCAGAACTGATCCCTGAGGTACCCCACTTGTGGCTTGCATCTCTTCTGACTGTATACCATTTACCACCACTCTCTGTTTTCTGCCCATCAACCAGTTTGCCACCCAGTCAACCAACGTCTGACCCACCCCAAGCCTACCCAGCTTATTAATCAATCTTCTATGTGGAACAGTATTGAAAGCTTTGCTGAAGTCAAGGTAGGCAACATTAACTGCTCCCCTTTGGTCCACCACTCTGGTTACCCAGTCGAAGAAATCTATGAGATTAGTTTGACTGGACCATCCTTTTGCAAACCCATGCTGTCTTGGATCCTGTGCTCCTATGGATTCCAGGTGTTGCACTATCCTTTCCTTAAGAAGTGCCTCCATAATCTTGCCCACTACTAAGGCAAGACTAACTGGTCTGTAGTTATCTGCCTCCTCCCTGCTACCATTCTTGTGGAGTGGGATCACATGAGCCCTTCTCCAGTCTTCTGGAACCTCTTCCGTGCTCAGAGACTCATGAAACAGTTCTGATAATGGCTCTGCTAGTTCCACCCTTAGCTTCTTTAGTACCCTGGGATGTATGCCATCAGATCCTATTGCCTTGTCCACCCTGAGCTTATCCTGCTCTTGCAGGACCCTTTCTTTTGTGAAGGGACTAGTGCTCACCTCCCTCCCCCTTGTGTCTGTGGTGCTGACCTTCTCTTCAGTAAATACTGAGCAGAAGTATCTATTAAGGATAGATGTTTTTACATGGTCCTCCTCCTCACATGCCCCCTTATGTCCTTTGATCTTAGCAATACCCCCCTTTGGACTTTCTCCTTTCACTAATGCATCTATAGAAAGTCTTGTCCCTTTCTTTTACTGTCTGTGCAAGTGTTCCCTTGGTTTGGGTCTTTGCCTGCCTTACTGCCTTCCCTGCTTCCCTTGGGGAAGTGTGGTATGCCTCCCTGTCTTCATCCTGCTGTGTTCCCTTATAGTTCATGAATACCAGCCTCCTGGCTCTGACCTTTTCTGCTACTGTTTTTGAGAACCAAAGTGGTTTCCTTCTTCTTTTGTACTTCCTTTTCTCTCTAACACAATGGAATGTTGCTTCAAGTATTGTATCCTTAATGCTTGCCACTTTGCCTGTACCCCTTCACCTGTATTTCTTTTTTGCCAAGCCTAGCTTAACTCTGTTGGCCATCTTATCAAATTCAGCTCCTCTGAAGTACCATATTTTTGCCTTGGAATGGGATGATTTAGTTATAGTGACCAAATTGAACCATACCATGTGATGGTCATTGGCCCCCAGGTGACCTTGTACCTGGAGATCTGTGGTCCTTTCCCTGTTAGTCATACTAGATCAAGGATAGCCCTGTCTCTTGTGGGTTGTTATGCCAGTTGTTTGAGGCCTTCCCCATGCAGGGAATCCACCATGTGTCTAGTTCTAGCAGTACATTGCAGCACAGGCAGAAAGTACATTGCAGAACAGGCACATGAACATAAAACACTGAGCAACAATAATAATATGAGGAGCAGGGTGTAGTGACTGAGGAACTGGGCAGGGGCTGCCCAAGTGTCACTGTGTGGTGGAAGGCAGTTCACAGGAGTACACCCCAATCAGAAACAACTGCAGGAGTCAATACAGAAATACTGGAGAAGAGAATTCAGATCATTAACAGAAGGAGCAGAATAACTCTTTGGGGCACTCTGAGATTCTTTTGCCTTGTAAAATTGAAGGAATGGAGTGCATTTTGGCATATATTTTTTCCATTGACTTAGTTGGAGTGGTTTACTTTCCTCCCAAGGTAAAACCAAGCCATTTCGAGAAGCTGGCTGATGCCATAGGGTTGCATGTTAAAGACAAAAATATAATATTCATGGTTGACTTCAATGCTGCCTGGGGGGAAAGGAGAGGTCAGAAGTTAAGGGAATCATTTCTGATTTTAAATCTGATTCAAATAGTCAGTACACTAACAAGGAAAGGTAAGATAGATAGTCCTGGAAATATATTAGATCTAATTTTTTTGTCCCCTGACATTGCAGTCTTAGAAACAATGGTTTGTCCTGCAAACATGGATGATCATAATGTGGTATCCTGTTTCATCTCCATTAAACAACTTAAAGTTCACTCTTTAAGAGAGAACTTTTTGGTAAGGAGATGTTATAGAAAATATAACAAACAACTTTTTCAACTTCATATGTCACAACAAAAGTGGTATAGGATTTCCCTTATCCCAGACCTAGATTTCGCAGTAGAGGAATTTACGAAAATGTTTTTAGATGTATGTAACATGTGTGCTCCATGTAAAAAGAGAACAAAGAAACAAAGTCACTTACCATGGATGAATGATGCTTTGAAAAAAATGATAACATACAAAAAGCAACTATGGAAAAAAGGTAATAAAACATTTGATCAAGCTGTTTGGGATCACTTTAAAAATATATGAAATAAAATTATTCAGGAGGTAAAGAAAATAAAAGTACTTTATTATAAACACAAAATTAATGGTACTAACGATCCAAAGAAATATTGGGCCCTAATGAAATCCCTTGTTGAATCACAAACTAATTCGAAAAGCATCAAAGTAATTGAAAATGGTTTTCTGCAAAATCCAGACAATGCTGCAAACATTTTAAATAAATATTTCACTGAACTCCCTGATTTAGATATTCCTAGTGGACTACAAAAAAAGGGACTTTGTGGGTTAGAGGTAAATGATAATCAAACAGATCAAAACACAGTTCCAACATTTAGGTTTAAACAAATAGCAAGGAAGGAAGTAATAAAAGAAATAAACAAATTACAAATAAATATGGCTAAAGGTCTAGATGATGTGGAAATTTGTTTTTTGAAAGATTCCTCATATGAGGTGGCCCAACCTTTAACTGATCTCTTTAACAAGAGTTTGATTGAAGGAATTTTTCCTTGATCATGGAAACAGGCTAAAATAAGGGAGGGGTCTAGACTTTAGACCAACAAATTATAGGCCAATTGCCTTATTATCTATTCTATCCAAGCTGTTGAAAGGTTGATTCATAGTCAACTTATAGACTATTTGGAAAAATACAATAAGTTAAAGAAATTGCAGTCAGGTTTTAGGAGGGTATGTCGATGACCACCGCACTCACGGACTTTATTGACTTTGTAGCAACACCACTTGGTGAGTCAAGGTCCATGGGTGCGGTGTTCATCGACTTATCCAAGGCATTTGACTTGGTAGATCACTCAGTATTGTTACAGAGATTGAATCAGATAGGCCTAGCAGCCAAACCACTAAATTGGTTTCGATCTTACTTAGAAGATCAATCTCAAATGGTGATGGTGGAGGAAATCAGTTCTAGGTTTCTCCCAGTAACTCATGGCGTTCCAAGGGGGTCCATATTAGGACCCTTGTTATTTATTATCTATATAAATAATCTTCCTCATTATATAAAATCTACCCATATTAGGCTCTATGCCGATGACACTGTTTTGGTCTCTGATGGAGTAGATCTGGTGGAGGTGGAAGCCAATTTGCAGACAGATTTTAATGCACTGCAGGCTTGGTTCGCCTCCTTAGGTCTTGTCCTAAATATAAAGAAGACCCAAACTATGCTAATTGGTTTAAATACAATTAAGAAAGGTTCACAAAATGAAAAATTACAAATAAAAACTGCAAAGGGAAATTGTTTGACCCAGGTTTCAGTCTATAAGTACCTAGGGGTGCTTGTTGACCAAAAGTTATCTTTTGAACAACACTTAAACATGATAATAAAAAAAGTTCATTCTAGGATAGGTGTGCTTAGAAGAACAGTAAACTGCTTGGGTATTAAGGATAGGCAGGTTATAGCAAACCAGTTAATAATGCCATTGATTGATCATGGAAGTCATGTATATTAGTGCAAATAAAACATTGTTATATAAGCTTGATATATGTTATAATAGGTTAGCAAGGTTTGTACTGAGATGTGAACTGTACTTTTGTTTGTACTTTGTGTTTGTACTGAGATGATCATTGTTGTATATATACTAAGTTAAATTGGGTTTCTTTAGAGATCAGGAGATAACATATTTGGACAGACTTAGTTTATAAAATTTATAAGACCAGATATCCCACCAGCCTGGCAGAGAGGCTTATTAGTCTCACTCATCAGTTTAATTTACGTAAAAGTGAAGCAAGAGACTTGACAGTCCCCAAACATAAAAATAGATTTGTAACTTTGACTTTCAGTACAGAGCTGCCACCACTTGGAATGAACTTTCATTAACGTTGAAAATTCAGGACATGACTATAGCCAAATTTAATTCTGCTATGAAGCAAGAAATATGTTTTCATTGTGTATGTAATAGATGACCTGAATTGCTTGAAGATGTTTAAGTGATATGATACAAAATTGTTTGCCTTGCATTAGATAATCTATTATATTGTTAAATGTGCAGATTTTCATCCCTGTTTTTATTACTGAAACTTTGTATTGACATCAAAACAGGTGCACCTTGTAAAGAGCGCCATTGTGGCCCTAATGGTGTTTGAAGTTGTCTTCATATCCTGTATAAATAAATTTACTACTACTACTAAATGGTAGGTGGGAGAGAGACCCATAATTTAGGAAAATGGAATGTCATTGTCATGCTCCAAGCCCTAAGAATCTACATTTGTGAATGCAACCTGGTGTGGTGGTTCCGGCCACAAAGAGTGACCTTTGAACAATGCCACCCAGTGCAGTAGCTCCTAGAGCTGGAGTGATTCTGTTAACAACATCACTGCTGCAGCAGTTCCTAGAATCAGAGGGTTTCTGTTAGCAACACAGCCCACTGCTGTGGCATCTAGCTCCAGAAGCATATTTGCATAAGTTGCAGCTCTTTGCCCCATGGGAGCTTCTTTGAAAAACACAGTAAAGTGCAATGGTTCCTTGACACAAGGGACTTCTTTTAACAGCATTCCCGGGTATGATGGCTCCTAGCCATAGATGAATTTTGTTTGAAGTTCCACACAGTGCAGTGGCTTGTAGTCCTATAGAAGCTTCTTCTAACAATGTCAACCAATGCATTGCTGTCTAGATTCAGAGGAATTTTGTTAATAATCCCACCCACTGATGAGACTCCTGCTTCAGAGGGATCCTTAAAAAAATAATGTGTTGCAATGGCATCTAGACTCAGAGGGGCTTCTTTGAGCAATGACACTCAAAGCATCAGCTGCTGGGTAGCAGTGTACCCATGTCAAAAGCTGTGGCTCCAGATTTCAAATGAGCAGACTTTGATCAGATGAGGGAATTAATCAAAGGCAAGTTAGCTGGAGTGGATGACATCAGGGGTGAAGAGAGGTGGGGATAAATTAAAAGTACCATCTTTGAAGCAACCAAACAATGCTTGAGAATGGTTACCAAGAAGAATAGGCACAAAAGACCAATCTGGTTCTCTAAGAAGAACAGGGAGGGAGTGAGGACCAATTAAAATGTATTCATTGGCTGCAAGGAAAAACAGGGGGATGAGGAATGGGCCAAATGTCAGGTAAAGATGAAGTAGGTCAAGAAGGCAGTCAGGAATGCAAAAGCAGGCACATAGCTGCCAACTGAGGAGAAGGCCAAGGGAGGAGAACACAGTTTTTTCAGGCAATTAAGAGAAAAAGGAAGATGAAAGGGGTAATTGTTAATCTGATGGAGGAGGTCAGCATAGTAGAGGAGGACAAGCAGAAGACAGTTGTTCTTAGGAACTACTTCTGCTAAGTATTCACAATGAAGGATAACAAGCTTCTGCCGTAAAATGGCATAAAGACTGCCGTAAGGGTGATTTCAGAAATGGGACAGGTGGTAATTGCAGGAGAAAGGGCTAGAAATGGGCTTGCAAGCTTGAAAATATCCAATTCTCTAGGCCAGATAGGAGACAGCAGACAGTGCTCAGGAAAGTGTTATTAGAAATGACCAAACTGCTGAGAGGCTTATTCAATACCTCACTACAGTCGGGGTGGTTCCAAAGGATGGGAGTATAGTGGACATGTTGCTGCTACAGAAAGGAGGGCACAGGGAGCAACCTGGAAATTACAGACCTGTCAGTCTTATCTCCTTTGTAATTAAACTGAGGGAGGCACTAATCAAAGGGGACCTAGTGGACTACCTGGAGAGAAATGTTCCTCAGGTCAGTAAGCAGCATGAGTTCATGGAAAGGAGTTCTTGTCATATCAACCTGATAGTATTCTTTGAGGGGGTAACAAGGGCTGTGTCTAAGGGACAATCAGTAGAGTTGCTCTATTTTGACTTCAGCAAGGCATTTGACTAGGTGCGACACAGAAGGTTGTTGAAGACATTAAAGATTCTGGGAACAGCAAAGGACCAAGTTGAATAGGTGTGAAGTTGGTTAGGGGGAGACAGCAGACAGTAGTCAGAAACATGGTTAAATCGAGGGAAAGAAAAGTTGCAAGTGGGGTACCACAATGGTCAGTCATGGGACGAGTCTTTTTCAATATGTTCATCAGCATCATAGGAGAAGAAATACAGGGCAAGATGTGTCCCTTCACAGATAACACTAAACTCAGTGGCATGGTAGACAGTGAGAAGGGAGTAACAGAGTTTCAGAGGGACCTGTAAATGTTAAAGAGGTAGTCAAAGGTCTGGCAATTGAAATTCAATGCCAAAAAGTGACAGGTGATGCACTTGGGGAACAAGAGTCCAGGGAAGGAATACTGGATGGGAGGAGTTAATCAGGCCATTATTTCAGAGGAAAAGGACCTGGGGGTCTTTGTAAGCAACTCCCTAAACATATTAGCAAATGTAACAAGGCTTACAGCAAAACAACCAGATTGCTAGTGTGCATTGGCAGAAGTTTCAATAGCAGGAGGAAAGAGGTAATATTACTTCGCTATAGATCACTGTTGAGTCCCCATCTGGAGTACTGTGTCCAGTTCTGGAGGTCTTATCTGAGGAAAGACAGAGACAGACTGCAGGCAGTGCAATGTAGAGTATCCAAAATGATCCAGGGCCAACAAGACAGATCCTATGAGAATCAACTTAGGACACTGAACATGTACTCACCAAAGGCCAGAAGGGGGGGGGGACATGATAGACAGAGATGATGAAGTTTCTGAAAGGAATAAAGGTAAACTACAGGGAGCTATTTAACAGAAATGGTGGGTCAAAAACAAGGGGACATAAAAGTAAGCTGCGAGGGGGGATACAGGAGGGATGCACAAAAGTGTTACTTTACTGAGAGAGTGGTGAGCTGTAGAGTAGCCTACCAGTAGAAGTAGAGGGTACAAAAACCTCTAATGAGTTCAAGCATTGCTGGGACAGAGTAAAGGACTTAACAGCATTTTAGCAAAGTAGCAGTAAGGCAGGGGGTGAGGGGGTGAGCAAGGTGAAAACACCATCTGGACTATAGATCATGGGGTAAAGTAGAGTAAAACTGGACAGACTGGATGATCAATGGTCTTCTTCTGCCAACATTGTATATGTTTCTCTGTTTCCTTTCCCTAGAGGGTTTCTGGTAACATCACCACCAAGTGCAGCAATTCCTAGCTCTGGGGGACTTCTGTTAACAAAATTTTCCACTGTTGTGCCACCTAGCCTCAGAGGTGTAGCTTTATAGATGGACTTCTTACAGCATCAGTCAGAGCAGAAGATCATTGCCCTGGAGGAACTTCTTTGAACAACACCCAGTGCAGGGACTCATTGCCCCAGAGGTGCTTCATTTAACAGTGCCATATGGTGTGGAAGCATATAACTCTGGGAGGCACACACACAGTAGCTACAGTGCCACCAAGTGCTTCAGCTCTGAGCTCTGGAGAGACTTATGCTAACACTGAAATCCACAGGGGAGTCTCCTAGCACCAGGGAAGTTTCTTGTAACAACAGTACCAGGGTGGAAACTCATAGCCCAAGAAGGTTTTGTTTAACAACATTACCATAATCCACTTCCCCTTGCTTTGGACAGTGACACCATATCCTTAGCAGCCTGTGTGTACCTATCGAAAGCACAATTAAAACTCCCCAAAAATAACATTTTGTCAGATAATAGAAGCAGAGGAGACTTACATAAACACAGACATTCATCAAAACAACTAAAGGGCACAGAAACACTATGCTAACAGGAACTATTTTACCTGCTCTACAACACTGTACTGGAAGAACACTAAACATACTGATATCACTGTAAGTAAAATGAATGTACCACTTCTTCTCCAGCACAGGTGAATTCAGTGGCTGTCCTTACCTTTATTATGCATAGCTAAATGGAAAACATCAACATATAGAGCAAATTAAATTTAGGGTTCCTGCTTTCTGTTTCTCTGTGTTTTTCTAATCCCGCCACTGTTCCACATAGTGCCGGTTTACTTGACATGATAGCTGAATCCATTCAGTGCAGGTTTTTATTATTTTGCTTTAACAGTATTTTATTTTTTAATGTTGATTTCTTTTTTCGGGGGGGGGTAAATTTGGGTTTGTGGGACAGGAAGTAGCAGCCTGTTGTTTAGCTCTCTGAAGCTGGATTTGATTATCCTAAAAACAAGACATGAGAAATGAAGTGTCACTTCCCAAAAAAGCTAAACCTAAATCCAAACCTTAAAAGAGAGAAGAGAAGTCCTTATCTGGTGAGAATTTAGTAGCAATGTATTTATTTAGTTGTGAAGTTTGGACAATACCTTTGAGCTAGTGTATAGTAGCTCATTTACAAAGGTTCCTTGTCAAACAGTACTTTTCAGCACATTACACAATAGTACTTTGATTACATGATATGACATAACTTAGATTACATGACAATACAGAGGTCAGCACTCCATTACAATCAAGACAGCACATATGTGCTCTTGTCAGGGTAAGGTAAAGGCAAAGGTTCCAGAGCATCAAAGGATTACAGCAATTTCACATACAAAGGCAGCGCACTAGTGGCAATTGACATTTTTCTGTCTCAAGCAACTCACAGTCTAGAGTGGTTGAGCATCAAGATGACTCCGGCTTTCCAGGTTAGTTTAACCCCATCAATCACATTGTATCATCTGTTCACCCCAAACAGAAGCTGGAACCACGTCAATCCTTTGGTAATGCCTTTAAAATCTGATTTAACTGCAGAAGTTGCTGAGTTTAAAACAACGTATAGTAGCAAGAGCAACAAACTAGATATCCTAGTAAACTAGACTGACACTATGGAAAAGATGTTAAAACATGTAAAGAAGATGTTTTGAAGTTAAAAACAAATGAGGCTCAAACTGAAGCTAAGGTTTTGACAGCGAATGCCCTATCTACTGTGAGCATTCAAGACTGTGTAGCTTTATGTAGAAAACAGGAAACTTTTTCAAACTTGACCAGTTTCAAAGATCTATGCTTTGTTAGCCTCCCAACAGTCCTAAATTCTGACTTTGAATGTCTGAGAGACCTTTTAGCTAACAATTTTGTCCAGTCCCTATCAGAACCTACAGAAAATTACCATTTGTAGTAAGGACTTATCAGACTGCACTGAGCTGAAGGGGAAGAACAAAATCAAATATCATCTGTAGAAAGTGAACCTGAAAAGTTTCCACTGTGTTTTCCAAGTGGACAGACAAGTACATTCCTCAAATACAATCTTTTGAACACTTAATTTTGAATCAGATCAGGAAATGATTATGAAGATAGCCAGGATGCAAGGTGCTATTAATTATTAAAATGTAACATTTTGTATTATCCCAGATTTGTCTTTTGCTACACAGATGTGCCAGAAAAGTTTCCCTATAATGCGATCTGATGTAATCAAATCAGGAGGGTTTGTTTTCTATCCTCAAGCCAGCAAAATGCAAGGTCAAGTACAAAGGAGGTAAATATATTTTTTAAACAGACCAGCTGGTCAGTTTTATAAGGGAAAATCAAGATCAAGTCAATCCCATTGTGACCCTGTAGTATGTGAAGAAACAATTTTGACTGAGCCCCTAATAAATATGAATCCAGAGCTACCTATCAAAAGTTATGAACGTATACTGTATGTTGATTAATGATGAATACTGACTGTTTCAGACAATTGTAGATTGCATTTTTCCTTTTTGCAAATGAACAGCAGATAAATAGTTTACTCTTTGATACAGTACAGATAGTATAGTAAAATTACACATATACCCATCATTCAAATCATCATGCAAAGTATGTGCAGCTCTTCTGTGTTCAGCTTTTGAAGAGTGTGTGAGAGGCCATTTGGCACCATACACTCTTGTTTAAAGTAGAACCGATTCAAATTATTTAATGAGGCCTTGCATACACTTCCCTGGATGCTTTACATGGTGGGGATATGTGTAACTTTGCATTTCTTTGAAACCTGACTTTGCCAATGCCCTCTCCAGATAACCCTTGCCTCAGTGCTTTATACTAAAGTTCTTTGACTTTTGCATTAACTTCCTATTTTGGGTTCACTGTGACCCAAATCTGTAAGACCAAAATATGACAGGTTCATCCTTTGCCTGGTCTGTTTCAGATCAGGCACAGTAATAAGTCATTTGTAGAATGAAATGTGTGCCTGTGTCTTCTGTTTTCCACTTTTGCAGTGTGTGTGAAGCAGTTTAGCACCATATATTCTTGCTTAAAGCAAAACCTGTCTAAAGTCATTCTTGGTGATTTGCATTCCAGGTAACCCTTGACTCAATGATTTGTGCTGAGATTCTATGGCTTTACTGTAGATACAGTACAGCGCAGATAGTTAATGAATTGTGATTAATGATTTGTATATTATGGGAAAATATGTTTAAAGTACTATTTGGTTTGAGTCTTCAATATATATATCAGTTATTGATACTTGATTTGTCAAATACTTTTTGCATATTTTTGGAAAACTACTCCAATACTTTTTATGATTATTTTTTTCATCATCATCCAACTGATGAAGTGGGGCATGCACATGCTGCAAGATACATATTCATATAGAAGCATCTTAACATTGTTATTGCACATTCTGTCTTTTTCTACCATATAGGTTTTGTTCTCCAGTTCCCCTCAGACTGTCCTTCTTTCTTGCAAATATTTATAAATTTCAAATAATTAAAGAAATATAGTAGGAGCTGTTCTCTGAGATAATAAGCCCTGGTGGAAGCACAAACACTAAATGTGGAGTACCTTTTCTAAACTTTTTAAGAATATGGTTCCTGAGGCTCTTTAACTGTGGTGGAAGCATTGTAATTCAGGGTGAAAAACTGCCTCCATATGCAATATATTCCCTTTCAAAATTTTAATTTATAATGAATGTGCTGTTAATGTGGAGCCTCAGTATCTATTATAATGCATTAGAAAATGTATTGTCCACTCAATAATTGGTAAGTTCTTCTGTACTGTACATTTTTAAAGCAATAAACACATATTGTTAAAAAGTTTTGATTTTTTTTTCTTTCAAAACAGGTAACAATGATGAAGAAATTGGAGGAGAAGGAGAAATAGCAGTAGAAGAAGGAAATACGGTGGACACCACATCACATTGTGACTTGGTGCTATGAAGTTGTGAGGTTACAGTGATATTTGGCAATAATGAGATGGTGATGGTCGAGGAAGGCCATGCTCTACCACTGCAAGGATGTTGAGATGATGGTATGAAAAAGATCAAGTTTACCAAAGACATTTATGGTTCTGCAGCCTAACGAAAATGAAAACCCAGTCACACGTGACATCACCCAATAGACCATGTCAATGTATTTTAAAGGTTTGGACTTCCAGAAGAGTTAATTTCTAATAATTACACATTTCACTTCCAGGGTTTTCAGACATTTTTTGCCACAAAATGTGTTTGAGCATATTAAAGCACACATGTACAATCCTGCAGCTAATGATACTTCTGAGAGATTCATTACACATTTTAAATTGGTTTCAGACAAGACCCACATGTTTTTGACATTGCACCACTTTAGAGCAACCTTCATATTGAGTTACATCAGGAAAAACTACAAATACTGCATGCTGCAGATGATACTTTTTATTAGGCTAGCAAAATTGTTTTCTTTCAACTAGCCTTTGATGGTTATGCTCTCATCATATCGTTGAACCTCTCAGCATTAAATGTGCAGCAATGACCTTCAAAACTTGGAACAAATGTCCTGAATACATAGCACATTTTTGGTTTAAAGAATAATAAGTTTAAGAATAGTGGGCATGAAGGGCTGGATTTTCAGCTGAGTAGCGAGGACTTGAGGCATAATCATCCCCCATCCTCAACACTTGCACTAAGATCTTAGACCACATAAAAGGTGGTAGTGTGTGCATCTGCCATAAGTTGTGGCAAAACAGGGCATTCTGATGCCTATGTCACTATTTATTGTATGCATCATTATTTCAGTTTATAAAATGGGGTCTGGTCAGTGCTAGCTTCTCAATGATCAGGAAACAATCACATGGAACTTTATTAACCTAGCACATACCTCTGCTTCCTTGCCATGGTTAGAGGTGTGCAAAGTCATAAAAATTCACTTTGTGGAATATTCCGTGGAGCAGCATAACCTCACAAAATGCTCCACAGTGCGAAGTCCACATTTCACTGAGTTTGGCTGCCTTGCAGGCATAGCAAACTTTGTAACTCCTTAGGCAAAAGTGGGCAAAGTGTGGAATTTCATGGGGGGAATTCCACGCTTCACACCCAAAAACTTCCTTAAGTTGTAAATCCCTGGTGTCTAGTGGGTCCTCCAGCTGCTGATCACTCACCACAATCAACCCCTGATGTCTAGTGACCCTGCCTGCCGCTGATTGCCATCTGACTCCCTCCCAAGTCCTGACCCGAGTCCATCCACAAATTAATATTAAATTAAAAAAAAGTCATTTAATCCCTGGCATCTAGTGAATTGTGGGATGCCATACAAGAACCTCCCTGTCCAGTAAATGACTAGGGCATCCTCAGGGACTGTACCATGTACTGGTAGTCTGCAACATTACCTGGACACCCACTGGTACAGCAATTGGGATGAGTAGAAAGGACCACAATATACACCTCATCCAAAGGATGATGCACCCCAATATTTCAACATCTCTCTAATACTGCATCTGGGTGCAAGCATTTAAGGTATGAGCCAAAGTCCCAGTGTGGGACTAGAACACAAGACCTTTTGATCGAGAGCTGCATGTGCTAACAACTGAGTCATACTTACATGCTGAAAGGAACAGTGTCAGTGGCTCAGTAGGTAGCACACTCGCCTCTGAGGCCAGGAGATCAGAGGGCTGTGGGTTCAGTTCCCACATCTGGCACTTGGGTTAATATCACAGTACTGACACTGTAGTGCAGCATGAGAGGGGTGCTGTACTTCTGAGGTGCCTTCTTTTGGATGAGACGTTAAAACTGAGGTCCCATCTGCCTGGACTGGTGGTAGTTCAGGTGGATGTTAAAAATCACATGGCACTTATCGAAAAGAGTAGGGGAATTTTGTGGGGAAAAAGGGAAGTAAGATACAAAACAGCAAATACAGCATATACAAGAAAGTATTATAAAATAGAGACCTAACCAGGTAAAACAAAAATAATGCAGTAGATCAAACACAGTGCCTAACTACATAAATCAAGGAATCATACCACCAGAATGGAGCTTATCGTAGAACAACATCACATGCTTGCCAAAAACAATGTAACTGATGAGGCGAAAGCATTTTAAATCTGCTTCATAGACCTGCTGAAGTGCTCCAGTAATTAATAATAACAAGGCATCATATGGATCATAGTGCTGCTGCAGTACCCACTTGCACCGAGACTGCCAGAGGTAATATTTCAAAATAACAAATAAAACTTGCAAAGTAGAAATGGAAAAAGTCTGCCAGTGTGAAGTTCCCTGAACATAAATCAGGTCCTGATAAGTAAGAACTCCAAACTGCGGCAATTTCCAACAATCAGCTAGAAAATGCCAAATCTGTTGGGCATAAATACAGTTAAAAAATAAGTGTTCTTGAGTTTCCAAAAGTTGGAAACAAGAAGGTCTTAAACAATACCGTTCTTGAACAGCTTTATGTCGATTATTGTTTTTAACATTGAGTTTACCATGTAATGTCAATCACACCAAATCCCAAACAAAAGCTGGCAATCTCGGGTTTAACAATTGCAAGAACATAGCCTGACTATCTTGCTCCGTACAATAGGGTAATCTAAGAGGTTCCAAACACTGAACTTGAACAATGGCATCATAAACTGCCTTCCTTATATTTAACGTCAGTAGACTAAAGTCAACTTTCCAAAGATTAAGTTGTTGAAACATCTCCTTAATAACTTGAGGAACTATTTCTAATCTAGAAAACATTCTAGTGTTTTTATGTTCCCATGCCCTCAAACTGGGCATAAGCCATTCCATTAATAAAGTAATCCAGGTCTTACAGTTGGGTTGATTAAGCTCGAAAACATTGAAATACAGAAACATACTAAAGTAAAAAGCAATGGGATTGAGCATATCCAAACCTCCCTGCTTTATAGTCCGATAAGTAACATGCCTCTTGACAGGATTTAATCTGCTACCCCATAAGGCCCTAAAAAACAAACTATACAATTTAGTATACAAAATCTTCAGTGGGAGATAAATATAACTAACATAAAGAAAAAGGGAACAATCAAAATCTTTAACAACAAAATATGTTTACGTTTAGACAAAGGCCCATGAACCCAACGGGTCAGTGACCCATCTGCAATTGCTAATTTCTGCTCCCAGTTTGCAACTGCCGGAGTGTCAGAACCAAACTGCAGCCCCAAAATAGTAACCAGTTCCATAAATACTGAAATACCTGCATATTGAACTAGTCTAGGAGCATCTGAGGGAAAATGATAACCAGAGCATTTTTCCATAATAATACTGGAGCCAGAGGCATTAGAAAAATCAACAAGCTGTTTCGAAATAACAGTTTCATTTGTACATTCATTCACCAAAAGAACTAAATCACCTGCATATGCAAGTATTTTCAAAGGAGGAAAGGTATGAGCTAAGGATATTCCCACTATCTGAGAATCATTAAGAATACAATGTAAAAGGGGATCTATGCTAAAGACATACAACAATGGACTTAATGGGCAGCCCTGTTTTACACCCCGTCGGAGACCTATCCTATCCCCTTTCCAGCCATTAACTTTTGGTACTACAGTAGCATTACAATAACGTTTCTGAAGCCAAGAAATAAATTCAACAGGTATCCCATAGTGACCTAATACTAAAAATAAATATTCCTGGGAAATGGAATCAAAGGCCTTATGTTGATCTAGGCTAAGCACCAAACCAGAGATGCACTGCTTCTGACCTCTATAAAACAATTTCCGGAGCAATATCAAATTGTTATGTACACTACGATGAGGAACACTACAGCCTTGTACAGAACTAATAAGAGTACGAGCACATTGTGACAACCTAAGGGACAAAATCTTACTCAAAAACTTAATATCAGAGTTCAACAGACAGATAGGCCTCCAGTTGAGTAGTGACCTTTTATCACCTTTTTTATATAACAGAACCAAATCTGCTTCTACCAACCATTCAGGTATGATAGGGGAACATAAAAGAACATTAAAGAGATCATATAATACTGGAGCCAAAAGATCACAAAAAGTCTGGAAAAACTCCGCTGGAAGCCCATCAGGTCCAGGAGAACAGCTGGTTTTAGCAGATTTAATAACATCTCAAACTTCATCTATAGTAACAGGAGCTACTAGCCACTGTATCAGGTCTGGCAGAAGGGCTTGGGGTGCTATTCATGCAACATAGGAATGCAGAAAACCCATGTGTGGAAGAAGTCCAAAAGTATCCTTAACATAAGTAGAAACAAGATGCAAAATAGAGGCCTTATCACGACACACAGTTCCATCAGCATCCCTTAATTCCTCCATACATTTTGTGTGACAGATAACCTTATGATCTTTAAAAGGGCTAAACGTCTGTTTCGCACCCACTGTACCAAACCGTAATTCATGCTTAAGGGTTTTCATTCTATCATATTGAAGATTGCTGAAGCTGGGAGCTAAAGTCCTGACCAGTAGAATCAGCAAGAGAAATCAGTCTATGGTAATGTTTCCTACACTGTAAATAACGGAAATAATCAGTTCTATGGTGCAACCCCACAGTTTTTGGAAAAAAAGTTTTCAATTCTAACTTGGTATCCCTCCACCAATCAACCAAAGAATCATACATACAAGACACAGAAAGTCGAGCAGCCCAAAAAGATTTGCAAGCATCAATAAGACGTGCTTGCTGCAATAAAGAAACATTTAACTTCCAGGATGTCTTCTCAAAAGAGAGACTCTCACCCCACTGGCATTCCAAATACATAGCCGAATGGTCAGTGAAGGCTAAATCAATAATACCAGAACGAGTAACATGTACCGAGTTAGAAACCCAAATATAGTCAATCCGAGTACATAACAGGCCTTTACAAAAAGTAAAGCCACCAGTAGCATGAAACATGCAGGAAGAATCCATTAAGTTGGCAGTAGTAACAACATCTTTGAAGGCATTAGAGTCACAGAACATTTTATCCGTCTGCAGACCCTGTCACTCTTTCGAATACCACAATTGAAATCCCCCCCCCCCAAATGACCATCCGAACCATGCAAAGAAAAGGCTGGACCTTCCTAAAAAGGGCCACTCTAGAGGCCTTATTCTGAGGTACATAAATATTAATAATACGTAATCTCCAAGTCTTATAAGGGACGTCCAAAATCATAGCCCTACCAGGGTCCAAATCAATCAGATGAGAAACTTTTAAATCAGGATTGGTAAACAAGATACCCAAACCATCACATTTATCAAGTCCTAACGACCAAAATGTGGTCCCCAAAGTCCAAATAGAGGAACATTGTGCTATCTCCTTAAACGTTTTGATTCTAGTATCTTGCAAAAGAAGCAAATCAGAGCGAAAATGTTGCAATTCGGAGAAGATTAAATCCCTCCGCAAGCCACTCTTCATACTATTAACATTCAAAGAGAAGATACAAAAAGCACTCATAAAGAAAAGGAAAAACCACAGATGAAAAAGCTGTACAAATTGTATCGATGTTGTGAGTGAGTCTTCCATTTGAGCCTTCCAGAGCCACCATCTTCCAGGCCAGAAGAAGCACCTACAGAAGAGGCCACGGAAGAGGAATCTGAGGCCAAGTCCTCATCATCCTCCTCGGTGCCCCCAGACTGCCATTGTCATCTCAACACATCAAATTTATTAGACTGTAAAAGTTTTTACTTTGTCCCAACTTTCCGTTCCTTCCCTCTAGGACCCGGAATCCCACTCTTCTCTTGCTGTCTTTTCTTATAAGAAACAGTGTGAAAGGGTTGATCCATGTCCAATACTTGGGGGGCATAACAGTAGCATCCGAATCAGGAGTTGCAGAAGTAAGGGGGAATCAGAGGGTCTGGCTCTACCTCCTAAGTATATCCCAGGTGGGGAACTGGGGTCCTGGAGAGTTATAGATGGAGATTCCTGAGGACCCACCCAGTCAGAGACGACCGCCACCATTGGGGCCTCAGAAGGCAATATCACTGCCGCATCGGACGTAATGTTGGAAACAATAGCAAGATGACAGTCTGACGGTAAACCAGACTCTGTCTGAAGAACAGACCCAGGAGTCAGGGGCTCAGGAACAGGTAAAAGATCCCGCATCCGCCTCTCAGAGGCCTTGGCACAGCTCTTTTTCTGGGCCTGCGTAATAAGGTATTCATGAGAGTGGACATCCACAGAATTATGGAAGGCCCAGGGACACTTAACATAAGATTGACCCCTTTCATCACAAAGATTGCAGCAAAATAAATTTAAACAGGTGGCAGCTAAATTACCTGTCTCCAAACAATGAGTACATTTCAGAGAATCACAAGCATTACTAAGATGCAATCTGGATCCACACCTATGACAGGATTTAGGTTGTCCTGGATAAAACAGAGAATCTCTATCCCTCCCCAGAAAAAAACAGCTAGGCAGATGAGAAACACCAGAGTTAGTCATAAGTAATTTACACTTAATTTTCCAACCACCGGTCCAGAATTGTTCAGAGTCCATAATGGGAACTGGGTGCTCCAAAACTTCACAACGTTTTTTCAACCAAAACAAAATATCAGCTAATTCCACCACTTCATTCCGAAACAAAACAGTAATAGTACGCACAGCAGGTTTTGTAAGCAGAATAGCCAAAAAAGGAGTCCAAAGAGGAGTGTCCTTAAGGGAATTGTATTTTACCCAGAATCGAGCTAAGGCTTCCATAGTCTTGAAGCTACTGTCATAATTATGACCATCAGTATGGATTAAAGCAAAAACCTCTGAAGCATAAAATTTTAATGAGTCCTTCAAAAGACACCTTCCAATATATACCCTGTCTGGGGAGTCCACTAAACCACCCTTATAAAGCAGTCAGATAGCATCGCAGTGGGTAGCAGGTTCCTTAAACGCTGGCTTAAAAAATCAGCCATTCGGAATGCAGGAGCAGATACCTTGGCTCCAAAGGGAGTGTGTAAAGGAGCAGACCCCACACCTGTAACTGGCAAGCCCCCTACCCAGGAAACAGCCGGCCGCTCATGGCCCAGGGAAACACCAGGAACAGGAGCAGGCTCCAAAGCAGACTCAGACGTAATCCCAGAAACAGTCCCAGAAACAGAAACTGGAGTTGAAATCACCTGGAGCAAAGGAAGTTTGCTTATTTCCCCACATGCTGCAGCCAATGAAGGGTGCTGTAAAAGTACTGGGGTTGCTGAGAAGGAACCAGCGTCCTGTAAAACCTGCCCAGTATCTGTGATCACTAAAGAAGCATAATCCTGCACAGCGGTATCTGCGGGATCAGGGGACCAACCACCCTCGGTGGGGATCCAACCCGCAGCCCATAATGCAGGTGCAGTGTCCATAATATTAGTGACTTGACCAGCCCAAGAAGAAAGACCCCCTTTGCTAAGCATGCCCAAATGTTTCCCCGCTTTCCCCTGTAGAGCCATACCTGTCCTGGGGGCTCCAATGATGAACACAGCTGAATTATGGTGTACTGCTCCCGTAGTCATCGGCAAAGGCAATGCGAATGCAGCAGTCGCACATCAGGGTCCTACTGCCATAGCAATGCCGACACTATCCTGTGTCGGAAGCGGAACATCAAAGGCAAAGAACCATCAGAATCCAAAAAGCAGGCAGAATCCAAAATAGCAGACGTCTTCTCACCAGCCGAAACAGCAGGACCTGGTGTAGCATGAAGCATAGCAGAGTCAGGAAACAAAGTAGATGGACCTTCCAGTGCCGATAAAACAGGCGAGTAAGATAACGAAGCATCAACTTGGGTCTCTAGCAAAGGCGAGGTTGGGGAGGAGACCCGCTCCCCTACTTCCCGCATGTCTTCTTCCAACTACATCCCAGGGTGAAATGGTCAGCAAGCTAACTGACAGCAACTCCCCCTACCAGCGAGTAGGGGAATTTCCCCGGTGTCCTGGACAAATTTCCCTCATTCACTAAAAATACCACCAACAGCTTAATCTGGTTCAAGGTCAGTTGGCATTCATCTGTATCCCCCTCCCCTGGGTAGTGCCTGAAAATAGGCAGGATTTGTCTAGTGCACTTACCCGGTCAACAAAAAATAAATAAACAAAATATAAAAGGAGTTGGGTTTTATATAGGCAGTTTCATACACATTGTATCCCAAAGCACTTTGCAAGCTATAAACTGATACAGCAGCCATTAGGAACAAAGTGAGGTTAAAGAGGCCCTGACTCCATGGGACAACTTTAGAAAAATGTAATATTTAAACATAATCCATTTTGTATTTCATGTTCGTAAGGCTCCAAGTTGTATTAAGGGCACAACAAGCTTCTTTTCTAAAATTAAGGGTCTAGAATGAAGCAAAGATTACTGTTGGCTCACAACTGAATACTGTGTCCCTTTATACCAGCATTAATCATATGCAAGGTATTAGAGCTGCTGAGGAAGCCCTCCTTACATATGGTGGTTTAGTGAATGCCCCACACATTTTTATTTTGTCCCTATTATCTTTTGTTTTACACCACAATTACTTTCAATTTGATAAAAAGTATTAGTTACAGAAAGAAACAATGACTATCCTAATCACTCTCAATGATGCTGGGTTAGGAAGTGGGGTTGTTGTTGCTTCTTGCCTGCCATGTAGACAATGTTTCCCAGCAGGAAAATAAAACAATACACAGAAAGGCAGACAAGAAGGGAAGAGATAACATCACTGCTGAACGATTCCATTCTCATCTTCCCCAGGAGCAAGGATTTGGGAGGAATCTCTGAGAGAGCTTGAAGTTTGATTTCATGCAAGCATGTGGTTTGATTCAGGGCACATATATAGGATACTGCCAGATAACAGATCAGGAAGGAAAAGTCAAAGGAAGGGGAGTGTTGTTTGCAGCTGCTGTTTTGGGTAAACCGCACAATTTAAAACTCCAGGATCTTACTTTCTGAAGAAGATTCAAGATTAATGTATTGATGTTTGCAGTTTCAGAGCACCATCCCTCCCACTAGGTGGAGGAAAACGTGAAAAGAAGCAAACAAGGTTGCAAATTTTAAAGAACTTCTTTTTATTTGTAGAAAAAAGAAACTTTTGCTGTTTCCTTCACCAACTCGCCCCTCCCCCAATCCAGGATCAGAGCTTGAAAGCAGCTCAACCATGACTGCAAACTTTTGAGCTGTAGCAGCTGGAAGCTTGGAAAGTTGGGAGGTACTCTGAGCGGCTTGGTGCCAGGGATTTTGGGGGGTATACAAGAGCTCTGCACCATCTCATGCCCACCAGATTTGTTACAGCTCCTCTTGCTTGCTCTTGCCCTGGGTGGGGAGCAGCCCACACGGGTGTCCAGGGACTACTGTTTGCCAACTCTCCCTCCATGTATCTGCTCATAGGCCATGAAGCCACAGCCACCATGCCTCAGCTCAGCAGCGGTGGCAGGGATGACCTGGGTGCCAACAATGAGATGATCACCTTCAAGGACAAAGGCAAACAATAGAAGAGGGCGGAGAATGCTGGGGCCACTGAGCAGGACCTGGATAATGTCAAGTCAGCCCTGGTGAATGAGTTGGAGAACAACTGCAGCTTGTACGACTCCGAGGTGAGGGAAAGCACCCTAACTTTAACATTTTGTAATGTTTCCTGCTATTAGAAGCAGCTGGTCTGACTCAGAGGAGAGGAAAGTGGGGATACAAACTTATGATGATGTGATGGATTATTGTGAGAACAACCGCAGGTCTGACTGGAGAGGGAAGGAGGGGAAGAAACACCAGGAAGGGGATAGATGAGGGGGGCAGGGTTGTGATAGGTGGAGAGAATCTTTTTTTTTCTTAATTAAGGAAAAAATGCAGAGTCCCTACTCTGTGATCATTAAAGGACTACAGGCTCAACCCACTGCAGCCCTAAAAAGCACCTAATGCAAATACAAAACATTGTTCAAAACTATGATTCAGTGATACAGTATGATACAGCTGTGCTGAGTGTCAGTTTATTTTCTTGTCTAGTCATGTAGTGGCACCATCAATGATACCCTAAGTAATGACCAGACTTAATAATTGGAAACACATAGCAATTAAGCAACAGCACCGATGGAACTGTCCATTCTTGCCAGTTTGTGTTAAAAGGTGCTGACTGGAATGGCTTGTCAAGAAGCAACCTGACACTGAGCACTACTGTACAGCAACAGTAAACCACCAGTAAAGCATCTATAAAGATTGCTCTGAAATCCTGCAAAACATCTACCTACTGTACCTATCTGACATTCCGAAAAAAAAAAGCAAATGAATAAATCAATAAAACATAAGGCGGTCTCCAAATGTCTGCTTTCACCACATCATCAACTACACTGCATTGCACCATGGCTAGATCACATGACATCTAATCAACAACCTAAATGTTCAGGTCAGACTCAGATCACATGGAAAGTACATGACACACAATTAGGGTTTCAGCTTAGCTTCAAAGATCACATGGGAAGTACAGGACATTAAAACTCACAAATGCCTATTTAAAGCAGCAGGATCAAGAAACCATATCTCACTTCCTGCATTGCAGCCACACCCAACTAGTGAATCAGTCCAGTTGCAAGTTGCAACCTAATATCTGCTACATATCAAAATTATGCTAATGGACTAAAACTGCCCATTCAAAGATGCATCATCAAATTACAACACTGATAAACAACTAACATTATTAAACATTTTATAGGTAGAATAAGGTAATTCCATTGGATAGGGGAGGGATGATTTTTGTCAATGTAACTCCTGGTAGCTATAGTCACTCATCCTTTGGAATCAGGACTCCAGTTTACCAGTCAATACATTAACACAGCGTAATCTCAATTTTAAGTACAACTGCTTTGCGGAAAACTGACTTCCCAGAGTCTCTGGGGTGATGGAGGGATGGGGTGTGGAAGGGTGCTACACAAGAGATTAACACAGTAAATTCTACTGATGTCCCCAAAAAATTTTTGCAGGTCACTGTTGTTAAGGCTCATCCCTCTCTCTTCAGTCATCCAAACTATACATCCAGCCTTTGCTAGAAATCAGCCCTGACTCTTGAGTCCCAAAGGTATCAACTAACCAATAATATAAAGGGAAACTCCCCATAGCAGGGATGTTATTGTACTTAACTTGCTATCCTATAGGTCACCATTAGATGGCAGTTTTGCATTTGATGGTCAATTACAGCTTTCGCAGATGGCACTACTTCACAAAGACTACCTTTTCTCATATGCAACTGATTTCTGCCAAAAGAAATATTTTAAAATATTTTAGAGCAACCCAATTGCATAGACAAACCATATAAATATCTGTCCATTATCTTTTAAATATGTCAGTGAGAACTTGCTTAGTATGATGGCTGAGTCTGTGTATTCTGAACAGCTTGGGCCTCAGGGAAGCACAGATATATTCTCTCACCTCGTCTGCTCAGTTCCACAGCAGAGGAACACCCTGCAAATAAATTGGCTTGTCACAATCTATAAAGGCTGCTCAATGTATGACTGCACTATCTCTGCTTTGAACCAAAGAGTAAGGGAGAAATGGACAGATACTCAGCAGAAAGCCATGGGATCAAAGGGTAAAGGTGTTTATTACTGACAAAACAGTGATGGTTTCAGTAAATGGGGAAACCCTAACTTCCATAGGTCTTGTGTGCCACCCTGTTTAACAGGACAACAGGCAGAGAGAAATAAAATGACCATTACAAACTTTCAGAGGATGGAAAGAAAAACCTGTGAGTTTCAGAAACATTTCAGAATGGCATATGTGCAGACATGTGTCTCTAAGATTGCTTTTAGCAGAAATTACCCCTGGTTTCATACACCTGTGACTCAGCAGCATTAGCACTGACTATAGTCTCATTTACAGAAACTGCCACAACTTTTTCAGATGGAACATTTACCACTTCCCCTCAGGCGCAAAATAGGATGTCATTAAAGGCATGACAAAAAAAATGACAGCCACCTTAAATATTGAATTACTAGTCTGGGTTTGCTACACAGAAAGGGTATGTGAACACCTCCCCAGTTTGGAGGCCATTGGGTTCCTAGCCAGCTTCTTGAAATCCGCTCAGCTAGATGTATGAATATTCTATAAACTTAGGGGAAATCTACACTCACTTTGCCCCAAATATTCAAATGTACAGGCCAGGAATAAATGTATTAGCACTACGCTAATTGGACATAGTGCAGTTGACAGGCTGATAGTTCAGCTGAGGCTATGATCCAAGAGATTTGTAGTGAGTTACTAGTGGTTAGTGCAATCAGGCCAAATATACCACTGCGCCAAAGTAAATGATGGAAACCTCTTGTATGTAGGGCACAAAAGATTTTGGAAGTACAATGAGGATGTTTGTGCAGTGCTAGCTACCAGTTACACAGTCCTACTTTTAATACCATGCACAGTGGTATGCACCCCGGGATCATTGGTACCATGTTTAAAACCAGAAATCTTTCCTACTCTATCCCAAGCCCTGTTGGCATAATGATATAATTCCCTGGTATCAAGTATTGCCCTCCACCTTTCCCTAATCCCTGCTGTCATAATGACAGAATTCTCTGATTTTCAAGTGGTCTCTGCAACCTCCCAGTAGCCTCATGCCCCCCCCCAGTGAAAACACAACCCCATCTACACAACGCTGAGACAATGGCCAGCACTTACCCTTCTTTCGTTTTCCTGGTCATCCACTGTCTGCCACACACAAGACCTGTACTCACATACACACTGCACATTATACTTGTAATTATATCCCAGACAAACAGAAAGCTTTCTCCTCCAAACTTGGGTAGAGCTTTTGCACCCCCAGCCTGCCCCATGGACACAGTAGTGGTGACTTGTATTTCTGACCCAAAATGACTATTCAGTGAGCAAGTGCTAAACACACATTTTGGATGGGAGTTATGAGTTACTACTAATGTAGTTGTGGGGTAGTCAGACAACTTTCACCCAAATTTGATGTAAAAAAACTTTCAGTTTGGACAAGTTATGATTAAAAGTATAATTGTTTGGGACAAAATCTAAGTCTGCATTCATGCATGGTACAACTTTTTGTGAATTTAGCTGTATTTCCAAGCACAACTCCTATAATAATACTTTGTTCATTTCAAACATATTGAGCTGGTACAAGTTCATTTCCAGCTGTGTTCTGGGGTAGGGAAGAACAGTAACAATACAACAAGGTGCAATAGGTTAACAAAATTCATACAGTAGTTAATATCAATACATGGCTTGTATGCTGCAGATGGTGTATGGTCAGGGAGATGGGCAGAATGTAATGGCTTGCTGCTGTTTCAGGGATGCATGGGGGTTGATATGGGGGGCAGGAGGCAACTAAGAGTTGAGTAGGACCACTGGGCACAAGGGGATGGTGCCTTTATGGAAACAGGGATTGGGGGGGTGGTACCAATGGGCACCAGGGAATCTGTCACTATCCCTAACGGGATCAGGTGTGGAAGGCAGCCAGTTTCTATTTGTCAGGAGTGTGTAGGGCTGTTGGTCAGGTTGCAGCATGCCTAAGTGCTATTCACAGTACATAGGTGTGGAACAAGTTGTTTAATGGCTCTATGATGGCATGCAAATGTGTTGAGACCTGCACCAATTATGTGGTCATTAACATTTTACTTTGTAAATATGACCACATGGAGCACAGGTGCTCTCCCATCTTGGCTGGGCTATTGATCTTACACAGCCTTTTTCAGCATGCTTGCCATATCAATCTGTCTCTGTTTTGCACATTGGCACCTGTTGCTGTTGTGCACTATGACTGTTATATTGGAACAGCAATTGTCCACTTGGTATGTGCACAGTTTCTGTTCCATCATAGCAGTATTAGGACACTGTGCTAATCTGCACATAGAATAGGCACTTTGTGTGGCACAAAAGTAGTGCTTTAACTATCTGGCCCTTTAGAAGAAATTGTAAACAGGTGCTCTGATCACCAGCACAAAAAATCACAATTATCACCTGCAGAAAGCAGTTACACCATATCGCTACCCTACCAAAAAGTATTAATTTGTATTTATTTTAAAGTTGGTAAATAGGAAAGGCACACTGGGCCATGGCTCATTTCTAGGTGTGACCTGAGAGAAAGGGAAGGGGAGAACAACGGTTACAAAGAAATACAAACCAGGCTGATAATGAAGTTACAAGAACAGTGATATATGTGTACAATATCAAGCTATTCTGTTCATTCTTACTAAGATTATACTGTGTTCATTAAAACTGGATCTTTATACTTAAACAGCATTGGATGTTAAGCAATCCATATCGCAGGTAATGTACAGTATTCTGCAAATGTTGAAACAATCTGTCTGTAGTTGTAAAGCTACATATATAATTGTAACACAAAATGACAGTTTATTTGTTGAGGGAGGTAGGGCATAAGTCAGTTTCACTGGGAACAGCCAAGGTAAAATCTAAAATATTTTACAGAAACAGTTCACAGGATATTAGATATTAGCATAGGCAAATTGATCTCGGTATATCGTAAAAAGCTAGCAATCATACTAGGGTCCCCACATTTGGATGAGGTAAAAAACGGATGCTTAACCACACTCCAAACTCCACCTCTGGCTCCACCCCCTTTTTATGACTGGCGAGTATATCGCTGCTCCTCCAAAGTCATTTGTAATGTTGGAATAGACATTACTAGTGATAGGAAGTCATTTTTATACTGTTAGTTATTTGATTTCTTTATTCAGTTATTTTTATTCTTTGACAACCAGGTCAACTCCCATAGGGTCCATAGCCCATTTTACAGGAGTGACCCAGGAGCACAGGGAGGTTAAGTGACCTGCTCAGGGTCACACAGTATGCAAGTGGAGGCTGTAGGAATCCAACTCAGGTCTGCTGGATGTGCAAAGCTCATTCACAGCTTATTGCTCAAGCCTCTGTTAAATACTCTCTCATTTTACTTTCCATGTCAGTCATGTATTCTGATATGCTTTGACCAATGTTTGATAACTTAATTATTGGTGCTTGTAGTACCCTTAATACTCCATTGTGTTCCCCTTTACCTCAGCAGCTACTGCTGTTTCTTTTCATATTTCTAAGACATTCCACAATTTTAGACACACCATTCCATGCTGTTTATCTGAATGACCTGTAAAAGTGTAGATAATATCATGGAATGTTCAGGTAATACAAAAAATGAGAGCAGATGTAGTGATAAAGGCAATAAAAGTTAAATTATTAATTTAACAAAAATGGGTCTGAAACATACCAGAATATAGGACAAACAAAAGGCGCTTTTACACACAGGTTTTTAAAATGAAATAAGCGTTACCTGTGGCGTCGTTGTACTCTGTTGGGTTTTTAGGATTCCTTCTACACTCTGCGAGTTTTCCGGCAGCTCCCACCTCCATTTGTGTTTTGGCTGATCTATTGCTGTTTGTGTACCACTTTGGAATGGTTGTTTTACACAGCCCAGCGAAACAGAACACAATGGTGCAAACCGTGAAAAGCAGAGGTTGCGGTTTGGACGAACATTCTCCTATGGAACGAAACAGATGCACTTTCCACACAAGGGATGTAACGGAATACTGTTTCTGTAACAGTTATTTTGTTACATAAATCTGTGTGTAAAAGCACCTAAAAAGAAACACATGAGAGCACATAAAGGAGTAAAAGCTGTTTCCTGTCATAGCAGTGAACGACTATATTTAAAATTCAGAGTGGAAAAGATTGGGTTAATTTACTGCTAATGATCTTAATGGCTATACTTTACACCTTCCAGACAGACTGGTTTACAGGCAAAGGCAGGTCTGATTGACATCAGAACTTCTTTGAAACCTGGGCATGCAATGCTGTCAAAACAGTGATCTGACGTAGTGCCCGGTTCTTTCCTTGTATACTGGTAACCTCTGGTTTGTCTTCCCCACTGATGTCTGCCCCTGCCACTG
The DNA here is from genome assembly GCA_016271365.2 of Neoceratodus forsteri. Classification (NCBI taxonomy): domain Eukaryota; kingdom Metazoa; phylum Chordata; order Ceratodontiformes; family Ceratodontidae; genus Neoceratodus; species Neoceratodus forsteri. The sequence continues at coordinate 627,740,002 of CM057452.1, read as the reverse complement.
TACCCTGTCCTTCCTAAAAAATGGTCTCCCCTCCCTCCTCTAGTAGCTTCTGTATCTGTGTCACTACTCAATGTGTAAATATTGCCATCTGAATCTGGATTATACACATATAACATTCTGTTCTTCATCCCCTTATTCTTAAACCGTGAAGAAACCTTTCTATCCCGATAATCATTTAAATCTCATTTAAATTTGGTAATTTTGATTGACCTAATCTCATTTTCAAATTCATTAATTTGTTTATTTACTTTATCTAAGAAAATAGTTAGTTCTTCTATCGAAAACTGTAATAGTAAAGCAGTAAACCTAAGGAAAAGTTACATAGAAACATAAAATTTGATGGCAGATAAGGACCACTTGGCCCACCTAGTCTGCCCATTTTCCTACCTAACTGATAAGCTGCAGATCCTAGTTAACCAACATCTTACTTCCTCTTACCCACCACTAGGACTGCCTTATGCTTGTCCCATGCATTCTTGAAGTCCCCCACTGTTCTTGACTCCACGACCTCCTCAGGGAGGCTGTTCCATGCATCCACAACCCTCTCAGTGAAAACATACTTCCTCACATTACCCCTGAGCTGTCCCCCCTCTATCTTCAAATTGTGCCCCCTTGTTCTTGCACATCTCTTTTTCTGGAAGATGCTACCCTCTTGGACTTTTGGACTTTGTTAATTCCCTTGAGGTACTTGAAAGTTTCTATCATGTCCCCTCTCTCCCTTCTTTCCTCAAGAGTATATATATTAAGCTCCTTTAGTCTTTCTTCGTATGTATTCTGGTGCAGACCCTGCACCATTTTGGTTGCCCTCCTCTGGACAGCCTCTACTCTGTCTATGTCTTTGCGGAGATGAGGTCTCCAGAACTGCACACAATACTCCAGATGGGGTCTCACCAACTGTCTGTACAGAGGGATAACAACTTCCTGTTTTCTACTATTGATGCCTCTTCCTATGCATCCCAGTACCCCCCCAGCCTTCCTTACTGCCTTCTCACATTGCTTGCCCACCTTTAGGTCATCTGATATAATTACCCCCAGGTAGAGCTTAGGAATAGTGATGATAAAAAACCGTTTGTTTATATCTTTTTATGTTTATTACTTTAGAAGATCCAGTCTTGTCCTGAAGAAGGGTTTACCTGAAATGTTGATGTATATTACTGACTGGGAGTGATGATGTTAAAATAAAATATTTTCTATGAAAATTGATATATTTATGAATATATTTTCAGGGTGAGTGGCACATTGTAAAACAGTTCAATTTGTGTTTAGCATCAGCCTTAACTGGTATTTTTGTCCTCTCTCCACAAGTAAACGATTACAAATTATATTTATGTTATTTTGAGGTACTGGCTGAACTGGAACCGTCTTTCTTTGTGAAGCCCCTAGAAGGTCTAGCATATCCCATTCTGCAGACCTGGAAGTTATTATAGCACATTTTAAAATGTTTTTTGGAATTGTTTAAAAATATATAAAAAATGTGAAAATGGATAAAAATCAATAAAAAAGCATTTTGAGTAAAGTAATCCCTCCACTGCTGGACATGGCAGTAGAGGGCACTATTGTGTATGTTTGCTGTTATGTTGTGCTGTATGTTATGCTGTTTTGAAGCTTATAAATCATTTGCTTCCCCCCTTCTTGCTGCCCAGCTCCACTAATTGTCTGGTTGCCAGCCCCAAGTACAACTATTGTTTAAATGTCACAATGTTTTTTTTTATGTCATTCCTCAAATTTGTGGTTGGACCATTAGACAGAAAAGCAGTCAGCTCAGACCATAACAGCAATGGCGTGGCATCTGCTTGCAGCTGAGCACGTTAAGAGGGCAGCACTGGAGTAGGGTCTGCAGTCTAAAAAAAAATTACGGTAGATTTTCTTTACTCATGAAGCTGGAGTTGTGGAGATGACTGGCTTAGTTACTGACTCACTCTCAGAAAATGAGATGTAGTGAACCAACTCGGGGGGCTGCTCTCTCTCTCTAAACAAGAAAAAAATATGGCGGGTTTTAGTTTTGAAAAATGTCATCCACTCAGTTGTTCTGTGAGGTAAACAGTCAGTTGGCACTGGCACTTTTTATTTCCCATTCTCTGTTGGCACATAAATGTACCCCTTGCCATGGGTCTAAGCCAATCAGAGACCAGGATATTTCTTGCCCATTTTCTAAAATATTATAAAATTAAGACGTCTTTAAAAGAGCTAGTGGAGAAGGCTTGTTTTTTTCTGCTGATGGCTACTGTTATTAAACAGTTACAAGTGATTTTCATATGCAAATCACCACAGTTTTTTAAACCATGATAATTAAAGTGCCTTAATTTTAGATGCCATTCCCAGGTCTCCCTGCTTGCAGTGTATGTTATAAAATAGAGGCAGAGTTGCAAGGTTTGCCTCCATGTTTTGCTTCAGGTGTTCTACAGCATTCTTTGGAACAGCATGGGAAACCATACAAAGTGGGCTTAGGTCATCCCCTTACTTGTACTTCTAAAAAAAAAGGTCTAGGGGCAGAAAATTGTAGAGGATCTGTTTGAGATCCTCCATACCTCTATTTTTATAAGAGAAATGCATCCAGACTACAAGATGGTCTGTGTTCAAATTCTGTCAACAAAAGATGCAACTGCAGCATAAATTATACCAATAAGTAATTGTCAGTATTTTATCTGTGTGTATTGTCTGTGTATTATTGTATGTGTGTGTGTGTATTGCTTTATCTGTGTGTATAAATGTGATAAATGTGTGTTACTGTCCTATTTTTTCTATCACAAAGGAACTATTTTATTAAAAACAAAAACAAGGCACTGTGTCAGCATGTGGTCAAAAGGCAAAACAAAATGGTTATATTAAATGCGTGCTGAAAATAGAAAATAGAGTTAAAAATCTACGTTTCGACCTGAGGTCTTCGTCAGGAAATATCTAAAAGAGAAAAAAGTTAGTGTAGAGAGGAGGTAAAATGAGAGATATATATATGTGGGGAAAGAAGAAAGGGGAGGCTCATGGGGAAGAAGTGATAAATGATAAGATTAAGAGAGAATCTGTGAAACAAAAAGGTGATGATGGGAAAGATAAAGCATAATGGGAGTGAAAGAGCTAGGGAAATTCCCAGGTGGGGACTAATTAACAGGACCTTGTAAGAAGGTTAAAAGGTGACAAATGTGTGGGAAGAAGACAGAGATGGAGACTTATGGTGAAAATGAAAAATAAATTAAATGAGTACAAAAACAAATAGACTTTAGAGAAAAAAGGGATGGCTGAAAGATGTTAGTGGAAAATAAGTCTATCATTTAAACCAGAGACCTGCTGGGAACCAAGGAGCCAAACTATTTTATTATACTTCTTAGGCTTGTTTACATGATTGCCTTTGCACTGGAACAACCTGAGCCCTTGTGTTGCTCCAGTGCAAAGCAAGGCTATATGAATACCTTTTCCTGAATATTCAGCCGAATATTCAGTATTCGGATCTCAAGTATTCAATATTTGTTATTCAGTATTTGGCCAGAAAAGATATTTTTTAATGAAACTTTAAAAAAGCACTTCAACAACACCGTTAATCGCCCACTGAACCTGGTATACCATATACACTTCAATGACACTTCAGCCATCAACATAGAGCTTTCACTAACGCAACACAAGCTTCATGTGGCACACTCGGTCCACCACACCACACGCATAGCACTCTAAAAATGATATCAAGCATTGGATTAGGTCAGCACTAAAGGGTGTTCATGGTCACAGACATGGGGTAGAAGGTGCTTTGGCCATGGGCATAGGAATAACGGTAGCAGTGGCTGCAGTAGTGGTGACAACTGAAACAGTTGCTGCTGCAAGAATGGCATCAGTGGTGGTGGGAAGCACACTGGCTGTGGATGTAGCAGCCATAGTGGTAGCAGTAGGGACACTGGTGGTGGTGTTTGCTGCTTCCTGCACAAAGCATGTATGCTGTAATGCCCCCTACTATTGCATGAAAGGATGTGACAGTGAATGTACAGATGGAACAGATGGTGACACTAGCAGCAGTAGTACTGATTGTGGAATTAGTAGTAGTAGTAGTACTATTACCAGTGCTACAAGAACTAAAATACTTGCTTGGGAGGAAAAATATTTGAGCCTGCCAAATAAAGAGAGACACCTGTCTGTCATAGTCTATGTAGTCTATCTCACTACCTTCTCTGGAATTGTATGATGTATCAGTACTATACAGTGGAGCAAGACAAGATGCAATTCAATACTTTGCATTAAATGACATGTCAAAATATTGGATGCCTAGATGGCCTAATTGCCATTAAATTACACTTCTCCTTGCAGTATACTGCAGCATTTTGCAGTAGTTTTGCAAGATACTGCATTGCATATTGTCTGGCGCCACTGTATGAACTGTGTTTTATAATCTTGATACAGTGTTTCATCCTTGGGTATATTGGTTTTGGACTGTTTTGTTACAAGGGTGTCTCCATCTCATTCATTTTAACTTCACTTAGTTATGGTGTGTTTTTCTTTAAGGATTGTATATTCATAGCGTGTATGTTCCTGACATGCACCCTGACAAGACCAGATTCTGGTCAAAGCACCAGGGCTCTATTGGCATCCTCCAGCCTTAGCATAAATAAATGTACTGGCAGCTTTATAATCCACTACTCTTAACTGTATTTTGTTACCCCCCCCCCCCGAGTGTTTTCTTTGTTCTAAATAGATTGTTTGTTGGATTGGTGGTCCAGGGACAACCCCAGCAATAATTACCATATATACTTGCGTATTAGCTGATCCACGAGCGTTCACCCCCAACCTGAGATTTTTTTTTAAAACAACAATGACCAGCGTATAAGCCGATCAAGAAAAATACTTTTTCCCTCAGCTATTTGAGGACTCTTCTAGCTCAAATGTTGTCTCTTTTGTATTTTCCTTTTCCATCCCCTCATAAAATATTACAGCCCCTTGGGGCTTGCACACAGCTGCGGTGCATGAATAAAACCCTCCCAGAACCTTGTTCTCTGCCATCACCCAAAACCTCGTTGATGATCAACCAAAACTTCAGTACTCACCTCAATGATATTGCAGTACACATTGTGGTCACCACTAACCTCCTTTACAAATGGGCTGCATTTGTTCTGTTTGTTTTCTGGATGGCTGCAAAGTGCACAGATTGTACAGGGAGTCCACATTACTTTGTGGCTTGCTGTCAGGCAATGAAGGACCTCTACATTGCAGCAAGTGCAGCTTCCATTTACATTACCCTTATGGCCTGAATTGATACATGTCAAACCGTACGGGCGCTAAACTGAGCTGAGCTGAATTGACGTTGCCCAACAGACGCGTGCTATAAAGTCCATGCTCAATTGGTGAGACACCACAGTCCTGACCTACCAGAGTGCCATATGAGTTGCTCCTCCCTCTCTCTTAACATCCCTCTGGCTCTATTAATGACTGTAAGTTACATAGGGAACAGACAGCATTGTCACTGAAGTGGTTTGGGAAGCAGATCAATTTTCATTTCTTGCTTGTCCGGCGTATAAGCCGAGGTACTAAAAAGTGGAATGCAAAATTAGGTTAAAAACCTCGGCTTATACGTGGGTATATATGGTACCTGGACATGCTGTACATTTTTGGGTCTATCATCATGTCCCTCACCACTTGGTGCCAGTGGTGCAGATGCATTGCTGGAGCTGGATCAAGCATGTTTGCAAGGTTGCTAAGGACATGATGGATCAGGTCATTAGTGGTTACTGTGTAAAACACAAACTATTACTATGTAGTACCCGTGTGTGTGATGCTTTACACAATGCTTGTGGAACTACAGTAATACACCAATCTTACCAGTTATACTGTACCACAAAAAAGTAGCAGCAAATAAAAACACTGCTACTAAGAAGGAAGAAGAAAAAGGCAACCTTTTTAGTCAAACTCAGACCTGAACAAGGAACTGACAAGTGACATACAGTCAACTCAGTGAGACAAGCCTGCCCCACTAAGTGCAATTGTTTAATTAATAAAATGACAACAAACAAACAAAAAAAAAATACATGTGCACTGCTGTGCACACACAAGGAACAGACTTGGGGGGATATATTTCACATGCACAGGTTAATTGTGTGCAGTGGGCTGTGGAAGTGTGTGTGGGGGGTGGAGTCAGCCAACACACTCCTCATGTGTACAGGGATCCAAACTTGGAACCAGAGGACTAACAATAATAATTCAGTGAGTCAAGCCTGACTGGCTGTGAAACGAAGAAGTTTATTTCAAAATCTGTGTGCACACAGCTGTGCACACGTGTGGCTCTGCCTCATGAAAAAAATATATTAAGCATGAACATGCAGGGCGAAGCCTCACAAAATCAAATAGTATGCACATATACAAAAAATCATGAGCAGTGACCTACAGGAGGGGGAGTTAGCAGACACCCTCATCAGTTATGCAGGTAACCAAGCCTGGAACCGGACAACAGCAAAAAAAAACATAACACAAAAATAAAATGTACTTCACCCAAAAAAATCACACAGGAGCTATGTCAGACAGCAGCAGTGAAGGGGTGTTAGCAGAGAGCCCTCTTAGTCCATGTAACTGAGTACAGCAATAAGGGAAAAATACCTGTCAGAAAGCCAAACATAGCTTTTCTCACACTGATCAAACTATACTGACCCACAAAAGTTTGTGAAGCAAAAATCTGTTTCTGCTTTAGCATGTTTATGGTCTCAGAAGTACCTCAGAACAGCTTTCAGAAACCACTGTCTCCTGTCTTCTACCATCTCAGAGTGAAGAAGTCACATAGAGTGCTTGCCTTTGAGCTCAAGAAGCAGTTTTTGATTGCCCAACAAAGCTCTGTGAGAGTTGGAAATCCCACCAAATAGAAGTTCCTGAATACTGGCCGAATAGTGAACTATTTAGAAAATGCATCCAAATATTCGGAAAGCCTACTATTCATGGTATTCAGAAAATACTATTCGGCCCATGCACAGCCCTAGTGCAAAGGCTTCTGTGTAGCCACTCAGCCGATCATAGTAAGTCATTCATTAGAGCGCATTCAGATTTTCTGCCAAGCTATGGACGCCAAGTGGCTTAAGGAACCATGTGGACAGTCTGTGCTACTCGCTCCAGGATAACCTGTCCATTTCCCATGATTCCTGATGCACAAGAATGCATTAACCAGGAGGTGAGGGTGCAGAAAGTTGGCTCATGCTGAAGGCTTTAGATTGTAAAAATGAAAACAAATAAATTCACAGCATCACAGCATTTAGAGTTCAGCCACCACATTTACATACACACAATTCACCTGTAAATGCAGCATTGCCATGATACACTGTCCCAGTAACACAAGCAGGTTTTGTTACCCTGATACACCTGAAAAAAATGTCAGTTTCCTGGTAACAAAACGTACATGTAAATACAATGATTGTTTCATGTGTCTTTTGCCCTGGTTGCACTATGTTCATTGAAATGATCAGTGGTACATGCCTGTCACCCCCAATGTCAGCAGGACAGATCTGCCTCCCCCGACAGCCCCTTACCAGCATGTCAAGCATTGCTGCTGAGTGGAGCCATGTGAATATGAATGAACTACACTTTAGGAGGGTCAGTCTGCAACGGAGCTAGAGAGTGCTATGTGGTCAACGGCCATGTAAACACGGCTTTAGAAACATTGCATCAGTTCTTGGAGTTACAAGCAAACTCTTTTTTCTGATTTTGAGCTGTGCCCCATGCGATTCCTGCCATCTTTCATGGCCAGTTTTCTCAGGGCCAATATGTTAAAACTTTATGCTAATTACTGTACAGTTAACATGAATCTTATTTTGCAACCTGTTAATGACTTGTTACCATTTCAGCTGTGAAGACTGCATGGAAATCTCTTAGTCACGAATATCTGGTTGTTAGTTTCTGCTGAGCACTGATCGAACTGCCTGAATATAGATTCTGTTGAAATCACATTCTGAAACTGAGGAGAAAAGAAAAGCAGACCAACTAGCAGGCAAATCATTGCATTCACATAAAGAAAACAGGTAGCTAACTGACCCCACAATATGTTTAATGTGAATTGTACTGTAGGTAATGACATGTACAGATCTTTTTCTAGTCACACAAAGATTCCTGCCTCCTGCATGCATTTTCATGTTGCTCTTTACAGGAAGTTCTGATCACCCATGTAACCGGGTCTCTGGCCCATGGACATTTCCAGATTTTAAATAAATAAAACAAGTTTTATGAAATAAGAATATCTTAAAATAAAGACTCTAGTTAAGTAATGTTTTAGGTTATTCCCCTTTCTCTGCCATGTATATATTACTTTTTGACCCCACAGTCAGGAGATGCATTGTGTCATCTAGGTATTATCAGGTGTCGATGTGGTTCTCACATGTTAGCACTACTTGTTACTTGTATCCCACCCTTTGTCCTCCCTCCCACCTTCCCCCAAAAGCTAGGCTTCTAGTATGCATCCATTTATGAATGAAATTAGAAAAACATTCCCAGGCAGGCAGAGGTGATGCTTACAGACTCTCCAACAGGGATGTCAAAGCAAAAGGCGTGCAGAGGTATGTTTTCCAAGAGGTCACCAAACAAGTGGGAATTGAAGCAATTGTAGCCAATCCAGTGACCACAACTAGTACTGGGGCAGGGTGGGTGTCACTATATAGGGTGGTGGGGTTAGGAATATTCATGCTAGGACAGGAAGGGGGGTGCCTGGAGATGTGTTTATTAGTGATTCCATATCCCCACATGGAGGGTAAGGGAAATTAGTACAAATAGATCCTACAAAGCAGGGAAAAATGGGACAAAGAGTCAAAGAATGTAAAGAATGGAGTCAGAAGCACAGATCAACAAACTTGCATTAGGAAAAACATTTTCTATTTTTAGTAGAGGAAAAACTGGGAAACAGACGAAGCAGTGATAGGTGCAAGGAAGGTATTCAATGGAAGAGCAACAGAAGACAATGAACAGGGATCCTGTCTGGCAAGGAGAGATTTTGTGGCAGCACTACAGTATATACCACATTCCAATAGTGAAAAGCTGGAAGGATCATTAGACATTACACATGCCAGCTTTTAAGCACATCATAAAAATACTGTTAGGTAGAAATTGTCTAACTGGCAAAAAGAAGAAAACATGAAAAGTACATTAGACACTAAAAGAGTTAGCTTGCTACTTTTAGAAAAAATAAGATGTTCTCTCCATTAGGTTTGGCAGTGCTACAGTAAAATAGCTATTTAATTAGGGATACAAGCAGCATCTAAGACTGAGTTTGGGTACATTCTATACAACATAAGAAACTCTGTGATTTCCTTCCTTCCTTCCCCTGTTTTCAGGTAATCCTAGTGATTAAGGGAAGGGAAAATACAAGATGCAGGAACTGTACCAGCCAGCTAAAGAAGATGATATACATGGTATTACATGATAAACATGTTTGTTTCTTTGTTTTATTTTGCTATCATATAAGTGCATTGGTGCCAAAGGTACCTTTTCTGGTCCTTGCTGCTGTAAAACAGTACATTATCCTGCAATAGACACAATTTATTTAAGCTCTTGTACTAAGTATAACAATAAATAATTTCTGAGCAAATATACCATCTGTGCTTCACAGGTTACCTACACTGGGTAACATAATCCCAAAATGATCATATTATACTAAATATTCAATGGGCTTAATAAGAGTGGAATTAAATTCTCAACACTCCACAGAATTCTCAAACACAGAAAACTGTACTATTATTACCCAAAGAGTAAATGTAATGTTCAACAGGCACTAGAATAAGTTCCATGACAACAAGTTGTAAGATCATAACTGAGGATCATGATTTAGAAATTAAGAACAGGTAATGTCAGCAAAAAAAATAACCTGATTTGATGAAAAAAATGGGAGTCACTGACTTATACATTGAGGGGACTTTGTCTAATTGAATTCTGCTCATGCCAACTGTGAATTTTGAGCTGGAAACTGGAAACATCTTTTTAAAGTAAAAACCATCGACTTGTTTGCCTTATGTTGGTGACACTGTTATTATAGTGTATCTGACAAACCCTAAAATTGGAGTAAAGGCACCTGTGATATCTGAACTAAATATGTTTGCGATTGGCTTAAACAAAACAGATTGCATTTACAGGTAGATGAATAAAACAAACATGCATGTTTACTAAGTCTCATTAATTGTTTAGTGAACCTACAGTATGTTGTCACCTTATGTTGTTTTAAAATGTGCAGGGCCAGGTCACAAGGGTCTTTTAGATAAGAAGTTAAACCAAGGTCCTATCTACGTGTTATGGTAGTTGTTCAGGTGGATGTTAAAGATCCCATGGCACTTCTCAAAAATGTGGAGGAGTTTCCCCCAGTGATCTAATCCAATTTCACCCATTCTCTAATAAATGCCACCAACATCTCAATCACGTTCAGTATCACTTGGTTTCCATCAGTATTCCCCCCTCCCACCTCCACCCACTGGGGACAAGGCCAAAAATAGGCAGAATTGCCTAGCCCTCTTTTTCTTGTCAACAAAAACTAAATACAATAAATAATAAAATAAATGCAGCACTGTAATGTTCTGATAACAAAATACAAAGCATTTGTACCAAGCTGCAGCATTGGTAATTGAATCGTTACAAGAATTATACTGCCCATGGATTGTATTACCCCTTTTCAGTCCCTGGAAAACTTGATTAAGTAGCTTTCTGAAAAAGCTGTTCCATAAATGTATTTATTTTAAATATTTATTGATTACATGGAACAAGTTCAAAGAAGACGCCAATTAACTGGTAGGTTATTAAAGGTATCAAAATCATTGCATCTAGATAAGACATCAGTTAACAATTCCCTTCATGAGTACATTGTTCAGGCACTAAAACTGGGCAAACTTCTGCATGTTTTGTAAAATGTGTGAAAAAATCTGCAGTGTTTGCATACATTTTGCAATTTGTGGGCTTCATTTAGAAGGAAAATACTGTGGGTGGGATATTCAAAGCGGTTGTGCAAGGCACAAGTGGGATGCACTAGCGCAACAGTGGACATGCGCCAATGAGCGATATTCAGAGGATGAAAATGCGCAGGGCAAAACACAGTGTGCCAAGGCGCAACCCAAATGAATGCATGTGCAAGTGCAGGGGGAGTAACCATGAATAAGTTGCATAGTGCGATACACAACAGCAAGCCGATGGCGCAAGCGCGGAGCAACAGGAACATGAGCGGAGGCTTGTGCCCATGGAAGTAGTGGCAAGAGATGGAGAGTGAGAGATAGAGATAGACAGAGGGAAACAGAGACAGAGAGAGGTCTAGTGGCCAGGCAGGACAGCAGCAGGGGTGCAGAACAGGCACAGAGGCAGGAAGTACAATGGGCAGTGGGACAGGGAGTGTAACCCTGACTGTGCCTGTCAGCATGAGCTGACCAGAATGTGTGTGTGTGTGTAGGTCCCCAACACAGGAGTGCACCCAGTGCAGGGGCCCAGGCAGCAGCACACAGCTGGGGTAGCCAAGAACCTGAGCCGTAGAGGGGGGAGCAGGACAGGCCAGGCCATGGCCAGTGCAATATTCCAGATGGAGGTGGTAATGAGGGGTATAAGGAGGCGGGAGGCTGAGCGGCATGGCCGTGGAAGGGCCTGGCTGCGGTATGCCCAGAACAGGTGGTACCGTGCCCACACCACATCCGAATAGTACAGTGATACCAAGATTGTGGGCCAGTACTGCCTGAACCGGGTGATTCTGAGGCAGTTCTGTGAGCTGTGCAGAGATGAGATGCAGGCACCCACAAGATGGAGCCACGCCCTGTCGGCGGAGAAAAATGTCATGGCTGTAATGTGCCTGCTCACCACAGGCACCTTCCAGTGACCAACAGGAAACACTACATGCATAACCCAGTTCACCGCATTACGGTGCCTCACACGATTCCTCAATGCACAGCTGCACATGCTGCAGAACATGAACATGCTGCAGAATACATCCACTTCCCCAGCACACAGGCAGAGCGTACAGCAAACATGCAGGAGTTCCACAGGGTTGCATGTATGCCTGGCATGCTAGGGGCCATTGACTGCACCCATGTAGGCATCCGCACACCACCTGGGCTGGAGGAGGTGGCCTACATCAACAGGAAAGGCTACCCCAGCATCAACTGCCAGGTGGTATGCGATGCCAAGGGGTGCATAATCAATGTCTGTGCCACACACCCTGGAGGAGCACGTGATGCCTTCTTCTGGCACCAGTCTGCACTGTGCAAAAGGTTTGAGCGTGGGGACATCCCCACTGGCCACATAGTAGGTGAGTATGCAGTTGGAATGGGCAGCCTTGCACAGTAGGGCAGGGTATGGAGGGGAGATGCAATGCAGGGGTCATAGGGGGCCTGACTGTGTAGGCGGGTGGGGGACACACAGACCATGGTGCTAACCCATCATGTCCCCACACAGGTGATAGCAAATACTCACTCCTGCCCTGGCTACTCACCCCATACTGGTGCCCATCGACCCCAGCACAGGAGAGATACAATGAGGCACATGCCAGCACACAGAACATCATCAAGCATGTGTTTGCACTGCTGAAGGCATGGTTCTGTTGCCTGCACAGGTCTGGTGGTGCCCTACAGTACAGCCCCTTGAAGGCCTGTGGCCTATTCCTGGCCTGCTCTGCGCTACACAACATGGCCACTGACCATGGGATAGCCGTCGAGGTTGAAGAGGAGAACAGCAGAGGGGACAATGCAGATGCTGGGCCACACAGTGGTGGGCATCCCACCCCCCGGATGATGGGAACCCTGGCTGCAGAGGATGGCCCAGCAGCACTAGGACACCATTGCAGAGGAGCACTATGGTGCACACAGGTAGGTGAACGTGACCACACACAGGGACCAGGGCACAGTATACAGGCATACCAGGCTGGGTCCTGCAACAGACATGGCTGGAGGGCAGTGTTAACGGAAAGGGACTGAACACTGTGGAAGCACCCCGTACAGCACTGTGGACCCCACACACATGGCCCCACACACCTCCACACACACAGGCACAGTCAAACGGGCACCCACACATGCACACCCCAAAGCAGCCAACGGGCGTGTGTCAGATGCTGAATTCCAGTGTACAGTGGTGGCCGGTGATGTGATTGCATCATCATGCACAAGCCATGGTGGCCAGTGGCTGGGTGGGTGTGCACAGGGCAGGCATGTTGCATGGGCCATGGACCGCATGGCCCCTGTGGCGACACACACACACACACACACACACACACACACACATACCATGCCACTGTGCATACAGGAATGCAGCAGGCAGCGGACAGGAATGGAGGCAGATCATGACCACCGCACAATTGCATAGCCACCACAGACACATGGATGGCCCCATTGAGGCCGCCCAGCAGACTCTGTCTGTGTGATGGCCACATGGGGTGACACAGATGGTCCCCCAGGTGTGATGCTGTGGGTATGCAACCGGTCCCTTGCAGGCATCTACAGGTCCCCGAACAGGCCCACTCCAGGCTTGCCCGGAATGCCTACAACTGATCCCGGTGATGACACTGCCAGGATCGCATGACACCAGGACCGAGGGGTGGAGAATGCACTCCGTGGGGACTGCTGCAGATGGCCCCACACCAGGGTGGCCAGCAGTGCTATGTTGGCTGTGACTGCAGAGGTCAGCCGATCCAAGCCTGCGGTCATGTCCTCCTGCATGGGTGTGGCCTTGGCCAGGAGCTGCTCAAAGTCCCAGTCACACTGCCATTTGGACTGGCACAGATCCATGCTGAGTGCACGCACCCCTGCCATGACCAGCATCTGTTGCTCCACGGATGCCCTGAGCAGATGGGTGTGCTAGGTCAGAGGGTCAGCGCCCTGGACTTGGGCTTTGTGCTGACCCACAGGTGTTGTGTGGCCCCATGGCATGGCCCCCCATGCAGGTGGAGGCTGCACGACTGGGCCCCCTTGGGCCTGTACTGGCTGCAGTGCAATGGCAGTGGTCACTGCACCCGGATGACCTTCAGCACCATCCTGCTGTCCCTGCTGGCCCTCTGGTCACTGTGTGCATGATGGCTCTGGGGCAGCTGCACCACCACCGCCACACAGTATGGGCTGCGCTGCAGGTATGTTGACCACCACCTCACCAGGTGGTGTGGCTGGAGGGGCATCAAGCGCCCCCTGGGCACCGGCTGTGCTACTGTGTCTGAGCATGGTAGGGGTGCCTCCCCCTGGCTGACATCACCACTGTCCAGGATAGTGGACATGTCATCATCGGACCCAGACCCTACCCCAATCAGTGTCTCAGCATACTGGACACCATGGCTGGCATCCCGTTGAGACACTGCCTCCTGGGCCTCATCTGTGCCCTTGCCACTGGCATCTGGTTGGACAGTGGGGAAGGCCTGGCAGTGGTCTGAACCCCGGACTCCAGTGGAAGTGGATGGGTGCTCCTCCCGGTTCACGTCAGCCCACAAGGTGGGCACTGCCACTCTTGCAGCTGCATGTAGGCACTCAGGATCTATAAGGGAACACATACATGTTAGGGCCACCACCACGCACCCCTGCTCCCTTGCACCCCTCACCCCCATCCCCATGCTCCACTGTACCTACCATGCAGCGATGGCCTTCCCCTGTCTGGAATCCACTGCCGCGTACACCATCCACAGCGCTACACTGCATGGATGCTGCCACCAGCTCCTCCTGCGGTGTCATCTGTGACACCTCAGCCTGTCCACCGCCCGTGGCAGCCCATGCAGCATGGATGGCAGCCACCTTCTCCTTTATCCTCCACCCACAATTTTCTTGCACTCCTATGCTGACCTCTGATGGCTGCCCTGCAGGTTCACGGCCCTGGCCACTCCCTCCCATGCCTCAGCACTGGCCTGTGGGGTGCCTGTGGAGCCACTCAGAAGTGGCTACTGGTCCAGGGAAGTGTCAAACAGGGCTTCGCATTCAGCCCTCATGAAATTGGGCCTGCTCATCCATGCAGGCCCTGCTCCTCATTCTTCTCTTGCACCAACATGCTCACTCCTGTGGGTGGGAACATGTGGTTAGTGCTGGCTGCCACACACGGGGTGCACCCCCCCTTCCACTGTCCCGACATGAGTACTTCCTGGTGTCTTACCTGTGAAAGATGCAATACCGGTCTGGTGCCTGTGCAGTTCCATGGCGCCTTTATATCGCATCACATGCAAGTGAGGGAATGCCCAACTGTAATGAAATGCAAATGCTTCCAATGCACCGCAGATATGCAGATCAGCTCATCTGCATATGTCAGCTGAATATAGTGGAATTACACATGGTGCAGTGGGGATGTGCATGCACAACTTATGGTGCAACTGTATGACGTGCGCATTCCGCATGGTACAGTGCATGCACGCACTGACATCGTCTACATTGATAGGGTGTCCTACACACCATGAATTACAGGTGACATGGTGCTATGATGCTATCGGGCATGTGGGGAACGTGTGCTGTACACCCAATGGCGCCCGTGGCTATTGGCACATGGCCCATGGGGTACTCTGGACTCTACAGCGACCATGCTATTCATGCCCTGTCACTCTGTTGCACACGGTGCAGTGCAGAACTTTGACCCCTGCATGTGTCCCTTGACCCCCGGGTGCCAGCAGCATGTGCCAGCGTCACCCCAGTTGTATCATACATCGGCGAGGCATACGTGATTGGTGGTGGTGGTGCATCACCAGGCATGTCACGCACCCATCGCATGTGCGTCTTGTGCATTCCCCCAGTGCCATTTTGGCTCAGCGGTGTTGTTTGCCGGCATGCCACATCAGAGCACACTGAGAGGAGGGCAACTAAAATGGTGCAGGGTCTGCATCAGAAACCATATGAAGAGAGACTGAGAGAGCTTAATATGTATACCCTCGATGAAAGGAGGGACCCAGGGGACATGATAGAAATGTTCAAGTACCTCAAGGGAATCAACAAAGTCCAGGAGGGTAGCATCTTTCAGAAAAAGAGGTGTGTAAGAACAAGGGTGCACAATTTAAAGATAGAGGGGGACAGTTGAGGGGTAATGTGAGGACATTTTTTTTCACGGAGAGAGTGATGGATGCATGGAACCGCCTTCCTGGAGAGGCTGTGGGTCTAAAACAGTGGAGGAATTCAAACATGCATGGGACAGACATAAGGCAATTATAGTGGGGGGGTGGCAAGAAGTAGGCTGTTGGTTAACTAAAATATGCAGCTTATCCGGTAGGTAGAGAAATGGGCAGACTGGGTGGACCAAGTGGTCCTTATCTGCCATCAAAGTCTATGTTTCTATGTTTCTATGAGAGCGCCCACCTGGATACAGGTTGAGTTAGTCAACTTGGTGGCACTGGTGGAGCCACATGTTGGTTCCCTATATGGGCAGGTGCCCCTGGACCAGCCACACAGAGAGGTGTGGCAGGGGATGGCTCAGGAGCTGGAGGAGGCCACAGGGTCACACCATAATGGGGAGCAGTGCCACCACAGGTATGGGGACCTGCAGAGGAGGGATCCAGACCATCTAAGATCACTGCAGGCATGCGTCTGGAGGGGCGCAGTGCCACGGCCAGGTGAGTGCACATATCCACAACCATGCCATGTTGCTGTTCTGTGGGGTGTCAGAGGGTGCCATGCCATGCTGTTGGAAGTGGGAGGGCTATGGCTGGGAATGCTGCCAGCCATGGCAGCAAACCATAGGTGTGCTGTGCCTTAGCACAGCCACTGCACAGGGACATTGGGTATGATGTGCTGGTGGGGGGTGGGGCATGTGGGTTGGTGCCCGGTGCTGATGTCTACCTCTCACTGTCTCCCTACTAGGCCCTGAAGATCAGTGCAGAGCCCAGATGATGGGTGTCGCTGCCAGACGGCAGCAGAATAGCAGTGGCGCACAGCAGAGGGATGCTGGCCAGGCAGGAGGTGCAGGTGGACAGGCGCTGGTTGGACTGCAGCCTGTAGGTCAGCACTTTGTCAGTGTACATTGCTTTGTGGGGTAGGGGTGGGCCACAGCCCCCCATGCACATAGCCATTCTGGCCATGCATCGCCAGCGTGGTCACTTGCACCATGTTGCACCTTTTGCATATGTGTGGCCACTGCAGGTGGGCTGTGGGTGCATCCGGGTCCAAGCAAGGACACTGTCATCCCCATGCAATGGCCATCTGCAAGGCAGCCATGGCTGTGGTGTGCTGTGCATGGCTGGTGGTGGTGTGCAGTACTGAGCATGGCTGTGGCTGGTCGAGATGGCGGTTCGTGTGGGCATGCACACTGCAGATGGCTGTGTGCCCCCTACTGGGCACATTTCACCGCTGTCTGCTGCACACGGTGGATGGGCTACAGTCATGTGGTTATGCACTCATCCTTGTCCACTCCTTTGTCATAGGTGTCCATCAGGTGGATGTCCACACACAGCTTCTGGAGAGGATACTGAGAGTCACCACAGCCACCCTTGCGGTGACCCACATCATTCGGCAGGCCCTGTTCCAGCCTCAGAGACAAAGACAGACGAGGCACCGGTAGGCGTGGACATCTTGGGGGCCTGTTGGCCTTCTTCACCCACCCTTCCCCTGACCCCCTTCCCAAACCTCCATTGTACCCTGCCTAGCCATGATCCCTGTCCCCCAACCCCCCTTCCCTGGTCTACCTTCCTGACTGTGGCTTCCCCGTTCCCTGCCACCTCTCCCTGTTCCCCTCTATATAGTTTGTTGTTGTTGTTTGTTTATTTTAATACACTTATATTTTGGTAGCCATCCGTGTCCATGTCTGCTTTTCAGCAGTCTTATAGTGCCATGCTGCAGTGGTGTGCATGGTGGCTGTGTGGTACATCTGGGATCGACTGGAGCTTGTGTCTGGTGGTCTGTGCCCAGTGGCCTGTGTGTGTGCCCTGGGGTGTATGTGTGTTGCCTGCTGGGTTGTGCGGCCTGTGTGTTGTGTTCTGTCTGATGGTGTGTTGTCAGCTATGGTCCTGGTGGCATGTCCCATGCCATCCTGTGGGTGTTGCCCATGGCTGCCTGCCAGTGGCCATTGGTGTCATGCCACCTCCTTGAACTGCTATGGTTTGCGTGGTCAGGGCCTGCAGCTTTGTACCTGCCTTGTGTCCCTCCAGTCATCCTCTGCACCCTGGTGGCAGTGTGGCCTGCTCCATGCTGTGACTATGGCCCATGCACCTCTGTCCCTTGCCCGGCCCATGTTGTGCTCTTGCACTTCCTGCCATGCTCCATTGTGCAGACCAGGTTGCACGATGGCACCTGCTGACTTGCTCTCTGGTGCAGCCCTTGTTGTGCAATGGCACATCCCTGCAATATTCAGCCATCTTGCACTGTCACTTGCCATTGTGCTCAGCCTTTGAATATCATGTTGGTTGCTCACTGGCGCAGTGTACATGCGATGTGTGGTTGTTGTGCCTGCCTCTGGTGCATTTCTGAATATCCCACCCTGTGTCTACAACATGTGAAAAAAAACATTGTAAAGTCCACAACTTGCAGAACAAAATTCCATTATAAGCCAACCGGAATCAAAATTCTGCAGGGACTTTGCAATAATAGCAATGACAGTGGGGGAAGGGGAACATTTCTGAGTGTGCATTACGCTACATCACTGCACATAAAAAGAAGTTAAAGCACTAAACCTGCAGCCTCCCAGTGCTTCTGGAGGTTCAGTCATTAAGCATAATGCACTGTCATGTTTTATATTGCTTGCTTGGTGGAGGCCAAGGTTCTATCCCCCTCTCAGCATATCTTTTTAAGGGGGGAATAATGCCAAACCAACCTGATCACCTTGCAGGGTTGTTTGTGGTGCATCTGGACTTCAGCATGTCCTTTGATACTGTGGCACATGACAAAACTCCGGGCAAAGTAAAACAGTGTAATGTATGGTGGACGGTGTCCAGTGTCCAGCTCCTTCTTGTCATGTCAATCAGGATTTTCAGTAATGAACTGCCAAGAATAGATTAAGCAGTCACTGGCAAACTGCATGGTTGTCTGATGTTTCCAGACATTATGACTAGTCATTACTGTGGCTGTTGTGACATGTGTCATGAGGTCTTGTAATAGTTGGGAACCTGACACTGGGTACCACTATACATGGTGTGGGTTGCAAACTGGTTTAGATGCCCAAAAGTAGAGGGTTGTGATGGATGGGCACTGCTCTCAATAGAGAGGAGTACTGAGCAGCATCCCTCAGGAACTGGTGCTGGGCCACTACTCTAATATTTTTTATTTTATTTATTTATTTATTGAAAATGTTTCATCAGGAGAGGCACACTGAGCAAAACAGTGCTCGTCTCACGGTGTGACCTGGGGAATATAGTCAGTAATTATCTGGATACTGGGGTCTTCAGCAGACTGATTAAATTTGAGGATGACACTAAAATGGCTGTGGTGGTGAGCTCCCAGACAAACATATGAAGAAGCCAGCAGAAGAAGTTAATTTGGTCTATCTAGTCTGCTTGTACTGCAGTGTCCACAGTTTGAGATACCGACCCTGCTCCCCTCCCCACTTCTCCCAACCTTTTCATCATTCATACCCCGATCCTTACCTTCCTCATATGCCTATCCCTTCATCTTTTGAAGCTGCCCACTGTCTTCAACAAGACTACCTCTTCTGGCAGCACATTCCAAGTGTCACCACCCTCTCCATGAAGAAGTGCTTCCTGAATTCCCTCCTAAACCTCTTCCCCTCCAGCTTAGGACTGTGCCCCCTCATGTTATGGTTACAACTTCGCTTAAAGAGACACCCCTTATTCACCTTATTTATCCCTTGTAAGTACTTGAAGGTCTCAATCATGTCCCCCCTCTCTCACCTGTCTTCCAAGGAGTACATGTTCAGTGCTTCCACCTCTCTTCATGTGCCTTACACTGCAGAAACACTATCATCTTTGTTGCCTTCTTCTGGACCTTCTCCAGCAGGTTAATGTCCTTTTTGAGGTGTGAGCACCAGTACTGAACTCCATACTCTAGATGTAGCCTCACCAGCGATCTGTATAACCTCCTCTCTCTCTTATTTCTGATCCCCCTAGCTATGCATCCCAGCATATTGTTTGCCCTTGCTGCTGCTTTCTTGCAATGTGTGGACTGCTTCAGGTTTCTAGTAATCATCACTCCCATGTCCTTCTCCTGTTCTGATGCAGATACCTGGACTTCACCCAAGTAGTATGCTGTCCTGGGATTCTTGGCTCCAATATGCATAATTTCACATTTTTTGGCATTGAAGCCAAGCTGCCATATCCTGGACCACCTCTCCAGCTTTTCCAGATCATTCTGTAGGTCCTGTATCCCTTCAGCTGTGTCCACTGTCCCGCAGAGCTTGGTGTCATCTGTGAAAAGGCACATTTTTCCCTTAATACCATCCCCAATGTTATTTATGAAGACATTGAACAACAACTGCCCCATCACTGAGCCCTGCAGGACCCCACTTGTGACCTCTCTGTCACAAGGTAACTCTCCCCCCACAACCACCCTCTGGATTCTGTCCCTCATCCAGTTTTCTACCCATCTGGACATCTTCTTTCCAACCCCAAGATCTGACAGCTTCCTGATCAACCATCTGTGAGGCACAGAGTCAAACACCTTGCTGAAATCCAGATAGTGGATGTCTATCACTTGTTCCCTGTCTACCGTTATAGTGACCCAGTTAAAGAAGTCAATAAGATTCATTTGACAAGATCCCCCCCCCCCCCCCGCCATAAACCCGTGACATCCCATGAGGATGGGAATACAATCCAGAAGTACACAAACAAGCTGGAGGATAGATCTGACTCCTGGATATTCAGATTCAATACATTCAAACAGAAGCTGTTACAGCTGGGGAGTAAACACAGAGGTAGGACCTAGAAGCAGTTTTAAGCTCCTTTTGTTGCAATTGAGGAGGAGGAAAAGGATTCGATGGCCATAAGGGACAAGAGGCTGAAGTAGGACAAACAGTGCATGGCCAAGTCAAGAGGGCCAGCAGAATGCTGGGTGTCTCAAAAGGGAGTGACCAGCAAAGCAGAGAAAGCAATCCTGCCACGTTACAAATCCTTAATCAGAACTCACAAGGAGTACTGTGTGCAGGTCTGGTCTCCTCAGTAAAAATAGGACACCTAGGCAGCAAGAGGGTGCAGAACAGGGCCACAAAAGTAATCAGCTGTATAGAAGACAGAAGCTATGAGGAGAGACTGGAAAGCCATAACGTGTTCACCTGAAGATTGGGAGGCTGAGACAGGTCATGATTTCAGACATTCACATTCAGTACTCTAGGGTATTGACCAGATTTAACAGTTTTAGATGTTTGGCCTGGTATCCTGCAGACAGACACAGGGACATGCCTTGAAGCTCAGGGGTGGTAAATCCATAGGTAATGATCAGAAGCACTTTTTCTCTCAAAGGATGATGAACTTATGAAACTGCGTACCAGTGGAGATTGTTGACATGAAGCCAGTACAGTATTTTTAGGTGAGCCTGGAAAAATTCCTGCTTACCAAAGGAATCACCGGGTACTCTTGGTAGTGGAGTGGATAAAGGATATCTATAAATTGGTAGATGTTTGCACAGCATACTCATTTCATCCATGATTAAGAAGCAATTGGGGGTAGATATTTCAATTTAATTTGTTTTCATATTTTTCATTATGGGTGAGAACCACTGAGTATAGTTCATTTACAGTTGTGTCCCAGAATTGCTTTAGATGCATGAGGAAACAAATGGTTACATTATTATATATTACCACAAGTAGTCCAACAGTCAATTATTACAGGAAGTACATAACTATTTAAAAAGACAAAGAACCTCAGTGTGCAAACCCTGAGGCAAGGGTTACCCCAAAGGGCATTTGGCTGGGACGCCAAGTTTCAAGAAAACACAAAATCACACATGCCCACACAATGCAAAGCATCATGGGCTGCATATGCAAATCACCACAGAATGTTATGCTGGTTCAACTTTAAGCAGAATTTCATGGTGCCAAAAGGCCTCTCACAGAGTTTGCAAAGGCTGCTAACAGATGACATAGACATGTGTTTCGTCCTACCAGGACTCATCAGTATGCCTCGTCTGTTTGACACCCCAGTGGAATGAACCAGCTACCCTAAGACAGTCTGTCTGGGTTATGTTGTGGTGAGCACATTAAAATAAAAAACTATTTAAAAGACAAAAAAACTCAGTGCGAAAAACCCTGAGGCAAGGGTTACCCCAAAGGGCATTTGGCTGGGATGCCAAGTTTCAAGAAAACACAAAATCACACATGCCCACACAATGCAAAGCATCATGGGCTGCATATGCAAATCACCACAGAATGTTATGCTGGTTCAACTTTAAGCAGAATTGCATGGTGCCAAAAGGCCTCTCACACAGTTTGCAAAGGGTGCTAACAGATGACATAGACACGTGTTTTGTCCTACCAGGACTCATCAGTACATAATAAAACCTAAACCAGAACTAACATTATTTCAGTCAATATTTAAACCTTTAATATGATGGACCTTGACAACTTTGGACATTAAGTTACAGTGATTTATGTATTACTAGCCTCTGGGCAGAAAGAAGCATATGGCCTCTGCAAGTTCTTGCCATGTGTAGAACTTTAACATTTTGGGCAAGAATGTTAAAAATGGAGAATATAAGAAATCCTAAGAAAATCCTGTAGGGATTTGGGGATTGCCAGTTACTCATCATGGCTGGCTGTTTAATCTGTATAGCAAATTAAAATCAATTCGGCTGGATGCTCTGTCAAGCATTCTGATGATTTCACAAGATGAGGGTAGGTTTCTTAATGTAGAAATGAAGCCCATTTACGATGTGGAAATGCAAATGGACATTGCTAAGATACATGAATCTAACATTTGATTGGAGCAGAGTATAAGGAATACAAAGCATCTTGGGGACAGAAAAAGTACCTATTATTCTGTACTAATATGGAACATAGAAACAATGTGGCTAGACATTGACCCCAGGTTACTCTCCTTTAGTGTTATTCTTGATATTACTCAGCTCTTGTCAAATACCCATGAGTATGTTATGAGATGCCTAATATATTTATTTATTTCAAAAGTTTCACCATGAAAGACATACTGAGTGGGTAACAGCTCATTTCCAGATGCGTCCTGGGGAAGGGATGGGGAACATTATAAAAGCATTTACAATATATATATATATATATATATATATATATATATATAGAGAGAGAGAGAGAGAGAGAGAGAATACATCAACACTATTTAAATGAAGAAATAACAACAATTTAAATACAAATCAGAATGACATATGCATAGGTGAGGGGAAGATAGATAGCCAGGGCAAAGCTATATATGTCATTATGTTTCACAATGTTCAGTTACCAATATGACTAGAAAGATATGATTGATCCCTTTAAAACTGTGGTCCAATATACTGTCAAAGGAAAGAATTTAATGCAATTGTTTACTGCTACTGATGGGGTAGTCATGTATGCTTTAGCATCATCTGCACTATGGCCAAATAGGAACTTGTGAGCTGCTATAGCACTCTCACTTTGCTGTTCTTTTCCCTATCAGGTTGATTTTTAAGTTATGCATTATGAATGCTTGTTGCATGTATTTTTACTGACAAGAACCCACATATTTGACCAGGTTACTGCTGCACTAACCTGGAGTAGCATGTGTTCTCCAGGTGGGGCCATATGCAGAGAGCTCTAGAGTACTGCCCAAACCTGGCACTGATTTTATTAATGATACTGCTGCAACCTATACAAACAAGGGATTCCCTTATGCACAATGGTGTAGAGGTACATTAAAAAGGCTTTGGTGGTGCTAAACAGCCCCAGTGTATTACTGTTTATTGCTGATGAAACATGGTCTTAACACAGCACAAAGGCTGCACCCCCACTCCTGAAGGTTGGGTGGTTGTAGTGCAGCCAACTGCCCTGGTGTCTAATGGGGAGCCCCCAATTGCCCTGTCATAACTTTGTGCTGAATCTTCTGGTGTCTAGTGGACCCACTCCCATGATAGCACATGTCATAACTTATGCAGAATTCCCTGGTTTCTGGAGGACACCATTCCCACTGATCACCCCAATTCCCATGTATGTTAATCAACATTTCCTAGTGGGCTAGAACCCCCTCCACCACAACTGCTACAAACACCCACATCTGAGTGACTCCCCCCACCCATCCACACACAGAGGACCTCCGGCCCACATCCTCTTCACTGTTGTATCCAGTTGTGTGTCAGTGACTGTGACTGGCACAGCCCTCCACTCACCTCCTTTCCAGCAACCATCTGACCTACACAGAGCATGATCGTGAGTCATGTAGAAATAACTGTTTCTACATTACATGCAATTGCACTCTTTGCAGGTCAGATAATGGCTGATCTCAGTGGGTGGGGGAGTTGGTGGCACCTGGTGTGGAATTCTGCTTGCCCATCAGCTAACTTTAATTGAAATACATGGGAACATGGTTATCTGGAGTAGGGAGGTCGAATAGACATTAGGGGATTTGACATAAAGTTATTATAGGGGCAATTTGGGGAGCAGTCCACTAGACTATCAATGACTCATCTAGGTTTTGCCCAGCATGGGCATTATAGTGCTGGTATGTGCAAGCAAATGAGACCATAATAGACATGTGTATTACCCCTTGATGCTGTGCATGCCCAATAGACCCATTTGCATTTTCAGGCTGAATATGGCCCACAGGACTTCTGGTGTTATCCCTGTTTGGATGTGTTATCTCCTGTGGCCATAATGAACCTTGGGCTATGATAGCACAGTCCAAATCCACGGAGTGCTGGCATTGTCTGACATTCAGTAGTCATACTCTTTCAG
The DNA here is from genome assembly GCA_016271365.2 of Neoceratodus forsteri. Lineage (NCBI taxonomy): Eukaryota > Metazoa > Chordata > Ceratodontiformes > Ceratodontidae > Neoceratodus > Neoceratodus forsteri. Next base: position 627,715,345 of record CM057452.1, on the reverse strand, counting down.
TGCACACTGACTGACTGAATATAGCTCAGATCTGGACTTGTGTTATTTTTGGGTCAGTGCTACATGTTGCACAGTTCTATTGGGCAGTTCCCAATCTGGGGGCCTATGTCTTTTAATATGGATGATTGTCTTTGGCTTGTCTATAATAAATCTGACTTGACTTGATGTATTTATATTGCTATTTTTTTATACTGATAATTGTCATCAGGCATCAGCCTGGGAACTGCGAAATCCCTGATTAAACCCACCAGATCCAAATACTCACTGTGTGACCTTTGCAAGTCACATAACCTGCTAGTGCTGCAGCCTATCTGTGACAAGCAGGCCTATGGTAGATGGAGAGGCAACATGCGGGTTTAAAGTTCACAAAAGAAAATGTACTTTTATTGCTCCAAATGTAAGTTATTGCTCAAGAAAAGCATAATCAGTCAGTTCAACTTCTCCAGCCTGGTCAGGTAACATAAAGGTTAACACAAAACAGTTCTTTCAGGCTGGCTTGACAAAAGGAATCTTTGAACCACTTAGGTGGGCCAGCAGTTTTTTCGATATACAGTCTCAAACAAAACAAATGGTTTGTGGGCCAGCAGTATTGAATGCACAGTCTCAAATAAAACACAAACAGTTTTCCATTTTAGCCTGTTTCGCAGGCTGTTATCAGCAGTACATTCCACTCACTGTTTTTGGCCCAGCTGGCTATGCTGATCCTTTACCTCAGGGCTCTCTGCTCTAGAAATGGTCTCTTTCTCAGCAGCAGGTTTCAACTTCTCCCCAAATGCTCTCTCCAACAATTAACCATCCTCCTTGGCTTTCTGATCTGGTTCCTGTCTTACATTCAACCCTCCATCTTGCAGGGTTCTCTGCCTAGGAGTATCTCCTCTCTGCATCAGTTTCCAGCTTCCAGCTAAGTCATTGCTGGATTCTCTTTGCCTTTCAACAATCCCTCTAATCAGCAACACCTGGGAAGGCACCCCCCTTGCCTGTTCATGTTGCATTCCCTGCATTTCCTCATCCTCAGCCAAGGTGTTAACCTCTTGTTTCCCAGGGTAGTGTTTACACTGTCACATACCTACCCCTTTTGTGCGAAGGCACAGTTGGTTGGCCCCTGACCATTCCCCTCCCAGGACAGGAAGTCCGTGTTTCCATTCTAGGTCCAGGCCCGGTGGTGCACCATAAAGTAAAATGGCTGGAGGGCCAAGTACTACCTGGTGATGTGGGGGTTGTCATCCTTCATAACCTGTAGCCACATCAAAGGGGCATGATCTATGACCAGGATAAACTACCAGCCATGCAGGCAGTAGCAGAGGGCATCCACAGCCCACTTGACTACGAGACACTCTTTCTCTATCACTGCATAATTTGTCTCCCAGGGAAAGAGTTTCCGACTGAGGTAGAGGATAGGATGTTCCTCCACCTCAAACTCCTGGGAGAGCACGGCTCCTAGCCCAACTTCTGATGCATTTGTCTGCAGGATAAAGGTCCTGTTGAAGTCAGGACTACATAACACTGGCTCTCTGCACAGTGTCACTTTGAGTTGTGTGAAGGCCTGGTAACACTCATCTGACCATTGGACCTTACTGAGTGCAGATTTCTGGGTGAGGTCTGTAAGGGGGGCTGGCAAGGGTGGAGAAGTGTGGTATGAACCTGTGGTAATACCCTGTCAATCCTAAGAAGGTCCTCACCTGGGTTTTTGTGGTGGGTACTGGGCACTCGGCTATGGCTTGGACCTTACTGGCCAAGGGTCTCACCTGTTCATTGCCTATACAGTACCCTAAGTACTTTGTTTCAGCTTTGGCCAAAGCACACCTCGCTGGATTGGCCATCAGCCCTGCTTCTCATAAGGAATGTAGTACAGCTGCCACCTTGGATACATGAGACTCCTAATCAGTGCTGTGGGTCACCACATCATCTAGGTAAGCAGCTGCATAGAGGGCATGGGGTCACAGCAAGCTATTCATGCACTTTTGAAAGGTTGCAGGTGCCCCATGTAAGCCGAAAGGCATGGTAAGGAAATGGTGTAGCCCAAAGTGGGTAGCAAATGCTGTCTTTTCCCGAGACTTGGGGGTCAAAGGAATTTGCCAGTACCCTTTAGTTAGGTCCAAAGTCATAATGTACTTGGCTTCCCCTGTCTATCCAACAGTTCATCTACTTGGGGCATGGGGTAGGCATTGAACTTCTAGATGGCATTGACCCTGCCAAAATCAAAACAGAAGCAGGTAGCCCCACCTTCTTTTGGTACTAACACTATGGGGCTACACCAATCACTGCAGGATTCCTCAATCATCCCCAACTCTAGCATGTCCTGTAACTCCTTCTTAACAGTGTCTCATGCAGCTTTTGGCAAGCAATACAGTCACTGCTGCACCTTCTCCCCTGGCTCTGTTTCTATGTGATGAGCTGTCATATGGGTTGTTCCTGAGAGAAAGGAGAAAACATCGAAAAACTGACTTACCAACTCTCCTAGTTGCTGTTTCTGTTTGTGAGCCAGCTGTTCTCCCATTGGGACTTGTACCCCTGGATTGTCATCGGGCACTTGGGGTCCCAGATCCACTATGTCTGGTTCAGGGGAAATCAATAGGCTATCCCTCTGGTTTCAGAATTTCAGCAAATTGACATGATAGATCCCTTAATAAGTATGCTCCCCTGATTAAAGTTCAAACTAGGACCAAAACCTGTAAATGCTTCACCCCTCAGATCAAGTCATTGCTTCTAGAAAGAGATACGCTCTGGAAAAAAGCACGCAGACTGAACACTGCAGAGGACTGGAACCAGTTCAGGAGACTACGAAATTTATGTACCAAAACAATCAGAGAATTGAAGGCCACCTTCTTCAAATCAAAACTCGACTCTGCCACAAAGAGCCCAATCAAGCTCTGGAACACAATCAATGATCTGCTAGGACACTCCCCAGGAAATTCACTCCTGATCAAGATTACCTCTGGCAACTCAACTATAACTGAAAAGATGGATATACTTGACACATTCAATAACCACTTTGCTACTGCAGGCATGGCATTTGATAACTCCCCTGCAAACATACTTCGCTCCCAGACTGCCAGCCAACTGCCTGAAACTCTGATAGCTTTGCCGCCTTTCTCACTTCAACCTGTCTCACTGAAAGAGATAGAGGACCTCTTGCTTCAGTTGAATACTAGAAAAAGTGCTGGGGCCAACACCCTTGATCCTTACTTCCTAAAAATTGCCGACCACGTACTACCAATACCCATCACCCACCTTTTTAACTTATCCCTGTCTCAGGGCACCTTACCACCTATATGGAAGACAGCACATGTCATACCACTGTTCAAATCAGGTGACCCTGGCGATCTCAATAACTACAGGCTAATTTCTCTCCTTCCGGTCCTGTCCACGCTCCTAGAGAAAATTGTAAATGCACAGCTGAGGACTCACCTTGAGTCTAGGGAACTGCTAAACCCTATGCAGTCCGGATTCAGAGCTAAACACAGCACTATCTCAGCTCTCGCCAAAGTTACTAACGAGTGGCAGCGTAATCTTGAGAGCAAAAACTTTATTTGTGCGGTTTTCCTTGATCTAAGCAAGGCTTTCGACACCATCGACCATAGTCTGCTCCTCTCCTCCCTTCAAACCATAGATGTGAACCTCACCTCTCTGCGCTGGTTTACTGACTATCTTACAGGGTACCTTCAACAAGTTAAAGCCGAAGGATGCCTATCCCTCTTAAAAACTGTGCAAAGAGGGGTACCTCAATGTTCTATATTAGGGCCCTTACTTTTTGCAATCTACGTTAATAATATCGACTACTGTATAAAAGAAGCAAACATCCATCTGTTTGCAGATGATACAGTTCTCTATGTGAGTCACCCAACACCTGAAGCTGCCTGCAATGACCTACAGTCAGAATTCAACCTTTTGCAAAGCCAACTCCCCCCAAAAAAGCTACTTCTTAATGCCACAAAAACTAAAGCGATGGTCCTCTCCCCTTTCATCCGTACAGCTAACCCTGTGTCCAGAGGGACAGTTCCCCAAATTACCACAGTTCTAGGTGAAAAACTAGAATTTGTTACAAAATTCAAGTATCTGGGAGTTTGGATAGACCAAAGACTCTTCTTCATTGAACATATCGAGGACTTGCTAAAATGACTTCAGCAAAGGCTTGGCCTGTTTTTTAGAGTCAACCAATTTCTCACCAGAGATGCCAAGAAACAACTGGGCCAATCCATTTTCCTATCATTGGTTGATTACACTGATTTCCTCTACAGCCAATGCCCCAACTCTTACATGGCTAAACTGGACATACTCTACCATCAAGCACTGAGGTTTATAACGGGACTTCCCTTCGACACGCATCACTGCACCCTATATGCAGCATTGGAGTGGACATCGCTAAAGTTCAGGCACCACAGAAACACCACTCTCTGGACCTATAGAGTCATCTCTAATAAGCTGCCTTACTATATCTCCTGCTGTCTTCCCCTGAGTATAATTGGGAAATACACGTTAAGAAGTTACTCAGCTATTACACTTAAAGCAGCAGTACTACGGAAAAAAAATTGTGCTTTTTTGATAGTTTATTCCCTGTGCCCTGCTAATCAAATACTTGGTACTCTTTCTCGCCGGCATTGTACTATCGCTGAGTAATTTGTTCAGTTATTCTCTGCTTTTTTTTACATGTCTGCCACCCAGCATGTTGCACTGGAACCCCCTCTGCTGCCAACTGCACATGTTTATGACTTGCAGGGACATCGGGAATGGTCAGCAGAGGGTCCCTCTGCTGTTGTCAAAAGATGTGATGTGACCTGAAGAAAAAGTGCAGCTGAAATTAATCAGCCACCATATTTATTGTAGCTGTACAACACTTCAAATAAATTGCAAATATCTAAAAAACTAAAGACTACTGTAAGAAAACATTTACAGGTATGGAACTTGAACTTTGGCCGCATGCTTACAGCTGAAAAACAGAATTTTGGTAAGTCACTTCCTGATTTCGTAGTACTGCTGCTTTAAAGTACCCAAAGCAAAATCTCGCTTTGGCAGGGCAGCCATAAGATTTGCGCTACCTACCTTATGGAATGATCTACAAAAAACCCTCAAATTAAGCACTCTAATCGGTATAAATTTATTTATTTATTTATTAACGAGATTTACCAGATAAGCATACCGAGCGGGAAAAAACACTCATTTCCAGATGCGACCTGGGTGAATGCCTTCAAGACGTTTTATTTCCATACAATCAGAGAAGTATGTAACTTCTTCACCCACTCAGACCCACTACCAGTGTGTGCACTGGTATATAGCCATGCCTAGACCCAATCTTAAGCACTGACCCCCCAGCTTGCTCCTCACAAGCCTAATTGTTCTCTCTCTTATCCCTCTGTCTTATCAACACTTGGCCCTTCCATCCCCTTATCCTTCCTTTCCCAACCTCGGAGAGGAGCTCACTACCCCTGGGTTGTGATACCCTACCATGCCCCGTACTTTATAGCATTCAATCCCGGGCCTCACACATACTCCTTTTCTCCATCCACTTTCTCTACATCCCATTTTACCAACTCCTTTCTGTGCACCGTGCCCTCCTAGCCTTTCTTCCCCTACCTCCCTCCTTTCCCTCCACCCTCACCTCTACCTGGTGTATAGTTTTATTTTATTTTTTTCTTCCGTTACTTCCTCCTGCAACCTTAGATAACCTGCTTTATCTTCTTATAGACACTTCTATGTATGTAAATACCCTGTAATCTGTACAATATCTGTATTATTCTATGTACATATGAACTTCTTTTTCTTCCTCTCTGTAAACAGTATTATCTGTAATGCCTTGTAAATACCTGCGTTGACCTGTATATACAATTGTTCATGCTCCAACCAGGTCCATCTTGCAAATGAGCTTCTGCTCAACGATGAACGCCTGGTTAAATAAAGACTTGATTGATTGATTGATTGAGATCTGGGTCTCTTTTCACCTCTCTGGCTGGCAAACATCATAGTCAACTGGGCCAACCCTCTGGGTAACTTCATAAGGCCCCTTCCATTTGGCTATAAGGTTATTTTAGTTGCTCAGCAACAAAACTAGCACCTGATCTCCTGGTTTATATTCCCTCAACTGGGCTCCCTGATTATAGTAGTACTCTTGTCTTTGTTGAACTTTCACCAGATTCTCTTGGTCAAATTTCCCAACCCGAACTAATCTTTCCCTCAATTGCAGGACATATAACACCACATTTTCAGTCTTGAGGTCGGGTTTCTCCCACATCTCCTTTACTACATCAAGAACACCTTGAGGGCGGTGCCCATAGAAGAATTCAAAAAGGAGCAAACCCTGTAGAAGCTTGAGGGACCTCCGGTATTGCAAACATCAATAAGAGAAGTAACTTGTCCCAGTCCCTCACCTCAGTGGCTATGAACTTTTGAAGAATCATTTTAAGAGTTTTGTTGAATCGCTCCACGAGGCCATCCATCTGGGGATGGTAGATAGAGGTCCTTATGAAGCTGATTCCCAATAAGGTACAAACCTCCTGAGTCAGGAGGGATGTGGAGTTAGTTCCCTGGTCAGTCAACATTTCCTTCAGTATTCCCATATGACTAAAGACCTTTAATAGTTCCCCAGCTACAATTTTGGCCAAAATGGTTCATAACAAGATGGCCTCAGGGTACTGGGTAGCATAGTCTACAAGCACCAGAATGTATTGATACCCCCCTGCATTTTTTAAGGGGTCCCACTATATCAACCACAATCCTGTCAAATGGTGCCTCCATAACAGGTAAGGGCACTAAAGGGGCCCTTGGACTGTTCTTTGGAGCTAATTGGCTCTCAGGACAAGATGTACAATAGTCTTTAACATGTTGATAGATGCCCAGCCAAAAGAATTGGGGTAACAGTCGGGCTAGTGTATTCTCTACCCCACAATGCCCTGCCACAGGAATAGAGTTGGTGAGGTGCAGTAATTTATCCTGAAAGACTCGAGGGATTAGCAACTGATGTCAGGTATCCCCATCTGGGCCTCCTTACTAACTTGATACAGGATACCCCTTGTAACTCAAAATGAGGATAGCGTACTGCCCGGTCTTCATCTACCACCTCCCCATCCCTGACAGCCAACAGGGTGTATACCTGGCTGAGTATACCATTGGCCCGTTGTTCTTTGGCAATGTCCAGGCAGTGCTTTAATGCATCTTGCTCTGATAAGGATGGCCCTTCAGGACTTTGGTTAGGTGTGTCAGTGTTAGGGTTGGGCTATGGGTCTGGACCCACTTTTGCCTTCGCTTCACCTCCTTCCCTCCTGTGCACCTGCCCCTTCAGGACACCTTTTCTTTGCCATCCTACGGTCTCACTTAGATTTGCATGTTCTCATCTGGGAGTTAAAAAATCCCAGGGTCTGGAAAGGGAAAAACTACTCACAGCTGCAGGTGACTGGCCCTCCTCCCTTCATGACCCTGAGACCAGGTAATTACCAGAGATAAGTCTGTTTTCCATAAGTCATTAAACCATTTCCAATCTCTCCCCAGTAACACCGGATAGGGTAACCCCGGTTCAACCCCCACCTTTATAGTCTCTGTTTGGCCCCACAGAGTAAGTGTAACCATAGCACCAGGGTAGGCCTTTACATCCTCATGCACACATCAGATAGGGATGGGGTTCTGGTCCTTCCATCATTGGGGGTTCACAACGGACACTCTGACTAGGATCTGTGGCTTCCTGAGTCCACCAGAGCCTCCATCTCTATCCCTTCTACCTCTACAGGGACCACAAAATCTCAGGATTCAGAGCCCCAACCCCCACTGTAAAGTGAATACACACCTGTAGACATGCAGTCTGTGAAGGTACAGTCCATGTGGGGGCAGTTCTTCACAAAGTGACCCTTCTGTCCACATGAGAAACATGCCCCTGTGTCTCAGCTATATGGTGAGTCTTCAGGTTTAGGCAGTGGGCACTCAGGAAATGTCTCCTTGGGCTGCTGGGTTGTCATCTTTTCCAGAGTCTGACCCTTATCTGGCCCATAGCCCCCCTCCCTACATGCTCAAGGTCCCTTCACAGTTCCAGTCAATATTCCTTCAGCCTGGCTCCCAGGATGACTCCCCATCTTCCCAGGTGGCCTTGTAAGCTGGGTCATGGGGCAGGAGGAGAGTTCAGCAGCCAACACTTGTTCTGAGATCTGCTTTGTCTCTGCTAGCATGGTGATCTCTGTTTGCAGACCCAGCTCTGAATTCCCAGAGGCAGGATGTTCAGAAATTGTTCCAAGAAGATTAACTAGGCCACCTCAGGGCCACTGTGTCCTTTGGATTTTAGCCAACAGCAACATAGGTCCCTCAAGTATTGTCTCACTGCTCTAGGCCATGCACCTGTTATAAATTTGAAGCTCCGGAACCTCCATCGGTAACTTTCTGAGTTGATGCCTAAGCAGTCCAGGTGTGCCACTTTCACCTCTGTGTACTCTCTGGCTGTGGTACTGTCCATAGCTCAATAGGCTGCTTGGGCTTCCCCCATCAGACAGGGGGCAAGGCAGACAGCCCATTGGGGTCTGGGCCATCCAGCATCTTCCACCACTCACTTGAATGTTACCAGGAAGGCCTCAGGATCATCCTCAGATGTCATTTTGGTCAGCATGGCATTCATCCTAGGAACTCCTGGCCCCATGATAGCCGGACCAGCCTCACCAGTAGGATCTTGTTGTGGCTGTTGCACCAGTGACTGCAGGAGCTGCTGTTGTTGTTGCCTCAGCATATAAGAAACTGCTTTTGTGCCTCCTATTGGGCTTGCTGTGATTGTTGGGACTGCCGTTGTGCCCCCGATGCTGCTGACCCTGCTGGGTGAGAATCTGTTGTTGCTGAGCCTGTTGTGCTTGTTGCGCATGCTGTAGCACCTCCTGCCGCTGTTGTGTCAGTTGCCTGAAAGTCTGTTGCTGTTGTTTAGTGAGGAACTTCAGCAATTTCCCTATATCCATTTTTCCAGAATGAAACTAGTCCTGCTCATTCCAGCAGGGGTTCAAATCCCACTGCTAACACCACATGTGACAAGTTGGCCTATGGTAGATGGAGATTCAACATGCTGGGTTTAAAGTTCACAGAAGAAAATGTACTTTTATTGCTCCAAATGCAAGTTATTGCTCAAGAAAAGCATAATCAGACAGTTCAACTTCTCCAGTCAGGTCAGGTAACATAAAGGTTAACACAAAACAGTTCTTTCAGGCTGACTAGACAAAAGGACACTTTGAACTGCCTATGTGGGCCAACAGTTTTTTTCAATATACAGTCTCAAACAAAACAAATGGTTTGTGGGCCAGCAGTTTTGAATGCACAGTCTCAAATAAAACACACACAGTTTTCCCTTTTAGCCTTATTTGCAGGCTGTTATCAGCAGTACATTCCACTCACTCTTTTTGGCCCAGCTGGCTATGCTGATCCTTTACCTCAGGACTCTCTGCTCTAGAAATGGTCTCTTTCTCAGCAGCAGGTTTCAACTTCTCCCCAAAGGCTCTCTCCAACAATTAACCATTCTCCTTGGCTTTCTGATCTAGTTCCTGTCTTACATTCCACCCTCCATCTTGCAGGGTTCTCTGCCTAGGAGTATCTCCTCCCTGCAGCAGTTTCCAGCTTCCAACTGACTCCTTGCTGGATTCTCTCTGCCTTTCAACAATCCCTCTAATCAGCAACTACTGGGGAGGCATCCCCCTTGCCTGTTCATGTTGCATTCCCTGCATTTCCTCATCCTCAGCCAAGGTGTTAACATCTTGTTTCCCAGGGTAGTGTTTACATTGTCACACCATCCAATTGCAGAAATAGGTAAAAGTAGGATTCCACTGTGAATGAGATGTTTTATTTCAGTTGGGCAATCAATGTCAAACAAATTATAAAACAAATCAAGTGGCAAGTGATGCAAGTAGTGTTTTTTTTTAATCAAGAAATATATGGGCATGTCTTAAAAAATGCAGATCTCCACAGCTCCCCTTCCCCACTCCAGTTCATCTTGTTGAATGTTGTTTGTCACCTCTGAAGTTGAATTGCTGCTTGGGATAGACAGTATGTGAGTTAACCGTAAATCAGATTCTGCATTCTCTCACTCTGTCTCTCTCTTGTTCATGTCTGGTATTTACATATAACTACTGTATACAATGTAGAAAAAGTACATTAATACAGCTATTACAGTTCAAGTAAAGCATAAAAAGTAAGGAAATGAAAAATTAGAGCAAAACATACCTGGAACTAGGTTGAATCCATAGTATGATGTTTCTTGGAGTTTGAACTATTATCAATCAATCAATCAATCAATCAATCAAAATCTTTACTTATTCAGGTAAGCATCATTGAGCAAGGCTTATTTGCAAGATGGACCTGGTTTTAATAAGGTCGAGGTACAAAAGGGAAAAAAAAACATATATATATATATATATATATATATATATATATATATATATACTCACACACACAGATATATACATACTGCACAAAATATGCATATGCACATGTCTTGGTGCAAAGTAAATAGAGCTAAAACATGGGTGAACATATCTATAAAGAACCATAAACCAGTAGTAGATATACATACATAGCTACAGTAATGTTGAGCATATCCCTGCAGTCTGGAGTATCATGGTGAGGAAAAAGGAAGAATTGGAGGAGGGGAGGAGGAAGAGTAATAACCAGTTCATATGAACAAATTTTCAATGCCTTAGAAGTTCACATTGGCAGTAACCAGGATGGTATCAGGTGTGCAAGGGAGGGGGAAGGGACTAGAGAGGGAGGAGGATAACTAGATTTGATTAGGTGTCATAGGTAAGGAGTGGAGGTTGACCTATGTGAAGCTAAGAAGAGTGCCATCAAGCTCAGTCCGCCATCAGATATAGGGGACATCCACCATGTAGGGGAAGGGAGGTTAATAGCAGATGGATATTACAGCAGGATACAGAAGCTAAAGGTCAGAATGAATTTCACTTGGAGTGTAAGTATACAGAAGGAGTTAATTGGGAAATGAATAGGAAGTGAGATAAGACATTGTCAATGCATTATGGCCAAGAGATGTAACAAGCATAGACAAGACTACAGTCATGGAAAACAGTTGCAAGGTTCCTTAATAAGGCAGGAGTATAGATTCTCGAAGGCAGTCATGCTAACAAGAAAACTCAGTTTCAGTGCTTTTTGAAGTTTCTCCCACAGAGAGGGCAGTACAAAGCTTATGGCCACTATACCAAAGTGAGATTTAACTCTGAGGACTATCAATAAGATGGGTGAATAGCTTCTCAAGGCATACTTGCCTAGCTGGTACAAGGGGACGCAGTCTATAATATAACGGGGAAGCTTGTTTGAAATAGCTCTGAAGGTCCATAGATCAGCATTTCTATTCTGCCTATACTGCAGGGAAGGCTACCCCACAGCTACATACAGGGAGCAATGGTACGTTGTAAGAGGGAGTCCCGTAATGAACCTTAAATTTCTGTGATAGAGCGTATCCAGTTTTGCGAGATAAGAGGCAGGACAGTGACAATACAGGAAGTCTGAGTAGTCTATCAGGGAGGGAAACATAACTTGGACCAGTTGAATTTTGCATCTCTTGTTAGAAATTGACTGATCCTGAAGTAAAGGCCTAGTCTTTGACGTAGTTTTTTTAGTAGCTCTTGACGTGCTCTGTAAAGGAGAGCTTGTGGTCCAGCCATACACCCAGGTATTTGAATTTGGAAACAAATTCCAGGTTTTCTCCAAGAATTGTAGAAATATGCAGCACTGATCCTGCAGCAGCCAGGGACACTGTATATACCAAGGGAGAGAATAGCATCGCTTTGTTTTTCTTAGCATTAAGTAGAAGCTTTTTGTTTAAATAGTTGGTTTTGTAAAAAAGTAAAATTCATTTTGCAGGTCACTGCATGCCACTTCTGGGGTAGGGCAGCTCAAGTAGAGTACTGTTTCATCTGTGAACAGATGAAAGTTGGCCCTAGTTATGCAATCATCAATGTTATTGATATAAATAGTGAACAATATAGGGCCTAATATGGATCCCTGAGGAACACCTCTTAAGAGTGGTTTAAGGGTTGAGAGTTCATCTTCAGCCTTGAGCTTGCTGGAGGTGGTCAGATAGGTAGTTATTGATCCACTGCAAGGATAGAGAATCCACCCCAATTGACTATAAGGAGGAGAGTAACAGACTATGGTCAACAATGTCAAATGCCTTACTTTGATCTAGAACTACAGCACAAATATAGTTTTTATCATCCAATTCTCTTTGCCAATTGCTGGTTACTTTTGCAAGTGCCGTAATGGTATGATGGCATGTTCTGAAGCCCAATTGGACAGGATTTAGAAGATCTGAGGATTCTAAATATGACCTCAGTTGGTTGCTTACAATTTTTTCCAATAGTTTTGACAGGACAGGAAGGATTGAAATTGGTCTGTAATTGTTTAGATCACAGGGGTCCCTGATTTAAACAGAGGAATGACAGTGCCATTTTCCAGATGGACGGGATAATACATTGAGACAAGGATAGGTTGAACAGGTGAGTTATAGGCATGGCTAGAACCTGCTGTGCCATTTTTAGAAAATATGGGTCTAGGGATTCAGCACCAGGATGTTTCTTTATGTCCAGCTTCAGTAACAGATCTTCTACCTCTTTGAGTGAGGTGGGATGTAGGGAGAAACTTGAGTCGATGACATGAGGTTCAACAACTTGAGGGACAAGTTGTGATATTAGTAAGTTTGCAGAAGATTTGTCAAATGCTAGGTCTGCAGTCGTGAAATGATTATTGAAGGACTCTAATACCTACAGCCTGTCAGTAATGGTACCAGTGCCAGACATGATCTTATCCAGCAGAGAGTTCCCAGGCATGTGTCCAGACAAATCCTTGAACGTTTTCCAAAATTTGGTTGGATTGTTGGTGACAGAGTCAAATTCTGTGGATAATAAGCAGGTTTTGCATTTTGAACCATTTTGGTACATAAGTTCCTTGAGTTTCTAAACTGTCCCCAGTCTGCAGGTGTCCATGTTTTGTGTGCTTTTTTCCAAAGCTTGTCCCTTTCTAACAATGCAGATTTAAATTCCAATGTAACCCATCAGCATACTTTTTTTGATGTACGCACTTTTACTATGGGGGCATACTTGTTTAAAGCCCCTATGATTATTTCATTGAAGACGTCATAGGCCGATTGTACAGTTTTGGCCAGGTAGAACTCTTGCCAATGCAGTGAGCATTTTAGGTCATTTATGTAATCCAATAAGGCAAAATTCCATCTGGATCTCTTAGCTGAGAACTTTGAGGAGGATGGTGGTTTATTGATTGCTCTCACACCAGCAATGAATAAGTGATTACTGATGTCACTGAAGAAGGTGCCCACATGGGAGAAAAGATACAGTTTATACACTAAAATAACATCCAATGGAGAGCTATTACCAGGGCTCTTTTTATTAATATGTGTTGGTTCGTTGATGGGTTGCGTTAGTCTGTGCATATCACAAAAGGATATGAGAGATGTAGAGGCCTTAGAAAGCCAGTCTAGGTTAAGGTCTCCAATAATAATTGTTTCTAGTAAACCTTGCTCAAGGCAGGTACTTATATGCATTAATAGCTGTAGACCAGCAGATGGTGGTCTATAGCACCCAATTACTCATAGTGATGTATTTGGTGATACCATAACCTTAAGAGATAAGCACTAAAATTCATTCACCAATGTTGTTGAGATAAGACTAGACGTTGTGTATTTATCATTGATGTAAATAGCTACCCCATCTCCTCTGGATTGCCTATCTGCTCTAAATAGTAGATCATTTGGGATGATCTCCCTATCAGGAGTAGCTGATCGAAGTCAAGTTTTAGAGATCACTGAAAAATCTGGTGAGGTATGGATGACCCATGTCTGGATCATGGATATCTTCTTTAAAAGGCTGCATACATTGGCATGAAGGAAGCGCAAACCTTTAAGCTTAACTAGGCCTGCAGGTGATGTGATGGTATCTGGTGGCTCAGGACTGAGTTCCATATTGCCTGAGCATAGTAGAAGGAGGAACAGAATATTTCTTAGGGCAGCAAGAACTAATTTAAGATTCCTGGCCTTTTTTTGTCTGCTCGTATTAACATCTTGGGTGGGCAGGCGCCCTCCATGTATAGCTCTTTCGATTTAATATAGCAAGTACTAACACCCTGATTGAACAGCACAGTACAGATTCGACCTTAGGGGAGACAGATGCCAAGCATGGCAGTGATGAATCGGTTCTAGTTCCTACAGTATAGTAGCACTGCGAATACTGTATTGCCAGGAGGTTACATGTGCATAAATACCCATAGGAGGAATTATTGAGCATATGGCAGAACAGTAATGCACCATAATCTCCACAGTCTGCTTCATCTGGAACCTGGATCCAGCCACAAGACACTAGGTAGATAATGGACCAGAATGAAAGACACAGATTACCCCACATGGTGTATCCCATTAGGGGGCGCAGACACTAGGATTATCAAAGGAGGGTTTTGCCTATTGTAGAAGTAGGTGTATAGAAGTGGTATATACAGTTAGAAAAATACTGGCTAATACTAGTGATATCTGCTGAAGTCAGAAATACAGGGATGAGCATAAAAGCATGTGGACCAGAACTAGGAATGAAAAGCAGCAAATTTTTAGATACTATGCCAAGAGGTTCAACTTTTAAGAAAGAATGGGGGGAGGAGGGGGTAAAGAAACATAGCTGTTATGTGATAGGAGGTAGAACTTAGGGTTGGCATGTGGCTAAGAAGGGGCATGGAGGAAGTGTATTTAATAACATGTGGGGGAGTGGCAGGGAGGGTGGGCATAAAAGCTGTGGCTTTAGCCATACCTTGAGGAGCTGAGTGTCCACTGTTGTGGAACCATGCGGTGGCTGAGGGAGCACCAACCACCCGCTGGCCAAGAATCCCTCAGCTGGAAGCTGAGAGCCCTTGTGGGCCAGTTCTCGGCTTGAGGAGCTGAGTGTCCACTGTTGTGGAACCGTGCGGAGCTTATTGTATTATAATCTATTATGGGAGAAAGCAATGACATTTCCCTAATGACTTCATTACCTATCCGTGCATTAGCTGTTAGTGTTTTACTTTGACCAACAAGACTGGGCAAGAATTAGGATAATGCCAGTGCTGTACTGCATGATCATTCGAACCCTGAGGACTATCATACCCCAAATGAATCAAGATTCCAGCAATGTTTTATCCTAATGTTTCATGTCCCTACTTTTTATGCTTTGGTTCAACCCTCATACCTGCATAAATGTTGTTTTTTGGCAATCGGTTTCCTTGCTTTTTGAAAAAGTTACCAAAACTCACAAATTTAGTTCTCTTCCTACAGGAAAGAAATGTGGTGGATTTACATGCTGGGGACATTACAAAGAGATGGTTGTGAGATGGTGGGAGGCAACCTACCACAACACAGGGAGGGATGGATACCAGGGGACTGTTGTGGTGCCCAGAGAATGTTCCCCTCCACCACTGGCAGCCTTCACCCTCCAGCCACTGCTTCCCACCTACAGGGGTGGGGATCATGGCACCGAGTTGGCAGGTACAAGGGCTGAGCCCACCTGGGCCCAGGCCACTTTCTATCCTTGCCAACCCCCCATGAAGCAGTCTGAGCCAATTCACTGCCTGGCATTGCAAAAGGCACCGCTACTTGGTACCAAAAAAAATACTGCAATTCCGCAGTAGACTCAATACCCCTTAGGGCACGCACTGTGCTCCTTCTGCCCGAGGCCACCCCCTGGCAGGTCACCCAACTGAAAAGAGGATGATTTTGTAATGAATGTATCATTAATAATCATTATCAATTATGTGCAAAGACCATGATCAAGCTTCAGAAACCATCATTGTGATCATGACTAACAATAATTAAACATGAACATATAATGGCTGGAAATGGTGATTGTGATTAATAATAATCGCATATCATCATGATATTTCATGATTTCCCATAGCCAAGAGTACTGTAATAAATAAAAAAATCAATTTATCTTCTTTCTATACTTTTGAAATTTATTTTGTCTTTCATTTAGACATTTTCATCAGTTACGATACATATTCTATACAAACGTTACCTTCAATTATACTTACTCTGATGCCTCATGTCTTACTATTGTTATAATGGCACAAATCAGTTTATATATCTCCTTTAAATTATTATTTTTATGATTATGATGCGTTTCTTCAAGTACCTGGTTTCTGCTCAAAACCTTTGGTAAATGTTGACAAAATACTACTGTCAAGGCAAAGTTATTTCAAACAAAGAAATGATCATTGTATTGGTTCATAAACTGTGAGATTGAAATATGCTAATTTGTTATGCAAATGTGTATACTATATTGAACACTTCATTTCCTCTTCCTAAAGGGATGAAAGCTTGACTTCGCATGATTTACATTATAATTTAGTTGCATTTGCTAATTTCACAGATTTCATAATTTGTTTCAAGCTATAATAGACTTACGTCCATAATGCTTGCCATTTATAAGTAACTAGCCCTAAATTAGAATTTATGTATAACCCCTAATTTAACCTCATTACTCATAACCCTATCTAAGTTATGTTTAAAGGCATTCATATCTTTGCTTCCAAGAACTTCCTCCAGTAGCGCATTCCAGGCTGTAATTACCCTTTGACTGAACCAGTTTTCCTAAGTAACAGGTTCCATTTTTCTAGGTGGAGTTGCTTGGTGTGTTTCCTGCTGCTAACCCTCCTATGGTTAAAAACTATGCCTCACTCAGTTCTAAGGGTATTATCATCCATTGCTCTGAATAACATACACAAGTCCCCCCTGTACCTTTTGTATTGTAAATAATACAGATTAAGTGTTGTTAGTCTTTCCTGAGAAGATAACCCCTTTAAACCAATTATAAACCTGGTCATTCTTCTCTGCACTGCTTCAACTCTTCTCATGTCTTCCTTATTATAAGGGGACCAAATCTGAACACAGTATTCCAGGTGAGGCCTGGCCAATGTTACATACAGGGGGAGCATCACTTTCTTAGCTCGACTAGAAATATGCCAGAGAATACAATTCAGTATTTGATTGTCCTTTGTTACTTGGTCCCTACAGTTTACATTAAATTTAAAGTCAGGGCTGATGGTCACACCAAGATCTTTTTCACAGTGTGTTTCAATTAAAGGTTCTATATTTAAGAAATACTTGCACTCTTTGTTATGGGAACCTAAATGCATGACTTTGCACTTACTAATATTCAAAGCCAATGTGCTATCCTCAGTCCATGACAAAATATGGTCCAAAGCTTTTTGCAATGCAGTGGTGCTTTCTATCCTATTTACCACTGCTCCCAAATGACAGTCATCTGCAAATTTAGACAACCAAATATTTGGTGACTACAATTGTAATGAGGAAATATATATATATATATATATATATATATATATATATATATATATATATATATATATATATATATATATATATATATATATATATATATATAAAAGAATTGGACCCAGGACTGACCCCTGAGGCACCCCACTAGTGACCATTGCCCATTCAGAAAAGATACCATTAACCACCATTCTCTGCTGATGCCCTTCCAATCAGTTGGTAATCCAACATGTTATATTACTACTCAGGTTAAGATCCCTTAATGTTTTAACTAGCTCAGAATGTGGCAATTTATTTATTTATTTATTAAATTTTGGTGACCGGGTAGGCTCACTGAGCCCCGAAGGTCCCTTTTTCAAGGGTGACCCAGGTACAGGGACAATTTATCAAATGCCTTTGCAAAATCCAGGAATATTACATCCACTGGATTCCTCTTATCTATTCCCCTACTAACATTTTTGTAAAAGGACAGTAAATTGGTTTGACAAGACCAAGATTTAATAAAACTATGTTGGCATGGGTCCACAAGTCCTAGTGTATGTTGGTGGTGATATATATAGTCTTTGATTATACCATCTAGAACTTTACCCATTAGCAATGTTAGACTAACTGGTCTGAAATTTTCAGGTTTTGTCTGGGGTCCTTTTTTTCAGAAGGGGTACCATCGTGACAACCCTCCAACCCAGTGGTATATCACCAGAGTCCAAGGAGTGTTGAAATATGTGTGTCTGTGGTAAAAATATGTAATTTGCAAGTTCATGCAAGACTTTAGGGTGTATGTCATCTGGCCCTGAAGATTTATTAACTGGTAACTTTTTTAAGTCTTTCATAGACTTCTGTTGGACTAATAGTTATTTGCCCTGGTATGGGTAATGGTATATCCTGATATCTGACATTCATATTTTGATATAACAAAAAATGTTGATAATTATTACTCATGTGACTTAGTTTTATAATACAGAAATAATACAGTCATTAATGATCATTTACAATCATCGTTTGGTGAATCCACATATCATTAAAAACCTTCATGCTGATTTAAGCTTACAAAATTAACAATCATCAGTTGGTTATTTGAAAGTTACATGTTTCATGATTAAATCATGATCTAATTGATTATCTTAAATCACAATCCCTCTTGATGATCATACAGTGAAATTTGATAATTAACAATAATCTGTCATGACTTATCTTCAAAAAACATAGCTGATGATTTAACAATTCACCTGGACTCCTCCCAATTGCCACATTGGTAGGCAGTGATGCATGGCCCTAAGACTACCTCCTGGTTGATCTAATCTGAGCTCCCTGTTGCATCCACAGTGGGGTTTCCAAAATTCAAAAAAAGAGGAAGATGCAGCCCTTGTAACTTGGCACAAGGGCACTTTTGCCATAAGGGTGGAACAGGGCAGCTTAGGTGCAAGGCATCCTGATTTTGATGCAGCCTGCATTCAAGAATTGGGATTGCTGCAACCTTTGATGTAAGGTGACACTTGCATCATACCCTTTTGGCACATGCACCTTGCATCAAAGACTTTCCTTTTAAAATCAGGCCCATAGTGTCTCAGAAATATATTTGATAAACATTGATACATACTCCATATAGACAACAGATTAAGAGGAAGATTTCTACAGTTGAAAAAGAACCCCACCCATAGGGACAAACTGATCCACAATTCACACTCCACCTGAAGCTATAACATAAAACCAGCTTTTATTGGGTCCATTAAAACTAAACAATTATCTGTGTGGTGAGTGCACCCATTGTTAGCCATCTGAGAAAAAGATCCACTTCCAGTCTCTAGCAACAGATGATAAAAGTCACCATCAAAGATCACATTACATGTGGCACTAGCAATGTTATCTACATTATTACTTGCACAATATGGCAAGTATTACGTCCAAAAAACCTCTAGACAATTGCAACAGAGAATATTCAAGTACAAAAGTACTATTTACAGAAAGGATGACAAACCATCAGTTGCCAGACATTTTAATAAAGAAAGGCACAATGCATCTGCCCTAAGGTTTTTAAGGGTGGAAATTGTATTGGAACCCTCAAGAGGAGGAAGCGGAGATCAGACGTTATTCAGGAAAAAAATCTGTGGGGGATTTAAAAGCTTGGAACATTACAAAGGGATGGTGGTATTAACAAAGATAAAAACTGGTCAGTTTTTTCCTAGACTCTATCATGAGAGTTGTCAGCCAATCAGGTGTTACTACTAGAATCTGCATCACTCACCATTCATTCTGTGAAGAAATAGAAGGATGGGTAGGGGGACAGTGTGGAGGAACTTGCTTTAGTGGGAGGAGGAAGGGGACAATGCCAGTTAATATACAATTTTAAACTCTGCTGAGTACAGGGGGAGGAGAGGAATGGGGACAGGTGGGGGACTATATTTAAATACATGTGGCCGGGTGAAGAGGCTGTACTTCATGACAAAGAGGGTGGGGTGATTTTATTGCTTTCTTTTTTAAGAAAATGTGCAGCCAGAGTTGCTGTGGCTGTTGAGAACTTTTTGAAGTTTTTGTCAAGTATGAAGTTTCTAATTTTGCAGTAGCTTCATTTGTGAATTAAAGAGCAGCTGGCATGGTCTAGGCAAGCAGCTCATGCCAAGGAGTTGCCTGCTCAGGGAGCTAAATGCATTAGTTATTGATTTTTTAAATTCTGTAATTACAGAAACATCTAACTTTATCTGCTCATCTCATAACTTCTGAATATGAGTCGAGCAGCCACCGAGCACTTCAGACCTGCCACTAAAATCAGAACTTTGATGATGCTAAGTAGTGAACAGGCAGCAGGCACTCAGAGTAGATAATAATAGGATCAGGGTGAACTTTCCAAATATACTAAGATTATCTTTGCCAGACGTTCTACATGGATGGGGTGAATTCATATATTATATAATTGCCCCATACATTTACAACTGTTGGCAAATATAATATTTTTAGACAGCTCCCCTTCCCAAATCCTGCTAATAGCTACATAGAGCACCTGCAACTCTGTTCCCTACTTATCATTATCAAAGTGCTGATTTTAGGGGTGGGGCTGCAGTACTCGGCAGCCACTCAGCTTGTACACGGAAGTTATGAGCTAAGCAGATAAAGTTATATATTTATTTACAGAGTAAAACCAATTCAGAAACTATTGAATTTAGCTCCTCAGTCAGGTGACTGCTTGGGACAGGTTGCCTGTCCCAACTGTAAGAGCATGTCAGCAGCTCTTTAAGACTTCACAGCATCTCCAGAACTGTCACAGACAAGTAGTATGTGTGCCACTGAGGTGCAACTTTGATCACCGAAGTGAGTGAGAGGAAGAGTTAAACGGGGCACAAGGCAGTTGGATATGAACATACGAACATATGAAATTTGCCAGCAGATATAGGCCTAGAGGTCTATCGAGTCTGTTCAAATGTGCAGCTAGCACCCCTTATTCTGCAGCTGTCCCTCCCTTCCACCCTTCCCCTTCATTGACCCTCCCCCTTGTCCTGTCCCATCCCCTTTTGAAGCAGTCCACTGTTCTACTGGATACCAGTTCTACAGGTAACGCATTCCACCCAGCCACCACCCTCTCTGTAAAAAAGTGTCTCCTCATCTCCTTCTTGAACCTTCCTCCCTCCTGTTTCATATCATGGCCCCTGGTGTTCCTCCCCTCCCTTACTTTGAACAGCCCCTCTGTACCTGTCATGTTTAATCCTTTCATGTACTTAAAGGATTCAATCATGTCCCCCCATCCCTCCTATCCTCCAGTGAGTTCATGTTCAACTCCCTCAGCCTCCTCTCGTATGAAAAGTCTTCCAGCCCCTTGATCATCTTTGTCGCCCTGCACTGCACCCCCTTCAGTAACTTAATGCCTCTCTTCAGATACGGGTGCCAGTACTGCATGCAGTACTCCAGGTGCGGTCTAACTAATGACCTATACAGTGGCAGAATCACCTCCTCCCTCCTCGAGGATATACCCCTTGCAATACAACCCAGCATTTTGTTGGCCTTTGCAGCTGCCTTCCTACATTGTGCCGAGTTGTTCATTGACCCTGTAATGAGCACCCCCAGATCCTTCTCATCTGTCTGGGCTAGCTGCACTCCCCCCAGCTGGTAACTCCTCCTTGGGTTCTTCATCCCAAAATGCAGCACCTTGCACTTTTTGGCATTAAACCCCAGTTGCCAGGTGTCTGACCAGGTTTCAAGCTTTGCCAGATCATCCTGCAACCCCTGCCATCCCCCTAGGTCATCCATCACTGCTCCTACCTTGGTATCATCAGCAAACAGACTGATCTTGCTCTTGATGTCCAATGATATGTCTGCAATGAATATCCCAAACAACACTGGTCCCAACACTGAGCCCTGTGGAACACACCCTTGGGTGTGAGAGTTCCCAACCCACCACCATCCTCTGTTTCCTTCCCTGAAGCCAGTTCCCTACCCATCTCACCAGCTTTGCACCTGCCCCAGTGCCTACTAACTTACTTCCCATCCTTCCATGCAGCACCGAGTCGAATGAGTTACTGAAATCCAGATACAAGACATCCACTGCATGGCCCCTGCCCAGTTGCCTAGTTACCCAGTCATAGAACTCCACCAGGTTGGTTTGGCAGGATCAGCCCCATATGAAACCATGCTGTCTGCTGTCCTGTAGTCCTTTGGCCTCTAGGAGGGCCACCAGCCTTTCCTTCAGGATAGTCTCCATTAGCTTACTCATGATGGATGCGAGGCTCACTGGTCTGTAGTTTCCCGGTTCATCCTTGGGGCCATTCTTGTGGATGGGCACCACATGAGCCATCCTCCAGTCCTGAGGTACACACCCCGAATGTAGTGAGGTATTAAATAGGTCTTCCAAAGGTTCTGCAAGGACCTCTGCCAACTCCTTCAGTACCCTGGGGTGGATGCCATCTGGTCCTGGTGCCTTATCCACCCTCAGTGCCTTCAAACTCTCCTAAACTCTGCCCTCAATGATTTCTCCATCTGTCACCCTTCCCCCATTTCTGCCATTTCTCTCCCCTTGGGTGTCACCCACCTCTTCCCTTTAGTAAATACTGAGCAGAAATACTCATTTAGTGCTTCTGCCTTATCGCACCCTGCTTCCATCCAACCCCCTCCTTCCTTATCCTTACTATGTGGTCCTTACAGCTCCTTTTCTCCCTGATGTACCTAAAGAAGTCCTTCTCCCCCTTCTTAATTCCTTGTGCCAGCCTGAGTTCCGTAGATGCCTTACTGCCGTTATCACCTCCTTCGATTCCATCAAGTACTCCTCCCTGTCCTCCCCTCTCACTGTTTTCTTGTACTTCCTAAAGGCAGCTGTTTTCCTCCTTACCTTCTCCATGACCTCCTTGCACAACCAGCTCAGTTTCTTAGCCCTAGCCTTCTTGCTCTGGGCATTGCAGCAGGTTTTGTTTGCTTCCACTATCCCCAGCTTTATGAGCTCCCACCTCTGGTTAGTGTCCATACTAGATTGAATTCTGGCCAGGTACCTTTTTACCACTTCCCCCATCCTCCCAAAGTTGGCCCTCCTGAAGTCCAGCACTCCTGTGCCAGATTACACTCCTTCCTTGCCAATATCCAATGTGAGCCATACTGAGTGGTGGTCACTCCCTGACAGCAGTTCCTCCACTGTAAGTTCTCTCACAAAGTCCCAATTTGCCAGCACAAGGTCAAGAGTATTCCCTAACCTGGTTGGTTCACTGACCATTTGCAGCAGGAAGCTGTCCTGGAAGACATACAGCAGTACCTGCTCCCTTCTGTTCCTGGTTGTTGGGGTACTCCAGTCCACTTCTGGCATGTTGAAGTCTCACACAATCACCACACTACCCTTCTCACAGGTCCTCCTGATCTGTCCCGCTAGTTCCCTGTCCGCCGTCTGAGATGGCAGCCTGTACACCACTCCCATTCTAAGAATCCTATTCTTGGAATCCTGGATTTGCATCCAAATTGACTCCGTACTACCCTCCTCCCTTACACACTTCAGTTGTTCCTTCACATATAGTGCCACACTCCCTCCTTTCCCAATCACCCTTTCTCTACGAAATAACCTGTACCCTGGTACAGACAGGTCCCAGTCATTGTATTGGGTGGCCCATGTTTCTGTGATAGCTGCAATGTCCACCTCTCCCTCTGCCATGAGCACCTGTAACTGCAGTTTTTCTCCCAAGGCTCCTAGCATTAAGTGTAACCACCTTCCACCCCCCCATCCTGCCGTCCTTTACTAGCATCACCAATATTACTTGCCATTTGTCCTTTGTCACTGTTATGGGGGGTAAGCTCATATGGTTTCCCAAACTGTGGTCTCGGCATGTCTCTTGCCCAATTGCCACCTCCACTCCCAGTTTAAATTCCCTACTTCCTCTATGTACTCCTCCATCCTCTGTTTCAACACTTTCTTTCCCTCCTCATTCAAGTGTAGTCTGTCCTTGGCATAGAGACTACTGTCCTCCCAGGTCCCTCCCAACCCCCTCAACAGCCCATACCCTTTAGCACAACACCAGGTTCTTAGCCATCCATTAAATTCCTCTATCCTCATCTTTCTTGTTGTGCTTGCCTTGGGCACTGAAAGTATCTCCGAAAAAGTTACTGATCTTCCTGCCCCATCACATAACTGTCCTAGTTCCTCAAACCTCCTCTGGACTATATCTACTGTCTTGCCAGCCAGGTCGTTCGTCCCAAGATGTAAAATTAAATGAGGCTTGTCCCTACCCCTTCCAGCATATTTCAGAACAGACTGTCCCACCCTTTCCGCTGTCATTCCTGGCATGGCCTCCATCCAAATGCGACTATGCCTCTCTCCCTTGCTACCCCACCTGACTCCTCTTAGTATTGAGTCCCACAGCATTAAGATTCCACCAGTCTTACTCCCTGCTTGCTTTCATTCATCTCCCTCTCTCATTTCCTGCTCCTCTTCTTCCTCCTGCACATTATTTCCCCCTTTTGCCGCTGTTGCAATTCTCCCAGCAGAACTTCCCCCCGCTCCAATTTGGTCCAGGCATTTGTCAATTACTCCTCTAATTTCATCATTTCCCTCCTCCACCTTCTTCCTCTCTAGCAGTGCAAAACTATTTTATGAAGACCCTTCACAAATGCCCAATCCCTCTCTCTTCATAGTAACCTGTTCACTCCTTTCCACTCCATGACTTTTGCCTCTTATTTGCCTCCCCTCACAAGTCCCTATCTCCTCCTTCCATTTTTGTCTTTTGTCTCCTGACCTGGTTTCCCCAGCAATCATTCTTCCTGGCCTGGGCCCCCTTGTCCCTGCTTCCCTTCTTCTGATGCTCTCCTCACCACTGTTGGCTTAAATCGCCCTCCCTCATCTCCCATTCTTCCTTCCCCCAGTATTGGGCTAAACCCACCCCCAGTCTGCCTTGCCTGTCTTAGTTCCTCCTGCAGACCCTCAATCTCCTTTCTGAGTTTCTCTATGTGGTTGCACACTAAACATCCTCCCACACTCCAGGCAATTTTTAGAAAGATTGGTGCACCACAGTTGTTGTATCCTACCACTCTACCCATTGCTGTCATTGTCCACCAGCGACCCCCAAACCTTCCAGATGCAGGATACCAAACATTCCCCCAAGTCTCCCCTCTCCCACCTCTATCAGTGCAAAACATTATTTTCTTAATTTTGATACAGTGTGCTATGTATCAGGCTCAGGTGGGGATAACCACTGGATGGCAAGAAGTGTGATAGTGCATGCTGATTTTTTTTGTAATCAAACTTTATTCAATTTTTACCAATAAACAAAGACAATATACAATCTGCATGTGAAAAGAAAGTGAGGTTACTCAGAGCTTCTAAACATTGAACATTCTACATGCTGCCTAAAATACATAAACCTGGCAATCCAGGAAGACCCATAGTCTATGGTAATGGTACCTTGACTGAGGGGATCTCAGAGTTTGTAGAGACCATTTTGAAACCGCTGGTTATGGAAAGAGACAGTTATATCCAGGACACTATGCACTTTTTGCGTGTACTTTCTGGTTATAAGGATTTACCACCTGATACCATTTTAGTGATAATGGATGTAACATCCCTCTACACTAATATTCCACACACAGATGGTATTACAGCATGCTTTAAATACATACAGGAGAATGGACCAGAAAAAAACATCAGCCCTGAAGTGGTGGGGAAACTTATGGTATTCATTTTGACACATAATAACTTCAGCTTCAATGGTAAACATTATGTTAAAACTATGGGAACAGCAATGGGCACCAAAATGGCTCCACACAGTATGCTAACCTCTTTATGGCAGACTTGGAGGAGGATTTTTTTAAGGCAGTGTCCCCATAAACTGCTAGCTTATTTCCATTACATTGATGATTTGTTTATCAACTGGACGGATGGCACAGATGCACTTCAAGATTTTCATCACAAACTTAATAATCTCCACCCTACCATAAAGCTTACCCTGGAGTATTCTACCACCAATGTTAATTCTCTGGACACCATGGTCACCATTAAGGATGGAACCTTACATAGATATATTTACAGGAAGCCAACAGACAGACAGATACCTGCACAAGAAAAGTAATCACCCAAACCATACAAAAAAATTTGTCTTGTACAGTCAAGCACTTTGATGCCACCGTATTTGTTCAAATGAGGATGACAGAGATACACATTTAGCTATGTTGAAAAACACCTTTATTGAGCAGGGCCACTCTTCCAGAAAATTGACGGGATAACAGAATGTGCAATGCAAGTACCAAGACAACAACTACTTCAATATAGAGAAAATACAGCTACAAACAGAATACCCTTAGTAGTCACATATCATCCGGACCTTGAACTTCTGCGTGAGATTATTAAAGACCTCCACCCAATATTTAGTGAGGATGAAACCCTTCATTCTCTTTTTAAGGAACTCCCACTACTATCTTTTAAACAACCACCAAATTTAGCCAGCCTAATTATTAGGAGCAAATTTTCACCAGAACAGAATGCCATGTCACACAATGGCACACGACCCTGCAATCAACGCACCTGTAAGACTTGTGAACTCATTTCCACCTCAGATTGTCTGGTTACATCACAAAACAGACAATTCAAGGTGCATGGGAGTTATACATGCACATCAAAACATGTTGTTTATTTCATTCAGTTCAAGTGATGTCCACAAACAGGTTATGTTGGAGAGACAAGCCAACAGCTCCGCACTAGGGTGAACTAGCACAGACATACTATTAGAGGAAAGATTACTGAAAAAACAGTGGGGCACCACTTCTCCCATCCTGAACACTTGGTTTCAGATATGTCAGTAATGGTCTTAAAAGGAAATCTCAAAAACACACAACAGAGACGAGCTTTTGAGTTTAAACTTATTTTACATCTCAATATGGTAACAGATGGGATGAATCTTGATCTGGGTTTCATGGGACATTACAGAAGCTGACATCCACAGACCTCTTCTTCTTCAGACTGGCATATTATAAAACTTCAGCTTGTGTGGGATGTGGTGCGTGCGTGTGTGTATGTATGTGTGTGGGTATGTGTTGTGAGTTACGTTATATAACAGGTGTGGGGCTTGCTGTCACATTGAGGTAGGCCTCTGTTTAGATACATGGAGTTACAGTGTGTTACAATCTTACTTCATGCACATAATGAATATTAATTCCTCCTTACTTTTTATCTCTGCCTGGGAGTGAGGTGGATTCCATTACACCTTATTCAGATTATCTAGTCTGTTACTTTACAGACAGGAGTGTTATCATAGACTGTGACATATATATATATATATATATATATTTTTTTTTTTTAACTCTGTACATATTGGGGTATGAGATCTCATTTGCATGGGGGTCCTGGACAGATCTCTGTACATTAGGCTAATGTTGTAGTGATCTGTGGAAATGTAGGTATGTTAGACCTCTGGTCTTACTCACATACTTTATATTTACTTCTAGTTACCTTATCCTGGGGAGGGTGGCAGGTTTATTTCATTGTAGTTGCATCCAGAATCCTTGGAAATGCGTGTGTGTGTGTGTGTGTGTGCGAGCATCTCCTTAAAGCTAGTTATCCCCCCTCCCCCCCCCACACACACATTATGGGGATGTGGGGTGGGTAGGGTTTATTGTTTGTGTGAAGAGGAGTAGGAGAGAAATTACATTTTTATCTCTTTTTCAGATTCCTTAGACACTTCTGGTACATCAAGTTGTTGCATGCTGAGTGTATATTGACATCAGTACATATCAGGCTACATGGACTTAATTCCTTGGTGGTCCACGACTAGAGTTTTTTGTTTGACAGTAATACTGTCACTTTATATTGAAATCATCATTTATAAAGTCCTGTCACTACACCAGAGGTTTTTTGAAATGTATGGGTCATGATATCTAGCTGGAGAGTACAACAGGATGACAGGTCCTACTAAGTTTTACACATAATAGAGTGTGCACTGATGTTTTTAAGAAAACTGTACTTGTAATTTCGTGTCTATAATGCATGCATTGAAAATTCTTTGGAGTCCTAAGACAATCTTAGTATGTCTTTAATCTGGGTGGAGGCTGCTTTTCAGTAATCACATCCTTATACACACTGTGATACCCATAGCTTGATTTAGGAGTCATCTGCTCCAACAGTTTTATCTTACATCAATTAAATTTATATGCAGTAGAATTCTTTGTATGTGTGTTCCACCAAGCACCTTTGACCCTGGGACATTCCTGGCTGAAGGTATTATGGTGCTGTTAAACTTCTCTGACATCATTTTCTGTATTTTTAAAAAGAGTATTTTAAACCAATGGGGATTTTTCCTGTTATTTTTTCTGCTCGACCTAGCTGTTAAAAGTGTTATTTTTTTCTAAACAACTGCCATTAGGCTTCTGATGAAGGACGGGTTAGTCCGAAAGCTAGAACACTTTGTTCTTGTTGTTAAATCTATGTTGGTCCATTAAAAGGTATCAAATCATTTGCTTCTGGATTAGAGCTTCTAAGGGAGGGAGAATAACAAAGAAGTTGAATCCACCTTTCATTGAAAATCATGCACAGTAACAAGCCAGGATCTCTGTTATAGTGACCCCTTCTCTTTCAGCCAAAAAATAAAAAAAGGGCACCAACAATTCTTAAATTTGTCTTTTCAGAGTCTAAGAGAATTTATCTGTTTCATTGTCAAAATCGTCATACAATTTCTCAGCCAATGATCAACTGAGGGAATTTTCTGAATTAACCACAGCTGCATTATTGTTTTGAGAGCAGCTCCAACTAATATAAGGAATAAGTATTTATTGGCTTTACTGTACCTCGAATCTCCAAAGGAGTTATGTCCAGAATCCAAGTTGGAAAGAGTAGGGGTAAACTGACCTCAAATAGCATTCCTAACACCTCTTTTAAATTCCTCCAATATGGTTGCACTAGAAGTGCACGCTTATTGGTATGCTGAGAGGCCTAGACCACAAAGAAAATGCCAGGGAGCTTTATAATTACAGGATTACTGGCCCCAAGATGGTCTTCTGGTGTGTATATGTGTGTGTGTGGGGATTTTGTTGTCACAGCCAGATTTCCCCTACTTGCAGCATAATGTAGCATCATGCAACTGTCTTTGTGCATCATGGTGTCTGTGGGGTTTACTTACCAGCATACTAACAGAGACTAACCCTATTTACACCCATTAACATCTAGACAAGTCATTTGCATGCACATATAGTTACACAGAGAATACCCCCACCCTACTACTATGAACATCTTTTGTGTATAGCCCTTAAGAAAGTAACCTGATTTGGTGTCTATTTGCACCAAAGCCCATTTTGCACTACCACTTTTTGTAACTGTGTATTCTGTCAAAGATGTCATAATTTTTATGTTTTTTACCTTAAAGATTTTTTTGAGGCAGTTTATCACCACATAAGTCAATGTCAATAGCTCTGTGTTGCAGAGTAACTGTCTTTCTGAACAACTTGCAAACCTGTGTGGCCTCTGTGTGCAGTCAAGGCTTTGTCTTCTGTTTGCTGTGACTTCATACATTTCATCTTCCAAGCATCGATTGATTTTCCATGGTCTTTCATCAATTAGTATAAAACCCATTTCTGACATCAACAAGTTTACAGTATACAAGGCTCTTTCCATGCAACTAAAGCATCTCCCTGTACTCTCATGGCAGACACACACCATCTGTATTCATCTCTATTTTTAGTCCTGTCAGGAAAGTATAGTGCAACCTCTTCTAACTGGAAGAACATGCAATGCAAATGACCCTACAGAGAGTAGCATGATGCCAGTTAGTCACTATCACATAGTTGCTGTCAAACTCGCTCATTGTTTTAAGGGAGCAAGGGATCATCAGATGTGATACTTTAACTTCAATGAAAAACACAAGTACTGGTATAGATGCCAGACTGTCTTCTAATCTTAAATGAGATTTCTGGACAAGATTGCACTTTCCTTGTATGCATAATCAATGAAAGCATTCTTCAGAGACTCTGGGTTCTCTTCCCTGCATTTGTAGCATTTTTCACATTCCCATTGGAACCCATTATTGCTTATTTATACCACAAGAGAGGATGACTAGAATAAATGAAATAGAACACAGTTGGTGTAATAGAACACATTTTATTAATGAAGTGAACCACAAAGCAATATATTAGAGGCTGCTAGTTCAGGGACTGTATGCAGCCTACACTTGCTCAGACAGTGAATACACCACCCAGTGTAAGCTTGTGGCAGGGTCAGTGCCCCTGCTCAGTGACATCAGGGACATTAGTGAAAAGCGGAACTGTCCCATCAAGGCCTCCCCATTGGTTGTGGTTAAAGTAAATAAAAAAAATAAAAACAAGAGTTTGCTGCAGCCAAAAGGATTGCTTTGCCAGTAGCATTGTAATACAATAAAAAAATAAAGAAAGAAAGAAAAGGGGAGAGATTAAGGACATAACAACTGAAACATGAAAGTGAGGAATGCATGATAATTTACAAATATTTAAAGTCTTGTGCTCTTACCATCCCCAAGGTCACATGATACTGTAAGTATTGGTTGTTAGATTAGAACCTGGGTCTTAAGATCCACAGAATTAAATGAATTGCTTGTCCCCCCTCTCCAAAACCATCACAACAAATAAGTGGCAGTTGATATGCAAACACACAGCAAGAAATGCACAGACACATGCACTCACACACAGCACTCCACACACACATAAACACACACACACACACACACCATGAAATGCACAGCTGCACACACACAGCATTATATAAACAAATAAGCAGGGAAAGCAGTTTAGTTAAAGACACATGTGCATACCCAGCTCAACATGTATAGATGGATACACATGACAACCGCCAATACACACTCCCCTACACTCACACACAGCACTACGTACACCAATAGACTCACACACACACACACACACACACACCACCACCACCACCACCAGCAGTACCACCACATGCATGGTTCACAGTATTAGATACACATGTACAGTATAGATACATAGCACTTTATACAGAGACTCAGGCACATCCAGCACCACACGTACAGATGGACACACATGAGACATACACATCACTACATACCATACACACACACACACGCACACACACACATACTACACACATAGTTCAACACCTGCACAGCACTACATAATCCTGAACACAAAACAGCACTTGTTTATGTACTCTGACACACAAACACACTACATACAGTACATAGACATGTACACCCACAAACACAACACTACATGTGCACATGCACACACAAACACACACACGCACACGAACACACTCATTATTACTACTATTACTACTACTACAGGCAGATGCACATACATGAGACATACACATCACTACATACCGTATACACACACATACACACACACTACACAAATAGTTCAACACCTGCACAGCACCACATAATCCCAAACAGAAACAGCACTTATTTACGTATTCTGACACACACACACACACACTACATACAGTACATAGACATGCACACCACAAACACAACACTACATGTGCACAAGCACACACACAAACACACACACACTATTACTAATACTACTACTACTACAACTACTACAGGCAGATGCACACACATGCATCTCTGCCGACTCAGTATGCAGCAAACTTTTAATTTGCTGGAAATTTCCCATGAATTCACAAAATCCACCTCAGTGGATCATTTTACAAAGTTTTTCTGTGTGATAGGAAATTCGTCATTTGTGACTTCACCTTTCTTTTGTTGTTTTTTAAGTGCAAATTGCAGTTAAAAAAATCCAAAAGTGAGGCAAAGTAACAACGTCAAATTTTCCACTCACCAGCACAATCAATCTCTGGTGTCTAGTTGCCCCCCGCCCCCCACCCCATCACCCACTTGATCTTGAATAAAAAAATCGCCAGCCCGATATAGAATAAAGTTATTGCCTGGTGTCTGGCGGTCCCTCCCCACCCAAACCCATGCTCCCAGCCTAGATGTAAAATATACTCCCTGATGGCTAGTGGTCCCTCCTCACACCCAAACCCATACCTGATGTGAAAATAATTTCCCTGTTGTCTAGTGGCCCTCCCTCATTGCCAATCGCCAGCTTGATATAAATTCAATAATTTCCCTAGTGTCTAGTGGTCCCCACCCCTCCAATGACTGATCACCAGCCTGAAGTAAACCTAATAATTTCCCTGGTGTCTAGTGATCACCCCCAATCACTGATCACCAATCGGGTGTAAAATTAGTAATTTCCAAGGTGTCTAGTGGCACCCCTGATCACTGATTGAGAGCCCACTGAAAAATTACTAATTTCCCTGGCATCTAGTGGACCCCCCATGCCATCCCCAAATGTATATCCCCTGTGTCTAATGGACCCCCCCTCCCCTCCAATGTAGCAGGTAGTGTCCCACCACCCCACCCTGACTCCAGGCGGGTGACGGGTACAGCCCTCCTCTCACCACCACAGCTGACAACCTGAATGAGCTGTCAATGAATGAGTGCATACTTGTACAAGCATGTGCTCATTCATTAAAAGGGCAATTTGTGCTGTGGCCCCCTGTTTTCTTTTGGCAGTGAGTACAAGAGTGGAGGGCTGTTCTGGTCAGTGGCAGGGGGTTGGGATGGGGGGATGGCACTGTGGACCCCCTTCTGGGAACCACAGTGACTTCCTGCCCATACTGACCCCCAGTGAGTGACCCGAATGGCCCTCCGCTCTTGTCTGTGGCACCAACAGAATCAGTGAGCTTAATGAATGAGTATAAGCTGGCAATGAATGAGTGCATGCATGTGCAAGTATGTACTCATTCATTGACAGCTCAGTGGGAAGCCGGCCACAGTGGTGAGAGGAAGTCTGTGTCAGTCACTTGCTCAGGGTCAGGGTTGGGGGTGATGGGGTGGTAGCAAGTGGGGCACAATCTGAGAGGTGGGGGTTCCAATAGACACCAGGGAGTGGATATTTGGGGATAGGAATAGGGAGGAGAGAGAAATTATTAATTTTACACTGGGCCAGTGATCGGGGGATCACATTAGACTCAAGGGAAATTACAAAGTTTACACCAGGCTGGTGGTTGGTGGTCCGGGGGGGAGACCACTAGACACCAAGGAATTTAATCATTTTACATCATGCGGGGGGGGACCACTAGACACCAGAAAAATTATTAATTTTACATCGGACAGGGGATCGATGATTGGTGATCAGTGGGACCATTAGACACCAGGTAAATTCATTTTACATTGGACCAATGATCGGGGGGGGGACAACTAGACTCCAGAAAATTGTATTTTACATGGGGATGGCAATTGGCTGGAGGGGACCACTAGAAAACAGGGAATTTTATTCTACGTGGGGTGGTGATCAGTGGAGGGGGTTAGCTATATACACTAAAAAAACAAACCTCCTCAAAATGCAGAGTTCCCTAATTCCACCAGTGAAGTTACAACTTCAGATCTTGGTGGAGTAATCACCTCCCCAGGAAATTCTGACTTCACATTGCAGATTAATTTGCAAAATGAGGCGAATTCATGAATTAATCTGCAAAGCGAATTCTCCCAACTTGGCACATCTCTAATCACTACATACACACTGCACAATATAGACTCACACACATTGCATGCACTACTAACACATGCAGTATTACACTCAATTCACTGTATGCAGATATAGTGGCAACACCACTTCCCTCTTCCAGCTGGTAATATCCCTATCTATACATCCCAGCATCCTTCTTGCTCTCCCAATCACTTTGACCTGAATGTGACCAGACAATGTGACAAACCAATCGGGAGAGCTAGTGTGACACTGGGATGAATTGGTAGGGGAATTGCCAGCAGGAAGAGGAAAGTGGTGTTGCCATTGTATAGGTCTTTAGTAAGACCCCATCCGGAGTACTCTGTCCAGTTTTGGAGGCCACATCTCAGGAAAGACATACACAGGATTGAGGCCATCCAAAGGAGGGATACCATGATGGCACAGGGTCTACATCAAATGTCCTATGAAGAGAAGCAAAAACAACTAAATATGTACACCCTGGAGGAGAGGAAGGGGGAATATGACTGAGAACTTTAAATACCTCACAGGGATGAGTAAGGTACAAATGGGGGATATTTTTCAGAGGACAGAGTGCTCCAGAACAAAGGGCCATGATATGAAGCTAGAGGGGAGTAGGTTTAAGAGAGATTTGAGGGAACACTTTTTCATAGAAAGGATGGTGGATGCCTGAAATAGTCTTCCAGCAGATGTAGTGGGAGCAAAAACAGTGGTGGAATTCAAAAAAGCCTGGAATCAGTACAAGGGAATCACTAAATATAGGTCATGGGGCAGCAGAGAAAGTGCTGTAGACCTGGAGCAGTCTACAGTGTAAGCAATGCAACAAGGAAGGCAGACTGTATGGGCCACGTGACCCTTATCTGCTATCAGCTTCTATGTTTCTTTGCAGAAATACACCACTACAAACACTACACAAATGTACAAACATACAGCACTATATACAGATGTACACATACTACACACAGATGCACAGACACAGTGACACAGCACTAAATGTACAATTGCACACTCATAATTACTTATATTGTAGCTGCAGAAACACACAGCATTGCGTACTGTACACAGATATACAGTATGCACAGCGCTACATACACAAACACATAGCACATTACATTCAGACATCTGCAAACAACACACAAATACTACACAGACAGATGCACACACATACATACATATACTGCACTTGTTTTCTTACCATGAGATTCAGCTGCTTTCTCTAGCTGAGCCCTCACTTTCATGGGATTATGGTAGTGGCTGGATGTCTACAAAGGGATGTCTCCCAATAACAACAGCAAAGTGATCAGTATGAGCTCCAACAGCATCAGCATGAATGGTATGAGAAGCAGCCTGCTGTGGTACTTGCACCCGTTCCTTGCCAAGGAGTCCTTGGCATCCGGTTTTGGGCTGGCATTGGGCACGGGGATGTTCCTGCCACTGGTAGTGCTGTACATAGAAATACACTGCAGCTCCACATACTCCAACAACGTGGTATCTGACTTGGGGTGGGTGGTTATTGCAAAACACCAGGAAAGCAGCAAAGACCAACAAAATCATGGCACTCACACTCAGGTCAAAGATTTCACTGAATCAGATATACCTGATCAAAAAGTGTTTTAATTGATACATAAAGAAGATAACTAGAGATAATGGCAATGCTTGAACTAACCCAATGTTTCATGCATCAAATTGCGCTTTGTCAAATGTAGTGCTCCCTTGTGCAAACTACAATTTATACGGGACTTTTAAAGTGACAGTGCTCAACAGTGCTTGTAAACATGAGATATCTTAAAACTTTTTTAAGTTAAAAGCATGGAAAGTGTACTGTGAAAAAAACAGTTATGCTGTGAGGACTCAGAATATGCTTCTTTTATTATTCTTATGTTGAAAAGCATGTGTATATTTAATTCATAACTTCCTAATTGCAGCACTCCTGTTAGTTTAATGGCTTCATAAATTTTCACACACAAGGAATTGTAACCTGATATTATCTACTAACAGTAAATATATGAATGAAACTACAGAAAACAAAGTAGGCATAGAATAAGCTTTCTGTCAATATAAAAAAGTAGTTTTAAAAGCTAGGCATTTATATTGGCCACAGGTTATGCCTGATGCCTATCCTGAAGT
The DNA here is from genome assembly GCA_016271365.2 of Neoceratodus forsteri. Classification (NCBI taxonomy): domain Eukaryota; kingdom Metazoa; phylum Chordata; order Ceratodontiformes; family Ceratodontidae; genus Neoceratodus; species Neoceratodus forsteri. Next base: position 627,679,989 of record CM057452.1, on the reverse strand, counting down.
GGAGTATGTTCCACATGGTCTCAGGCTTCCGAAATCTCTAGCATAAACCAAGACAATAGTATTTACTTACCTGGTAAAGGTGATTATGCCTGCCACCTTAACAGTGCTCAGAGAATCATAACATCTGGTTATCCTCCATCCATCCCATTGGCCACTGCATGATCATGAATCTTTTTGGCTGCCAGAGGGCAATCCTCTCGGCTCCAACCAGAAAATCCAGTATGAAACTTCCCTAGCAGATAGAAGGAAAAATCAAAAGAAACCAAACACAGGCACAAAAGAACACAATATAGCAATGACCAACACTCACAGTAGATTGCAATGAAAAAACTGTCATTTTTACACAGAAAGTAAAATAAACAGTGAATAATGCACTTGTTACATAGAATATACCCAGGTGCCTAGAGTATGAACACCTACTATAGAAGATCAGTAGTGTCAGTAAATACTGACAAAGACAGTAATACATACAGTGCCAGAGAAACTGCATGTGCTATAATACATCAGCGTGTGGCACCAGTTAAAAAACATTCAGCAGAATCTAGTAACCCCAGACCCTAAAGGACCTATGTATGATTCGGCTGTTGTAGTGTCTGGTTTTTCCACCTAGTGCAGGACTCTGAGCACTATAAAGGTGGCAGGTATAATCACCTTTACCAGGTGAATAAATGCCATTATCACCTGCCACCTTTTTAGTGCTCAGAGAATCATAACATCTGGATCTTTGTAGCAGTACCCAGGAAAAGCCACGGGTGGGACAATAAACAAACCTCATTATGAATGAAATCCTACAGTAGCCTGAAGCGCAGCTCTGCCAATCATGGCTCTATCTGCTGAAGCCACATCGAACCTTTAGTGGTGGACAAAGATGTGAATCAAGCACCAGGGAGCTACTGCACATATATACTGTACAGAAGTGTCACCCCTCTCCACCCAGGATGTTGAGAGGGCTCTGGTGGAATGTGTTCAAATGCCACTAGGGGGATCTTTACCCACCCCTTTATAAGCAGTCACAATACCCCCCCTCCCCGAATCCAGCCAGAAATGGATTCCTCTTATGCTGCCTGGCCCATCTTCTTTCCTGAACAGAACACAAACAGTTGATCTGATCTACAGAAACTCTCAGTCATAGTCAGATAATCTCTAAGCAGGGAAGCCATGTCCGGGGGATGAGGGATCCTGGCTGGACTCCCTTCTTCCCCTAGCATGTCCAGTAGATAAATAGCCTGCTCCAGGTGAAAAGGTGACAACACCTTTGGTGTGAAAGATGGAACAGGTAGAAGGGACACCCTGTCATTATGGAAATTAAGAAATGGTTCCCAGTAGGAGAGTGCTTGCAGTTCACCCACCCACCTAGCAGACCACATGGCCATGAGGGAAAACTGTCTTAATGGTTGTCCAATAAGGGGAATTGGGAACAAATTGAGATTTGTGTAGGCCTTCCAATACCCAATTAACTTGCCATGGTGGTTAACCTGAGGAGATGCAGTCTGCACTGCCCATAGTAGGTGAACCACATCGGGATGTGAACCCACAGGTCCCACCTTTGGCAGGGAACCCCTTATAGCAGAAATAGCTGATGCCTGAACCCTCAAAGAGGAATAGGTCAAACCCTTTTTGGCCCCATTGTTAAGGAAGTGAACTATCTGGGGAAGGCCCGCCACTAAAGGAGACAAGCCTTTTGCCATACACCACTTACAAAAAATGTGCCAGTGTCTCTGATATGTCTTATTAGTGGAATTTCTCCTGGACTTCGACAATTGTTCCACCACCCTGGAGGGGTAACCTTCCTTTAACAGACTTGTCCTTTCAGCATCCGAGCTGTCATGGAGGGGGCCTGAGGTTTGTGGTGCAATATCGAGGCCCCACCGTAGCAAATCCTAATGTTGAGGTAGCGCCAAGGCATGTTGATGAGAATCACTTAAAGTAGAGTACCACAATTTCCTCGGCCAGTCTGGGGCCACCATCTGTACTGTGGCTCTCGTGTCCCTGACCTTAAGCAACACTTTTGCAATCATCGTAAGGGGTGAAAATAGGTAGCCCTTTGTGAAACGCCACCTCACTGCCATTGTGTCAACCTCTTTAGCCTGACTGTCTGGAAATTGGGAATAAAAATGGGGCAGTTGATTGTTGTGCCATGAAGCCATGAGATCCACCTGGAATGGCCTCCACCTCTGTTCAATAGTCTGAAATACTTAAAGGTGCAAATACCACTCCACCTGATCGAAGGTCATTTGGCTGAGCCAATCTGCCGGCAAGTTTAGCTTCCCCACCAGATATATGGCAGAAATCCTTGGAAGGTGTTTCTCTGCCCAACGAAGGGTCTGAAGCACCTCCTGGAGCATTGTCCTGCTTCAGGTTCCATCTTGCATGTTTACGTGTACCATGGTGACCTGATTATTGGATCTGATCAGTACAGACTGACCGTGAATCTGAGGGCCAAAAAATAACTACCCCGTACACAGCTCTCATTTCTAGACCATTGATAGGAAGATGCTCTTCCAGTGGAGACCACTTGCCTTGCTTCATATGGTGCTCCAGCATGGCTCCCCAGCTGAAGAGACTGACATCTGTTGTGATGATCACAGCTGGTGACACTGATGGCAGTACACCCGTCATCAGGTTGCGCCCATTCATCTACCAATTGAGGCTCTGAAGGATGTTCAGTTTGGGGTTGAGTTTGAACTTGAAGTTCTGGGTTGACTGATCCCATACATCTAGCAAGTAGTGTTGAAGAGGTTGCATGTGCATGTGTGCCCATGGCACGATGGCTATTACAGCTGCCATAAGCCCCAACAACTGGAGGTAGATGCACACTGGTTTGTACAGCCATGCCCATATGGAATCTAGGAGTTGGATTATGTTGGCAACCTTTTCCTCTGTAGGGTTAACCTGGCCCATGACCATGTCTATCCTGGAGTCGAGGTGTGTGATCACCTGCATGGCATGCATCTGACTCTTGCTCTAGTTTATGACTCAGCTGTGGTGTCGCAGGCACTGGACTACGGTCTCTGTGTCCCTCTGAGCTTGATCTGGATGCCTGGCCTGAATGAGCCAGTCAGCCAGGTATGGGATAATGTGTATCCCCCTTTTTCTGTGGGTCCGCTGTTAGTACTATGAGTGTCTTCATAAAGACACTTGGTGCCAATGCCAAGCTGAATGGCAGGCAGGTGCACTGGAAGTGATGCTGTGTATCTTGAATCTGAGAAAACGGTGGTGTAGTAGTTGAATTGGAATATGCAAGTATGCATCTTTGAGGTCTACTGAGGCCAGAAAATTGCCCAGCTGAATTGCCTTCAGGGTTGACTGGAGAGTCTCCATTTTGAATTTTTTGTCGAGTACAGACTTGTTGAGAAATTTTAGCTTGAGGACAGAGTGGAAGCCCCCCGTCTTCTTTGGGACTATAACAAATGTAGAGTACACCCCCTTGTCCCTCTCTTGGGGGGGAATGGTAACAATTGCCTGGTTTCTGGTGAGGTTGCAGAACGCCTGTTGCATCACTTCCACTTTTTTAGGTCCTTGGGACAGGGGATATCATCATTCTGTGTGGAATTATCTTTTGAGTGAGTTCTATTGTGTAGCCATGGGACATGAGTTCCCTGACCCACCTGTCTTTGATACTGTGTGCCCATTGATTGGCGAACAATTGTAGTGGCCCTCAATGGTGGGCAGTCCGCCGGGCCCCCCTTCCCTCACTGGTTGTTTGTGGCTCTGCCACCACTGAAATTGTTGCCCTTGAAACCCCCTCATTTAACAAAATTGCCTTTGAACTTAGATTGAGCATTCTGGGACTAGAACTTGGATCTCATGGCCCCGCCCCTCTGGGATTGGTTTGCTGCTGGTCTTGCCTGTTTCTTGGCTCCTCTAAACCTGGGCCAAAAGGGCTGACCTGATGGGAGGAAAAGGTCCTTCTTCTCTTCCATCTTCTTTGTCCCAGCTCAATCCTTGAGGATTGGTGTCAGGACATCCCCAAACAGGTGGCTCCCTTTACAGGGAGCTTCAACAGAGTTGTCTTTGACTCAGCATCCACCTGCCATAGCTTGAGCCATAGTGCTCGTCTGGCCTTGTTGGTCAGGATAGTGGCCCTGTCACTGAACGTAATTGTGTCTGAGGAGGCATCTGCCAAGTAGCATGCTGTCTTGCACCCCAGTCCTACCGGCCCCCACCAACAGGCATCAGGGTGTGCGTTGGGGTCATCGTTCCTAACGCTCACCCCATTCTCTTGTACTGCACCACCTCAGCTTGTTTACACATGGGATGGGGTGAGAGTTAGAACTAATGACCCCAACGCACATCCTGATGCCTGTTGGTGGGGGCGGGGTGGGGGCGGGGTTCAAGGGGTGGGAATCCTAACATCAAATTTCCTCACTTTTGTCTCTATGGAACAACCTTAACTGATGCATTAAATGGATTTTTTTTGCCATATATATATATATATATATATATATATATATATATACACAGACATATGTTTACAGTTGCATGGACCATGTTTAGGTCATTTAAGAAGATGGAGAGGAGAATGGGGCCCAAGATGGGCCTTGAGGGAGCACAAGATGAATAGGCAGGACAGGAATCGGTCACTGAGGAAGGACTGCTGACCTTGCACAGCCTATGTGGCAGGCTAGGTGCCCTCAGCCCTGCCCCTCTTCCTGAAATTCAGTAGTGGCACAAAACCATAGCCAGCTTGGTATATCCAGAGCAACAGGCTCCATTCCTCACAGATCTGGCACTTGGGTTTGCCAGGGTTTTCAGTCAGTACCAAGGCCACATCATAAAGTAGGAGGAACACATAGATGGAATACAGACACTCCCTCCCCATAAATAAATAAACAGAAATTTACATACACAAGTTTTCAATTTATCTTTAATTTCCTGCTGCTCTACATGCCCATGCACTACACAATGACTGGGCCCAATGGCCTGATGGTCCTTCCCCTCTCTCACCCCACAGGAACATCTTTTTCAAAACCACCACAGTAGAAGTCAGTGCAAATGTAACAGTTACTGCATCCTTTTCTGGGCCCAAATGCCTGATATGGGGGGGTTAAAGCAGTTGCTGTTACATATACAGTATGCCAGCTGCTCTCCCCATGAAACAGTCTTACTGCTGGAATAATGGGATAAGCAGGCAAGCAAATAGTCTTCTTCTTCTCTGGGACCATTTTGTAAAGCAGCAAGTTCACTTTATTTACTTAGCTACACTCACCAAGGGATCAGAAATGTGAACGGCAAAGCCAGAATGTTTGCTAGGTACCATCCAGAACCTAGAGTATAGTGGCAAGGCTGCTATGTTAGCTCGACACCTTTCAGGCCTGGAAGTGGAGCCACCAGGCAGCTAAGTGTGGTAGTACTTTCAGGGACCAGGAGTGGAGCAGCAAGGCCACTGTATTTGTGAAGTCCCCTAAAGGACAAGGAGGAGTAAAGCAGTAAGGTGCTATCACCTGTTCTTCTTGCTACACTCCACCACCAGGAGCATCTAACTCTAAACCACACCAGTAGGAGATATTGCAAAGAAGGGGGTTGCAGCTTCCTTTACTGGCCCTATTCTCCAAGGTAGGGGGTAAAAGATGTTGCTTCCAGAGACCTGCCAACCTCCCCCAAGCAATCAGTCTTACTGTGTGAACAGTGAGGTGAACAGGCAGGCAGTGAGTCTAAATTTCCTCTTGCACTGAGATGTGGTGCAGAAACATTGCTATATACTGTACCCTAAACAACCCTCCCCCCCCACCTCAGGACTTGAGAATGGAGTAGCAAAGCTGTTATGTCCCCATCATGAGTACTGTAGATCTACAGGGCAGGACATTTTTTACACTTAAGGCCTGAATTTCAAATAACTGGGAATGATGCAGAGTGCTTGTGCCACCAAGGAATGGTGCAAGGGACACCCTGCACTGCACCCTGCATCATTCCCAATTTTCAGATGCCACCTGCACCAAAGGGAGTCGCTTACACCAGGTGGGCTTGCACCACACTTACAGCAGATGCAGGGCTGTCCCCTCATGGATGGGAGGTTGTGCATCGGCGGTGCTACTTCATCCCCTTTTATGGAATTCCAGAAGAGCTGCAATGGGTGCAGGGCTTGCCAGGAGTTAGACCAACATAAAGATGTTCTAACAGCCCATACACCATCTATGGTACTGGTGTGGTGTGTGAGGTGAGCCCATGCTCTCTTAGGATGACCTAAACTGGCAGCCACCATCCTACCACAAGGTGCAGGAAAGGTGTTATGCTGTTGCCCACACAATGCAGGTCAAGGGCAGGAGTCCCTGCCACCTTTAGCCCTACTGGACATTCCCCTGCTAGCATGCCAGGTGGTGCTGTAGATCCCTGTGGTTATCCACCACCCCCAAGCCCTGCCTGTGCCTGGGCACATCCAGCTCATCATGCCTCAAAGACATATGCTGCTCCCCCACGATCCCACCCATACTCCAACCCCTTGGCCATTCTTGTGACTGTCTTGCATGTTCTGGTACTGGAAATGTCCCCATTGGGCATGGCCTGTGGTGTCTGCTAACCCTCTCCCACCTAGCTTCTGTCAGATTCCTCCCCATGACTGCTGGCAGCCATCGACGCATACAGCCTTCGGACTCCTGCACTGGTCACCATGCAGAGGGCCATCCCACAGCTTGTAGCAATGCCCTCTCCTATGCTTTCTGTGTGACACATGGCATTGGGTGAGCTGACCTGTGGGACTTTGGAATTGGGACCCCACCTGTACTAAAATCTCCCTGGAGCACTGGAAATTGATGCAAGCTGCTGTTTGCCACAGCTTGTGATGATCTCTGGGCCCCTTTGAAAACTGAGCCCTTATTATTTGATACATAATATGCCATCCAGGACTGAGTGACAATCAACAAGGGTGAAAACAATCAGAATGAAGCCTGAAAAGTGCAACCACTTACAATACTTTATTCAGTAGAAATACAGGTTAACAACCAGAAGGCAGAATGTATATGCAAAGACAAGGCTCCCCAGGCCCACCTTACCGAGGGGCCAGCAGTGATTGCCATACTAGCAGTAATCATCTGCTCCTGTGAGGGTATATGGCAATACCACTGGTAATGACCACTGAGCTGAAGGAAGCCAATTTTGGCTCACTGCTGCAATAAGGGGACAGTAGTAGTGATCCCAGTACTCATGGAAGCCATCACAGGCTACCCTGCACCTGTGAGGGACCATAGGCTCTGAGCACTATGCTGGTGGATGATATGTTTAGACCCCCTATCCTACAAGGGTCTTTCAATAAGGACTGCCATGCTACCAATGGCATCTTCTTAGTTAGAGTAACCGTAGAGCTTATGCAGAGGTTGATGGGTGTGAGATCTTAAACAGGACAAGAGTCAGAGCTGGCCTTAGCATGGTGCTAACTGTGCATTCAAACAGGGCCCCAAGAACATGGGGGCCCTCAAAAAGCCTCAGCTGTCCAGCTGGCCTCCTTTCTTCATTGTATTCTATGTTCTGTTTCAAGTAAAGTGCAAAAAATGACACATAACTAGCTGAAAATGAAGATACAGAGAGACCATGGTAGGGAAAGGATGTTCCTTGGAGCCTTTGCGACTTCTGATATGGTGCCCTAACAAGGAGATTTACAAAAGGCCCTGAGATAGCTAGGGCCAGCACTGGCAAAAGCTGTTTTTTTTAAAGGTAGATGGAGGTCAGAAATTAGAATCTGAGGGATGGTAGCTGGAACTTGGAAGAGTAAGTACAGTAAGGAGCATTTGTTTTTTAAAGTAGAGGGGCCAGAAAATGTGATTCTGCCATACTAACTTACTAATGCTTTTTGTAAAACCTTCCTGACTTCTATTACAAACATGGCTGCCACCTTTACTTTCACTATAAAAAGTCAGCTTGGTCATGAAATTAAACTCCCTTGAAATTTAAAAAAAATATATCAAATGTTTCTTTCCCTTTGTAATCCCCTTCTGACATGTACTGTACACCAGTTTAAGCAAGCATTGGTCAATGCCGAATGTTTGCTTGCTGGTATTGGCATTGGTAGTGCAAGAGTTGGAGGGATGCATAATAGGAATGGCAGTGAAGTATTGAAGTAACGCCAACCCCAACCCCCACCCTGCAGAGACTGACAGGCATTGGGGGTGTGTCTTTGGGTTGTTGGCCATAACACTCATGCCATTCCACCTCACCCCCACCCTGCAGACACTGACAGGTGTCATAGTGTGTCTTGAAGTCTTCTGCCCTTATACTCACCCCATTTCATAAGGAGAGATGGGTGCAGTATAGGAGAATGGGGTGAACAATACAGTAGGGCCAAAGACCACAAGGCACACCTTGATGCCTGTTAGTGGCTGCAGGGTGTGGATGGAGGTGGAATGGCATGAACATTATTGCGAATGACCTCAAGTCACACCCACAATGCCTGTCAGTCTCTACAGGGTGGGCATTACAGTTGGAAACCCTAATGCCCTGGGTGTTTGTTGGTATTTTTGCTCCAGATTTCCAATATAGACTTTTTCACTCCGCACCTCATGAACAGTGGCAACATCATGTTGTTACTCAATTCCAAAAGGTGATTTAGGACAGTGAGTGTGGCATTCAGTGCCACAGGTGCAAAAACAAATTTTGGGCAGGGTGTGAAAAATGACAGCCGTACTGTTCATGAAGAGGTGTGAAGAAATGGCAATGTTGAAAATCTAGAATGAAAATATGAAAAAAGTGGTGAAGTTACGAGTGTGTGTAGAAACTGAACAATGCATGCTTGTAACGCAGTCATTTTTTTGAAAATTTTAACCAAATTTTCAACATTGCCATTTTTGGACCTCCCCTCATGAACAGTGGCATTGTGATTTCATCAATCTGTCCAAAAGTTGATTTTGCACAGCGACTGCACCATTGTTTGCCACAGCTGCAAAAAAACATTTCAGGAAAGATGCAAAAAATGACAGCTATACTTTTCATAAGGGGGTGTGAAAAAAATGGCAATGTTGGAAATTTGAAGTGAAAATATTAGAAATTGCTGAAGTTGCAAGCGTGCATAGAAACTGCACAACAGATGCTCGTAATGCAGTCTTTTTTTAGAGTTTCTTCACCAAATTTGTAACAAGAGCTTTTTGTGACCCCACCTCATGAACAGTGGCACTGTCATTTTGTTAATTTGTCCCAAATGGTGATTCCATGCAGTGACTGCAAAATCACCTTTTGGGACTGACAAACAAAATGACAGTGCCAGTGTTCATGAGTTGGGGTCCCAAGAACCCCATGTTAAAAATGTGGGACCAAAACTTCAAAGATTGGCTGAGATATCAACTGAAATAAAAAAAAAAAAAACATTGACTGCCACCATTATAGGGCTTATTGTAATTTCTTCAGTTCCCGGGTGGTCTTTGAAGAGTGCAGACGTGTTCCTGGTCCAGAGAAGATCACTTCTCCTGACTTCTGGAGGTAAGTATGGGTGAGGGAGGGGAGCGGGGAGGTTGGGTGCACAGAAGGAGGGTTCAAGTTGGGGGAGGGGGCCCTCACAAACAACAAGGGACCCTTTTCTTTTTTTTTTTCAGGTTTTTAAAAAAAACATGCCATGAGACCGTTTTCTTTTTTACAGGTGAAAAATTAACAAAATTGATTTTGGCACACTTGGGTGGGCTCCCAGTGTGCCAGAGCACTGGAAGGGGGGTATCAATGCCAATCCAGGGACTGGGCACCCTGAGGTCTGCTGAGAACATAGGGGCATGTGGGGGGGTGCATCCAACACCAGTAGTGGGCATCCCGGTATCAGAAATATCAAATAAGTATTTTTTGGCACATTGGGGTGGGCTCCCAGTGTGCCACATTATTGGGGGGAGGGGGATACATGCTGACATGGGGATTGAGCACCCCACTTTCAGCAGGGGATGGAGAACAGACAGTGTGGTGAGCAGCAGCAGTGGGAAGGAGCTAACATTTAAATTTGTTGTCCTGCTGTGTGCCTGGTTGGGAGGGAGGGGACTGCCACTGCAATGACAAAACTGCCCCAGATTGCAGTGGCAAATTTCTTTCAAGTGCATTGTTCACTCTGAAACTGCCACCATTGGCAGCTTCAGCATGAATTGGTAGCCGAGGAACACACCCATTACAGTGTCTGCTGCATTTGCCACAACACTGCCACACATCTGCAATGCTCTACTATCTCAATGTGTTTCTTGTGCACTGCTCACACAAGTAAACATGAAAATGAAATACTACTCATGTGTGGGATCAGCTGCTTAGCAAGAAAGCAAGGGGAAGGGCTTTTAAACAGCACTCAGCACGGGCCAGCGAGCACATGGTTGACGCATGTAGAGACACCCACAGCTAGCACATCTAGCACGTGTTTGGTGTGTTAGTAGGTCAGAGGGGCAGACCCAGGTATTAGACATTATAAATCTAGCTGGGACCTAGTCAAGTTAATAAAGTAAGTTTTAATCGTAAACATGAAGCGTTGTGCAAAGTGTGTTATGTATGTAGAGGGGGAGGATCAGGGGGTCTTTGTGTATAATAAATGCATCCTGATAGAGGCCTTGACAGACGAGCTAGACCAACTTAGAATGAGATTGCAGGTACAGGTAGATATTACCTCTTTGGGGCAGTACCTTGATACTATGGCTGATAGTATTTCAGAGACACCACAAAAGGCAGTTCAAGCAATAACACAGCCTGAAATGAAGGATTCAGAAGGGGATGATGATATGGATGATTGGTGCTTAGTCAGTAGAAATACTAATAAGAGAGGAAGAAGGAACATTGGGGTTTAAGTAATGTGTTGACACCCAATAGATACAGTGTCCTTTCACCAGATGTTCATTCCAATCAGGAAAATCTATCACAAACTCAATTGGGCCCTGATATAGAGGAAATATGTCAGAGTATAACAGTTGATCATAGGTGCACAAGCATTAACACAAAGACAAATTGTGATACCCCACAGGATATTTTATTGATAGGGGATTCAATGTTGAAATACACTGACCAAACCCTTTGTAGAAATAGAAACAAATTCTCTATAGTCAGTGCATTACCAGGAGCTGGGATTGGGGATATCAGGCAATTATTGCCTGGTCTGACAGAAAACACTAGAAATCCAGTTACTCTCTTATATCTAGGGGTAAATGATATTGGTAAGAGAACTCTTACAGAAATTCAGAAGGATTTTGAATATGTAGGACAAACATTAAAAGCCCAGGGAAGCGATCTCATTATTGCTGGAATTTTACCTGTAGCTTCTTTCCTAATCATCAAAAATCTCTTCCCTATCCTTACCTACCTATGAAGGAAATTTTTGCTGTTTACCCTGCCCAGATAAAATTGAATCCCTGGCTTATTAAGGCCTTCTGTTGTATGTGTTTGTGTGGGGAGAGGTGAACATTCTGCCAGTACACTTCTGTAGAAGTATGAATTCCTGCCTTCCATACTGAACAAATATTCCATCTACTAAATCTGTGGAAAGACAGATGATAGACCGGTGGGATGAGCTACTTCTTACTAGTTACTTTTAACAAAAGAAACTACCTGCTTTTAATAACATAAAAGTTGGTATTTTTTAAGATATCTTAGTTTAACCACATTATATGTCCACTCCGACACATCAGGGTGTGGGTGGCAAAGTGATAACTGCACTTACAGGCGATGAAGACGCTTGGCATGAATGCCTTGTGCCTAACAATGCACTTGGGCATGCATTTACATGTATCACATTACTACTCACACCCTGTTGTGCCTTATTGCTTACATATACACTTTACTGCATGATGTGGTACAGTACCTCTCAATTCCTTACATAGGCAGTGCTAGTGAGCTATACTCACTTCTTTCTCAATGTAAAAAGCTACAAATTGATTAGAGATGCCAGTGGTTTGGAGAAATTGCAGCAGTCCTATAAGTAACTCCATGTTATTGATAATGTCTTATAAAGAAACAGCTGGCCAGCCTGACAATAGTGCAAGGAAAAATTATCTATGGTGTTCCCCATGTGAAATGAAGGATGCTGCATTATTCCCCCTCAGGCTTTTCTTCTTTAAACCATCCACATGGGGCCTAATTTGTATAATTTCATGCCACATTACTAATAGCCCTGCTTGCCTAATTTACATAGCATTCAGTAAAACCACGTATTACACAAAACATACAAAATAAATGAATGGAATGGGGCAAACAGCAGTGCAGTGGTAATTATACCAGTCTTGTCTGTTTGGGAAAAGAGGGACCATTATGTCATTAAGTGTTGGGCAGTTATTCAGTTGTACATAATATTAATAGATATTTATTGCCCATTTCTGCCATTCTGTGTTGTAGATGGAATGGACTCGTCAAAGTAATGGAATGGTGGCAGAATATGCTAATTGCTGCTTAAAAATGATATCCAATTACATTATGGTTGTATATTGTTATGTCTTTGCTCTGCTACCAAGTTATATTATGACTTGTTTGAAATCTATAGTTGAAGCAATGTCACTACAAGCAACTCTGTCACATTGGTTATTTCCAGCCTGAATAAATTCAATAGAACTTTAAAAAAAAAATACAAGAAGTAGTATTTTCAATTGTGTTACTAAAGATTTTACCCATTCTGCTCTCACTTTATAAAAGTACATGTACAGTTATCCTCTGTATTATTTTTAGAGCCAACATAGACATTTTGGACAAGATCAGAAACTCTAATTGAATTTCAGGGTTGCAATTTATTGCAGGCAGAAATGGGATTTGAGACTTGAGGAATTAAACTAATTTGCATTGCTCAGATTCTCCAACACTAAGGCTGGGCAAACACAGGTCTAAAAGTACATCTCCTATCCCAAGAACCTGTCTAGTTCTGAAATTTGGAATAAAAAAGAACATTCCTTGAAAATGCTTCTAATGGTTTTGCAATCGAAATAAGCAATTACCATAGAGTTTGCATATAATTAATTTGCAAATGCATGTGCATTACTAGGCTACAAAATATACTGAAAATGAGCACTCTTTATAGCAGCAGATCATTTTAGAAAAAATGTATTTCTCTTCATGTAAATAATATGAAAAATATAATAAAATATAAAGTTGCTGAAAAAAAGCAAATACCTCTAATACTTTATTCTGCACTGCTTTGCAACTCCCAATGTTGATCCTTGTTGTTTATTTTAGCAATACTGCACATCAGAGGTGTGTGTCATGCAGGGATGTCACACCTCAGGTGGTTGGACATAAGGCCACAGACTGAGAATGTTCGGCATCCAAGAAGTGACATTATTCCTATGATTCACACAGTGGAGTGCATTATTGCTATTAACCATTATCTCATTTTTATACACACTAAAACATTTAAAAAATATTTTAAAATAGTTTTTAGTTGATCTGTTTTCCTGTGAAAGGATATATTTGTTTCTTAAGAGTATGGTGCCTATGAAATGATTGCCTTCATACAGTGATGTTGTGCTTGAATAGCATCACTGTTAATTGTTGAAGGGAGCCACTGTCCAATTGAGATGAAAGATTTTTTTCTTGCCATTGTAGAATTTTTGTTTTAAAATCTATTTACATGGTGTCACGTTTAATTTTATCTTTACTATGTTAGAGCTACATTTATGTGGCCTAGAGATAATGCCACAGTGCCCAGTCTGTGCCCATATTGTTAGAGAACCCTGTTTGTTGAATGGCACTTCATTTTAGTCACAAGAAATGTTATGGAAAATATATGGGTCATTAAAATATAGCTGAGACCATTGAAGAAACGTTTGTGACAGCCATATTTAAAGATGCTTACCATCAATCATTTCCAATCTAAGAGGCAGAAATAAGCTCAAAATAGATACAAACTCTTTACTGAAAAAAATACTGTATAAGAACTCTATAAGCATTTTGGTTGGTACCACATGCAAGAATATACTGTATGATGGGATGTGCAAGGTACATGCTCATGTTTATGTAAGAATTATATATAAGGAATATGTAAGGACTGTGACATTTTCCCCACACGAAAAATGCATGCAAGAAAAAATCTAGCCCATATAAAGAGATGCAAAAATAATTGTTTATGGGGGTTACTGAACTACAATATTGATTTTACATGATTTTGATGTGGAGCTAGAACACAACCTTCTGTCCCCAAAATAGGGTGTGCAAACTACTGAGCCACTGACACCATGTTGTATAAGTGTCTAGCAAGAAATTACATAAGGAGATACCAAACAATAATGTTGATCAATTCTTACATATACAAACATACAAATATACAAATCTGCCAGCAGAAGCAGACCTCATGGTCTATCAAGTCTGCTAGAATGTGCAATTAACCCTTTACATTGCAGCTGCAATGTTCCTTACATTTTTAAAGCAGTAGTGCAATGAAAATGTTTTTTTCTCAAAAAACTAGTTTCAGTTTCAGTTAATTTAAATATTAGCATGCATGAAAATTTATTTTCTTTTGGTACCTCTGTGCTGTGAGTCATTTTTTTAATCCTAACCCTTGCCAGGATTACAATGTTCTAAGACAAATGTGGCAGCAATCTTCTTTCTCGAAAAAACCCCCACTAAATTAAAATATTTATGAAATACTCAAAGTCTGGTAGCATTAGAACCTCTTACCACCAAATAAAAGATGAATACATTTTGAATATTTTATAGTGCAGAAAGTAGGGTCCAATTTGTTTCTATGTTTTGTAGCAGTGCTGCTTTAAAAGGAAACATCTTAATTCTGCTACCAACAGTTTTTGATTTAAATGCACAAAATCACCTTTTCGACTGTAACAGTGGTCTTCACATCAGTATTAACATGCACCTGACATCATAATACTGTACCTACTTATAGCATCAGTCATTGCAATGGCTATATATGATGTAGTTATAAAGGGATATGAATTCAAGTGGTGAATAAGAAAAAAAGAATAGATAAACTGGATTAGGAGCCTGTTTTCAAACACATTTCCCCAGTAATGACTCTCCTCCACCTCAAAAACTAATTCTTGTCTTTATTTAAATTATCCAGGGACTGCGATCTGAGAAATATGTAGCACGTTTTCTCCCTGGCACTTTGTAATGCTTATACACAGGGCCCCTAGTGCTCTGAGGCAGACTTTTTTTATTTCTGCTGCAGGGCTCCTAGGCTTCTCCGGTAGCATTTTCTGATTTCTGCTGCATGAGTTATTAAGTTCTGTGGCAGAATGCAGTCCTGCTATTGGCTAAAATATGATGTGATGTCATAGATGACATCACCTGCCAAACATAGAGCAGGGGCTTCAGGATAAACAACATGGATATGGGAGCCTGTCACTGTGGAAAAACTGTATATTTGATTGAAAATTCACCAAAAACAATGAATTCTGCAGCACTATATGAATTCTGTGGCATGATGCAAACTCTGTGGAAAACTCTGCAACCACAGAATCTCAGAATTCCAGGGGCCTTGTTTATACATTTGTGTTAGTCACATACCTCACCAAAATTGTTCTTATTCCTGTTGCCATGCTACCTGAATTGTGTGATCCTTTGCTGTTTTGCCTTACTGTTGTAATCTCCTTATGTATCTGTCCTGAAATGGACGCTTGTGACAACGGGTAGTTTTGCTCAGATATCTTTCCAGTATAATTAATAAACTGAACTGAACTGAAGCAGAAATCTAAGAAGGATATATAATATCTAAATAGTGCACTTTTTTCAGATTTTTACTGAGGTGCGTGCAGCATTCTACAGCCCATATTGTATTTAAAGAGCTAATGTACAGAAATGCAGGGATGCAGTAATTTTTGCCTTGATTGTAACCACAGTCCCTGTATGTCATGGGTATCAGTAGTGGGGAAAGAAAAAACTGTTTGTGGTGTGATTTTTTTCAAGTGTTCAAATTTTATGGCCACATTTTCTGTGAGTTCCCATTCAGGCTCGATCACAGCGGGAGTGACGTGGTGCGAGGTACCATGTCACTCATTCATAATTAGGACATCTCTGCAGCCAGCTGTCTCACTCCACAAACTGCAGTTTCTGTACACTTCCCCTGTCAGTGTGTAACTGGTATTTGTGAGTAGTGCCGTGTAGAGTTTGTTTCTACAACTGGGTGGTTCAGTTGGGGTTTGTCCTTTACATGACAGATTGAATTTGTAAAATCAATACCTTTTTCCCTGTCCTGTTTACTAAGTGTGCACTTTTTTTCCCTTGAAGGACTTCTTCTGGTTGAGGTTGGGTGTAAGGAGAGCTGTACTCAACAGATTAGATTCTGTGTTCCAGTTTGAACCTCATTTTCTAGAACATCTGAATAGTAATTTTGCACGTATTGCAAAAAGGAAAAACAAAATGCCACAGAGATGAAAAAAAAAGCCTTCTGTCCAGCAACAGCACAAACAAATTTGTTAGAAATGAATGTACATGGCATCAAATGCACATGCCATCAAATCTGATCATAACATCTGCTAGTTTGTGCTGAGAGGAGTGGAGATACAGTACAGAAAAATCATACAACTCTTGTAACAGGAATCAGTGCTATGGCTGCTTTGTACTGCAATACCTGTCAGACAAGGACAGTTGCCATGTGCCCATAAGCTATCACTGACCACCATAATCCTCCAGCCAGCTCAGTGGCATGGAGGGCTGAGGCATCCATGCCTTACCTCCTGCAACTCTGGTGATCCATGTTTGTGGTATGAGTAGGTCACCAGGGATCAGCAGGGGAGGGAGAGAATTGAGCAATTGGAGGACAGTTTCCTCTCCCAGGAAGGGGTGGGGATAGAGTCCACTGCTTGCTAGGCCCCTAGCAGTAGTTGGGGAATGGTGCAGCAGACCCATAGATGTAGGTGACAGAGGCAGGGCAGATGCCCATTTTGCCAAGTGCAAAAGCATGCGTGGCTTAGCCATTGGCATCATCACACACCAGCGCACTACACTCAGGGGACAGGATGAAAAGGATGGAAAAATCCCAACTGGAGAGATGATGGTAGCCCTTCACAGGAGCAGCACCTGGTCAGCTGGCACCTCGTGGAAGCCAGAGGTGAGTCTGGTGGACTCCGGGGTTATGGGGCTGGAGAGGGGTGGAAGAGGGCTGGTTGGGAAGGAGAGAAAAATAGAAGCAAAGAAAAATAAAAACTGACCATCATATTCCTGATATGAAGACAGTTCCAAAAAAACATTACATGAAATTCCTCATCAATTAACTATCAGGTGCAGCTGCTATGACACTGACATTAGCTAATACCTTAATAGCTACCCAGCTCTGCTATCCCTTTGGAATCTAAAAATATGCTACACAGCATGAAAAAAAAACTACAGAAGTGCAGAGAGAGAAATACACCACAAAAGTGTATTACAATCACACCAACCATGTAACACTACTGTAGATGGCTCAACTGATACTTTATATGTACGGCCCCTTTAAAAGACACTGCACTATAACTGACAGCTTTCCTCCCACTACTTACTTCTAGTGCAGCAGCCACCAGCTCAAGACAGAGAGTCCGTATCACATTCCACACTGAAATCCTCCTGGACTGCAACTTTGGAAGGGAAAAAAGTAGTCATTTTCAGAAACAATAAAAGGAAAAGACCAGACTATAGTAATAAACAAGAGACTTCAGTACTAATGAAATTCAATACAGGACACTCTACACTAGCTTTTTAAATATTTGTACAAGAAATGTGAAGATACACATTTGTTACTGAATGTATACTGAGTAGAGCAACTTTCCTTGCACAGTTCTTACAAGTTGTCATTATGTACCATAATCCTTAAAGACTACATTTTATACTTGCATTTTTCTCGACTAGTGTAAGTACAGGAATTTTGTCTTGCATTATTCTGACAGACATGTAATATAGCAATATTTTCTACCACATTACATTTTAACTTGCACATTTCATGACTAGTATTAAAACAAACTGTGATCTTGCAAAGCCCTTGTGCATACTTGCAATAAACTTGCATTTATATCATGCAAGAATAATGACATATTTTATCTTATAAAATTCTTGAACAGGGATGCAAAGAATTTACAGAAATGATGACACCAAGTACATTTCTTATATTATTCTTATAAATCATGAAATATTAGTCATAAATTCTATATTTTTTTCCAGTTTGTGAAGCATGTAACAAGACAGAAGAAAAGGGGTGATCTTAAATGCAATAAGACAGTAATGGTGCAAAATATTCCCTGCAATATGACCTGGCACTTTAAAACCATGTTGATTCTCATTAAGTTATGACAGTTGTTTCTACTGTTCTTGCAATCCTGCTCTGTGCAGATCAGATGATGAATGGCTGAGGAGGTGAGTGGAGGTCTGTCCCAGTTACTGTCACTGACTGCATGACCAAATACTAGGGTCAGGAGGATGGAGGGTCCTCAGTGGGTGGACAGGGGTGGTATCATTCAGATGGGGGGGCAGGTGGCACGTAGTGTGGGAGAACACTAGACCACCAGGGAAGGTTGCAAGACATACATAGGAACAAGGACAATCAGGGTGGGGGATCTGTTAGACTACCAGGGAAATAAAAATAAACATATGACAGGGGTGATGGAGGTAGGGGTCCACCAGACTACTAGGGCATTATATATAAACGTATGACTAGGGTGATTCGGAGGAGGAGGAGGGTCCAGTAGTGTATCAGGTACTCTCTCCTCAGCTTCTGCCCAGCACTGGCACTATGGGGCCATGTGTACATGCAAATAAGCCCATAATTGGAATACTAATGGATCCTTAGCACCGTGCATGCCCAATAGGCTCATATGCATGCTTGGGCTGAATATGACCCACAGGCCCCTTGGCACTATCTTGTCTTAGGCATGCTATCTCCCATGGCACATATGAAGCCTTGGGTCCTGCTGGCACTGAAGAAAGTTAGGTATGGGTTGCAGTCTGTTTTATTAAAAGGACTCAAAGTTCCAATAACATCTCAGTTACACATTTTATTTTCAGACCGTAGAAGTATTGTTCAGAATATGAAATTTAATAAAA
The DNA here is from genome assembly GCA_016271365.2 of Neoceratodus forsteri. Lineage (NCBI taxonomy): Eukaryota > Metazoa > Chordata > Ceratodontiformes > Ceratodontidae > Neoceratodus > Neoceratodus forsteri. The sequence goes on along the minus strand of CM057452.1, from coordinate 627,661,107 downwards.
CAGAGAGCAACCACACGTAACTTTCTTTGGCAAGATTTACAAGCACCTCGCTGAAGCTAACAACAACCATTATGAACCATTACCCTCAGAACCGCATTCTTCTTCATGCTGGTACTGCCCAAATCCACTTAGCGCTGTGCCAGCATAGCCCAATATTCAATGAGTTAGCATGCTCTGTTAGTGTGCACTAACTGGCTGAATATAGCTCAGAGTCAGCTCTGCACTATATATGCTGCAGGACTATTGACCAATTCTGAATATTGGTCCCAGAGACTCTTACTCATACTGTCCAAATGCTTAGTCTACTTGTGTATGGGAACCAGATTCCCATATAATAGGACTTACACTTTGTAACTGCAACAGATATAGTGTATTCCATAACCAGGTGTTAGAACAGGAAGGTTGAGCCTAAGGACCTAACGTACTCTAGTGGTGAACCTTGTAGGGCACTACTGGATGGCAGTGATGACCCAGTCATATAATCTATGATGATTCCTTTAGGACATGATAAATCAGGTTTTAAGCAAGTCCTTGAGTTGAGCGACTAGTGCTTGTGTTGCTTAAAGTGATTTATGGAAGTTTCCCAGATGCCTTTTTCACATAGTATGCTATTGCCAGCCATGCTTCAGATGTTAATGCTGCGATTTGTTTTGTAAAAAATTCTGTCATAGTCATTTTTTTTATTAGTGCTTTTTTTCTGGCTGCCCTCCAGTTTTCCCTGTGTGGCTACACCCCCAGAATAATTTCATGTAAGGGAGCTGTAAATGTTTTACATATAGCAACAAGGAATTCTGGGTAAATTATAAAGTTGATTTAAATGTTCCTTGCTCAGAGGTGCAGTCTTTTATTTTGGTAGTGGAGACTGCAGTATAGCACCTAATATAAAGTAGCAAGGCATTGGAGGTAAAATACAAAGCTGTTTTCCAATTTCCTTACTGTGAGGTGCAGTCTCCTAATTCTGTGGTGGATTCAGCATAAGCTCTCATATTTTTAGTTTCAAAACAAGGCATTGTGCATATAGCATCTGGCTGACAAGATTTCTTTACCAAGAGATGTAGTCCCCTATTTCTGTACTCACCACAGAAATATAATAGCCTGTATACTAATTTACATAGTGAGGCATTGTTGGTACAGTAAATGGCTGCTTTTTCTATATCCCTCATCAAAGTGCAGTCTCCTATTTTATAGTGTTTACAGCAGTACAACCTATAGAAAAAGCTTCTGGAAAAATGTGTTTGTGGTGCAGGTTGGCCAAAAAGATAATTTGTCATTCTGTGTAGATGTTCTTTCACTTTTACTGTCTGCTGGAGAAGTGACAGGTCTGAAGTGATAGATCCTGTCTGAATGTGGGAGTGTGATGATACTTTCTTATGGCTATGTTTTAGGGCTTGAATGGCTGTAAGTAGTTAAGAAGTGGCTGCATGGCTTTCAGCTGCTTTCAGCCATTCAAATCACTAGGATTTTTCTACACATGGTTTAATGCTAGATACAACTACTTGCAAAGAATGTTAAGAGACAGCTAAAAACTGACTGTGTCCCTTTAAAAACATTGTTTCCCTTGCAAGATGTCACAGTTCAGGGTTGTAGCACTGAGAAAAAGAGGGTCAGGGTTATGCAAATTAAGCAGAACACAGAAAAACATCACTTTTCGGCAGTTTGAATGATAGGAGACTGATTTACAACTCCTACAGGTTACTATGCCCATTTGCAATTGCAAACATCCATAAATCACTTTATAATTCCTCAAAAAACACTTTGTATGGATCTGGAGCAATAAAAAATAGAGATACTGAAGAATGGCATAAAATCCTCTGACTGGTTTCACTCAAGTGCACATTGTCAGGGAGTTGCATCCAGTGGTTTGCGTCATGGTGCTGTCCTTTTCATTCTACTACAGGACTGGGTGAAATTAGTAAATTCTTATTTTGTGGAACTTTTGCAAAATTTTGCAAATTTTCCAAAAGTCTTTGCTATGTCACAAACTGGTCAGAACTACAAATATCTGCAATGTATAATGCATACTGGAGCTTATTCATGAAGCCCCGGCTGAAGATGCATATCTCATACGTGATGTGCACAATGGTACATGACAGTATACTGCACACAGTATGCCATGGTGGCATTCACAAACAACAGTGTGCCCTGCCCAAGGAGGGCAGACACGTAGTTACACACCACAGAAAATACACGCAAGCCTGGGGGGGGGGTGCGACAACAGAACGTTGTTTGTGTGGCGCTGTATGCACATTCACAACCTGCACTCTGTGTTCTTTTCAACAATATTGATAAAGTTGCTACCACAGCCCAGCCTCCTCCTTATGGTCAGGGAACTCCTCTATGTAGCCATATGTTCTAGTGGCACTTACCTTAGTCTATCACCTCCTATGCCTGCACAACACAGTATATGAGAACGCACCCGGACCGCGAGACTTTTGTTAAGCGCCTTTAAATAACTTCTCCTAATCCTTCTTCTCTGCTCAGGTAATGTTAAGCTAAACCCTGGACCACCCAAATCTATCTCTGCACCCTCAGACCTGGTTAACTTTAAAGGTTTAAGCCTGTTTCACATAAATGCGTGCAGCATCCTTAAGAAGTTTGACTCTATTCATGCATGGATCTGCCATACTAACCCTAACGTCTTAGTAGTCTCTGAATCCTAGCTTAAACCTGCTATACAGGACAAAGAGATTAATATGCCTTGCTATAAGGCTTTCAGATCTGACAGGCAGTCTAAAGGGGAAGGGGTAGCTATCTACATTAAAGATAAGTTCAGAGCAGCTCTAGTGGGCTCTTACTCAAACTCAAAAGAGATTGAGACCCTGACTGTTAAACTGCAGCTCTCTCAAACTGCTTCTCTATTTATATTAGGATGCTACAGACCTCCATCAGCAGGGTTTTAAGTGCTAGATCACATAACTAATCTTTTGACCACCTTAAAGCCAGAGGTCATCATTATGGGTGATCTCAACCTTAACTGCTTTTCAAACTGCTCTAAACCTCTCAAAGATCTATGCAACACTTTCGGTTTCACACAGCTCCTTATGGAAGCCACCCACCCTAATAAGAAATGCCTGCAAAAGAGCACTCTGCTTGATCTTATTCTAGTTAACACACCTCACCTGATCACCCATGCTGGTGTATTCTTCTCTGACTTTAGTGACCACTTCCCTATTGCGTGTGTGAGGTCCTCATTTAAAAAAACTCTAATTCCAGATTCATCTACAGGAAGAATCGGTGTAACTTTGACTCTCTTTCCTTTCTGTATGACCTGCAAAATTCCCTACTTTGGCAGGCTTTCTATTTGGCCAAAATGGTAAACGAGGCCTTTGACCTGTTCCACAAAATTGTCCTTGAGGCAATTAATAAGTATGCTTTCTTGGTGAAAATCTGCACCAAAAATAAAACTTGCCTGTGGTTCAATCACGAAAGACCTAAAGACTGCACTAGTCTCAGGGACAAATTGTGGAAACAAGCACTCAAAACTAAATCCACCACTGACTGAACAGCATTCAGAAAAGCTAGAAATAGCTGTACCATACTAGTCAGTGTGGAAAGAGCTGGCTATTTCCACACTACCTTGGAATCCTCCACTAAATGTGCCACTAAATTTTAGAAGACTATTAAAGCTATCGAAGGCCATGAGTCTTTAAACTCTCCACCTGCCAGCATTGTCTCTGATGGGTCTTCATGTGCTGATCAATCTACTATCCTTGATCTCTTTAACAACCATTTCTCCACAGCAGGGTTGGTATTTGACTAGTCTTGTGGAACATGCTCTGCACAAAGCTCTGTACCCAGGACTCTGTAAGTCTGGAGAATGTTCCTACTGCTTCATGTCCAGCTTTCTCTTTTCATCCTGTCACAGTCAAAGAGGTTGAAAACCTACTTCTTCATCTAGACATTAGGAAAAGTGCAGCTACTGATCTCATTGATCTCTATTTCCTAAAAGTGTAGTTATAACATCTTGTCTGTATTCATCACCCATCTATTTAACTAGACACTCAAACATGCAAAACTTGCCTACATTCTGGAAGATGGTCCAGGTTATTCCCTTATATAAATCAGGTGACCTTAGTGACTATAATAATTATTGATCAATCTTGCTTCTCCTCACCATTTCTAAACTTCTGGAGAAATTAGTTAGCTGTCAACTCAGAACCTTCCTAGAAGCTGCATATATTCTTAATCCAGTTCATTCTGGTTCCCGCCCTTATCATAGCATGGTGTCTGCACTTGCAAATGTTACAAATGACTGACAGAAGGCCCTCAACAAGAAGAATTATGTGTGCACAATATTTCTTGACCTAAGCAAGGCATTTGATACTGTGGATTATGACCTGCTCCTGGTCTCACTCCAACAAACAGGACTAGAGTCACTTGCACTGAAATGGTTTACAAATTACTTACATGGTAGACTACAGCAAGTAAAAGATGAGGGGATGCTTTCTACAATGAAATCATTACTGAGAGGTTTGCCCCAGGGTTCAATTCTGGGACCCTACTTTTCGCCTCACACATCAACTTTATTGATACTGGAGTCAAATCAGCCAGGACCTATCTTTTCACGGACGACACTGTCCTTTATATCAGTAGGCCCACTCCCAAAAGCACTTGCAAGGATCTTCAATCTGAATTTAACATTCTGCAACTAAACCTTCTTAACAAAAAACTTCTCTTAAGTGTGAAAAAAATGAAAGCTATGCTTTTCTCTCCCTTTGTCAGTGGTTCAAATCTTGCCCTCATGGGCTCTGTTCCTAAAATCTGTACCCTACTTGGTGATTCCTTGGAAATCTTGCCCATATTCAAATACTTGAGGGTGTGGATAGACTACAGGCTCTCATTTGTTGACCATATTGAGGATCTTTCGAACAAACTTAAGCAGTGTCTTGATCTTTTTTTCCCTATAAAACATCTTACTTACGAAGTACTTATGAAGGATGCAAAAGAAAGGTTGGTTCAAACCACCACTCTCTTTCTCTTAGATTATGCTGACTTCTTGTATGCCCAAGGCCCTTCCACTGCATTAGCCAAACTGAACGTCCTGTTCCATAGAGCCATTAGATTCATCATGGATGTTCCATACACCACACATCATTGTTCTCTTTATGCCTTAGTAGGATGGATCTTGTTTACTTTTAGAAGGCAATGAAATACTGCTTTGGGCCATTCAGATCAATTTCTGGGATGCTTCCAGCTTACATCCTTGATTGTTTGCCCAGATGCCCTGTTGATACATATGCCTTGAGAAGTCTCTATTACTGCATATCACCCTCCTAGTGCCAACACTCAAATCACGCTTTGGAAGAGCTTCCATAAGCTATGCTGCCCCCTACTCTGGAAAAAAATTCCCCAAAACTATGAGGCTGGCCTCTCCTATAAAAATGTCTGGCTTTAAATCTCTCTTTAATTGGCAGTTCAAGGAGTCCTGTGAGAGTGTTCACTGATGGTGGCTTTGAGTTTCATGGGATTATCTCCCTTTTCTTGGTTGTCCCCTTTTCCTGCTTTCCCCATGTTCTCTTGTTCTCTCTATTTCATCCATATTATTTGGACTCTGTAATTTAGGACATTGTACATCCTTATAACTTCTGTATATGTGCACGTCTACTTGAAAATTATTTTTCTTTAAAATTGTATGGTGGCAAAGCCACACTACTGTTATTGTATATATTATATATGTATATGTTCTTATGTTACCATTTGTTATTGTAGTTCTGTTTTATATATTTATCCTTGTATTGTATTGTTGTGTACCTCCCAGGTCCATCTTGAAAATGAGTCTTGCTCAAAGGTGTTTTGTCTGGTAAAATAAAGATGATTGATTGATTGCTTGACTGACTATATCAGCCAGGCGCATGGACCAGGACACACAGCAATACATGGGTTGAAGGGAAGCTGTAAACTGCATGTGCATTATACTGGCACACAAGGTGCACTAGGGAATGTCTGGCGTGCACTGCCCCATGGGCACAGCATCAGGTAGATACCACTGTGAGGGCACCCCACAGCACACAGGACACAGGATGAGACCCCCACAGGCCACCCAGTGGTGGACATGGCATACACTGGCACTGGAGAATGTGCAGGATATTTGTCACAGCACTGTATTGGAAGAGAAAGATAAAGAAGATGATACCCATGGTACAGCTCACCATCCTCCTGAAAGCATTGGTGAATGCCACAGAGGGTGCTGTGGACACTGTGTGACAGACACACAGAGGTGCCAGCACTCATGGGTTTGGGGGATCATCCTCCACTTTGGACAAGCACCCAGAGAGTGTCCCTGGCATGCAGTGTAGGGCAGAGGATGGGAAACCATTGATTCACTCCTTCCCAGAACCCGGCCACCAACACCGGGGTACAGACCATGTGAAGACCCAGGACAGAGTCAGTCCATGCTGCCACCACACATGGCAAGTGCCGTGAAGAAAACAAACACATCCCACAGCACAGAAAGGATGCCCCACCCTAAGGACCACCAATGTTTGCCAATGGTGTGACCACAGCACAGTCCACAGTGACTGAGGCAGGGCCAATGCACCCTGCTGCAGCACAATCTTGCACACCCCCTGTAGTGCCAGATACAGAGGCCTAAAAGTAGAAATGTATAACTTTCTCCACAAGCCCCAACTGTGGACACACACCACCGCTGTGAATGATGAGGACATCAGTGTATGCAGAACAGATGTCTTTAATGATGAGGTGGCAAAGTAAACATCACAAGGGCCACACAGGCCAATATATACAAATTCACCACTCGCCCCTCCTAGTCCTCATCTTCGGAGTTCCTACTGGAGCCTGGGGGGTGATGTTCGTGTAACTCCTGAGGTGCAGCACCAGGCACTGCAGTGGTCCACAATAGCCATGGAAGAGTAAGGTGAGAAGACAGCCATGAGTGATGGGAACACAGCTGACAACAGCAAACACACACGTGTACCACAGTCACTTGAACAACATACCTTGGATGATATGGCGATGGCCCACATGTCCCACACCCAGCCCTTGTAGTGTACATGGGCCATGTTCACCCTATAGGACAGGTGGTAAAAGAGATTGAGGACTAGCCTGCTCCACCTCGCCATCACCACAAGAGATGCAACCCCGTCTGGCTGATCTCGCTGCTCCAGAATGATTATGTCTGACTGCCCCAGAAGTCCTGTAGAGACACAAAGGGAGAGCAAAAGGCTAGCAACACAGCTCATGAAGACCTTGGGCACATATGGACACCACCAGTAGGGGTAACACACAAGGCACAGCACACAGAACACCCATGGTGGACAGCATAAGGCATATACCACAGGTGGGCATGCAACAGGTAGCAGGTGTACACATCATGGTTGTCCATATGTCCAGGATCTGCAGGACAGGGACAGAACAATAGCACAAAGTAGGGTGAGAACATAGCTACTCACCTCCCTGGGTCCTGTTGCCTCCCAAAGGGCCACTCCCTTGGGTTATCAGTAAAGGTGATGGCAGACACCTGCTACAGTTTGCAGGGATACACCCCAGCCGCCTGACCTCAGGTGCAGACATGCCCCCATAAGGAGGAGCATTTGCAGCCACCATATTGAGATGCAGAATGGCATGCAGGGTTAGTGATGCACAACAATGTGCATGGCCCCATTGGAGTGTTGGGTCATGGCCCACTGAAGTGGGGACCAGTGGCTGTAGTGGCAGCTGCTCCACATGCTACACGATGCAGTGTACAGTGAGTAGTAGCAGTGAGATTGAAAGTTGCAGAGATCCCATGTGGCTTGCAGGATGTGCCCTGGGCTATTCATAAATATTCTCCTGTCAGAGGGTGAGAGGGAGAGGGAGGGAGAGAGCTCCAAGGAGATGACACAGACCCAGGATATTCAGTTCCATACTACTTTGACTTAGCTCCACCAGGGACAGTACACTGAGCTGTACCGCCTGGATCATAACATTATCTCAGGGTTCTGCCACTTGCTCCAGGAGTAGCTGCATACCCCAACACATAGATCACATGCCATGTGGAAATCAAAGTCCTGTGTGCTCTGTCATACTATGTGATGGTCTCCTTCCAGAGGGCCGCTGGGGATGTCACAGGTGTCAGTCAGTCATCCGTGTCAAGGGCCTTACACCAGGTCATGGATGCCTTACTCTAACATGCGCATGACCACATACAGTTCCCCATGGCTGATGCAGACATCCATGCCACGAAGGAGGGATTTCACACCATGCATGACATGCCCAATGTCTTGGGTTCTATAGACTGTAGCCACATGGCCATCATAGCACATACTGTAGACAAAGAATCATACAGGAACAGAAAGGGTTTTCACAGCATCAACTGCCAGATTCTATGTGATGCAGATAGTATTATTACCAATGTGTGCACCCAGTACCTGAGTTAACCCATGATGCTTATGTGTTCAATGGATCCAGGCTGAGTGACCACCTTGCAGCATGTGGGGGTGTCGATGGGCAGCTGCTGGGTGAGTATGGATGTGTCACATACATAATTCATCTGTGCTCATTGCCAAGGGTCACTAAAATGTTTGTTCTGTACCCAATGTCTAGGTAACAGCAGATACCCACTCTAACTATACCTAATGATGTCACTCTTGATGCCATATAGCACGGCTGAGGAGGCATGCAAGGTGGTGCACAGGAGAACACATGCTGTTGTTGAGAGGACCATCGGGGTGCTGAAGATGCAGATCTGTTGCCTGGATCACACTGATGGCACAATGATTTTGGCCACTGGGAAGGCCTGCAGAGTGATTACTGCATGTACCATGCTGCAAAATATGGCCATTCATAAATGGCTACCCAAGCCCAGCACAAGGGTTCTGTCCCACAGGGCGATGGGGAGGGTGATCTCCCATAATGTCTTAGTGCTGAGATACTGTCTGGCCAGATGGCATGCCATGCACTCATGCGTGGGTCATTCAGGAGATAGGGTGTACCGCATTGTGGCAGTGTGATGAGGCCTATATGTCCTGAGTGCCCATAAGAGGAGGGAATAGGTGTCCCATCCCGTGTGTGCTGCACACTACTGTCCACATCAGGGGGGCATTTTGTGGTGGTCCAGCTGTTGTGGGCTATGTAGGGTGGATACCTGCAGCAGTGGTCCAGGTCTGTAGCAGCAATGGTTAGCCCCCCTTCCCCAGATTGCTTGGTTCATGTGTGTGACCCCACCCCAAGGGGCAGAGTTCATATATGCGGCCCCCAGCCTGGGGGGCAGGGTTCATTTGTGTGGCCCATAGGGGCCAGGGTCCATGTGTGTGTGGACCCACCCCAAGGGAGGTTCATGTTTGCGGCTTATACCCCAGGGGGTGGGGTTCATGTGTGTGGCTCCCACCTTGGGGAGGGCAGGTTCATGTGTGTACAGCACAATCCACAGAGGGGGCCAGGAAGGGGTGTGTGTATAGGGTTGTGTGGTGGGGTCAATGTCAGGGTCAGGTGCAGGTACATAGGTGCCACTGTGCATTGTTTGTGGGCCACATTACAGCTTCCTGGCAATTACCCCCAGACATGCAGAGAAGCATGTACTAACAGTCGGGGTCATAGTGGATGAGGGAGCAGGGACGGGCATAAGGGGAACCAACAAGAGGCTTGTGTGCTATTGTGCTTGACTCTAACATGTAATCAGTAGCTGGTTGTGTAGATTTTTACCCACTGTTTTCTGGAGTGTGCACAAATGGGGCAGATATTTAAGGGACTGGTTTAGTAGTCCATGGAGGTGGTTGATTGTCTCACGAGAGACTGATAAGGCTGGACGACCTATTGGGAGCATGAGGAAAGGGCGCTAAGCTTAAATAAAGGAACAGGGCCTTTAAAATATTGCTGAGTTTACTGAACACACAGTCGGGTTGGAGTGGAGGAGTGAGCAGGGATGGGCATATGAGGAACTGACAAGGGGCTTGTGTGATATTGTGCTCAGCTCTAACGTATAATCGGTAACCAGTTGTGTCGATTTTTACCTACTTGTTTACTTGCTGCCTGTTGGATCCATGGGACTTTGAGAGCTGGAGAGGTCACAGGACTGAGGAGGAGACATTGGGCCCCACAGCCAATGACAACAGGATCACTGCACTGAGAGAAGTAAGCAACTATTTTGTTTTGGTTTTTTAAGAATATTTTCTAGAGTGTGCATGAATGGGGCAGATATTTAAGGGACTGGGCTAGTAGTCCCTGGAGGTGGTTGATTGCCTCATGAGAGACCCTAGATAGCCCCAACCCTCCCTCCCGTCCCACCTCCCTTGCTCATCCTCATTTATAGCGAGGCCACTGCCTCCTGATTGGAGGAGACGGATATTTCCCACCATATAGAATATCAAGTAGTATGACTGAGGCCATAATGTAAACATAGAAACATAGAATTTGATGGCAGTTAAGGACCGCTTGGCCCACCTAGTCTGCCCATTTCCCTACCTGATGGATAAGCTGCAGATTCTAGATAACCAACAGCTTACTTCCTCCTACCCCCCCACTAGAATTGCTTTATGTCAGTCCCATGCATTCTTGAATTCTCCCACTGTTCTTGACTCCACAACCTCCTCTGGAAGGCTGTTCCATGGATCCACAACCCTCTACGTGAAAAAAATACTTTCTAGCATTACCTCTAAGCCATCCCCCCTCTATCTTCAAATTGTGCCCCCTTGTTCTTGCACATCTCTTTTTCTGAAAGATGCTACCCTCTTGGACTTTGTTAATTCCCTTGAGGTACTTGAAAGTTTCTATCATGTCCCCCCTCTCCCTCCTTTCCACAAGGATATACATATTAAGCTGCTTTAGTCTCTCTTCAAATGTCTTCAGGTGCAGACCCTGCACCATTTTGGTTGCCCTCCTCTGAACAGCCTCCACTCTGTCTATGTTTTTGTGGAGATAGGGTCTCACCAACTGTCTGTACAGAGGGTTAACAGCTTCCTGTTTTCTACTGTTAATGCCTCTCCCTATGCATCCCAGTATCCTCCCAGCCCTCCTTACTGCCTTCCCACATTGCTTGCCCACCTTTAGGTCATCTGATATAACTATCCCCCAGTACCTTTCAATTTTTGTTGTTGTTAGTATCTCACCCCCCACTGTGTACTCTTCCCCTGGACTTTTGTTTCCCAGGTGAATTACCTTGCACTTCCTTGCATTGAATCTGAGCTGCCATACATTTGACCATTCCTCTAACCTTGCCAGGTCCCTTTTCATCCTTTCCACCCCATAACATTTGGGGTTGGGATATAGCACTAGCAGAGGGGGACTAAAACTAGGTGAGGTAAAGAGTATGTCTCACAGGTTAGAGGGTACCAGGGATGGAGCAAGCAGACTTCATGGGTGGAGGAGGGGTGGGGATGGGCAATGGGATGGGGAATATGAGTAGGAACAATGTAAGAGGGGATGAAGGAAGGATAGTTTGCTGCAATGGCTGTGGGACAGCCATCTTTTTAAAGATTGCATGGAGGGCGGGCGTGCATGGTGTGCAGGCAGCTTGAGCAGTTCAAAGAGGAGATTGCATGGTTGATATGGGAGCTGAGGGGGAAGGAGGAAAGGGGCTGGTGGGACCAGCTGAGGCCAAGGGATCATAGGAATACTTGCTCAAATGGCACAGCCAGTAGTCTCAGAGTGGAGAAGGAAGAGGGAACAAAAGATTCAGAATCATCGTATCCCAAGAACCACTGGAGAAAGACAAAGGATGGTGGATGATAGTCAAGAAAAAGGGTATAAAAAGACCAGGGGTAGAACAGAACTGGAATGCACAGCACAAAGTATCAGGGAGGACACAAAGCAAGCCAAGGGAGGGGAGCAACAGGTTCTCTGTGTTGGTTAGCCTGAATGAGCAGGAGGAGAAGAATCGTGAAGGGGAGGTAAAGCTGGGGGGAGGAGTATTATTGCTGGGTTATCAGCCAGGCTGATGGCATGGTCAGGGTGTTGGGTGATGCAAGGAGGACAGCGGAGGCTAAGGAGGGTAGGGGGGAGGTAGCTAAGGGAAAGGGGAGAACAAGCAGGTGGTGTTCTGAGGGTAAATGATGGTGGGAATGTTGGTGGCAATAGTAAGTTGGGAGAGAAGGTAAAAGGTGTATGGAGGGGTGATGAGGTTGGGCCAGTGGGTGGTGGGATGGGTTTGGGGGTCAGAAGTACACCAGAACTTAAGACAACAGGGGAAGGAGGATAGGGCATGGCAGGAGTAAAATGGGACATAGGGAACAAGAACTCGTATGGGAACTGTAGCCAGCATAGGGGGGACCATCCAGGAGGGGCGTGATGGAGGTGGCAGGGCCGTAGTAATGGAGATATAGGAGTGGGAGTGGGACTCACAGATCCTGGTAGATTGGGGGAAGGGCAGAAACTCTATGACAGTGTGGGAAAAGAGGCAAACCCTGGGAGGAGCACAAAGGTGAGGACAGGGACAGTGGGGATCCATGACATGGCTAGGGGTTTGGGACAGTGGGTTAGGGGTCAGAAAGATGGAAAGAAAACTGGGAGGCATCAAGGATTAGTAAAGAGCATCATCATACTAGGAGACTCAATAGTTAAGGATATTAGATGGGGGGGGCTAGGGAGCCAGAAAGAGTTCTGTTTGGGTGGAATGCATGCCAGGTATGACAGTTGGAAGCGTGGGGAAACTTGTCGCTAAACGTGTAAGAAGACAAGTGGTGAAACCCCACATAGTGGTGCACCTGGGCACTAACGATTTGGAGGGTAACAGAGAGGAAGAAATACAGGACAGATTCAGGGAGTTGGGCAGGTTATGCAGCATTGAGGGGCAATCAGTTGCATTCTTTGAGGTCCTACCAGCACCCAAGGCAAGCACAGCCAGAAAACAGAGGATCATGGCATTTAATGCATGGCTGGCAGAATGGTGTGGAACTATACAGTTTGAATTGGTAGGGGGGTTGGGGAGCAACATGGAAAAACAGGATAGGTTCCACCTGAGCAAGGAGGGTTCCAGAGTCCTGAAACAGAAACTGGGGGAGTTCATTACATCCAAATATAATTTAAATGGATGAGGGGGGAAGGCTTAGCCTTGGGCAGCAGACAAAGCCACTAGGAGAGGGATGCCATGTGCCTCCCCCTAGCTAGAGAAGAGGGGAAGTTGGGGCATTCAAATAGCAGAGGGGTTAGACTGGGGCGATTAATGGGGTAAGCAAAGGATCCTGCTGTAGGGTGGTTTCCCTAAATGCAGGCAGCTTGGGGAACAAAATACCTGAGCTCCAAGCATTGATGGCAGAAGGGGAGGTGAATATAGCTGCCATCAACAAGACATGTGCCAACCAGCACCATAAATGGGACATCATGATAACGGAATATAGACTGTATCATAGGGACACGGCAAGTGGGAAGGGTGGAAGGGTTGCGTTATTTGTGAGGGATAGGATAGTGAGTAATAAGGAGGAGGATGCCAAGAGTAGGCCAGAAACCTTATGGGTTCAACTGCAGAATCACAGCGGCAAAAGGGTCAGACTGGGGGTTGTGTACAGACCACCCTCACCATTGGAGGATGTTGATAATGCATTGGCAGATCAGATATGGAAACACTGTAGTAGGGGTAGCACTGTAGTGGTCGGGATGCCAGGGGTGGATTGGACAACCATGTCTACCAGGAGCACTAGGGAACAGGTCATTCTGGACACCTTCCAAGATGTAGTCCTGCCACAGAAGGTGGAGGAGTTGAGAAGGAAGGGGAGCATTTTGGATCTTGTGCTGAAAGACGGAGAGCACGTGCAGAGTATAGGGACTTAGAACCACCTAGCAGGCAGCAACCATCGTACAGTGTGGTTCTCCCTATATATGGGTAGGCAGGGTACATCTACAAGAACCAGAACAGTGAACTTCGAAAGGGCTGACTTCAGCTGGATGGCTGACATCCTTAGGGGTCATTTGGCTAGCATCAGCCCAGACATGGATACCATCCAGAAATGGGCCATCCTGAAGGCAGGTCTGGTAGTGGCCACAGATGCCTACAGAAGGAAATACAGTAAGAAAGCAGGGACCAATAAGCCAAGCTGGTGGTCCAAGGAGGTGAAAATAAGAGTGAGGGAGGAAAAGATGGCCTTCAGAAGATAGAAGGGGTCCAATATGGAGGTGGACAGTGAGGAGTATGCAAAGAAATCCAGGGAGGTGAGTAGGGTTGTGAGAGTGGCCAAGGCCTCGAAGGAGCTAAAGCTTGCAGAGAGGATAAAGGAGGGTGACAAAGCCTTTTCAAGTACATAAGGGAGAAGAGAAGCTGCAAGGAGTGAATCACCAGGTTCAGAAAATATGGAGGGTGTGTGGAGAAGGGGAAGGAACAGGCAGAGGTGCTCAATGAATTCAGTTCAGTTTTAACCGGGGAGAGAAATGGGGCAATCCCACTGGGGCATGGCAAAGCAGGTGAGTGAGGAGAAAGGAGAAAAGATGGAGAGATTCCTGTGAGCAGGATACTTGAGGGCCTTAAGTCACTGAAGATGGACAAGGCACCGTGGCCCTATGGGCTACACCCTAGAGTCCTGAGGGAGCAGGCTGAGGTCCTGGCAGGACAACTGGCAGACTTATTTATTACCTCCCTGCAGAGTGGGTGCATGCCTCAGGACTGGAGAATGGTACATGTGGTACCCCTGCGTAAGAGCGGTCCCAAGGATGTGCCTGGAAACTATAGACTTACATCCATTGTGGGTAAGCTCATGGAGACTATCCTGAAGGAAAGGTTAGTGACCTTCTCAGAGGTGAACGGTCTTATGGACAACAGCCAGCATGGGTTCATCTCCAGAACATCATATCAAACAAACCTGGTCTAGTTTTTGACTGCATAACAAAGGCACTTGATGGTGGTTGGGTGGTTGGGTGGTTAATGTCCTGTATCTGGATTTATCAAGGCCTTTGACTCTGTACTCAATTGCAGGTTAACTTGTAAATTGAGGAACCTGGGAGTGGGAGAGGAACTGGTTATATGGTTTGGAAACTGGTTGAGGGACAGACATCAGATGGTGGTAGTAGGGAGGGAACTTTCATCTCCTAGGGCAGTCACGAGTGAGGTCCCACAGGGTTTGGTGCTGGGGCCAATTCTGTCTAACATCTTTATAGCCAATATAGCTGTTGGCATTAAGAGCAGGATTAGTCTGTTCACCGATGACACCAAAATAGGTGCTGTGGTGGATGGGGTGGAGGGAGGAAAAGATTTCCAGGAAGATTTGGTAAGGCTTAGAAGGTGGTCAGACAATTCGCAGCTGGGTTTCAATGCCAAGAAGTGCTATGTCATGCACTTCGGAGCCAGGAATAGAGTACAGTTACCATTTGGGAGGAGTACGGCTAGCAGTCTCTGAGGAGGAAAAGGATCTAGGGGTAATGGTCACAAGGAATATAAACCACTCATCTCAATGTAGGAAAGCAGTGGCAAAAGTCAATAGGATTATGGGGAGCATTGCTGGAAGAATCACCTCAAAGAGGGAGGAAATCATTCTGCCACTGTACAGATCACTGGTGAGGTCGCACTTGGAGTACTGTGTGCAGTTCTGGAACCCATAACTTAAAGAAGGACATCAGGCTATTGGAGAGGTTTGAGCAGAGGGTAACAAAGATGATTGCAGGAATGGAGGAGAAATCTTATGAGGAGAGGTTGAAGGACCTCAACATGTACTCACTAGAAGAGAGATGGGAAAGGGGCAATATGATCAAAACCTTCAAGTACTTAAAGGGCATGAATAGTGTTAGTACAGAGGGCATGTTTTGATTAAAGGGAAAGGGGATAACTAGGGGGCGCATTCTGAAGTTGGAGGGGGGTATATTCAATAGAGGAATGAGGAGACACTACTTCACAGAGAGAGTAGTAACGGACTGGAATGTGCTTCCTAAAGAAGTGAGTTCTCTTAAAACAGTGGGGAACTTTAAAAGGGTGTGGGATAGGGTTACAGGCAAGGGTGGGAAGATGAGTAGGGAAGGGAAAACAGCAAGGGGTGGGGGGGGCAGCAGCAGAAATCTACACTGTGTGCTGCACAATCAAGCAGATGCAATAGACTGCTTGGCCTGTATCTGCTGGCATTTTCAAATGTTTGTATGTAGGTGGCTTGGCTGTACCTTCACCCTCCCACAAGGCCTATGGTCCCTGGGCCCTGCTGCCCCTGTGTGTCTCCCAGCTCCCCCAGCATGCAAGTGGTCTCCGACCCCTGGGATAAAGAGCCCACCCCTTATTCCTGTGTCCCTGCTGGGCTGATGAATGCCTCTGTGTCAGCACCCTGAACATGTGTCCCAGGGCCTGTGGGGCTGGGTGGTGGCAGCCAGTGTGTCCTGGTACTCTGTGTCCATATTGACTGGGACACATGCCGGTGTCTTCGGGGTCAGGGCATGTGGCTGTGCCCCGGGACCTGTACGTCTACCTGGCGGCATTTGGAACATCACATCCTGGCCTACCAGGGGATAGTCTGGCTGCCTGTGCCAGCCCTGGATAGCAGATGGTTTGCTATCAGCTCCAGGAGATCTCAGATTCATTTGTGGGCATGCCGCAGCCCACACACCTCCACAGTTGGGTCCTGTAAAGCACTGGTGTTGTCCCACTTGGCCTGCAGGTTGTCCCGTTCCGTCTGCCACAGTTCAGGATAGAAGGTCTACATGACAGACCATGGTGCTGTCCTGTGCAACCTGTGGGTTGGGCATGCTGAAGACCCCTCATCTCCACTGTCTGTATGCCTTTGTGGGGTGGCACATTGGTCCCCTATGTCCCAGGGCCTTGTGTGTGGAATGGGATGTCATTCTGCATTGCTGGCATGTAGGGCTGTATTGGTTGCTCCTTGGGGCCCTGTGCCATTGCACTGGACAGCCAGCTATGTGGTGGTTGCGGGGTTAGTTTGGGGAAGGGGGGTGTTTGCTGGCTTTTGTCAGGTGTTCTGGCCAGGTGATGTGTGGCCTCGGGATTCCCCAGCAGGGTCCCGTAGCTGGTGTCCTCCATGGTGCACATCTCCTGCACTGTGTCCTGTATCCCTGCACTGTACCTGTGGATGACAGAACATTGACTGGTTATATACAGGTGCATTGTCAGGCATTGGCATGTGTTCAGATGGCTGCAATGGGGACCACATATCAGCATTGTCTTTGTCTGTGTCCCTGTGTGTATCCTTCTCCACAACAGTAATTGGTGGTGCAAATGTGCTGGTTGTGGCCTCCTGCTGTGCAGGGTGCAAGGCAGGATTGCCGGTGATGCCATTCCATTATATATCTCCCATTCTGTGTCCCTTGCACTGTGCACTATACCTGGCATGGTGTCAATGCCCTTCATCTCCCATGTCAGCTGACCTTGGAGAGAGTGTTGGCACCATCCTCTTGATGTGCGATAGTGTTGGCACTTGTGGATTTTTCCACACCTACGTCACACTGTGCTTGTTCCATGGTGGCAAGCTTTTGCTTCATGGCCGACCAGAGGTCAAACCACTTGTGTTTGATTGCCACAGGTGTCTGTGCCTCTGGACTGGCCACACTGACAGCAGTCTGGATGTCAAGCCATATCTTGGCCTTGATCTCTGCTGAGGTCCTCAGGGACACCACTAGATACAACAGACCATAGTTGTCTCAGATGTCGAGACCATGGCTGCAACCTGGCCACCTATGAAATTGCTGAACCTGGCCCTGGTGGTACCTAGGAATGTCCACTCTCAATGGCCCTCATCCCATCCCCAGCCATGACATACAGCCTCTTGCAGGGGGTGCATTTTGCACAGGTGCAGCACCTCCATCTCCACATCCTACTGTTGCGCACTCCTCCATCATGGTATTCACTTCTTTGTGTCTGCATGAGGTGGTACATATGCCAATGTATGGTGGGGTCAAGGGGTGGGAATGTGTATGTTTGGGATGCCCTGTTGTCCCTGTGCACTGCATGACTCTGTTTGCCATGCCTCTGCCTCGACTTCCACTGCATGTGCCTTTGTGAATGCCAATGCTTTTTCAGCTGGCTTGGGCAAATAGCTGCATGCCCACATTATACTGCATTTCTGCACAGTTTATCCACTTTCATGAATAGGGCCCACTGTATGTAGGAGGCTCTAAAATTATATGTCGTGTCAACATTTGGATGAGGGAAGGGAATGTTACAGTGTCTCAAAATCTGGAAATTTATTATTCATTTGCAAATTTATGAAAATATTTCTGTGCTTACCACTTAGCCACCTTTCAATCAATCAATCAAAACTTTATTTTTAAGAGCGACTTTCCACAACCAAGGCGCTTTAACAGTAAATAAAACAAATACATAAAGTTAAAACAACATCCTAAAATCAGTTTATAAAATATGCTTTAAAAATCCTGATACGCCAGGCTAAATAAATGCGTTTTCAATGCTAATTTAAAGCTTTGAACGGTCAGGCAATCTCGCACCCGATGAGGTAGAGAATTCCACAGGGTTGGGGCCACAAAACTAAAAGATCTGGCTCCAGATGTCTTTAAACAGACCCTGGGAATCTCTAGCAATCCCTCATCGATGGATTGGAGCAGACAAGAGGGACAGTAGGGACGAAGAAGATCTTGCAGATAGCCAGGTCGCTGATCGTGTAGGGCCTTATAGGTCAGCAAACCAACCTTGAAGGTAATCCGCCACTGTATTGGCAGCCAGTACAGTCCATGGAGGACAGGCATTATATGACTGGTCCTAGATGTACCAGTCAAAAGTCTGGCCGCCCCATTCTGCACTAACTGCAAGCGGCGGATATCCATCCCTGGTAGCCCTAGGTACAGGGCGTTGCAGTAGTCCAGGCGAGAGGTAATGAAGGTGTGGACCAGCATTGGAAGGTCATCGACGGGAACCAGATGCTTCACCGGGGCTATATTCCTCAGATGGTAAAAAGAGGTTTTGACAACAGCCGATACCTGATGTTTAAGGGTCAGGCGATCATCAAATATAACGCCCAGATTCCGCACCCAGTCTGAGGTAGCTAACTGGGTCCCCCCAAGCCCAAGACCCGAGAGTGACCCCTTCAGCAAACCCGCCCCTCAATGACCTGGGTCCACAACCAACACCTCAGTTTTTTCAGGGTTTAACCGCAGCCAGCTCCCAGTCATCAAGTCCTGAATGTCAGTGAGACAGTTATTAAAGACCGAGACAGCATCACCCTGGTCAGGCACAAAGGACATATACAGCTGAGTATCATCTGCGTAGCAGTGAAAACTCAAGCCGTACCACCTAATAATCACTCCTAACAGCAGCATATACACCGCAAACAACATGGGTGCCAAAATGGAGCCCTGTGGTACCCCAGACGATAGGGGAGTGATGCTGAGGAAAAAATTCCCCGACACCACCCTCTGAGTTCTACCCTCAAGGAATGATCAAAACCAGCTGAGGACTGGGCCCGATAGTCCACAGATACATTGCAGGTGCTTCAAAAGCACTCCATGGTCCACAGTGTCAAATGTCGCAGAGAGATCAAGAAGGACCAAGATGGAACAGGTCTTTCGATCTCTCGCTATTAGGAGGTCATTTAGTACCAAACAAGCGCTGTCTCTGTGCTATGTCTCTTCCTAAATCCAGACTGGAGAGAATCATAGACATTGTGGCTAGTCAAATGGTCATCCAGCTGCAATGCGACCACCTTCTCAATAACCTTACCTACAAAAGGCAGGTTAGAGATAGGCCTGTAGTTAGCCAGACAGTCTGGGTCCAAGGAGGGCTTTTTAAGAAGGGGCCAAATCACAGCTTCCTTCAGGGGATCAGGAAAGATCCCCCTCTCCAATGACATCCAGACTATCTTGGCAAGGACCGGGCCAATTTTATCCACACAACCTACTAAAAGGCGAGTGGGGCTCGGGTCCAAACTACAGTTGGTCAGTCGCAACGTCTGGACGATCATCACTATGTCATTGATTGTGGGCCGGTCAAAGTCAAACCACACAAACTGGGTGTCCGACATCTCCGGCTGACCATCACAACTCCTGTTTGAAAGAGTTAGGAGGAGGTCAGATCTAATTGTGGCAACCTTATCCGCGAAGAATCGAGCAAACTCCTCACACCTTTCCTGTGAAAATACTGTCTCGGGCTGAAGACAGACTGGATTGCACAGTCTGTCCACGGTCCGAAAGAGCTGAGCTGGTCGATGCTGCACAGCAGCAATTTCCCTGGACAGGAATTCTGCCTTCTTACAGGTAATTGCTAATTGATAGACCCCATAATGGTCCATCAAACTAAGCCTGTCACATTTCAGACCAGACCTCCGCCAGCATCTCTCAAGTCTTCTTCCCACTCTCCTCAACTCCCTCAGTGTCTCATCAAACCAAGCAGACTTGGGGCAAAGGGTGAGGGGACAAACACAAACAGGAGGAATTGAATCCAGGGCTCCAGCTACTGCCTCATTATAGGCAAGAACCAGATTCCCTGGATCCATGCATTCATTCGGTAAACTTGATAGATCCAGCACCGCCATCAGGCCCTCCAGGGTAACATCCCTTAAAGGGCGGTACAGGACCATTTCCATAGGGGCCGACCTACCGGGGGGGAGGACCGAGAAACTGAACCCAATGGTATGATGGTTAGACCATTCGACTGGCTCCACCACCAAGTTGGATATCTCCATCCCCAGGAGAAATACCAAGTCCAATGAATGACCATCTATATGGGTCGAGGAGGAAATAACCTGTGTGAAGCCAGCAAATTCATCAGCTGGAGGAAGTCTTGACCAAACTGCAAGAGTTGATCATCGACCCAGGCATTGCAATCCCCCAAGATCAGCCATCGGGAGGATCCCAATGACATGTCGACAATGAAGTCTGCAACTTCCCGTAGGAAAATATTCCCATTTCCTGGTGGACGGTAAATGAGAAGAATCCTATACCCCACACCCTCACCCAGGATACATTCAAAGGAGTTGGTGATTCCCACTGGTACCTCCATCAGGTTCAGTTCCATTCTAAAACAGATTGCCACTCCCCCACCCCTAAGATCCAACCTCAGACAATGTATCACCGAGTGCCCGACTGGTACAGCTGAAGCCAAAATAGGGCCAACATTTTCGTCCAGCCAGGTCTCGGTGATGCATGCCAGGTCTGATGATCCTACAAGATCAACTTTTATAGCAGTCTTGTTTTTAATGGACCTGGCATTACATAACACCGTCCAAGCAGGATAAGTTGCCGATGAAGACTGAGTCACTTGCCTACCACAGGCAGAACCCTTGGGTATGGGGATCAGGCAGGGAAGACCCCTCTCCTCAACCCATTTCGCACCAGTACTTCTTGTCTTCTTGTCCACTCCTTTCCATTCCCCCTCCAGTCCCCACCATCGCTCTCCTCTTCCTCACAATCCCCAGGGCCCTACACCATCTATACACCTCCAGGGACAGTGGAGGACAACAAAAAGGGTGAAGATCCTTAAGGCGGAAGGGGGAATAATGCCTGACCATCTGAGGAACTCCCAGACACATCCTTACACACTCAAAACACCCACAATATATTTACACTACAACACCACACTACACACCCAATCACTCAACTAACAGTCATACACCACACAAACAACAATAATAAAACACAAAAAACAGATTAACCCTCTCCTAGCATAAAATTTCCAAAATAAATAAAAATAAAAAACAATTCAGAGTCTTGGACTGGGTAGATCTACTAAAAAAGAGTTCATTCATAAATGAATCCAAGTGCAGGAAAGCAAAACACAAATAGCCAGTGTCTTCAGTAAGTATCTTCAGCTCCCCAGGCCCTCTCACTGCCTCGGGAAATTTACAGGACACAGGCACTCTCACTGTCTGTCCTGAAGCAAAAGATAGTATTGAAGTTCTAAATATTTTCAGCCCCCAGGCCCTCTCAAGACCTGGGAGCCAGTAAAGGACACAGGCACTCTCACTGCCTGCCAAATAATAGTAAAACAGGCAAAGTAATAAAGATATAAGGTCTGACCGTATGTAGGGCAGAAAATCTTCGGAACAGGTGTCCTCACTCACAATCTATATAGAGGAAAGTGGAGGCTCCAAAAATCCCATACAAGGGACCGCAGCTGGAAAATATCCGCAGCCACTCCTCAGTTCACCACCAGCACCAACCCACCAGTTGGCCCCCCGGAGAACCAACCTAAGGGCACTGACAGCCCATTCCATTGGCTACCCGACAAAACCATGACCCAGCTCCCCGACCAGCCCCGAACACCAGCCTCTAGTCACCCCACAGGGTCAGGACCATCCACTCAAATAGACAACCAGCTCCTATGTCCACTGAAAATGCCTGTTACAAAGTCATCCACCACAGAGTCCAATCCAAGGCAGAAACAGGAACCGCACAAATCTTCTCCCGCAATGCTCCCTCCCACCAGTCCTAGGCAACTGTCCACACATAAAATATTAATAACTTGCCTGTGATGCCACAACAGAGATCAGTCAAAAAATCCTCACTTAGCTGCTCCAATCAATGGGCACCGCTCAATGACTCCCCATTCGACATCCTGGAACCTCACCCACCTTGGACCATGACACCGCCAAATCCAGGAACTCCACCAGAAACCCACAAGCATGAACTCCAAATGCTTGAACTCCAGGCTCCAAAAGATCGAAAACAAAGTCAAAGCGTTCAAAAACGCCAGCATCCCTGAGACAACAATACACTGGCAACAGACAGAAGCTTTCCAATGTAAAGAGGACAAGTCCATCTGCAATGTAGATTGAATAAGTGCATTCACACAAACACAGAAAACGTCTTAGGTTCCAAACTAGCGATCAAAGGTCGCGCTTCAAACTCGAACTAGGCTGGGTAAACTAAATAAAATAAAATTCAAAGTAAAATAAAACTTTAACTCTAAACTCTAAGCAGTACTCTGATTTTCATTCAGAGCTCATGCAAACGGCAGCCCAGCTAGATAATTGAAAATGTATATGCATACTTATTTGGAAGAGTCATAGAAACTGCTATATAATGAGGTAATTTGTTGTGTAAATTGTAAGTTACAGGAGTTCAGAATTTCACAATTTAATTATTTGTTAAAGTCTGTGAACATTTTCAAAATACTTAAAAGTTTATAGTTCCACTGCTATTGACGGTATAATCTCAACATGTGGCATGCATACCAAAGTAAATATGTCCTGGAATCTAATTAAACTGGATAAATGTTTTTAGAAGGTTAAATTTATTGTTCATACTCCAACACTCCTGTGACAGTGATACCCAGTGTGACAAAAGATACCCAGATACTTCTGTCGCAATGACCTACATCACAGCTAGTTGTAAGGCATGGCATCAATTTGTGCTACTGTTTTTAAAAAGAAAACATATACAGTACATCCCAAAACAAAAACAAAAACAACACTGGGAACCAGGTACCAATGAAAAAAACAGTAGCACAGATAGGAAAAAAATTGTAGCACTTACCATCTGAGTCAACACATGAACAACCTGGAATTAGTGCTTGAGTTCCTTTATTTGAAGTGTCTGGTGGTACAAAAGTTAAAAAGCCCACACAATGGGGGCATGGCCTAGCCTTAGACTGTAATGGCAGCTTAGGTGCTTTGCTCCCTACCTGTGGGATAGCGTCCTTGACCATCCAGCATAAGGGGATCTTTCTTCACCTGCTTTTAAATGCAGAAATCTGAAGAGGGACTTACCTGCTACTCCTTCAAGTCCTTATTTTCTTTGTACCAGAGCCGGATAGCTGCAACTTGGAGATCCTTCTAATCCTGGGGCCTGCAGAATGGCATCCTCCACTTCATCAGCTGCAGAATCTACAAAACAGAACAAATGTTCAATCAACTGTTAGCCCAGATGGTACAAATGACACTTGCACTAAACAGCAACACACAGACACTGCTAGTAACTGAAACTCATCTGTTTCATATAGAAAGGCAACTTAAAGCTCATGACTCAGCCCTCCAGGACTTAACTGCTGTTAATAGGGAGCAAGCCTGACTCATACACCTGCTCTAAGACAAAGCAGATGACTTGGAAAACTAGCCACCGTAACAATTTGCAGTTCATCAGCTTTCCCAAAGGAGCAGAGCAACGAGATGTCATTGGCTTTCTACAAACTACATTGCCTCAGATCCTTGGCCTACCACCTGCCACTACCCTTCACATCTAACCAGCTCACCGCTCGCTTTTGCCTCCACCCAAGCCTGGAGAATGCCCGTGGACGATTCTGGCCCGGTTTTTGGATTTCCGACAAAAAAAGCAAGTTGCAAATCTGGCCAGAAATAAGGGCTCTCTCTCCTGGAATGGAAAATGGATCCAAGCCTTCCAGGACTATTCAAGGGAACTCTCTGAAAGGCAGAAAGCTTACACAGTTTGCCGTAGGATCCTGCATGCTCACCAAGTCTCTGTCTCTCCGCTATCCATCGACAATGAGAGTAAACATCAATGGATCTCCTACTCTCTTTTCTTCCCCTGAAAGCCTAATGGATTTCCTCTGAATGGAATATCCTAAAGATATGTAGGACCCGGGGCTATTTAACAGAGCTGAGGGCTCAGCGGGAGACTCTCACCGCATGACAGTGCCACCGGTCTCACCTTCACAGACAGCGACACCGCCTGTCCAGTGCTTTAATCCTCTCTCCCTCCAAGGAACAGGAAGTGGCAGCCCTCACTTCACCACGAGAAATGGCAGCACCCGATAGAGAGGTAGCAAGAGGACACCAGTTCAGAGCAGGAGGAGGATATACTAAGCCAGTTCCATTCCCCTAACAAGTTCGCTGCTCTGACAACCCTGATGGACACTGCCCCCCAGGAAGATGCTCAGCAGCTTGTTTATTCACCCTAGAGAGAGCAGAAGCCATGGGCTGTGGTGGCAGCAATGCAGCTGCAGCAACCCTTCACGATCAGGATTTCACTGGAGGCCCCTAGCATCCTGCTCCGCCAGGATAAGCACTGCAAGACCTTGACACACTCAGATACCTCGCCAGAGATGGATGCACCTCCCCTGAGCCTGAGGAAGAGTAAAACTTTTCTGCTTTAACTTTAACTATTCTGTTAGGCTAAGAAAAAGGAGGATAATATCAATGACTCTGCGAGCCCCTCATGCTGTCAATCCTCTGGTCTCTTGTATGTCCTGTTCCTCCTCTGGAGGCCTCACTAATTAAGTTAAGCATCAATTAAGACCTCTGGGACAGTGGCACTCCAGAACTTAAGAAACGTCTTCTCTATGATGCTGGGACTATTAAGACAGTGACATTAGACATTCTTTAATTTCTGCTATTGTGCTCTGATATCTTTAAAAAGTTAAGGCTGATAAATGTGCTCTATGGTGATGTCCTGCTAAACTGGTGGGGGGGGGGGGGGGGGTTCCCTTTGTTATGAGCTATGTAAATATTTAGTCCATTGTGCTACCTTCATTGCATATCTTAATTCATGAGGGACAGGGCTGCACTTCCATGTAGGGCTAACACTCCTTCCGGGGCTAGTTAGTGCTCTCAATATCTTGCCTGCAGGCCTATGGCCTGCTTTATATGTCTGGGATAAGGGACCTCCAGCATGGTAGTGAACACCCTCCGGATGGCCACAATCCTCATTCTGTGATCTGCTTCTTCACCATGAGCCTGGTAACCCATCTGCAAATATTCCCTTGGTTACCTGAGGCACACCCCCTTTTACAGAATTATCGAGCAACCCTCCTGAGAGACGGTAATAGTGTTGCAGGTTCATTCAATCTTATCATTTTCCCCCATAGTCCTAATTCCCACAGGGGGATAGGGCCCAGTAGGTGGCTTGTGATAGTGACAGGCAATGTCTTGGATGCTCTGCTCAGTCTGTTTTCTCCTAATCCCTACAAGCAAGAAGGACATAGATGGCCTTGGCAGTCAGTCTGCCAGCAAAGCTATCTCCTTCCGTTTAAGGGTTTGCAACTGGTTTGGGAGTTGTTTGCAAATAGTTGTACTGTATGTTTTGCCATTTGCCCGTGTTATGTTAATATTAGGGTATGTGACTGGGAATTGCATTGTTACACTGTGGTGCAAGACTCTAATTGGAATGCCTATTCTGGTTGGCAGAGATTTAATGGGACTTTCCTGCAGATAAGAACAGCCGCTACCTCAGCCTCAGCCCAGTGAGCCTGTGTTGAGTCCCCTCTGTACCCTTCGTGCTACACGCGATGATGGGTGACCTCCACTGCTACACCTGGAATGTACGGGTCTTGAACACCCCGGTAAAGTGTAAACAGGTATTATCCCATCTTAAGAGGTTGAGGACCATGGTTGCCTTTCTGCAGAAAACAAAACTAACAATGCAGGACCATGATAAACTGGCACAAGACTGGTTTGGGCAAGTTTTTTTCTCCTCCTCCTGCTCCAGGAAAAGAGGGGTGGCTATACTCTCCTCCACAAATCGCTCAGCTGGTCCCCCGCCCAGATTCAGACTGACCCTCACAGCAGATGGGTGCTTGCTCTAATAAACACCCCTGAAGGCCCCTTGATTTTGGGATGCGTAAATGCTCCGAACAAGGATGCCCCCACTTTCTTTCATGAAGTGGCCTAGGAACTTATCTCCCTTACACCCACCCACACCCCAATTATTCTGGGGGGGAGATTTTTTTTTTTGAAATTACTGTTCTATTACTCCTCCCAGCCTGCCACCTCCGACCTATCGGGGGGACAAACTGGACATCCCACTGCCCAGAACCCTACTCACAGAGACCCACAGGCCCCATGGAGCCTCGGATTATACCCCGGGTGGGGATGAGGTGAGGGGTCAAACCCCATTACTTACGCTGCGTCAGTCTGTGGTCTGCTGGGCGGGCACAGGCAAATCATGGGCATGGCCATGGTCCCCCCATCTTCCCTGCTGTGGCAGGCTTGTTTTCCCACGATTTTCTCCCTCCCGAGCAGCAAGTACCCTCCCTGACATCATGACGTGTACGCCGATGTCCGTGCTGCTCAATAGCCGCCCATCTCCCAGGTGGAGCTTGCAGTTCCTTGAGCCTTCGCTTGGGGTCGTGCAGGTGTCAGGCAATGGCTGAATCCTTCCCCGGAGAAGGCGAGCTGTCGTTGGATGCTCAAGCCAATCTCCCCCCAGCCGACCCACCGACGACCCGAGTCTGCTCCCGAACTCGGGTCGCCGGTGTGGAGCGAGGTGTGGCGTCCAGTGCCTCAACCCTCAGCACCACTGGGCCGGCTCTCTGGGGGGGAGATTTTAATCTAGCCTTGGTACCTCAGCTAGATCATAGCAGCCCAGCCTCTGCTCAGTGCCCCAGGGCCCAATTAGCTTTACAGCAGATGATGGCCGAATTGGGACTCAGAGACATTTGGAGAACCCTGCACCCCAGGATGAAGTATTACTTCCTATACATCTCCGGTGCTTGGTACACACAGCTGTCTGTACTTTTGGCTGTTTTTTACAGATATCTGCCAAAACACAGTGGAATCAGTGATCATGCCTCAGGTTATATCTGGCCATGCCCCGGTCCACTTGCACTCCATCTGGGTTATACGCCACCCTCCCAAATCCTCCTTTTGGAAACTGGATCCTCTTCTTCTTAAGGACCCAGACTTTGTGCAGTGGATACATTCTGAGATCGTCCTCTTCTTAGCAAAAAACTCCCCCCAGGATCTCTCCCCGGGCACCACCTGGGAAGTCCTCAAAGTCACTCTTCAAGGGGCAATAATTGCGTATGCTTCTAAACGTAGAAAACAATGGAAGCATCTTTTGGAGTCCCTAAAATCACAGCTCAAAACACAAGAGACACAAGCTAAGTAGATACCTAATATGCAGCCAAGCTCTTCTCTGGGAAAGAAGCTGCTTAAAACTTGTCCAGAGATTAACAACGTACTCTCCCGGAAGGCAGATCTTCCCATGCTAGGGCTGTGCCATCATTACTGGAATGGTGGGGAAAAAGCCAGCAAGCTCTTGGCCTATAGACTTCGCAAGCAGCAGGCTGAATGCCATAGTCCCAGTCTCTGCGATCACTCTGGTGCCACTCAAACAGACCCTCTGCAAATCAGTCTAATTATGAGACAGTATTACTCCGATCTAGACACCTCCCCTAGGGGGCATGATGCGATGGACACAGATTCTTTTCTCACCTCTCTTCAGCTCCCCACTCTCTAGCCCTCCCAGGCAGCAGATCTAGACCTGCCCATCTTTCCTTCTGAAATGGCTGCTGCTCTAAAGACCTTGTACATGGGTAAAACCCCAGGAGGAGATAGTTTTCCAGTAGAGTTTTGGCACCTCGTCTCCCCTCAAATCACCGCTTTTCTATCCTCAGTGTTCAATGAGACCCTGGATAGAAGTATCTTTCCCCCTACTTTGTGAGAGGCAGTTATTACCTTCTTTCCTGAAAAAGGTAAAGATTCCACTCTGCCCACAAGTTACCGGCCAATCTCACTTATTAACGTAGACAGCAAACTTTTTGCAAAAGTCCTGGCCACCAGATTAAATCCTCTTCTCCCCTATTATATACACCCTTCACAAATGGGGTTTGTCACTGGTCACCTCAGCAAGGACTATATCAGATCCCTAATTAATCTCATGTGACAATCCCGGACACTTCCCACACCAGCGGTGGCAGTGGCTATAGACTTTGAGAAAGCCTTTGATTCCCTGGAGAGGGACTATATCGGGTTGGTGCTGCACCAGTTTGGGTTTGGGTCTTGTTTCCAGAAGTGGGTACAGGCACATTACCATCAACCTATGGCCAGAGTGTGGACTAATGCTTTGTGTTCTGATCACTTTCAGCTTGGGAGAGATACTTGACAAGGCTACCCCCTAACCCCCCCTTCTTTTCATCCTAGCAGTTGAACCACTTGCAGCCACTATTCGGCAACATCCTACCATCGGAGGAATCCCTATAGAGTCCCAAGCATACTCTACTCTGATGTATGCGGATGACCTGCTGGTCCCACTAGAAGATATATCTACATCCCTCCTGTCTCTCTTCTCTCTTCTTTTTTTTTTTTAATCTGTTTTTTACTCACCTTCACACTCCAGTGTTTCCTCTCCTTCAGGCTCCACAGTACTCCCCGACTCACCAGACATCCTCTTCCTGGGCCATCTCGATCCCTTATATCACAGCCATCTCCCGAGGGGTATCCTGGTGTATCCCTTCACCGGACGGGTCCCCCTCCTCTGAGGGGGAAGGCACTGGGAGGGGGCTTGCCCAGCACACTCTTAATTAGGCCCCCCAGAAGCACTGCTAAGGTAGCGGTGGTCCGTGGAGGTTCTGGAACCATCGAAGAGTGGGGGAGCTATCATCCGGCTAACACAAGGAGCCATTTTCTGGTTTTCTAGTGTTCCCCTTCTTGTGCCACTCTGAACAGTGCCCCCAGTCTCCACTGGGAGCTGCTGTTGAATGAGACGACCCACTCCCCCCACCCCCAAAGAGGAGAGCAGTCCTCTGGATGCTCAATCCTTTTCATCCCCTGCCAACCCCCGGCGTCCCTAGTCTGTTCCCGAACCTGGGTTGCCGGCGTGGTTCAAGGTGTGACGTCCAGCACCTCAACCCACTGTGCCACCATGCCGGCTATCCTCTCTCTTCTGACAGACTTTACGGTCATGTCAGGCCTCAAAATAAATAAATCCAAAACTGAAGTGCTTCCTCTTAACCCCGTCTGTACCCCAGACATGGTGGCCCCTCTAGGACTTAAATGGGCCTCAGGATCCCTGGTATACCTCGGTATTCATGTTTATTTTTTTTATTATTTATTTATTTAGTTTTTTTGACTGGGTAAGTGCACTAGACAAATCCTGCCTATTTTCAGGTACAACCCGAGGAAGGGGGATACAGATGAATGCCAACTGACCTTGAACCAGATTAAGCTGTTAAGGATTAAGGATGTTCCCCATGATCTTTATGGATCTCCCCCATGATCTTTCCAAAATGTGGGATCTTAATATGCAACCATTAGTTACAAACCGCAAAACAGAGCTGGATAGGTGGAAAGCGCTTCAGGGAAAATATCAGCCCTTAAATAGGTTTCAGCTCCCAAGCTTTTATATCCCCTGTCTCACATTACACTTGACCCACCTACCAAATGGCTCTGCACCTTAGACACGATGATTGGGAATTTCCTCTGGGAAAACAAAAAACCCCGTTATAGCAGAAGCAAACTACGCTCCCACTGGAAGGCAGGAGGCTGGTGCTTGCTGTGGTTGGAAGGTTCCATGTGGGCCTATTCACTAGTGCAGTCCCTAAAATGGTTTATCTCACTTTCCTCAGACTCACCACAATGGTTGCACATGAAAAAGGAAACTGCCCATGTCCACTGTCTTCCTCTCCTGATTTACAACCCTTTGACTAAACCTATGCGGGCGCATTCTACAATAGCCCCAGCAGTTCAACTATGGAATGAGGTGCACGCTAGGATCAAAGCCAACCCTCGGCCTCTTCTTCTTCATACTCCTATACATTATAGCAAACACATTCTGATAGATAATGTACCCATTTACTGGCCCCAGTGGAAGATTAAAGGCATCAAATTACTGTTGAATGTTTTGGACATGACAGGGAGAAGGATTCAATCCTTTCAAGACCTTGCCAGTACAGAAAACTTGGGGAGAGGAGATTTTTGGAGATATCTACAATTGCTCAGCTCCCTATAAGATTATCTGAAGCACCACCCACTTTAGGGGATGGATCTCAGAAGCTATCTGAATGGCTCCAGCTCTCCAAAGGCCAAGCCAGTTCCATTTATGTTAGCATACTAGACAGCACCCCCTCACAATCTATGGAGTCTAAGAAGAAATGGGAAAAAGCTCTAAACACTAAGCTAGAAGACACTTGTTGGACCCTTTGCTGGAAACTGGCACACATAAGATATCCAGATATGCGCAGCAGACTAATTAAAAATAAAATATTGCATCATTGGTATAGAACACTGGTAGTTCTCCATAAAGTGAAACCTTTGGACAATAATTTCTGCTGGAGGTGTACAGCCCAGCCAGGAGACCTGCTTCACATCCTATGGCAGTGCCCTCTGATAGTCCCCTTTTGGTCACAGGTAGGCCAGCTCACTACCCAATTGTTAGGCTGTACTACACACTTAGACCCTCTGGTCTGGATTTTGGGTATCCTGCCCCAAGGAGCTCTCCTAAACCTCAGCAACTATGCTGGCTAGTTTTGCTAGGCATGTCAGCCAAATGTATAATTTTATGCCGCTGGAGATACACAGAAATCCCAAGTATCTCTGAGCTCCATCATGCACTTACACTACTGGCCTCACTTGATCACATGTCACTTGTCATAGCCAATAAGATTGCTGCATACTCTGCTTGTTGGGCTCCCTTCCTTGCCTACCTAAAACCGAGGGCAGGAATTGGGTGAGGCCCGTGCATCATCTCTGGCACCTACTCTTGTATACTCATGGACTGCCCATGCTTCCATGTAACCTGACAATTGAGTATTGTATCATGAACGTATACCCACAATATATAGTTACCCGGTCTTAGTTGTATTAGTTATTCAGTTGTTGAGCAGAGAAACTGCCCCCGACCCATGATGGGGCAATGAACAATTTCTAGGAACATGCCTCACGTTCATTCACTGATGCTGCTACTCAAGGTGGTGCTTCCTTTCAATAGCCATGTTTGCCTAATGCTGTATTTGAACCCACTGTACCCTTCTCCTTATATGCAGACTTTGGACTATATTTGTTCTGTAATCCTTCTCTGCTCTTATATATATATATATGTGAACCGTAAGTTTTTTAGTTGTATGTATGTTATAAAATCAATAAAAATTATTAACTGAAAAAAAATTAAAAGCACACACAACTTTATTACTACCACACACTTCAAATAAAGGAATTCAAGCACTTATTCCAAGTTGCCCACATGTTGACTAAATCCGTGAGTACCACAACTTTTTTCCTATCTGTAAAATATGCATTGTTATCTATAGGATTGTTAAACTGTCACTAGGTGGTATTGTAAAAAAACAATGCTGTATGTGCATGTGCTTCCACAAATTATTATATCAGTGAGCTCTAGTGGTTATCTGACATGTTGCAAGAATTCAGGCTAGTGCACAGTGATGTCCATGGCTATTTTTCATGGTTTGTCACTCAAGAAAGTGACTTGACACTTAGCACTGCTATACATTTACTATGGAGCCTCCTGTGAATGCTACCTTATTGCTAGTTTATATAGCCTTTTCATTCATCTACAATGGAAAGTCAAATGTACAACTGGGCAGAATGTATGAACATGACTTCAACAAAAGTATCACAACATTCCACAATTTCACAAAAGCTCATGAAATTTCGAATTTAATTACTGATGTTATTTTGGAATCTTTGCTTTTATTTTGGAATCTTTGTCTGACAATAACTTGACCAACCATTGAGCAAGAGATTAGAGAGTTGACAACACAATCTCATTTTTTATCTTGATTGTGCGCATACGCAAGAAACATATTGTGGTGGGTTGCCAGAAGCAGGTTGTGGAGGCACAGCACTCTTGTAGCCAATGGCCCCACATCCTTTAAAGGCTTGGCCCACTTTCCCCAATGCCATGGCATGCTGTTGCTGACACTAGTTCAGGCAGCATGCCACAACCTTGTAAGGTTTCAGCCGCTGTAATCAGGGGCTACCTTGTCATTGCAGCGTAAGCCATTCCGCTGCAATGAGGGATCAACCCATCATTGCTGAGCCGAACCTTATAACAGGGGGTGCCCAATCCCCGTCAGCAGCATGTGCCCCCCAACTGTGTTTGTTTGTCGATGGGGCCCCAATCCCCATCGGCTTCAGTGCCCAATTGATGTTGCCAATGGGGGAGCCCACTCACTGTCGGCATTATGTAACACCCCCGATTTTGTTGTGTGCTGACGTGATGCTTTTATCTCTCATTGGCGTAATGTAACCCCTCCTTTTGTTGTGTGCCGATGGAGATCCCCAGTCCCCCATTGGCTATAGCCTTCCCTCCCAAAAAAGAGTCTGTTGGCATAGTGGAAACCCACCCCAGCATGCCACATGCCTCTGTTAAAAAAAAATGGTCCTGCGATGTTTTTTTTTTACCCTGTCAAAAAAGAAAACTGTCCCTTGTGGTCTCCCTGCCCCTTCCCACAACCTGGGCACACCCACTGTGCACCCTGCCTCCCAACACTCACCCTCACCTCACCCCATAATTACCTCCGGAGTCTGGCGCAAAGATCATTGGTGGACCGGGAACATGTCTGCACTCTTCAAAGCCGACCACGAACTAAGGAAATGCTGGTAGGCTGTATAATGGAATAAACAGGGTTTTTTCAACTTTGATGCATATCTCAGATATCTTTTGGAATTTTGGCACCACATTTCCAACATGGGTTTTTTGGGACCCCTCCTCATGAATTCTGGCATTGTCATGGCATTAATCAGCCCCAAAAGGTGATTGCATGGTCACTGTGTGGAATAACCTTTCCGGACTGATTAACAAAACAACATTGCCAGTGTTCATGAGGTGGGCTCTCAAAAAGCCTATGTTGCAAATTTGGTGGAAAAAATCCCAAAAGTGACTGCTTTACGAGCATGTGTTGCGCAGTTTGCATGCACGCTCGTAAGTTCGCAAATTTACAATATTTTCACTCCAGATTTTCAACATTGCCATTGTTCTGCACCTCCTTATGAACAGCACAGCTGTCATTTTTCACATCCTGGCTGAAATGTGTTTTAGCAGTTGTGGCGCAGAATAGCGCAGTTGCTGTGGGAAATCCATGTTTGGGACACATTATGAAAATGACAGTGACACTGTTCATTAGCAGAGGGTCCTAAAATGCCTATGTTGAAAATTTGGTGATGAAAGTCCCAGAAATGATCTGTACAGTGTACGTTGTGCAGTTTCCACGCAGTCTTGTAACTTTGCAAATTAGTAATATTTTCATGCCACATTTTTAACACTGGCATTTTTCCACACCTCCTTATGAACATTATGTCATTTTTCACATCCTGGCCAAAATGTGTTTTCGCGCTTCCAGTGCAGAATACAGCAGTCACTGTTGGAAATCAGTGTTTGGGACAGATTAGGATTGAGCGAGTGATGGGGCGAGTGACCACACTCAACTGATCTCTGTCGGGACTGCAGCAGATTTCTTTGTGGGCAGGAAAAGGTGCCAATACAGGCAGCAGCCCAGAACAAAAGGGCAGGCTGCAGCGCCAGGAGACACAGAATGAGCGAGTGAGGGAGGGGGAGTGAGTGAGCTCAACAGACCTTTGTTGGGACTGCAGCGGATTTCTTTGTGGGCAGAAAAAGGCAGCAGTGCATGCAGGGGCCCAGTACAAAAGGGTATCCTGCAGCGGCGGGAGAAACAGAACGAGTTACTGAGAGAGGGGGAGTGAGCCACCTCAACGGAGCTCTATCATGACTGCTGCAGATTTCTTTTTGGGCAGAAAAGGGCGGCAATGCAAGCAAGACCCCAGCACAAAAGTGCAGCCTGCAGCACTTGCAGAAATGGAATGAGCACGTGAGAGAGGGGGAGTTAGTGAGGTCAACAGAGCTCTGTCGGGATTGCTGCAGATTTCTATGTGGGCAGAAAAAGGTGCCAACAGAGGCAGGAGCCCAGTACAAAAGGGCAGCCTGCAGTGCCAGGAGAAACAGAATGAGCGTGTGAGACAGGGGGAGTTAGCGACCTCAACGGAGCTCTGTCAGGACAACTGCAGATTTCTCTGTGGGCAGAAAAAGGTGCCAACGCAGGCAGGAGCCAAGTACAAAAGGCCAGCCTGCAGCAGCAGGAGAAACAGAATGACCGAGTGAGAGAAAGAGAGTGAGTGAGCTCAACAGAGCTCTATTGTGACTGCTGCAGATTTCTTTGTGGGCAGAAGAAGCCAGCAACACAGGCAGGAACCCAGTGCAAAAGGTCAGCCTGCAGCCCCGACAGAAACAGAATGAAAGAGGGGGAGTGAGTGAGCTCAACGGAGCTCTGTCAGGACTGCTGCAGATTTCTTTGTGAGCAGAATAAGGCAGCAATGCATGCAGGAGCCAGTAAAAAATGGTAGCCTGCAGCAGTGGGAGAAACAGAATGAGCAGTTGAGAGAGGGGGAGTGAGCAAGCTCAATGGAGCTCTATCGTGACTGCTGCAGATTTCTTTGTGGGCAGAAGAATACGGCACTGCAGGCAAGAGCCCAGTACAAAAGGGCATCCTGCAGCACTGGCAGAAAGGGAACAAGTGAGTGAGAGAGGGGGAGTGAGCGAGCTCAAGGGAGCTCTGTTGTACTGCTGCAGATTTCTTTGTGAGCAGAAAAAAGTGCCAATAGAGGCAGAAGCCCAGAACAAAAGGGAAGCCTGCAGCAGCAGAAGAAATAGAATGAGTGAGTGAGAGAAGGGGAGTGAGCCACCTCAACGGAGCTCTGTTGGGACAGCTGCGGATTTCCTTGTGGGCAGAAAAAGATGACAGTGCAGGCAGGAGCCCAGTACAAAAGGGCAGCCTGAAGTGCTGGGAGAAACACAATGAGTGAGTGGGGGGAGTGAGTGAGCTCAACAGAGCTCTATCGTGATTGCTGCGGATTTCTTTGTGGACAGAAAAAGGCGGCAACGCAGGTAGGAGCCCAGTACAAAAGGCCAGCCTGCAGCACCGGCAGAAACAGAATGAGTGAGTCAGAGAGGGGGAGTGAGCAAGCTCTACGTACCTGTGTTGGGATTGCGGCTGATTTCTTTGTGGGCAGAAAAAGCTGCTAAAGCAGGCAGGAGCCTAGTATGAAAGGGCAGACTGCAGCAGTGGGAGACACAGAATGAGCGAGTGAGGAAGGGGGAGTGAGTGAGCTCAACAAAACTCTGTTGGGACTGCTGCGGATTTCTTTGTGGGCAGAAAAAGGCACCAACAGAGGCAGGAGCCCAGTACAAAAGGGCAGCCTGCAGCGCCAGGAGAAACAGAATGAGTGAGTAAGAGAGGGGGAGTGAGTGACCTCAACAGAGCTCTATTGTGACTGCTGTGGATTTCTTTGTGGGCAGAAAAATGGGGCAACGCAGGCAGGATCCCAGTACAAAAGGTTAACCAGCAGCGCCGACAGAAACGGAATGAGCGAGTGAGAGAGGGGGAGTGAGTGAGCTCAACACAGCTGTGTTGGGACTGCTACAGATTTCTTTCTGGGCAGAAAAAGCCACCAACACAGGCAGGAGCACAGTATGAAAAGGCAGCCTGCAGCACTGGGAGACATAGAATGAGCGAGTGAGGGAGGGGGAGTGAGTGAGTGAGCTCAATGGAACTCTGTTGGGACTGATGCAGATTTCTTTGTGGGCAGAAAAGGGTAGCAATGAATGCAGGGGCCCAGTACAAAAGGGCAGCCTGCAGCATCTGCAGAAATGGAAACAGCGAGTGAGAGAGGGGGAGTGAGCCAGCTCAACGGAGCTCTATCATAACTGCTGCGGATTTCTTTGTGGGCAGAAAAGGGCGGCAATGCAGGCAGGAGCCCAGTACAAAGGGGCAGCCTGCAGCAGCAGGAGTCACAGATTGAGTGAGTGAGGGAGGGGGAGTGAGTGAGCTCATGGGAGCTCAGTTGGGACTGCCACAGATTTTGTTGTGGGTAGAAAAGGGCAGCAAGGGGGGTCACGTGATGACAGCCTAGGAAGAGCAGCACCTCAAGCAAGCTCCGTCTTCACCCAGCATTTAAAGTTAAAACCGGTGTACGGGGAGATTAATTCGGTCAGCTGTCAGTGGGGGAAAGGTTGAAGAAGCGTCCGGAAGCAGCTTGGTCGCCAAGTATGGAAGCTTATGTTAAAAAGCAGTTGGCGAAATGCACCCCACCGCCCTCGCCGGAGAAAGAG
Source organism: Neoceratodus forsteri (assembly GCA_016271365.2). NCBI lineage: Eukaryota > Metazoa > Chordata > Ceratodontiformes > Ceratodontidae > Neoceratodus > Neoceratodus forsteri. The sequence continues at coordinate 627,624,552 of CM057452.1, read as the reverse complement.
CAGGCTGCAAAGTGTCCACGCCAGGGCCTATCTAAATCGAGCTCCGGGCCAATCGCACTGACGGAGGAGAGATTCTTGGAGATTTTTGCGCCATTACAATCCTCAGTAGACGAGATACACATGGAGATGCAGATCTTTAAAACTGCGCTGGAAAGAATTGATAGAAGAGTGGGAGATAACGAAGTTAAAATAAGATCTTTAGAAAATAGAATGGATAAGCAGGAATTAGAAAAGGCAACAGCGGGCAATAGAATGAAGAAAATAGAGGAGAAGATGGAAGACTTGGAGGGTAGAAGTAGGAGGAACAACCTCGTTATTCTGGGACTGCCCGAAAAAGCAGAAGGAGCAATGGCTATATTATTTGTGCAGAAATTGTTTGAGAAGATAGCAGGTCAATCACCAAATGGTAGTCATATTGTAGAAAGGGCCCACAGATCACTTCACCCACCTCCTGCTAGTGGAGCTCCTCCACACCCTTTGATATGCAAACTTTTAAACTTTTTGGATAAGCAGCACATCCTGAATAAAGTTAAAGCTGCACAGGAGGTTACATGGGAGGGGAAAAAAATTAGAATTGCCCACGATCTCCCATATTCTGTGCGTCTTAAAAGACAGAGCCTGCACCCCATTGTGACAAAGCTGGTCACTGCAGGAATACCATTTCGGGTTAAATACCCAGCGCTGCTCCAGGTTAAGCATAAAGATGAGTGGCATTCCTATGGATCCATAGAGGAGGCTCGAGAGGAACTTAAAACAGCGATGCCTGAGTTATTTAAATAAATGTAAAGGGAAATAACTGGAGAGCTGACGAGAGCGAGGAGCGAGAGTTCCAAATAGAAGGATGGACAGACGTGAATACAGATCCATGAAGGGTCTCCCTTTTCGGAGAATATATAACCAATGTAAATGTGTTGAGCTGTGTTTGAGCAGAGGCACAATCTACAGTGGTCTACTCTGTTTTGAGAAGATTGAGGATGTTCCTTAAGAGGAGATAGTCACTGGATCTCTCCAAGGAACGAATCCTAGCTTGAGTTATTCGAATATTTAGACTTGCAGAGAGATTATGGCCTTTTTAAGGCGAAGACTATACAGAAGTTTAAACACCAGAATTGAACTGAGATACTGTAATTGTTTTCTTTTCACCTTATTCGTGATCAAGCAAGAGACGTGGGAAGACTATGGCCTGGAGACATTTCGGTTGAATATAGTGGCTGGAAATTCCATGAACTAAAGTTCTCGAACGGGAACTTAATTCTCCCCCCCTTTCTTTTTTTTTTTTTGCTTTTCCTTTCTTGCTGTATAATTGAGAGGATTTAGTCGAAATATATTTTGGATACAACAGGAGCAAGAGACATGAAACAGTGTAAATGCTGCAAAACGTCAACGTTCGGAATTTAATATAGTCAGTGATTGGGGAGATAATGTTTATTTAATATTGAGAACATGGAATTTAGAGAAATTGATCATTTGTTACTAATTTTCCCCTGCAAAACCTAGAACAGTGGTATATTATTGATGTTAAAATTGGAATAGGTCATTGGTGACAATACCAGGGTTATTTAGTAAATGTCATTTAAGATCCCTCTAAGAATGAGGAGAATTGAGTGAGGGAAAAGAAATTGTAATTTGGATCAAGATAAGTTAGGGGAATGCTTTCCCTTCACCCATAACCTCCTTTCATGTGAGCTGGGTTGGAGGGGGAGCTGGTAGAGACCTTGGTCGATAATCATCGCTAGACGTAGTGAGATGGCAGAGCAGTTCTTGGAACTGGGGGTAGAGGGGGCATCAAAGGGAAACAAAAAGGGAGTGGGGTTAGCAGCATTCACACGCCAAAATAAAGGGAAGAAGGATGAACACACATGGGGGCCTCATATAGGAGGGGTTAATTACAAGAAAATGGACAGTTATGGTACAATCAGTAAAACATGGAAAGCGCATTAAAGCTGATTAGTTGGAACATCAAAGGGGCCAGAGACAGATGTAAGAGACAGGTAATACTGAAACACCTTTCAACACTTAAAGCAGAGATAGCATGCCTTCAAGAAACCCATCTCGTAAGAGAAAATGTTGGTATCTTTGCTAAACAGTGGGTAGGACAAGCCTATGGAGCTGGTTTCTCCACCAATAAGGGTGGGGTAGCCATAATACTCCATAAAAGAGTCCAGTTCCAAGTGGAAAAAGAAATTTGGGATGAGCAGGGCCACTTTATCTTCTTGGTGGGGACATTACATTCTGTTAAGGTGGTTATAGAGTCGGTATATGGTCCTAATATAGACTCTCCACAATTTTTTATGCGAATTCTTGAGATATTGAATGGATACACCTCTCATGTAATGTTGATAGGAGGGGACTGGAATATAACAACACAAGTGTATTTAAATAGGTCCGGTAGTCACCAGGTTGGTTTCTCCCCGGCACAACGGGCATTACGGGAGGTAATAGATAGCCTAGGGTTAGTAGATGTGTGGAGATTATTAAATGGAGATCTGAGGCAGTATACGTTTTTTTCAAATTCACACAGAACGTGCTCTAGGATAGACTATTTCTAATTAGCGTGAACATTTTATCCTCGATTTTGGGCGGGATCAAGTAAGAGTTATATCGGACCATTCCCCAGTTTATGTGAAGTGGTTACCAAAACAAGAAATAATCAGGGACTTTAGATGGAGGTTTAATAATCAATTATTGCAAATATCGTATGTGCAAGATCAGATTAAAAAGTTCATGATGCAGTTTCTAGAGAATAATCTAGATTCGGTTTCAAACATAGATATAGTGTGGGCAGCATTAAAATGTTCGATTAGAGGTGAGTGCATACGTATAGCAACAACTAGGGCCAGGAAAGCTAAGACTCACTTGGGAGAGATTAATAAGGCTCTCAGAACAGCAGAAAATAATATTTCAGCACATTCAAATGAGCTAGAGTGGACTAAATTACATCAGTTACAAGTGCAGTATTCTGCAATAGCGATGCAGAAAGCGGAGCTTCCATTGCGTAGAACTAAAATAAAATATCTAGAGTCCGGGGAAAGAGCAGGCAAATTGCTTGCATTCAGGCTAAGGCAAGCTGATTCAAACCGAGTTATCTCTGCAATAAAGAGAGATGGTGAGAATAGTGTACTTAAAGACCCGAAGGAAATCGCCTCCACTTTTAGAAGCTATTTCCAGCAAATTTACTCTATGGATGACAGTAGTAAACCTACTATAATGGAAATACATAAGTATTTAGACACCACACCTTTGTCTAAGATATCAGGACCTAGAGTAGAACAAATAGGAGCCCCAATACAGGAGGAGGAGGTTAGAACCGCTGTCTCGCAGCTAGCGGGAGATAAGTCCCCTGGCCCAGATGGGCTAACCACGAATTTCTTTAAAGTCTATATAGATGTAATTTGTCCAATCATAACTAAAGTATACAATTTTTGGTTTATAGAAAACATCTCAGATGAGTCTTTTCGGGAAGCACGTATCACTTTAATCCCTAAACCGGACCGAGATCCTATGTTGTTGGGTAGTTATCGTCCAATATCGCTCCTGAATGTTGATATTAAAATATTAGCTAAAATACTAGCAAATAGACTGGCTCCTTTTATGAGTAGTATGATCAGTGATGAGCAAGTAGGGTTCATGAGTGGAAGAGTGCCCTGTGATCATCTGCGAAAGATACACCATTTAATGTTGAAAGCACAAGGAGCGCAGTACTCAGCAGCGCTATTGGCACTAGATGCCGAAAAAGCATTTGACCGAGTATCTTGGGATTTCCTCTTTGTGATATTAGAGAGGATTGGTTTACCTAATGATTTTCTAAAGTGGGTTTGTATTTTATATAGTACTCCCAAAGCTCGTGTCTGGTGCAATGGACTTTTATCATCCCCCTTCTCTTTAAAATGCGGTACAAGACAGGGATGTCCGCTGTCACCGCTGTTGTTCAATATATATCTTGAACCAATAATTCGTAGACTTCAAGTATTGCAGGAGGTTAAAGGTATCAAACTAGGGAGCAGACAATATCTTTTATCAGCATATGCGGACGATTTACTGATTCATTTAGAAGATCTGGATATGGGTATACCAATAATATTAGAGGAAATATCTAGATTCTCAAGGGTATCTAATTATAAAATTAATACATCCAAAACAAAGCTCTTTCCATTAAATAATAGATGCTATCCCAATGTAGCAAAAGAATTAGGTCTGATCTGGGAAACTAAAAAATTGTCGTACCTTGGGATTAAGATTATGAGAGGTGTAGGCTCTATGATCAAGGAAAATTGTAATAACCTTCTCAAAATAATTAAGTTAGATTTAAATAGATGGAATTTACTTCCACTGTCTTTTTGGGCCAGAATGGAAACAATAAAAATGAATATCCTACCGAGGGTTATCTACCCTATCAATATGTTGGGCTGCTATTTGCCTAAAACATGGTTTCTCAATTTAAGAAAAGTGATTAGTGTATATCTGTGGAAAGGGAAGGCTGTCAGAAGATCATATCAAAAGCTTACAGGTCTCAGGGAGAGAGGAGGGCTTTCACTGCCATCTTTCTATAAATACTACTTAGCATCACACATAAGTAAGATAACATATTGGTTTAAGCCTGTTACATCCTCTCCATTACACTCTTACACACCACTCTGGCTAAATATCGAAAGAGATTTAGCTGGAAAACATAAGGTTAAATTAAATAATCTGGGATATACTACGGTTAAACTACTCCCGAAAGCACTAAAAGATACTCCCATAGGCTGGTCAGTGAGAGTATTACAGCAAACCCAAAAACTTCTAAAGACTAACTGATGGGTATCACAAGAGCAAACATTAACACAGAATGTACATTTCCTGATCCAAAAAGCACCAATTCAACCCCGGTACTGGAAGATATTATTGGACTTAAAGCTTGGTGACTTAGCTCCGCAGGGTAGATTACTGACGTATGTACAGGCTTGTAATAGATTCCCGGAAATAGAGGGGCAATTTTTTAAGTTTAAACAAGTCTCGGAGTCAATAAAGGCTCATTTTAGTAGAGTAAAGGCAATGAGAGTCAACAGTGGAGTTGAGTCAGGACTTAGTTCAAATAGCCATGAAGCCGCATGCAGTCTCTAGAACTTACAAGGCCTTGCAGCTGCTGGATGAAAGTCTACCAAGTGGCGTTAGCTATTACTGGTTAAATAAATTAAACATACCAGAAGACAATAATACATGGAAGTACATTTGGTTAAATATGTATAGAAACATCAAGCAGGATAGGTATAGGCTTCAACAATTTAATGTAATGCATAATATGTACTATACCCCTGTGAAGTTGCACAAGATGGGTAAAGAGGCTCAAGCTAACTGCACCAGATGTGGGATGGGAGGATGTGACCTATACCATTTAATATGGGAATGTTCCAAAATCCGGCCCTTCTGGATGGCAATTAGCACCTCTTTATCACAATTGTTAAATCTAGATTTTTTTTTTCATCTAGAATTTGCCTGCTAAACTATTTTGATGATGGGATGACCAGGCAACAAAAAAGATATATGGCTTTGATATCAGCAGCTGCAAAAGCCGTGATACTGAGGCACTGGACTGAATCCACAACTCCGTCTATGAGAGAATGGTATAAAGAAATCACATTGGCGCTACAAGTAGAGTCACATATTGCCAGAATGAACAACGATGCTGGGAAATATTACACTCTGTGGGGCCCGCTCGAAACAGTAATGATGTCGTGGGGCTCCTGATTTTTTCTATGTAGAAGAAAACCCTGAGGGCATTATGCCATCAGACTTTTAATGCGTGTGAATGCTGCTATGGATTTGGGGGTGAGGGGTGGGGGTGGGGGAGGGAGGAGGGTTTTTAGTTTTTTTAATTAATTAAAATAGAGTTATAGAGTTTAATAATATGGATATGAATCTATATGCTTGCTGGATAAAAGTGTGTAGATAGCAATTGTCATGGGATTGTTGGTCTCACCAGCTTATGTACATCAATGTGTATGAAGTAAATGTGGCAATAAAACAGATTGAATAAAAAAAAAAAAAAGAAAAAGGCAGCAATGCACGCAGGGGCCCAGTACAAAATGGCAGCCTGCAGTGGTGGAAGAAACAGAATGAGTAAGTGAGAGAGGGGGAGTAAGAGAGCTCAACGGAGCTCTATCGTGACTGTGGATTTCTTTGTGGGCAGAAAAAGGTTCCAATGCAGGCAGGAGCCCAGTGCAAAAGGGCAGCCTGCTGCGTCGGGAGAAACACAGCGAGTGAATGAGAGGGGAGAGTGAGCGAGCTCAATGATGATCTATCATGACAGCTGCAGATTTCTTTGTGGACAGAAAAAGGTGACAGTGCAGGCAGGAGCCCAGTGCAAAAGGGCAGCCTGAAGTGCTGGGAGAAACACAGCGAGTGAGTGGGGGGAGTGAGTGAACTCAACAGAGCTCTATCGTGATTGCTGCGGATTTCTTTGTGGACAGAAAAAGGCAGCAATGCAGGAAGGAGCCCAGTACAAAAGGCCAGCCTGCAGCACCGGCAGAAACGGAATGAGTGAGTCAGAGAGGGGGAGTGAGCAAGCTCTACGGACCTGTGTTGGGATTTCTGCTGATTTCTTTGTGGGCAGAAAAAGCTGCTAAAGCAGGCAGAAGCCCAGTATGAAAGGGCAGACTGCAGCAGTGGGAGACACAGAATGAACGAGTGAGGGAGGAGGAGTGAGTGAGCTCAACGGAACTCTGTTGGGACTGCTGCGGATTTCTTTGTGGGCAGAAAAAGGTGCCATCAGAGGCAGGAGCCCAGTACAAAAGGGCAGCCTGCAGCACCAGGAGAAACAGAATGAGTGAGTAAGAGAGGGGGAGTTAGTGACCTCAACAGAGCTCTATTGTGACTGCTGTGGATTTCTTTGTGGGCAGAAAAATGTGGCAAAGCAGGCAGGATCCCAGTACAAAAGGTTAACTAGCAGCACCGACAGAAACAGAATGAGCGAGTGAGAGAGGGGGAGTGAGCGAGCTCAACACAGCTGTGTTGGGACTGCTGCAGATTTCTTTCTGGGCAGAAAAAGCCACCAACACAGGCAGGAGCCCAGTATGAAAAGGCAGCCTGCAGCACTGGGAGACACAGAATGAGCGAGTGACGGAGGGGGAGTGAGTGAGTGAGCTCAACGGAACACTGTTGGGACAGATGCAGATTTCTTTGTGGGCAGAAGAAACCAGCAATGCAGGAAGGAATCCAGTGCAAAAGGGCAGCCAGGAGTGGCAGCAGAAACAGAACGAGTGAATGAGTGAGGGGGACTGAGTGACTCAAAGAAGATCTGTTGAGACTGCTGCGGATTTCTTTGTGGGCAGAAAAAGGCAGCAATGCATTCAGGGGCCCAGTACAATACAGCAGCCTGCAGCATTGGGAGAAACAGAATGAGTGATTGAGAGAGGGGGAGTGAGCAACTTCAACGGTGCTCTGTTGGGACAGCTGTGGATTTTCCTGTAGGTAGAAAAGGTACCAGTGCAGGCAGGAGCTCAGTACAAAATTCAGTGCTGCAGTGGGAGACACAGAATGAGTGAGAGAGGGAGGTGGAGTGAGTGAGCTCAACGGAATTCTGTTGGGACTGCTGCAGATTTCTTTGTGGGCCGAAGAAGGCAGCAATAAACGCAGGGGCCCAGTACAAAAGGGCCGGCTGCAGCAGTGGGGGAAACAGACCCAGCAAGTGAGAGAGGGGGAGTGAGCGAACTCAATGGAGCTCTATCGTGACTGCTGCAAATTTCTTTGTGGGCAGAAGAAGGCAGCAATGCAAGCAGGAGCCCAGTACTTAAGGGCAGCATGCAGCGCTGGCAGAAACGGAAAGAGTGAGTGAGAGAAGAGGAGTGAGCGAGCTCAACGGAACTCTGTTGGGACTGCTGCAGATTTCCTTGTGGGCAGAAAAAAGAGCTAACAGAGGCAGCAGTCCATTACAAAAGGGCAGCCGGCAGCGCTGGCAGAAACTGAACAAGCGAGTTAGAGAGGGGGAGTGAGCAAGCTCAAAGGAGCTGTGTCAGGACTGCTGAAGATTTCTTTCTGGGCAGAAAAAGCCACCAACACAGGCAGGAGCCCAGTACATAAAGGCAACCTGCAGCAGCAGGAGACACAGAATGAGTGAATGAGGGAGGGGGAGTGAGTGAGCTCAGCGGAGCTCTGTTGGGACTGCTGCAGATTTCATTGTGGGCAGAAAAAACAATGCACCCAGGGGCCCAGTACAAAAGGGCAGCCAGCAGCGATGGAAGAAACAGAATGAGTGAGTGAGAGAGGGAGAGTAAGCGAGCTCAATGGAGCTCTATCGGGACAGCTGCAGATTTCTTTGTGGTCAGAAAAAGGTTCCAATGCAGGCAGGAGCCAAGAACAAATGGGCAGCCTGCAGCGCCAGGAGAAACACTGCGAGTGAGTGAGACAGGGGGAGTGAGCGAGCTCAATGGAGCTCAATCATGACTGCTGCGGATTTCTTTGCGGACAGAAAAAGGCAGCAGCCCAGTACAAAAGGCCAGCCTGTAGCCCCAGCAGAAACGGAAAAAGCAAGTGAGAGAGGGGGAGGGAGTGAGCTCAATGGAGCTTTGTTGGGACTTATGTGGATTCTTTCTGGGCAGAAAAAGGCAGTAATGCATGCAGGGGCCCAGTACAAAATGGCAGCCTGCAGCGGTGGGAGAAACAGAATGAGCGAGTGAGAGAAGGAGAGTGAGCAAGCTCAATGGAGCTCTATCATGACTGATGCAGATTTCTTTTTGGGCAGAAGAAGGTGGCAATGCAGGCAGGAGCCCAGTACAAAAGGGCAGCCTGCAGCACCAGCAGATTCGGAACAAGCGAGTAAGAGAAGGGGAGTGGGCGAGCTTAATGGAGCTCTGTTGTGACTGCTGCAGATTTCTTTGTGGGCAGAAAAAGGTGCCAAAAGAGGCAGGAGCCAAGTGCAAAAGGGCAGCCTGTAGCGGCGGAAGAAACAGAACGATTGAGTGAGAGACAGGGAGTGAGTGACCTCAATGGAGCTCTGTCGGAACAGCTGCGGATTTACTCGGGGGCAGAAAAAGGTGCCAATACAGGCAGGAGCCCAGTACAAAAGGGCAGCCTGAAGCACTGGGAGAAACACAGTGAGTGAGAGAGGGGGAGTGAGTGAGCTCAACAGAGCTCTGTCATGACTGCTGTGGATTTCTTTGTGGACAGAAAAAGGTGGCAACACAGGCAGGAGCCCAGTACAAAAGGCCAGCCTGCAGCACCGGCAGAAACGGAATGAGTGAGTGAGAGGGGAGGAAGTGTGCAAGCTCAACAGACCTGTGTTGGGACTGCTGCCAACTTCTTTGTGGGCAGAATAAGCTGCTAAAGGCAGGCAGGAGCCCAGTACGAAAGGACAACTTACAGCAGTGGGAGACACAGAATGAGCGATCGAGGGAGCCAGAGTGAGTGAGTGAGGTCAACAGAACTCTGTTGGGACTGCTGCAAATTTCTTTGTGGGCAGAAAAAGGTGGTAACAGAGGCAGAAGCCCAGTACAAATGGGCAGTTTGCAGTACCAGGAGAAACAGAATGAGTGAGTGAGAGAGGGGGAGGGAGTGACCACAACAGAGCTTTATTGTGACTGCTGTGCAACAACAAAAAAGGAAAGGGACCTGGGGGTAGTCATATCAGATGACTTAAAGGTGGTCAAGCAATGTGAGAGGGCAGTAAGGAGGGCTGGTGGGATACTGGGATGCATAGGGAGAGGCATCACCAGTAGAAAACAAGAAGTTGTTATCCCTCGGTACAGACAGCTGGTGAGACCCCATCTGGAGTACTGTGTGCAGTTCTGGAGACCCAATCTCCACAAGGACATAGACAAGATAAAAGCTGTCCAGAGGAGGGCAACTAAAATGGTGTAGGGTCTGCACCAGAAGACATATGGAGAGAGACGAAAGGAGCTTAATATGTATAGCCTCGAGGAAAAGAGGGAGAGGGGGGACATGATAGAAACTTTCAAGTACCTCAAGGGAATCAACAAAGTTCAAGAGGGTAGCATCTTTCAAAAAAAGAGGTGTGCAAGAACAAGGGGCCACAATTTGAAGATGGGGGGGTGGCTCAGAGGTAATGTAAGGAAGTATTTTTTCACAGAGAGGGTTGTGGATGCATGGAACAGCCTTCCAGAGGAGGTTGTGGAGTCAAAAACAGTGGTCGAATTCAAGCATGAATGGGACAGTCATAAGGCAATTGTAGGGGGTGGAGGTAGAAAGAAGTAGGCTGCTGGTTAACTAGGATTTGCAGCTTATCCATTAGGTAGGGAAATGGGCAGACTGGGTGGGCCAAGCGGTCCTTATCTGTGTAAAATTCTATGTTTCTATGTTTCATTTCTTTGTGGGCAGAAAAAAGTGGCAACACAGGCAGGAGCCCAGGACAAAAGGCTAACCAGCAGCGCCAACAGAAATGGAATGAGAGAGTGAGAGAGGGGGAGGGAGTGAGTGAGCTCAACAGAGCTGTGTCAGGACTGCTGCAGATTTCTTTCTAGGCAGAAAAAGCCACCAACACAGGCAGGAGCCCAGTATGAAAGGGCAGCCTGCAACAGTGGGAGACACAGAATGAGGGAGTGAGGAAGGGGGAGTGAGTGATTGAGCTCAATGGAACTCTGTTGGGACTGCTGCGGATATCTTTGTGGGCAGAAGAAGGCAGAAATGAATGCAGGGGCCCAGTAGAAAAAGGCAGCCTGCAGCAGCAGGAGAAACAGACCAATTGAGTGAGAGAGGGGGAGTGAGCGAGCTCAACGGAGCTTTATCGTAACTGCTGCAGATTTCTTTGTCGTCAGAAGAAGGCAGCAATGCAGGCAGGAGCCCAGTACAAAAGGGCAGCCTGCAGTGCCAGGAGAAACAGAATGAGTGAGTGAGAGAGGGAGAGTGAGTGACCTCAGTGGAGCTCCATTGTGACTGCTGTGGATTTCTTTGTGGGCAGAAAAAAGTGGCAACACAAGCAGGAGCCCAGGACAAAAGGCTAACCAGCAGCGCCAACAGAAATGGAATGAGCGTGCGTGAGAGAAGGGGAGTGAGTGAACTCAATGGAGCTGTGTTGGGACTGCTTCAGATTTCTTTCTGGGCAGAAAAAGCTACCAACACAGGCAGGACCCCAGTACAAAAGGGCATCCTGCAGCAGCAGGAGACACAGAATGAGTGAGTGAGGGAGGGGGAGTGAGTGAGCTCAGCGGAGCTCTGTTGGGACTGCTGCAGATTTTGTTGTGGGCAGAAAAAGGCAGCAATGCACCCAGGGGCCCAGGGGCCCAGTACAAAAGGCAGCCTGCAGTGGTGGAAGAAACAGAATGAATGAGTCAGGGCAGGGTAAACGAGCTTAACAGAGCTCTATCATGACTTCTGCAGATTTCTTTGTGGGCAGAAAAAGGCGGCAATGCAGGCAGGAGCCCAGTGCAAAAGGCCAGCGTGCAGCACTGGCAGAAACGGAACAAGCAAGCGACAGAGGGGGAGTGAACAAGCTCAACGGACCTGTGTTGGGACTACTGCAGATTTCTTTGTGAGCAGAAAAAGCCACCAACAGAGGTAGAAGCCCAATAGAAAAGGGTAGCCTGCAGCACCAGGAGAAACAGAATGAGCGAGTGAGAGAGGGGGAGTGAGCCACCTCAACTGAGCTCTGTCAGGACAGCTGTGGATTTCTTTGTGGACAGAAATGGGTGCCAACGCAGACAGGAGCCCAGTACAAAACAGCAGCCTGCAGCACCAGGAGAAACAGAACGAGTGAGTGACAGAGGGGTAGTAAGCGAGCTCAACAGACCAATGCAATCAACATTTAGCACTGACAAATGCTTGTTCCATATTGGTTTTACTCCCACCTGGCAGCTCATCTCTTAGGGATATACCCTGTTCACAGGGATATACCTTGATTCGACTTAATGCAGCCATCTTTCAGTTGGCTGCTGGATTGTTCTTTAACATTTTCCCCTCCCATTTCATCTGGTGGGAGCAGTGTCTCTGTCAGCCTTACACAGCCACAGCTTCCCCTGTAGCATGTGAAAGTTCTATGGTCCAGTTGCAAGGGTCACTGTGTTGGCTGAACCCACTGCTAATCCTCCTTGACTGAGCTACAGTTGTCTCAGCCATGGTCTGACTCCCAAAGTGTCTTCCCAGGCAGTCTTCCACAAAACCTGTTATTTAGGGTCAATGAACCTAACAACACTGGTGATATTCCATTCTCTAGTTTTCAAGGTATAGGGGCTTAACATTCTGCAGTTTATATAATGGCAAAATGTTATTTTAAAATCAGAGCGTGTGGAGCCCTATAACTCAGTCACCTTTAAAGACAGAGATCTGAAACTTGGTACACTTCTGTATGGACATTGTTAAAGTCATCTTACTGAATATGGACAAATACTTTTAAACTTCAACAAAAATCTCTGAAATAACAATTTTGGCAACATTTTGCAAAATTTTCATGGACATTTCACAAAACTGCACAGAAGTAAAACACGTTGCTATAATTTCATTGGTGGATGATAAAGTTCACCCAGCCCTATTCTGCTATTGTTGCATGGCAAATTTCAATACTGATGCATGAGACATACAGCACTGCACATGTGTCATGTTGAGACACACAGCCCACAATGCAGGATCTCCATATGGATCTATGCTAAATTATAAAGCTCAGAAAAAACTATTCCTTCCTTCCTTGACTACTTTGCTGTGGCAAAATTAAAATTTCCTAAATTCACACTAACAATTGAAAGCACTGTAACAATAACTTTAAAATGGATTGCCAAGTAATTTCTGGCAAATTACAAAACAAAATTAGATTTTTAAGACTATTTAGGGAAAATTCCTCTAGACTGCAGCTCTGTAGATCCATGTTGCCCAATAAGCTGTCTCTCAAATGTATAGAGATGGCTGACCAACACTGGAGCATACTCAGTGTAAGTCAACCTGGAATCATGGGAAAACCTTTCCCCTCAAAAATAATTTTTTGGTAACATTGCACTAGTATTCCTATATACAGCGACGTCCCAGGATGAACCCACTTTTAATATCGCTGCATTATGTTGCAGACCTGTCAACAGCAATGCTGAGTTTTAAGGCAATTAGTCCATTTGTCATGCAGGAAACTGTGGCAGTCACTTCATCCTGGCAGTGACACATTTTCCTGAATGACATAAGGGACTAATTGCCATTTAAATTACATTGCTTTATTCACTAGGTCTGCTGCAGCATTCTGCAGAGTGCTGCAAAATGCTGAAGAATTAGGTTTCATCCTGGGGGACACCACTGTAAATGTTGAACATTTTTGAAATTGTGCCAATACCTTAATCTTTAAACTTATGCAATACTGCTCATTTTGCCCCAAAATTCACATTCTACTGTATGCCATGCACAATTCATGAAATTGTTCAACATTTCAAGAATATAGAGCAATTTTGTGAAAAGTATACAAAAAGGATTTTTGCAATTTTGCCCAGGACTGCTTGGGGCCCAGTCATGGTGAGGAAGGGTCTCTCAGAGCAAATTCAAGTTTCAAGTATGGCTATATTAGGTTGTGTTGATGGTCAGTGGCAGATGGTATCAGGGCTGGTTGCAAGAAACAGAATGATAACAAAAGAAGTCTGTTATTTTGCAGTGCTGTTGGTAAATCATTCCTTACAAGAGGTAGTATGATACAATGTTTAGAGCCCTAGCTTAGGGACCAGAAAATTCCAGTTTTAGCCCAATCCTCCAGAACCAAATTCTCATAGTGTGACATTACACTAAGAATGAGATACTGGATTTCTGCTTGGCTGTCCTGGGTAAATTAATTGCAAAAAAGAAAATACTAAGGTGTGATGCTGAGATCGTTATAGATTACTTCACTGATGTTGAAGCGAATATGGTTTGTGCTACAAGGTTAATGAAACAATGACGCCACTGGCAAATGTACTTCTACCTGAATTTCTTCCATGGGATTTGTCACCGAGTTAGCTAGCTGACATCCCACAGATACTGTGAGCTCAACGTGTACCTATATACTCATTTCTGACAGTTAACAACCCTGTGAGATCCTGCTTTTACATCCTCTTAAAAATACACAAATGCCTCATAAATCCACCAGGTCATCCGATTGTATCAGGTAACAGTTCCCTAATTGAACCTCTATCTCAGTATGTTGATTACTATATTAAACCCATAGCCCAGGAAATATCCTCATACATTAGAGATACAGGAGACATTATTTCTGTATTAGAAGAGATAGAGATAGAGGAAAATAGCTTATTTGTCACATTGGATGTGGAATCTCTGTACTCTAATATACCACATGAAGGGGGATTAGCAGCACTGGAATATTACCTCAGTAAAAGAGAAAATACTGATCCACCCACTAAGATGCTGGTTGATTTAGCTGAATTGGTGTTGAAATGTAACACCTTTTTCTTTACAGATGAACAATATATTCAGAAAAAGGAACAATCATGGGGGCAACATTTGCACCAAATTTTGCAAATATGAATTTAGGTAAATGGGAAGCAGAAGTAATCAGACAAGTGGAAACAGACTCATATAGGGACAAGACAGATTTGTAGCAACATTTTATAGATTATGTTTTTATCATCTGGAAGGGGACAGAGAGTGATCTATTTTATTTTGTCAAATACCTAGAAAAAAGCAACTCGAACTTACGTTTCTCACTCTCCTTTAGTAACAAACAGATTAATTTCCTTGATTTGATTATAAGGAAAGATAGTACAAGGGGGATAAAAACAGATCTATATAGAAAAGAGACTGACAGAAATACACTGTTACTGGCCAAGAACAGTCACCCATACCATACCATACCATTGCTGGCATCCTGAAAGTGCAGTTTATTAGACTAAAATGAAATTGCAGTGAGAGAGAAACATATGAAGAAAGGGCGAAGGAACTAGAAGTGAAACTTCAGGAAAGGAAATACCCAGAAAAAATCATCACTGAAGCTAGAGGAGAAGTGGCTAAGTTGGAAAGGCCAGAGGTCATGAGAAAAAGGACAGTCAAAAAAAGAGAAATGAGATCTCAGAATTAATTTTACAAGTACATATAATGCTCAATCAAAGGAAATAAGTAAGATAGTAAAAAAAATTGGCATCTGGTTAGTTTTGACCCAGGTCTGAAAGATTTAAACAATGTGGTACCTAGAATGGCCCATAGGAAGGGTAAAAGTCTTAAAAACAGCTTAGTACACTCAGTGCAACCTGGAAAAGAACAGGAGCGAATGTGGCTGCCTAATAGACAAGATGTTTTTTTTAAATGCGGAAATTGTAAAGTCTGCTCATCTATTAGACAGTCAAAAGGTTTTATGAATCCAAAAACAAAAAGGGAAACCAAAGTAAGAGGATTCATAACATGTTCAACTGAGGGAATGATATAAATGGCTACTTGATCTTGTGGAAGTTTTTACACAGGGAAAACAAAAAGGAAATTGAAGGAAAGAATGGGGGAACATCTGAGAGTAATAAGTGGCAAAGATCCAAAGAATGCACTTGCTGTACACATAAGGAAGGTTGCAAATCAGAAAGATTATACCTCGTCCTTTATGGGTATTGAAAAACCTATAAAAAGCCCCAGAGGTGAGGATTATGATAATGTATTGCTAAAAAGAGAACAATACTGAATTTTTGCAACAGGAGGTTCTGAAAAAACAGGTTTAAATGAAAGGATACATCTGAAACTATTTTTAAAGAAATAGTGACTCCATCAAGGAAAT
The DNA here is from genome assembly GCA_016271365.2 of Neoceratodus forsteri. NCBI lineage: Eukaryota > Metazoa > Chordata > Ceratodontiformes > Ceratodontidae > Neoceratodus > Neoceratodus forsteri. The sequence continues at coordinate 627,608,909 of CM057452.1, read as the reverse complement.
AAAGGGAATAAATTCTAATTGTTAAAAAATAAAGATTGGTTTGGAAATAAACAAGAAAGTTAAAGAGAAAGAAATATACTGGGCAACTAATAATGTACCAAGAATATCCTTTTTTGTTGTGATTGGTATACTAATTATAAATTATGTCCTTTTTCATAGATGTTCCTTCTGGTATTTGCCTGTAGTGAATCCTCGTGGAAAATCATGTTTTTACATAAATAAAAAGAGGAGGACACTGGTGCACGACAGAAGTGGTAACAATTACATGTAAAAGTAAAATATTCATAAGAAAGGAATGTAAAATTAATAAGCATCAATCGAAAGTAATACATGCTGAAATGAATGAATACTGATACATATTTATGAGTTATTTCTGATAAGAATAGACAAATATTTATGTCCTGGGTCATCTGCTATATAAAAATGATAAAACAGATAGATAAAAGTTTCAAACTGTTTTTAATATGTGTTCACTAGCACTGTCACTTTAAAAAGCATGTATTTAATGGTATGGAGAATATTTGATTGTAATCCTATAACTAAGCACCAGGGGGCATGAAACGCATCAGGAGGTCTACTGTATGTGTTGCTGTATGAGGGGACAGCAGACGTTGATGGAGCTTTGTGCACTTGCAATAAAATTATAGCACTTTTTTACACCTTACTAAAGGACTGGCTCCAATTCTTGGTTATATTATAAGTCTGTGAAACCATGGACTGTGAGTAGCCTGTGCTAGCATTTTTTTTTCTCAATATGTATACCCTAGATCAAAGGAGAGAGAGAGGTGATATGATTGAAACATTCAAACACCTTAAGGGCATTAACAAGATGAAAGAGTCTAACATCTTTCAATATAAGAAAAATAGCAGGACAAGAGGACACAGCATGAGATTAGAGGGAGGCTGATTAAGGAGTAATGTAAGGAAGTTCTTTTTCAGAGAAAGGGTGGTGAATGCATGGAATGGCCTACCTCAGGAAGTGGTGGATATGAATACAGTGCAAGGCTTCAAACAGGCATGGGATAGGCATAAGGGAGCAATACAGATGAGTATGAATACATAGGCCATTGACACAGCAAATGCTGATGGCACATTCATAAGGCAGAAAAAGAAATGGGCAGACTGGATGGGCCTTGCGGTCTTTATCTGCCGTCAGCTTCTATGTTTCTACATTTCTATGTAAGAATGCTGGTTCAGAATCAGGATGCAACATTCCATTCATTTAGCATTGATAAAGAATGGAATGTTGAGAGAAATAATCTATGTGCCATGGTGATCAAGCTGTACGTATGGTACATCGTGACAGTGTACTAACAGGGATTAATGTAAGGCTGTTTGAATAATCCTAACAGCAAATCAAACTGCAGCATTTCTGAGAACCTTTTTATAATAATGATTCTTTACTATTACTTTATTTATAGGTCAATTTGATGTTTTTTTAAAGGAGCAGAAGATTCTGGATGAGGAAAGCTGAAAATTCTACCAGCATAAGGTAAGTGATGGTAAGTCATAACTGCCACTGATCTAGGGACTTGAGTTGAAGGTTGTGTACTGTACTCTGATGACTCTGCCTTATAGGGATGCTTGGGTAGAATGCAGTCAATCATGCAACTTACAGATTGATGCATTACACAGGATTCTGATCACATTTTCTGATTTAGGATTTTCAGAGATGCAGTCCAAAAGTCCTGTAAATCATGACTGAGATGGATAACTCTTGACTGCAGTGCTATAATATTCTTCTGCTGTCAGGTCAGCATCATGGTCCCCTTCCCCTCGAATACCCCTCCAGATTCGCAGTCTGTATGAATGTAGAATCCTTTGTGTCCAGTGATTCCCAGCCCCCTGTATCCAATAGTCCTATATGTCCACACAACATTATCGGACACAGCAACTGGCATGACACAGCCTTATTTCTCACCTCTGTCCACCACAGTCAACCACCATCTGAGTTGTCAGCTGTGCAGTCACTGACAATAGCGACTCACATTGTGGTATGCTCTGGTGGTGAGCGGAGGGATGCTCTGGTCACCATCTCCTGTGGCAGACAGTGGGGTGATGATGCATTCACGGTACTAGGAGGTGTGGGTTGGTGGTGGCCATCACCGTGCAATGGCTGGGTCTGGGTCTGGGTTGTGGGTCCATCCCAGAATATAGTGGAAAATACAGTGATACCTGACACCTCAGTGACTACATAGATATGGATGTGTATTGTATTCTATTCTGTGGCGGACGGACTACTGGCTGCAAGGTAGAGAACAGAATGTATTATGGAGGATTGTGGTTATATAGGTATTTAAGCAGTAATTAATGATGGTGGGGTGGTTACGTTAATGTTCCAGTTAATCAACCTCTGTGGGTGTTATATGGCACGAGGTACAGCTGATGTCATATTGCCAATATGGGTTGGTTAACTAGAACAGTAATATAACCTCCAGTCGTTCATTATTGCTATTATTAGAATTGGGTTACAATTCCAGATTACTGCCATATGCATTACATTTTTTTTCTAATTTCCTTATTTTTGTGTGAAATTAGTATAACATTGTCCCTGAATTGCATAGGATGTTTTTTTTTTTTTACTGTGCAGGTGGGGCAGTGCCAGTGGGTAGTGAGTTAAGCACTGTCTTAAATCAGAGCACTTGATTTCTTTTTTTCAAAGTTCATTACAATTCATTTTTCCATTACAGGATTTGTTGGAAATTGGGCCCTTGGTCATCTCAGCAGCTGAGCCAAGCATGTGAAGGTGAACATTCGCCAGATGTCCTTGATATGGTCAGAAGGAGGGTAGCTGACTCATAGATTGAGGAACATGTGTTCAGTGCCTGGTGGTGAAGTGGAGTGAGGTAAGTTTGTTACATTTTATTGTTGAGCACTGTGCAACTCCTTTTGATGTCATCACCAGCCAGAGAAGCACAAACAGAGCAGAAAAGGATGGTGTGTGTTCAACCCCCTCCCTCTAGTCAAGTGACAAAACAGTTGGAAGTAGTAGAGCACATTACTTACAGAGTGCCAGAGGACGGAGGTGAGCATGTGCTGTTTTAGTATGGTCTTGTCTGAGGTGACCATCCTTATTCTGTGATGTTTGCAGTTGCACCTTTCCTTTGTGTAATGTGCCCCCCTGAGGCACGCATGATCATATTCATTGCACAGCCTAGGGTGTGTTGGCTGTAACATCATGGATTGATTGTCATACCACGCCAAGCCAGACTAACATGCTCACCGCCATTCACAGGTTATCTGCTTCAGCCATTTTTAAGTGTTTGCTACTTCGTTCACCAGCAACATGCAGCAAAGTAGCACACTATACACACATGTCTGTTTGCACTGTTGATGTCTTATCATGCAAATGCAAGTGAATGCTGCAGTGCAGTACTGGTAGTCCATCAATACATAAAATGTTATAGTTTGTGAAATAATGAAAAGTTTGATACTGAGTACTTGACTTGTACTGCATTATTGACTGTGAAGAAGACTATTCTTATCCAGACCACTCCACTGCACAGAAACTGTTGTGTGCAGTTGAATGGAGAATAATGGCCATCGATCGTCACCCATCACAGACAGTGATGGACTCCTTACTCAGGGTCAGACTTTGTTTTTGTTTTTTGGGCTATTACTTTTTGGAGCTAGCTGTCATCCAGAGGGAGCCCCCAGCCCCATCTCCTGGTGTCTACCATCTGGCGCTGGCCCGTACTCCCAGGGCTTGTCCCCCCGGTGGGGCCAGCGGGGTTCCCCAAACCCCACCAGAGACTGGACTCAGTGTGGCCAGTGCTGTGGCTGGCCAGGAGCGGAGCCTGCAAGGCACCCTCCACCATTGTGCTGTGGCATATTTTTCCTCTTTTCTCCCCAGGAGTTTGAGGTGTGCAATGATGCCCACATGCTCCCTCCAAGCGTCTGCTCCAACTCCTCCTACTTCTGCAGCATAATACCCTGTCCCCAGCCTCTGCTTGGGAGCAGGCAAGCGCTGACCACTGAGGACCCCCCTCCCCAGAGAAGGAGAGCAGTCAGTCGGAAGCTCAATCTTTCTCCTCCCCTGCCAATCCCCGGCAGCCTGTGCTCATTCCCAAACATGGGTCAACCTTGTAGCGTGAGGTAAGGCATCCAGCGTCTCAGCCCTCAGCACAACTGGGCCAGCCATCAGACCTTGTTTTAATTATTTAACAACAAATGATAACATTCATGTATTGACCACCAGCACTACAGAATCCACTTGCGTTACTTTGAGTATGCATGATGAGAAATCATGCACACCTCTACTACAAGTTCAGCTAACTATCTACATGTTCACATCACTGTGTAATCCAAGTAGGAGATCACATATGTCTACTAATTTTATTTCTTAATGTTCTGGGTGGTTCTGATGTTGTGGTTCTTAGGGTTGGCATTTAATTCCATTGTTATTATTTACAGTTGCTAGGAAATTATTAACTACATTTTGTTTTCCACTGCCTCATTTGGGAGCCAGTGCATTCATGGCATGTTTTGAAATGCTGACATTACAGACTCCCAATTCAGCAACATACCTTCAACTGTTTCAGATACTCATTGTACTAGAAGTACAGTACAGAAAAGGTGTGCACTGCATTCCTATATATCAGTCAGGCCCAATGTGCAAGATGATGTTTTTTGAGTCAGCTGCTTTTAGAGATTACAGACAGCAGAGGCATATTTAATTGTAATTGTAATTCTGAATTTCCAAAATAAATAAATAAATAAGTAGTTGCTGACTCAGATGCAGTAGTGCAGTGTACATGTTTCATGCACCACAGTGTTGTAGTATTATGATTGCTATGCCTGAAAGATTTTGTTTCAGTCCATGGGCATGCTATCTTCATGCTCAGCTTGATCAGCACTGCATTATTCACATTTACAATCAATAATAATCTTTATTTCTATAGCGCAATTCAAAGAATGTCAAAGAGCTGTACAGAATGTATCAATAAAATACATTAAAAAGATAAAGCCATAAAACACGGTGCTATCCAGATTTCACACCAATATACATTAAAACAATGTATTACGTAAACGCCACAAAAGCAAGATAAAACAGATGGGTCTTTAAGTCCTTCTTAAAGCTCTCCACAGTCTGGCACTGTTAAATCTGATTAGGCAGAGACTTCCAAAGGGTGGGGGATGCTTACATAAAAGTTCATAACCCTGAAGTTTTCAATTGTACCCTGGGAACCTCTAGCAACATCTCGTCGGCTGAGCGGAGTGGTCAGAGGGGGGCAGTAAGGAATCAGGAGCTCTTGCAGGTAGTCCAGTCCCTGTGCATGTAGGGCCCTGTAGGTCAGTAAACTGACCTTAAAGGTGATCCACCACTGCATAGGCAGCCAGTGCAGTTTGCGCAGCACAGGCATAGTATGACTCACACAAGAGGCCTCCCTTCAACAACTTAGCTGCTGCATTCTGCACTAGCTGAAAGTGGCAGATATCAACCCCCAGAAGCCCTAGGTAGAGGGAGTTGCAGTAGTAGTCAAGGCGTGAGGTCACAAAGGCATGGATCAGTGTTGGAAGGTTGCTAGACGGAACAAGATGCTTAACCCAGATGATAAAAGGAGGACTTGACTACCGCTGACACCTGAGAAAGCAGTGTCAGCCCATCATCAAGAATCATGCCCAGATTCTGCACCCATTCAGAGGACAGCAGCTGGCTACCTCTTAGCCAAAGTCCAGAGGGAAACCCTGCCACCAACCTCTCTATCTGGTGACCTGTATCCACCACCAACACCTCAGTCTTATCAGAACTCAACTTCAACCAGCTGGCCTTCATCCATTCCTGGATTTCTGTGAGGCAGCTATTAAAGACTGAGACTGCACTATCCTGGTCAGGCACAAAAGACAGGTAGAGCTGGGTGTCATTTGCATAACAGTGAAACCTCAGTCCATACCATCTCACAATCTCTCCCAATGGCAGCATATACACCGCAAACAACATTGGGGACAGAACAGAGCCCTGGGGAACCCCACGTGGCAGAGAGAATGAGACAGAGGAATACATCCCAGACACCACCATCTGAGACCTGCCAGTGAGGAAAGATTGAAACCATCTGAGGACCATCCCTGACAGACCACAGATATCCCTCAGGCACTCCAGCAGTTTCCCATGTTCCACGATGTCAAAGACTGAAGAGAGATCACAAAGAACCAAGATGGAGTGGCACTTCTGATCGCTTGCTATCAAGAGATCATTGCACAGCCAAACCAGAGCTGTCTCAGTATTTTGCCTCTTCCAAAAACCGGATTGGAGAGGATCGTAGATGTCATGGATGGTCAAACGGTTCTCCAGCTGCTGTGTGACTGCTTTCTCAATCACCTTCCCTACAAAGGGAAGGTTAGAGATTGGCCTCTAGTTAGCAGGGCAGTTTGGATAAAGAGAAGATTTTTTAAGGAGTGGTGTTGCCACTACCTCCTTCAGGAAGTTCAAAAACTGACCTGACTCTAAAAAGCACCAAACTATCTCTGCAAGAACAGGGCCAATGGTATCAACACACCCCAATATGAGGTGTGTAGGGCCCAGGTCCAAACTACAGCAAGTCAGCCGCATGCTCTGGACAATCCACATGCCATCCATGATCTCTGGCCAGTTGAAGTGTACCCAATAAAATTGAGGGGTAGTAACCATGCACCAACTACTAGCAGGCCCCATAGAATGAGCTGATCAGATCTCTGTCCAGATGTTGGCCATCTTATCAGCAAAGAATTGAGCAAACATGCCATGCGTTGCAGTTGCTGACTGCAGTGTGCAGATACTGGGGAAAAACTGTGAAGCCAATGGTGCTTTCAGCAATAAATACAAGCAACACAGAAAACATTTTTACTGTATTCATTGATAAAAAAAAGAGACAGACACAGGGTTTTTTGATATTTCTGATTTATTTACCAGTAAAAAATACATAATTTATGGTCATGTGATGTCATCACACAGGAATTAAGACAGCATAAATGTTCAGGCAATGCAACTTGTGCAAGAGAGTACAGTATCATGATATATCATGGTGAGTCATGATGAAAAAGGTATTCCTGGTATTTAATTTACACAGGGCCAAAGAACTGATCTTTCACCACAAAAGTTAACCATATCAGAATACTGGTTCAAATCGATACTTAAGGGAAAACAAATAAGCATCTCATCAAGGTGGCACTGTCGTACCTACAAAACTGTTTTCTATCACCTTAAAGTTAAGATAACAGACAACCTACTACATTATTTTTTTATTAATGCATAAAAATAGATGTCATCCTTGCACTGTCAGTTTTTACTTGCCCCCCCGCCCCCCGCAGGGACAATCAGGAGTCAATAACAACATTAACCAAATCAATGACAGATTGGGGACAATGTTACAGTTCAGACACTGGAGAGAGAGGTATGGTCTGGAGAATTGTGGTTCAGTTAATTGACAGGGATTACATTGTACTGTACTAGTAGCACTTAGAACAGATGTGGAGATGCACTGTGCTAAGCGTGCATGATATAGTTTGTTTTATTTGTTGTTTTTTAAAGGTGTGTGAGAAACAGAACTATACGACTGACCATCATCATCAAAATCTTCAGGCTTCAGCAAAGGAAAGTCAAGAGGCAGGTACCAGAGATAGATCCCAGAAGATAAATAGCAGCACATTTTGTTGAATCAGGCAAGGTGGCACAGGCCAATAAATACCACAAAAAAGACATTATTGAATTATTGACAGTTTGATTTTTCATATTGTTTTTTATACAGTGTGAGCTTTTGTCTTGTAGTTTTTGCAGTCATTCAGAATTTCTCATACCAAGACCCTCATTGTTTTCCATGTCTCTGTGTTAGTAGTCTTGGGCAGGGTCATTTAGTGTTTATTACATAACCAGAGCAAGTGAAAGAAAAAAAGGGGCTGCTCTGTCAACAAATAACACGCCACACATAATAAGTAATGTATTGATTGTCATTCTAGATGCACTGTTACTGTTTGAAGCACTTACATTAGTAGTATTTACAGTTACTGTTATACTTCTGAATTTGTCTCAAGACTATAATCTTAGTTGTAGGAAAACCACACTGTGATTACCAATGAGCCAGTGTCAGTGTGCAATGTGTCACTGTCTGTCTGTTAGTGTCAGTGTCATCACAGTGACCAGTGTTCTTAGATTTTCACATTAGGATGTGTTCCTCCACAGTTAACATGTCTGTTAATCAGAAAGAAACACAACAAGACAATGAGGCTATCAGGCTGAATGGCAAAATGCATCTTCCTCCTCTTCTTCATCCTCTTTTACGCTGCCACTGCAACATAGTGTCTCACAGTTTTGGGGTGTGTCTGTTTTTCAAAAGTGGCATTTGGAAGAGTTCTTTGAGGTAAAATCTGATAAGGGAAAAAATTTTACTGTTCAGTGTAAACTGTGTGTGCTGAAAGTGAAGCAGCTATCAACCTCAAAAAATAGTACATCAAACTTAAAAAAATATATAGAGCGCATCCATCCTTCATCTTTGGAAAAATTCAAAAAACTTGTGTCAAAAGGCAGCAGCAGTGGTCATACTAATACAGAATCAGACATGACCACCCTTGCTCACAAAAGGTCACGAGACGATCATGAAGAAGAGGTGGATGACGACTTTTCCAGCTCAAGCAGCAGTGGAAAGTCTGTGTCATCAAAAGCAGCTGTGAATAAAATTATGAAATACTTTACACAAAAACAATTATTTGAATCCACAAAGACTTTCCTTGTCAGTCAGACTCGCGTTGACAAAATTATTATTCAGTTTGTCATAGAAGATCTACAGTCATTCAATGTTGTTGAACAGCCTTCATTTGTCAGATTAGTCATGGGCCTGCAGCCAAATAAGAAAGTCATGACATGTAAAACACTGTCAGGCAGAATAGAAAAAGTGTACCAAGACATGAAATCAAACTTGATTTCTGAATTCAGCAATGTATGTCACATCTGTACTACTGCTTACATTTGGATGGCACATAACAGGAGCTACCTAGGTGTCACTGTTCATTGGATAGGTGTGAAAACACTGTTGAGAAAATCGGCAGCACTGGCATGCATAAGAATAAAAGGCAGACACACTTATTTTGTTACCTCAAAACTAGAGCTGATACACTTGAAATATCATGTTCAGAATAAGGTTGTTAAAACTGTCACAAATAATGGATCAAACTTTGTTAAGGCTTTTCACATGTTTGGCTCTGACAATATCATGCCCACCATTGGCACAGCCATGGTTCACGATGAGGAAAATGATGATAATGATGACCATGAGCAGCTGCAGCAGGCAGGGAGAACCAGCAGTCATAGCGCTTAAGAAGTCAATGACACAGAAGAAGATGTTGTAAGCTTCACTGATGTATGTCGCATTTTAGATGATGTGGATGAAGACATGGAAGAAACATACAATCTTCCTTCTCATCAACGCTGTGTGGCTCATACCCTGAACTTAATAGCAGTGAAGGATATACAATCTGCTACATCCAATGCTGCCTACAATATGGTGTGCCACAGCACAATGGCCAACTGCTCGGCTCTGTGGAACAAAGTACAGCAAAATGATCAAGCCAGTGAAACTGTCTCTGACACAATTGGTACCAAACTACAGTAGTTGTCCCCAGTGACACAAAGTAGATTTCGTACTATAAAGCAGTTGACAAAATAAGGTCTATTGTCGAAAAAGATGAAGATTTGTATAACATATGCGATGAACTTGGACTCACAAGATTTAGGGCAAATTACATTGCTTTCTTCATGGAATACTGCAAAGTGATGCAGTCTTTAGCAAATTTGCTGGATATTTTACAGGCAGAAACAAATTGTTTCCTGGGCTATGTTCTTCCAACATTAGCTGCTTTGAAAAAAAAAATTGCTTGATATGAGACCAGTATTATGGTATGCATCGTCACTTCTGGATGCAATCTTGAAAGCAGTAGACACTAGGTTTAGTACCAGTTTTGAGCAGGGAGAGTTGATTCTTGCTAGCATCACATTACCACAATTTCATCTAAGATGGCTAGGGAATGATGAAGAAGGCTGAGCTGTGAAAAACATGCTTGAGAATGAAGTGGTGTTGTTACATCAAGAAGATACTGTTCGTGTCAGCCCATCATCTGAAGACAAAACTGAGGAAGATGATGATGATTTCTTCAAATTTGATGAAACTCAGCAATCTACCCGTGGTGGTGGAGTTATTCATGAACTGGAGCAAAATTACTTAGCCACAAACCTGAGTATACAAAGAAACATGCCATGGTTCCAAATTTATTAGTATTTTTTAAAAAAGTGAGGACTGTCTAGGTCTACTGGTGTTGCTTACTTAAAAATTAACACAGTAGTGACAGGTTGGTACCTCCATCTAGGTGCCACAGCCTGTCTATTTGAACTATCCCCTGCTGTCCATAGATTAGTCTGTCAAAGATCATGATTAAAATTAGTATCTCGACAGTCTACTTCTCTACTAAGTAGTTTAACAGGTAGGCATGACCAAAGCAACACCTGCAACTTATCTGTTCTCGCTCCCTCCACTTGTGTCTCTAGACAAGTTAATAAATGTGCATGATTAAGTTTAGTCCCTTCTGTCCTGAAGACAGTCAACTTGTCCATCTTAAAAATACACACTGACAGACACCACCACCACCTCTGAGCACCACAACTTCAAGCCATTTATCTCAACTGTCCAATGCTGTCTGCACTACACTAGTCAGTCATCAGGAGCATGATTAAGTTTAGTCTCTTGATTGACAGTGTACTTTTCCAGCTTAAAAATACACAGTGACCAACACCACCACCTCTGGGAACCACAACTCCAAGTCATGTATCATAACTATCCCCCGATGTCTGTGATTGACTAGTCACTCATAAGCATAATTAAGTTTAGTCTCTTGATGACAGTCTACTTGTCCAATTTAAAAATTGTACACTTACAGACACTACCACAGTCACACCACCTCTTGGCACCTCATCTTTAAGCCATTTATGTCATCTCTCCCATACTGTCTGTGGTACACTAGTCACTCATGAGCATGATTAAGTTTAGTCTCTTGATGATCATGATGGTCTCCTTGTCCAGTTTTAAGACACCCTGACATACACCACCACCTCTGGACCCCACAAGCTATTTATCTCTGTCCCATGCTGTCTGTGGCAGACAAGTCAGTCAATGAGCATGATACAGTTAGGTCTATTGACAGTCTACCAGTTTGCTGTAGCATATCAGCAGGCACCACCTGTCTGCCAATGACCTATCTGCCCTGTCCTTCATCCCTTCCTCTGTTGCCAAGACAAGTCAATCAATGAGCATGATTCAGTTAGTCTCTTGATGTCAGTGTAGCTAACAAGCACCTGAGCAACAGCTATTGGATCATCTCATACAACAGCAGTAGTAGTAGTAGCTCACATACACTTGATTACCTGATTCCTATCTCCCCTAGACAACGAGCGTATTATTGTCTTCTATTATCAGTCTTGACTAGACTCTCAACAGTGGTAGCTTAACAGCATCAGGCATGGGCATCTCATTTTGTCATGCAGTTGCACTTATCCTAAACAACAAGCTTAATTATTGCAATACTCAAATGTTCTGCTGATTACAGACTACTGTAGCTCATGTTCCATTAGTCATCTTTACATGATGTGAAGTGAGGTGAATGTGCATTGTACTGGCGCTTTTCACTTTTAACACAGCACAAAAGCACATTGTGGTTGTTGGTTGCACTTTCAGGGACTGCTTGCTGGCTGGCTACCTTTACATTTTGAGTTAACCAAAATATGAAAACCAAAAACAACGGTGAGCAAGAAAACAATAACGTATCCAATGTCATTCTGTTCCCATACTAACAGGTATTTTGTTAGATGTAAGGACCTGTGGCTGTCCAGCATTTTTCATTGAAATGTTCAGCTTCTTCTTCTATTGTAATATTCATCATTGTCTTCATGAGGTCTTCTGTCTTCAGATAGTCATAATAATTGTAATGCTGTAATGCCATGGTCATCTTCATAGTCATCTGATCTTCATCATCTTGCTCCACAGAGTACAGCCAATGGCCAAAAAGGCATTCATTTATCACAATATCATGCCAGAAAGTGGCTGTGATGAGCATGCACTGAGAAACCAGGAACGTAGCTGGGGCATGGAACACACAAAAAAGGGCATGGTGGGCACCACAGTTGACACATTACTCACAAACTGCACACTGACACTGGCTAAACCTATGTGGATGTGAACTATACACTAGTCACTACACGTCTGCAACCTTGAAAATGTGGCACAGTGGCACGGTTAACATCTCAGCCACATTCAGATCTTCAAAATATTATGAGGATTTAACAACAATTACTTGCCCCCACCACCAGTTATGGCTGAGGCAAACTCAACAACTTCACCATGTTCGTGGGAAGTTGATGACTTAGCAGCTACTATGAAGGGACACTTTGAAGGGAATGGACCAGTTTGGATAAATGAGACCGGACTACATGGACAAACTTCCCTTCTCTCCTAGCACCCTCCCCCCCAAAAAAGGCACTTAAATATGGTACTATTCTTGTACAGTTGTACTGAGTGAAACATGTGAATCCTAGTAGTTTATTTTGTTTGATGTAACCCACCACAACAAACCAAGCACTGGGGTACTACATCACTCTATTTATTTTTTATTGAAACTGAAAAAAAGAGACAGACAGAGGCAGAATGAGATGGATAGAGGGATGGCTAGAGAGAGAGAGAGAGAGAAACAAATGATGAGAGAGAGACAGTGAGAGAGAGAGAGACAGAGAGAAAGAAAGAGGCAGAGAGAGATGGAGAGAGAGAAACAGAGAGAAAGAGAGAAGGAGGAAGGGAGAGAGAGAAACAGAGACAGAGAGAGAGAGAGAGAAAGAGAAGGAGAGAGAGAGAGGCGGACTGAGAGGCAGAAAGTGAGAGAGAGAGAGAGAGAGGGGCAGAGGGGGAGAGAGAGAGAGGGGGATGGAAGGAGAGAGGGACACAGACAGAGAGAGAGAAAGAGAGAGATGGAGGAGAGAGAGAGACCGAGAGAGAAAGAAAGTCAAAGAGAGACAGAGAGACTAGTGAGGGAAGGTGGGAGAGAGAGACAAAGAGAGATAAAGAGAAAGACAGACAGAGTGAGTGAGACAGAGAGAGAGAGGTAGAGAGATAGTGAGAAAGGCAAAAAAGGAAAGGCAAAGAGAGTGAAAAAGAGACTGAAAGAAATGAAGGGAGAGACAAAAAGAAAGATAAATCTGATGAGGTACCATATGTACTATCATACTGTCACTGACTGTACTTATGTATTGAAATTGTAAGATATATTTTTAGCTTTCCACACATGACAATAGGGAAGAGCAGTATTCATGTAATAAGAAAATTAGGCATAATATACTATTTTGTAGTAATAATACATAATATAATATATAGTAGTATGGTTCATATTTTTAAGAAATATGATAATGCATCATCCTGTCATGATGTGATGTGCTGCTTTATTATAATGTGACATGACATGCTTACATTCTTTTTTATGTGCAACTGTTTTCCTATTTTCTATGGAAAACATGAAATAACATACAAACTGATTTCTTTGTCTAAGAATCCATTTCTGTTGTTTTTGATGATTTTTGGGTGTTTCAAGACCTCAGAAATATGATTCACAAGTAAACAAATGTCATGTATTAAAATTAATAAAGTAATATGAAATGTAATATGCATTACAGTTACAGGTACTGATTACTTTTTATGTCCGAGTAATCTGTAACTGTAACTGATTACATTTTTGGGACAGTAACTTGTAACTGTAACTGATTACTTTTTAGAAGTAACTTACCCGACACTGTGAGCCACCCCCCCATCCACTAGTTTAACTGACCAATATAGACTTCAACCTTTTGACCAATCACTCGTGTACTTTCTTTAGAAAGGTTTAGGCCATCGAATTTAAAAAATGCCCATTCACAGAAGTCCTGCCAATTACCAACATACGGGTGACCTTTTTCCTGGCACCAGTTCCTTAGCCAGCTTTTAAATTCGGAGATATCCTTTTTCCTGATCTTCTACCTGCTGTCTCCCTATTCCAGACAGGCAGAATCTCTGAGAAGGTGAGACCGGCAGCAAGAGAAGAAAGTTTGTCACCCAGCCTGGACATATTTTGTTTAGTTTCCTCCACTGACCTACTGGCTAGATCATTTGTACCCATGTGGAGAATGACATGAGTGTTGTGGTCCACTATGCATACAATTCTCTTAATGTGGCTCATGTCCCTCCATGCTGATGTCCCCAGGAGGCACCTGACCACAACTGAAGCATGGTCCTGCTGGAGGTGAGATTTTATACCCCTAATCATGGAGTAGCCTATTATTAGAACAGGTTTCTTCTTTTCTGATTTAGCATGTTTAGTGGTTGAGTGCACCTCCTTGTGCTGATTTGGATGTGGAGAACGTTATTTGATGCCCGTTACACAAGTTGGAGAATCATCAACACTGTCTGCACAAGAATTTTTGTTTCTGCTACCTGTGAAAACAAACAGTGATGTTCTCTGTTTTAGATGTACCAAGCCTTTGTTACATCAACTGCACATAAAACCAAAGTACACACAGAAATGATAGGATGGAAAGGAAACTAGATTTTATGTTAAGGGGGTGTGGAGTAAGTGTTCCAACAGCTCTTTATGCTGAGAGAGCAGCAGCTGGCTGGGTCTGAGCAGAGCGAGTGTGAAGAGACGGTGCCTCAGTAGAGAAAGGAGCCCGGACTATACACCCCAAGGAGGATTCAGGTAGAACTGCTGTCAAGGAATCCCTGCTACAGCACCTGTCATTGTCTGCCTTCCCTCCATGAGTGGTTTCTCTCCCAGTTGGTGAAGATCAGTGACGCTCAGCAGACAGTAAGGCCTAGGGACTGGACTGCACTTAATGTTTTCCTCCTAGGGTTGCCCTTTGTGTTTGAGCTGTTGCTTCTGGTTGTTTCTGGCTGAGAGCTTTCTATTAGCTGACAACTATTTCAGTAGTGGATACAGTAGTCAGTAAAGATCAATAGACAGTAAGGCTAGGGGCTCTATCACTCTTGGCGTATGCCTCCTAGGGGTGCCCTTTATGTCTGAAGCTGTTACTTCCAGCAGAGCTTTTTATTAGCCAATCACTATTTCAGAAGTGGGTACAGCAGTACAAATGCTGATTTACATACAGCAGCCAGAAATTCTGGGTAAGTGTCCCAACAGCTCCTTATGGTGAGAGAGAGCAGCCACTGGCTGGGTCTGAGCAAAGTGAGTGAGGAGAGAAGCTGCCTCAGCAGATAAAGGAGCCTGGATTGTGCACTCCAAGGAGGATTTGGGTGGAATTGCTGTCCAGAAATCCCTGCTTCTGCATCTGTCGGGGTCTGTCTTCCCTCCTTGAGTGGTCTCTCTCCCAGTTGGTGAAGATCAGTGAAGCTCAGCAGGCAGTAAGGCCTAGAGGCTGGAACGCACTTGGTGTATACCTCCTAGGGTTGCCATTTGTGTCTGAGCTGGTAAACTGGATAAGAAATTGGTTAGAGGACAGGCAACAGAAGGTGGTGGTAAATGGTGTTCACTCCATGGAAGGGAGGATGACCAGCGGGGTGCCTCAGGGATCAGTGTTCAGACTGGTTCTCTTTAATGTTTTTCTAAGTGACATAGCAGATGAGCTGGAAGGGAAGGTTTGCCTCTTTGTGGATGACACAAAGATCTGCAATAGGGTGGACACTCCGAGGGGGGGGGGGTTAGGAAAAGATGAGCAGATACCTGAGAAAACTAGAGAAGTAGTCAAGAGTATGGCAGCTGGATTTCAATGCTAAGAATTTGCGAAATAGTACACTTAGGGCACAAAACCCAGGGGCGAAGTACAATGTGGTAGACTGGTATTGATGACCACTAAGCAGGAAAGAAACTTG
Source organism: Neoceratodus forsteri (assembly GCA_016271365.2). Classification (NCBI taxonomy): domain Eukaryota; kingdom Metazoa; phylum Chordata; order Ceratodontiformes; family Ceratodontidae; genus Neoceratodus; species Neoceratodus forsteri. The sequence goes on along the minus strand of CM057452.1, from coordinate 627,593,049 downwards.
GGGATAATCCTATTGGATGACCTAAATGTGCACAGGCAGTGCAACAATGCAGTAGGGAGGGATAGTAGGATGCTGAGGTACAGAGGGAGGGTATCACCAGCAGAAAGAGAGAGGTGGTGTTGCCTCTGTAAAGATCACTGGTGATACCCCACCTAGAGGACAGGGTCCAGTTCTGGAGACCAAATCTCTGGAAGGACAAAGTAGAGCAACTAAAATGGTGCAGGGTCTGCATCAAAAGCTCTATGAGGAGAGACTAAACAACTTCAATAGGTACGCTCTGGAAGAGAGAAGGGAGAGGGTGGATATGATACAGACCTTTAAATACCTCATGGGGGTAAATAAGTTAGAGAAGGGAAGTATTTTTTCAAAAGAAAAGGTGCTCAAGAACAAGGGGACATGCTATGAAGATGGTAGATTCAAAAGAGATGTGAGGAAGTACTTTTTCACAGGAAGAGAGGTAGATTCCTAGAAACATAGAAATTGATGGCAGATAAGGACTGCAAAGCTCATCCAGTCTGCCCATTTTTTCTACCTTATGAATGTGCCATAGGCCTGTACTCTGTCAATGGCCTATCTATTCATACTCATCTGAATTGCTCCCTTATTCCTATTCCATGCCTGTTTGAAGCCCTGTACTGTATTCATATCCACCACTTCCTGAGGTAGGCCATTCCATGCATCCACCACCTTTTCTGTGAAAAAGAACTTCCTCACATTACCCCTTAATTGGCCTCCCTCTCATCTCATGCTGTGTCCTCTTGTCCTGCGATTTTTCTTATATTGAAACATGTTAGACTCTTTCACCTTGTTAATGTCCTTAAGATGTTTGAATATTTCGATCATATCACCTCTCTACCTCCTTTGCTGTAAGGTATAAATACTGAGCTCCGTTAATCTGTCCTTATATGTTTTCTGATGCAGTCCCTGCATCATTTTGAAGCAAGTCCAATACTTCAACACCTCCAACGCTGTGTACTCTGCCACAAATCAGGTGCAGTAACAAGGGTTGCTAGTCCGGACCACTACAAAAATTCCAAGAAATGTTCCTCACTCTTAGTGTAAATATGAATCAGAAGGCAAAGTTTTTAAATTTCAAAACATTTCATGTTTCAATAAATACTTTTAAACTTAAAAACTCTGCCTTCTGATTCTCATTTGCGCTAAGAGTGAGGAACATTTCTTGGATTTTCATACACCATTTTGGTTGCCCTCCTCTGGACTGCCTCCATCTTGTTAATGTCCTTGTGCAGGTGCAGCCTCCATTACTACATGCAGTACTCTATATGGGGCCTAACCAGTGTCTTGTAAAGAGGGATTATTACCTCCCTCTTACGACTTGGGATACCCCTACTAATACACCACAACATCCCTCTAGCCTTACTTACTGCTTTAGTGGTCTGCTTGGATAATTTCAGGTCATCTGTGATGATGATGCCCAAGTCTCTTTCTTCCCTGGTGATTGTCAGCAACTCCCCTCGTTACCTATAGGTGGCTTCAGGGTTTCTCTTTTCTATGTGCATGATCTTGCACTTCTTTGTGTTAAACCCCAGTTTCCACTCTTCTGACCATTTTGCCTGGATCATCTACTCTGTTGCAGATCTTGGTGTCATCTGCAAACAGACAAACCTTACCCTTCAGTCCATCTGTAATGCCACTGATGAAGATATTGAAGAGGACTGGCCCCAGGACTGATCCCTGAGGTACCACATTTGTAACTTGCATCTCTTATGACTGTACACCGTTTACCACCACTTTTTGTTTTCTGCCCACCAACAAGTTTGCCACCCAATTGATCAACTTCTGATCCACTCCGAGCCTACCCAGCTTATTAATCAACCTTCTATGTGGAACAGTATCGAAAGCTTTGTTGAAGTCAAGGTAGATGACATCAACTTCACCCTGTTGGTCCACTTCTCTGGTTACCCAGTCAAAGAAATCTATGAGATTAGTTTGACAGGACCTTTCTTTTGTAAACTCATGCTGTCATGGATCCTGTGCTGCTATGGATTCCAGGTGTTGCACTACCCTTTCCTTAAGGGGTGCCTCCATAATCTTGCGCACTACTAAGGTAAGACTAGCTGGTCTGTAGTTCCCTGCCTCCTCCCTGCTACCACTCTTGTGGAGTGGGATCACATGAGCCCTTCTCCAGTTTTCTGGGACCTCTCCTGTGCTCAGAGACTCATTAAACAGTTCTGATAATGGCTCTGCTTGTTCTATCCTTAGCTCCTTTAGTACCCTGAGATGTATGCCATCAGACCATATTGCCTTGTCTACCCTGAGCTTAGTGAGCTCTTGTAGGACCCTTTCTTTTGTGAAGGGACTAGTGCACACCTTCCTCCCCCCTGTGTCCATGGTGCTGAGGTGTGGGTCCTGCCCTACCTTCTCCTCAGTAAATACTGAGCTGAAGTATCTATTTAGGATAGATGCTTTTCCTTGGTCCTCCTCCACACACTCCCCCTTATCCCCCTTTGTTCTTAGCAATAGCCCCTCTGGACTTTCTTCTTTCACTAATGTATCTATAGAAAGTCTTGTCCCCTTCTTTTACTATTCATGCTAATGTTTCCTCGGTTTGGGTCTTTGCTTGTTTTACTGCCTTTCCTGCTTCCCTTAGAGAAGTTTGGTATGCCTCCCTATCTTTGTCCTGCTGTGTTTCCTTATAGTTCCTAAAGGCCAGCCTTTTGGCTCTGACCTTTTCTGCTACTGTTTTTGAGAACCAAAGTGGTTTCCTCCTTCTTTTGCTTTTCTCCCTAACACAATGGGATGTTGCTTCAAGTATTGCATCCTTAATGTTTGTCCACTTTGCCAGTATCCCCTCACCTGTATTTCTTCTTGCCAAGGCTAGCTTAACTCTGTTTGCCATCTTATCAAAGTCAGCTCTTCTGAAGTCCCATATTTTTGCCTTGGAATTTGATGATTTAGTTCTAGTGGCCAAATTGAACCATACCATGTTATGGTCACTGGCCCCCAGGTGACATTCTCCCTGGAGATCTGTGATCCTTTCCCCGATAGTCAGTACTAGATCTAGGCTAGCCCTGTCTCTTGTGGGTTTTTGTACCTGTTGTTTGAGGGCCTCTGTGGGGCCTGCTGGTAAGTGGGCCTGGGCAGGGACCTATAGCAGTAGCCATAAGCTTGCAGTTCGGCCTCCCAATTAGATTTATTGGGGCCCACTCCTGCTTCAGAGCTATTACCTTCTGAAGCAGACCATTTTGGACTTTCTTCCCTTCATAAACGGTCAGACCTTTACATATTTTTCATTTAAAATCTGGTGAATGCAGTGAGAGTGCCTTCTCTTCTTTCAGTCCTTGGACAGTGACAGTATACCGGGACAGTAAAGTATGGACATTTTAGCAAAGCCTCCCTGTAGTGAGAGCATTTTTTGGGGGGGGGTCTGGGAATATCATTGAACCTTTTAATATCTATTCTTCCAGGAAATGAGAGTCCTTGGGAGGGTTCTTTTGGGGCTCCTCTGGGCTCCTCTGGTGGTGAGAGAACCATTGTGGGCTGGAAAATCATGTTTCTCCTGCTATTTGACTTATACATACTCTTAGTTTTCAGTTATAATTTGAAGGGACTAACTGACTGTGATATTTGATTTATTTATTTATTAATTTAATGTATTGTTTTTGGGGTTGGGCTTTGAGTTTGTTTGATGATTATATATTTTTCTTTTGATTTTCTATGATAATTCATCTGGTTTTAGATTTTATTTTATACCCCCCAAGTGAGAGTTGAGGGAGTTTATATTTTATCTAAGTATTGTTAATTTTCTATTTTTATTTTGATGATTATATTGTAGTTGAATAAAGTGATTGGGGTTGGGTTGTTATTTTGTTTTATTTTATTTTCTCTAGAATGGTGTAGCTTTATTGTGGTTATTAAATGTGTTGGAAGCCTGCCCCCATGGTCATGTGCTATTCATCCTCCATCCTTCATGCTCTGTGCCCTTTTGTCTCCCCCCCATTGCAGTTTACAACTTACCAGTGCTGCAGATCGCTGGGTATCACCCACCGGGGGAGGGGGGCTGGGGGGTGCGAACAGTGGAGGGTGAACGAGTGGGGCCACGCATTGGGGTTGTAAAATCCAGAAGATACCCTGGGGTGAAATGGAATCCAGATTGTAGTCCACCATGCCTGGTTTCCATTCCTAAGGGCACTACCAATTTTGGTGTGCAAGTTGTTCAGGTTGCCGTGGAAGCTCATTCAACTCAAGTGGTGTTATGTAATGCCAGGTCCATGAAAAACAAGACTGCAATTATTGCAGATCATGTGGGAACAGCTGACCTGGCTTGCACCACTGAGACCTGGCTGGATGAGAACTCTGGCCCAAAATTGGAGGCAGCAACTCCAGCTGGGTACTCGGTGATCCACCGCTCGAGATTGGATCACGGGGGGGAGTGGGTTGAGGTCTATTTCAAGACCAAACTGGGCCTCACGAGTGTACCTTTTGAGGGGACTGAATCATTTGAGTCTACTGTAATAGCAGGTGTAGGCTGTAGGATCACTCTCATTTATCATTCACCAAGGGATGAGAAGCGTTTCCTTCAGGAAGCGATGGACTTCGTGATCGACATAGTATTTGAGTTGCCCAGGCTGATGGTCCTGGGTGACTTCAACGCCTGGGTCAATGATGAACTCTCACAATTTGGACAGCACTTCCTCCAGTTAATTACATTTATGGGCCTTACACAGGTTGTTACCTCTGCTACTCATAAACATGGTCACTCTCTTGACTTAGTCTTCCTCATGGGGATCGAAGTCTCTGATTTAGGGGAGAAACCTATCGGATGGTCTGATCACTACACCATGGGGCTCAGTTTTTATGCTCCCCTTCACAGGCCTACCCCTGTGGAGATGGTCAGGTACCACCCTTTATGAAATCTAAGCTCTGAAGACCTGGCAGTTGTACTTGACCACTCGGTCCTTCCTTCTGCAAACAATGACCCGGAGGCTTTAGTGATGGCCTATAATAAGGCCATCTCTGCAGCCCTGGATGTCATTGCTCCCATCCATGTTCATCCTCTCTCCTTTCACCCTGGGTCCCCTTGGTTTGATGGGACTTTGAGGGAGATGCAGTGATTAGGACGAAGGTTAGAGTGTTGCTGGTGGAAATCTGCCCTGGATGCTGATTACCTTAGATTGATGGACCATTATCAAGCCTATCAATCTGCAATCACCCATAAGAAGGCAGAGTTCCTGCCCGGGGATATTGCAGCCACTCAGAATTGAGCAGCTCAGCTCCTTTGAACTGTAGACAGACTGTGCAACCCAGCCTGTCTGCTGGTTCAAAGAGCATTTTCGCAAGTAGAGTGCAATGAGCTTGCTCGATTCTTTGTGACTAAGGTGGCTGACATCAGGGTGAAGCTCTAATCAGCACACTCTATGGGCATTGCTTTGGAACGGCTCTTGGTCATTACTCCTCACTTTTCCTGGATTACCTTCTACTGGCTGGAGTTCATGGATATCATGCAGATTGTCCAGGGTATGCACCCTACATACTGTAGTTTGGACCCAGGACCAACTACCTTGCTTATGGGTTGTAGTGACATCATTGGTCCAGTCCTAGCATGGATAGTCTGGTGCTCCTTGGAAACAGGTGAGTCTCCTAACTCCCTGAAGGAGGCGGTGGTGACACCCCTCCAGAAGAAAGCTTCTTTGAACTCAGATTGTCATGCGAACTACAGACCAATCTCAAACCTTCCCTTTACAGGGAAGGTGATTGAGAAAGTAGTGGCCCTACAACTGGACAATCATTTGACCATCCATGATATCTATGAACTTCTCCAATCTGGTTTTCAAAACAGGCACAGTACTGAGACTGCACTGGTTCGGGTGCTCAATGATCTTCTGATGGCAAGAGATTGGAAAAACTGTTCCATCTTGGTTCTTCTAGATCTCTCATTAGCATTTGACAATGTGGACTATGGGGTTCTTCTTGGTTGCCTGAGGTTCATCTGTGGCCTCTCAGGTACAGTCCTCAGATGGTTTACATCTTTCCACACTGAAGAACTCAGAGGGGGGTGTCGGGTATTCATTCATCTGACCCAGTTCCTCTGTTATGCGGGGTCCTCCAGGGATCAGTGCTGTCCCCTTTGTTGTTGGCAATGTACATGCTACCCCTCAGAGACTTTGTAAGTAGGTACAGGCTAAGGTTTCACTGCTACACTGATGATACCAAGCTCTACCTTTCTTTTGCACCTGACCAGGATAGACCTGTCTCGGTATATAACAACTGCCTCATGGAAATCCAGAACTGGATGAATTCAAGTTGGTTGAGGGTGAACTCGGAAAAGACTGAGGTGCTGGTTGTGGACCTGGGGTGCCGGATAGGAAGGATTGGGGTAGGTTCACCTTCAGGACTTTTTCTTGGGGGTCCTACAACTCTTGAACACTGAAAAGGTGCCAAACCTGGGTGTAATTTTTGACGAACAGCTGACACTGCATTCACAGATGTCAGCAGTCATCAAATCCTGTTTCTACTATCTGAGGAATATCTCCAGAGTTAAGCATCTTGTTCCGTCTGGAAACCTTCCTACATTGGTCCACACCGTTGTGTCCTCATGCCTGGATTATTGCAATTCCCTGTACCTAGGGCTACCTGGGGTGGATATCCATTGCCTGCAGCTGGTGCAGAACACAGTGGCCCTGTTATTGACGGGTACCCTTTGGTCTTGTCATATTTCTCTGGTGCTGTGCAAACTGCACTGGCTGTCAGTATGGTGGTGGATCACCCTTAAAGTCAGACTTCTGACTTATAAAGCCCTACATGGACTGGGCCTGGACACTCTGAAAGAGCTTCTGATTCCTTACTGCCCCGGGCGATTGCTACGCTCAGCTGACAAGGGGTTGCGATTGATTACAATGGTTTGTTTAAAATCTTCGTGGGCCAGGGCATTTATGCATGTGGCCCCTACCCTTTGGAATTCTCTACCCCATCAGTTATAGATGTGCGTGACTGTGGAGGGATTTAAACAGGATCTCAAAACCTATCTATGGAAGCAAGCATAAGGCGAATGATTTAAATTCTGTTTTATCTTTCTTATTTGCATTTTATGTATTTATGTGTGTCTCTGTGGTTTATCTGTCTATTTAATTGTTTGTTAGGTCCTTGATTCACTGAAAGGTGCCATATAAATAAAGAATTTTTATTATTATTATTATTAAAATTATTATTATTATTGACCAATCTGTATATGGCATATTGAAGTCTCCCATTATCAGAGCCTCCCCTTTAGATGTCATGTTTTGTATATCTTCTAACATACAAAACACCACAGCACTAGGTGTTTTTGATAAAGGTGAAAAGTTACTAGCGGATTGTATTATAAAAATTAAGTTACCGGGCTAGAGATATCAGAAAACCCCTTTGTGTTATTTAAAATGCATGAAAATTACAGATTGTTTGAAAGGCACTTTGACACCATGCATTCCTGCTTTAAGCTTAACCAGCCTAAAATGTCATGGTGATTTGCATATACATCCCATGATGCTTTGCATTATGTTGGTATGTGTGATGTGTTTCTTTGAAACTTGGCTTTATTGCCAATGCCCTTTGGGGTAACTCTTGCTTCAGTGCTTCTGCACTGGGGTTCTTTGTCTTTTAGCTTGTTTTGTTTTTTTTTCTTTTTGGACTCCCCATCACTGAAACACACAAGGCCAACATAGGGAATGCATTAATTTCCACTGAAGAGATACATCAGTAGATCAGTAGGTGCTGACCAAGTGCACAGGAAGGATGTGTATAGTCTGTTGCTGCAAACTGATATTTTGAAGAAGGGATATACCATTGCATAAGGTTATCCCACCTGTTTTAAACAAACATTCCACAGAGATTGTGTGTTGAACCTGAAATTCTGTGTCTGGTCCATCTGTTTTCCCACAACCCCTCCACAGATACCACTGTTACAGCCCCCACCAAGGTGTACTCAGGCCAGAGTTCATTACCAAACAGTAGAGGGAGGAAGAAAGGGTGGGTGAAGGTGATGCCCTATTGGAACCCAGAATGTGCACTTGCCAGAGATTCACCTGGTTGCAGATAGTGGAAACTCACGTGACTCTGTTAATGAAGGATGTGTACAGCATGCCCAATAAGCAGGCAATATCAATGGAGGACTAGCCAAGGAGGGAGAAGAGTTCCAAAAGGTGCAGGAGAAAGGTACTTGTAGTAGAAGACTTGATATTGAGGTGCCATGGGAGGTAGATGGATCTAACATCAGATAAAACAGAGGTGGTGCGCTGGTTCTTGGCAGCCATGTCAGATACACTCATGATCAGAGTGGGAAATCTCAAGGGAGAGGGGATGGAAGGGGCTGATCTGATCTGATAGTACACATATGCATGAATGATCTGAGCAGATGAGAAGAAGCATGGAAGAACTGAAGGCAGGCTTCTATAGACTAGGAAAGGAAGCAAAGGAATGAGCAGATGCTGTAACCTTCATGGAGGTTCTACCATGGCCAAGCCTGAACAAGAGGGAACAGTTTAATGTGTTCTGGTAGGGTAGTGCAAGAAGAAGGGATTTGATTTCCTCAGGGGCTGGGGCCAAACCTGGAAGGGAAGAAGGCAGGAGAGTGCTAGGAGCCAGATGGGTACAGTACATTCAAGTTAATTTTAACTAGGCAGGGGAGAGGCAGTGTGGTTAGGAATATTATCAATAATATAACTCAGGGTGGCCTTGCAAGATTAAATATGCCAACATCTGGAGGTAGAGGAAGGGGGATGTGGCCAGCTGTTGGAACATATTATGACTAGTGGAAGAAGTCTAGGGAACAAAATGCAAGAACTGTATGCACTGGTTACAAAGTGTAAGCTGCACCTGGTGGCTGTCACTGAGATGTGGACAAATCAAAACCACAATTTCAAAATGACCATACCAGGGTCTATGTTGTTAGGAAGGATAAGGCAAAGTGTGGTGGTTGTGGGAGGGTTGTAGCACACTATGTAAAAGAAGACATCAAGGCCATGAAGCCAAATGCCGTAGGAGGCTCAAAAAATTTAGAGACGCTTATTAGTCAAGTGGTGGCCTTCATTAATCTCCAATTGGCCATTCTTATGTATAAAAATAACATTGAAATGGGGTCCCATTCACTTCAATGTGGAGCACCCTGCACTCTCCCTAGTCACACGTCATTATGTGCATGAGTGCAGGGCATGTCAGCACTATCGAGAAGTGGAAGGGATCATCTGGCCAACTTGTAGGGCCAAACTATGATCCTTTCCAGAAACTTAAAGACTGCATATAAAATTATGAAAACCAGCTACGATGACTATCATGGGTATCAGCTACTGGAATGTGTGAGTGGGCGGAAATCTTAAAAAAATCCCTTTAACTGTTCTTGTCCCCACTACTGCTCACTGTATATCTCCAACCTCTGTCTTGCATCCTTGGAAAGTAGAGGTCTCTCTCACTTTTCTTGTTTTATCTTTAAATTTGGATTTGGTTACCTTGCACGCTGTTTCATCTCCCATCTTGCCCACAACTACAGTGCTCTTCAAAATATTTGATTGTCATATCTTCCTCTCTCTCTTAGAACTCAGGTCGGTAGGCTGACTTTTCCTAAAGGCTCCCTGCTTGCTGGACTATCCTCCCCTTTCACCCTTTTGTTTCATCTTTCTGTTCACCCTGAAACCTTTACTTCATGATGACACTAGTATCCACACATGCTTCAATTCCTAATCTCAGCCCCCCTCTAACACCCTACTGCTCCCACTGTTCCCCTTTTCCCCAACCTCTCAACTTCTCAATCTCTCACTTGCTATCCATCTCCTTCTTTCTTGCTGTACTATTTACCAGGTGATTCTGAGGATACACTTGCATGCCAGTGTACAGCTCATAGATGTATCAGAATCATTTGACCACTGTTATCACTGTTTGATCTGATCACTGGGAAAAAATAACATTTCGTGCTCTATGTTCTGACTTTTTACCATAATTGTTGGTCTTATTCCATGTTTTCATTTAAGCTGCATTGCATAATTTATAAGTTATATTTTTTTTTTTATTGATAAATGACTAGTTTCTCCTTCCTGCAGGATGCACCAAGAAATAAGTTCTTTTCAGCTCAGTGCTCCTTTTAGGGGAAATTATATGAAATAAATAGATATTATCTGGATAATGCACTCTGCTCCAGTTCTGCAGATTGCCCCCACTATTTGCATTCTCTGAAACTGAATGGGCAATGGCTATCAGTTAGGTGGAACCTACTGTATTCTTCTGGTAGGTATTTTGTAGCCACCTGATATTATTACATTGAAGTATTTATGTTGTAAGGTTAGTGCACATACTATCAATCAGGCACAATGGATTTACCAAAAGACAATCTTTTTCTGGTAAATTTCTATGTTTTTATATAAATTGATGGCAGAAAAACACTAAAAGTTCATCCAGTCTGCCCAGTTTTGACTCCCTATTCCTCACTGACTTACTCTCAGAGAAGTTAATTACTGACAACTGACTGTTAGTTCCCCAGCTGACACCCCAATGCACTTTCTTCTCCCTCACTCCTTACACCCCTTTCAGTACCATATGCCCTCTGTAGCTGTCCCAACTGACCTTGAACCCATTCATAGACTCCACCTCCACCACCTGCTTGGCAATCTATTCCATTGTTCCACCACCTTTTTTGTGAAAAAGAATTTCTTAATATCTCTCTTAAATTTTCTCCCAACTAGCCTTCACCTATGACATTGTCTCAATATTCTTATATTTCTGGTAAACAGGTCCACACTGTCAGTGTAGTTTATCCCTCTCAGGAGCTTGCAAGTCATGATCACATCTCCTCTCTCCCTTCTTGCTTCCAGCTTGTACATGTTCAGTTCTGCCACCCATTCCTCATAAAAACTGCCCTGCTCACCTCGAATCATTTTGATAACCTTACACTGTACTGTTTGTAGCATGTCTCTGTCCTTCCTCATGCAGTAAGTAGGCTTCAGAACTGAGTACAGCATTTCCGGTGGGGCTTCACCAGGGAGGTACAAGAAAACAGGGAGGGGGAGGACAGGGAGGAGTACCTGAAGGAATCGAAGGAGGTGACAAGGGCAGTAAGGAAAGCCAAGGCATCTACTGAGTTTAGGCTGGGACAAGGCATTAAGAAGGAGAGAATGACTTCTTTAGATACATCAGGGAGAAAAGTAACTGTAAGGACCACATAGTAAGGATTAGGAAGGAGGGGGTTGGGTGGAAGCAGGGTGCGATAAGACAAAACCACTAAATGATTTCTTCTGCTCAGTATTTACTAAGGAGAAGAGGGGGGTGATACTCAAGGGGAGAAGAATGGCAGAAACAGGGAGGAGGGGGTGACAGATGGGGAAATCATGGAGGCCAGAGTTCTTGAAGGTTTGAAGGCACTGAGGGTGGACAAGGTGCCAGACCCAGATGGTATCCACCCCAGGGTACTGAACAAGCTGGCAGAGGTCCTTGTGGGACCTTTGGCAGACCTATTTAATGCCTCACTATATCAGGGTGTGTACCTCAGGATTGTAGGATGGCTCATGTGGTGCCCCTCTACAAGACTGGCCCCAAGGATGAACTGGGGAACTACAGACCAGTGAGTCTCACATCCATTGTGGGTAAGTTGATGGAGACTACCCTGAAGGAGAGGTTGGTAGCTCTCCTGGAAGCCAAAGGACTACAACACAGCAGACAGCATGGCTTCATATGTGGCAGATCCTGCCAAACCAACCTGGTGGAGTTCTATGACTGGGTTACTAGACAACTGGACAGGGGCCATGCAGTGGATGTCCTGTATGTGGACTTCAGTAAGACATTTGACTCGATGCCACATGGGAGGCTGCAAAGTAAGTTAGAAGGCACAGGGGAAGGTTCAAAGCTGGTGAGACGGGTAGGGAACTGGCTTCATGGAAGGCACAGAGGGTGATGGTGGGTGGAGAGCTCTCATCCCAAAGGGCAGTGAGGAGCAGTGATCCACAGGTCTCGGTGTTGGGACCAGTGTTATTTGGGATATTCATTGCAGACATATCACTGGACATCAAGAGCAAGATTAGTCTGTTTGCTGATGATACAAATGTGGGAGCGGTGGTGAACAACTTAGGGGGATGGTAGGGGTTGCAGGATGATCTGGCAAAGCTAGAAACCTGGTCAGACACCTGGCAACTGGGGTTTAATGCCAAAAAGTGCAAGGTGCTGCATTTTAGGGTGAAGAACCCAAGGAGGAGTTACCAGCTGGGGGGGGGGGTGCAGCTAGCCCAGATAGAGGAGGAGAAGGATCTGGGAGTGCTCATTACAGGGTCAGTGAACAACTTGGCACAATGTAGGAAGGCAGCTGCAATGGCCAACAAAATGCTGGATTGCATTGCAAGGGGTATATCCTCGAGGAGGGAGGAGGTGATTCTGCCACTGTACAGGTCATTAGTTAGACTGCACCTGGAGTACTGCATCCAGTACTAGTGTCCATATCTGAAGAGGGACATTAAGTTACTGAAGGGGGTGCAGTGCAGGGCGACAAAGATGATCAAGGGGCTGGGGGACTTATCATACGAGAGGAGGTTGAAGGAGTTGAACATGTACTCACTGGAGGAGAGGAAGGATAGGGAGGGCAAGATTGAAACCTTTAAGTACATGAAAGGATTAAACAAGACAGGTGCTGAGGGGCTGTTCAAACAAAGGGAGAGGAGGGAGACCCAGGGCCATGATATAAGACTGGAGGGAGGAAGGTTCAGGAGGGAGATGAGGAGACACATTTTTAAAGAGAGTGTGGTAGCTGGGTGGAATGCGTTACTGGCAGAAGTGGTATCCAGTAGAACAGTGGACTGCTTCAAAAGGGGCTGGGACAGGGCAAGGGGGAGGGTCAATGGAGAGGAAGGGTGGAAGGGAGGGGCAGCTGCAGAATAAGGGGTACTAGCTGCACACTCAAACAGACTTGATAGACCTCTAGGCCTTTATCTGCTGGCAAATGTCTTATGTTCATATGTTTGTATGTTCATAAGGACATGTACAGGGTGAATATCACATCCCTTTGCTAGCTATCAGATCCCTTCCCTACACATCCCAGCATTCCAATTGTCATTGCCATATACCTTGTTGCACTGGCCAGTGATTTTTTTTTTTGTAATTGATCATCTTTATTGTTTTCAACAACAACACCACTCAGCATACATAAGCTGGAAAACATAGTTGAAAGCGCGAAATGGAGCAGCATAGAACAACCGATAGTTAACTCGCCCTTACAATTGAGGAGTTAAACAGTCTTCCCTCCCCCCACCCCTCCCAAGGCTACACACATACACAATCCTAATTTATCACTCCTGAGGTATTCTGGACACCAGGCCTCCACGCCATAAGGAGCGTTTCTAAGGAGCTCCAAAGGGACGTATATGTTTTCAATCTACCTTGCATATAAGCAATAGCTTTTCTAGCTGTAGCGCCAAGATACACTCACGGTACCATTCCATCAAGGAAGGGGATTTATCACCCGACCAATGCATTAAAATTGTCAGTTTCACAACAGCTGAGACAAGTGACATTTGGGCCTTTTTAATCTTAGAAGTGCCTACTGGAAACAGGCTCAACAGACATATCTCAGGGGTGAACATATCTGATAGGCCAAGGATAGGGTCTAAGAGATTATTGATAGCCCGCCAGAAGGCCTGCATTGAAGGGCATGACCACACCATGTGATACAAAGTACCATCATCCTTTCTGCACTTCCCACATAGGGACGTATCTTTTGCCCTATACCTACGTGAATCGAGATGGGGTTAGATATAAATGATGCATTATATTAAAATGTACCATCCCAGTCTGTCTTGTTTTATGTATTTATACATAGTGAGCCCAACTTCTTCCAGAGACTGGATACCTCAGGTAGTCCTAACTCCCTCGTCCAGTAAAAACATACTCCTGAGGAAAGCCTAGAGTCCCACTCCTGAAGTGTTTTGTATACCTTAGAAACTGGCCTCGGCTGAGAGGCTATAGCAAAAAGTGTATCAATATCTCTGTCCCCATGGTCAACTGGAGTCATCTGGGAAAAAATAGCAGTTATGGCCTTACTGACTTGCAGCCATTTAAACAGGTCCTGACTCGCGACTCCAAAAGACCTCACCAACTGATCGAAGGACAGTGGTCTCACTTATCTGAGGCCAAAATGCCTTGGACAAAGTTGTACCCCCAACCCTGATGCGAGGGTTTTCAAAAATGGACTGGTTGGCAGATAAATGCCATTTAACTGCAAGGTAATTCTGCAACTGCCGGAAGGACTTTAATGACCATCCCATAGGGTTATTTTTCAAGGGTTTGGGAATAGCCGCTGGAGGAACATATAGCAAGGCCCGGAGAGAGCAGTTCACCCTCTTTGCCAATCCTTGCTCTATGTCAACCCATAAGGGTAAGTAAGTCCTTGCCCACCTTATCACTCCAATAGCCCAACTTACTTGTACTTGTCAAGTATATATAAAAAAAGAGAGGAGCAGCTAATCCACCCTTTAACTGGGCTGTCAATTTAATATAGGACCTGCAAACTCTTTTCCATTCCATAAAAGAGGTTAAACGCCTTCTGTAAGTTGGAGAACCACACCTTCGGGAGGTGTACACCCAACATGCCTAGGGGTATAGTAGTCTAGGCAAGATATTCATTTTTATGATATTCAATCTACCCCAAAGTGACATAGAGAGCAACCGCCACCTATCCATATCCCCCATTATGGTTTTAACTAGGCTGCTCAGATTACTTCTAATCATGTGATTCAGTCCTGTGCTAACATTTATTCCTAGGTACGTAAGCGACTTTGCCTCCCAGCAGAGGCCAAACAGCAACAAGTCAGCCTTCATAACATCATTATTTAAGGGGAGAATCTTCATCTTCATACGGTTTAACTTATAGTAAGATACTTTGGAAAAGGAATCGATTTCCGCTAAAATAGCCGGAACCGAGGTCTCTGGATTTTCAATATGTAATAGCACATCATCTGCATATACTGAATATATATATCTAGCATCCCCCACCTGTATACCCTTAATCAATGGGTTTCTTCCAATCTATGCAATAATGGCTCTAAGTACAAGTTAAATAGTAGCAGGGACAAGGAGCACCCTTGCCTCGTGTGCCTCGCTTCAGCTTTACTACTGCAGACAGTATCCCATTGCACTTTACTCTGGCCGAAGGAAAGGAGTATAAAATTTGAATCCATCTCAGGAACACGCCAGGCAGACCAAAGGCAGACAGGGTAGCAAATAGGTAATCCCAGGATACCCAATCGAATGCCTTCTCGGCATCTAATGAAATAAGTACTGCTGGGGCCTTGGCTTCCTTAGCAATAGTGATAAGGTGTAATAATTTCCTCATATGGTCTTGAGGCGATCTCCAGGTCATAAAACCCACTTGTTCCCTACTAACCAACTTGTCCATAACTTTGGACAACCTGTTAGCTAAAACTTTGCTAGGATTTTAATGTCCGTGTTCAGAAGGAGATCGGACGATAACTATCCATACTGAGAGGGTCCTTCCCTGTTTGAGAATTAAAGAAATCGTCCCCTAGGAAGCAGGTATCTGACAAACCCATTATCAAACCAGTACTGAAAAACTCCTCTAAAATTGGGGATACTAGCGGATGACATGCCTTATAAAATTACTGGGAACCTGTCTGGGCCAGGGACCTGTCTAAGGGCATTTGTTGATCGCCTGCTGGATTTCTAGAACCAAATTAGCACTCAGAGAGACCGCTCTCCTCGGATACTTTTGGCAGCACCACTGACCTAAGAAACAGATTAATGTCATCCACAGAAGGTTTGGACTCAAGGTCTACCACATATAATGCCTGAAATACGACCCAAAGGCATTAGCCATTTCCCTGGTCCCATACAAACCTGCTCCCCATGCCCCTTACAATTCCTGCTATAAAATGGGTTGAATCTAAGTGGCAGATACGCATGGCTAGTAATTTCCTCTGTCTCCCCTATGTCTAGGTATTGAAGCTAGTCCTTAGAAGGCCAGCTCCGCTTTCTGAGCTATAAGACCCGAATATTGGGCCTGCAACTGATGAAGTCGTATTCTAATCTGCCTCAGTCGAGGCACGGGATAGATTGCTTTACAATCCCAATCAAGCAAGTAGGGAATCTAATTGTGCCATTCATACGCTTCTTATTGGAGGCCATTTTGATCAGTTCACCCCTCAAGGAGCATTTTAAAGCAGCCCAGATTAAGTCCTTGTGAACCACCGAGCCTTGATTACTTTCTAGGAAGCCCGTGATGAACTCTACAATATGCCTCAGCGAGGATTCCTCCTTCAGCATCTGGCAATTTAATCTCCATTGTGGGGACCGCCTACCCCCAACGGCTAGCCGATATTCCAGACTGACCAGTGCATGATCAGATATAACTCTGGTAGATATGTCGGCCTGTGTTACTCTGGGCATTGCAAATGAGCTAACTAGGATATAGTCTATTCGTGAATATGTCTTGTGTACGGTGGAGAAAAAGGTGTATTGCCGTGTTTTAGGGTTAATTGCGCGCCAAACATCAACCAGGGCGGCCTTACTAATGAGATCCTTCAGCGCCCCCTTTGTGCTGGCGATAGGCCTCGCCTCTCATTACATGATCTATCCAGATCATTCTGAAGAACTAAATTCCAATCCCCCCCTAATACCGTAAGCTTCTCCGGGTTGGATACTACCATATTTAGTAAGCTCATGAAAAAGGCTGGGGAATCACAGTTGGGGCCATATATTGAGCTCAATAATATCGAGTGTGATTCCAGTAGGCCGTGTGTAATGATGTATCGACCTTCCGGGTCCCAAAACTCTTCTACTAATTTAAACGGAGTATTCCTTGCTATAAGGATAGCAACCCCTCCCCTATTCGTGGATGTCCCTGCCCCCCGAAAACTTGCCCTACCCAGGCCCTTCTGAAATAATGTATGTCACTTCTCTTTAGATGTGTCTCCTGAAGAAAGACAATCTGTGCACCCAATTGACGTAGGTGCCTTAATATAATTTGTCTCTTGACCCTATCCTTGGCTCCTTTGACATTCCAACTGATAAACTTATATGAGTTGCTCATTATGCCCAACCCTTAAACTCAGACACAAATGCGGACAAAATATTTCAGTAAGTTGTGCTGCAGCACTCTTTAAGTGTATACACACCCCCTGATTTAAAGAATCCTTAACAGATCCTGACAATGTGTAACCTTGGGACCCCTCACTCCCTGGAGTCCAGCTGACTCTTCTGATCCACAACCCTTCCACCCCTATACCAAAATCACCCAGCTAAAACCCCCCGCCCAAAACCATACACATACCCCAGTTCCAACAAAACTGCCCTCCTAAGTATTTGACACCACGTGATTCACTCTAGGTGGCCCAAACTACTCAACCCCACCCCAGAGCCCCCCCGGCCCCTGCAGAAAACTACCCTATAACAACATACAAACCTTATTAAAGGATTTTAGTCCTAACTATGTAAATGCTCGCCCCGATAGCCTTAAACTGACCATTACCAAAAAAAAAAAAGCAATTTGAGTCATCCGCTGCCCTCACCTAAGCAGTATTAATAAACCAGAGCTATAATTAATAACCCCCCAAATAACCACTGGTCCCCATATGTGAGAGAGGAGAGGAAAAAAAAAAGTTCCTTCGTATTCAGTTCTTGTAAACAAGTCTGATGCGCATTGGATAACTTGATACTCAGGCTCTGCAGGGAGAGAACAACAAAGAGCTCCGCAGTTCTCCGCTCAGTCACCAGAATGTCAGTTAATCAAAATTATAGGGCCATCGCTCTTTCGACTGCCGATACCCGACCATCCAAGATGCAATCTCCCCCAAGGGGTACAGTAGCTGCTACACATTGCAACATCATCAGAAAGTCCATCCTCAGAAAGCGGGCAGACTCAAATCCAGAGGTGATGCGAATCCAATTCACCTCCTCGAAATAAATCTGGGTGACTCAGGACAAGGGGGCTTGTATACCTTGGAGTGTCAGAAGCCGTACCAGCCAATGTCCATCTAAGGATAAACAACTTGGATCAACTCCATCCACTTCTGGAAAATTCGATTGCAGCCAGCCCTGCTCTATTCTACATACTCTAATACCGCCAGCAGGGGTTGCTTGTCACCAGATTACTAATCACCTCCAGGTTTCTAAGTCCATATTCCCCTATTATTTCATACAGATATGTCTGCCCACATATTGCAAATTGCCTTCTGGGCCCTCAATTCAAACAATTATATCACCACTTGCAGTCCTCCAGTCAAGGAATCCTCCTAGCACTGGTCATTTGTAGAGATCTGGGAAAACGACCTTCAGCTCTTGTACAGCTTGCGTAGGGGATTCAAACGTTAACCATTTGTCCTCATGCTTTATCATCAATAAGGCGGGGTATTTGACCCTGAATGGTTTGGAGGCCGCCACTAATTTAGAAACAATCGGGTGCAGCTCCTGTCTTCGAACTCTCACCGAGTGGGGCAGGTCTTGAGCAATGCGTATCTTCTTGCCCTCCCATGTCAGCTCTTTTGCTTCCCTCACTTTTGAAAAGACATGCTGCTTGTCCAGATAATTCAAGAATTTTAATATTATTGGCCTGGGTGGCTGGGCCTGGGTGGGCGGCGGACGTAGTGCCCGGTGGGCTCTCTCAGATAACATACTCCCCAGGAGGGCGCCAGCTATTTTACAGCAAAATTTCTGCAAGAACAAAATTATGACACTCCTTCCTCTTTTCTGGCAACCCGATAATTACCAAGTTGTTCCTTCTACTGCCCTCCAATCCTCCAACTTGTCTCCTAATTTTTTCATTCTGCGCTTTATGCTAATCAGCTCGGTCTCGCTCCTTTCTTGCTTCCTCTCTATTGATGTAATCTTGACCTCCGAATCCCCAACCCTTCTGGTTAGTGCATCCACTGCGCCCTTAATATCCTGCAGATCCTCTGAGATTGACGAAATGGCCGACTGGAGAGGTTGCATGATCTCCAGAAACCTGGCTTCCGACAAGGCAGCGTCTGGTGTAGCCGTCTTGAGAACGCTAGCTGCCTGCTGCTTGGCCCGCTTTGCGGCCTTCTCTTTTTCAGGTGTCCGCAGAGGGGAGTGCCTTGGAGGCGCTTTCTTCATGTAAACTTCCATCAATTCGCCAGATGCTGGAGCCGGAGGTAAATCCACACACACTTCACCCAGCTAGGACGGGTTTCAAAGTGCAAAAGCCGCTATAAAGGGCCGAAATCGGGAGAGTGAGAGCGGAGCTCTGAGAGGAGACTGTCTCCGCTTAGGCTGCCATCACGTGACCCACCACTGGCCAGAGATTTTGAGAATGTTGCTGATGATAACCCCAGATCACGGTTTTCCATCATTGTGGCGAACTGCACCTCTCACATTTAGTAATCTGGGCATAAATTCCTCTTACAAATGTGCATCACTTTGTTACTTTTTGGCATTAAGTCTCAACTCCAGAGTTTGGACCACCCTTCCAATTTCTTCAAGTCTCTCTGTAAATCCCTGATCACTTCATTACTGTCCACCCTGCCAAAAATTTTCATGTCATCTGCAAAGAGACACATCTTGCCCTGGATACCCACCCTGATGTCTCTTGATGAACAGAGTGGGACCCAGGGCTGACCCATGTGGCACCTCAATTATGATCTCTCTCTTTTCCTCTGATTTAATCCCATTCATTGACATCCTCTGCTTCCCTCTCCCTAACTACTACTCAATCCACTCTATGAGCTGCCTCCCAAATTTCTAAACCCTTCAGCTTCTTTAGTAGCCTTTTATGTGGAAGTAAAGGCCTTGCTGTAGTTGAAATATTGCACGTCAATTGCCTGCCTCTCTAGCCACTGACCTTGTTACCCAGTCAAATAATACAAACAGGTTGGTTTGGCATGATATTTCTGCCACAAACCCATACTGTTTACTGTTCTGTAGCCTTTTAGCCTCTAGGTATTGCACTATTTTTTTCTTGACCAGGGTCTTCAGAAGCTTACCATCATGTGAGGTAGCACTGAGTGGCCTGTAGTAACGCGGGTCATACTTGTCCCCAACATGCCTTGGGAACACATCTACAACCCTCCAGTCTCCAAGAACTTCCTTGTTTCCAGGGAGAACCTGAAGAGATATTGTCAGGAGTGTTGTCAACTCTTTTCCCTGCTTCTTCAATACCCTTGGCTATAGACCAACAGGGCCCAGTGCCTTGTCTACCTTAAGGGCTGTAAGTCCATTCCACACTCTGTCTTCCATGAGTGTTGTCTGCTCCATTCCCCTCACCCATCTATGGATAACTTTTCACTGCTTTCTCTAAGCAAAAGAAGTTGTTACCTACATCTGCTTCTTGCCCATCATCCTCCACCAACCTCCCCCCTCTTTCAACTTAATAATTTTTTTTCAGTTGTTTAACCAGGAGTGGTACAATAAGCTGAAAACTTGTTTACAGGTGTGACCTGGGAGCACAGGGAAGTTAAGTGACTTGCTCTGGGTCATGCAGTATGCAAGTGGGGACTGAGGGATTCAAACCCAGGTTTCCAGATTTGCAGCTCAGAGCCTTAAACCACTGCACTATACTGCCTTGCCCCCATCATCTTCTTTTTTGTCTGACATATCTTAAAACTCCTAGTTCCCTCCCTTTTACTGCTTCTGCTATCCATAGTTTCATTTCTGTTTTTGCTTTCTGGACCAATCCCTGAGGTAGTCATACTGATCAATTATATAAAAAAACAAAATACATATTGTATTGTTATTCTAACATGATAATTAAGTTATTCAGCAATTCACATTTTAAAACATTGTTAACTCAAAATGCTATGAATTTTCTTGCAAAAAGAATATTATTTTTATGAAAAGTCAAATATATATACAAATACAGTCCTATTTCTTTCCACAGGTCAAGTTTTGAGTAGGTCTCATACCTTATGGAGAAGCCAAAATGGTGTTCATGATGCTGGTGGGATCTGCCAACTGGCGATCACCACTCAGCATCAGACAAAGTTATAAGTCACAAACACAACTGTTGTACATACCTGATAAAGAACAGGACAGTAATAACACTGTTGACTATGTTATAGAAGAGACAACAATAAACCGAAAGAGGCTATTATATCCAAGTCCAAACACATAGGGCAGGAATAATCACCACACATAGCCAAGGTGAGTGAACAGACAAAAGATGAAAAGGAATGGCACACATGTGAATAGACTAGATCCAAACTGTTTTGTGAAACAAAATTGTTCACTAGAAGGAAAGAGAAAGAAAAAGGAATTAGATCACTATACATACAACCCATACAGATATGAAAGGCAGGATTAAATAATAGGCTAACTAGCAATATCTTACAAATAACTATTAAATCCAACTCTTTGTTAAGCCCTCTGGGGTTCATTGCCTCAAATACAAAGATTCACCTTGATTCCTTCTGAATGAGTTTTTAGTTTCTGCCCCCCAGTAATGGTTTTATGTGTTCTAACACACATAATTTCATACAACTAGGTTTGTTTTGGTGGACATTTTTGAAGTGGATGCCCAAAGCTGAGTCCACTCTGGCACTACAAATGTCTTATGTGTTCAGATATGCATTCCTTAACCTGGCGTATAGTTGTTCCAAAATAAATTAATGGGCATGTGCACTAAATTACATATACCAGAAATTGAGTAGAGCAGTTGATAAATTCAAGAATATCACGGGGGTTGTAGCAGCTCCAGGTTCAGATAGAGGGGGTTACATCTCTGCTTGAGCCTGAGTGGCATAAAGAAAGTTAACAACAACAACAAAAAAAAAACTATAGTAGTTTTTTGTTGGGTGTTTATACTGTTTGCCAGGTAAAGCATATCTGCAAACAGAATAATTTCTACAAAAAGCTAACTAGTTTAGGTAGCAGCCAGGTAGGTTGCCTAATAAGGTTTTGTGTGAAATGGCTGTGACAAAGATAGTCACCCAGATTTTTGGCTCTATTGAATGTAATGTGTGGTACTGTAGTTCAGAAAGCTATACTGCACATAATGTATGGTAGTTCAAAAAACAAACTGGGAATGTTAAAATTATTTAAAAGGGCCCAGTTTCTTTGTAAGATACTTTTGATTTTAGGTGTTATTTGTTCCAATAGGATTGTCTGACTTTCATACATTTTAAGAGGTGAAAAAAACAGGACAATAGAAACATCAAATGCTTAAAGCAGCAGTGCAACAAAAAATGTTTTTTTCCCAAAATGCTAGCTTCAGCTACAATTATTAAGAAACATGTTAGTATACCTATTTAATATAATTCTCTAGGTACCTGCTCTGCTGTGCACCAAGAGTCTTTTTTAAATTTTTTCAATCCTTAATCCTTGCCCAGTCTCCAATGCTATGTCAATGCAAAATGAGGTAGCCATCTCTTTTTTCTTGGGGAAAGAAACTCAATTACAACTTTTATAAAATATTTCAGATGTTGGTGGAATTAGAAAATGGTGCCATCAAATAAAACCAGAAGATTTCTAGAATCATTTATAATGAAAAAAAGGTAGGGTCAAATTTTTTGCCCAATATTTTGCACTGCTGCTTTAAAGTTAGAAAATAATCAATAAGCAACAGCCTAGTCCCATTCCTGGATTCACCTTATAAAAAGATCTATTCCAGCAGTATGCTAGTTCCAAGCAGTGCCTGCAGAAGACCATGGACTCGATCTACAAATGCAGTAGGGATGTGCCTAGAAAAAGCATAACCCCAACATGTGCCATGTTACCATATGAGATGGGTGCAATCCTCTGATCAGTACTTCCCCTCCCCATAAGTGTTGATCCCTGTGGGGGAGCTATAGGTGGTGCAGAGGTCACCACAGCCAGGATCACCAGGCATCCAATCAGATGCCGAAGGTGGCTTATCAGTGGATGCTGCACTTTGTATGACTCAAAGATTCACAGGATACGGCAACCTATGCTGGTCTTCCACTGTGTGCCATATTGTTGTTGGGCAGAGTGGAGATAACCCAACCAGTGCCAATGAAACTGCCAGCCCTGTACCTATGCTGCTGGGGCTGGAGGCCAGTGGTGTGGTGGCTATTTGGGCCTGGTTGTGCAGGGATATCTGCACAGGGAAAGGCATATAGTCACTATGGCATCATATCATATGACCTCCCTGCTTGCTGGGCACACTGCCCTAGCAGTGCTGTGGATGGTGAAGGTGTACACCAAACTCTGACCTGGCCTGGCACAGAGCTGTAAGTGCAGCTGTAGACTGGATGCCATGAGGGCATGCAGCCAGGCTGTGGATGGCATTGGGTGCCTCAATGGTGTGTATCCCACACATAGTGAGCACTCTGTGATTTTCCTTAAGAGCTGAGCAGCTTGTGCCCTTTGAGGATGAAGCCCCATGATGGATGATATTCTAGGGGGCAGAGCTCCTAAGGACACAAATCCAAATCCAGTCCATTTCCCTTTTTATTTACCAAGTGTAACTCCCCACTAATTTGAAACCAACCAGGGGAGAAAGTAATTCTCACACCAACCAAGTTATGCTTTTCCCAACTTGGAAGTCCTTTGCCCAGAGGCCACAGACATGTTTTTTCTCTCCCTTGTTTCCTAGATACATGGGTAGACTTTTCACTGTTGGACCTAGTAAACAATAAGCCTACTGTAACAGATTAACCACCTGAATGCAATTGGATAAGATGTACTGTTTTCTGCTTCTGTAGCCTCCTACACCTGACAACATGTGATTCGCTAACAAATACCTACAAATGCATAATTTGGCTCAATTTCAGTTGGTTTCATCTGTAACCCCCCCCACACACACACACCCCTTCCTGGAACAATGCTGCAAATAAGCAACACCGTCTTCCTTTCCTGGTTAACAAAAACTAAATAACAATAAATAATTATAACTGTACATTTATGTATCTGCATGTTGGAATGAAGACCAGAGTACTAGAGTTTTGTAAGAAAATTTTTGTTTTGTCTTATGGAGCCATATACAGTGCCAGATAGAGTACATAGCACTTTAGCAGAAAGCAAAGCTAGACAGTAATAGGAAAGGTTCCCCAGAAGGAGAAATAGAATGAGAAAATTATTTTTAATACAACACTGAAAGCTGTTTTTCAGCATTTGGCTATGCTAACATAGACTTCCACCATTTGGTCTTCTGTACTACAAACCTACATGGAATTCCATTTTTCTTAAAGCAGATTAATACATCTGTATCAGAGTGAGGAGCCTCTCTATAATTCTGTGTAGAAACCGAGTGGTTATACAGTACTCTGAATCTCCCAGGAGGACAATTCCACATCACCTAAGAGGAATTGCATCAGAGGATGATAACACTCAACAAGTGAACACAGCAGGAGGTTTGCAACATAATACAAACTGTATTTCAAATGAAAAATATGGTGACAAAAAAAGGTGGCTGTGAATTTCACACAATGGTTTTTATATCATGTATTTGAGGGGGTGGGAAAGTACAGTACTGTTCTACTGGTATAGAAATCATCAACGGCTTTAAGACAGTCTTGATTAGTGAGAGTCAGGGCTAACGTTGAAAGAAGCAAGTCACTTTTTGTTCACAAAATGTTATTATATATCAGCTAGCAGACAGGTTGTTTTTTTTCTCTTTTAATCTCATTTTTAATCATACAATTTATCTAGGCTAAGTCAAGTTCAGTTGAAAACCAAATGTCTCATTTTAATGTTACAGTTAATTTATCTGGGCTATGCCAAGCTCAACTCCAAGTCAAATGTCTCATTTTAGTTTCACAGGGATGTGGACAGAAGCATATGTAAGTTATATGATTTTATCACAGGGAGACAGTGGATGTGCTGGGATTCACATTATGATATGTAACAAAGAAATGTGGTAGCCATGTTGGTCTAGTCAAAAATGGAGGAAAATATGAAAAAATAAATTGTGGATGACTCTTATCATTAGACTAAATAACTTGTTCATGAAATTAGCTTTTGAGAGTTTAAGTGTCTTTATCATGTCAATGTAAACTGTGGTACAACTGGCAGCACACTATCCTTCCAGCCATATTTTGTAGACAAGAGCAGGACTTTTGAAGCTGCTGGATATACTTTTTTTCAATAGTAGAGCCCAGTCCCTCCGTGCCTGGTATTGTACATTTACTGGAGGAAGTCGGTGTCAGCACAGCACCTGGCCTGCAAAGCAAGGACCAGAAACATATGTACCACCAACTGCACAAGGTACAAAAGGCCTACTCCACAGTGTACACATTATTTTTATAAAGCAAGCAGCAAATGATTACTGTAAAGTCTAGCAGTGCAGCATACTCAAGCCACCACACAACAAGGGTCACCCAGGTGAGGAACAGTCAAGAATCTATGAGCAGGGTCAGACAAGCATGCTTTCTGTTCCGATAGTGCAGATACATCCGGCTGCCAAATGCTATCCATTGCTGTGCAGCCTGCTGTGTGTGGGCTCCATTTGGCTGGTAGCTTGGTCTCTTCTTGATTGATTGACACTGCCATCCTCTGTCCACCTCTGTCCACCTTTGTCAGCATGGATCCTATAAAAGGTGCAGTATGATATTTAGAAAAAAGGCGAAAGTTGTGTTGCCAATACTTTTCATCACTACTATGTTTTCAAAAATATGAAAGCTTAGCATATTATATCTTACCCCATGTTCACATTTAGTAAATACAATCTCAGTAATAAGCTTGGTGTTATAAAACCTGTATTCCACACTCTGTTTGTTCTGTGCAAAGGACCGTGTTGAAGTTGCTTGGAGAAAAGATAGTGAGTTTGTGAAGATGTACACTCAATGGCATTGCTTGTGATGACAGTTTACAGTATATCTAAGCCTGCATGTAAAGGCATGGGTTTAATTTTTATTAGAAAATGGGACGGACACTATCAGCTCTCTGGTTGGCTGAGAGCTATAATGGGGGGTACATTAAGTTATGATAGACACCCGCTTCGAAAGACATGCCAATTTGAGATGCTCCATTACCTAAAAATATCTTTGGGCACCCCAAGTTGGCATACTGTCGAGCTACCATTTTTTTTGCCCTCGCTAACTGACCAAGATGTATTGCAACACCTTCCCCCACCTGCTGTGTTAGTCTAGAGGTTCAAAAGTAATGAAAAACATTTCTTACTTGAATCCTCTTTCCCTCTCTCTCCCCTGCAATGTTTTTTATCTTGCTGTAACTCCCACAGCTTTCAACCTCAGTTGGTCATTTTCCGAATCTCCACTTCCTGTTTTTGTGGGTCACACAAGGTTACGTGACAAACATGAACAGCCTTCCAATCTGCGCTACCGACCAGGGGAAAAAAAAAGCTTACAGGAAACAAAACTGCCATTCTTCAAGCTAAGCACAAAAACCCATGGCAACCAACAAAATTATTAAAGTTCACAATGAACTCCATCTCTTGATGTGGTACTGGAAGGAGGAGAGGAAAACTAGAAGGGAATGGCTGGGGGTTGCAACAGCAGATGGAACAGCACAACATTTGAGGGACTATTTAATCAAAAATATGTATATTTTTACTCTGTGTGTTTATTTACAAACTAATTTCTTCTTTTTTCTTACTACTTAATTAACATTTACTAAGATGCCCATTTTCTAAGAGCAATAATGCCATCCAGGATGAACAATATGGGCAATACCACCCACCCTGTTTGGGCATTATTGCTTGCTTACTATTATTATGCAGTGTATTTTTCAATAAATCAAAATTATTTCTGTTATAACACTGAAGTCTAGATTTAGTAGTTGCCGTATTGGTTCTTGCAAGAACAGATCCAGAAGCAAATGATTTGATACCTTTTAATGGACCAACATAGATGTAACAACAAGAACAAAGTGCTCTAGCCTTCGGACCAGCCAGTCCTTCTTCAGAAGCTAATGGCCGTTGTTTAGAAAATACAATACCTATAACAGCTAGATCATGCAGAAAAAAACAGAAAAAATCCCCATTGGTTTAAAATACTCATTTAAAAAATACAGAAGATGATGTCAAAGACGTTTTTCTGCATAATCTAGCTGTTATAAGTATTGTATTTCTAAACAACGCCATTAGCTTCTGAAGAAGGACTGGTTGGTCCGAAAGCTAGTGCACTTTGTTCTTGTTGTTACATCTATGTTGGTCCATTAAAAGGTATCAAATAATTTGCTTCTGGATCTGTTATAACATTGGACATACTGCAGCTCATTTTGCAAAGAAATGCAACTTTTCAACTCAAAATTAAGTGTTCTACTCTATAAAACAAGCTTCCTACAAACTGTAAATGGAGAACCATAAAGCTATATTAAAACAGCTATGATGCTGCAAATGGAGAACCCACAAGTTATGTATAACAGCTATCATAATATGCTACATCTGCAATGACAGCTTCAACAGATTTCACTATTAAGGCAAACACGATGTGTTGCTGTGCATGGTGAGTGTGCTGGCAGAAATAACTTCATTGTTAACTAAGCAGTAAGGATTCAGGTAGTCAAATAACAAGTGAATGAACTATTTCCTTGAAGCCAGCATTTTGGGGTAGAGTGGAAGAAGGGCTAGACAACATTCTATATCAAGACTTTGTATAAGGAAAAAGTAAAAAAAAAAGTCAAAATGAAACTTTTCTAAAAGTAAAATAAAACTGTAAAAATTACTCTGAAAGGTACAAAATAATCCTCAAAACGCACCAGAATTCATCATAAACCCGTCTTCTGATGGGGGCCTAGGCATTCTCCAGACTCCAGGTGTTTGGGTTTACCATAATTTCCCCAGTGAAGCCAGGGACTTTTATCATACATTACGTTCAGCACATAAAAAAAAAAAAGCTAGCTACCCCTCTGAGTGGAAACAAAACAAATTTCATATCTGCAGTTTCTACTGACACATTCAATAGCCTGAATATCAAAGGGGAGGAGACTCAATCATCCAGTATAGTTTCAATAATTCAAAATTACTCAGCACTTTTGTTTCTTTTAGTGCTAGAAATGTTTTACTTAATTTGTCAAATCAGAAATCAGGTGATACTGCCATTCCATCATGGTCCTGGATTTAAATAAAACAAACAGAGCTACTATGTGGTATTATAGATTATAAATAGTCTTGGAGCTATAATGGGTGTTTACTCACCTGGTAAAGGTGATTGTGTTGGTTGGCATCCATGGCACTCCCAGACATTACCTCATGGGGTTATAGCCCACCTGATAGGCTAGAGATGCACATGACCCACATCAGATTTCTAGGATATCCAGGTCCCAGGAACCCCTGCTCTCCAGTTTGAATCTTCCACAGCTGAAAATTAAGGTTAGTTGGAAAAACCAGACAGGATAGAGACAGAAACACATTCCTACATAGTGTGTCTAAACGAGCAATCAAGAAAGGCCTACCACGACATGCTTAAAATAGGCCGGAGGCCTGAGATTTATTTCCTATTATGTACAGACTAGGAAAGAAAGGAAAAAAAACCCAAAACCCGGGGATTCAGCTTGAACTTAGAATAGCAACCATAGCAATTAACAATAATAACTCCCCTGAGATCTGGGGGGAGTTGGTAGGGACCCCCTGCCTGCATGTTGCGGGCACCCCGATCACTCCCGAGGGAGGGCCTTGGAGTGCCATGGATGCCAACCAACACAATCACCTTTACCAGGTGAGTAAACACCCATTGTGATTGGTTGGCATCCATGGCACTCCCAGACATTACTTCATGGGAGATAAGAAGCAGTTAACACCCCGGGTGGGAGAAGAGTGAGTCGGGGTGGCCGGAAGAAGAAGCTATCGACAGGACTTGGTTTGCAAAATAGGGTCTGAAATCCTGGAGCCACTCTAGCCTGTAGTGCCTAGCGAAGGTATGCAGAGAGCTCCAGGTGGCCGCTCTGCAGATGTCCTCAGATGAGACCGAGGACCACTCTGCCCAAGAGGTGGCAACTGCCCTGGTGGAGTGTGCCCTGATCCCCTGTGGTGGGGTCATCTGATTTACCGTATAGGCGATGCTGGATGACCCGTCTGAGCCACCCTGCTATTGTGGTCTTGGAGGCCGCCAGCCCCTGTCTCTGCCCCTTAGTGGGCAAGATTATGGAGGCACTCCTTAAGGAAAGGATAGTGCAACACCTGGAATCCATAGGGGCACAGGATCCAAGACAGCATGGGTTTACAAAAGGAAGGTCCTGTCAAACTAATCTCATAGATTTCTTTGACTGGGTAACCAGAGTGGTGGACCAAGGGGGAGCAGTTGATGTCGCCTACCTTGACTTCAGCAAAGCTTTTGACACTGTTCCACATAGAAGATTGATAAATAAGCTAGGTAGGCTCGGGTGGGTCAGAAGTTGGTCAACTGGGTGGCAAACTGGTTGACTGGCAGAAAACAGAGAGTGGTGGTAAATGGTATACAGTCAGAAGAGATGCAAGTCACAAGTGGGTACCTCAGGATCAGTCCTGGGGCCAGTCCTATTCAACATCTTCATTAGTGACCCGCAGATGGACTAGAGGGTAAGGCTTGTCTGTTTGCAGATGACACCAAGATCTGCAACAGAGTAGATGATCCAGATGGGGTGGGCAGAATGAGAAGAGATCTGGATAAACTAGCAGAATGGTCAGAAGAGTGGCAACTGGGATTTAATGCAAAGAAGTGCAAAATCATGCACATAGGGAAGAGAAACCCTGAAGCCACTTATAGGCTGGGAGGGGAGTTGCTAGCAGTCACAAAGGAAGAAAGAGACTTGGGCATCATCATCACTGATGACCTAAAATCATCCAAGCAGACCTCTAAAGCAGTAGGTAAGGCTAGGGGGTGTTAGGGTGTATTAGTAGGGGTATCACAAGTCGTAAGAGGGAGGTAATAATCCTCTGTACAAGACATTGGTTAGCTCCCCATCTGGAGTACTGCGGCAGTATTGGAGGCCACACTTCACAAGGACATTAACTAAATTGAGGCAGTCCAGAGAAGGGCACCAAAATGGTGCAGGGACTGCATCAGAAGACATATGAGGACAGATTAATGGAGCTCAATATGTATACCCTTGAGCAAAGGAGGGAGAGGTGATATGATCGAGACATTTAAACACCTTAAGGGCATAAACAAGGTGAAAGAGTCTAACATGTTTAAATATAAGAAAATAGCAGGACAAGAGGACACAGCATGAGATTAGAGGGAGGCCGATTAAGGGGAATGTGAGGAAATTCTTTTTCACAGAAAGGGTGGTAGATGCATGGAATGGCTTACCACAAGAAGTGGTGGCTATGAATACAGTGCAGGGCTTCAAACAGGCATGGGATAGGCATAAGGGAGCAATACAAATGACTATGAATAGATAGGTCACTGACAGAGCAAAGGCCGATGGCACATTTATAAGGTAGAAAAAGAAATGGGCAGACTGGATGGGCCTTGCGGTCCTTATCTGCCGTCAACTTCTATGTTTCTATGTTTCTATGTTTCTATGTTTCTTTGCCACAATGAATAGTCTCTCCATTTTTCGGATGTGGCGGGACCTGGTTAGGTAGGCCGAAAGGACTGACCCGACGTCTAGATGATGCGGGGTTCCGCTATGGCCCTGCGTGCTATCCCGTGGTAGAGTGGGCAGATCGATGGGTTTTTCCTGTGGAACTTGGTCGAGACTTTGGCTGAAGGCTCGAACTGTTCTCAGTCTGACCCCTTGGGGCGTGAAGACGGTGTATGGCTCCGAGCAAGATAGAGCGCCCAATTCCCCGACCCTTCTGGCCGAACAGACGGCCACTAGGAAGGCGGTTTTCAGGCCGACCCAAAATAGGTCAGCCTCTAGGATCGGTTCATACGGGCCGACTTTAGGGATCCCAGTACCAGGGGGAGGTCCAACGGGGCTACCGTTGGCCTGGTCCTGGGTTGCTGGAGTTCTATCGCTCTCATGAAGCGCACGGCATCCGGGTGAGCTCCCGGTGAATGTCCACCCACGAGGCCCACTGCTGCGCCGATTGAGGCCAGTAGAACCCTTTATGGAGGAAGGTGCCAGCCCCTGTTCACTCCTTCCTGGAGGAACAGGAGGATGGTGGCCAGGTCGGATTGTTCTGGTACCAACCCCTCTTCTGGCACCACCGCGCGAAGATGGTCCATTGTCTCTCGCATTTAGTCGAGTGGAGGCCCTTTCAGACCGGCAGAGTGCCCACGACTGACTCACGGTACCCGGTTGCTATCAATCTCTTCCTTTCAGGAGCCAAGCCGTGAGTTTCAGGGTCCGGGGATGGGTGGAGAACCGTCCCTGGGACAGCATATCGGATGGTCGGGTATCCGGGAAGCTGGCCATGACATCCTCTGATCATCGTGAACCATGATCTACGTGGCGGTAAGGGCCACCATGATGATCGTGGCGTGGGATTCCCGGATCTTGGACAGTACCTGCGGGATTAGGGGGAGCAGTGGAAATACGTACGCGTACTCTTGCGTCCAGTCGTGTGACAGGGCATCTCTGCCCTGAGCCCGGGTATCCCTGTACCGAGAGTAGAACGCGTCCACCTGGGTGTTGTCCCATGTTGCCATGAGGTCTATGGACATGGGGCCCCATGTTTTCTGGATTCTTTGGAAGAGAGAGGGGTGCAACCTCCATTCTCCCGGGTGGATCTGCTGTCGGCTGAGCCAATCTGCTCTGATATTCAATTTGCCCACAAGGTGCACTGCTCCAAGGTGCGAGAGATGTGACTGTGCCCAATTTAGCACCCTTGCTGCCTATCTTGACATGGCCCTGCTCCTGGTCCCCCCTTGTTTGGCGATGTAGGCCACCTTCACCCGGTTGTCGGACCGGATCATGACGGAGCGGCCTAGGATCAGCTTCCTGAAAGCCTTCAGGGCGTGGAAGACGGCTCTCATCTCCAGGACATTGATGGAGAGTTGGGTCTACGTTGGGGACCAAGTTCCTTGAGCTGATGCCTCCCCCAGACAGGCCCCCCATCCCGAGAGGCTGGCGTCTGTCTCTATGGGGACTGGCCGTGGAGGTTCTAGTGGCACTCCCTTGTCCAGGTTGCTTGTGGTTGTCCACCAGACCAGGGAAGCTTCACGACCTCGGCAGGGGCACCACGCACTGGAGATTGTGTTCATTTGGTGCCCCGCAGGACAGGGCATAGTTTTGGAGGGCGATGCCACCTTGCCCAGGGCACGAGGTTGATGCAGGAAGCTGCAGCCCAGCAGCTTGGCTATCTTCCCTATCGTGGTATGGCTGCGGCCTTTAGTTCGAGGCCAGCTGCCGAGGTTGAGGATTCGGCTCGGGAGGGTTTTGCCCAACCCCCGGCCAAGTCTATGATGGCTCCATGGTGTTCGATTTTCTGGGATGGTAAGAGGTGGCTCTTTTCCCGGTTTACCACCCAGCCGTGATCCTCGAGATCCCGTAAGGCCAGCTCGGTATGTGCCCACGCCTGGCCCTTGGAGCCTGCTCGGATGAGCCAATCGTCCAGGTAGGGGATGATGTCTAGGCCCTGTTCCCTGAGCCTGGCTACCAAGGTTATGGAGACCTTGGTGAAGACTCTGGGGTCCGAAGAGAGGCCGAACGGAAGCGCCTTGTACTGGAAATGATGGCCTAGAATGTGAAATCGCAGAAACTGCCTGTGTTTCTTGATGATGGGAATGTGGAGGTAGGCGTCCTTCAGGTCGATGGATGTCATGAAGTCGCCTACCCTTATGCCCTGGAGTTGACCGAATGGTTCCATCTTGAAATGATGGTGGACCACGTGCGGTTCAGCTGTTTTAAGTCCAGGATCGCCTGAGTTCCCCAGATTTTTTTGGTACAAGGAAGAATATGGAGTACATGCCCCTTTCTTGTTCCTGAACCGGTACGGGCTGTATGGCCCTGTTTTGTACTAGTTCTGCTAGTATCTGTTGTACCTGGTGAGGGGACGCTTTCCTTCTGGACACCGGGGAGGACACAAACCTGTGCGGGACCGGCGTACGGGATAGCTAGATGGCGTATCCCTTTGACACTACATCTCGAACCCATCTGTCCGATGAAGTGTCCATCCAGCGGTGGGCAAACAGGGCTAGCCTTTGCCCCACGGGTGGATACAGGTTCCACCCGTGAGTCCTGGACTGCTGGCAGTCACTGCTTTCCCCTGAATCCTCTACTCCAGGTACTGGATCTCTGACACCGAGCTCAGAAAAGGGCGGGCTGATAGCTCTGGAACGAGGAGCCTCGAGAGCTGGAGGGGGAGCCTCTATTTCAAAAGGAATGGCTCTGTTGAAAAGACTCCCTGCGGGTCTGACCGAATTTGATTCCACTAAACCTCCGCCTCATGGAGTGGCGCGTAAGAGGTCTGACCTGATTTTGAGGAGGTCCCTACCTTCCTCTTTCTGCTTCAAGTAACTCTGCAGTCCCTCCCCAAAACGTGATTTCCTTGAGAGGTAAGTTCTGCAACAAATTCTGGACTCTGTGTCAGGTCCCATAGCTTTAACTACAGAGCCCTGCGGCCTGTTGGTAATGGCGTGGCCTTCGCCTGAAGCCGGAGAGAGTCCACGCATATCAGCCAGATACTTGGCTGCGTCCAGGGTACACTCCAGCAGTTCCGCTTCTCTGGACTTGGGATAGCCTGTTCCTGGAGTTCTCGAGCCATCGAATCTGCGCTCGTGATGTGTAGATGGCTGTAGTCAGTGCTGTGGCAGTGGTACCCTCAATTTCAAAGGTCCTCTTGAGCATGTCCTCGATTTTTTTGTCTGTGGGGTCATTGAGGGCTATGGTGCCGCAGGGTAGCACTGTCTTCTTGCTCAGCGCCGCCACCTGTGGGTCAATGGTGGGTGCCTTGCACCAGTTATCTGACTTCTCCCCCTGGATGGGGTACATCCTGTCCAAGTTCCTGCGGTTTGGCACTCTGCCCGGGTCAGGTGCTTGCCATTCCCTGTTAAAAATGTCTTCGATGGCCGGGCAGACTGGAAACGACTCCATGACCTTGGGTCTAAGCTGGATCATTGGATTGAGCTTCGACTCGGGCTTGCACTCCTCGGGGGCCTCCGCGCCCAACCCCATGGTGGCCTTAATCATCTTCATGAGTCCGGGACTGTGTCGAATGAGCACAACTTGAGGTTAAGGATGGAGCAGCCTGCAGGTCCATGTCCTCCAGGGCCTGAGTCCACCCTCGCTTTCTTCCTTCTCTTCTTCATCCGCCCATCTCTCCACTTCCTCCAGGGGCTGTCCCTGGGCGCAAACGGATGTGGGTCCTGTGTGTGGGTGATTCGCCTGGTGGACCCCTGGGTTTTACTGGTTCCGGACTGGGTGGTCTCCTCATTTTGGTGAGGGCTTCCAGCTTCTCATATGATCTTGAGCATGAAGTTTTGTTGACTTTCCAACATGGCCACTGCTGCCTGTTGGTTTTGGATCAGTAAAGAGCCTGGGTCTACCCATGAGGAGTTGCTGGATCCGAGGATGGCAGGGACCTCAGGAGGTGTCCTCTCCATTGAGGACAGGTCATCTTCAAGAAGGCAGGCCGCGCATAGGGGACCCGGGGTTTGGGAGAGGAGGTTGGCGTTGCAGGCGGAACACTTCTTGTCCTTAACCATCTGGAAAACGGAGAGAAAGGACACTCTTTAGGAAGGGTAGAAGGAGAGAAAACGATCACCCCTCTATCTCCTCTCTCTTATCCTAACCCTCTTCCCCATTTTTTTGTTATACACTTAGTTGATAGGAAAAAAACTGTGGGACCATAGGGAATAAGTCCTGAAGGTAGGGGTGCTGTGGAGGACCCCTACCACTGGGTCAGTGGTGAGGAGAGAACAGGGTTCTGCGGCCCGCTATGGGAGGGGGCTGAGGATGCCTTGGCGGAGGGAGAAGAGACCAATCATCCACTGGGGTCGCTGTGGAGGGATCCAGTGGGAGAAAACCCATGGGCAGGGACCTCCGATCCCCTTTTTTTTTTTTTTTTTTTTTTTTTTAATAATAGCCCCCTAACTGCATCCACGGGGGCTGCCCAGAGGATCTCTCAGAATGAAAAGAAAAAAAAAACAAGAAGTCTCAGCCCCAGGACCCAAGATGGCTGGTCCTTGTGAGTTGCCCTCTATGGCCCAAACAAAATCCTTGTAATTTTAAAACATCTTCCTCCTTCGGGTAAGCAAGTGAATCTGCCTGAAGGAGCTGCTGCTGCATCGTGGATCCCCCCCCGGCCTAGGGCCTGGAGTAAGGCAAGCAAGGGTGATGCCACGCTGCTTCCTGGCCTAGGAGGCCCATAAGGAGAAGAAATGCCACGCCATGTGGCCCGAGATGGATCGGCATGCTCCGCCCGATTGGGAGCCTCAGATCAATCGCCAGGAGCAGTCGGAGGCGTCGCTAGGCCGGGGGAAGAAGAGGAAGGCCTGGGAGCCGCACGCGAGGAGTAAGGGTTCCCCCCTCCCCCCCCGAGGCACTCTCGGTGGGTCCTCCGACCGGAGAGGCGTATGGATTCCCCCCCCGTCTACTCGCGTTCACTCCCCACCTGATGCGATGGAGACGTAGTCGTGGGGCGAGGAGAGGAGCAGAGCGGTGGGCCTGAGGGAAGAGGCCCAGGCGGCAGCAGTGAGCAACGCCGTAGGCGAGGGGCAGCTCACGGCCTACGTGGTCGCCTGGCGGAGGAGCGCTTCCCGGAGGACGCAAGGGGGGGGTTTTCCACCTGGAGGCCACCAGGCGAGAGAAAGGCTCTTTTCTTCTACCGGGTGAGACATACTAAGCAGAATGCTTGTTTACAGGAGTACTCAACCAAGAAAAAACACTGGACGCTGAGCACTGCGGGGGGGGGCGCTACGAGGCTGGAAGGACGGGGAAAAGACAAATAATGGAGTGCTTGGGGCTAGGGTTAGGCAGGTAGCCATGCTGCCCCCATTACCATAGCGCTGAAAGCGGATTGAGGCAGGTAAAAACAGCATATAAGGCATAAGATATGCCTGGGGTTGCCACACAGCCCCAAAATAAAGAAAAACATTGATTTAGCCACTAAAAAGGTGAGAGCCAACTATTAAAGATGCAGCATGGATATTAGCAACATTAAAAGGAAAAAATATCATTGTTCCTACCTTGTAGAAGAGAATACAGGGATTCCTGGTATGCTTCTAACCTAACAGATGCACGATTCAAAACTGGAGAGCAGGGGTTCCTGGGACTTGGATATCCTAGAAATCTGATCTGGGTCATGTGCTTCTCTAGCCTATCAGGTGGGCTATAACCCCATGAGGTAATGTCTGGG
Organism: Neoceratodus forsteri; assembly: GCA_016271365.2. Taxonomy (NCBI): domain Eukaryota; kingdom Metazoa; phylum Chordata; order Ceratodontiformes; family Ceratodontidae; genus Neoceratodus; species Neoceratodus forsteri. The sequence continues at coordinate 627,557,036 of CM057452.1, read as the reverse complement.
AGTGCCATGGATGCCAACCAATCACAAATAGTTTTGTTTTTTATCTTGCCAGTCCTGCTCCTCTGCCACCAGTACTAAGTGCAGTATAGCTCACACAACAAGTGGACATTCCCCTTTAACTATGATATTCTATTTCACATTTCATACTATCTTGAGGGAAGCAGTATAGCGCTGTGGTTTAGAGCTTTGAGCTGCAAGCCTGGAGACCTAGGTTTGAATCCCACAGCCTTTACTTGCATACTGTGTGACCCTACACAAGTCGCTGAACTTCATTGTGCTCCCAGATCACTCATGGAAACAAACTTCAGCTTAGTGTGCCTTTTCAGGTTAAACAATTTCCCCTTTGAGGCTTGTTCCTCCTTTTCTAATTTTTCTACATACAAAAGTTTCTGACAACTTCAATTAGTGGCTGTAAAACAAACATGAAGAAGCTGCTTTATCAATATTTGGTCCTTTACTGGGTTATTGAAATTCTTCAGTCAATAATACAGTGACTAAGCACAGTATTTCACCCTATATTTGTGAAATTGGTGTAGCTTTAACAGCAAGTATTTAGCACACTCAGAGGTACAGTACTTTACATCAGAAAATGGGAAAGAGTTGTGGCTCACCAGCACAGAGGTAGTGCCACTGCTTGTGACTCTGACAACCTAGGTTCAGAAGCAAGTCCAAGGTGTCAAAGGCCTGGTCAGGGGAGGATGATCAAGCATTCACGGGACCACTCTCTTCCTCCTGGGGATAAGGGTGGGTATGAGCTTGATGCTGGACTGGCCCATGGTGGAAGCCAGGGGAGAGGCAGCCAAAGCTGAAAAGGTGGGGGAGGTGTGGCAGATGTTGGTGCATGCATCTTGATGTCAGTTCATGCCATGTCTCCCATACAGAGAAAAAAGGAAACTTCCAGTCATGCAGGATGACTGCCAACCTCTGCAGGCCCCACACTCTGTGACTCAGGCCCCTCCTAGAGTCTGGATCTGGTCCGGGTGGGTCAAGGGACTCCCCATCACCCTACCATGGGGGGCAAGCTGTGAGGGATATAACAGAGGTAAGCCCTGGGGCAAGCCAGGGTGACGGGGCTGGGAGGACTGGTGAGAAGGATGGTCAGCTGGGATGGGGAGTAAAACCAAAAAAAAAAAAGAAAAGAAAATGAGATAGAGAAATGCTGGCCTGTGATTTGCTGACAGCATTCTCTACTCATATGTTTATCAGGCAACATTGCCTGCTAAAACAATATAATAACGTCAGTAGGCAGCTCACATTACCCTTCTCTCAGCTTACAGTGACACAGAAAGTCCTACGCTCCATTTCCACTGCTTGCAGTGTGGTACACTCTAATCATATTACAGTTAGACTGATGAGTCCAAATGAGGATGAAACACGTCTCTGTGTCTGCTGTTCTCAGCCTTTGGTGATTGTATTATGAGGCCTACTGGTACCATACAATTCTGCTTAAATTTGAGCCACTCCAAATTAATTCATGGGCATTTGCATATGCTTCCCATGATGCTTTTGCATTATTGGGGTATGTGCAATTTGTGTTTTCTTTAAAATTTGGCTGTATGGTCAATATCCTCTGGGATAACCCATGCCCCAGTGCATTTGCTCTGGGATTCTTTTGTTGTTCTCTTCTCTCTGTACTTTTGGGCTGCCCATGACCCAAACAAATAAGATCCCCCACAGGGTGGCTGGTTACCTCTCCCTGGCCTGAGATACAGATTTGGTACACTGATGAGTCCAAATGAAGATAAAACATGTGTCTGTGTTTGCTGTTCTCAGGCTTTTCTGATTGTGTTGTGAGGCCAACTGGCACCACACAAATCTGTTTAAAGTTGAGCCAGTCCAAATTAATTCACGTGCATTTGCCTATGCCCATGATGCTTTGCATTATTAGGGTATATGCAATTTGTGTTTTCTTTAAAATTTGACTGTATGGCTAATATCCTCTGGGATAACCCATGCCCAGGGCATTTGCTCTGGGGTTCTTTTAGTGTATATATATATATATATATATATATATATATATATAATATATATATATATATATATAGATATATATATATATATTATATTCATTGCAAAAAATCTCTGTTAATGGATCATGTGGGTTGATAGTACAGTGACAAAAGTTTGGAAATTCATTGTTAGGGTTCCCACCCCTACCACCCCACTCCACCCTCTGCACACCTACAGCCATTGGGGTGTTCCATGTGGTCGCCAGGCCCACGTTTTCCCCCATTTCATGTGTAAACAAGCTGACAAGGTACAGTATAGGAGAATAGGGTGAGGGTTAGGCCTGACAACCCGTTAGCACATTCCTACATCTGTTGGTATGTGGAGGGTGGGGAGGTGGTAGGGGTGGAAGCCCTAACATTGAAGTTCCAAACTTTTATTGCTGTATTGTCAACCCTAACTGATGCATTAACAGAGTTTTTGCAATAAATTTCCCTTCATTTTGAGAAAGTGGAATGTAACTGGTAACTGATACGTGGTTGGTGGAGCACAGGGCCCCATTCACACTGCCAATTTTTGCATAATGGTATGCATATGTGGGAGCGTGGTCCCTCTGGGCCCTGCGCTCCCACATACTCATAAGTACAGAGACATACTACCACCCTAGAGTCATGAAAAGAAACCCTTGTAACACTCATTTGGCAACATCTCAGTAACCATAGTAACTATGAAAAAAATTCCACTTCAGTTGTAATCATGACTTGGAAACCTCCACTCATGCTTAGTCCTAAACTACCCAGAGCAAAAATTCTGTATCTCAAATTGTTTTCGAGATGCAGACACTGAAAGGCACTGCAAGCACCGCAATGTTATCCTATGGGAAGTTCCTCAACTTCAGAACACCGTAACTGTGGGACCGGTGTAAATTTTTTCACCAAACCAGCAAAAGGCACATCTGTGGGGCAATCTACACCAAGAACAAATATCTTGTCTCAGATATTGTTCAGACCTCTATGCCTGAGGAATATGATTGCTTTGCCCTAAAATTAACCTTATCACCCAAAGTAGCCCTCTTAATATTCGTTTGCTACAGGCCACCCTCTGCTGGGCTTGGCTTACTAGCACACCTCCACTCCTTACTGGATAAGGTGAGTCTAGAATGCATAATAATGGGAGATTTTAATCTCAACTGGAATGATAACTGCTCTAACAAACTTAAGGAGTTCCGCAATGTACATTTGCTAACCTAGATTACTCCCGAGAACACCAGTCCTAATAAGAAAAGAACCCAGCCATTGTATGCTACTGGATCTTATGCTTGTTAGTAAGTCGAACAAAATCTCCCATACAGCGGTCTTTCATAGCTATATAAGTGATCACTGTGCTACCACCTGTATTCAGCACTCCTCCAGCTGGTTGTCTGCTTCTACCTTCAAGCTAAAAAGAAGCCTAAAAAACTTCTGCTGAGCTGCCTTTCTGACAGATCTTGGGAATATCAACTGGCAGGATTTCTATTTGGCCCCCTATGTCACAGAGGCTTATAATATCTTCCAAAACCTGCAATTGGGGCTGATAGATAAACATGCTTTGCTTAGGGAGATTAAAACTAGGAAAAGGTCCCCTGACTGGTTCACTCTTACCTTAAAAAAAGCTCTCAGGGACAGGGGTATATTGTTGAAAAGGACCAGGAAAACAAAATTAGATGCTGACTAGCGTGCCTTTCAGGTAGCTAGGAATGCCTACACCAAACTAATTAATGCAGAAAAACCACGCTAGTTCCAGACCACCCTTGAAGAAAACAAAAATTGCTCTGTCAAATTTTGGAATATTCTCAGAGAGGTTGAAGATTACTCACCAGCCTCCCCTGTTTCTTCTAAGTTAGTGGCAGGAGACATTTCATACACTAATAGAGCGGACATATTAGAACAACTCAAAAATCTTTTTGCCACAGCTGGCCTTGTGTTCGATGATTCACCCATCAGCAAGCTTAATGTCCACAGTGATGCCAATGATGGCTTAAGTTCCGGCATTGCCCCTAACCAGAGATATTCCTCCTTCTGCTTTCACCCAGTAACCTTTAAACAGGTGGAGGACCTCCTACTCACCCTGGACATGAAAATGTTTTGCGGCGCTGATTTTCTAAAACTGTTTTTCTTGAAAATAGGCTTCTATCACCTGACAGCTCCAATCACCCACTTGTTTAATAGTTCCCTGACTCAAAGCAAGTTGCCACCAATTTGGAAAATAGTGCACATCATTCCCCTTTTCAAGTCTGGTGATCCAACTGACCTGAACAAATACCGACCAATTTCTCTTCTTCCAGCCCTTTCAAAACTCCTGGAGAAAGTTGTCAATTCACAACTTAGGGAATACCTCAAAACTGAAAACCTCCTAAGCCCAGCCCAGTTGGGATTTAGACCCAAGCACAGCACTGTATCTGCCCTTGCAAAAGTGTCTAGTGACTGGCAAACTGCTCTGGATTAAAAAAAAAACATGTTTATGCCCTCTTTCTTGATCTTAGCAATGTCTTCAATATCGTGGATCATAGCCTTCTGCTTAATATCTTGAGTGGTATCAGCTTAGACAATATGGGCTGGATATTCAAACTGCACTATTCTGTGGTGCAAGTCCTTGCGCTGCACAAAATAGTTGCGTAGGGGTGTGGCCGGGGTGATATTCAACGGAGATGCGCTATTGAGCAACTCCTTTGACTATCACCCCCTGGCCACAGCCACTGTGCATGGCGCAGTGGAACTTGCACCACCGCAAGTGGTCAGAGTGGAGCATTCAACTTGCGGTGGTGCAAGTACCATTGCGCCATGTGCAAATTTCCGATATTCAAAAGGTGACATGCAAATGGGGCCATAATTCATGCAAGGCACAGGGGGGACAAGTTGCATCTGTTTATGGCCCCATTTGCATGCCATTAGCATGCAGGTGCGCCAATCCCAGAGGACTTGTGCCTGGCACTCTGCCAGGCAGCAGCCATCGGGGACCGATGCCCCCTGCAGCCCGACCGCGGGCAAAAGTGTATAAAACCTCCCACCCCCCCGACTGGCCCGATCGAGGGCAACAGCCTAAATAACCCCCCACCAGCCCGATCGCGGACAGCAAGTGTCCCCCAGAACATATCCCTGGTGGTCAGTGGACCACTAAGCCTGATGCGGGCTGAAGGCGTGTAAACCCCCAGATGTATCCTGGTGGTCAGTGGAAGCCCGATCGTGGGCTGAAGATGATAATAAATCCCCTGACACCTATCCCTGGTGGTCCAGTGGACCGCTAAGCCTGATCACAGGCTGCATAATGTGTAAAACCCCGCCCCAAGACCATATCCTGGTGATCTAGTGTCCCCCACCCACCCCACAGCCCCACCACCCTCCCCACCCACAGCCGGCGGTGGCAGCATCCACCGCCTGCCACCCACGCCCACACCGGCTGACTGCCCGGTAGCACTGCCGCCCATTGGTGCAGAGCAAGAGCCAATGGGCGTGCAGCCCATACTGTGACTTAAGAGAAGCAACCTTATTAAGCATGGCGCAACCCTTTTGAATATCCAGCCCTATTTCTTTAAAGTGGTTTGAATGTTATCTCACCAACAGAATGCAACAAATTAAAGCTCAAGGGGAACTGCCCCACTAAAAATCCTTCCTCGAGGTGTGCTGCAAGGCTCTAAGCCCCATTCTGTTCACAATCAACATACATCATATTGACTCTCACATACGCACAGGTAACGTACATCTATTCGCTGATGATACGGTTCTCTGCACTATTAACTCATCCCTGGATCTTACTTATGAGGAGCTTCAGCACAACTTCATCATCCTTCAGCATAACCTACTAAAACGCAAGCTCCTGCTTAATGCTAAAAAGATGAAAGCAATGATTATCTCTCCACATGCCTCCCATACACTAGGGCCACCAGTGAGCAGCCAGACCTACACTTTACTTGGCAAACCACTGGAAGTAGTGGATAAGTTCAAGTATCTGGGCATCTGACTGGATAACTGGCTAAATTTCACAGTTCATCTGAATGAGCTAAGAACAAAGTTAAGACAACCACTAGGCATATTATATCACATAAAACATCTTCTAACACTAGAAGTCCAGAAGAGACTAGTCCAAACAACTTTTATTCCACTGCTCGAATATGCAGACCTTCTGTACAGCCATTGTTATAACCAGGTGTCATCTAAACTTGACACCCTTTATCATAGCACTCTGAGGATTATTCTGGATATGCCCCTTCATACCCATCACTGTCTGCTCCATCTGATGCTGGCCTGGCCATCTCTCATGTTAAGGAGACAAAAAAATGATGTCTTGTGGTTCTACAGGACTTTAACCAATAAGCTGACAGCTTATACTTCTAATCTAATTGTGCACACAAAGGGATCATCTGGCCTAAGAAGTTCCTCACTTGTTTCCCTCAAGGTGCCCAGAATGAGGACATGGCATGGTCTGGCTGCTATTAACGTCTCCCTCTGGAACACCATGCAAAAGACAATAAGGATTTCTTCCCTTCAGGGTCCTTACACCGTTAAGCTGTCTCTTGCTTGCAACCTGAGGGATATATGTGCTTGCCACTGGTGACCTCCTACTAACCTCCCTCCTCGGCTCTTTAATTCCCCAGCACTTATATGTACAACCTTAGAATGTCTCTCTATCATTTTTCATAACTACTTTTCTTGTTAGCTATCCCCCTCAATCACAATCACCCATCCTTCCCCTATTGCAGGATTATCTCTATGATAGTCCTTATCATTCTTCTTCCTTCTACTCTTGCTATGTGTACATGTCATTCTTTTGACCTGTTGTTGCTTTCAAATTTGTTACATTTCTGCACCCACTGTATTAATTGTTTGATGCTATTGCTACTACTCTGTAATTATCAGCTCTGTATTATCACTGTATTTGTTTTACCCTTTCCAGGACCATCTTGCAAATCAGCTTGCTCAAGGATGATTTGCCTGGTTAAATAAAATTTGATTGGCTGATTGATTGAAGGGCTTGCCACCCTACAAATTTCAGCCCCAAATTCCCAACCATTTATTTGCAGTTAGGTGACAAAGAAATTTTTGGTGCAGTATTGTCACAAATTGCGACACTTTAGCAAAATTTAAGAAAGAACAGGTGTGAAAGTGTCACAGATTACAAAAGTGTCGCATTCGTTCTTTCACAATTTGAAACAGTACCGGGGTCTGATGTTTAAAAACATACTTCTGGGGGGTTTTTAAAATTGTGATGCCAGCATTGTGTTCCTCATACCTCAATTAGGTAAACACAGTTGTCAGTGTTTAACTAGGGGCAGTAACTTTTGTATTCTGGCTGTTTTTCTCCACCACTAACTGAAAACAAGATGGTGGTGGCACGACATTACTGAGGGGATTTGAGACAGTAGTACGTACTGGCTGCAGCTTTCATGAGGCACATATATTTTTTTCCCACTGACTATAATGGGAAACTTTACATTTGAATAACTTTTGAACAGATTAATATTTTTTCACCAAATCTTCAAAAGGGATATCAGTGACCCAGACTGCATATTCCCTTAAAATTCCAGACCAGACAGGCAAACTGTTTGGGCTGTAGTTCCGAGCAAGGAAATAGCCCAAAAAGTGGGTTTTTGCATTTTTTTGGTGATCTGCAGCTCCCCAACCACACATCTGACTGGAACACAACTTGCCAGATCAAGAGATCTATGATGCCTGACCATTCATGCAAAATGTCATGCAAATCCATCATGTGTGTTTGTATATATATATATTTATACAACATATGTTTGGGAATAAATTCATGGATAAAAAGTAGTATCTGAGGCAGGTCATGGAGATATCACTATGACCATGAAGATATCATTGATATCTCCATGTTCCTATATGTCATAGTGATATCTCCACGTTCCTATCCGTCATTGAATCGAAACTGAAAGTCTGTCACTGTACATTGCCCATCTCCTCTGTTTAAAACTTGTCCCCCAAACCCTCCCATACACACACACTACCTCTCCTTATTTGTTGATCTCGTTAATATTTTTTCTAAAAATAATTTGCATTTATTGGTTGATCCTGCCGTCAGCGAGCACATTACCTCTCCGCGGCGGATCCGCGTGTGATTGACTTCAGACATTACAGCCGTCAAGAGCCCGCACCATTTGGGGCTGAACGCGCTATCTATTTTATTTCAGAAATTAGCGATCACGCTCAGAAGACAGAGTGAGTCGCCATAGCCAGATGGAAGTTGGTTGGCGTAGCCTATAGCAACCACCAGTCCTCCTGCTTTTAAGGACGCCCGTCACCTGCTACCTGTCTTCTGAACATAGTCGGCAATTTCACAAAGTAAAATAATTGCACAGCTTTTTTAACTAAAATGGGTGCAGAGCTCTTATTATTAACTACTGTAATGTCCTAAGGGGTCGATCTTCACACCACTCGGTCATGCACTTGGAAGGGGAAAGGAAAGTAATATGTCTGCTGATCTATCACAGTGGCAGGATCAACCAGGTAAGTGCTTAAATTACATTTTTAGAAAAATAATTGGCAGGATCAACCAAATAGAGGTAGGGGTGTGTGTGTGGGGGTTGGGGGCAAGTTTTAAACAGAGGAGGCGGGCAATGTACAGTGACAGACTTTCAGTTTCGATTCAATGATGTATAGGAATGGAGATATCACTATGACGATAGGAACATGGAGATATCAATGATATCTTCATGGTCATAGTGATATCTCCATGACCTGCCTCAGATACTACTTTTATCCATGAATTTATTCTCAAACATATGTTGTATAAATATATATATATATATATATATATATATATATATATATATATATATATATATATATATATGTGTGTTATACTGGTGCGGTAGTGCCAGTATAGTTTAGAGTGAAACTGAACTTCTATGTTAAACCTAAATTTTTGAACCTTAATTACTTTGGAACTGTTCAACAGATGTGCATGAACTTTGGCAAGCATGATGGCCAGCTATATGTCTTTTGATGGGCCAATTGTCATGCAAATCCGTTATGTGGTGTTTGAGATACATTGTTGAAAAAACAGAAAAATCTGTGCTTTTTGTTATTTATTTGTCAACCTGGATCTCAGAAACAGCTTTAGGCAGTGGTTTGACATTTTCAGTATAGAAAGCCTTTGCCTCACAGTTGTGCCATTTGAAGGTTTAGTGAAAAATATTAATCCATTCAAAAGTTATTAAATGTTTAATTTCCCATTATTTCCTAAAGAGAAATGTAGATGTCATGCATGAAAGTTTGAAATTTGCACAAATTACATAATTTGCACAAGATACTGTTATATTTTGTACAAATTACACCATTTCCACAAAATACAACAGTATTTTGCACACATTATGTCATCTATGCAAAATACTACAGTATTTTGTGCAAAAATACAACAGTATTTTGTGCAAAGTATGTAATTTGTGCAAATTCCAAACGTTTGTGCCTGGCATATAAATTTTCCCATAGAAAATAATAAAGGAATAATGCCCAACAGGGTGGGTGATATGTTGAGATAACATATCACCTCAAGTGGTTGGGCCTGAAGGCCATCAGGCCAAGGGCATCCAACACCTGGAACGGGATGTTATCCCAGCATAACATCCACCCTGGAGGGCATTATTCCTATTATATAATGGCTTATTTATTTTTAAAGACAGAAAGATGAGGACAAAAAAAGTATTTTTAAATAGATTTTGTGTTTGTTTTTCCATGTGGAGGAATACTGAGGAGAGAAGAAGTTCTGTTTTGACCAGTAGGTGGTGCTGCTCCTAAATGAATAGATGAGTTTTTGTAGCTTTTTAATTTGTCTGCTGCCTCCGCCCCTCAACTGCATCTGTTTGCAGTTCTCCCGGTATAGTTTGCTTAAAGTACCGGGAGAGTATCACTGTGGATTAACATTTTGATCAGAGTTCCTGGTATGTCACTGTTCTGTGAGACTCCCGGTGTTACCACTGTGAATAGAAGTCTGCAAAGTCAGTGTCTGAAAGTACTGTAGATGACAGGACATAGGAAGGAGGACGGAGAATGCATTTTACTTGTGGAGATTATGAGGTGAGCTGAGGAATACTGGATGAGAACTGGTGCTTGGTAACAGTTTGCCATTTACTCAGTCGGGAAGTGTGCTGATGGTGAGGTAGTGAGCATGCATGGCATATTTCAACACTGCACTTGCTCCCACTATTGTACCTGTGGAGTGAGTGGATTCAGGGGCTTGTGTTTAAGTATTTATTTTTAAGGTGGCTGAGCTGGAAAGTTTAGGGCTGTGGCATCGTGGTTACCAGGGTGTCATGGGGCGGGGAGCATCATTGTCAAGCGGGACAGGGAGTGCCATTGTCAAGCAGGCAGGGAGCACCAATTCTGAGCACAGCAGGACCTCCTGTAGCTGATGTTTGGGACAGCAGTGGAGCGATCTTATGTTAATTTGTAACGCTGTCATCAGTGTACTGGGAGTAAAGCCAGAATGTTATGCTGGGATAACATCCTAGTTCCAGTCCCAGTCTAACCAATCAGGGACAAGGATTTTCTCTTGCCATTGTATAATGGGAAATTAAAAGTTTAATAACTTTTAAATGGATTAATATTTTTTCACCAAACATTCAAAAGGCACATCTGTGATGCAAAGACTTTCTACCCTGAAAATTTCAGACTACTCCCTAAAGCCATTTCTGAGATCCAGGTTGATAAAGAAATGGCAAAAAAAAAACAGATTTTTATGTTTTTCAACACTCAGTATCTCAGAAACCACACAATGGAATCACAAGATGTTTGGCACCTCAAGAGACCTACCCCTAGACCATAAGCATTCCAGATTACATGAAAATTCATTCAACAGTTACAAAGTTATTAAGGTTCAGTTGTAATCCTTTTTGTATGTCAGGTGTTTGGAATCCCTTCACTCTGTTGTGTTGTTTTTCTTGTTCTTTATTTTCACCAGATGCTTAGCTCAATCATCTTGGGAAAAAGACTGTGCTGAGACATAAGCCACTGGCAACGTTTTCTAAACATGACCTGTCAACAAAGGCTCTATGGGGCGCTGTGCTGGTGCCTGAGATGCTGTGGGAGCACAGGGTCTGAAGGATCCTGTGCTCCCTCCCAAAGATATTGTAGTGCCAGGTTTGTGGGCCACTGAGCTGCTTCCTGACTTACTGTGGGAGTGCATTGTCTGAAGGACCCTGCTCTCCCACCCGAAAAGACATTGTAGCACAGGGGCCATGGGATACAATGCTGCTGCCTGAAATACGGTGATGCTTTCACAAAAAGTAAGGAAATTAATTGCAAAAAACTTTGTTAATGCATCACTTAGGTTTGTAACTACATCCACAAAAGTAGGGAAATGTGGCGTTAGGCTTTCTAACCCTAACATACCACCACCACCCACAACCTGCATACACTAACAGGCGTCAGGGTTCTGCCTTGGGCTCATTGGCCCTAGTGCTCACCCACCACCACCCCCATTCTGCAGACATTGACAGGTTTCAGGGATGTCCCTTGGGGTCATCAGCCCTAATGATAATCCCATTCTCCTATGCTTTGCCCATCTCAGCTTATTTATTTATGGAATGGGGTGAGCATTAGGACCGATGACCCCAAGGGACACTCTTGAAACCTGTCAGTGTCTGCAGGATGGGGGTAGTGATGGATGAGCATTAGGGCCTATGAGCCCAAGGCAGACCCCTGATGCCTGTTAGTGTATGCAGTTTGTGGGTGGTGGTTGGGCGTTAGGTTTGGAAACCCTAATGCCACATTTCTCTACTTTTGTGGCTGTAGTTACAATCCTAACTGTTGCATTATTGCAAAAAACTTCATTAATGCATTTATATATATTTATATATATATATATATATGTATATATATATCTTTATATATCTATATATATATTATAGAGGTGAGGTTGTGCGTCTATAATTAGGGTTGAGTGTGCAGTTTAGTGCTAAACCTCAAATTTTGCACCTTAATAACTTTGCAACTGTTCAATAGATTTGCATTAAATTTGGTATGCATTGTCCCTTGGGGTATATCTCTTGCTTTGCCAAGTTTTGTTTTGATTGGAAGTGCTGATTTTGCACAGTGCATATGGAAAAAAGTGTGTTTTTCCCCTTTTTTCCACACTTTTTTCTGAATTTTCCTCATCATCTTGCAGCCACACTGTTTAGAATTATAGCCTGACATTTTCAGGGTAGAAAGAGCTTATCTGAAGGAACAAGCCAGCATTTGTTTGGTGAAATAATATTATTCTGATCCAAAGTTATTTAATTTTGAAAATTTGTGTTCTGAGCATGCTCAGTTCACTCTTTTGGATAGATGCAGAGCTGCGAACAAGGATTTCAGATCACGAATGAGGATTTTGACAGCTCTTAAATTGGGATTCATTAAATCCCTGTTCTTGAGAAAAAATTCCTCATTCATGAGCCGCAATCTTTTTTTTGTTTTTGCCCCAAAGAAACTGTTGTATGTTGCCCCATTGATTCATTTATAGTTGACAACTGTATGGGTTTTGTTCAGGGAGACATCCCCTATAAACCCACCTCTTTTGTTTACCAGACTTTAAAAAAGGCTATTTTTTACTTCAGGAAATCCCCTTTCATGACTCACTAAAAATTCCCCTTTGTGAGGTGTCAAAATCCCCGTTCACGAGCCAATCCCTGTTTTTGAGCTGTCAAAATCCCTGTTCATGAGATAATGACTAGATGGCCCTATCTCACGAATGGGGATCAGCTCATGAACAAGGATTTTGACACCTCATGAATGGGGGATTTGTCTCATGAACAGGGATTTTCTCACCTCATGAACGGGATTATACAAACAAAATCCCCATTTGAGAGGTGTCAAAATCCCTGTTCGTGAGATGATGACCAGATGATCAGATATGGCTATCTGGATGTGAGATGAAGACCAGATGGTTAGATAGAGCCATCTGGTCCTCATCCAACCTCATGAACGGGGCTTGAGTGATGAACGGGGACCCACAATAGTAGATTTCCCCAAACAAAAAAACTGCCCCAGCAGTTATTCTTCAAGTGCCAACATGGGAGTGCCCAATCCTCATGTCGGTATGTCTCTCCCCCTACCAATATGATACACTGGGAGCCCACAGCAGTGTGCCCAATTATTTTATCTAAATAACATGTGGAAAAAAGAAAGCCATCCCCTTTTGTCTTCGATGTAGAATCCTGCATCGAAATTTGACAACATTTCGATGCAGGATCCTGTTTTGCTGTATCACTGATGAGGGTGCCCAATCCCATTGTTGGCATCGTGACCCCAGCACCAACTATGGTGGCATACTAGGAGCCCACCCCAGTGCGCCCATTTATTTTCTTTTATTTCAATAACCTGTGAATAAAGAAAACCATTCCCCATTGTTTTTGATGCAGAATTCTACATCGACAGTTGCAAATATTTTGATGCAGGATTCTATTTCCAAGTATTGCCAATGGGGGTGCCCAATCCCCCTGATGGCAGCATGATACCCCTTCCCCTCAACTTTTGTGGCACATTGGGAGCCCACCCCAGCCTGCCCAATTATTTCTATATTTAAGTAACTTGTGAAAAAAAGAAAACCATCCTCCGTTGTCTTCGTTGCAGAATCCTGCATCAAAAGTTTACAAAATGTTGATGCAGGATCCTGTTTTGCTGTATTGCCGACAAGTGTGCCCAATCCCCCTGCAGGCATCATGACCCCACTGCCAACTTTGGTGGCACACTTGGAGCCCACCCCAGTGTGCCTAATTTTTTTTTCATTTTAACCTGTAAAAAAAGAAAACCATCCCTCTTCGTGTCCCCATTCCACCCTCCCCCATCCCCACCCTCCCTCTGTGCATCTACCTCCCGGCAAACACCCTCACCCATACTTGCCCTTCGGAGGTCAGGATCAGAGATTTTCTCTAGACTGGGACATGTCTGCACTCTTCAAAGTCGAACTGTGAATTGAGTAATCAAGGTAAGCCATATAATGGGACTCAATGGGGAAGTCAACTTTTGATGATATCTCGGTCAATTTTAGGTATTTTTTGAAACAAATCTTCAACATGGGGTTCTTGGACCCCCACCTTATGAACACTGACACTGTCATTTTGTTTCTCAGTCCTGAAAGGTGATTTCACTGTCACTGTGTGGAATCACCTTTCAGGGCTGATTCACAAAATGACAGTTCCATTGTTCATGAGGTGGTGTCCCAAAAAGCCCATATTGCAATTTTTGTGAAAAAATTCCAAAAAATGACTGTGTTATGAGCATGCGTTGTGCAAGTTCTAAGCGCACTTGTAACTTCACCAATTTTTAATATTTTCACTCCAGATTTTTTAACACATCCTTATGAGCAGTACAGCTGCCATTTTTCATATCCTGCCCAAAATGTGTTTTCACACGTGTGGCACAGAATGGCATAGTCGCCGGGCAAAATCAACTTTTGGGATGAATTAACAAAATGACTGTGCCACTGTTCATGAGGGGAGGACCCATAAAGCCCATGTTGAAAATTTGGTGAAAAAATTCCAAAGTATTTCTTATACTCGTGCATTGTACAACTTTATTACGCTCATAACTGCCCATTTTCCATATTTTCACTCCAGATTTTCAATATTGCCTTTTTGTCACACTACCTTATGAACAGAAAAGCTGCCATTTTGCATATCCTGTGATTTCATACCTGTGGTGCAGAATGGCGTGGTCTCTGAGCGAAATCAACTTTTGGCATGGATTAACAAAATAGCAGTTGTACTTTCATGAGGGGAGGTCCTGTAATGCCGATGATGAAAACTGGTAAAACAATTTCAGAGAATTAACTTGTTATGAACATGCATTACCCAGTTTCTACACACACTCATAACTTTGCCAGTGTTTACCATTTTTATGTTTGCTTGCATGCATGTGCAAGATACATATTGGGGCATCTTGCTGCGGTAGTGAGTTGTGGAGGCATGGCAGTGTTGTTGCCAATGCCAGCAGCCCATTTTGGGGCTGGTCTGTGTGGCACCAATAGAGGATCATGCTGTCCATGACAGCAGTAGTGTAGCTTCCCACCAACTTGAAACAAACTCACCGCTGCAATTAGGGAGTTCCTTTACATCACTAATCAGCTATTTTTTCTGCAGGGTGGTCCCTGATTGCAGCAGCCAATTACAGTTGCATTATCTGGTGGCCGCTTTAAATAAACATGGTGGCGGCTTCTCCATAGGCATCTCACAGTACCCATGGAAGGTGATGGACAGTCATCGCCTCTCACAGTCCCTGTTAAAGCCGAAGGGGGTGCTCAATCCCGTCAGCATGCCCCTTCCCTAGTTCTTTTGGCTACGGGGTGGCCCAATCCCCATCAGCATTTCTGGGCCAGAATAGCGTGGTCGCTGCGGGAAATCAGTGTTTGGGACAAATTAAGAAAATCATAGTGACACTGTTCATGAGCAGAGGTCACAAAATGCCCATGTTGAAAATTTGGTGACAAAAGTCCATAAAATGTCTATGTTACAAGCGTGCATTGTACAGTTTACATGCACTCTTATAACTTAAAAAACCTGTAATATTTCCACTCAAAATTTTCAACATTGTCCATTTTGCACACCTCCTTATGAACAGCACAGCTGTCATTTTTCACATCCTGCCCGAAATGTGTGTTTGCATATCTGACACACAATAGCGCAGTTGCTGTGGGAAATCAATGTTTGGGACAGATTAAAAAAAATCATAGTGACAGTGTTCATGAGCAGAGGTCACAAAATGCCTATGTTGAAAATTTGGTGAAATAATTCCACTAAATGACTGTGTTACAAGCATGTGTTGCGCAGCTTCCACATACACTCAGAAGTTTGAGTATTGTTAATATTTTCACTCCAGATTTTCAACATTGCCATCTCTTCACACCTCCCTGTGAATGGTACAGCTTCTTCACATCCTGCCTGATCTGTGTTTTCACACATCTGGCTCAGAATGGCATGGTTGCTGTGGAAAATCAAAGTTTGGGACACCTTAAGAAAATCACAGTGCCACTGTTCATGAGCAGACGTCCCAAATGCTTCCATGAGGTGGGGATCACAAAAAGACAATGTTGAACATTTGTAGTGTAAATATCAACAAATGCCCAGTGCGTTAGGGTTTCTGACTATAACGTCCCACCCTGTACAGACTGACAGTAATCCGGCGTGTACCTTAGGATTGCCAGCTACAATGCTCACACCATTACCTCCAACTCTGAAGCCAGTGACAGGCATTGAGGTGTGCCTTGGACTCACCCCATTCCCCTATACTGCACCCATTTCAGTGTATGTCCTTATGAAATGGAGTGACTGTGAAGCTGAACACCCCAAGGCACACCTCAACACTCGTCAGTGTCTACAGGATAGGGTGAGGTGAAATGCAGTGAGCAATATGAGCAATGACCCAAAGGCACACCCCAATGCCTGTCCATCTCTGCAGGGTGGACATGGGGTTAGCGTGAGTTCAATACTTCACTGCCATTCCTATTCTGCATCTGTTTAACTCCAGCATGTCCAATGCTAATATCAGCAAGCAAACATTCAAACATTCGGCATTGACAAATACTTGTCCACACTGTTGTACTATCTGGATGGAGGGATGGGAGAACAGGGTCAAAAGGACCTTGGCTCCCACTATAACATATAAATACTGTTGTACTATCTTTCCCAAATAAAATGAGGATCCAATTATACCATCTGAAAAAGAAGGGACATTCTTTGCAAAAATCTTCGTTAATGCATCAGTTACGGTGGATACCACAGCAACAAATGCAGGGAAATGAGGTGTTAGGGTTGAGATTTGGGCCTCATGACCCCATGGCACACCCTGGCATCTGTTGGTCAGTGGAGGATGGGTGGTAGGGTGATGGGGTTTAGGGGCTCTACCCTAATGTCTCATGTCCCTACTTTTGTTGGTTTAACCCTAACTGATGCATTAACAACATTTTTGGCCATGAATACAGTATATATATATATATATATATATATATATTATTGTAGCACGGTAGTGCTACCATAGTTAGGGTTGAGGAGCCATTTACATGTTAAACCCTAAAATTTTGCACCTTAATAACTTTGCAACCATTTGACGGCTTTACCAGAAATTTGGAATACCTGATCAAGACCTATATGCCTTGGGATCTGCCAAGTTTCGTACTGGTTGGATACACAGCTGCGGAGTTATTAAGTGTGATCTTCACATGCGTTTATGCTTTTTCTGGAATTCTATGGTTACGCCTATAGGTCGTACGGTTTGTGCGACGACCGTCCAAAATCTTCAGGGAACGTGTGGTTCCCAATGTTTCTTCAAGATTTCGTGAAAAATATTAAACGGTTCAAAAGTTATTCAAAAAACAATTTCCCATTATAAGTCAATGGGAAAAGTTAACAAAAAGTTTGACAGTGTCACAAATGCACTTTTTACTGTCGCAAATGGCCCTGTTACTGTCCCAAATCTGCCATTTTGTTTTCAGTTGGTGATCAGAAAAATGCTTGGCATTTAAAATTGAGACACTCTAGCAACCTAATTCCTTTTATATTCACCTAGTCGGGCACTGAGGATGCTAGCCATGTCTTTATTTTGGGATGAAACACCCCAGAAATATGTTTTTTCAGATTTCTGGAAAAAGTACTTTTGCAAAGTAGTGTCGCACTCACGAAAGTGTCACAAATTTTTGCGAAAGCTTTCACAAATTGCGACACTACTTTGCGACACTATGCCCAAAATAACAGTAATTCTTTGGCACTCCGCTGCAAAAGAACGGTTTGGAGTTTTGGGCTGAAATTTTGAGGGAACGCAGCCGACATCTCACAGATGTGCCTTCCAGTGTTTCCTTCAAAAAATATTACGCAGCGGCAAAGTTACGGTACTCCATATTTGACACATTTTCCCATAGGATAACATTATGGCATACGACGCATTGCAGCAATCATTTGGCGCCCTGCTGCAACATAACGGTTTGGTTTTTTGGGCTGAAATTTGCAAGGAACACAGCCAACATCCCACAGATGTGCATTTCAGTAGTTTGGTGAAAAAAATATTGCAGGGAGGCAAAGTTATGGCAGTCCGAACGTCTGTTTTTTTCCCATTGGATAACATTACGACGTTTGCTGCGCCTTTCAGGGCCCGTATCTCAAAAACGGTGTGAGATACGGACTTTTTGTCTAAAAATTTTTTAGCCCCCTAATGGGGGCTAAATCCAAAACTAGCCGGGAAAGTGATAATTCATATGGCTTTTAAAGTTTTTTTTCTGTGTCATACGGTTGCTGAGATATAAGCAATTTACTATTCCAAGTCCTCATTTTTGTGTTCTAAGAGTCATTATTTTGCATACATTCTTTGTACTCACTGTCTTTCTCTATACAGCTTTTGGGTAAAACCAGCCTGTGCGCTTATGTTACTGTTACCATTACCATTTCTGCTTCCGGTTCCGTACCTGTTTCACTTACCATTCACGTTTACGTGACCATGTGCGTTACCCTTTGCGTTTTCATTTGCGGTTGCGTTTGCGTTGTTCTTAACATTTCTGTCTACAGTACTGTTTCTTCTGTTTTGCTTTACGCCACCATGCACATTATGACTTGGCGCTTATGGCACAATGTTATGTGACAAGACATCATGGTGGGAGCTAGACCAGAGGGCCCTCATGCGCCTGCCGCTGCATTACATTCACTATTTTTCATTATCATTCTCAAAAAGAAGGGAAATTAGAGGCAAAAAACTCCATTTAATGCATCAGTTAGGGTTGTTCCACAGTGACAAAAGTGAGGAAATTCTATGTTAGGGTTGAAACCCCCTTTGCACCCCTTCAACCCACCCCCCAACTGGAATTGGGGTGCGCATTGGGGTCAATCGGTCTGATTAGAACAGCATTTTGAACAAGTGACTCATGTGGTACAGTGAATGTGTCTTGGCTTACAAGCAAAAGGTTAGTGGTTTGATTCCAGGTGGGAACATGTATTTGTTGTACCTTTTATAAACAAATGGGGAAAAAATGGTTCATTCAGAGCAGGCATCTGCTAGTATAAAATGTATTTTATATTATAGGGGAACGGTCATGCCCCTACAGTTAGGGTTGAGTAGGCACTTCAATGTTAAACTCAAACTTTTGCACTTTAATAACTTTTCAACCATGGAATGGATTAGCAAAACATTTTGGTATACATCTTCCTGTGGTAAAAATCTATTGATCTGCCAAGTTTTATTCTGGTCAGATGTGTGGGCTCCGAGTTACGGAGAGGAGGAAAAACATGTTTTTACCCATTGACTTTGCTGTGTCTTTTCTTTGAACTTGCCTACATCCCAGAGGATTTATTTATTTGGTATGCAATTTTCAGGACAGGAAGGGACTACCCCACAGATGTGCCCGTTGCTAGACTGGAGAAAAAAAAACAGTAAGTCATTTTTAAGTTATTGCAATTTAAAAATTTGAAAAAATCCTTTCTGAGCATGCTCAGTTGGCATGTCAATATAGCTGGTTGATATGAAAGAGGAATACTGCATTGTATGAGAAAATTCCTTTTTCATATGGCCACCATCTTGTTTCCAGTTTGCCTGAAATTCAAATATGGAAACCTATCAAAATGATATTCTGGGGAGGAACCAACACATGTAGCTTGCTTATTGTGACCCCCTAGGTGCATGCTGTACTTCACTGTTCAGAACATGTCTTTAAAATGTGTATTATTTAACATTTAAATTCTTTGTTCATATCGTGTCATACGACATATGATTTTAGTTCCTATGGTGATACGAACTAGGATCCCACTTCGTATGATTCTGCTACAAACAAATAATTTAAATGTGGCTATATCAGCCATTTTTTGGCATTTTCTCACCAAATTTTCAACATAGGTGTTTTGGGACACTGCGTCATGAACACTGTTACTGTCATCTCATTACTCAGTCCAGAAAGGTGATTTCACAGTCACTGTATGGAATCACCTACTGGGATATGCAATCAACTTTTAGGAATGATTAACAAAATGACAGTCCCAGTCTTCATGAGGGGAGGTCCCAAAAAGGTAATGTTGAAACTTTGGTGCAAAAAAATTCCCCAAATGGTTGTGCATTGCACAGTTTCTATGCACGCTCATAACTTCACCAATTTTTTATATTTTCCCTCCAGGTTTTCAACATTGCCATTTTTTCACACCTCCTCAAGAAGAGTACAGCTGTCATTTCTCACATCCTGCCGGAAATGTGTTTTTGCACCTCTGCCACAGAATGGCAGAATTTGGGATGGATTAATAAAATCACAGTGCCAGTGTTCATGATGGAATTTACCAAAAAGCTCATATTGAAAATTAAATTTGGTTTAAAAATTCTGATAAAAGGGCATGTTATGAGCATGCATTGTGCAGTTTCTACACACACTCATAACTTCGCCAGTTTTTCATGTTTTCCCTCCTGGTTTTCAACATTACCCTTTTCCACACCTCCTCATGAACAGTATACAGCTGTCATGTTTCACATCCTGCCCAAAGCATGATTTTACACCTGTGGTGCACAATGACAATTTTGCTGTGCGAACTCACCTTTTGGGACAGATTAATGAAATGATGGTGACATTGTTCATGAAGTGGGGTCCCCAAAATGCCATGTTGAATATTGGGTGGAAAAAGTCCTAAAAGTGCCTGAGTTATGTGCGTCCATTGAATTGTGCTGCCCATAGTGCCTGTAACTCGAAATGATGCGAGATGCAGATTTCGTCGACCCTACCTCATGTGGAGATCTTGCTGTCATGATTACAACGAGACTTGAATTGTTTTCATACAGTAGCTGCTATGGTTGCTGAGATATTGGCAAATTAGTGTTACTAGTGTTCTTTGCCCTATAGGGCTGCTGTATGGCTCTGTATTTATCAGTAAGTGGGAACATAGAGCCCGCAGCGTTGCACTCCCACAGACGCATATCATTATGCAGAAATGGGTAGCTTGGTGGGAGCGCGGGGCCCACCAACACATGCTATTTACTACTTATATTACACTTTTTCACAAAGCAAGGAAATTCATTGCGAAAAATGTCATTAATGCATCAGTTAGGGTTAAACCAACAAAGTGTGGAAATTAGACATTAGGGTAGCGCCCCCAACCTCCCTACTACCCCAGCCCCCATCCTTCACAGACCAACAGATGCAGGGGTGTGCCATGGGGTTGTGAAGCATAACTCTCACCCCATTCTCCTTTACTGTAGCATGTCAACCTGTTTACATGTGGAATGGGGTGAGATTTGGGCCTCATGACCCCATGGCACACCCCAGCATCTGTCAGTCTGTGTAGGATGGGTGGTGGGGTTACAGGCACTACCCTAACATCTTATTTCCCCACTTTTGTCAGTTTAACCCCAACTGATGCATTAACAAAATTTTTGGCCATGAATATGTGTGTGTGTATATGTATGTATATATATATATATATATATATATATATATTCATTCATTTATGGCACAAAACTCCATTAATGCATCAGTTAGGGTTCGTAGCACAGTGAAAAAAGCATAGAAATGTGCTGTTATGGTTACCACCCCTACTAACCTACCCCCACCCTCCACACACCAACTGGCACCAGGGTGTGAGTTGGGCTCATTGGCCTAACTCTCACCCCATTTCATGTGTAAACAAGCTGAGGTGGTGCAGTATAGGAGAATGGGGTGAGAGTTAGGCACGATGACCCCAACGCATAACCTGATGCCTGTTGGTGTGTGGAGGTTGGGGCGGTGGGTGTGTGGTGGTAGGGGAGGAAACCATAGCATGCTTTTTTCACTGTGCTATAACCCTAACTGATGCATTAACTTAGTCATTTTGCAATGAATTTCCCTTCTTTTTGAGAAAATGTAATGTAACTGGTTAATTGTAAGTGTTATTGGTAGCACAGGCCCTCCGGGCCCTGAGCTCCCACTTGCATATAACTATGGAGCCATACAGCAGCCCTACAGGGAAAGGAACCCCTGTAACATTAATTTGCTAATATCTCATCAACTGTAGCAGCTAGGAAGAAATTTCCAGCATTGCAGTAATCATGTGAGCGAGTACTTCATGCAAAATGAATCAAGCAAATCTGTATCTCACATCGCTTACATGATGTGGGCACCAAAATACATTGAAAAGACACCCTTGGAACGCTTTCGACATTACTGTGCCAATATATCCGTAACTGTAGCAAGTAGTAAAACAATTTCACTGCTGGTGTAATCTATGATTCCCAAGCCTGTTTCTGCAGATTAGATCACCCAATGGTGATCTAAGCTGCAAGTGGCAAAAACTCCATATCTTGCTTCATTTTTGAGATACGGCTTCCAAAATGTGTCACAGATGCCGCAATGTTATTCTATGGGAAATTTCTAAACTTTGGAACACTGCAACTTTGGGCCAGTTGAATGTTTTCACACTAAACCACCACAAGGCACATCTGTGAGAGCGGGGCTTGCCACCCTGCAAATTTCAGCTCACATGCCCAAACTGTTTTGTTGCAGGGGTATATGCAAAATTTGCAGTTTTTTGGCAAAGTTCTTTTGCAAATTGCGAAAGTTTCACAAAAAACAGCATGCAGCTTTCACATTTGTGAAAGTGTTGTTGCCGATTTTCCCACAATTTGTGAAAGTAATGTGGAGCCAATTTTAAAAACAGCATTTCTAGGGGAGTTTACCCCCCCAAAAAAAGTTAGGGCTGGCATCCTCAGGACCTGACTAGGTAAACCCAACAGTCAGAGTTTTCCTAGAGGGTCCCAAATTTAAATGGCAGGTATTTATCTCTCTCACTATCTGAAAACAAGATGGCAGCAGCTTGAAAGCAAAAGGTCATTTGTGAAATGAAAATTGTACCTGCAACACCTTCATGAGACACATATTTTTTCCCCATTGACAATAATAGAAAATTCGTTTTTGAATACCTTTTGAACGGTTTAATATTTTTACACCAAAGTTTCTAAAGGCTCATCAGTGACCCAGACTGCATCTTCTCTGAAGATTTTACACCAAATAGACAAATTGTGCAGGCTGTGGGAGCAAGCAAAGAAACATGCAAAAAGTGCAGTTTTTTTTTTTTCTTTTTTTGGTGTTCCTGTGGCTTTGCAACCATATATCTGACCATAATGCAACTTGCCAGATCCAGAGATCTCTGGTACCAGACCAAGCATGCAAAATTTCAGGCAAATCTGTTATATGGAGGCAAAGTTATTAAGGTACAAAAATGTGAGGTTTAACATTAAAGTGCTTACTCATCCTTAACTATAGTGCTGCTACCATGGCACTATAATATAAATATATTCCATTTGTAAGTAAGCTGAGGCATTGTAGTATAGGAGAATGGGGTGAGAGTTAGGCGCAATGACCCCAACAAATACCCCAATGCCTGTTGTTGTGTGGAAGGTGGTAGGGGGTAGTGAGTGTTAGGGTTGGTAACCCTAACATTGAATTTCCACACTTTTGTTGCTGTGGAATCAGCCCTAACTGATGCATTAATGAAGTTTTTTGCAAAGATATATATATATATATATATATACACACACACACACACAGTTAAAGCCACTTAGTGTGGGCGCATTTGTCAGTTTCCAATCTGCCCGCAATACAGATTGGACGGGATAACCAAATTTAGCGATAGAATGTTACTTTGCAGCAAAACACTTTATTTCAAACAAAATGTTTAAGTGAGTTAAACAAAAATAGCTTTATGAACTTTAAGTACTGTAATGTAATACTACTGAAATGCTACTTTTAAAAGCAACTAATCCCAAATTGGAAAAACATATGAAATAAAATCACATCACAATTCTGTACTGTCTCCTACTGTGACACAGCTCTTTTGGTGAAGAATTCCGTGATCTGTTTTTGAACCCTATTGGCTTCACAGCTTCTCCATTGTGGATAAATTATCCCAGTTTGACTAGACACTTGTATTTTGCTCCATAGATCTCCTCAAAGTGAGCAGTGCAGCACTGACATTGGAGTGGGTAACTATTTTCCTCCATGTCTCCCTCATCCTCTGGTTTCCTTTTTGTACTAGTATAGATGCTGCAGGCAATTAGTGTCAATTAGAGGTGAGGTAGAGGTAAACTGTTGGCTATTAAACATCTGCAGGTCAATAACGAGCTGCTAAATAATAGTGTCAATCAGAGGAGAGGCAGAGATAATCTGTCAGCTATTAAACATCTGCGGTTTAATAATAAGCTGCTAAACATGTACATGTTGCAGACCTAGACAAAAAAAACAGATGAACTACAAGGCGGCCAATGTTTGCTATAACACAAACTTATATTACAAGTGTCAATGGGAATGGTAAATGGATTTAGAAAATTGCCCACTAAAACTGACCGCCCGCTTTAACCGCAGGCAAAATAAGTGGCTTTAACTGTATATCTATATCTATATATTTATATATATATATATCTTATAGTGGCATGGCAGTGCCACTATAGTTAGGGGTGTGCAGTCACTTTAATGTTAAACCTCAAATTTTGCACATTGATAACTTTGCAACTGTTCAACAGATTTGCACAAAATTTTTCATGTGCTGTATCGTGGGGTGGATTTCTTGACATGCCATGTTTTGTTTTTGTCAGATTGACAGTTTTCGAGCTGCCCATAGTGAAAAAAAAGTATGAAATTCACCTTTTCTTGACATTGCACTGTGGCCAAATGGTTTGAAATTTTGGTCAGAAAGTTTTAGGGTAGAAAGGGCGTGCCCCAAAAAACAGGTCTGTGTTGGTTTGGTGAAAAACATATTAATCTGTTCCAAAATTATTTAATTTAAAAATGTTGAGTTCTGAGCATGCTCAGTTCAGTCTTTTGGATAGAGGAATGGAATTAAAAAAAGTATTTGGCCTGAGGAAAAAGCATTCTTTTTTATCAGACCTAATTCCTTTTTGGTCAGAAAAAAAATCCTTTTTCGTGAGCCACAATCCTGTTTTTAAATATTTGCTAACAGCAAACACTTTTATCTTTTCCCAGGAATGTCTTTTACAGATACTGAAGTATGTGTCTTGCTCATTGGAACTAGATTAGCTGCTTTCTGTGTATGTTTTACTTGTATGCAGCCTCCAAAGTTTTTTTTTATTAATTTTAAATCCTTTTTTGTCACTCGCTAAATTCTTTTTTCATGAGTCCTTTTTTATCATAGCAAAAAATGGAATTTGTCTGGTGTAAAAGGATTAGAGACTTAGATATTTTTTTCAATCCTTTTTTGACAGACAAATTCCTTTTTTTGCCAGGACAAAAAAGGACAACGAAAACGGAATTTTTCTTGTGAAGAAGGACTGAAAAAAAGCCTAAGTCCTTAATCCTTTTTTGACAGTCAAATTCCCTTTTCGCCATGACAAAAAAGGATGGTGAGAAAGGAAATGTTGTGGTAGAAAGTAATTATTTTAGAAATGAAAGCCACAATCCTTTTTTGCCATATGGAATCCTTTTCCACCACCT
This sequence comes from Neoceratodus forsteri, assembly GCA_016271365.2. Lineage (NCBI taxonomy): Eukaryota > Metazoa > Chordata > Ceratodontiformes > Ceratodontidae > Neoceratodus > Neoceratodus forsteri. Next base: position 627,531,686 of record CM057452.1, on the reverse strand, counting down.
TAGCAAAGATTGGCAGAAAAGGATTTGTCTTGGCAAAATATGATTCTTTTTCTGCTATTTTATGGATTCTCTTTGGAATCCTTTGTAAACGTCCTTGGTGTCTAGTGTCATCCCCCACACTGAATACCCATGTGTTTCTTTTTATATCTTATGGTTTTTTTATTTGTTTATTGATTTATTTATTTATTTTTGCTTTGTGGCACTCTGCCCCATTCTCCCTGTTGTCAAGTGGTACTGTCCCCACACCCTCCAATGCCACTTTTTACTTATCATTGGTGGTTAGTGGCATCCCCCCAACCTCCCATCTCTGTTTTATGCTGGAAATAAGAAAAACATCCCTCGATGAAAAGACTGGATAGACCATGGGGTCCTTTTCTGCTGGCAGATTTCTATGATTCTATGATTCTATAACATCTTTGATTTTTTTTTAACCTGGAGAAAAACAACTGTTGATCACACTCATACACCCCACCCAACCTCCCACTATGCACCCACCTCCCCACACCCCTTTTGACACCCCCACACACCCTCACTCACCTAAAGAGGTCCCAGGTTCAAGATCTGCTTTCCTAATCAAAGATATGTCTTGCTGCTGGAAGTGGTGACTGCAATATCAGCAACTAAGGTAAATGCCATTCACTGTATTCCAAAAGGGGGTTTAAACTTTTATGTATAACTCAATATTTTTTTTTTGAGATTTTGATCTTAAATTTTCAGCATGGCCTTCTGGGGACCCCACCTCATGAACAATATCATTGTCATTTTGCAACTTCTGACCAAAAGGTGATTTTGTGGTCTCTTGATAAATTCACCTTTCAGGCAGTATTTGTATAATGACAGTCATATTGTTTATGAGGTGGAGTCTTCAAAAGGCCATGTTGATGATTTGTGGTAAAATTTCAAAAAATGTTCAAGTTATGAACATTCGTTGCAATTTTGCTATGCTTGCTGCTGACTTTGTAAGTTTAAGATATTTTGACACCAAATTTTTAACATACAATGTGTTATTACCCCATGGAATTTATGTCACAGGTGTCATTTTTCAGATCATGGCCAAAATGTGTTTTCAAACCTGTGGCATGGAATGAATGGTGTTACTGTCATGGAGAATTACATTTTGGTGGGGATTTGAAAACTCACTGTGTACATTACATATGGTGGGGTAATAACATGGCTAAAAATGCAAGTACAGGGCCTGGAGGGCCCTGCTTTTCCACAGGCATGTACATATACACATTTACTGAAGGACTGAAGTGCAGGGCCACAGCTAAATAAGGATACAATTATGCTGTCTCAAAAAGAAAGGAAATGAATTTCAAAAAAACATTGTTAATGCATCAGTTAGGGTTAAACTGACAAAAGTAGGGAAATGTGGTGTTAGGGTTTCCAAACTTAATACTGCATTCACCACCCTGCACAGACCAACAGACCATGGGGGGGGGTATCTTGGGGCCAGCAATCCTAATGCTCACCCCATTCTCCTATGCTATACCCATGTCACCTTATTTGTAATGGAATGGGGTGAATATTAGGGTCGATGGTCCCAAGACAACCCGCCCCTGCCTATTGGTCTGTGCAGTGTGGGGGATGGAGTGTTAGAATTGGAAACCCTAACACCACTTTTCCCTACTTTTGTCAGTTTAACCCTAACTGATGCATTAACAAAGTTTTTTGCAAGATATATATATATAGAGAGAGATAGAGAGAGAGAGAGAGAGAGAGAGAGAGAGAGAGAGAGATTGGGAACACATAATGGGTTGCTGTGGAATAACACATCTCCACTAGTGAGTGGTAAAATCCATAACTCATGAGTGGAGAAACCATGAGTTAGTTATAAAGGTCTTAGCACCTTGTGTGGAGATAAATGTGTTACTGTACTGCAACCCATTATGTATTTGATATATACCACACCATTTGTAATGTTTTTACTGGTGTTTTACCTTGTTTTAGCTTAAAACTTTCTTTCCATTGTAAATTCACTATCTGTCCCATTGTTTTCTGTGTTTTATTTCCAGATTCGAAGTGGACATAATATGTTCTACATTAAATAAAGTGTATTCTAATTGAAATAAATGGTGTTCTAAATGAAAAAAAATATTTACTCCAAAATAACATCATTTATTTACCCAATGTGTTTACTACTGGTCTGGTGTATATATGTGTATAAACTGCAAAAAAATATGTTAATGCAGACATTAGGGTTGAAGAATGTAAAGCGCACAAAGTAGGGAAATGAAAAAAATTTGGATTTTGAGTAACTGAAATATTGGAGAATCAGTGTGGTGGGGTCTTCCTTGGAATTGTCAACCCTAATGTCCACCACCTCTCTGAGCAAACAAGGTTAGAAATGACCCCTTGTCTTCATGGAGGGCCACAGTGTCCTGCATGGAGAAAGCTGTGATAGATTCTATCAGGATCATGTTGTGTGCCATATGTCTCCACCTTTGAAGAGTATATCACTATGAAACACTGGCTTGCAGCTGTACCTTGTGTTTCTGACAGGAGACTATGTACTGGGAGAGGGAGTGGGCATTAGTGTTGACTTCCCCAAGAAAGACCCCACCAAACTGATTCACCAATATTTCAGAGACCCCAAATCATATTTTTTTTTCATTTCCCTACTTTGCGTGCTTTACATTCTTCAACTCTAATGTCTGCATTAACATATTTTTTTGATACATATGTGTGTATGTAGGGGTGAGCAAAAAACACATTGAATAAAAACATATATTCTCACTGCAGTGGAATAACCAATGTGATGACATGACCACAGTGAAAAAAAAATGAATTTAGTTTCACTGTGGTGATGTCACCTGCATTTATTTTCACTGTGGTGATGTCATCAAACCAAAAAAAAAAAACAGCAGAAAACCAACTCTTATTGTACAAATCAGATCCACGAAGTGCACTCGCGTGATATGGAAAATATTTTCACTCCTGCACAGTGACCTCTGGATAGTTACGAGTGGCTTTGCCATGCTTGAATATTTGGAGGTTAAGCTAAAGGAGTGAAAATATTTTCCATATCACACTCATGCCCATCATGTATCTCATAGGTAGACAGATAGATAGATATAGATATTCTATTTCTGCTTATTTCTGTGTCCTGGCACTTTGTCAGGTGCTGTCAGTCTTTAAAAAATATTGGCTTGGAGGACTGTGGCAGACAGGAAGACATTGGGATTGTCTAGGCAGGCAATGGGTGGTTAAGGGTGCCACTTACCCTATTTGTAGCCTGCAAAACCCTACTACTATGTATTCCAGGTGTCTGACTGAAGTGTGGAAGCCAAACCAAAGAAATGGGTCTGAGTCACAGCTGAACTGAAGTTGCCAATTTCCATATTTGCTTGCTCATGTAGTGAAGTTTAAATAAAAGTTGTAATTGACAGCAGAAAAATAAGTGAACTTGTGCAATAAATATAAAGTGCAACAGACAAAAATATATGGTATTTTTTTTTTATAAATGTTTGAATAAATCAAAGAGAGTAAGCTTGTGTTGCAATTTGAAATTAACAGGTATGCTTAGTTACAAGGGCATTGCCTGGGGTAATAAACATATGAAAAGGGCAAAAGTGCATTACCTGGGTTGGGTAACTGATAGGCAGAGGGCAGTTGTTCCAGAGGTGAAAGCAGAAAGCAGCCTAAAGGAGTTCTGTGGTGGTGAGTAAAGAGTGCAGGCATGTGCGCAGCAAGGGTTAGGAGTATGGAAGAGAAGTTGCAAGAAGGAAGATGAGATAGTTGGGAAGATTAACTTTCCAAAATTTGAATCTGATGCTCAACAGGGGTACTGCATAGGGCTTTATTAGCAGCACACAGAAAGAGATAATTCAGTTCTGCTTATATAACTGGATGAGATGTATGCTTGTGTGACTTAGATACATTATGGCTGTTTGCCTGTCTATCCATGGGATATACCATCCTGTAGGGGTACAACACCAGGAACCCAAGAGGAGGACCCCCCATAGGTGTTGCAGGAATAATTCCCTTGTCTAAAGGCAGCTTAGGAAGAAGCTCATGTGAAAGAGAGACAAGCCAATGGAGTAGGAGGGGTGGATGGTTGCACAACAAAGAAATGAATCCTGAAGCAGTCCAGGAGCAGTGGCCTTTTAAGGCCTGATGGGGGAGTGACATTGTTGCTCCACCCATTGAACCAAAGGCATTGTCTTACCAATCATTTGTGCTTACGCAACTGGATGAGATGTATACTTGTGTGACTTAGATACACGTGGTTGTTCACCTCTCTATCCACGGGATATACCACCCTGTATGGGTACGATGCAAGGAACCCTAGAGGACAGTTCCCCCCACCATAGGTGCCAAGGGAATAATTCCCTTGGCTAAAGGTAGCTTAGGAAGAAGCCCAAAAAGAATGCACAAAAGGGTGTCGAGCATTGAAGAGGTGAGAAATCAGAATATATCAAGACTGGAAAGTAAGGTGATAGATGTAGATGGAAAGGACAGGAGAAGAACGAGATACAGTATGATGAGGACAATTAACAAAAAGAAAGCTGACAAAATGCAGGAGGGTGGATTTCCTAAGGAGAGAGGGAACAGCCGGGGCCAACATCTGACTCCATCCAACAGTGGAACCTAACTATGGAACCTATGAAAGCATTAACCCTGTCTAATATTATGACCATCAGCATGGAGGAGAGGGAAAAAACCCTTTGAGGAGGAAACCTCTGGGGATCCAAGTCCTAGGTAACCTTTCCTCCAGGCCGAAGGACATTTTGATTAGTGATGTCTCAGCTACTGCAACTAGAACCGATACTGGGGAAGAGGAAAAGATTCCAATTGAGATTAAGACCTCACTCTGTCCTTATAATGGGAATGCCATGGAGGGTTGTGAGTGATGGCTCTGTAACTAGACACCTAAAAGCAAAGAAGAGAAAAGACCGCTGAGGCACTCAGCCAGTCTTCCTGATCCTACAAAATAGACCAGATGAACCAGAGGTGGTCAGATGGAGAATGGCATTGAGAGTGCCTCTGAACCTGCTTGGGCAGCCAAAAGGGGCCCTGATGATGAGAGTCCCACCCCTCGCAGTCTGAAGTTGGAAATTCTACATCCAGAGGTGTCGCCAAAGTGAGGGATGACTGAAGGTCCTCCTGGAGTGAAGACATTTTCACTATGGGCCAGGGAGAAGGACCCCACTCTAAGCTTTGCTTGATCTAGGTGCAGATATTGTGGAATGTATGATGATGAAGAGAAGCCGTGAAGGCTGGAAAGGTTAAGGTGAATTATGAAATGGACGATGTACGATGATGGAGAGAAGCTTTGAAGGCCTGAACAGTTTAAGGTGAGGAATGAAATGAACGATGTACAAATACAAAATGATGCCTAGTAGACTGGTACAATCAGGTAAAATATGAACTGCATGATGTACGATGATGAAGGCCACTGTTTTTCGGTTCTTACCATTAAATCTGGTAAAATTCTGGAATTAGGGCTACCTGAAGACCGGTAAAAACAAAGATTTCATGGAATCTGGCATTTTATATCAGATCATTAAATCTACAAAACTTGTGTGTTTCTTTTAATTCCTTCTTGTACTACTTTCAGTGTTCTTTATTTAATGCTCTGTATATTAAGCCTTCTTTAATTCTGATTATTTATGCACATACTAAAAGATTGATAGCAGAATCCAAGTAAAATCCTGAAATTAGAGTAATAGTCAATGGTGCAATTCTGGAATCTGAAGTCTTGAAAATGGAATTTCATTGTTTTAATCACTGTAAATCAGTGGCCTTGACGATAATGGAGTGAAGCAGTGGAGGCTGGTACGGTTAAGGTGAGGTATGAAATGAACAATGTACAATGATGGAGAGAAGCCTTGAAGTCCTGAATGCTTGAAGACTGGCAGGGACCAAAGAATGGGGGATGAAGAAGTGAGGAGTTTATGCAATAGGTGAGTAGTGAAGGAGTAGTGGTAGGGCAGGAACCCCCAAAAGGAAAACACAGACAGCAAACAAGCCAAGGCTAGCATACCAGGGAGAGGGGGAAAGCCAGGAGGGCAAGAAAGGCATGCCACAGAATGCAGGCAGTGCAGGGCACAGACCCAGCCAGGGCCAGATGAGAAAAGACTGAAGAGATCAAAAGGAAAGGAAGGTTAAGCCACACAAGCAAATGGGAATGAACGAGCACCAATGGAAAGAATGGCAAAAGATCTCCAAGGCATGCACCCTGCAGGGTCCTGACTGACCATACCCCTCAACCACATGCAGGAAATCATAGCACTGGCCTGAAAAATCATAGCAAAGAGCCAAAATGAGAAACACTTTGTATGATAAACAAGAAATAGGACCCAGATAGTGAGCCCCATGTAGTGAAAGAAAAGGAATGCATCGAGCAACTGAAGTCAAAGATGTTACAGAGTGGAAACGGGTGTAGCACGATGAGGAACATCAGGAAACCAATGCAAAGCAAGGGTAAATGTGAGCACAAAAATCATAGCATAATGCGAAGGTCACAGCAGTGGAGAGATATGCAACACACTATCCCAGGCTGACACACATGAAACTGGTTGGTGAATCCCCAGAGGGAATGAGAGCAGCGTAGAATGATAGGAACCCATAACAAAATCAAGTGAGAGCAGGCACGGGAAGTCAAGAAAGGGCAGAAGGAACACAGGTCTGTGATCTGCCCCAAGCTGTGATGAGCAGAAACTGAAAGGAGGGATGTGAGTATAGGGAGGCAACCACTCAGAGGACAGGGACAGACTGAAAGGCATGAGCTAGCAGCAGTGAGTGAGCCCAGATGAAAACGGAGGTCCGGCAGGGAGCCTGAAAGACAGAGAGTGCCATCCAACTGTGAGGTACAAGGAAAAACAGTGGGGTGGCAAAGCAAAGGAAGCAGAAATGATATGCAAGTCACCTGCCCAGCTGGAGCTGTGCAATAGGCAGAGGACAGCAGCAGGCCAAACAGCCAGCAGTGGAGGTGGGTTGCCAGAGCAGCAGAAAGCAGGAAAGGAAAGGGCACAATGTTGGAGAAAGACAGCACCTAGGTCAGCAGGAAACTGAGAGGCAGTGTCAGAGCAAGAGAGCTGCAAGCAGCATGCTGAGGAGTGAGGGACCCTGCAACAGGAGAAAGAGTTCCAACCCAAATGAGTTGAATGAAACTAGGTGGACTAGCGAGGAGTGGAGACAAAGCAGGGTTGGGAGGTGGGTTGAAAGACACAAATGCGGGGGGGAGCATGCAACAGAGGAGAACGAGAGGACAGAAGGAAACAAGGGAAAAAACAGAAAGACACGGGACAAGAGAGGAAGCCAGGCAAAATGAGGAGAGAGAGAGGGAAGGATGAAAATGAAACGAGAAGAGCATGGGGAACCAACCTCACCAGCAGCCATAGGAGATGAAGGCAGAGAAGTGCAAATGGAGAGGGATCGAGGTACTGTCGGAGAGAGGAGCACAAATGGAGAAATGGGGTGGGCAGCACTGAGGGCCAAGCCTCCAGCTGCAACAAAGGAACAAATCCAGGAGCAGTCCAGGAGGAGTGGCCTTTTAAGTCCGGATGGGGGGGTGATGTTGTTGGTCCGCCCATTGAACCACAGGCATAGCCTTCCCATTAGCCTTGGAGGACTACATAATGAATCTTCCAAAAGTAAAGTTAAAGTACCTAGAGGAAACAAAGCATCCAGATATTATCCCAAGTGGTTGGATGGGATATTCTATAGGGGCAGCACAACTGTACCATGGAGGAGTCTAAAAGAAATCCTCTCATATCTGTTGACATCATTTGCTCCAGGGGAGGTTATGCATGTGTGCAGAGCCCTATACATGACTGTCACTGTTGCCCAGGGAGTCCCCACATAGATTATATGCCTGGGGAGTCAGTGACTGAGGGCAGTGCATTACAGCATTGATCTTTTACAGGTTTCTAATGTAACATCTTGTTTCTGAAACTGTTTGCAATAAGGCATGATATCTGGAAGACTCAGAAGAATGGTAAAATGACTCCCAGGACGGAGCTGATTGTAATAACCCCAAGTAACTGCCTTCCAAGGATGTGCTGAGAGCAAGTTTGCCTGATATTTAAAGCATGTTAGTGGACCTGTGATTGCACTAGAACTTTATAACTCTGGCTACACCCCCAAGATTGTAGGGCTCATTGTAACAGTCGTGGTTGGTTTTCTGAGAGATGATGAACAAATCCTTGCTGCCTACTCTGTTTCTTAATTGGAAGCACAAGATAAATGCAACATGTATCCTTTATGACTGCCTTAATTTGAAGCCCCCCTGCTGCTGCTGAATTCTTCCTCATTTTGTGCTACACCATCGCAGACTATCACTGAAAACTGTATTGGTTTGGTGACCGAGGTACATAAAATAAGTTTCCTATTTAGTCAGTTTGACTTCTTCAATTGATGTTGTTATATGTGTACACATATGGGTGCACTATGGCCAAAAACAACTTTGGCAGAAGAACCAGAAACTGATAATATTTACTTTGGGAAGGAGAAGTCAAAGATTTGTGGCACTTCAGAAGCCCATTGAACCTTCAGACAACAGAAGGTCATTTAAACATATCTATCCCATCCCAAGTGGCCAGATAGGGCTAGCTATGGCTGCAATGCTAAGGCTAATCTGTTGAGTTCTGGTGTTAGAGAGCTGCTACATATTATAGTAATAATAATAATAATAATTATTATTATACAGTTATGATATAAAAGTAGTGTAGAGCACAATTTTTGGCAATTCATGGTTTCTTTAAATTGAACTCTAGCACCTAACCTAATGCCATACTTCATCTTTGTTCACTGACATGCCAAGAAAATACTCAAGGTATTAATTGCAGTGGACAAAATGTCATGATACTGAAAGTGCCCCCTGTATAAAACACCTAAGAAGTAGGAGGACATCTAATGTGTCCAGTAACATAATGACTCCAGAAGCTGTCATGTTCAGTATATAACTGTATCTATAGATCAAGGAACTGAAGTGGCCTTGGGCATTAAATGCAAGACAAGATGGTCAATGCATGGTTTTGGCCAATCCTGGAACATTTGAAAACTATGTGCAGTATAAATTATACATCAACTAGTGGTTAAAGCACTGGCTTGGGAACTGGGTAATCACATTTTCCATTCCCACTACAGTGGAATACTCAGTATGTAATGTTGTACACGTCCTTTAATCTCTTAGTGTTCTAGTCCACTCAGCTGCAGAAATTGGTAGAAGCAGAGCTCCACTGGAAATGAGATGTTGCATCTCAGCTGAGCCATCCTGGGTAAATAAATTATTAAAACAAAAATACCAGGCCAATGATGACATTACTTGAAGTTCTTGGCAAATATGCTTATTTTTGATCCTTACAGTGATGCTGTCTGCACATTGTTCTCAAGGACTCCAACAATATGGCCATCAGAAGCTCAGTTCTTCTCAGATTCTGACCTGTACTGTGGCAGTATGTACAGAATCTGAATTGTACTACAAGAGAGGAACACATACTCAAAGACCTGAGTTACAGATGTTGGCCATGTTTGAGCACTAATGACCTAACAACTGGTCATTTCCTGGAGATTAATGACTGGCTGATGGGGAGGGTGGCCCGAAATGTAGCAAGGGCCAATCACCACCAGCCAGTCATTAATCCCCAGGAAATGACAGGCTGTGAGGTCATTATTTCTATTGTAACTCTCATCACATAAGAGAGGGAATGTTTATTTTTTTAAAATAGAACTTAAAAATGCACATGACAGTCTGCGCTCTACTGGACATTCTGAGGGATTAATGCCCAGTACAGAAGCCAATCAGAGCGGGTGCTTGCCTCATGAAAAATTAATGAATCGTAAGATGCATTTCAGACTGGATCTATAATGGCAGAAAACCTTACTCCTCTACTATCCCATCCAGGACAATGAATTATGGAATTTCAGGAAGGTACTGCTCCATTACAACTGGATCAGTCTGGTCACTCCAGTTGAGGGACCAGGAGTGACCAGACTTTATCAGTCTGGTCACTCAACTGGAGCACTGTGATTAAGTATCAATCAAATGTGTTGCCTTTTTTGAAAAATAACATCTCTGTGGCTTATAACATAACCCTGATTTGACCTTTAAGTTGAAGAAAATAGTATTCAAAGCAAAGAACATGAAGAATATAAACTGCAACCCATCTAAACTAAAATTATCATAATGACTTCATATCTTACTCCACTCCTCAAAGATGTATACCATTCTATAGAAACATAGAATCTGTGGGCAGAAAAGGACCTCTTGCCCCACCTAGTCTGCCCTAAAGTCCCTACATACTCTGCTACCGTAGACCCTAATTAATTTCCTTCCTTACCCCCACCCTTCAGCCCTGTTACTAAGGTCCCCTTTGCATGTCCCATGCATGTTTGAAACCCGTTACCTTTTCAGTACCCACCACCTCTGCTGGGAGGCTGTTCCTGGCATCCACCACCCTTTCCATGAAAAATATTTCCTCACATCTCCTCTAAGTCTCCCCTTCCAGCTTCATATCATGCCCCCTCATCCTTGAGCATCTCTTTCTGTGCAATATGCCATGCGCCTGTGCCTAACTGATACCCTTGAGGTATTTGAATGTTTCTATTATGTCTCTACTTTCTCTCCTTTCCTACAGTGAGTACATATTTAATTCCCTGAATCTTTCTTCATAGGGCTTCTGATGCAGGCCATGCACCATTTCGGTTGCCTTTCTCTGTAATGCCTCCTCCCAGTCTATGTCCTTCCTGAGATGGGGCCTCCAGAACTGGACACAGTACTCCAGGTGTGGACTCACCATTGATCTATATAGGGGTAACACTACTTCCCTTTTTCTGCTGTGATACCCCTGCCTATACACCCCAGCATCCTACTAGCCTTTCCTACCGCCTTATCACACTGCTTTGCTACCTTCAGTTCTTCAGATAAGATGACCCCCAAGTCTCTTTCCTATTTTGTTGTTGGTAACACCTCCCTGCCTAAGTGATATGTTGCCCTTGGGTTTCTATTCCTCATGCATAATTTTACATTTTTTGGTATTGAAGCCCAGTTGCTAAACCCTTGCCCAGTCTTTCAGATTTTTAGATCTTCCTTCATTTTCTCCCACCCCCGCCTCCCAGTGTGTCAACTCTGTTGCAGATTTTAGTGTTATCTGCAAACGGGCACACCTTTCCTTCCAGTCCCTCTGCAATGTCACTAAAAAAGATACTGAAGAGGACTGGTCCCAGAACTGACCCCTGTGACACCCCACTGGTTACCTTACCTTCATCTGAGTGAACTCCATTTATAACCACCCTCTGAGTTCTGTTGCTTAGCTAACTTTGTACCCATTTTACTATTTTTGGACCCACTCCCATGTTGCATAGCTTGTTTACCTGTCTTCAGTGTGGAACGTTGTTGAAGACCTTACTGAAATCCAGGTAGGTCACATCCACTGCTCCTCCCTGATCCACCTCCCTGGTAACCCAGTCAAACACTCTATCAGGTTTGTTTGGCAAGATCTATCCCCTGTGAACCCATGCTGTCTCAGATCCTGCAATCCACTGGTGTTAAGGTATTCCCCAGTCCTTTCTTTAAATAGAGTTTCCATAACCTTGCCACCACTGAAGTCAGGCTTATAGGTCGGCAGTTTCCTGCCTCCTCCCTATTCCCACTTTGTGTAGTGGGATCACATCTGCCCTCCTCCAGTCCCCCAGAACTTCCACCATATTCAGTGATAGACTGAACAGGGCCATCAGAGATGCAAACAATTCATCCTTTAGTTCCTTCAATATCCTAGGGTGAACCCTATCCAACCCCATAACCTTGTCTACTTTTAATTTTGCTAGTTACCTGAGGAGACTATCTCCTCCATAAAAGTGCTGGGGCCCACCTCCCTTTCCTTAATGCCCTTTTCCACTATCTGTGGCCCACCACCTACCCCTTCCTTTGAGAATACTGAACAAAAGTACTTATGCAGTATGTCAGCTTTCTTCCAGTCCTCTTCCACACTTCCCTCCTTCCCCTTTTAGTTTTACTATCTCTGCCTTGGGTTCTCCTTTTCGCATAAGTACCTGAAGAAAGTTTTATCCACCTTTTTTGCTGATTTGGCAATGTTTTCCTCTGTTTGTGCTTTAGCTCTCCTAACTGCCTTCTTTTTCTCCCTTTGTTTCTCCTGGTAACTCTCCCTATTCTCTTCCATCTGTATTTTCTTGTGCCTTTTAAATACCTGCTTCTTTTTCTTTTTCTTTACCTTCACTGCTACTTCCTTGGAGAATCAAAGCAGTCTCTTTCTTCACGTACTCTTAGTAATCTGCTTGATGCAGAGGTTTGTTGCCTTCTCAATGGCCTGCTGTATTTTTGCCCACTTTTTCTCTACCCTACCCTTATTCCCTATTCCTGCTAGGGTTTCCCTGAGGCAATCTCTCATTTTTTTTAAATTGGCCCTTCTGAAGTCCAGGACCTTCATTTTAATATGGCTCATTTCTGGCCCTGTCCATATGCTGAACCACACCATACGATGATCACTGGTCCCAAGGTGGCTTCTCACTGTGATGTCAGCAACACTATCCCTGTTTGGCAGTACCAGATCCAGGAAAACTCCACTCATGAGTGGGTTCTTTAACTAGTTGCCTGAGGAGTGCCCCCCTGCAGGGAGTCTTGGATTTCCCCTACTTCTAACTGATGCTGCAGCAGGTAGGTTCCAATCCACATCTGGTAGATTGATGTCCCCCACTAGCCATACCTCACCCTTGTTAACCATCCCTTGTATTTCATCTATCATATCCTTATCTCCTTCCTCTCCCTGTGCTGCATGTCTGTAGATCACTGCTATCCTAAAGGCGGCCCCCATCCCTGTCTCCAGGGTGACCCACAGTACCTCCGATTTACTCTTCCCCCTTGCATTTCTGTGGCCTTTATGTTCTCTCTTACATAAAAAGCCACCCCTCCTCCCTTTTGCCCTACCCTTTCCCTTCTGAATATTGCATACCCTGGTATGGCTATCTCCCAGTCTTGGTTTTCTTCCACCAGGTGTCTGTATGGTAGTACGGTAAGAGCATAAGTATAGCAGCCTGTTTAAAAAGTAATATATGTTCTGGTGAAGCCTTGTCAGTCTGACTGCATAAGGATTTGTGTGCACATGATGCATTAATGTGGGACTGAGATTTTAGAGTATGTGTGTAGTTTGAAGATGCACAAAAAACAAGCAATTGAATATTTCTTCTCTCTTAGAGTCCTATTATGGATCCCATGTACTACTTTTTCTACAAACTGTTTCTGCAGCAGGCTCACTCTTAGTGTTCTCAGTGTCTGAAACATAAGTTGGGATAAAGTAACTCTTTTCTCCCCAAAAGTACGGTATACTGAAATCCCAGGTACTTAAACTTTATCCCAAAGAGACCAATATTCTCACTAAACAAGGAAGCCTCATTGATACAGCGTATCTGTGATACTGTAAAGGTTTTCATTAGCCACATGTTGACAAAAGAAACAGTATGTCTACCATCTTGCCATGTCTGGCGCAATGGGATAAAAACAGGATGTGTGTTTTTAGGCATGTGGTTTTGGGGTATACAGTACACCCATATGATCACAAAAAGAATAAATCTGAAAAGGACTTTGCGTTTATGTCTTGGTCATGAAATTTCTCACCTGTGCAGCTTTTCTTCAGTCAATTTTTTGATACCAGGGCCCAGCCAGCATAACTGGTGACTCAAAGCTCAAGAATTATTGTTCTGCAGCATGCATGTGCTTTCTCTTGGTCTGGGACTGCTGATGGATGCTCAACTTGAAATGCTGTGTAACCATTGATTTCATACATTTGTTTAGAGCACCCACATTCACCATTTTAAAAAGGCAAAATATATTTAAAATGTGTGTGGAATATAGGGCTGAACACCCCCCCAATCATTCCAATAATTTAAATGTTATGTGGGCATGCCATAGTGTAAGCAGTTCCTGATCAGTATTTTTATTTAGATGGGCCAGAGCCTACTTCAAAGCCAATAATTAGTTAGTTATCCCTGGTGCCATGTTTAATCTCCTTATGTTCACAATCTCACCACTAGCTGAACAGAGTACTGAATCATTTGAAATATAAGATTCAATCATTATCCTAAGAGGTATCTAAGGACTGAGAGGCACAGTTCAAATGTTGGGTTCTGACATTTAAATGTTTAATGAGTTAGCTTGGGCAGATTTGAGCATGTCATAATGAAAAAAGAATCCTGCTGTCATAGTTAACACGGCTGGATCTATATTCTGAAGGATGAAAAGAATCAGTAGGGGCCTTTGTAATGTCTAAGGTAGGATTCCATTGCTATCTATAACACCTCAAGCATTATTAACAGTGAGTTACGTAGATTAGCATAGTCATTTCATTTCCATGAAGCATGGATTTATATAATATTAATCCTCAGAAATATTGCAGAACCCATTTCTGAAGGTCTTTCTTTGCCTCAGCAAGGGAGATGTATAAAAGTTTTGGTCGGTTTTGTTAAGTCCTTGATCTATCAGTGGATAACACTACTGCACAAACAGTGCACAAGCCCTTACTCAGGTTAATGTGTTGTGCCCTGTGTCTGCTGTCTTTAAAATTTAACTGAAACACCTAAAAAAAATATCAGATCTCATTCCAGTGTGCTGGAGAAGATTATGCTATTTTGAGCAGATAGCATCATTCTTTTTCTTTCCTTGTTGGCAGAACAAAGAATGTTCAGGATAATCACTCTGTGGTGGTTGAAGCTGTCTGGTTTGATGCAGACAGCAACCTCCAGGGATTCTCATGAGTATTTCATTGTATATACATATTAAATATTATGTTAATTAATTTCAGAAATCCAATTCTAGGCTCCTATTCTGATATTCCCACTAAATGTAATGTTTCATCTTTGGCAATGTTCCAAGTTGCCCATATTATATTCAAGCATAAACAGACTTTTTTCTCTCCTTACTTGAATTGTTTCCACTCACCATACTCATTTGATCATCTGGTGAAAAGGACTGTTCAGCATTGTTAACCTGTTAAACCTGACTTCTCAGATCATCTGTAAAGCCCATCTCAAACCTGGCAAAAACAGCCATCCCCTAAAGAAGGGCACTGTGAGACCAAATGCTTGTGTACTGGATATTGCAGTACTTGTTGGTCCAGTAACGGATATCAAATAACTTATACCATCTCTCCTAAAACCCCAGAAAATATCTAGTATCAATCGATGTGACTTCTTTAATAATTAATTCTCCAATAATATGGATTATGCCAAGTTGAGAGACACTTTCTTTGTAGTGCACTTGATAATTACTTCAGTTATGGTCCTAGCCAGGCTCTCAGTCTCTCACACACGTCAATTCCTAATGCTTGAACTTGGGGCACGTTTTCATTTATGGTTTCTCTTGTTTCTGCTGGAGTAGGAAAGATCTTTCTGTACTGTTCAGTTTCACAATAATCATATGCAGTATGCAACCTTTTGAGAATTAAAGCATAGAAATATCTGGCAATCTCATAATAACTCTTCTTCTAAGTTTATAGTATCATGCAATGACAAAGGGATACAGCCAATTTTGAAGGGATAGACCTGACAGGGATGGAAAGTGAGTAGTGCACACTGTAAGGAAGGGAGAAACTGGATGATATCAAGGGGAGTAAACAGTGCCAAAGAGTGACTCTAGGACAAGCTTGAGAAAAAAAGGACTGAGCAGTCACCCAGTGGGGGAGCTACCAGCTCCAGAACAGGTTTGTTTAACTTGATGCCCAGCCGACTGGGGAAATATGCAGAGCAGCCACATCAGATGCCATGTGACCTTGGGAGGCTTCATGCTACTTGGCATAGATTTGTGATTCTGAGATAGCCAACAGCAGGGTCAGAGTGACTTCCAGTCCTTCTTAAAGTACTTTTTCTTGTAGTAGCATGTCCAACATGGGATTAGGTTTGATTCCTCCCTTGACCTTGTTCTTGGCAGTGGGGATAGGGACATCTTCCATGTGAGTGTTCAAACACAAGTGGAAGACAATGACCACAACTGGTTAACATTCTTACTGGAGACAGGGAACATAATCCTGGCATCAGCCACCAGAAACTGGAACTTCAGAACAATGAATATTTCCAAGATAATGGACCTGGTATCCAAGGATCTGGAGGATCTGTATGAGTTTGGTAATACAGAACACACGTGGGGTTCACTAAAGATGGCGCTGGAAGCAACAACAGAGGTCTGCCTCCGTTCAAGCAATGAAAGAAAAAGGTCCAAGAAGTACCTGCTGGCTCATATGGGCCCTATGGCAACTGAACCTGAACACAAAAAAAAAGTTCCTTACTGCAGGAAAATGATAGATTATCTCTGGGTCAGAAAAGAGTGCACAGCAGCTCTGAGGGATTGCATGATTAAAATTAAGAAAGTCATCAGGGGGCTGGAAGCCAGGATAGCATCTGGATCTGAGAACAACACCAACGTTTTCATATAGTACATAAATGGGAGGTGGAAGGTGAAGGAGGGTATTTACTGCAGAAAACAGTGGAAGGAGAGGGGCAATCTATGAGACAGCCAGGGGTGATGGCTTTGATGATGAATGAATACTTATTATCAGTGTTTTCTTAGGGATCCTGTGGGAAGATAATACTCACTGGGAGATCTGATAGCATTGGAGATAACCACAATGCAGCAGAAATGCATCATACCTTCCCAGATAGCTGACTTTATGTCAAAGATCAAGCAGGGTAAATCTCAAGTAAAAGGCAGAATATAATCCAGAATCACTGGAGAAGAGAATGGAACAGTTTGCAGGACACTTTCTGTAATCTTTCAGGAGTCTACCCAGACAGGTGCGCTGTCAGAGGATTGGAAAGTTGCCATTGTCATTTGATCATTATGAATGGACAAATACAGAAATGTCAGTACTGGGCAAGGTCCTGGAAGCCATTATCATGGATAGAATAATGGTGCACTTGGTTAAGGCTGAGGTTCATACCCCCTCCCAAAATGGCATTATGACTGTAGGTCATGCCATGTCATCCTGATCACTTTCTACAGTTGGGTGACCAAATGGGGGTCTGCAACAGGGCGAGAATGCTGCATATCTGGACTAAAGCAAGGCCTTTGGCACCATGGAACATTAAATGTTCCTGGGTGGAGTACACCAGTGAGGCATAAAAGAGACATACTCAAGGTGGATTGCTAGCTGGCTTAGGGTTAGGAAGTAGAGAGGGTTAGTGGACAGGTACAACTCTGAGTAGAGAGGTGTCCTCAGTGAGATCTCTAGAGATTAGTGCTGGGTCACAGCTCTCTAATATTTTCAATAGTAATTGGGAAGCTTGGGTCTCCAGCAGATTACTTCGGTTCCATGGTGACACTAAGATAGCCGTGGTGGTGGGCTTCCTTGAGGAAAGGGACAAATGTTTGGAGGATTTGAACAAACTGGGGTTTTGGTCAGACTCCAGGAAACTTCATTTCAATGTAGCCAAATGCAACATGCTACAGATGCGGCTATTGTGATGGCATCAGAATTTTGGCTGCTGCTCTTTCTCTTAGACAGTTATTGTGGCAGTGTCCCATGACATAGATGACTGTAATTGGGTGCCTACAAAAATGGTGAATCAATCACAGAGCATGTCAATGGGTCTACCTATCAGGGAGGGTGAATGGATGGGGGGGTTCACACATATAGCGACAGGATGTTGCTACATGTACACACGTGTGGGGAAGGAGTGAACATGCTCAGCGAAGGGTGATAGGGGAAGGAAGGTTTGTGAGGGGTGGTGCCGAAGTGAGCTGCCGAGCTGGCCTTTGTGGCATGGTGGGTGGGTTCAGAGCTGGGGTTCTGAGGGTGCTGGGTTCAGGTCCAGGTGCAGGTACGTTTTGTTGCACCTGGCCCACCTTTTTAATTTTTAAGTTTTTGCACGCCCCCGACATGCACCCCCTGAGTTGAGAATCCTTTAGTAGGGGTGTGCAGGAGCGAAGTCCCCGCAGGGGTGGGTGAAAGTATGGCCCCCTGCATAAAATGGAAAAACCAAGTCCCCAGCACCCTTTCATCATGCATTAGGGGGTACATCGCCAAAACTGATTTTTGGTGATATACCGGTGCCCTAATTCCGATCGCCTTTCGGTGGTCGCCATTATGACATAGAACAAATTGTGACACATCTAATCATTTATAAGCATTCATTTGGAGGTTAAATGTTGTGATAAGACATACTTAACAGGGCACATGTATGTCGACTGGTGTGGAATAAATATTTTGCTAACATTAATTGTAGTTTCTACTACTCATTTAGAACTTGTATCGTTTGACTATATCTTTGTCAGACCAAATTATTTATTTATATTTAAAAGTGCTGCATACTTATTTTTTCTAGCCTTTCATCAAAATATGTTCCCTAATTGTCTTTTTGTTCATAGCTTTAATTATGTTTTCACTCTCCTTGCTATCATTTATTTTGTTTACAGTTTTTGACAAGGAAAGGAACACTAAGATGTGATAGCTTGTTTCCAGGTGTGCCCTAGGGGGCTGGTTACATGGACTTGTTTTATTGATGGGGAAATGTTGGTCATGACACTGTGAAAACTTAGCTTCTCATCGATAAGTGCCATGGGATCTTTTACTTTCACCTGCACAATGACCAAAGATGGACATAAGGGACATTGGTTTAACATGGTTTTTGCCATCTTATAACTATAACCCAGATAAAGCCTTTTATTAAACCCAGTGGCCTGTCCTCACTGATACATGCCTTTGTTACATCCAGATTTGATTACTGTAATACCCTTTACCTTGGGAAAAATGGAGGGACCCTACGTCACCTGCGATTCATGCAGAACACTGCAGCTAAGTTGTTGACAGGCCATCCAAGGTCCTGTCATATAACCCAGTCCTACTCGAACTGTTAGGCTGTTGGTGAGGTGTCAGGTCTCCTTCAGGGTTTGCTTGCTGATATACAGTACAAAGACCTACATGGACCCAAGCTACCTGAAAGACATTCTGTCTCCTCACTAGATCTCCTGGTCTCTCCACTCTTGTGAGGCAGACCTCCTATAGTATCAGTTCCCAGTGTTTGGCTACAATCTGTGGTTGAGAGGGCCTTTGTTATTGCTGGTCCAACCATGTGGAACTCACTTACCAGATCTCTGAGGAAGGCCCCTTCACTGGAGACCTTTAAAATGGATCTGATGTTCCATCTTTTCACAGCAGCTTCTAATTTATCCTAGCATTTTGTTTATAATTTCATGGGTATTTTTTTATTTTCTGCTTTTTTCATCTATATTTTTTTAGGTAATCTTACTGTGTTAATGGTTGATTTAATGATTTTTGATTATGTATATGTTGTGAGATTTTTTATAGCTCTCCTATGTATATTACACAGTGTTCAGAGCTCATGGGAATGAGCGCTTTATAAAGTAAAATAAAATAAAAAACAATCTCATCAGAAGGATGACACCTGAAGAGGGAAGTAGGCTGAAGAAGAGGGGGACTGTAAAAGAGGAAGCAGGACAGTAACAAGTCTTGGTGGGCCTATCAGGAGGCTGAGTCCATGCTGTATAAGGTGGCCAGCTATGTAGTTCAGTACCAGAGCAACGCAGGAACCATTCAGTGAGGATCAGAGTGTGAGAAGGAAATGACTCTTTTGTATTCTGACCATTTTGTTTGCTGTGTGGGGGAACACTGTGCATTGGGGGCTTTTGGTTGAGGGGATTTAAATTTTGTGATAAACAGGGGATTGGGAGGAGGAAGGGAGGTATGAAAGAGAGGGAGGGATTGTAAAGGAGGAAGAAGGATAGTTATGTGACTCAGTGGGCCTATCAGGAGGCTAAAACCACAATATATTTCCCAAGGGGGTCAAAGTGACTCTTTGCATGAATGACCCTGAATGGTGAGTGACATGAAGCAAGAGTGTGATATATGATTAGGTGGCATCTGCAGGGCATCCACAGGGAGGACCACAGGTCAGAAGCCATGCTATGGCAGGGCACTAAGGTGGAGTGAACAGTAGTGGAGAAGGTTAGGGCAGCATAGATACTGGGGAGGATGTAGCACCCAAAAATGGGGTGGGGGCACAGAAACAGTATGGAGGATGGTTAGTGAGGTGAGGACAGTAGATGGAGGATATGGGGGGAATTGGAGGTTGGTCAGATGAAACAGGTATGGAGAATCAGCAGAGAACAGACAGAACACCAGGAGGAAGGAGCTACTGGCATAACTAAAACTTCTTTACTGGGACTATATTGCTCTCCTTCCCTCCCCTCCACCCTAAACCAGTTCTACTTTTATAGGCACAGGATTTAACTGACAACAGGAACTTCCTGTTTGGGAGCAGGAATTGAGTGGTCACAGAGCCACCAAAGACTCACCATCCTAGAAGGGCAAGAATAGCTCTCCATCCACCCCTAGCTGCTGGAGGTCTGACTCTGAACAAGTAAGGAGACTACTGAGAAATATAGGAACTTCTTGTCTTAGAACAGGAAGATCAGGAGCTGAAAGGGCACAGAGACAGTAAGTAAGTGGGGGAAGAAAAAAAGGAAAAAAAAAAAGGAAATAAACAAACAAAGGAAAGAGTAAGTATTCCAAACAACAGTTAGGGGGCCAGAAAAAGACGTGATGGGAGTAGTGCAGTGCAGTGGCTGTGGAGCAGCAGTCTTCCAGAAGACGTTCTGGAGGGTGAAGTGTTGTCCCATCTGCAGGCAACTCTCTGGGCTGAGGAAGGAGGTTGCTCATCTCCAGGCTGAGTTGGCTAGGATTTGTGGGACCTCCTCTCCCACCCAAAGACCACCAGAGTCATTGCCGTTGCCTCAGAGGTTGCCAAGAAAGAAGAGTGGTCGGACTACAGTGGGCTCAGAGAGGGTGAGGGTGGTGCAACAGAGGTGCATCCCTCCAGTTGTACCTCTCCACAATTTCTATGCTATTCTGTAAAAGTGTGGTTCCTCTATGGAGGCACCCACAGTGGAGACCAAGGAGGATGCTGGGAACCTCCACAAAGTAGACCAACAGGAGGGTGGCATGGGACCCCACAGGGGAAGGAAACAACTCCTGGTGGGGGACTCCATTGTTAGGAAGGTAGAACTGGGGGAGGAAGCAGAGAGGGAGGTAAGGTGCCTGCCTGGCGCCATGGCTTGGAGGGACAGGGAGCAAATCCTCAGGATCACAGGAGCAGCTGCACAGGGGAGGGAGCTGGATGTCATTTTCCACATAGGGACAAATGACCTGGCTAAGACAGGGATCAGAGCAGTGCAAGAAGCATTTGTGGAGATGGGGAGGGGCCTTAGACAAATACCACACATAGTAACCTTCTCCAAGGTGCTGCCTCTCTATGGCACAGATGAGGCTAGGGTGCTCCACACCATGGGATTCAATCAGTGGTTGAAAAATTTGTGCAGAGCTCAGGGATTTGGCTTCATTGGGGACTCGGGGTCTACCTGGATTGATGCAGGCCTATACTGGCATGATGGTCTGCATCTGTCCAGGAGGGGAACCAGGATCCTAGGTGACAGGTTTAAATACTTCATTGGCAAGCATTTAAACTAGCCAGGGGGGGAGGCACTGGAATGGAGCAGGGAAATCCTAGCCCCCCAACAAAAATCAGGGTACTAAGTGAGGTAGACACCAACATAGAGATGTCAATAGGAAGAAGCGTGGGGTAAATGGAGAAAGTGACAAACGTAATAAGGACAGGGATGGGGCAAAAAAGGGTAAGACCATCAAGAAATGGAGGGTAATGGGTACTAACACCCTTAGTCTGGGCAACAAGCTCCCTGAACTGGTGGCCTTGGTGAAAGAGGGATGCCTGAATATTGTAGCAGTCACAGAAACATGGTACACAGAGAACCATGACTGGGATGTTAACATACCAGGGTACACAACCTACAGGAGAGACAGGGAGGGCAGAAGGGGGGGAGTAGCTCTCTATGTAAGGGAAGGGATAAAAGCAACTGAACAAAAGAGTAAACAGGGAGGAGAGGAGGCACTGTGGGTCACCTTAGAGACTGGAAATGGCACCACAATATGCACAGGAGTTGTATATGGACCCCCATGTCAGGGGGAAGGAATGGACAAGGATATGATAGAAGGCATACTTAGGATGGCAGAGAAAGTGGAGATACTGCTGATGGGGGACCTTAATATGCCAGATGTTAACTGGAGCACCTTTGCTGCAGCCACATTCAAAAAGCAGGGCCATTCTTGATGCCCTTCAGGTGGCATGTCTCAGACAGCTCGTTTTGGAACCTACTCATGAGGGAGTAATCTTAGACCTCGTACTCTCAAATGGAAACAGTGAGAGGATCTCAGATCTAGAAGTGGGTAGCCATTTGGGAACAAGTGACCATCAAACAGTGTGGTTGACGATAAATTCAGCTGCAGAGTCAAGCCATACAAAAGTGAGGGTTCCTGACTTCAGGAGGGCTGACTTTGGCAAGATGGGAGAGTGCCTTAGAAAAGCACTAACAAACAGGCTAGAAGGAGGGGTGGAGCAACAATGGGGAAATATCAAAACTGCCATCACATAGGCAACAAGCCTTTGCGTGAAGCAAATAAACAAATCAAAATGAAAGAAAAAGCCACTATGGTTCTCAAAAGAAGTGGCGGTGAAGGTTAGAGAGAAAAAGATAACATTTAGGAAGTATAAGGAAACACAGAAGGAGCAGGACAGAGAACTGTACCAGTTAAGGCAGAAGGAAGCAGGGAGGGTAGTCAGAATAGTAAAGGCACAAACTGAGGAAAAGATAGCCAACTTGGTAAAGAAGGGGGATAAAACCTTTTACAGGTATATCAGGGAGCATAGAAAGACAAAGGAAGGGATAGTGAGGCTGAATAGAATGGATTGTGGGTGGGCAGAGAGTGACAGTGAAAAAGCAGGGATACTGAATGAATGCTTCTGTTCATTATTCACAAAAGAGGAAGTGGGGGAGGTGCCTAATCCAATTAACAGAAGCACTCTGGAGAGGGGGGTCGATCCCAGTAAAACTGAAGGTGGACAAAGCATTGGGGCCAGATGGAATTCACCCCAGAATTCTAAAAGAATTAACCAGCGAACTAGTGACACCACTGACTACCCTTTATAGCAAATCATGGAAGGCTGGTGTGGTACCTGAGGACTGGAAGGAGGCTGATGTGATGCCTCTTCACAAAAGTGGGAGCAAGACAGAGGCAGGAAACTACAGACCTGTCAGTTTGACCTCTGTGGTAGGGAACGTGATGGAATCACTTCTGAAGGAAAGAATTGTTGAGTACCTAGAGGCCAGTGGGGCACAGGACCCAAGGCAGCATGGGTTCACAGCGGAAGGTCATGTCAGATGAATCTAATTGATTTCTTTGACTGGTGACTAAAGAAGCTGACCAGGGAGGGCTGTGACATGACCTACCTAGACTTTAGCAAGGCATTTGACACAGTCCCACACAAAAGATTAGTAGTCAAATTAACCAGCCTTGGAGTGGGGCCTGGGTAAAACATTGGCTGAACAACAGGACACAGAAGGTAATTGTAAATGGAGTCCACTCTGAAGAAAGAGGGGTTACTAGTGGGGTTCCTCAGGGTTCAGTACTGGGTCCAGTCCTTTTTAATGTCTTTATAAGTGACATTGCAGAGGGACTGGAAGGACAAGTATGCCTCTTTGCAGATGACACAAAGATCTGCAACAGGGTTGATACACAAGGAGGCATGGAAAGGATGAGAATGGAATTGGCAAGGTTGGAGGAACGGTCAGAAGTATGGCAGCTTGATTCAATGCAAAGAAGTGCAGGTAATGCAACCTGGGAAACAAAAACCAGGGAAGATTACACAATGGGGGGAGGTAGTAACACAACAAAATGGAAAGGGACCTGGGGTAATCATATCAGATGACCTTAAGGTTGGCAAGACTGTGAGAAGTCAGTAGGGAGGGCTGGGGGATACTGGGATGTATAGGGAGAGGCATCACCAGCAGAAAACAGGAAGTTGTTATCCCCCTGTACAGACAGTTGGTGAGACCCCATCTGGAGTACTGCATCCAGTTCTGGAGACCCCATCTCTGCAAGGACATAGATAGGATGGAGGCTGTTCAGAGGAGGGCAACTAAAGTGGTGCAGCGTCTGCAAGAGAAGCCATACAAGGAGAAGCTAAAGGAGCTTAATATGTATACCCTTGAGGAAAGGAGGGAGAGGGGGGACATGATAGAAATGTTTAAGTACCTCAGTGGAATCAACAAAGTCCAAGAGGGTAGCATCTTTCAGAAAAAGAGATGTGCAAGAACAAGGGGACACAATTTGAAGATAGAGGGGGGACGGCTCAGGGGCAATGTGAGGAAATATTTTTTCACAGAGAGGGAGGTGGACACATGGAACAGCCTTCCTGAGGAGGTTGTGGGATCTAAAACTGTGGGAGAATTCAAGAATGCATGGGGCAGACAAAAGGTAATTTTTCTGGGGGGTAGGAAGAAATAGGCTGTTGGTTAAATAGGATCTGCTCCTTATCCTCTATGTAGGGAAATGGGCAGACTAGGTGGGCCAAGCGGTCCTTATCTGCCATCAAAGTCTATGTTTCTATGTTTCCTGGGAATAATGTGGAGTGCAGGGAAGATGTCTAGTCTGTAGGTAGCTTGGGCAACTTAGGGAAGAAATAGAGAGGCTGAGATGAGAATTGGGAATGAGGAAGGGAGGTGGTTGGGCAGATGGGCAGTAGAAGAGGGATAAGGGGATGTCACAACTGGGCACCACAGTGGGGGTACCAATCTAGGAGGTTACCACAGGGTCAAGGAACACCATTGCCATGGTGACCGGGGGAATGAAGGGGAGCACTGGAAAGTGGTGAAGGGAAGATGTGGGGGGAGAGACAGAACAAGGAGGGAGGATGGTGAGCAGGAGAGAGTAGCAGAAGGCATTGCAAACAAGTGGAGTGGAGGTTCTACTTGTTCAGCAGCTTCCTTCAGCCAATTGATATACCCCTGGCTCCTGGTCAACAACTCTCTGCCAATGAGTAAAGAGAGAGGGAGGAGCCTAGAGTTGTGTGCACACAGTTTAGGACTGCAAGAGGTGGCAAGACAGAGTTGGGTAGTAGCATGAGTTGAGGCAAAGTGGTCATCAAAGAGACACAGAGTTAGTGTCGGGCAAAAGTAAAGTTAAAACTTTTTTTCCCTTAAAGCATCCAGTCCGCAGTGTAGGAGGTAGTTGTACTAGGAGGACTGAGGACATCACAGGAGCAAGCAGCAGGCACGGCACATCTGAGACTTGGAGGTGAGGTGGGTCAGTTGAGGACTAGGGGGAGCAGCCAGTAGGCCGCAGGAAGCTGGAAGCGAGACCATCACCGAGTCTAACACCAGTCAGTCTAGTCAGAGCATCAGAGGTTTTGACTTGAGGGAGGGAAGTTACGCTAGGAGGAGGCTAAGGACAGAGGGATTGGAGGAGCAGATGGACTACGGAGGAGGAGAGTGGCAGCAGACCATCAGTTACTCAGTGGTCCAGGTTGGTGACTGTGTGTGAGCTGGTCAGTGTGAGGTGCAGGCCAGTCAGGCATCAGTGTAGGAGAGGAAAGCGAGGAAGAAAACAGAGCACAACATCCAGCCACAGGCTTGGCAGGAGTGGGCCACAAGGTCAGGCCAGCAGTCATGAGGCAGGCCAGCCACCAGCCAGACCACCACACATAGCCAGTGGACAGGAGAGAGTGTACTGAGCTGAGGAAGGGACTTGGATGGATGAGTTGTCCGTCATCGGTGCGGCCTTGCTGGAAGATATGTCAGGTGTGTGTGAGAGAAAGGGCAGAGTAGTAGCAAATTTATTTTAAGGAGGAGGAAGGGAGTCATCATCGATGGTCGATGAGAAGGCCGTAACCAGCCAAGAATTGGACAAAAAAAAAACCCAGCAAGCAAGTCAAGCAAAGACCTTGTGGGGCTGGCCTGGTCAAGTCAGTCGGTGGGCACTCACTAAGTCGGCCGCGTGGCATGTGGTGGGCAGGCGGCTGCGTGTGACAGGCGGCAGCAAGCTCGCTGCATTGCAGCTGAGAAGAAGAAATAGAAGGCACTCCAAAAAAGAATTTAAAGAAAGTCAAGTGGATCGGAGGGACAACAGAGACTGGAGCCAACGAGGACAGGAGAAAGAGACAGATAGTGCTCTCAAGTGGGTCGACAACAGACTAGTAAGTGAAACCCAAAATGTTGATTTTCTTATTCAGTTTATTCTGAGAGACAGAGTTGGAGCCACTTTTCATATCATCTGACCAGATCCTTAAAGAGATTTTTTCTCATCTGCCTTTGAATTTGTACATGTTGTTTATTGCTACAGTAGCAGGCATTGATATGCAGACTGCAGGCTCAGGCTAACATCTGTTATTCATCTGCACCTGTACTTACAGTATATCTACTTTATGAGACTTTGTCTTTCTAACATTATGCCCTGAATTGTGTTACTGCTGTGATTGAGCAAGCTGTGTTTTGTACTTAGTTCCATTCTTGGAGCTGAAACATGTTCACTGAACACATTTCTTGTTTCTCTGCCAAGATGGGTTACAGTCATTTACAGTACATGTCCAATTGTCATTGTGCTGACGTGTTGTAGACTTTGAATTTGCAATCATTCCAATCCGAGTGATTAAATAACTGCAGTTTTTTGTTCAACAGAGCACTCTGTTGCATTACATGAAAGCAATTTATTTTGCTTCTTTTTCTATGCTCTTTACAGTAATCAGCTACTTCACAAACTCCAAACTCCAAGATCAGATGTTGCATTATTTATGCTGCTGGATTTTTTTCATCTTCTCAGCATTGTTTGTGTTTGTGTTTTGCCCTGTACAGTTGTACACCCTAAGATACTTGAGCTTTTTGGAACTGTTTTTTTTTGTAACCCAGAGAGACACACTAAGCTGAAATCTGGTTTCCAGGTGTAACCTGGGAGCACAGGGAAGTTCAGTGATTTGCTCAGGGTTACACTGCATGCAACTGGGGGCTGTGGGATTCAAACCCAGGTCTTCAGGTTTGCAGCTCAGAGCCTTAAACTACTGCACTATACTGTCTTCTTATTGCTTATGTGTGAGAAATACACATGGATCTTATTAAGTCACTTTAAAATTAAAACCATTGTGGGCTGAGTTTTCTTCTTTGCTGATCTGTTTGAATGCTGTCTTATAACATTTTTTCTGAAGCATTACTATATACGCTGGAGGCAGTGAGGATTTCTGTCAGGCACAGACAGAAAGCAGCAGCATTAACTAAAGAAACTACTACTGTTCATTTTTTCATAATTCGCTGATTCAGGGCATGGCTGTGTAGTTATTGCAGTATTTCACACCAGTGTCACTCACTGTAATGATGCTGCACGCTGCTGTTTATGTGACTTGCTTCAGTGATGCTGGAGTATAGTAAGATCCCACTGAAGGCCCTAAGGAAGCAGGCTGTTTATGTTGATTACATTTGAAGGTGTCCTAGTGTAGTACTACTACTGCAGTAACAAACACCAGGGTCTAAGGCTTTTTATGTGCTTGAAACTTCAGGGCGTACTGCAGTACTGCAACATCCCACACTGAGAAGATAAAGGCTGGCTGATTATGAGACTTGTTGCTTTAGGTGTGTACAGCAGCATCCTGGGTCCACACCCTAAGGATGTTGATGTGAATGTGACTTTGCAAGTGTACTACTTTTGCTGCAAACCTTTCTGTGTATTATGTACACTTGTGTAGCTTGGGTGGGTAGTGGTTTTTCCATGATAATTTAGAGGATGTTTCTGTACTAATAATGAGTAAACAAAAATGAATGTAGTGTAAAGGTTTTCCACTAATTGTACTCAAAAAGTATAACTTACTAGTACATAAATAAAATTCAGCAATGGTGGAAGTTGAAAAAATTAGTTGGATTTCCTTTCGTTAGTTGAAGTTGTAAATGTTAAACTAGTTAAAAAAATCAGTCATACTGTGTGGTAAGTCAGTCATAACTGTTTTTTCAACTGACTCCGGAGTCTAGGTGGGACAGAGGTCAAGAAAGGAAACAAGGATTGGGGATAGGCAAGTCAGAAAGAGGGGAGGACAAGATAATCATGGGAAAGGGGGATAGGGAGGAGGGAGGCAAGGTAAGGGCATCTCCAGGAGGGTTGTCCAAAGTGGGGGAAAAGGCTGGACCACTTGGGGGGAGGCTACGCAGGGGGTATGTATGAGGAAAGAGGAAGCTGGGTTAAAGGGAAGAGGTGATGCTCTAGGGGTTAGCCAAAATGGAGGGAAATATGTGAGGGACAGGCAACAGGATAGGAGCTATGACATAGGGAGTCAGGAAAGGGGGAAAGGTTGTAATAGTGGGGGACTTAATTCTGAAGGGAATATGATGGGGTAACAAGCATGCAAGGAAAAAACAGCAGGAGGGTGGAGTGCATGCCAGGCATGACAGCAGGGAAGGTGGTAGCAATTAAACCTAAGTGTGTGGGGCAGGAACAGGGGAAGCCTCACACTGTGTTTCATTTGGGCACCAATAATCTGGCAGGTTGCAAGGTTAAGGTGGTGCAGGAAAGGTTCAAGAAGCTGGGAAAGATCTGCAGTGAGGTGAGAAAAAACAGTAGCTTTCTCTGGCGTACTGCCTGTCTGGAAGGCCAGTCCTGTTAGAAAGCTGAAGATAGGAAAATTTAACACAAGTTTGAGGATATAGTGTAAGGAAAATGGGCTGGTGGGAGATTGGAGTTGGACATGGGAACACAAGGACCTGTATGCACCAGACATGCTGCATCTAAGTAAGGAGAACACAAGGGTCCTAAAAGACAGCCTGGAAAGGCACATGATGGAGAAGCTAAAGTTAAACTGAAGAGGGGGGGGCAGCAGCAGACAAGGCACTCCGCACCAGGTGTGGGGGCCTCTGGATCTCCATCCCAGTAGGAAATCAAAGGGAATGTAAAGGGCAAGGACATACTTTGTCATAATGTGGCACACTTAATAGCGTACAACATTATGACTAACCTGGTACAGCGCAGTATGCTACCGCTGTTGGTGCAATACTGCGAATACTGCTGTACACGGTATTGCACCAGTAGCGGTTTCCCAGGCAGAGGATAAGACCTCTGCTGGGAGTGGGTTCTGACGAGCAGCTGCCGTGACTCACAGGACTGAGCCACAGCCGTAAAAACCCAGGCACTGCGTCTGGGACCGGGTTTGATTCCCGGTCCCAGGAACATTTAATTTTTTTGGGACTTGTGCACTCCCCGAGTAGCCCCCCCCACCAAAGTAGAAAATATTTAGTGGTGGCGGACCAGGTGGAGCAGCTCCCCACAACGGTGGGTGTGGGGGGCAGAGCACCCCACAAAAAAAGACTTATGCCTTATGGTATAAATTGCGCTGTATTTGCAGTGCAATTTTGCCATGAGGCATAATGTCTTGCGACATTATGACCCTGTGCTGGGCAAGGAGAGAGAATAGTGGGGGGGGGGGGACACAAAAGGATCAGGAGCAATGAGGGACAGGGGTCGCATTAAAGGTGGAGTCCTTGAATGCAAGGAGTCTAACAAACAAGACAGCATACCAACATGTGCTGATGGCAGAAGGGGAGGTAAACAAAGCTGCCATCACAGAGCTATGGGCAACTCAGTACCATGACTGGGGCCTCAAGTTCCCAAGGTACCAACTGCATAGGAAGGAGAAAGAAAAGAGGAGGGGAGGTGGAGTGGCATTGTACATAAGAGATGGGATAATTTACATCAGGGAGGAGGAGAAGGAGGAGGGAACAGCATAAGCCCTATGGATAGTGCTTCAGAACACCACCGGGAGAATGACTCATGTGGGGGTGGTGTACAAATCACTGTCACAGGGCATAGAGTTGGATAGGGAGCTGGGGGAACAGATCAGGAGAGAAAGAGGTAGAGGGAACACTGTACTACTAGGTGACTTCAATCTACCTGGAATAGAATGGAGCACACTGGCTACCTCCTGTTGCAGGGAACAGGTCCTTCTGGATGCTATCCAGGAGTGTTTCCTGACACAGAGGGAGTCACACAGCCAACAAGTTAGTAAGTAAGTAAAAATGTATTTGTTTAAAGCATCCTTTCCAAGTTCAGGGTGCTTTTACAATAATTTAAACACTTCAAATACAAAACCATATAAAATCAGTAAAAATAAAACCATAAATAACACATTTATCAAGTCCCTGAAAATGCTTGTTTAAATAGGAATGTTTTTAACTGTTTCTTAAAACTTTCCATGGTCAGGCAATCTCGTATCTGAAGAGGTAGAGAATTTCTCAGGGTAGATGCCATATAGGCAAAAGATCTTCCTCCAGATGTCTTTAAATATACCCTGGTATCTCTAGCAATCCCTTGTCAGAGGACCAGAATGAGCAGGAGGGGCAATAGGGCACCAGTAGTTCTTTCAGGTAGTGAGGTCCCAAATTGTGTAGGGCCTTATAGGTCAGCAATGCGACCTTGAAGGTGATCCACCACTGTATAGGCAGCCAGTGCAGTTCACGAAGCACAGGTGTTATATGGCTACATCTAGAAGTTCCCATCAACAACCTGGCCATCGCATTCTGCACAAGCTAAAAGTGGCAGTATCCACCCTGGCAGCCCTAGATAAAGGGCATTGGAGTAATCAAAACAACTGGTGACAAAGGCATGGACCAGGGTCAGAAGATCTTTGGGCAAGACTAAGTGTTTCACCCGGGCTATATTCCATAGACGGAAAAAGATGGACTTCACGACAGCCGACACCTGCACCCTCAGGGTCAGGCCCTCATAAAATACCACGCCCAGGTTACACACTTGGCCAGAGGCCATAAGTGGGGCCCCCCAAGATATGAACCAGAGGGTTTCCCTGCCCAAGCCCCTGTTGTCCTCACACCAGGGTCCACCACCAATACCTCTATTTTTCCTGAATTCAACCGAAGCCAACTAGTACTCATCCACTCCTGTATCTCCAGCAGGCAGTTATTAAACACTATGATGGAATTAGACTCCTGTTCAGGTGCAAAAGACAGGTAGAGCTGATAGTTATCAGCATAACAATGAAAACTCTACCCATACCATCTTATAATGTCCCCTGATGGAAGCATATACACTGCAAATAACATGGGGGACAGCACTGAGCCCTGTGGAACCCCACAGGGCGGCCAGTGAGGGACCACAGAATAAATCCCTGACACCACTCTCTGTGATCTGCCCTCAAGGAAGGATAGAAACCAGCTGTGGACTACCCCCCTCAGTCCACAGAAAAACCACAGGCAGTTGAGCAGCACCCCATGATCTACGGTGTCAAATGCTGCTGAGAGATCCAGGAAAACCAAGATGGACCAAGTTCTCCAGTCTCTCGCCATCAGCAGATCATTTAGAACCTGAACAAGAGCGGTTTCCATGCTATGCCATTTCCTGAAGCTGAACTGGAGAGGGTCGTAGATATTGTGGCTGGTCAAATGATCTTCCAGCTGCAGAGCGACCACCTTCTCAATAACTTTCCCTACAAAGGGTAAGTTAGAGATCGGTTTGTAGTTTGCTGGGCAGTCGGGGTCAAGAGAGGGTTTTTTCAGAAGGGGGTGTACCACCACCTCCTTTAAGGGATCCAGAAAGATCCCTTTCTCTAATGAAACCACCACTATCTTAGCCAGGACCGGGCTGATAACATCTACACACCCCACTAACAGGCGAGTAGGTCCCAGGTCCAAATTACAGTAGGTAGGTCGCAGATTCTGGATGATCCTCACTATATCCATGACTGCCAGTTGGCTAAAGGTGAACCATGTCAACTGGGCATTAGTACCACCTGATTGATCAATGCAAGTTCCAATGGATGGGTGCTGGTTGATCTCATCCCTGATGGCGGATACCTTGTCAGCAAAGAATTTTGCAAACTCCTCACACTGTATTTGTGACAACGCTTGACCGGCCTGTAGACAGGCTGGATTGCACAGTCTGTCCACAGTCCAGAAAAGCTGGACTGGTCTGTTCCTCACTGTAGCAATTTCCCTGGACAGGAACTCTGCCTTCTTATTGGAAATGGCTGATTGGTAGATCTTATAATCTTCTAATAATTCAAGCCTATCTGCCTCCAGGTGAGTTTTCCACCAGCGTCTTTCCAACCTTCATCCCCGCCTCTTCAGCTCACGTACCTCCTCGTCAAACCAGGGATCCCCTAGATGGAGAGTGCGGGGACGAACACAAATTGGAGCAATGACATCCAGGGCTCCTACCACAGCCTGATATAGGCCAGGATCAGGGGCCCCAGGTCAGTGCTATCCATTGGAAATCCAGAGAAGTCCAGCTCTGTCATTAGGCCTACTGAGGTAACCCATTTCAAAGGATGGAACTGTACTAACTCCTTAGGAGCAGGCCTATTTTGGGGGACTGTAAATCTGAACCTCAGGGCGTGATGGTCAGACCAACCGGTTGGCTCCACCTCCACATCGGAGATCTCCATAACCAGATGGAACACCAAGTACAATGTGTGTCCCCCCCTCATGAATTGCAGAGGTAATAGCCCATGTCAGGCCCAATGAATCCATCAATTGGAGGAGGTTTTGACCAAATAGCAAGAGCTCATCGTTGATCCAGACATTGAAGTCCCCCAGAATTAACCATCTGGGAGACTCCAATATCATTTCAGTGATGAAGTCCGCAACCTCCTTCAGGAACTCTCTCCCATCACCTGGTGGACAGTAGATGAGAAGAGTCCTGTAGCCTGAACCTGCACCGACTATACACTCAAAGGAGTTGGTGTCTTCAACTGGCACCTCCCTGAGATCCAGATCTTGTCTAAAACAGACTGCGACCCCCCCCCACCCTTCTGGTCCACTCTTGGGTGGTGAATCACCGAGAACCTAGCCGGAACTTCAGATTCCAAAACAGGACCTGTATTTCCATCTAGCCAGGTCTTGGTGATGCAAGCCAGGTCAACAGAGGAAGCAAGATCTGCAATCACTGCAGTCTTGTTCCTCATTGACCTAGCATTGCTTAACACCGCCCGAAAAGGACGGGAGTCCAAGGATGGCCTCACTTCCTGCCTGACAAAGTCAGAGCCCTTGGGTATGGGAACTAAGCAAGGAAAACCTCACTCCTGTACCCATTTTTCCCCAGGGCATCTCCTGGCTTTTACTGTCCCTATCCACCCACTCCTCTCCCTTCCCCTCAAAGAGTTCCAGGGTCCACATCTACTTTTACTCCTACGTCTTAGGATGCCGAAAACTTGACATCTATAATAAACTTCTGCAGTAAGCGGAGGTACTTCAAAAGGACGGAGATCCCTATGTCTTGAGGGGGAGTACTGCCTGACTTTCTCTCTAACACCCCAACACATCTTTCCAACACTTCAAAGACTCGGTAACCATTCACCCCCACCCAGTCAGTACCCTTCCACCCCTTAACTTAAAAAAAATTACAAAACAATACTACAATATAACCATAAATATAACTCCCTTCCCCCAAAATCCAATCCCCACTATAGCAGCACTAAACAACAAAATACAATAAATACTAAAAACAGACTGAGTCTCTAGCAGAGTCCACATTTGCAGTCCAGTGCAAACTTATTCAAATAATGTGTATAAATCCATTGGAACTCTCACCTCCAGTGGAAGGTGAACCAAATAATGGTTTAAGCTGGGGTCAATCTCTCACATTGCCTTCAGCAATAAACAATCAGATCTTGACTGAAAGTCAAGTAATAGCACTCTCAATGACTAGTGATTATACAAAAAGCCCCAGATTGGAAAAATCTCACTGGCAGTTGGTCTGGTTACACTACTTCTTTCCAGGGAATCCTGCTCTAGGCCACAGAAGACTGTCCAGATGTCTCCAAACTCCTATATATCTCCATTTAACTGTGAAGAGGAAAACCACAAGTTCAGGAACTACCCCAGAGGAAACCCCTCCACAGTCATCGAGGGTAACACCAAATAGCAGGGCAAAAAAGCTTTACAGAGAGCAGGGAAGTCCCCCCCAATGCTCATATAGGAGAAATCCACCCCACCGCATTGAGCCCTTAGCTACAGCTCACAATCCAGGGTCAACTCTCCAGGAGACCCCCACCCTCCGGATGCCTAGAGCCACCGGCAAAACTTTATCTGCCTTCTGGCAGACCTGACCCCAGTGCCTCCTGCACAGACACAGCAATAGTGGTTGTCCCCCCAGACAATACGGATAGGTTTCCCCAACCCACTCTCAGCCTTCCAGATCGAGAGGAAGCAATTCACCAGTCCATCGGCAAAAGGAACCAATGATACTCCGACACAGGTCTGACTGCCAAAAGTCACCAAAAGTATTCCAAAAGAACAATTTCTGCTCCAAAATTCCTTCCTACAATGTCTTCTGATACCTCTCCTCGCACCGCTCCACCGGAGGTCTCCCAACCACCAACTCCACCAGAAGGATCCCAATCCAGGACACTGACTGGAGAAGCAACTGGAAGTTAGGGCAAATTGAGAGGAAAAAAATAAACTGTGCTGTGACTAGGCACTTGCTGTTAAAACACATTGAAGCATATTCTGATTCGAAAACATCGCAGAAACAGATCGGAACACAAACGCCCAAAAAGCCAGAAACTGCCCTAGACAAATCTGGCAAGATGCCAGGTACGCTGTACACAAAAAACCTCCAAAATACACTGTCAGCCTAGTCTACCTCGCTAACAACCTTGACTAGACTGAACTAACAGAAAATAGAGAATTTATGAAAATAAACAAGAAAAGCAAGATAAATGAAATAAAATCACACAATATACTGAACTCAAAATCAAGTCAGCCCATACCGGCTGCCATCTTGCATACAGTGGGATGAGGCCATGCTAGACCTAGTACTATTGGATGGGGAGCATGTCCAGGAAGTTGAAGTGAGGGATCCCCTTACAGGCAGCTGCCAACGCACAGTGTGGTTTTACATAAACTTGGAGAAGGAAGCAGCCAAGACAAAAACAACGTTGATAGACTTCAAAAAGACAGACTTCATTAGAATGGGTAACATACCACAGGAGCACCTGGCAAAGCTCCATTCAGAGATAGATGCAGATCAGAAATGGTCCGTCATTAAGAAGGAGTTAATAGTGGCCACCGACGCTTATACAAGGACTCATAAAAAGAACTCCAGGAGCAAGAGGCCTTACTGGTATAGCAAGAAGATGGCAGAGTAGGTGAAGGATAAGTGGGTGGTCTTCCTGAACTTGAAGCATACCTTGAGAAAGGAGGACAGAGAGGTCTACTTAGAAGAAATGTCAGGAGACAGGGAGAAAGGTCTTGTGTGGGTAATCGCTCCATGCTCACAGGGTTGGCCACACCCTGACGAAGGCACCGCTTGTGTCCGGGGGCATGGGGCACGGCCATCAGCCACTGAGATCGCACTGCCATTTTCCACTAATTTTCTTCCCTGGAGAGCCAGATATGCAATGGCATCATGCACGTCCATGTTGACACCCGCCGTGCTCTCCACCCCTTGCTGTGCATGCAACTGTAGTGTGGCTGGTCTCTGCCAGTCACTATTGCAGTGCGATGCAGTGCCCCTACCCTCTCCAGAGGAAGGAGAGCAGTCATGAGATGCTCAATCCTTCCTCTCCCCTGCCAGCCCCCAATGGCCCGAGTCTGTTCCTGAACCTGGGTCGCTGGTGTGGTATGAGGTGTGGTGTCCAGCACCTCAACCCTCAGAGCCACTGATCTCTCTTCATAAAGAAAGTCGATGGGCCTATGCCACAGGGGTGAATTGGTGGGAGCCATGGGGGGAAAGAAAATTATGAAGGTGAGATTGGGGTAGACAGGGTCTGAAGGAGACTAAGTGAACTGCGGGTGGATAAGGCACCTGGCCCAGCTGGAGTACACCTGAGGGTCCTGAGGGAGCTGGCTGGGGTACTAGCAGCCCCACTATTGGACCTGTTTAATATCTCGCTGGAGAAGGGGTGTGTGCCATTGGACTGGAGAACAGCTCATGTGGTACCACTCCACATGAGCGGTCCCAGGGACAAGCTGGGTAACAACAGGCCAGTTAGCCTAACCTCCATAGTGGGGAAGGTAATGGAGACCATTCTAAAGGAAAGACTGGTGTTCTTCATTGAGGTAAATGGTCTCCAGGATGACATGCAGCATGGGTTTTTCAGGGGGAGATCTTGTCAAACCAACATGATTGACCTCATCGACTGGGTTATGAGGTCATTGGATAGGGGGCTGGCGGTGGTCGTAATGTATCTGAACTTCAGCAAGGTGTTTGATTCAGTGCCACATGGCAGGCTGATCAACAGCCTGAGGAACCTGGGAATAGGGGACAAAGTGCTGGGGTGGGTCAAGAACTAGGTGAGAGACAAGAACTAAACAGTGGTGGTAGGGGGGAACTATCCAGATGTAGACCTGTAACCAGCAGGATGCCACAGAGCTCAGTACTCAGAACTGTGTTGTTCAACATCTTTATTGGTGACATAGCAGAGGGGGTCAAAAGTAAGATCTGCCTTTTTGCAGATGATACTAAGCTCTGTAGAAGGGTGGACACAGTGGAGGGGAGACAGGATTTAAGGAAGGGTCTGTCTAGGCTGGAAAAATGGTCATGCATCTGGCACTTGGGATTAAATGCTAAAAAATGCAAGGTCATGCCAGTAACCCAGGGGCCAGTTACTGGCTTGGGTGGAGTACAGGTGACAGAGGAGGAAAGGGACCTTAGAATGATGGTCAGGGGTGATTTTTTTTATTTTTATGATTTTTTTTTAATTTTTCTATTTTTTGGGCCATATCCCTGTATTCTCATGCACAGGCTTACCCCACAGGGTGGGGCTGCTGAGGGGCTTCCCACTCCTGAATGGACATCATGGGCAAGCCCTGGATTACCCCCCAGGTCAGGGCGACAAGAGAGGGACCCCCCAGCAGGCGTTGGAGGCAGTGGACAGTGGGAAGGAATGGGCCTTCATGCTGGGGGACCAACATTTATTTTTTTACTTACTGCCTTGGGGGTGGGGACATGCAATGATGACCAGCATCTGCCCCACCCCCCCAACATATTGGTGCCAAGTGCTGCGGTGCCCCCGGCCTCCACCAGGGGTCCGTCAAGCACCAGACACTCAACCCCTCCCTCCTCCTGGAGAAGGACAGCAGTCCCAAGGACACTCAATCCTTCTCCCCTGGCTAGCCCTCCTACTCCCCAGGTCTATTCCTGAACCCAGGTCACTGGCATCATAAGCGTAAATCTAACCACCTCACTGGTGGGTCAGCCTTGGTCAGGGGTGATATGAAACACCCGGCACAGCACCATAAGGCAGCAGCCAAACCAAATAAAATGCTGGGCTGCAACTCCAGGGGAATCACCTCTGCGAGGGAGGAAGTTATTCTGCCACTGTAAAGGTCACTGGTGAGGCCACACCTGGAATACTGTGTAAAGTTCTGGTGCCCTTATCCAAAGAAGAATATCAAACTGCTGGAGTGGGTCCAGCGGAGGGTATCCAAAATGATTCAGGACATGGGGGACAGAACATATGAGGAGAGGCTGAGGGAGGTCAGCATGTACTCCCTGGAGGACAGAAGAGACAGAGAGGAGACATGATAGAAACCTTCAAGTACCTTAAGGGCATAAACAGGGTTGGATCAGAGGGCATCTTTCATTTAAGAAAGGAAAGTACAATGAAGGGGCATAGCCTGAAATTAGTGGAGGGGTAGATTTAAGAAGGAAATGAGAAGGCACTTTTCCACAGAAAGGGTGGTGTCTAGGTGGAACAAGTTGACAGAGGAGGTAGTTGCGGCAAATACGGTATCTAGTTTCAAGGGGGAGGTAGGATAGGGTAAAGAAGAAAATCAGGATAGCAGGAGGTATTACTTTTAAGAGGAAGGGGAGGGTAAGTGGGGTGGAAGTGGAGACTCCAAGAGGTGTAGTGATGGGGGGGGGCAGCTCCATGGAATAAAACTGAGCTGTGCACTCGAGCAGACTTGATATATCGTAATGGCCTGTATCTGCTGGAAAATTTGTATGTTCATATGTAAGTACCTCATGTGGAGCAAGAAACAATGACCATCTGGTCTTCCAGTCCCAGAGGCATGTGTACTACCTACTGAGCCACTGACACTGTTAATATCTTATACTGCAAATATCATATACCTATATCTCATTATCTAAGCAATATGTCTTATGCTTTCTCTCTCCCCTTGTAAATCTTCTATTGCCTCTAGCTTGGATCCTATTTCTTATTATAACAGGGGTTGCCAAAAATGTGCAACCCAGTCAGTTCAGTTGCTGTGCATGCCCATGCAATAAATCCCCTATTTAATCCACGGTTTCACCGAGTGACTCAGGGACAGTGCCGTCGGCACTCATTCCCTGCTTCAGAAACCAGAACGAGAAAATCAGTCATTACAAATCTGCAGAAGAGAGAAAGAGACCCAGCATTGTCATGTCATGAAGATTGCTGGTGGAAGTGTTTCTTTTGGTGCTCCTATCCTCTCCAAAAGCAGTTGTCCCCTGAACTATAGTGCCACGTTGTTGAAAGAGCAAGAAACAAACGTGGAATCCTGATAGCGGTACACAATGTACAGTGGCAAAGTGAGGAAGAATGATGCGAGAGAGTTTGCCAACTATCCCACCCTTGCTGAGATTTCGCTGGGCCCCGTCTCTGGCATTGTCAGAGAAAAAAATAAGAGGTAACCTCCCCTGCAGTGGGGACAGCCTGAGTGTACATCTTCCCCCTGGCTCTGTGCAGAGTAATGATGGGGTCCCCCCCCACACCACACTCAGTGGTCAAGGAAGGGAGTGCGATCACAGTAGGTGCCCATGTGATGACAATTCGGTTACAGTCCCCAGCAGTGCTTGAGAGACAGGGAAAGAGAGAGTGAGAGAGAGAGAGATGGTGAGGACCCCCAACCACAACGATGTCCAATCCTCATCCTCCACTCACCAACAGTAGGACATGTAGGTCTGTGCAGGCAGGTTTCTGTGGTGTGTCCCTGTTACGTTGGAGAGAGAGGGAGAGCAGGAGCAGTGGTACTGATTGTCAGGTACAACATGGTCATGCAACTCTTTGCTGGGATACAGATAGAGTGGCAGCAAGAGACAGTGTCCTCTGTGTCTCTCTTCCTCAGTCATAGAAACATAGAAATATAGAATTTGACGGCAGATAAGGACCGCTTGGCCCACCCAGTCTGCAAATTTCCCTACCTAATGGATAAGCTGCAGATCCTAGTTAACCATGCCTCCAATCCAGTTTCTGTGTTCTGCAGCACTGTAAGTGTGTTCCGAGAAGTGTGTGTGTGTGTGTGTGTGTGTGTGTGTGTGTGTGTGTGTGGGGTTGATTATAATAAGAGCATCTTTGTATCTGTTCCCATGTATGTTATGAACAAGAGATGTGAGAAATCATGATAATAGTACTCTGTTGAATTTCTCTGTTGATAACATCAGTGAAATATGCATTCGTTGTTAGGGACTATTTTAGCAGTCGGCAGGATACAGTAACATTTCTTGTATTTCCACTGTAATAAAACAGTTTCTGTTAATTATTTTTGTGTTTTTAAAGACCCCATGTTATAAGTGCAATAACCCACTCCAGGGTATGGTGTTATTGTGGCCTGTGGCCTTGTGCCTCACAACGCACCCGGGGTGTTGATTAATCCCCAATAACATCATACCATTTTTTTTGAATGCATGGCTATGCAGAGAGGTCAGGGTGTAGGTCTCAGAATCATCTTCTTATACTGGCCTCTGGGCCATGAGGGGGAATTTCTACAGGAAATCACAGACTTCATCACCAGCAGAGTGCTGGAGTCACCAAGATGGCTTATTTTGGGTGACTTCAATGCTTGGGTCAATGATGAACTCTCACAGTTTGGTAGATTTCCTCCAGGGTATGGTATCCCTGGGCCTCGCACAAGCTGTTGCTTCTGTGACCAACCAACATGGCCATGCCTTACACTTAGTATTATCCCTCTAGGACTTGAGATTGACCACCCTTAAAAGTAATCTGGTCAGTTGGTCAGATCATTGTGCCATCAACTTCACTTTCAGGGCCTCCTCTTGTAGTCTATCCACCATGGAGGTTGTCCAGTTCTGCCCTTTATGAGGGGCTCCAGCTAGTGAGACTATGTGGTATTGGACACCATGGATGTGCTGACAGCATGTGTCAGGGGACTGCAAGAAGCAGTGGTGGCCTATAATAGGGTGGTCATTAAGGTTTTCGATCTTGTGGTGTCAGTTCATTCATGCCAACTGGTTTTACACCTTAGCTCACCATGCTTTGATGGAGAGTTGCAGGAGATAAAAGCAAAGGGATAGAGATTGGAACATTGTTGAAGCAGATCCAGTGCTGAGGAGGACAGACTGGCTTTCATGACTTACCATAGTGAGTATCAAAGGCAATCACACATAAAAAGACAGTGTTAATGCTAAGAGCCTACCCAAAATAAATCAACTTAAATTACGGATTCCACAGGTAAAGCCTGACATGGTCTTAATCACTGAATCATTTATCTTGCATACTGTAAGAGATATTGATCATTGTTAGACAAGTTAAGCTTTCCATAGGCAAGATCAGGGTAACAGAGTGGATGGTGTTGCAATGTACTGTATATGTAACATGTTTTTCTTTTCTTTTTTAAGATTGTTCACAGCTCTTCTAATCGTAACCTTGATGAGCAGCTAACTGCAAAGATTTTCTTCCACAACCCTTCCAGTATTCATCAGTGTAGTCAAATGTTGCTCTGGTATTCCTTACAATATCATACTGCATTATATTGCCTTTAACACCATCTTGGCCTCCAGGGATAAAATCCTTTCCTTTGGTGATCTAAAAACTGTTTCTGGCCCACCTCAAAAACAAGTCCTTTCATTTCTCACAGTTCATTTCTCAGCCTATCCATATTTGTCCCAGGTCACTCTGAAGCAACTGAGCAAAGAGTTAGTCTCTGTCTATAACCATGACACTGGCTAATGTCACGTTCTCTACCTAAAATAAAATGCACTTCAGCACTCAATCCCATTTGTGCATGCCCATTCATTTTATCTTATTTTACTGATCAGTTATTAGTGGGCCCT
The DNA here is from genome assembly GCA_016271365.2 of Neoceratodus forsteri. NCBI lineage: Eukaryota > Metazoa > Chordata > Ceratodontiformes > Ceratodontidae > Neoceratodus > Neoceratodus forsteri. Next base: position 627,490,887 of record CM057452.1, on the reverse strand, counting down.
CATAGACTTCATGGAGGATGTTAATGTACCATTAAGTTAACTCAGTGAAATATTATTGATGGTCTGATATTGGCATGTTTCCCTTTATAAAATCTGTGTTAGTGGTAGCCATCTTCATTAGGTATTGGCAGAGCTCATAGCCTTGAGTAAAGCCTGTGATGTAGCCTGGTCATTTTATATAGCCACTGATGCACCTGACAAACTGCTTAATCATTAAACACAACTCTGAAATTCTTTTATCAAAAGTACCAGGGATGATAAGGATAATTCACTTTCTTCTAATTTTCACAAGAGTATTAATAACTTTTCCAACTTATGGATGGTAGTTCTAAGCCTTTGTGATCTAGTTTCTTAGTATGACATTCTCTGTCTTCTTAAGGTATACTGTCAATACAATTCCCCCCAATAGTGACTCCATCACAGCTACAAAAACCTGTTAGACATCCACAGTGTTGAATAGGTTGTTGCAGCAATGGATATTTGCAATGATGTCGCTGTAAGCCAGTCTCCCACATAATCCTCACCCCCTGAGGCTGATAATCCTTAATTCTGGCTGGTGTGAGGGGCACAGTCCCCCTGCATTGCCACATGAACTATGTTGGTCTGTTCCCCATCAGGACATGGTGTGGTATAGGGACGTTGGCTGCATTTTATAACTTTGGGGGATATTGGTGAATTTACAGTCACTGCTGTGTGGTGGAACCCCTTGCTAAGTAATGGAACAATCACCTCAGAACTCTTGGAAGTAGCCAACTCTTCTAGCAGTTATTTCATCAACGGAGCTAAATCCCTTTTAACCTACCACCCTCTTTATGTTGACAATCCTTCCATTTCCCTCTCATGTCTCTACCAATACACACCTTTAATTTTGCTCCAATTTTACCATCAACCACCAAAGTCTTACAGGTACTTGATCCCATCATTCAAAGTCCAGAGAATATCAATCCTGAATTCCTTTATATTGCAACCCCTGCCATTGTGTCCCCAATCTCTGATCCCTTAAAACTCTTCTTCTACTCCTGCAAAGTGCCCTGCATCTTGAATTTGGCTAGCTTATCCCACTAAATACAGGTGGTGGTGATGCCTGGTCATCAGAAAACTATGGAGCAACCTCCTTTCTTCCTGCCATAGTCAAACAACAAGATGGCATGGTTCACACTCTACTCTCTTCCTTTCTTAATGCATCCCATATCCATCAACCTTCAAAGTCTGACTTCTATGTAAATCATTCTGCAGCTTGTATTTTTATTTACTTTTTTTAATAGGGAAAAGCTCCATTGAGTGATGCTCATCACTTGTGATGCCCAGCTTGTAAGGAGGTTCAGGACTGGGCATCACATTACAGCAGTGTATACGGAATGAAGACAGAATAATATTTACAGTTCATTATTGCAGAATTATAAGGTCATGATAAATGTGCAAAGACATAAAGAATAGAATAACACAGTAGATATTCAGACCAAATTCATATTTTAAGGGTAACTACAATATCCATACAGTAGATGTCAAGTAATGATTTAAACATATTGTAGCTAACTAATTCAAATTATCTCATGGTATGCTGCAAGTTATTCAAGAGAGTCAGGAAAGACAGCTACAGTAAATGCAGATTTGTTGTAAGTGCTTTGATGCCTTGGGATATCAACATAAATTACACAGTTTCTTCACAGACAAAATGAGCAAAAGGTTCTTTAAAAGAAAACTACAATATGCTCTACTCTGGCAAATCATTCAGAAAGCCTCAATATGACCATAAGTAAAGACTTTTCAATCTCCTAATACTAAGGAAAGACCAGTCTAAGGCAGAACAGAGTGTACAATGATGCATTTGGTCATTCAAGTAAGCTATAAAGTGAGAGTCCTATGATATACTGCATGTAACCTAGCAAGCTGTATGGAAGAACACCCTCTATAGATTAGGTCACCTTAATCTAAATGTGGCGAGCAGGATTATGACAATGTTATCTATAGTGCTGCTCCTTAAACTAGTCAGACTGAGCCACCTCTTCAATGCAGTCTTCAGATTTGCTCATGATTGTTTACCCTGCACTAGTGCTGTGCAGAAAGCAGAATTCCGCTAGTGGAATTTCTGCTGGAATTTCACTTGTTAGCCTGTGGAATTCTTCCAACTGTGATCCATGGAATAATATTCTGCAGAACATTAATTTTTTCCATGGAAAATTATTCCGCAACAATTTTCGTGGAAAATATTGAGATCCGTGGAATAGAACAGTGATTTTTCCATAGAAAATCATTCTACAACTACTTTATGCTGCAGAATTTCACCATTCCATTTCTGGCAGAATTTGGCAGAATTTCAGCAGAATTTTGAATATTCTGTGGAATTTCATTTCACTGGAATTTGAAAATTCCACACAGCAATATCCTGCACCCATCACTGTGAAATGTACTACAGTCCAGGATAGCCCTCCTTAGAATGGAGGAAACTTATGCATAGTACATTAGTAATTTTGAAGTATTGCTCTAATTCCCAACCCATCACATCTGCTCATGCAGCTTCTCCCTTCTTTTACTCTCTAAGAAATGTAAATTTACTGTATTTTCATTTCTGCACAGAGGACTACTCTTTGGAAATCTTTTTCTACTGAAATCAAATCCTCCTTCTCTTTACTGATCCTTAGAAAACAGCAGGATGATCTTATAAGTTAGATGTATTTCTTTGACTTTTTGCTTTTTTAATCCATAACACACAACTCTATAAATTGTCTGCAATGAGCCATAACAAATATTCTATTCTAGGAAAATTCTTTTATTAGCCATAAGAATTATGTATAACTATTTTATTTGAAATTTGTCTTCATCTCCATGCACACATTATTCTTAGTGTATTTCTGTAACTGTAACTCAAACTTATTTTTCTGTACTAGAGATGTTGCAAGGTAAAATGTTGACAGTGAAGATGTTGCAAAGTGACAAGCTAAGGCTGCACCTTATATTGGCATAAGTAATTGGCATAATAAATTTGCTGATGATGGAAAACTGGAAGGAAGGGGTTAAAAACACAAAAGATAATATAAAACTACAAAAATACCTTAATAATATGGCAAGATGGACAGACTCCTTGGGAATGAAACATAATGAAATAAAATGTACAGTCCAGCATTTGGGACAAAACAATAAACATCACAGTTACTTCTTAAAAGGGATCCAACTAAACACAGTGACAACAGAAAAGGATCTAGGGGTTAAAATCTTAGCAGACCTCAAACCAAATCATCATACAAACAATATATTTACTAAGGCAAATTAACGACTCAGCAACATTAAATGGAATTTTAGCCACACAAAGGAAATTCTATTACCAATATGTAAATCTAGTATTAGACCCCTAACTGACTAGTGATCACAGTTTTGAGGGGCAAGACATCAGGATGATAAAAGTAAACTAGGACGCATCCAAGAAAAGCCCACAGAGATGATGGGGGGACTAGAATCCAAGGAATATGAAGAAAGATTACACACGCTATCATTACACAGTCTTCATAGAATAATAATGAGAGGGGATATTTTGCACTCTATAATCTGCAAAAGACAACGAATTGTAAGAGGAATTGGGTATTACATTCTGCATAGATAATCATAATATCAGAAGTCATGACAGACAAGTCAAAACCAGTGGCTTTAGAATAGACAAGCGGAAAATGTTTCACACATAAACAATAACAAGGTTATGGAACCAGCGGACATAATTGAATATAGTACTAGTACTTCAATGTCCTTCAAAGATAAGCTAGACAGCTACATGGATGTAGAATCTTAAACGTATTTTGCATACATTTAAGATAGTTAAATATAGGAGTGTACATCTACTATCTCCTTATTCCAAGTATAATTCAATGTATGATTCATCTTTCATGAAGTTTGGGTTACATACTAGCAAATTTAGCATTTTGCCTAAAACCTTCATGAAGTGTGTCAAAATAGCCTTCCCCAGTGAAGTTTTATTTTTTTTTCACCTGCAGGGACCACTGCCATATGGGCTGTCATATAGGCAAATTAGATTGGCCATTGGGGATTTTTCTGCCATCTCATTTTATGTATCTGTCTCAATGCTGTGGAACCCCACACAAATATACCTTTAAATAGTTAGAAGCTGTTAAATCAAATACCCCTTTCCCCGCCCTTGCATGACTTATCTCCCCTTCCCTTCCTCCCCAATGTCCCAAGTAATATAAATTACACCCATTACACCAGCCCACTTTGCACACCATCTCTTTCCTCCCCTCATGGCCCAAGTAGTATAAACACCCTTACCTTTCCCCCACCCAGTTATTATCTGACAGCTACCTTTTCTTTCCCCATTTTCAACAATAATAAAACATTCCCCTTCTCTAAACCTCTTAGCACTGCAACTTCACAGTTCTAAACCCTTTGTTGTGCTAACCTAGGAAAAAAGTATACAATGCATGGTGTTGGAAGCAGCAGCCAGCCACTGCTTGAATGAATGAGAGAAAGAGCATCTCATAGTATTTGAAATAAGCACACCAGCACCCTTATTCATGCAGATGGTGTCTGGCTAGGATGGTGTGAGTAAAGCCATACAAGCCATCATGTAATGCCCCTGTATCTGTTTTTTCTATGTCAGCTTATTCAAGGGATGAAAGTGATGTTGGCATGCTAAGTGGATTGGCGTAGGAGTAATTTTTTTTTTATTTTTGTGACTGGGGGAATTGTTTGGTACTAGTTGAGTTGGCAGAAGGGCTGGGTTTTTACTGAATATGATATCTATGATAGGCAACTTGTAATATTATAACTCTTACCTGCATCCTTTGGCTTCCTTGAAAACAAGCGTGAGCCCAAAAAGACATACCTGGTAAAACAGCAGCATCTAATTATATATCTACTTGGGCCATGTGGTTGGAGATGGGGTGTTAAGTGGGTTGAAGGAAAAGGTGCAGTTTTTATTTATTTTATTTATTTAATTATTAGCTGGGAGGGTACACTCATCCCAGGGACCATTTGCAGGCACAAACTGGGCCATAGAGATGACACAATACAAAGATACAGAAGGCATAGATACTTCAAGTGAGAAGTACTAGGATGTAACAGTTTCAGATGCATACACATGAAATGAGCAAGGACATGACATTTTTAAAATACAACAATATGATAGAATGTCATATTGGGCAACAACAGTGTAATAATATGAAGCCATGAGTCAATATAGGATACCAGGGGAAGAAGTGCTGTAAGTGATGATGATGCTAATTAAGGCACCCAAGGGCAGGCAAGCAGCAGTAGGCAGTGTTTTTACCAGTGGTAAAAGGTGCAGTGAGAGGTGCTGAAACAATTATGGAGTACCAAATCGCAGGTGTCAAAGCAGTTATGGAGTACAATTGCAGACAGGTTTTGATAGGACAGCTATTTATAAGTTTGATTTGAAGGCCAGAGTAGAGACCATGTTAAGAACATAGTTGAGGAGGTGGTTCCAAAGCTTTGGAGCTGCTACAGATAATGCGTTCTGGACCATGTTAGTGTTGGTGTGAGGAACACTTAGCAGTTGTTTAGACAAGGACCTCATCTCCCCTATGCACTGCTTGATGCAGAGTAACCTGCCTAGTGGAGAAGTAGCACCAGCCACAAGGGTTTTATGGCCAAGGGCACCCAGGTAAAGGTTGTATCGAGCCTGGAGTGATAGCCAACCTTTTACTTGAGTGACAAAGGCTTGAGGGAGCCAGATTCTTGTTACAAGGGAGGGGAATTGATTTACCTTTGGGGGGGCTGTTTATTTCTTTAATAAAAGGTGTAAGCAGATTTATAACTTTCCATTGAAATTCGCCACCATTGTATTTTTTTCTGCTTTGAAAAATGACAATGCAATTACATAATTTTTACTAGAAGTTGTCAAAGCAAAAGTGGAAGAATGAGAACTGAAAAGACAGAAACAAAAGAATAAAGATCATGAATTATCACCCACAAACAATGAAAACCTCTTTTCTTTCTACTCTGTATCCCAAATGGAAATAAAACACATTTCTTCTGTAGAAAAATCACCATTATAGTCCTCCTTTGACAATGAGCAAAGTAACCCGCCTGGGAACCATCAGATGAAATATGGGGATCATTCTGACAGCAGAACATGCTTCTGCCTGTACTAAAAAGAAGTTGCTGCTCCAGCTCCACGTTTTATTGCCAGAAAGATCACAAACTGTACACACCAACACAAAATGGGCCCTTGTACTCCTACTCATTACTTAAGCCCATGAAAAAATGCATTTGTGATTTGAAGACTGCACTGAGTTACATTTATTGTACATCCTGCATTGGAATCTCTGTAATTCTTTTCAGCTTGTGCAGAGCATAAGTAGAGCTGATGCCACTTACAGAGATTCCCTCAAAAAGGAATACAGAAAGTAGTCTTTATCAATTAAAGCATCCAATATCTCCTATTTTGGGAATAGCTGGTAACATTTGGGATTTATTTTTTTATATAGTTGTTTTTTTTTATCACGAAAATGCATTAGACAAATAAATGCCTACTTTCAGGCACAAACCAGGAATTACTACACTCACAATAGATATACAAGTCAAAATACAGCAGTGATTACAATTACAACATCACAGGTTACTGTTATGTGAAAATAATACATTTGGCACTGATCATTAAGAGTTGATGTTTGTTAAGCTATTCAAATTTAAGTTTGCTACATCTTTATTTCCTGGTTGTTTTTGGCAAAGTGTTACATGGTGGTCAATGGGGAACAATTATCCTTCCATACCTCAATTTTCAAAGTTCTTAAGGATCTCAGCTGATCTAATGAACAGACTCTGGAGTGCTTGCTGACCTGCTGCTGAGGCATTGTCTCTTCTGCCATCTTTCCCTCAATCCTCAATTATTAGTGTTTTTCCTCCTGCTACATACTTTCTCCTCCATCCTCATCCCATCCACCAGAGAAGGTTTATTCTTTGTTTTATCTCCCACTGCACTCTCCCTCCCCCACCCAGTTATTATCCCATGATAACAGTTCTGTTTTATTTGTTCATTCCTGCTGCATACACCCTCCCTTATCAAATTCTCCTCCCACAGTGCCAGTTTTGTATTTTTTTCTCTTTATTTATGCACAGTTCCTCCCCCTACCAATGCTCCTGATTGGAGTCCTTTCTGCAGAGCCTTATAGCCCTATGCTGTTGCCTCTGACTGGCAGTCCTCTGCATGTTCGCTTAGCACTGAGCTATTTCTCCTGACCAAATGCCCTCTTTGCACACCTCAAGCTGTTGCTTCCAACCTGGAGTTCTCATTGTGTGACACTGAGCAGTTGTTCTCAAGTGGGTATACTTTTTGCACCACAGTGCAACCATGAGTTGTTGCTCTCAGTTGATTGTCAATCTTGTGTGGCCCATATCTGTTGTTCCTGACTGGGAGTTGGTCACAACATCAGGCTGGCAAGGAAAAAGTGAAACCTTGTCACTGGGCTCAGAAGGTTTCTCCTGCCACTACTGCTTCTGCCAGGGGATGGAGCATAGGATTGAGAGAAGTGGGTCAGAGCCATCTTTGACTGAGCTTCAACTTGGTGCCTGAGAAATTGGTTAGACTTTGCTATTTTAGCCAAACCACTTTGGTTCCCAATGCAGTGATAGGCACAGGGTAAAACAGACTAGAAATGGGGGAGGAGGGCTTGAAGTCAGCAATAAATATGAATTACTGTAGCTTACTTGTGACAGGTGTTGTCAGGTGTCTGCTTTGGATTACTGATTGTGGTGTTGTGTCAGTGTCTGCAAAACCCATTAAGACTGCCTCAACCTAATGTGAGCTATGGTAATAGTCAGTATTCTTTGCTGACCTCAAGGCATTTACCTCCTGTGACTTGCTTCCGAGTCGGCCATAAGAGCAACACAATTTGTGATGATTGTTGACTGCAGTAAACTCCAGGTGCATCAGGGACCCCTCACTGTATTTTATAAAAATGGGAGTCCCTCCACCAAAGTGCCATTAGTTGCCATAGCTGCAGGGTTCTGCCTAACAGGTGTCACACTAGAGGGGTTTTATGGAGGGTCCCATCAAGTTCTCCCCCCGTGTGGTATAACCTAGCTTAACCTTGAAAGTGGGGGGGGGGTCTGATGCCTGCAAAGATGGGACCAGGGGCAGAGGGAGCAGTGGGGATGACATGGGGATGACAAGTGCACAGCAGCACTCAAAGGGTATTGAGGAGACACCTGGTGGAGGTGCCATGCTTTGTGGTATGGAGCTGATTGGCTCAGGCAGAAGGAGGTGGGCAGGAATGGACCATGACACAGACTACAGAGGGACACAGGCCAGGAACTTGCCCCAGAAGATACACAGACCTCTACATGCAGTGGGTAGCAGTGGCAGTGGGTTATGGACTGCAGACAGTGCACAGTTACAATCTCTGGGGACCAAAATAGTACCCTGATTTGCAGCCCCCTGCACAGTGTAAAGCATCTGCATCACTACATTGCCAGGATCTGTGGGTGCTCTGTGGCAAGTGCAGCCTGTTTCCTCTGGGGTCCATGATATGGTCCATCCCTGCCAACCCTCTCTATTCAAGCTGATCAGCTCTGTATCATGCAGCATGGCTCCTCCACTAGGTGCCTCCTCAATGACCTTTCAGTGCTGCCATTCCCTCATTGCCCTTTTAGCATTCACACTACCCCTCTGCCCAGGTCCACTCTTTTAAGGACCCCAATCACCGCCCTGCCCTGCAGCAACTAAGGGCTCTTAGACTACCTCCTGGCTGGTCTAAAGTCAATTGCCTCTTGCAGCCACAGCAGGACTCTGAAAATTTCAAACAAAGGGATGATGCAGCCCCACCATAGTGCAATTACCCTTGCGACCTAATGCACGGGTGCTTCAGCTGCAAGGGTGGTGCAGGGCAGATTTGGCACATGGCATCCTGATTTCGACACAGCCTGCATTTTAAAATTTGGATTGCTGCAAACCTTGATGCAAGATGCCATGTGCATCACAGCCATTTGACACAGGCACCTTGCGCTAACATTTTTGTTATAAAAATAAAGCCCTTCTAGTCTCCAAATTTGCAATTAACCACATGCTAGTAACTATATTTTCACTTTCAGTGCCGTAGATTTTGCAATAAACTGTTTATATTATTATTATTTTATATTTTTGTATCTTCTGTTATTTTTACTTCTATGTTATGTGTTTTGTATATTAGATAATAAATAGTAATATCAATCAATCAATCAAATCTTTATTTATTCAGGCGATCATCATTGAGCAAGGCTCATTTACAAGATGGACCTGATAAGGTCAAGGTTCGAGTTGATGCACAGTAATTACATCACATACATATGAGACAGTTATACATACAGAAAAGAAAATGTTATTTATAACACAATAATATACAGAGAATTCACATGTTAAAGCTTGGCAAGAGAAAGTTAAACTAACATCTACAATATGTACAGTACATATATATCACAACGAGGGCCATGACAGTCACTCACATAATGAGTACAAGGATGGTGAAGGGACTGTTCGGTGCCATATACTGGCGGTGTCTGGCTGGAAGGAATATGCCATATGTGGTTGGAATATGGTTTTGTGGGATGACTATTCTATCTCTAGCGGTAGCAACTGCATTTCTCTGTGAAGAAGGCTGTACAGTGCTGCTTGAAGGATGTAAATGGAATGATAATGGACAGTTTTAGGAATTTTGTAGGGTGTTCCATGCTATGGCTAGAGAATAGCTGATTGCTGCCCTCCCTATTTTGGTGTTGACTTTGGGCAATTTGAGCAGGATGATATTGTTGCTTCTTAGGGCATAGGAGCTGGGAGTGGTCAGGTTGAAGCAGTCCAGGATATAGCTTGGGAGTTTTTGATAAAGCTCTGTAGATCCATAGAGCTGCATTTCTGCTCCTCCTGACATGAAGGGAAACCCATCCAATTGCATCAATAGAGAACAATGGTGAGTATTATATGGTAGGTCTGTAATGAACCTTATTGCTCTATGGTATAAGGTATCCAACTTTTGAAGGTAGGGGAGGGCAGTGACTATAGAGGAAGTCTGCATAGTCAATGACTGATAGAAAGATGGCCTGACTAATCTCATCTTTGAATCTCTATTAAGGAAGGGTTTTAATCTGTAGAGGAGGCCAAGCCTTAGGCGTAAGCTTTTTCAGCAGTTGTTCTAGATGCTGAGTGAAGTCAAGTCTGTTGTCAATCCACACACCTGGGTATTTGAAATTTTCAACATACTCCAAATTTTCTCCAAGTATAGTGCATATCTGGGGGAGACTGATTGAAGAGGATGTGTTGGTGGAGTTTTGGGTTGCAAACATCATTGCTTTGGTTTTCTTTGCATTTAGCAGAAGCTTTTTCTCGAGAAGCTGATGTTGTAACAGGGAGAATTCTGCTTGTAGGATTTCATGAGCAACTTTAGGTGAAGGGTTGCTGACATACAGTACAGTGTCATCAGCAAAGAGATGTACTGAGGACTTGGTAAGGGTTGAATCAATTTTATTTATATAAATGGCAAAAAGGATAGGACCCAGAATAGAACCTTGGGGGACTCCTCTTGACAGTGGTCTTAATGGGGAGAGGTCACCTTCAGCTTTTACCTGCTGTGATCAACCAGAGAGGTAGCATCTGAACCACTTAAGGGAGGATGGATCTAGGCCAATGGAGTGTAGGGATGAGAGTAGCAGTTCATGGTCCACAGTGTCCAATGTTTTGCTCAGGTCCAGGAATACTGCACAGACATTGTTCTTTTTATCCAGTTCGGTTTGCCAATCATTGGTGACCTTGGCTAATGCAGTGATAGTGCTATGTTTGGCCCTGAAACACAAATATGATAATAGTAATATAAAAATATTGTTATATTAATTATTATGTAATAAGTTTTATTAATATGAAAAAACAACATAATTTGTGATAATGAATGTTTTATGTTTAGTAGAGCTAGTTGACTTCCATGATTTTTATTTTAATATATTTTTAAAATACTTTTTTATTTGTACAACCAGAATCATAGTTGTATGATTTTATAATATAATACTTTATTGTGTCTCTGTTGAATATTGTAATTACAGCTGTGCATATGTGGCATTCAAGTGGACTTACCATGGAAAGGATGGTGCCAAAGATTGCTAATCGTGCTCTTTGGAGGCCTGTTAATATAGCTGCAGAATAGAAAAAAGATTTTGCAGCACACTCCACCATGTATGCTGTCTGGACCTGGCATGCCTAGACAATGTGAAGCATGATGGAATATTATATTTGTTCTTCAGTTCTTCATGAAGTGTCTTCTGTATTGAAAAATGGTTCAAGATTAAAGTCATCATCACTCCCAATGAGTTGTGAAATGAGTGACAGAACACTGGTTCTTGTGCTTCTCCTTGCATTGGTAGAGGAGAGCAGCAGAGCATAATCCCATGAGTGAATGACATGACAACACATATATTAAGGTATATGATAGTAAATTAACATAATTTTTTAATACTTTAAATATATTTTTCCATTTATGTGCCAACAAAACATGATCTCTAAATGAATGCATAAAAATTTGTGAAGATGACAATAAATAACACAATGTACAATGCCTCAGGGCAGACAGGCAATTGTTGATGGCTATCGCACACAGGCAGCTCTGGTGGCAATGGCATTGGCAGCTGATGTCACATTATTCGTAATAAGCACATTACAGGTCATGAAGATGACAATATTAGTACTATAATAGTACTCTATACAGTGCCTCAAGGCAGGCAATTAGCCACATCCATGGAACATAGTATCACCTCCTGAAGTGAGGGATACCAATTTTATTGCAACATATCTGTGCAGTGTGGAGCCAGGAAAGGAAGTGGTGTCACTCATATACCACTATTACACATGATGAGGAGAACATGAGTCATGATTTAGGAAAGAGGATGAGAATGATAGAGGATGTGTTGTTTATTGAACTAGTTAACAATTATGTTTTTATTTTTTTATTTTAGTGAATTATTATTTGTTGTTATTATTATAACATTAGGCCTTATTTATAAGCCTAGGAAATGTAATAATATACTGTATGATATTATATACTGTATGAGTAGGTACTATTATCATGATATGATACTGTACATGAACAGATAAAATAATGTATGATAAAATAATAAAGTATAGTCTGATATGCTGTGATATAAAATTAATTATATAGAAGTTAATATCATCTGATATAATATAAAATGATACAATAATATAATTTAATATATAATAATGTCTATTTTTTTGTAATGCATGGATAGATTCTCTTCCCATACAAAAAAAGCAATAATTTATTTCTCTATAAATCTATCAATTAAAAGTTTAGACCACAACAATAACCATAACAAACCACAGTAATTAAAAGAAAAAGCCACAGTACTAAAAAAGAAACAATAACTATACCTAATTAATAAATTAATACTAATTAAAAAGACAATTAGCAAATTACTAACAAGCAATTACAACATAATGTCTATAAAACAATCATAGCCAGGGACACCTCACATCAAAGATCAAAATGGTGAACCAAAATATTGACCAGTTGAGAGAAGACTTCATCAAAGAACAAGAAAATAAAAATTTTAAAAACAAAAACAAATAAAAATAATAACATCAAAGTATTTAAAAGCACCCTGACAAAAGCTGAAGAAGACAAAGAACTAATTGAAATAGCAGTAAATGACCTGGCAAGCACTTTGCAAGCTTTTTCTTCACTCACACAGACAACCATCGAAGCAGCCCAGAATAGCACAATAACAATATGATCCTGTACATGTCAATCAAGCAATGTGGTTTATCTAATTCAGTGCAAACAATGCACAAATGGATGCTATATAGAGGAAACAAGGCAACCACTGCAAACCAGTATGAAATACCACTGACACACAATAGTAAACTAGATTATCAGCACACCATTAGGTTAGCATTTTTCCCAACCAGACCATTCCCTCTCAGATCTGTCTGTTCTAATACTAAAAGGCATCCTGAAAATCACACAGGACCAAAGGACAGAGGAATTAAAATGTGTCTACCAATTTAATATGAACTGTAATAGGCTTGATCAGGACATTGGATTCATTACTCATACTGTGGTTCATACAGGGGTAAAACAGTGAGCAAGAGGCAAGCTGCCCGTGAAAGGCTACCATCTCATAACCCATCACAGTGCACTCTACCATTTCCCAAGAGCCATATGTCTAGCTTGTGCTTAAAGATGGATTTATTTTTACTAAGTATTGTATCAAGGGGGAGAGAGTTCCATGGATTAACTACCCATGAGAGATATAAAATGTTCTTTTAATGGTATTACATTTCATGCAATGCAACTGAAGCGAGTGACCTCTGGTTTCTAATATATCCTGCTTAAATTCAAATCCTATTTCAATAAACAAATAAGGATCATTAATTATGTCCCACATCAGAAGTAGATCACCCCTTGTCTTCTTATTTCAAGTGACATGAGATTAAATTTATTCAGTCTGCCACTGTAAATCTAAGTTTTTAATCATTGCATTTGCTTAGTTAGTTTCCTTTGTACATCTTCTCTTTGATTAATGTTGCTTCTTTTGTAGGGGGTCCATAACTGTGAACAGCAATCTAAGTGAGGATGGACATAAGATCGGTATAATTGCATCATTACTTCTGGGAATTTAGACTTAATATTGTTTTTAATGGTCCAAACTGTATTTTATTTGATTTACTAATTATTTCATTGCTCTGCTGTGTGAAGCATACATTATTGATAATATAGACCCCTGGATCTTTTTCCAGTATTGCTTCAGTCAGTTGCTTTCTACATAAGTAGTATTTATGTTTATTATCATTAAAACCCAAATGCATAACCTTCCATTTCTCTAAATTAAATCTCATATGCTGCATGGTAGCCCAAACAGTAATGGTATTAAGATCAGCTTGTAGTCCAGTAATTTCATCTTTTGTTGCACAAGTATCACCTATTTTCATGTTGTCAGCATGTTTAACAGACAAACAGTTTAAACCCTGAGTAAGATCAGCTATGAAAACATATAAAATAAATGGGCCAAGAATCAACCCTTGAGGTACTTCAGTAGTCACCCCTTCCTCCATAGAAGAACACCCATTTATCACTACCCTTTGGGATCTATCAGCCAGTCAATTTGATATCAAGTTGACTCACCTATGATTAACGCCTCTCAGTGTTCGTTTTTTTATGGCAGCAGTGGGTGGAGCCTGCAGCTGTCTTGAAGTAGCTCTAAAATGAGCAACCAGACTGGCACCATTGAACATTTCCATTTTGAAGTTGCAGAATGATCATTCCACAACTCCAAAACAGTCAGTTCACTCCCTGGCCCCCCCTCCCCATGGGCAAACTAATTTGGCTGCCAGTCACCAGCCATGCACAAGATGACCACCGATGTTTAGCGCACATGTGCAAGTAATTGCACATGTGCTGCTGTACCATATCCATCTTGGGCATGGTAGACTATTTTGCCATGAGCTCAGCAAGTGCAGCTGCAGTCATGTGGGCTCTGGCCAGATTTTGTTTATTATAGCCTTCTAAGTCAAACACCTTATAAACTCTAACGAGAAAATTTCACATGGAGTTTTCTGATCCAACTGGTAGCTAATCTCTTTGTTAAAACACAACAAATTAGTGAACCATGATCTGCCCCTAGTAAAATTGTGTTGCTCTGCATCAATATTTTCCCAGAAGGGGATAAGTCTATTTTTTATAATACACTCTATGGATCTTGCAAATGATGGAAGGTAGTCTAATAAGCCTGTAGTTTTCTATATTTTGCTTGTCACCTTTTTTAAATAGTGGAAAAATATTAGCCTTCCTCCATTCTCTAGGGACTTCACCTACAGTGTGTTTATACTGGTTTCAGAAAGTAATGTTAGTGTGTGTAGAAGGTGTTTTGACATAAGTTTAATTATACTACCCATTGCCAGGTCAGGGCCTGGTGAACAATTTGTCTTAATACAGTACCACTAATCCTGTTGCTGATCTCTTCTTCTGACATCTTTATGCGCTCACTAGAGCATACATCAAGAGTTATGGTAGATATATGTTTTTTACCATGTATACTACAAAACTGCTAAAGGAGTTATATGATTTTTACATAGTTAACTTCCCTTTTATCTTCCTTCCCATGCCAGTTAAGTATTCTGATATGCTTTGATGATTTTTTTGATAAACAAACAATCATGCTTTGGGGTGCCTTCAGATCTACATTGAGTTCCACTTTCCTCACTAGCTACTGCTCTTGAGTTTCATATTTCTAAGACATCCTATATCATCAGAAACTCCCATTCCAGGCTGTTCATCTGAATAGCCTGGAATGGGTATTTCCGAGGGCATAGAATGTTCAGGCAGTATGAAAACAGAAAGTAGCAACTGCTGAGCACAGAGGTATTCAGGGTAGTTACAATGGCAACACAGTTACATTATTCATTTAACAAAAAGGGCAAAAGCATATCAGAATAGTGGGTTGCCAATAAAAGAACAAGAGGGCATCTAGAGGTCTAAAACCGGTTTCCTATCATCTTTAAATAAGTCTCCAATTTTATTAACCTCATTAGTGGTCAACTTCTCACATACTAGAGGGCCCATGTTGCATTTGGGCTTTTTATGGGAGTTTATATACTGTACACATAAGAAGATTTACCATTCTTTTGGTAGAATTCTTTGCCAAGGTTAATTTGGCATTGTTTTCAGCTTCCATGTCTTTTGAATTAGCTGATATTTTTTCCACAGAAAAGCGGACTTTGTTTTTCTGTATGTAGTAAAGGCGTTATGCTTTTTATAGATGAATTTTATTTTTTATTTAGCCAGCTAGGTATTTTTCTGTTACTGCTTGATTTTTATACTTAATGTAAGAATGAACATGTTGCTAAAATCCAGCATAACTGTTTTTATCTGATTCCATATTTTCTCCATGTTACAGTTAGACAACAATGAATCCAAATCAATAGATGACAATGATGCATTTATATTTGTTACATCCACATTTTTGCAGTTCTAAAAATATGAATCATTATTGTATGTAATATAAGAGAAAACAATATTGAAACATATGGAACTGTGGTCACTATTACTTAAGGGGCAGCCTACATTACATTTGTAATGTTTAAGTGAGCCTAATTCAGAACTACAGTATATCTAAAATATTTGCACCTCTCATAAGTTCCAATACATGTTGATCCAACAGGCGTTGTTCACATGCAAACAATAATTTTTTACACAGGGATGAAACAGTGATATGGTTCACCCAATGTCCCCAAGATTTAGGTCTCCCAAAAAGAGCACTTCTCAGCTTCACATGCAGTTTCAATTTCAATCATAATGTGTGTGGTTTCCTCTAAAATTAAATCTGGGGGACAAAGACCAATAAAAGAATCTGGTGAATTTGGAAATAATTTGATCCAGAGAGTTTCAGTGGCAGTTAATGTTTTGATTTTATTATTAGTAATATCAATATATTTGAAGTATGAGTTAATAGAAAGGCAAATTCCACCACCCTTTTTATTATCCCTGTTTAAACAATACAAATCATAGCCACATATATTTTTTCCCAAACATTATTTTCTGACCACCATGCCTTTGTTATTCCAATTACATCAGGCTTGTTATTTGGGGTTAAGGAAAGACGCTCATCAAACTTGTTATTTAGGCTTCTAGCATCAAGAAGACAACTTTTAATGTTGCTATTTTTTAATCTTTGTGTTACTATTATATTTATCTCATAGATTATGATCGGTAGTGGCTCTAAATTTTTTTTCTGAACTGATTAGTTTAAACTCAGTTGGTCGAGTGCTTGTTTTATTCTACCTCCTAGTACTTGCTCCCCCTTTTTGTTTAAATGTAGCCCATTCCTGGAATAAAAGGAAGTATTTGCCCAGAATATGTTCCAATTATCAATGAACAATATACTCTGTTTTTTGCACCAGTTAGAAAGTCTTGTGTTAATTCTAGTTATTGTATTTTTTTCTTTGTGTGCATGTGGTACTGGTAGAATACTAGATATAGTCACAGTATAACCTCACTCTTTTATCATTTTTCCATGAAAAGCAAGTCATAACAGATATATTTCTCATGGTGTTTTCCCCCATCATTGCTACCTATATGTAGATGACTGAATTTTTTTATCAACCAATAATTTATTACTTCTTTTTTGCACATCAACAATTTTGGCTCCTTGGAGACAAGTACTGTAACAGTTGTATTGTATTTATCATTTTTACAGATATGTGTGTTTCTGTAATGAATAATAGAGTCTCAAGGATACTATGGATTATGGAAAACTTTAATGACATATGTTACTATATACAAATATGTTTTTCCTGTCTACCACCTTCCTTTACTTTGTGTATTTCAAGTCATTACTATTCTGTGTTCCTGTGAAGATGCCTTTCAAAGCATTAATTCAACCACTCTTATGAATATTTTAGCACTTCCTGCTAATCATCCCCTCACAACAATATATAGAATAGTGGATGTGCGACCATCCGCAACAAGGCTGTGTTTCCCTCGAGGGAGTTGATGACATCATTGAGACCTTGAGAATGAAGCTCGAGAGGTTTCACTGATGTCATCCACTCCCGGGAGGAAAACACAGCCTTAGTTGTGGATGGTCGCCTATCCACTGTTTTATATAGTATATGGTTAGGGCTTATTTCTCTTTTTGCATTGCTGGTTACCTCATGTATTTTTTTTTTATTTGGTGTTCCTGCTCCCACTCTATGTCTTGCCGCTGCCTGCCACTGGTTTCTGCTTCACTGCACTCCCTCTGGCTGGGGCTTCTCTCTACTCTTACTCATTCTTTCTGACAGTGGCACCGTTAAATTTTAAAAAATAAACAAAAAAAAATAGTTTCATTACACAAAGCCATCTAAGGCTATTTGTGTCAGAAGCAGGAAGATCCATGTTTCTGCTGCTCAGTGCCCGCTTACTTGCACCGCCATGTTTTTACTTTTTTTTCCCTGAAGCAGCCAGTTGAGTCAGCCAATCAGGAGGTAGGACAAGGTTGAAAAGTTGTTGTACTATCGATGTGATGTCAGAACGATAGTGTAACAACTTCTCTGACCTTTGAACTGTTCTACAACAAGATTTGAAAAGCTACTGATTTCAATGTGCAATAAGCCCTAACCATATACCATAGACCTGTTCCTAGTCAATGCCCATCCTCTTCCTTTTATGTCCTTCTCAATCTTTATTTTATGTCTTTTCACTATCCTTTCAGAAATTATTCTGAAACAACACATCACAGTGTATATAACATCAGCTTCTTTTCTTTAAGTTTGATAGTCATCTGAAGAAAGGATTTCTGGGCCCTGAAAGCTTGTGTACTATGCCATCTCTGTTCAAAACTTATGTTGGTCCAATAAAAAGTATACAACTTTACAGTGACTCCAGTGTTCTTGTATCTGATAAGTAGTAACTGGTGTAAGTAGAATCATAACTAGGAAGCAGAGACACTACTGTAACTGGATGGAGAATCTGAATAACTGTGAGGTGGCACTGCTGTAGCTGCCACTGGTGCAACTGGGTATACACAATAGTGTAACTGGGATGAGACATAACCATAACCACTATGGTGATACACTTATGTAGCCGTGAAAACAGTGGGATGCATTGACTCGTTAGGAACAGAAATTGTTACAACTGGAGTGGACACTGTCATAACTTGAGAGCAGAATGCTGTAACTTGGAGTAGATACTGTCATTACTAGAGAGGCACTGGTAAACCTGGGAAGAGACACTATGCCAGTTGGAATAGTGATGTGTGAAGGCAAGAAATTGTGCTATACAAAATACTTTGTGAAGTTTTTTAACTTTTCATAGTGCAAAGAGGCAAAATGTGTATTGGTTTCCCTGTCCAAGTAGATGTGTGACAGTAGCATCCTCCTCCATACACCCAAGCAGAAAAATGCACTTACACTAGTTGTTACAGTTAAGTTGACCGGTAACAAGTTATACCTCAGCAGAAGCATTAATGCAAGCAGTACCAAGGAATGCCTCATTACCACTTCAAGATGCATTAGGTATGTGTTACTGATACACCATTTTCTTCATTAATTGATTCCCCCATTAGTAGCATCTGAAATGCACCAAGTGGTGGTGTTTCCAGTAATATTTACCTTTATTGTCAAGAACTTCCTGTAGGTGTCCCTACAGCCCATATTTGTTTCCCATTTTCCCCTGCTGTAATTGTAAACTGCAGTATTTTAAATGGGCCCTGAACTGGTGTTTACAATAACAATAAATATAAAAGACATTAGAAAGATATAGCATTGTTAGGTGGATTTAATATGTTTTTTAGTTAAACTCAGAAGTCCTAGGATCTCTCCATGTCATTACTCATCTAAAATGTTCTGGGGTTGGCCAAACATTAGCTCTGATGGCAGAAACCAACATTTGTCTTTCACTTTATTGATTTTTTATCTTTGAATCTGTGATTACTGGTTTAAGTCCATAATCTTGCCAACTGCCTGGAAGTATTACATTTTCCAGTCCCGCAAAGTAAAATACATTTTTTTAACTTCATCTAAGAAAAATAGCAGGTCAGTTGTGTATCCTTTGTCTGCCATAGCATTGTATCCCTTTTTGAACACGCAATTCCATTTTGTTTCTTTTGTTTTTTTTTGGTTCCTACTGTTTAATTTATTAATTTGTGCATGTGGGTTTTCATAAACATGAATTCTGTTGCCAGCATCCCCTCACTGTCTCATGGTGACACTGAAAATGTTATGTGTACTTCTTGTCTTTTGTTCAAACTGCTGTTTTCTATCTCCTACAGTATACTGTAGCTCTATGGTGTTCTTGTATGACCAAACTCAATATTATTTGCAGAATGTGGCTACATCTGGTGTCATAATTCTCTGGTTGTAAATAATGGGAAGCTGATGTTTGCAATAAAAGATGCTACAATGTTATTTTTTGTTTTTCTTTGTGCTTGCTGTTCCCTGCTTTGGAATTTCCATTCACAGCCACCCCCAACTGCCTTACCAAACTATGATATTTAACCTGCAGTTTTATATTCACTCCCCACTTCATCTAGCATGAAGCACTGTGCCTCAGACTTGTATTTCCTGCAGTTCCACAGCAAATTATTTTGTTTGTCCTAGCCTTTGTTTACAGCTCAGCTTCATCCTGAACCTCGTACAGCTGTGAAAACAAATGCTGAGACTGATACAGTATATTGTAAAGTTGATGTGGATTCATGCTTCATCACACTTTTCAATTTTTTTTCAATGAGGTGGGCACAGAGACAGCCTCTTATAATTTAAAATAATGTGCAGTATATGCAGTGTATGATGCCACTAAATGAACAAGAAGTATTCTTCATCATAATGCTGACAGTTTGAAAATCATTTAACTTGTAGAAATAAATGGTATTTAAGTAAGATTCCCTTTGATCATTTGTTTGTTTTTCAGTTGATTTATTGCTCATGTTTTGCCTTTTACTGGATGTTCATTTTTTTCTTCCTTAAAGGAGGTGATCGGGTTGTGGAGTGGTGGTGGAGCAGGGGAAAAATAAAATTAATTCAATCAATCAATAAATCAATCAACTTTATTTAACCAGGCATATAACACCATTGAGAAAGCTCATTGCCAAGGTGGACCTGGACATTAATTTGATACAATACAGAAAATACAGTAAGCAAAACGGAGAACAAAAATATAGTACAGATATGGTAGCCATCAAAGTAGCAACAGAGAGCAGGTGTAGACCAAAGGAGGTATATACATAAGGTCTAACATAGTTACATACAACAACTTCCATCATGGTTACAGGAGCATAAAGATTACCATCCTAGCTGTTACCACTAAATAGAGGCTAGTATCTTTATACTAAAAGCAGGGAGAGAGGGGAAAGAGCAGATAAGGGAGGAGAGAGGGAGCGAGAGTGTGCTAGGAAGGGGAATAGATTAGGCTGAGTTTAGGGGAGATAAAAGAATTAGTAAGTGCTGGGGATCCCTACTAGGAGAGGGGGGTGACAGTCAGAGTGTAAGGTTTGCAGGAAGGACCAGTGGCTAAGATAAAGATTCATCTAAAGCAAATGCATGTATCCTTCAACAGGTCCCTTATCTGTGTTTTGAATGTGAAAATGCTAGGGAGCATGGAAAGCTTTAAAGATTTTTGCACAGTATTCCAAAGTGTTGGCAGAGAAAAATTGATTGCTGTCAAGCCAAAGGTTGTTTTCACATCTAGGAATCTGGAAGCAAACCATGGAGAAGTGTCTCAATCCATAAGATCCCTTGTCACGTTCAAAGAAGCGTGAGATGTATCTAGGGAGATTATTGGATAGTGCTCTAAACATCCAAATTAATTAACAAAAATTAATTATGCACCATGGAATCATTGAAACATAGAAACACAACCTTTGATGGCAGATAAGAACCACTTGGCCCACCCAGTCTACCCATTTCCCTACCTACTAGATAAGCTGCAGATTCTAGTTAACCAACAACCTACTTCCTGCAACCCCCAACTATAATTGCCTTATGTCTGTCCCATGCATGTTTGAATTCCCCCACTGTTTTAGACCCAATGACCTCCGCAGGAAGGCAGTTCCATGTATCCACTACTCTCTTCATGAAAAAAAACTTCCTCACATTACCCTGAGCCGTCTCCCCTCTATCTTTAAATTGTGCCCTCTTGTTCTTACACATCTCTTTTTCTGAAAGATGCTACCCTCCTGGACTTTGCTTATTCCCTTGAGGTACCTGAAAGTTTCTATCATGTCCCTCTGTCCCTCCTTTTATCAAGAGTATACATATTAAGCTTTCTCAGTATCTCCTCTTATGGTTTCTGCTGCATACCCTGCACCATTTTAGTTGCTCTCCTCTGGACTGCTTTCATCCTGTCTATGTTCTTGCGTATATGAGGTCTCCAAAACTGCACACAGTAATCCAGATGGGGTCTCGACAACTGCCTGTATAGAGGGATAACCACTTCCCTTTTTCTACTTGTGATGCCCCTTTCTATGCATCCCAATATCCCCCTGGCTCTCCTTACTGACTTTTCACATTGCTTACCCACCTTTAGGTCATCTAATATGACTACCCCCATGTCTCTTTCCATTTTTGTTGCTGCTAGTACCTCCCCTGCTATTGTGTACTCTTCTCCTGGGTTTTTATTTCCCAGGTGCATTACTTTGCACTTCTTTGCATCGAATCTAAGTTGCCATATGTCTGACCATTCCTCCAACCTTGCAACGTCTCTTCTCATCTTTTCTACCCCCTCTTGTGTATCAACTCTGTTACAGATCTTTGTGTCATCTGGAAAGAGGCATACCTTTCCCTCCAGACCCTCTGCAATGTCACCTGTAAAGATCTTAAAGAGGACTGGACCCAGTACTGAGCCCTGAGGTACTCCACTAGTAACCCCCCTTTCCTCAGAATGTGTTCCTTTCACTATTACCTTCTGTCTCCTGTTGTGCCGTCAGTTTGCTACCCAGGCTACAACCCTGGGACCCACTCCCAGGCAGGCTAACTTGATTATTAATCTTTTGTGCGGGACTGTGTCAAATGCCTTGCTAAAGTCTAGGTAGGCCATATCCACAGCCCCTCCCTGGTCTATTATTTTGGTCACCCAGTCAAAGAAATCAATTAGATTTGTCTGACATGACCTTCTTGCTGTAAATCCATGCTGCTTTGGGTCCTGTGCCCCGCTGGCCTCTAGGTACTCAACAATTCTTTCTTTCAGAAGTGATTCCATCATTTTCCCTACCAGTGAGGTCAAACTTACAGGCCTGTTGTTTCCTGCTTCTGTCTTGCTCCCACTTTTCTGAAGTGGAATCACATCTGCCCTCCTCCAGTCCTCAGGTACCACCCCATCCTGCCATGATTTGTTAAAAAGCTTGGTCAGTGATGTCACTAAGTCCTCCCTTAGTTCTTTTAGGATTCTGTGGTGAATCCCATCAGGCCCCATTGCTTTGTCTACCTTGAGTTTTAGGAGTTCTTTCAGGACTCTTTCTCCTGTGAATGGACTGGTGTCAACCCCCTACCCAGAGTGCTTCTATTGTCTGGTTTAGGTAACTTCTCCTCATCTTCTTTTGCAAATACTGAGCAAAAGTATTCATTCAGTATATCTGCCTTTTCACTGTCTCCCTCTGCCCACCTCCCCTCTCCTTTACTAATCTTCACTATCCCTCCCTTAACCTTTCTATGCTCCCTAATATACCTATAAAAGATTTTATCCCCCTTCTTAACTGAGTTGGCTATTTTTTCCTCGGTTTGGGTCTTTGCTATACTGACTGCCTGCCCCACTTCTTTCTGCTTTAATTGATACAGTTCCCTGTCGTGCTCCTTCTGTGATTCCTTTTACTTTTTGAATGCAGCCTTTTTCTCCTTAACCTTCCCTGTCACCTCTTTTGAGAACCATAGTGTTTTTTTACTCTGCTTTGTTTTCTTTATTCATTTCACACAAAGGCTTGTTGCCTCTATGATGGCAGTTTTAATTTTTCTCCATTGTTCTTGCACCCCTCCTTTTTGCCCATTTGCTAGTGCATTCTTCAGGTATTCACCCATTTTGCCAAAGTCAGCCCTTCTTAATCCAGTATCCTTGTTTTTTTATGGCTTATCTCCATGGTTGTGCTCATCGTGAAACACACTGTGCAGTGGTCGCTTGTTCCCAGATGTCTACTGACTTCTGAATTTGTGATCCTTTCTCCATTTGAGAGTACCAGGTCTAGTATTGCTCCCTGCTGAGTGGGTTCCAACACTAGCGGTCTATGGCCTGTCCCCTGCAGGGCATCGAGAATGACCCTGCTCTTGGATGTGGTTGCAGTACATGTCATCCAGTTAACATCTGGCATATTCAGGTTCCCTATCAACAGTAACTCCCCTTTTTCAGCCATTTTGAGAATGTCCTCTATCATTTTCTTGTCCATTTCCTCCCCTTGAGATGGGGGTCTATATACAATCCCTGTGCGGATTGTGATGCCATTCCCTGTTGCCAAGGTGATCCAGAGTGCCTCTTGTCCTCCCTTTTTACTTTTTAGTTCTGTAGCTTTGATCCCTTCCCTTATGTATAGAGCTACTCCACCTCCTCTTTTACCTTCCCTGTCCCTTCTGTAGATTGTGTACCCTAGTATGTTGACATGCCAGTCATGGTTCTCTGTGTACCATGTTTCTGTGACTGCCACAATATCCAATTGTTCATCATCCATCAGGGCTACTAGCTCATGAAGCTTGTTTCCCAGAATACGGGCATTGGTACTCATTGCCCTCCATTTAATGTTGGCTTTATCCTTTTCCCCCATCCCTGCTCTTATTGCCCTTGTCTATTTTTCCATTTACCCCACCCTGCCCTGTGTTGAGCTCTGTACCTCAGTGTTTACCTTACTACCTGCCATGTTTTGTGAGGGGATGCTTGAAATTTCCTGCCTTTTATCAGCACCTCCCACCTTGGCTAGCTTAAAACCTTGCCAAGGAAGCATTTAAACCTTTCACATAGGAGCTTGGTTTCCTTCTTGGACAGATGCAGACCATCGTGCCAGTATAGACCTTTATCTCTCCAGGTGGACCCCCAGTCCCCAATGAAACCAAAGCCCTGTGCTCTGCACCAGTTTGCAACCATTCATTAAACTGCATGGTGTGCAGTACCCTAACCTCACCCCTGTCATGGACTGGAAGCACCTCTGAGAAGGTTACCATGCTTGCTACCCATCTGAGGCCCCTCTCCAACTCCACAAATTCATTCTGCACTGCACTGATCCCATGCCTATCTAGGTCATTTGTCCCAAGGTGGACAATGATATCTAGTTCCCTCTCCTGTGATGCTGCTTCTACAATCCTGAGGATTTGCTTCCTGTCCCTTCAAGCCATGGCACCAGGCAGACACCTTACATCCTTCTCTTCTCCCTTCCCCAGTTTTACCCCCTAACAATTGTGTCCCCTATCAGAAGCTGTTTCCTTCCCCTGTGGCGTCCCTTGCCACCCTTTTGTGGGTTTCCCTTTTGGATGTCCTCAGCATTCTCCTGGGGTCTCCACTGAGGGTGCCATCATAGATGAACCTTGCTCTGCCAGAATGGCATATGATTTGTGTAGAGGTACAACTAGGGGACTTCACCTCTGGTCCACCACCCACACCCTCCCAGAACCCAGTGTGGTACAACTGCTCTTCATACTTGGCAACCTCTGAGGCAGTGGTTTTGGCAGTGGTGCTCTTTGGGTGGGGGAGGCCTCCTTAGTCCTTGCTAGTTCAGACTGGAGGTGGGCAACCTCCTCCCTCAGAGCTGACAGTTGCCTGCAATTAGGACAGCAACACAGTTTCCAGAATGTCTCCCGGAAAACTGGTGCCCCACAGCCAGTGCATGGGTCTGATGTACAACAAATGGACAAACTGTGTGTGCAGTAGTGAGAAATTTTTTGATTTCTCATCATTAAGATGCTGTTCATGTGTCTGCAAGATGTACAGATCAACCATATTTTTAAATGACAGAGCTAGATGCCCAGATAGCAGTTTGTAACCAGATAGTGGTTTGCAAAACCTGGTATTTTGTATTTGTCTCTGGAACTTCACAATACAATGTAGGAGGATGTACAAATGACAAGTGCATGACACTGACTGCACAAACTCATCAAACTCATCACTACCTTCCTTTCTCCCCTTCCCCTTGACTCGCCAATTGCTCTTGGAAAAAGCGTGAATGCTAGCTCACAGCAGGGGAGGACATTCAAATGCTAAACATTTAACACCTCAATTCAAAGCATGGAAATGCAGGTAGTTGTTCTATCACCTTGTGGAAAGAAACTTAGTGGGGATGGTAGGGTGTTGATATCTGTGACCAATTGCTTCAGAAGACTCTGCAATCGTGGGTCTTGTAGTATTTCTATTTTAGATAAATGGGGGGGGGACAAACAGTGCATTCCAAGTACTGAAATACGCACTAACAATTGGTAATGCAGTGAAAACATATGCTGAGACTGTTACAATATATTGTGCACTCATCTAACTCCATCTGTTCCTTACCTTATGCCTCCTAATTCATCTCTGCCAAGATGTTCATCAGCATAATGCCATTATATTCATCTAATAACCGTATCCCAACACATTTCCATAACTGACGCAGGATATCGAAAATGGGAAATGATATAGCAATTGGCAAGCCACAGTTCAAAACATTCATTATGCTTTGCAATTTGAGTGAGCAGGAGTTTGTTATACATTTACAGTCCCTTGATTCTGACAATAACAACAACAACAAAAAACTAATCTCATTTAGTAAAGAAAGCATTGTGTGTCACATTATACAAACATGCTTTCTCTCTCACTGTGCAGAAATCAATCTGCTTGCTATGGATCAGGCAGTGTAAATTAGATGTGATAGATACCTGGTTACCAAAAGACTAAAAAAATGATCTGTGAATGAGTTTGCACATACTGTACAGCAGTCCAGGATGGGTGGTTTAGTCCTTATTCTACTCCTTCATCGAGACAAAAACTACAGTATGTGTGATTCAGTGATAACTATTGCGTTGGAAGCAGGGATAATTCAATGAATCTGTTGAAGTCAGCTGTCCTGCCTGCACGTATATTTCTTGTTTGATTGTGACTATATCAGATCTCTCTGTTATAGCATAGCGCTTACAGTGTGACGACAAATGTTTGTATATGTTTGGTTTGGGGGGGGCACTGTGAATTCATGAATCAGGTTTCAAATCTCTACAATGGTGTTTTGGGCAGGAAGCACAACAAGGATTTCTTTGGACAGCCACTCTGCTACTGGCTCTTCCAGTTCAGTAGTTGTAGGGACACTTGCGCCAAGTAGATTTGTACATGTTAGTACCAGGAATGGAGATAGATTATTTTTCATGGGTTGTTTCCCACCACAGCCACCAGTAAAGGCATAAACATAATTAGATTGCACTACTTCAGGGTAATGAACTCAGTGGGACTCTTTAAGAAGTACTAAAGCAGAACCACCAACAAAAACATTGCAGGATGCCATTATTCTTTTTTTTGGGGGGGGGGTGAACACTCTGATGGTCAATACACTAGACAGACTACAGATAGCAAAACAAGCAAAAGGAGTCATGTATAAGGGGAATCAATATTAAAATGATACTTTTATACACGCTCACCAATCAGAGAAATTCACTGATCTGTGATGCAGATGCATCACTGACATTTACAGCAGCAGTTGTACTAGTATTTTAACTATCACTTGAGTAATCTTAGACAGTTGGCTCAAATAAATAGGGCTAAACTGCGATTGTGTGGGCAAAAATGTTGTCCTGTTTGACTTCTTGCTCAGATATACTGTGGTTGAAAAATACAGTCATACAGTCTGAGGTAACTTGAAACTATAGAATGGTTAACTTATCTAGTCGTTGTCTAATGAACTTGATAATCTTAGTTTTTTTAAAGCCACTTGATCATATACTGTAGCAAGAGTGCAAAACCTAAGTACAAATTAAACACCCAGCCCTAGAAATAATTGATTCAAAGAAACAAAATCAATACAGCTTTAAAACTCGGCACCTGGAACATCTACAATCCATCAGCCAATGCACCTGCTTTAATCCACCATAGACTTCATCATTCTCCCCTCTCTCACCACAATACTTTCCTCCTCTACATCTTTCTCCCCACCTCCTTATCTACCCATCTTTCCTCCCCTCACTCCTCACTCTCTCCACCCTTCCCTCTCTCTCTCTTATCATTTCACCCTCATTTTTGGCACTTACTGCACTTTGTTTTGTATAAACCTTTCGTAGCTAATGCCTCTTTCACTCACCATGTAACTCTAGTTGTTTATGTTACCTAAATGTATCCTCCAGTTTTGTCTCCATTGTAACACTCTCCTAAATACTCCTAATGTGTACTGCTCGTTGAATTTATTGTTCCAGTTGTTGTTGCATACCTGCATTCCTCACTGTGTTCCACCAATTTCATGTGCTGCACCACATATTTGCTTCATTTTGTGTGTTTTAAACTGTCCTCTCCTGGGTCGTGCCTGAAAATAGGCATTGATATGCCTAGTGCACTCACCCGGTTACCAAAAGCAAATAAATAAATACAGTGAAAGACAAATGCTAATTTGGCAATCAAATCTGATGTTAGGCAAAACAGCTGCTGAAGCTGGACAGGTCAAATTTAATAGGGATACAAGCTTCATCACACTTTTCAATGAGGTGGGCACAGAAACATCCTCTTATAATTTAAAATGACGTGCAGTGTATGATGACACTAAGTGATCAAGAAGCATTCTTCATCATAATGTTGAGAGTTTGGAAATCATTTAACTTATATAAATAAATGGCAGTTAAATAAGAGTCCCTTATTTTTTTATTTATTTTTCAGTTGATTTATTGCTTATATTTTGCCTTTTACTTTATGTTCATTTTTTTCTTCCTTAGAGGAGGTGATAAGGTTGTGGAGTGGTGGTGGGGTGGGGGGAAAAAAGAAAATTAATTATGCACCATGTGTCTGATATACAACAAATAGGCAAACTGGGTGTGCAGTAATGAGAATTTGTTTGTGTTTTCATCATTAAAAAGCGGTTCACGTGTTTGCAAGATATACAGATCAACCCTCCTTTTAAATAACAGAGCTACATCCATAGATAGTAATTTGTAACCAGATAGTGGTTTGTAAAACATGGTATTTTGTATTTGTCTCTGGAATGTCACAATACGTTGTAGGAGGATATACCAATGACAACTGCATGACTCAGACAATGACTACAGACTTCAAACTGATTTTAAACTCCTCATAAGGCACTCCCAAGAGCAATCCCCTGAACATTTTGGTAGTCTCAAAAAATAAAAAGTACAGCATTATTTGATTAGTGTTGTAGCTGCCATCTCACATCTCAAGCATCAAATCAACTTTTATTCCAGTTTTATTATTCCTATTATTATTCCTATTAATCATTGCTTCCATGCCATTTTGCACTTTTAGTTCTAGATTGCCCCCCCCCAACTTATTTATGCATTCAAATCTATTTTGTTTTATTATTAGTATTAACGACTGACAGGAAACTTGAAACCTGATTAGCTATAAAAAGAAAAAAAAAGATAATTTTAGATCAAGATTATTGGTCAGAATAACTGTTAGATTATGTCACACACTTTACAGAACTGGAAACAGAAATTTTGGTTACATACCGTAGGTCTGACAGAAGGAAAATGATTACACTTTTCTTCTGCTTGACTTTGAGAACTATAACATATTTCCATCAACTCCCTTGAAAGTGATTTCTCATTGGGTAGTAAAATATACCAGGCAAAGAGACTGTCAAGAGTCTTGCATGGTTGGAAAAATGGTGTTTTACCAAATGTTGTCTCACACAGTATGTTGACACAAGGTGGCCATATAATGCATGGTTACACAGAGTACAGAAATATTATTGTGCTAATCATTTTTTACAAATATTTCAAGGATGTCAGCCATATGCCTGCATTCTCCCCCACCCCACCCTCAAAGATAGCCTAAGAGGTTTACTGGATTGAGCAGATTAATTGATTCCAAAAGCTGTGTCACGTCAACTGCACAAACCCATCAGTACCTTCCTTTCTGTACTCCCTATTGACTCACCAGTTGCTCTTGGGCAAGGCATGAAGGCTAGCTCACAGCAGGGGAGCACATTCACATGCTAAACATTTA
Organism: Neoceratodus forsteri; assembly: GCA_016271365.2. Lineage (NCBI taxonomy): Eukaryota > Metazoa > Chordata > Ceratodontiformes > Ceratodontidae > Neoceratodus > Neoceratodus forsteri. The sequence continues at coordinate 627,461,320 of CM057452.1, read as the reverse complement.
ACACCTCAATTCAAAGCATGGAAATGCAGGTAGGTGTTCTTTCACCTTGTGAAAAGTAACTTAATGGGGGATGGTAGGCGTGTTGATGTCTGTGACCAATTGCTTCAGAAGATGCTGCAGTCATGGGTCTTGTAGTATTTCTATGTTAGAGAAAATGTGTGTGGGGGGTGGTATAGACAGTGCATTCCAAGTACTGAAATACACACAAATAACTGGTAATCCCATTTTGTTCTATAATTTGCAATACCTCACAACCTTTAAAAGAAGATGTTTCATGGAAACAGGCTAGTTTAGTAATTAGGAAACCAGCATTTTATGGTTGAATTAGAATTGTGCCCATGTTGATCACAGATGTGATGAGCTTGTATAGCTCATCTCTGTATGTAGAGGGTTGTAATTCCCTACACTCTGATACAGTTCATAACACTTGTCATTCACATGAACACATTTTGCTTACACATATCAGAAGAGTCTTCTATGACCAGAACTGACAATGACTGGATTATTTTTATTCTGTCCAGCCTTTCTGCAATTGTTAGGTGATGAAATGGATGTTGTTCATTTAATAAGGCGCATTATAGGAGTCCTCACACACTGCTGATCAACATGAAGAGTGTGACTGACAATGTAGTCCTGTGCAATAATAGAACACTAAATATAATGAGGTATTCATATATCCCATTTATTCTATGGTAGTCTCATTATATTTAGTGTCCTATTATTGCACATGAATACATTCTTAGTCACACTCTTTGTCGATCAGCAGTGTGTGATAAGGAATGTGGAAACAAAGCTGTACAGTATTATACTTTTTTGCAAGGTGAGCTGGCTACAACTGTATAAGGCAAATAGTGCTCTATGTACTGTACCCTGGTTTGTGGTGTGGGAGCTTTGTTGTTCAGCCTTGAACACTACTGCAGTTGTTCATGTTTCAGCTGTGATCTTGCCAAAATCTTCCCTGGCTTGCTCTAAGAAGTCAGAACTGAAAAACCAAAAACCAACAAACCAACAAAAAAAGCCAAGGGAAAATTATCATACAAGTATAGAAAGGCTAAGTATAGAAGAATTGACTGGACTTTGAAATGTTGTTTAAATGAGGGTAAATATATTCTGCATATCATCATTAGCTATAATGTGAGGAGGTGAAATTAAGTCATTTTTCACAAAGTAGGACAGGTACTGTGTGCATCAGTCCCTCTTTCCAAAATATAAATATGCAAAATTTTGAATCATTGGGACTGTCAGATGTTGTTTATCAAAAGTACTGCTTGTCAGCACCTGATGGCCTAATAATTCATGATGGAGTTTTCCACATTTATATTTTGGAAGGAGGGACTAAGGCTACTTTTCCTGCATAGTGAAAAATGACTTCTTTAACTACAGTAACTGTACATTACAATTTATGATGATATGAGGAACATATTTACCTTCATTTAAACTGGGCAGGACTCGACTTTTTATTTTAATTGTACAAAAATAAGGCAGTGCATTCAATTGTCTTTGTTTAGATCTGAGAAGCTTATTAGATGCTGATTTCTAGAGCAGGTTTGATAAAATGTTTTGCCTTGCAGAAACCAAGTTTGCTTATTCTAGGCTCCCCAACTGTTGACAGAAGAAAATGAGAATTGTTTCTAACAATGTAAGCTCCCCATAAAGCACCCCTTAGAGCAAGCCATGGAAGATTTTGGTAGGATCACATCTGAAAAATATAAAATATAGCATTACTCATACCTGACCAAGCCAGTCAGCACTCCATGCCACGCACCAGGCTACATATCTGCATTATACGATAGCTTCCAGCTTACTTGGCAAAAAAGTTACACAGTATAAGGCAAAGACTGTACAGTATGTAGCCAGGTTTGTTGTGTAGAGTGCCAGCTGGCTTGATCAGCATTGAATAATGTTTTACTTTAACATTTTCAGCTGTAATCCTAACAAAATCTTCCATAGCTTACTCTAAGGGATGCCTTATAGGGAGCTTTCATTGAAAGAAACAGTCCTTTTTTTCAGTTAACAGTTGGGGAGCAAGTTGGGGAGCATATTATGTGCATATTTGATTTCTGTTATAAATAGATTTCCCCATCCCTACTGTTTCATAGTGAGCAGACCTAACTTTCCAGTCAAACTATTTTTTAATCATGCTTATTTCATTATTATAGAATAATATCTATTTCTGCAATAAATAGAAAAAGGTATAACAAGGCTCTTGTTCATCTTCAGTAAAAATGTACTGTACCATTCATTGCTCCCCTTCACAGCAAGATATCCACAGTTTTCTAAATTGCATTCATTAAAACTCATATTTCACCCCCACGCACACTCCAATATGGATCATTCAGCACCCACCCTCAAGATGCGTCATTCAGCCCCACCCATCCACACGCATATCCACATAAACCAATATGAATTAATTAGGGTTCACTCTCATACAGTACAATATGTACCAGTGCTATGTTTCACATTTGTATTTTCTCTTCTGCAGTTATCCCTGTACTTTGTGTATCACTGTAATGCCCTCTATATACTGAGCCCAATTCACAAACTCTCAGGAATGAAGCAAGGTGCTTGTGTTAGAGAGGTTTGATGCAAGGGGCTGAATGTGCCACACCTTGCACCTTGCATCATCCCAAATTCAGCAACACAGCCTGTGTCAGCACAGGGACAACTTGTGCCAGTCGGGCTTGCACCAACCCTGCACCCAGTGCATGGTTGTGGCATGGCAGGCAGTGGCATCTGTGAATGCACAGCTGTGGCATCCCTGAATTTTCTGTAAAATGACAGTCTGTACACCTCCTGTACTGACTACATTAAATACTAATAAAATCAATCAATTACTGTATATCACACAGCTGTGTGGAAGCAGAGCAGTAACAATATGATAATTATTTTTTTGGCTGGAAAGGTGTGTTTCTGCTTTTGAGACTTCAGAGACAGTCAAAATTTAAACAGAGAACTCTGTCTGCTTGCTTGCTTGCCTATTTGTCTGTTTAGATATTTGACTGATGAAAAATATACTTTGAATTATAACTCTCTATCCAGCCATTTGCAGTAGTCAAACTGATCGTAACTTAAAACTGTAGCTTTAGATACAGTACATATGGTTTGCTATATTGCTAAGTTTCACTTTAATGAAATAGTCTGAGTGGCACAAGGGCAGAGAGGGTGGTGAATAAATATCCCATGACAAAATGAATAGTTCTTGTAAAGGGTCTAAAGCACACCCTCATGCAAGACTCTCTCAACTAAGATGCAATTAGACACTAGTATGCAGCCTAATAATTAAAATTAGGGTACAATCTGCTGGGGGAAGAGGAGAGCATCTTGATGCTGAGGCTTTGTTGATGGATTATATTAAAGTGGAAGTGCCGTAAATGCAATATAATTGTACTTAACAGAGGAAATCAATTAAATAACAGTTGCTGTTATGTTGTGAAAAATATAAGATTTAAAAAAAAAAATTCATGTAACCTAGCATGGCTGAGGTTACATACAGCTCTTAGCAACATAGCAAATGGCTGATGTACTATGAAACAATTGCACTGACTGTGTGATAGGAGGAACTGGCACCCAGTTTAGTGATATGCCCTGGAGCTAAACAGTTCTCAGCAATGCTGTAACTTTCAAACTGTCTGTCTAAATGTAATTGGAAACAATTTTTACATACTGTACATGTACTTTACATTGCAGTGATTGCTGGTTTCTTTAATATTCAGCTTTCTTAAATCATTTTTTTAAACAATTTTTATTACATTATTTTCTGCCCAATTTTGTCTCAAAACATTATAAAGGCATGCATTTCCCATCTTTGACAGTCACCCTCTGCAGAGAGTTTTTGTTTACTATACATCATACTGTATCTTATCTGCATAAGATGATCTCTCTTAATCTACTGCGTTACAATGTTTAGATGTAAGAATACTGGGCCAATTAATTATTTTCCCAGTGCACATTGTAAAAAATCAATACACAGTATGTAAAGTGTGTAGCTGTCAAACATTAAATCATAACCTATCAATACCTTATTAGAAAGTGAAATCAATTTTTTTGTTGTTACCAAGATGTTAGGTTTTGGTTAATAAACAGATTGCATACTGTGCAATTTTTCATTTTCTCAGCAGGTTTACTTGCTAACAAAGGCAACGTTTTTGCTTTGTTTGGAGACCTAGCCTACTTTTATACATCGATGGGTGTCTTAAATTGCACTTTCTTCATCTGTGCTTTCCTGACTGCAGCTATTGTACAGTAAGTGCACCTCAGTTCTTTCACATTCACTGTCAGAATTCCTCAGAAAATGAGACAGATGGTGTTATCAGTGTGCAGTCTATATATCAGTTGGAAAGGAGTTGCAGAAAGAGGGTATTTTTAAAAATATCCTCTGTCTGGGTCTGGTCCATGAATCAGCTATAAGGGAGCTGCAGCAGAAGGAGGGCATATATTTTAATTATAACTGTCAGTTGGATCAGCCCATGCATCAATTTGGATGGAGCTGCAGAAGGAGGAGTTTATTTTCCCCCTATAAGTGGATCAGTTGGGAAGGAGAAGAAAAGAGCAAGCTGCTCCACCAAAGGACCATCTTCAGTCCAGAATAGGATAGCCTTTATTTTTTTTTTTTGAGGGGGGCTGTGAGGAGGTGGGGGTTGGTGTAAGGACAGAACAGGAGTTGTAACAGACTTAGGGTATACAGCATAAGTGTCAGGCACAGAAGGGTAATAGTGTATATTGTAGCAAATGGTCCTCTTTGAAAAATAAACACTATATAACAATGTATCTATGATTTGCAACTTTGTCTCTAAAATGTTTTACTGTTTCAAAAATTGGAGAACCATTGCAGCAATGTACAGTATTACCTTGCCAGAGTTCCTTCTGATTCATCCATTCCTTTAATTTATCTAATATAATTAGGTTCTTAAATAGTGAAAGCTGATTTCTTAAGCTACTGTAAATGTAATATTCTGCATTCTATACACATTCAGTATATCAGTATTTACTCTCATTTTGCTTTCCATGAAGTAGCTGGTTGTAACAATACTGTACATTTTTTTGGTTGCTGTTATCATTAAACATAAATTAGCAGTATATTCTAGTGGTTAAGAGAACTGAGTTGCAAACTTGGAGAGCAAGGTTTGACTCCCACAGCTCACACTTGTTACTGTGTGACCCTGAGTAAATCAGTTAGCCTCTTTGTGCTCCCCAATCACACCTGAAAACAATTTCCCTTTCCCTTTTCATTTCCCTTTCCCTTTCCATTTCCCTTTCCCTTTCCCTTCCCCTTCCCGCTGTCCAATGGCAGCACCAATAATACAGCTATACAGCATAGCACATCACTGAGTTTTGACTCTCTTCATGCTGTTGCAAAGGAGAAATTGAATTACTGTAACCCACCACTGGCTTCTGTTTTCCATTACTTTTTTTCTTGTTTACCTCCTTTTTGTTGAACTGTATTTGCCTACTTCTTATTCTATAACTATTTCCTGACATAGCAATTCAGGTACTGTACATAATTTAACACAACCGGTTCACATTCACAAGTGTTAAAATAGCCACTCTTGTCAAAATTAAATAACTTGCACATGGGATGTTGCTACTAAGGAAACAAGTAATGTATCTTTGTGAATTGGAAAATATAGTGCATAATCCTCAGTTGTGATGCAGAGTCCTGCATACTTGCTATCTTATAAAATATTTTATTTAAAGAGACAGTATGTGACAGTGGTTAAGAGAACTGAGCTGCAAACTTGAAGACTGGGGTTTTAATCCCACATCCCCCACTTGATACTGTGTGACCCTGAGCAAATCAATTAACCTCTTTGTGCTCCCTGGTGGCACCTGGAAACAAGCTACTGCTTAGTGTGCCTTTCCTGGTTAAACAATTTTGTTTTTCCATTTCCTTTATCCCACTGCCAGATGGCATCTCCAATAATAAAGCTGTAAAGCACAGCACATTGTTGAGTTCAACACAGCAATACAGGTACATAATTTAAAACAATGGCTAACATTCACAATTGTTAAAATAGCCACTCTTGCCCAAATGAAATAACCTGCTAAAAAGATGTCCTACTAAGGAAACAAGTATCTCTGGGAATTGGAAAATATATTGCGAGAACAATAAAGATCAAACCTAATATACAGTATGCTGAATACCTGTTTTATCTTTGGGAACTGGAAAATATAGAGCAAGAACAATAAAGATCAAACCTAATCTACAGTATGTTGAATACCTCCGTGTTATAATAAAAAAAGGAGATGATGACTATATTGTTATTGTTGCTAAGATCTACCAATAGATGAAATTATTCAGCCATTTATTTTCAGTTTGGTCTGTGAGGTCAGTTTGCATAATTCTATCTTTTAGTTTTCCTTCTAGCATCTGTCTTGTTAAAGGGTTGAAGAATGGTTATAAACATGGAGAATGCCATCTGAAGGTGATTTTGGGGCAGAGAATGTGTTAGCCAGAAAACAGTGTATTACTGCAGGGATGGCCCATGGTAGCCATCAGGTGGTTAAATGATGAAGCACATATAAGCACATATTAAAACCAGCTAGAATCCGGCATAAAATACTGCAGCAACATGATACTGCACCACAGGGAACTCGGCACCACATGGTAGGGGGCCCGACCGGTACACTTTGTTACCAGACAACTTTACTGTAACAACCACTTTATATACTTAATTAGTTTCAATTATTTCAGATTCCTCCCTCTGTAATAATCAGAAGGAATCCAGGGTAGTATAAATATAGGCCACTAGGGGCCACTGCTTCCCTATAACCTTCAGTAATTTTTGAATGAGCCTTCCTGTGACCAGGTCAGTCCACTGTACAATGCTAGGCATTTTCATAATTAATGAATAACCCTGTATTGCAATTAATGAATAACCTTGTATTTCATTTCTCATGGAGTTCTATACAGAAGGAGGGAGCATATCTTCAAAACACACACAATATCTCCAGACTTTTATGTTAAATTAGGTTGTTTTATTACATGTTTCCCTTTTGTTCTGTCTTCCCCAATAATAATGTGCTTTCCTTCTTTTCTTGTGCATTCAGCACATTATGTATTTGCACAAAGTATACTTTTAGGCATTTAATACCTACAAATGATACTGGTGTACAAAGGTCCCACTCACCCTAAATAAAACACTCAATATATTTTGTGTCAAAAACTCACTTTATAACTCCCACTCAATAAATCATTTTGATGTTTTGGGTAAAACCCTTCATCAGTAATATACTGGGATTTCTAGAATTACAAGAATATAAAAATATAAAAACAAATTTTCTAAAATAATATAAATAAAATTCAACACTAGTAAACAAGAATGCCTCAAAACATGAAGAATTTATCAATCCTTACATTTTATAATGGTTGTTTATGTACTTTTCTGTCAATCATTCATTATATATATTCAACACCCACCACTGGACACTGATAGAAATCAAAAATTAAAAAAAAATAAAAATAAAATAATTACTTATTCAGTTATTACCTTTCAAATTGGTCATTTTCTCTAGGCTAAATAGTTTCAGATGTATCCATTATTGTATCAAACCACTCTTAAAGTAAACAAAAAAGATTAATACAATTCCACATTAATGCTAAAATGCAAAAAACGAAAACATGATGAAGTACGTTATAATCAGTTACTGCTTTGTTCTAACAGTTCCAAATACTATCAATTCACATTTAAATCTAATTTGTATATTACTTAAACAATCATTTAGTATCTCTAAAATGAGTGTAGAATTTGTTTGCATGCTAACCTGTAGTAATGTTGCAGTTATCAACTCAGTTTCCAAATGTTTCTATGCTTTCTGCATGTGTAAGAAACACTTTAAAGGCTGTAGAGATACAAAATAGTATTACTCATTACCTCCTTCACTGTCTTATACCCACTAATGTCATTCTGTTTGAATGGATACGCACTTACTTTTTTTGTGAAGTGTCCTCTATCCTGTTTAGGTGGAAGTGACGCAGGGGAAAAACATACCTGTATTTTACCTGTGAAGTGACTCCACCTCTAAATCTGGCAACCAACCTTCTCTATACCAAAAAAAGTAACGATGGTAATTGATGCACTCTCTCCATAAAGTGACATGCTATTGGGGATGTTAAATCTTTATTTCTGATGTACCCCTTATGTTCTCCTGCTCTTTGTTTTAATTATCTTTTCATTTTACCTATATACATTAGGTCACAGGGACATTTGATACCATAGATAACTCCCTCAGTTTGGCAATATATAAAATATTTTAGTGTAAACTGTTCATTCCTGCATGTATTCCATATAGACTTTATTTTGTGGGTATTGTTACAGTGGACACACCTACCACAGCTGTAATTTCTCTTTAATTCCTCTGAAGTAAATAAAACATTTCTTTTTTACTTCTGGGATTTTATGTTCAGTATGTACTAATCTATCTATAAGTGATTTTGCTTTCTTTGCTACCACCTGAACCCCATAAAGAAATGCATTTTCTCCCGTGCTAGTTGACTCAAGAATTCTCCAATGTCTTTTAACTGCCCTACCAATATCACAATTAAGGTCACTATATTTTAGTGAAATAACTATATTTTTGTTTAACTGTTCTTTTTTGTCCAACACATTTTTCACCAATAAATCCTTTCTGTCTTTCTCTGTTACCATTTGTTTGGCTTTTTCTAAAACTCCCGTCTGGTAGCCACTTTCCCAAAATCTTTCTGTCATTTCCTCTGTAAGCTATCTTACATCTTGAACATCTGTACAGTTGCATTTAACCCATAAATACTGGCTTTTAGGAATAGATTCCACCAAATTCTTTGGATGAAAATTATCTGCCCTGGAGTATAGTATTTCTGTCTGTTACGTTCCTATATAAACACGTGGACAAACCCTCAGGTTTTTTATAAATCACCAGATCTAAAAATGATATTTCTTTTTCATTATGATCCATATTAAAGAGTAAGAAATTAGTTTGAGCATTCAAAAACTGATGAAACTCAAAAAGTTCAATTTCATTTCCTTCCCAAATAACAAACACATCATCAATAAAACTTTTCCATTACAGTATGTTACTTTTAAACAGATTATTGTCTTGAACAAAACATTCCTCAAAACAATTCATAAATATGTTTGCATTGCATAAGATGGGGCCATACTAGACCCGATCGCTGTTCCTTTGACCTGTACATAATAGTGATTTTCAAATTTGAAATAATTCTGAGTTAATACTATATTAGCTAACTGTAGTAATAACTCATTAGGTTGTTTTGTTTCCATTCTGTACTTTCTTAAAATTTCTTTTAAAGCTGTACATCCTACTAAATGAGGGATAGATGTATAGAGATCTTTTACATCAAAACTCACTAGATATATAGATTTTGTTGATAAATGGTGATCTTTATTAAACTCATCCAGTAAATTTATTAAATGAGTCAAATCTTTTAAATATGATCAGGTTGTTTCAATCAAATCTTTTATGTGGAAATCAACGAATACTAAAAGTGGTTCTAGCACTGAACCTATGCCTGCCACAGTAGGTCTACCTGGATGGTTCAATGGATCTATATGGATCTTAGGGTGGGTATAGAATACAGGGATAATTGGGAACTCTTTTTTTAGGGCTTTAAATTCGCAGTCATTGATCCATCTTTCTTCTAATGTTTTTGTTAAAACTGCTTCTATCAAATTACTTATTTTTTCTGTGGGATTTTCAGGTAACTTTAAGTACTTTTCTTTCTCACCTAATAGTTGTATACACTTTTCTTTATAAACTATATAGTTTTAAATTACAATCCCCCCCTACTTTATCTGCCTTCTTTATAACAATAGTTGGGTCCATCTCCACATTTCTTAGGGCTACAAACTCTTTTGCAGTCAAATTGTAATTAGTTCTTCTGTCAGAATGTTTTTCTTTTTAAAGTATTCACTCCACATCTTTACTGACCATGCAAATGTAAGTTTAAATAATGTGAGGCACAGGGCCAGGGGGCAAGTACTGGGATTTTAATTTCAGTTTCTGTCCTAATGCTATTTTCTTCATTTTTTTTTCCTCCAAGTTTGTTTCTATTTGTGGGTTGTTATCAAAGTATTATCTTAACCTTAATTTTCTAAAAAATCTATTAAGGTCTAACTTAATTTCAAATTCATTAACTTTCTCATGTGGACAAAAATGTAACCTTTTGTTTAAAACACTTATTTCTTCTTGTGTCAGTACCCTGCTAGACAAGTTAAATACAACTATTTTATTTGAGATCTTGTGGTTATTTGCGATGGTATTTCTTTTTGTTTTTCTTTTCATTTTCCTTCTTGTCCTTTACTTGCTCCTGTTTTTTTCTAGCCCTGAACCCCCTTCGTCTGGATCCAAAACTATGCCTGGTTCCTTCCTTATATATTGGTACCCTCGAGTTTGTTTTCCCCACTGTTGTCTCCCTGTGCCACTGTATCTTCTCCCTCCAAAAAAAGTTCCCTTCTTCCTACTTGATTGGTTTCTACATCCATATCACTACTTGATGTGTAGATATTTCCATCTGAGTCTGGGTTGTAAATGTAAAGAATTCTATTCTTACTCTCTCTCTAATATTTTACCATAAATAGACCTTCCCATCCCTATAGTCATTTAAATCTCTTTTAAATTTGGTCAATTAAATGAATCTAATCTCATTTTCAAAATTGTCAATCTGTTTATTCACTTTGTCTAAAAAAAGAATTAATTCTTCTACAGAAAATTGTTTCTTTATCTCTTCTTCTAATGTCTTTGTCAATCTTTCAAGTTAATTTGTCAATGCCTCTACTAGGTTCAGCATAAAGTCTTTTGAATGCCTGTTTCTAGCCCCATCCCATTTCTCCATTAGTTCTTCAGTTGTAAATCCCAAATTAGGGTCTACTAAAATTCTTAACCCCTTGGAATTCATTTTTGTTTCAAGTATTCTGTTAGGGTTAAAGCATGCCAATCCCATTTCAACTGTTTCTTTTTATAAAATTCAAAATCATGTAATACTGTTTATAAAATCATGTAGTACTGTTTATAAAATTAGTAATCATGTAGTACTGTTTTCAATGTCACACGGCCTGTAAACTGTCTTTTAGATTAAAATTTTCCTAATATAATGTTCTCTTCAACTTCTGTAATGATCCTAGGAACAGACCATTTGTCTGTAATAGCCCCAATCTCCTCAAAGTTACTCATTTTAAGTAGAATTAATAAACTAATTGACCCACATAGTTTCTAATGATTTTCTGTCAACAAAAACTGCATAAAGTATTTATTATGCCACTGTTACTAGACAAAACCGACTAATATTGTATAGACGGTCTCATATACACTCCAGAGACTGGATCCCAATAGTGTGAAAAAAATTATTTGTACTTTGAAAATTATCTTCTTAAATGCCAATCACCAATGTCTTAAAGTTATACAGTTCTCATGTAAATGTCCATAATCCTCTGAAACTCTTCACTTGAAACAAGTCAGATCACAGTTCATGTTAAAGAAGACTCTTGATTAGCTTGATTATGGCCCCCTAGTCTTCAGCACATCAGCCATGTGCCAAAAATTATCTTCACAACAAAGATTTTTCCAGTTCAGCCAAGACCTCAGAAAAAAGGTTTTAAATGAACAGTTTACAATAAAAGATTTTATAAATTGCCAAACTGAGGGAGTTATCTATGATATCAAATGTCCCTGTAACCTAATGTATATAGGTAAAATGAAAAGATCATTAAAGCAAAGAGTAGGAGAACATAAGAGGTACATCAGAAATAATGAGTTATCATCCTCAATAGCACATCACTTTATGGAGAGAGATCACATCAATTGCCATTGTTACTTTTTTTGGTATACAGAAGGTTCATAACAGCACTAGAGGAAGAGATTACAATAACAAACTATTGTTAAGGGAAGCTTGGTTTATCATTTGGTTTCAAATAAATAATCCACGGTTTGGTCTAAATGAAGTCATAGAATGTCAACCTATCCTTTAATGTAGTTGTACTCATATAGCACACAGTATTTGTTTACCCATATTAGTGTAGTTGAGTGATGGGACAAGAAAAAACTTAAAAGTAGCCTTTAAATAAAACTAGAAACTTTTCTTAAATACCTTTAACACCAAGAAATGTGGTAGTTGGTGCTGCCAGTGGGCCGGTCTGGCACTTAGGCAAGTATAGCTTGCATCACACATTCATGTTGGTTGCTAGATTTAGAGGTGGAATCACTTCACAGGTAAAATACAGGTAAATTTTTCCCCCAAGTCACTTCCCCCTAAACAGGATAGAGGACACTTCACAAAAAAGTAAGTGCGTATCCATTTGAACAGAATGACATTAGTTTTTGGTATAAGACAGTGGGGGAGGTAATGAGTAATACTATTTTGTATCTCTACAGCCTTTAAAGTGTTTCTTACACATGCAGAAAGCATAGAAACATTTGGAAACTGAGTTGATAACCGAAGTGTTACTACAGGTTAATGTGCAAACAAATTCTACACTCATTTTAGAGATACTAAATGATTGATTAAGTAATATACAAATTAGATTTAAATGTGAATTGACAGCATTTGGAACTGTTAGAACAAAGCAGTAACTGATTATAACCCACTTCATCGTGTTTTCATTTTTTGCATTTTAGCGTTAATGTGGAATTTGTTTTAATCTTTTTTGTTTACTTTATGAGTGGTTTGAAACAGTAATGGTTACATTTGAAACTATTTAGCCTAGAGAAAATAACCAGTTTGAAAGGTAATAACTGAATAAGTAATTATTTTATTTTTAAATGTTTTTATTTTTGTTTTCTATAAGTGTCCAGTGATGGGAGTCGAATATATCATAAGTGATTGACAGAAACGTACATAAGCTACCATTATAAAATGTAAGGACTGATAAATTCTTCATGTTTTGAAGCATTCTTGTTTACTCATATTGAATTTTATTTATATTATTTTATATAAAAAATGTTTTTATATTTTTATATGTTTTTAATTCTAGAAATCCCAGTATATTCCTGATGAAGGGTTTTACCCAAAATGTTGAAATGATTTATTGACTGGGAGTTTTTAAAGTGATGTTTTGACACAAAATATATTGAGTGATTTATTTAGGGTGAGTGGGACCTTTGTACTCCAGTATTATTTGTAGTCTTAGTATTAGTTTTTACTGGTATTTAGAGTCCTCTCCCATTAATTATTTATTAACACATAATATTTAAAACAGTTTTTCTGTGGTCTTGGCTAAACTGGAAAAGTCTTTGCATTTAATACCTCCTTTTATTTCATTTGGAGGCTCCTATTGCTAAGGAGCCCTTTTCTTCTTTCTCTCTATGACTGAAATCTCAGCCCATTGACTTTACATTTCAAATGAGCCCTACTGGCCACTCTTAACAGTCAGCCACTCTAAAGCCAGCTGCTATCTTTATTTCCTGCCACCTTATGTGTTTTTTTTATTTCTAGTTTATTTATTTATTTACTTATTACCTCCTTATGACTATACTACATGCGACTTTCATTTTCCATTCTGCATTTATAAAATCTAACATTTAAATCCCATCAGCTTTATCAGTATGCTGCATAGTGCAGTGGTCTGGGGGTTGAGGAGCATGATTTTGCTCTGTACACATTTGCTGCTTTCTGTTTTATTTTTAATTTTTAAACTACAAACCACTGTATTTCCTGGTTCTTCACAGAGCCATTCCTGCTCCATACAGCAAAGATGTGCTGCATTGTGTGCAATGTGCACCTCTTGGGGCACAGTTTTCTTTTCTTTTATTTCTTTTACCTCAGGCAACTGACCTATTCCCTGGCATCCTGCCAGCCACCCATTCCTCTCCAAGTGCTGTAATAAAACAGAGAGAGGGAAAGAGAGAGTACACTTCTAATCTAAAACTATTCTCCTCTCCTGGAGTGTATTCACACTGCACAACAGGTGTTTTTACACAAAAACAGGGGCATATTTTACTTTTAATGAAAACAAGGTGGCAAGAGCCACTTAACACATATTTTCCTCACTGGATTTTCTTTTGGCTACAGAGCCACTGGACAGAATGAGACATGCAGGGAAAGGGGTACCTAAACAAAATAAGGGGTTGCTGCTCCTGTTCTGCATTTTTACTTTAAATATCTGCATCTTTTAAAGCATTTCATTAATTTGGGGGGATAAAAACATCAGGGCACCCTTCCATGACAGGGACCACCCTGTCACAAGGTACTTCAGTGAAGTTCCATGATATGCAATTCAAAAAGCAGAAAAAAACCCTAATCTACACTGATGCATTCCCCACCCTGTTCCCTCCACCAAAGTATTTACAAGTATGTTTCCCTTCCTTACCACTGTATAGCACCCATACTTCTCTTCTCTCCCCAGTCCCAATAAAGTTGCATTAGAAAAAATCAGTCTGATGTCATACATTTTCTTCTCCATCTCCATCCAATCTCTGTGGTTCTGTAAAATAACCCACACTCCTCCAGCATATATCATGCATGGTATTAGAGATAGACCCCATTACATCATAAACTAGAACCCCACCACCATCTTCCCTCACCTAACCCTAAAAACAGTTACAAAACAGGTCCCACAGTTTGGTGCCAGTGACTGGCTCAGCCCTACCTCTACCTCACTGCTGACTTCTAAAAGAAAATGGGGGTGCTCTCATAGAGTAATTACCTTACAGACTCCTCAGCTGACCAGTCAAATGATTACTATACTAGTGTACCATTGTTTTCATCATTCACTGTTTTCTTCATGTACAGAAACAAATAATACAAAATGTGACAAGAAAAAAGGAAAAGATAAAGTTGCACAGCCATCAGAAAAACCTTGCAGAGATGGTTCAGATATTGGTGTGTCTGAAAAAGGGGAAACTTGAATCCAGCAATGATCAGAGATGGTGTAGCTAGTAGCCAAGATTGTGGGTGGAATATGGCACTGTTCACCATGTTCAAGATGGTGGCCAGAGTCCACTGCACATGTGTGTTGACTTCAGCATACACACTGCTCTCTGGCATCATGGTGGCACAGTCTGCCATGTCCAACTTGATCACTGGAGTGCAGTGCACATGTACAAGTAACCATACATGTGCAAAGAACTCTGGCAACCAACTTAAACATGACAGACTGTGCTGCCACGCTGCCAGAGTTCAGTGCACATGCGCAAGTAATCACACATGTGCAGAGGACTCCAGCCACCATCTTGGACACAGAAGAAAGTGTTGTGTTCTGCTGGCTCTGATGGAAAAAATAGTGTGGTGAACGCACAATGATTGCAGTCCACCTCCACTATTTCCAGTCTGTTCAGTATCTTAGAAGCTCCTTTTTCTCTACTGTGCTCACAAGACATCTGCAAGGCTGTGCCCACTATAGCTGTAAAAATAAAAGAGTCTTAGAACAGGCACTGAAAATGATGTCTTCAAAAATGAAACTGAATGACAATAATGTCACTGCCACTTCTCCAACACAGAGAAATGAACAAGCAGATGGCACAGAAGAAATGCCCTCATCAGAGGACATATCAAAAAATGTTGCAAATTGTCTAGGCAGTCCAAGCCATGGGGAATTTCAATAAGATACCTGCCACCCCCCCCCCGATCAGGCTTTAATCTGTCTGCCTGTGGAAGAGGAGCAAGAAGAATATTATGTGTATTTAGAGGAAGGTGATCCCATAGAGTTAGAGAGCACACCTGAGCAAGATTTCAAACCTCCTTCAAGGCAAACTGAGGATTATCCATCCTTTTCCTCATTTTTCAGACAGAGTGTTGATAACCTCAACATCCCCCTACTAGAAATAGAGATAGATGAAGAGTATGCTGATTTTATGAATATGCTGAGTGTAACTCCACCAAAAAGGATGTTGCCTTGCATACAATAAACCACTTAAATTTAGATTTTAGGAAGGCCTTTAATTTGGTACCACATACGCACCTGTTATGAAGTTAGATGACCTAGGCACCTCTGAGAGCATAGTCAGGTGGGTGGGGGAACCCAAGGACAGAGTACTGGCTTAATGGGGTCCAACTCATAACCTCACATGAGGAATGGGATTTAGGGGTCCTCATATGTGACACCCTAAAGCATTCAAGTCAATGCAAAAAGGCTTACAGCAAAACAAATATAATGCAGGGGTGCTTAAAGAGAGATTTGTCAACAGGGGCAAGGAGGCAATCCTCATGCAGTATAGGTCTCTTATGAGACCTCACCTGGAGTATGATGTCCAGTTCTGGAGCCCTCTGCTTTGGAAGGACAAGAGTAGGCTAGAGGCTGTGCAGAGAAGAGTGATCAAGATGGTTCAGGGCCTCCAGGGGATCTCATACCAGGAGTGCCTAAGGATGTTGAATCTATACTCTCTGGACACAGAAGAGAGGGGGAGATATGATTGAGACATTCAAGTTCATGAGAGGAATTAATAAGATGCCATACTCTGAACTTTTTAATAGAGAAGAAGAGTCAGTCACTAGGGGACATGGATGGAAGTGTAGGGGTGGGAACTTCAAAAGGGATCTGAGGAGATACTGCTTCATAGAAAGAGTTACTGAGCCATGGAATAGATTGCCTGCAGAGGTGGTGGAAACTAAAACTGTTGCTGTTTTCAAGAGATGGTGGGACAGAGTAAGAGTTCATCTAGGTACCAAGGGTACAGAAATTGGGTAGGGGGCTAGGTATCAGGACCCATAGAAAGTCTCAGTAACTCTTGGGCAGACTTGATGGATCTATGGTCTCCTTCGGCAGTCATCTTCTATGTTAAAAGGCCATAGCAAAAATTATGGCTTTACCCACTTCAGTTGCAGCCATCGACCAAAAATTTAGAGACAATATCAGGTGGACAAGTAGGGAGTGAAATGTCTGTATGGCCATACTGATCATCATGGAGTAGTCAAGGCTGCTGTTTGTGTGAGAGCAAAAATTATTACTCTGTCTTTGTAGTCCCCTGAAAAAGACAAAAAAATGAGATACTATACAGAAAAGGTTAAACAACAGCTTCCCTGCTTGTCAGGCAGGCAGCTTATTCACCACATACAGCACAGTACCAGAACGCACTTTCAGACACAGTTCTAGTACTGCAAGACCCCACCTACAATACTGTGTTCAGTTCTGGAGACCACATCTCTGGATGGACATAGACTGAGTGGAGGCTGTCCAGAAGAGGGCAAGAAAAATGGTGCAGGGTCTGCATTAGTAGCCCCACAAAAAGAGACTTAAGGACCTAAATATGTACACCCTGGAAGACAGGATGGAGAGGGAGATATGACAGAGACATTTAAATCCCCTCATGGGGTAAATAAGGTACAAGAGGAAACTATTTTTCAGTAAAAAGGTGCTCAGGGACAAGGGAGCATGATAAAAAGCTGGAGGGGTAGATTCAGGAGAGAAATGAGAAAGTACTTCCTCAAAGAAAGAATGGTGGATTAACACTTTTCCAGCAGAGGTGGTGGGGGCAAAAGCAGTGGTGGTTCAAGAATGCATGTAATAGGCATAAGGGAATCTTAGGGAAAGGGAAGGGGTGGGTCAACAGACTGGAGATGAAGTAGGATCTGCAATGATACTATATACATGGAAAATGGGAAGCCTAGGTGAGCCAAGCAGTCCTTATGTGCTGGCAAATTCTATATTTCTATGTTCCATTTAGAAGTTGGCAGCTGGTGGAGAGAAGTCTGTGCCTGTCACCACATTATAGAACCTAGTTTTATTTGTCATTTTTGGGTGAGTGAGTGAGTGAGTGAGTGAGTGACAGAGAGAGAGAGAGAGAGAGAGAGAGAGTGGGTGGTGGTGTGCCAGAGGGTGGAAGGGTGGGGGTTATCTCTAATACTGAGTCTGTGGATGGAGGCTGTGTTATTTTACAGAACCGTAGACATTCGGTGGGGATGGGGAAGCGAACATGTTGCTACTGAATGACTTTTTCTAGCGCAATTTCCTCAAGACTAAGGGTAGTAGAATGGAAGGTCAAAACTGGGATGAGACACTGTCATTACTGGAAAGGGACAAGGAGTCACGTGATGGACTTTGTCTTAGCAGCAGCTTCCCTCAGAGCTCTGTGGTCAGGATATACAAACCGTGGCATTTAAAATGCTTTAATCTTAATCAGAAGCTACAAGTGGCGAAATTTGTTTCACTAATAGCACCCTAAATGAATTATGGCTGATTTAAACTGTTTGGACCAAGAGGATCTACAGAATGTTGAAACTTCTCTGACAACCCATTACTAGCATATGAGCTTGCCAGCTAAATGCCAGAAACTGGACTCACCAGGGATAGAAACACCACCAACTAACCCACTGGAAATACTGACAGACAAGTTGTATCACTTCTTTCTGGAGTTGGCATCTGTTAAAAACACTCTATGTGATATGGCTTTAGATGTCATGACACTTTGAAACACTATGGAGACCCTCTCCATCAGGGTTTCAGATGCTGAGGCAAGAATGAGCTTGGTGGAAGGCACACAAAGCAAGAATGATGAAGCGGTCTCAGAGATGTGAAAAAAAAATGGAGAAATTAGAAGATAGACTGGAGGACCAGGAGAACAAACTATGAAGGAATAATATTGTGCTGTTCAAAATACTGGAGCAAGCTGAAGTAGCAAATGTTCTGGGGTATGTACAAAATGTACTGCAGAATGTAGCTGGACCACCGACCACTGGCCCCTCATACCAGTTAGAATATTCCGACAGATCATTCCGTATGCTGACACAACAAATGGACAAATCAAGAGTTATAATAGCCCGCTGTGTTAATTTACAAGACAAAGCCCATATTCAAGTACAAACCAGGGCAAAAGGGGCTCTGACCTGGAAGGGACAACACTTTCACATTTTTAGTGATGTTACTCCAGCATTGCGAGACAAACAAAAGGCATATCAGGACATCAAGAAAACCCTTCATAAAGCTCAAATCCCTTTTCAAATATTGCACTCAGCCTATCTGATAATCACCACAGGCACAGGATCCCACTGATTCCCAAATGCTGAAGTAGCATGCAGGTAGCTTCCTAATCATTTGCCTCAAGACTTTCCTCCCACCACACCACAAACAGATAATACAGTAAGCAAGAAATCAAAACAGCAATGAAGTAGGGGAGCTCGCATATCCCAGCAAAGCCTAATATAACAGCACAAGGCACACCGGTTCCATCCCCCACACTAGAAGTTATCAGAACTTTATGATTGATTGTCTAGAAATCCTCATTGAAAAAAACACTGCATTGCTGTCTGTGGATACAGGATGCCAGGGAGGATCGGGAAAGAAATTATTAATTTTGTCACTTATGTCAAGCTACAGTGAGGGTGAGGTAACAAGATAACTGAGGGGGAGATGTTTAACAATGGCGGCCAAAACATCTGTTATAATTTTACCTCATTTCTCCTTCCAGCAACAGCTAACTTTCCCTCTGGCTGTTTTACTTTCTTTTGTCTGTAGCTTGAAAATAAATCCAGCCACCTCCTAACAGCACAGACAAGGATGACAGACACTCACAAAACACCAGCTTAGAGGAAGAGGATGTATCAGGGTATATCCCCTTGAGGATAACAGCTGGCATGAGTAAAAATATGTATTTTAAAAAAGTGAACTGAGAAAAGTCACAAGAATATCTTGTAGGAGTCACTACTGTAACTGAGACATTGTTACTACTGGGAAAAGAGATTGCTGCAACTGGGAGGAGACGTTGTTACAACTGAGATGTTGCAATAACTTGGTGGAGACTCTGGTACAACTTAAGAAGAGGCACTGCTGTAACTGAGATGAGGCTCAGCCACAGTTCTTTATTGCAGAATTCCATAACATAGCATAAATGCCCTGGGAGATTTTTCCATGTCTTAAAAAGCAGTGACTGTGCCAGCCCATTGGTCTAGTGGCAGGGCTACAGATTTTGGTGGTGGCAAAATGGGTTCAGTAATGAGCATGGATTGTCAGATAATCAGCCAAGGGAGGAGGACCTCCTCCTCCTGGGAGGAAGGGTTGCTGGCTTTTCAGCAGTGCTGTCATCTCAGTGGCCACTGGTGGCAGCACAGCATTAGACAGCTGCAGCTAGGAAAAAGTGCATAAAGAGAAAGTTAAAAAATAAATAAAAAGCAGTGTACTATGTAAACCTTGGAATGCCCTGTAAACTGTGGATTGAACTTTTGTTATTTAGACAAGGACTCATATTTTAGTTACTGCAGCTGCTTGTATTATGTTCACTTCCATGATCATCTGACAGTTACTGCATCCAGCATTAGTGCTATCACATTTACCACATGTCTGCCTCCAGGTGTTCCTCCAGAACACTTCCTGGTGACAGAGAAGGCCAACTTCTGTCACTATAGGATAAAAGAAAACAGAAAAAATGGGAAAAAAATAAATAATAAGTAAATAGTTCAGAGAAGCTGCAATTGAAATAAAGAGTACCAATCTCACAAAATGGCATCATCTTATAGGAAATACTTGACCAGTATGTTCAACTTTGGGATACTACACTGTGATGCCTGCAGAGTACTCATCTCCCAGGAGAACCTCTGGAGGACAGGTGATTGCCCAGTATGCATGAAGATAAATGACCTACAGGCCCAGCTGGTAGTAGACTGGAATGAAAATGAAAGGCTTTGTCAAAATTTGGCTCAGAGCACCGCTTCCCCCCCACCTCAAAAATCCATTGGACCAGGAGGGTGGAAAATGGTGAAAAGGGGACATGGGAAACTAGCAAAGACAAGCATGGACAGCACAACTTAAGACACCCCAATTAGGGCAACAAATTGATTTGAGCTACTAGCAGAAGGGAATCAGTCAGCTCCGATGCTAGTCCTATCAAGGAGGTGAAGACTGCAGCAAGCTCAGCAACCTCAGTAAGCAGCAGCAGACCTCAGCAGGACTGACAAGGAATCATCAAGGGGGTGAAGACTGCAGCAACCTCAACAAGCAGCATCAGTCCTCAGCAGGCCAGTCAAGGAACCAAGAAGATCCTGGTAGTCAGCGGCTCCATGATCAGAGAAATGGAATCTAGGATGCACAAGTACTCACAGAAAAGGGTGACAGTCAGATGCCTTCCCTGTACCTCAACATCAAGAAACTGAGAACGCATTTTGAGAAATGCGCACATCATGGAAGGAGACATGAGAATACTGGTACACATTGGAATAAACGGTCTGGCTGATCAGATGGTGGAGGATGCAAAACTGAGTATCGAGAAGCTGGGAGACAGGCTTTCAACAACTGTGAACACAGCAGCCTTCTCAGAAGTCTTGCCTGTATGGGGTTATGATGGCAGCATAGAAAGAATCACACTGGAGAAAATAGATGAATTCAACAACTGGTTGAAGAACTTGTGCCAGACAAGAGGCTTCCATTTCATTGGATTCTGGGGGAATTTCTGGGATAGATCACTCTTCAAATGGGATGGACTTAGCCAGTCTGGTGGCACTGAGGGTTGAGGTGCTGGACGCCACACTTCACACCGGTGACCCAGGTTCGGTGATGGCCTCGGTCCACTGGAGGGTTGGCAGATCTGTCCCACTGCTATATTGCCACCTCCTGGGTGAACCCAGGATTGGCAATGCAGATTGGGACACACAGAGGGAGGGGCAGTGCCATCCGAAAGCCCGGGGAGCAGTTGCATCTTTGACGCATGCCTTCTCATCAGCTCTCACAGTGTGACAGCGACTGCAGGGATATGGGTTCACCAGAGCAGGAGAAAATCAAGCCCATCATTCCTAGGTGACAACTCCTTCGAAGCCAGACTGCATCACCAGCGCTAACTGAGGCAGACTCCGCTGTGCCCCACTCGCACTACCATTGGAAGGGGGAAGGCTTGGGTATCCCTTCCCCCACCCTGCAAGAGGGGGTACACAGGGTTAACTGAGGGTCTCCGAGTGGATGGACACTCTAGGAGCAGACTCCTGGGGACACCACAGGACGTTGTGGAAGGTGACATGAGGGGCTCTGAATGAGTGGAGGGACAGCGCAGTAAGGCGGATAAACATAAGGCTTAAAAAAAATGGGACGGACTTCACCTCACACAAGAGAGATCAAGAGCACTGGTCCAGAAGATGGAAGTATACTTGGACCATTTAAACTAATTGGAGGGGAGGCTAAGGCAGGAAAAAAATTAGTGTGCCTTGCCAAAACCTCCCCCAAAAGGAAAACTGAGAGAAAACATAAGTGCACCAATCACATTAGGGCAAACAAAGCATACAACAAAGAGCCAGCATCAGAAAAATGACACAAGGAACTACCAGCAGGAAAAAGGGAAACAAAATCGCCCAGCAAGAATCATGATGCTAGTTTATGGCGATGAGTCTGCCTCATAGAAATATAGAAACATAGAAGTTGACGACAGATCAGGACCACAAGGCCCATCCAGTCTGCCCATTTCTTTTTCTACCTTACAAATGTGCCAGTGGCCTTTGCTCTGTCAATGGCCTATCTATTGATACTCATCTGTATTCCTCCCTTATGCCTATCCCAT
Organism: Neoceratodus forsteri; assembly: GCA_016271365.2. NCBI lineage: Eukaryota > Metazoa > Chordata > Ceratodontiformes > Ceratodontidae > Neoceratodus > Neoceratodus forsteri. The sequence goes on along the minus strand of CM057452.1, from coordinate 627,438,922 downwards.
GCCTGTTTGAAGCCCTGCACTGTATTCATATCCGCTACTTCCTAAGGTAGGCTGTTCCATGCAACCACCACCCTTTCTGTGAAAAAGAACTTCCTCACATTACCCCTTAATTGTTCTCCCTCTAATCTCATGCTGTGTCCTCTTGTCCTGCTGTTTTTCTTATATTGAAACATGTTAGACTCTTCCACCTTGTTAATGCCCTTAAGGTGTTTGAATGCTTAGATCATATCACCTCTCTCCCTCCTTTGCTCTAGGGTATACATATTGAGCTCCGTTAATCTGTCCTCATATGTTTTCTGATGCAGTCCCTGCACCATTTTGGTTGCCCTTCTCTGGACTGCCTCAATTTGGTTAATGTCCTCGTGAAGGTGTGGCCTCCAGTACTGCACGCAGTACTCCAGATGGGGCCTAACCAGTGTCTTGTAAAGAGGGATCATTGCCTCCCTCTTCTGACTTGCGATACCCCTACTAATACACCCTAACATCCCCCTAGCCTTACCTACTGCTTTACTGGTCTGCTTGGATGATTTCAGGTTATCGGTGATGATAACACCCAAATCTCTTTCTTCCCTTGTGACTGCCAGTCACTCCCCTCCCAGCCTATAGGTGGCTTCAGGGTTTCTCTTCCCTATAGAAACATAGAAACATAGAATTTGATGGCAGATAAGGACCGCTTGGCCCACCCAGTCTGCCCATTTCCCTACCTACTGGATAAGCTGCAGATCCTAGTTAACCAGCAGCGTACTTCTTCCTACCCCCAACCCCTAGAATGACCTTATGACTGTCCCATGCATGCTTGAATTCCACCACTGATTTTGACTCCACAACCTCCTCCGGAAGGCCGTTCCATGCTTTCACAACCCTCTCTGTGAAAAAATACTTCCTACATTACCTCTGAACGCCCCCATCTTCAAATTGTGCCCTCTTGTTCTTGCACATCTCTTTTTTTGAAAGATGCTACCCTCTTAGACTTTGTTGATTCCCTTGAGGTTCTTGAACATTTCTATCATGTCCCCCCTCTCCCTCCTTTCCTCGAGGCTATACATATTAAGCTCCTTTCGTCTCTCTTCATATGTCTTCCGGTGCAGACCCTGGACTATTTTAGTTGCCCTCCTCTGGACAGCTGTCTATGTCCTGTCTATGTGCATGATCTTGCACTTTTTTGCATTAAACCCCAGTTGCCACCCATCTGACCATTTCACTACTTTATCCAGATCTCTTCTCATTCTGTCTACCCCATCTGGATCATCTACTCTGTTGCAGATCTTGGTGTCATCTGCAAACAGACAAACCTTACCCTCCAGTCCATCTGCAATGTCACTGATGAAGATATTGAAGAGGACTGGCCCCAGGACTGATCCCTAAGGTACCCCACTTGTAACTTGCATCTCTTCTGACCATATACAGTTTACCACCACTCTCTGTTTTCTGCCCATCAACCAATTTGCCACCCAGTTGACCAACATCTGACCCACCCTAAGACTACCCAGCTTATTAATCACTCTGCTATGTGGAACAGTATTGAAAGCTTTGTTGAAGCTAAGGTAGGCAACATCAACTGCTCCCCCTTGGTCCACCATTCTGGTTACCCAGTCAAAGAAATTTATGAGATTAGTTTGACAGGACCTTCCTTTTGTAAACCCATGCTGTCTTGGATCCTGTGCTCCTATGGATTCCAGGTGTTACACTATCCTTTCCTTAAGGAGTGCCTCCATAATCTTGCCCACTAATGAGGTAAGACTGACTGGTTTGTAGTTCCCTGCCTCCTCCCTGCTACCACTCTTGTAGAGCAGGATCACATGAGGCCTTCTTCAATCTTCTGAGACCTCTCCTGTGCTCAGAGACTCACTAAACAGTTCTAATAATGGCTCTGTTAGTTCCATCCTTAGCTCCTTTAGTACCCTGGGATGTATGCCATCAGGTTCCATTGCCATGTCCACCCTGAGCTTATCAAGCTTTTGTAGGACCTTTTCTTTTGTGAAGGAATTAGTGCTCACCTCCCTCCTCCCTGTATCTAAGGTGCTGAGCTGTGGTCCCTGCCCTACCTTCTCTTCAGTAAATTCTGAACAGAAGTATCTATTTAGGATACATGCTTTTACATGGTCATCCTCCTCACAAGCCCCCTTATCTCCTTTGATCTTAGCAATACCCCCTCTGGACTTTCTCCTTTCACTAATGTATCTATAGAAAGTCTTGTCACCTTCTTTTACTGTTCATGCTAGTGTTTTCTCGGTTTGGACCTTTGCCTGTCTTCCTTTCTTCCTGCTTCCCTTAAAGAAGTTTGGTATGCCTCCCTATCTTCATCCCGCTGTGTTCCCTTATATTAGCTGAAGGCCAGCCTTTTGGCTCTGACCTTTTCTGCTATTGTTTTTGAGAATCAAGGAGGTTTCCTTCTTCTTTTGCAATTCCTCTTCTTTCTTACACAATGGGATTTTGCTTCAAGTATTGCATCCTTAATGCTTGCCCACTTTGCCTCACCTGTATTTTTTTTTACCAGGGCTAGCCTAACTCTGTTGGCCATCTTATCAAAGTCAGCTCCTCTGAAGTCCCATATGTGTGCCTTGGAATGGGATGATTTAGTTGTAGTGGCCAAACTGAACCATACCATGTGATGGTCACTGGCCCCCAGGTGATTTTCTACCTGGAGATATGTGATCCTTTCCCTGTTAGTGAGTACTAGATCTAAGATAGCCCTGTCTCTTGTGGGTTGTTGTACCAGTTGGTTGAAGCCCTCCTCCTACAGGGAATCCACCATGTGTCTAGTTCTGTCAGATGTTCCTGCTGGTATTGGCCAGTCTGGCAAGTTGAAGTTTCCCATTATCAGAACCTCCACTTTAGCTGTCATGTTTTGTTCTAGAAGCTTTGGCAACAAGATCAGTGACCTCCAGGATCTAGTGGCAGATGGAAAGGTTGATGTGGTAGCTATTACTGAAAGCTGGGCCATGGACATCAACGAATTGGACCTGGCCATCCCAGGCTACACACTGTTTAGAATGGACAGTCATGTGGGGAGAGGCAGGGGGTTGCCCTCTATGTGAGGTATGGAGGGCATCAAAGCAATGAAGGATGAAAGCACCAAGTCTGAAGGGGGCTTTGAGTCACTCTGGGTCCACTTAGCTACCAATGCAGGAAATAAATTGCGCACGGGTGTGATATATAGACTCTGAGGACAGAGAGAGGGAAAAGATGGACATTTAGCTGAGGAGTTATAAAAGATGGCTGGTAAAGGTGATATAGTTGTGGTTTGGAACCTTAACCTGCCAGATGAGGACTGGAATATTCCAGCAGAAAACAGTTCCTGATGTCAGGCTTTTTTTTTTTTAATTCAAGCTTGATTAGGTTTACATAAGTATGTACCAGTAGTGGAGTACAATGAATGGTTCCAGACATAGGAATAAAAATAACATAACCCTCTTACCCTTCCACCCCACATTCTCACTTTATTCCCCCTTCCCCTAAGTTCCACCAATGATGTAGTTCTGTGAATAGTATGAGTGAGTTAAATCAGGTGTAGAATAGCTGGTTATTATTCTGTTATATCACCTTATAATGAGTACAAGACATGTAAGATTTCCCATTTCTTTTTATATATACTCACTCGATCAGTGAGACTGGCCACCATTTTCTCAGTTCTTATGTTGTAATGGAGGGCTTGTAGCCACTCTGAATAAGAGGGCTGGAGAGAGTCCTTCCAGTGTTTTAAAACTACTTTCTTAACAAACATGGATATCATCATCATATGGTAACTTCTGGCTATAGGTGGAAAACCTGTAAATTCTCCTAGCAGACATACCTCCAGCATGACATACTCCTGCAGGTCTAATAGGGGATCCATTTTGGTTTTGATGAGTTCCCACAATGGAGTTATATTTGCACATTCCCAAAATAAGTGGTAAAGGGTATCAGAGCCTTTAAGATTTCTGTTACATGTAGGGGTTTCTGCCCTTCCCATTCTGTACAATTTATATGGAGTTAGATACCTGTCATTAAGGAATTGCATTTGAATTAGTCGTATTCTAGCTCATGTAATAAGTTTGTGACAAGATTCCCAAATTTTAGGCCATTTGGAACTTAAATTAGGGTATAAGGTATTCCAATAGTGAGGTATGCTATCTACATTTATGAATACCAGTGGAAACAGCAGGGTATATACAGAGGAGACAGCATGCTGGGCTAGGGTTAATAATGTGCCTGTGGAGATCCAGTCCTGTGGATCGTTTGTGATGAATCTTTCTCCAAAATATGTGATTAGTATATGTTGGATCTGAAATATTTGAAATGCCCATTTATTGACGAGACCAAATTTTGCTAGTATGTCAGAAGTGGTTAACCAATCTTGGTTGAGACTATGAAAATCTCTTGCCACACAGTTTTGAAGGAGTGGGATCCAGTTGCCAGGAATTAACTTCCCTCCTATTTCAAAATTTGGATTTTGGAAGATGGGTTGAGAGAGATCCTGCACATTGTCATATCTTAAAGTAGAGCACAGTTGTGAGTGAATGACTAACTGGATTATGGCAGAGAATAATGGGTAGGTTTTTTGATTTCAGGAAAAGTAGACCTGCATGACTTATACCAGTTTCAGTTATTAGATCTTTTTTCTATTATAAGCCAGGTAGGGGTATAGTTTGATAAGTCCAAGGGGGTAAAGGGTGCTAACCAACAGAGATATTTACATAAGTGACTCGTCCAATGGTATAAATTAAAGTGTGAAAGTTTTAGGCCTCCTAGGGATTTGGTGCAGTTAGTTTGTGGTTTGCTCACCTTGGAGGTTTTCCTTTCCAAAGAAAAGTCGATATACTGTTGCGAATAAGCTTGAACCATGCCTTAGGGAGCCACATGTCTAGGAGATTTAAAGGGTAAAAAAATAAATGTGAGGAGGTTCATCTTAATGATGTGCACTCGGCCCCATAGGGTTAAAGGAAGATCTTGCCACCTTTTTAAATCTTGCTATACTATTTTGTGCACATTGTCTAGGTTAAGCCTTCATATCTGGGTGACACTAGTAGATAGGTGTATCCCTAAATACTTTATGGATTTTGGAGCCAATTTAAGTCCCAACTCAAGTGCTTCCTGTTTATATATCTTTAGGTTTAGTGGGAAAATCAAGGATTTCTCCTTGTTTAGCTTGTAGTTGGAGAGGAAACCATATTCCTTTATTAAGCATAGCAACATTTGTATGGAGGATTAAATTTGTGTAATATGAAGCAGAATGTCATCCACGTATGCCGCTATCTTGGTGTTAAGCAATCCCAGTTGTAGTCCATGTATCCCCGGAGATTTTAGTATGGAAACTATAAGAGGATCTAAGTATAAGTTGAATAATAGGGGCAATAAGGGCATCCTTGTCCAGAGTCAGTCTCTAAAGGGATGCTGGAAGAGAGAGTTCCATTACAAAAGACTCATGCAGAGGGGGTGGAGTACAATATTTGTATCTGAGAAATGAATTCAGTGGGAAAGTAAAATCTGTGAGGAGTTATAAATAAGAACTGCCAGTCTACCCTATCAAATGCCTTCTCCACATCCAGAAATATCAGGGCTACACCCTGGGGGGAATCACTGGACGTGGAGAAGACATGAGATAGGTGATGGAATGGTCCACAGAAGATCTACCCTTCATAAAGCCCACTTGATCCAAACTGATAAGTGAAGGGAGCACTTGATCTAGCCTTAGGGCTAATAGTTTAGCAAGGATTTTAAGATCAGTATTGAGAAGGGGTATGGTATGGTAATTAGGTACTTGTGTCAGATCCTTTCCAGGTTTGGGAAGTATTACAATTGTGGCCTCGAACATCCTTGGATCAAAATCTACCTCATTTAGCATGCTGGAGTAAACAGCTAGTAACCATGGGCTAGTTGGTGTGCAAATGTTTTATAGAAATTTGTGGAATAGATGTCTGGGCCTGGGGCCTTATCTGATGGGTGGTCGTTAATTGTTTGGAGTATGTTCACTTCTGTAAAAGGTACAGCTAATTTTTCCATTTGGGTGGGAGTAAGAGTGGGGTGGGGAAGGTTCTCTGAGTAAGTGTCTACCTTTTGTTGAGACTGGTGATTGAGCATACGTGCATATAGCTGTTTATAATATTGTTCAAACTCTTTATTAATGTCTGCAGCCTGTGTTAAGGGTGGACCTTGGGGGTCCTTTTGTATCACTGCGATACTTTTTGAGACTTCAATCTTTTTAAGCCAGATGGCCAAAAGCTGTCCCGCTTTTCCCCCTTGTTAGGTGTAGGTGACTTTTAATTTTAACATTGCCCATTCTGCCTTTTCTCTAAGAAGTTCAGAATATTTATCCTTTAATATTATAAGAGCTTCTTTCCCAGATTCCAAGGTATTCCTGGACAGAAATTTCTCCTTTTCCCTGATTTGGTTTAAAAGGATTTTATCTTCCTGAGCTTCTTTCCATTTTTTAATGACTGACCATTTTATAAACTCTCCTTTTAGAAAACATTTTAGTGCACCCCATTCCATGGAAGGAGATTGCATGGTGCCCTAATTAGTATCTTTGTAGGAATCTAGGGCAGATAATATAATATCCATGACCTTTTTGTCCTTTAATAGCTGGTTATTGCATCTCCATTGTTTACTTGTTTCCCAGTTTAGAGACAAAGAGAGGAGGCAGGTTACTATGGAGTGGTTTGAACCTGTACCTACTTCCAGTCTGCTGTCCATTAGCCCTTGGATCAGAGATTTACTCATCCAGAAGTAATCAAGGTGTGAGGCTGAGCAATGGACTGCAGAACAGAAGGTGTATTCCCTTGCAGTAGGGTGCAAAATCCTTCAAGGGTCGCAGAGACCTAGGTAGCCTACCAAGTCTCTACAAGCTTTCTGGGATGTGGAAAGTCCCCGGATCATGGAACCCAGTGATTTATCCATAATGGGGTAAAAGTATAAGTTCCCATCTCTACCTGTAAACAATGGAATATTTAGGAAAGGCATCAGGGCTGAAAGTAGCTCCATGAAAAATTATGGAGAATCTACATTGGGACCATAAACACTGCCTGGTAGAATTTTGTATGAGTGGATCTTGCCTACGGTCAGGATATACCTGCCCTCTTTGTCTCTAATGCACTGTTCACATACAAAGGGAAAAGCCCTAGTGAGAAGAATTGCTACCCCTTTGCTATTTCTGGAGTCTTCCACAGCAAACACCTGCCCCACTCACTGTCTCCTCAGAACAGTCTCCTCGGCTTGAAGGAGATGGGTTTCTTCTAAAAAAAAATCACATCACTTTGTATGTTATTTAAGTGTTTAAGAAGCTGCATACATTTGAGTGGGTGTCTTGCACCTTTAACATTCCACATACTAAACTTAAATGATTGCGCCATATACCTGGATTAATTTTTGTGTAATCCATCTAACATTACTAACTGTAAAATGTAGCCAGCTAAACTGTAATATTTGATTTTTAAATTGCCACTGTTTCCCCCATAATTAGATAAGTGAAATAAGCTTTTCCCTTGTAGATTCTCCCCCCCAGATCCCTATTATTGCCCTTTATTACCTTCCTATTTCCTACCTCCCCAATATGTAGTGAAACCAGATAAAAAATGAAAACGGTAACACCCTGGATACTAAATAGCATCTTTTAACCTTTAATGTAACCGAAGAAACTACCCCCCCCCCCACTGTGCTGGTCCCAGGCGATCAGCAGACTGAAGACCCTCCCCTCTCCCTGCTCACCCGACCATAAATGCATGTATTAAATACCTAAAACTAGTTACATAAACTGCTATATGGCCCTAATTATACCTGTTTCAAAGCAGTATTGTACTTACGTTCATATTAGGACCTTATTGGCCTGCACCTATTTCTCCATAAATGCTCAGCAGAAGGCCAATGGTGAAGAAAATCAAAAACAAGAGAAAATTAAGCTGGAAAGTCATTTTGACTCTGAGCCATTGTACATATTTAAATTTGTCTCATATGCTAAATAACAAAAGTACAATGCCACCTAGGGAAGGTAGTCTTCTCCAGATCTGTGGAGTGGCATGTGGATAATCTGGGCCCCCCATAACTTAAAGTCTCCATTTCTGTAATTCTGGATAAAGACCTTACTGGTTATGCTATGCAAGGATTCTCTATTTATTTACTCTGGTGTTACATCTGTTGGTGGTAAAGTGCCCCCAAGGGTCTTCTCCCCCAGAACAAAGTGATTATGTCTCTTGTGAGTCCCATGACTGGTTTTGAACTCTGAGCAGTGAAATTGCCCTTTGAGTTCAATGTGCGAAGTTCTGACCTACTGTCTGCCCAGAGATGAAGCCTCCAAGCCAAATAAGGCTCCTGCAAAACTTTCCCCAAGACAGCATGACAACCTCCTCTCTTATTCAAAAAAGCATCTGTTTAGGAGGTATACCAGAAAAGTGTGCTCTGATATGTAGAGCCATGGGCATTTGAAAAACAATTAATTTTTAGAATCCTCAGGCAACTAAATTATGCCATTAAAAAGTCGAAAACAACAGTTTAAAAAAACTCTCTTTTACATGGTATATTGCCTATAAACTTTCTGAGTGCTCTCAGCAGTCAGAAAATAAAGCGGGGCACTTCTGTTTGAGGTATTCCATAGCAGGATCTAGTTCTTCAATTGAAGACCATGAGCCATCCAGGTGAACTTGAAGTTTGGCAGGATACACCATGCAAAACTTTATGCCCGAAGCAATGTACTTTAAAGTAATTGGGTGAAATAGGGCTTGTCACTGTTGTATGGTTTTTTGCAGATCTTGCATGACCCTGATCTTTTGCCCTTCCCACAGAATATCTTGTAAGTCCCTCAATTTTTGTAAAATGTGTTGTTTCTCCTGAAAGTTGAGGAGGTGACATATGAAAGGTCTGGGTTGAGCAGTAGGTGGAGGCACAGGCCTAAGGGCGTGATGGTCTTTCTCCAAGGTGTAAGTCAGCCTGAATGGAGAAGGCCCAGCTATTTTGGACAGTAATTTTTGCATGAATAGCGGAGAATCAGTTCCTTCTTCCTCCTCTGGGATTCCAATTACCACTAAATTATTACTTTGGCTTCTCCCCTCTAAATCTTCAGTCTTGCTCTCCAACTTCTTTTTGGTCTGGTGATTTGTAGTAATTAGGGCTTCCATTTTTCAGTCCTCTTCTCCATGGAGAAAATGCTGGCTTCATTATCAGTGATGCACCTGGTGTTGTCTTCCAATGCCTCGGATATCGCCTTCACTTCGGAGACCAGAGAACAAACTTCATCCCTGAATGGATGGAACTCAGAAATAAATCATTCCAGACTAAGATGGGTTGATTCCACTGTTGCCAAGGGAGAGGCTGAAGCTGGCCGCATGTGGCCTATAGTAGCAGTGTTCGCCCTAGGCTTTTTGGGCTGCTTTTCCGGTGTGACAAGCGGTGTGTGCTGAGGTGCTGCTTGTCGCATTTCTGCTACCATTTCTATCCTAAATCCTTTTTCTGAGGATGCAGGTAGTATTCAGCAGTCTTGTAAGCATCAGAGTAAGTTTCATTTTTAAAAGGATTAAAGTTTTAGTTTAAATTAGGTAGTCAGGTGAACAGAGTGCTTGTGGAACAAGTCCTACTCAGTTGGCTGCATCACATAACTGCCTAGATGTCAGGATTTACTGGACACATTCCAGGACTGCCTGCTGTCTCAGCTAGTGAAGGACCCAACCAATGGGGATGCCATCTTGGATCTGATCCTCACAAACTCTGAGGAAATTAGATCTCTGAGAGTGTAAAAACCCTTGGCAAATAGTGATCACAATACAGTCTTGTTTGAAATAAGCATGGGCGCTACTAAAACCCCTTCAAGCACAGAGATGCTGTGCTTTCAGAAGGCTGATTTTGGCAGATTGACACAGATAGTGAGGGATAAGTTAACAAACATTAGAGACAAGCCACATGTGGAGGAAATATGGAAAGATATTAGGGATACTGTTCTAGAGGCAACAAGACTGCATCAGGACTACAACAAAGAAAAATAGGTTTAAAGACCACTGTGGTTCTCCCCTCAAGTAAGAGAGGCAATCAGGGCCAAATGGAATGTAAACAAATGGTCTAGGCTACATAAAGGAGACATGGAGTGGAAGGATTACATTCAAAAATGTAAGAAGGCCAGGAAAATAATGAGGGTGGTCAAGGCAGCAAAAGAGCTGCAGCTTGCTCGTGGAGTCAAATCAGAGGAAAAACCTTTTTCTGCTATATCAGTGAAAAAAAAAAGAAAGGAGGAAGAACTGTAAGGTTAAAATTGAGGGATGAGGTTGTGGAGGACAGCAAACAAAAAGCAGAGACCCTAAATTAATACGTTTGCTCAGTATTCACAAGGGAGAATCAGGGTCCACTGCCAGACAGCGGTAACAGAGCTGAGACCAGAGGGGTTCAGAGAATGTGCACACAGAAGTTCACCACAGACAGGGTCAGGAAGGGCCTTTCAGACATCAGACCCAACAAGGTCCCTGGCCCTGATGGTTTATACCCTAGAGTGCTCAGAGAGCTTGCAAAAGGGCTGACAGCACCTCTCACATACCTATTCAACAGGTCACTGGAGTCAGAGGTGGTTTCAGGCAACTGGAGGGTGGCTGACATTGTACCACTGCACAGGAGTGGTGATAGGGAAGATAAAGGTAACTATAGGCCAGTCAACCTCACTTCAGTAGAGGGTAAACTTATGGAGGCCCTTATCAAGCAGGATCTCATGGAATACCTCAAAATAAATCACCTCCAGAACTACAAACAACACGGGTTTGTGATGGGCAGGTCAAGTCAAACGAACCTTATTATGTTCTTTAACAATGTGACTAAGGAGTTGGACAGGGGTCATGCAGTGGACTTGCTTTACTTTGACTTCAGTAATGATATTGACACAGTCACACATAGACATCTCTTATAAAAGCTAGACCACCCACCCTGGAGGGTATTATTGCACTTAGAAAATGCAAGTGACTATGTAATTTTTGTAAGATTATAAAATAATTTTAATGTGCTTTTATAAAAAAGGCAACAGTACCATTTTTCTTGTTTTTGTGTAAAGTAGTTCCTGTATGTCTGATAGTATGTTGTTTTTGCCGAGCCCCTGACTCTTTTCATTACTGTGTGCTTTTATTTCTTTATGAGGAGGTTTATTTTTAATATGTACTGTTATTAGAAGTGAGAGGGGACTGGAATACACAGAAAAGAAAGTTGTAAGAAGCGATAATTTGCCGATCAGGGTAAGTTGTGTAGTGCAGTATTGTTGTGACAGGCAGGGAGAGATGCACAGTGTGCTTGACAGGTGGTTTTGTGAAGCTGATTGGTTTGAAAGCTTTCTTGTTACATGTTCCAACTGCATAATGTTTATTTTAAATTATTACAAAATAAGGGAGATTGAGGGGAGAACTTTTATGGATATAGAGGCTAAAGTAGGTTTTGTCTAAGGGGGAAGGGAGGCTGGCTTGCTCACTCATCTGGTACAAGCAGTTTTGTTTTTTGGGAGTGAGTGTGGTCGATGGGAGGAGGAATGAGAAAGAATGATCGACAGGATGAGGAATAAGTGAATAAAGTGTATTATTAAGCAGTCCTACTATTAAATGAAAATGAGAAAGAAAGATGTGTGTGTGTGTGTACCGTTAGTAGGTTGTAGTTTAATTCAGAGCATTGTGTTCCACCATCTCTCGCTAAGTGAGAGAAAAAATGGCTGACATTTTAAAAATAAATTAGGGGTTTTAGTCAATTAGAGACCAGGCTGAGCAGCAGGGTTCTGGTGATGGTATTGGCTGTGCTAGTACTTTTAATAGCCGGGCATCTGTTGTCTGATAGATGCTCAGCTAGAGAAGTCCCTCAGCCAATCAGAACCCTGAAATACTTTTACCCATTTTCTAAAAAGAAGTATCAGTGGCTCAGCAGGTAGCACACTCACCTCTGAGGCCAGAAGATCAGTAGGCTGTGGGTTCTATCCCCACACCAGGCACTTGGGTTAATATCCCAATACTGACATTGTAGTGCAGCATGAGGGGGGGTGCTGCACTCCTGAGGTGCCATCTTTCAGATGAGACTTTAAACCGATGTCCCATCTACCTGTTCTGGTAGTAGTTCAGGTGAATGTTAAAGATCCCATGGCACTTCTCGAAAAGTGCAGGGGAAAGTTTTATTGAAACAAAAGAAATCGAACAGTACCAAAACAAAAGCAATTTGCAAAAACGTATGTGGACTCAAAACAGGAGTAAACAAAAAAACAGAACAGACCTATGCATATCAAGAGACAATCCATCAGGTCACTGCAAAATTAGAGTCCGTGATCCAAGGAAGAGCTTTCCAAAGTTCAAGTAATGTCTCCTTGGAAAATAATGTACGTTCATGTACATAAATGTTAGTTAGGTCTGTTACGATTTTCTTCTCAAGCTCTGAATAAGAACAGGTTTATTGCTGTAGAGTAAACAGACATCGAGCCATCCAAATATTCCATTTAATTACTACAAAAATTATATTTAACATGTCCAGAGTCCAAACGGACCACTGGGGAGAAAACAACATACATAATATTCTGGTAAGAAACCGTTTGAAATAATGGAGTAGCCCAGACTCTTGCCCAAAAAAACCACCAGCGCCGAATAAAAGAACACTCAAAAAATAAGTGCGATATAGTTTCCAATTTAGAAATACACAATAGTCTAGAACATTGTCGGTCTTGAGACAGCTTATGTTTATAATTATCTTTGACGTTAATTCTTTCATGGCACGACAGCCAATGCAAGTCCCACATGTGAGCAGGCACCCATTTACACCATAACAAAACCAATAGGGAAGGAAGATGTTGGCTAGGGGACTTTTCAAAGGGCAACTGTATTGCACAAATGGCCAGGAGCAGATTATTATATAGTACTTTATGAGAATTCATTAACAACATCTGGGTAGATATCCTCCACTGTTTCAAATGTAAAAGCATGTGTTTAATATATATACCGGTATACCCAAAGTTTGTTGTATCACAGTTAATGAATCACATTCCTATAAATGAAACCATAATCTTCAAGAATCATAGAACCAAGGTTCTCACCCTCTCTGAGTATTTATCAATAGAGGCAGAAGATTTTTAGTCAAAAAAGTACATGAAAAAAATAACAGAGGATTAATCATGTTAACACCCCCCCCCCCTCAGAAATAGGTAAGTAAGTAACATTCTGTTTTAATGGATTAAGCTGACTTCCCCACAGAGCTTGAAAGAAGAGACCAAGAACTGCAGTTTCTAATTGTTTAGGGATTGGGAATACATAGCTTAAATAAAGAAAAGTCGGTATCAAATAAGTCTTGATTAGGAAAACGTGCTTCTTCTTCCCAATCTGCCTCTTATTCCATGAGGCAACCTTAAGTTTGCCTTGTTGTAATTTAGCAGACCAATTAAAAAGGTCAGAATCTACAGTCCCAAAATAAACTCCCAAAATGTGTTGAGGCCCCTCAACAAGTTGTAAAGGACCAATATGTAAAAAAAGGGGCTATTTTCGATCCTAACCGAATACCAAAACTTTTGGTAAAATTTAAACTCGCACCAGAAAAATCATCAAAGGAAGAACATTCCTGGAGTGCAGTAACCACAGAGGCTGCATTAGCCACAATAATGCAGACATCATCTGCATATGCAGTTAACGTATATGGTGAGATTAAAGTAGAACTAGAAATGGCATGAATCTGAGGATGAGTATTCAGACAGTGAAGCAAAACATCTAGAAAAAATACATATAACAGAGGGCTCAAAGGGCACCCTTGGTGAACCCCTCTTTTTATGGGGATCATAGGTCCAACCCAACCATTCACAACAGGCACAACAGTGGCAGTCCTATAAAAAGTCTTAATCCAGCAAATCCAGGCATAAAATGTAGTGCCTTCCATAAAAAATCATGGTTAACTGAATCAAAAGCCGCTTTCTGATCTAGTGATACAATAAAACCCTAAACAGAGTCTGCGTAGCTATGAGAAAATAATTCTCGAAGGAGAATCAAATGGTCAGAGATTCTCCTGTTTGGTACAGAGCAGGACTGAGCAGGGTGCAAAACCACTTCAGCTATCCTCATAAGACGTTGTACAATGATTTTCATTAATAACTTAAAATCAGTGTTTAGCATACATAAGGGGCGCCAATTCTCAAGAGAATGTATATCTCCTTTCTGTTTATAGATATAAATCAAAGTACCCTTAGTAAAATCTAAAGGGATAAACTCACTAGCTAACAGGGAGGTAAATACTGAAGTTAATTCAGGGATCAGGTGGTCACCCAGTACTGTATATCAGGCAGTGGGGAGTCCATCTGGACCAGGAGTCCTCTGTAAGGGTAAGGAAGAAATAACCGACTTCAATTCTAACTCAGTAACAGGTATACAGGCTGAGTCAGAACACAGCTGTGAAGGGATAGGGATGTCAAGGTCCCTATACAATACCACAGGATCAACATCTGCAGCTGGAAAGGAAGAAAAGAGGGCAGTCGTGTAACATGTCACTATCTGACAGATGTCTGACTGAGAGGTACATAAGGTGCCATCAGAATCAACAAGACACAACATATTCTTTTGTGTAATTTGTTGAGAATTCGACTCAAAGGGGCTAACAACAGCCCTCGTGCCTACCACATTAAATTTGTGTTGATAAAGTTGCTGTGATTGTCTGGATTGGAATTTCAACATATCATTCTGAATTAAGTGCAATTGTTGAGAAAGATCTTGTCCTGTCATATAAGCTATTGTCAACAAGGACTGAAAACGTACCCTTTTCTGTAAATATTCCAAATATTCTCTTTGACATTTTTGACAACTATATCTTTTCAAAAAGAGCACCAAATCATGTTTAGTGTCCGTCCACCATGCAATAGGGTCTGCATAACAAATAAAAACAGATTTCCGGGCCTGAATAAAGGATAAAAGGGACTGCATGAAAGTCAGAATTTGCAACAGAGATATGTTGAATTTTCAGAGTCCTGATCCTTTGCGAACAGTGGCATCAGAACCAAGGCCTATGGAAAGCAGTTTATGATCAGAAAATTCCACAGCTTGTACAGTAGCAGAGGTAATTGGGAGTGTGCAGGACAGAAACACAAAATCAATTCTGGTAGCCAGCTTACCCTTTTGAAATGTAGGAGTATATTTTTAGTAAAAGAGTAATAGGCATCCATGAGATGAACAGTACGAACCAACTTCCCTAATTCGTGGGAGTCACAAAACAATTTTTGGGTAGTAGCAAAAGAGCTTTTGTCAAGAAGACTTAAGCCACAGTTAAAGTCACCGAAAATATCAACTGAAAGGAGGTATGCAAATAAGGGCGGAGTAAAGAAAATAAAGCTATACGTGCAGACTTAATTTGGGGAGCATAAATATTAATAACTCAATAAGGGCAGGGCCCAATTAAAAAATCTAAGACTAATACTCTGCCAGGGGCTCCGTCAATCAATTTTAGCAAAAGAAAATCTGGGATATTGAATAAGATCCCAAGTCCGTAACAGGAGTCCAGGCCAATGGACCAAAAAGAAGGACCTAGAAGCCAGTCCTGTTGTGCCTGTCGAATCTCGTGGGTGGTATGGAGTCGTGTATCCTGCAACAGAAAGATCCCCATAGGTAAAAGCCGTAAACAGGAAAAAATCAATCTTCTTTTTCCAGACGCTTAATACTATTCACATGAATAGTATGACAAACAAAGTGAGACATAACACAAGGAGAACAGAGACACCTTATGATTTCCTTTTCCCTATCACATTTTTCCCTTTTAGCTTAATCCTGGTCTTCTGCTTCTGAGAAAGACCAGTACTCAGTTGAATCTCAGAATCAGTAATACCATCCGGGAGGGAAGATGCAACAGAGGAAGAGTCAGACTCGCCTCCAGCATCATCAAAAACAGTTTGGAGTAGCTCAAAGGCATTAGACAAAACCACAGGAGGGGGTTCCAAAAGCAAAGGAGGCGATGGTAATGCCTGGGGTAATTTCTCATAGACCTCCGATGCATAACACTAGTGAGTACTCGGGAGGGGTGGCATAGTACTCGGGCCTGGAACAGGGTCCAGGACAAGATGGACAGATTGAACAAGGTCAGGGGTAGGAGGGGTCATCTCAGTAAGCGGTGCCACACAAGAGGCCACTGGGGGTACCACAACCTGATCTACAACAGACTCAGGGACCTGCAATAGAAGTTGAGCGACTACTGAAGTCAGCTCTACTAAGGTGGTCCTAAGACGAGCCTTCTGGGCTTGCGTGATTACAAAACATTGACCAGCACCATCATCGTGTGGCCTGATTATGAGCAGCCCATGGACAATTTTGAAACGTGTGACCCAGCTCATCACAAAGATTACATTTACACTCATTTAGACAGTGAATCCCCACATGACCCAATTCTCCACAGGTATTACATTTCAGCTTATCACAGACATTACTAAGGTGAGAGGAGTCTCCACACCGGTAACAAGCTTTTGGTTGTCCAGGGTAAAACAAGACCCCCCTATCATGACCTATAAAAAAGAATTAGGTAGGTGCACTGGACTAGAATCATTAGAGTGTAACAAAACCTTAACCTTCCAGCCTCCAGTCCAAATATTCTCCATGTCCAATATTGCCTCAGGCTGACCCTGAACAGTACAATGTTGTTTTAGCCAATAGACAACATCAGTGACATCAACACCTTCATTCTGAAACAGGATGGTAATATTCTTAAAGACTGGTTTGAAAAGGGAAATGGCCTTAAACGGGGTCCACAGGACAGTATTTCTTAAGGCATGATATCGTGACCAAAAATGCTCCAAGCCACGAGGCGTTTGGAAGCTGACATCAAATGTAGTTTCACCAGAAATATGAATCAGTGCATATATTTTGTGAGAAAAGAATTTCAGAGAGTCCTTGAGTAGTGTCTGAGCTACATATACTCGGTCCGGTGTCTCAGGTAAACTGCCCATATAAGCCAATCGTACCGCATTGTGCCACTTTGCAGCCAGAACTGGAAATTTAAACAATGAGGAAAAAGAATGATTTGGCTCCATTTTCTTTGAGGGGGGCTCCACTACTGCAGGAGCTGTATTCTCTGTAATGGTAGTGGGAGAAGCAGCACAAATAAGAGAACCCTGCAATGGTTCCAAGACTGGGTGCTGGGTAAGTTCCATTGCCTTGGGGAGACACAAGGGGTCAGACAAAGGCAGACTTCTGTTTGGTGAATGCTGCAGCTCAGGAAAATCATTAAGACAGGGGGACCGAATAGGGGATGGACCAGAAACCCAATTCCCCTCTGTAGGTTCCTGCACCCAGCCAGCTCCTTGCAATGCTGTTTCTACAGACCAGGTAGGTGTTGTAGCAGGATTGGTATCAATAGATAGCAATTGAGAGGGAGAGTGTGTCACAATAGGCAAACTAGGCACTGTATGCAATGATGTCACTGTAGTCTGCAGGGGTAGATGAGAAGCAGGCGGGAGTATTCCAGCTGAGAACTTGCCAGGATGGGCTGCACAGGGTGGCACCTCAGCTGCTTGAAAAGGCAATGTAGACTGTTGCAAAGTATTATTGTGGGCTGCAGGAGACATACATCCTGCCAATCTGACTTCATGAATCCATTGCAGTTCTCTGTTCAAATTCTTCTTTGTAATCTCAAATCGACGTTCTGCATCACCCAAATGGTCCTGAAGCTCCTTTTCAGCCAAACAGACAGTAGCAGAGTCAAAAGTGGAAAAATCCTTTATTGGAATGGAAAGGGTAAGGACATTTGAGAGTCCATGTCAGGGTGACCCAGCAGAGGTTCTAAAGTTGCAACCTGTAGTGTAGATTCATTTTCTGCAGTAGACACAGAAACCAGCTTTGCTTCAGTAGTTGCAGTCATGGTCTCTACACACACAGAGGCAGGAGTTGAGACTAGGTGTCCCACCTCCATTGCCACCTCCTCAGCAAGCAAGGGTGCGTCCGCCATCTTGGACAGAGGTTCCCCCTCTGAAGAGTAGGGGAATTTCCCCAGTGTCCTGGCAAATTTCCCTCATTCACTCAAAATACCATCAACAACTTCATCTGGTTCAAGGTCAGTTGGCATTCATCTGTATTTCCTCCCCCGGGTCATGCCTGAAAATGGGCAGGATTTGTCTAGTGCATTTACCCAGTCAACAAAAACGAAATAAATAAATAAAAAATTATAACTACTAAACTATTGTAATATGTATTTCATATACTGTTCAACAGCTTGATTTTAAACAGGCACTTTATCATTACTTGTGAGTGGGCATGACTTAAGTAACTCACTTGTAGCTCTGCCACTCATGAGTTATGTCTCCACTCCCTCGCACTTGAATGTAAATATAATTTGTTGTGTCAGCCCAGTACATCTCTCCTTCTATCTATGGTAGGTCTGTCTGTCTCCTTCCTCTCTATCTATCTATCTATCTATCTATCTATCTATCTATCTATCTATCTATCTATCATTATACAAGATATATTGAGATACCTGTCCAAATAAATATGAGATAGACAATGTAATTTATCTTTATCAGTGAGGGGGGAAGGACCATAACTAGAGGTGTGAGAAAAAAATAATCACACTGGTGGAACTTCTGCAAAAGTGTGGAAATCAAATAAGAAACTTTCATGGAAATTTAAACTTAGAATGGTGGAATAAATGTATAAATTGTGGATTATTCTATTAAACTGTGGAGAAAAAAGTCCTCAGAACTGGTTACTGAACTGCAGAATAATTACATGAATTGCGGAATACAGTAATTCATCAAACTGCAGAAAAAAAATCCTCAGAACTGTTATTCTGCAATTCATGTGTATTTTTCCTCAGTTCAGCCAAAATATTCTGCAGAAAATTGTGAAAATCCACCAAACACATTTGGAAGATTCTGGTCTCACCAATGGTGAAAATCCCACAACATTTCCATCCTTTTTGTGGAAATTCAGTGAAAATGGAATTCGCAACATTTGCTCATCCCTAACCATAACTCATGAATGGCAGAGCAATGAGTGAGTTATGACAGTCCTGCTCCCTCACAAATGAAAATAAGTTGTGTATTTTGAGTAAGGCCATTGTGTATTTGATTTGTACAACATCAGTTTATACATTATACCATTTAAATCGGCTGTTTGTGCAGTTAGCTGTTGTTTTTTGAATTCAGCAGCTAGCTTCAGAGTAGGATATATAGGATAGTGTATGCCTCACTAAACACAACAAGGTTTTTCTCAAACAAGTGGTTACTGTGCTGACCAGATGACCTCGAGAGCGAAGCTTGAGAAGTCTCATGGTCATCATAGTAACCAAGAAGTTGAGATTAACCTTGCTGTGTATAGCAAGGCATACACTGTTCTATATAGTGTATGACCAGACGTTGTACCACCACAAAATAAAACATGAAGCAAATGGGTATCTTGCACAAACACAGATACTTCACTAAGTTCTTAATGCCTAAAAGACATGTTCATTATTGACTGAATATGGCGCAAACAAAAAAAAGTCCCAAGTGCTGTGTGTTCAGTCAGTTGCCACCGATATGTCCTGTGTCTACCACTGTAGTGTCCTGGAGTTGTGGAGACACAAAACTGGAGCAGGAAGGGAGAAATCAGTTAGCTTTTATCTTACAGTAGCAGCTCAAAATGCAGGACACAATATGAGACTGGAGCTCCATATCCTCTCGTTGCTCACTGTAGTAGAGAATCTTGACCACACAGCCACATTAACTGAAGGGGGAATCTGAGAAAACAAAAAAAAGGGGGTCCCCATTTCAGATTGCACTGCAACATCTGACATTTCAGGAAGTACTTCCCCCATCCTGCATAATTCCTCTACATTAGCATAAATTAATCAAACTGCTACGCCCGAATACCTGTGACTAGAATCAAAGTTTTTTCTTTGTTTTTAAACTGGAATGTCAAATTGTAGGCAACGGACCACAGTGTCAGGTAGAATGAACTGCCTACTTGCATTCTAGCTCATGGTCATTCTGTTGTGACGTCTGTAGTGCAGCAGAATGAAAAGTCATTCTGCTGCACTACAGATGTCACTACTAATGCAGAGCAACATTTTAGACCTCATTGATTTCTATCAGTAACAGCGTTGGTCATGCACTATAAGGCTATTGTGATGTCATCAGCATTGTGAAAGCTGCTCTCTGATTGTTCCTTAGGTTAAGAATAGTCATTATTACCTATCTCACCTCCAGATATAAATGTTTGTCTGGAGGTAAGAGAGTGAAATAAACAAATATATACCACAGCAGTGGTGAATAAACTGGGTAAATAAATCATGTCACTTGGGGGTAAATATTTATTTTCACTTAAAACACCATTTATTCACTAAGAACATAATTTATTTAACTTAGAACATGTTATTTCCACTTAGAATCTGGAAACAGACTATAGAGAACAATGGGCCAGATAAAAAAAACTTTCAAGTGGAAAGAAAGGCAGTTTTAAGCTAAAACACTAGTAAAAACATTACAAATGGCATGGAATATACCAAATACATAATGGATTGCTGTAGAATAACACATTTATTTCCACACATGAGTGGTAAGACCCTTATAGCTAACTCGCTGCTTTGCTACTCATGAGTTATGGGTCTTACCACTCACTAGTGGAGACAAATGTTTTATTCCACAGCAACCCATTATGTATTCCCTATTTATCAGAGAAAATGTATCACTACTGGTATTGTACAAAAAGTGATATCTTTCTGAACATAAAAGATAATATAGTTGAGCCCACTTAAGTGCACATTGGATAAGTGCACATCTCGCTTAGATGCACATTTTTCCGTATCCCAATTTGTATCCCATTCATTCATTGTTAAATGTACCTTTTTAGTTCATTACATTTAAGTGCACATTTTGGTTAAATGCCCATTTTTTTTCCTATTGATTTTCAGTCCAGCACAGCTTTTAAGTTCACATTTTGTACAGTACCAACTTAAATAATCCACCACGACATCTTATCTGCAGCTGTTGTGCTGTCTAGCATGGCCACAGTAAGAAAATTCATTTTGTCAAAAGAAAGACTGACTTTAGCCTTCTCTTTAATTTTGAATCTTGCACTGAAACACACAAAGCAGAATAAGAAGAATTATTTTTTTTAAGTAGTACTGTGTTGTAGAACATTGCAGTAATATAATTTTACTTGACTGCTTGGTATTTAATAAGGCACATTATAGAAACAGTGAAATGTGCCTGGAAGTGACTTTCTGGTTAAATACACAGCCCGCATTAGTGCACAAAAACCTTTTATCCTGAGGGTGTGCACTTAAGAGGGCTCCACTGTGTTATCTTTCTGTAACCCCTGGACCCCTGCCTTTTTAGCAAAATGACAGGTGACATACTGTTGAAGCTGGCAGCAGTACCTGGTGGGGACTGGGTTCGGGGAGGATGAGGTTACTCAGCACAGGGGACCTAGGTTTGACTACTCTGCACAGGGGCACCCAAGTAAATCCCAACACAGGAAGCAATAACTGTAATGTCCAGAACCAGGAATGGGATTCTTCAGTGTGGCTTTTATTCACATCCAAGCTGAACAAACAAAGCATAGATGGACCCCCATGGGGCTACATTCCTGGTAATGCAGATTAGAGACAACAGAACACTTTATCACTATTTCTAGCCCTCAGGCTCTAAACCCAGCAGGCACACAGCCCAGACTTGCACGCAGCTTTGGGTACACAGTCCAACTTGTACACTACTTGAGTTTTCCCCACTGGCCCGGCTCTCCCCTGCCAGCCACTTGATCCGCGGTCCATTTGAGGAATGAACCAATTATCCTGTTGTGGCTCCCCAAACCACACTAGAGTCTTTGACTCCTAGAGAGATTTTTCCATACAATCCCATGTCTGGGTACTTCCCTCATCACTGGCCAAGTGCCTGAGGTAAAGAAGAAATACACAGAAGAAATCCGTAGAGGTGGACCTGGTCACTAAAGATGGGGGGCCACCCACCTCCATACCCAGCCATTTCTCTGGAAACTGAACAATTCCTTTACTGAAAACTTTCAAATGTAGATTCTGGGTAGACGTCTGTCACATCTCCTCTACATATCATTTGCATCCCAACAAGCTCTGGACTTGAACCTACTTTTACTTTGCTTAGCCCATTACTCTAGGCTTCCCAACATTCAGTAGTTCAATCCCCGCATTGTCACACAAGTCCCAGGGTGAAAAACATAGGCCCTTTTAGCAAGAGCAGACACTCACCCTCACATTGCAGGTGCCCCATAGGCAACTCACAATCTTCTTTTTCTCCCAAATAAATACTGGAACACATAGGCAGCTTTTCCTTCACAAGCAGAACTAGGGGGTTGCCCCAGGAATCTGCAGGGAAACCTTTCCTACCCTCCCGGAGGGAGGGGCACTGAGACCCAAAAACAGCGGTCTCCATTACTTCAGTTGTCTTCTGTTTCTCTCTTTAAGGTGGAGACACACACCCTTTTACTTAAAAGTAGCCCTCTGTCAAGGCTGAGGATCTTGGAGCCTTCACTGAGCTGCTTTCTCAGCAAGCTCCCAACTTCTCACTCACTGAAGACTAACTTCAAAACCTCCCAACGTTCTAACTAACTCCCTCTGCTGCAGATTCCAATGTGGCTCATGCATCTGCGATAGTTCTATTGGTGATGTCATCCCTCAGTCTCAGCTGAGACTGAGAACAGAGTGAGACAGTGTGAAACCCATTTAACTGGAGTTTCACAAGCTGCCTTCCCTGCCTACCACTAGGTCTTATTGGGATTCTAGTAATCCCGGGTAACAAGGGTGTTACACTCCGTCCTTGACCCAGAAAATGACTGTCCACAGTTATTATTTAGCTGGCCTTAGGCCATCCCACCCTATGTGCTACCTATGGAGGGGGGTGATCAGGCCCTCTCCTACCATGTGCAAGCACAGTCAGGCAACACTAAGGGTCTAGAGGCCTTTAGCTGACATTTCAGCCTCTACACTATCCACTTACTATGGATGCCTAGTGACTCTGGTAGAACTATCCAGAGCATAGCCCTGATAGATCAGCCCTGCAGTCCCAATGGCCATTCAGGATCACAGCCTGTCTATCCACCCTAACCCTCTAGGGAAAACCTATCTGCCTTTAACCTAATACCCCAAAACAAAAACAACCCGGGGACCTCCCCGACCTTGGGCAACCCACAACCACACACCATTAAAATACCACATTTTATACCATTTTACTGTCTCCTCCCTACCCCCACAACCACACCTGTGGAAGGAAAGGGTTAATACAGTAATATCAACCATAACACCACAGTACTTTAAATTTCTACACACTAAAGCACTGATGAGGAACTCTGATGAGCCCCTCCTCCTCTTCTTGTCTTCTCTTCTGTCTTCCCAGGAACACCTGTAAGAAAAAGAAAGACAACATGCTCTCCTAATCTGCATACACAGTCTACCTAAACCCCTACCATCAAAACACTGAAAAATCCCCAAAAGATTTTTTTTAGAAAAAAGGTAGAAAAACCAGTATTAACATTAGAAAACAACGACATTATTTACAATACACATTTGAGGGGGATGGAGTGCCCTAAAAGTCCCAACTAGTGACCACAATGCCCGAAGGCTAGTCCAATAAAGAGTCTCTCCTGGGCCAGGGCCCTGTGAAGCACAGTTCTAACAGGCCAAAGTCCTGAAGGGGAGAGTCTTTGTGGACCGTTCACACATTTTGAAGTCTGCTAGTGTAGGGTGTCTACTGCAATGTCATAAAGATAGAAAAGTTCGGACTTACCAACCACTTGTAGAATGGACATTTTGGGACCGTCCTGCACCTCTGACGAAGACTCTCCCTGGCAGCATTTCTTCCGATACAGCTGGGCGGACATCTTCTGGGAACAACAGGAGGGCACATCTGGGAACTGCTGAGTTGATGTCATCTATGGAGACGGAACCTTAGAACAGGAACAAAAAGAAAACAGCTGGTCTGATGTCATCCGATTACCAGGCGATGAACAGGATACAGCTGGGCTGGTGTTCTCTCTGGATCGGAAGTCATCTGGTGGGCCAGTCAATGGTTTCTGGAAAGGCTAGTACACTGTAGACTGATGAATGTAGGTCACCTGAGTCCTGGATGTCCATATTGGCGAATCAATAAAGGCACTTCACAGTCTGGTGTGGCAGTATTGACTACCACTGCTCAGCTGTCCATTTAGTAGGCAAGGGCACATTTGCTGGGAGGTCCTTGCACTGAGGCCAATAGTACCGGGGGTCAGGAGCTTGAATTATTACCCCATCTGGGCGCACATAATTCACACAGTGGGAGATTTCACATCCCTTTCCGTCCACTATTAACACTCTGTCTATAAACAGTGTCCTGCCTCTCTTCCACTGGGTATACTTCTCATGAAACAGTCTGTTTTTCACATGCTTGTTGGCCCCAGGATGCACACTTTTCATTGCTTCATCCCAGATCAAGGATTTCCTGCTGTTCTCAATCTCCTCCCTGACCTTCCGAGGAAAGGTAGGAAAGGTCTTACCATAGATCTCATTTGCCTTCCTACGAACCAGTCTCTCCTCTTTACTTGCTTTGGTCAATCTGAGACTGCTGGCCTGGCTTGGGGGTGGCCAGTCCTGGTTCTGCCAGCTACGCATCCTTAAAGAAATTAGAAACGGATCCCTGAGTTCTTCTTCTTGAGAAGCCAGGGCAGTGGCATCACCACTTTCTTCCATACATTCCTCCAAGGCAAGATCTTGATGCTGTGTACCCGTTTCTTTTTCACAAGGCCACATAGGTTCCCCCTCATCTTCCTCTTCACTGAGGATCTAAGCCCAGGAGTGAGCAGTCGTTCTCACTCCTGAGACTATCCACTCATCACTAGGCATGGAGGTCGACACCTCCCACTCAAAGGCCTCTCGCATCTCATCTTCACCTTAGAGACTTGGTCTATTGATGCTTTATCCGAACTTTCTTTCTGGGATCCAGCATCCGAAACTTCAACTTCTGGTTTTGTCTCTTACTCTACACCCTCTAGCTTTGTGCCACACTCCCCTGAGGGGCCTTCCTTCACAGGCACTGCCTGGTGCTGTGTGCTGCCAACTGCAGATTCCTGAACCTTTGTCCATGTGGGAGCCAATCGGATTGGAGGTGCTTTATACAAGTCATATTTTTCTAGGCATCCAACACAGTGAGGAATTATGAAGACATCCCATCCAGCTCTCAAGCACATTTGACCTACATGCACTGGAAAACCAGGAATTGCCACATGAGGAGGCAGTTGCCCTCCATAGCACCACTTTTCAATATCCCTCAGTCTATTTACTGCTGCTGTTACTGCAACCTGGGCATGATCCGGGTAACGAGCAGGTCCTGAGTCCATAACTTCAGAAAAACAAACAAAACTTCACTGTAACTGAAAGTTCCACTTTATTGAACACTCTCTTTAGTTGGAAAATGGCTCCTCTGCTGCTGTGTTTACTTTACTACCCCACCCTGTAATGGCGGCAGCAGCACTCCTGTGCATCAACATTTAGAATCTGGGTCAAGCCACTGAGCACCCGATTTACACAAACTACTGATAACTTTTGCTCCAACTGCACAGCTTGCTCCATTCTTGCTTTAAACACATTTACAGGATCTTCCACAGACTCTTTACATGCTGGAAACATTTATTTGATTCACAGTCCCTTAAAGCTTCAGGTTTTTAGCACAGAATTGCCTGTATTACTAGTGCTGCACATTGACTACAACCCACAGTCTCTCTCTCTGGCTTCAGACTTTAATCTGAGGCTAAATTCATTACTATGCACACTGTCATTGGCTTAACAGACTTGCACTTGCTGGCAGGACTTTACACAGTCATTACTTGCAAAGCGACTACACTGCTGCACACACATTTATATGGCATAGGGAAGAAAATCACTGTTTGAGCAGTTTTTAGGTTGTTACTTACTGTTATCAGTAGCAATTTGCTGTGATGGGGAAAAACCGCCTGCAGCCAGTTCTTGGAGGCCTCAGAACAGAAAAGGGAGGGCAGTCCTACCGATCATCTTCTTGACCACCACTGTTGCAATTCCGACAATCGATTAGCAGGTTGAGCCCAATTTTAAACTAGATAGTCTATTTTTACAAGGTTTACAGTGATTTAAACACTCCACGATGCTTCTCCACTAGCCAGTACACGCACTCCACTCACACTCCCTCTCGAATGCTGGGGCAGTCACTGTAGAGCTGGCTGAGGGGTGGGACTGATCGCAGCCTGACTGATCACAAGACGCATGCAAATAAGCCTCTTCTTCCTCGCGAGGGCTCTTCTCCTCATGGCGATCATCGAGCAGGCAAATTTAAACTGCAGAATGCAACTTTTTTTCTTTACCAACTGACTTCATGGCGGGAGCCCATTTCAGCCATTTAACATAGCTATTACACCTGCAAGTCTCTCATTCATTTCCAAAAGCATTTCCGACGTCCAGGACACAATTTTCCTGTTGCTGCCCCTAATCTTCCACACTCTTCTTTACAATAGTACATTTTACAAGCAGGCAAAAACATTGTAAACAATTTGATGCAGGACTTTGGCTTTACTGCTCCTTGGTAAACAGTTGGCAATTTTAAACAGCAGCACAAGATCCACAGCACACAGCAACACACTAGGGAAATTGCTTCAGCTTTTTGGGCTATCCACTGCCAGATAGCCAAAATTCTAGCCCCCCTTGCCCGAGCACCTTCCTCCCTGAACAAAATCCAAAGCGGTGCCTCCATTTTTGTAACCCCTCACCCCTGTCGTTTTAGTAAAATGACTGGTGGCATGCTGTTGAAGCTGACAGCAGTACCTGGTGGGGACTGGGTTTGGGGAGGATGAGGTTACTCGGCACAGGGAACCTAGGTTTGGCTAATCTGCACAGGGACACCCAAGTAAATCTGAACACAGGAAGCAATAACTGTAATATCCAGAACCAGGAATGGGATTCTTCATTGTGGCTTTTATTCACATCCAAGCTGAACAAACAAAGCATAGATGGACCCCCATGGGGCTACATTCCTGGTAATGCAGATTAGAGACAACAGAACACTTTATCACTATTTCCAGCCCTCAGGCTCTAAACCCACCAGGCACACAGCCCTGACTTGCATGCAGCTTTGAGTACACAGCTCAACTTGTACAGTACTTGGGTTTTCCCCACTGGCCCGGCTCCCTCACCAGCCACTTGATCTCAGTCCATTTGAGGAATGAACCAATTATCCTGTTGTGGCTCCCCAAACCACACTAGAGTCTTCAACTCCTAGAGAGATTTTTCCTTACAATCCCATGTCTCTGTACATCTCTCATCACTGGCCAAGTGCCTGAGGTAAAGTAGAAATCCACAGAAGAAATCCATAAAGAGGTGGACCTGGTCACTAAAGATGGGGGCCACCGACATCCAGCTCCCACTTCCCATACCCGGCCATTTCTCTGGAAACTGAACAATTCCTTTACTGAAAACTTTCAAATGTAGATTCTGGGTAGACGTCTGTCACATCTCCTCTACATATCATTTGCATCCCAAAAAGCTCTGGACTTGAACCTACTTTTACTTTGCTTAGCCCATTACTCTAGGCTTCCCAACATTTAGTAGTTCAGTCCCCACATTGTCACACAAGTCCCAGGGTGAAAAACATAGGCCATTTTAACAAGAGCAGGCACTCACCCTCACATTGCAGGTGCCCCACAGGTGACTCACAATCTTCTTTTTCTCCCAAATAAACACTGGAACACATAGGCAGCTTTTCCTTCACAAGCAGAACTAGGGGATTGCCCCAAGAATCTTCAGGGAAACCTTTTCTACCCATTCCCGGATGGAGAGGCACTGAGACCTGAAAACAGTGGTCTCCACCACTTCAGTTATCTTCTGTGCCTCTCTTTAAGGTGGAGACATACACCCTTTTACTTAAAAGTAGCCCTCTGTCAGGGCTGAGGCTCTTGGAGCCTTCACTGAGCTGCTTTCTCAGCAAGCTCCCAACTTCACACTCACTCACTGAAGACTGACTTCAAAACCTCCCAACATTCTAACTAACTCCCTCTGCTGCAGATTCCAATGTGGCTCATGCAGCTGCAATAGTTCTATTGGTGATGTCATCCCTCAGTCTCAGCTGAGACTGAGAACAGAGTGAGACAGTGTGAAACCCATTTAACTGGAGTTTCACAAGCTGCCTTCCCTGCCTATCACTAGGTCTTACTGGGATTCTAGTAACCCCAGGTAACGAGGGTGTTACATTTCCATGATGCATTATGTCATAATGTTAAACTTTCATTGTACCACTATATCACACAGTAGGTTTAGAATGTTCATCCTCAGTAGCAGTACTAACCATATTGAAATGCAAATACATTTAAAACAAAAAATGACAGCATGGTACTTTAAACACAAAAGTTGCTCACCACAACAATATCTATAATATGAATTGTGTTTCATAAATTGATTTCTTTTAGATTTGTTATAATCAGCAAAAATAGCAGAACATTGAATTTGTTTTCATGTTTTCAATAAACAAATGCAAATAATTTTAAAATGAAAAATGATAGCATGGTATTGTGAGCAGAAAAGTTGTTCAGCATAAAAATATATACAAAACAAGCATTTGTCAATGCCAAATGTTTGATGCTTGGTAAACAATTTATTTTTTGTAATTTTGACTACAAATTTTGAAGATACATGTTTTAGGATTCCTCTTATAGACATGACATGTACCATTTATAGTATATTGGCCAAAATGTCATTTCGTACCAGAGGTGCGAGAACATATCTCATCCAGGATTTCAAAAATGAATGGCACTTTTATGAGGCGATGTGGAAAAATGGTTATGTTGAAAGGTTGTAGACAAAGTATCCCACAGCCCCCACTTGCATACTGTGTGACCCTGAGCAAGTCACTTAACTTCCTTGTGCTCCCAGATTGCACTTGTAAACAAGCTTTCAGCTTAGTGTGTCTCTCTGGGTTCAAAAAAAATTATAAAATAAAATATTGAAAATTAGTGAGGTTATGAGTGAATACTGAAATAACATAAAATTCAGGTATAACCTGGGCATTTTGCCATATTTGTACACTCAGGCCCAGATATTCAAAAGTTGTTGTGTATGGCGCAACAGTGTTGCACCATGCGCAACCCACTGATGCGCCCCAGTGCGATATTCAAAAGGGAAAAGTGCACCGCACAAATCCCTATGCACCGGAGTGCATCAGTAATGTATGCAGGCCCAGGTATGGGGGGGCGTGCCAATGCATACTCTGCACAGCCCGATATTCAGCCCTGGATGTGCAGAGCCATGCATGTGCAAGCATGTGCATGCCTGAGCCAGCACAAAGTTGGTCCAAAAAAAAAAAGGAACAACTGATGGCCACCCACAGGTGAGCTGCCGCACTGCATGGTGCAACATGGCAGCTGCCACCTGTGGGTGGCCACCTGAGCTCTAGCTGCACTTGGCAGTGCACCCCCATGCTCGATCATGGGCATTTGAAATAAAATAAAGATCAATGTTCAATATCCCTGGTGGTCAAGTGGACCGCTGTGTGCCCGATCGTGGGCATTTGAAATAAAATAAAGATGAATTATGTCCAATATCCCTGGTGTTCCAGTGGACCGCTGTCTGTCTGATCATGGGCATTTGTATAAAATTATAAATAATACCAATATCCCTGGTGGTCTCGAGGTACCCCTCCCCACCCACCCACTGAGCCACACCGCCCCGCTCCCCCCCAGTCAGCTGGCAGGCAGCAGCAGCACCCCACCTGCCTACTGCCCTGCTACCCACTGACTGACAATGTCGGTAGGGCTGTATGCCCATTGGTCCACAGTATGAGCCAATGGGCATGCAGCCCGTACCATACAACACATTCCAGATATGTGAGTGATTTCACACAGTGGCCACAAAATCACCTTTCAGAACAGATTTGTCAAAATTCACTGTAATTGTTCATGAGGTGGGGTCCCAAAAAAGGTATGTGGAATTTCTGGGGCAAAAATATTTAAAAATAGCCAAGTTATGCCACTAAGTTTAAAACCCCATTGAAATACATTGAACTACTGTACATACCTGATTTCTTCAGTCCAGATTTGAAGAGTGAAGACATGTCTGTGGTCTAGAAATGATTACAGTGTCAGGCCCCAGTAGGTAAGAACGGGCTTGGCAGTGTATCGGGTGGTGGATGCTGTGTGTGAGTGTTGGGAGGGGGGGATAATGGCACAACAGACATTGATGGATGTTTTTGCTTTACAGGGTTAATAAAACAAAATCATGAGGGATTGTTTTCTATATTTTTGGTGATGACACGGAGATTGGGCACCTCCAGTGTCAGTGTTATGTGAGCATGGGGGGTAATTGGAAGAGAGAGTCAGATGGGGGAACACTTACAGGGGTGCCAGCAACAGATATCAATGAATGGTTTTCTTTGTTACTGGCTTTTTATATAAGAAAAACAATATGAGGTGGCAAGACTGGGGTATTGGGCATCCCCAGTGTCATTTGTCAGTTATATTTGTGTGGGGGTGGCTGGGTGCTGACAGGGAGGGTTGGGTGGTGGATACAGTTACTGGGGTGCCAGCAACAGACATTGATGGACAGTTTTCTTTGTTACTGGCTTTAATGTAAAAATCAACAAGGTGGTGACACTGGGAGATTGGGTACCACCAGCATCAGTGTTATGTTTGGGGAGTGGGGTTGTGGATGCTAAGAGGGAGGGCGGGTGGGGGAGCAGTTACAGGGGCACCATCAAATGGTTATTGATGGACAGTTTTCTTTATTACAGGCTTTTTAAAATATAAAAACAAACTACAAGGTGGTGACACTGAGGGATTAGGTACCCCCAGTTTCAGTGTTATGCTTGTGTGTGGAGGTTGTGAGGTGGTGGGTGCTGAGAGGGAGGATTGAGTGGGGGCAGTAGTTACAGGGGTACCAGCAACAGACATCAATGGATGGTTTTCTTTGTTACAGGCTCTAATATATAACAATTGAACTACAGGGTGACAACAGTGGGGGATTGGGCACAACCATTGTCAGTGTTATGTTTGGAAGGTGGGGTGGTGGGTGCTGATAGGGAGGGTCAGGTGGGGAGAACAGTTGCAGGGGCACCAGCAAGAGACATCGATGGATGGTTTTCTTTTGTTGCAGGCCAGTTATTTTATATTTTTATATATATATATATATATATATATATATACACACCCACACACATACATACTTGCATATATATATATATATATAATATGTATATATATATATATATATATATAAATATATATAATATAGAATAAAGTATGGGTGGGGTGTGTAACAAAGTTTACCACCGAGGTTAGATGTTAGATAAACCCTGAGAGCGAGTTCGAGGTTTATCAAAAGCATCTAACCCAAGGGTGTGTAAACTTCGAGTTTATACACCCTTTATCTATTTTTTATTTTACATAATTGCTGGCCTATTTTTCACACAGCAATTATATAAACTGAACGCTCCTTGTGCGGCCGTAGTGTGGTAATATTTTGGCCTGCTTGGCCCGTGACTCACCGTTTGTTTTTGTTTTTTTTGGAAACGAAAAAAAATAAAATTCTGTTTGTAGTACGACCTCTTTACATTTGTCTTGCAGATATTCTTTTTAAATTGCCACTCACCACCGAGTCCAGATGGCGGTTCAGTCTTCTATGGGAAAACATGCTGTCGGCGATCGGAAGGGACAAGGTGCAGCAGGGCATGCGCAGAGTGGGGAAAACTGGTAGCATGTTTGCCGTTATAAACGATCCTTTATAACAGCAAATTAAGCCATGGTTTCCTATGGGAAAAAGGCAGAGCCAGTTATTATTATATATATATATATATATATATATATATATATATATATATATATATATATATAAGGCAGTTGTGCCCCTATAGTTAGGGTTGAGTAGGCACTTTGTGTGTTAATAACTTTGCAACCGTTCAACAGATTTGCACACAATTTAGAATACATGGTGTTGTATGGTAGGTCTGTTGATTAACCAAGTTGCATTTCGTTTGGACTCACGGTTTCTGTGCAGCAAAATGCTAAAAAAAAACATTTTCACTATTTTTGATGCATTTTTTATCCCTGACTGCTGCAACCAGACTGTGTGGTTCTTTAGGTCTGATATTTGGAAAGTAGACAGAGTTTGGGTGAAAGAACAAACCAGCATTTGTTTGGTTAAAAAATATTAATCCGGTGGCCATGAGGGGCGCTAAATAGGATGGCAGCTTAAAGATCAGCTCCACAACCCAGAGGGAAATAACCTTTAAAATCCTTTTTCTACAAGCTGGTATTATATCCTCATTCTAATGTAACTTGTGGGGTAATACTCAAGCTATGCTAATTTAGCTTCATTGATACAAAAAGCCTTCATCTGCTGTGTGGGAATTGCTATTTTACTGAAGAGCCTCCTAGACAAGGTAGGCCTGAAAATATGGCCGAAGGCTGCTTGCCACAAACCTGGGAGCAACTGTCAGTTGAGGCGTTGTTCGGCCAACTTATGGCCCAGATGGCACAAGTCACTATTGCAACTAATCAAAACACCCACGTGGTTCAAAATTTAGAAGCAAGGATGCTGCATACTGAACAGTGGGTCTCAGCAATGGAGGGGTATGTTCAGGACTTAAGGGCAGAATTAAGAGATCAACAACAGATCATACAGATGCTGCGCAGTAAGATGGATGACCTCGAGAATCGAGGTTGCCATAATAATCATCGCTTCCTGGGCTTCCCTGAGCTTGTAGAAAGCAAAGATACTGAGAGATTTCTACAATTAGCCATCACTGAAATGCTGCAGTTGAACCCATTGATACCGCTCCAGGTGGAACTTGCACACCATACGTTACCCCCCATGTCTCAGGCACAGGACAGACTATGACATATCATAGCCCAATTTATTGATTTTAGGGACAAAGAGAAAGTCCTAACTAGAGCTTGTGAGTTACATCATGTAGTGTGGAGATCAAATAGGATCCACACCTTCCAGGACTTCTCTAAGGATCTGTCAGACAAAAGCCGAGCATACTCTGAGGCAAGGCATAAAATGCACAGTATTGGACTGTCTTTCTCCTTGCGTTACCCAGCCACAATCCGGGTTATACATAATGGGGTCCCGAACAGTTCTGAATCTCCTGATGCACTCATGGATTTTTTACGGTGCAACTGGCCACAAGAATTTACCACCATTACCCCGGGAGCCCCTTCAGCAAAATCTGCTACCAATGGGTTGGATTGCTACTCCTCTCCATCAGTGATCAGGCCTGCAGTTTGGCAAGACCTCAGGGACCAACACTGGGAACTCCCCCCAAAAGCACACCAAAAGAGGCAATCCTCAAAAAAAGACATCCGCCGGGAGCAACCTTCGGAGAGAGGGCAAGACAACACAGAGGAGGCTACAAGCATGGACACTGTTGCTCCAGATCCATTACAGGCCTACCACACAACTAATAGATATAAAGCTTTATGTCCCAGCTCTCCAGATCAACACCCAGGCATTGTGGATTCGACTGTGGAAGGTAGGCCTACTCCTATGTTGCAGCCCAGTTACCTGTCCCCATCAGCAACTCCTCACCAATCGCAGAACGGAGCTGCAGATAGCAGGGGGCAGCATTTGCCAAAAGCTATGAGGGAGGCCTCTGCTACCAGCGGAGATCTCATCTTCTGTGTGGACCTTCCTGAGTGATCTACATCTCCAGGGGAATAGATCAGACAAAAACCCACCGGCATGGTCAGAGAAGTAGTCATCCTTCTATTTTCTTTCTATTCCTGTTCTTTTAATCCCCCAAGGAGTTGTAGGTATGGGGTGAGTTTGGGGTGTCTAAATTGATCGTCAGTGGACAATCTTCTTGGCTGACCCATCTGCTACACTTTCTGCATGTTACCAATGTAAGGGAACTTTCGAACTCCTTTTCACCCCAACCTTGACCCCTGACTTGCAGTGCCATATGGCAGAGAAGATGACTCACTCCTATACCGGGAGGGTTCAATGAGGCCTACCAACAAGCTCTCAGTGGATGTCCTGATCAAAGGTCCAGACACATCTAGATGGCAAAGAAGGCCTTTTTTGTACCATCTGATTTAACAGCAGAACTTTTGTGTGTTGTACCTCACTTACTTGTGTGTACGGGGGGCTGAGGTCCACTGGGAAGCTGTGTTCATATAATATGAAAGTATTTGACAGCATGCGTAAACTGTAGTGCTGAATGGGTAGCCAGGATGTGTTTTATGTGAAACCCTAAGTGGTGAATGGTACAGCCTGTGCCCCTCTGGTATGTTTTGTTTTTTTATTATTATTATTTTCTATCAAGGTGAGATCTCCCAGCCCCCACATTGGGTGGCTTACAGTACACTCTTCATATGTGTGATGAGCCTGACCTCACCAATATTTTTGTTGTGAGAACACATTGGCATCCATCAGCAATAACCCTAGGCTTGCCGAAATAGTGGTCAGTTCCCCCCACTTTCTTTCATGCAAACTCCCACCTCATTAGAAGCATTGTGTAGTCCCACTTTAACTACTCCAGCTTCTGAGCTACACCTCTGGAGCAGCTCTCTCAACCCTCTGGGGTTGCAATGAGCTACGTGGTCCAATCTTCTTATTGGGTTGCTCGATTCTCTCAGGGGGGAACCTCCCCTTCTCTACTCATTGTAGTGCTAAGGAAGGATGGATACCACTTGATAACGCCCTGGGAATAGGGGCTGGCCTAAAGCAGGGCTCTGTGGCTGAAGAGCTGCCTCTATATCCCCAAACTGCATGGTACACTGTGAACAATGTATATAGTTTGTTAATGTGTTTATGTATGTTTGTTTCACAAGACACACACACAAATGTTCTGTTAATTGTTAGTATAAGGTCATCTGATAGGGGCAGGGTATATGGGCTTTACCCACTCTCTCCATATCTGGTGGTGCTCTATAGAAATTTGCCTTTTCTGGTTGAGCTGCCCTCGCCCCCTATCTGCTGGTTGTTCTTGATATATCTCTTAATTAAATATTCGCTCCCTATTACTAACAGGTGATATCACTTGTCTGACATGGAATGTCAGAGGGTTTAACACCCCAAACAAGAGGAAGCAAGTTTTGGCCCACCTTAAGAGACTGGGAGTGAGGGTCGCCTTCCTGCAGGAGACCAAACTTATCGGGGGGGATTCTGAGAGACTGAAGAGGGTGTGGGTAGGTCAGGTCATTCATGCCTCAGCCTTCTCCAGAAAGAGAGGGGTGGTGATTCTACTTCACAAGCAACTACAATGGAAATTGCAGAGTCAAGTGAGAGACCCTGAGGGTAGATGGGTGGTGGTACTCATGGATACTGGGGAGGGCCCCTCTGATCCTGGATAACATATACGCTCTGAATGAGGACTCGCCCTCTTCTTTCACAAGTTGGCCCAGGTGCTGGGATCCATAGCTCTAGAAGACACCCCCATTTTGTTACAGGGCAATTTTAATCTTACTCTGGACCCTTTCCTGGATAGATCCCCTTCCAATACTGAGCCCCACTCCAGGGCTGTAATGGCTGTGGCTCAATTACAACAAGATTTTGCCCTTATGGACATCTGGAGAATATTTCACCCATCCCAATGGGACTACACCTTTCATTCCCCAGTACATAGTTATCTTAGTAGAATAGACTTCTAGCTCACCTCTCCTACTATTACTAGTAACACTGTTAATACCCTTATTCATCCCTTAGTTATCTTGGATCATGCCCCGTGCATCTTGCCTTCACATGGGGCACCCCTCTCCCTAAGTCTCCGGCATGGAGGCTGGACCCATTGCTACTTCATGACCCAGACTTTCCCCCTTGGCTTCAAAAGGAAGCAAAGGAATTTTTTCAGCATAACCTCATAGCAGATACCTCTGTGGGTACCACATGGGAGGCTTTCAAAGCTACACTAAGAGGGGCGATAATAGGGTATGCGAGTCAGTGCTGAACGATGAGGGACCTATATTTGAGGGGGTTTGAACGACAACTGTGAGAAGTGGAGCTTGCTTTTAAGGCCCTTCGTGTCACTTCCCTTAGGTCAGAGGCAGGTCACAAGGTCACCTCTCTGAAGATGCAAGTGAATGAGCTGGTCTCTAGAAAGGCAGAGATTTTGATCATTAGACTGAAGCATAAATATTGGAAAAGGGGAAAG
This sequence comes from Neoceratodus forsteri, assembly GCA_016271365.2. Classification (NCBI taxonomy): domain Eukaryota; kingdom Metazoa; phylum Chordata; order Ceratodontiformes; family Ceratodontidae; genus Neoceratodus; species Neoceratodus forsteri. The sequence continues at coordinate 627,402,924 of CM057452.1, read as the reverse complement.
GGGGGTAAGCTGCTGGCATACCATCTCAAAAAGCAGCAAGCCAAAAGGCATACAGCAGCTTTAGAGGATACAGGGGATAGCACCCAGACCTTGGCGCAAGATATTAATCAAATAATGATAGATTTTTACTCCTCGTTATATAAATCCTCCAAAGCCCCAGACCTTCAGGGGGTCTGCCCATTTCTGAAGTCTCTACATCTCCCCAAAATCTCAGAAGCCCAAGCTAATGCCCTAGATGCCCCAATCTCAACCCAGGAGGTGGCAGACACCATCCTCTCCCTTAAAAAGGGAAAGGCCCCAGGAGGGGACGGTTTCCCTATTGAAGTGTGGCAGCTGTTGCATCCCATAATCTATCCAGTATTGCAACAAGTATTTACTGAGTCATTGCAAACAGGGTCTCTCCCTTCATCCCTTAGGGAAGCGACTATTACTATCCTTCCAAAAAAAGATAAAGACCTTCTTAAAGTGTCCAGCTACCACCCTATTTCATTATTGAATGCTGATATCAAGGTGCTAGCTAAAATACTAGCTAATAGACTTAATCCTCTCCTTCCCAGTTTGATCCACCCATCCCAAGTAGGCTTTGTTAAGGGCCACTTTAGCGTGGACCATATTAGATCCTTGGTAAATTTAATCCATAAGGCCAAAACATTATCTTCCCCCACTGCTGCCATTGCAACAGATTTTGAAAACGCCTTTGATTCCCTGGAGTGGGACTATTTCCAACAAGTACTTTGCACTATGGGCTTGGGGGAGGGGTTTAGGGCCTGGATTGGGGCAATATATTCATCCCCAGCTGCACGGATACTCACCGGTATGATGCTGTCTCCCCCAGTCATCCTGGGTAGGGGTACCTGTCAGGGCTGCCCACTTTCCCCACTACTTTTTGTACTGGCAGTAGAACCCCTGGCAGCTGCTATTAGGCAAAATCCTCTAATTTCTGGGGTCAAGGTGGGAACAAGGGCATACCCTACTGTTATGTATGTGGATGACCTGTTGCTCCCTATAGCCAATATCGTCACCTCCCTCCCTCCCCTACTGTCCACCTTGTCAGATTTCTCTACATTTTCAGGGCTCAAGATTAACCAGGCCAAGATGGAGGTCCTGCTTTTAAACTCAAAGTGTACCTCTCAAATGGTTACTCAGCATGGGCTCCAATGGGCCCCAGAGGGGATTGTCTACTTAGGCATTACTATCTCTCCTAATCGGCATAAAATCTGGGACCTGAATATGAAACCACTTTTTGCCTCCATCTGTACAGAACTGGACAGATGGAAATCTATTTAACTGTTGCTTGTAGGTAAAATATTCACAATTAAAATGGTCACGGCACCAAAAATTATGTATCTTCTCTCCCACATTCCTTTGAAAATACCTCGTTATTGGTTTACTAAGTTAGACTCCCTGCTGGGATTCTTTTTGTGGAAGGCAAGAAACCTAGGTACAGTAGAAATAAGCTCAGAGCTCATTGGTCAGAAGGGAGCTGGGGCCTTCTGGGGTTAGAGGGGTATAAATGGGCCTTTCAGCTGGCTCAGACGTTATAATGGTTCCTTTTCCATGAACACAACATTCCCCAGTGGCTGGAAAAGGAGAGAGAGGTATGTCAGCATACTCACTTGGTACTATTGCTATTTAACCATCCTCCTAAGGGCACTCACTCTCATCCTACTATAGGTCCCTCTCTGGAATATTGGGCCAAGGTGCATAAGAAGTTGGGTGCCTACCCATTTCCCCTAAGACTTATCCCACTATGGGGCAATAATGAGATTACCATCAATAAACAACCAATTGCATGGCCCTCATGGGAATGTGGTGGTATCTCATTGCTTCGAGATATGCTCATTTCTGGTACAGATACCCTTAATTCCTTTGAGGGCCTGTGGAGCTCTTATGGGATATCTCCCAAAGACTTCTGGCTATTCATAGATACATAGGTACATACATACATAGACAGTGTCTGCAGGTAAGGGTCTATGGCCCACCCAGTCTGCCATTTGTGCTAATTCCTCCAAATAAGAAGAGCCATCCTTACGTACAGGCATAAGCAGCACCATGGGTAACAAACCTCCCAAGCAGAGTCATAGCTGGCCCTAGAAAGAGGACAGTCAAGCCGCGTATATGCAGCCATTCAGAGCACCATCCCGTCCCAAGCAGAGGAATCCAAGCATAAATGGGAGAAAGCACTGCATGCCCCTATTACAAACCTGGAGTGGAAGTCTTGCCTCAAACTAGCTCATGGGGCATATCCTGACACCAGTAGTCAATTAATACAGAACAAGATAATTCACTCCAGGTACAGGACTCCTGTAGTCCTCGACAAGGCAAAGCTGGTCCAGTCTGACCTGTGTTGGAGGTGTCAGGAACTCCCAGGTGACCTGTTCCATATACTTTGGTCCTGCAGGCTGATCCAGCCCCTATGGCAGGCTACCTGTGAGATGGGGTCCAAAATACTTAGGAAGCCTGTGCCTCAGTCCCCTGAGTTGCTGTTATTAGGACTCCTGACCCCAGCCCCTCATCTTCATCTCTCCGAGTTGAAACTACTTCTGACATTCAGTATCCAGGTTAAAAGACTCCTACCATGTAAGTGGTGGTGCCAGATAATCCCCTCCCTTGGGGAGGTACTTACCTCCATGGCTCAAGTTGCCAACTGGGCCAGAATATCTCATACAGTGACCAATACACTCTTTAAATACACTGCCCTCTGGACTCCTTTCCTTCTGTTTTTGAAACCTAGAGAGGGAATTGGCTGAGTAGGCACAACCATGCTACTATAATGGTCTCCTCTTATGGTGCATTCAGGGGCAAGTGCTGGAGAGATTGTTACTGAGTTATAGGGGACCTTGCTCTATGGATGACATGGTATAATACCAGTAAAGGATAGTATCTTATCTGACAATGAAGACCTGTTTGCTTTGTGTGTGTGATCTCTCGTATTTTGTAGGTGTAAAGTAGAGGACAGTGGCCCTAGACCTCTCATTGCTTTGTCAAATACAACAGAAACTAGCAGGATGGGGCCAGGTAAGATATGTTTGTATGAGTTAGCTATAATGCAAGGCACCAACTGCTAGTACTTTCAAAGTTAATCTCCAGCTGGATAGGTGTTGTACATCCAGGCACAGAGTATTATCCTACTGCTTACCTGGCTAGTATATTCAGTTTGTTACTATTTGGCCAGCATGTTCCATTCTCTGCTTCTACAGACATATGTAACAGTCTGTAAGATTTTTGCAATGTATCTGACTGTTTTAATGTTTGTGTTGTCTTAATAAGTCAAATCAATAAAACTTATTAACCACAAAAAAATATTAATCCATTCCAAAGTTATTTAATTTTTAATTTTGGGGTTCTAAGCATGCTCAGTTAAGTCAAAAATCTATATGTCTGTCTTGCAAAAGAGGACTGGGCTCACAATCAAGGATTTTGTCAGGTCACATTCGAGAATCCTAGTCCACCAGAAAAATTAATTGTCCGCTAGCTGCCATCTTGTTTTGCCTTTTTCCCCAAAAACAAAATGTCATAAATTGCTCCATGGCTGACTTTTCTTTGTAGTAAGGCATGGGTTTTGTTCAGGGTGATGCCCTCTACAAAGCAATAACTTTGGTTTGCTACATTTTGTCCTAAAAATAGCCTTTTAAAATGTAAAAATTCTTGGACCTTGGCTCACTAATGATCCTCATATGTGAGCTGACAAAATCCTAGTCCACGAGTCAATCCTCTTTCATGAGGGTGCAAAAATCCTTCTCCATCAGATTGTGCCCAGATGGCCCTACTCACAGATTAGGATTTCACTGGCAGTCAAGAATTTTGCTACTTTGCAAAAGAAGATCAGATGACAGACTGGGATTTTGTCAGCTCGCAAAAGGGGATTGGTTTTTTGAGTCCTCTTTCACGAGGTGACAAAATTGCAGTCTGCGAGCTGTCGAAATCCTAGTCCTTCAGTCAATCTTCTTTCACGAGGCAGCAAAATCCTTGTCCATCATTTAGGGACCAGATGACCAAAATCTGATGGTCTAGGATTACTCACAGATGACGATTCTGACAGCATGCGGTTGCGGATAGATCTGGTGGTTGGGGATTTTGCTACCTCACGAACTAGGAATTTTAAAGCTTGTAAAAACTTTGCCACTGTATTATGAATTAACGGTTTGTTTTTTGACTTGCAATTTTCAGGGTTTTATGGGGATGTCCGGAGATGTGAATTAGGGTATTTTGGTGTTTGAAACTTAAACTATTCCATAGCTATGCCATCACAAAGTTCAGATTCTTTGCATAAGATTACTCTGTGGTGCCCATAGTGACTTCCGGTGCCTGTATTTCGAAAACAAAGCAAGATCCAGACTTTGTGCTACTGGCAGCATAGATCACTTACAGGTGATCTAAGATGCAGGAACAAGACTGGACACCTTAGACTGGAACTGCAGTGGAATTTTTTCTGTAAGTTGCTCTGTTAATGAAATATTGGCAAATCTGAGTCACAGTGGTTCATGGTTACCTTTTCAGTGCTTCTTGGATCCAAGAATTTGGGGAGGATGTAAGATACTTATTTGGTTGACTTCATATAGCATGCATGTCTAGCTGACATGGTTGGAACTGCACTTTAATTTTTTTTTACCTGCTATGGTTGATGAGATATTGGCAAATAACTCTTATAAGAGTTCTTTGCCCTATGGAGCTGCTGAATGGCTGTGCAGTTATGTGTGAGTGGGAGTGCAGGGCCTGTAGGGCCAGCACTCAGTCTGATGCATATCATTATGCTCCCATCAAGAGATGTTATTTACTAGTTATAACAGAGTTCCTCAAAAAAAGTAAGGACATTTATTACAAAAAATTTTTTGCTGATGCATTTGTTAGGGTTGCAGTTAGATCAGTAGGGAACTGACATGTTAGGCTGGAGTATCTAAATCCCTCCCCCCTTCCACCCCATGGTGACATGGGCAGCTTGGTGGGAGTGAGGGCCTCAAAGGGGTCTGTGCTCCCACCAAGACATGCTATTTATTAGTTATAACAGACTTCCTCAAAAAGTAAGGGGATTTATTGCAAAAAAAAGTTGATAAACTGGGTAAACAGGTAGGAGAAGAAGCACTGTGGGTAAATTTGGACAGGCAATGGCACCACAATCCGCACAGGGGTTGTATACAGACCCCCTTCTCAGGGGGAGGAAACGGACAAGGAAATGATAGAAAGTATACTTAGAATGGCAGAAAAAGGGGAGTTATTGCTTATGGGTGATCTGAATATGCCAGATGTTAACTGGAGTGCAGTTGCAGCAGCCACTTCGAAGAGTGGGGTTATTCTAGATGCCCTACAGGGGGCATGCCTTAGACAACTAGTATTGGAGCCCACTCGAGAGGGAGCAATCTTAGACCTGGTTCTCAAATGGAGATGGAGAGAGGATCACAGATGTAGAAGTGGGTAGCCATCTGGGAACTTGCGACCATCAAACAGTATGGTTCCCAAAAAAACACAGCAATAGAGTCAAGCCATACAAAGGCAAAAGTACTGGACTTTAGGAGGGCTGCCTTTGCCAAAATGGGTGAGTGCCTAAGGAATGCACTAGTAAATGGGCAGGAAGGAGGGGTGGAAGAACAATGAGGAATAATATAAACTGCCATCCCAGAGGTAACGAGCCTTTGTGTGAAGCAAATAAACAAAACAAAATGATGTAAGAAACCACTATGGTTCTCAAAGGAAGTGGCAGTGAAGGTTCAAGAGAAAAAGAAGGCATTCAGGAAGTACAAGGAATTGCAGAAGGAGCAGGACAGAGAACTGTATCAGTTAAAGCAAAAGGAGGCTGGAAGGCAGTCAGAACAGCAAAGGCCCAAACCGAGGAAAGACAGCCAACTCAGTTAGAAGGGATAAAACTTTTATGGGTACATCAGGAACATAGGAAGACCAAGGAGAGGATAGTGAGGCTTAATAAAGGGAGGGAGGGTGGGAAGATGGAGACTGTGAAAAGGCAGAGATACTAAACAAATATTTTTGCTCAGTATTTACAAATGAAGAGGAGGTACCTAAAACAAACAGTAGGAACACTCTGGATACAGAAGTTGATACCAGCCCATTTACAGAAGAAAGGGTTCTGAAAGAACTCTTAAAACTGAAGGTGGACAAAGCAATGGGGCCTGATGGATTCATCCCAGAATTCTAAAAGAACTAAGGTAGAACTAGTGTCACCACTGACTACCCTTTTAACAAATCATGAGAGGATGGGGTGGTACCTGAGGACTGAGGAGGGCAGATGTGATTCCCCTTCACAAAAGTGGGAGCATGGCAGAAGCAGGAAACTACAGACCTGTTAGTTTAACCTCAGTGATAGGAAAATGATGGAATCACTTCTGAAGGAAAGAATTGTCAAGTATCTAGAGGCCAGAGGGGCACAGGACCATAGGCAGCATGGATTCACAGCGGGAAGGTTATGCCAGACAAATCTGATAGATTTCTTTGACTGGGTGACCAAAGTAGTAGATCAGGGAGGGGCTGTGGACATGGCCTACCTAGACTTTAGCAAGGCATTTGACACAGTCCCACACAAAAGATTAATATACAAGTTAGCCAGCCTGGGAGTGGGTCCCAAGATGACATTCTGGGTAAAGAAGTGGCTGGAGAATAGGACACAGAGAGTAATAGTAAATGGAGTCCACTCAGAAGAAAGGAGGGTTACTAGTGGGAACCATGAGGGTTCAGTATTAGGACTGGTCTTCTTCAATGTCTTTATAAGTGACATTGCAGAGGACTGGAAGGAAAGTATGTCTCTTTGCAGATGACACAAAGATCTGCAACAGAGTTGATGCACAGGTTGGGGTGGAAAGGATGAGAAGGGACTTGGCAAGGTTAGAGGAATGGCAAATGCATAGCCTTAGATTCAATGCTGAGAAGTGCAAAGTAATGCACCTGGGAAACAAAACCCAGGGAAGAGTACACAATGGGGTGAGATACTAACAACAACAAAATGGAAAGGGACCTGGGGTGGTCGTATCAGATGACCTAAAGGTGGGAAAGCAATGAGAGGGCAGCAAGGAGGGCTGGGGGGATACTGGGATGCATAGGGAGAGGCATCACCAGTAGAAAACAGGAAGTTATTATCCCTCTGTACAGACAGCTGGTGAGACCCCATCTGGAGTACTGTGTGCAGTTCTGGAGACTCAGTCTCCGCAAAGACATAGACAGGATGGAAGCTGTCCAGAGGAGGGCAACTGAAATGATGCAGGGTGTGCACCAGAAGACATATGCAGAGAGACGAAAGGAGCTTAATATGTATAGCCTAGAGGAAAGGAGGGAGAGGGGGGACATGATAGAAACATTCAAGTACCTCAAAGGAATCAACAAAGTCCAAGAGGGTAGCATCTTTCAAAAAAAAGAGGTGTGCAAGAACAAGAGGGCATAATTTGAAGATAGAGGGGGGAAGGCTCAGAGGTAATTTAAGGAAGTATTTTTTCACAGAGAGGGTTGTGGATGCATGGAATGGCCTTCCGGAGGTGGTTATGGAGTCAAAATCAGTGGTGGAATTCAAGCATGCATGGGACAGTCATAAGGCCATTCTAGGGGGTGGGGGTAGGAAGAAGTAGGCTGCTGGTTAACTAGGATCTGCAGCTTATCCAGTAGGTAGGGAAGTGGGCAGACTGGGTGGGCCAAGCGGTCCTTATCTGCCGTCAAATTCTATGTTTCTATGTTTCTATGATTAATTCAGTTGTTAGGGTTGCAGTGAAACTTTGGTGCTGCACATGTGTAGGCAATTATGGGCATTGGCTGACATGAACAGCCAAGTGGAATAACAGATTAGCAAGGAAAATGACTATAGAGTTATGACCGGATAACATCACTTAGAATTTTCACCACACGTTGTGTGTTTTAATGCCTCCTGATGTTACCCGGGCCATAACTAGATAGTGTTTTACCTTACTGTAATAACCACAGGCCTGCAGTGAACTTTTAAACACTTTAGTGTTGCATATGTGTAGCTAGTTCTGGGAATCAGCTGACATGAACAGCTAAGTGGAATAACAGATTAGCAAGGAAACTGACTATGGGGTTATGACTGGATAACATCACTCAGCATTTTCACCACCCTGTTGTGTGTGTTAATGCCTCCTAGTGTTATCTGGTCATAATCAGATAGTGTTTAACCTTACTGTAATAAACAGAGACCTACAGTGAACTCATATACACCTTAATGCTGCATATGTGCATGCAGTTCTGGGCATCGACTGATATGAATAGCCAAGTGTGATAACAGATTATCAAAGAAAATGACTATGGGGTTATGACCAGATAACATCAGTCAGCATGTTCACCACCCTGATGTGTTTTTTTAATACCTCCTGATGATATGCGGCCATAACCAGAAAATGTTTTACCTTACTATAATAACCAAGAGACCTGCAGTGAACACATAAATATATTGGTGCTGCATATGTGTATGCAATTTTAGGTACTGGCTGACATGAACAGCTAAGTGAAACGAGAGATTAGCAAGGAAAATTACTATGTCTATAACCAGAAAAAATCAGTCAGCATTTTCACCACCCTGCTGTGTTTGTTAATGTCTCCTGATGTTATCCAGTCATAACCAGATAGTGTTTTGCCATGCCGTAATACCCAGAGACTTGCAGGGAACTGAAAAGCACTTGAATGTTGCATATATGTAAGCAGTTCGGCATCGGCTGACATGAACAGCCAAGTGGAATAACAGATCAGCAAGAAAAATGACTGTGGGGTTATCACCGGATAACATCAATGAGCATTTTCACCACCCTGTTGTATGTGTTAATGCCTCCTGATGTTAGGCGGTCATTACCAGATAGTGTTTTACATTACTATAATAACCAGGACCTGGAGTGAACTTGTAAACACTTTAGTGCTGCATATGTGTGTGCAGTTCTGGGCATCGGCTGACATGAACAGGCAAGTGGAATAACAGATTAGCAAGGGATATGACTATAAGATTATGACCGGATAATATCAGTCAGCATTTCACCACCCTATAGTGTGTGTTAATGACTCTTGATGTTACCCAATCATAACCAGATAGTGTTTTAACTTGCTGTAATATTCGGAGAGCTGCAGTGAACTCATAAACACTTGAGTGCTGCATACATGTATGCAGTTGTGGCCATCGGCTGACATGAACAACCAAGTGGAATAGCAGATTAGCAAGGAAAATTACTATTGGGTTATGCCCGTATAACATCAGTCAGCATTTTCACCTCCGTGTGGTGTTTGTTAAATGCCTGTTGATGTTACCCAGTCATAACCAGATAGTGTTTTACCTTATTGTAGTAAACAGAGACCTATAATGAACTGATAAGCACTTTAGTGCTGCATATATGTACGCAATTCTGGGCTTCGGCTGATATGAACAGCCAAGCAGAATAACAGACTAGCACGAAAAATGATTATGGGGATACAACCGGATAACATCAGTCAGCATTTTCACCACTCTGTTGTGTGTGTTAATGCTTCCCGATGTTACCCTGTCATAACCACATACTGTTTTATGTTACTATAATAGCCAGAGACCTGCAGTGAACTTGTAAACACTTTATAGCTGCATATGTGTATGCAGTTCTGGGCATTGGCTAACATGAGCAGCTAAGTGGAATAACAGATTAGCTAGGGAAATGAGTATGGGGTTATGACCGGATAACATCAGTCAGCATTTTCACCACCCTGTGGTGTTTGTTAAATGCCTCCTGATGTTATTCAGTCATAACGAGACAGTGTTTTACTTTGCTATAATAACCAGAGACCTAAAGTGAATTGATAAGCACTTGAGTGCTGCATATATGTATGCAATTCTGGGTATCTGATGACGTGAACAGCCAGGTGGAATAACAGATTAGCAAGGAAAATGACAATGGGGTTATGACTGGATAACATTAGTCAGCATTTTCACCACCCTGTTGTGCTTGTTAATGACTCTTGATGTTACCCAGTAATATCCAGATAGTGTTTTACCTTACTATAATAGCCAGAGCCCTGCAGTGAATGCTTAAAAACTTCAGTGCTCCACATGTGTGTGCAGTTCTGGGCATCCACTGACATGAACAGCCAAGTGGAATAACAGATTAGCAAGGGAAATGACTATTGGGTTATGAATGGGTAACTTCAGTTAACATTTTCACCACTCTTCACTGTGTGCTAATGCCTCCTGATGTTACACGATCATAATGAATAGTGTTTTACCTAGCCATGATGGCCATAGACTTTCGATGACTTCATGAATTTATTCAACTTGACTTTCTAAAGTTTGAGAAAGAACACACAGGATACATGCTTTGTTTTCTGAGAATTATATTTTTTTCTATAAAAGAACACACAGTAAAATATATTTTAAAGTAATATATGTATATTTTTTTTACTAATGCAAAAATAAAAATAGCGCCAATCTTTTGCACTAAAATCACAAATAAATAAAAAAACAAAAAAACAAATAGAAAGCCACTTATGTGACAATGATGTACTTGCCCTCATTATGTGATGAGGGCACTGTGGGGGAGGTGGGGGAACTGGAAGTGTCCACTGGAGAAATTGGCTGTGTCAGGAGGTGGTGCCCCTCTTCTCTGGTGTTGCTGTGGGAGGGGCACTTGATGGATGTTCCTGCTCCTGCTGAGACTGCGGGAGGGCTGGGTCCATTTCTTGGAAATGGTGCTGGTCCTGGAGGATGAGCATATGGATGCCTTCTGTGGCCTCCAACTGAATCTCAGCCAGCTGCAGCCTGAGGCCATGTGTGGTCTATTGGACAGCAACATTGGCCTCCTCCTGCTCAAGCAATTGATTTATCGTTGTTGCTGTCCTCGAGACCACAGATGGCAACCATGGCTGCATGACCTACGTGGCTTGGTCGTTTCAGCAAATCAATAATCTGATCTTGTTTTTCCAATATTTTCTGTTTGTTTGCTGCAATGACAAGGCCATGCTGGTGTGAAGCCTGGTTGGCTTCCTCCATGGCCTCGAACAACCAGCCGAGAGACTGCTGAAAGTATTTAAGCTGTTGCAGATAGTCTGTAAGAGAGAAAAAAAAGAAAAAGTGTAAGTTTTGATGTTGTGCTGTATATGTGGTTTGCTGTTCTGAATTTGGTGTTAATATGTGTCTAGATGCTTGTTGTACAAAGCAGTGATCTTGTACAGGTGTCAGCTATGTTGCTGGTGAACAGCATAATGGTAGAATTACCATAAATGGATGTAGATAATAGACTGTGTCAATGAGATACATCACAGTAAAGAACTGTAAGTTTGGACTGTATGTGTGTAGAATGATTTCAAATGCCACAGTATGTTGGTTCTATTGGGTGCTGTGAATGATTTTATGATAATAGTGGAATTCAAAGAATATGACTGTGCCATTGTGGAACATAATGCTTACTTACACATACAAATGATATGGTGAGATTAAGGTGCTGAGAGGGAATATGTATGCTTCATACAGATAGGTTGATGTGCATAATTTTACATAACATCTAGACTATGTTATGGAGATAAACATGCATACAGACAATTAGCTCTACTGTTCAGCAGAGCATCTAACCAGACAAGGACCATATATTCAAAGCTTTATAAGTGGCACAAATCTGTTGAACTTGAATATGAGTGGATTTGTTAATAGGTTGTAATGTTAAAAACTCTTATTGCGCTCACAATGTGTGGTAACAACAATGCTAAAAGACTATGTATATGGGACCTGGTGTTTAAGGGACTGATGATGAATGCTACAGCTGTGGAATATTCAAAGGTATTCGCCCCACTACAGTAGTTAGAGGCAAGTGGGGCATGTTGTTAAATAGTATCTATGAAAAAAGAATGTCTTTATTATGTTTCACTTTATCTTCACCCCCCCCACATTCAACATAACCTACAATCCCTTATCTGTGTTACAGTTTAAGTAAGCAATGATGGCTGAACAGCTAGGAATTTGCTAGACATAAACAACTGATTGTGGTGGAAAGGTGGTCTGAGGATTGACACAATAAAAAAATGCATCAGTATTGTGATAGTAATAAGGCACTCCAAGGGGTTATGCTCATGGTGTGCTAATCTCTGTATAGGGGTATGTAGAACTTGATTATGCCTTGTGGCACATCACACTGGAACAGGCTGATAATCACAGTGTTGCCATGACCACTAGGAATGTCTTATTGCTTAAATATTGTGTAAAAACACTGTCTTGCTTGCTTCAGTTAATGGTAATTTGATCCTGTAGCAAAGCTTTGAATATGTGGTTAGAGAATACTACATAGCATAGCAGTGCAACATTAGTATTGTATAACACAGACATCGCTTAAGCGTTTTGTTTTTTTTCCTTGACAAAATTTGGCTTCCTGGAAAGAAAAACAAACACTGTTAAATTACTGCACTGTTTGGGTGTATCAACAGATAGGGTGTTGCTGAGTATGACTTATTCAATGCATTAATATGTGACAATGTTTTACCTGACTTGTTGAGAACAAAAATACTCTGAAACATGGTGGACAATATTAACTGTTAAACTTTTTTTTTCTTATATTTGAAATTAGCTAACATAGTAACATACTAAAATACCAGAAAAGTACACATTACGATGCTTCATGCCTGCTTGATAGTCAGGGTGCATAATGGGTGCTGATTATGTTGTCTCACCATACCCTATTTCATTTATCCTGCCCCTTGTTCATGCTGTTCCTGGTGCATTGAAGTTATTCAGCTTTATTCTATCCCTATGCCTGTCTGAGCCCCTCTTGGACCCTTTCACTGTATATGCCTGAACCACTTCCTTGGACAGTGCATTCAATGGTTCTCCCACATTCTCAGTGAAGTGATAGCTCCTCATCTGTGCCCTGAGTCTACACCCCTTCTCTAGCTTTAAACCATGTCTTGTGGTTGTCCTGCTCTAAGCCTCTAAGAGTCCTGCCAGTTCTGCAACTCAACCACCTCTCATGTTTTGTGGTACTGCCCCACATCTTATCTGATGACAACTGATGAGAAATACTGGCTTAGTGCTTTGCCCTGGTACCCCACATCTTGTGTCAATCCTTTCCTTGCCTAATCCTGCTAATCTGTCCTGTCACTTGTTTTTTTACACCAATATATTAAAAGAATACCTTTTCCATCTCTCTTGATTTCCCTAGTCACATTCTGCTCCATGCTTACCTTACAATATATCAGTTTGAAACAGGCTGTAACATTTATTTTTTTATTTACATTGAAGCAACTTTGTCATTTCTGTACATTTTGATAGAACTGCTCTGCAAAACATACTATTTGTCATAGTCTGTCTCCTGTTGTTGTAGTACGGCTTCATTTGATAAGATAAAAAATAAGTCATGAAAATTCTTACCTTGTAGGACTGCTACAATAGTTGGACTCTCAGCAGTCTGATCTGTTGAAATAAAATATAGACATTTGTTAAAACACTTTTTTGCATGTGTAGTGATCTGTATGTCACTTATTTATTTATTTACTGTATTTATTAGAATTTCAGATAAATACCTTTGAGCCAATGACTCTTTTACAAAGGTCCCAAGTCAGTATACAAAGAATAGCAGTACAGTTTGTGTGAGATTAGCAGACAAGCAGGTTGAATACAAAATTCAGTACAGGGTATACATGGTCTGAAAACTACAGGTAATATAAATAACAGTTAGAACAACACAATCATGCATACATTTAAGAATGAGTCACAACAAACAATATTTACATGAATTAAAGTTGCCAGAAGGGCATGGTCAAGGGGAAAGGTGGAGTGGAAAAACTGAGTTGCTGCCAGTTGTGCCAGGTAGCATAGGAAAGTGGAAGAGAGAGTGGGTGTAGAGGGGTAACTGGTAGGGAGGTAGAAGGAGCAGTGGGTAGGAGGCAAGGTTTGGGGAACAAGTGCAACAGTGGCTAGGGTGAGAAGATTAGAAAAGGGAGAGAGGAAGGGAGTTGAAAGAGGGTAAGAGTGGAAAGTGGTGTTCCAGGGCTAGGAAGAGAGGCAGAAGTATATGTATGGGGGAGGGTGGTGGCAGGCAGAGGTGGTGATAGTAGAGAGGTGCAAAGAACATGAATGACTGGCAGGAAGGTTAGGAGAAACAGTAACAGGTGGCTCTGGACACAAGTGTTTGATGTAGCTTGTGTCTGAATGAGCAGAGGGTGCCTAAGTTGGTGAGTTTGCTGCTCAGGGAGTTAAACATCTTAGGTGCTCTACCTGCAAAAGACCACTGGCCTTGGTCAGTGTGACAGTGGGGAATTGATACAGAATAGTAGTTAGAGCTTCTTGTGTATCGGGGATGGTTGGCTGGCCTTAAGACAGACTGAACCCCAGGGGGCATGAGTCCCATCAATGACTTGTTTGCTGGTTGGCAGGTTTAAAAAAATAATCCTTCTCTGAAGTTGTAGCCAGTTTGACTGTTTGTAGAGGTCGCAGGTATGTGTGTGGTGGGCAGCACCAGTAAGGAATCTTCAGGACTTATTCAGCACCGTAATGATTCACCGTAGTGCTGTAGCTGTGGCTGCTCTGTAGATAACAAGCCTATAATCAGTGATGGAGACAATAGAGCTGTGTATTGTTAATTTAAGGGCATCAGGTGTCAGGCAGTGTCTATGTTCATAGAGAAGGCCTATATGTATATTTATGGATTTTGCAACTGAATCGATATGGCTGGAGAAGGACAGGGTAGGGTCCAGGCTTATACCAAGGTATTTGAAAGTCTGCATCTGGTCCAGGGTCACACCCGAGCTGTTTTTGATAGCCAACTGTTGGTGTTTATATTTGTTATGTGTGCCGTGGAACAGCATAGTCTTTGTTTTTTTTGTAATTTAGCTCTAGTTTCTGTGAGACAAACCAGACCTCAACTTGCGTGAAACTTTCCTGCAGTTGTTTCTCCAAGAGGGAGGGGTCAGAATTCTTAGAGAAAATCACTACATCATCAGCATACTGAATAATGTTTTCATCACAGGCAGAAGGGAGGTTGTTCAGGAAGATGCTGAAAAGAAGGGGTCCCAATATTGATCCTTGGGGGAACACCAGCCTGGACATGTAGTTTGGAGGAGTAGGAGTCACCAATCTTAACTTGTTGTGACCGGTTGGGGAAATAACTGTTGAACCATTGTAGATTATCATGATAGAGCCCTAACTTGCCAAGTTGTTCCAGTAGCAATAAATGGTCGACTGTCTTGAAGGCCTTTGAAAGGTCTATAAAGGTGGCACCGGCAAGTTGTCCTTGTTCTAGTGCTAGATGAATGTGGCCTGTAAATTCAAGGAGGGAAAAGCTGGTGCTATGTCCTTTGCAAAAGCTGTGCTGCTGTGGGCATTGCAAGTTGTATTTCTCCAAGTACTCCACCAATTGGTCTGTGATGATTTGTTCAAGAGCTTTGGATAAAGGGGATAGGATGGAGAAAGCCTGTAGTTACAGTGTAATGCCATATCCCCAGACTTGTGTATTGGGGTCACCAGGGCAGACTTCCACTTTAGTGGGAAATGGGAGAGCATGAGGGACTAGTTAATAATCTTGTTAAGAGGGTGCAGGACATTGTCATGGGTGAGGGCGATGACCTTCAAGTCAAGTGTGTCCTCACTTGATCTGGATTTTCTGAGCACCTTGAGGAGGTATTTTTTGGCATCCCTTTCAGTAACTGCCTGGAAATAGAAGTGTGAATGATTTGTATCCTGAGTCCATTGATATTGGGAGACTGTGGCTTGGCTGGTGTCAACGAAGTTAGAGGGAAGCACATGGCTGAGGTCAGCGAATGCCAGATTGAAAGTGTTGGCAATTGTGGTGGGGTCCAGGGTGTTGCTGCCATAAACTTTTAGCATATTAGGAGTTGCTTTGGACTTATTGCCTATAACTTCAGAGAGACTTTGCCAGAATGTTCTTCCATCCAACCATGCATTTGATAGAGTGCTCCTGTAGTGGCTGGCTTTTTAAGTGTGGATAGCTCTGGTACAGGCATTCCTGGTGGCTCTGTATGCCTGAAAGTCTGCTTGGTTGCCAGAGGCTGTAGCACAAGTCCATAGAAGGTCCTGAGCTTTTAGCTGGTCTAGGAGTTTGCCTGAGATCCAAGGGTTGTCAAGGCCTTTAAGTTTGCATTTCTTAAAGGGAGCATGCATATCACATGCTGCATTGGTAGCATTTGGTCAGTATTTCTAGATTTAGTAGTATCAAAAGAGAAAGCTATTGATGTAACTGTAGAAATTTTTTATGCACTTTATAGAAATATAGTGAAGTGTATAGCCTAGAACTTTTTTTTTTTGCTTTTAAAGAGGAGTGCCACAATAAGCTGAAAGTTTGCTTACAGGTACAACCTAGGAGAACAAGGAAGTTAAATGACTCTCTTAGGGCCACATAGTATGCAAGTGGAGGCTGTGGGATTCAAACGCATATCTCCAAATGTACAACCTTGACCCTGCAACCACAGTGCTATACTGCCTGTTATTTACCATCTTCTAGACTGGTTTTAGTCTTTGACTCAGCAGTACCCTTGTTTAGTGATGTATATTTATGTGTAATCTCTATGTCTTTAATATGGCACTTCTTAGTTAAATCAATAATCGTTTTGAACATCAGTGTTACAAATACAACCCCCTACCCCCACCCCCTGCCCTGGCAGTAATACCAATTCTTGCTTT
Source organism: Neoceratodus forsteri (assembly GCA_016271365.2). NCBI lineage: Eukaryota > Metazoa > Chordata > Ceratodontiformes > Ceratodontidae > Neoceratodus > Neoceratodus forsteri. Next base: position 627,386,348 of record CM057452.1, on the reverse strand, counting down.
ATGAGACTAAGATATGAAAGGCAGTGACTACTGGGGAAAAAAAGCAACATACTAACTTGTGGGTTGTGTTTCACACAATTTTTAAATAAAACAAACATAGATTTCTTAACATGCAATGACATACTTAGTGTAAGTTTAAAAAAACACATTTTTTGCATCTTTATAGATTATAACAGTGTTTGTGGCTGTGGCTGATTGTGCCTTGGTATGGTTACTCAGCTGGTCTAGGCTTTAAATATGCTAATAGCATAACATCTGTCTCTGTACTGTTACAACATGGTAGTAGCACTACAAATGTTATCAAAACAAAAAACATGAAAAATACACTTTTCCCTTGTCATTGCAGTAAAGATAGCAAAGAAAGGCTGTGAATCACAGAAGACGTGTTAACTGTGTTGGGTTGATTCTGTATGTGCAGCAGGAAGTAAAAGTAGTACTCCTCTCGCTGAAGTGCATGTACAGCATATTTTACTAACCATGCAGTATTTTTTTTGCTGAAACAGCAATAAATTAAGCAGAAATAACTAAATAACAACATATTACATTATTTTATTTTTTACTACGAAAACTAACAATAGAGTTCAATATAAGATGATCTGCTAATGTATTGCATATATAACAGATACAGCATATAATGGTATGTGGTACTTCTGTATGAGTGTGAGACAGGTATTCCCTCTCATATGGAGCCCAGCCCAATAAACAGTACAGCCTAGAGGTGTATGACCTAGGAATTACTGGACTACGACCCCCAAAGTTAACTCAACTTAAGTAAACTTAAGTAGCTGGTTAACCAGACACAGAATAATATGCAGTGTGGAGCACCATGGCAGTCTGAACACTGTCATCACATTCCTCCTCCCAGGAAAAAAAAACAGCTACATATGATAAGAAATTAATTCTATTAGTACCGTGGTGAATCATACTGCTATGGTGGTGTTTGTTGCCTACCTGTGGTGCAGAATGCCATATTGAATAGCTGCAAGATCCCTGGTGATATTGCACAGCCCCCCCATGCCCATCCCCATCCCCATGCTAACTATATTCTAATAACTAGCCTTCTGAAGAACCGTGGCAGTCCACTGACCCCCCTCCCCACCACCACCAGCAGACCATATCATGCACTGAGATTACATTCCCAAAAACCCACTCCTATATGCCACCATTTCACTATGATGTGTATGTGAAGCTTTTCTATGTTTTGACCAATTTATATGACACTTAAAAGAGCTCTTTAGTTCTGTCACAGGGTATGTGCTGCAGATACATAGAGGTACACATTCAGAGAAGTGCAAGAATGTAATCTCGGAGGTCCCCAACAAAATGTGTGTTGCCTGCGTTTGAGAGATGCACACCATCTTTTAGGTATAGCCAATGTTTAAAATAACAAATTTGGGGATGGCATATAGTGTGCATTCCCACAACATGCAGGAATCCAGATATTTGTATGTTTACCTTACGACATGATCTTTCAAGTGCAGGACAGTACTCCTCGCCTCTTTAGATCATCCGTTGTGTAATATCTGAATACAGAATTTTACAAGCAGGTAACATCTCCATTAGATGCTGCAAATCTCAGTGTGCAGCTTCTATCATCTACTGCCCTTTTGTATAAATCATTACCTCCATGGTGGATGAGGACTATGTCTGTTCAGGGTGTGTCTGAAACAAGTGGTACATGGTTGGCATGAGCTGCTCCCACCTCATGCCACTCTTCCCAAACCAAGACACATGGCAATTTGGTAGCTACAAGTTATTGCCAAAATAGCTTGCTCTACTAAATTCAGCTGCACATCTCACCAGACTGCTCCCCACAATCCATACACTGACTCTGGATCTTTCTGCCATTCTGAATATAAATCAGTAATCTTTCAGATGGAGAAATATCAGAAATGTGTCTCTCTCTGAACAGTCCTGAAGTGAATGACTATTATTACAATAGCATAGTACAGTACAGATAGTGGTGAAGCAACACTGCGTCAGGTAACAACAGACACCATGCACACATACTGTTGGTTAACACTGCTTACTGCAACTTGTGTCTACAAAATTGTTTGTTATTGGCCTTTTGTTTTTTAAAAATGATTTTTATTTTGGGGGACAAAACTGCTTATTGATCGGCCATCTGGTGTGACATGTCAACATTGTACATTTCTATTGGTCACTGCTATTCTCAATACTGTGACACTGTGCCTGGGTTCCTTCTCTTTTTAAACTGGCATTTTGAGTAGTAAGAGCAACTGTATGCAATCATGTGTTTTACTTTTTTTGTATGAAATTGCTTTGCCACACAACTTTTAACAGTAGCAGTTACTGGAAGTCCTACTGTGAGATTTGAATTAGTCAAAAAAAATCTGAGAAATAGATGATGTGATGGATTGTTTAAGTGTGGTCCTGAGAAACAGTGTACTGCTTGAGCAGAAATACAGCACTCAGTAGTTTCTCATAAAGATCATCCACCAGCATAGATTTTAATATGCTGACTGCATGTGCAGCTTAGAGTTTGGTAAATTACATTTTCATATTTTATAAAGTATTGTGTGTGACCAGTGTTTAACATACTTTGCAAGAAATACAAACTGTATAATGAGTTTTGGTATCCTGCCCTTTTAAGTATTGCAGTTTAAAAATGAAATACTTTGCTAATTACATAAAGTGAATATCTTCAACTGCACAGAAATATACGTCTATTTGTTAAGTTTTTATTAATTTTATGCATTGTACAAGTGCTTAAGGGATGTGTTATGGATGGAGTGCTTGAAGAGAAAAAAATGCAGCATATTAAAATCATGAGGTATGCTTGCTTTAAAGTATTTTTTCAGCCAGAATGCCAAACAATATAGAATTATGCACAGTAGCGTCTAAAAGAACACACATTCTAATTTTGGAATATGCTAATTTGCTGCTAAATTATGAAGATATACATGTTAAAATTAATATGGCTTAACATATTTTATTTATATTTGCTAGCAGTGGTAGTGCAGCTCAAAGCTTAGGATCCAAGATGGTCAATTTCCTGCTATTTACAGTGTTTCTATTGGTCTAGAATGCTAATTTACTGTTTTACAAATCTTCTTTCACGAGCATGAAAAAATCTTGACTGCGACTCGTGCGGACAAGGATTATCTTTCGCGAGTCAGCAAAATCCTTGACCGCGAGGTTATCACAGAATAAAAGTCACTTAAAAGCATACATTGCTGTAAATTAAAGATTACATGTAAAATTCAGATGACTGTTTTTCTGTGATGTTGTGTAGCATGTTGGTTGATAAGGAAATGATCATTTTAATTTTTGTTTACAGTTTTTATTCAGTAAAGAATAAAATACGATTATCTTTTGTGAGCATGCGAAATCCTTGCTCGTCACTCATGTGGATAAGGATCACAGCTTCGAAAGGTGACAGAATCCTTGACTGCAAGGTTTTGGTGGCAAACAGAATGGTTACATGAGTTTAAATTATTAAAAAAATGGTAATTACTTTAAAATTTATATGTCTCATGTGGTATGCTATTGACTAACATATGTGTGCTGCATAGCTATCTATTTAATAGTTTTAATATATCTTTTGCTTAAAAAAAATTAATGATCCTTGTCTGCGAGCATACAAAATTATTGACTGCGACTCATGCAGACAAGGATTATGTTTTCTGACATAACAGAATCCTTGACTGAGAGGTTTTGGTGGCAAACTGAATGGTTACATGATTTTAAATTATAAAAAAATGTGTTAATTGCTTTAAAATTAATATGTGCCATGTGGTATGCTATTGAGTAAGATATGTGTGTTACATAGCTATCTGTTTAATAGTTTTAATATGTTTTTGCTTAAGAAACATAATTAAACAATCCTTGTCTGTGAGCATGCAAAATTATTGACCGCGGCTTGTGTGGACAAGGATTATGCTTGACAAGGTAGCGAAATCCTTGTCTGTGAGGTTATCACTGAAAACGCCACTGGAACATGTGTTTTTCTTTAAAAAATAGAAAAACAATTGCAAAGCAGTGTAAGAATTTATTTTATGTAACATGAAGTGGGTTCTAAGTGCTACACATATCATTGTCCTACAGTTAAAATGTGTTTTTTTAATTGGATACAATTTTCACATGGTTAAGGATTATCTTTTGTGAGGCTGCAAAATCCTTGTCTGTCACTTTTTTTTAAATTAATACATTTTGTTTGTTTTAAACATATATTTTTTGGACATGTTTGCAAAGTAGTAGGGTACTGTCAGTTCTAGCATGTAAATAAAGATTGCTATACTTAACTGTGTAATTGTGTGGCTGAGGTAGTAATTAAGATTTATTTGTTTAATTTATTATTAATGAACTGAACTAGCTTACTTATTGATTAATGTTCAACTGTTAAATTCTTGAGTGATGATTGACACAGAAGTATCACTCATTTGACGAACATATAACATTTTTTGTGAGCAAAAAGGAGTGACTGTTACTTTGGGAATGTGGGGATAGCTGTGAATGAAATATACTATTAGTCAAATTGCATTATGAAACATTTTAATTTACTGGAGCCCTGTATTTTGGGTGACAGGAAACAGGAAGAGGGTAGTGTGAAGCACTAGAGCAGTGACACCTACTAAAAGTGCTTTTTTAGCATTGTTTTTATCAGTTTTTCAACTGTGAACAACTTCTGGACCCTAAATAAAACCTCTGGGGGCTTATTTTGTTATTTAAAATTAAAATCCTCATCTTGGGCTTAAGACTAAAGCTGAGACCCCCTTCAGTTACTTCCGGGTCATTGGGCTCATAAAACGTGCTCTTGCAGTAAATGAAAAAGCATATAACATTTTTTTGTGAGCAAAAAGAAGTGACTGTTACTTTGGGACTGTGGGGAGAGATGTGAATGAGATATACTATCAGACAAATTGCAATGTGAAATGTTTTAATTTACTGGAGCCCTGTATTTCTGGTGATAGGAAACAGGAAGAGGGTAGTGTGAAGCACTAGAGCAGTGACTCCTACTAAAAGTGCTGTTTTAGCATGATTTTTAGCAGTTTTTCAACTGTTACAACTTCTAGACCTTAAATAAAACCTCTGGGGGCTGTGAGGGAATTTTTATATATCCTAAAGCTATATTTGCTATTATATGACTTGAAGCTATGCTTGCTTTGTAAGCCATGCTGTAACAAAGTCATAATGAATGTAATAGAAATTTCTGAGTGCATGCTGTTTTCTACAGGGTTATAGAATGTTATTGAAGTTACTTGAGGTACATTTGTAGAAACAGAAAGCAAGATAAAACTGGGCAGAACTGGTTGTACCAGCCTGAATAACAGGCTCGGACAAAGTATAAGATAACAACATGCTTGGGAAAAAATATAAGATAACAGACGTTGAGGCATTGAAGGCAAGCTGTACGTTGCTATGGTGGTGGTGAAACTCATGGTTTCACTCAGATCAGATTGACCAGGCATATGTATCAGAAGTATTGGAAAGAAATGGAATAAGCAGTGGAAAAGTACCCCATACATTGGTATCAACTTGTTTTTCTGTTACATTGGTATCAACTTGTTATTCTGTTTTATGATTGGCTTATACTGAAATGTTGGTATTTTCAAGATAAGAAGTGCAGAATCTAGCTTATAAAAAGCTGCTGTAAATTGTAATCAGGGAGCTTTGTCCTTTGCAGAACTCCCGCATGCATGTGAAAGATTTGATCAAATAAAGCGATGTTAAGACAAAACCCAGTGGTGTGGTTTTTGGCCCGTGACAACGGGAGCGGTTGCTCAGGTAATTCTTACAGTGAGAGAATTTACGATCACAGTTTTGGCATAGTCAGCAGGATGAGTTCTTCGGTCTGTGTCACCTTGTGATCGGGTTGCTTCCCTTGGACAAAAAGAAGGATTTTTGTGGAACCCCATCAGGATGTGACGCCTAGGGGCTGGTGACACTCATCATCACTGTAAGTACAAGAATACCTTGGAGCGAGTGTACACTATAAAGAACAGGCCTAGATAGAATGGGAAACAAGGAAAAAAAATAAAATAAGCTGGGTCCGGAGTTAGTATTGTCCGGACTGGCAAAATGTATGTTTGACAAGTTTGGTCAAACAAATTACAAGGGCAACTGCACTGCCCTTTGCCCTTATAATTTGTGCTTGCTGCAAGTATATACTGTTAGAGCCAATGATGGCTTTCACAGTTCAGGCTGCTTTTAGGAGAAAAGCAGCGTCTGATTAAGTAACATTAGATAAGCAACATTTAGAGAAATAAAAATAAACTACTGTGGATGTACGCACAGTAGGTGACTACAGACAGGATGATTTGAAAATCCTCCCCCCCATGTTGCCTATCTGTGTAGTTTCAAGTTTTTCTGTATAAGTTTCAAGTTCCCTTGCCTCTTATAGAGGCTGAAACATTTGATCCCAAACCCAGGTACTGGGGACCTCCACCAGATAGATCTCAACCTAGTACCTAGTATTTTTACAGATTTTTTTGTGTGTTGTTTTGTTTTTAAACTGCAAACCAGAGCTCTGCCATAAGACTTGGTTTGGCAGGTTACTAAAATGACCAAAAGAAAACCTTTGAAAGGGTTAATAGCTGCAGTGTTGGGAAATTATCATGAAGGTCATGCAGTCAGTTTTCTCACTCAGACCAGTGTATCAGAAAAGAAGAAGTAAAATGCCTTGACACCGGGTAAGTCTGAATTTTTTTATTTAAAGTTGTTTTATGTCTGTCTGTTTTATTTCTGTGATACGTATACTAAACAAGGTAATGCTCCGTCTCTCTTGTGCATATTTTCTAGCGTATATCTGTGTTCTGTAATTATGTTCTGTTGTCCAAATTGCAAAATAGCATTGACTGCCTTTGGTGCACGGCATGTTACAGTAAAAAAAAAGAGCAGAAGCTTCTTTGCCTCATAGCTGACTGTTTTAATTGGATTTATTTTTAATGGAACATTTATGCTGCCTAGATAGGGTCAGTGAAGAACTTTTGTATGTAGTTGTTGGTTGGAGCAGGTAGTGTTAATGGTGAAGAGTTATGATGTCATAAATTGCAATGTGCAAAAAGATTTGTAGTTTGCAAGCAACGTGCCAAGCCACTGCTAGGTAAAAATGTAATGTGTTAACAGCTATGAATGGCTTTATCATACTTCTAGTTATAACCAGAAACTTTTTGCAAAATGGCAGAGTGCCATATTTTGGCTATGCCCCAGAAGGTGTAACCATGTTATACTAGATGTGTTCACTTACAGATGGTATGTTGTGCTGTATTTTAAAGGAATTGAAAGGTGTTTAAAAAAGTGTTTTGTTCTGAAAAGATTTGGCATGGAGATATGTATAAATGTGTTGGTTTAACAGGTTGTCAGTGTTACAAGACGGGCAGGAGGCAGCACATATATCTAAAACACGTACAGTTTTCTAATGAAACCATGGGCATTACCTCAGCAAATTGGTGTCGAATAATGTCAGTCTTATTTTCTGTTAAGTATTTCTTTTAGTGTATGTGTACTGTCTTGGCCAGCAGTTTTATAGTGTGCTCTATTATTATTTAAAGATATTTTAATATCAGTAGTGTTCAAGGACACTACAAAAATAACTGGGTTTGAATGACCCTTGCATGCACACTGTGACCTTTTGCACGTTATTTGACCTTCTTGTGTTTCAACATTTTATGTTACTACCAGTTCAAACTTGATGTGTATTCCATACCTAAAGCACAACTTTTCACACAAAAGGTATGTTTCATGAAAGCACACCAAGAGTGAACCATGTAATTTGACTTTTTATTGCAAAACTAGTATTCTAAGTGAAGAGGAACAAACTTTTCTTCTCTTCTCACTGTTTCTGACTTGCAGCCAACACAGGCAATACTCCAGCTGGAAGGGGAGAATTATTTATCATCTCCCCATATTTTTATTATATATATACAGTACGCTTTTGAAAAAAGGACTATTACAGCTGTTTTTTAGAGTTTACCATCTACAGTTAAAAAACAATGGTTTTGGTTTTTATGTGTGACCATGGTGTAATCATTTTTGTCTTTTTGAAATGCATTCTAAAAATACGTACGTACAGTATTACCATCAATCCGGATCTTATAAACTCAGCTGACATTTTGTCATGCTTAGGATAAGGGAACCCAGGGACGCTTGGCTTCTTTTATCCTATGGAAATAATCTTGTTTTATTTTTAAACTGGTGTGTGTTTGTTTTTGTTGTTTGTCTGTGTTTCTTCTCTTTCTTCTAGAGAAAAAGAAGTTCCCCATCTTTATAGTAAGGTATGAAACTTACTAAACTATTTGTAATATTATCTTGTTATAAATTAAAGTGTAGTAAATGGGGACTGCAATGGGGCCACCCCATTACCATTTATCCAGTGCACATTTTTTTTAAGGTACTGCCCGACTAGCTACTAATATCGCCAGACCATTTCTGGGTTAATATTCATGTCACAGCCACAGCTAATCTTTTTATTGCTACGGTATTCGAGCTGTCTCTTCCACCTGTAGGAGCTGAGGGGGAGGGGGTTAGCTACCCTTCCTCCCTTCCAGTGTAATACCCACAAAGGTTGCAAGGTACATCACTATTCCGCCAAAGGGGTAAATAAAGAAAATGTGAATTTGCCAATAATTGTTTCTTATTTACAGGTTTTAAAAAGACCCAAAGTATTTTGACAGCATAATCCAGCCCAAGCCCTTCTGCTTTGCCTAGTGCAAACAGTTAAATCTCACACCTATTATTAGTACAAGGGCTTCTTCCCTCAGCAAGTAATCAGTTATGCTGGAGGGTGAAGTTGTGTATGTATGTCCACACATATTCATTCTTTTGATTGTCTTTTCAGCTTTTTTATCCTGTCAAAACAAATGTAGAACAACTTTTGTCATAGCCTTACAGCAATGAATGCATTTTTTTCAACCAGTAAATTCACAATACTCTAACATTCCTGGACTCTGAACTAAGTTTACAGTCTATATTTGTCGTTTAAAATGTATGTTATGCATTATGCTCAATACTGAAATTGTTCTATTGCAAACACTAATGTTTCACGTTTATGTTATAATGTTTTAATATACATCTTGCTACAATGTATCATGTGTGTATTCAGAAAAGTGCTCCACATGTATAACGTTTTTAGTACTCATAACCAAACCTAAATACTGGGGCCGGCATTGCTGATCCACCCCTACAATATGTTCCAAAGCAAAACCCCAAACAAATTAATGTTCTGTTTGTCTCATTACTCACAGGTGCAATAGGCACTGTTATTAAATTGGCATAGGCCAACAACATATGTATTTGTCCCAGTAATTGCATAGTGTAACAGGCATATTGCTATGAACTACATGTTTGAAGTGTGTTATTGTAACATTACAAAATTTTATAACTCAGGTCTCAGTCAGGCCTGCTTGCAACAGACAGGGAAATAATGTGCATCACTGTCATAACTGCTTCTGTGATTTAAAAGCAGGGTGTAACCATAACATTGTCATAATTTACAGATGGTCAAATGGTATAATTGAACCTCGGCCTGCACCTCCAGGTGTGCGGTTGATGTCCCATTTTTTATTTTTCTCTTTCCAATTGCCAGAATTTAGGCTCTGTCACACCACTCTTTACAAAAAAAAAAAAGCCAATGGTTTACAAGATTGTTATTTATGTGTTTTTTAATTCAGTGTCTAACACACTTTGCAAGTTTGCAGGTTTCCACGGTGTGGCACACATAAGATCTCCATGTTCAACAGCAGTAATACTTTCATCTAAGTTGCCAAGACCTTCATCGTTTTCCTTAAAAAAGAAAACAACTGCCACAGTTTTGATGTTATCACCATCTTTGTGCCTGACTGGTTCCTTATAAGGACTATTGCATGAATCCAGTTATTATTAAATCAACTGAAGAAGGTCCAGTCAGTTCAGACTCTGCAATCAAGCTTGTTGTTTCTGCTTACTATGAAAGTTAAGTCTGGGGTAGGGACAATTCCCTAACTTCAGCAAGAAGATTTCTTCTTCAATTGACCTTCAAGCAATACATCCATTTTCTTCGCTGCTGCTTGTTCCAAACATGGCTGGTACTTTCTACAACCCTATCTGCTCTGTTATGGACTGTGTTCTTAATGGTTTATTGTCAATTGTTACCTTTTTATGGACTGTTAATCTTTATGCCGGGGTATAATCAACTACCATGACACAAATGCCATGCAAGTGTGTGTGTGTGTGGCTCCATTAAAAGAACTCAATGAACTCAATTCACAATCTAATCCACCCCTGGCCAGTGTGTCTGCCAATCAGCCATCCAGCAGCCAGCAACATGAACACTGACTTTTCTACTGTGCTGGTGTTTGTTTTTAAATTACTGTCTGCATTGCCCCATGTGCCTTGTGGGGTTACTACCGTTCTGCAAATGACATTTCACCCGTACTGTAACTACACCAACTTGTGGTTACTTATATGAACTTTATGGACTGTTAACTTTATGGACTATTATGTTTTATAAGGACTTATCTGTCAAGAGACATTATCAACAGATTCTTCAATCAAGTTCCAAGGGGTGTGCCACACCTCAACACAAGGTAGCATCTACCTTATTCACTCTCAAAGTGGATTCCATAAACTCTTTTTCATCAACAAAATTATGTTATATTGTGTTATATGTGGTGTCACATGTTAGCATTTTTTTCACATATTTCAATTGTGGTGTTGACATCCCTCAATTCTGTATTATGTTTTACAAACTCACAATTTGTGTTCCGTCTGTAACCACCCCTGTACCAACTCCAGAACAGGATGCTTTTTATAAATGCCTTGACTATCTGTATGCTGGCAACCAGTTTTAAATCATATACCTATTCACCTAGTCTAACAGTCTAAAGTAGAAATGTTTAGTTTTTTAACCTTCAGTTAATAACTAATATCTTTACATTTATGTTCAATTTTGTAAATGTTCGAGTCCTCAGGGGCCTCCTATCTTCAGGGTGGAAAAAATATTAAAAGTGGTCAGTGGCCAAGGTTTTAGTAATCAGTGACCAAACTTTTATCAACAATATGTAGTTGGCTAACCAAAAGATTGAGGAAATAAAAAGGTGTAAAATGGCTAGTGTAGATTGCTAAAGGGCTAGTAAAAGGTAAAAATGGTTAGTAAATGACTAAATGATGCCAACATGTAAATTAGTATATCTAGTAGCAAAAGGTTGCAAGAGGCTAAATACCACCATGTCACTTAATATGTGTGTGTGTAAGACTTTAAAAGGGTTAATTGTAAGATTCTATACAATGAAGAAAATAGCTGAAAGCATAAGGTGAGGCTGTGGCTGAGATATGCAGACAGCTGTGTTTAGCCTTGACTGTTAAAAGTTTCTCATCATATAATTCTCTTGTGTTAAAAAATATGTTTAACAGAAAACTGATAAGAAATAATGAGATACCTCATTTGGTTACTGATACAAGGTTACTTTGACATTTGTAGCAAGCTAGTCACTTCTCTCATATGCTTTCTGGCTCCCAAAACAAAAGTTATTTTGATAAATATACTATTCTGTCACCATTTGTTTTCCCCTCAAGGGTGAGAATAACTCCCTGTCTTGGCAAAATCCAGGTACATCTCATAACCAAGAAATTTGATTACGGGATGTCTCAGAAATTGTAGCTACAAAATGTATCAAAAACTTTGATTATGGAAATGTATTAATGTAGAGGTGTCCAGGCTATGCTGTCATAGTTTTTGGAAATTTCCAGCCTTGCATTTTTTTTCTAAGCTTGCTACACATAAATATGGGACCCATGGTCATGGCTTACAAGCATATTTGGTGACTGGGGTGCCACCCTCCTCCATTGGGTGGCAGTGGTAGTGGTAGTAATACTGGCAATATGGCTATTGACAGTCTTGCTCAGACTTCTCTTGCAACAGTTGTGCAGCTCTTTGGTGCCACATAATATCACCCTGTTGCACCCATTGCTGTAGACCTGGGAGAAGGACCCCAGCAATTTAAAGGGGGTGTTCCCTTTTCACAACGAGCCAGATTGTGACCAAAATATAAAGTGAGAAAAAGTAAAAAGGGATCGGTTAGTTGATACATAGTATCAAAAGGGGGGAGAGTGTGAGGGAATTTTTATATATCCTAAAGTTATATTTGCTATTATATGCCTTGAAGCTATGCTTGCTTTGTAAGCCATGCTGTAACAAAGTCATAATGAATGTAGTAGAAATTTCTGAGTTCATGCTGTTTTCTACAGGGTTATAGAATGTTATTGAGTTACTTGAGGTACATTTGTAGAAACAGAAAGCAAGATAAAACTGGCAGAACTGGTTGTACCAGCCTGAATAACAGGCTCGGACAAAGTATAAGATAACAACATGCTTGGGAAAAAATATAAGATAATAGTACGTTGAGGCATTGAAGGCAAGCTGTACGTTGCTATGGTGTGAGTGAAACTCATGGTTTCACTCAGATCAGATTGACCCAGGCATATGTATCAAGAAGTATTGGGAAAGAAATGGAATAAGCAGTGGAAAAGTACCCCATACATTGGTATCAACTTGTTATTCTGTTTTATGATTGGCTTATACTGAAATGTTGGTATTTTTCAAGATAAGAAGTGCAGAATCTAGCTTATAAAAAGCTGCTGTAAATTGTAATCAGGGAGCTTTGTCCTTTGCAGAACTCCCGCATGCATGTGAAAGATTTGATCAAATAAAGCGACGTTAAGACAAAACCCAGTGGTGTGGTTTTTGCCCCATGACGATGGGAGCGGTTGCTCAGGTAATACTTACAGTGAGAGAATTTGCGATCACAGGGCTTATTTTGTTATTTAAAATTAAAATCCACATCTTGGGCTTACGAGTGAAGCCGCGACCCCATACAGTTACTTCTAGGTCATTGGGCTCATAAAACTCACTCTTGCAGCAAGCAGGGTGAGCGTGTGCAGGGGGCACGTTGTCACGCACAGAGACGCACACAGAGACATGCGCATCTGCGCGTGTCTGGTGTGTCCACTGGGACCGAAGGACACAGGGCAAAAACAAGATTACCATAGTAAGTACTATCTATAAAGAAAAGAAATAAACAAGAATTACACTCTAGTGTGTTTATTATACTGATAACATGGCAAAGACTAAAACAAAGAAGAAAAATCATAAATCATGTATATCCTGTAAAATGTTTGCAGAAGAAGAAATTGTGGAAGAATTTATGTGTGATAAATGTATTCAGATCCAAGTCTTACAAACAGAACTAATAAAGCAGAGGTTTGAAGAAAATAATCACGTAGAATCACTGAAAGTCCAAACAGAGATGGGGAACTTGAGGCTTATATAGATTCATTTTTAGTAGAGAATGAGTTAAACCAATCTGATAAAGAGGTTCCACAACAGTCCTTGGCCAAAATTCTAAATAGCCATGAGGAAAATCAATGGAAGAATACACCCATACATTCTACTAAACTACAGGTGTCAAAGCAGTATACAAAGTTGGAAAATAGATATACTATTTTAGACCAGGATAGACAATGTATGAAAGAGCTCCCTGAAAAAACAAACAAAAAACAACCATATAGATGGAGAATTAAAAGGCCTTAAGCATAACTTATAAAGGAATCAAAAAGTAGATATAGACCATAAACAAGGAATTAAATGTTTAAATAAAAATTAAGCAATACCACCCAAATTAGATACCACAGTAGAAAATGATGTTACAAAACAAATAGAAAAAGAAGTCACAAATCAAATAAAAGAAAAAGACATCTTAATAATAGGATATTCCATAATAAAAGGGATTGATTCTTTAGTATGTAAAGACAGAAAACTGTACACAACAGTGAGGTCTTTGCCTGGAGCTAAAATCTCAGATATTGGTCATATATTAGATGGACATATGGAGGGTCTATATGAACCTTTAAACATAATCCATGTAGGTACAAATGATGTGGGGTTCCGTGGTATAGATGACATCATACAAGACTATCAAAACCTTGTGAACAGAATGAAAGAAAAGGGGCATGACACTTATTTATTTATTTATTTAAGGTCTAGGAATTACAACCCTAATTGTATTAGCTTTGATTTCAGGACATGGAAGACATGAGTTTAAAAATTCAGGAATAGAAATGTTAAACAGGTGTTTAAGAAATGTTTGCAGTTATAATAGCATTAGATTTATGGACAATTCTTGGAGTTTTAGAAAAAAAAACACCCTTTATAAAGGAGATGGACTACACTTAAATAGAACAGGCATTAGAATATTGAGTATAAGAATTAACAATGTCATTTTGTTCCATTTAAACTGGATAAAGAGAGGTGGGAGATACATAACATAACACACAAAATTGTGGATATTCAGGATGGATGGAGATGTATATTAATAAATGCACGTAGCCTAGTAAATAAATTTGAGGAATTTCAACTTTTACTACAAGAAAATAATGTACATATTGCATTCATTACAGAGACCTAGTGGACAAGTGATGACATTTGGGATGAAGAAATAAAGGGTTATAACCAAGGCCACTGATTTACGGTGATTAAAACAATTAAATTCCATTTTCAAGACTTAAGATTCCGGAATTTCACCGGTGATTGTTACTCTAATTTCAGGATTTTACCGGGATTCTGTTATCATTCTTTTAGTATGTACATAAATAATCAGAATTAAAGAAGGCTTAATATACAGAGCATTAAATAAAGCAAACTAAAAACAGTACAGGAAGGAACTAAGAGAAAAACAGACTTTTTTGTAGATTTACTGATCTGATTGAAAATGCCAGATTCCATGAAATCTTCGTTTTTACCGGTTTTCAGGCAGCCCTAATTCCGGAATTTTACCGGATTTTCTGGTAAAAACTGAAAAACAGTGGCCTTGGTTATAACTTATACTATCTATCGAGGGAAACAAGAAAGGGAGGTGGTATTGCAATATATATAACACATTCAGAGCAATGTGAAGACATAACCAGGAATAAAGATCATCTGGAAATGATATGGTTAAAAATTATACCCAAGGGTCAATCAAAAATCAAGCTAGGTCTAATTTATAGACCTCCCTCAATGAGCATGGAAGCTGAACTATAATTATTAAATAATATCAGGAGTCTAGATCCTACAGAAAGGATAATATTGACTAGGGATCTAAACTTCCCTGATACTGACTGGATAAAACTTGAGGGTAAAAGCAAGAAAAGTATTCAATTATTGGAAACAGTTAACCAAACAGGACTTGTCCAACTTGTATCTGAAAATACTAGGGGGAAAAAGATTCTCGGCTTAATTTTAACAAATATGGATCAAACAATACAAAATGTACATACAAGTAAACTATTAGGAACTAGCGACCATCAAGCTGTCCAGTTTTTTAAAAAAATGTAGAAAAAACACCTAGAAAGGGGAAAACTATTGTCTTAAAGTTCAAAAGAGCAGATTTTTAAACTATGAAGAAAGTTCTTGAAAATTTGAATTGGAAAAAAGGAATTTGGGAACCAAACAGCACATAAAATGTGAGAATCTCTGGTAAATAAACTACATAAAACAATACATCAATGCATACCAAAATATGCTAAATATAAAAATAATAAGGATATTCCAAAATGGTTAACACCTAAAATTAAAACATTAATTAATAAAAAAATAGATAGTTTAAGAAAATTAAACATAACATTAACACACAACCACAACTACAGTATAGAGAATTTGTAAAAAAAGTCAAATGTGAAATAAAAAAAGCAAAAAAGAGTACGAATTAAAATTGGCACTATTAGTAAAATTACAAAACCTTTTATTGTTATATAAATAATAAACAAAAAAGGGGCAACACTACTGGGCCCTTTAAAAATTAAAATGGAGAAGTACTCAATAATAAAGATTGTTCAGAAATTCAAAATAAATATTTTTGTTCTGTTTTCAACCAAGATATTTGTCTAAAAATTAATGTTAACACAAATCATGGATCAGATGGGATACAAATACATCTACAGGATGTCCTGGACAAATTTAAAGCAGTACACACAAATAAATCACAAGGTCTGGATGAAATTCACCCTAGGGTATTGTATGAACTGGCAGACCAACTTGCACCACCCTTAACTTACATTTTTCAAAATTCTGTAAATACGGGACAAGTACCACAGGGCTGGCATGAAGCATTGGTGATTCCTGTACACAAAGGTGGCTCTAAATCAGAACTTAAAAAACTATAGACCAATTAGCCTGACATCAGTCATGGGGAAGATGATGGAATCTGTTTTGAAGGATCATATAGTTGAGTATCTGGAAACAAGTGGCCTACAAGACCCAGTGCAACATGGCTTTCATAAAAATCATTCTTGCCAAACAAATCTCTTAACATTTTATGAGAAGGTTGGGGAGGCATTGGATACAGGAAATTGTATTGATGTTATTTTTTTGGACTTTTCAAGAGTGTTTGATAAGCTCCCACATCAAGAACTGACAAATACTCTAAAACAGTTTGCATTAAATAATAACATAAACTGGATAGAGGCTTGGTTGAGTGAGAGAAGGCAAAGAGTGGTGATTCAAGGTGAAAAATCGGAGTGGGCAGCTGTGACTAGTGGGGTGCCTCAGGGGTTGGTTCTTGGACCCTGTCTTTCTAATATCTATGTAACCTCTTTAAAACATAGTATATAAGGATATTTGGGTAACAAAATTTGCAGATGACTGTAGAACTGGAGCTAAAGCAAACAACACAAACAATATAAATGATTTACAGGAAGCATTA
Organism: Neoceratodus forsteri; assembly: GCA_016271365.2. Taxonomy (NCBI): domain Eukaryota; kingdom Metazoa; phylum Chordata; order Ceratodontiformes; family Ceratodontidae; genus Neoceratodus; species Neoceratodus forsteri. The sequence goes on along the minus strand of CM057452.1, from coordinate 627,369,672 downwards.
AGTTATAGAACTGGACAAAAAAAGTAAGCTTGAATTAAATAAAAACAAATGTGTAACCATGCACCTGGGTAAAACAAAAAATAAAATAAACTATCCCTATAAACTGGATAATATAGTACTAAATAATACAAATGAGGAAAGAGATTTGAGGATAATAATTAGTTCCGACTTAAAATCCAGTTCTCAGTGTAATAAAGCAATGAAAAAAGGGTAACCAGATATTAAATTGTATCTTGAGACACATATCAAGTAGGGATAGGAAGGTGTTAATGCCCATTTATAGTGCACTGGTGAGACCGAACCTGGAATATTGTGCACAGGTCTGGGCCCCTTATAAAAAGCTAGATATGAACAATATAGAAAGAATACAGAGAAGAGCAACAAAGTCAATTGAAGGGTTAGGAAAAAAAAAACTTACCAAGAGAGACTAAAAGAATTGAATTTGTACACGTTGGAGTATAGGAGAACTAGTGGCAATTATTGCTTACTTTTTAGATCCATTCAAGATTACTTATTTATGTCAGAATTAGGACTTGCTTGGATAAAATCTAGATATCAACCTAGGGGACATCCCTTTCAGTTTGAAGTAAAAAAATTGCAAACTTTACAACACAAACATTGGTTTAACAATAGAATTGTGGCTGGATGGAATTCACTACTGATAGATGTAGTATCCAGCACAAGTATGGACTCTTTTAAAATTAAATTGGATAATTTTCTTTTGGATATATAAATAAATGAAATTTGGCAAGCACTGTGGATGAAGGTCTAATTTAGCTTGAAATCACTTAGGAACCTATGAGATGATGCAGTCAATCCCAATGTGTATGTCTTTAAATGTTTCTTTAGTTTCCATAGCAATTAACCATTATATTATGGAAATATTTCACTGCGGTATGTGGGTTCTGGCATCATAACCTTGGCTCTGGGATGTTGGATGTACTTAGCGTATGACCTCATGCCAATCCACCCAGATGAGAAGTTATCCCAACGAAGTGCACAATCTGCATGGAACAGAGTAAGTTACAAAATTGTTTTCATGCTATGTCTTATGATGTTGGTGTGCTGTATGAGTTTCATGGCATATACTTATTGCATATTTTCTACTGAAGAATACTAAGTACATAATATGGATTGTGTTGTATGTTGTATATACTGTATGCCTTAGGATCTATCGTAATTTATTTTTTTTTTGTTTCTTTTCCTTAGGCAATGTCTAGAAATGGGAAGAACAAAAAGTTCAAGAAGACTGAAAACTATGAGTATTGTACACAAAGTGCAGCCATGTGCAAAGCAGAGTAAGTATATTGGTGGCTCTGTGTCATGACATGATGAGAAATCCGTTATTTCTCGAACAGAAAAAAACTGTTCCTCATCTTCTTGTGCAGTTTCAAAAAAATGCACAGATGTGAAGAAATGTGTGTGCAGTGGTAAACTACCACTGAGGAATGATAAGAAAAATATTGTAGAACACAAATGATGTGCAGTTGTGCCTCATGAGGCAATTAGTAGTACGTCTGTGTCAGACAACCAAAATGGTGTCAGTGACAGTTGTGGCACTAATTGTTACACCAAAGGAAAATTCTTTCAAATAATGGTACATGCTGCTAAGATTGAGCATCTCATCTCAGCAGTCATGAGGTGTAAAGGTAAAAAGGTTAAGAACAAAGCTGCTCTCATGAAACTGTGCTTGAGAGCAAGATGTTTTGTCAATATGGGTATGACTATGTGTTCCCAATTGTGGGCTGTCATGATGGCAGCCATTGATAAACTGACAGTGAAGATTAAAGATATGAGGAATAGACTAATTTGGTTTAAACACAAACAGAGAAAATCTTTGTGCAGTGTTTCAAGGGCACTGGATCCACTTTAAACATGCAGAAGCTTTTTTCTGGGAGCAAACACAATGTTCATAGTACAAATGGTACTTTGACATTAGAGATATGTGGAAAACTACGGAGTGTTTTACTTGTGTCAAATGATGATAATGTCTTTGATGAGGAAAATTAAACTTGAGAGAATGTGACACAGAGGAAGTCACATGCAAAGAAATGGCTCTGCAACATTCTATTTAATGTCAGAGAAGAATCAATGCATGTGATTGAGAAGTTTCTATTCACATTTTAAGCACAAAGAGATGTGTAAGACACAAATTGTTTGACAATATTGACAAGTATGATATTAGATCTCACACTGGACTACTGGGGCATTCACTTGCTTGTTTGCAAAGTGGCACATGTGACAGTGTGTTCCATCATTTTCACATGATAGCTGTGCACCGCTCTGGTTTGCTTAGATTTGTGCAACAGCTGCAGTATATCGTGTGAGATTCACTGTTCAAGACTGCTCGCTTTGAGTGTTTGCAAGATGGTGGATATGTTGATGGTCTCACTGAGTTTGTTAAAGAGTTGTAACAAAGGCAAGAATTGAGGACACATGTTAACACTGATGACAGTACAAATGTGATACAGATTGGCACAGTACAGGAGTCACAGCTGCTGAGAAGTTTTGGAACAGAGATTGTTAAATTTGAAATAAGCAAAACTCAAAAAGTCAGTATTGTTTGTTCATCTTGTGAACAACTATTTTACAAAGATCAGTGTGTCACTTTAGACCTGCACAATGTCACACGTTGGAATGTGATTTGGGATCATCTTATTGCATATCTGCATTTGAAGACAGACTACTTTGCCGGATACAGTTTCACTATGTAGATACTGTTATTCTAAGATAACGTGACAGTTTACCAGCTTGATTCATACCAAATGATGTGGAAGTTCATACAACTCCTGTGGAGATTGCTGGCTTGAAATTGTTTGAGAGAATTTTAATTCAAACAATGAAGCCATTTCAAACCATAGTGAGACTAAACACGAAAATGAAAGATCTTCCAAAAGAACAGCAGGTTCATTTACTGAATGGCACTATTATGTATCTACTATTTCCTTTGCAAGAAAATGTAAACACTATTTCTAGAGATAATAGTGTTGTCATTTTGGCTAATGGTGTTCCAACCAAGTCCAAAACAATATGGCAGAACATTGTGGCTGTTGAGAAGGTGAAACATGTGTTGCGATACCTACAACAGCATAATCCTTTTTATGCTGACATTGACATAGACACATTTCCTGATGTTCAGGTAGAGGTTAACATGTCTAAGTCTGCAAAGGCATGCTTGAAAAGGTAGAAATTGCCTCAAGAGATACTGTGTATGAGCAGTTTGCTATCCACCCTTTGCATGTGAAGGATCTGGTTGTTGATAACATTGAATTGTACCAAATGAAACAGGTAGAGGGAAATCCTGTGAGCATCTGGGAGAGTACGCTTGAGGCACATTGTTTCCCAGATCTGTTTTCACATGGAACAGATGGGCGCCTGGACAATCATGAATTTTGGGTTCCTGTAGCTGATACAGAAGTTCAAGGCTTCTGCATTCAGATGGGAAATTCCATAGAAACAGTTCATATCTGTTCCATCTTTTATGGGAGAGTGAACTTAGCATTCTCTCTGCTAGCATCACACACACATTGCAACTTGGCACAGAATTCACAAATATGACAGCTGCACAGCTGCTACAGAGATTGGAGAAGAAAGATGAAGCACTACAAGCCAGTCTTTCTTCAGTTCTGTCCAGTATGCATGGTACTAAAGAATATTGGTACAGACAGCACTCTGAGGTGATGTGTATGTTGAGGGAGTTTGGTTCCACAACATGGTTCATCCCACTAAGCTGTGCTGAATACTACTGGGATGATTTGATTGACCTTCTCATATGAGCAAACTCTGATTTTGATGGCATACAGAACATGACTCTTGGTGAGATGTGCTCTCTGGATCCTGTTTCAGAGTCACGATACTTTCAACACCAATTCCAGGCAGTGCTAAGATTCATACTGTCCAAAACGAATCCACCTCTTGGATTTGTAGATCACTACTTTTGGAGGATAGAATACTAAGCTCATGGAGCACTGCACATACACATGTTACTGTGGATAGAAGATGCTCCACAGATTGATGACAGTGATGCAGCTGACATTCTAAATGTTATTATGAAATAGGTGACCTGTCAGATTCCAGATAAGTGTGATAGTGCAACACTTTGGAAGTTGGTACAGAAATTCCAGGGACACTTGTGCAGCAAATACTGTCACAGGAAGGTGAAAACCCAAGGGAATTGATACACAAGGTGTCATTTTTGGTTTCCAAGACGAGTGTGCATGTCTGCATCTCTGAATGATGTCTTCTCTGCTATGCGACATCCTCTGAAGGCCAAGTCCACTAAACGGGTGTACAAACTGCCTCATAGAGAGTGTGAAATCTACATTAATGACTGCAGCCCTTCTCTGTTGTTGATGTGGCAGGCCAATATTAATGTTCAGGATGTTGCTGACAATTCAATGGCTTTGGAGAGATATCTCATTTCATATATCACTAAGCATGCAGACATGCTTGCAAGAACTGTGGGAAGACTTGTCTAATTACATTAGGTATATCTATTCCAGATTCTGGTCACTTGGATTGAGGACTCTTTCAAACCCTGAGTGTGGAACATATGAAGCAAGTGACCGTCTTACGGGTACGTGTCTGTATGACAAGTCTGAGTCCATTAGCTATTTGAATGTTAACTACAAAGAGAAGAGACATCATGTGTTTAAAAGCCATGATGAGACTGAATACCTTGCTGTTACGAGATCAACATCTACAAACATTCGGAAGAGCAGCTTGAATAATAACTACTATCCACAGCGCCAAAGTGCAATGGATGATCTATGTTTGTTTGAAGTTGCTCAATGATAAGACTACAATTGGGGTGTTTGTTCTGACCCTGAGAAGAACATATACAAGGTGTCAGGTCTGGATGGGTCTCCAGTCAAGAGGCACAAACCGTGGTTGATTGACCATTGTAAACTGATATTGGCTATGACAGAAAGTAAAGAACATTACTATTTTGCACTGTTTAAGCCTTGGAGAGAAGAAAGTGCTCTGAAAGATTCATCTGACAGTCAAGAGAAACAGTTAAACTTGACCTACAATTCCTTCAAAAGTGAACTGTCAAGTAGATATATACAGAGACTGGAGCTTGAGAAAGATCAGCTGGAGAAAGCAAGGTAGCAATTGGAAGATGATACTTCAGGTTACTCACAGGATATGGTTGATCCTGAAGGTGAAGGAACACTTGGTGCTCCACTGCTTGCAAATGACCCAGCTGTGTTAATGTCAGAAGTAGAAAGTGCAATGCAGCAAAGTGTGCACTTCACAGAGAAATCTATGACCATTGTTGATGAACTCAATCGTCATCAACAAGTTGTGTATGTTGCAGTTATGACACTGTTGAACATGGTGGGAAACACAGTAAGAAGGAGAGTTCCTGTGATAAATATGAAACAGTAAGGATGTTTGTCAGCAGTGGTGCTGGCACTGGGAAAAGCTTTTTGATTGAGGCAGCAAATACAGGTGTACATGTTCTCACTGGTAGAGCTACATCTGTCATTGTATCTGTTCCAATAGGTCTGGCAGCTTACAACATAGGAGGTGTTGCTCTTCATAGACTGTTCATGCTACCAGTTGAACATGAAAAAACTGGAGAATATAGAAAGTTGTCTTTTGAAGTTGCTACTGAACTGAGGTCAGTGTTTGACAAGATGGAGTTACTGATCATAAACAAGATCAGTATGGTTTCCAATGTTCTTCTTACATACATTCATCTACCCCTACAGGAGACTGTGGGAAGTGATGATGATGTTCTATTTGGTGGTAAAAACATTATTGTTTTTGGAGACCTCCTTCAGCTGGCTCCTGTAATTGCCAATATGTTTTTTGCACTCTTTCAGAGGAAGAGGCTAGGAAAACAATAGGATGTATCAGTGGAGTAAATCTCTGGGAGTACTTCTGTTATGTTAAGCTGTTACAGAATATGAGACATAGAGGTGATATGTCCAACAAAGTATTGCTAGATGAAACTTGAATTGCTAGCTTATCAGCTTCTCATCTGCAAATGTTAAGGCAATGAGTTATCAGTACAAGGGAGACATCCATTCAGTATGCATGTAACCTGTTTTCACAGGTACAGAACAGTGGTCAATGCATTGTCTGTTTATTACTGAGACTGAAACTGTGTGCTGAGTTCAACCAGATAGTGTTACAAAGAGAAGAGCAACCTGTTGTCAATCTTACATCACTAGATGCTATTGATGGTGTTAGTCTAACATGTACAATGGTAACAAAAATGACTGAGTGACTGAAAGAACTGATGAATGACGTGTCACGCACTGCTGGTTTGGAAGCTGTGTTGACACTATGCAAACATGCATGTGTTATGCTCCAAAGAAATCTTGAGGTTGATCATGGGTTGGTGAATGAATCTATGGGCTATGTTCTTGACTTTCAGTAGAATGTGCAGAACTCATTTGTTGAATTTGTGATGGTGAAAGACATTTATGTTACATGTTAACAGTTCCCACTGTGTCTTGCTTATGCTGTGTCTATTCACAAATCTTAAGGACTTAGCCTTGCTAGTGTCATTGGTGACACAGGAAATGGAATCTTCAAGGATGGCATGTCATATGTCGCTTTGTCATGAGTGAGATCTTTATCAGGCTTGCATATATTAAACCTTTCAGACAATATGGCGATTGCTGATGTTAAATGTATTATGGAATACAATTGGCTACATACGCTGTACCAACCCACTATGTCTTTGATTCCTGTTCCTAGATACATGTCCTTCTGAGTTGTACCAATGGATGCAACATGTAAGCTGAAAAGGAAACATAGTAAGCCATCACTTTCTTCACCAAGTGGTGTGCATGGTAATCAGACATTGGCTGATCTCATCAGGCCTCCACCTGCAAAGAAATGTATTGGTGTTGAGAAACTACCAATCTTTGACATCTCTGGAGTGAACTGCTATGCACATGCCACAATGCAAGCACTTCTGCATATGCCAGAGTTAATTCATATATTGAGTGCTGTGCAGTCTACAACTCTATCCGATGCATTGAAAAGAGTTATAAGAGGAAACACCTAGCTTGCAGGGTCTGACTTCTCTATGACTGACTCTGTCCAACTATGGTTAGCTAAGGGTGTTTGCTAATAATGCCCAACCTGATGTGACTGAGTTTATGATGGGCTTTATGAATAGCTAGGCAGATGATGGCATTTGACTTAGAGAGCACTGTACTTTTGATTATGTGTGCTAGTACACTTGCTTGTTATGTGGGCACATGGAGTGTCAGGAAATGAATGACATGCTATGGCTATCTGCCTGTATTCCTGAAGAAAGATCTGTGAAGTTCTGCAAATTGTTTAGGAATGCTGTCACTAGATGGCTGTGTTGCAGATGTGGGTGTAGTAACACTGTCTGCTCTTTGAGAGTGACTTACTTCACTTCATACATTATGATTGTACTGCAATGTTCCAACTCTCAAGGCATGAACGTCATGACACTGATCACTGATTTCATTGCTGGAAGAACTATATTCTCAGACTCTCAGTTTGACACACATGCTATCATTTTTAATCATGGACCTTCTATTCACTCAGGACATTATGTCACATGGTGTAGATTTAGAAGTGGATGGGTAGAGTGTAATGATGCAGTGTGCACCATTAGAGAACGATTATCAAAAAATCTAAAAGATGCATATGTTATCATTCCCCACAACACAAATACTGATTAATGAATTGAGGAGTAATCTTTTAAAAGCAGACCTGTTGACTACTATAATATGTTAGACAGTGATGTGAAATAAGTACTGTAAATTGTTCTTACCCAAGAAAAGAAATATATATAATAGTACTTTTATGGCCATCTTTTTAACTGTGATGACAGTGCTGTGTTTTTTTCATGACAAAGAGCGTTGCTGCCTGCAACAAGTACTGGTAACTTGTATACCTCTGTCCTGGTTGTGTTAGGTATGTCACATTTTGTATTAGTTGTGTTACTATAATATCACCACGCAAATATACTAAATTGATTCAACTTCTTTACATGGCTTGTTGTTTGTGTAGATTTCACACTCATTTTGTGTACATAGCAAACTCATTTTGCTAATTGGTAACAATAAAAGCTGGTATGCATTTTACTGTTACAAGCTACATATGTAACTTTGATTTGCTTACTAATATGACTGCCATGAGTACAGTCAAAGTAGACTTAAGGGTCTGGGAAGTACTCAGTTGACAGCCAGTAAGTAATATCTTTGTACATGTGTTTGAAAAGTGCTGGTTAATTCTAATTTACAATATCGTATTAATAAAGTTGACTCGAGTGTGCCATTACATTCAAATGACAAATGAACAGTGGAACTCTGTCTGCATATGTCAGCTGTTATTTTGTGATATGACAAATGATGTGTGCTGATAGCTAATCTCTTTGAGACTTGGTAGCGGGTTAAGTATTTATGCCTTCTCCTGTTGTACTCTACATGATTGACCTTGATTGTTTGACTTACAAAACTGACATCCACACAATCCAAGCAGACTCGAGGGTGCTGGATATCACCTACATGTCAGGAAGTAAGTTATGTCTTGGCACATGTAGTTATGTCGTTGTTAGTTAGTCTATGGCCTTGTCTTTGATAATGCCATGGATATATAGTACAATGGAACTGTAACGCCACATATGGCTGCATGATATGTTCTTACAATGGAAATATCATTAATTCACTGGACATGACTGTACAAACCACCAACATGTGACTCAGTATTATATATATGTATATATTACTGAAATTGAGCTCAATAGTGTCACAGTGATACTGCTTTCATTGCTATTTTGTTCATTTTGAAAAAAGTTGTTTTTCTGCATGTTTTCCTGTCACTGATGTACTATGTCACTATCCATGCATTTAATGACATTGCATTACATTAAGTACTCTTCAGTGTATTACTGCTAGTAATATATATGTGCATGCAAATACATAAATGTATATTCATCACTGTATATGAATGTATATATGTATCTATGTGTAGATGTGTACAATTAATACTGTCAGAGTTTTAAAAAGTAATGGTTGTGCACCTTTATGCCACAATGCAAACTATCAGTATGTTGCTGCTCTTTTGTAGGATCACCTTTATTGAGGGGTCGGATGAGGAATTTTTCCTAGTTAAAGTGATATTTCTCAAATTCAAAAACATGCAGTTTTGAAGCCCCAGCTATATTGCCATATATCCTGTGTACAGTCACATGATAACATGGACACTACCATTTGAAAAACATAAGAAGTTGCTAATTCACAGCATATGTGTTATGCAGTGTCTTATATAGTAACAGTACACTGACTTCTGTAAGTAATCTGTAGTACAATAATATCTGTACAGTATCTTATTTGTATACTTAATATACAGTATGTACACAATGATGCATCAATGACCATATCTGAATTGTGCTATGAAAACTGCACAGAGTATGCTTAATGCAGTCTTTGGTATAAATGTGTTGATGCAGTGTACCACAGCTATTGCAATGTATTAACACTATGCTGTGCTTTATTGTTAGTTGTGGTTTCAAAGGCATGTTCATTTCAAAGAGATACTCTATCTATGAAATATGCAGCAATATGAAATACATTTAATATTATAAACTACTGTTATGATAAATAGGCATAGTGAACTTAATTCTAAATAAGATAATATATTAATGTAGATTAGTTTTATTCATAGAAAGAGTTAAAAACATATATTGTCTCAGATGGATGTGGCATAATATTACTAAATGTCTTACCATTACTGGCAATAGTTAAGTGCAAAAAAAAAAGTAATTAACTATATATCTAACCTATCATATTGAGTCAAAATACAACTCTAATGATAATGTGATGTAATTAACTAAATAACAACAGAATGTATTCTATGTTTATTTGAAATTAGCTTTACTATTTCTACAACCTTTGCAAATAAACTTAGACTTCAAAAATAGTAAATAAAGTATTTAAGACCATATTTTTTTAAATTGATTTTAAAGACTAAACAATAGATAGATTACAATTTGAACATTATGTAATACCTGGTTTAACATTGCAATTAACATTCTTGTGTAATTATGTTGGTAATATTGTTCTTTAGTTGTCATTTTAAAAAAAAATATATTGTTTTTCTTAAAAGGACCAAATGTATTGTATGTTGATGGCAAAGAAAACCAAACAACACATTTACAACAACATTTTTGTACAGTGCTGAAAGAAATGGTTTTTCGCCCATCCCAGGAACAACCACCCAATTCAGCCTCACCTACAATTTGAGTTTCTTAAATACATTTTTTTAAACCTTATCCTTTGTGTCTTGTGTATTATTTCTTTATGAAATTCTGTGCTATGTGTACCATGTAGGCAATGTGTTTAATCTTATGTATAGTGTATGTGCAGATGTATACTTTACTAATTGTATTTGTAAGAAACTAAAAAGATCATGGGAATATGATTCCATCACTTCAGGAGACAGAGGTTAAAAAGTGTATATTCAGAACAGTTCTTCACATGCTATGCTTCTAAAGAGACTAATTGTAGTGAGGTGTGGGTGGGGGGGGTGGTAAACAGCTTATTTCAGGGTCCCAACCAAAGTAACAGTTGCATGTTCTGATGATCTGTGCACATGGTATTTTCTAAAGAGATGTATTGTGATGGGTTGCAGGGTGTGTGAGTCTGTGGGAAGGGGGAGGCCAGGCCAAGTTGCAGTCAGCTGTGATATGCCATAATTAGGTTGTATGTCATAACGGTGAAAGCCTGAAGGTGATCACCATTTTGCCAAAGACAAGAGTGCTGAAAATTTATTTTGGTACTCTGGCACAGCAAAAGGACACTGGGGACTTAGTTTTTTAATGTTTTCTGTGGGGGCAGCACCCCCCCACACCCCGCTACTAAAGGATTCTCAACTCCAGGGGAGTGCATCTTGGGGGGTGAAAACAACAAAAAAAAGTCCAGGCAGGGTGCAACAAAAACACACCAGTGCCCAGACCCGAACCCAGTATCCTGCTGACCAACACCGACAACCAAACCACCATGCCACGGAGTGGGCTCAGCAACCCAACGTGGCACCACCCCTCATATCCCTCACTGTGTGTGCCCACTCACACCCCTCCCACGTGTGTATGCATAGTAACATCCTGTCACTATAGTTGCCCACCACCCATCTGGCCACCTTACCCTCTCATAGCCATCCCTGAAATGCACTTGGCAGTGGGTCACCATTATTGTAGGCACCCATTCCCCAGTACTCTTATCATGGGATACCCCATAATCATATTAAAGAAAAAAAATAGTTTATTGCATATAGTAGACTAGAGTACTGTTCTGTGCAGAATTCTATCCCTCTCAAAATGCTGTGGTGCCACAGTTGAAAGGTCATGGAATGCTATTCTACCCTTTTGTGGTACAATAGCATTGTAGAGCATCTAAAGACTGAATGAGTCAATTTTATTTAGAAAACAAAACAGCTAAGAAACACATATCTCTCGCACAGTGCTATGCAGTAATTCAAAGTTCAGGATAAGCAAATCTTTGTACAACCAGTGTGTCTTGATACTTAAGGGTTCTGATTACTATGAACTTATTCAATTTTGCTGTTGAGGTTAGAGGGAATTGGGGACTGCATGTATCAAAACACATTGTTTTTGCATGGCTACCCATTCAGTATTCTGTATAACTATTTACCACATGTCATGTATTATAATGATACTCTTTATATTAGTGGTATGCAGAAGAAAAAAGGTAAATATTTTGCATGTCTTTCTCAAAAAGTAAGGAAATTCTTTGCAAAAACTGCGTTATTGCAACAGTTAGGGTTGTTCCACAGCAACAAAAGTGAGGAAATTCAGTGCTAGTGTTTTCAACCCTAACTCTGCCTACACACACACACACACACACACACACACACACACACACACATGACACACACATGCACTGTATGGTACAAGGCAACACAACCAATCAGAAACACACCATAAGGTAATAGAAAGAGCACTAAACTTTGTAAACATGCAACAAAAGGCATCTATAATCATGTTTCAGCAACTGTATAACTTCTGCTGCCAACCCAGTGTCTTGGGGGGGTACACCCACATGGTGTGCAAAAATCTGGCAAGGTGTTATGAAAGCTTTGTAAACCATTTTCTTGAAAAATTGCTTACCACAGAATGGTTATGCCTATATCTAAGTATTTGTGTATACCTGTTAATTACTTTATAAATTGCAGCTGGAGTGTCATGCTGCATCATATTCTATGCAAATATATAGAAATGATAGTATATGGTAGTATAGGAACACAGGGTGCTGGATATTCAAATTGCACCCAAAAAGTGCACAATAGCAGGAGCAAGCACAAGTCCATTGCGCCCATGTGCAACAGATGCGATATTCAAAAAAGAAGCAAGCCAAATTGCACCAACAGCTAACGTCTGAATATCACACAACCTGCGCCATAGCTCAACTAGGGAGGGGAAGCTGAGCAGATATGATGCACTATGGTGCAACGAAGGATGTCCAGCTGAGCAGTCCTGAGGTGCCATAGCGCAAGCAGGGAGCCCCCCCAGCTGCAGAGTAATGTAACTGTACAACCAGGGAGGTAGGGGCCCATGCTACAGATGGGCACAGGAACACACAGCAGAACTGACATTGTGCCCCCACACCCCAAGCACAGCACAACTGGGGGAAGGCTGGAATAACCACCAGCCCATGGGGACAAGCAAACAACCCACAGCTGGGCCATGGTGTCCCATCACACCCACCGGCAAACTGAGACTGCCACACAAGGAGGGCAGACCACCCCGTGCCACACCATTCCCCCCGTGCACAGGACACCCTGCACCGTGACCCCCAGACACCCCCCCATGAGCAGTGACCACCACTGCAGGAAACCCCATGCATACCACCACCCCCACTGTCACACTGCAACCTCGTGTACAACAAAACCATACAAGCCAGCCCCACCATGAGCACCCAGCAGTGGGTGGCAGCACACAGCAATGCAACAACGGCAGACACAGTGCCAACATGCACAATCCCCCTGAGGCACAGCTGAGAGACTGACCATGCATCGGCACAAGAGGTACCTCACACGGGAAAGGGCATGCCCCTGACACCACCACCATTGACACAGCACCCTGCACAGTAGACAAGTGACACATCCTGACCCACCACTGGCCACAACAGCCAGCACAGACACCCACAGTGGTGTGTGGAAGCATGCATCACACCGGATGCAACACAGTGCAGGGACAAACACACACCCATACCCAAGGGGACAATAACACAGGGACGCAGTAGCGTGGCAACCAAGCCCCCAGTGTGGGCCCATGGAAACCGTGCACACACAGCCTGCAGTCCTCCATGGCACATGAATGCCAGCAACCTTGTGCAGGCACTGTGGACCCATATGCCACCATTATATGCCTGGAGCACAAGTCACAGACAGTGGTGCACAGCCCCTGCAACACGCACAAGCCACAGCATGGAGGTGGGACAACAACTGTAGAGGTCACAGTGTCCTCTGAGGCAAACATGCACCACACCAGTGACAGGAGGCAACCCAGCATTGTAACAGTTACAGCGGCTGACCTGCATGGACTGCCACCAGTGACATGGCAGCAGACCTTGCAGGTCATAGACATGCAAGGGTGTCAGCTGCACAGGCCAAGGACGGGTTGACAGGGGCACCATGGACACAGAGCATGCACCATGGACCACTGCACACAGTAATCCAATGCACAGGGAACAACATATACACCACAGACACTGACTGATAGCTACTCCCACACCATAGTCACTTCCCCACACACATACCCATAACTGCACCACCCCAGATGCCATGCACACTACTGCAGCTGAGCACCTATAGCCTGCTGCAAATCAGAGACCACCACAGTAGTCATATTAAAATAGATGTATTGTAAGAATCAAAACAACTATATACAGAGATATATACAAATGGGAGGTGAGGGACAGAAACAAGGTGGGGGTGGGTAAGGGGCAGGGGTGAACATATGGGAGAGGGAAGAAGGGGTGTGAGGGTGGGTCAAAGGGGGAAGGTGGTAGTTGGGGCATGGGGACATCAACGTCCAACCCAGTCCTCCTCCTCCTGACACGATGCTGGTTCATGTCTCGTAGGAGCTGCAGATTCTCCCTGGCCACCTGGAGCAGCTCATTGACAGACCGCTGTAATTGCAGGAGCCTCCGGTCACCTAGGACGAGTGAGCAGAGTCAATAGGTATGACTGTCCATCCCCCTGCAGCCCACCCATTGTGCATGGCATACAGCCATGTGCTACTCCCCTGTGATGGTGTGCACCCACCCACAGTGACCGTCTCCACAAGACCTGCCCATCCAGGCAGCAACAGCCATGTGGACCACTGCACACACCCACCGCCCATGTCCTGCACAGCACCACTAAGTCCATACAGTAATGTGACTATGCAGTGTGCAGGCAGTGCCACAACCATGTGCCCGGTGCATGCATGGACCACCACTGACACACTCCCAGATATGCAGTGCCACTGGACAGTGCTGACTGTCACAAGTCACATGCATGGTAGTGGTGTACATGGATGGTGGCCATGCCCTGCTGCCCACCCTGTTACATAGCATACAACAGTAATCATGGAGTCATAGCAGTCACCTTCATTGGGCCGGTCAGGTTGGTGGTGATGGTCCCCGTTCCTCCTGGGCACTCTGTCCTTCTCCCTCCGCTGCTCCTCCCACAGCCGTCACCACTCATCCACGCCTGTGGGGAAAACAAGGAGAGAAGAACATCAGTACAATCCTGAAGCAAAGTCCCCCTGCCCCAATGTGTGTGCCCAACCACCCAGCCAGACCCACCCACCGCACACCCTGCAAACACCACCACAGCCAACTGTAGACTAGCCCTCCCCTATGTGCTGGACACATAAAACACTGTTACCCATATGGACAATACAAGTACGTAGACATATCACCCACCTGGATGAGGCACCATGCCCCTCCTGGCACATGACCACAGATGGGCAAGTAGCTCTGGCTCCCTCCTCCTGAGGTCCACATAGCAGTGCCTGCACTGCTCTGCAGTCCTCCTCTGTCTGGTGGCCTCCCCAAGGTCAGTGGCCACCTCCTTCCAGACCTGAGTTCTGGCGCTGTCCAGTGGCTCCTCCCCAAACAGAGGCCCATGGTGTGGCTCCACAATGGCCACAAGGTTTTCCAACTCAATGGCAGTCCACTGTGGGGCTCTCCTGTGTGCCATCTCAAACACTATAGTAGGCAATATGGTGCTCTGCAGCGCGGTACCCCACATGCAAATGCTGTGTGGTACAGCGCCATCATTCCCTATCGTGCTGTTACCAAACAGCACAATAGAGGTGCAGCCATGCTGAACACATGGTGCCAAGGGGGCAAAGGTCGGGCACAGGGTCAAGGGTCTCTGGCACAAGGCCGTGCACAGCACTATTGGATGACTATGCATATAGCGCAATTGATTGACTGTTTGCCAGGGCCACAGCGAACTATCAGGCAGTTTTGCCATTGCACCTATGGAGGCCCATTGTCACAGCGCCATGAAGTGATCCTCACTATAGCGCCACTGGCACAATGGTGGCCATGCCCTGCATTGACCATCATTTACAGCACATCATCAGCAAGGCAGATGCCAGTGTCAGCAGCCTGGGAATGCACAGTGAGGTGTACTACGAATGCCACAATCTGCACCATTGGCTCAGCCCGTTCAACGCAATTGCACAAAGTGCAAAAGTGCGATATTCAGCCGTCATATGCTAATCATCCGATCAGCCATGCAATGGTGCAGCACCATGATTTGCATCTAATTAAAGTTGCTCCTCACCTAATTTGCATGGATTGCACTATAAAACTGTGACAAAGTTCTGCAGTGGCCATATTCGGTTACTGCAGTTTATTGGTGAGTTGCATGCTGTGTGGGAGTGTGGACTGTGGATTCAGGGGCATGCTTTGGACTGCACCGTCACAGGCAACCACTGCCATCCTTACAGGCTGAATAATGACCGAGCAAGGTCTGGGTGTGAAGGACAATGATGGTGGGCGGAAGAGGAGGCTCAATTTGACGAAGGCCGAGACCGAGGCACTTTTCGAGGCCTACCTGGATCAGGAGCCACTGTTCAGTGGAGAGCGGGGCACCCCTCCGGCCTGTGCTGCTGCATGGGAGAAGGTGGCACATGCCATCAACCTGCATGGCAGCCACCAGTGCTCCGTGCAGGAGTGTAAGAAGAAGATGGGTACTGACAGGAGGAGGGTGAAGGAGAAGGAGAAGGTGGCTGCCATCAGGGCGGCACGTGCTGCAACAGGTGGTGGACAGCCAGAGGTGGTGCAGCTCACACCAGCAGATGACAGGCTTGCTGCAACATGCACCACAGTGCAATAGAGGGAGTTCCAGGTGGTGGCTTCCAGATGGGTGGTGGCCCATCTCTGCATGGTAAGCCATGGTGTGCCTTGGGGGGGGCGGTTAGATTACACGCAGTAACATGACTTTGCTTTCCCTTGACAGATCCTGAGTGTCTGCATGGGTCAAACTTGGTGGGCCTGTCCACTGAGGACAGTTGGACAGAGTCAGAGTTTGGACCATCCACCTCCACAGGTTTCTGTGGATTGGCACGATAGTGGTGCCACCTGGCTGTCCACACTGATGTCATTGAGACAGGTGTGGGGGAAGCCCTTCCTGTGTCACAGTGTTCTGGCATCCAAGGATGCCAGCACGCCATGGCTGTGGCTGGGGCAGACACCTGTACCAGTGATGCAGACACGACCGTTATGGGCAGTGACATGTGTGTGCCACAGAATAGACACACAGCAGGTCAGCTCACACCCATGGCTCTGGCTGGTGCCGCCATGTGGGCCAGCGTGTCAGCACAGTCCCTGGCTGTGTCTGTCAGCACCAGTGGGGCAGCACCGATGGCTGGTCAGGACAGTGGGACTGTTGCGGCCACAGCAGCGGCACTACTGAGCCCTTGGGTGCAGCGGCCGGAGGGGTGGCAGTGGCAGTCACCCACCCGGACTGGTGGTTCAGGGTTCGGCGGTGATGTCTGAGCAACACCTGTGGACTTGCCCATACCTTGTCCTGGTACGCAGCACCCACCCCAAGGGGTGCTGAACATCAGGCCTGTGCACACCCTGAGGGACAAGATGCCGAGGAGACAGATGACCACTTTGACGAGCACACCTGCCTACTGCAGGCATTGGTCCAGCAGCAGATGCGGCTTACTACGTCCATGGAGGCACTGTGTGTGGCTCTGGAGTGGGCAGAGGAGTGTCGCAGCAGGGACACCAATAGGATCCTGTCATGGATGGACCATTTGAGGGAGGATGTGACCGGTGCCATTGACAGGCATGCACAGGCGTTCATTGCTGTCATGACCACTATGGGCACACAGTCAGGTGCCCATGCATCGCTCACACCATGCAGTGTGCTATCCACTCCCCATTCCCGGCATCATGCGACACCCACCCTGTCTATGCAGGGTTCAGCTATGGGCATCCTGAGCACTCCTGGTCCGGGCATGTTGATGTGCTGCAGACCCCTGCCTGCACGCAGTTGCGTTCATGCAGTGGAACCCCTTGGGGACTATCAGTGCCACCTCATGAGGCCCATGGTCAGCCTGCCAGTGCTGGTGGGTCTTGGCGGGGTCACCCATGCATCTGAGGTGGCCATGGCACTGTGCCGCAAGAATGACCTGTCTCCCAGTGTGGGCACTGTCTTGGTGCTGCCCTGTGTGCATTGTGTGTTTCGGTGGGCAGTGCACGGGTGGGTGCCAAGCCATGCACGCAGAAACACAGTCCACCTGTACACCCTACTGACTGCTGTCCACAGGTACATGTGCATGATGATGCCTGCATTGCATTGTACACCAAAGTGCAATGGTGTCCAGCATCTGACACATGCACATGGACAGACAGTGGACGTGGTGGCCTGTGGACATGTGTGTTGCTAGTGCTGGCGTTCTGGCTCAGTTTTCCACCTGCCCTCTGTGCATGTTTGGTGCATTGTGTGTGTGCATGTGTGTGTGTCTGTCCATGTGGCGTGTTGCTGTTCACCATCCCTGGTTGTGTGTGTGTGTGCTTCTGTGCTCTGCCACATCCCTTGCCAGCATGCACCCCTGGTGTGTTTCCATACGTGTCTGTGGGTTGTGCCTTAGCCACTGGTGATTGTCCATGGCACCATGTCTTACCTGGGTTGGCTGAAGTGCTCCTCTGTGATGGTGTCCTGGTGCAGCTGTGCCAGCCGGATCAGTCGGGGGTCCTGTCGGCCATGGGGGGGCTTCCCATCACCATCATCACCGGCATCACCATCGTCCCCATCGCTGTCCCCCTCTTTGACCTGTACAGCTATCTCACATTCTTTGGCCATGTTGTACAGGATGGAACAGGCCAGGAATATCCCACAGGTCTATGAGGAGCTGTACTGTAGGGCAACGCCAGAGGTGTCCAGGCAACGGAAACGTGTCTTCAGCATCCCAAACACCCACTCAATGACAATTCATGTGGTGGCATGTGCCTCGTTGTAGCGTTGCTGCAATGGGGTAGTGGGCAGCCGGTAGGGTGTGAGCAGCCAGGGACAGAGTGGGTATCCACAGTCACTTGTGTGCAGAGAGTGGAGGTTAGTTTCGTGTTCAGCTTCAGACTGCCCCAAGCCCTGTGAGCCACACCCATGGCACCTCTGGCCATACCCCCCCATGCCCGCGATATGTCCATTTGATTTGCATACTCACCCACTAGATGTCCTGTGGGGATGTCCCCACTCTCAAATCAGTGGCACAGTGCAGACTGGTGCCAGGTGTATGAATCATGTGCTCCCCCAGAGTGCGTGGCACAGACATTGATGATGCGCCCACTGGCATCGCACACCACCTGGAAGTTGACACTGGAATAGCCCTTGCGGTTCATGTAGGTGGCCTCCTCCTTGCCAGGTGGTGTGCGTATGGCCACATGGGTGCAGTCTATTGCTCCTAGCACACCAGGCATATGTGCTACCCTGTAGAACTCCTGCATGTTTGCTGTGCGCTCCGCCACAGTGCTGGTGAAATGGATGTACTCCACAGTATGTGGCAGCAGTGCACTGAGGAATTGGGTGAGGATGCATGATGTGGCTGACTGTGTTATGCCTGTGGTGTCCCCTGTTGGTCTCTGGAAGGTACCCTTGGAGAGCAAGCACATGCAGGCTGTTATCTTTGTCTCCACTGACAGGGCATGACTCCGTCATGTGGGTGCCTGCATCACGTCACTGCACAGCTCACAAAGCCACCTCAGTATTGCCCTGTTCAGGTGGTACCGGCCCACAATCTTGATATCTGTATACAGCTCAAAGCTGGTGCGGGCTTGGTACTGCCTGTTGGGGGCATACCACCGACGGGCCATTCCATGGCCATGTCCCCTTGCCACATGCCTTCTCACCCCCCTCATTATGCCCTCCATGTGGAAGGTGGCACTGGCCATGTCCCTGGCTTGCGTCCCCCCCAGCAGCTGTTGCTTTGTTCCCCCCGCTGTCCTGACTGCTACCTCCCCTGCACTGGGTACACCTATCAGTGCTGGCCTCTGGTTTGTGTGTCACCACACACTTTCCCTGTGCCTCTCTTCTGCATTGTTGTTTCCCTGGCCTGCCCTCTTTCTCACAGCTTCCCTGTGCCTGTCTCTCCCCCCTGCTTCATGTGGCTTCCCTGCAGCATTCTTGCGCCTCTTCCTTGCTCCTTTTTATTTTGGCTCATTTCTGCTATGGTGCAACTTCCGCTTGATCCACTGTTGCGCATTGTGCAAGTCTTTGAACATCGCACTGCACCCTTTATGCATGGTTCCTCCCCCTGCGGTTGCACCTACCTTCGTTATCATTGCGCTGTTGCTCAGCATGTTTTCAGTGGTGCAACTGCCTCCTGCTGAATATCGCAGAGTGGCGCATTTTCAGACTTGCGCTGGTGAAACCCTATTGCGCATGGCGCAACCCTTTTGAATATCCAGCCCAGGGTGTAAGTGAATATACACTGTGTCATATATAGACATTGTCATTCTGTGTAAATAGATATATAGAAGCAGAAGATGTGTGGTTTTAGGTATTCCAACAGTTGGGTATGTACACTCTTCCACTAGATGCATGTACTGTAAGACATTGGTTAAGTAACAATAACTTTACACTTTAGTTCTCATTTATAGAAAGTGTTGCATTGCCTACATATGTAAATATTGTCTACAATATTAGATATACTATCTGTGTGCTATGGCAATGTGGGAGTGACACTGCCGTGTGTTTTGTGCCATGCAGTCTCATGCATACAATGAGATAATCTTACAGAACATAGACAACACACTGTCCATGTGCACCTGTATAATGCATGAGTACGCCTCATTATCCAGTCAAAGTGAAATGTCTATACCCCTGTCATTCCACTATCATGACATCAGAGCCTTATAAACCTTTTCTATCAATGTCATGGCAGTGTAGTGACAAAATGTTATGCTAATCTTATTCAGAATCCCTGAGACACAGCATGTGATTACTTGTCTTAGTAGAGCATTCAAAAAACATTCTAACAGCCACCATATACAGTTACTGAGTCTACCCAAGTACCATACTTGATAAAGATTTTACATCTAGTGTTACTTTTGATCACCATTATTTTAGTCTGTATATGCTACATGTCCATGTGATAATATGATAATGCTACATTTGTTGTGTTTGGGGTGTGCAGGTGTACGGTATTATGTGAAGGCTTGATGGTGGGCATTCTAAGAGGGAGGTCAAGAAGCACTTCTTCACTGAGGGGGTAGTGGAGACTTGGTGTGCACCACCAGAAGAGGTCATCACATTCAAGACAGTGTGTAGGTTTCATAGAAGCTAAGATAGGCATAGGGAGAAAGTAAGGATCATGGATAGGTAGGATGGTAGGAGTGGGGAGAGACAGCAGGAAGATTAGCTCAATCTGTGTATCCTGCAATATGTGAATGACTGCTACAGAAAATGGCCTTCTGCTGCCTTCTTTGTATGCTTGTATGTTCGTATTTAAGTCACATACACAATTTATGTGAGTGCTTCATGTACATGTGTTAACCACATTATACATAGAAGTACAGAGTATGTGCTGTGGCTATCTTATATAGCTGCACACCATGTGGGTATACCCCCAAGACACTGGGATGGCAGCAGAAGTTATACATTTGCTGAAATATGATGATGGATGCCTCTTGTGGTATGTGTACACAGTTGTATGTTCTTTCTGTTACCTTATGGTGTGCTTCTGATTGGTTGTGTTGTCTTGCACCATATCATGCTTGTATGTGTCTTGTGTGTGTGTGGGGGGGGGAGACAGAGTTAGGGTTAAAAACCATAATGCCGAATTTCCTCACTTTTGTCACTGTGGAACAACCCTAACTGTTGCATTAATGCAGTTTTGCAGAGTATATATATATATATATATATATATTTATTTATATACAATAGGGTGAGAGCTATTCCAGTGCAATAAATTGAGATATTCTCACTACGGTGAGAGAAATGCTCACTGTGGTGAGATAAATGCTGATGACATCAGTGCAGTGAGAAATATTCCATTTATCCATACTCTGCTGATGTCATCACTCACTCACTCACTCACTCCCTCACTCAAGCTAGCATTCTAAATGAAAGTGCTTCAAAAATCAGTTTTTGTGTCTCAATGAAGCCTGCAAATAACTGTTATCATTGCAAAACACTTGTCTGTGTCCCAAAGTTTCCAAATCTCCTAGCCCATTTCAGTGCTAATCTCAGCACAAAAACAACCTGAATTCAAATGAAACTAATTTACAAAGCAATTTCTTTCTCACTGCAATCTGCAACTAACACAAACAGCATAGAAAAATACACATACCTGTGTTCCAAAGATTCCAATATTTGTAGCCCATGTCTGTGTTAATCTCAGCATAAAAGCAACCTGAATTCAAATGAAACTCAATTATAAAGCAGTTTCTTTCTCACTGCAAGTTGCAACTAAAATAAATAGCATAGAAAAACACACTTCCCTGTGTTCCCAAGTTTCCAACACTCTTAGCCCATTTCTGTGCTAATCACATCATAAAAGCAACTTGAATTCAAATGAAACTCAATTACAAAGCAGTTTCTTTCTCACTGCAAGCTGCAACTAACACAAATAGCATAGAAAGATACATTCACTTGTGTTCCAAAGTTTCCAACACTCCTAGCCCGTTTCTATGCTAATATCAGCATAAAAGCAACCTGAATTCAAAGAAATCTCATTTACAAAGCAGTTTCTCTTTCTCACTGCAAGCTGCAACTAACACAATTAGCACAGCCAAACACTGTGCTTCTAACAATCCCAGTCCATTCAGAAACACTCCAACACTCTTAGACCACAGAAAAACAATGCATTCAGTATAGCCTGGAGCTTGGAGTAATGAGCTCTGAACAAGCTTGGTACAGCCAGCAGACCAAACCTGGGTTTGAGTCTCACAACCTACACTTGCATACTGTGTAAATCTGAACAAATCACTTAACTGCCCAGTACTCCTATAAAAACTCACCTGCCTACCAAAAATTAGTTACTAAAGAAAAAAAACTCAAAAAAAAAAAAGCACATAGATACAGGGAAAAAAGACACAGTAAAACAAGACACTTCACACGCTCCCATCCCATTTGTATAAATAGCATACATGATGTGCATGTCATGAGATATGGGAAATATTCTCCCTTACTGCAGAGTGAGCTGTGCATTCTCACTTGTGCCTTCGGCACTCGTGAGAATACAGAGCTCACTCTGCAGGAGTAAGAATATTTCCCATATCTCACTCCTGCCCATCATGTATCCCCTATATAGATATAGATTTAGATATAAACTATGATGGTGGGCAATGGGGGATTGGGCACTCCCAGTGTCAGTGTTATGCTTGTTGGGGGGGAGTGTGGGGCTGTGGGTGCTCAGAGGGATGGTCCAGTGGGGTGAGAGTTACAGGGTCACTAGTAACAGATAGTAACAGACATCGATGGACAGTTTTCATGGTCACAGGGCTTCATACAGCAGCTGCATACTGGTGATGTCTGTAGGAAACTTCCATTGTACAGTTTGTAACTGTTTTGCAAGCCAGTCAGCTGTTTGCTGATGTGGTTTAATGCAGATCAAAGGACTGAAGCCCTCTTTGATTGGAGTGGCTTCAGTCATTTGAAGTACATGAAGTTTACACCCACAAAGCACATACTGTAGTTGCATCAGGATCTCAGTGGGTGGTCATTGGTGTAGGCTTCTGAGCCCCTGCTATTCTGAACTACAATGGGCTCAGTAGTGATGGACCGCAGACATCCCATTTCACTTGTCGCATTTATAGAAACATTTTAGATTTTTTTCATAATTGGAAAACACAGCAGAAAATTCTTTTGTTTTCACTTTTTTGAGGAACAAATGCCCCAAAAAACAAAAACAAAAGAAATGTACATCAAACTTTTCATTATGTCCTGCCCATAATATAAAGCCAAGGGTCTCAGTTAGTTAATGAGAAGTACCATAGTAGTAAAGCTCATAAACCACTCCCAAACAAGTACTGTAACTATAAGAAAAGCCAAAAGTTAGTCACATATTACAAAGTCATAAGCACTTTTCTCTCATATTCCCAACCATCTTTGTCCCGGATTCCCCCCTTTTCCCTCACAAAAGACAGAGACCATTGTTTGTTGTTGTGCTCAGATTGGCAATTAATTTATTTATATTCATAATTCCATATTACATTTCCATTTCTTTATTATCATATTTTCAAAATTTCATTTATTTCCATCCATGCATCAATCTCTGATTATCCTTCCCCCAGGTAAAAACCTGGGTGCCTTCTTCTTCTCCTTTTCCGTTAGGTAACGGTGAAAACTGAGACAGCTTTTTCCTTCCTCTTCTTCCTCCTCTTCTTGTGTTATTCCTTTTTCTTACCCTCCCTCCTCCTCCCCCCCCCTTTTCCTCCTGCCATCCACCTTTGGCAGTCCATTACCATATTATCACATGCCATCCACCTTTGGCAGTCCAAACTGTCCGACCGGACGTGTCTGTCATCCACCTGACAGACCCACCATACAGTCCCATCTTGACTGTCTTCCCTCTTGCTCTGCCTAGTAGGGTGGGTGGGAGGATCAAAACTCCAGCAAAAGTGGTTGAGGCCCCCTTGTGCTATCCCTTATGTCCCTCCCTTCACCCTTCCCCTTCCTGCTACCTGACCATTGTTCTAGCCCTTAGCCCCTCCACTTCCTTCCCCTCCCTTTCTGAGCACAACCATTCTATGAAGGAGGGAAGGGGTGCACCAGGACAACCTGGTCTGCCCCTTACAACTCCATGGTCCTGGATTTCCCCCTTTTCCCTCACAAAAGACAGAGACCATTGTTTGTTGTGTTCAGATTGGCAATTAATTTATTTATATTCATAATTCCATATTCCATTTCCATTTCTTTATTATCATATTTTCAAAATTTCTTTTATTTCCATCCATATAACAATCTCTGATTATCCTTCCCCCTAGGTGAAAACCTGGCTGCCTTCTTCTTCTTCTCCTTTTCCATTAGGTAATGGTGAAAACTGAGACTGCTTTCTCCTTCATCTTCTTCCTCTCTTGTGTTATTCCTTTTTTCCCCCTCCCCTCCTCCCCCCCTTTTTCCCCACTAGCCAGTCTCCAGCTTGCGTTGGATGGCTGGCTTCCCCCATACTTAGGGTACCATTCTCCTTTACCTCAGGGACTATCCTTTTTATTCCTTCTTTCTTTCCTCCCTTTTTTTTGTATTCCATTTTTTTGCATGTTTTCTCCATGCTTCTATAAAGCCCATTGTTTCTGTATTGAACATATCTATGCCTAGGTCCGACAGGTGCACACCATCTGCCCTGTAGAAATCTTCTACCCATTCTTCTACCCCTCTCAGTATCACATGTCCTCCCATCTGCCTTACCAATGTCCCAACCCTCCTATTCATCTTCCTCCTGGCCCTCTCTACTGCTCTGTGGCTGTGCTCCTGCCTCCACAGCCTCCAGGGTATCATATCTGACCAGGTGATGCACATCTGTGGCCACCACTGTTGTATTGCCCCTAAATCCCTTTTTATTTGTAAATATGTGTCTTCCCAAGGTCTGCCTGCAAGGTCATTGCCCCCTAGATGTATAATAATGAGGTCTGGACTGGGTCACCATTCCTTGAGTTCTTCTAAGGTTGGAAACAGCTGTGCCCATCTCATCCCCCATATGCTATGCCAGACCAACTTACACTGTCTTGCATCCTCATACAGCTGCCTTCCCCCAGCCTTCTTCTCTGCTCTTTTTCCAGCCCAATAAATATAGGAATGTCCGCAGATCCAAACTTTCATGATCCTCCCTCTACCTATGGGGTTCAAGCAAAATTCATTATTTTGCACGTGCTCATAGTGTCATACCTGTATTCTCCCCCCTCATTATTCTTTTTTTTTGTGTGTCCTCCCACCACCTTTTTCCATGTCTTTCCACCACCCCCCCAGTTCTGCAGCTTCAACCAGGAGCACCACCTTCAAACAAAATATTTTTTTTTTACGTCAGTGCTCTAACGTATCCCTTATAACTGGCCGATCGCCGGCGTCCCTTTTCCAATATCCCATTCACCATCTCTCTCTCGCTGCTGCCCACTGTGAGGCAGCCCCAATCTGCAAGGAATGGGATGAGTAATTAGCCGGGTCTTCTCCCATGAATTGCAAGCCCTTTTTGAGTAATGCTGTGACTTGGTAGCCAGTGACCCTTTTTCCATCACCATGTACAAATAATTTCCACATCCTGTTCCTATGCCCTGTGGCAAAATCTCACAGAGCTTGTACGGGCATATTGCACCCTCTGCTTGCCCTTTCATTATCACTATGCAACCATGCCTCCTTTGATCCATTTTTGACCTCCTTATCTTGATCAGTATCTCTGTTACCCCCTGTTTACATCCTCCCATTCTAACCCCCCTTCCTTGTCTTCTCTCCCATTGCCTATCACCTCACTCACTCTCATGGCCCCTGCAAACATTACCATGTAAATTGTGTGAAATAGTTGGGCCTCGGCCTTTGATCTGCATATTGCCGGGAGCACGTCCTGCAGCCTTATTAGCCACTGCTTCCCTATCAGCCTTCTATTATCTGCTAGACCTTGTTTCAACCTGCTCCATCCTTGCATCATTCTTGTGATGAGTAATGATTTTCTCAGGTCCTTCCACCCTTTTAGACTGCAGATAACACTAATCCCTGCCAAATAGACTCCCATAGTGGTGTGGGCTGTGCCTTTTTTCCACTGTTCCATGGTGAACATACCCAACTGCTATTCTGTGAATGGCCTACTTACCTCCATCTAGTGCTCTGCCCTGAATGTTTGAAACACTCACTAGGCCCCATCGTAGGGCCTCAGAGTCCAAGGCACCCATGAGCTGTGAAACAACAGTTCTGCTCCTTCTTGACAATGTCCCAGATGTTCGTTGGTGTGGGTGTTTTTAGTTCTTCCGCTGCTGGTGCCAGCCTCCAAAAATGGTCCAGCTGCAGACAGGAAAGGCTGTCAGCCAGGGTATTGTGTACTCCTTCTATGTGTTGTGCTCTAAATGACATGTCCAGCTGCAAAGCCCTTAAAACTAAAAGTCGTAATACCTGCATGACTGTGCCTGACCTGGCTCCCCTGTTGTTCAGCACATCCACCACTGCTCCATTATCACACCAAAATGTCACTTTCTGATCCCGTAATTCCTTCCCCCAGACCAATGTACACGCCCATATGGGCATGATCTCTAGTAATGTTATATCTTTTACTTTCCCCTCCTTCACGCAACTGGCAGGCCAGGGTTCTGTGAACCATCTACCCCTCAGATACCCCCCCATGCCTAGCCCCCCAGCAGCGTCTGTGTAGAGGTTGAGGTCTGTGTTGTATAGCCACTCCTCTTGCTAGAAAGAGCAGCCGTTGTGATCCCTGAGGAATTCTTCCCAGATTTTAAAATCCTCCTTGACACCTCGCATCAGGTCTACCCAGTGATGTGGTCTGGTGACCACTCCTGTAGCCCTGGCTAACCTCTTTGTGAATGCCCTTCCTGGTCCGATGGCCTTGCATGTGAAGTTCAGGTGCCCCAGTACCTGCTGCACCAACTTTAGTTGGACCCGTCTCCTGCTGGTATGTATCTGGATTAGTTCCTTCAGCTTCTTTACTTTTTTGTCCGGTAGTCTAAATTCTTCACTTGGGGCATCTATCTCGATCCCCAGAAATTCCATAACCCTGCTGGGCCCCTCTGTTTTTTCTGGTGCCAATGGGACCCCCAGCTGCCGGCACAATTCCTGAAACTTACCCAGCATCCTCTGTGTCTCCCTTTCATCCTTCCCAATGAAAAGAAAGTCATCCAGATAATGGATGACTGTCCTATAACCAATTTTTTCTTGGAATATCCACTGCAAGCATGTGCTGAATGCCTTGAATGTAGCACATGCCATGGAACAACCCATTGGCATTGCTTTGTCAATATAATACTGTCTCCCACTTTTAAAACCCAATAGATCCCAGTCCTCCCTCCTGACTGGAAGCAGTCTGAAAGCAGACTCAATGTCCATTTTTGCCATTCACGCATCCTCTGTGGCCCAGATTATCTGGACTGCATCCTCTAGTGTTGCATATGTCACCTTACTATGTTCCTCACTGATGAAATCATTCACCGACTCCCCTTCCAGATAGGACAGGTGGTGGATCACCCTGCACTCCCCTTCTTGTTTCTTGGGTACCAAACTCAATGGCCAGATCCACATGTTTGGCAATGGGGGGTGTTAAATGGGCCCTCTACCCTACCTTCTGCCTTTTCTTCCTCAATCTTCTGTCTTAGCATTTCCTCCTTTCCTTTTACTGACCCAAGGTTGCTCGCCTTCCTTGCTTGCCTGGGTCCCCTACACTGCAATGGAAAAACCTGTGTTAAAACCCCTTAAAATCATATCCTGCATGCTCATGTCTGGATATCTGTCCAGGCAAACTGTCCATGCCTTCAAGTTGATGGGGGTTCTGGCCATCCCAAAATGTTCCCAGTTGTGCCCCTCGCCACTCTTCCCTGACCCCTCCCTCTCGTTTTGTCTGACCTTCCTTCCCTCAGTGGTTCTGACCCCCTCTATTCCCATTCTCCCTACCTGCCCTTCCCTGTTCCATGTTTGCCCTTTAAACCCCTGGCCATCTCGGAAAAACTGTTGACCTGATCCTTTCCCCCCCATGCCCTTGTGCTCCCTGGGCCCATGTCATTCTGCATTTGCTTGCCAGGTACCCTCCTCCGCATTTTGAGCAGGCATGCTGGAAAAGACATTGAGGCCATGAGCAAACAGCCCTGTTATAATCCCAGCAGCATCTCTGGGGTGTAAACCCCCTTTTGCCCCACTCTCCTTCAGGTGTGGACTGATCTGTTATGTAATCAGTCCAGAAATCTATCTGCTTGGTGTCCCATCTCACGTCCCCAAATGTTGTCATTCTCTGCCAAAAACATTCATCATAGTATAACCACCCCATCCCGCCCTTTGCTTTTGCTCTCTGTATTATCAATGAATAAGTAATGAGCGGGATGCCTAGCTCCAGCCTTTTTTCCAGATTGATGGCTGAAAAAGTGGCAAAACCTAGGAACCACCCATCCCAAGTCTTCCCTTTCGTGAACTTGTCATCCTTTTTTCTCTGTAAAAGCACTATGGCTGCTGCCATCTCACTCTTACCTATGCCCTCAGTTTCCTCATACTTGGCTGCCTCTTCCCAGCTCACCAAAGTGAATATATCCACATATTCCCCTTTCCATATTTTTTCCTTTGTGGCCAATGGCACATGCTCGCCTATCGTCATCCCAGGCGCACCTATCTCTCTTGTACCTTTTCCTTCTCTTTCTGCTCCCTTTTCATTATTTTCCAGCACCTCTTTCTCTGTCCTAATCTCTGCCACAGCCAATTCCATCTGCCCCAGCCCTTCTGTCCCCAGTGCCACCACAATTTGCCCTATATATTCTTTTATACTGTCACCCACTGTGCTGGATGTGTTACCTGTAACCTTGTCAGGACCAAGCTGCCTAGAGTCCTCCAAAGTTCCCCTTGCTTCTCCCTGCAGTTGAGGTGGAGGGTGAGCTACTGGGGTCTGTGGAGGGAACACCTCGTTCTGGGCATCATGTCTGGGTTCAGCCGGGGAGATCCCTCCCCTTGATCTGGGGTGAGTACTGGCATCACCAGGTCCACAGGCTGCAAAGGTACTGGATGAACTGCCCTGGCGGGCCCCGCTATCACCAGTGGTACCCTAGTGGGACTATGTAGCCCTTCAGCTGGTCGTTTCCCCCTGCCACCTTTTCCCGGGCCCACTTTTCTCTTCTCCCCGGATCTTCCTGGTTCCTCCCCATCCACCAGTTCCCACATTCTGTTTGTCTTTTCTGCCAATTCAGTTATAGCCTTGTAAGCATCTTCCCTTGATGGCCTGATCTTCTTTGGTGCCATGTTCGTCTTATCTTTGCTCTGTGAAGACAACTACAGGAAAAGAAAAAACAGGGTTACTTGTATATTTGTACCTCCTTGTATGCCTTCCTCCTGTTCTTCACACCACCCACCCCCCTAAAACAGATGGGGCCACCAGCGAAGGCCCCCATCCTGCTTGACAGGTCGCCGGGTCCCTTGGCTGTTCTCAGCCATGCCCTACCAAGACCGCATTGTGAGTGACCCAGCACCCCCCCTTGTCCTCCACTCAAGTGCCTCCTCTTATTTATAATTACAAATTTTTTTT
Organism: Neoceratodus forsteri; assembly: GCA_016271365.2. Classification (NCBI taxonomy): domain Eukaryota; kingdom Metazoa; phylum Chordata; order Ceratodontiformes; family Ceratodontidae; genus Neoceratodus; species Neoceratodus forsteri. The sequence goes on along the minus strand of CM057452.1, from coordinate 627,339,989 downwards.
TTTTGTTGGGCCTTGAGCCTCTAGCAGCATCCTGCCATCCCTCAGCCAGGCTGCACTGTGATGGCCTCCACAGGAGCTTCCTCCTTCTGAAAGCTGCCATTTTCCAGCCTCCCCACCTGTCTGGGCTGACCAAGGTACCCCCAGTCAGTATCCCTACTATAGGAAGCGGACGCACCATGTGGTCCAATAATCGGCCCCTTTCCTCATATTCCTGCCTGTGCCAGCTTCTTTTATCTTGCGGTACCCAGAAAGGAGGGGAAGGCCAAAACAGCAAGCAGCCCCCAAAAAGTGAGGGCACCGCTTCCAATGCGACCCACTCCCAGCATGGGATGTCGCCTGCGAGGTCCCGGGTCGTGATCCCTCTCATTCTGCCCTTGGACCACCCAGGCCCCTTATTCCCCCCCCAGTAAGCCTCAACAAAGGGGGAAGGACCCCCAGAGCCCTGGAAATCACCCTATTACATGGGCACGCTTCTGTCCCAACCCCCCCAGCAGCATGTGATGTCACACCATGTGGTCCCCTGTCGTACTCGCTCTCCCTTGTTCAAGGGCCTTTTTCCAGGCCTACTCTTTTTATTTGCCACAAAAATGCCTCACCCCGCCCCAGAAACCACCCTAAGAAACCAGGCGAGTGCTCTCCTATGCACTCCCACATGGTGTGTGATGCACACTACATGGTCCATGGGTTGGGGTCTCTTCCAGGCCTACCATCCATTCCAGGCCACTGAGAGGCCCCCAAAACACCACCTGCACACAAGAGCAAGACACCAGGATGCTCACCACGTGGTCCCAGGATCGCGCTCGCCCTTCCCAACTTCAACAACTTCTTCAAGGCCTCCTGATCTTAAATGTCAAACAAAACATCCTCCCAGCACCACCTTAAGCCGAGAAACCAAAGGCAAGTTCCTGTCTAGCAACACCCCACGTGGCGTGTGACTCACACCACACTGACCATAGGCTCAGGGCCTCTTCTAGGCCTCCCATTCTTTCTCAGGCCCAGAAAGTCCACCAAACAGCTAACAGAGCTCCAGAAAAGGACAAAAAATGGTTTTTTACAACCCCCCACGTGGTGTGTGACGTCACACCACGTGGTCTCAGCTCGAGCTCGCTCCCCCCATCTCAACGGCCTCTTCCAGGCCCACTATTCATGCCAGGCAGCCACACAAAGGGGATAAACTGCTACAAAATGCAAATTCATGAAAATGCTTTGTTACCACACCCCTAAAACTGCGTGTGGCATCATGCCATGTGTTCCCTGCTCACGCACCCTCTCCCCTGCTCAGGGGCTCTTTCAGGTATACAAATTCTTAGCTGCCAGCAAAAAAGCAGTCCTCGCAGTACCACAAAGCATCACAATAATCAAAAGTCTTTACAACAAGACGCCCATGAGGCATGTGCATCACCCCGCGTGGTTATGGGTTGCTCTCTCATCCACATTCTGATCCCCATCTCTGCTGAGGATTCTCCACATTTGCTCAGTTGTATACTGTAACATGTTTTATCTTAATACTGTATATATTCTTCCTCTCCTTCTCTCTTTCTTTTTTTTTAAAAACTTCAACATATCTTCTTCCAATATCAACTGTTTGTTTCCTTATCTCTCTCTCCTGGTGCACAAACCTTAAAGAATTTGCCAGTCCGACGTGCTGCAGCTGATGTAGATCAAAACTCCAGCAAAAAGTGGCTGAGGCCCCCTTGTGCTGTCCCTTATGTACCTCCCTTCGCCCCCTTCCTGCTTCTTGCACATTGTTCTAGCCCTTAGCCCCTTCCCTTCCTTTCCCCTTCCCTTCTGAGCACAACCATTCTATGTAAAAGGGAAGGGGTGCACCAGGACAACCTGGTATGCCCCTTAAAGGGCAAACTCCATTATCACAAATCATATGTCTGTATAGCCAGAACATGGCATGGAATGGCCTGATTGAAGATATCATATTTGCCACTTTTGAAGTGTCATAATATCACTGACCTCTCATGAAAATAAATATGATATCTTCAGTCAGTAAATGTTACATCCCCTATATTTACAGTATATATATATATATATATATATATATATATATATATATTATAAATATAGGGATATAGGGACCTCCTCCCGGTCACATCTGGAAATGATCAATATGGCTTAGTATGTCTACCTGGTGAAAACAATTTCAATAAATAGATAGATAAATACATATATATATATTTACATACATGCATAAATGAATAAACATTCTTTGCAAAAATTTAAGATAATGCAGACATTAGGGTTATAAAAACACAAAGTGCACAAAGACAGGAAATGAAAAAAACATTAAGGATTTAGGTCTCCAGAGTATTGGTGAATCAGTGGTGGGATCTTACTTGGGGTTGTCAAACCCTAAGGCCCACCTACCCCAGCCCTTAGCCTCCTGTCTGAAGCACAAGATCTAGCTCCATCCTAGTACCTCATAGTGATACAGTATGGGCAACATAATCTGTCAGAGCTTTCTTCAAGCAGGGCCCTATGGGCCAAGCATGAAGACATCACATTTGGCATCCAGGGAATGAGTGGACATTAGGGTTGACAACCTCAAGTAAGACCCCACCACAGAGTCACCAATACTCCAGAGACCCATGTCCATAATGTTTTTTCCTTTCCCATCTTTGTGCATGTTGCATTTTTGCAACCCTAATATTTGCATTAACATAGTTTTTGCAAAGAATGACTCTTCTTTTTGTGATAGTCAAACTATATCCTCATTTGTACGGGTCCCAAATGAGATAAATACATTATTGGAGGAAGTCCTGATGCAGTGCCTGGGCCCAGCAGATATGTCGATACCTTGTGGGTGAGGTTCCCTGGCCCAACACAGAGTGTGGTATCTGCTCCAAAAAAAACTGCTCTGTTCCTACCTAGGCTGTGAAAGGTGCTGCATGCTACAGCACCTTCCCCATCAGCCTTGTCCCAGTAAACTGGCTCACTGAGTTAACACCCGAACTCAGCTCACTGGCATAGCAAGGCAACATGTTACCCAGTGGTGCAACGGACATACCAGAAAACAATGTTACTGAATAAATTATTTGTTTTTAAATATTTTGACCCCAAACTTTGAATATATTCTTCTAATAACCTTACCTCATAAACCCCATAGGTGAACATTTACAGATCTGTGCTGAAACACCATTCTGTGCCATAGGAGTAAAAACATGTTTTGGAAAGGATGTGAAAAATGGCATTTGTACTGTTCATGAGGTGGTGTGAAAAAATGGGTATGTAGAAAATCTGGAGTCAAAATATTGTAAATTACCAAAGTGATGCACTTGTGAAGAAAATGTCCAATGCACACTTGTAACTTTATCATTTTTTTGGCATTTTTTAACCAGATTTTCAACATGGACCTTTGGGACTCTACCTCATGAACACTGGCACTGTCATTTCATTAATTGGTCCCGAAAGGTGATTTCCGGCAGCAACTGCAAAATCACCTTCCAGGCCCAATTAATGAAATGACAGTGACAGTGTTCATTAGGTGGGTTCCCAAAAAACCCATATAGAATATTTGGTGAAAAAATACTAAAAAACAGCAAATATTGGGGCCCCGAGTGTGGAGATAAACTTGAAAGCACCGCACAGTTAGGATCATAGGACTACAATGAGAGTTACTTCAAGTCCTTGATCTATGAGTCATAACAGCAGAAGGGGTTGCACTATATGACACGGCTGTCATTTATTAAAGACAGCTGTATCTTATAGTGCAGCTGGCTTCTTTCACAAAAAGTCAGTAATGAATTGAACACTGATTTTTTTTGAACTGCACATGCTCAGAAAAGGAACATTTTTATTAAATATTTTAAAAACTATTTAACAAGGGGACTTACTGTAGAAGCCACATAAGCACACATCGTGGATCAACCTTTCAAACCTAAAAGTTTCAAAGCCTTATATTTTTTTAGTTATCGGGTGGCAAGAAAATGACTTAACATTTTCAAAAATGTAGACTTTTGGGGTTTTTTTGCACCTCTGTAACATTGCCACCCCTGAACTGATCTGCATGAAATTTACAGAATCAAGAGGTCCTGGCAAAGAGGCTGTGCTTTTCAAATTTCATGTACATATGTTGAATGCTGGCAAAATCTTTAAGATGCTAACATTTGAGTTTAACATAGAAGTGTTTACTTAACCTTAATATACAGGTGTGACCATGCCAGTATATTATGGCCTGGATATTCAAAAGAGCTGAGCCAAGCACAATAGGGTTGTGCCTGCACAAGTCTGAAATTGTGCCATTCTGCGATATTCAGCAGGAGGCAGTTGTGCCCCCCAAATCATGCTGAGCAACAGCGCAATGCTAATGAAGGCATGCTCAACTGGGGGGGGACCATGCATAAACTGCACAGCCCGCTATTCAGCCAGGCCATGCAGAGTTATGCAGGCGCAACCCCCTATCTGCACCTGCACAACGTTAAGCCAAAAAAAAAGGATCAAGTCGAGGGCCACCCACAGGTGAGCTGCCGCTTTACAAGGTGCAACACAGCAGCTGCCACTTGTGGGTGGCCCTCCACTAGTTCTCAGTGCCCCCCTGCAGCCTGATCATGGGCATAATAGTAACCCCCCATAGCCTGATCATGGGCAGCAGAGTATCCCCCCGCAGCAGACCGATCGCGGGCATGTAGTGAAACACCCTCTCCCGACTGGCATGATAGTGGGCATGATGTGACACAACCCCCCTGACTAGCCTGATCACGGGCAGAACTCACTCCCACACCCCCCAACTAGCCCAATTGCAGGCATAACATAATTTACACCCCCCGACTGGCCTGATCATGGGCATACCTTTATTTATTTATTTAGTTAAACATCAGTTTAGAAACCTTTGAGCCAGAGGCTCATTTACAAAGGTACCTCATCACAAAGAGGACATCAGAACAGTAGTACAAGGGACACAGTACTTACAAACAAAAAAGTTACAGTTCAATTACAATTTTGTTACAATAGAATACAATCTCCAACGAAGCAAAAGATAAAAGGTGCAAAACTTATGGTCGGGGAGAGCTGGTGGGAGTAGAAGAGAGGGAGATAGGGGAGGAGGAATTAGTAGGGAAAGGAAGGGGGGGAGCCGCTCAGTGAGCATTGTCAAACAGAGTATATATATATATATATTTTTTTTTACACTAGGCTAGCGGCAGTTGCATTTGCGAGAGCTAAGCAGGAAGTTTCTGAGCCTGGGCTTAAAGCAAGCTAAGGTTAGTGAGTTTGAGACACTGGCAGGGAGGAAGTTATACCAGTGGGGTGCACGGTAGGGGAATGCCCTCTGACCTTGAGAGGTCCTGGCTCTCGGAATAACTAGGGTAGCTCTTGATGAGCTGCGCATGATCAGGGTCAGTGCAGTACAGCGAATGGAGTTGGATAGGCCTATGGGGGATAGGCCACGCAGGGCTTTAAAGGTGAGCTGGCATGTCTGATACATGAGTCGCTCTTCCAGGTTGAGTAGGGTAGCCAGGGTGTACAGCTCACATGTGTGAGTAAGTCTGGGAGCACCAGTAATAAGTCTGCAGGCCTTATTAACTGTGAGATGAACCTTGTTGAGGGCAGTCTGATCTGCTGAGCCATAGACTGGAAGGCCATAGTCAATGAGAGACATGACAGAGGAGGTGACAGCTAGGCAGAGGGCATCAAGAGGGAGGCATTTCTTGTGCCGGTAAAGAATGCCTAGCCGTGAGTTGGCGACAGAATTTAGGGCAGATATATGTCCATGGAATGAAAGTGCAGGGTCAAAGGTTATATCAAGATATTTATAGGACTGCACCTGGTCAATGACGAGATTGGGTATGGAGTGGACAGCTAAGGGAAACTTGCTGTACTTATTTTGGGGGTGGGAGAAGAGCATCGTTTTTGTTTTCTTAAGGTTGATAACAAGTCGGTGCTCAGTGAACCAGGTAGCTGCAGAGTCAAAGACTAGTGGAGGGAGTTCTGTAGCAGCATGGGGTCATTGTGGGCGGCAACGAGAACAGCATCATCAGCATAGAGAAGCATCTTACCCGTACAACTGCTGGGTAGGGAGTTAAGAAAGAGTGAGAATAGTAGGGGTCCAGGAATTGAGCCCTGCGGCACCCCAGAGCAAATGGGGCATGTTTCAGGGAGAGTACCATTGACTTTCACACATTGGGAGCGGGGGGAGAGATAGCTGGTGCACCAGGAAACAGGTCCTGAGGCAAAGCCTATTAGGTCAAGGGTGGAGAGCAAAAGAGGATGCGAAACGGTATCGAATGCTTTAGACAGGTCAATGAATATAGCACCAGCCAGGGCACCAGAGTCCAAGGAGGCATGGAGGAAGTTGGAAAATTCCAGGAGTGCTGTATTGGTACTATGACCTGCTCTGAACCCGTGTTGTTCAGGGCAGAAAACGTTGTACTTACAGAGGTAGTCAGAGACTTGGGATGCCACAATTTTCTCTAACACCTTAGAGAGGGGGGAGAGGATTGAGATGGGTCGGTAGTTACCCGGAAGAGTCCTGTCACCACCTTTATGGACAGGGGTAACTGTGGCAATCTTCCAGGCAGAGGGGAATTGTCCGAGACAGAGTGATTTGTTGAAAATGCACGTAATTGGTGAGAGGACCTGATCCAGGACCTGACGTAAAAGGCAGGGATCAAGTGAGTCATTACCGATGGTGTTACCTTTTAGGGCTTTTAGCCAGTTAGGCCTAGCTTCTTGCATGGTGACACGACGCAGGTGGAAAGAGTGGCGGGCAATGGGCGGTGGTACAGATGGAGGAGGTGGACTGAAAAAGTTACCAGGAAGTACTGAGCTAAGGTCGGTAAAGGAGTTATTGAGGTGGGTGGCAATGATGGCAGGGTCAGAGGAGACGGTACCATTGATGTTGAGAAGAGAAGGAGAGGGGGACTGGGAGTGACCATTCAGTTGCTTGATGTTGTCCCAGAAGCACCTGGGGTTCCCCCAGGAGGAGGTAAGAGAGGCTTGGTAGTATTCCGCCTTTGCTTTGCGGATGGCCCAGGTGCACTGGTTGCGGGTGGCAGCATAGGACTGCCTGTCAGCTGAACGGCCAGTAGCAACAGCAAGGTGCCAAAGATTGTCGCGTTGCTTAAGTTGCCACAGTAGGGCAGGGGTGATCCAAGGGGCATGTTTCACTTTGGACCTCCTAGCAGTTATGGGAGCAAAGATATCACAGGCAAAGTTGAAAGTGCTTACAAAGAAGGCCAGGGCCAAGTCAATATTGGTTGCCCTCGTCAGAGGGGACCAATCAGTGTGGGCAAGGAAGCGCTTAAGGCCTATGAGTCCCCCAGGCCTAAGCCACCTTCCAGAGGTGGTTTTGACCGGGGATGAGGGCCGAGGGGTTTCCCAGTTGAAAAGCACAGGGGAGTGGTCACTGAGGCAGTCAGGGAGGATTTGGATGTTGTAGACCTTAGTTCAACCCCCCCAAAGACCAATATCCCTGGTGGTCCAGTGGACACATAAAACTATCGCGGGCATAAGATCAACCCACCCCCCAAATCCAATATCCTGGTGATCTAGTAGCCCCCAACCCACCCACCCACGGATCCCCACCACCACGCTCCCCCATCAGCGCGGCTGGTGGCAGCATCCCACCTGCCTGCCCTGCTGTCCACTGAATGACTAGCCTCAGTAGGGCTGCGCCCACTGGTTCAGAGCAAGAGCCAATGGCGTGCAGGCCCCTACTAAAGGCAATCCAGATATGTGAATGAATGAATTCATTTACATATCTGGACTGCTCAGTATGGGCTGCACACCATTGGCTCTGCTCTGAACCAATGGATGTACAGCCCTACTGAGCTGTCAGTCAGTGGGCGAGTGGGGTGGCAAGTGGGTGGGGGTGCTGCCACCCGCCAGCTGACAGGGGAGGGGTGGTGGGGCTCCTGTGGGGTGGGTGGGGGCCACTAGATCACCAGGATATTGGACTTTGGGGTGGGTTTGACCTCATGCCCATGATCAGGCTTCACGTCCACTGAACCACCAGGGATATTGGTCTTTGGGGGTTGGACTATGGTATGCCCACGATCAGGCCAGTCAGGGGGTGTAAATTACATTATGCCCTGCGTTGGGCTAGTCGTGGGGTGGGGAGTGAGTTCTGCCTGCGATCGGGCTAGTCAGAGGGTGGGGAGTGAGTTCTGCCCGTGATCAGGCTAGTCGGGGGTGGGGGAATGAGTTCTGCCAGCAATCGGGCTAATCAGGGGTGGTGGAGTGAGTTCTGCCAGCGATCGGGCTAGTCGGGGGGTGGGTGAGTGAGTTCTGCCCGCGATCATGCTAATTGGGGGTTGGGGAGTGAATTCTGCCCACAATCAGGCTAGTCGGGGGGGTTACATTACGTGATGCCCACGATCGGGCTGCAGGGGGCGTTGGTCCCGATGGCTGCTGCCTGGCAGGGTGCCAAGCACAAGTCATCAGGGATCGGCACACCTGCAAGCTAATGGCATGCAAATAGGGCCGTAATTAGATGGAAATGGCCCCCCCATGCACCTTGCATAAATTATGGCCCCATTTGCATGTCACCTTTTGAATATCGTAGATTTGCGCATGACGCAATGGAACTTGTGCCACCGCATCTGAATGCTCCACTCTGACCATTTGCGGTGGTGCAAGTTCCACTGCGCCATGCACAGTGGCTGTGGCCAGGGGGCAATATTCAAAGGAGTTGCTCAATAGCACAACTCCATTGAATATCACCCTGACCATACCCCTGCACAACTTTTTTGAGCAGCGCATGGACTTGCGCCACAGAATGGCGCAGTTTGAATATCTAGCCCAATATATATTAAAGTGGCACAGTCACACCACTATAGTTAGGGTTAAGCTGTGGTTTCTATGTTAAACCTCACATTTTTTCACTTTAATAACTTTGCAACTGTTTAATGGATTTGCTTAAAATTTTGCATGCATGGTCTCATGGGTGGATCTCTTGATGTTCTAAGTTTTTTTCCTGCAAGATTAGAAGATGCTAAGCTGCGCATAGTGAAAAAACATTACTGTTTTTTTTGTGCTTTATTTCTCATTGCACTCTGCCCAGATGGTTTGAAATGTGTGTCTGAAAGTTTCAAAGTAGAAAGGGCTTGGCACGCAGAAATGCATTTCATGGGTATGGTGAAAATAATATTAATCCCTTCAAAAGTTGTTTAATTTTAAAGTTTCACATTCTGATTATCCTTAGTACAGTCTTTTGGATAGATTCCTGGCATGAAAAAGAATTTGATCCTCACAACAAGGATTCTTTTTTGTGAGGCCAATCTTTTATCATGAGGAAAAATTCCTTTTTCGTAAGCCATCTTAAAAAAAACCTTGTAAACTCAGAAAAAGTAACTCCTATAGAGACACCAATACATTTATATTCGACACTGGGACTCTGTTTGGCAGATTCTGCAGTTATCTGGTAGAAAATTACCCTGTAAGGTGTTTTATTAACATTTTAAATCTTTTTTGTGACATGTTAATTCTTTTTTCATGAGTCCTTTTTCATTCTCATGAAAAAGGATTTCTTCTTGCAAAAAAAAATTTGGGACTTAGGTTTTTTTAATCTTCTTTCATGAGAATGGATCCTATTTTCACAAGCTTTTGTCATTCTCACGAAAAAGGATTTCTACTCATGAAAAATAATTTGGGACTTAGGGTTTTTTTAGTTTTCTTTCATGAGAATGAATCCTTTTTCATGAGCTTTTATCATTCTCATGAAAAAGGATTTCTACTCACAAAAAAAAGGATTCAGGAGTTAGTTTTTTTTTTACAGGTTTGATTTGGAGAAAGTGAGTTTCAATGAGTTTCAATACATTTCAAAGGGGTTTTGAACATTTAACATTTTTGCATACTGTATGTTTATACCAAATTTTCAGTATGGCCTTTTTGAGACCCTCCTCATGAACAATGTCAGTCAAATTATGCAAATCCAGCCCAAAAAGAGATTTTGTGGTCAGTTGATGAAATTACCTTTCAGTTGGGATTTGAACATTTTTACCACCCTTGTTTATGTGGTGGATTTATAAGAAGGGTATAGTGAAAATTTGGGGTCAAAATATGTAAAAATGGCACAATTAGGCACATCTGACATAAATATATGCATCTACAGAGGGATGGGAGTGCAGATCCATGTGCTTTCACACTCAGACAAGGAAACATTTACAGAGGGATTGGAGCCCAAGGCCCAAAGGGCCCTGTGCTTCCACAAGCAAATAAAGATACAATTGTACTGTCTCAAAAAGTAATGAAATCCATTGCAGAAAACTTCATTAATGCACTAGTTAAGGTTAAAGTGACAAAAGTAGGGAAATGTGGTATTAGGAGTTTCAATTCTAACACTCCACCCCCACCCTGTAGGCAGCAACAGGCGTGGGTGTGCCTTGCGATTGTCAACCCTAACGCTCACCCCATTCTCATATACCTTACCCATCTCAGCTTACTTACTCATGGAATGGGGTGAGCATTAAAATTGACAACCCCAAGGCACATCCCATGCCTATTGCTGCCTGCAGGGTGGGGTGGGATGTTAGGGTTGGAAACCCTAATGCCATATTTCCCTACTTTTTTGCATTTTCCCTAACTTGTGCATTAACAAAGTTTTATGCCATGAATATATATATATAATTTCCATTTTTTTTTTAATTCAACATGTTTTATTAGGCATATCACAGTGCAACAAAGTTTAAGGATTGAATGTTATACCATCCATGTACACTGTCAAGAAAGCCCTAAAATATCTCCCCAAAATCCTCCTCCAGGTGCACTCTCCTATCTTTTTTATCCTAAAATTAACCAAAGAAAAGCAAGAACAGTCATTGAGATATAATTAGAAAGGGAGGAGAGGTTTGTGAAGGCAACCGGAGAGGTCATATCAAGATAAATACAGAGCATATAACTTCCCCCATATTTTGTTGAAAGATGGGATGTGATGGCGCACACTCACAATTAATTGTTCTAGGCAGAGTGCAAATGATATTTCATGCAACCATTCAGCATAGGAAATGGTAACTTGATCCGTCCAGTGTCTAAACACTAAATTTTTGACCCCATAGAGATTAAAACCATATGAAATCATCTCTCTTTCACCGGAATACCTGAGTAATCTCCCAAAATACATATGACAGGGGAGAAAAGGCCCTGCAAGCCCAACAAAGGGTCCAGAGTGGATTTGATTTGGTTCCACAATGGGGATATCCTTTCACAGGACCACAATATATGAAGGAGAGAGCCTTCCTCTTTATTGCACCTAGTACACATATTGGAGGTAAGCCTCTTCATTCGGGCCAATTTTACCAGAGTATAATACAGATTATTTAGGATACAGTACTGTGTAAGTCTATATCAGTCCTAGGTGAGATATGTGTATAGGCACGTCCATATTGTATGCCTGTTAATAATTTCATCAGGGAATGAAACCTGCCAGATTGGAGAACCGGCACTCGAGTGATAATTTCCATTGTTGTGGATGCCATGAATCCCTAAATAAATAAATAAATTATATATATATATATATATATATATAGAGAGAGAGAGAGAGAGAGATACAGATGCAAACATATGCATCTAGCTATAGATATACTGTAGATATAGATATAGATATAGATATTGAGATAGAGTTAGAGATAGAGATAGATATAGATATAGATATAGATATAGATATAGAGATAGATATATAGAGATAGATATATAGATATAGATATAGATATAGATATAGATATAGATATAGATATAGATATAGATATAGATATAGATGGTTTGACCTCTCCTGTATCTTTACAAATCAGGTGTGGGGTGTGCCTCAGAGTTGTAAACCCTAACTCTCACTCCTTTCCATCTTTAAAGAAGTGGAGATGCATAGAGTACATGAATATGGGGTAAGCATTATGGTTGACAACCCCAAAGCACCCTCCACACCTGATCTGCAAAGGAGCAGGAGAGGTCAAACCATAACAGTTTTTCCTGTTGCTGACTGTACGGTGGGAGTGGGGTGTTAGGATTGTAAATCCTGACATCACTTTTCCATACTTTTGTCAGTTTATCCCTAACCAGTGTATTAACAAAGTTTTTTGCAATGAATAAACTTACTTTTTTGAGATAGTATAATTGTATCCTCATTAGTCTGGGGGGTACAGGGCCCTCCAGACCCTTCGCTACCACCCCTCCATGCCAGAAGCTCCCAATTGCTCCACCTTAATTGGCAATTTGAAAGTCTAAGGTATGAAATTAACTCCTTGACCCACACAGCTGCCAAGTAGGCTGTGCAACACATATCTCACAAATACTGGAAATCTGGCAAATGGGCCGGTAAGCTGCTCACTTACAGTACTAGATTAAGGTGCAGCAAACTGTCAAGAAAATCCTTGAAATATGGATGACTTAAAGTCAGGTCCATACAGATGACTCACATATAAACACTGCCTTTTTTTAAATGTTACACTTCCTTGTACTTTTCACAATTAAGACAAGCCCCTTCTTCAAGAATAGACTTCGTAGGTAATGGCCCACTTCCCAGGTTAAAGGAGGACCAGGCAGAGACCTTGAAACATCCGCTATCTCATTCAGAAATTAGAATAGCTGTCAGATCACTTCCCAAAGGTAAAACACCAGGCCCAGATGGCCTTCCTGCATAATACTGTCATGCCTTCCTGTGTAGATTGGAAAATACACTCCAGAAGGTATGCAGAGTGGCACAGAAGCAACGCTTCCTGTCTATGTCAATGTTGAAAGCTCTTATTACCCTTACTCCCAAACCTAGTAGGGATGACCAGCAGGTAGTGAATTATTGACCCATTTCCCTCATAAATGTTGATGCAAAAATCCTGGCCAAACTACTCGCCATTAGACTGTAGTGTGTCACACTGTATATCATTGATCACCACCAGACCAGCTTTGTGACAAGACATATGGCATCTGATAATTTGAGGGCATTACTAATGGTTATATGGAAAGGTGAAAAACACACTTCATCAGTTTGCCTCATGAGTATAGAAATTGATGGCAGTTAAGGACTGCTAGGCACAACCAGTCTGCCCATTTTCCCTGCCTACTGTAAAAGCCACAGACCCTACTTGATCTATGGCTGTACCTCCTTGTTCCTATTGCTAGGGTTCCCATATGCCTGTCTCATGTATGTTTGAATTCCCCCTCTGTGTTTGTCCCCACCACCTCCACTGGGATTCTATTCTATGCATCCACCACCCTTTCTGTGAAGTAATATTTCCTTATACTGCACCTTAGTCTATCCTCTTCCAACCTCATGGCATGCCCCCTCATTCCTGAACACCTCCTTTTCTGAAAGATGCTAGCCTCTGGTACCCTATTTATGCCTATTAGATATTTGTAGGTTTCTATCATATCTCCCCTGTCTCTCCTCTCCTCAAGTGTATACATACTGAGGTCTCCCAGTCTCTAATCATAAGACTTTTGGTGCAGGCCCTACAACATCTTTGTTGTCCTTCTTTGAACTGCCTTCACCCTGTCTATGTTCTTACTGAGATGCGACTTTCAGAACTGGATACAGTATTCCAAATGAGGCCTCACCATTTATCTGTACAGCGGCATCACAACATCCTTTTTTCTGCTTCTTCAATATAGACACTGAGATGGTTTTTGATTCAGTCAAATGGCTATATCTATATCAGACCAGGAGGGATGTGGAGATAGGACCCTCCTATCTCACTTGGATAAAGACTCTATATGCTTGTTGATCTGCTTGGGTCCTCACTAATGGCCTGATTGCACAACATTTTCCTCTAGCCTGTGGTGCGAAGCAGGGGTGTTCATTATTGTTGCTTCCATATCTTACAGACATGGAACCCTTGCTTATGAAAATTTGGCACAAGTCAGCCATCATAGGGATAAAAAGTGGTAATGCTATCCTCAAAACTTTGGCATATGGGAATGACCTTCTTCCTTCCTTTATGGATCCACTTATGACCTTGCCTAATGTCTTGTCCACCCTAGAGGCATTCAAGTCTGTCTCGGACCTTAAAGTCAGTTGAGGGTAAGACTGAAGTCCTTCCCCTTAACCCATTATGTCTAAAACACCCAGTAGCTCCTTTCCATCTGAAAGCATCTTCTTGGCAGATAACCTCTTTTGGTATGATCATTACAACAGATTTGTTGTGGCTTCCTAGCATAAATCTGACTCTGCTTATTAAAGCAGCAGTACTGGATCAGAAAGTGATTATCAAAATGTTGCCTTTTGGGTGGAAGCATGCAGTCATAGTTCCAGTGTCCACATCTGTAAATATTTTTTCTAGCAATCTTTATTTTTTCAGATATTAAAAAATGTATTTCCATTGTTGTGGATCGATAGAAAACATGGCTAGTGCCTAATTTGCAGATGAACTTCCCCTCACGTTGCATCATGTCTTTTGTTTACTTCCATGTGCTGCACGTTCCCACTATCTCTGCTTAGAAACTTCAAGTCATGCACATGTGTGGTTGGAAGCAGAGGGTTCCAATTCAACATGGCGGTTTGGAGAAATGCAAACAAAAACAAAGAAAAATGGAGCAAATGACAGGATAATAGTACAGCAAAACAAAGAAAGGTTACCAGGTAAATGATCAATAAAGCACAGGGAACAGAATGTTGCAAAATATCCCATTTTTTTATCTAGTACTGCTGTTTAAGTAACTCAAGATTGACATTGCAAGATGGACCAAACTAAACCTCACACTTGGGGGGAAGATTTTGACCTACAAGATGATGTCCTTCCCTAAACTCCTCTCCTGTCTGAACAGCCTTCCACTAAACATTTCGCTGACTATGTTTCAAAAGTTAGACAAGCTGTTTCTCTCTTTCCTATGGGTTGGGACTAAGCCATGCTTTTCCTTGACCAAGTCAAGTTCATCAGGTACCAAAGCGGGATGGGGACTGCTGTGGTTGTGGGTGTACCACAGGGTAACTGGCATAAAGCAGGCATTATGCTGGTTCAAGCCTTATACCCACTTAGCACCTGTCTGACTTCACCTGAAGCCTGCTTCCGGAGCACTCCCACCTTGGTCACTGAAGTGAATGGTGGCATCTGATGGAGCAAACTACATGTCCCCCATATTGAACATTGCAAGAGTCTCGTGGATGTACCTTACAAAAAAAGCATGGTTGGACACAGTACCATCTGGGCTACTGGGACCCTTTGTAGGTGAATCCGCATCATACAGTACTGTGGATGGTAAGTCAATCCACAACCTGTACTGGTCTGCAAAAGGTCTAACAGTGATTGGGCACCTCATGACCCCTGGGGAGCATTGTCTTGATTTTTTCTGGCACATGTAAGACAAGTGCCACATCCCCAAACAAGATCTGTGGAAATATTTGCATTTTAGGCATGCTTTTGCATGTAGGCTCTGCACAATCATTCATGACCCACCTAAAGTCTTCTACATACCCTTTGCCAGTTGAATGAAGAGTTCTTCCGGGTTGGAGGGAAAATGTGTTTGTCTCCTCTTTCAGTCATGCCTACCGCTGCTGAAACAGAAAGAAGCTTGGAAGAAAGACCTTCAAGCCACCATTTTCAAATACGACCTGGAGCACACTATTGCAGCTATTGCATAGGGGTTTCAGAGATATAAGGCATCAGCTCATGCAAAAGAAGATATTACACAAATTTTATAGAACCCTTCTATATTACACAAGATGGGTCTCCTTAACTCTAACTTATGCTGGAGATGTCAACAAGCATAGGGTATCCTAACCCACATTATCTGGTACTGACCAACCCTGAAAGCCTACTGGCTGCAAATCCAGGGGCACAGTCACAGAGTGCTAATCCATAATACACCTCCTGATCCCCAGCTATGGCTACTGGGTGATGTTTCAGGGTTTAATACCCTCCTGGGCCTCTGCAAGCAGTTGCTGCTTCCAGCAGCCTTGGAAGCCAAGCAGTAAATTCTTCTTAACTGGTGCTAGGCATATCCCCCCAAGCAGTAGTGTATGATTTCAAGCTATCTGTAAGTTGACAGTGTATCAACAACTTTCACATGCTTCACAGCATAACCTAGCAAGATTTTATAAAGTATGAAACCCCTTCTTGCAATATGTGGATGGCATAGGAACACAAAGGGACATGTCATCTTTATAACATTCTATTTGCCCCACCAATGCTGGTTACCTCCTATACCCCTCACTTCTTTGAAAAGGTATAGAAGTCTCCTTGATATATAAAAATTGACAGCCCCTCTTATGTCTGGGGACACACAATGCATTACTATTGATGTGTTTGTGCTAGTGTTCTTATAAGGCTAATATTGTTCCCAGTGTTTAGAGATATGGAATTTTTTTACTATTTTGGCATCTGTTTAAGAAGTTCTTGGTTTGTTATAAATTTCATATTTATGAGTTCAGCATGTTTTGCAATGCTGTGTGTTATAACACTCTATGATTTCTCTTCTTTTTTTTAATTTTACATATTTTTGATCATGCCTTCCATTGTACCTCAGGACCCATCTGCTCTTGCCATCCCCATGCCCAGGCTTACCCCCTGGTTGGGGCCACAAAGCCAGCTTCTCACTCCCTTATGGACATTGTGGGCAATCCCCAGATTACCTCATAGGTTAGGGCCCCCCCAGCGTGCTTTGGGGGCAGTGGGTGGCAGAGTGGAACAGGCTGTCATGCTGGGGGATGGCATTTTTGCTGATTTTTCCTGGAAGCAGGTACATGCAATGACATTTAGCATCCACCCCGCCCCCATGAACATTCTGGTGCTGGTTGCTGCAGTACCCCCAGCCTCCATCAGAGGTCCATCAGGTGCCGGACACACTCCCCTTCCTCCCTCCCTCCCACAGAGAAGGAGAGCAGGTCTCAGGATGCTCCATCCTTCTGCCCGTGGCTGGCCCTCCAATGCCCCAGGTCCATTCCTGAACTTGGGTCACTGGCATCACAAGTGGAAATCCAACCACTGCACTGACAGGCCGTATGATTTCTCTTCTTGACCATATGTGGTATGTGAAAAGTTCAATAAAGTTTTAAAAAAAATGGAACTCCACAATTTTTGATGCAAGGTGCCCCTTGCATCAGTTCTTTTTGATGCAGGCACCTTGCATGAAATTAGGGGTTTTGAGACTCAGGCCCAGTTTCTTTTATCTTGGCTTATAAAGGGGAATCCATATTATGTACATTTTCTTATTTCTGCAGTCTGTATGTCATCAGTACTTTTTTTCATTTCTTTTTCATCTCTCCTCTGCCACCAGGAAGGGCTTTCTTTAGTGGCTGTCAGAGCCACCTTATGTCCTCTTGAGGCACTCCTGTGCTGCTTACCTGTCACCTCCAGCCACTCATCAGACACCAAGGCCATGAGCTCCCAGCTTGTTCCCTGGAATGGTGATGCCTTCTACTCCTTAGTTGCTTCCCCTATACAATCTGATTTGTCTCAGTGGAGGTGAAGTTGGAAGCGATACAGGGGCAATCAGGCAGGATCCCAGATCAGACATATGGAGAATAGGCAGCACATCATCTCCCTGGCTGTCATATTTGCTTTTGTAGTTCCCTGGCAAAATGGACATGCAGAGATATCCTGATGACATTTGGCACATTCCCATACCCAACATGACTGACATCCACTGCTTCTGCCTACCCTCACAACAACATTGGTCCCACATGCACTGACCTCAAGCCACTGCCAGAGGTTGGACTATAGCCAGGTGGTGAATCTCTCCCTCCCTAGAGGAGGAGGAGAGTCATCATCTGGATGCTCAATTCTCCTCCCTGTCTGACCTTCTGATGCACTAGGCTCATTCCCCATCCTGGGTCATCAACACCACAAGCAGTAGCACTGTCGCTGAACAGGTGAGCTGATCATCAGATGGCAATCAGCATGTTATTTGCACAGGTAGTATACCATAATGGCTGAACACCACTTCTTTATTAAGCAGAATGTGTTTTCAGTGGAGTGGAATAAATATTTTATACATCAAAAACATGTCAATAAAGAATTTTAATGAGCAGAATATAAAAATGCTTCATTTATGAATTTCAAACTTATTGTTATGAATAGAGCATAAAGCCTCAAATGATTCTAGAACCATCTACAGTATGTGCTCAGGTAAGTTACACCAAATTCCAGTAAGGTGTTTTTTTTCACTTATTTACCCAGGATTGCCCAGCTGCAGTGTTCATGCAACATTTAATTTCCATGAGGTCCGGCTTCTACCAATTTCTGCAGCTGAGTGGACTGGAGCAGTGGGTAGGTAAGTGACTTGGCCAGGGTCATAAAGTATATATCTGATACTACTCAGCTGTAGCATGATTTGAACTTTCTGTCTTTGGGTTCTTAAGCAGGTGCTCTAACTATTAAACCACTCTGACTTCTAATTTTATGTAATTTATTCAGCACAGCAATTTTATACCACTGCATACAGTTATATCTCAGGTGTGCTCTGTTGTGGCCACCAGCATCTGACTGAGTATTCACTGATGAAGCAGTCACAGACTTAAATGTTTATAAGCTTCTCTTTGAGGTACATTTTTACCTGGAATAGGTCTGGCAGATAGGGACAGTTTATTTATTTAGTTTTTGTTGACCAGGTAAGTGCATTAGACAAATTCTGCCTATTTTCAGGCACAGCACGGGGAAGGGAGATACAGATGATTGCCAACTGACCTTGAACCTGATTAAGCTGTTGGTGGTACTTTTAGTGAATGTTATTAAGGCCCTGTACACTCTGGACTTGTTAAAACATAGTAAGTCCCTTAAAATGTTTTAACAAGCAAAAGCATGGTTCGTATCCACACTGAACAGTTTGAAACCATGTTTAGAAACTGTATTTAAACCCTTCAAGGGAACTCATCTTAAAACCAGTGTTAAATATGGTTTCAAATCTAGCATGGTTTACCTGGTAGTGAGGACTGGAGGTTGATCCATGTTTCTCAATAAGAAGCACTAATCAGGGACACTGTCAGCATTTTTTTTCCTAATTTTTAAACTGGCTGGTAGCAGTAGTCCTGTTGGCATATGCCTAAATGCCACAGGATTCCTAACATATTGCCAGTATTCAATATTTTAGGGGGAAAATGCAATTATGACTTTCTTTAGAGGACTGCTCTAATTCCCACCAGCTGAGGCACCTGTTCGTCCATGAGTAGCATGCAATGCCGGGCCACCAATAAACACATTAATGGATACGTTTCTTTTTTTAGCACATTAAATAAATACAGTCCTTGATCGTGTGGCCTGAACTGATCTTTGCAATGGTAGCCCACTTTTAAAATGAGTGTTCTAACTTTGCAAACACTCCTTTGAAAGTTGAAGCCATGACTTATGCTTGGATCAAAGCAAGTCTTTTGTACCCCTAAAATATTAAATGCTAGAAATATGTAAAGAATCTGGTGGCATTTAAGTGTTTTGCTAGTAATATTAATGCCAACAAGATTACTGCTACCATGTCCCTTTAAACCATTACAGGACTGCAGTGTGGAAGCAGTGACCATGTTTAAATACAGTTCTGAAAAAACTTCAGGCAAAGTGTGAACAGTTTAAAACGTTTTTAAAAACGGTCTTCTAAACTTACTGCAAATGTGAACAGGGCATTAATGTGCATTAGGAGAAGGAACACTGGCATACCGTATGTCACATTTTTTGTCATGAGAACAATATATGGGGGTTATAAGTAGAGTGAAGGCTTAATTTATTTATGGAAAAGTCACTGAGCCTGGACTATGCAGCTGCATGCTATACTGATGGTGTACAGTAGGAACAGGAACAATGAAATGCTTGCTCTTTCTTAGCTGCAGGGAAACCACTGTTGTCTGAACATCTTGAATGTCCTGACATTAATCTGAGTAGTTTGAGCTACAAGAGCTAGCTTTGAGCCTTGGTCTTGCCTGCTACTGACTGTCTGTGCTTGGAGTCCTACAGTGGTGGAGGAGCCCACATGGGAAGCAGGTTGTGGGGTCAGCCTGAGGGGGCTGGAGAGTCAAAGGCTAAGCAGCCTGTTATTTTTGAGAGACTGTTTTACAGACAGCAGTACCTAGTTTCATACAAAACTAAGTGCAAACATACTTTGTGTGTTTTGTGCCATTGTGACATTGTATTATGCTTTTAGGCTGTGCACGTGGCTGTGCTATGGGATCTATTTATGTTTTTATTTTGTATTACTTGTAAAGATCCTCTTTCTTTTTATTTCTCCATTAACATTATTTATGACCCACAGACTAATAATTGGTTGCTGTCATTTTAGTTGCTTCCAGATTCTCTTAGACGTAGGAGCTAGGATTCTAATAATACCTTTTGATTTTAATTTTAGCATCATCAACTAATCCCAACTAATCCCTAGTCTTTTTTGCTTTAAACTTGATACGATAACATAGCAAGATAACTATTTCAACCTGTTACTTGTTACATGTTAATTGCTATCTATAATTACTTGTAATATCTTTATTCACTACCGGGCATGTGTGGGCATTCTTGATAAAAAGCATTCACACTCAACCATTAGAATCAGAAATCTCTTGGTAATTGAGAGAAAGCACAATAACTGTACAGCGTAGTGTCTTTCTACTTTTTTTTTGCTCCTTTTGTTGTACTCCTCCTTGGTTAAGACCAGGTGAAAAGTGTTTTTGAAGTAAACGGTCTAAACACAATTAAGGAGCAGGTTTGGCACAGAGTTAGTGTCTATACAAGTTATGAACTTGGTGTGTGAGATTGCATGAAGCATTTACCTATTAAAGCAACCACTGTGAATTCTTAGTACTTGGACTAAAGGGCATACAGAGCAAACAGGGTGTCTGTTGCTGTTGAATATACTCAGCAATTTTATATTTGTTTTATGCCTTCCTGCAGAATTACCATTTGTCAATTTTTCACCATGGATATGCAGGTATAGTACACATAATACTTACAAATTATGGTGAAACTAATAAATGTACCATATTGCTAGTAATTTATTTATAATTTAACATGCATTTGCCCTCTATCTGGATACAATTTTAGCAACTTACAGATATTGTAAAAATTAAAAGGGTAGAACCTGATTCAGAATACATTTTGCTGCTAATTTGTCTGTTTGATTGAAATTGTGTTTTATAAAATGTATGCAATGATGGCAACTAGGCACTAAGGGGGTTGGGAAAATTTTATTTATTCTGAGGTTACCACTTTAATTTTTATTCTGAATCCCACAACTGACCCAGGGGGAGAGCCCTCATGAGAGTTGTTGTACAAATTGGATCACCTGGTGTTGCCACTTAGAATTTTGAACTTTCATTCCTTCCATATCTTGAAATCTACCAGATTAACTGGGATAGCCATCATTCTGGCAGAAAATTTGCTCTGACTGCGTAGTTCTACTAGGGAGCAGGAATGTGGAAACTGAAAGGTGAAACAACAGTGATTTTTCCTTTACAAAATAGTGACTAGTCTACCTGTTTGTTTGATTACTCCTGTGGACTTTTACTTTTTTAACTTTGGACTTGGCTACTGGACTGAGCGTATTGTTGGTATTGGTTGCTGGCTGTTGGGTATTGTTATTTCTGTGCTTTTATTCATACAAGTGATGTATTGTGAATATTTTACACTGTGAACCCACCTCTAAATCCAGTTATTTATTTACAATATGAAAACCTGAAATAAAAAAAATGTGAGGAGGAATTAATTCCTCATCACAGCTATACTAATACAACAAATAGTGAAGTGAGTATATATACAACTAAAGATAAATGAAAATGGGGTAGAAATGGAAAGAAAAACAAATTCACTAAAGCAAAAAACTCTAACAGGGAAGAGAAGATGCCTAAAAATATGGTGACAGGACAAACCTTAATAACAGAACATATCAAGAAAGCAATAACATTTATGGATTCCTCTACCCCTAAGACAGAAGAAATAGTTGAAATTAGTAATAGTTCAGAGAACACCAGTATTACTAGGGGAAAATAACATTCTTTGGAAATTTCACCCAATTTGGGGTGGGATATAAGTCATAATTTAGTTCTTAAGTAGCAGGATCATATGTATATAGATAGTGTACAGATTTTGCCCATTGAAATATATATAAATAAAAATCAACAGGGCAGTCAGAGTCTGGACAGAGAAAGTGTAAGTGGAAATATGGAGACAGAACTGTCTGAAATTATAGCAGGGATGCAGGAAACACTATTAGGACTTGAAGAACTTGTAGAAAGAGATAGTAAAATAGAAGATAAAGTGATTAACCACATTATGTATACCCCTTTTATGGATACAAATTTAATTGAAACCTTACATGACCCACACGTAGCTAGTGGGGCCATAATGGAACAGTTAATCATCTTGAGAAGTAATGTTAACCAACTAAAGGTAGAAGAAGCTGCAAATACAGCTTGGTTGGAGGATAGTTTGGTTACCCAAACTAAACAGCGAAGTAATCAGATAAGTAGGGGTATATATACTAGAGGGGCAACATGAACTGACCTGATTAATTCTGAAAATTCAGAAATGATCATCAGCCAAAATTAGTGGGGAAAAAAGAACAATCCCCAAAAATCTAAAATATATTAAGGCTCCATCAGAGTCCCAGGCAGTGACTCCTGCAACCAACTCTGACACTGTTAGAATAAAAAGAACAGAACCCCTAATAAGGAAAAACAAAAAATAATTAAACACAAAAAATCAGTAGGAAAAAGGTCAAGGTCAACCTAATTGTAGATAAGTTGGATACATTTCATGAAAATGTTAGTACTTAAACCTCTATAAAAGGAAAACAAGCACAAATTAAGCTTCACAAAAGAGATGAGAATCTTAAACCAAGCTAACAGACCAACTCCAGTAATCACTATGATGAGATTCTAGAAACAGATCAATCATTAATAATATTGAGAGGTACTGAACTGGATCCAAATAAAAATAATACAGTGTTGAGAATACTAGGCCATATGATCTGTACAGAATGCATGAGGCTTGATGTGCAAATAGATGATAACATTGATGCAAGAAGAGCTGTGGATATGCATTCAAACAATTTGATACAGCTGTTCTTTAAACAACCAAGAGTGGCCCAATTTGTACTGAGGAATTCTAATTTTTTGTTTGATTATGCAGTAATTTATTTGTGGAAGCCCCTGTTTCAACTATCAGAATTATTGAATTTGAGATTAAAACAAAATTAGACTTAACTACTCAGTTATGTACCCATGCTATTCGGTATGAGTTGTCAAAACTTGGGAACTTGAAATTCCTCCAGGCACCACTTTGTCTCTGTTTGGATTGTCCTATGTTGGTATTGACTCAAGGGCAAAATTGAGATCCATGATTACTCATTTAACATATTAGGAATTAGATTTTATGATGATGACATCATACATGTGCAAAGAACTCATAAGTGCTAGTCTCAGGGGGAACAAATTTATCTAACTTGAAATGATCAAATCCTGGCCCAACATATTTTAGATGCCAGTCCTAGATTAGATAAATCGGGCATTTTAATATTGGGTTTTGTAGCCATTATGGATTTAACTTCTAATCAGACTGAACAGCTGCATGCAGCAGAACAATAATTTTGTGCAGATTTTGACAAACAGTCAATTGTTTACAATATTGAAACACAGAACAGATTTCAGGCCCTGGAGGAAATGCAATCATGACTTCCTAAAAAAATGTAATAGTGAATGAAAGCCAGCATCAGATTGAAAAAGAATGTCTGAATACTAGTGTGAATTTGTTTTTATCTAGGAATATGGACAACAATATAGGAATTTTAACATGAAATATTACTGGGTTACAAAGTAAATTTATTGATGCTGAATTCAGGGAATTCATTGATAAGATGGATATTTTAATGTTTCTAGAATCATAGCACAGTCTGGAACAAATAGATATTGCTATTAAATGATATAGTATAATTAAATCTTCTACAATTAAAACAAAAACAAAAATGGATAGAAGTATGGGAGGATTGGTAGTATATGTTAAAATAAATGACTATCTTAATATGATGGAACAGGCTATTAAACAAAATTATATTCTTCTTAAAATGAAGGTAGAATATAAGATTCTACTACTGGTAAATGTATATACCCCTCCTGTAAAAGCTCTACTGTATGATAAGCTATTGTGAAGTAACATAGCACAGGACATAACATCTCTATTAAAATAAAATGAACACATAGAAATATTAATTATGGGAGATCTAAATATTAGATTTTGGAAAAGAAATACTTTGGATCCAAATGATTCATTAACTCAGGCTTTGAACATTCCATTTAGATGTTCTAAAGACACAGAAAAACTGACTCTCAATAACAAATGGAACACCTAATAGAGTCACTGCAATTGGTAATCCTTAATGGCAGACTCCCATCAGATATTAAAGAAAAAATGACCTGTAGAAATATAAGAGGCTCCACAATAGTAGATTATGCTCTTGTTCCAATATATAATTATTATAAATATAGTGATCTAAAAAGTATACATCAAATTTAAAGTGATCACCTACCATTAGTACTCTATAAACAAAAGTTAATTTGGACTAAAGACTCAGAAACTGCTGAAAATATAGATAGTAAACAATAAGATCAGATGGGATCCAAAAGTATCCAAAAAAAGCAGTTAACATAAGTGAGCATATAATTAGTAACATTTGTCCTAGGATTGGAAATGTGTTAGAACCTGATATTTATAATCAGATTATCACAACTTTTCAAGTTTAAGCTGATAATCAAAATCAGAACAAAAATAACAATAAAATACTATAGTTGGTTTTATAAAAACTGCAGGATTGAAAAAAAGGAAGCTATCTAGATTAACTAGGAAGCTTAGAAAGAATCCAACAAGAATTAATTTAAAAGAACTGAATACAGCAAGGAAACAATATTAAAGTTTTGTTAACACCATTTACAGCATCAAAAAGAATGATGGAATATCATGCTTGAAGCAATCAAAGAGAAAGATGATAACAAATGTTGGACTTTAGTTGCTAGGAGAACCTGTTCCTACAAATCACAACTAGATTCATACATAGCTCCAGATATATGGGAGACATTGTTTGCAACCATCTTTCATGAAGCTAGTTCTTTTCACCCAGGGTCAATAGGGAAATTGAGTGAAGATGTTAGCTGTTTCACCTCATAAGAAGTTAGGGCAACTATAGATACTTTTAAGAATAATAAAGCACCTGGTCCTGACAATATTTCAATAGATTTTTATAAACCTAACCTAGACTGGTGGTCAGTTACTTTAGCTGACTTTTATAATAAAGCTGCTATGTATGCTTTTGTTCTGGATTTTTGGCTTGGGAGTTTTATGATCCTCATCTATAAGAAAAGATCTCACTCTGATCCTGCAAATTATAGGCATATCAGCCTTCTAGATGCTATGGCAAACATCTATGCTAAGGTATTTTTAAATAAATTATTAGTATTGCTTAATCAAAATGGAACCATCTCAAAATTCCAAGCAGGATTTAAAAAGGGTACTGGTACAAGAATGCAGGTCTTCCTTCTCTCCCACCTAATAGAAACATATTGTAAAGCAAAGAAGCAAAGACTATTTATGGCTTTTGTGGATTTTTTCTCAGCATTTGATACTATTTTGAGATCGCATTTGTGGGTGAAAATGGAAGATCTGGACCTAGACCACACTCTTATACTGTAGTTTTAATAAAAAGATTTTACACAAACACTTGGTCCAGAATTAAATATTCTAAATATGGTGCTCTTACAAAAAAGATTATCACAAAAGTAGGAGTAAGGCAAGGATGTGTGTTAGCTCCAACACTGTTCAATTTATATATTAATGATATTCTTGCCCAACTGGATAATCAATCATTTCACTCCACCACAATTCTGCAAAAAATAATCCCAACACTTGCCTCTGCAGATGATTTAGCAATGATATCCACACCAAGGTATGACCTTCAAAGAGCACTGGGTAAGCAAGAAGTACTCTGTACAAAACATAAGCTTAATCCAAATGCAAACAAAACTAAAATATTGATTTTTGGTTCTGTCAAGAAGTACAGGAAATTAACACTTGCACAAATAAAACATTGGATTTTGTTCGGGAGTTCCCATACTTGGGTATTCTTTTTACTAGTAACACCAAATGGATGAAACATATAACCTGAATAAAAAACAAGTTGGAGAATTCTGTAAAGTGCTTAAAAGATTTAATAATATATATGGTGGACTTGGCATTGACTCCTATGATTATGGCAATACATGCAAAAATTATCAACCAGGCTTTATTTGGCAGAAGTCTTGGGATTAGAAAATGTCAAAAAGATGAATATTTTTTAAATAAAACCTATAAGCAAATGTGAAGATTACCCTCAAGCATGGCAAGCTCTTTAGTGAGATCAGAAATTGTACAAGTTAAATTTGAGCACCAGTTCATACTAGACTGATGAACTTCTGGGTTAAATTGTCCTCAGAAAACAAAAAAATCGATTTTGGGTAAAGCTGTAAGGGAGAAGAAAATACTACTCTCAATATATAAATGTGGGATGCTACTAACTGTCTATTCTCTCCTGAGAATTTATGAATTAAATAATTTAAATATCTGTACATACTGTAAGAGGATATTGAAACATATCCAGAATAAATCAAAAGAAAAAGATTTAGAAGGAATTAAAAGTTTGAACATGGCTTATTGGCTTATAAATAATACAAAGGAACACAATCTAAAATATTATTTGAATTCCTCTTACCTTCCAGGATACCGGTTTATTCTGACTAAATACAGATTTAAGGTATTCCCTAGTAATATTCTAGAGAGTATATATAATAAAGGAAAAGCAACCAATACTACTTGTTATTGTGCTTTGAATGAAGAGGAAGACCTTGTTCATGTAACTCTCCACTGCCCCGGTACTCAGGACATAGACATACATTTCTAGGAGAATACCCTAAAGAATGCATTTTCACCATAGATATGTCCTAGATTTATTGTTCAACTCAGAAAACAATGATGTATTAAATGATTTAGTAATATTTCTAATAGAAATTGCTAAAGTGAGGAAGAAATATGTACTGAGAGTTTTAAATGTATAAATGTTTCCTAGGTTGGCCTACTATAAAAATTTTGAAGTCGGGTCTAAACTTGATGTTCATGCCTGGAATTGTTGATATTTTAGCAATATGTACCTTTTAAACTTTTCTTTGTAAATTATTTTGTATGTACTACTAAATATTTAAATATGAAACAAATCTGTTGTAATTGTGATATGTGTAATGACAAACTATGCCGAACAATAGACTTTGTACATTGAGCCAAAGCTTATTTACAATGGTGTCTAAGGAAGCATATAAGAAATGTTTACAAAATGTACAAATATAAAACTGATTCCTTAATTAGTTAGTTAGTTAGTTATTTTAGTTATTAATGTCTGGGTAAAAGCCCTTGGCATAAATGCTCATTTTGAAGGGAGACCATAATACAAGATATTATAGAAACAGATGTCACAAACCTTGAAAATAAATGTGGATGCAATTACCTGATTTATTTATTTGAATTTTGATGACCAGGTTGGTCAACTGAAACAAAGTCTGTTTTTCAGTGATGACCCAAAGAAGAAAGCATTCCAAGAACAAAACATAATACAATAATATACATAGAATAGTACAGTGAGTCACAATATACAGTTAAGCCATAGGTAAATAACAACAGTACACAAATAGGAAATAATAAAGGATTCAGGATTACAGGCAGTTTACAGGTAGCCAGGGGAGGCAGGAGGCAGATTAACATTTTATACCATGTGCAGGGACATTTATGCAATTCACATAACAGATGTCAACAATTTAAACAGCAAGATAACTAAGAATAGCCAGATTAACTGCATTTGATTAGAGACATGGGGTTCAGGTTACAGTCAGACGTTATTCTAGGTAGAGGAGGAGTGAGAAGTGGGGAGAACAGCTTGTATTGGAGATAGGAGAGAAGAAAGGCTGTTTGTGACCATTGCAGAGATTGAGAGAGAGAGGTGTAATATTAATCACATGTGGTCTTATTTGTTAATAACAGTTGCCTCTACTTTGGTGGATTTTGAAGAACTCATCCTTGCAAAGTTTTTTGAATTGGTTAATGGTTTTGCAGGAAAGTAGAGGGTGGGGCAAATTGTTCCAAATTCTGGGGTCAGTGACTGCGTAGGATCTTTGGCCTATCTTTAGCCTGGTCTACAGGAGCTCCAGTAATGGTAGGTTAGAAGATCTTACCACACGAGGAGTAGATTTTAGGGATATCAGGCCCATCACACTGGGAGGGGGGGAGTGATGAACCAACTTAAAGGTGGTACAGTGCACAGGGAAGTCAAACTTGTTGTCAAAGGTGGCCAACTTAGTTTGTTGAGTTCAAGGGGGTGGTAAGTATGGATGGGGCTGAGGCGGCATGGTGAGCTATCCTATGGTATGTCTTTTTTAGCTTGTTCAGTAACAAAGCCTTAACCAAGTGGATGACAGGTGCCACATAGAATAGACCAGGGAGCAGGGTGGCAGAGGCAGTGGTCACTCTGGCATGCTTTGAGAGATAGGGTCCTGAGTGGTAGAGTACCCCAAGTTTTTGATTAATGGTTTTGATGGTGTTTTTTATGTGTCCTTAAAGCATTAGGTTCTCATCAAGTGTGAGTCCCAGATATTTGAATGATGAGAGACATTTTCCAGTGGAGTACCCAAAGAGGTTTTTAAGAGGAAGGGTGTGTCATATGGGGTTTTGAAGGAGGTGTGACAAAAAAGCACAGTTTGGGTTTTTTCTCATTGAAAAACAGTTGGTTTAGTACAGAAGTGGCACTGCATTAGGGGGGTACACAGGAAATGTAATTTTCACCACCGTCTGATTTGATTTGGAGTTAGGACTCTTTTACATCACAGGGCTAGTAACTGGAGACACAGACACTGTGAAAACTCTAGACAGAGAGGGGTATGAAGTTGGTTGAGGATAGGGCATTGATTGGAAGTCATGAGGGACCTTGAAGTAGTGAGGGTTGGTGATTGCCCATAATGCAGCAAAATTGCCAAGCAAAATTAGTACCACTCCTTTTAAGCATAGCATGGTTGTGGTATATAGTGGGACTTCCTGGAAGCTGTTAGTCTGACCAGAAAGGGGCCAGAGATGGTAGAACTAAGGATTAGTTTGAAGTGTTCATTCACCCACAAAGTAGTTGGGAGTGGCTTATGAACATTTAATGGAGGTATGGGGTGTGGGAGCAGGGTGGAATGAAAAATCAAGCATGTGGCATTGCAACCGGGAACTAGGGCTACTTCTACCTAGTAGGGAGATCCAAGGAGCTGGCTCAGCCAAGGCGTACAAGTCCAATGAAGCCTCTGTCCAATATGGAAGAGGTAGTAGCACTTCTGGCCAGTCCTGTTAGGGTAGCATGTTTGAGGCCCTACCCCTTCAGGGAATACCCTATGTGTTTAGTTCTGGCAGATGTTCCTGCTGATATTGACCAATCTGTAGCAGAGATATTGAAGTCTCCCATTAGTAGAACCTCCCCTTTAGCAGTCATGTTTTACATATCTTCTAACAATAATGTGTCCATGTACTCCCCCTGGTCTGGAGGCCTATAGACAACTCCAATTCATACAGTTGTCCAATTTCCTATTTCCAGGGTGACCCACAATTCTTCTGGCTCCTTATGTGTATTCAGAATTTCTGTAGCTTTAATATTTTCATTGACATAAAAGCCACTCCCCCCTCTTTGCACCTTGGTCACTTCCGAACAGTATATAGCCAGCTACTGAAGTCTCCCAAGTATGGTTACTGGTGAACCGTGTCTCACTAATGGCTACTATGTCCAGCTTAGCCTCTGTCATTGTTGCCTCCAAGTCTGGGATCTTGTTTACCAGACTGCGGGCATATGTGTACATTTTTTTTCATTGGCCAGATTTCGGTATGTTAGTTGTTGGGTGAAGTCCGGCATTTCCCCTGTGTGTCTTATGGGGAGTCAGACCCTTTTTCCTTACCCAGTGATATAAATGAACTACAAACATGCTGAACTTCTGTATGACCACTAGCTGAGGGGGGGAGGTGTGTTTTTCCTGTTCGATGTATCGAGTGATGCACCCCTCTCACCATTTGCTAGTGTAATTATTCTGCAAAAACATCAAACTTCTGTCCCAAGACACTGACTCCCTCCTTAGTCAGATGCAGTCCATTGAAGTTAAAGAAGTTTTGCTCCCAAAACTGTTGCCAGTTACCCACAAATGTGTGTCCTTTTTCCTGGCAGCAGCCCTTGAGCTAACGTTTAGCTCCCCATCTCCTCTTCTCTGACCTTCCATCCATCTGCCCCTCTTCCAGACTAACAGGGTCTCAAAGAAGTAGATGCTGGACAAAATGGATGATAATTTGTCTCTCAGCCTGGTCAGGTGTTCCTTGGTCTCCACAGCTAGCCAGCTGGTGAGATCGTTAGTCCCTATATATACCAGGATGTCGATATTTTCTCCTGCTGCCTGCATGATTTTAGCAATTCAGTCAGTGTTTTTCTATGCTGATATACCTGAGAGACATCTGTCCATTATCCCCATCCAGAGGTAGGTGTCAGCTCCCCGAATCATGGAGTTTCCTATGGTCAGAAGTGTTTTGGATTTCCTTTTTTGACTTTTTTTGGTCCCTGTTTTGGGTGAGTTTTGTAGTACTAGGTCTTATGTTACAGTGTCCTGCTCTGCAGTGTCCTCTAATCCTTTGTTTGATTTGAGAGATAGAGGCAGATACTTCTTTGTAGTTTTTATATGGTTTATGGAGGTGATATGTTGGAGAGCATTGAGTGATGGTGCACCCAATTTGCCCCTGCTAACCACCTGCCAACCTTCTGGACCAACTACCCTCTGCAGTTGAGGTACTTCAGTTGGATGTTGGGGAAATGGTGGGTGGTTCTTATAATATATTTCCTCCTGAATTTGTGATTTGAGGCATGCAGTCTCTACCCATACTGCCTGGAGCTGAGCTCTTGGATCTCCGATGGTCCAGCATCTAGGACAGTGATCTAAATTCTCTATAACTGCCCTTTTGAAAAGTGTCTTGCAGTACCTGTAGTTAATAATATCCATTCCAGTTGAGTTGACAAGTTTATAACCTGGTTTGAGTAATTAGAAGGAAAATGAAAGCAATTTTTTAAATTTGTTTTTAATATTTTTGTTTGTTTGTTTGTTTTTGTATAACTTTTTATAACAAGTTAAATTAATTTCTCCCCGATAAGTGAGGTCGCTGTGTGCATACCCCTCTGATCCTCCCCCTCCTGCTTTGCTACAGGAAATGTCATGACTGTGCTACTCTATAAAAAGAGTGTGGCAAGGGGTGGTTGGAGATGGGGGTGAGTAGTTTGGCACTTCTCTTGCCAAAAAGAAGAACCACAGATGAAAGAAACAAGGAAGTAAGAGCAGAAACAGTCAACCAACAACAAATGCAGTCACTATCCCTTAGTCTGTATCTCACATGTGCTCCTGAAATTAGCCCTGAAAGCTAAGCTTAATGATAGAAAAAACTGTAAAATCTGTAAACACCACCTTTAACAATTTCACATAAGATATACCCTATTAAAAAAACACTTTGCTACAGAGAAAAATAAAGCAGTTAAAAAGTAACAACACCTGTAAGCACAACCTGCAGAACACTTTAACAGAAGATATACTGTGCATAAAACAAGCTCAATCAGAGAAGAATACAGCAGTAATCTGTAAGCACAAAACAGTAACAAACCTGTAGTCACACCCTGTAATAATATAGCAGAATGTATACCTGCAATAGCAATTTGAATCAGAGAACAATAAAGCAGTAAAATGTAAGCAACAATCCTTGCTCTGATAGTGTTGTTCCTTACTTTGTTCTTACAAGCAAACCTAGTAGAAAATAATTCAGGAGACGCTAGATGCCTTTACCAGCAAACCTAGTCTTCCACCTCAAAACCACCAACTAACCTGACCTTTTAACTGTTCCCTCTTTTGGAAGTTTCTAAGAATTGATCAGCTCCCCCCTCCCCACTGATCAGTGGAGCCACTTTCTCCACAGCAGCAGCAGGTGGGAAGCCTCACCCACATCACTGTACTCCTTGAATCACCTGTGTGGCCTCCTCCCTCATAGGGACAGCTATTACAAGGCCATCCTGCTTGTGGTCCTTGCACTAAGGTCACACACAAAGGACCTTCACGAAGGACATCGGGAGTCTGCCTGTAGTCAGCCAAGACAACCAAATGACCAGCATTCTGCTTGTCACAATCCAGGTTAAACTGCATTAGCTATTACACATTCAGGATGATGGGAGCAACATGTGGGGGTCCTGGTATTATTATATACACTTGTGTACTATATATGTTGCAAATCTTTGCAGAACTGTACCATGTGTCATAGGAGAGAGAACATCTGGTTGCAGGATTGCTTTGTATGAGTGATGTGTGGGGATCCTAGCATTAATACTGTATATTGAAGAGTTTGCTATTGATGTGGTAATGCTTCTTGCAGAACAGCAGTTTGTGCCATACCTAAGGGAATATTTAGTGCAGGGTTACGTTGTTTATTTTATTTTTTTATTTTATTTCGAGTAAATCAGGTTTACAACCTTTGAGTCAGAGATTCGTTTACAAAGGTACCTCGTCGCAGGGAGGGTGGACAAACAATCATGTGCAGTTTAGACAGTGGTAACAAAACAAGTGAGATACAGGTGTAAATAAACAATCACATGTTGTTTTAACTATACAAGGCTGTAATATACTTAAGTCTGGTTAAGCAATATACAGTAGTCTAACTGCAATTATCTGTGCTACAGCTACAGCTATACCTACAACTGCAATCTATATGGGTGAGCACTACGTGGTCATTAGAACACCTAATTTCTTTGAGCCTGTAATTACACCCCACCTGGGCATGGACTGCATGTAAATTACGTATCTACAGCTGGCCCAGTGGCGCTGAGGGTTGAAGCGCTGGATGCCACACCTCACGCTCCGCCGGTGACCCAGGTTCAGGAACGGACTTGGGCACTGGGGGTCAGCAAGGAAAGGGTTGAGGACAGAGTTCCCACATGGAGCTGTCCTCCCTGGCTACAGGTGATGGGGTGGCCCGGTGAACAAGAGACCGCCGGTTGAGACCGGGGGTACAGCAGTGCACCAGACAAGCACATACTGGTGTGGCCAATGCTGGCAAGGTTGCCATGCACCAGAGCATTGGGGTGTGCCCACTCATGACAGGGGAAACTGCATTGAAAAAAAAAGGGGAAAAAACCCCGAGGGCCAGATAGGTGATGGCATCCCAGTGCCTTGACCGCCACATGCCCAACACTGGGTCTCTGCCTCCGCCCCTTAATCTCCCCGTGGGTTTGAGTGGGGGGCCCTTGGGGAGTGCTAACAACTTTGAGGGGCAGTTGGACACAGTGGGAGGTAGATGCGGCAGGTGTGTGGACAGCCTTAGAGAGTTCTGGTTCTCGGGTGAGGTAAACAGAGTCAAAAAAAAAAGGAAGCATCTGCTTAGAACATGTTTTTGACAGATGGGATTTAGAGATCAGGCAGTAAGTTGTGCCTTGTGTGGAGTGCTCTTCTCTAGGGATTTGCTGTGGAGGAAGGGGCACTGCCCAATGTGCAGGACATCAACGGAGCTCCAGGCTCAACTAGTGGCAGCAAGGGTCGAAATATCCCAGCTGGGTCATTAGCTGAGCAGGAGCCCACTCACTCACAGCCCCACTCCTCCAGAGATCCACTGGTCTAGGGGGTTGGAGAGTGGTGGGGAGAGAGGAGCAGGGTCTGCCACAAGGAGGTTGTCTAGTTTCTCACCTTGCAGATGTTGAGTAGCTTTGCAACCCTAGAAGAAGTTCAGGCACCTGACTGTGCTGGGGGGGGTTCTGTGACAGTTGATGGGAAAGAGCAGAATAACATGATGGCACCCATGGGGAGCAAGTCTCTAAGGAGATTCTTATTGGTCAGGGACTCAATGATTAGTGGAATATAGAGGGTGACAGAGGGAGGGATGGATGGAGGGCGATGGTCAGGTGCCTTCCTGGGGAATCAGCCATCTGGAATCTATGTGGGATTGGGAGGATAGTGGAGAGGGAATGGGGAGCTGGGGGAGCTGGTACATCTTTATTCAGCTGTGAGCTGTTTGGGAAATTCTATATTGCAGTTGATATCTGCAACAACGTGCACTTTTGCTGAATTCTGTGGGAGATGAAACTAACTACCCTTGGTAATTGCTTTTTATTTACATATTTATTTAGTGTTTAACCAAGAAGGGGCTTGCAAACTCTGTTTATCTTGTGAGTAACTTCAGAAGGATTTAAATACTGCATTTAGGTAGACCCTTGGAGGTTGCTAGATTGTCTACTAGGATTTTCTGACAGTTAAACTATTTTTAAATAAATTACAGGTGGCTGAGGACTCTGCTTATCTTGGAAGTAATTTCACAAGGGTTTGAATACTGCATTTTTGTTGTCCCTTGGGGGTAGCTGGATTGACTACTAGGATTTTGGGACAGAAACTATTTTAAAATAATTTACTGGTGTGCAGGATTTTGTGATAGTTAAACTATTTTTAAATAAGTTACTGGAGGTTAGTTGAATTATTATAAAGGGCAGTACTCACAAGGGTGGTGGAGCAGTGGTGTATTTGATTGTTTCTAACAGTCACCTGTGGTTGTGGACTACCCACCCCCCTTCCCCACACTCCAACCACCCCCAGATGTGGCATTTCCTTTATAGCCAAAGTTCTGACATCACTTCCTCAACAGGTCTTAGGGCAGAACTGTCATATTCTTAATAACCCAGCACAATGCATAAAGGGTAAGTACACACACAAAAAAAATGTATATACATATTACATTGTATATTATAATGGAGAGGGACATGTGGGGAGTGGTGCAATGCACTGGCTGTGGGGCAGCAGTTTTCTGGGAGACATTCTGAAAACTTCATTGCTGTCCTATTTGCAGACAACTGTCAGCACTGAGGGAGGAGGCTGCCCACCTCCAGGCTGAACTGGCAAGGACTAAGGAGGCCTCCCCCACCCAAAGAGCACCACTGCCACAACCACTGCCTCAGAGATTGGCAAGTATGAAGAGCAGTTGGACCACTGTGGGTTCTAAGAGGGTGTGGGTGGTGGAACAGAGGCAAAGCTCCCTAGATGCACCTCTATACAAATCATACACCAGTCTGGCAGAGCAAGGTTCCTCTATGATGGCACCCTAAGTGGAGACCAAGAAGAATGCTGAGGACATCCACAAGGTAGACCCACAAAAGAGTGGCAAGGGACACCACAGGGGAAGGAAACAGCATCTGATAGGGGACTCAATTGTTAGGGGGTAGAACTGGGGAAGGGAGAGGAGAGGGAAGTAAGATGCCTGCCTGGTGCCATGGCTTGGAGGGACAAAAAGCAAATCCTCAGGATTGCAGAAGCAGCATCACAGGAGAGGGAACTAGATATCATTGTCCACCCTGGGACAAATGACCAAGCTAGGCATGGAATCAGTGCAGTGCAGGATGAATTTGTGGAGTTGGGGAGGGGCCTCAGACAGGTAGCAACCACGGTTACCTTCTCAGAGGTGTTGCCAGTCCATGGTAGGGGTGAGGCTAGGGTACTGCATGCCATGCAGTTTAATGAATGGTTGCAAAACTGGTGCAGAACACAGGGCTTTGTCTTCATTGAGGACTGGGGGTTCACCTGGAGAGATGAAAGTCTATACTGGCACAATGGTCTGCATCTGGCTGCAAAGGGAACTAAGCTCCTAAGTGACAGGTTTAAATGCTTCCTTCCCAAGCTTTTAAACTAGTCAAGGATGGAGGTACTGATAAGAGGCAGGAAATTCCAAGTCTCCCCCCACAAAACATGTCAGGTAGTAAGGTAAACACTGAGGTACAGAGCTCAACAAAGGGCAGGACAGAGCAAATGGAAAAATAGACAAGGGCAATAAGAGCAGGGATGGGGGAAAAAAGGATAATGCCAACATTAAATGGCGGGCAATGAGTACCAATGCCCGTAGTCTAGGAAACGAGCTTCCTGAGCTAGTAGCCCTGATGGAAGATGAACAATTGGATATTGTGGCAGTCACGGAAGCATGGTACATGGAGAACCATGACTGGGATGTTAACATACCGGGATACACAGTCTAGGGAAGGGACAGGGAGGGTAAAAGAGGAGGTGGAGTAGCTCTATACATAAGGGAAGGGATCAAAGCTACAGAACTAAAAAGTAATGGGGGAGGACAAGAGGTATTCTGGGTCACCTTGGAGACAGGGAATGGCATCACAATCCACACAGGGGTTGTATACAGACCCCCGTCTCAAGGGGAGGAAATGGACAAGAAAATGATGAAGGAAATTTTCAAAATGGCTGAAAAAGTGGAGATACTGTAGATGGGGGACCTGAATATGCCAGATGTTAACTGGATGACATGTACTGCAGCCACATCCAAGAGCAGGGTCATTCTCGATGCCCTGCAGGAGGTAGGCCTTAGACAGCTAGTGTTGGAACCCACTTGGGATGAAGCAATACTAGACCTGGTACTCTCAAATGGAGAGAGGATCACAAATTTAGAAGTCAGAAGATATCTGGGAACAAGCCACTACTGCACAGTGTGCTTCATGATAAGCACAACCATGGAGACAAGCCATACAAAAACAAGGATACTGGACTTTAGAAGGGCTGACTTTGGCAAAATGGGTGAATACCTGAGGAATGCACTAGTAAATGGCCAAAAAGGAGGGGTGGAGGAACAATGGAGAAAAATCAAAACTGCTATTATAGAGGCAACAAGGCTTTGTGTGAAACAAATAAAGAAAACAAAGCAGAGTAAAAAACCACTATGGTTCTCAAAAGAGGTGGCAGGGAAGGTTAAGGAGAAAAAGGCTGCATTCAAAAAGTATAAGGAATCACAGAAGGAGCATGACAGGGAACTGTATCAATTAAAGTCGAAAGAAGTGGGGAAGGCAGTCAGAATAGCAAAGGCCCAAACCGAGGAAAAAATAGCCAACTCAGTTAAGAAGGGGGATAAAACCTTTTATAGGTACATTAGGGAGCATATAAAGGTTACGGGAGGAATAGTGAAGATTAATAAAGGAGAGGGGAGGTGGGCAGAGGGAGACAGTGAAAATGCAGAGATACTGAATCAATACTTTTGCTCAGTATTCACAAAAGAAGATGAGGAGGAGTTACCCAAACCAGACAATAGAAGAACTCTGGGTGGGGGGTTGACACCAGTCCATTTATGGAAGAAAGGGTCTTGAAAGAACTCCTAAAACTCAAGGTGGACAAAGCAATGGAGCCTGATGGGATTCACTCCAGAATCCTAAAAGAACTAAGGGAGGACCTAGTGACACCACTGACCGCACTTTTGAACAAATCATGGGAGGATGGGGTGGTACCTGAGGACTGGAGGTGGCAGATGTGATTCCACTTCACAAAAGTGGGAACAAGGCAGAAGCAGGAAACTAGACCAGTAAGTTTGACCTCAGTGGTAGGGAAAATGATGGAATTACTTCTGAAAGAAGGAATTGTTGAGTACCTAGAGGCCAGCAGGGCATAGGACCCAAAGCAGCATAGATTTACAGCAGAAAGGTCATGTCAGATGAACCTAATTGATTTGTTTGACTGAGTGACCATAGTAATAGACCAAGGAGGGGCTGTGGATATGGCCTATCTAGACTTTAGCAAGGCATTTGACACAGTCCCACACAAAAGATTAATGATCAAGTTAGCCAGCCTGGGAGTGGGTTCCATGGTGGTAGCCCGGGTAGCAAACTGGCTGCATAACAGGACACAGAAGGTAATTGTGAATGGAACACATTCAAAAGAAAGGGGGGTTACTAGTGGAGTACCTCAGGGCTCAGTACTGGGTCCAGTCTTCTAAAACATCTTTATAGGTGACATTGCAGAGGGTCTTTAGGGAAAGGTATGTCTCTTTGGAGATAATACAAATATCTGTAACAGAGCTGATACACAAGGGGGGAAGAAAGGATGAGAAAGGACTTGGCAATGTTGGAGGAATGGTCAGACATATGGCAACTTAGATTCAATGCAAAGAAGTGCAAAGTAATGCATCTGGGAAATAAAAACACAGGAGAAGGGTACACAATAGCAGGGGTGGTACTAACAACAACAAAAATGGAAAGGGTCTTGGGGGTAGTCAAATAGATAACCTAAAGGTGGGTAAGCAATGTGAGAAGTCAGTAAGAAGAGCCAGAGAGATACTGGGATTCATAGGAAGGGGCATCACAAGTAGAAAAAGGGAAGTGGTTATCCCTCTGTACAGACAGTTGGTGAGACCCCTTCTGGAATACTGTGTGCAGTTTTGGAGACCCCATCTATGCCTGAACATAGACAGGATGGAAGCAGTCCAGAAGAGGGCAACTAAAATGGTGCAGTGTCTGCATCAGAAACCATATGAAGAGAGAATGAGAGAGCTTAATATGTATACCCTTGATGAAAGGAGGGACAGAGAAGACATGATAGAAACTTTCAAGTGCCTCAAAGGAATCAACAAAGTCCATAAGTGTAGCATATTTCAGAAAAGTAATGTATTAGAACAAGGGGGCACAATTTAAAGATAGAGGAGGGAACGGCTCGGGGGTAGTGTGATGAATTTTTTTCACAGAGAGAGTGGTGGATGCATGGAACCGCCTTCCTGGGGAGGTTATTTGGTCTAAAACAGTGTGGGAATTCAAACATGCCTGGGCTAGACATAAGGCAATTGTAGTGGTGGATTGCAAGAAGTAGGCTGTTGGTTAACTAGAATCTACAGCTTATCCAATAGGTAGGGAAATAGGCAGACTGGGTGGGCCAAGTGGTCCTTATCTGCCATCAAAGTCTATGTTTCTATGTACCAATGATCTGATGATCCAGTCAGCTGAAACAGTGAAGCAAAACTTTCACAGACTGGGGAACAGATTGACAGCACACTCAGCCTCCCTGGCCATTTCTGAAGTCCTCCCTGTGTAGAGCGGAGAGGGGAAGTAGGAGAGGATAAAGACTGAGGAAACAGAGTTTAATGGATGGCTTAAGGGTTGGTGTAAGGATAAGGGGTACCACTTTGTGGGGGATATGGAGGACTTCTGGGACAGGAGGAACGTCAAGGGTGATTGACTTCACCTGCTGAGAAAGGGGACCCGAGCTCTGTAGCAGAATTTTGATGTCTGTATCAGACATTTAAACTGACTGCCGTCGGGACTGGTCATAGGGGAACCTTGCTGGCAGGAGAGAGGAAGGGGATCCTAGCAGGTACTCCCCCAGGGACTTGTAACAGCATAGCAGATACAGAGAAAGCTGTGACCCCTATCAGACTAGGTGAAGGCACATAAGAGAGGGATAATGCAAAGTGTGCACACTCTAAGAAAAACAAAGGGGTGTGATGATAAGGTAAACAATGGTAGTAACAAAGTAAGGTAAGGGGTCAAATAAAAGGGGGTATGCCTTAATGTCAGGAGCCTAATTAATAAAATCCATGAGATCCAGGCACTAGTTGCAGACACTGAGGTGGATGTTGTGGCCATAATGGAAACAGGGGCTATGGAGACTAAAGACTGGGAACTGATGATCCCATAGCACCCGTTGTTCAGGAAGTATAGGGAAATAGGTAGATGGGGGAGTAGCCCTTTTTGTGAAGAAGAGCATCGAGGTGGTGGAAGATAGGTGCATCAGGGGTTGAAATGGGATGACTGAATCCCAGTGGGTACAACTTATGGCAGCCTAAGGCAAGAAGCTGGTTGTGGGAGTTATCCACAGACCCCTGGGACAGAGGGAGGTGAGGGACAGAGAGATCTGGGAAGAACTGTTAAGAGGGATAGATAAGGGAAAAGTAGTGATGATGGGTGATCTAAACCTGCTGGACATTGACTGGAATGTTCTGGAGGCAAAGAGTCAGGCCTTGCTGGATGCATTCCAAGACTGTCTGCTCATACAACTTGTAAGGGAGCCCACTAGGCAGACCGCGATTCTCGATGTGGTGCTCACCAATTTGGAAATAGTAGGAGTGGTGGAAGTAGCAGAGCCACTAGGGAACAGTGACTGTAACTCTGTATGGTTCAAGCTGGCCCTAGGGTCTGGTAAACTGCAATGAAGAATTGAAGTGCTTGATTTTAGAAGATCAGACTGCAATAAGGGAACTGGTTATGGATAAGTTATTTGGGTGAACAATTTAAATGAGGTGGAAGAGAAATGGGGGAGCAAATGAAGAAGCCATTCTTGGGGCTTCTAAAATATGCATAAAAACAGTTACCAAATTGAACAGGTTCAAAAGACCGCTATGGTTCTCAGCAAACGACAGCGAATGCGTGATTGCCAAAAAAAAGGCTTACAAATTTAAAGCAAATCAAGGGGAGAAAGAATGAGGAGACTATTTTTACTGAACAATAGGGAGGCAAAGAGGGCAGTTAGGGAGGCAAAAGCAGACACAGAGCTGCATATTGTGGAGGGGGTTGGGGGAGAAATACAGCTTTTTAGGTATATTAGTGAAACAAGGAAGAAAGGGGGGAACTGTAAGACTAACAGAGGAGGATAAAGTGATTGAGGCAGATGGGCAAAAGGACACTATCCTTAATGATTACTTTTGCTCAGTCTTTACCAAGGAGGACAGTGGGCCCTTGCCAGACAGTGGTATCAAAGTGGCCATCAAATCAATCAACCAATCGTTATTTATTTATAAAACAGCACTATTCCAGAACCATAGCGCTAGTACAAAGCATAATATTCAAAACACAAATACCCTGATAAAAACAGCTGTAGCAGATCAAATAAAGTCAGAAAACACCAAGCTAAATGAATGCATTTTTTTCTCAGATTTAAACCTCTCAGCCTCTGGCACTGTCGAATCCGGTGAGGTAGACCATTCCATAGGGATTCGGCCACAAAGTCAAATGCACAGCCCCAGATGACTTTAAATGAACCTTGGGTATCTCTAGCAATCCCTCGCTGGAGGAGCAAAGTGACCGGAAGGGGCATAGGGATGAAGAAGATCTTGCACATAACTCAGACCCTGTCTGTGTAGGACCTTCTGGGTCAGTAAACTGACCTTTAAGGTGATCCACCACTGAATAGGTAGCCAGTGCAGATTGCGCAGCACTGGTGTGACATGACAGCTATGAGGCAGCCCAGTCAGCAGTCTAGCTGCTGGGTTCTGTGTCATTTGCAAGCTGTGGATATCAACCCCTGGTAGCCCTAGGTACAGGGCATTACAGTAATCAAGGCACAAGGTTGCAAAGGCATGAACCAAAACTGGTAGGTCATTGGGTGGAACTAGGTGCTTGATCCGGTCTACATTCTTTAGATGGTAAAAAGCAGTCTTGACAACAGATGACACCTGATGTTTAAGTGTCAGTCTATGATCCAGAATCACACCCAGATCCTGCACCTGTTCAGAGGTCATCAGCTGGCGACCCCCGAGCCAAAGACCTGAGGCTTGCCTCTCTGATACCCCTCTACTCGAAGGCCCAGGTCCATCTCCAGCACCTCAGTTTTATCCAGATTCCACCTCAGCCAACTGGAACTCATCCAATCCTCAATCTTGGAAAGGCAATTGTTAAAACTTGTGACAGCTCCCCTGATCAGGCACAAAGGACAGGTAGAGCTGAGTATAGTCAGCATAGCAGTGACCCATACCATCTTATAATGTCTCCTAATGACAGCATATACACTGTGAACAACATGGGGGACAGTATAGATCCCTGCAGAACCTCACATGGCAGGGAGACCCTGTCAGAGGAATAAACCCTACATACAACTCTCTGAAACCTACCAGTGAGGAAAGAATGAAACCATCTGAGGACTGTAACCAGGAAATGGACTGTGACCAGGAAATTAGGGATGGAGGTATTAAGGAAACTGAAAATGGGGTTATTGAATCTTCATATTCAACATCTACTAAACCTCAGTATAGGGAACAGGTCCAGAAAATTAGTAATGGATGTCCTGAGGAAATTGACATAAGAGAAATTAAATCTCCAGCTATAACATTTTCTAAATCTCAACAACTGACTCTGAGTGCAACGAGGATAAATGATTTAGTTACCTGTAATAGTGAACAGTTAGCAGAAAAAACAAGGGAAATCATAGTATTAGGTGATTCTACAATAAGAGGTATTGACAAAATAGTATGTAAAGGAAGGAATACTAATACAATGGTTAGCATATTTCCTGGAATAAAAATTCAAGAACTTACACAAGAAATAGAGGGTTGTTTGGGACATGAAAAGCAACCATTGTTGATTCTCCAAATAGGAGTGAATGACATAAAGTCAAATAAAAAAGGGTTTATTTTAGAGAATTATACTGAATTAATTCATGCAGTGAAAAAATACACCACAGATATTATTATACGTGGTATTCTACCTACTTATGGATTGCATCAGCATATCAACCATATTTTTTCCACAAATTGTATGCTACATAGGTTTTGCATCAAACATAAAATAGGGTTCATTGATACTGGTTGTATTTTTAAAAATGGATTACTGTATAAGAATGATGGACTTCATTTAAACAAGATGGGTGAAAGGGTCCTAGGAAATACATATAATAAAAGCATTGAGAAACATTTAAACTGGGTAAAGTGGGGGATGGGAAATATACCAAGATAAATTCCACCACTAATACATCAAACCTTCAAAATACAGACTTGGAACCAGTAAATTGCTTACTATCAAATGTGAGAAGTTTGGATGGCAAATTTGATGAACTTAAACTCCTTATAAGGAACAAAAAATTTAAAATAGCAATCTTGACGGAAACCTGGTGGGAGGAAGATGATACATGGGACAGAAACATATCAGGATTTAACTTTTATCAGAAATCTAGATTACATAGAAAAGGTGGTGGTGTAGCAATTTATGTACATGAATCTATTACAAGTATGGAAATTCATGATGGTAAACTTAATATTGAACTTCTGTCTGTTAAAATCTTGCCTCCAAATGCTCCTAGAATTATGTTGAGAGCCATGTATCGTCCCCCTTCAACAAACAGGGAGCAGGATGTAGATATTTTAAATTACCTGGACCATATTGATTCAGCTGATAATCTAATCATAACTGGTGACTTTAATCTCCCAGATACAGATTGGATAAATCAGACATCATCTAGTCTAAACGAAAGGAATTATTTAGAAAGCTTTAATCAGCTGGGCTTGGATCAACTAGTTTTAGAAAATACGAGATCTAACAATATTTTGGACTTCGTTCTTTCAAATATGGGACCTAGATTAAATGTCACTGAGGTTGGACCTCCAATCTCAAACAGTGATCTTAACACCATTTTTTTCCAATTAAATAAATGAGCTTCGCAACAGGGTAGTAATATAAAAATTTCCAATTTTAAAAAAGCGGAATTTCATAAAATTAGACAGGCATTACTTTTGTGGGACTGGAAATCAGACTTTGCTGGGTTAATGTTGGACGAAATGTGGTACATCTTAGCAGATAAAATAAAAGACATTGCAGATGCAAATATACCATATACAAGAAAAAATTCTAAATTGGATGCTTCCCCAAAATGGATAACTTGTAAAATTAAAAGACAGATAAATGTAAAACATAAACTGTTCAGATTAGCAAAACTTGATCTAAACCTAATGCCAAAGTACAAAGAACAGGTTAAATGTGTAAAGAAATTATATAAGGGATGCCAAATCAAATTTTGAAATTAAATTAGCAACTAGAAGTAAAATAACTATAAAGCATTCTATGCATATATTAATAACATAAAAGGAATAGACAAACAGTAGGCCCCTTTAAGGATGACAGTGGCAACTTATTAAATGATAAGGAAATGGCTGAGGTTCAAAATCAATATTTTGCTACTGTGTTCAACCCCAAATGTACTGTAACAACTAACAGTAAATATAATACAAATAATGAAAATCTGATTAACATTGATATAAAAGATGTGCGGGATAGATTGAAGAGAGTTAAGACCAACAAATCCCCTTGGCCGGACAATATCCATCCTAGACTGATTTATGAAATTGCAGAGGTAATAGCTTACCCATTACTTTTCAAGAGTCATAGGATAGAGGTGAGGTTGTTAGTAAATGGAGGGAAGCTCATGTTGTCCCCATTTTTAAAAAGGGTAAGAAGGATTCCCCTGGTAACTACAGACCAGTTAGTTTAACATCTACACTTGGGAACATTTTGGAAAGTATAATAAAATATTATATCCAAGACCACATAACTACAAATGACTTTGTTGATCGTAGTCAACATGGGTTTACAAAGTCACGATCATGTCAAACCAACTTGTTGAGTTTTTATGAAAAAGTTAGCAATGTTTTGGATCAGGGTAGATCAGTGGATGTTATCCAGTGGGATTATTCCAAGACTTTCAACAAATTACCTCATGATGAACTAATTAAATCCCTTCTTGCACTAAATATAAATGGGATCCTTGTAAATTGGATATTGGATTGGTTGGAGCTTAGGAGGCAGAGAGTGGTGATTAATGGGCAGTTATCTGATTGGCTTCCTGTGATGAGTAGGGGTCCCTCAGGGCTCAGTGTTGGGCCCTTGCCTGTTCAACATATATATATATATATATATATATATATATATATATATATATATATATATATATATATATATATATATATATATATATATATATATATATATATATATCATCATACAATATAATAAGGGAAATGTATGGATAACCAAGTTTGCCGACGACTGTAGAGTGGGAGCAGTAATAGACTCACCTTCAGATTATATTGGACTTCAGGATGTGCTCAAATATATTGAGAAGTGGACATTAGATCATA
Organism: Neoceratodus forsteri; assembly: GCA_016271365.2. Classification (NCBI taxonomy): domain Eukaryota; kingdom Metazoa; phylum Chordata; order Ceratodontiformes; family Ceratodontidae; genus Neoceratodus; species Neoceratodus forsteri. Next base: position 627,295,416 of record CM057452.1, on the reverse strand, counting down.
AACTTATGCTCAATGAGGATAAATGTATTGTCCTACATATGGGCAAGAAAAATTCAGAATTTAATTACGCTATCAATAACAAACAATTAAAATGTGTGACACAGGAAAGGGACTTGGGGGTTATTATACAAAATGACCTTTCATTTACTGCTCATTGTGATCAGACTATTAAAAATGCTAATAGGGCTCTTAACTGTATATTGAGACATACAGTAAGTAGAAGCAAAGAGGTTGTAGTCCCACTGTATGGATCGTTGGTTAGAACTCACTTGGAGTATTGTTCCCAGGTTTGAGCCCCTTACACTAAGGGTGAGATAGTGAGAGTGGAGAGAGTGCAACATAGGGCTACTCGATCAGTATTGGGACTTAAAAACATGACAAATGAGGATAGGTTGGTTAGGCTGGATCTGTATTCTTTGGCTTATAGAAGATGGAGGGGTGATATGATCTTAGTTTATAGATCATTTCAAGATATTGCTCTCAGAGAAGATTTGGGGCTTGAATTAACTGTTAGAAATTACTACACTAGATCTCATTGCAGACATAGTAAACAGCAAAAGTGGAAATCTCAAAAAAGGAAACAGTGGTTCAGTCTGAGGGTTGTCTCTGGGTGGAACTCTCTTCCCCATGACATAGTTAATAGTTCAACTTTGGATATTTTTAAGGTAAGATTGGATGACTACAGTAATAACAAGTTTTTAGTGAATTAATTTGTTCACTTGATGATAAAATAAAATAAACTTTTGCAAGCAGTCAAGGACGAAAGTCTATATATGCTTTGTGACTACTATAAAACTATGAAACTATGTACCAGATAGTCCATAGATTGACCGCAGGTGCCTGACCAACACCCCATGGTCCACTCTGTCAAATGCTGCTGAGAGATCAAGAAGAACCAAGATGGAACAGCTCCTCTGATCTATTACTATTAGAAGATCATTGAGTATCTGAACAAGGGCCATCTCGGTACTATGCCATTTCCAAAAATTGGACTGAAGAGGATCGTAGATGTCATGGATGGTCAGAAGATCCTCCAGCTGCAGTGCAACCACCTTCTCAATAACCTTACCCATAATGGGGAGATTAGAGATGGGTCTGTAGTTGGCAAGACAGTCTGGGTGGAGAGATGGTTTCTTAAGAAGGGATACCACCACTGCCTCCTTCAGGTTGTCTGGAAACACCCCAGAATCTAACGAACACCAGACTATCTCAGCAAGGACCGGGCTCATAGTCTCAACACATCCCACAAGGAGACGTGTTGGACCAGAGTCCAAACCACAGCAGGTCATCTGCAAAGACTGGATAATCTTCACGACATCCCTGATTGCCAGCTGGCTGAAGTCAAACCAGACAGACCCGAGGAGCTGCAACCTTCTAATTATCACCGTGTGCCCCACTGGAGTGTCCTGATCGAATCTCAGACCTGCTGTCAGCAACCTTATCAGCAAAAAAGCAAGCAAATTCATCACTTTTCCCTTGCGAAAATGCTCTTCAGGACTGCAGACAGACCGGACTGCACAGTCTGTCTACAGTTCGGAAAAGCTGAGATGGTCAATTTTGTGCTGCAACAATCTCCCTGGACAGGAACTCTGCCTTCTTATAGGAGATAGCCAATTGGCAGTCCTTAAAGTGATCTAACAATCTAAGTCTGTCAGCATCCAGGCCCGATTTTTGCCAGCGATGGTCCAGCCTTTGCCCCATTTTCCTCATCTCCCTCAAGGTCCCATCAAACCAGGGGGACCAAGGTCACTGGGTAAGGGGATGAACATGGACAGGAGCAAGAGAATCCAGTGCCCCAGTCACAACGTCATAACCCTGGACTAGGATGTCTGGATCACCGCTATCCCTCGGCAGCCCCGATAGGTCCAGCACCGCCGACAGGCCATCAGGGGATAATCCCCTTAACTCACTGAGGCCTTATGAGCTCCTTGAGAGTTTTGGCACTTGTGGCCTGTATACTTTTAACAGTGCAACCTGGAGCTTTCTGAGCAAACTCAAGCCATAATCAGCATGTCACAAACAAATGTGAATAACTCATGAACCGTAAGTGCTACACTCAAAGTACGAAGGGCAAAGTTGTTTAGCACAAACTTACCTTTCCAATGGTACTATGCAAATAATTATAAATAGTTCCTATTTATTTTCATATTGGATGAAATAGCAAAAAAAAAATTCAATAAAAAAGGCAATGGAAACAATTTTGGGGGAGAAATATTTAACATATCAACACTAAATTAAACATGCATACATTAGATCGATGTACAAAACTAATGTGTACTAAAAAGCAGTTTTTCTAATATGATGCATGTATTTCTTTTCTGTTTTATTAAGGTGACTAAGTGAAGCTTGAGAGACAAATGTCAGCCATTAACACACTATACAAAAATGCAAATATCTTCTCTAGTATACATAACAGACATAAAGTATCAGTGGTAAAGTTGTTCAGCAGAACATTACCTTTTCAGTGGTGCTGTGTAGCCAATTCTACTCACTTTAGTTTGTGAAATATTTAAGTTTTAAACAGTGATGTCTTTAGGCATCAAAAGTTGTCAGTGGCACAAAGTGCAGGATGTCTGGAGGTCTTAAAGACCTCAGGAGTATCTTTTCTGCTGCCTCCTATCAATGTCTTGGGGCCTCAATGAGTTAAACGGTGGTACCAGACCATCTCCATTGGGGTAGACCAATACGGGGGGGGGGTCTGGAAATTGAACCTTATGGTGTGATGGTCCAACCAACTGACTGGCTCCACCACCAGATCAGAGGTCTCCATATCCAGAAGGAAGACCAGGTCCAAGGAGTAACTGTACTTATGGGTCGGAGAGGTAATCACCTGTGAGAAGTGCAGCAAGTTCATCAGCTGGAGGAAGTCTTGACCAAACTGCGAGAGTTCATTGTCGACCCAGGCACTGAAGTTCCCCAGCACCATCCATCGGGGGGACTCCAATACCATGTCGATGAAGAAGTCTGTGGCTTCCTGCAGGAATTGCTTCTCACCCCTGGGAGGAAGGTAGATGAGAAGAATCCTGCACACCACACCTGCACCAATGATACATTTAAAGGACCAGGTTTACCCCACCCACACCTCCATAAGGCTCAATTCTGATCTAAAACCAATGGCTACTCCCCTACCACTACGATCCAACTTCGGGTGGTATATCACTGAGAACCTGGCCGGAATTGCTGACTCCAAAATAGGGCCATAATTTTCATCCAGCCAGGTCTTGGTGATGCAGGCCAGGTCTTATGATCCCACAAGATCAGCCATCACTACCATCTTGTTTTTAATAGACCTGGAATTGCATAACACCACCCTGGTTGGATGTGACCCTGAGGTCGTCTGAGTCATCTGTCCACATACAGTGGAGCCCTTGGGTATGGGGATCAGGCAGGGCAAACCCTTATTGGGAGCCCATTTCAAAGGGGTCCCAGATATGAGACAATCAACATTTACTAGAGAAAGAGTCCTGAAAGGGTTGGCAGCCCTAAAGATTGACAAAGCTCCTTATTCAGATGGGTTGTACTGTAGGATACTCAGAGAATTGGCAGCAGAACTGGTGGCTCTCCTGGTAGGGCTATTCAATAGCTCTTAAGAACAGGGAAAGTTCCAAGGGATTGGAAGTGGGCAGACATGGTTCTGTTTCATAAAGGTGGGAACAAGGAACAAGCAGGGAATGACAGATCTGTCAGTTTCACCTCTATTGTAGGGAAACTGATGGAGTGACTGGTCAAAGAGGACCCAGTGGGCTACTTATAGAGCAGTGGTTCCAGGTCAGCAAACAACATGGATTCTTGGCAAGGAGGTCTTGTCAGACTAACCTGATAGTGTTTTTTGACTGAGTGATAAGGGACTTGGATAGGGGTGTTCCTTGACCAGGTGATGAGATAGGGGCCATGCTGTGGATCTGCTCTACTTTGAATTCAGCAAGATTTTTGGCTTGGAGATGCACAGATGCTTGCTGAAGAAGATGGAGAATTTGCATTCTGTTAAGTCCACAGTAAACTGGGTTGATAAATGGCTAAAGGGTAGGCAGCAGAGGATGGCAGTCAGTGGGGTTTAAGCAGATGGGAGGAGGGAGGGAGGTCATGAGTAGAGTACCACAAGGATCTGTCCTGGGTCTCATCCTGTTCAACATGTTCATCGGTAACATTGGTGAGAGCATCCAAGTCAGGATGTGTCTTTTTGCTGATGACACCAAGCTTTGTGGGAGGGTGGATTGGACAGAATACTGGATGGGAGAGGTGAAACTCAGTACTACATCAGTGACTCCCTAAAGCAATCGAGTTAGTGTAGCAAAGCTTACAGCAAGGTAGATAGGATGCTTGGATCTATAGGGAGAGGAACTTCTAGCAGAAAAAGGGGAGGTAATACTTCCCTTGTATAGATCCCTGGTAAGGCCTCACCTGAAGTACTGAACACAGTTCTGGAGTCCTCACTTCAGGAAGGTTAGGGACAAGCTAAAGACAGTGCAGCACAGGGTAACAAAAATGATTCAGGTCCAGCAGTGCAAATCCTATGAGCTGTGCATCATGGCACTGAACATGTACTTGTTGGAGACCAGAAGAGAGAGGTGGGATATGACAGAGACCTTCAAACTGCTAAAAGGAATTAATAGGGTTAACTACGAGGAACAGTTTAACTTTACTGCCAGCTCATGGTCGCATAGTCATGGGTATAAGTTAACAGGTGGGAGGTTCAGGAAGGATGTGAGGAAGTACTATTTTACAGAAAGGGTGGTGGAGCTGTGGAACAGACCACTGGCTAAGGTGGTGGGTTTAAAAACTGTTAGTGGCTTTAAGCATGGCTGGGACAGAATGAAGGGTATAGTGGTTGTAGTGGTTGCTTGAGTGTCAGCAATGGGGAAGGGGTGAATAGGGTTGTGGGCAGAGCTAAACCCTGGTGGAACATTAGGTCCTAGGGCAATATAGGTTACTTGGCAGACTATATGGACCTTGGTCTTTTTCTGACATAATTTTTCAATGTTTTTATATTTCTATTTAATTTTTATTTATTTATTAAATATTTTCCACACCAGGACTTGTTCTAGTAAGAAACTGAATCTTCTTTTTATAGGGTCCTAAGGAAGGCAGTGCACAGGTGCAATATGTTCATACATTACAACTAACAACATATACCTTATGATAGACAGCACATGCAGTATGACAAAAAACATATACTGTACTACCAGCATCATACAGTGTATGACGAAAAATACATAACAAATACTGCAAAGTCAACATGAGTGGCATCACTCACTGTCATATTCAATGACTGTGCAAATTGTTGGTACAAAGAGACAAATTGTTGCATCGCCAGTAAAAACTACTGTACACAAAGACATGACTTCATTGCTGAGGGGAGAAGTCTCCTCAGGGACTATGTCACAATTCAAATCACTTGGCCAAAATTAAGTGTCCCAAACAAGGTTTACACCAACTATGCTACCTAGCTACAGTCACAGTGATCTGGTCATGGCACAGCACCTGTTCCTTGAGATTATGTCATAGACTGAATCCTGGACTTCAGTCACTGCCACCGTAGTCGCCATCTTCCCACCAGCCTGCCTCTCAAGTTTAGGTCCAACTTTAGGCTGGCAAACCTTGATTTTTCATTGTCCTTGCTGTTTATACAGTACCTGACAGTTTGGGGGCACCACACCCATTTAGCAATTCTTCCTGAGTCCTTGGTGTCCAGTAGTATTCTCCTCCCGAGCCCCACTCTCCACCACTAGATTTGTAAACACTGGCAACAATATTCTTGATTCCTGGCCAGCACTAAGTGAGCTGTTAACTGTATTGCAACACCCCACTTCCCTTTCTATACTACATGTCCCCCTATTAATAGAACCTAGAATTCTATTGGTCATCATTGCTGCTGATAAGCATAGTTTGGATCATTTTTGGAAATGAGTCCTATAATAGCATCAAGTCCTTATCTGAGCCACCAAATCCAGTGCTGTACCATTTAATGTGTCAGCTCGTTGTCTGTTTCTGGTTCCTACAATAGGTGCATATGTTCATTTCCCCACAATGAACTGCATCTGCCTGACAACAGACTAGTTTATCTAGACCCTTCTGTAATTTCTCACACTCCTAATCAATGCTGACCACTTTTGCTACTTTCACATTATCAACAAATAGTGATGTACAGTAGTTTCAAATTTTGAAAGAACAGAATTCTGTGGAATTTCAGAAAATTCCATATAATTCCACAGAATCCTATCGGTAGTGAAATTCTGAAATTTTTAAAGCAGAATGGTTTTCAAAGATTAGTAAAACACAATTTACAGAAACTGCTGATTTGTTTTAAATTCTTTGGTAACCACGTAAGGCCCATTAGGCCCAATGCTTGTTTTCAGAGTGAACCAGGAGCACTGGGGAGGTTAAATGACTTGTTTACAGTAACACAGCATGCAAATGGAGATTGTGGAAATCAAACCCATGTCTGCTGGATGTACAAAGCTCATTCATAGCTTGTTACTCTCACCTCTAGGCTATACCACATGGGCAGTTTGGGGGTGGTTCCTGAGGTGGTAAATTGGGCATGGAATTGGCTGATGGCTAGGCAAGAGGGTAGCGCTAAATGGAATTCTCTTGACCAGCTGGGTACCTCAGAGTTCAGTGCTGAGTTGAGTCTTCTTTAATGTCTTTGTAAATGAGATTGCAGAAGAACTGGAAGGGAAGGGAAGCCTCCTTGTAGATGACACAAAAATCTGCAATAGGGTGAACACCCCAGAGGGGGTAGAGAAAATATGCAGAGACTTGAAAAAACTACAAGAGTGGTCAAGGGTATGGCATCTGAGTTTCAGGTAAAAAGTGCAAAATCATACACTTAGGGTACAGAAAACCAGAGGCAGAGTATAATATGGATGAGAAGTTTGATGGTGGCCAAACAGGAACAGAACTGGGAATAACCATATCTGATGTCCACAAGGTAGCAAGACAGTATGAAAAGGCAGTAGGTAGGGCCAGTGGGATGTGGGGGTGCATAAGGAGGGGTATCACCAGCAGAAGGAGGGAGGGTGTGTTGCCACTGTATAAATCATTGGTGAGACCTCACCTGGAGTACTGTGTCCACTTCTGAAGACCACAGGCTTGATTATCCAAGGATGGCACAAGTTGTGTCAATGGTAGGCAGTGTCTGCTGATTTATGGTGCACCAGAGACCCTGCACTTGATTCTCTATTTGGTACAGTCTCAGCAGCAAAGTCCCACAGCTTATGGTAACTGTGATTGCTTGCCAAACAGACAGCACATCTGGACAGTTTGCTGAAAACTGTGGTGCGGTTGGGTAATACACTTGAAAGGGTAGACATACTTTGTAGGTCAATGCACATAAGCTTGACATGTATGTGACTCTGTTCTGGTTCCCATACCCAAGGGCACCTCCAGTTCGGGAGGGCAAATGGTTGGGACAACTTGCCAAACTTGTCCAACTTGGGTGTTGTTGTGCTATGCCAGATCTGTCTGCAACAAGACTGGTCTTATTGCAGATTTTGTTGCAAGGGCAGATCTGGCTTGCATTACCGAGACCTGGTTGGATAGGAATGCGGACCCCCTTTTAGAGGCTGCTGTTCCCTCCAGGTACTAGGTTTACATTGCCCGAGATTGGATTGCAGGGGGGTGGCGGTCTGTTTCAACACCGAATTGGGCCTAACTGGTATACCAGTTGAGGAGGCCAGGTCATTTGAGTGTATTGTGGTAGCTGGTGTAGGGTGCAGGACTGCCCTCATTTATCATCCACCAGGTAATGAGAAGCTTTTTCTGTAGCAAATAGCAGATTTTGCTGCCGACATGGCCTTGGAGTCGTCCAGATTGATGGTTCTGGGTGACTTCAATGCTTGGGTCAATGACGAATCTTCACTTTTTGGTCAAAATTTCCTCCAGGAGATGACATCTCTGGGCTTTACACAGGTTGTTTCCTCAGCTACACACAAGGGAGGTCACTCTCTTGACCTGGTCTTCCTCCTGGGGATCGAGGCTTCCGATTTGGTGGTGGAACCAGTCGGTTGATCTGATCACTACTCAGTTGGGTTCAATTTTGAGGCGCCTCTGGGTAGGTCGGCCCCTGTGGAGTTGGTCAGGTACCACCCATTGCGGGACGTCATCCCTGAAGACCTGATGGTAGTTATTGACCTCTCGTTGTTTGACGAGTTCTGCACTGATCCTGAGCAGCTGGTAGTGGCCTATAATAGGGCCATATCGGTAACACTCGATCAGATTGTGCCAGTCCGTGTTCGCCCCCTTCCATGTCATCCTGCTGCCCCATGGTTTGATGGGGCTCTGAGAGGGTTGTGGAGGATGGGGCATAGGTTGGAGTGTCATTGGAGTAAGACTACCACTGATGCCGACCACCTTATTTTGCTAGAGCATTATAAACTCTACCAAGCATCAATTTCCCATAAGAAGGCAGAATTCCTGTCCAGGGAAATTTATGTCACACGGAATCGACCGGCTCAGCTCTTCAGAACTGTTGATAGACTGTGCAACCCAGCCTGTCAGCAGATCCATCGAGTCTTTATTCAAACTGATAGTGAGGAGATCGCTCAATTCTTTGCGAATAAGGTTGAAGACATCAGGAGGGAGTGCCTCCAACCTCATTCCAAGGCTATTGCAGTTGATCAGTGTCCTGTCACAGAGCCTGGCTGGAGTTTCCTGGAGTACCTTTGACCTGCCGGATCTCATAGACACTATGAGGATTGTCCATGAGATGCGTCCCACACGCTGCAGTTAGACCCTGGTCACCTTACTGATTTTGGGTTGTAGTGAGATCATCGGCCTGGTCTTAGCTCAGATTATCCAGTGTTCTTTAGATATGGGAGTTTTTTCTAGCTCTCTGAAGGAAGAGGTAGTGACTCCCCTTCTGAAGAAAGCTTCTTTAGACCCGGATGACCTAGCAAACTACATGCCAATCTCTAACCTCCCTTTTGTGGGGAAGGTTATTGAGAAAGTTGTGGCAGCTCAATTGGATAACCATTTGACTATCCATAGTTTATACGAACCTCTCCAGTCTGGTTTTCACAAGAGGCATAATACCGAGACTGCTCTGGTTCAGGTGCTCAATGATCTCCTGATGGCAAGAGATCGGAGACACTGTTCTGTCTTGGTTCTCCTTGGTCTATCATCAGCTTTTGATACTGTGGATCATGGAGTTCTGCTCAAACACCTGAGGTCCATTTGTGGGCTATCAAGTACAGTCCTCAGATGGTTTTCATTATTCCTCGAAGGGAGAACGCAAAGAGTGGTCTCGGGTTTGTTTTCATCTGGGACATTCTCTCTGCCTTGTGGGGTGTGTCAGGGCTCAGTGCTTTCCCCCATGTTATTCACAGTATATATGCTACCCCTCAGAGACATTGTAAGACGGTATGAGCTGAGGTTTCACTGCTATGCTGATGATACCCAGCTGTACCTGTCTTTTGCACCTGACCAGGTTAGTGCTATCTCGGTACTGAACAACTGCCTCGCAGACATCCAAGACTGGATAAATTCCAGTGGTTTAAAGTTGAACTCAGGAAAGACTGAGGTTATGGTTGTGGACTTGGGTCACAGGGTAGAGGGTCGGAGGATTGGTCTCCCCTCTGGATTAATCCTGGAGGTGGACCAGATCCTCACCTCTGAATGGGTGCGTAACCTGGCAGTGGAGCTTGACACTGGTTTGACCCTGTATTATCAGGTGTCTGCAGTTGTCAAGCTGGCATTTTTCCATCTTAGGAACATTGCCAGGATTAGGCATCTTGTTCCGACCAGTGACCTACCGGTCTTGATCCATGCATTTGTGACATCTCACCTTGATTACTGTAACTCCCTTTACCTAGGACTTCCTGGGGTTGATGTCCACCGCTTGCAGCTAGTGCAGAATGCAGCAGCATGTTTGTTGACTGTGGCCTCTAGAAGTTCTCATATTACCCCTGTGCTGCGTGCTCTGCACTGGCTGCCAATACAGTGGCAGATCACCTTTAAAGTGGGTCTCTTGACCTACAAAGCCCTACACGGTCTGGGTCCCGATTACTTGAAAGAACTCCTGGTGCCTTACACCTCCCTGAGACAGCTCCGCTCGGCTGATGAGGGGTTGCTGGAGATTCCAAGGGTAAATCTGAAGTCATCTGGTGCCTGTGCATTTGGATTTGCTGCACCTACCCTCTGGAATTCTCTGCCCCGTCAGCTCCGGGAGTGTAGGATGGTGGGGAGCTTTAAGCAGGCACTAAAGACTTTTCTATGGGAAAAGGCATTTCCTTCTTTGTTCTGATTTTATATTGCTGTACTAGAATATATATTCACATTTGATTTTATTGAATGTATTGAATATGTTTTATGTTTGTTCTTGATGTACAGCGCCTTGAAATTTTGAAAGGTGCTCAATTAAATAAATTTTATTATTATTATTATTATGTGAATATATATATATATATATATATATTTATATATATATATGATGTACTCAACAACACTATATCCTTACTTTTCATGACGACAAACTGATAGAGATGACTCGGTCATTGCTTATGTGTAATGCACTATTACACCACCATGGAGGTAGGTAATGTAGATAATAAAAGTATTGCACTTATGAAATGGGCCTGTGTATTCTAAATGGGGGTTCTAGTTTTAGCTGTGCATTAGACACATCTAATGCATGGCTAGCAACCAATCAGATTGCTTGAAATCCTTTGCCCATTTTATAAAATTCAATATATGGATGTTATATGTTGTCCTGGGACTCCTATTTGTGATTTGCACAGTGTAGTCCTTAAAACATGGTTGTACTATATATTGTATAGCCTTTGCTCAGGAACACCACACTATGCCAGTGCTGACATAGGGGTTTGGGTCTCAGTCCCATGTCTGTGCTTGATGATTGTTAATATTCTGGTAGATAATTGCAGGGTGTTTTACCCCTTGAAAACTTTCTAAGTCAATAATCTGTAATGAGGGTGTATGCAGAGATTGATAAACTAGTAAATAAATTAGTATTGATGGTGTAAATGAGCTGCTCTTAGGTAGAAGAGCACCTCTTTATCTGGAATACTGCACAATGTTACAGTGTTGATAAAATGCATGCCAGAACTGCAATAGAATAAAAAATTACTAACAGCGATAATGATAATCATAATCATAATATTAATAATGACTCAGTAAGAGTATGTAATGTACGGTAATAACTGTAAGTAATCCTTGGTAATGTCAGTACATGCCAAAACTGAACAACTCATATTTTGAATCTTGTATGAGGAAATACCCTAGCAAAGGTTGTGTAGCTCTGCAAGAAACAAATTTACATTTTGCAGCATCCTTCTTCTTCATAAATTGATAGCCCATCTAGCAACAAAAATGCTAACAAGACAGTTAATGCTTTATAATTTAGACTTGTGTTTTTGAATGGACTGATGTATTCCTTGATTTCAGTTGTATAATATTTATTTATGTGCATTATTTAATATGTAAAAAGTCACAATTTCATGTGCATAGTCCTAGTACATACATTTTAAAGGAAAACTTGACAAATGTATATGGAAAGGAAATCCTTTACATACTACCACTGAAAATGTGAAAGGGTATACAGGATGGGTCAATGCCTTTTCAATCCTTAACATCCATATTACGTATTATTCATTGAATAGTATAGTTTGTATAATAGTGCACGTTCTTTTATTCAGTCAGGGAGGGCGCTGAGGGTGGATTAAGTTCTCTCAATTCTCCCAGAGGATGCACTTCTAAGTACCATTAGACCAGCCCTGACTGGTCTAACAGTACTTAGAAATGTGCCCACTGGGAGGGTTTTTGAGAATCCTGAATTAGGAGATATTATAGCTTGCATCTGCTGCAAGTCCACTAGCACTCTGGTGCACCCAACTGTATGGCACTGACCTCACACAGGCCTGATCTGGTGCATTGGGTCCCAGTGTGACACAAGGGTGTATTTGAGAATCCTGAAGTCCACAAGTTTTGATGCAAGATGCCCCTTGTGCCACTGCTGAGTGGTGCAGGCACCTTGCATCAAAACTGGAGCTTTGAGAATTGGGTCCCACATTTTAAGAAGAACATATACAGGGTAGTGGCTGTCCAGAGGAGGGCAATTGAAATGGTACAGGGGCTGCATCAGAAGCCCTTTTTAGGAGAGACTAAGGGATTTCAATATGTACACCCTGGAAGACAGAAGGGATAGTGGGGTTGAACAAGGCAAAAAAAGACAAATATATTTCAGAATAGAAGGAGCATAAGATCAAGAGGACATAAAGTGAAGCTGGAAGGGGGAATATATAGGAGAGATGCGAGGATGTACTTACATAGATACATAGATACATAGATACATAGACAGTGTCGGCAGATAAGGGCCTATGGCCCACCCAGTCTGCCCATTTGAGCTTGTAAGTTCAGTTTGTTTTCCTAGAAGTCTGTTGCCCCTTACCCCTGACCTCCAGAATTCCTTTATGTCTATCCCATGCATTCTTAAATCCTGTGATTGTTTCAGCCCACTTCTTCAATGAAGGAGTGGTGTATGGCTGGAGTGGTCTTCCAGTGGAGGTAGATGGGGTGCAAACAGTGGTGGGCTTCAAGCATGCATGGGATAGGCAGAGGGGAGTCTTAGTTAGGAAATGTGAGGGTGGGGAGGTAGCCAGAGATTTGGTATGGTCTACAGTGAATGTACAGGCATGGAAGGAACAGTGCAAGATGTGTGCACCAAGTGGTTCTTATCAATCAATAAATTCTATGTTTCTATAATGCCAGCTGCAATCAGTAAAACATTATTCCACTGTTCACATGATCTGTGAAATATTATTCCACAGTTCACATTTTGCAGATTTAAAAAATAAATTCCAAGAAGCATTTTTTAAGTTTAATTACCATTCCAAATGAATTCAACCAACAGAATTCCACATTTCACACAGTATCCCGTGACTTTGGCAACTGCGATTGGGCACTTAGCGAAAAGGTAACTCAGTCATGGTGCCTGTCATCGGGGTGAGTGGGGAAAGTGGGCAACCAGATGGGGGGGTTCGAAAAATAGCAACATCCTGTTGCTACATGCCTATGTTCGCAGGGGAGACAGTGAGCGCACCAAGCGTGGGGTGGACGGGGATGGAGGGTCTGTGGGGTGCTATGGTGAGTTGCTGAGCTGCTTCCTGGCATGGTGGGTGGCTTCAGGGCTATGGCAGGAATGGTGCTAGGTTTGGGTCCTGGCATGGGTGCTTTTTGTTGTGCCTGGCCTGAAATTTCATTTTTGCTCTATTGCATCCCCCCTACCTGTACCCCCCTGGAGCTGGGAATCCTTAAATAAGGGGGTGCAAGGGGCATAAAAAGAAAATTCCCAACTCCTCTGAGCCATTTTGCTGAGCGCCGGGGAATACATTGACAAAATATTTTTTCACCAATTGCCGTTATCACATAGATCCATTTCACACAGATTTATCTACAAACTTGTCTAAATGGCTACTAGTCCCCACTACTAAAGCACTACACTGCCAGTTTAACAAACATAATCCCAGAACTGACCCATATGGGAACCTACTAATAATTATAAGTCTAATTAATTAATTATTTCCTAAACTAGCTCACTGATTGTCTGCTGTGCTGGTATGAAATCTCTTAGAAATGCCTGGCGCAACAGTCATATAGCTAACTGCGTGCTCTCCAGTCTTATTGCTGAATCACTTCACTGCCAAAAGTTTCCTAAATAAAATGAAAAAAAGAACAGTTCTGCATTCCTATAAATTATTATTTCAGAAATCCTTTTAGCATAGTGAGTCTAAATCCCCACCTGACACCATTGGTAGTACCAACAGCAAGTCAGCTCCACACATTACCACAGAGAACAACTGGCAACTGGTAGCACGTGGCAGTGTCAGCATGCTCTACCACAAAAAAAATAACTAAATAGAAAAACCTATAAAAACACTATCATTATTGCAATGGACTTGTAAGTGCAATAATGACCTCACAGCAGTTCATTTCCTTGGGATTAGCAACCAACCATTGGGGTTGGTCACCCCTTCCCTGGCTGATCATTAATCCCCAGGAAATAACTGGCTGTTCGGTCATTATTACTTAATTGCCATAAAGTCTTGCACTTATCCCGAGCCACTACTCTCTTTCATTTGTTACTCAATCAGTTTCAAATCCACACTAATATACGAATATACGAACATATGAAATTTGCCAGCAGATAAAGGCCTAGAGGTCTATCAAGTCTGCTCGAATGTGCAGCTACCACCCCTTATTCTGCAGCTGCCCCTCCCTTCCACACTTCCCCTTCATTAACCCTCCCCCTTGTCCTGTCCCATCCTCATTTGAAGCAGTCCACTTTTCTACTGCACACCACTTTAGCAGGTAACGCATTCCACCCAGCCACCACCCTCTCTGTAAAAAAGTGTCTCCTCATCTCCCTCCTGAACCTTCCTCGCTCCAGTCTCATATCATGGCCCCTGGTGGCCCTCTCCTTACTTTGAACAGCCCCTCTGTACCCGCCTTGTTTACTCCTTTCATGTATTTAAAGGTTTCAATCATGTCACTCCTGTCTCTCCTCTCCTCCAGTGAGTACATGTTCAACTCCTTCAACCTCCTCTTGTATGATAAGTCCCCCAGCCCCTTGATCATCTTTGTCGCTCTGCGCTGCACCCCCTCCAGTAACTTAATGTCCCTCTTCAGATACGGATGCCAGTACTGCACGCAGTACTGCAGGCGTGGTCTAACTAATGACCTATACAGTGGCAGAATCACCTCCTCCCTCCTCGAGGATATACCCCTTGCAATACAACCCAGCATTTTGTTGGCCTTTGCAGCTGCCTTCCTACATTGTGCCGAGTTGTTCATTGACCCTGTAATGGGCACACCCAGATCCTTCTCCTCCTCCTCCTCTGTCTGGGCTAGCTGCACTCCCCCTAGCTGGTAACTCCTCCTTGGGTTCTTCATCCCAAAATGCAGCACCTTGCACTTTTTGACATTAAAGCCCAGTTTCCAGGTGTCTGACCAGGTTTCAAGCCTTGCCAGATCATCCTGCAACCCCTGCCATCCCCCTAGGTCATCCACCACCACGCCTACCTTGGTATCATCAGCAAACAGACTGATCTTGCTCTTGATGTCCCATGATATGTCTGCAATGAATATCCCAAACAACACTGGTCCCAACACTGAGCCCTGTGGAACACCGTCATCACTGCCCTTGGGTGTGAGAGCTCCCCACCACCACCCTCTGTTGCCTTCCTGCAGCCAGTTTTCTACCCATCTCACCAGCTTTGCACCCACTCCTGTGCCTACTAACTTCCTTCCCAGCCTTCCATGTGGCACTGAGTTGAATGCCTTACTGAAGTCCAGATACAGGACATCCACTGCATGGCCTCTGTCCAGTTGCCTCAGTTACCCAGTCATAGAACCCCACAGGTTGGTTTGACAGGCTCTGCCACGTATGAAGCCATGCTGTCTGCTGTCCTGTAGTCCTTGGCCTCTAGGAGGGCCATCAGCCTCCTTCCAGGATAGTCTCCATTAGCTTACCCACGATGGATGTGGAGGCTCACTGGTCTGTAGTTTCCCGGTTCATCCTTGGGGCCACTCTTGTGGAGGGGCACCACATGAGCCATCCTCCAGTCCTGAGGTACACACCCGAATGTAGTGAGGCATTAAATAGGTCTGCCAAAGGTCCTGCAAGGACCTCTGCCAGCTCCTTCAGTACCCTGGGGTGGATGCCATCTGAGCCTGGAGCCTTGTCCACCCTCAGTACCTTCAAACCCTCTCGAACTTTGCTCTCCATGATTTCCCCATCTGTCACCACTTTCCCCCTGCTTCTGCCATTTCTACCACCTTGGGTGTCACCCCCCTCTTCTCTTTAGTAAATACTGAGCAGAAGTTCTCATTTAGTGCTTCCACCTTATCGCACCCTGCTTCCACCCAACCCCCCCTTCCTAATCCTTACTATGTGGTCCTTACAGCTCCTTTTCTCCCTGATGTACTTAAAGAAGTCCTTCTCCCCCTTCTTAATGCCTTGTGCCAACCTGAGTTCCGTAGATGCTTTGGATCCCCTTACTGCCCTTGTCACCTCCTTCGATTCTGTCAAGTACTCCTCCCTGTCCTCCACCCTCCCTGTTTCCTTGTACTTCCTAAAGGCAGCTCTTTTCCTCCTTACCTTTTCCATGACCTCCTTGCTCAACCAGATCAGCTTCTTAGCCCTAGCCTTCTTGCTCTGGGCTTTGCAGCAGGTTTTGGTTGCCTCCACTATCCCCAGCTTTATGAGCTCCCACCTCTGGTTAGTGTCCATACTAGATTGAATTCTGGCCAGGTACCCTTTTACCACTTCCCCCATCCTCCCAAAGTTGTCCCTCCTGAAGTCCAGCACTATTGTGCCAGATTCCACTCCTTCCTTGCCTATATCCAATGCGAGCCATACTGAGAGGTGGTCACTCCCTGACAGCAGTTCCTCCACTGTAAGTTCTCTCACAAAGTCCCCATTTGCCAGCACAAGGTCAAGGGTATTTCCTAACCTGGTTGGTTCACTGACCATTTGCAGCAGGAAGCTGTCCTGGAAGGCACCCAGCAGTACCTGCTCCCTTCTGTTCCTGGTTGTTGGGGTGCTTCAGTCCACTCCTGGCATGTTGAAGTCCCCCACAATCACCACACTACCCTTCTTGCAGGTCCTTCTGATCTGTCCCACTAGTTCCCTGTCTAACTCCTCTGTCTGAGATGGTGGCCTGTACACCACTCCCATTCTAAGAATCCTATTCTTGCAATCCTGGATTTGCATCCAAAGTGACTCCGTACTACCCTTCTCCCCTTCCTCACACTTCAGTCCTTCCTTCACATATAGTGCCACCCCCCCTCCTTTCCCAATCACCCTGTCCCTACAAAATAACCTGTACCCTGGTACAGACAGGTCCCAGTCATTTTATTGGGTGGCCCATGTTTCCGTGATGGCTGCAATGTCCACCTCTCCCTCTGCCATGAGAACCTGTAATTCTGCAGTTTTCCTCCCAAGGCCCCTAGCATTAAGTGTAACCACCTTCCACCCTTTTCCCCCACTCCCATCCTGCCCTCATTTCCTAGCATCATCAACAGTGCTTGCTATTTGTCCTTTGTCACTGTACTTTCCTACCCCTGTTTCTCCTAACTAATTTTGTGTAACAGCCTTTGAAGGGATAGCTAATCAATGTCTTTATCAAAGTCCAAATCTATAAACTTGAGATCTTTTCATTAATTATCCTTCTGGAAAGTTCATAAAAAAATGCAAAATAGCTGGCCCAGTGGCACTGAGAGTTGAGGCACTGGACGCCACACCTTGCACCACACCGGTGACCCAGGTTCTGGAATGAACTCTGGGTCACTGGGGGTCAGAGGGGAGGAGGAGGATTGAGCATCCCAATGGATGCTGTCCTCCTCCTCCTCCTGGGGTGGGTTCCTGGGGTGCTGTGAGCACCTGTTGCACCTATGCCTGTGGAAGCATGGGCATTGCGGCACAGGTTACTCTCCAGAGTTGGGCTGGGAGGACGTTGTGGCCATTTGCCAGTGATGTGCATCAGCACGCCATCTGTCTGGACATCAGTCCTATATGCCGATGCCTGAGAGGAGGAGGGACCAAGGGGAAGAAAAGCGGAAAACACCCCTCTCGGTCCAGTATGATGACAGATCCTAGCCCAGATCACTTACCCATGTGCAGACCCCATTGTGCAGGCACTCCAGAAGAAAGAAGTAAGGTAGGGAGACAACTGAACAACCTGGTACTCTAGGGGCAGATACCCTGGGAGGGATCTATGAGGTTGATCAGGTCCAAAGGAGTGGACCCAGAGGGTAGTAAAGAGGGGATAAAAAGAAATTTGGAAAAAACATGCAAATAAATTAGTGTGACAACCCCACCACACCATTAAAAAATCAACTATTTGTCAGTTTATATTTATATTCAGTATTCTCAGCTGTTTTTGAACCCTCATTGCACCACAAAGTAAGGGATATATGATGCTAAACAATGGGTGTTTAAAACCAGTTGATTAAACTGATAAAAACCTAAGAACCACTCCATGAAAAGAAGTACACATTTTAATTATTTCAAATCTTTGAAACACTGCTTAAGCAATTCAAAATGGGAAAATTGGTATCTCACAAAACAGCTGAAAAGGGTTATCTAAAATGTAATTAAAAGGTGTTGGGTCAACATTTTCACTGAACATGCACTGCTGCTTTAAGTGGCTTGAACAGTATTTACAGTATGTTACTTTGTATGAATTGTATCTCAAGCTTCATTGTGTGCCTCCTGCTTCAGGTGTTCTTCCTCATTTCAAAGAGACTCGCCTTCTGCACCCTGCTCATCTCGGTCAGGAAACTGTAGGTCTCTATCATGTCCTCTCTCACTCTCCTGTCTTCCAGGGTGTGTGTTGAGATCCCTCGGCCTCTCCTCATAGGGCTTTTGGTGCAACCCCTGCACAATTTTAGTTGCCCTCCTCTGGACTGCCTCCACCTGTCTTTGTCCTTTCTGAGGTGCGGCCTTCAGAATTGGACATAATACTTTGAGTGGGGGTCTCAGAAGCAAGTGGTATAGTGGCAATACCACTTCCCTCCTCCTGCTGGACATACCTTTCCCTATGCATCCCAGTATCTTACTGGCCCTAGCCACTGCTTTGTCACATAGTCTTACCACCTTGTGATCATCAGATATGATAAACCCAAGTTGTCTTTCCTACCAAGTGACTGACAGTACCTATCCTCATCTTTTACTCAGTTCTTTTTTCCTATGCCCTGGGTGCATGATTTTGAACCTTTTGGCATTGAACCCCAACTGCCATACTCTTAACCACTCTGTGAGTTTCCCCCTTTTGAAGGCTTAGTAGCCAAAGCACTAGGAGCTAGGGTGAGGAGATCAAGACTGTTAATAAATCACAGTCAGCTATACTGTATACTGTAACCACTCTTTGAGGGCTCAGTTGGTGGCCAGGCGAGGTGGTGAGAGAAGGGCTGTGCTGGTTGCCAACAGCAGATTGGGATTGCAGGAGTGGGGTGGTGGATCGCACTAGATGAGGTGGGGGGCTGGGGGGAGGGACCCTAGACTAATGGGAATCGGTTTTCTTCATTTGGGGATGGTGCTCAGTGACTGAGGAGGGGGAAGGGATCACTACACTATGGAAAATGGAATTTTCTTATGAAGTCAGTGATTGGGATGGGGAAGGCACCACCTTACTACAGCAAATACACATATATGTGTGTGTGTGTGGTATGGGGTCAGCAATCAAGGTTGGGGAATGCACAACTACACTACTGCAAATTTATATCACATATGGTGATTAGTGACTGGGGAGGGGGAAGAGACCACTACAATATGGAAAATCATTTCCTCAAGAGTGCAAGGTGCATGTCACTGTCATATCCTCTCTAGCACACTGCACTGACAATATAAGAATACACATTGTATAATATATATATTTCTATATAACAAACCAATCACACACACACACACACACAAAAAAAAAATGTGGGGAGTAGTGCAATGTAATGGCTGTGGGGCTGTAGTCTTCCTGGAGTCTTTCTGGAGGCTGAGATGCTGCCCTATTTGCAGACAACTCTCTGCCCTGAGGTAGGAAGTTGCCCGTCTTCAGGCCACACTGGACAGTAGTAAGGGAACCTTTCCCCAGGACACACTGGACTGTAGGAAGGGAACCTCCCCCATCCAGGGAGCACCAGAGCCACCACCACTACCTCAGAGGTTGTGAAGAAAGCACAGCAGTTGGACCACAGTGGGCTCAGGGAGGGTGAGGATGGTGGAACAGAGGCACACCCAGTCAGTTGTTCCACACCACAATCCATACACTATTCTGGGGAGCATAGCTCCCCATGGAAGCACCCTAGAGGAGACTAAGGAGACTGAGGACAACTGTCACAAGGGAGGCTCACAGGAAGGAGGCAGAGGACACCACAAGGAAAGGAAGCAGCTCCTGGTGGGGGACTCAATTATTAGGGGGATAGAACTGGGGGGAGCAGGGAACAATGAAGTAAGGTGCCTGCCTGGTGCCATGGCTTGGAGAGACAGGAAGCGCATCCTCAGGATCATGAGAACAGCTGCACAGGAATCTGAGCTGGACGTCATTGTCCACCTAGGGACAAATGACTTGGCTCATCATCAGATTAGAGCAGTGCAGAAGGACTTTGTAGAATTGGGGAGGGGCCTAAGACAAGTAGCACACACAATATCCTTCTCTGAGGTGCTGCCTGTCAATGGCATGAGTGAGGCAAGGGTACTTTGCACCATGCAGTTTAATGAATGGTTGAAAAAATGGTGTGGAGCACAGGGATTTGGCTTCATTGGGGACCGGGGTTCCACCTGGAGGGACACCAGCCTATACTGGCAGTGTGGTCTGCATCTGTCCAGGAAGGGAACAAGTCTTTTGAGCAATTGGTTTAAATGCTTCATTGGCAAGCTTTTAAACTAGTCAAGGGGAGAGGCACTGATAAGAAGCAGGAAAATCCCAGCCTCTCCCTACAAAACAGGGTACTAAATGAGAAAAAGACTGAGGTGGAAAGGTCAGTGGGGGATGCTGCAAAAGAAGGTAAAGCCATCAAAAATGGAGAGCAATGAGTACCAATGCCCGTAGTCTGAGTAACAAGCTTCCTGAATTAGTGGCCTTGATGGAGGAGGAACATCTGGATATCGTGGCAGTCACAGAAACATGGTACACACTAAACCATGACTGGGATGTAAACATACCAGGATACACTATCTACAGGAGGGACAGGGAGGGTAAAAGAGGAGGAGGAGTAGCTCTTTACATAAGGGAAGGAATCAAAGCAACAGAACAAAAGGGAAAACAGGGAGAAGAAGAAGCACTGTGGGTAAATTTGGAGATCTGCAATGGCACCACAATCCGCACAGGGGCTGAATACAGACCCCCTTCCCAGGGGAAGGAAGTGGACAAGGAAATGATAGAAAGAATACTTTGAATGGCAGAAAAAGGGGAGATATTGCTGATGGGTGATCTGAATATGCCAGATGTTAACTGGAGTGCAGTTGTAGCAGCCACTTCGAAGAGTGGGGTTATTCTAGATGCCCTACAGGGGGCATGCCTTAGACAACTAGTATTGGAGCCCACTCGAGAGGGAGCAATCTTAGACCTGGTTCTCTCAAATTGAAATGAAGAGAGGATCACAGATGTAGAAGTGGGTAGCCATCTGGGAACTAGCAACCATCAAACAGCATGGTTCACAATAAACACAGCAATAGAGTCAAGCCATGCAAAGGCAAAAGTACTGGACTTTAGGAGGGCTGACTTTGCCAAAATGGGTGAGTGCCTAAGGAATGCACTAGCAAATGGGCAGGAAGGAGGGGTGGAAGAAAAATGGGGAATAATAAAAACTGCCATCACAGAGGTAACAAGCCTTTGTGTGAAGCAAATAAGCAAAATGAAACAATGTAAGAAACCACTATGGTTCTCAAAGGAAGTGGCAGTGAAGGTTCAAGGCCAAAAGAAAGTATTCAGGAAGTACAAGGAATCACAGAAGGAGCAGGACAGAGAACTGTATCAGTTAAAGCAAAAGGAAGCTGGGAAGGCAGTCAGAAAAGCAAAGGCCCAAACCAAGGAAAAGATAGCCAACTCAGTTAAGAAGGGGATAAAACCTTTATAGGTACATCAGGACAAGCAAGACCAAGGGAGGGTTAGTGAGGCTTAATAAAGGGAGGGAGGGTGGGCAGAGGGTGACTGTGAAAAGGCAAAGATACTAAACAAATATTTTTGCTCAGAATTTACAAAGGAAGAGGGGAGGTACCTAAACAAACAGTAGAAACACTCGGATACAGAAGTTGATAGCAGCCCATTTACAGAAGAAAGGGTTCTAAAGAACTCTTAAAACTGAAGTGGACAAAGCAATGGGGCCTGATGGGATTCATCCCAGAATTCTAAAAGAACTAAGGGTAGAACTAGTGACACCACTGACTACCCTCTTTAACAAATCATGGGAGGATGGGTGGTACCCGAGGACTGGAGGAAGGCAGATGTGATTCCTTCACAAAAGTGGGAGCAAGGCAGAAGCAGGAAACTACAGACCTGTTAGTTTAACCTCAGTGGTAGGGAAAATGATGGAATCACTTCGAAGGAAAGAATTGTCTAGTATCTAGAGGCAGCAGGGCACAGGACCCAAGGCAGCATGGATTCACAGTGGGAAGGTCATGCCAGACAAATCTGATAGATTTCTTTGACTGGGTGACCAAAGTAGTAGATCAGGGAGGGGCTGTGGACATGGCCTACCTAGACTTTAGCAAGGCATTTGGCACAGTCCCACACAAAGATTAATATCAAGTTAGCCAGCCTGGGAGTGGGTCCCAAGATGACAGCCTGGGTAAAGAATTGGCTGGAAAATAGGACACAGAAAGTAATAGTAAATGGAGTCCACTCTGAAGAAAGGGGTTACTAGTGGGGTACCACAGGGTTCAGTATTAGGACCAGTCCTCTTCAATGTCTTTATAAGCTTACATTGCAGAGGGACTGAAGGAAAAGTATGTCTCTCTTGCAGATGACACAAAGCTCTGCAACAGAGTTGATGCACAAGGTGGGGTGGAAAGGATGAGAAGGGACTTGGCAAGGTTAGAGGAATAGTCAAATGTATGGCAGCTTAGATTCACTGCTAAGAAGTGCAAGGTAATGCACCTGGGAAACAAAAACCCAGGGGAAGAGTACACAATGGGGGTGAGATACTAACAACAACAAAATGGAAAGGAACCTGGGGGTAGTCATATCAGATGACCTAAAGGTAGGCAAGCAATGTGAGAGGGCAGCAAGGAGGGTTGGGGGATACTGGGATGCATAGGAGAGGCATCACCAGTAGAAAACAGGAAGTTATTATCCCTCTGTACAGACAGTTGGTGAGACCCCATCTGGAGTACTGCTTGCAGTTCTGGAGACCCAGTCTCCTGCAAAGACATAGACAGGATGGAAGCTGTCCAGAGGAGGGCAACTCAAATGGTGCAGGGTCTGAACTGAAGACATATGAAGAGAGACTTAAGGAGCTTAATATGTATAGCCTTGAGGAAAGGAGGAGAGGAGGACATGATAGAAACTTTCAAGTACCTCAAGGAATCAACAAAGTCCAAGAGGGTAGCATCTTTCAAAAAAGAGGTGTGCAAGAACAAGGGGCACAATTTGAAGATAGAAGGGGCAGCTCGGAGGTAATTTAAGGAGTATTTTTCACAGAGAGGTTGTGGATGCATGGAAGCGGCCTTCCAGAGGAGGTTGTGGAGTCATAAACAGTGGTGGAATTCAAGCATGCATGGGACAGTCATAAGGGAATTCTAGGGGGCGGGGGTAGGAAGAAGTAGGCTGCTGGTTAACTAGGATCTGCAGCTTATCGATTAGGTAGGGAAATGGGCAGACTGGGCGGGCCAAGCAGTCCTTATCTGCCATCAAAATCTATGTTTCTATGTTTTTATGTTTCTAAAATTCTCATTTTGTCAGCGATCAGGGAGGGGGGAAGGATCCTAGACTACCAGGGAATAAATTCATTTATGTGGGATGGCAATTGGAGGACAGGGGCACACTAAACCACCAGGGACTGTGGCTGTGTGGGACATGTGCTGGTGGGAGGGGGTCATGCTAAGCAAACCAAAGGCAGTGCAAATGGGCCCATAATGAGCATGCTAATAGCCAGTTGCACATTGCATGCCCAATGGGCTCACTTGCATAGCCACTTTCATGAAATGGGACTTAGCGCATGTGTGCTATTGCTGGTGGGCCATTCTCCTGGCTGGCTGTAGGGGCAGCACTACTGAAGTCACTGGTCCTTTTCTGGGCTTAGCAGTGCCCCCATCTGCCCCTATTCACAGTCAGATAGTGCACCATGCTACTTTTGTGACTAGTCCTGATTTCCCACCAGTGCAACTGTGCGATGCTGCACAAATATTTGCACAGCACTCTGCATTTTTTGTATGAATCATAGCCCTGATCTTTTTTTGCTGGTCCCGCTGTCCTTCAGGAGCTAAATAAAGGCCCAGAGGATAGTATTTACTCCTAGCAGAACAGTAGAACCAGCAAACAATGTAAGTGAAAAAATTGTTTTTGCACACAAACTGCAAATTAAGATGAACACAACTCTTGGCTGTGGGGCTTTTAGTGCTGACTGTTCCCCTTTAAATAAATAAAAGAGAGTGCTGCATAAAAACAGTAGACTTTCTCAGCTCAGTCATAATCATTTTCTAATGGTTCTTACAAGTGTTTTTCTAGTATTAGAGTTTGAAGTGTTCCTGTTAGCCAATCATCCTTCTTAAGAATGTAATTTTGTTTGATGTTCATGTACAGTACTTTCTTTCCAGTGCCTTTGCTGTGCCATTAAAATGGTCTTGGCCTTTTTATCTGTTTGACTCCATACCCCATTTATATTTAGTAGACAGTGATTTAAGAATCCTTTAATAATGATAATGTAAGTTCAGAAGTTCCCAACATTCTCTTCCAAGCCAGTAGATCATGTAGACATAACCTAAAGAAATAGAGATTATCAGGCAACAAGGTTAAAGCTATATTATATGTATGCACTCAAACATAAAAGTATATTATCCCTTAGAAGTGCATGAAAGGGTATCAGAACATTAGACTGCAAATAACACCAGGCCAGGTTCACTTACTGGTTCTGTTATCAGAATCATGGCAGCACTTGCAGTGTTCAGACAGGAAAGTACTGAGGTTTATATTTACAGTGCAAACTAACAGAATTAGCTGAGCTTATCATTTTCAGCTGAGCTAATCTTTTGAGAATTGTGTCATTGTGATACCCTACTGAAAATATTTTTTTCAGCTCCAGCATTATTTACTTAGAGGATGTCTTTGAAATCATTGATTCATACAATATATGTGTGAAGTGAAACAAAATAAAACGTGTTCGTGCTTATGCCATCACCAAAATGCAACAAAAGACAAAAGAAAAAAACACGTTATTTTCAGTTTTGAAAGGTCAAAAAAGGAGTACTGTGGGTCATATCCACAAAGATCCAGAGTAATGCATAAAAGATGTTGAAATCTAGTATGGATCTCCATGCAATCTAAATCCTGTGCACACTGAGTGATCCACATCACCAGTTGGTGGCAACTACACGTGGAAACACGGAAATTGCACTGATCCTCTAGAAGGTGTATGCTTTGACAAAACCCTTACTGGGTGAAATGTCAGTCTATTTTTTCACCTCTTCTGAGGTGCTTTCTTTGTATGTATTCCTCCTGATTATGCTGCAGTAAACCACTGTATTTCTTACTCTTTGTATGGACAGTGGTTATTTCAAAGACTGGGGTGAGTTCCTTGACTTTCTGAACATTTCCATGTTACTTTTGTCATGGTGAACCAAGTACCTACAGGGTGGTTCTGAATTTCTGCTACATGTGGAGACAGTAGCAGAGAAGCATGGAAAGGGCATGGACCAGCTTGTCAAAAACAAAAACTCATGGAACAGACCTCAATAATACTATATGAGGATTTTCCCATGCATGTAATGTGCTATACAGGCTTAGCTGCTATAGATAACATGGAAAATGCACTTGTAGATCAATCAGAATGTAATAGATTTCACCTTATGTAAGGAGAAATGTTGGCCTGGACTCTGGATAAAATTCCCTACTTTTGAAAAAGTGTCTTAGTTTCTTTTACTTTCAGCTGGTCTCCCAGTAGAACAGCACCAGAGATGAGCATATGGGATCACAGTTTAATGCTTCCTCTGAAGGATGACACACCCAGACAGTACAGCATCCCCCAAAGTACTGTGCTTGGGTGCCAGCTATGTTTGGTTGGAGCCAAGTCACAGTGCGGTACAAGAACTCACTACCTTCTGGCCCAAATGCAGACATGCTACCAACTGAGCCATGCTGTCACCTCAGCTTTTTCTGCTGAGTCCTTTCACATGCTAAGATAGCTGATGGTTGGTGGTACACTGGAAAAATAGTGTCCCCCATCTGTAATCTGGTATCCACCCATTAACAGATGTTACCTAGGCATGCAGGGGTGGAGCGTGGCTTGTGTCACATTCTCGACTGCACATTCAACTGCAGTGCCCAGCACATCAGTGAACTAGTGACACCTGCAAACCTATTAACCTTTTGCTGTGGCTGTCCTGATGTATGGGCATTGTTGACCTCCCTGATCTTCCTCATTCATGCCACACAGCAGCCATCCACCTACATTCCTATACACCCTACATCAAAGCAGTAGCATTATGTGCAAATAGCCCATCTCAAATATCACCAATAGATGTGCAGATCAGGGGTCCATACACACAGTGTCTCACAGAACCCTTGAACTAGTCACCCTACTTGGGACGCACACATGAACAAATGTTAGCATGGCACTGAACACAGAACTGTATAGGGAAACATGAAGCACCGGGAGACAGCACAACTTTGCAAATAAAACATATTTACTGGACAGTGTCTATAGAAGATAGTGAAGGAAAGTGACACATGGACAGGTATTAGCAGGGAGCAGCTGGAGAACACAATCAGGTCACAATATAACAGGTCATAGGTCAGGGTCCACATCATGTGTCCATTATTGTCCATCTGTAAAACATAAACTCTCACAAGTATTTCTGAGTCATTGATTTTTTTATGTTCTATATTCAACCACTCGATGCTATTATCATGTTTTGGGTTTAATTATCATACGTGCATTTAGATGAAAACCAGATTTGCTTCTCCTTTTTGAGTCACTGTGATGGTATTCTGGGTACTATCACTTACTGATTGTCTTCTGTTTATTTCTGAACATCAGTGAATTTGATAAAACATAATATGGATGTGGGGAACTGGATGGCTCAGTGGATTGCTAGCGGTTTAAGGAGTCTTTCACCTCTAGGTCACTGGTTCAAATCCAGCTCAGGGTGGTAGTGGCCGAAAGCCTGGGCTGTTCAGTGGACAATGTGCAATGAGTTTTTTTTTTTTTACAGTTGATACTTTGTATTTATTTATTTAGTCAATCATATACATACAATGCATGCATTACAACATCAACAACTGACATTACAGCTAAGTGCTGCAGTGTGTTATAGATTTAGTGCAAAAGTAGGGTTTCACATTATCAGACCTGTCTTTGATCAGTATGTTTGGATTCTATTTAAACAGCTGGATAGCTGTAGGAGTATGGATTGAGGAAACAAAGTACTGATGCATAGCCTTAACAAAGAGAGAAGTGCAAAGGAAGCTATAACTGGATAATGTGCAATGAGGTTTGATAGTCTCAGTCCAGTTTCCAGTAGACAGGTATGGTCCCTCCATGACAGGATTAAGACACATTGGCAGGGATATGTGGGGAACCTTGCACTGTGATTGCACGTGCTGTATCTGTCTGGTGGATAAACAGAGGACTTTGGTTTTCAGTGCTGTGAATCTGGTACCTTTCACAAGCACTAAATTCATGTATAGAAAACAAATTAATATGGTTAAAACTGAAATTCATTTCCAGGGTATTAAAAGGCAAGAAAGCACAAAAAATCTTAGCATTCTGGTCAATAACTGTGTACTTCATTCTGTTAATGTGGTACAAAAATTGGAGGTCATTTTTGATTCTTAGCCATCGTTCTCCAACCAGATTGCTTCAACTGTATACATTTGCTGCTACCAGTGTCTTAAAGGAGAATGGCACAGAACCTGAAAGTGATTTTTCCCTGAAGTATTTAAATATAAAACTGGTTTTGGTACCTTTATTGTTCCATCATTATGAGCCTATTAATAACCTTGCCTGGTGTTTCTGATTTGCACACATTAGAAATGCACTCAAGGTACTGGGAACAAATGCCCAGTAGAAATAACAAAATAGCTGCACAAAGCTGTTGTAGATGGCAAACATTTATTGCTCTAGGTTGCAAGAGAGAACAGTGATCAAAAAAGCCCTGATGCTTCCAGTCCAAGCCATGAATCTTCATCAGTGGGTGGAGTTAGAGGATCACCTATTCAATTAAATACAAGGTGCTCAAATGTGTATACCCTGGCACTCTTCTCCTTAACAGTGACTGCATACACTTTTAGACAAATAGTGAAATACAGTACTTTACATCCTCTTTCCATTTGCTCTGTCTTTTCCCTCATTGGGTATTCACTCATTTGTGGGCTCTGTCAGTTACAGCACCAATCACTTATAGTATGTTATAGCATTCCCCTCTTTATGTGCGTTCGTACACTTTTTTCTTACTCTTTTTCTGATGGAGCTTCCCTTCCTTACCCATCCTCCAGTGAGGCATCTTTTGCATATCTATCTTTTTTTGATTCAGCACCTCCCCCGGTTTTATTTCCTTACCCTTGAAACACTTAGTTGTGTGTGCTTTACTAGTAGGAGCACCAAGCATTAGCGCAATGTTTTTTAAATGTATTTTATATGTTTAAAGTTTGGTAACTGGGAGATGCACAGTGAGTCATGGCTCATTTCTAGGTGTGGCCTAGGGGAGGGGGGAAAAGAAGGCAACAATACAAGTACATAGTATCTGGCAGTTTACAAATAGTTAAAAAAATGCATAAGTGCATAGTGTCTGGCAGTTTACAAATAGTACATAGTCAAATGGTACATAATTACATAGCAACAGGTGGGTTAAAATAATAGCCTGGGTCAGAGACAAGATGCATAGGTACAGAGTGAAAAACAGGTAACACACATAGCCTAGGTATGGTCAAATTCAGTACATTGAACAAGGCTTGTAAACAATGCTGGATGCATGGGTAGGAATAGGTGTGAATAACATAACAGTATAGCATACTGTAGGCATGGCACAAGCAGGGTACATCAAAAAATATATGAAGGTATTATCAAGCATAAGGTTTGGAGGGGTAAGACATTTAACCCTGGTGACAACGTTTAGCCCTGTTTGAGTGGTTATCAACAACTTCAAGGGGAGATGGGGCATTGATATCTGTGGGCCTGACAAAGACATTAGTCAGGTTGAGGGAATGAGCAGGGCAGAAGGGGGGAGTGGTAGAGGGTACACTTAATAACATTTAGTGATGGCAGCATAAGGAGCATGGAGGACAGGGAGTTCTGCAAGTGGGGGAAGTGGAAGGAGAATGCAGCCTTTCCAGAGTAAGAGTGCGGATGGGGTAGGGAGAAAGAGCAGGAGTCCCAAGATCAGAGACAATAGGAGGTGTTGGGTAAGGGGGATAGGAGGGAGGCAAGGTGGGGGGTGAGTCAAACCAGTATTTAGGAAAGATAATGGAGGTATGTTGGTTGGGGGCAGGAGGTAAGGGAGGTGAGTGATAGAGATGAGTAGAGGTTGCAGTGATGGATCCGGGGGGGGCATTTAGAAAGAACTGACAAAAGGTATTGAAAAGGATGTCCAGCCTGGAGAGGGTGGATGTGGTGGCAGACCTGTACACGACATTGGCATAGCCAAAGAGTGGCAGGATTATCCTATTGAGGAGACTCCAGGAAACAGGGAGAGAGAGGGCCTCTTTGTTTATGTAGAGGGCCCTAAGTTTGGGATGGAGCTTAGAATGAAGGCAGTTTGCATGTGTTGTGAAATCCAGGTGACTTTCCATCCAAATTCCTAGGTATTTGCAGGCTGGAACAATGTCCAAGGTTGCACCATCAAGGGTGGAGAAAGCAGGAGGTGGGAGGAGTTTGGCAAGTTTTTGGCAGGTGCCAAAATTCATGGAGAGGGTCTTGACAAAGCTGCACTCTACCTAACAAATGGTATAGCACTCAGGGACATATTTCTGTCTTCTCCCCTTCATTCTGCATAGTCTGTTGCAACAGCATCCTTTTTTTTCCTATTCTTTGTCTTTTCATTTTTCTGCCTAGGTAGGTTGGCCACCTATCTAAGTACCCTTCCCCACACTATCCTTTATCCTAGTATTTAACTTTCACTTTCTGTCCCTTTGTTGTTCCAGAGAAAAGTGCTTATGATGCATAATATTGCAAGGTGCTTGTGTTTAATAAAAACAAGCATTTGTCAATGCCGAATGTTGTCTTGATGGTGTTGACATTGGTAGTGCAGGAGTTAGAGTGATGCATAATAAGAATGGCAGTGAAGTATGGAACCAGTATCAACCCCACACCATCCTTCTGAGACTGACAGGCATTGTGGTGTGCCTTTGAGTCATTGGCAATATTGCTCATGCCATTTCACCTCACCCTTCCCTTCAGACACCGACAAGTGTCGAGGTGTGCCTTGTGGTGTTTGGGCTTTGCACTCACCCCATTCCATAAGGAAATACACTGAAATGGGCACAGTATAGCAGAATGGGGTGAATATGGGGCTAAAGAGTCCAAGGCAAACCTTGATGCCTGTCATTGGATGCAGGTTGGGAGTGGAATGGTGTGAGCATTACTGTCGACAATCCCAAGTCACATCCCTGACACCTGTCAGTCCCTACAGAGTAGGGCATCATGGTTGGAAAGCCTAATGCCTTGGGCATTTCTTGGTATTTTCACTCCAAGTTTTCAACATGGGCTTTTTGTGACCCCAGCATATGAACAGTGATACTATCAGTTTGTTAGATGAAAGGTGATTTTGCACACTGACTATGCCATTTGGCCCACAGGTGTGAAAACACATTTTGAACAGGATGTGAAAAATGACAGCTGCACTGTTCATGAGGAGGTGTAAAAAATGGTAATGTTGAAAATGTGGAATGAAAATATAACAAAATTGGTGAGGTCAATAGTGTGCATAAAAACTGTGTAATGTACACCCATAATGCAATTATTTGGGGGATTTCTTACACCAGATTTCCAACATAGAAATTTTGGGACCTCCACTCATGAACAGTGGCACTGTGATTTTCTTAAACTGTCCTAAATATTGATGCTGCACAGCGACTGTGCCCATTGTGTGCCACAGGTGCAAAAACAAGTTTCGGGCAGCATGTGAAAAATGACAGCTATACCGTTCACCAGGCAGTGTGCAAAAATGACAATTTTGAGAATCTGGAGTAAAAATACAAGAAATTGGTGAAGTTACAAGCATGCATAGAAACTGCACAATACACTTTGGTCTCACAGTCATTTTGGGTAATTTTTTCACAAAATTTGCAACATGCACTTTTTGTGACCTCTCCTTATGAACTCTGTCACTGTGATTTTCTTAGTCTGTCCCAAACATTGATTTAGCACAGTGACTGTGCCATTCTGCACCACATGTGCAAAAACACATTTTGGGTCAGGTGTGAAAAATGACAGCTGTACTGCTCATAAGGAAGTGTAGAAAAATGGCAATGTTGAAAATCTGGATAGAAAATACTAAAAATTCTTGAAGTTATGAGTGTGCATGGGAACTGCGTTATGCATGCCTGTAACACAGTCATTTTGGGGAATTTTTTCACAAAATTTGCAACATAGCCATTTTGGGAGCCTACCTCATGAACTGTGACCCGAAAGGTGAATCCTTGCAGTGAATGCAAAATCACCTTTATGGACTGACTAACAAAATGATGGTGACTGAGTTCATGAGGTGGGGTCCCAAGAACCCCATGTTGAAAATTTGGTGCAAAAATTCATGAAAATGGCCAAGATATCCACATAAGTTAAAAAAAAAAACACAACATTTATGCCATTATACAGTTTACCGGCATTTCTTCAGTTCGCGGTCAGCTTTGAAGAGTGCATATGTGTTCCCACTCCACCGAAGATCATCGCTCCAGGCTCCAGAGGTAAGTATGGGGTGAGGGGGGTGTAGGGAGGTGGGTACACAGAGAGTGGCTGCGGATTGGGGGAAGTGGCACAGAACTCAATGAGGGACCATTGTTAATTTTACAGGTTTCAAAACACAACAAAAAAAACAACGCAAGAAGGTTTTCAATTTTTGCAGGTACTTTTGCACACTGGGGTGGGCTCCCAGCATGTCACTTGAGCATTTTTTTGGGGGGAATCCATAGCCGACTGGGATTGAGTACCCCCATTGGCACATATAGAGTGTGGGCGCATGAACAAAGGGGGAATTGGGCACCCCTCTCGGCACACAAGAAATGGGGGGGCATTATACATAAGGGGATTGGGCACAAGTGATGAAAGTGAACAGTAAGGCACAGAAATTCAGTTCTTGTACCTTTTTTGCAGCAGGAATGGAGTTCCTATACTTCTTCCCCACTGACAGTGGAACTGAAATTCTTAAACCAGCAACATAATGATAGTTTCTGGGCCTGTGACCTGAAATCAAGGTTTCCATAACAACATTTGACTTGTACAACAATGCTATTTTCCTAGAAATACTTCAATATCTCTAACTAAATCTACTAGTGTCAAAATAGATATATGTGTCTTGAAATGGTTATCCTTCATATTGAGGATCTTCATTCAGAATTTCATATTTGCCAATGCCTGAGTTCCTGTACTTCTTGCCTACCACTTGCACCACTGTTGGGCACCCCGTTGGCAAATTAATTTGAGGGGGGGCATGCCAACAGGGGGACTGGGCACCCCTGTCAGCTTTCAGGGGCACTGTGAGAGGTGGTGGCTGTCCATCCGCTTACATGAGGACTGTGAGAAGTGACAGGGAAGCTGCTGCCATGTTTCTTGTAAGGGATAACCAGACAAGCCAAGCAGTAATTCGCTGCTGCAATCATGGACCACCCTGGGGCACTCCCTGATTGCACCGACTAATTTCTTACAAGTTGGTGGCATGCATCTCAACTGCTGTCATAGACAGCATGCTCTGCCATTGGTGCCACAGAGTTCTGTCAGAAAAAGCAGTGGTGCCATTGGCTGCAGCAGGACTGCACCTCCAAAACCTGCTTCTCCACTCAAGCAACCACAATATGGAGTCAGCACTGCACGAGCAAGACAACATAAAAATAAATTGTTTAGCACATGCTTTATACAGGGTTTGTATTGCCTTCACAAATACCAAAGAGCTGCTAGATTTAAAGTGCAGAATGCACAAAGCAATAATGCCAACCTGTTTTCTAGAGGTTGAATAATGTGATCATGGGCTTTAGGAAAATAAATGTGTTTGTATATGCACACGTGTAGGACTTTAAAGTGTCTGCAGTGCTGAATTTATGCTTGAAACAGAAAATGGCTTAAGAAACTATAAGATGCCTAAATATACAGGTTAATAAAATGGGTAGAAAGGTAAAGTGCAAAGATAGCTAAATTCATATATTTACAATGTGTGAACACCAGTTAAGTGAAATCATGCAAAATGCACAAAGCACTAATGCAAGCTGTTTTCTGGAAGTTGAATAATGTGCCCATGGGCTTTAGGAAAAAAAAAATGTGTTCGTATATGCGCACCTGTAGGACTTTAAAGTGCTTGCAGTGCTGAATTTATGCTTTAAACTGAAAATGCTTTAAGAAACTATAAGGTGCCTAAATATACAGATTAATAAAATGGATAGAAACGATAACGTGCAAAGATGGCTAAATTTATGTATTTACAATGTGTGAACAGCAGTAAAGCGAAATCAAGCATAAAGTGTGTTTTGTGCCTTGAATCTAAAGGAATATAAAGTACTGCTAGCTAGCTTACTTGCTGGTGGATAAAGTGCTTGCAGTACTTTATTACATGAAAATGTATATGCATATAGTTAAAGTGTCCCAGTCCATTTAGTTTCTGCTTTTGAATATAAACACTGACTGAAGTTTGTATGCATGACAGCCCCATTTGCCTAAATACTATAGTGGCAAAAGGCAAAGAGTGAGAGACTTGTTAAATGAAAATATGGCATGTTTCCTTCTCTGTTAACTTTTATACAAAAAGAAGGACTCTGGCAGTGTTTGTTACAGAGAAGGTCCATTTTTATTATGAGTCCCCAACCCCATTTTAAAAAGAACAAACTCTTTAAAAGCAAACTATAACCATGGGAAAGACTTGAAATAAAACTACTGCAATATTGTAAGTTGTTTAAATACCTGAAAAAAGGCAACAGAAAGGGTTCTCAGCTTTGTTTTCCTGTGTCCCTTTCCTCCACCCTTTTAGGCCAGAACGAGGCTTACCTGTTGTCTGGAGGTGAATGAGCTCTCACTGTAGGAGAGCAGCACTCTCTTCAGACTCTATTTACAGTAATAAACCTGCCACTTATTGTGGAAATATGAGTGATTAAGCACTTATTATGTGCTTGTTACACATGCATGGGTCTATAACTATTGTTCTTTCATGATTGTACCAAATGTTCTTAAGTGGTCCTATGTAATAATAAAAGCTGGTTATTATGGTAGGTCATCCTGACACACTTGTCTTAGAGATAGTTATTTCCCTGTATTAGGGAAGGGTCAGATCAGGTGAGCAGACCTTTTTGTATAAAAGCCCACCACTAGGAGTTAGAGATTCAGATAGGAAGGTCAGTTGAACACTAACCATTGGAGGAGAAATACCTCATGAGTGTGCTTTAACAAGCACTGGCAGATTAACTGATTTCAGGCTAAAAGCTAAGCCACTGTTTTCTGAGAATGACTAACCTCATTTTGCTTTTTGTACATATATATATATATTTTTTTTCTATTATTTTCCAATTTTCTGAGTAAAATTAAATGATAAATATATGACTGCATTTTTTATGCACCTAATTCTTGGTCTGCTGTGTTATCCTTCACCCACACCCATTGACAACTGTTTTAGAGGTATTAACCTTTAGATGATTTGCCTGGAACCAGTTCAGTATATGAGTGAAATCAGCCTGCAGCTGAGAGGTCACCACAAAGACAAAAGGTCTGGAGTTATAGAGGTGAATGTGGGATGAAGAGCAAATGAGGGGGATGTCACTGAGAAAGATGGAAAAGAGGATGGGACTTACAATAGAGCCTTGTGGTACTCCTGCAAGGATGGGGAGGGGGATGGAAAGTGCATCACCAGCTTGGACACAATGAGAGTGACCAGAGAGTTAAGATTTGAACCATTTGATGGAGGTCAGAGAGTCTGAGTTTGGTGAGTAGGAGAAGATGGGAGATGGAAACAAAGGTCTCGGTTAGATCTCTAAATATAGCAGGAGTAAGGTGGCCTTTGTTCATCTCAGTGAGAATGGTGTCAGTAACTCTTTGTAGAGATGAGAATATGAGTGTATTTTTCCTGAAACACGGCTGATATTGGGGGAGGAAGTTTGTGGATGTGAGGAAGTCAATGAGTCTGGTTAGCATGAGGGATTGTTGGAGCTTGACTAAAGCATGGTGGAGGGAGATGATGTGGTAGTTTCCAGGCTGGGAGTGATCACTGCCCTTGTAAGGGGGGGCCACTTTTGCAGATTTGCAGGCCTGTGGTACTGTGCAAAGCTAGAAAGAAAGGATATGCAAGGTGGGACATGGGATGGGAAATGGATGGGGCAGAGAGCTTAAGTATGACAGGGTCGAGACCAGGGCAAGATTTACATGGTTTCAGGGATTGAAGAGCACAAAGAACCTCATGGGTAGCGGTGGGGGAGAGTTGGCAAGTATTTGAAGAAGAAGGAGATTGCGGTGCTGAGGGGAGTTTACAGAGGATTTAGTGGTTGAGGGATGAGCAGAGGCTGAAAGGATGAACAGGGGTAGATGGTAGGACACAGGTTGTAAAGAAATTATTGAGGATGGAGGCAATGGTGTGGGAGTCCGAGTCTATGAAATTGCCAATGAGGAGGGAATTGGAGTAGGAGTTGAGTGGGGGTTTGAGAAGGGAGGAGAGGGTTTGCCAGAAGTTATGAGGGGAATTAAGGTTTTCACATAGCGTGTTCTTGAAGTAATGGGGTTTGGCTGACCTGATGGCTTTGGTACATCAGTTTTCATTTGCATCCTTACACTCTGTAGTGATGGAGCTTCCTTCTCTTCCTTGCACTACCTTCAGTGGGGTACTAATAGTAACATATACCTAACTCAAATAAAATCCCCTCTTTCACCTTTCTTGTAGTGTACTTTTGATTCTTTTCTGTTTGGGACAATTGTCTACCTGTGTGCATTATATTGTATGCAGCAACACTTGGGTGATTTTGCAGATCCCCCTTTTACTCTATCTCGTACATCCACATCTTGATTCCAACAGTTATCTTTTTCAATTTTTAATGTTTTATTTTGTGAACCTGTAAAATGACCACTTCATGCATTTCCACAACACTTCTCAGTAGAGGTATGCAAAAAAAAACTTCTACCTGTGGAATTTCCATGAAAGGCAGATTTTTCACTTCTGTGAAAGTGAGGAAATCAAATTAGCAATTTTTGCAGAAATGCTGAATTACAATGGTAGAAAAAATTTATAAATTGTGGATTATTACAGCAAACTGCAGAGAAAGAAATCTGCAGAACTGATCATTGAACTGCAGAGTAATTGCACGTACTGAGGAAAACTTTATTAAACTGCAGAAAGAAAAAAAATTCTCACAACTGTTATTCCTCAGTTCATGTGTATTATTCTGCAGTTCAGCCCAAAAATTCTGCAGAACAGGGCAAAAATCCACCAAACAGATTCAGAAGATTCCAATCTCATCAATGGCGGAAGTTTGGAAAATGTTGTGAAATTTCCAAATTTCCACAAAAGTTCTGTGAAAGCGGAATCCATAACTTTCATCCACCTCTACTTGTCAGCACTGGTCTTTCATTCTGCAGTTCAGTATTTTATTATTTTCACTCTGATAGAGACATGTAGCCTGTACTTTTGCAATTATTTTCTTAATTTCATGCACATATATGGTTTTATATAATGTGATGTTAATGAAGTTCACTGTTTGTCTAAAAGTGTATGCAGCTGATGTTGAGGGGATCAGTGCCAGGGTATATATTTTGAGCAATTTTCATTTAAGTGAATGGTTAATCCTCTAACTCTGACCCTGACAAAGAGTTAAGCCTTAGACTTGAAGTG
The DNA here is from genome assembly GCA_016271365.2 of Neoceratodus forsteri. Taxonomy (NCBI): domain Eukaryota; kingdom Metazoa; phylum Chordata; order Ceratodontiformes; family Ceratodontidae; genus Neoceratodus; species Neoceratodus forsteri. The sequence goes on along the minus strand of CM057452.1, from coordinate 627,258,752 downwards.
CCAGGGTTTTTTGACCACTGTTCTCTTTTGCATGCTAGAGCAATAAACATTTACCATCTGAAGCAATTTCATGCAGCTGTTTATGTTAATTTTTCTTCTGAGCATTTGCCCCCAGTACCTTGAGTGCATTTCTCATGTGTGAGAATTTGCAAAGTATTAGTTTTGCACCCACTGGTTGCTTGTGAGCGTGTGGCCCCTACATGTCCATATCATGTTTCAGATTTACACTTTAGTGTTAAGTACAGTACCATTTTAGAACTGTGTGATGTACTTTACTTCCCTCAACCACAGAGTTCTATATTAAAGTGCAAATTTATCATGCCAATAGTGGAAGAGAAGAGCAAAAACATAAACTACAGCATGCAGTTCTAAAATTGCAGTTACTACATCTGTATAAAACAGAAACACACACTAGGATAAGTACAATGCCTGTAGAGATGAAGCAGGAACAGAATTGTAACACATATCTAAAGATCAACCTCTAAGAGGAAAATGATTTACAGCTTCAGTAAGTTCTCCATTAATATTTCTCATAGTCATAGGATTTTGATACAAGATGCTATGAAGACCCATGTACTGTACGTACACTTGTGATATCAGATTGGATCATTATAATTATTTTAATGCAGGGCTTACAGTATTTACTATTCACCCACTTCAATTGATTCAAAACTGAACTGATAGATTAATATTCAATTAATCCCCGGCATGTACGTTTTCTCACTGTGTTATGACCTACAGTATATTGGCTTAAAATTAATAACTGGTCAACTTTTTAATTGATGGTTTTAGTATATAGAGCACTGGGGGTCTCAACTCCATCCTATTTGCACAAACTGGTTTCAGTCCCTACCCAGTCTCATTCTTTGCACTATGCTGATGGTCATTTTCTTTCAATTCCAGGTATTAGTTCTTGCAGAGTGAAGCAGTGGCAGCTTATGTATGTTGGCCCTGCAATTTGGAAAAAGCTATCCTCTGGATGTTATAGCAGCATAATTACTGGGAATTTTTTTTTATTTACAGTTTTTACATTGACCACAGACTTGTCAGGGACTATGACCCCTCCCATGGTGGGGTACATCTTCCGGCCCACAATCCCCCAACCAGTCCATACCCCAAGGTTCCTCTGTGGATTCCCCCTCCATGGCAGGGCCAGGACAAGGAGTGCCTGCATGCTTCACCCCCAGTACCTCAGATCTGGTGTCAGGGAGGACCCACCGGAGTGATCAGGCCCTCGCCAATCCTGACAAATCCCTGAATTTTCCTCTGTTTTCTGCTGCACCCCACATCCATGCAATGGGTGGGGAGGCTGTCTCCACCTCTGTGGAGGCAGCCAATTGCCCTGGACATGGGCCAACTCCTTATATGGCTGTGTGCCTCTGCTGACCCTCAGCCAACACTAGGTGTCGGTCTACAGTGCACAGCACAAAACCCCCCCCACCCCAGGAATGAGAGCAATCCTCCAGATGCTCTATCCTTCCTGTCCCAGCTGACCCCTGATTGACCCGAGTCTGTTCCCGAACCTGGGTCACCAATGTGGCATGAGGTAAGGCGTCCATTGCCTCAACCCTCAGCACCACTGGGCCGGCACAATCACTGGAAATTTTTAAACAAAGGCAGAAGAATTTTTTTTTATGTAATATCTCAGTATCTCACTAGTTGATATTGTAATAGTAGAAGTAGCAGTAGTAGATTTTATTTCATAAAACACCCTTCAATAGTAGCTCACAGGACTGTAAAGTAAATAAAATTGTACAGAAATGACATCAATATAATAAAATGCATTATAAAAATGGTAGAAATTAACAATAATACATATATTCAGTGGGGAATCCATCAAGTGTTGCCAAAGGCCTCATGAAGCAGATATTATTTGTAGCCCATTTTTTAAAGGCCACCACTAATAGGGCCTCTCTTAGAGCTCTTGGGAATGCATTTCAAAGTACCAGGGCCACTACTATGAAGGTACAGTAACCCAAGGACTAGAAATGAGCCACAGGTATCTTCAGGAGGCCTGCATCAGTGCAGCAGAGAAGGTGGCATTGAGAGTGGGGAGACAAGAGTTCAACAGGTAGCCTGGGCACATACCATGTAGGGTTTTTTTGGTTATACACCTCCTCACTGGCAGACAGTGCAGCTTGCACATCAAAAGTGTCAGAGCCCTTTAAAAACTGAGTCAAGTGTTCTGCACTAGCTGCAGGCAGTGAAGCAAACCTCCCTTTTCCAAGACATATGTAGAGTTGCAGCATCATCAGATCTTCAGAGGGGATAAAGGCTTTAATCTGGCTGATGTTTCTCAGATGGTGAAAGCCATTCTGGATAACCCCCCACATCTGAGAAAGATAATATTCAGATACAGTGGTATGCATCTGATGAAGCAGATAGTAAACTATGATCATAAGTCTTTTAAAACCTGCATTTTCAAGGGCAATATTTGATGAGGTGTATGCAGAACTTATTCCATATCGACCAGTTAAACTGTACAGAACCTTATAATAAAAGACTTAGTTGATAGTGACGCTGCACAGCATCAGGAATTTCAAAAGCATTAGCAAATGCAATGGTTTCTGACTACATGCAGTACATCTGGTATGCAGGCTGTCATGTAAACATACAGCAGTATAAAGATCTGAAGACCAAGCAGAGCTAAGTTTACGATCTGAAGACCAAACAGAGTGAAGTTTGCATATCAGATCAGTGGCGATGATTACACACATAGGAACATCTATCTAGTGAAATGAAAAAACAAATCTTGTGACAGTGAATTATTTTGTAGCTGTATGACATTCACACCATCTGAAATAAACCTTTTTTTACTTGCAGTATATCCAGAACATATAAAGAAAAACAGCCAGTAAAAACAAATCACATGGGTAGCTTCTTTCCAAAATGATGAATCCTGGGATATTCTACTACATTATCTAACTCCAATTCTAAGGATCCATATGCTAAACAGAGTGGTATTCTGTATTGTACAATTACCTTTAGGATTGTCTTGTGCATCAGTCAATATTATTGATGAGACTACTGTACATATAATAGTCTGTTGCCTAAACCTTAGCTGTCATGCGTGTAGAAACATGATGTATGCATATGGGCCCAGTGCTCCATTACCTACTTTAGAAATATTTGTTTCCACTGTGAAATCAGCATGCAGCAAAAAAAAAATCTAAATCTACCTTTAATACAGTAAAAGGCAACAGTGGCTGTATGATCCACTGCACTATTGCAAAGAGGCTATAGCATGGTCATTTCAACTTAATCACAGGCTGAAAATGGATGAATGGCATGTTAAACCATACCTTAAATGCATCACTAAAATGTGCAGCACAAGTCTTTAAAAGGTGGCCCAAAATGACAAACAAAAGTAGTCTATTATTAAAGGAATAATGCATGACAGGGTGAGTGTCATGCTGGGATAACGCCATACCTGGGGGGGTTGGGCACACGGCTGCAGGCCGAGTGCATCCAACGCCACAAATGTGGCATTATCCCAGCATGACACACTCCCTGGAGTGCATTATTCCAATTATACAATGGCTTATTGTTATACTTAGAATAAAAAAATTATTTTAAAGAATGTTTTTATTAGTTTGGAAAATTATTTTTGTTTCTTAAGAGGAGATGGAAAAAAGGAAAGAAATAAGGAAGCTGACACTAGAGCTGTGGTGTTATGCTGGGATAATGCCATGGGTCCAGCCCCAGATTGACCAATCCCAGTAATTATTTATTAATTATTTACTTTAAACTGTGCACACCTAGATTCGCTGTATTTACAGTACATATAGACAAAGTGGTTTATTGTCATTAGAGTCCAGGGGGACAGTTACAGCAGCATGGATTCATACCAAATCAAAGTCTAATCAATACTGATATATAAACATAATTATCAGTAAAGAATATCTTTAGATATTTAAGTTATGTACAGTATTCACAGTACATCAGTATGTATAGTAGCTATCACTGCAGTGGGATGTGTATGGAAATACACTAAACCATGAATTCTAGAGAGAGCTATAGAGTGGAGACAATATACAGTCCAAATAGAAAGATTGGTGTGGGTGTTAGGAATAAGATATAAGGTGGCAGAACTTATTTTAAACATAGAAAGATTGAGATGAAGCATAAAAACATTGAGAATAGTGTGAAGTGTCTGCACATTTTAAATGTCTGTCTTCCTAGATGTAAGTCTAGTATAATATGAAGTGTCTGCATGTCTTCCAGGTACAAGCAGAGCCGTAGGAAGGCATTTTGGTGCCCTGGGCAAGAGACTAATTTTGCACCCCCCCCTTCAGAAAAGAGCCGGGGTGGCCCCCAGAAGCTCTAGAGGGTTTACAGGATCTTTGGTGGGTTTTGGGGCTTTTCTGAAGAAAAACATACTTTTAATACAGAAAAGTAAAATCTAAAAAAATACAATCTTTGAGCATGACCAGACAGAGACAATATTTAAGAAGTGTGTAAACAAAGGGAAAACTAAAATTGATTTCTTTTCTCAAGCCCTGGCCCTGCCTATTTCCTCCTTCCAAATACCCAGATCCAATATTACAACCCCTCTCCTCCAGCTTGTTTCAACCTTACTCTTTCTCCACATTTGTTATGCCACATTGTTCCTTCCATGTTTTTTAGCAGTTTAGTAGGTGCATTTGTTGTCCGCATCTGCACAGCATCTCCCTCTGCTGGTTTAAAGCTGCCTAATTTTTTAAATAATTCTTTAAACTTGCTCCCTGGTATCCTAATGCCCTCCTCTCAGGGTTGAGGGCCATCCAGCTTGAATAGCTTTCAATACATCCAAGACTGGCTCCAATATCCAAGGCACCCCATCCCTCCTGCCTGTACCACTCCATCAGCCATGAACTGAAGTGAGCAATTGGATGAACCCTCTTCTAGTTCTCCCTTCTGCTCAAACTGGCAGAAAAAACTCACAAGTCAGTGAGGCAGCTGCCAGCTTGGATGTCCACCACAAAATTTCTAAAGCTATTCTTAACCTCCTCTAGGAGTCTGCAAACCAGGTTATCAGTGCCTAGTAGGACTGCTTTCCACTCTTTTGACAATTCTTTCTACCCTGTTTACATCCCATCCAACCAAAGCCCCAGAAGGCATCTAACCTCCCTGTCCCATGCTTCTCTGCACCCACTACCCCCCTCTGTCCTCTTTATGATGTAATCATCCATTGCAAGCTCTTTCCTAGCACTGTCTTGCCTCTTGGACTCCGATCGCAAGTAAGGTGTACTCTTAAGCACAGTCTTGGTCTCTTGCATGCCTGCAGGGTACGGCCTTTTCACTTGGGGGACTAGATGAACCAAACATGAGGTGTGAATCTCTTTGCTGTTGCCACCTCAGGGTCTCAGTCTGTATAGACCCTTCTTCCCCAATCTACAGTAGGTACGGCACGGTGTACATTGGAAAGGAGTAGTTGCTGATTGCACCAGTGTCCACTGGAACTCACTGTAAAAAGGTTAAGTTCATCCTCTACTACACTCAGCTCCACAGTGAGTGCTGCAAATCTGCTGCACACCAGGCAACATTGCTGCCTCCTGAGGACTTTCCTGAAGATGACTGCACTATGGGTGCTGCGGGCTGTGATGCCTCCTTCCTACCCTGCCCCCACATAGCTCTCCACATCCTTCTCAAATGACTCCCTTATGCTCCTGTTTTACCTATTGACATAGGGTCCCCATCCCTAGTGCTTCACTAGCACTGCTGAAGTTGTTTCAAGGGCAGAGACCCTTTTATCAGGGGGTATCCCAGATAGGATTTCTTTAGCAGTCACTTAAAAACCCATAATATTCACCCACTCTACTACTATCCTGGATAACTCCTTACCCTCCTTTAATACCACCTTATCCTGGATTCCCACAGGATGCCCAAGTATGCATAGCATAGCTCCTTCAGTAAGAGGACCCCATGTCTCACTTGTGTCTCTTGATCTTTTTTAAGCATAGTCCCCTTCAGACTCCCTGCAGATTAATTATTTTATTTTTAATACTGCTAATACCCCCCAGACTGACACACACAAAGAAAGGAGACTTGAGTTTCAACTTCTTTATTTTACTTTTTTTTATTGCTAATCTACCCCCCCAACACACAGAATAATTTCTGTTTCTGTAAATACTGCTGCCTGCTGGTTCTGTAGTAGGGTCTGGATTAGACTCAGGACTGACTCGGGAGGCGTGAGACACCGGGCTTTTATTTTAAAGAATGCAGCCAGCCTAGGCTCCAGCCAGCAGACTTGGTTACAAAGGCAGTGGAGCTGGAAGCCCTGAGCAGCACAAACTAAGTAACTACTGCTGGGACACCCGGACAGGATTAGGAAAACAGTAAGTGTGGGGTGGTCAGATGGCAGGGGCAGCCAGGCCAAGCAGCCTCCAGACTTAATTGGGAGTTGGCAGGAGTCGGCAAGACAGGTGGGTGGGGCAGCTGGTAGGGACCAGGGAATCAAGAATCATTGAATCAACTTTTGCAAGGTGGAAGTCCGGGACCATGGATATGGAGAACAAGACGTTGTTTTTTTGTCTTGTAAAAATAAAAAAAATTGCCTCAGGAGTCAGCAAGAGGGGGCAGGGGACTGGGACCCAGGGCCAGACTAGAAGGAATCTCATCATTCACAAATGATCGCTCAGCCTGCCTCAGAGGGAGGACGAATGAATCAGGGGGATGGGGCCGGGATGAGGGAGAACAAGGCCGCGCGGCCAGTCAGTCAGCACAAGGGTCCACTCCAAAAGCAAAGTAAAATGGACAAGTTATACACAGCAGCCAGCCCTGAGCCAAATTATCTAATCCTATATATCCTAGGCTAACCCTTTGCCTACTTTGAACGAGGGATGATCAGTAAGTAGTTTTTACTTTTTTTTCAACCCACCCCTTCCCACAACAAACAGATCAACAGTTATTTAATTAGATGGATTACAGACATGGAAGGAAGCTTTGTTCTCTTGTCTGCTACATACTGCTACACAAAATCAATTTAAACAGTCCATGCTCTCTCTCGCTACTATACTAGTCACTCTCTCGCTCTCTTCTTTACTCCAGCTCTCCTCTAACCGCCTCTGCTCAACAGCTCTGCCACTCTAACAATGCTCTGGAGTCTGCTGCTTACGTTTCCTTATATACTTCACTTGGCGCTAGCCTGCCCCTACAGAAAAACTGTCTGCTCTGTATACCACAAGATTGTTCTTGCTGCAGCAACATATGTGACCACCCTCCCCGACTTGCTGGTCCATGGATGAGCCCTGCTGGCAGCAAATAGTAATTACCTAAAGAAAGTAAAAAAAAAAAAATTAAAATTGAAGTGCTCACTTTTCAGGTTAATAATAGAGATGAAACTGCGTCCCTAGGAGGCTTGTGCCCGGGTAGCTACCACCATCGCCCCACCTTTCTACGGTACTGTGTACAAGAATACAGTACATTTAGACAAGAAGGTTAGGATTTTTAAAAGGTCCGGCTGCATACTGCCTTGATGGCCTTAACGCAGTGTGTCCTGCTGCCATACGGATGACCTGGGTTTAAAAACAAATTCTGTGCATCATGTCAGTGTCAGGCTTGACTGAGATAACTGCAGTGCAGCAATGTGTTCTAACTGCGGAGGTTCCACCCCCAGAGTGCCCTATGCAGCTAGGCCAGGGAGCTTGCTTCCATATCTGGGGAGGGGGGAGAAAACTGTGGGAGAAAATCCTGGCAGTACATAGTGGTTAAAGTAGGCATTTGTATGTTTAGCACACTCACATTGGGGGGGTAGGGAGGATGTGGGAGGGTGGAGGGGTATTTGGGTGGATGGGAGGGGGAGGGTGGGGTCCCCTTCCCCCCCCTTTTTTTTTCTCCTTTTGTTGGGGGTGTGTTGTATACACTACTGGCCTATCATTTCCTGTCATGTAATGCTGTATGGTTTCATATTTTTGGAAAATCAATAAACTTGAATTTCAAAAAAAAAAAAAAGAAAATCCTGGCAGATACCTGTTGGCCTGACATGAATATAGCCCTATCAAACAGGTATATCCCATCAAAATGGACGGTCAACTAGGTAATACAATACAAATGAGAAAAAAAGGTTCTAGCACAGGCACAGGACCCAATTTTGGTATGTGACTGGCATAATAATGCTGCAGAACTTTTGAATGCTATTTTCAAGTGTTTTATCACATTCACTGTATGACAACTGATGCTACTTTACAGTAAAATAATGACGCATGTGTCAAATATTGACACGTGTGTTACATTAAGGCTTCTGTTGTACCGCAACTTGCAGCAGGTGGCCTACAGTGTTATCAAAAATGCTGGTAAGGTGGCTCAGTGGTTTCATGAGTTCCAGATGCACCAGTGAAAATCCAGCCCAGAAATATTCATTGCTATACAGTTGTGCCTAGTGTTAGGTTCCTTTTGGGTCAGTCGGTGTCTTGAGTGAAGACCAGCTATAAGAGGGCCATCACTTTTACACTTTCCTGCTTTTTGTTATTTCCAGCTGACTACTACAGCCCAGAGACTAAAGGGCTTGTGCAGGTACACAGATGCACAGCACTGTTTCTGGACAATACTGCCTGCTGACTCTTTAACATCCCTGCAGATGAAAATGCCTAGTTTTAGCATTTAAAAATAGTGACACCAAGCATTAAAAATAGTTGTACATTGTAAAAGTAAAACCAGTACCTCTTATGCACCACATGAGCAGTACATCATGCATCAAGCAGTATTAAGCAATATTCAGTCAGAACCATGGTTGTGCACATAGGCCCAGATATTCAAATGGTTGATCATGGCGCAACAGTGTTGTACCATGCACAACCCATTGATGCACCCCGGCATGATATTCAAATGGGAAAAGTGCGCAGCACAAATCCCGATATGCCGGAATGCATCAGTAATGTATGCAGGCACAGGTGGGGGGTGTGCCCATGCATACTCTGTAAAGCCCAATATTCAGCCCTGGGTGTGTGGAGCCATGCATGCACAACCCCTACCTGCACCAGCACAAAGTTGATCCCCCAAAAAAAGGAACAATGGATGGCCACCCACAGATGAGCTGCCACATTGCAGGGTGCAACACAGCAGCTGCCACCTGTGGATGGCCACCCAAGCTCTGGCTGCACCTCCCTGGTGGCACTCCCCCATGCCCAATCATGGGCTAAGTAAATAAAAGATTCATCCAAAATCCCTGGTGGTCCAGTGGACCTGTCTGCCTGATCATGGGCTGCAGTAGAATAATAGGAAACCTATTATCCCTTGTGGTCCAGTGGACCCCCCACCCCACCCAGTCCACTGATCCCCTGCCCTGCTCCCTCCGGTCAGCGGCGGTGGCAGCACCACCGCCTGCTGCCCCTACCGCCCCTGACTGACACCATTGGTAGGGCTGTATGCCATTGATCACAACATGAGCCAATGGGCGTGCAATATACTATACACATTCCAGATATGATCCATTCACATATCTGGAATGTGTAATGCAACATAGGTTGCACACCCATTGGCTCACACTGTGGATCAATGGGCATACAGCTCTACTGGCGGTTCCAGTCAGCAGGTGGTGGGGCAGCAAGTGGGTGGGGTGCTGCCAGCTGCTGCTGACCGGGGGGGAATGGGGCAGTGGGGATCAGTGGGTGGGTGAGGTGGGCAGTCCACTGGATCACCAGGGATGATAGGTTTCCTATTATTCTTCTGCAGCCCACGATCAGGCAGACAGGTCCACTGGACCACCAGGGATATTGAGATGTTTCATTCATTTACTTAGCCTGCGATCAGGTGGGCAGGTCCACTGGACCACCTGGGATAATGATAATTTTATTTATTTACTTAGACTATGATCGGGTGGGCAGGTCCACTGGACCACCAGGGATAATGATAATTTCATTTATTTACTTAGTCCGCAATCGGGCAGACATGGCCACTGGACCACCAGGGATAATGATAATTTCATTTATTTATTTAGCACGCGATCAGGTGGGAAGTTCCACTGGAATACCTGGGATAATGATAATCTTCATCTATTTACTTAGCCCGCGATCGGGAGGACGAGTCCACCCAACCACCAGGGATTTATGATTCTTCTTTTTTTACTGCAGCCCGCAATTGGGCTGTGGGGCACACTGCAGTGCTGCAGGGGGCATAGGTCCCCAATGCCTGCTGCCTAGCAGGGCGCCAGGTGCAAGTTGTTGGGATCAGTGCACTTGCATGAAAATGGGACCATAATGACATGCAAATGGCCCCATGCGTGCCTTGCATACATTATGGCCCCATTTGCATGTCAACTTTTGAATATCGTGGTTGCTGCGCCTTGCACAATGGAACTTGTGCCAACGCATCCCCATGCTCCACTCTGGACACTGGCGCTGGTGCAGTGCCACTGCACCATGCACACTGTGGGTGGCCAGGGTGGGGTATTCAACACTACTGAGGCATGGCTCAGCTCAGTTGAATATCGCCCAGTCCACGCCCCTGCACAACCAAGTTGCGCTGTACCCAGGCTTGTGCCACAGCCTGGAGCAGTTTGAATATCTGGGCCATAGTACACTGTCTGACTCACAAGGATAGAACATTCAAAAAATACACCATAGAAATGTGTCTAACCTGTCTTACATAGAAAAGGTACTGTTCTGGCTGCTCTGTTAATGTACAAGCTGAGAGAGCCTCACAAAGCACCCAGTGCCCATCACTGGATTCCACTTCTGTGGGTACACTGAGCACCACTGCTGTTCCTACAGTGTTTCTCCTACTAAAAGCCAATGCTCTGCCTCCAGTGTCAAAACATATCAGCTGAAAGAGCCTCCTTATGTCCTGGAGTCTGGCACTTTGATTCTTTGTTGCATTGCAGTTACACTAACCACCATTCAAGGGCTTATGCAACTTGCTGTAGTGGTGCGCTTATACAAGTTGTTGAATACACTTTTGTGGCCATTCACCTCTCTGTTCCTCAGGAATACAACCTGTAGTTTTGCTGAAGACAAGGAGCCCTGGAGGAGGGTTCCACCCCTAGATACTGTATGCCATGGAAAAGATTCCCTTAGGTTAAAGGTGCATTAGGAAGGAGCCCCGAGGAGAGAGGCAAGCCACTGGAGGAGGAGGGGAGAATTTTGGGGCAAAGAAGAAATGCTTCTAAGTGAAGCTGGAAGGATGGTGTTAAATTTGTCAGGCAGGGGACTTGACTGGTTGCTTCAGCCCACTGAACTACAGTCTAAGCCTTTCAGTTCAATGTGCTTACACAACCTGGTGTAGTGTTGTGCTTATGCAACTTGATGAATAAACCTGTGTGGCTGTTCACCTCTCTGTTCTTGTGAATAACACCCTGTAGGGATGCCGAAGGCAAGGAACCCTGGAGAAGGGTTCCAACACTAGATGTGCCATGGGAAGGATTCCCTTAGGCTAAAGGTATCTTTACAAAGGAGCGCCCCAAAAAATGCAGAACAGAAAGTATTGCAGAAGGTTAATGAGTAAGTATTGTATATTAAAGACCTTTACATAGGTCAACAGGAGACAATGGCTAATGTGTATTGATCTTCACGTACTGTAGTTCTGAATGACTAGATAGCAAGAGTGCATGACTTTCTTTAGGAGAAAGGGAATGGCAAAGAAGGCCCACCATCCATCTCCATGCATAGGCAGAAACCTACCTAAGCAATCTAGGGAATATGCTATTATAACAACTAACTAGATACTATGATCTTTGGCATGGAGGAGAGGAAAAAAAAAACATTTGAGGAGGAAACCTCTGGGGATCTAAGGCCTAGGTCGCGTCCCTCCAGACTTGGGATATTTTGTTTAGTGAAAGCTCTGCTGCTGTGATTTACAAACCTGATTCATGGGAGATTCAACTTGGAAGAAGGCTCTCACTCTATCCATCTAATGGAAACACCATGAAGGATTATGAACACTGTCTGCAGCAATGGGGTAGTCTCACATGGGGGTACTGTCCCCCAAGGTGGAAGGACAGCAATGACCACTGAGGCAATTAGCTGGCCTATACAAACCTATGAACAGACAACATGAACCAGAGGTGATCATAGGGAGACTAGCTAAGAAGGTGCCACCGAACATGCTTGATGAGCTAAAGGAGCTCCCTGTGGCTTAAGGGACCCACCCTTCCTAGATGAAGTCTTAAGTTCTACATCAGGAGGCAACACTGATACCTCTGCATAGCTGAAGCTCTGCCCAGAGTGAGGACATTCCTACTATGGACCAGATAAGAAGGACATCGCCCCAAGTTTCACATAGTCAAGATGTGGACTTCATGAGTGCAGAAAGAACCCGTTGGCTGCAGGGCAGGCCCCAAGCCATAGTAATTAATGGTCATGGTTGGTATTCCTCTGATTTATGAAGGAGAGCATAAATTCAACTGTGACACATTTGTGAGCCCTCATGTAGGTCATGCATGCAATTCATCAAACACAAAATAAAACTAAACCTCCACATAGATTAGCCTTAATAATCATCAGACCCCACACAAGTCTGAGAAATGGAGCAGAACATCAATTCATGTAACCTCCAGGAAATGCATGCCAAACAGTTCCAAATGATTTGTGAAATTCAGAATTCTCAGTACTGTACAGTAGTAACCAACATAGTAAATTGGGTAGTCTATTATTAGACAGCTTAGCAAATTGGATAGACCGATGCATAAATTCACATTCTTTTAGTTCTTTCATGTACACTGTACAGGAATATGGGAGACATAACTTGATACATGAGATATAGCATAACTGAAAATATATAAGAAATGCTGTCCATGAGGAATGCAGCATGAATTATTTAGATGGCTAAGGAGCAGGGTTAAATTTCATACAACTTACATAAATGCTTGCTCCTTCAGCTACTGGAAACCATGATGCCCCAGTACAACACCACAGTCCCCGCCATGGGAATAACAGTGATGCCACAAGCAGACCACCATTATACCATCCCAATAAAATTTGTCATTCAAGTACAACTGTGATACATTAGAGGACTGTGACAGATTAAAGGTACTAAAGGTGCTAATGCATTAAAGTTCCAATATACAGAACACACTAGCCATCCTTGTGGTTAAGTGAAATGCCACATAAATAATTTGTCCAAAAGTTAAATAGCATGTCAGTGACAGACAAAGTATACTAGACCTGCATGTGGGACCAGCATAATGGCAAATGAAGAGTAAATGACTCTGTTCTGCTGCCTCAAATGCTGATTCACTTCTAGTGAAGTGGCTAGTCTATTTTGTTGAGTTGTTCAGTGTTTAAATGCTGAGAGGCTGATAAAATTGGTCCTATTTAGTGTTGCTCAGGAACACTGTCTAAATGCATATGTTTTATACATAATCACTGGTTGCGATGCAGTAGTTGAAGCAATGCTACGGCAGTTTGAACTTCAGTGGCTTTAAGCAGGATGGCATTATGGGCATCAATCCCAGAAGAGAGAAAGCTCAGCGTGTCATGAGCAGGTACAATAAAATGAGCAACAGCAACAAACAACAACCCCAAAAGGAGTTAAAAGAAAAATGAGGTATGGGCGGGCAAATGGAAAGACAAGCCGGGGGCCGCAAACACAAAATGGACAATGGGGAGGGGGTATGACAGGGCGACAAACAGCAACGAACAGTGACAAGCAGGAAGATGGAAGAGCAAGGTGGGGAGCAAACATGGGGAATGGAGAGAAGCACACAGCAGCTGGATTCAAGCAAAACAGACTAAAACAAGTAGAAGAAAACACAAATGAGCAGAAAGGGTGGGCAGGAACACAACAGAAAATCAACAGCATGCCCAGCAGAGCCCCCAGCAACAAAGAAATAATGCATCTGAGTGAAGCAGGAAGAAAGCCCTCAAATATGTCAGGCAGGGGGCATGGCTGGATGCTTTAGCCCACTGAACCATAGGCTAAGCCTTTCAATTGTTGCACACTGCACTGTTCTCCCTTATACACTTCTGCTATTTAATGCTATCTACTCTTCTGTGGCTCTGTCAATCACTGCTCTGCAGAACACAACTTTTCCTCCAGCCGACACCTGCCCAGAGACCACTGCCTTCTGGGCAGTTACTCTCCATAATGCCTGCCCACTTCTTTACTTCCTCTGTCTGCCTGATAACAGCTGTGCAGAATTTCATCTTGCACTTCCAGTGGAATTTCAAAATATTTAAGAATTTCTTGCTAAATCAATGGAATTACAGAATTCTGAAAGCTGTACTGAAACTGCAGATTTATAATTTGCAGTTTTTTTAAGCAACCATCAACCACAGATTAGGTGTGTGAAAACTGTAGAACACTTATCCGCAGTCTGTAATAAAAGGCTTTTGGAAATCCAAGGAATTCAGTGAAAAAAACAGAACAAAAAAGCAATTTAGAAGCAGAATTGCCATTCTGCCCAAATTCCATGGATAGAGTGTTGCAATTTGCACATCTGTGCTGCCTACCCCTGCTTCAAATGACTCTTCCAGGTACTGTTCATCCAATATTAAAACATATGCCTCCATTTATGACAGGCTGTTTCTAACAAACAGTAATAGAGAAACAACAGACAGACAGACACCCACAGTACTAAATTAACAAAAAACATTTACTTCCATATTGACAAAAGCACACATAATCAAAAAATTAAAAAATACACAGAAACTACATCAGTGTTGACACTAGCACACAGTAGAACAATACTAAAAATAAAATTTCATCACATCATCACATACTGTCACAGCTGCCCAGTGATCTCAAGAACTGACCAAAATGCAATAGTTTTCCTTACCTTTGGCAAGCAGAGTTAAACTGCATACCATCTCTGCCTTTAACTATGCTGAGATAATTGCAATGCAGGCACCTCTTGTAATACCCATCAAGTTAATAATAGGACTGGAAAAGGCAGCTTACCGTGAAAGAAGCATTAGTATGCAATGATGTGGGCCCAGTTTTACTGTACATTATACTTAATGCCAATGTAAAACAGCCCATGCTCACTAATGTAATGGTACAGCCATTGCTTCAGATACAAATTGTGCAATAATTTTATAGTGTCAAACTCAGGAAGTAGCGACAATTATGGGTAAGTAGAAATAATTCAATATCTTGCACTTTAAAGTTAAAAAGAAAACAAAACCATTTTACCAGGTCAATTTAGGAGGCTTTGAACACTCATTGTCCTTAAAACTCTATCACATTGTTTTATTATCAATATGCTACATATATGTTTGGGAAAAAAAAAGAATTCAGCATATGAATCTAGATCACTTTCAGATAAGGTCTGAAAAATAAACACCAGCACAATTAAAGATGAAAATGTATTAATGAATGATTTTACAGTTGTGTGAAGGGTCTTATTCATGCAGTGTATTTTAAAAATAGTTTACAAAGAAAAGACAAGACCATTTTATTTATATGGCACCCAATTCTGAGGGCTCTAGGTGCCTCACAATGTATACAGCAAAGAACAATAACATTTTAAAATCAATACTAGAAAATATAAAACTCTCAGGGAAAAAACAAACTTTACATCACAGGAGCAAGGCTCAAAACACAAAGTAAAACATTTAGATTTTAAAGATTTTTTTTAAATATGGCCAGTGAAGGAGCACCTTCCAGGGAAAGGCATTCCATGGAATCAGGGCCACCACACTGAACTCCCTATCACCTGAGGATTTTAAACAGGATCTAGGAATAGACAAGAGGTCTGTCTCTGCTGACCAGAGGGAAGGGCTTGCAGTGTAAAGTACCAGGAGGTCTTTCAGATAGCCTAGAGTGTGTAGGGTCTTGTATGTCAACAAGCACACCTTGAAGCTGATGTGCCACCACACTGGCAGCCAGTGAAGATCATGGAGAAGCGAGACATCCTAGCAACCAGCCAGGCTACTCCACTCTGGACTAGCTTCAAGTGGTGCAACAGCCTTGTGAATAACCCCAGGTAGAGAGTGTTGCTGTAATCCTACCTCAACATGACTATGGGGTGCACCAATGTTGCTAGGTCAGCTGGATCAAGATAGGGCTTGATCCAGGAGATGTTTCACAGATGATAAAAACCAGTGTACACAGCAACAGACACTTGATATTCTAAGGCCAGCTTGGAGTCCACAATGACCCCCAGATTCCTTACTCTGTCTGCAGCTTGAAGTGTCTCACCATCCAGTGAAAGTAGGATGGTGCTACTACTCATTGCTATTTAATTCAGCCAATCAGGCTCCACCTCAGTCTTCAAAGGATTTTGCCTAAGCCAACTGGCCACCATCCAATCCTGGATTTCTCCAAGACATGCACTCAGTTCCCAAACCGTCGCACCATCATCAGGAGCACAGGACACATACAGCTGAGTATCACTGGTATAACAATGAAAACCCAAGATACAGCATCTAGTGATGCCCCCCAATGGCTACATACACATGGTGAATAGTATGGGAGCTAGAAATGACCCCTGAGGCACACCACAGCAGAGTGCAACACTGCTTGATGTAAAAGAGTCAAGTGAGACCTGCTGCATCCTGCCAGATATGTAGGACTCAATCCACTGCAACACCATTTGGGTAAGCCCTACTGAGTGCCTCAGATGAGCCAACAGCACCCCATGATCAACCATGACAAAAGCCGAAGAAAGGTCTAGCAGGATAAGAATGGAACATCGCCCGCCATTCCTCGCTAGGAAGAGATCATGATGCAGCCTGACTAGCACAGTCTCCATGCTATGGAGAGGCCAGAAATCAGACTGAAAAGGCTCATAGATGTCATATATAACCAGGTGTTGTTCCAGCTGCAAAGCAACCACCTTCACAATCAACTTCCCCAAAAAGGGAAGGTTTGAGATGGGCCTGTAGTTGGAAAAATTGTCATGTTCCAAAGAAGGTTTCTTAAGGAGGGGCCACACCACCACACTTATCAAGGTGGATGGGAACGCACCTTTCCAAGGGAACACCCAATGATCTCCACAACAACTGGACTGAGTGAATCCCTGCACTCTAAAAGAAGCAGGGTCCAACATATAGAAGGTGGGATGCAGTCCAGAGACCACCTGGAAGACATCATCTGCCAATACCGGCTCAAACTCAGTCAATAAAAATGGAGTGCCTCTGTCCATCACAAAATATATACTGTCAGGCAATGACAGGCTCCTTGGGGATATCCCAGCCTAAATGGAGGACACCTTGCCTAGAAAGAACCAATTAAACTCCTCACATTTATCAAGAGAAAAGAGTCTGCAGGACTGTAAACAGACTGGATTTAAAAAAATGTCCACAGTGTTGAAGAGCTGAGCAGAACGGTTCCTTTCAGCAGCAATCCCTTGTGACAGAAGTGCTGACTTTTTTAGAGTGATTGTCTACTGATACTCTTCATAAAGAGTCCTCAGAACCAATTTATCCTCCTCTGAGTGGGACCTCTGCAACAATGCTCCAGCCTCTGTCCCTTAGTCTTCGACCTCCTCAGCATCAAACCATGGTGGCCAGAGGCGAGAAATCATGGGGCAGATATGGATAGACACTAGAGAGTAAAATGCAGTTGCAAGTGGCAGATTATAATAATAATAATAATACTTTATTTATTGTGCGCCTTTCAAGTATCAAGGTGCAATACAATTAGATGATAAAAAACAAAAAGTCAACATCATAAAACCAAACAGAATCAGATTAGTAAACAGTACAACCATACACTTTTTCCCAAAGGAAAGATTTCAAAGCTTGTTTTATAACTCTCCATGGCTGCCTTGGTTCCCACTGCATAAGTCATCTGCAAGCCTGAGATGTCCAGCACTGTCAGGAGCTTCTGAGGCTCCAGATTTCTAAATGTATGGTATCTGACCATCTCCACTAGGGAGGTTAAATGAAGAGCCTCACAGAGGAAGTGCATGGCATGATGATCAAAACAAATGACCAGCTCAACCCTGATATCACTCATATCGAGACCCAATAAGGAAATCAGATATAAGGTGTTGCCATTGTGGTGGGTACCTGTGGCAGCCATCTGTACGAAGCCCAGGGAAAACACCTGGAGGAACTACATTCCAAAAAAGATATTTCATCATCAACCCAAGCGTTAAAGTCATCCAAGACTAAAAGTCTGTGTAACTCCAACACCAGATCAGCCATGAAAGTCTCAAATTCTTGCAGGAATTTGTGTCCATATCCAAGGGGGCAATATATAAGCATGCTCCTGCAACTTGTACCCAGTCCACCCTTTACAGAGAAAAATAGAATCTGTCGGCAGATAAGAATCACCTGGTTCACCAATTCTGCCCTTTTTTACCCTACATACTCTATCACCATAAATACAAGAAGTGGTGGATGTACAGAAGAGAGAATGCCTGAGAACTTTAGTCAAGCATGCTTCATTTTATTTTGAGTGACTACGCAGTGTCGGTATAAACAAACAGGCATCCAGTCACTGACCCACTAAGACATGCCAGCTGTCTACAACTTCTTGTATTTACCTTTACTGGTAAGGCACTGCATGTCCCATTGTATCACAGTAGACCCTATTTGATCTCTGGCTCTTTCTCCCTCCCCTCATTCTTTTTTATTAAGATTCCCTTATGGCTATCCCATACATTCTTGAACCCCACCACAGTTTTCACCGCCACCACCTTAACTGATAGGATGTTCCATGAATCTGCCACCCTTTCAGTGAAGAAGTACTTAGTTACATATTTCCTGAAACTCCTCCCTCCAGCTTCATTGCTTGCCTCATTGTTCTTGTCCACCTTTTTTCTGAAAAATACTTTCCTCCTATACCATATTCACCCCAGGAAGGTATTTGAAGGTCTCCACCATATTCTTCCTCTCCTCCAGGGTGTACATATTTAGTACCTTTACTCTTTCCTCATAGGCTTTTAATGCAGACCCTGCACCATTTTAGTCCCCTCCTCTGGACATCGTCCACTCTGTCTAGCTCCTTATGGAGATGTGGCCCACAGAACTGTCCCCAGTATTTTAAGTTAGATCTTACCAGCAATCTATACAAAAGCATTCCACCTCCCTCTTTCTGCTGGTAATATCTCTCCCTGGGCCTTGTTAGTCGACCAGTGCCATGCTTCATTACAAAGTGACCATTTTAATATAAGGAAATGATCAGAAAGATGCGCACCGTAGCCTATAATGGAGCACATCCCTGGATTCTCCCTGGGCACACGTCATAAATTTGCTGAATGCGTGAGTGGGATTCAGCAGCTCCCAGAACCAGTAAGTGGAAGGGACTGGCTTGAAAACATTTACAGTCCCTTCCACTACTAAATTATTAAATTAATTTTGTCAATAGATATCTAGTTCGGTTTAGGTAAAGATAAGGCACCACAACATGTGGTGCAAATACAATTTAAAATACCTTGGTAGGTTTCCTTAACATTTGCAACACTGTTCCTGTTAGAAACAGGTCCAGTATTGCCCCATTATGCATGGGCTCATTGAGGTTCATTGACAAGTTGCCAGAGGAATGCCCCTGCAGACAGTCCAGGATGTCCTTGCTTCTATTTGAAGCTGCAGCTGGGAGGCTCCAGTCTACTTCTGGGAGATTGAAATCCTCCACCAGCAGGATCTCCCCCATTTCTACAACCTTGCCAGTTGGCATCCACCAGTACCCTATCTAGCTCCTCAACCTTGCTGGAGATCTGTAGCTCACACCAGGGTGAATAATGGCTCCATTCCACATTTCCAAAGTAACCCACTGTACCTCTGCTATACCCTGTGTTCCCTGCATCTCCATCACATTTATGCTTTCCTTCACATAAAGCACCACACCCCCAATATTTTTTTCCCACCTTGTCCTTCCTCAACAGAGTGTAGCCTGGTATGGCCATGTCCCCGTCATAGTTTCCAGAGCACCAAGACTCAGTGATGGCCACTGTATAGAGCCTGGCCTCTGCCATGATGATTTTTAGATCTGGAATCTTATTTCCTAGACTCCTAGTATTCTCACACATGGCCTTCCAGATTATTTTACCACTCTTATTATTACCTCCCTTTTTCATTTTTTCCCTCCCTCCTTAATCTGTTTGATTTAACTGATCCTGTGTCTATTTCCATTCATTTATATCACCCATATTCCTTTATTAGTTTGTACCCCAATGTACTTATCTCTCTTCAGGTTCTTCCTACTTTCTACTTTAGCTTGTGGAGGGGCAGTTTCTGGTACCCTGTTTATTCAATCACCTCTCTTGGCTCATTTAAAAGTTAATCTAAGTTATCTGGCCCAGTGACCTGGAGGGCTGAGGCACTGGTGCCTTACCTCTTGTCACACTGGTGACCAGGGTTCAGGAATGGATGCAGGTTGCTTGGGGGTCAGCTGGGGGAGATACGATTGAGCAACCAAAGTACAGCTATTCTCCCTCAGAGGGGAAGGGGAGGGTTGCCACAACCCGCTGCAACAGTGACATGTGGAGATGTCCAGGCGGCAGTGCAGGTCTGGGTGTGTCAGGAGGCAGGGCCATGGCTAGACATGTTAGGAAATCTCCATAAAGGCAGAGCTTGCTTGCCACATGCATTGCACACTCCAAGCCCTAGGGGAAGTCTACAAATCCAAATAGAAACCTCCCCTTGCCACAGGATGAAGTCTGGTCCATCTTATGCCCCACACCAGTGTCTGGGCACCTCACCACAGTCTAGAAGCCAGACCATTAGTGGGAAGGTAAATCCTGGAGAAGCTGGTTGATGGGGCTGGGGGGACTGGATGGAAGGGAGCATGCCAGGGGGAAAGGGAGCATAAACTTTATATGGAAAAAAGTTCATCTTAGTAACAATTAAACCATTCACTCTGGGCTGTGGTTCTCCTTTTGGATGGATGCAGACCATCACCCTTGTAAAGGTCCTTATCCTTCCAGGTTAAACCCCAGTCCCCAATGTGCTGAACCCTTCCTCACTACATCACCCCTTCAACCATGGATTGAAGCTACTTATGTGAGATCCCTCTTCTTCACAATGTTAAAGGAAGCACCTCTGCAAAAGCCACTGAATGTGCCACTTGCCTAAGACCTCTACCCTGCTCCCTGAATTCCCTGTGCACTATCCCAGCCCCATCCTTAACCAGATCATTAATCCCCAGGTAGACAATGTGACATCCAGCTCTGCCTCCCTTCCTGCTGTTCTAGCAATACTTAGGATTCTCTTCCCATCCCTCTAAGCTGAGGCTCCAAGCAGGTACCAAACCTCTCTCTCTCCCCTCCATTTCCTATTCCCAGATCTATCCCCTCCCAATCGAGTCCCCCACCAGAAGTTATTTCCTCTTTCTTTGGGGTCCTCTATCACCCTTCTTGGGTCTCCGCTATGGAGGACCCCACACATCATCACGGGTCCCTACCATGGGTGCATTCTTTATGGAATCCTGCTTTGCCAGAGTGGCATAGGAATTGTTTACTGGTACCAGTTAAGAAATGTGACTCTGATCAACCACCCCTACCCTTCCAGAGCCCACCATAGTCCAGCTACTCCTCATTCTATGCACTGTCTGAGGTAATGGTGTCAGATTTGGTTGCCTCTTGTGAGAGATGAGGTTACCCACATCCTGGCCAACTCAGGCTAAAGTCTGGCAACCGCCACCCTCAACCCAGAGATGTTCATGCAGATAGGGTAGCATTGCAGTCTCCAGAAGGTTTGTCTGAAAACTGCTGCTCCACGGTCACTGCACTGCACCATTCCCAGCATTCTCAGTTTCTACAGTTCTCTGTAATAACTTCCCCTCTGATATTTGGAATTTTCTATGTATTCCTACCCATGATAGGGTGTAACTAGTATTACCACTTTTGATGATTGTTATGCCCCCTGTACAGTTACCCTAGATAGATTATAGCTCCTATTACCATATTTTGACCTACCTTTTTAACTTCCTCCAGTCACTTATGCACCTTTAACCCTGAAAGGATGCTTCTAGTCTTCCCCTTCTGTTCTTTGTTTTTGCCCATGCACACCTACTCTAGATAGGGAGGCACAACACCATTTGAACACCTACCCCAGATAGGGTGTTGTTCCTACTTACTGTTTTGGCCTACACTTTTCCTATTACCCTTATGATTTTAGGCACCTAAAACTCTAAAACTACAGTGTAGAGTTGTTAAATATAATCATATCAAATAAATACTGTAATATATAATATAAATAATATCAAGGGTAGCACACCAGCAGTTCAGCATCTCCTGACAACTGCTGCCTCACGCTGTCGCCCAAGTGTGTCACCCTTAAGCTCGGCCCTTTAGCTTGAGGCCTGCAGTGGAGAGGCCTGCTAGGTCGAAGCCATAAAGTACTTGGAGATGAACCTCACCCACTCCAAAAGTCCACTCCCAATTGGAACATCATAACCAAGGGGGCAGAACCAGGAACAGAGCCTGCCTCAGCAAGCCCACTGCAGCCCCTAACACAGGCAGTCCATGAAAGGTGGTACAGTTCCTCAGGAAGAGACCAACTGGCCCTGCTGCTCCACTCTGTCTCTGCCTGCAGTTGATTACAGCCAGAATTCAAAGAATCTGATATCTCTTAAAAGAGAACAAAAGCCAAAATTTACCAAAGAATATGTTGTGCAGAGTGTTTCAATTTGTAGGTGTACTTCTAGTAAGTCCTTACCTTTACTTCCTGAAAGACTTTTTTTCTTAATTTGTTTGCTGGTTTTAGTGCCCCTGAGGATCTCCATATTAGCATTTCTAGTGGGTCTTCTTGATCCTACAATGCCTCCTATCCAATGTGCCATGTGACTGTGATGTGTCCTGGACCATTACTTCAACAAGAGCTGTGTTTTCTCAGGTTTATAGTAGTAGAGATGTTATGTTAATTAACTCTCTTTAAGCTCTAAGCACATGGCAAATGCCTGAGGAAAACTGAGTGGGGAATTCTGTAAGGAAACAGCTAGTCTTCACTACTTGTAGCATCTGTGGCATGTGTGACCTTGTGTGATTTGTGTGCATTGCTAATGGTTGTATATAGTTTGATAAAATGAAAGGCTTTAAAAACAAAACATTCACTTCTGCTGACTAGACCTAGACACATACATAACAAACAGGAGTTTGGATTAGATAGTTATGTAGTTGAAACCAGAATCTCAGGCCCATAACAGTAGATGCTGCTGTTGCAGTTATTACTCTCTGAATCAATAGTCCTGCATTCATCTCAGTCACATGGGACAGGAGGTTTGTAGGAACAAGAAAGGCCATTTGAAATGCTAATATGGAGATCCCCAGGGGTCATAAAAGTAGCAAGCAAATTCAGAAAAAACTCCTTTCAGCAAATAAAGGGAAGGCCTTACTAAGAGTATACCTACAAATCAAAACACTCAACACAACATATTTGTTTGCACATTTTGACTGTAGTTCTCCTTTAAAGAGTATGCCTTTAGTCTAAAAGTGGATCTAAAGCAGATGGGTACCCCCCAGTGAACCTGCTTAGGGCAATGTACTACAGAGAAACCTAGCAGAATGGATGCCTCAAGCTCAGGGCCTGAGTCATCCCCCAACCAGGTCTCCATGATACATACCAGACATGCTGAGGAATTCACAATGAATGCCTCAAATATGGCAGTTTTATTCCTACAAGACCTGGTGTCACATGGAATTGCCCAAGGGGAAGAGCAGAGTTGGCTGGTCCATTGGGTACCTGCTGACTGAAAAACTCAGGTGCCAAGGGAATAGAAATCTGCACTAGTGGCTCTAGCCACAAATGGTTACCAGGGCACAGCTGGGGCACAACAGATGGCAGCCAGGGCATTGATATATGTTTACTATGGGGGAAGAAGCTCTGCCCCATATGGGGAACCAACTGGGGCACAGCATTTTTTTACCTGGGCACATGCCCTGGTGGACCCTGGTGTAGAGCTGGCTACTGGCAATCAGGCAGGGAGTACCCATCTCCTGATAAGATCTACTCCATGTGGGCCTCCTAGATACCACACTCCTTATGCTACCCTCCTGTCTACTTATGCAGCAGTTCTACATTTTTAGCAATGCCCCTGGAAGACCCCCAACCCCCTGCAGCAGATGATCACAGCTGCAGGCAGAGTACAAAGGAGCCCTCCACAGGGATGCGACTCTCATAGTTGCTCTGTGGAGTAGATGTATGAGGCCTGGCTGCTCCATGATACATAATAAAACTCAATAACCCAGCACCCGAAAATAAAACAATCTGTTCTCAGAATAATAACATATATCCCTCCCCAAATTACCCCAGACTAATAACTACACTAATAACCCCACTTAATAATAAGAATACCACTAAATTAATTCCCACTCATCACAGATTATTCATGCCATTTATATACACATAAATCAAAACCAGGCATACCCTGATGCACTCCAACTTAATGCAGTAAAAACAAGTTTTAGTCAGAGCATATAAGGCTGCAAAATGATTTTAGTGCATGCTTATGATATCAGAAATGAGTACAGTGTTTGTTGTTAAAGATTCCATTTAAAATTTGTCATATTACATGCAAAATGGCATAGAGTGTCATGTATGAAAGAGACATTAGCAGTCTGTTACTAATGTGACACATCCTCAGGATACAAGGAGGCTCATAAAGTTACAACTGGCAATAAAGTTAATGAAAAGTATAGCATCAAACCTGGTATTAACTACCCTCAAGGCATATTTTCAACAGTTGGTTAGAAGATGTAATGATTAAAAAAGCTTTACATATAAACCACAATATCAGTAAATATCAATTTTTATAGAAGTCCATTTTGCACATGTTGGGGTGAAGCTCCGAGGATACGAAATGTTCAGGTGTTCATCCATATAAATTCCTTCTTTTGAGAGACATTGGGTCAGATATTCAAAACCCTGCCTCGAGGCAAAGTTAGCACTGCCTGAAGGGCAAAGTTAGCCTGGAGCAGAAAGCAAGCCATATTCAAAAGCAATAGCCCGGTGCAAAACCAGCTGAATATAGCAAGCAAAGGAAGATGGTCAAACAGGGCCAGGAGTGCAGGGCGAACATTGCCCAAGAATATGACAGCACTGAATATAGCAAAAAAGACAGCACTGAATATAGCACCCAGACAGGCAGTGCAAATAACCAGTGGAACACAGTGCCGAGGTGAGACAGCCTGACCCTGGGATACATGCAATGAAACACAGCCCAGAACCAGGTCCCAGGTCCAGACTGCAGTGCAGAACCCAGTACATGACACACAGGCATGTGAATGGCAAGTAACAACCAGGACCCATGTGCGAGAACCAAGGAGCAGTACAGATGAAGTAAAAACCCCAGCACCCAAGAATGACACAGGACACAGTAAACTGTAGAAACAATAATGTAATATGTAACAAAAGAATGTCAAAGCAGCGGTACACAAAACAATGCAAAAGCTCAACGAATACAATAAACAACAAATATAACTATACTGTGAACAAGGAACACAAACACAACAACTATTTATTTATTTATTTATGACTTTGAAAACTGGGTGAGTGCACTGATCTCAGGGACCGTTTTCAGGTACAACCTGGGCCAAAACACATGGCGCAGGGTGACAGTGGAGTACAAGGTAACAGTAATACACATGAAACAGATTTGATACAAGTAACAATAGTAGACACAATATACAGGTTTGATGCACAGGTCCATTTAAGAACAGTGAATACAAGGTTTCAATATCGGACATGAGAAGACTTTGTTACAAAACAAACAAATCATAGGCACAGTGTACAATGTGAGACTGCATCATCCAGTGAGCAAGTAATACACAGAATACTCAGTAAAAAAATGTATATACAATACGTACAGGCAAGGAAGTCAAATATTACTGTGGAAAATGCAATATAACAGTTGTAGGCAAGATAGTTGACTAGTGTGGGTTGGTGGGTAAGCCCTGGGCTGTGGAGTTGACTAGTGTGGGTTGGCGAGAGACCCCTGGGAGCATCAGCAGGATGAGTTTTCCAGGAACCAGATTTTAAGGTGGGACTTGAAACTGTAGTGTGTGTCAATGGAATGGAGTTCAGCCAGTAGTTTGTTTCATTGCAAGGGGGCAGCTGCAGACCAAGCTCTGCTACCCATGTTGGTGGACACCCTAGGAACAGTAAGAGGGGGAGTACCAGCGAAGGTTGCGGAGGAGTGTTCGGGTTTTCAGAAGAGCAGTTAGGGGGGATTCTGAAGCCATGCGGATGACATTGTCCACCATGCAGCAGAGGGCTAGGTCAAAGTGACCTTGCAGCAGTAGCCATCCAAGGGTATTACAGAGGGTATAGTGGTGGGTGGAGAATGGGGCCAATAAAGCAAAGCGGCAGGCGATGTTGTAGGCAGCAGAGAGTTTATCCATAGCAGTAGCTGAGATCCTGGCATAAATAAGGGAGCAGAAGTCAAGAATAGGGAGAAGAATACCCTGGACAATGGCTAGTCTAGCTTCAGGTTAAGGTATTGCCTGAATCTATAGGCAGCACCTAACATTTGATGGAACCTTCTGACAAGGGAATTTGCATGCTCAGTGAAGGTGAGGGAGGGGTCGAGCAGTAGTCCTAAGTATTTGTAGGTGTTGACATCCTCCAGGGCTGTACCATCTTTGGTAAGAATGTGTAAGGGGGCGTGGCTTTTAGTTTCAGCCAGGAAGGACTTACATCCAAACAGCATGGATTTATTTTTTTTGGCATTTACTAAGAGGAGGTTTTTTGAGAACCAGCTGTGGGCTGCAGCATAGTTGTGTGAGAGAACTGAGGAAATTGCGGCTGTGGATTTGTTACTGTGGAAGAGGACAAGGTCATCGGCATACAGGAGAGAGTTACAGTTGAGGTAGTCAAAGGGAAGTGCATTAA
Organism: Neoceratodus forsteri; assembly: GCA_016271365.2. Taxonomy (NCBI): domain Eukaryota; kingdom Metazoa; phylum Chordata; order Ceratodontiformes; family Ceratodontidae; genus Neoceratodus; species Neoceratodus forsteri. The sequence continues at coordinate 627,232,122 of CM057452.1, read as the reverse complement.
CGAATAAGGAGAAATGGAGGGGACCAAGGATTGAACCTTGAGGGACCCCCACAGGGACAGGCAGGGTGGGGAAGCAGGTTTGACTAATACACATGAATTGTGAGCGATCAGTAAGGTAGCTAGTGAACCAGCTTGTGACTTTCTGAGAACAACCAAGGAGGCTAAGCTCGGAGGTAAGGAGAGCATGGTTAACCATGCCAAAAGCCTTTGAGAGGTCGATGAAGACAGCCCCGATGGCTTTACCATTATCCATGTTTGAGAGGATGTGGTCGGTCAGTAAAGTGAGGGCAGTGGCAGTGGAATGATTCTTGTGAAAGCCATGCTGTTGGTTGCATAAGAGGGTGTATTTGCTTATGTACTCAGTGAGCTGATTGTGGACTGCTCTCTCGAGTAGTTTACTGAGATGAGGGAGGATGGATATTGGACAGTAATTTATTGGAGGACTTGGGGTCACCAGATTTAAGAATGGGGATAACCTTAGCTATCTTCCATGGGTCAGGCATGGAGGAGGTGGAAAGGGCAAGGTTAAAGATGAAGGTGAGTGGCTTGGCAATCGCTGAAGAGATCAGCTTAAGAAAGACTGGAGATAGGCCATCAGATCTGGAGGTAGATGTTTGAGTAGCTTCACTGTATCATGTATGGAGAGGGCTTTAAAATAGAATGGGGGTATTTGCAGGTGAGTGGCAGAGCTGGAGGAGGATGGCAGAGTGTCAGATATTAGGGCCGGGCTTTGAGGTTGGGCAGTTGGCAGCTTATTTAGGTACATGGATAAGTTGGTGAACTTACAGTTGAAGACACTGGCCACATCGTGAGGGTCGGTCAGCAGCCCATTGTGGGAGTTGAGATGTGGTGCAGTCTAGCTGGAGAGGGGGTTTAGGAGGGAGCTGATTGAGTCCCATAATTTTCTAGGGTCTCCAAGGTTGGCCTTTTGCAGGTTGCAGAAGTGGGTCTGTTTAAAAAATTTGGCCTGTCATTTACATTTGCTCCTCGTGCCTGTAAGCATCCCAGAGGGCAGGAGAGGGGGTTGCTTTGAAAGTGAACCAGGCGTGGTCTCTGCCTTCATAAGGGTTAGGAGGTCTTTGGAGACCCAGTGTGAGCACCCGCCTCTGACCCATCTGGTAATGGCAGGGAAAAAGCAGTCCTGGAGTGTTAGTAGAGTCTGGGTAAATGTGGAAACTGCCATGCCTACGTTGGAAAGGGAAAAAAGGGTGGAACAGTCCAAGGACTGGGCCTCCTCGAGGAAATTTTTGGAGACTGGGCAGCTGAAATTTCTTATAGATAGGTATTTGGATGGGGGGTGCTTTAATTTGGTAGACCAGAGGAGACAGGTCAGTGAATGATCACTTACAGAGTCAGCCATGGTACCAGTGTGTAATGCTCAGTCCTCCCTGTTTATGAGGATCCAGTCTAGTAGAGTCTGGGTGGCTAAGCGTGGATTAAGTCTGGTGGGAAGAGTGATCACCTGCACCAGGTTGCATTGCTTTAACAGGGATATATAGTCAGGCTAGTGGCAGTTCAGCCAGTTTAGATTAAGGTCGCTGAGAATGATAGATTCCCTTTGGGGAGTTAGAGAGCTCAGGCCTTGGAGGAGGCTGGTGAGTCCAATGGTTCCGTTCACGGGGTGTCAGCAGCCAATATAGAGTTTCTTGCAGGATCCCAGGGTCAATTCAGAGAGTAGCCATTCACTAGGTGAGGAAGGGTCAGAATGTAGGACAATGCTAGCTGAGAGGGGTTCCCTTAAGATCAGGGCTACACTGCCACCTTTTTTCCTGCCTGGCCTGTCGAGGCGTAGGTAAGAGTAGCTCGGTATTTTGAAGGTGTTTTCAGTGTGGTGTGGCTTTAGCCATGTTTCAGTGAGTCCTAGAATATGGGGCTTGTGTAGCTCAATCCAAGCCTCAAGGTCAGCAACTTACTGGAAGAACAAACACTAAATCAAAGAAGGCCAACTGTACAAACCCAACAGAATGAAAAGCAAATCCCCCCCAAACACAGAACACAACCACTATGATGACTATCATGTGAAGGACTGCAACTATGACAATAAAGACCACCATAACAGTGGCATGAATAACATATTTACATTTATACACAATGTACAGGATGGCAAAGGTAATGGGGGGAAGGGGAGGTGGATACAAATTGGGTAAACCAAACAGAGGCCAGAGAGAAACTCCAGTCCACAAAGGGAGGGATAGACAACAGGAAAGGGGCGATGCTCATGGCTGACTGTGGGATGGTTCAGGAAGACACGCCTCCAGGACAGAAGCCACCCTCCAGGTCTGGTCACCCACAGAGATGAATGGAGGATGAACGGAGTGGACCTGCAAGAGGAAAGGGGAGATGGTGAGGATGGGGAACTGGCCAGGAGGCATAATGCAGCCACAGGTGGCTATACAGGTATGGACAGCATGTCCCAACAGACATGCCCATGTGGTGGTGAAGAATGCAATGGTAGGCACATCCGGCAGATGCCCACAAGGCAGGCCTGGTAGACACAGGCCCCATCCCAATACCCAAGACACATGGATAAGTCAATCCCAAACAGCATCATGGCACAGATGACACCACCCCCCAGCACTGCACATGGTGAGACAGTGCAGACACACAGGTGGTCCCCAGTATGGCTGTAGGTGAGTGCCACACAACAACATGTACAAGGGTGAACACACATCAGGACAGGCTGCCCATGGACAGATAGCAATGTACCAGGAAACAGAGCACAACAACAGCCCAAAGGAGCACCTGAGCAGCACAATGCAGGCAAGGTGGCTGGCCAATGATCAACCCATGTCAAGGCTGAACTGACCTACAGCAGAACCAGGCCCATGGGGTACAGACAGCAGCAGGGGTGGGCCAATAGATGTTGCTGAACATGGGCCATGTACTGCACTGTGCGTGGTGCCCAGCAGCCAGAACGTGCACGCGGCGAGTGAAAAGCCAAACATGGTCAGCGGAGAATGTGGCCAGCATGGCGATGCTGGCAGTGCATAGGCGTAGGAACAGGGTGGAGGGAGGGTGGAACTAGCCCCACTGATGATGTCGGTATGGCCAATGACAGGTATGACGCAGTGCTCTGTGTACCCTCAGAAGTTCCCCTCTGAACCATTTCCCCCTCAGCCCCCACTACCATCTGGCACCCTTGCAGCTGTGCATGCTCACACTGGCCCACATCGCCCCTCCCCCCACCACATGGCACAGCGGCCAGACCCCAGCAGCACTGTGCAACACAGGTCCATAACACAGCACAGTGCTGCAACTGCACTGGCATGATGCCTGTGGTAGCCAACCCGCCAGCACAGGCAATGGCAGACCAGTGAAGAAACCACACAGATCAGAGGTACAGCACAAATGAAAGGGACATGTACTCATGCTACAGGCCCCTGGCCTCAGGGCTGCTCTCTTGCACCCACTGCAGCATGATGGTCTCCCCCGGGCTACTCCTCCGCATGTCTTGAGACACCCCTTCATCCTCTCCTGCCATCCTGGGCTGCTCGCTCCCCTCTACAGTGGACAGAGGGAACAACAGCATTAGCACAACACACTGCTTGGACTGCGAATGCCACAGCAAGATACACCCCCACCCCCATAGCACTGTACACACAGGGCAGCTCAGGGACAGTGTCTGAACAGATGTTACGCCCACACAGAGGACCATATGTCCCATAGGGCATGCATCAGGCACATAGGGCATGTAGGCATGTTGGCACAGCAAGGTAACAGTGCCAGACACAGGTGCACAGCCACTGAATACTATGTAGGCAGTGCAGGGCAAAGCCAAAGGCACCCCCCTGTAGCACACAGGTAATGGCTGCAGGACGGTCCTGTGGCAGGGCCCCCTGCCCTCACAGCCAATCCCTGCCACCAATGCCATGGCCAATGGTCATGGCAGTGCATGGCACGACAGCAGTGTGTTGCCCCTGGACACTGCATACACCAGGTAAGCACCACCACCACCATTTGTGTCATCTGGAAACATTGGCAGGTGCACCCCACATGACACCCTGCACCTTGTGCACCCCGGAATGTCCAATCCACGTGCCCCCGAACCAGTGCAATATGTGTCCTTCCACCTGGCAACACAGCATGCCTGTGCACACACACATGCACACACACACACACACACCAGCAGACAGAATGACAGATACCATATGTGTGCTATGTGTGACGCCACTTACCTGGCACTGGTACAGTGCCACCACACACCATGTGCTTGTACCGCTCCAACTGCTGCCTCTGCCATTGGACCAGGCCATTATTGTAATGCTGACACTTCTTGTCATTCTGTGTTATGCCCTTGCATTCTGTGAGCCTCTGGGCATTGGAGGCCTACACCTACTGATGCGGGAGGTCACCCTCCCTGATGTCCCCAGAGAGGCACCGGTGCCTTTGCTGCACCAGCTGGATAAGGTTGGCAGTTTCAATCTCCCCCCAGAGCCTGTCTCTGTGTACCACAGCATGCAGCTTATGCCTCCCTGACATGATTAATTCAGACTGGTACCCTACCACGAGTGTTATTTCACAGCCTGTGCCACTCTGATAGCTCATCAGCCAAGTGTGCTGTAGTGCTGTGCAATCACATGATGTAGCATGGTGCTACCTGGAAGTAGTCGTGATGTGAATCGTGACCCCACCACAACCCTGGAGCATCATGGCCATGCATGCGTGTAGCGCTGAGCTAAGTGACATAGCGTGGCACTGCAGCATGCATCATTGGGGTGCTAGCACGCACAGTGGCCCCACATGCATGCATGGAGGTCGCACTATGCCACATAGCACTGCGCTTATGGGACAGCATGGTGCTGGCCCACAAATAGCCCCGTGCTAAGGTGTGCACAGCACTAAGCTTTTTGCCTGTTGCTAATCAGGTCCATATTCAACCAGCCTATGTAAATGAGGGCACTTCTGTATGCAAGACAAGTGTGATTAGCATAGCATTAACCACTCATTTGCATGCCTAACTGGCTGGATTGCCCAGCGGGGGTATATAAGGGCAAACAGTGCTTCAACGGTGTTGTGTCATTGGACTGCAGCACTCATCTGATGCAACAGCTGAACAGGCATTACAAACAGGGGCATGTCGCAGGAGGCAGAGCAGCAAGAAGCAGGTCTGTATAGCAGCCTGAGGCTTGGCTGTATAGCAGTGGGATGTCACCAGGCTAGGGTGTACACATTGCACACTTGCAGTCTGCCATGGTACAGACATGGGACAGGGCAGCCACATGCAAGCCCACATGCCAGCACAGTGCTGCGTAGTGGTGCACATGGCCACTGGTCCAGCTGGCCAGTCGACTGGGCCATGTGACGTGCCCATGTCCCAGTGGCAGCCACCAGTGTGAGTGGACTTCAGCACACTGTGGTAACCAGGCACCAGGCTGGGGGGACCATAGTCTGTAGGCATGCCTCTCAACCATGTTATACTGACATGGGGGTAATGGACCCACTTTGACCACTCAGGATGAGGGACGTTGAGGGTCACAGACCCTCTGACGGTGTCACACAACCACAGCCCAGGGGATACAGGCTCAGAACAGTGTGGATCCCATAGTGCCAACATCAGCACTGTGGGGTCTGGGCCTGGTATCATTCACTTGTTTGCTTTTCTGATGTACTGTCTGGACATGCAGCACATGCTCTGTGTGTGGGGCACATGCCTCTTGAGGGGGTGGCTGGGGGATGGAGCAATGACAGGCAGTGATGGTAAGGATGCCCGTCATACTGGGGGACATGTCTGCTGGTGACAAGGGCCATGTGATGCCCATGGGGGGGAGGTGCGTGCAGTGCGTTCGCAGTGAATGCCATCAGACATCCAATTGCACTGTGCAATCAGGGGTGGCTGCATTGCACAGTGGCTGTGTGCACAGTACACACACTTGCTGGCCTGGGCCTTCACCATGCTGCAACAGTGTGGTCAGTGCAAGCGTTGGGGTGACATGCACATAGTGTTCCATGTATGCCATACACTGCAGGCATGCCACAGCATATGACAGGTATCCCTCTACATGTTTCCCATAAGTACTACAGCACATCAGGAATGCATCCATGCACATCGCTTCTCACAGGACGAGCTGAAGATGCTGGTCCATGGCATCAAGAAAAGGGAGAAGGTGCTCTGTCGCCACAAGACAATGGATGCCATGGTGTACCAGATGTGGGATGATATAATGGCAGGGATAAATGCCGTTGGTGGCTGTGGATGTACCTCATATGCAGTGCAGAAGTGGTGGAGTGACCTGCTGCACTGGGCAAAGGAGGAGAAGGCATAGGGGCTCCACAATTGGTGGCAGACTGGACATGGCCTACAATCCATGCAACAGTGGCTGGAGGACCCACTAATGATTGTGGTAGCATCAACACTGTGTCCCGTGTCCGTTGCTGGTGCACTTGGTGGAGGGTGTGAGATGCCACTCACAACACCTAGGACAGGTCAGTATCTGTGTGTGTGCACCCTGCATGGTTTATCTGCACTGTTGCTGGGGGGAAGTTTTGCCATGGTGTGTGAGGTGCACCTTGGCAGTACTCTGCTGTGCACACTGTACACCTGGGATGGGATAGCATGCATCCACTGCCTCAGCAGGGCCATCACCACAGTCAACACCTCGAGGCATGTGCACTGTGGTGGGGGGGTGTACATGTGTCCATGGTCTGTGTCTCCGGGACTGATCTATGTGGTGTGCATGTCCGTGGCATGTGGTACATAGCCTAGGGTGTGCATGTCCTGGAGGTGGTTGTGGCACACCATGCACATGCCAATCAGTGACTCTGTCCCTTCTTGTTCCACAGTGGTGAATGCAGAGCCTGCAGCACACAAGGTCATAGCTGGGATGGCTTCTGTGGAGCAGGAGGCTGTGGAGGAGGACGACATGCCATCATTCTCTGGACTGGGTGCCAGGTATGAACCCTCAGCTGCGCCACATATGCAGCAGTCATATGGACATGGGGTACACCTGCGGGGGGGGATACACTAATGCTGGTGGTTACCTGGATAATGGTGCAGCCCTGGAGGATGCCCAGGTGGAGGATTTACGTGGTGGCCAAGTGATCCCCCTGAAGATCACCAGTGACATTGGGCCAGACTGATCAGAGGAGAGATACTACCTGCCTGTGGAGGGGCCTGTGGTGGGAGGCACAGGGGTGAGGCATGCTGAAGTCCACATCATGGGTGCCATGGGGGAGGATAGCCATGCCAGCTTGGGGGGACTGGTCCAGCCAGTGGTAGGCCATGAGGGGGCTGTATATGCACCACTAGACATGTGTTGCCCCCCACGGGGAGGGGTGGTGCATAGCCTGCAGGGTACACAACACACCACAGGAACCCTACAGCAGTGGGACATTCAGCTGCTGCCACAGGTACAGCATTCCCACCATGTCCAGCAACAGGTGCAACCCCCGGCTGGCATTGACAATGCCATAACCATGGAGCCAGATGCCCAGAAGGCCCGCCCTCTGCTCCAGGCTGCCCTTATGTACCAGCAGGAGGCCCAGATGGACCTGCATGCTCTTTGGTGTGAGCTGCAGCATAAGCTGTCACAGATGCAGGAGTCTGTGTCCTTGGCTTTGCATGGGATGAACAGTGAGCTGAGGACAGTTTGGGGCACATGGTGGCCACGCTTGAGCGTGGCTTTGCAGGTCTCATGGTTGATCTCACCACAGTGCTCCATGGGGTGCATGGTGGTCAGCAGGCTGTACAAGGGGGACAGCATGCCCATGGTGCATAGGCCCAAAGGCAGGCCACATCTGGTAGCAGAACGGGCACTGGCTCCAGCACCACTGCATCAGGTGCATCAGCCGGCACCCAGTGGTACCGTGGGTGGTCACCCACCCTTTCTGGCTCTGCAGGTCAGCCAGGGTGCAGGCGGACCACACTTCCAGCCTCACCATGGTCCTCCCCAAACCTCTCCTTGGCACAGAGTACCCCTGGCTCTGTGTTCCGCACACATGGTGTGTGTCATGTGCATGGTGGTAGCTGCCACAGATAGGCCCAGCTTCCATGCACATGAACACTGTTAACATCCACATTTACACACATGCATGAACACACACACACACACACATATATGCACTCGCAGTGACACACACACACACACACACACACAGTCACTGGCATGTTCACACTTGCACAGCCATGGTGGCCCTTCCCACCCTGCTGCCTCATGTCAGGCATCACCTGCTTCACAATGCCATGGCTGTGTACCGTAGTCGCATGCATGTTCTGCACAGCCCACAGTTCACACTGACATCACATGTACATTCACTCCCACTGTGTTGTGCACATACTTTGTTGGTGGTCTGCACTATTGTGGTTTTTCTGTACATATTAAACTCATTTCCTCTGTACTGTTTCTGGTTGCTGTGCTGTGTGTACTCACCTTCTGGCCTGTGACAGTGTCCTGATGATGGTGGCCCTGTGCTCCAGGTCCCTGCAGGCCATTCGAGGATCTCTCCTCTCAAGTTGCTCCACTATCCCCTGACCCCTGGCTCTGGGTCACTGTCGGCCTGTTCCTTAGGTTCAGGTTCCTGTATCCCACGGTTTATCAACATGTTATGAAGCATACAACAGGCTAGTATGATACAGTATTTCTTCTGAGGCCTATACTGTAGGGCACTGCCTGACATGTCTGAGCATCATAAGCACATTTTCACTATGCCAAACACCCTCTATATGATGTTCCTAGTTGAGGCGTGTGCCTTATTGTACCACTCATCTGCCACTGTGGCCGGACAGAGTACTGGTGTCAGCAGCCAGGGTCACAGGGGATAGACACCATCCCCTGCAGAGAAATGTGAACTTGTTAGTGTTGATATTCTGCTGTCTGCCCCTTGCTGTGGTGCACCACCTGTGTTGCCTTCCCAACCCCATTCCTTGCCTTCCCCTGCCTCCCCCCCCTGCTGTGGGGTGTGTGTGCCTTGCATGCTGATACTCACTGACTAGGTGCCCACTGGGTATCCTGCCTTCCTTATAGGCCTGACACAGCTGGGACTGATACCAGATGAAGGTGTCGTGGGCACTGCTGGGGTACTGTGCAAAGACACTGCTGATGCACCCAGTCACATCACACATCACCTGGCAATTGATGGAGTGGTACCCCTTCCTGTTCACATATGCCTCACTGCCATCACCAGGTGGTGCGTGGATGGAGACATGGGTGCAGTCAATGGCACCAGGTACTGCTGGTAGGTGCGTAACTCGATGGAATTGCTGCATGGTTTCTCTGCACTCTGCAGCAGTGCTGGGGAATACTATGAACTCACCAGCATATGGCAGGAAAGCATCTTCAAGGAACTGGATCAGAAGGCATGAGGTGGCAGACTGCAATACACCTATGGTGTCCCCCATTGGTCATTGGAAGTCCCTGTGGCTAGGAAGCATATTGCTGCTGTCACCTTCTCCTCAACTGTCTTGGCATGGCTGTGTCTGTGGTTGGACTGCAGCTGCTCATGCAGGAGTTCACAGAGATGCCTCAGCATACCCCTGTTCATCCTGTACCGGCCAGTGATGTGCTCATCTGGCAGGGTCCCAAAGGAGGCCCTGGGCCGGTACCACCTGTGTAAGCATTACATCTCCTTGGCCTGTGTTGTGGCCCTTGTTGGCCCTGCTCCCTCTCCTTCTCCTCCTCCACTGCTGCTGCCATCAGTTGCAGCAACACAGCATTCGGCACTGCTGCCATTTTCATTTCCTGGTGTGGGCCCTCCCCCTCTGTGTTTTGCCCTGGGATAGGACCAGCCTTTTATAGGCGGTACCTAGCTCTGTGCTATGTGTCGTGCTATGTGGCCTAGTGTGGTGCTATGGCTCTGAAAATCCCATAGTGCATATATGCTGGTTCCCACCCCCTCACCTTGCCCCTTGTATACATTATCGGTTTGCCCCACGTTATTGTGGTTAGTGCACGCTAACCGGTCCTTTGAATATCGCAGCTCCATGCTTGACTTGTGCTATTGGTTTGCATGCTGCACTAAGTTTTGAATATCTGCCCCATATTCTCTAGCAGTGTGGATCCAATGTACTCTGTGATACAAATTAAAAATATCAGGCATGTATTCTCAAAAACAATAAAAAGCAGAATATTAATATATCAGATGCTCATTTAGTCATAATGCAATAAAAAAAACTTCTGTTGCAAAGTATGCCAACTTTATATACTGAAAATAAAGATTGTCTATAGAAATCTTACAGAAAGTGCACATGTTCAGAGCAATCATTCACTCCTGGGCTATAGTGAGCCCCCCAAGGTATAGATTCATTATGGCTGAGCATCTTATATAATAATGCCCTGCTTTTTACCTGTTTTTTTTTTAGAATAGACTCCTGACATTCGTAATCATTGTACTGTACTGCAGAGTTCATTGATTCCACAATCTTAAAGAAAATGTCTCTCAAGAGAAGGGGCACATAAATGAATACCTGCACATTTTATATCCTCAGTGCTTTACTCCAACATCCACACAATTGATTTCTATATACATTTATATTTACCAATATTGTAGTTTATATGTAAAGTTTTTTTCTAATTACATGCACTAACCAAATTTGAAAATATGCCTTGTTCATATCAGGTTTGATATTATACTTTTCATTACCTTAATTGACATTTGTAATTTTATAAGTTCCTCCTCATATCCTGAGGATGCATCACGTTTGTTGTTTTAATTTTTTAATTTGTACACATCACTTGTGGTGGATAATATAAGGGTATTTCTGCATTAAGTTACTAACTCTGATGAAGCTCCACTTCTGGAGCAAAATGTTGGTGGTTTTTACCCCAATGTGGCATAGCATTGCTCCCTGCTATTCATTGCACTACTGCACTTTTGCTGTTTTTAGTATTCATCCTATCAATTCACATATGCTTCTTTTATGAAACTGGTTAAAGTTTTACTGATGACTATTGAATAAAGTTGCTTTTTATTTGATGTACAAGTGGCAAGTACACAAAAGTGCAATAATACAATGAATAGCAGGGAGCAATGCTACAATAGATTAGTGCAAAAAACAACTAATGTTTCTTTCAAAAACATCTCTGGAGTTGAGCTGCTATTGTCTGCTTACTTTTTTTCATTGACTCTTGGACCTGGGGGCTAGGCATCTAGTGTCAGAATGGAGGGTTGGAAGCATTGGGATTTGGCTGCCATTGTCCACTTACTTTTTTCATTTACTGTCTGACTCCAGGGTTGGGCACTTGTTGTCTAAATGGGGGGAGTTTGGTGGCTCCAGGGTTGAGCAGCAAGTGGCTACTTACTTTTCATTATGTTTCCTTGCACACATGCACAAGAAACATAGTGCCACCGTATGAATTTTCATAGGTCTGCCACCCACCTTCCAATGCCCTGCTCCTTCTTACAGGTGTGGCCTCACCCCATCAATAAATGTCTGAGCTGTCTATGACAGCAGTTCAGAAACAGGTGCCTGCCTGGTGCCATGGCTTGGGGGGACAGGAAGCCAATCCTCAGGATTGCAGAAGCAGCATCACAGGAGAGGACACTAGATATCATTGTCCACCTCAGGACAAATGACCTAGCTAGGCATGAGATCAGTGCAGTGCAGGATACATTTGTGGAGCTAGGGAGGGGCCTCAGACAGGTAGCAAGCATGGTAACCTTCTCAGAGGTGCTGCCAGTCTTTGGCAGGGGTGAGGCTAGGGTACTGCACACCATGCAGTTTAATGAATGGTTGCAAAACTGATGCAGAGCACAGGGCTTTGGCTTCATTGGGGACTGGGGGTCCACCTGGAGAGATAAAGGTCTATACTGGCATGATGGTCTGCATCTGTCCAGGAAGGGAAACATGCTCCTAGGTGACAGGTTTAAAGGCTTCCTTGGCAAGCTTTTAAACTAGCCAACGGTGGAGGTGCTGATAGGAAACAGGCAAGTTCAAGCCTCCTCCCACAAAACATGGCAGGTAGTAGGGTAAACACTGAGGTACAGAGCTTGACAGAGGGCAGAACAGGGGTAAATGGAAAAATGGGCAAGGGCAATAAGAGCAGAGATGGGGTAAAAAAGGATAAAGCCAACATTAAATGGAGGGCAATGAGAACCAATGCCCATAGTCTTGGAAACAAGCTTCCAGAGCTAGTAGCCCTGATGGAAGAGGAACAGTTGGATATTGTGGCAGGCACAGAAACATGGTACATGGAGAACCATGACTGGGATGTCAACATATCGGGGTACACAATCTACAGAAGGACAGGGAGGGTAAAAGAGGAGGTGGAGTAGCTCTCTACATAAGGGAAGGGATCAAAGCTACAGAACTAAAATGTAAAGGGGGAGGACAAGAAGAACTCTGGGTCACCTTGGAGACAGGGAATGGCATCACAATCCGCACAGGGGTTGTATACAGACCCCCGTCTCAAGGGGAAGAAATGGACAAAAAAATGTATTTATTTATTTGTTTTATTTAGTTTTTGTTGACCGGGTAAGTGCACTAGACAAATCCTGTCTATTTTCAGGCACGACCCGGGGGGGAGGGGGATACAGATGAATGCCAATTGACCTTGAACCAGATTAGGCTGTTGGTGGTATTTTTAGTGACTGAGGGGAAATTCGGCCAGGACACCGGGGAAATTCCCCTACTCTTTTTTGATAAGTGCCATGGGATCTTTAACATCCACCAGAACTACCACCAATCTGAGAGTGCTATGGGAATTGGCGGACATACTGGCTGCACCCCTGGCAGAGCTTTTCAGCAGGTCACTTGAGACAGGGAGGGTACCTAGGGATTGGCGAGAGGCACATGTGGTACCAATCCATAAAGGGGGGGTCGAGGGAAGTACCAGGGAACTATAGACCCATCAGTTTGACCTCGGTGGTGGGAAAATTAATGGAGAGTATACTAAAGGAACGATTGGGGGTGTACTTGGAGGAGGTGGGAGGTCTGGATAGTCGGCAACATGGGTTTGTGCCAGGTAGATCATGTCAAACCAACCTTGTGGAGTCCTATGAATGGGTAACATCAGAACTGGACAGGGGTAAGCCTGTGGATGTATTATTCTTGGACTTCAGCAAGGCATTTGACTCTGTCCCCCACAATGGTCTGGTGGAGAAACGATGGGGTTAGGAGTAGGCCCTTTGATGGTCTGATGGATTGAAAACTGGCTAGCTGGATGCACTCAGAGTAGTGGTCTATGGGAGCTCTCGAACCCTAGAGAGGTAGGTAGTGGGGTACCACAGGGCTCGGTCCTGGGTCCGATCCTGTTTAATGCATACATATCGGACATCAGGAGGTATAGGGTGTGAAATGAGTCTATTCCAGATGACTCCAAGATGGGAGCAGTAGTTGAGGGAGAAGAGGGAGGCTGGCCCTGCAAGGGACCTGGACACCCTGGAAAGCTGGGCTCACACATGGAAATAAAATTTCAATATCACCAAGTGCAAGGTGTTGCATCTTGGTCGGGAAACCCTAAACACAGGTACACCCTGGGAGGAGGTGCTGGAGGCCTCAATGAGGGAAAAGACCTAGGGGTCATGGTGGATGCATGTATGAATAACTCTGAGCAGTGCAGAAGAGCAGCTAGCAAGGCAAACAGGATGTTGGGATGCATCATAAGAGGATCACCTCTAGGAGCAAGGAAGTGATTCTGCCCGCTGTACAATGGACTGGTTAGACCACACCTTGAGTACTGTGTACAGTACTGGAGACCACACTTGAAGAGGGACATACAGCTCCTGGAGAGGGTACAGAGGAGGGCAACAAAGATGATACGAGGGCTAGGGATTTGACTTATGAGGACAGACTTGAGGAGCTCTGCCTGTTTTCATTGGAGGAGGAGAGACAGGGGACATGATTGAGGTCTTCAAGTACCTCAAGGGAATAAATAGGGTAAACATGGAGGGATCTTAGACAAAGCAGGGAGGTATCACCAGAGGGCATGGTTTGAAGTTGGAAGGTGGAAGGGTGAGGGGAAAAGAGGAGGTTTTCACTGAGAGGGTGGTGGACCCTTGGAATGCACTGCCTGGTGAGCTGGTTCAGAGATCCACAGTGGAGGGCTTCAAGAGAGGGTGGGACAGACACAGAAAGTGGATGTATCAGATGATGGCCTGTCCTGGGGGGGTGGGGATGGCTGATAGGAGTTTCTGGAGCACAAGGGATGGGAGGGTCTCGACACCCAACTAAGGATCTAGGTTCGAGCAGACTCGATAGACTGTAAGGCCTAATCTGCTGGCAAATAGTATGTTAGTATGTAATCCAGGCAGATGGGACCTCGGTTTTAACGTCTTTTATGAAAGACTGCACCTCAGAAGTGCAGCACCCCTCTCATGCTGCACTACAGAGTCAGTACTGGAATATTAACCCAAGTGCCAGATGTGGGAACTGAACCCACAGCCCTCCGATCTCCCAGCCTCAGAGGCGAGTGTGTACCTACTGAGCCACTGACACTGACAAATGATAGAGGGCATTCTTCAAATGGCTGAAAAAGGGGAGATACTGTTAATGGGGGACCTGAATATGGAAGATGTTAACTGGGTGACATGGACTGCTGCCACATCCAAGAGCAGGGTCATTCTCGATGCCCTACAGGGAGCATGCCTTAGACAGCTAGTGGTGGAACCCACTTGGGAGGGAGCAATATTAGACCTGGTAATCTCAAATGGAGAGAGGATCACAAACTTAGAAGTCAGTAGACATCTGGGAACAAGCGACCACTGCACAGTGTGCTTCACAATAAACACAACCATGGAGACAAGCCATACAAAGACAAGAATACTGGACTTTAGAAGGGCTGACTTTGGCATAATGTGTGAATACCTGAGGAATGCATTAGTAAATGGCCAGAAAGGAGGGGAGGAAGAACAATGGAGAAAAATCAAAACTGCCATCATGGAGGCAACAAGCCTTTGTGTGAAACAAATAAAGAAAACAAAGCGGAATAAAATCAACTATGGCTCTCAAAAGAGGTGTCAGGGAAGGTTAAGGAGAAAAAGGCTGCATTCAAAAAGTATAAGGAATCACAGATGGAGCACGACAGGGAACTGAATCAATTAAAGCAGAAAAAAGTGGGGAAGGCAGTCAGAAAAGCAAATGCCCAAACCGAGGAAAAGATAGCCAACTCAGTTAAGAAGTGGGGATAAAACCTTTTATAGGTACATTAGGGAGCATAGAAAGGTTAAGGGAGGGATAGTGAAGAAGGGGGAGGTGGGCAGAGGGAGACGGTGAAAAGGCAGAGATACTGAATGAATACTTTTGCTCAGTATTCACAAAAGAAGAAGAGGAGGAGTTACCTAAACCAAACAGTAGAAGCACTCTGGATAGTGGGGTTGACACCAGTCCATTTTCAGAAGAAAGAGTACTGAAAGAACTCCTAAAACTCAAGGTGGAAAAAGTAATGGGGCCTGACGGGATTCACTCTAGAATCCTAAAAGAGCTAAGGGAGGACCTAGTGACACCACCGACCACACTTTTTACCAAATCATGGGAAGATGGGGTGGTACCTGATGACTGGAGGAGGGCAGATGTGATTCCCCTTCTCAAAAGTGGGAGCAAGGCAGAAGCAGGAAACTACAGACCTGTTAGTTTGACCTCAGTGGTGGGGAAAATGATGGAATCACTTCTGAAAGAAAGAATTGTTGAGTACCTAGAGGCCAGTGGGTCACAGGACCCAAAGCAGCTTGGATTCACAGCAGGAAGATCATGTCAGATGAATCTAATCGATTTCTTTGACTGGGTGACCAAAGTAATAGACCAGGGAAGGGCTGTGGATATGGCCTACCTAGACTTTAGCAAGGCATTTGACACAGTCCCGCACAAAAGATTAATAATCAAGTTAGCCAGCCTGGGAGTGGGTCCCAGGGTGGTAGCCTGGGAGGCAAATTGGCTGCACAACAGGACACAGAAGTTAAAAGTGAATGGAACACATTCTGAAGAAAGGAGGTTACTAGTGTAGTACCATGAGACTCAGTACTGGGTCCAGTCCTCTTTAGCGTCTTTTATAGGTGACATTGCAGAGGGTCTGGAAGGAAAGGTATGCCTCTTTGTGGATGACAAAGATCTGTAACAGAGTTGATACACAATGGGGGGTAGAAAGGATGAGAAGGGACTTAGCAAGGTTGGAGGAATGGTCAGACATATGGCAACTTAGATTCAATGCAAAGAAGTGCAAAGTTATGCACCTGGGAAATAAAAATCCTGGAGAAGAGTACACAATAGCAGGGGAGGTACTAACGACAACAATAATTTAAAGGGATCTGGGTGTAGTCATATCAGATGATCTAAAGGTGGGTAAGCAATGTGAGAAGTCAGTAAGGAAAGCCAGGGGGATACTGGGATGCATAGGGAGTGGCATCACAAGTAGAAAAAGGGAAGTGGTTATCCCTCTATACAGACAGTTGGTGAGACCCCATCTGGAGTACTGCATGCAGTTTTGGAGACCTCATCTACGAAAGGACATAGACAGGATGGAAGCAGTCCAGAGGAGGGCAACTAAAATGGTGCAGGGTCTACATCAGAAACCATATGAAGAGAGACTGAGAGAGCATAATATGTATACCCTTGATGAAAGGAGGGATGGGGGGACATGATAGAAACTTTTAAGTACCTCAAGGGAATCAAAAAGTCCAGGAGGGTAGCATCTTTCAGAAAAAGAGATGTGTAAGAACAAGGGGGCACAATTTAAAGTTAGAGGGGGGACGGCTCAGGGGTAATGTGAGGAAATTATTTTTCATGGAGAGAGTGGCGGATGCATGGAACCGCCTTCCTGGAGAGGTTGTGGGGTCTAAAACAGTGGGGGAATTCAAACATGCATAGGACAGACATAGGGCAATTATAGTGGGGGGGTTGCAGGAAGTAGGCTGTTGGTTAACTAGAATCTGCAGCTTATCCAATAGGTAGGGAAATGGGCAGACTGGGTGGGCCAAGTGATCTTTATCTGCCGTGAAAGTCTATGTTTCTATGTAGTGGTGTACAGTTCAAAGCAAAACACCACTACAATGAGCTGTGGTAACGTGTAGGCAATTTGCATACTGCCGTCAGCAGGCAATTTACATACTGCCGTCAGCAGTATGCAAAGTGCCTACACGTCAGCACTGCATCTGAACAGCTGTCATAGACAGCTGCATTTTTTCTTGGAGTCTCCCAACAAACACCCAAGTAGCATGCTGGGAGCCCACCACAGTGTGCTCACGCGGTCCTCCCCACCCCCACACACTGTATTGCCAACAAGGGTGTCCAGTCCCCTCTTGGCTCCACTGTCCCCCAAACAGACTTCCAGATACCACACTGGGAGCCCACCCCAGCTTGGTAAAAGTCTGTATGGCTGACAGGGGTGCCCAATCCCTTGTTGGCTCTGCTGTAACCCAAAAAAACAGACTTCCAGGTGCCACACTGGGAGCCCACCCAGAGTGGCAAAAGTCCATATGGCTGATGGGGGTGCCCAATCTCCCATCAGCTCCATTGCCCCACAAACAAACATCCAGCTGCCAAACTGGGAGCCCACCCTAGCATGGCAAAAGTCCCCCATCATCTCCCCCCAAAAAATCTATGGAAAAAAAACAGTCCCTTGTTGACTTTATCACTCCCCTCCCCCAATTCACACCCACCCTCTGTGTACCCCACCTCCCACACCTCCAACTCACCTCAAACTTACCTCCGGATGCCAGCATGAAGATCTTCAGTGGACCGGGAACATGTCTGCAATCTTCAAAACCAAGTGCGAACTGAAGAAATGCTGGTAAACTGAATAATAGCATAAATTTTTTTTTTCAACTTTGGTGCATATCGCAGCCATTTTTGGGAATTTATTCACCAAATTTTCAACATGGGATTGTTGGGACCCCAGCTCATGAACTCTGTCACTGTCATTTTGTTATTCCATCCTGAAAGGTGATTTCATGGTTACTGCGCAGAACCACCTTTTGGGACTGATTAGTGAAACTACTGTGTCATAGTTCATGAGGTAGGCCCCCCCCCAAAACCCTGTGTTGAATATCTGGTGAAAAAAATATCAAAAATGACTGTTTTATGAGTGTGCATTGAGCAGTTCTTATGCACGCTTATAACTTTGAGAATTTTTAATATTTTCACTCCAGATTTTCAACATTGCCATTTTGCCACACCTCTTTATAAACAGTACAGCTCTCATTTTTCATATCTTGCCCAAAATGTGTTTTCACACATGTAGCACACATTGGCACATTCGGTGTGAAAAAATCAATGCTCTGGACACATTAAGAAAATCCCAGTGACACTGTTCATTAGCAGAGGTGTTAAAATGGCTATGTTGAAAATTTGGTGACAAAAGTCGATAAAATGACTATGTTATAAGCATGCATTGCGCAATTTCCATGCACCCTCATAAGTTCATGCATTTGTAATATATTCAGTCCAGAATTTCAACACTGACATTTTTCCACACCGTCTTATGAACAGAACAGTAGTCATTTTTCACACCCTGGCCGACATGTGTTTTTGCACTTCTGGCACAAAATAGCATGGTCACTGTGGAAAATTAGTGTTCAGAACATATTAAGAAAATCACAGTGACACTGTTCATGAGCGGAGGTCCCAAAATGCCTATGTTGAAAATTTGCTGTAAAAATCCCCAAACTAATTACATTACAGGTGTACATTGCGCAGTTTCTATGCATGCTTGTGACTTCACCATTTTTTTTATATTTTCACTCCAGATTTTCAACAATGGCATTTTTTACACCTCCTCATGAACAGTATACCACTCACTTTGCACATCCTGTTCAAAATGTGTTTTTGCACATGTGGTGCCAAATGGAGCAGTCACTGTTCAAAATCACCTTTTGCCTAACTAACTGATAGTGTCACTGTTCATGTGGTGGGGTTACAAAAAGCCCATGTGGAAAACTTGGAGTTAAAATACCAAGAAATGACCAGGGCATTAGGATTTTTGATCATAACAGCCTACCCTGTAGGGACTGACAGACGTCGGGGGTGTGACTTGGGACTGTTGACAGTAATGCTCATGCCATTCCACCCCACCCCCACTCTGCAGCCAGTGACAGGCATCGAGGTGTGCCTTGGACCCTTTGCCCCCAGAGTTCACCCCATTCTCCTATATTGCACCCATTTCAGCATATTTTCTTATGGAATGAGGTGAATGTAAAGCCCAAACACCCCAAGGCACACCTCAACACTTGTCAGTGCCTGAAGGGTGAGGTGAGTTGACATGTCATGACCATCATGAAAGATGACCCAAAGACACACCCCAATGCCTGTCCATCTCTGTAGGGTGAGGGTGGAGTTGGTGCTAGTTCAATACTTCAATGCCATTCCTATACTGCATCTGTCTAAATCCTGCTATTCCACTGATAATGCCAGCAAGCAAACATTCAGCATTGACAAATGTTTGTTTTAGTTTACCATCCAACCCTGGAATTGGGCACTAAGTGTTGGGGATGGCAGCACTTGGGTTTGGCTCTGGGTGACTGCCTAGATATATTAATAGTGGCAGTTTTAGGTTTTCAAACAGAAACTAGATACATTTGCCTCTGACTGCTCTGTGTTTGTGTCACATATCCCCCACCCATGCCTTAACCAGTATGCCTCTCCCACCTGGCCACCACAAACCTTCACCTGTGTTTCCACCTCACCATTTCCTGTACCCACACCAAGTCCATTCAGTGAAAGTGGCATACCCTGGAATCCTGGATAGTTGAAGCCCCGCAGTCAGTCCCCTACATCAAGCCAAGGCTGACTGATCAAACCCCAGATAAAATGTGAGCCTGGTTTTATAAAATGTTAATTCACTCACTTCTCGGTATCAGGAGGGATTAACTTTTCTTCAGTTAATTAAAAAAAGTAACAAGTCTCTTTTGGAATGCAAATACCTCCTGAGACTTACAATACTTCTTGTTAAACAGTGAGGGATTGTACATGATGGATCTAGAGTCCCTTAAAACATTAAATTGCTATGTTACAGTGTGTGGTTGGAACTAAAGTCCTTTGCAACATTAAATTAATACATTAGAGTGAGGGGTTGGACATGACTGACCTAGAGTTTCTTATAACATTAAATTACTATGTTACAGTCAGAGTAGGACATGATGGACTTAGTGTCCATTCAAACATTAAATTAGTATGTTACAGTGACAGTAGGACACGATGGACCTAGTGTCCATTCAAACATTAAATTACTATGTTACAGTGAAGGGTTGGACATGATGGCCCTAAAGTCCATTACAACCTTAAATTACTATAATACAGTGAGGGGTTAGACACTGTGGACCTCAAGTCCCTTACAACATAAATTAGTATGATACACTGAGGGGCTGGACATGATGGACCCAGGGTCATTTACCACATTAAATTACTACTGTATGTTACAGTGATGGACTGGAGATGATGGACCTAGTGTCTCTTACAACATGTAATTACTATGTTACAGTGAGGGGTTGGATATGATGGACCTAGAGTCCATGGCAACCTTAAACTACTATGCTACAGTGAGGGGGTGGACATGATAGACCCACAGCCCCTTACAACATTCAATTATTATGTTACAGTGAGTGGTGGGTCATGATGGACCTAGAGTCCCTGACCACCTTAAAGTATTATGTTACAGTGAGGCACTGGACACAGTAGACCTATTGTCTCTTACAACATTTAATTGCTATGTTGCAGCAAGGGGCTGGAGATGGTGGACCTAGAGTCCCTTACAACATTCAATTACTACAGTTTGTTACAGTGAGGGGTTAGACATGATAGACTCAGAGCCCCTTACAACATTAAATTACTATGTTATAGTCAGGGGTGGACATGATGGACCCCGAGTCCCTTTCAATATTAAATTACTATGTTACAGTTAAGGGTTGGACATGATGGACCCAGAGTGCCTTACAAGTTTTTCCAGGACCTCTGCAAACACAGAGATGCAGTGAATTGTTTGAGGTGTGTTGGGTCCTCAGTATACAGACTGTTATATCTTCAGCTGTGAACCTTCCTCCTAGCTAGCCTCACATGCTGTGAAGCTTGATCAAATAGAAATTTTAAAAGCACACAAGGAGGATAAAGATAAATGACCAGGATAATCAAAAGTTGAGACTCAAATGTGTTGCAAGCTAACTTGAGAGTAGGGAGAGATAGAAGCAATAAAAAAACAAAAGCCTACTAGAAAAGCCACACAGCTTCATTAACTATGTAATTATTATAAATATATTCATTTTAAAGATACAATTTGCAGGAAATCAACACATATACTACAGAATCAGGTAAATATGCAGCAATAAAAAAAATTATAAGCACATAATAGGAGCATGCTCTTGTTGAATCAAAATGAAGCAGAGACTGGAATGCTACACAGTGAGCATGACCTGGACTCCTGGATAGTTGAAGCCCAGTCATCAGTCCCCTGCATCAAGCCAAGGCTGACTGCTCAAACCCCAGATGAAAGGTTTGTCTGGTTTTATTAAATTTTAATCCATTCACTTCCCCATATCAGGAGGGATTCACTTTTCTTCAGTTAATTAAAATAAAGTAACAAGTCTCTTTTGGAATGCAGATACCTCATGAGACTTACAATACCTCTTGTTAAACAGTGAGGAACTGGTCATGATGGACCAGAGTCATTAACAACATTAAATTAATATTTTACAGTGAGGGGTTGGACATGATGGACCTAGAGTCTGTTACAACATTATATTACTATATCACAGTGAGGAGCTGGAGATTATGGACCAAGAGTCCCTTACAACATTAAATTACTATGTTACAGTGAGGGGTTGGATCTAGAGTCCTTTGCAACATTAAATTAATATGTTACAGTGAGGGGTTGGACATGATGGACCTAGAGTCCATTACAACCATTACAACATTAAATTACTATTTTACAGTGAGGAACTGGACATGATGGACAAAGAGTCCCTTACAACATAAAATTACTATGTTATAGTAAGGGGTTGGATATAACAAACCTAGAGTCCTTGACAATCTTAAATTACCATGATACAGTGAAGCGTTGGACATGATGGACCTCTTGTCCCTTACAATATAAATTACTATGCTTTAGTGAGGGATTGGGTATGATGGACCTAGAGTCCCTTACAACATTAATTTACTATGTTACAATGAGAGGTTGGACATGATGGATGTAGTGTCCCTTACAACATTTAATTATTATGTTACAGTAAGGGGCGTGACATGATTGATCTAGAGTCCTTACAACATTATTTATTTCTTTATTTCAAAGTTCATAAATACACCTTTGAGCAGAAATGCTCATTTACAAATTTCCCTTGTCAGAATAACAATTTGTTTACACCATGGCAAAGACAGTATTGAAAACTGATTAGCAAAGACTAGACAATATTGATTCAGTGACATAACAAAACAGAATGAGTAACATAAGTACTGTTTTGGCAATACAGAGTGAACAAAAGTAAACATTCAACAGGTCAAATAATACGAAGCAAACCATAGACACTAGGAGCTAAACAAAAGTAGCAGCCCATCTGGGCATTGTCAGAGGTCACTATGTTACAGATATTGTGAGGGGTTAGGCATGATGGACCCACAGTCTCTTACAGCATAAAATTACTATGCTATAGTGAGGGGTTGGACATGATGGACCCAGAGACCCTTACATGTTAAATTACTATGTTACAGTGAGAGTTATACATGATGGACCCAGAGTCCCTTGCCAGCTTTTCCAGGACCTCTGCATGCATGGAGGAGCAGTGAACAGTTTGAGGATTGTTGGTCCCTCAATATACAGACTGCTACAGCTACAGCTACAGCTGTGAACCTTCCTCCTAGTTAGCCTCACGTGCTGTGAAGCTTGATCAAATAGAAATGTTAAAATTACACAAGAAGGTTGGAGATTAATGACCAGGGCAATCAAAGGTTAAGATTCCAAGGTAATCTGAGGGAAGGGGAGGAAAAACTAAGCCAAGTAGAAAAGGCACACAGCTTCATTAACTATGTAATTATTATAAATATCTTTGTTTAAAAGACACATTTTGCAGGAAATCAACACATATACCACAGAATCAGGTCAATATGCAGCAATAACAAGTTATAAGCACATAATAACTCATGAGGAAGCAATCTTAGACATCGTACTCTCAAATGGGGACAGTGAGAGAATCTCAGATATAGAAGTGGGTAGCCATCTGGGAACAAATGACCATCAAACAGCATGGTTCTTGATAAACTCAGCTACAGAGTAAAGCCATACAAAAGTGAGGGTACTGAACTTCAGGAGGGCTGACTTTGGCAAGATGGGAGAGTGCATTAGAAAAGCACTAGCAAACAGGCTAGAAGGAGGAGTGGAGCAACAATGGGGAAACATCAAAACTGCCATCATAGAGGCAACAAGCCTTTGTGTAAAGCAAATAAACAAATCAAAACAAAAGAAAAAGCCACTATGGTTCTCAAAAGAGGTGGCTGGGAAGGTTAGGGAGAAAAATATATCATTTAGGAAGTATAAGGAAACACAGAAGGAGCAGCACAGAGAACTGTACCAGTTAAGGCAGAGGGAAGCAGGGAAGGCAGTGAAAATAGCAAAGGCCCAAACTGAGGAAAAGATAGCCAACTTGGTTAAGAAAGGGGATAACAAATTTTATAGGTACATCAGGGAGCATAGAAAGACAAAGGGAGGGATAGTGAGTCTGAACAGAAAGGACGGTGGGTGGGCAGAGAGGGACAGTGAAAAAGCAGGGATACTAAACGAATACTTCTGCTCAGTATTCACAAAAGAGGAGGAGGGGGAGGTGCCTAATCCAATTAACAGAAGCACTCTGGATAGGTGGGTCGATCCCAGTCCTTTCACAGAAGAAAGGGTTCTGAAAGAACTCCTAAAACTGAAGGTATACAAAGCAATGGGGCCTGACAGAATTCACCCCAGAATTCTAAAAGAGTTAAGGGGAGAACTAGTGACACCACTGACTACCCTTTTTAACAAATCATGGGAGTATGGTGTGGTACCTGAGGACTGGAGGAAGATGGATGTGATTCCCCTTCACAAAAGTGGGAGCAAGACAGAGGCAGGAAACTACAGACCTGTCAGTTTGACCTCTGTGGTAGGGAAAGTGATGGAATCACTTATGAAGGAAAGAATTGTTGAGTACCTAGAGGCCAGTGGGGCACAGAACCCAAGGCAGCATGGGTTCACAGCTGGAAGGTCATTTCAGATGAATCTAATTGATTTATTTGACTGGGTGACCAAAGTAGTAGACCAGAGAGGGGCTGTGGGACATGACCTACCTAGATTTTAGCAAGGCATTTGACACAGTCCCACACAAAAGATCAATAATCAAATTAACCAACCTGGAAGTGGGTCCCAGGGTGGTAACCTGGGTAAAACATTGACTGGACAACAGGACACAGAAGGTAATCGTAAATTGAGTCCACTCTGAAGAAAGAGGGGTTACTAGTGGTGTACTGCAGGGTTCAGTACTGGATCCAGTCCTTTTTAATGTCTTTATAAGTGACATTGCAGAGGGACTGGAAGGAAAAGTATGCCTCTTTGCAGATGATACAAATATCTGCAACAGGGTTGATACACAAGGAGACATGGAAAGGATGAGAAGGGACTTGGCAATGTTGGAGGAATGGTCAGAAGTATGACTGCTAGGCTTCAATGCAAAGAAGAGCAAAATAATGCTCATGGGAAACAAAAACCCAGGGGAAGATTACACAATGGGGAGGGAGGTAGTAACAACAGCAAAAATGGAAAGGGACCTGGGGTAATCAAATCAGATGACCTTAAGGTTGGTAAGCAATGTGAGAAGGCAGTAGGAAGGGCTGGGGGGGATACTGGGATGTATAAGGAGAGGCATCACTAGCAGAAATCAGGAAGTTGTTATCCCTCTGTACAGACAGTTGGTGAGACTCCATGTGGAGTACTGAATCCAGTTCTGGAGACCCCATCCCCGTAAGGACATAGGATGGAGGCAGTCCAGAGGAGAGCAACTAAAATGGTGCAGGGTCTGCAAGAGAAGCCATATGAGGAGAGACTAAAGAAACTTAATATGTATGCCCTTGATGAAAGGATGGAGAGGGGGACATGATAGAATCTTTTAAGTACCTCAGTTGAATCAACAAAGTCCAAGAGGGTAGCATATTTCAGAAAAAGAGATGTGCAAGCACAAGGGGACACAATTTGAAGATAGAGGTGGGACAGCTCAGGGGCAATGTGAGGAAGTATTTTTTCACACAGAGGGTAGTGGACACATGGAACAGCCTTCCTGAGGAGGTTGTGGGGTCTAAAACTGTGGGAGAATTCAAGAATGTATGGGACAGACATAAGGCAATTCTTGTTGGGGGTAGGAAGAAATAGGACGTGGGTTAACTAGGATCTGCAGCTAATCCTGTAGGTAGGGAAATGGACAAACTAGGTGGGCCAAGTAGCCCTTATCTGCTGTCAAAGTTTATGTTTCTATGTTAATAGGAGCATGCTCTTATTGAATCAAGCTGAAGCAGGGAAATAAGTGTTATTGAAAGAAAATCATATTTTCAATTTTTGTGGCAGTTAGCTGTTCCACAGCTATTTATCTTATATGCTCTTAAAATGATGAATGTGTAAAATAGGAATTACAGCCATTACTGCCTTAAACTCTTTTAACAGGAACAGTTATTAAAGGGTCTCTAGAAATAGTGCTATCTACTGCAGGCAGGGTTGTCGACACACACACCAGTGTAGTAAATGATGGGAATAGGGGCATAATATGAGTCATGCAGCCAAACAAATCTACTAAGGGGAAGAGCACACTCTCACAAACCTTTCAGTCATTTCCCCCTACTCACAGCAATACATCAGCATAGTGAAATCACCATGCAGCCATAATATGGTTTAAAATGAGTCCTTAGACAGAGTCTATTGGTTTGTAAAGTCCAGAGCTACTGTAACAATGGAAATTGCAAAACACAAGAGTTATAAAACTTTGGTGCAGGTCACTACTCCTGCAGCCGCCAGAAGAAAAATTAAAGCCTAATGCAGTCAGCACACGTATCCAAGTTGGTTCAAACTACAAAGTCCAAAGTAAAATGTTAAGTGCCATAAAGACTGGAAGTAACCACACCTCGAGGGACAGAACAGGGCATCAGCCCACACTAAAAAGAGAAGGGAGAGGTGCCCTCTCACTGTAGCTCCCCTTCCCAGTGCTGTTCCCTCAAAAATAACTGGATACATCACTCTCACAGTGATGCCCCAAAGGCTAAAATAAAAAACAAACAACATGAGGTACTATCACCACTGTCCATCTTCAGCTGTTAATGGCAACCTCATCAGATTGAACCACTTAGGATTCAGCAGTAAGAATTTATGGTCCTCTTTTCCAGGCTGCAACACTTAGCTTCATAGAGATAGACTCTCACAGTGCAGGAGCTGTATGCAGTCATTTGCAGTCATCAAGCACTTGACATCCATGCATAGACACGAGTGATAATTATACAACATGTTTTATATGTATGCGTCATTATTCACAGAAACAGCAAATAATTGTCTCATCCTCTCAAACACCCACCCCTTTCAGTTTTTTTTTGCATGTTTGTGGTATGTTTATCAGTTTTTTGTAGTGTATAATTTTATTTGTTATAGTGCACCAGTTCTTCTACTCTCTGGGTTTGGTACAAGTTCCTTTAATTGACACATTATAAATAGTATTACTTCTGGTCACATCCTTTGCTCAGTGGAAGACAAACTACCGCGTTGCTTGTCAAAATGTCAGCCATTACCCCAACCACTTGAGGGAAGATGGTCATGTACTGTAGTTGGCTGATCAAGTTTGGTTGTGTTAGAACTTTCATTTTCAGCTTTACGCATCTCAAACCACATGAGCATTTTATTCCTTGGTGCTGTTACTTTTCTGCTATTTGCTTGATCTGCATATTTCTGAATGCTCTTTAGCTTAATTTTACCCAAACTGGACTTAGGCTGAATGAGGGCTACAATCCAGTATTTCTAAATGATTTCACAAGGATGTGCTGCCTTGGATTAGAAGTGCTGTGTCTGCTTCATCAAATGGTTTGTCTTGACAAGTGAATGACGTAGGTAATAAAAGTAATTATTTACTCTCCAATGTCAAGACCTGGGGCAGGATTTTCAAAAGATTTGGGGACTATGTCCCACACCACTGCCGCTACTGCAGAAAATAAATCTCTGCACTGGTAGCTGCACAGCTGCAGAGGCTACAGCAAGCCCCAGCTGGCCAGATGGATCACTAGGTAACCCCATTTGACACTGTTTGTAATATGATGGGGACATACATGTATGTGGCAGGTTTTCTTTGGTCTCAGGTGGATGAGTCGGGGGGGTCGGAACTTGGGGATATATCAGCCACTTAACTACTCCTCTGCAGCAGCCATGCCCTAGGGGAAAATAATGCACCAGCCCTTACATTGACAAGGTTTTCCTGCCACTCCATCAGTCGACCTGCATGTAGAAAGCCTCTTAAGGTAGGGGCAGCAGCCAGACATGGGGTTAAATTAGTTAATATTGCAAAGATTCAAGATCCTCAGTCATCGTATATGGAGGGAGTGTACAGTAAGACTTGGCCTAGGCAACTTTTCACTCTGGATCCATCTCCAAAAAGAGGGGGGCACTGAGAGGAGAAGGGGAGAAGGATGGAGGAACCTGCCACAGAAAATGAATGGAATGAAGCCTACAGTCAGTATCACTGAGATCGTTCAAGCCACTGAACAGGAGTTCAAGCAGCTGTGACCTCCTGTGGTAGGCAGGTGCCGTATGCAGGGGTAAAACAAAACACTCAGCCTACCGTAAGCATCACCTTGAAGCATTACAGCTGCTACATAACAGTTGTGAAAAGGAAATATCTTAACAAGAGGGAAAAGGCCCAGTAATGTACCTGGAAAAAGAAGTTAGTGCTATACCCCAAATCCTTAATAAACATGGAAACAAGTCTTTATAGGAACAGAGGAGAAGCCTGAATTCAAAGTTCAGATTTACCCCAATATTGACTGTAGTAAGGAAAGGATAGGAGGTTCCACAAAATATGCCACCAACAGTTGGGAAAAGGGCAGTGATACAGCGTATCATTACATGCTATGAAGGCTTGAACAGTAACCTTGACACAGCAGGGAGCAGAGGGACAAAAGTCAGAGGCAAGACCTCCCCAGACAGGATGGCCCCTATGGAAATGGGTTGAACTGCACTGCAGCTCTGTGTAGGCAGTAAGCTTATAGAGAAGCATTGTATCTAAATGGGGGCTATAAAAAGCACAGAGAAAACATCCACTTACAGAGTGTTTTTTTTATACAGAACTTCAGCTCAGGTCAAAAGGTTACAGGCATTGTGGTTTCAGCATCTTCTGTGAGACACGGACACCGGCAAGACAGGTTGTGGGTTGATCAGTAATGCACCATGGGCCACCCACAAGTAAGCCTCTGCTGGGGGTGTGTGGTCCATGGTACAGATGGGAGGAGGGTTCTGGTGTTAGAGGTGACACTGGCCACAGGGGTTCAAAGAGGTTTCTTGTAGGTGCTTTCTCCATGACAGGGGAACTGCTGAAAGAGAACCTACATTGATGGCTGGTGGAGTGCTACTGACAGTTCAAATTGGTCACGTGGCTCTCTGCCTTTTGTTGCTTCTAGCCCCTGCCATATTTCTGCTGAATCCATTGGTCCATATCTAATGGGGCAAAGTGACGCTAAACTTGTGACCAGCAGAGAGCCCAGAGATCTCCATAGCTTGAGGGGTCTCACTGTCAGGTGATTTCTTGGCAGGAGAATGAAAGTCCCATTTAGGCCAGGTAGCAAGAATAAACACAGCTGTCTTGAGAGACTCAAAATTCTGCAGAGTTCTGATATGCTGAATCTGTAGTCAAGTTGGGTAATGTAAGGCGGCATGGATTCCCAGCTACCCAAACTTCCATTTAGCACTAAAAAACACCCTCTTCTTCTAAGGTAGCTCATTAGAAAAGTCTTGGAAAAACTGAGCAGAATGTCCCTTACACGAGACTGGCCACCCACTTTTTCAAAACCTGAAGCATGTTCTCCTTTACAGGGTACCATAGGAGTTTGAGGATGCTTAGATACGGCTGCTTGCCAGACTTTGATTTTGGGGCCAGAGAGTGGAACATCTATTGGATCTCGAGAGGGGGAGTTAGGCATGCTAAGCAGTTCTGGGATAAGGTATTGCAGGAATTGCATCATGTTCAGCTCTTCTTCCCCCTCCAGAATGCCCAAAACTTCCCCCTCCAGAATGCCCAAGAGACACAAGTTATTCTGGCAGGCTCCATTTTCCACATCATCTATGTTCGACAGCAAGTACCTGATGACTTGGTCCAGCTCTCAGGGTTGTGCCTGGGTGTGATCTTTTTGCATTTCAATCTTGTGGAGCCACTTCTCAGCTATGTCCACCAAGTTTCCAAGCACCAGGAGATCCCTATTTCAACATCTGGGACAGCATTTCAGTGATGTGTGGTAGTTTAGATGGCACTGTTGCTGATAATGCCACTTATGCTCACTGTGGAATAGGTTCAGAGGCTACACGACTGTGGCATGAGAGGCCACTGAAAGTGCAAGTCAACAGATACTTGTGGATGGCATATCTCCAGAACTGGGTGACAGGTTTGCTCAATAGTGGTCTCAAAATGTCCAGCATCACACCACAGTTCTAAATCTGTAAACTTTAATCCTTCTCAGTAAGGTCTTTTACCAGATGCATAGGGATTCCACCCTGGGGATAGAAGC
This sequence comes from Neoceratodus forsteri, assembly GCA_016271365.2. Classification (NCBI taxonomy): domain Eukaryota; kingdom Metazoa; phylum Chordata; order Ceratodontiformes; family Ceratodontidae; genus Neoceratodus; species Neoceratodus forsteri. The sequence goes on along the minus strand of CM057452.1, from coordinate 627,202,520 downwards.
TACAAAGGAATTAAGCAGGCATCTTGATGGTGGCAAGCAACATCACCTTAGGTACCTGCAGTTTCTGTTTCAACATCTCAATGTGAGCTGCAGTTTGACTGCTTTCTCTATTTGTTTTGTGTGGAAACCACTCTTTGGACACATTTTTTTTATATGTTGTGCTGGCCTAAAGGAGGCGCTCAGGTGGCCAGATGGGAGCCTCAAAAATAGGAGAAAGCAATACTTCTCCTGTTCATTTAATAATTAAGGGAGTACAGTAGCATGCTCAACACTGGATAACTCACTGAGATGTAATCTCTTTTCCTTTGCAGATTTCTTAAATTTGGAGGTTTGTTACTGGTGTGTGGCATACAGTGAGGAGTACTATTCATCCGGTTTCTGACTGAGAGCAAACTAGTCTGTTGCCATTTCTGGCAGTCTGATATTCATGATTTCCTCCAATTTCATAAAAGAGCAATCTGACCTCCACCATAGTTCACCTGTGTAGAGCAGGTCTTATTTCAGTACATCAGGGTTTATAACCATTCACAGCTCTGACCATGTAGTTGATCCTATACACTGTATTGGAACCAGTGTCAGGTCATATAAGCTAAATTATAAGGCAGCAAAAATGTGCAAACCATCCCACTTCATCCAGTCTCTTTACAAGGCAAATAATTTTAACCATGGCTCTTTGAACATCGTTAAACTCTGTTATATAAGGTACAGTAGCAAGCATTTATTAATGTTGAATGTTTGATGCTTGATAAACAATTTATTTTTAAATTCTGACCCCAACTATTGAAGATACTTATTTTAGGACATGACTTATAGACATATGTATAATTTATGGTGAGTCTGTTAGCACGGAGTAAGTACAGTTCTGGAGCTCCAAACCCAATCCTCTCCTGGGAGGTGCTGCTACTTTTTTATTGAAAGCCCAATTGGCATGGCCTCTTGCCACTCTCTTGATACCAGACAGTGGCCGCAATTAGTCTAACCCAGCGCCTCCTAGGTCTTGAGTCCCAGCAGTTGGGAACCACCTAAAACCTCCAACACCATACTGAACTGAGAGCAAAAATCACTGCTTGGTATCCCTTTCAAGGACTTGATTCTTCAAATAGCAGCAATTACCATGTGATCGAAAGGCTGAATCAGCTTACTGGAGATTCAGCAAAGATCACTTCTGAACACAGCAGCAGTCTCCTCTGACAAGTGGGATCACAGCATCATCAGCATTATCTGCCTTCCATTCTGGCAGTGATCCACTCCACAGTTTACAAGTTCACCTTCAGCTTGTGAGCTTTAACATTTTATTTTTAAATAAGTTTCAGCCAGGAAAGGCACACTGAACCGAAGCTTGTTTCCAGGTGCACCCCTTGAGCATAGTGGGATAAGTGACTACTTAGGGTCAGTATACAGGTGCAGTTGTGGTTTCAAAAACCAGGTTTTATAAGTCTCCAGGTTCATTTACAGATTGATGCTTTAACTCTCTAGGCTATACCACCAGATGCAGTCTTTCTTTTTCTGTCTGTCATGTGTTTGTAGCTGTAATACCTGCAAAAAGTGAATGGCAGAAGATCTGTTCCTGAAATATTTAAAGAACATGAATCAAGATCCACACCAAGTGAGAGATGAAGCATTTCACCCAGGCTATCATATCCTGCTGGTTCAATGATAAAATAATGACTGCAAAATAGCACAAACAAATAACTGAGCAATAAACAGCTACTGCCAAAACCGTGACTAGCACAACGGCGAACAACCCAAAAAGTTGAAACCAGTGACCCAAATGACTGACTGATTTTCTGTGGGGGCTTTGTTCCCACACACTCTTTTGTGATGGGATTTGCGCCCCGCACACCCCCAAAAAATATATATTCATCATCAGGGGGAAGTAACTCAGGGATGGGGAGAAACTTAGGAGGGGGGTATTCTCCAGGGGAACCCAACTTGTGGAGGGTGACAACATCAGGAGGGGGTGCATTTAATTTTCCCCCTCCAGTGGGCAACATAACTCAGGGAGGGTAACAAAATTAGGAAGTGGGAGAAAAAAACTAGAATACTCACAAGATTCAAACCCTGGCCTACCGCAAGTAGGAATGGCACTACTAGCAGTGCCTCTATCCTCAAAGTTACACTGATAGAAATGTTCATAGCCCACAGCGGCTATATTACTACATTGTATACATCACTGTCTCCCTCACTAAACTAACCATTCACTGTAAACTGGCTGTAGCTAGCATTCCATTTGCTATTGTCACCTCACTGTTTTTCCCTCGATATTCCTTTGCTGTCTACATGGGATACCATCCTGTTCTGGGCAAACAAGTAGTTTTTAAAATGTAGCTAATCTAGTATTTAGAAACACATCACAAAGTGGATCAACTGCAGTAAGTATTTGCTCAGCTTGTGCAGTACAGTAGAAACTTTCTTAAATAAAACAGTGCACTTAAACAAGAAGTAAATGGGAACAATTACATTTAAAAAAATGATGGGCAGGTGGGCAAGAGGTGTGGAGGGGATGGGGTGGAGAGAGAGAGAGAGAGAGGCAGAGAGAGACCTCATGCTCTTTTTATTGACAGCAGATCAGCTGCTTGCTGAGCTGACCAGCTTCATACAGATCAAAGGAATAAAGCCCTCTCTGATTGGAGTGACTCGATCCTTTGAAGTAAAAAAAGTTTCCACCCAGCAAGCAGCAAGTGATATCATGACCACAGTGTGTGATCATTGGTCTAGTCTGCTGAGCCCCTGCTGTTTCGATGGCCAGATTTCTTACCTCAGAGGATATTATCTCTCTCATGGTAATGGAGCCTCTAACACTCAAACACACACTGCCACTACCACGCAAGGTAGAAGTGCCCATTCACTTTCTAATAATAACAGATCACCATGGAAATGAGTGGTGTCTCCATGATTTTACAAAATAGACTATTTTGCCACAGTTGTAAGACACTAAAAGTGTCAGTGGCTCAGTAGGTAGCACACTCGCCTCTGAAGCTGGGAGATCAGAAAGCTGTGAGTTCAGTTCCCACATCTGGCACTTGGGTTAATATCCCAATACTGACTGACACTGTAGTGCAGCATGAGAGGGTGCTGCACTTCTGAGGTGCCATCTTTCAGGTGAGACGTTAAACTGAGGTCCCATCTGCCTGGATTGGTGGTAGTTCAGGTGGATGTTAAAGATCTCATGGTACTTATCAAAAAAGAGTAGGGACATTTTTTATCATAACTTCAAAACCAAATAAACACAAAAACAGCATTAACTCACACTTAAAATGCAAGGCATAAGAGAAAGCAAATACGTATTACATGCATACCATTTCAAGTGTACAGTCAAATAAATATTTAGAACTCAGATTAAATCAGAACACTGTCCCCCTTCTCCCGACTAAAAGAGTACGAGGATTTTTGTTTTAACTAAATCTTAAACATCAAATAATAACAAACTGTGACAGTCATACAAAACAATCCAAAAATTATAAAATAAAAGAAATCACACAAGTATTACATACATACAATGTCTAGGTTACACTGCCTTCAACAAATGTGTAACCCTTCAAAAAAAAGATCCAAAACTGAAAACAACCCCTTCCCCATCCCCTATTGAAAGAGTAGGGGAATATTTAATAGAAAACTGCAAAATAAATCATACAACTTTGTATTAAGTCATAACAAAATATGTGAAATCACAAAAATTCCAAAATTCAGAAATAAGAGCTCACAAACCAGGATTACAGCCATATAATAATTAAGCAATGGTAAATGCTGTATGGGTCAACCCCACACACACAACATCAAAAAAGGTAGGAAATGGTCAAAGCTCAAAAGTGAAAATTAACATACTGCTTCAGAAATACCTGTCCCCCAACTAAACAAAAAAGGACAGGAAGAAAATCTGTATAAGAAAAGAAAGCAAGGAGGAAAAAGGAAGTATCTTAGATTCTTTCATAGCCTCTGGAAATGCATGGCAACACAGAGTCTACTTACACCCAACAACCAGCTGACTTACAGAATCCAGCGGATACTCCTCCATGCTGGTGAGCCTGTCCCATCACCAATGTAGGAACTGAATAGGGAAAAGGAAAAAGGAAAAAAGGAAAATCTTACAGCAAATGACACATGAGAGTATTCAAACACTGCTCCTAACAGAATTCACAAGACAATATATACAAAGTTAGGGGAGCCAATGAATAGTCCCCCACAGGGCATGATATGTTTGAGTAGGTAAAAGAGTTAGTTCAGAAGTCTTGATTGTCACAATAGCAGACTCAATCATATGAAATAACTGTAATTCTGCAAAGTGAAGTTGTTGAAGGGATAAACCGCATCGGACATGCCAAATAAAATACTTAAAACATGCTAGAATAATCCAAATATTAGGAGCGGGATAAACCAGCCACGGGGAAGGTAGAATACCTAAACACAACACGACAAAGTTGATGCCTGTAAAAGGAGAAGAACTCTATTTGTGACGTACCAATACCCAAAACGACCAAATAAATGGACACATGAAAAATAAATGGTCTAGAGTTTCAATTACAGTAGTAAATGTAAGAGGTGGGCAGAATCTGTCTTTCAACCTTTGTGCTTAAGGTTACCCTTAACATTCAATTTACTTAGTGCAGATAACCACATAACATCCCACATGCAGTATGAGGGGGTATACGGGGACAAATAAACATGTTCCCTATTTGGGTCCTTTCAAAAGTAGTGCTAATCATGAAGGGGGAAGGTTCCAAAAAAATTTATCCAAAAACAATTGATAAAACTGTTTCCTGGTCAAAGAAATAAAATGATCCTTTGGTAAAGACCAAAGCTTAATTTTTCCAACAAAGGAAAGAAAATCACCCGGAAGAGATAATAAGGATCTCTGTTTGGGAATGATGCCATGTAATGGCCAAATCTTTAATATAGGGCAGAGGTCGTCCATAACCCATGGAATCCATAATTTATCTTCAGTTAATAAAACCGGACTCAAGTCCTTAAAGGCAAACATAGAAAAAAAGAGAAGTATTTAATGGACCATACGGAGGCCTCCCTGTTTCTTGACCAAAATAAAATACCTATCTTCACTGGATTAAGCCGGCTACCCCAGATGCAGGAGAAGAACAAACCATTCACTTTAGTTTCTAACTGTGGTGGTAAAGGGTACACAATACTGATATGTAAAAAGAACAAGAGTAAGTAAATTTTAATCATATAAAATCTCTTTGCCTCAGCCATTCTCCATTTATTCCAGACATCAACCTTGGTCTGTGCCTGCTGAATTTTGGTTTGCCAATTCAGAAGGGCCATGTCTTCCTTTCCAAAAAGCATCCCAAGAATACTTCAGGGTTCAGAACAGATAGAAACACTGATGATCTCAATCCAATCAGGATGTTCACTGCCAATCAATAAACATTTGCTCTTGTGGAAATTTAACTGAGCAGCCATACAACTAAACAACAAAGATAATATGTGGCCAGCTGTTGTGCAGGAATTGGTGTCTGCTAAAAGAAGGCATAAATCATCAGCATAAGCAATAGATCAGATTTCAGGATCCAAACTAGAAAAAGAGAATCCCATAATATTTATATCCAGGTTCAATCTATGGATTAAGGGATCCAAAAAAATATGTACAATAAAGGGTTAAGGGGGCAGCCTAGATGTAAACCTTTTTGTATCTGAATAGATTTACCAATCCAACCATTACAGTAAGGTTTAACAGTGGCATGGTGATAGCCCAATTGCAGCCAATGAATAAAAGTTGAAGGGGTACCATGAAGTGTTAAACATTTCCAAAGATAGTCATGGAGAACCCTATTGAAGGCATTGCTTTGATCCAATGCAAAAAGAAATCCTGTGAGTTCACCAGACTGACCTCTACTCCAAATTTCATGAAGAAAAATTAAATTATCAAAAATACATCTGCCTGGGATGCTACATGTCTGGGATGGATGTATCAGGTCACCAGCCACCAACGCCAATCTATTTGCTAACAATTTTGAAAAAATCTTGAAATCTGTATTCAACAGTGAAATCAGTCTCCAGTTCGATAACAGGGACCTACCACCAGATTTGTACAATAAGATAATGAGGCCTTTCCACATGCTGGGAGACAGCTGTTCCTCTTGTAACATTTTATTGAATAATAATACTAATTCTGGGACTCAAGTAAAATAATTGAAATATGGTTGTATAGCTCGTATAGGATACCATCAGGGCCAGGTCTAGAGCCTACTCTCATGGACCTTATAACCCCCTGAAGCTCTAAAGCTGTAACAGGCTGAATTAATGAGGTCATTAGAGAATCAAGTAAACAGGGCAGATCACAGCCCTCCAACCATAAGTCAATACCACTGACATCATCAATAGGAGCCTGAAACACAGAGGAAAAGTGCATGTTCAATTCCTCCAAAATGTCTGATCATTTAGTTAATACGGTACCCTGTTCTGTAGTGATTAGAGAAATATGTTTTTTGTGTATTTGGGAGAGGCCAAATTGAAACAAATTAGTGAAAGCTTGAGACCCTTGTGATCCAAATTGTTGTTCCCCAACAATGATTTATATCTGTCATACCGAATATCTGCCGTCCGTTGTTTAACCACAGAGATCTGAGCAGATAAATCCAAATGATATGTTGCCTGTTGGGAAAGGAGGGTCAGCAACTCTTTTTTGTATAAAATATACTGGTCAGTTTTGTGTCGACCCATACACTGCCCTATGATTTTAAAATATGACTGAATGTCCCGTTTAGTGTCCTCCCACCAAATATGGACATCATCATACAGGAAACAAACTAACTTCCTGGCCTGTAAAAGCCCCTGAAAGCCACCATACACTAAATGAGTAGTCAGTAATGTGAGATTTATTTTCCAGTACCCCGGACCTCTCCCCATTTTCTCAAAATTGGAAACTGTAAGGCTTACAAGCACATGATCAGAAGAGGGTACCAGGACAGTGGTAGATTTAATAATGTCCAAAGTTTGAGAAATGAACCAATAATCAATTCTAGTAGAGAGAACCCCTCTAAAATATGTTTTTGGGGGAAGACACTCAGGCTTATCAAAAGCATCTGTCCAGCTACTATTGGTAAGGAGTTTATGGAGACAAGAGACATCTCAAAAAAATTTAGACATCCAAGACCCCCTGTCAGTCTTGTACCTGCTGCAATTGAAATCCCCACCCAAGAGAACATAACTGGAGGTAAACAAATAAGGTTGGATGGCTTGAAACAAGTCAATCCATGCTTTTTTTGTTTGTGGTGCATAGACATTAATACATCAGAAAGCAGCAGCATGCAACAAAATATCTAGCAAAAATGCTTTACCATGGACTATATCTAGCTGGTGTACAACAGCAATATCAGGGTAATTTAGACAAATCCCTACACCACTACATTCATCTTCTCCCATTGACCAAAAAAAAGCACCAAATAACCATGTTGAGCAAGCAGAAGACACATCTTCTAAGGAATGTGACCAAGTGTGTAGCAAAAAAAGATATTAGAGGAGACAGAGGACAGGTGTGCATAAGTCACAGCCCTTTTCCACTCAGATTTAATGTTGTTAGCATTCAGAGGCCACAGCAATGTTATATAATGAGGCAGAATAAGGAATTGCTCATCAGTGTTTCTTTTTCACCCATGCTCTAGAACTCACTCTCCGAGCCTGGGGTTTGGGGTCCTGGTCTTCCATTGGAAGTTCACCCTCAGAGCCCCCATCAATCTGGGAGGAATGAAAGGAGGCAGAATCTGACTCAGAGCCCTGGATGCCATCCTCAGCAGAGAGGCCATCAAATTTATTCTGTGTAGGAAGAGGGTTTGGAAGTGGTTGTGCCACTTCACCACCCTTGAGTCTAGTACTCTTATGTCTGCCAACTACCTGAAACAGATGAGGAACCACAAGAGAAGGGGGCATATCCAGGACAGACCTTCAGGCAGAGAAACAGGTACAGAGTCAGAAGGGTCAAGGGAAACAGATGGAACCTGTGGGTCCATCTGAGAGGCAGAGGTGGATGGGACCAGCACTGGAACCACAGGACCAGGAAAGGGTTCCCATGGGGGGGAAGGCTGAAGATTAGACTGATGTCTGCTAGCTTGTTTCAAAGCAGAATTTATATAATAGTCCAGTATGGCATAATCATTGTTAGAAGTATTATGAGAAACCCAGGGGCAATCAGTAAATGAGTGACCATCATCACACAGGCTGCACTTCAGGGGGCCTCTACAATGAAACATGGAATGTCCAAATTCCCCACACTGAGCACATTTAACAATATCACACGTGTGGCTCAAATGTCTAGGAGACCCACATTTGTAACAGTGACGGGGCTGACCCAGATGAAATATAAACCTCTTGTCACGACCAGTGTAGAAACAGTTTGGGAGATGTTGTAATCCAGAGTCATCCTGATGAAGATTAATTTTTACTCTCCACCCCCCAGTCCAGAAACCTTCATCATCTAGGATGGGGTCAGGGTTGCCCTGGATTTTACACCATTTTTCCAGCCAGTACAAAATGTCTGTAATATTAACTCCCTTGTTGCAGAAGAGGACAGTTATAACTTTAAAAGTTTGTTTAGTGAGGGGTATGGCTTGAAACTTTTCCCATAAGGGGTTTGTTTTCATAGTAGAATATTTTAGCCAGAATCTATCAAGAATGTCGGAAGAATGAAAACTAATGTCAAATGACTGTTCCCCCGACAAATTGATAAGGACGTACATTCCAGCAGGGGAAAACCCCAACATTTGTTTAAGTAAGACTTTGCCCAAATAAAATCTAGAGATATCATCAACAGGCCCTAGAAAATGAAGGTGAACAGCATATTGTTGTTTTGCCAGCTCAACCAGCTTTTTTAAAATGCCAGCATAAGTGGAAGCCTCTGTTTGCTCCTGAGACAGTGCATTAATATCAACAAGAATAGGAGGGTACCCCCCCCCCAGTGTCTTCCTGCTGAGAAGGCAGTCCGGGGATAATAGCAGAAAGATCAGCCATGGCAGCCATATCAGCAGTAGGTAGGGGCAAGAAAGAAACAGTATTTATAGAAGCTGGGAGATCCGTTAGAAGAGACTCCACGAGTATAGGGTTCACATCAGGTAGAGGAGTAGAAGCTGCCAGGGCGGGAGCCAAATTCACAGCCACAGGGGCCTCAAAAGCCACTGGTGATGTTGTAGAAGATCCAGGGAGTGGCACTGTGGGATCAGGAGTCCATTTACCAGAAGCATGCCGGATCCAGCCTACATCCTGCAAGGCCATATCAGCAGACCAGGAAGAAGGGTCCAAGAAATCCGCAAGTGGCGAGGCCATGCTAGCCACCACAGGCACCAGTACATCAGAGGGACTGGCTGAGGTAATGAAAATATTTTTGCTGTGTGCTGGCATCTGTGAAGGCGATGGGAGTTGCGAGCACTTGCATTTAGCTTGTTCCTCCTCGGATCTGTGCTAAGCAGCAATGTATTCCTGTTTAGCCAAGTGAAGCCGGTCTACTAATCTCAGTAAATCCTCCTCCTCTGAAGAGGCAGCTTGGGGCTGTACAGAAATTCCCAATATGGGCTGCTGGGGAGTCATGAGAATCGTGTCTGTTCCGGAATCCAGTATATCCATATCTAGGGGGAGAGGCTCACCACTCAAGACTGATTGCTGGCCGCCACATGCACGCAATCCAGCTGTCTCGGGAGCCATTTCCATCACTGGTACAGAGCTTCCTTCTCCAAAGGCAGCTATCACAAAGCGAAGAACCCTGACGGACAAAGACACAGCGCCCTCTGTCCACAGAGTAGGGGAATTTCCACTGTGTTCTGGCCAAATTTCTCCCATTCACTAAAAAAAAAAAATCCCATCAACAGCTTAATCTGGTTCAATTTCAGTTGCTTACTATCTGTATCCCCTCCCCCCAGTCACCCCTGAAAAAGGGACTTCTAGGCCCAGTGGGCTTACCAGGTCAACAAAATTCAATAAATAAATAAATAAACTAATGCAGGTCTCCATTCTCCCCAAGCTGCTCCAGTGACAGCGGTGATCAATTAGCACTGAGGCCTTTCCTTCTTCTAAAGAGCCAGCAGCAGCAGAAGTGCCCAAATCTGTCTGGATTACAATTTTGGGGAAGCGGAGCAGTGGGAGACCAGTAAGAGCTTCCACTAACTGGAACTTCCCCAGTCCCTTCACATGATTTCCTACTTTCACTACTGTAAAATTAATCTTGTGCAACAGTGCTACTGTATTTGAAAAGCGTACTTTCCACTTTTTTTGGATGCCTTAAATGCAATATACAAAAACATAAACTGACTACTAACAATTTCAAATGCCTCTGACAAAGCCAAATAGGTGTGTTGTACTTTAATTATTATGTAACTGAACAAGAGATTCAACAACAAAATAACTTTCTGTATCTCCATCTGTCTAGAAATGGTAAACACGACCTTCACTAGTCCGAGAAGGAAGAGAACTGGCAGCAGTGCTACTAATGAGATTGGGTGATGGAAGAGTGGCACACAGCATACTTGGATCAACTTACTGCTAAACTGACAGAGATAGATAATTATAAGTCTGCTAGCATGGGGTATGTAGAGTTCTGGGGCTCTAAATCTGATCATCTCCTGGGAGCTAACATTCTAACATGCTATTTGCCAGCAGATTAGGCCTTATGGTCTATCGAGTCTGCTCAAACCTTAGATCCTTAGTTGGGTGCCGAGGCCCTCCTATCCCTGTGCTCCAGAAACCCCTATCATCCATACCCACCCCACCCCGGGACAGGCCATCATCTGATACATCCACTTTCTGTGTCTGTCTCACCCTCTCTTGAAGCCCTCCACTGTGGATCTCTGAACCAGCTTACCAGGCAGTGCATTCCAAGGGTCCACCACCCTCTCAGTGAAAAACCTCCTTCCCTTTTACCCCCTCACCCTTCCACCTTCCAACTTCAAACCATGCCCTCTGGTGATACCTCCCTGCTTTAGTCTAAAGATGCCCTCCATGTTTACCCTATTTATTCCCTTGAGGTACTTGAAGACCTCAATCATGTCCCCCCTGTCTCTCCTCTCCTCCAATGAAAACAGGCAGCGCTCCTCAAGTCTGTCCTCATATGTCAAATCCCCTAGCCCTCATATCATCTTAGTTTCCCTCCTCTGTACCCTCTTCAGGAGCTGTATGTCCCTATTCAAGTGTGGTCTCCAGTACTGTACACTGTACTGCTACTCTTTCATTGAAAGCCCAGTTGGTGTGGCCCCTTGCCACTCTGTTGAGACCAGGAGAGGGAAAAATCTGCTACAATTAGACTAGCCAAGTGCCGCCTTGGTCCCGAGTCCCAGCTAACTGGAACCACCTACAACCTCCACCACCAATGTGAGGCAAGGGCAAAATGCACAGCTTGGTACCACTATCAAGGACTTGACCCTTCAAATAGCAGCAATTACCATGTGATTGAAAGGCTGACATAGTTCACTGGGGATTCAGCAAAGATCCCTTCTAAACAGAGTAGCAGTCCCCACTGACAACTGGGATCGCAGAATCATCAGCCTCATCTCTCTTCCATTTTGACAGTGATCCACTCCGAGTTCACCTTCAGTTTGTAAGCTTTAGCGTTTTCTTTTTTTAATAATTTTTGGCCAGGAAAGGCACACTGAGTTAAAGCTCATTTCCAGGTGTTCAGATAAACAGTTACAATCACACAACCAACACCTGAAGTGCTGGGCAGAAAAGTTAAACTGCCTTGTAAACTAAAAGCAAGCACTACAGTGGAAACACTCCGTAAAAGCTAAAACAACTCATGCTACTCTGCTCTTCTCCCTGCATGCAGTAGGCTGCCAAGAGCACACAAGCTGCTAAAAATGGAGCCAACTTGGAAAAAAAATGTTGAGGCTGACGATTGTTTAAAAGATGCATAACTTTAACCATAAATATGATTTTCTATGAAAAAACAAACAAACAGGAGACATATAAAGTTGTTTGTCAATGCCGAATGTTCACACTTGCTTTGCTGTTGTGCCAGGACCAACTTGTACCCAATTTTACTTTATATTTACCCAAGATGGACCAGATGAGATTCAATATCTCATTTTCAGGGATGCCCTGCTTTTACACATAGTTAGATTGTATTTACTCAGGACAGGCCAACTGAGAAGCAATAAATAATTTTCAGTGGACTCCCATATTTTGAGCTGAAATTTGCAACACAGTCTTTTTTTATAACATGAAGTAATGCTTAAGATGGGTGGAATTTTTAAAATCCCATCAGAAACATGATTTCACAGTGTGACTGTGAAAACAAAAGTTTGGAGGATTTTTGAAAAATTATACCTGTCATGTTCATGAAGTGAAGCAACACAAGGTATATCTTGAACATTAGAGGCTGAAATCTGCAAAAATAGAGTTATGAGTAAACATTGGAATAATTCAACATTTCTTCATAACTTTGTTATTTTTCCACATATTGTCCTCAAATTTTCAACATAGTCTGTTATAACCCCTCCTCCTGAACACAACAGGTGTCACTTATAAAACAGTGTCTGAAATGTAATTTCAAGTCACAGGTGTGAAAACACATTTTGGCCAGGATTTGAAAAATGGCACCGGGTCATGCTCATGAGGTGGTGTGACAAAATGCCTATGTCAAAAATTTGGGGTAAAAGTATTGAAAATTATCAAAATAATGAATACGCATTGAAACATTTCAATATGCCTTTTTAACTTTTCTTTTTTGCAATACTTTGACCCCAAATTTTGAACATTGTCTTCCTATGACCCAACCTCATGAACCAGTAGGTGACATTTTTCAAATTACTCCTAAAAGGTAGTTTCAGGGAGCTTCTGCAAAATTACATTTTGGGCTAGATTTGAAAAATGTCACCTACCATGTTTATGAGGATGGGGGTTCCAAAAAGTAATGCTGAAAAGTCTGGGGAAAATATTTAAAAATGTGTTTATTTATTTAGTTTTTGTTAACTGGTAAAGGTGGACTAGGAAGCTTTGCCTATTTACAGCCTTATCCCATGGGAAAAGGGCCAGAGAACCAGATGGAAGGCTCCAATGCCCACATTTCTGTGATGAGGGTTTATAAAGATATTTCTGTATTGTTTGCACATTTTCTGACTGTCATTCTCATCCCAATTTAATGTTTTTTTTAATTAAATCACTTTATGCTTTTAAAACATAATATTGATCAATAGATAAATAATTATAAATCTATTAAACCTAGAGGGTATTTGTCTACATCATAAGCTAATTATTATAGTCCATGTTTGGCATCACATGATATTTGGATCCAGTTGAACTGAGACTTGGTTTTATTTACCTGTTCATTTTATACAGGTAGCAGCCTGTATTTAAATCAAACATGATTATGGGATAACAGGAAAGCCCATCAGGAGCAACAATTTTACAGTCACTACTCCTGTTATTTCTTTACGCATTTTTTGTGAATTTAGGGGAGGACAAAAACATGCAGTTGATGCATTTCTTGAAAAAGGATAGCTGTGATACTTCTGTGTGAAAAACTGTATTTGTAAATTTCTACACATAACTAAAATCATGAAAGCACAACACAGTTCAGTTTAGATATGGTGAACAAAGCTTACATTATTAAGGAAGAGTCCACAACACTTGAATCCATTTTTTTATACTTTATTTATTAGAATTTTCATTTTAAGTTAATACATTTAACATTTGACAAATTGACTTGAATTGACAAATACAATATGACATACATAACAGGACATAGACACGAAAGTAAAAGATTCAGACAAAGGCACGTCATACCATACTTTTGGACTTAATATTTGATCACATATAAAAATAATAACCTGGGAGGGGACCAGAGGAACGGTCAGAGTCAAAAGGAGTTACAAGCAGTAGGCTCATGATTTTTAGCATATGGGGGAGGAAAATTGATTGAGTGAGATGAGAGAAACAAGGAAGGTCAGAGGTGATCAATATGGACTGTGTTAATTGTTGGAAGTCCTATATCAATTGTTGGATTCAATTAGTTCAGTTATCTCAGGCATTCACCAGCATTATCAAGAATGTTAGGGTAGAAAACTGGGTTTATGGATGCTATATACAGAACCCACCTTCTCTATACAAGCTCACACTGGGTTAGTCTCTTATTTATTATGGCTGTTAAGGTGTCAGTTCTTTAAATTAAAGTCATAATTTCATGCCACTGAGAGAGGTCAGGGTCCTGTTTACAAAGCCATTTTTTGGTGATTGACTTTTGGGCTGCTAAGAAGGACACCTTCAATAGTTTCTCTGAGTGTGAATCCCTGTACCCCGGTGGAGTATCTAAAAAGAAATACAGGGACAGAGTTAATACCAAATCCATACTAAATATGGCCTGTAAGGCCTGCTGCAGCCTTCCCCAAAAGCCATCAAGTGTTGGGCAACTCCATAGGATGTGACCAAGAGCTGCTGGGGAATGACCACATTCTCTCCAGAACAATACCATGTGTTTTTTCTGGAATTTAACTTGTATTGCTGGGGTTCTAAAAAAGTTAATTAACACTTTCCAGGAGAATTTTATCCAGGGTATTTCTGAAAGCCCCCTGTATAATTTCATTTGTGCTTTACTCCACACTTCATCCCCTATTGGTGATTCTAAGTCTCTGGCCCATGCTCTTTTAACTAATCGTGTGTAACCCCCTTTCCATGTCATGAGAATTTTATATATATAAGAGATGATATGTTCCCAGGGAGCTCTACCTTCCACCACATCTCTGCAGGAGGATAAAATGGAAGGGGGCAGGCCCAGAGTGTAAATGTTTAATATAATCCCAAGTTTGAAAGTATCTGAATCTATCTGTCCATGTAAGACCAAACTGTGTAATTAAGTCCTGAAGGGACAGAACCCACTTCCCATCAGATGCCAAATCACATAGAGGTTTTTCTTTTCCCATAATTTAAATTCCCTGTCTCATTTGACTGGGTCAAAGTCCTCTAGATATGATATCATGAACAGGAGGTATATCCCGTTTTCGCAAACTCCTGTCTTCCAGGACCAGGTACCAAATATCTAAGGCATGAGCTGTGTACAGATTGGGAGTTCCCTGCCATGCCAGCTTCCTTCTATTAGGTAATAAAACTCGATGAAGGTTAATGAGGTCTCCCTCCTCCAGCTCCAGCATTTTCAACTTAGCTATATAATGCTTATTTGCCCAGTAAGAAATTGTCCTAAGCTGTGCTGCCATGTGGTATAACTTAAGATTGGGGAGGGAGAGTCCCCCCTCTTCCCAGGGTAATTGAAGGATTGACAAACTTACCTTTGGATTTTGTGTTCCACAGATAAATCTAGATATTTTCCTGGAAAGGGTATTAAGGAAAGGACATGGGAGGGCAATAGGCAGGGTCTGAGCTAAAAAAATAAATCTAGGTAGTACTACCATCTTTATTGTCTGTACTCGTTGCATTAATGAGATGGGGACGATGGACCATCTTTCCAGATCCTTACTTATTTGTTCTAAGATTGTGTGGTAGTTAAGGTCTGCCAACAGCTCATGTGTTGATCCTATTTGGACCCCCAGGTATTTCAAATAAGTCAGGTCCCACTTAAAGGGGAACTGCTGGTGAATATTGTCTGATGCAGCATAGTGAATTTGCAACACCTCAGTTTTTGTGGTGTTGATTTTATATCCTGCAAGTTGACCAAAACTCTCCAGACACCTCCACATTCAGGGAAGTGTCTGTTCAGGGTTCCCTAAGTAAATAAGAAGGTCATCTGTGTACAACGCTAGTTGCTGGTGTTCCCTTCCCAGTTCCACCCCCCCCCACACCCCGTTCTCCCATCTTAATGCTTGGGCCAGGGGTTCAAAGTATAATGCAAACAGGAGGGGGGAATAGAAGGCACCCCTGTCTTGTACCTCTATGTAATGAGAACATCCCGGACACTTGGCCATTGATCTTTATAAAGGCATTAGGCTTTGAGTAAATGTTGTTGATAATTTTAATAAGAGAGTCTGAAAAGCCAAAGTGGGCCAAAGTTGAAAGGAGAAAGTTCCATGCTATCCCGTCGAAGGCCTTCTCATCATCTAAGCTTAAAAGTAAGAAAGGGGTCTTCGACCGGGCAGCATGGTGAAGGACATGCAGGGTTCTTTTAACATTATCCTGGGTTTGCCTACCTGGTACACATCCTGTTTGATCAAAATCAATTAAATTGGGTATTATATGTTCCTTTCTCTTTGCTAAGAGACTGGCACATAGTTTGTAATTAACATTAAGAACTGAAATTGGTCTATGTGATTTACATTAGGAGGTGTCTTTACTGGGTTTTGGGATACTAGAGATTACTACATAGTTCCAGGTGTCTGGGAACTGCCATTCCTGCTGCACTTCTCTACAAGTTTCCAGTAGGGGGCCCTCCACTTCCTCCTGAAAACATTTAAAAAACTCAGGTGAATAGCCATCAGGGCCTTACCGGCCTTGGGGATTTACCAGATTTTTAACTTTATAATTACCTGACTCAATTCTGCTTCAGTAGTTGGCTTATCCAGCAGAAGTTGGGTCTCATTATTAAGCTTTGGGAGTGCCAACTTAGACAAATATGTCTTTATTTGGGTCTCATCAGCTCCGTGTTCAGGGGTATATAGGTCTTGGTAACATTTCCTAAAACTCACCATTATGTGTTGTTGGGAGCGCATTAGCTTCCCATTCTGAGGGTCCCTGATCTGGGTTATCATCAACTGAGTTGTCTGTTGATGCAGGCGGTGAGCCAAAAGTGTAGTGGCCCTGGGTCTTGCTTCACCATATCTTTGCCTTAGGCATTGCAGTGCCTGTTCTGTGTTGATGTCCAGATGTTTCTGTATCTGCTGTTTAATAACTTTTATTCTCGTAGCAACAGAGTCATCACCCTCAGCGTGCCATGCCTGAGCTTCCTTAAGCTGTGTGTGTAGTTCTTCCCACAGTGCTGTCTGTTGCCTCTTAAAATGGGTTGCATATTTAATTACCTCTCTTCTGAACACAGTCTTTAGGGTATCCCATAAGGTAGCTCTGGAAACATCCTGTGTGTCATTTTCTTTTAAAATCTGTGCTATTTTTAATTTTTTTTGATCTGTGAATTCTTTTAAGTTTAATAGGTAATTATTAAACCTCCAAATTGTTTGTTTCTTCCCCGTTCCCCATTCTAAAAGCAGCTCCACTTGCGCATGGTCAGACAGCACTGAGGGTGTGTGTGTGCACACTTCACAACCTGATGCTGGTGTTCACTGGTTTGGAGAAAGTAATCAATACATGGGTAAGACCCATGGGTGGGGGAGGAGTGTACTCCTGCTTCTCAGGATGCATCATATGCCACATATCCACCCAAGATTTTCCTCTTATATATGCCATAGTCAGCTTAGTGACTGGGTTATTTCTAAATATGGCTGGTCTGGAAATGTTCATGCATTCCAAGGTCTGGTTCAGGTGGCCCCAACCACCAGTGTCCCCCTGTGGAATTCAGATATCTTACATAAAAGACCTTTAACCTCTACAGTAGAGGACCTGGGTGGAATATAGAGAGACACCAATGTGATGGGAGAGCCCCCCATTCCCCCTGCACAATAGTCATTCTGTCTTCTGGGTCTGAGTAACCAGTAGTTCTTCTAGAGGGTGACCTTCTTGGGATCAGAATGGCTGTTCCCCTGCATTTTCCCCCACCATATGAGGAGGAGAACACCTCAGAAAAGTCAAGTCTTGCCAGCTTCGTATGCTCAGCTCTCCCAAGGTGAGTCTCCTGAAGCAACACAAAATCCAGTGACTGTCTCTTTAAGGTCAAAAGGACCTTGTATTGTTTAATCAGGTTGTTCAATCCATTTACATTGTGTGAGATTATTTTGATCTGATCCCTATTAGCCATTCAAAAGTTGAGCAAATATTCCCCCTTTGATTATGTGCCTAAAGATTAAGCAACGAGAAATATCTCCCTGGCATCTGCCCCCTTTCGTCTGTCTTGTAATCCAGTCCCATCACATTTTGATGCTCTTCCCACACCCCCCTCATCAAACAGATATAAACATTGATTGTATTGCCCATATTTAGTGCCACAGAAAAACAATGTCAACCATTCAATTTACAGAATAACATCAGGTCACCTTGTCCCTGTACCCTGCCCCCCATTTGAAGTAACGCATACAGAATATAAAGTCCATGGCTAAAGTCACACAGGGCCAACAGTGCCTAATGGCAAACAAATATTGCATGAATGCTGTAACAACTGCTAGGGGAGGTGCCAACAGGGCTTCCTTCTCCCTTCCAGCTAAACTATATATACTATGACTTCCAAGGTAGAGGAACTGCACAATTAATTTCCTATAGCATCTAGAGAGTTTGTTTAGAGGTAGAGGAGATGAATATCTAACTAGAGTTTGATCCTTTAAGGCCCTAACAGTAGTGGGCCTAGGTTTAATGTCTAGGCCTAAAGGTGTCAGAGCACTTCTGTGGCCTAGGCATGAAGAGCTCAGTGATCCCCTTCTAACAAAGCTCAGGGATATCTTCGGCCCACTCCCTGTCACTGGAATCAGAATAGCTAGCACTCAGCAACTTGATAGTCGGAAACTGAGTATTATAAACCCTTCATTCCCTTCCTCCCGTGGGCAATAGTGAAATCTTAAGGGCAATTGTGATCCCATAGCAACAGGTATCAATCAATCAATCAATCAATCAAGTCTTTATTTAACCAGGCGTTCATCATTGAGCAGAAGCTCATTTGCAAGATGGACCTGGGTGGAGCATGAACAATTGTATATACAGGTCAACACAGGTATTTACAAGGCAATACAGATAATACTCTTTACAGAGAGGAAGAAAAGAAGTTCATATGTACATAGAATTATACAGATATTGTACAGATTACACGGTATTTACATACATAGAAGTGTCTATAGGAAGATAAAGCAGGTTATCTAAGGTTGCAGGAGGAAATGTGGAAGAAAAAATAAAATAAAAATATACACCAGGTAGAGGTGAAGGTAGGGGGGAAGAGAGGGAAGGAAGTAGGGGGAGAAAGGCTAGGAGGGCACAGTGCACAGAAAGGAGTTGGTAAAGCTGGATGTAGAGAAGGTGGATGGAGAAAAGGAGTATGTGTGAGCCCCGGAATTGAATGCTATAAAGTATGGGGCATGGTATGAAACGCTATACCACAAAGAGTCCAGAAAATCTGATAATTGATCAACATTGGTTATGGGCATTGCTTTTCAGATTAATCTGAGTGTTATGATTGCTCTATTGAGATAATCTTCAGGGACTATAAACTCAAGAGCCCAGAGTGGAGCTATCATTTTTCTTCAGTGCACCTTCAGTTCAGCATGGCCTTCTTTTCCTCTCTATCTATCCAAGAATCAGAGGTCTAAAACATAACTCAGTCAGTTCTAAGTAAGTTGTATGCTAATTTACCTCTCTGTTATATTTCAGGTAATTTCTCATAAGTCTGAAGTACTGATAACACCCAATTAGTTATTAATTTCTAAATTCAATCTCTGTCCCAGTGTGAGATCCTTTCCTCACATTTAGATATCCTCAATGTGGAGTAATGAGGGAGATCACTTCAACAATAAGTGGTAGACACACTCACAATCTATCAGGTCCCTGAGTCAGGTATTTTCATTCTCCGATTCAGCTTGGGAATGTCGTCGAGAAAGAGTTAAGCACTGCAGAATCCCTTGTATGTCCTGCATTGTGCTGGGGGCCAATTTCCTCCCCTATCTTTCAGTGTTATGTTGTGCTGCATCCTGCCAGCGTGGTTACTGATCAGATCATGTGGTTGCACAGGGGCCCAATTCTGGAAGATCATGGCCTTTGCATTTTAAGGCCTGCAGGGCTTCTGCCACTGAGTGATACAGCTCTGTGCCTGGCTGCCACTGCACTCTCAGATGGGCAGGGTAAGGCATCTGAAATTTAAGCCCCATCATGTTTAATTTGCATAAAACAGGGCCATATTCAAGGTGATGCTGCTGTATTTTTTGGAGGTAATCTTGATTTAAATATGATCTCGAACCATTATATTCTACCTTTTGCTGGTGCCAGGCTGTCTGCAGGATGGTTTCCTTATCAAGGAAACTTGAAAATTTAGCGATGATTGATCTTGGTCTGGTTGAAGATGTTTGGGGCTTAGGGATTAATGTCCTGTGGGTGCACTCTATCTTAAAAGTAAAGGCTTGTGGCAGATCAAGAGTATGCCTCAGTAGATCAGATAGGAAGTCAGACATCTCCCCGTCTTCTGTCTCCTCAGGGAGACCATAAATTCTCAGGTTATCTCGTCTTGCTCTGGCCTCGAGATCCAGATGTTTGGCCACTGCCTGGTCCTGCTGTTTAGAAAGCAATTCCACTGCTTGAGAGAGGTGCCGAATGTCATCTTCGGCTGTGGAGATACTCTCTTTAGTTTCAAGCACCCTCTTCTCCAATTGTGTAAAGTCAGAACGCAGCTTTTCAAACTCCACTTTGTTTTTAGAGTGAAACTGTTTGATTTTGGAGAGCAAGATTTCAAATCTTGAGTGGGATAAGGTCTCCAGTGCTACATCAGTGTCCTCACTCACCACACTTGCCGGGGATTCTCCTCCACAGGCCTCCTCGTTCATCCATAGTGATCTTATGGTTTTATGGGTCTGCCTCAGATTTTTAGGACACAATCTCTTTCCTCTGGTGTTCCCACTATTATTTTTGCTCATATTTCCATATTAGGTTGAGATTTAGTTGGTCTAGGAGCAATGGCCTTGCCCAAGGGGATTGGAGCTCCGTCGTTTTCTGCCATAACAGAGGTGACATCACCGGAAGTCTCTTGAATCCATTTTTAACACTTTTGCCAGAAATATGATTTCAGAAGGAAGATAGAATGAAAATAAACAATGCTTTTAATGTTTTTGTTTAGCAGCAAACAAACCCACTCCACTAAACTCGACTGACTGACAGGGAAAATGATAGAAATGTCTGGAGCGCATATGGTGGCAGTAGCCTAATGGTTAATGAGAATGCACAGCACGGCTCCATGAGATCAAGCAGCTGTGCTACCCTTATTATACTTACTGACAACTAAATGAATGATTGGCTGTGTAGTTCAGCACTGCTGTGGATATCAGTGTGCATTTCTTAGCAGCAAATGAAACTACTGCTTTCTAAGAAGGTGATCTTTGTGTACTATGATGTGTTGCCTGCCACATCGTGAAGTCAAAAGGTTTTTCAGAAATATTTTTGTATATGATTGATTCTGATTTTATCTATACCTACTCTAAAAATCATAAATTGGACCTTATAATAGAAAAATCATATAATGCACTGCTGCTTTGAATTGGAACATGTCTCCAGAATGGCATGAGACACCACAGGCTGAGGTGAGGGGGGAATAGTGTGAGCTCCCAGGGTACTGGAAGAGTGCAAGCTGCAGTGGAAATGAATGACAGCCTCTCTCCTTCTTCTAACACAATAAACTTATTTATATAGATAATAATGAGGACTCAATTATGAAATTGAAAAACTGTCTGCATTCACTGGAACAGTGGGCTTATCAAAATAAACTACATTTTAATGCAAGCAAATGTTGACTCATGCATTTTGGATACAATATCCAAAATGCAGTGTATAAGATAAACAATAATGTTATAAGTGCCACATCCTGTGAA
Source organism: Neoceratodus forsteri (assembly GCA_016271365.2). NCBI lineage: Eukaryota > Metazoa > Chordata > Ceratodontiformes > Ceratodontidae > Neoceratodus > Neoceratodus forsteri. The sequence goes on along the minus strand of CM057452.1, from coordinate 627,180,984 downwards.
AAAGATTTAGGAGTGTATACTTCTGATAATCTAAGTTTTGAATCCCATAACAAAGAATCTGTAAAAAAGCTAACAGAGTAATGGATAACATACTTAGAAACATACGAAGTAGAAAAGAAGAGGTCTTGATATCCCTTTATGAGACACTAATAAGGCCAGTTTTAAAATATGGTGCTCCATTTTCCACACCATAGAGTTTTAGCAGCATCAAATCACATGAACAGGTCCAGAGGAGATTCACAAAGAAGGTCCATAGCGAAGAAATAGCACATACCCAGAAAGAATGCAAAACCTGTCACTATATTCTTTGTCATACAGGAGAGTGGGAACTGATGATATCTGTTTATAGGGCAATTAAAGATGATGCCCTGCTCTAATCTGCTGGTTTATGCAAAAAAAAACAAATATGGAAAGGGTTAATAAAGAAGGCGTAGTAAGCAGTTCTTAGGGGAGAAGTTCAGGACTACTAGAAGAGGGCTTTGGGTCAGCCAGACAGTGATGAGCATGTGGAACACGTTACTGAGGGAAGTAGTAGATGCACCAATAGTTTACACATTTAAGATAAGGTTGGACAAGTATATGGAGGACAGGGTCAGGGATTTCTACCACTAACGTGGTGGCTGGTCTATTATAGCACTAGTAGTCGTTTGATTTGTAATCACACCTATGAATCTATGAACCTATTTAACTGACCATGTGTAATTACAAGGCTGTGGAATGCAGAGCATATAATAAAATAAAAATCTTAAAACTACAGTCTAAGGGACAAATGAGTACATACTGTATGTGGACTTGGTGAAATATGTAATGACTAAAATGGGTAAAATACGGGGATTAGGCAGAAAGGAAAAATAGGACCCTATTTGTATTCTTCATTGGGCACATGTTTGAACAGTGGTCAGTAATGAAAAATAAAAGTCGAACAGTAGACCCTATACCAGTACATATTTTATAGATGTCAATTAATTTATTTGGTGGAGGGGGGGGTGAGACCTAGAGTGGATGGGGAGAGGGGGAGAGAGAGAGATATGTCAGGCTCCTCTTGTTCACAGTCGAACCACTGCTTGCTGAGCTGACTGGCTTCATGTAAATAAAAGGACCATAGCCCTATCTGATTGGAGGGGTTCAGTCATCTGAAGTACAAGAAGTTTTAGTCCACCAAGCAAAGAGCTGCATCACAACCACAGTTCATGGTCATTAGTGCATAATGCCAAGACCCTGCTATTCTGAACTGCAATGGGCTCAGCAGTGACACACCCTGACATCTGTTTCACTCCCAAAATGTTTGGTGTACAGGTGCATTAAACATAAAAATGGTATTATCTTTACAGTCGTGGACAAAAACATTAATTCATGCTGGAGCCCCAGTAGTTGTTCCATTATGGACGCTACAGTGTGAGTCTTTTTAAGCCTCATTTTACTCGTGGCATCTGACTGCACCATAGTACCTGCTTTGGTCCCTCATGTAGGTTGTATCTGCATCTCAGCTCCTTCCAGCTGAAAGGTAAGTTGGATTAGATTTTTACTTGAAGACAGTCTACTAGGGTAGCCTGTGATGTGGGTGACTGTATGTCATTGATTAGTCATAAGGGCAATGGCACAATGGCGCTGACAATGTGAGCGACCTGGGATTTCCCCTCTGTCCCCGAGTTGTGCCCTCCTCCCGGAGTAGGAATCCGAAGTAAGGGGGGTGCGGGGGGGGGCAAAGCCCCCTGGATTAAACAACATACTGTTTTTCAGTTGACTTGGTGGTTTTGCACCCTTTCACAGGACACCGTCCTGCAGTCGCCCTTGTCACATAACATTGTCTACTAGTCATCTTAGACTACCCTTTTGTCCAAAAATAGCTGCGTTACCTGCAGTTGAAGACATGTAGCTTGCCACAGACTGAACTGACCCCCTTTCCAGAATTAATGCACAGGCTGTTGCTGTTTTCTTGTTTCCACTGAGCCCCACTGTATGGATTGAGCTACCGGAGGTGGAGGTGGCATCTTAGGAATTACTGGAGCTGGTCTGAGCCCACTACAAAGGTGGAGCTATGCCACCCAAAAGTCAGATATACTTGCAGCTGAAGACATCATGCTTCCCAGAGACTGAACTGTTGCATTCTGTGTCCTGAAAGTCTGCAGCCAGTAGTTTAAATATCTAGCTCCTGCCAGACCCCTTTTCCAGCATCAACACATAGACCACTGCAGTTTTCTTGTACCCACCGAGTACCAGTAAGCAGTGGAGGCTACCAGGGGTGGAGGCAGTGCTGAAGGCATTACTGGGGGAAGGCTGGGACTACTATAAAGGCACAGTCAAAAGTCAATGACAGTCTACTAGTCACCTTAGACTACCTTTTTGTCTAAATATAGCTGTGGTACCTGCAGTTGAAGACATGTAGCTTGTCAGAGAATGAACTCTTGTGTACTGTGTCCTGGAAGTCTGCTGCCAGTAGTTTAAATATCTATCTGCTGACCAACCCCTTTCCTACAGCAACTTCCAGACCACTGCTGTTTTCCTGTTCCCAATGAGTCCTGGTAAGTGGGAGGGGAGCTACTGAGGGTGGAAACAGTGCTGGAGGTATTACTGGGGGTGGGTCGATCCCACTACAAAAGCATAGCCAGGCAAGCAGCTGCATGCATGAGTGGCCCATGCATGAGTCCACCATTGGGAAGCCACCTGGGAGGCCATACTTTTTTTTTTGTTGTTTTTCTCTTTAATTTGTTAATTTTTCTTGATTTGGACTGTTTAACTGGATATAGATAACTACAGATACTTTTTAATGTTGGTTCTAATATTAGCTCCCATGGTACTGTGGTTAAGAATGTTTTAAAATTACTTTGGTATTTATGAAGAACCTTCTGTACTGATATTTGCAAAAAGGGTTTAGCTTTAGTAGGTATTAATGTTAGAAAGTTAGAATAATTTTATATTAGGCATTAGAAAGTTAAGATATTTTAATATTTATTCTTTTTTGTCTTAGACTGGTTTTGAAAGGCTTTCTTTTTTTTATTTACAATAATATGACTGTAAGGGGTCTGTTGTGGGTGGGATTGATTATTGCCACCTAAGGTCTACCTGAAGTGCCATGGGGTAGCAATTTAACAAGTTTAGAGCTACAGTACATGACCAAAGCTGGCCCTTAGTTCATTCAGTAACTTGCTTATTATTTGAGGATGGGTTTGCTGAATGACAGAACAAAATTGCATCTGGATTACTAGCAAACATAATGGGTAGAGACGTAATGAAATTGGTTACATGCAATATGTGGACCACTCCCTTAATGGATAGGATGCACAACAGTGTCTTTTTAAACACTTTACTAAACTGGTCCTGAGATTGTTGGATGGGTTGAAATTTAAAAACAAATTGAGAGATATCCTCAGAACAACTTTGTTTTTGTTTTTTTTGCTGTGTGGAGACATTCTCCTGAATCCAGGTCCAGTTGAGGTAGCATATGTAAATATTGAAGTTTTGAATGGAGGGAATTTCAGCATTATTCATTTTAATCCAAGCAGAATGTTTGGTATAGTTTACCATGTCAGGGAGCGAATAAGTCAATACAAGCAATATACTGCAGTGATTATCAAATCTTGGCTTAGCAGTGAAATATTAGATTCCCAAAATGCAATAAAAAATTACCCAATTTTCTAGAAACACAGAAATAAAAAGAGAGGTGAGGTTTTGATTTACATTAAGTTGGAGCTACATATAACTAAAATTGAGAACAGCATCAAACCTGAGGATCTAGAAGTATTGTTTGTAGAGGCTGCAGTACCGCACCATAAGCCCATCTTATTGGTGGGAGTATATCGACCACCTAAAGCAAACCCCTGAGGTTTTGAGAGTTTACAGGATTTTCATTTTAGCTTTATAGAGAAATATGAAATACTCTTTGATAGGTGATGTCAACCTTTTCTGGCATACTATAGACTGAAGGCATAATTTAATTGAACTGCAGGAAAGTTTGGGCTTAACTCAGCTCAAGATTCAACCATAATTAATACAAGAAGCCCCAAAGCTTCAGCTGCTCTAGATTTAATTTCTGCCAGCTCTCCTCACTTCCCCACAACAGCAGGAGATCTTCCAGATGCATTATCTGATCATCCAGTAATCTTTGCATTAAAATAAAAAAATTGGAATCAAAATAAGGAAATGGAGAAGCTTAATACATTTTGATTACAGTATATTGCATTCCTGGTGGATACTGTGGGGATAGCATGGGAGAGGATTTTTTTAATCTCAACAGTTGAAGATGCATGAACCTTCTTTGTCCAGGAGTTTATGGAAGTCTGTGATAGTCATTTGCCTATCAAAAGGAAAAACATCCAAATAGTACTTTAAAAAATGTTAGATAAATAGAGATAAGGCATGGACTGATTAGAGCTAAAACAGCTAATTTACAAAGTGACTGGAATACTTACAGACAAGCATGTAATACATACAGAAATAAAATTAGCAAAGCAAAAATACTATAAACACTATAAACAGAAGTTTGATGGCAGTTTCAAATATGATCACAAAGATTTTTGGAAAACAATGATAGGTCTTAAAAAACAAAACACAATAATATAACAAACACTTTTTTAATTGATGGACAAGTCACACCCTGGTAAAGATGTAGTTGAAAAATGTAATAATTATTTTCCAAGGATTGGCCTGGATGCTTTGAGGAATACAATATCTGCTTCTTCTTGTGGAACAAATGATCAATTACCTTCTAAATGTCAAATTGTAACTCAGCTGCAATTTGATTGTATTAATATAGAAATAGACAAATGTGGGAATGTGTTATTGACAATGGATGCTTTTAAAGCCCTGTGGCTAGACAACATTCTGATGCAGCTTTTAAAATATGCAGCTCCCAGAATTGCATTTATATTAATACACATATTTAATGTATCTCTTAAAATGGGAGAATTCCCAGAATCCTGGAAAAATGTGAAAGTTATATAAATTTTCAAGTTGTGCTTTAAATCAGAAATTGAAAATTACAGCTCTATATCACTGCTCCTATAGGTGTCCAACATCTTTGAAAAATTGGTTAGTAAACAACTTAAAACATTTTTGGACACCCACATGAAATTCAAAAATATTCAGTCTGGTTTTAGATCCAGCCATAGTATGGTATCAGCACTGACAGAGGTAATCAATGATGTTCAGTTCAGCCTGGATGGGAGGTCATTGTTAGGGGTGATTTTTGTTGATTTGTAAAATACTTTTGACACCCTTGACCATGATGTCCTCCTGTCCAAGCTGACCTCTATAGGACTAAATTATTCCAGTGTGAAGTGGTTTGATTCCTACCTGAAAGGATGTCAGTAGACGGTAGTATTATGGGATTTTGAATTAGGGTTGGCTCCAGTAACTACTGGTGTCTCACAAGGTTCAGTTTTGGGGCCACTTATCTTTAATGTCTATATAAATGATGTTAGCTTTAATGATTCAGCAATCGCATACTATCTTTACACAGATGATACCATCATATATGCAGATGGTAATACAGTTGAACAGATACAGTTCAAACTCCAGGAAGCATTTGACTTGCTATTTTTTCAAGGAACATAAATTAGTAGTTAAGTCATAGATAAACAGATACATAGACACTGTCGGCAGATAAGGGCCTGTGGCCCACCCAGTCTGCCCATTTGAGCTTGTAATTTCAGTTTATGTTTTCCAAGAAGTCTGTTGCCCCTTACCCCTGACCTCCAGAATTCCTTTATGTCTATCCCATGCATTCTTAAATACCGTGATTGTTTCAGCCCCCACCACTTCCTCTGGCAGGGTGTTCCACTTGTCCACCACCCGTTCTGTGAAGAAATTCTTCCTCACGTTTCCTCTGAATCGTCCTCCCTCCAACTTCATCCCATGCCCTCTAGTTCTGGAACATCTTTTTCACTTAAAAATAGTGTATTCCTGCACCCTGTTCCTCCCTGTAAGATACTTGTATGTCTCTGTCATATCCCCTCTCTCCCTCCTCTCCTCCAGGGAGTACATATTCAGTTTCTTCAACCTGTCCTCATAGGACTTGTGATGCAATCCATATACCATCTTTGTTGCCCTCCTCTGAACCTTCTCTACCCTGTCTATGTCCTTACGTAGGTAAGGTCTCCCAGAACATACACTGTACTCCAGGTGGGGCCTCACTAGTGTCTTGTATAGTAGAATTATGACCTCACTTTTCCTGCTGGTGATGCCCTGCCTATGCATCCAAGCATCCTATTTGCTTTACCTGCTGCCTTGTCACACTGTTTCCTACCTTGAGGTCATCAGAGATGATAACCCCAAGATCCCTTTCCTGCTTGGTGCATGCTATATCCTCACACCTCAACTGATATATTGTGCCAGGGTTTTTGTGCCCCATATGCATTATCTTGCACTTCTTTGCATTGAATTTCAACTGCCAAACCCCTGACCATTCTTCAAGTTTCTGCAGGTCCCTTCTCATTCTGTCTACACCCTCTGGTGTGTCTACTCTGTTACAGAGCTTTGTGTCATCAGTGAACAGTGAAATTCAGCCTTCTAAGTCCTGCGCAATGTCACTGATGAAGATGTTGAATAGGACCGGTCCCAGCACTGATCCTTGTGGTACCCCACTAGTCACTCTTCCCTCTGTGAAGTGACAGCCATTTACCACCACTCTCTGTGTCCTGACGCCCAGCCAGTTACCTACCCACCACACTACTGTGCTGCCCACACCCATATTCCCCAGTTTGTGTAATAATCTTCTATGTGGCAGTGTCAAAGGCCTTGTTGAAATCCAGATAGGCCATGTCCACTGCCCTCCCCTGATCCACCTCCCTAGTCACCCAGTCAAAAAATTCAATGAGGTTGGTCTGACATGACCACCCCCTTGTGAAACCATGCTGCCTTGGGTCTTGTAGTCCATTGACAACCAGATGTTCCACCAGTCTCTCCTTCAGTAGTGCTTCCATGATCTTCCCACTACCGAGGTGAGGCTGACTGGTCTGCAGTTTCCCGCTTCCTCTTTGTTCCCACTTTTGTATAAGGGGACTACATCTGCAGTCCTCCAGTCTTTGCGTACCTCCCCTGTTTCCAGTGATCGGCTAAACTGGATAGCCAGAGGTTCAGCCACCACCTCTCTTAGTTCTTTAAGGACCCTGGGGTGCACCCCATCTGGCCCCATTGCTTTATCAACTCTTATTACTTCCAGTTCCTTAAGGACCCTTTCTCGAGTAAAGGGACTTGTGTCCATTTCTGCACCATTCTCACCCCTTGTACTCCCTTCAGACCCATTACCCTCCTCTTCCTCAGTAAAGACTGAGCAGAAATACCTGTTCAATATGTCAGCTTTACTGTTGTCATCCTCCATGCGGCCCCATCCTCCTTCAGTCTCACTGCCCTCCTTTGCATTTCTTTTTCCTTATGTACCTGTAAAAGGTTTGTCCCTCTACCCACTGATTTTGCAATGTGTTCTTCTGTCTGAGCTTTGGCTTCCCTTACTGACCTCCCTGCCTCCCTTTGCTTCTCCTGGTACTTCTCCCTATCCCTTTTTGCCTGTGTCTTTTCGTATTGCCTGAATGCAATCTTTTTGGCTTTCACTTTCTTTGCTACCTCTTTTGAAAACCATAATGGTATCCTCTTCCTTTTCCTGTTGCTAACCTGCTTAACGCATAATTCAGTTGCTCTTGTAATCCCCATTTTAAATACTGCCCACTGTTCCTCAACCCCTGATTCCTGCCCCATTCCACTTAATGCCTATTTCAAGTATCTCCCCATTTTCCCAATGTCTGCCCCCCTTAAATCCAGGATACTTGTTTTTGTGTGGTTTGGTTCTGCTCTTTTTGTGATTTCAAACCACAATGACTGGTGGTCACTGTTCCCCAGGTGCTCCTACACTGTTACCCCCATCACACTGTCCCTGTTTGTGAGCACAAGGTCCAGTATTGCCTTCTGCTGAGCAGGTTCCATGACCAGTTGCTTGAGGAAGGCACCCTGAAGGGAGTCCAGGATAAATCTGCTCCTAGTTGATGCTGCTGCTGGGATGCTCCAGTCCACGTCTGGAATATTGAAGTCTCCAACTAGTACTACTTCACTCTTGTCTACCATCCTTTGGATGGCTAGCATCAGCTCCCTATCTGTTTCTTCATCCTGGGCTGGTGGTCTACAGACCACACCTGTGCGGATGACTGGCCCCATTTTCCTTTCCAGCTTAACCCAAAGTATCTCTCCCCCATTTTGTTCCTCCTGGATCTCTGTGGCCCTTATGTCATTTTTCACATACAGTGCCACTCCTTCTCCCTTTCTACCTGCCCTGTCTCTTCTGAATATGTTGTAGCCAGGTATGGCCATCACCCAGTCATGGTTATCATTACACCAGGTTTCAGTGATGGCCACAATGTCCAGGTCTGACTGCACCATAACAGCCTCCAGATCTTCCATCTTGTTACTAAGGCTCCTGGCATTGGCACACATGGATTTCCATGATTTGACCTCCCTAGACTGTTTGCTGTTTCACTCCAGCCCCTTCCTTGGTTATATTTTATCCCTGGTTCTCCTTGCTCTCTGCCCTTCTGCTGAATTTTGCCCCTTTTCTGCCAATCCACCTCTTGGGTGCTAATCTCCATCTTTTGAACACTGCTTTGTAGAGATAGCCACTCCTCTGGTTCACTGGTTCCACTGCTAGCTGTGGGGGCTGAGCAAGTAGGTACCCTCCTTGCTGGCCTGCCACCCCCCTTTGCTAGTTTAAATGCTTGTCACACTCCTTTTTAGTAGGAACTTAAAAATTGGTGATAATGAAACTATGATAATTGTCACACTGGAGGGAATGGTCTTGCAGCAAGTCAAATCATACAAATATTTAGGAATGTGGTTGGACAAAAAACTAAAATGGAATGTGCATATTGATAAAATTGTCTGTAGTATTGTGCGGCAGTCGGATGAATTATACATGTTGATATCTTGCTTTTCTAGGGAGATGAAGAGATACGTTGTAAACATATTGGTGCTACCAGTTTTGGACTGTAGTGATGTGTTGTATGCTGGGGCCTCTGGGAGGGAGCTGGCAAGCCTGGATGTTATCATACACAACACACTTGCTCACTTTTTTCCTCAATGCCCCCATGATACACACCAATGTAACTAGTGGTAAGGCAAGTGAGAGAGGAGCCAGCTGCCCACCTAGGCCAGTGCTGGGAGAGGAGTGAAGAGACACAGGTGGTGGGACTCATGGTCATTTGTCTAGTGCACTGGGATATGTTTGAAGGAGTGCTTGGGGCAAGGAGGAAAGGGCCATAAAGGAGAGGTTTCTGTCCTCAGTCATCTGGCTGACTAAACTGGGCAGAGTTCAGGATCAGAGCTGGACAGGGATGGGCAACAGTATTCGATCAGCAGTTTGTTTAGTGCGAGAAGAGGATTGAGGGAGTATACATTTTCAGTTTATTAGGTGTAGTCAGGAAGCTTTATCAGCTATGGGCGTAGAGTAAATCAATACAAAAAATACAACAAACAAACATAAAAAGATAAGCAAAAACATTAAGGGGCGATACTCATTATTGTATTGCTTAGCACTTGTCCTCTTTCCTATTAGGTGTGACTTTGGGGTGCTTTTCTTTATACTCAGGGATGTGATTTTTGGGGACAGTTTTATTTATTTTTTTCCCCACAGGTTTTGCAGGGGTATTTCTTTATATTTGGCAATTTGTGACCCATTGTTTCTAGGTTTCATCCAAGCAGAGCAGGCATCGCTCTCTCCCTGATGTAAGTACAATAGTGGCCTATCAGGGAGATAGGCTGCACAGACATTAATGTTTTGTTTATTTGAAATTGTGAACCGGGAAGCTAAAATCCAGTTCACAGAAGGGAGTGCATCTAGTGACAAGTGGGAAGTCAGCAAGTGAGGAGCCAGCAGCCCATCTAGGCCAGCGCTGGGAGAGGAGTGAGGAGACACAGACAGAGGGCTCCTGGTATGATTGTGTTTCTGGGTACAGTCTGCAGTATTCCCCTCCCACCCACCCTCTACCCACCTGCCCACAGCTCATCCCTCTTTTTATACGGCAGGTCCCATAGTGCGTTGCAACATCCTGCCTACACACAGGAAGTAGGTGAGCATATTAAACAGGAAAAACACTTATTTAAGGATAAGGAGCAGGAATAAGTTTGAGCAGAAGGACAGAAATGTTGGAAGTGGTGCAGTGCAGTGGTTTTCAGGGAGACATTCTGTAGGCTGCATTGCTATCCAATCTGCAGGCACCTTTCTGGGCTGAGGGAAAAGGTTGACTGTCTCCAAGCTGAGTTGGCCAGGTTGCAGTGTATGTCCTTCCCCACCCAGAGACCACCAGGTCCACAACCTCAACCTCAAAGGAGGCCCAGGCAGAGGAGTAGATGGATCACAGTGGGCTCAGAGGAGGAGGGAGAAGGCATGAAGCACAGCCCTCAACCAGTCCAGCTTATTAACTCCTATGCAGTCTTGGAGGAACAGCAATGCCCCACACAGACACCCACAGCTGGGACCAGGGAGGATGGTCGGGACCTCCTAACTGGATCCCCAGGGAAGGAGGGAAGGAGACCCAAGAGGAGGGGGAAGCTTCTCTTGGTGGGGGACTCAATTGTCAAGGGTGTGGAGTTAGGGACATCTAGGTGGGGGGGAAGGAGGTCAAGTGCCTCCCAGGAGGCACTGCTTGGAGGGATGGAAAGCAAATCCATAGGATCGCTAGGGTGATAGTCAGAAGGGAGGACCTGGATGTCATTGTCCACCTTGGAACCAATGACCAGGCAGGGAGAAGGGTGGAGTTAGCCAGAGTCCAAGAGGATTTCAGGAAGCTGGGGGGGACCTGAGGCAGGTAGCTCATTCTGTCTCATTCTCAGAGGTCCTACCTGTCCAAGGCACTAGGGGATATAGGGCACTTCACATCCAGACCTTCAACTCCTGGCTGAAAGACTGGTGTGGAAGGGAAGGATTTGGCTTCATAGGGGACTGGGAACCAACATGGGCAGATGCAGACTTGTATCAGAATGACAGCTTGCATCTGTCCAGGAGGGGGACCTCAGTCCTTAATGAGAAGTTGGAATGCTTCAGCAAGGAGCACTTAAACTGGCCAAAGGGAGAGAGCCAGGAAGGAAAGGTGACTTAGGAACACCCCCCCCATGTGGGCATGAAAAATCACAAGTTGGCAGCAGGAACAACTGCAGAGAGCAGTGAGGAGCACCCAGGCAATAAAATGGATAAGAAAGGATAGGGGAGGCAGGTGCACATGATCAAGAATACCAGGGCAGGGGAAATGGGCAAGATAGAGAAATCAGGATCATATGGGAGCAGGTATAAGACATGGAGGGTAATGTCTCAAATGCCCGCAGTCTGGGAAATAAGGTTCCAGATCTGGAAGTCTTGATAACGGATGCAGCCCTTGTCATAGCAGCAATGACAGAGACATGGTACTCTGCAAACCACAGCTGGGATGTCAATATACCAGGCTATACACTATTCAGAAGGGACAGGGAAGGTACAAAGGGAGGAGGGGTGGCTTTGTACATCAGAGAAGGCATTAAGGCTACAGAAGTACAGAGAAAACAGGGGGAAGCTGAGATAATGTGGGTCACCCTTGAACCATGAAATGGCACAGTAATACTTACAGGGGTGATCTACAGACCTCTGTCAAAGAGGAAGGGGAGAGAGTACTAGTGGAGGAAATACACAACATGGCAGTTAAGGGTGAAATCCTGCTGATGGAAGATTTCAATATTCCAGATGTGGATTGAGCCACCCAGGCAGCTGCTTCAGCCTGAAGCATGGCCATCCCAGAATCCATAAAGGGAGTTGAACTCAAACTGATGGTGCATGAGCCAGCCAGAGACAAAGCAATCCTGGACCTGGTATGGACCAATGAGAACAGAGTTGTAGGAACCCAGGTGGAAGGACAGCTGGGATCCAGCGACCACCACATGGTATGGTTTGGCATGGAGACAGGGACTCAGTTAAGCCACACAAGGGCAAAAGTATTATATTTCAGGAAAGCAGATTTATGAAATGGGTAGGTGCTTAAGAGCTACCCTGGAGAAGGGGGAGGGATAAAGAAGGGGGTGGAGGAACAGTGGAAGATGTTAAAAGGAGCCATTGTTGAGGTAACTAACCAATGTATTAGGATAGTTACCAAAGGACAATTAAGAAATAAACCACTATGATTCTCTAAAGAGGTGACAGACAAAGTCACGGCTAAAAGATCAAGTTTCAGGACATATAAAGGTTCCCAAAGGGAGGAGGACTGGGTGATGTATCTTGATTGTCTAAGGAAAGCAGAGAAGGCTGTCAAGACAGCTAAGGCACAGACAGAGGAGGGTCTAGCACAAAGTGTGAAAAAAGGGGACAAAACATTCTATAGGTACATCAGCGATAGAAAAAAATTGGGGGACTGTGAGGCTCAAAAGTGAGGAGGGATAGTGTAAGGAGGGTGATCTGGACAAGGCTGAAATACTGAATGAATACTTCTATTCAGTATTCATGGAGCAAGGGGAAGGCCAACGACCACAGCTGGGGAGAAGAATCAATGGGGGGGAGGTCGACACCAGCCCATTCACAGAGGAGAGAGTTCTGGAGGAACTCACAAAGCTGAAGCCATGGGGCCAGATGATATACACCCAGGGATAGTAAGGGAGTTGTGAAAGTAACTAGTAGCTCATCTGGCAGCCCAGGTCACAGATTCACTTAACACAGGCATGGTTCCAGAGGACTGTAGGAAGGTGCATGTAGTCCCACTGCACAAAAGTGGTTGTAGGGAGGAAGTGGGGAACTACAGGCCACTCAGCATCACCTTGGTGGTGGGGAAAATCATGGAGACACTGCTGAAAGAAAGGATAGCGGCACACCTGGAATCCAATGGGGCCCAGGATCTGAGGCAACATGGATTCCCATCGGGAAGGTCTTGTCAAAAAAATGTGATAGATTGTCTTGATTGGGTGACTAGGGACGTGGATCAGGGAGAGGCATTGGACATCACCTACTTAGATTTCAGCAAAGCCTACGATACTGTCCCACACAGAAGGCTGGTAAACGAGATGAGTGGTCTGCACCTGGGGGACAAGGTGATACATTGGGTTAGGAACTGGCTGTCAGACAGAAGGCAGAGGGTGGTGGTAAATGGGATCCAATTGTGGGAAAGAAAGGTGACCAGTGGAGTACCACAGGGATCAATACTGGGACCAGTCCTGTTCAGTGTCTTCATTAGTGACATTGCAGAGGGTTTTGAAGGAAAGGTCTGCATTTTTGCAGATGACACCAATATCTGCAGCAGGGTGGATACTCCAGAAGGGGTACAGGCAATGAAAAGGGACCTGGAGAAGTTTCAAAGATGGTGAGAGGTATGGCAACTGAGGTTCAATGCAAAAAAGTGTAGGATAATGCACCTGGGTTGGGGCAACCCTGGGAAGGACTACAGGATGGAGGACATATGAGGACAGACTAATGGACCTCAATATGTACTCACTGGAGAAGAGGAGAGAAAAAGGCAATTTAATTGAAACTTTTAAGTACCTCAAGGTCATCAACAAGGTGCAGGTGGGGGATATTTTCCAATGTAGAAAAAACACACGAACATAAGGGCACAATGTAAAATTAGAGGGGGATGGATTAAGATGGAACATGAGGAAGTTTTTTTACACAGATAGGATGGTGGATGCTTGGAATTATCTGCCACAAGAGGTTGTGGAGGCAAGCACAGTGAAGGGGTTTAAACATGCCTGGGACAGGCACAGTGGAACTCTGGGTGGGAAGGGAGTGTGGAAAAAACATTGATTGTTTAGGGTCAGTGAACACATATAGAAACAGGGCCTATAGGCAGACTGGATGGGCCAAGCAGTCCTTATCTGCTGTCAATTTCTATGTTTCTATGTATGTGGACCTGACCTGGTTAAGACTGAATGATTGTAGAAGTATCACATTCTGACATTTATGTTTAAGTGCCATAAAAGGAAATTCCTACAATAAATAGTGGAAAATATTGCAAAAATGTCACAGATGGATAATCTAAGAACAGCTAAGGGTTTGGAATTTATGGAACCTAAATGTAATCTAGAAGTGGGAAGGGCCTCCCTGTACGGTTTGAGAATTATTTTTATGGAGTACTATTCCCTGTAGCTTAAAATTGGAGGATGGGAACCCCCACTTAGGGAAATAAAAAAAATGGCTTAGACAACATTTCATTAAACCCCTACCTTGCTGTCAGTAACTAGATAGCTAGATGTTGGTGACTATCTTGCGGATCTCCTACAGATTTCATTGTATTTTGTGTTCTATATTTATATATATACATATATATACATATATATATATATATATATATATATATATATATAGATATATGTTCATAGTGTAAATTACAAGTTCAGCAGGTATGTGCAATTAGAGAACTTGCCACCCCTTATGGGTGGCTTTCATATTTAGAATTGCCCATAAATTTATCAAGTCTGTTTTTGAAGGTATTAATTGTGTCACTCTCAATTATGGCTTGGGGAGTGTATTCCATCTATTTATTATTTTTTGTGTGAACCATTTAATACTTTTCACAGTAGTGTTTATTTCTTCAATCATTTGTTGATTGTCAGAGTTAGTGTGTCTGATGTTAGTTTAGTTAGTTATTCCATTAGTCTCCTTTAGGAACTGATCATTCATGTCTCTGAACGTAAGACACAGGTCACCTCTTATCCTTTTGTATTTCATAGAATATAATTCCAATTTGTTAAGTCTCTTCTTATAACTCACATCGTACCTTCTTTTGACTTTTTTTGTAGTTTTTCTCTGAAATGTTTCTATCATTTTTTCACCCATTATTGTTTGTGGGGAACAACATTGAGTACAGCATTCTAAGTGGGATCTAACAAAACTTTTATACAGTGGAATGATCACATTTGCTTCCCTGCTTTTACTTTTCCGAAATATACAGCCCACAATTGTGTGGCAATATTTAGCCTTGTGTTTAATATATGCATTAAAAGATAAGTCATTGCTAATATAAACACCAAGGTCTTTCTCACTAGTGGTTGTCTCTAATATATGGCCATTCAATGTATATGTAACATTGGGATTATTGTGCCCAAAGTGCATTATCTTGCATTTGCCCTCATTAAATTTCATATGGTTTTATTCTGCCCAGGAGCTTAATTGTTTGATGTTATCTTGAAACTGTTCACATGAGTTAAAATCTGTGATGACTGCACCAGTTTTGTAGTAATCTGTATATTTGCAAATCCATGCAGAGCTGTTTGTCTGCATAGATGATATAAGTATATTAAAGAGAATGGGTCCCAGGACAGAGCCTTGTGGTACACCACTTGGGACGTTGCCCATACCTGATTCGTATCCATGAATCACTACCTTTTGCTATCTGTTGTCCAGCCATGAAATAATCCAGTTAATTATGTTTGGGTGAATGTCAATTTTGGTGAGGTGTTCAATAAAGATCTCATGTGAAATGGTATCAGTCGTTTTGCTATAGTCCACAAATACATGTAGTACATCAACTGACATTCCCTTGTCAACAGCTGAACTGACAGGTTCAAAAAATTGCAGTAGATTGGTAAGGTGGGATCCATTTTTAATAAACCAATATTGTGTTATGTCCGATAATCCTATTCTCTTTGATGTGATATATAATTCTTTGCTGTAGAAGCCATTCCATTAATTTCCATATGACAGAAGTAAGACTAATTGTTCTACAGTTATCTACTTTAGATTTATCACCACCTTTAATTATAGATGTAACATTAGCCTCTTTCCATTGTGGCAGGACTTTGCCTACATAGTCATGGTGTATTACTCATATGTGAATGTCTTTATTGTTATAATTTTTATTTTTGATACTTGAAACTAATTGACAGTGCAATGTTGCCATCATGCAGTGAAATATATTATGGGATCTCATTGTAAATAATTCTGTTTCTCAATTGGGTTTATACACCCCTGTTCATTATGAAATGAATGAAACTATTGATCTACTTGTTAGTACTTAAAAATATGAGTACTTGATGTGTTAGTAATAATGATGTTTGGACAGTTTAAATATGTGAAAGCAGTAATGAATTAAGAGTAAGATGCAATTTCTTAAAATGCAAACACTCATATCTTTTTTCTTGATTCATGTCTTGGGTCCTCCTGACCCCTTGGATTTTCAAAGGGAGCTATGCAAACCCCAGGCAGATTGCTGTAGGATCTCTTAAAGATCATTTATAATTTTGACTAAGAAATTGATCACCAAGAAATTGATCACCAACTAGTAGGATCATTTAATTTACTTAATTGTTATGATTTATTTTCACAAAGGATTTGCTGTAATTGATTTATGGAGCTATTAAATACATTGATTGGAGATGGGAACTGATTGGTTACAATATTTAAAATACTGAATTGTGAATGGGTGAAGGGTTACCTCGAAGTGTATAAATAATGTGTTCATTTGAACCACTGTATTCTCTGATGAAGCCCGCAGTGAGGTGAGTGAAACGCAAAAACATTCCTGCACCACAGCCTGAAGCTGGCATGTGCTGCTAATAAATCAGATTAACTGAAGACGCAGTCTGTGAGTCTTTTGTGGTGGTGTTGCATGCTTTACCTCCTGTACTTTTTCCAGTGACTGCCTTATGTAAACACATCACCTTCCACATGCAAGCCTCCTCCTAAGCCTATCAGCAAACATTCACACTTTTTGTGTTCTTCCTAGCAGACATATTTTATAAACCATTGAAGAATAGTGTTATGCTTTGCAGAACAGAGATCTGTCATTGTCAAATTGTCATAATTATCTAAACCATAAATCTAATATTTTTAAAAATGTATAGTGCACAGATAATCTATTGATTTATCTTTTGTGCTATTTTTAACTCTTGCTAAAGCACTTTGAATACAGTAATTTTTAACTGAGCACATTTGTGAATTAATATTGACTATATGTGTGTGTGTATACATATATATATATACACACATATACAGTATATGGTTCACTTCAAATCACATCCTACTGTATAGAAAGTGGCCAATAGAGGGATCCCCTCTTAAAAACGAAAAGCTGCTTGCATGTGGGGAAACAGTGCATGACTAAGGTATGTATTTCCTTCTTCACAACAAAGCATATTTTAGGCAATGAAGATTAACTATCAGCGTTATTGTGTGTGTTTTATACCAAAGGTGTGCAAGTGATCACTCGAATAGCCTTCTCCTCTAAATTATTTCAGTAAAGCTCTTCAGTCTATACACATGCATTTTAAAGCTGTACAGCTAGCACAATCATTCATGGGTCTCATGTAAATATAAATTCTACAGTCCATGCACTGCTAGAATAGAGTCAAAGAACCAATGATTCTACGATATGCCAAAAATGTTTCTCACTTTGCTTTCCTTTGTTCTTCATTTTTTCAGTTATTTCTTTCCCACCACTCTATCATTTGGATTATAAGATTTTACAGTGTGTTGCCTTTTTGATAACAATAATTCTTTAACATAATTTATATTTTATATGCACCATTATTGGATTCAAGTCCTTTGTTTGCCAGAACTACTCAGTTTTGCTTCACAGATATCTCGCTCAAATAAGTCAAGAAGACACTCTGAAGAATCTTGTAATCTTTTATTCATTCATCCTGCATTTGCTCCATATTTGTACCCTCCCTTGTCATGCCAGAAACTAGGAATTATATGTCTAGTGCACTTAGAGTACCAGGTAAACAAACACTAAATACATAACCAACACATAGCAAGGAACCATAGTAAACAATTTGCTTATGTAATATCTGAAAGTCTCTAAGAAAAAGTTTAACACTACAATCCCTCTTTGACTAGAACAGCCAGTCTGTTACAAACCAATGAATAAGGCACCTACAGTACTACAGTTGGACATAACATACCAGCAATGCAACATATGAGAGTACCAGTCTGTTTTTTTTATATTTTGTATAAATCTCTCCAATCCCTGTGCACACATTTTAAAGCCTGGAACCCAGTGCAATGCATAATGAGTATGCAAATTGCTGCCAGGGAGGTCAGCTGGATAGGAAATGTCTCAATTGATATTACATTCTGTTACATATGCTACTCCCAGACTGCATCACAGCTAGTTCGCACACACCGAAATAAAACTTTATGTCAAGAGTTGATTAAAGTACTAATAGTACTGGGAGGCATCATGATATCCCAAGCAGTACCCCATATGAAATAAGATTTGGTAGCACCATTAAGCTATATTTAAGGAGCATATAGTGCTAAAACTTCTTTGATCGGCAACAGCCCAATAGTGGACCAGTGTAATCAATTGGTTTGTGTGATCACTGCCATCCTCACAGAGAAACAAGGCAATGCAGAACAATGCACTCACTTGTTTAGTAAAGAAGACAAGCCATTACAGGTCACTGAATGAGTCAACTGCTAGAGTTGAATATAGCTTACCAAAAAGGAACTTTGGAAGAAATGCATTATGTAACATGCATGAATGATACAAGAAGACAGATAATTTCTAATGCATTTGCTTTTGTTTATGTCTCTAAGCAAGAACGTACAATGTAATATTAGTGACATTAACTAAGTGGGCCCATCAAAACTGTCTACCTAAAGGACAGACAGCTGTCTCTAGTCAGGAGATACATTATAATAACACACCCATTAGTGATCCCCAACTCTTTATGGATGCTTTCAACAAGTTTTTCACAGATCTGGACAGATTCAAAGTTCCCCCGTCCAACTCCCCTCCAAATACCACTACCACTGCCAACCACACCATCTTCCACTTCAAATGTTTTAGCATAAAAGAAGTGCTGAAACACCCGCTTAAAATAAAACCAGACAAATACGAATGCCATGATGGGCTGGAACCCAGGGTCCTTAAACTCATGGCCCCAGTACTCTCTGCTCCTCTGACAAAGCTTTATAATATGTCCTTACCCCATGAGGAAGTACCCAAGTAATTGAAAACTGCTTGTGCTGTCCATGTCCACAAAGGAGGAGCCAGGGACTTGAATGAAAACTATTGCCCAATATCAATATTCAGTGCCCTGGTTTAAGTTCAAGAAAGGCTAATTTATAATTAACTGATGGCCCACATAAAGGAAAACAATCTGCTTACTACTGCTCAGCATGGTTTCCATAAACACCACTGCTACATCTCAATACCAACATCTTCAGAGCCACAGATGTTGGAAAATCCACAAGTGCCATCTTCATCAATCTTATCAAGGCCTTCAACCTGGTGAACCACAAGATCCTACTGGCTAAACTATGGAAACTTGGATTAGACCTCCTAGCAACTACTTGGTTTAGACACTGCTCGGTATGCTACAATCAAACAGCCCAATGGCATTCCTGCCTATCCTTCTGCTGAGCAGTCATGGATGGAGACCCACAGGGTCCATACTTGGGCCTCTACTCTTCTCCCTTTTCATCAATAAACTACTATCCAACTGTGGAAATGCTAAAATGATACTTTATGTAGATGATACAGTCTTATGCAGGGATGGCACTGACATTGCAGACATTGAAATGGGGCTAAATGAGGACTGTGCCTTGTTGGAAAAATGATTCACATCCAACCAACTAGTTCTAAACATAAAAAAAACCAAAAAAACAAGGCCATGCCCTTTGGGCCCAGAAAACTCAGCACAGACAGATCACTGGTATTGATCGGGCCAGGCTAGAGGTTGCTGATAATATAAAATGTCTGGGAATGGTACTGTACCAAGAACTGATGCTCAAAACACATATTGACTACACCAGCAAGCTATTGTCCCAAAAGCTTGGCCTGTTATACAGACTCAAAGCCTACCTCACAAATTCTGCCTGCCAAGCTATAGTCAACTCTATCCTGCTCCCGAAGCTCCTCAACAGAGCTCCCATATTATCATCGCTATGACAGACAGAGCTTTCCAGACTCAGAATGCTCTACCACAAAGTAGGCAGATTTTCTGCAAGGGCTAATAACAGGGAACACCACTTCACAGTCCTTTCCCTCTCTAGAAGACAAGTTTAAACACCCCCTACTCTGCCTTACCTACACAATTTTAAGCAGCTATATACCTCACCTCCTGAACACAGTGGTGGGTAGAAAATATGGAATAACACATCACTCCCCCTCACAACCCCCTCTGGAAACACCCAAAGCGCACATGGCTGCTGGTCAGAAGTTGTTTGCATGTAGAGCTATGGAGCTCAGAAATAAGCTCCCTTCACCTTGTCAAACTGCCCCTCACTTCTCACATTTAGGCATTCACTAAAAGCACTCCTTCCTTCCAATAACAAGTGCACCTTTACCTGTTGACCCTTACTATCTGACCCTGTTTGGCAAAGTGCCTTTGTGCCTGTTTTCTACCTAATTGTGGTGCACTACTGCTGATGTGATAGCATGGTGCTTACTTGAGCTCCTATGCAGATGTTTGCTGCACTTTTATAGTAAGTAATTTGGATAAATGTAATCACTCACAGTTTATGTAGCTAATACCTAGTCATCATGTACAGTTGCAAATGCTGCTTGTACACACTCTGCAACAGTCTACTCATCTATTTATTCTGCATCACTTAGTCCTGTCTCAGCTGCTGTTATATGTAATTTCCTTATCTTGTTCATGATGCATTTTGATCATGTACTGTGCCTTCTGTATATGTAACTAATTCCGGATCACCCCTGAAAAAGGGACCCTTGGTCTCAGTGGGTCCATCCAGTTACCAAAATTCAATAACTAAATAAATAAAACTATATTAACTCCTTTTTTGGCATTCATATATTTTAGTAACCTTGATATTCTGTCCAACAAGTTGTACCTAAAGAAGGTGTAGCAGAGCAAGTCATGATGCAATGCAGCAACTTGCAGTAATTGACCTGTCACAATACATTACCTGACAAAGGGCTTAATTGCCATTAAATCACATTGTTTCCTGAAGAATACTACAGCATTTCATGATATACTGCAGCACTAGTGCATTGCATCATGGCTGGCACCACTGAATACTCTACAAACCTTGATGATGTATATTGTGTTATTGTCACAGACTGGTTCTCTTCCTGAACTCAGTCTGCACTGATATACGTTTTTGCAACTCTTCAGATGCCTGAAAGGGTTACCTTGATATGCCACCACCACCACTCAGCATGACTCTTATTGAATCCCACTGAGCCATTGCTCACACAGCACAGTGCTCTTTCCTAAAGGACAAATGACCCACCCCTTTGTCACAGCTGAAAATACTTTATTGTTTTGTGATTTTCCAAACAACTGGCATAAGCTCCTGAGGAAGGACTTGGTTGGTCCAAAAGCTTAGGCACTGTTTTCTTTTGTTACATCTATGTTGCACCAATAAAAGGCATCAAACCATTTGTTTCTGGATCTTGTTTTAGATATGATAAGTATTTAGCCTGTCTCTACAGAAATTAACTACAAAACGTGTCAATTTACCTGTTTGTAAATGCTTGAATTGACAGTCAGAGAAAGCATGAAGTATTTAAAAGAGCATTTAACACTCCATGACATTTACATTATAATGGGATAACACACACTAAAGACTATGGGGAGTACAGTATTTCTACAGGGATAAAAATAAACACATTTGAAAAAGATAGCGATCACAAAGGGAAAAAAAACAAACTTAAAGCTACAGTACATAAATCTCTAAGTAAAGTACAAAAAAGTTTACCCCAGCTAAAAACTGATGAATTGTGGCAGACTCAGACCTGTGATTTTAACGGTTCCAAATCCCAAAACAACTGAATTCATGTTGCAAGCATGCAACAGAAAAAAAACACACAAACAAAATGCTTGGCAACTTCAAGTTGACACATTTATCAACTGCAGGTTTATTGTACATCCTTGTTTTTTGCACTGTAATGCTTACAGATAAAATCTTACTAAAAAAGGTGAAGATAAGTGTTTCTAGTCCAAAAGCACTCTTTCTACTTCTGGTAAAAAGCATAATGAGTATGCAAATCCTTGGAAGGGGGACCTGAATAGGAAATAGCTCACATAATTGCAAATTACATACTATTTTCTAGTCTGTGCACTATTACTGTTTAATCAAAATTTGTTCTGTAATGTGCCAGAACAATTATTCTTACTTTGCCTTCATATTTTCTTCAATCTCTTCATTCTACTCCATTTTCTGGAATGTACAAACATAGGGTGTATCAACTTACTTGATCAATACAGCCCATGAGTAAAGCATACTAAAGGCAACAAACCTCTGCATCAAACAAGTTAATAAAAGCAGAAGGAAAAGAGACCACTATGGTTCTCAAGAGAGATTAATGAAAGTAAAGGCTAAAGGGTAGCATTCAGATGTACAAGAAGATGCAGATGGAGGAATGTAGGGAGTTGTATCAGGGAAAACAGAAAATTGAAAGCGGTAAGGAGTATCAAGTCACAAACTGAAGAGAGAATAGCCCAGGTGATAATATAAGGGGGCAATACATTGTTTAGGTATATAAATGAAAAGAGGAAGAGTGAGTTTGTAAGGTTAAAAGGAGAAGGTGGGGACTGTGCAGAGGGGAACCATAAAAAGGCTGACATCCTGGACAAATACTTTTCTTCAGTGTTAGCAGAGAAAGGGTAATGGGATGGACAACAAAAAAGTAACAGAAGCTTAGGAAGGAGGGAGGTGGGCACTAGTCTTTGTTTGGAGGAGAGGGTCTTGAAAGGTCTCAATAATTTGTTGGTGGACAACACAAAGAAGGTGGTGGGAATGTTAAAGGACTCACTGCTGAAGGAAAGGATTGTGGAAGATGTTGGATCCACTAAGTTACAAACGCAAGGCAGCACAGTTTCATGGGGGGAGGTCATGTCAAGGAAATCTGAAAGATTTATTTGATTTAGTGACAAAGGATTTAGAGCAGGGTGGAATGGTGTATCTGGCCTACCTAGATGTCAGTAAGGCATTTGACTCCACTCCACATAGAAGACTAGTAAGCAGTCTGGGTAACTTATGAGTATGTCCAGAGTTGGTTAAACTGGATAAGAAATTGGTTATGGAATAGGCATCAGAGAGTGGTGGTAAATTAAGTTCACTCTAAGGAAGGGAGGGTGACCCGAGGAGTGCATCGGGGATTGGTGCTGGGACCCAACCTTTTTAATGTCTTTATAAGTGATATTCCAGAGGAGTTGGAAGGGGTGGTTTGCCCTTTTGTGGATGACACCAAGATCTGAAACATGGTGGACAGTCCAGTGGGGGTCGGAAAGGATGAGCAGATGCTGGAGAAAACTAGTGGAGTGGTCAAGGGTATGACAACTGGGTTTCAATGCAAAAGTCTACAAAATAATACACTTGAGGCACAGAAACCCAGGGATGGAGTATAACATTTGGGGGAGGTGGTGGTGGTGGAACTGATCCCCACCAAGAAGGAAAGACACCCATGGTGGATCATATTGGATGACCTAAAGCTGGCCAGGCAGTGTGATGTGGCAGTTGGGAGAGCTAGTGGGGTGCAGAGAGAGGGGTATCACCAACAGAAAGAGGGAGGTGGTGTTGCCTCTGTATAGATCACTGGTAAGACTCTACCTAGAGTATTGTGCCCAGTTCTGCAGACTACATGTACAGAAGGACACAGAGTGGAGGCAGTCCAGAGGAGGGCACATAAAATTGTGCATGGTTTGCATCAAAAGTCCTGCAAGGAGAGACTAAAGGACCTGGAAGAATGAAGGGAGCGGGGAATATGACAGAGACCCTTAAATACCTCATAGTGGTAAATAAGGTACAGGAGGGATGTATTTTTCAGAAGAAAAAGTGCTCAAGGACAAGGGGGCATGCCATGAAGCTAGAGGGTGAAGAATTAGGAGAAATGTGAGGAAGTACTTCTTCACAGAAAGAGTGGTGGATTCCTGGAACACCCTTTCAGCAGACATGGAGTGGTTCAAGAATGCATGGGATAAGCACAGGGGAATCATTGTGGCAAGGAAGGGGGAGTTATAAAGAGATGTGGTTGTAGCATATGGGGGTTGGCTGGTTGTATTGGGACTGTCATATGACTTTGTCTGAGGAAAATTATGATAACATTTTTATTTCTATACAGGTTTTCCTTCAGTTTACATTACAGAATAACATGTAAGCATATTTCAGCAAAAATAATAAATTCACAATAGAAATATAGTTGACAAGAAACGAAATATTAAAGAAAAACAATCACAAATGAGTTACACTTTTGATCAAATCTGGAATACAGTTAAATAGAAATGCATGTACCTACAAAGAGTCAGCACTGGGAACCAGTAATGTTCATTATAATGGTCCTAGAGCCGAATTTCATAAAAATCTTGGGATAACCCAAACCGCTTATCTGATTTTGTTCTCTCGGGGGATAGTATAAATTGACTTTAATCCTGAGGGAGAAAATGGATATAATGGATGACTGTAGCTTGGATGTAAAATAAGAAGTCTTCCCACCTTGGAGGGGGCAGTGGACTTCTTTAATAGGTCTATCATGTGGTCTGCGGACCTCCTGGCCCCTAATAAAACATACCGGGTAAAAGGCCACTGCTACAGGTGGATTACCCCCCCTTTAAAGGCCCTGATGACCAGCCAAGACAAAGCCTGGAAAAAGTCCAAAGACTCGGCTCTCCTAGCTGACCAGGTTACCTATAGAGCCCTCCGAAACCAAAGTAAAAAGGCCACCAAGGTAGCAAAAATGGAGTATCTAAACCACCTCCAGAAAGCAAACCTCAGCAACCCTAGGACTTTCTGGTCCCACATCAACTAACTGATTAAGGGCAATTCAATGACGGTCACAGGCCCTATCACAGCTCATGGACAGGTACTACACAATGCCTCACTAATTGCTGAGACCCTCAATTCCTACTTCACAAACCTTGTTCATGAGGCAAGGTCATAAGAAGGCTATGTTGAAAATTAGGCGTAAAATATTAAAAAAAAAAACAATGTTATGAGTCTACATTGAATTTTGTGAATGCAGGCTCATGACTTTTGCAATTTTTAATATTTTGCCCCAAATTTACAACTAGCCATATCTTTACAGAACCTCATGAATGTGACAGCTGTTATGTTTCAAATCCTGGTCAAAATGTTTTCTCACATCTCAAAGGTGATTTTGCGGTTCCTAAGCAAAATCACCTTTTAGTCAGGAGTTCAAAATGTTATCTTCCCTTCTTCATGAGTTGGTGTCATAAGAATGCTATGTTAAAAATGTGATGTAAAAATATTTAAAAAAAGACAACAGTTACAAGACTATTTTGAATTTTGAGAATGCAGCCTTGTAACTTTGGTAATTTTCAATATTTTGACCCCAATTTTACAACATAGCCAAATCTTTACAGCATCTCAAGAATATGTCAATTGTTCTTTTTCAAATCCTGGCCAAAATAATTTCTCATATCCCGAAGGTGATTTTGCAATCTCTGCGCAGAACCACCTTTCAGGCAGGAGTTAAAAATGTTATCTTCCCTTCTTCATTAGGTGGTGTTATAAGTAGGCTATGTCGAAAATGTGGTGTAAACATATTGAAAAACAACAAGGTCATGAGCCTACATGGAATTTTATAAATGTAGGCTCATAAATTTGGTATTTTTCAATATTTTAACCCCAACTTGCAACATAGCCATATAGAAACATAGAAACATAAAAGCTGATGGCAGATAAGGACTGCAAAGCCCATCAACTCTTCACATTTTTTCTACCTTATGAATATGCCATAAGCCTTTACTCTGTCAATGGCTATCTATTCATACTCATCTGTATTGCTCTCTTATGCCTATTCCATGCCTGTTTGATGCTCTGGACTGTATTCCTATCCACCACTTCCTGAGGTGGGCCATTCCATGCATCCACCACCCTTTCTGTGAAAAATAACTTCTTCACATTACCCTTTAATTGGCCTCCCTCTAATCTCATGCTGTGTCCTCCTATCCTGCTATTTTTTTATATTAAAACATGTTAGACTCTATCACCTTGTTAATGACTTTAAGATGTTTGAATGTTTTGATCATATCACCTCTCTCCCACCTTTGCTCTAGCATATACTGTACATATTGAGCTCTGTCAATATGTCTTCATATATTTTCTGATGCAGTCCCTGCACCATTTTGGTTTCCTTTCTCTGAACTGCCTCCATTTTGTTAATGTCCTTGTGCAGGTGTGGCCTCTAGTACTGCATGCAGTACTCCAGATGGGGCCTAACCAGTGTCTTGTAAAGAGGGATTATTACCTCCCCCTTATGACCTGTGATACCCCTACTAATACACCCCAACATCCCTCTAGCCTTATCTTCTGCTTTAGTGGTCTGCTTGGAAGATTTCAGGTCATTTGTGATGATGATGATGCTCAAGTCTCTTTCTTTGCTTGTAATTGCCAGCAACACCCCTCCCAACCTATAGGTAGCTTCAGAGTTTCTCTCCCCAAGTGCATGATTTTGCACTTCTTTGTGTTAAACCCCATTTGTCACTCTTCAGACCATTTTGCCAGTTTTTGCAGATCTCTTCTCATTCTGCCCACCCAATCTGGATCATCTACTCTTTTGCAGATCTTGGTGTCATCTGCAAACAGGCAAATCTTACACTCCAGTCCATCTGCAATGTGAAGATACTGAAGAGGACTGGCTCCAGGACTGATCCCTAAGGTACCCCACTTGTGACTTGCATCTCTTCTGAATGTATACCATTTACCACCACTCTGTTTTCTACCCACCAACCAGTTTACCACCCAGTTGACCAAACTCTGGCCCACCCTGAGCCTATCCAGTTTATTAATCAATCTTCTATGTGGAATAGTATTGAAAGCTTTGCTAAACTCAAGGTAGACAACATCAACTGCACTCCTTTGGTCCACCACCCTGATTACCCAGTCAAAGAAGTCTATTAAATTAGTTTTACAGAACCTTCCTGTTCTAAACCCATGTTGTCTTGGATCCTGTGCTTCTATGGGTTCCAGGTGTTGCACTATCCTTTCCTTAAGGAGTGCCTCCCTAATCTTGCCCACTACAGAGGTAAGACTGACTGGTCTGTAGTTTCCTGCCTCCTTCCTGCTGCCACTCTTGTGGAGTGGGATCACATGGGCTCTTCTTCAGTCTTCTGGAACCTCTCCTATGCTCAGAGACTCATTAAACAGTTCTGCTAATGGCTCTGCTAATTCCACCCCTAGCTCCTTTAGTACCCTGGGATGTATGCCATCAGGTCCCATTGCCTTGTCCACCCCAGGCTTAGTGAGCACTTGTAGGACCATTTCTTTTGTAAAGGGACTTGGACACACCTCCCTCCCCACTGTGTCCATGGTGCTGAGCTGTGGGCCCTGCTCTACCTTCTCCTCAGTAAATACTGAGCAGAAGTACCTATTTAAGATAGATGCTTTTCCTTGGTCTTCCTCCACACACTCCCCCTTATCCCCTTTGATCTTAGAAATACCCCATCTGGACTTTATTCTTTCACTAATGTATTTATCGAAAGTCTTGTCCTCTTCTTTTGCTGTTTGTGCTAGTGTTTCCTCGGTTTGGGCCTTTGCCTGCCTTACTGCCTTCCCTGCTTCCCTTAGGGAAGTTTGGTATGCATCCCTATCTTCGTCCTGCTGTGTTCCCTTATATTTTCTGAAGGCCAACCTTTTGACTCTGATTTTTTCTGCCACTGTTTTTGAGAACTAAAGTAGTTTCCTCCTTCTTTTGCTCTTACTTTGCTCACTAACACAATGGGATGTTGCTTCAAGTATTGCATCCTTAATGCTTATCCACTTTGCCTGTACCCCCTCACTTGTATTTCATCTTGAAAGGGCTAGCTTAACTCTGTTGGCCATCTTATCAAAGTCAGCTCCTCAGAAGTCCTATATTTTTGCCTTGGAATGGGATGATTTAGTTCTAGTGGCCAAATTGAGCCATACCAAATGATGGTCACTGTCCCCCCAGCACCACATGAATGTGAGAGCTGTCATTTTTCAAATCTTGGACAAGATGTCTTCTCACATCGTGAAAGATGATTTTTGTGGTCCCTGCATGAAATCTCCTTTTAGGAAAGAGTTGAAAGATTTCTCTGCCATTGTTCATGAGGTGGGGCCATAAGTAGGTGATGTTGAAAATGTGGTGTAAAAATATAAAAAAAAAAGGAAAAAGTTATGAACCTACATTGAATTTTGTGAACACAGGCTTATAGCTTTGGTAAATTTCAATATTTTGACCCCAAATTTACAGCATTCTGTAGGCATTTCTTTACAGCACCTCATGAATGTGACAGTCATAATTTTTAAACTCTTACCCAAAAGGTGTTTTTGTATCCCAAAACTTGATTTTGCAGCCCCTGTGCAAAATCACCTTTTGGCAGGAATCAGACATTTGTTCTGCCCTTCCTCATGAGACAGGGTCATAACAAGGCTATTTTGAAAATGTACTGTACAGATATTACTAAACAACAAATTTATGAGCCTACATTACATTTTCCTAACACAGGCTTGTAACTTTGGTAATTTTCAATATTTTTACTCCAATTCCAACCATGCAGCCCTACAGGCTCTGGCCAGAGTTTGATTCTGTTGCAACACAAATCTAGATTATAGGGCTCCGACACAATCTTGTGAAGTTTCAAGGAAGCCTCCATTTACAGATGAGGCACTTGTAATACAACCCCTCACATTCTTTGATGTCACTGAAGCAACAGCTCAGAATAAATCATGAGGTTTTCAATGGCTTTCTATCTGTATTTTATTTTATGTTTTCAATGGCTCAATTGAGACAGTCCTGTCATGCCACTCACACAGTGTGTAGTACCTGTAGCCTTTATTTGTGCATAGCAAATAATATATCTAAAAATATTTCATTCACAAGAAAAAAATATGTTTCTTTATACTGCTCATTTCTCACTGTAAGACAATTGTAACATATTGTGGGGGAGGAGTAGACTGAATGTCTCCTTTACACAGATGATACACATCCTATTTTCAGCAGCTAGAAAATGGCGGGCTGGCTCACTTAGTTTAAAAAGTGTTGTTTTTTTTGTTTGTTTTTTTACATTTAAAATGCTCCTTAAACCACAACTGCAAACTGGAAATACCAAGAGAAGGAATGAATATGACATGGGAGTAGTGAGGTCAGCAAATACAGAGCAGTACAAACACTGAGACTTCTCTTTTGTTTCTCTGAGTGTTGTTCTTTACTGATTCATCAATACATTACTACTATGCAAAACGCATACTGGGCACTAAGCATGGATGGTGCAGGTGGCTACGCGCATGTATCTGGAACAAGTGGCTGCCCTACACCAACTGCCCCCCCACACGTGATGCACGAGGTGGTGCACACAGTAAATATGCACCCAATCCCCCGGCTGTGCAATGAGCAGTGTGCCGGGGGTGGGTGAGGGGTGGGCCAGACTATGCGCCATGCACTAAAACAAGTAATGCTGGCCATGGTGGTGCATAGGGCCTTGTAGGGTATGGCAGGGAGACCCAGCCCAAAACCCCCTATGTGCCCCATACACACCCCACAGGACTGGGTGAGCAGCACACCAAAACACCAGGGCCACTGCCGCCTGAAGCCACTAACCTACTCACCCCCACATGCAGCGGTTTGTGTGGTACACCCTCCTTTCCCCCAACACCCACAACACCTTTATGCCTCACAGGGGCACCAGGTCATGGCCACCTACCCACCCACCCCAGTGGTACCACATGCCATCACCCCTGCCTACAACTGGAGGATGTGTCCCACCACTCCCTGTTGGCAGGCATGCCCCTCCTCCATCACAGGACACCACATAGGTGCCAACAGTAAAGGCATGTGGCATTGCACCCTTGCTACCTGCCACAGCCGACAGCCCTCAAACATCTGCAGGGTGCACTACCAAAGCATGCCCCACCGCACAAAGAATCCACTGGCAGATCCATGCTGAGCATCTGATTGGATGCCCGGCTGGGTCCATGACTCTGCCCACACCAACCCTGCATGGACCTGTGCACCGGGGGGTGGAGCCATGGACAGGTGGCTGGCATTTGTGAATGCCGGGACCTGTGCAGCTGTCCATGGGTGTGCAGCTCTGCGGGCAGCATACACGCATTTTGTGTGTACCCTATGCCCCATAGTGCATAGGGCCAGATATGTTTTGCTACATATTGTAATCAATGTCATCATCACAGTGCGTAATCCAAGACTAGCATAGTGTAGTGGTGATATGATATGCACATACTGTACCTGGGTATATACTGTTGCACATGAATCAAGCCATATTATGTGCTTACCAGGGTATGGAGTGAGGCATGAGGCAGAGCCAAGTGTGTTAACATAAGAAAGGTGAGCATATATCAGGTCAATCACACAAAAGTGACACAAGGTTTGCAGAATAACTGCACACAAAATTGTACATCATGATCGAGCAAAGGTTTGCAGTTACCTGGGTAGATACTGAGGCACAACACAGAGCTCAGTGTGTTCATGTAACCAAGGTGAGTGTATATGAGAGGCTGATCACACACAAGGGTTGCAGAATAAATCCACTCACAAATGTACATGGGGATGGAGCCATGGTATGCACATAGAAGGATATGCAGTGGGACAAAAGACAGAGCAATGTGTGTTCACATAATCCAGGTGAGCGTATATCAGAGACCAATCACACAAACTGAAAGAAGGTTTTTAGAATAAGTGCACTCACAATTGTACATAATGATCAAGCAATGGTATGCAGTTACCTGGGTAGACACTGAGGCATGAGGCAGAGCTGACTGTGTTCATTTAACACAGGGTAGTATATGTCACAGCCCTATTACAGAAAGTGAGACAAGATTTGCAGAATAAGTGAAACATAGAAACACAGAATTTGATGGCAGATAAGGACTACTTGGCCCACCTAGTCTGCCCAGTTCCCTACCTAATGGACAAGTTGCAGATCCTAGTTAACCAACAGCTTACTTCCTCCTAGCCCCCACTAGAATTGCCTTATGTCTGTCCCATGCATTCTTGAATTCTCCCACTGTTTTTGACCCTATGACCTCCACAGGAAGGCTGTTCCATACATCTACAACCCTCTCTGTGAATAAATATTTCCTCACATTACCTCTGAGCTGCCCTCCTCTATCTTCAAATTGTGCCCCCTTGTTCTTACACATCTCTTTTTTGAAAGATGCTACCCTCTTGGACTTTGTTGATTCCCTTGAGGTATTTGAAAATTTCTATCATGTCCACCCTCTCCCTCCTTTCCTCGAGGCTATACATCTTAAGCTCCTTTAGTCTTTCTTCATATGTCTGCTGGTGCAGACCCTGCACCATGTTGGTTGCCCTCCTCTGGACAGCCTCCACCCTGTCTATGTCTTTGTGGAGATGGGGTCTCCAGAACTGTACACAGTACTCCAGGTGTGATCTTACCAACTGTCTGTACAGAGGGCCAACAACTTCCTATTTTCTAGTGGTGATGCCTCTCCCTATGTATCCCAGTATCCCCCAGCCCTTTTTACTGCCTTCTCACATTGCTGGCCCACCTTTAGGTCATCTGATATGACTACCCCCAGGTCCCTTTCCATTTTTGTTGTTGTCAGTATCTCACCCCCCATTATGTACTCTTGCCCTGGGTTTTTGTTTCCCAGGTGCTTTACTTTGCACTTCTTTGCACAAAATCTAAGCTGTCATACATTTGACCATTCCTCCAACCTTGCCAAGTCCCTTTTCATCCTTTCCACCCCACCTTGCATATCAACCCTGTTGCAGATCTTTGTGTCTTCTGCAAAGAGACATACCTTCCTCTCAAGTCCCTCTGCAATGTCACTTATAAAGACATTAAAAAGGACCAGCCCCAGTACTGAACCCTGCGGTACCTCACTAGAAACCCCTTTTTTTTACTGTGGACTCCATTTACTATTATCCGCTGTGTCCTGTTGTCCAGTCAGTGTTTTACACAAGCTACCACCCTGGGACCCACTTCCAGGCTGACTAATTTGTTTATTAATCTTTCGTCTGGGACTGTGTCAAATGTCTTGCTAAAATCTAGGTAGGCCATGTCTACAGCACCTCCCCTGGTCTACTACTTTGGTCACCCAGTCAAAGAAATCAATCAGATTTGTTTGACATGACCTTCCCTTTGTTAATCCATGTGGGCTTGGGTCCTGTGCCTTTGGCCTCTAGGTACTCAACAATTCTTTCCTTCAGAAGTAATTCCATCATTTTCCCTACCACTGAGGTCCAACTGACAGGTCTGTAGTTTCTTGCCTCTGTCTTGCTCCCACTTTTGTGAAGGGGAATCGCATCCACCCTTCTTCAGTTCTCGGGTACCACACCATCCTCACATGATTTATTAAAAAGAGTAGTCAGTGGTGTTACTAGTTCTTCCCTTAGTTCTTTTAGAATTCTGGGGTGAATCCCATCAGGGGCCCCATTGCTTTATCCACCTTCAGTTTTAAGAGTTCTTTCAGAACCCTTTCTTCTGTGAAAGGACTAATATCAAGCCCCCTATCCAGAGTGCTTCTATTGACTGGATTAGGTCTCTCCACCTACTTTTTCATTGTGAATAATGAGCAGAAATATTCATTCAGTATCCCTGCTTTTTCCCTGTCACTCTCTGCCCAACCACCTTCCTCTTTATTCAGCCTCAGTATCCCTCTGTTTGTCTTTCTTCTCTCCCTAATGTACCTATAAAAGGTTTTATCCCCTCTTCTTAACCAAGTTGGCTATCTTTTCCTCAGTTTGGGCCCTTGCTATTCTGACTGCCTTCCCCGCTTCCTTCTGCTTTAACTGGTACAGTTCTCTTTCTTGCTCATTCTGTGTTTCCTTGTACTTCCTGAATGCTATATTTTTCTCCCTTAACTTCCCTGCCACTTCTTTTGAGAACCGTAGTGTTTTTTTTCTTTCATTTTGATTTGTTTATTTGCTTCACACAAAGGATTGTTGCCTCTGTGATGGCAATTTTGATGTTTCCCCATTGTTGCTCAACCCCACCTTCTTGCCTGTTTGCTAGTGCTTTTCTGAGGCACTCTCCCATTTTTACAAAATCAGCTCCCTAAAGTCCAGTACCTTCACTTTTGTGTGGCTTGACTCTGCAGCTAAGTTTATCGTGAACCACAGTTTGCTGGTCACTTGTTCCCAGATGGCTATCCACTTCAAGATCAGAGATCCTCCCTCCGTCCCCTTTGAGAGTACCAGGTCTAAAATTGCTCCCTCCCGAGTGGGTTCCAAAACTAGCTGTCTGAGGCATGCCCCCTGTAGGACATTGAGAATGTCCCTGCTCTTGGATGTGGCTGCAGAAAAGGTGCACCAGTTAACATCTGGCATATTCCGGTCCCCCATCAGCAATATCTCAACTTTCTCTGCCATCCCAAGGATGCCTTTTATCATTTCCTTGTCCATTTCCTCCCCCTGAGATGGGGGTCTCTATACAACCTCTGTGTGGATTGTGGAGCCATTTCCAGTCTCCAGGGTGACCCACAGTGCCTCCTCTCCTCCTTGTTTACCCTTTAGTTCTGTTGCTTTGATTACTTACCTTACATAGAGAGCTACTCCTCCTCTTCTTCCCACCCTGTCCCTCCTGTAGATTGTGTACCATGGTATGTTGACATCCCAGTCATGGTTCTCTGTGTACCATATTTCTGTGACTGCCACAATATCCAGGCATCCCTCTTTCATCAAGGCCACCATTTTGGGGAGCTTTTTACCTAGACTTCGGCACTGGTACTCATTACCATCCATTTTTTTATGGCTTTATTTATTTTTGCCCCATCTCTGTCCTTAATGCCGTTGTATTTTTCTCCATTTACCCCTGCCCTTATCCCTATCGACTGCTCTATCTTGGTGTTTACCTCACTAATTACCCTGATGTTTTTTTTGGGGAGGGGCTAGGATTTCCCTTCTAGTTTTCAGTGCCTTCCCCCTTGGCTAGTTTAAATGCTTGCCAATGGAACATTTAAACCTATACAGTCACATTTGTACATACAGCAGTGACAGAACCATGGTATGCAATTTTCTGGGTTTGCACTGAGGCACAAGGGAGAGCCAAATGTGTTCATTTATCCTAGGTGAAAGTATATCTGAGACCATTCACAAAAAGTGAGACAATGTTTGCAAAATAAGTGCAGTCGCATTTGTACATAGTTATGGAATTATGGTATGCTCTTTCCCAGGTATGAACTGAGGCATGAGGGAGAGCCAAGTGTCTGCATGTAACTGAGGAGAGCATATAGCATAGGCCAAACATACAAAAGTGACATGAGGTTTGCAGAATAACTGCACTCACAACTGTACTCTGTGATGGACCCATGGTATGTGCTTACCAGTGTATCCAATGAGGCAGAGCCAAGTTAGTTCATGTAACCCAGGTGGGCATATATAAGAGATTGATCACAGAAAGTGAGAGAAGGTTTTTTGAAGAACTACAGACACAGTTGTACACAGTGATCAAGAAAAGGTACCCTGGTAGACACTGAGGCATGAGATAGAACCAAGTGTGTTCGATGAACACAGGGTAGCATATGTCAGAGTCCAATCACACAAAGACAGACAAGGTTTGCAGAATAAGTGCAAATTTGTACATAGTGATGAAGCCATGGCATGCACTTTCCTGGGAATGCACTGAAGCATGAGGCACAGCCAAGTGTGTTCAAGTACCCTAGGTGAGCATATAGCAGAGGCCAATTACAGTAAAGTAACAAAAGGTTTGCAGAATAACTGCAGTAACAATTGCACCTTGTGAGGCAGCCATAGTATGTACTTACCAGGGTAAGTGTCTTTATGTAACCCAGATGGGCATACATCAGAGGCCGATCACATAATGTAACAGAAGATTTTCAGAATAACTGCACTCATGATTTTATATAGTGATTAAGCAAAGGTGTGCACTTATCTGGGTAGACACTGAGGCACAAGGCAGGGCTGAGCATGGTCATTAACACAGGTTAGCGTATATCTGAGGCCGCTCACACAAAGTAAGACACAGGTTTGCAGAATAAGTGCAGTCTCATTTGTGCATACTGAATAAGCCATGGTATGCATTTTCCTGGGTGTGGACTGAGGCACGAGGCAGAGCCAAGTGTGTTTATGTAACCTTGGTTGGCATACATCAGAGGTTGATCACACAAACGTGAGCGAAAGTTTGCAGAATAACTGCACTCACAATTGTGCCTTGTGAAACAGCCATGATATGCTCTTTCCAGGGAATGCAGTGACACACGAGCAACTTGTTTCCAGATCTGTCATGGGGGAAGGGTAAGAAAGCTAGTACAATAGGAAGAAACTAGACAGTAATTAGCAGCATTATAAATAATGGTCATATACAGAAATACAGTAGATCAAAGGAACATAATTATAAATGTTGCAAATATACATATTTACAAAAATGATGTCTATGAGATCCTTATTGGGTGGGATAACCTAGGGGCACTGGACAGCTGAGTAGCTGAAATGAAGTACTGAGGAATAATGGCACTGTGTGATTATGGGATCTTGTGTAACCACAGCAGTTCCAAAGTGTAAAACCGATGGGAAGAGAGCCCTGGAAAAATTAGGACTATTCTGTTTCATTTTAACTTCCAACATCCTTTTCCATTTATTTACACAGTAGTCCTCCATCTTTCAGTCACATCTGTCAAACATTGCCATCTCCTCAGAGTGGATGGTAATGCTAGAATTCCCTGAGGCAGTGAGTCATGGCCTCCACTGGTGACAGCAGTAGTATTCCTTTTAATTTAATTTATTTACCCACATCACCTGAAGTGTAGCATCTGATTTTTGAGGGAAATCCTGCATCAGATGTTGACATTACAAGGCAAGGATGGCTTGCCAGAGCTTGTCACCAGTACTTCTGAAGTGAACTGCTGTAGCTCTCACATCACTGCAAATGACTTATAATGGGAATTGGGGGGGGATTTTAAAGACATGTACCTGAGGGGTCACCACTGTTCACAAGGAGGTTAAGGAACTTGTTAAGGGTTACAGAGTAATGGGGTCTGGTAGGATTTGAACCCTGAATCTCCTTGTTACCGTGCTTGTGCTTTAACCACTAGATTGCCCTGCCTCCATATACTGAAACTGATGCTGCCCTGGTGTCCTATTCCTTGTTTTAGCTGAACTCTTTAGTGCCTCACAGCAGCCATCCAATCACTGACTGCCTAGATACTAAGGAAAAGGGGCATATTTACAAGAATTTCTTTTACTACTGTTGTCAATCAAAACACAGAATGCTAACACAAATGCAAAGTAATACAACATTTTTGTAATGACACTCACTACTCTTGTGTTGCATACAGATTCATTTATTGGGTAAGACTTTGTTTAAAAAAACAAACATTAGCTTAACAAATACATGCACTCCCTTATATTAATATACATGTTATACATATCATACATGTCAAATCAGTGCTGCATCACACTCACACTGTCAGAATCACTGTTTGAATTCCACTTTAAGATGTTTGTAACACGTAAAATGTTCCCCCATTAGTCGGGGGGGTAAACGAAGGGTGACTGCTGCCCTCAGGGAGAGTAGTGTGCCCAGGGAGCCTTGAGCACTGCCCCAGGGTTCTGCTGCCCCGAGGGAAACTGCATCGACTGCTACACCCAGGGAGACTTTGAAGGCAAAAAAGCTATTTCTGCCTTTGGTGCTCTTATGACATCATCCTCCAGCAACTTGGATGTAAAAATGGAGAAGAAATACAATGGTAATGTCTTGTGGCTGTAATATTTTTTATGAACCAGATTTGGACAGAAATAGGACTGCTGGGGGGGTAGGAAGAAATAGGCTGTTGGTTAAATAGGGTCTGCAGCTTATCCTCTAGGTAGGGAGATGGGCAGACTAGGTGGGCCAAGTGGTTCTTATCTGCTGTCAAAGTCTATGTTTCTATGTTTCTATGCTGGCAACCGAAGGAGGCACACAACACTGAAACATACGGAGTTAGGAAAATACTGCTGTGAAAAGATGCAAGACTTCCCATTTAAGGAACTTATTAAGAACATTAAAAAAATATATGTTTGTTTTTTATGTTAAGAACATTATAGCCAACTGAATGATCAACTTTAAGGCAAGAGCAAGAATGCAATTATCTAGCCATAATAACACCCTTGTACTTGTATAGTCTGTGTGCCAGTTGTACCTACACTACAAACACACCTCAATTACAACTATGCTTTGTCTTCTGCACATAAATTGTATGCTAAAACAATGTTTTCTCTGAAAATTATGAAACTCCTTTTTAGATAACATTTTAAGTCAAACATGTAAAAAGTGCAATGAAACACATCAGGCATATGCTAATTATGATCAGTAGTCTCACATTCATCTTGTGTGTTTAAAGGCACTTGGCACAAACCTGTTGTGCCTCACCGGAAACTCAAAGCACGCAAGTATTGGCCAATTATTACATATTCTGGCATGTCTTACTGTATACATTAAATAAGAGACTGTTTTTGACTGGGTTGGAATCCCTTACCTGTATAATTATGGTGAAACAATAACACAAATTATAATAGTCAACAATCAATCAAATTTTTCTGTCCTTCTGATTTTTAAAAGAGTATTTGGGTCTAGTGGTCATGCCTTCTCAGG
This sequence comes from Neoceratodus forsteri, assembly GCA_016271365.2. Lineage (NCBI taxonomy): Eukaryota > Metazoa > Chordata > Ceratodontiformes > Ceratodontidae > Neoceratodus > Neoceratodus forsteri. The sequence continues at coordinate 627,143,589 of CM057452.1, read as the reverse complement.
TAAAATAAAAACTAAAACCTAATTGCATGAAACATTTGAAGATTAGATTGCTCCAAAGGAGTTAAAGTTTCAGATCAGATCAGCATTGCAAATTCATTTTTTTACCAATTGGCAACTGAAATTAATAAAAAAATTAACATCTTTGCAGTACTGACTTTTGTAATGTAATTCATTCTGATGTATGCAATTTATTCTTTTTTCTTAATTTTCTTAGTTCTATTCCTTAACCCCACTCAGGCATTTCTAAGTCAGTTGTGGCAGTGCATGGCTTGGCTGCATGGATTCATGCATAGCTCTGTCCTGAGGTAGATCATGCATTCAGTTTGTGCCATGTGGAACTAAATATGTACACCCTAGAGGAGAGGAGGGAGATCATGCATTAAGTTTGTGCTATGTGGAGCTAAATATGTACACCCTAGAGGAGAGGTAGGAGAGGGAGGATAGGATAGAGACATTTAAATATCTCACCAACATTAATAAGGTTCGGGAAGGGTGTATTTTTCAAAGGAAAAGCTGTTCTTGTCCAAGGAGACATGTTGTGAAGCTGCAGGGGGTAAATTCAGGAGGCATGTGAGGAAGTACTTCTTCACAGAAAGGGTGGTGGATGCGTGGAACTTTCTTCCAGTGGAGGTGGTGGGGGAAAAAACAGTGGTAGGGTTCAACAATGTCAGTGTCTTAGCAGCTTGCACACTCACCTCTGAGGCCAGAAGATCAGAAGGCTGTGAGTTATATCCCCATACAAGGCACCTGGGTTAAATTTCAATACTGATACTGTAGTGCAGCATGAGGGGGTGCTTCACTCCTGAGGTGAAGTCTTTCAGATAAGACTTTAAACTGAGGTCCCATCTGCCTGTTCTGGTGGTAGTTCAGGTGGATGTTAAAGATAACATGGCAATTCTTGAAAAGAGTATGGGAATGCTATTGGAATTAGAAAAAAGAATAGAAGCACAATTACAAACCATCATCAATCCATAATACATATTAATTCATGACAGTACATTTCACACAATGGATCAACAGTCTGGAGAATCTCAGTTAACACAGTACCCTTAGCCAATCGATTTCATTTATATTTCAAAATGAAAGAAAACCCTTTCCACCATATTTTGACCTTAGGCAAAGGATAATAGCGACCGTCTGTATTATACACGGATAGTAAAGCAGATTCACATAATTGTTTAAATATAAGATAAGACATATGTTTTTGCTGCAGAACCCATTGGCATTGAGGTTGCCACAAATAGAATTTAAGAACAGCAAGATATACTGTCAATGTCCCAGAATAATAATTATGTAAACAGGTAGAATATATCCCTAAGGCCAACATATTGTATGATAAATTGTGCAACCATAGAAACTTCAAATGATTAGCTAGAAAGGACCAAATTGAAGAAGAATGTGTCCACCTTAGGAGAAAATGCTCCAGTGTTTCTTCAAGAGCTCTGCACCTGGAAAAGGGCAGGTTCTCTCTTCCATAACTTTATGTTTACTGTTGCCCCTGATATTTAGCCTTCCATATGCCAATAACCAAAGTACTTCCCACATGTTTTTAGGAATCCTATTATTGTCTAGCACCTTTAATACTTACTTATGATCCTCAGGTGGACAATTTTTAAAATCTGGTATCAGCAGGATCTGTTTACATAAGGGTTTACATAAGGTCTTAGAGGATGTATTCAATATTTAAATTTTACTACGTTGCTATTTCCTTAATTTAGTGATGGAGGAGTATAGATAGTCTGGTAGCTTAAAAGCCTTGGTACACACTGGCGGCTTCAATTCTCATTTGTTAAGAAAGGAACTTATATTGTTATGAAGCCATGTTTGTGATAGGGAAGGTGTTGGAGAAAGGATTAGCTTATAGTTTTGTGGGAAAAAACTGAGTATGGAAAAAGATGACTTGGTCAATCATCACTACCCCTCCTTTTTGTTTCTCTAAATACTGTGTGTGTACACTCATTTAACTGGATTCAGTCTACTTCCCCAAAACATCTGGAAAATAGACTGTATAACTGTGTTTCCAAATGAATTGGCAAGAGAAAATTCATGCCTACATACAGCAAGCAGGGAATCAAAAATGTCTTAATTACCTGAACTCTTTTCAATTAAGAAAGTTTTCAGTTCTTCCGAAAGGACACCTTGGTTTCACAGCCTGCAAGAGCAGTGTCCCAATTATACAAAGCATCATTTTGAGTTCCAAAATAGACCCCTTGATATCTTATACAGCCCTGTGTAATTTGTACATCTTCTATAGTTAGAGCTGCAGTACCTATAATAAGTCATTTACGTTTGTCTATATTGAGGATGGTTCCTGATAATTTAGAGTAGTCATCATGAAGTTCATCCAAAAATAGCAAACTTCCTCTGGAGTATTAATAAAAACACACAAATCATCAGCATAGGCTAACAGCTTGACAAAGTCCTGTGGGTGGGAACCCTGTATTCCTCGTACGTTGGGGTTAGATTCTAATCCATTTCATAAGGGGTTAAAGAAATGATGTATAATAAGGGGCTTAAGGGGCAGCCATGACTAACCCCTGCCTTAACTATTATCTGTGTTCCATAAGATCCAGATATTATTGAAGATAGAGGGGGGACAGCTCAGAGGTAATGTGAGGAAGTATTTCTGCACAGAGAGGGTGTAGATGCATGGAACAGCCTTCCTGAGGAGGTTGCAGAGTCAAAAACAGTGGGGAAATTCAAGAATGAATGGGACAGACATAAGGCAATTCTAGTGGGGGGTAGGAGGAAGTAGGCTGTTGGTTAACTAGGATCTGCAGCTTATCCATTAGGTAGAGAAATGGGCAGAATAGGTGGGTCAAGTGCTCTTTATCTGCCATCAAACTCTATGTTTCTATGTTAATGGTATTAGTGTGACTGTGACTGTGAATCACTGTGACTGCATCATTTAATCACTGGTCATGCCTCCTGTGCACTTGGCTTACTACCACTGTCTTCCTCCTCTCCCTCCCTCTCCCCTTTTCTCCACTTTATGCTCCTGGACCAATCCTTTCCACTCCAACCCCAACTCCCCCGCCTTTTCACTATGCCCATCTGGATTCTCTGCAGTCAAATCACAATAACACTCCCACCCTCCACCCCTCTTACCCAATTGCACTCTTCTATGACAACGCTACCTCTGGCTGTACCTCACACCACCCCCTTATACTAACTCCCTTATCCCTACCCAACTCACCCGACAATGCAACTGACAGCTGCTACTTCCTCTCCAACTGTACTTAGCAATGTAACAATTTGACTACTGCAAATTACTGATATATGGCTAACTGCTTATTATGATTTCCTGTCTGTAACATAATGTGTATTTGAGGATATTGTGTAATTTGTATCAGCATGTGCTGTACTGCATCTCCCACTCTGAGTTGTAATAATGGCATTCTGTTGAATCTCTTAACTGTATGTCTTCTGTATTGTGTTAGTTCTTTGACTTGGAGTCTTAGTAAGAGTCTCTGTCTCAAAGGTTGTAATTCCGTAACTGAAATAAAATAATTAAATAAATAAATAAAACAGTGTTCCAGAATCATATAGAAACTGAATCCATGTAATGAATTGTAGTGGTATACCATAATGGTGCAGAACAGCATATAAAAAGGGGTAGTGAACCCTGTCAAAAGCTTTACCTTGGTCCATTGATAGAACATAGCCTGGCTTGTTTGACTGCTTATACAATTCAAAAATGTGTCTAAATATGATCAGTGGAAATTGGATTTTGCATTTAGAACACCACAGAACTAAGCTGGTTGTAAAAAAAATACTTGCTATCTTATGTAGTCTGTTATTGAGAATTTGAGATAACATTTTAAAGTCAGAATTCAGGATAGTGATAGGCCTCCAGTTATGAAGATCATGCCTGTCACCTTTTTTGTCTTTGTTTTTACCAGGAGAGACATGCTAAGCTGAAAGTTTGTTTACAGGTGTGACCTGGGAGCACAAGGAAGTCAAGTGACTTGCTCAGAGTCACACAGTATGCAAGTGGGGGCTGTGGGATTCAAACCCAAGTCTCCAGGTATCCAGCTCAGAGCCTTAAACCACTATGCTATACTGCTTCATTTTATATAGGTATATTGCAAGGCCCTCTGTAAATGAATATGTATGGGGAAGAGAAAATAGAACATAATTATATACCTCAAGAAGAAAGTGGGCTAGTTCATTTTTAAAAGTTCTATAAAATTTGTAAGGAAGGACATCCTTTCCCAGTGACACTCCAGATTTCAGAAAATCAATTACATAAAATATTTTGTGTATAGTAATAAGCAAAATCAAATTCTGATAAGCACTATTGATCTGGGAGTTAGAGAAAGAGTTTAGATATTTTTTTTTATTTCCCAGTCCTGTGGAGGTTTTGCATAGTGAAGGAGTGTAAGTGGGATGTTACAATGTTATTTAATTCTACTGGTGAAAATACTATGTTCCCATTAGTATCCCTAAGCTCTGCAAATGAGGAAGTATTTTCCCTGATTTTACATGCTTCATAAGGATCTCCAATTGGGGTTGTTGTGGTCCCATAAGATAAATCAGCTCTAATAGAACTGGCTCTGTCATATCTCCATTGCCGCATCTTAGATTTTATTACATTTATTTGTTGAGCTAAATTATCCTGGTGCCTCAGGTTAATTGAATATAGGTGCTGCAATTGGCATCTGTACTTAAGCTATTGAAAGTACTTATCCCTGGCCATAGTTTTACCATAAACTTGAAACCATTTCCTAATTTCTTGTTTGGTTTCAATCCACCAGTCCCAAGTGTTGTCATACAAATCAAAAACTGATGCCCTGGCATGTAGAATTTTATTTACAGAACACTGAACCATGAACATTGTGAGTACTGAACTATTTAATTTCCATCTTATCAATTTAGAGGGGGCTGCTAAATTATGCTGTACCTGGACAATAATCATACTGTTGTCAGAAAGTTCAACCTGTAGGATTTCAACACTGGATACTGTTAAATGTTTTGAAATATATAAATAATCTATTAAGGTAGATAATGTACCTCTTTTACAACAACATGTGGGCCCTTTATGTCTCTGACAGTCAAAACCACTTTGCAATTCAGATACTGAATGCAATTAAAAAAGCAATTTAATCACAATATGTTTTATTTCCAGTTTGGCTTCGATCAGGCTTCTCAAAAATACAGTAGAAATCCGCTCCCAAAATTAGAGTTCTAGCTGTTAATAAATAGGGCATGATAGTCTCAAAAATATGCACTCTGTCTGCTTTGGTCTGAAGACCATATATGTTAATTAATTAATTGAACTCTTGTATTATGAAACATCCCATCTAAAAATCAGAGGCCACCCTGGAATTAAATCAATTTTGTCAACTGAAAAAAAGTATCCAATGAATAAAATGCCAATACTGACTGCCTTATTTAAACCAAAAGACTAAAAGGAAGGCCCATGATACCATTCAGATTTATACAGATTTAACTGTGCAACAGAAGGCATTCATGTTTCTTGAATAAAGCACACATCTAAATGTAAGTCTGAAATAGATTGAAACAAAATAATTTTTTTCTTAATATTATGTACTGTATACTACATACGTTTATGGAAGCTATTGCATACATATCAAAGTGTTAAAAAATATTAAGTTCTTTTCCTCTGTTTCTTCTTTTTTTTCCAGCATATTTCCCTTCTAAAACAAGGGTTTTGTCTGAGGTATCAAATCCCCCCCCTCATCCATTTCAGATTCCCCCAATTTAATATCTGGTAGAATAGAAAAGGGATTATCAGTTTCTAGTTCCTGAGTTTCAGAAACTGGTTTGTTAATGAGCACAGACTGTCGACAAGTCTGAGATTGTACCCAGGCCTGGGGAGGGGGCATACCCGAGGTGCCTTCTATAGCATCTTCCTTAGCAGCATCAGTATAACATATAGTAAGTAATAAATCAGTTGTAGAAGATGTGTGTGTCTTAGACAAATGTTCAGGAGGCTCAGCCTGATTGGGTTCTGAAATTTCATCAGGATTCCCATTTTTGTCTGACTGTTCTGAAGGGGGGTGAGGAGGGGGAGTAAATAATAATACAATGTATTTATATAACACAATTCAAACATATATCAAAGTGTTGTACAAGGAATTAAAACACAAATAATAATTAAATACTAAAAAGTTAATAAAATACAATGATATAACTTCAACAATCCCCGTAAGCACAGCTAACTAAATATGTTTTTAGAGCCGCCTTATAGCTCTCCACAGTCAGACACTCTCTAATCCGATGAGGTAGTGATTACACATGGTCAGGGCTGCATACATAAATAGTCTCACACCAGAAGTTTTTAGTCGAGCCCTGGGAACCTCTAGCAATCCCTCATCAGCTGAACGGAGGGGAAGAAGCAGGTGGTAAGGAACCAGGAGCTCTTGCAGGTAGCCATGACCAAGTCCATGCAGGGCCTTATAGGTCAGGAAACTGACCTTGAAGGTGATTCGCCACTGGACAGGCAGCCAGTGCAGTTTGTGCAGTACAGGTATGATATGACTAATCCAAGAAACCCCAGTTAGTAACCTGGCTGCAGCATTCTGCACCAGCTGCAAGTGGTGAATATCAACCCCCAGAAGCCCTAGGTAAAGGGAGTTGCAGTAATCAAGGCAGGAGGTCACAAAGGCGTGGATCAGCGTTGCAAGGTCCAGAGACGGAACAAGGTGCTTAATCCGGGTGATATTCCTCAGATGAAAAAATAAGATTTGACAACAGCCGACACCTGCGAGCGGAGTGTCAGCCCCTCATCAAATATAATGCCCAGATTCTGCACATGAACAGAGGACACAAGCTGGCGACCCCAGAGAAAACTCCCGGAGTCAAGCCATGCTCCCGTCCTCACTAGCCTGCGACCTGGATCTGCCACCAACACCTCAGTCTTATCAGGGTTCAACTTTGGCCAGCTGGCCCACGTCCAGTCTTGGAGCTCTACAAGGCAGTTATTAAACACAGAGACCAAACTATCCTGGTAGGGGGCTAAATATAGGTACAGCTGGGTAACATTTGCATAGCAATGAAACCGCAGCCCATACTGTCTTACAATGTCTACCAATGGCAGCAAATACACAGCGAACAACATAGGGTACAGCACAGAGCCCTGAGGAACCCCACATGGCAGAAAGAATGGCACTGAGGAAAAAATCCTCGATACCACTCTCTGAGTTCTGCCATTGAGGAAAAATCTAAACCAACTGAGGACTGTACTCAACAGGCCACGGATGTCTCTTAGGCACTCAAGTAGCTCCGCATGGTCCATGGTGTCGAAGGCTGAGGAGAGATCAAGAAGGATCAAGACTGAATGACACTTCTGATCTCTAGCAATCAGGAGATCACTGAGCACCTGAACCAGAGCGGTCTTTGTACTATGCCTTTTCCGATAACCGGACTGGAGGGAATCATAGATATCATGGATGATCAAGTGGTTATCCAACAGAAGGGCAACTACTTTCTCTATCAACTTCCCTACAAAGGAAAAGTTAGAGATTGGCATGTAGTTGGCAGGGCAGTTTGGGTCAAGAGTAACTTTTTTGAGAAGCGGTGTAACTACTGCCTTCATTAGGGAGTTCAGAAACTCACCTGACTCTAAGGAGCACCAAACTATCTCTGCTAAGACAGGGTCGATAACATCTACACACCCCAAAATGAGACATGCAGGGAACGGGTCAAGGCTGCAGCAAGTAGGCCACATAATTTGGACAATCCACATAACATCTTGAATTGCCAGCCGGTCAAAGTAATCCCAGGAAGACCGGGTTGTAGTGACCCTATACCGATCACTACAAACCCCCATAGAGCATGCCAAATGGATCTCAACTCTGATGTTGGCCACTTTATTGGCAAAGAGTTGAGCAGACTCATAAAATGCTTTTGCTTTTTTAATACGGTCTTCTGGGTTTATAGTAGTGGACCTGTTTTTGGAAGCCCATGGGCAGTCTTGAAAAAGGTGCCCCTCTGCATCACAAAGGTTACATTTGAAGAAATGAGTGCATAAGGAACTAAGGTGTCCCACCTCTCCACATATAGAGCAGTGCGGCTTGTCACAAACAGTAGATAGATGTGTCCTGTCCCCACATTTATAGCAGGCCCGTGGCTGACCTGGGTAGAAAACAACTGCTTAATCTCTACTCAACAGGAAACTATTAGGCAAATGAGAAAATCCTTCCTCAGGACTTTGTTTCTTAATTTTAAATTTACAATGCCCTGTCCAAAATTGTTCCTTATCTAGAATAGGCTCTGGTGGGCTTAGAACCTCTCAATGGTTGTTGAAGCCAGTGCACTATGCTCCCACCTGGATTCCTTCGTTCTGGAATATTACCATAGCATATTTTATCAAGGGTTTTGTTAAAATTAATGACAAAAAGGGGACCCACAGAGGACATAATTTGACTTGATTGTTCCAATGCCAAAAAAAGGTCTAGAAGGTGGGGAACCAGAAATTAACATCATAGTTGTCTTCTCCAGATATGTTAATGAAGGCAAAAACATCGCTGGGGTAAAATGCAGGGAATCTTTCAATAGATGTTTGCCTACATAATGCCAATGGGGGCAAGGTTCCAGTCCCCCTTTATATCTAATAAGGACTATGTTCTATCTTAGAGCAAATTCATTTTTATTTTGAAATAATTCAGAAAGCAGATATCAGGTTCTTGGTGGGGGGTCAGAGGGATCAGGGAGTAAGGCCTTATTGTTTGTACCAGAGGCTACTTCAGGAGTAGAGACATCTTCATGTAACGATTTACTTGTGACAGACTCAGCTTGAACATTTTGGTGTGTCAGGGAGCTTGGGGCAGCATTAATCACTGCAGCTATTGCAGAGCTGACTCACACCATTTATTCAGTTGTCATGGGGACCATGGTCTTTAGTACATAGTTTTGTTCTCCATTTACACCTTTTACTTTATTATTTTATGCTGAATTAGGGCCATTTAAATCAGGTACATGATTATCCATTGGGCACCTTTCTGGGAAATTACAGGAGTGTGAAGTCCCATTTAGGTCCCATTCTGGGTCAGGGACTCATGTCCCTGTAGCTGTTTGTTTCCAGCCAGCTGCCAGTAATGCTGACTTAGGAGACCACTTTTGTTCAGCAGAAGAACTAGAAGAATTAATTACAAAAGCAGACCAAATAGTCGCTGATTCCAAGACAGTGTTCACTGAAGAAGAAGTTGGTTAGTGTGTGGTAACCTCAGTGGCTGAAACTGACACTATGTGGGATTCAGTTTGACAGTCAGCTGTTTCAATGGCCTTTTCATCTGCCGAATCCTCACTAGTAGAAGTGACTTGGAGGTGCCTTTTTGTTAGAAGCAATACCTCTCACTTGTTCCGAATCTCTGTTTTCCTTTTCTTGTATTGTTCCTTGTCATATGCCAGCATTTGCAACAACTTAAATTGTTTCTCTGCCAACCCCTTGTCTAACATTTCCTCATTCTGGTCGAGAGTTGTTGGGTTCAAATTCGACCCTACATCTTCCACATCCATCAAAGCAGGAATATCATTTACATCTTCAGTTAAAATGCAACTATCCTGCAGCAAGTTCTCCTTCGGTTCACCAGCTGGGTCAGAGGACCATTCCCCAGCCTGCCGTGGCCCAAACTGACCAGCAGCACCCTGGTCTGCCATCCCTGCTAACAGTTGTTCCCCATACTGCAAAGAGTAGGGGAATTTGTATTTTGAACAACAAGAACAAAACATATCAACAGTATTACAGCATACAATTAGTAAGAGTACAGAGAATCTGCAAACATGCAAGCATATAATTACAATGGTCACCACTGAACAAAAAGGTAAGCTAAAAAAAATAACTTGGACAGAGCAAAAGTCACAACAATTTAGCACATGAAGAAAACAAAGCTTACAAAATGACTAATACCTACAAACTACTATCAATGCAGTGCAAACAGTAGTAAACTAGTCTATCTTATTTTGTCCTTCAAAAAAGGAATTACATTCCACCTAGATTTCCAAACAGATTCAGAATACATGAGTTTGTCATGCATGCACTATATACATAATTCATTTTCAATAGACTGAAGCATGTGAATCGGAGTAGTGACTAATTGTTGAAAAAGAAACTTACATCTGCTTTGCCAGAAAATGAATTTAATGCAAGTAAATATAAGCCTCACTGTGCCCTCATCATAATCAGTGAACTGGAAAGAAAACTCTCCCATCAATTCATGATACAACATCTGTAGTCATCGAGAGTCACCCCATGTCTGAGACAACAACTGCCAAAAGTCACAAGCAAAGGGACAAGAAACATAAAAATGATCCATGGTTTCTAGCACTGCTGTACGTGTAATTCTAGGACATGCCCTTTCCTGAATACTTTTATGTTTCGCATTGCCTTTAAGAGGAAGTCTCCCATGGCAACATAACCACAAGACATCCCACATCTTGGGGGGGGGTTCTTATATCAGTCAAAGTGTGAAGAATCGCTTGATGGTATTGATTGTCTATCTCACCAAAAGTAGGGGATATAGCATAGTGAAGATCTTGAAGTGTCCGATACAGTATTTTTCGAGGCCTATCTTTGACCTGCAAAGGAGACAATTTCCATTTCCTACATTTAGTAAGGACAGGCTTAAAGTATTGTGGAACAACATGAAAGGAATTAGGGACAATGTTTTTATCAGTCCAGTATTTAAAAAAAGATTCATCTATCGTACCGCTAATAAGGTCCATAATGCAGGGGTCGGAGCAGACAGATTCTGGGCTCAGTATCAGGACACAGGTAGGCAAATAGACATTCAAAACTACAAATGTGCTAGAAATGACTGCACTAAAGCAATACACCTAAAGAAAAGCATCTACTACAAATATACCCTTACAAACACCTGGGGAAAAGGGAAGTCCTGCTTGGATAATCTAAAAGAAATCACGGGGAAATTACCAAAAAATGTCACCCACCATGCTGGAACTGGAGGGGACTATAACTCTGGACCCAGCCACCATAGCAAATACATTTATCAAAACCTTCTCGGACCTCACTAGCGTGCTCCCGCATGACTGCTTTAACACTGACTCCTCTGCCGCACCCCTCCCACAAACCTATCCCCATCTGCAAATCGACTGCCATTTTATTTCAAAGAAGTCAGGATGCATGTAGTGCACAAATATATCTGCAAAGCAATCGCAGGATCAAGAACCAGTGGGGACACTCGTGACATTAAACTACTGTCTCTCACTCTAGATGAAGTGCTACCACAGCTTATACATATTTTCAACCTCTCCCTCACCCTCGGACAGTTCCCCAATAAATGGAAATCTGCCACCATTACGCCCATCCACAAAGGTGGGGACAAGGCCCACCCTGGGAACTATAGGCCTATATCCATACTTACCTCCCTCTCTAAGGCCATTGAGTGATTAGTCTCTGACCAACTGATGGAATATCTGGCTAAGCATGACATCCTTTGCAAGTGCAACATGGCTTACAAAAAGGCCACAGCACTACCTCAGCCCTCCTAGAATTCATGGGAGCAATCCACAACTCCCTTGACAATACTCAACTAACTGGTTCAGTCTTCATTGACCTGTCTAAGGCTTTTGACACCATCCATCACAAACTACTCATCACTGAGCTCCAAAATGCTGGACTCTCCCCTGAGGCTACATTCTGGTTTAAGAGCTATCTGCAAAACCACTCACAAAGGGTGAAAATTGCTCACACATGCTCTGATGCTAGACCGGCACGTTCAGGAGTTCTGCAGGGATCCATTCTTGGGCCACATGTTTTCTGCCTATTTTTGAACAATCTCCCACAATCTTGTCCTGAACAAATCCTGCTATACGCTGATGATGCAGTCATTCACGCCTCTCACCATGACCCCATACAAGTCCAAAAAAAGCTCTAGATGGGTTTCACCTCCATTGAAAAATAGTTCAACAGGCAAAAGCTGGTGTTCAACTACAAAAAAACAAAGCTGATGCTCTTCTGTGGCTCCCAGAATAAGCATAGGTTTCAACTCATCTCAATTGCAAACTGCCATGGTGCTGTCCTAGACCAAGTGCACTCCTTTAAATATCTTGGCATCACTCTCGACAGCAACCTAACCTATAGCATCCACACTGACACTGTTGTCAAAGCTGTTAACAAGCACATTGGCCTTCTCTACAGGCACAGGCAATGCCTCACCTCAGATGCCTTAAGGATAGCTGTTAAGAGCTCTGTGGTCTTTCTAATTGACTATGGGATGGTTGTCTATGGCTCTACTACTGACACAGTCCTAAGGCACCTATGCTTGGCCCTAAACAAAGCCTGCTGCCTCATTAGTGGATCCCACTATCTCACCCACACATGTACACTCTATGCCCAAACGGGTTGGCTCCAACTATCAAACTGTATTAAGTTCCATACCTGCCTAATGGCCAAGAGGATCACGCTAGGTCTTGCACCCCCAGGAGTCCAAACATTACTTTGTGCAACTCACATCCCCTGCCTCACCAGGGATTCCAAAAATCAAATTCTGCACATACCACGGTGCCGCACATCACAGGGTCAAAGGTTGTTTGCACACTGTGCACCACCCTGGTTCAATGGACTCAACAAAGACATCACCATGCTGCAAAGGCTAGGCCAGTTCAAAACCAACCTTCTCCTTCACCACTCTGCCTCCAGCTCCTGTGACTGTCACTCCTAATCTACTCATGCACTTATCCCCCCACTCCATGACTCCCATCTCTTACCCCTTCCTTGTCTCCCTCCTAGCTATAGCACTTTAAACCTGACAATGCCTTTCAGCTGCTCCGCTGTCTTCTAGTGTTCCCCTCAATCCCCAAATCCACCCCAGTTAATCCCTTGCCCTGCTACCTCTCCTTTCCATCCTCTGGCTGTTTCCAAGCTACCTCATCCTGCTTAGAATCCATTTGTACTACTTTGCTCTTTCACCTGTACTGCACCATTCATACATATCTTCTGTTCTCTACCATCTGCCCCCTCTAATGTATTGTATTTCCACTGCTTGAATTGCCTATCCCAAGCCTGTATATTTGTATTTTGTTTTCAAAGTTGACGTGGAACATTTGTGAAAGAGCCATGGCTCAAAGATATTGTAATCCTTGAATTTTCAATAAACAATAAAAAATATTATAATGAAAAAATATACTAAAAAAAGTCCTATAGGATTTAAGAGGGCCAAACTTCCCTTATTAATTGGTAAATATAATATGTCCCTCTTAATGGTATTTAAATGACTACCCCATATAGTGTGGAACACTAAACTAAACAATGCCACTTTTAAAGAAGTAGGAATAGGGTAAGCCATGCTAATGTACATGAACAATGGAAAAAAAATATTTTTAACAACATCACTTTTTTCTTTTTGGATTGTTGCCAAGTTTTCCATAGCATCACTTTATGTTTTCCCATGTCTAGCTTTGCAGTCCAATTTAATAAGGAGTTATCACCCCTACCACAAGTTACACCCAATAGAGTCAGATTATCAGAAGTAACTGATATCCAGTGAATATCATGCACTAGTTTTGTAGAAGGACTAAGCATGTATCCCCTACTTTTGTCCTTATTTATGGAAGCTCCTGCTACAACTGCATATGTGTGTATAATTTCTAATGCCTGCAGTGCTGAAGTATAGTCTTGTGTCACAAGACAGACATCATCCTCATGGGCCATAACGTTAATCTTCATATCTACATGTACCAGTCGTATGCTCTTAAAGAGAACCGTGTGTTGTAAACTTCTCAATAAAGGGTCTAGACTGAAGATGTAAAGGAGGGGGCTCATTAGACAGCCTTGTCATACTCGTTTCTTGATGTATACATAGGAACCCAAGTGTCTATTAACAAAGGGAATTACTGAGGTAGCTGCATATAAAAAGGACAACCAATCACAGAATCTTTTAGGAATTCCATAATGTAGTAAAATCCAAAACAAGAATTTATGTGATACTTTAATTAAACGCTTTTTCTTGATCAAGGAAAAGGAGATAGCCATGCAGCAAATTTTCCTTTCCTTGCTCGATCGGTTCTCTAATAAGCAACAAATTTTCAGAGATATGGCAACCAGGGACAGAGCACGTTTGCACCGAAGCTATCAGGAATGGGAAAACAGAAACTGATCTGGACATTAAGCTCTTCTTAAAGATTTTGAAATCAACACTAAGGAGACTGGGGGGTCTCCAGTCACTAATATCACTTTTCACTCCTTTTTTTTGTAAGAAAATCTGCAGCGCTACACAGAAGTGATTATTAAAGGTGTCTGAAGACAACATCCAATTAAAAACAACAAAAAGAATATCCACCATGATGTCAACCAACATTTTAAAGAATTCAGCAGTAAGACCATCCAGTCCTGGGGTTGTATTATTTTTTTAAAGATTTAATGGCCATTTCAATTTCTTGTTTTGTGATAGGGGCTACTAGGGAATCCAGTTTGTCAGGGGGGCATATAGGGGAGGTATGGTAGCCAAATAATGCTGAATATCCAGATCCAATATCTCTGATGCATCATGAAATATGAGTAGATGTGTTTGCACGAGTCCTAGAATTTCTTTGGAGCCAGAAACTATAGTACCCTTTGGGGTGGTCAAAGTCACCATAATCCATTTTTCTGCTCTAGTTCTACAACTGGCAAAAATATCACCACAGGAAGATTTCCCTGGGGTGAATATCCTATGTTCATACAACATGGAAGTAGCTCTCTCATAAAGAAGCCCCACCATTTCCTTCTGGATATTAAGCACTTGACTGAGGCTCACATGCCTACCTTGATTTATGAGAGAATACAATTTTGCCAAATGATTCCTAAGAGTTAAATACCACTGGTACTGAAAAACATGTTTAGTATAAGCATGTTTCCGTAATAAGGATTTAATACTTGTCTCAGTTTCCACCCACCAAAAACTAAGATCAGTCTGCAAACAGGCTAGGGACATCCTTGCTTTCAGCAAATCCTGCATGTCATCACAGACAGAGGACAATTCCAGTAAAGTACTATTTAATTTCCAATATCCTTTACCAATAGGAACAGGTTCCTCCAACCCAATGCCAATGGTGACAATGGCATGGTCAGAAGTCTCTAGGGGTAGATGTTGTGTAGTATTTATCTTTATATATTTAGATAAAAATGCAAAATCAATGCAAGAGGAGAGGACACCTTTATAAAAGGTGTGCCCTCCCATGGTGTGTACAGATCAATATGCATCTAGAAGTCCAGCTTTTTGGACAATAGTTTTAAGGTAGTTGGTGTCACAAAAAATCATTTTGCACCTTTGCCCCCTTTTCCCAGTTATCCAAAACACAATTAAAATCCCCGGCCCAGATACTGTGTTTTACCATAAATAAATAAGGTTGTATGTCTGTGAATAGCTGGACTCTATCTTTCTTCTTTTGTGGTGCATACACTACTATTACCCTCCAACATGCATTGTCAAAGGTAACATCAAACAGTAGTGCCCTGCCAGAGAAAATATCCAGGACTATGGTGACACAGAATCTATCACCATGAAACAAAACCCTGACCCCTTCACAAACATCAGTGCCATAAGAGAAATAAGAGGGGCCCCAGCATCACAACCTATGCACCACTGTAATTAAAGAAGACATATTTAGTCTGGTGTCTTGTAACAAAAACATATCAAATCCCAACCCATATAGAGTGGAAAATGAAAGAATCCTCCGTTTAGCATTTTTCACTCTGTTTACATTAACAGCAGCAATACTCAAGGAGGAAGAAGACAGTCAAAAATTGGAGAGAAATGGTGAAAACTGGGAACAAATCAAGACACCTTTCCACGTCTGGTGCTTTTACGAGTGGATTTGCCCCTAGTGACTTTTTGTTCAGTAGGCATGGGGAGGGGAGTCTGTTCCCTCTCAGAGTCAGAGGAGTGAATCTACTGGGAGGAGACAGTAAAAGAGGATTCAGAATCGTCTCCTAAATCTGATTATGACAACAGTTTTGAGAGAGGTGCAGACTTATTCTCTGTAGAAAGACTGGAAGGTGAGGTGGCAGATTTTGCAATTTTCAATTTGGCCTAGCTTGCTTAGGGTTTCTCTTCTGGGTTGCTACCATGTAAATGGGGGGGCATCATCGTTGTGAGTCCTCAGGAGAAAGAGAAGGCACAGGTTGTGCTGAAGAAGAAGCTTGGGGGAATTGTCTTGTTTTCTAAAAGAAATGGGGTAGGCAGAACCCGAGCTAGGACAGGTTCCTCAGGGATAGGAAGTTGGGGGTCAAGGCCAGAAGGAGAGTCCATTCCCTCAGAATTAACCCTAGGCTCAGAGGGCAAAGAAACAGGTATAGTGTCTGCAGGAGGAGGAGGCCTCAGAGCCTTGTGAGATGCCATACTCTTCTACTGTGCGTGAATGATAATAGAATCCTGACAGGTTGGATCAGTCCAATTATGAGATGCCCAAGGGCAGGACCTATATGTGTGTCCCCCTTCCTCACACAAATTACACGTCATCTCATTCTGACATGAAGAACTAGAGTGACCAAATTCTAAGCCTAAATTACAGTGGCGCCTATAACATGTGGAACTTAAATGAAAGGAAGAACCACATTTAAAAAATGTCTTAGGTTGGCCTGGATAAAAACAGTGACCTCTATCTCTACCCAAGAAAAAACTACTGGGAAGATGTTGGGGCCTACATTGGTGGATTTAAGCTTAACTTTATATTTCCATCCCCCTAGTCCAGATATATTCTGCATCCATGATGGGTTGAGGAGTGCCTAGGAGGTCACAATGCTGTTCCAGCCAATGGGAGATATCATGTACAGCAACACTTTCATTTCTAAAAAGAATAGTAACAAATTTAATGGCAGGTTTTGTAAGGGGTATCGCCCTAAAAGGTAACTATAAAGCAGAATGTTTAACAGTTTTATATTTAGACCAAAACCTTTCTAGCTCCTGAGGAGATTTAAAGCTCACATCATACAATATATCACCTGACGCATGTATCAGGGCATACAATTCATTAGAAAAAAAAACCAAAGAGTCTTTAAGTAAATTTCTACCCACATACAGTCTATCTAGTGGAGTATCCAAGCCCCCTAGATATCGTAAACGCACAACATTACGATGATGTGCTGGAAGGGGCTGTTGTGCAAAATGGTCCTTTTTCCGAAAGGAAGCCCAGGTATTCCATTCAATGTCAGCTGTGGACTCCACAGGGGCAGGAATGTCAGTGTCCTTGCAGTCCCCCCAATTAGTAGACTGCCTACTCGACCCCTTGTACCCTGACTCCACCGAAGATGCATTCAAAGGCACTGTCAGTAAGTTCAGAGAGGGTTCAGCATGCTGAATATCATCTGCATGAAGATCAAGGTCAGAGTTCATGGCAAAGGGAGTGGGAAGAGTAACAGGCATAGGTTGAGCCAAACTCCATTGACATTGTGCTTCTCTAGCAGGGGAGCCCGGTATCAGGCTATATAAAGGGTCAGGAAGCCACTGCCCTTGCGGTGTTTTGGTCCATCCAGCCCGAGTTAAAGAAAGTTCAAGAGCCGTCAGTAATTTCAAGAGGGGTGGCGCTGGGACAGTCAAAGATTGGGAAGCTGCCCTTCCATGATGTAAACCCAGCAACCTCCCTGCATCAGTATCAGAAGCAGCAATATGTACAGTAGTAGGAAGTGTACTAACAGGGCTCAAATCATTAGCTGGAGGTGCAGTAAGGCTCTGGGTTGAGGCAGAAAAAGTGTTCAGTGGGATACCGTACAGTAAGTAGTCAGACGGCAGAAGAACTCCACCTGAGTGAACAGCTACATCAGGAACAGCAACAGAAAAACTGTCAGGAAGTGTGTCAAAATGTTCAGGCTCAAGAGAAGAAATCTTCTGGAGAAACGAACCTCTCTACTCAACAGAGGCATGCAGCTGAACAGGAATACCAGGATCTGGAGTCTCCACCAAGGATAATACCTGTTAATTGTGCAGTAAGCATTGTTGTGCCACATTTCCCAACTTCTTATCATGCAGCAAGGAAAGAACATACCGCGGATTATCTTGACAAACATTTCTCAACCATGCTTCTAAGTTCGAATTGGACTGTAGAAATGTAGTGTCCTTTTCTGGTCTCTCAGTGTCAGATACAGTTAGGTCAGTAGGTATTTCACTCTCCATAGTGTCAATGCCAGTAGATTGGCTCTCCAGAGCTGGACCAGCAGGGAGGGAGATCATCTCACTTGCAGGTGCACCAGCTGACTGACCTCCATCCAAATGGAGGCCATGGGTACAGCAGCACCCCCTGCCATCGAATAGGGGAATTGTCCCTGGTGTCTTGGCCAATTCCCCCATCCACAAAAAATACCACCAGCAGTTTAATCTGGTTCAATGTCAGTTGGCATTCGTCTGTTTCTCCCTCCACTCGGGACGACGCTGAAAATAACCAGAATTGTCTAGTCCTCCTTTCCTGGTAAACAAAAACTAAATTAATAAATAAAAAATGCCTGGGACAGGCACAAGGGAATCATATGGGTAAGGATGGGAGGGAGGGAGTGAAGGAGGATGGGGAAGAGATGGCACTGCCGATCAGCACAGATCTGTAGCAAAATATGAAGGTTAAAAAACAATGGGCAGACTGGGTGGGCCAAGCAGTCATCTGCTATCAAACTCTGTGTTTCTATGATGTCCACTAACTGAGAAAAATACATTGGAATGTTTGTAATGGGATGATCAGCGATGAGAATAAAACTGGAAGATTCTTTACATCTTTGCTTTCCATCAAAGTTTTTCTGGCTCCTTCTCATAGACTTGGTCCTATCTGGTCCAATCTTCCCAGCCCCCTCACTTGCTTTGGCTTGGACTAACTGCTCCTCAGGTAATTCACCCTTTAATTACCTCCTTTTGCCATGGCAGGGCCTTAAAGGCTGGCTGATCCACTCTGGGGCACAATCCAGATAGCTCCAGAGGAGGTGCCAGTCAGTGATGCAGAGCCTCTGTCAGACCATAGCATCATCCTGCATGGCCAGGGATTTCCTTTATGTTTCTATCCAGGGCTGCTTGCCATGCAGCTACTCACTTCAGGTGCATGTGGAGGTATACACACATGTATCGCATCTGAAAGTTGGCCCTCCCTAAGTGGAAGCTCCCACTGTCTTCTACATGAGGCAGAAAGTAGCAGTACTACTTGTTCCTGATCCCCATGAGAGGACAGCAGTCCATGGGATACTGTATCTTACCTCCCCCAGCCAGCCCCCATGTGACTGGAGTCCACTCCTGATCCTGGGTCATCAGCATAACAGGCAGTAACACTATTGCCACACCAGCAGGCCAGTCTGCTTAAAATTTTTTACAATTAAATAAAAGGTATGGCTAGATCATGTTTCCTTGAACTAGGTTTATGCTTGAATACTCTGTTAAACAAGCACTAGTGCCTAGTGTGCTTTACCTGGTTACCAAAGAATTAAACAAAAAAGTTGCAGTTTTCTTTAAAGGTTCACCTTTTTGTAGAACAAAAAAAATCATATTATAGACTAAAATTTCACTCATAAATGTACCATAAATATATTTTACTGTGGAACTTTCTTATGCCAAATCCACTGGCATAAAAACAATACAAAAAACATACCTTATTTGGGAGTAGGGACTTTTCTGAAGTAGCAGTCTTTTCCTCTGCAGAAGTTGCATGGTGCCATATTTAACTGAGTAGGAGAGGAAAGAATTTTGCAAGGAATGACCCATAAGTAGTGTTCATAGACAGTACTGCAGGTTGCAGTGTTGATTAACTTGGCTATCCTGGTTTATACCCAGGGGAATAGCCAGTTCATGAAGCATAGCAAAATAAATCGGCTAGCTCAGCATGAGAAGAGCAAAATTAGTCCTCCTCTGTGTTGGTCCTTACTCTTGAGCTGATCCATTAGCCAATTTCACAGTAGTAAGATACTTGCTCTTTTAAAAAAAAACACAGTCTTAGAACTGCGGTCTCCAGGGTTTAAAATTAAAGAGCATGACCAAACAAAATCTGCAGATGTACTGCTTCATATGTTTTTTTTTAACTGTAACATCGGCTTTATTTTCTCAATTCCCCTTCCTGCACACTCTGTTACATAAGTCATAGCAGTGCACGCTTCCCCATGGCCATGTCATGCCCTTGCCAGCATGAAACTAAAATGTTCATCACTTCCTTGTTTTTCCTCTCCCTGCTCTGAACAAAGTTACTTAGGAGACACCCTGGGATCATAAAATAGCAGTACTTGTTGGTTAGTAAAACATTTCATCACCTATATTTTTTTAGCAAAACTGTATTTCTGATATCTTTAGAATCATCCTCAGTGTAGTTTTAACTTTTCTATGAAATTTTTAGCATAGTGTTTATAGCTAATCTTGTACTTAATGACTCAAGTCATTTAAGATGCCTGTCACTCAGAACGTTTAGGCATCTTTTCCACTGAGGTTACCTGTTAAATGTACATAATAGATTCATCCTGTGGTTGTATTACGATGGTGTTATCACATGTTTCTGATAGTAAACATCACTGCACTCCTCCAAGATATTTACATTTGTTCATGGTGGTAAGGCATGGGAGAGATGAATTTTAAAACCACATAATCATGTATCTTAGTTCAGGAATGAAGAATAATGAGCATATTAATGTTCTTTCCAGATAAAAACATTGTTGTTCTAACCAGATAACCAGTGTTGTTTGGGATATTCATTGCAGACATATCGTGGGACATCAAGAGCAAGATCAGTCTGTTGCTGATGATACCAAGGTAGACGCAGTGATGGATGACCTAGGGGGATGGCAGGGGTTGCAGGATGATCTGGCAAAGCTTGAAACCTGGTCAGACACCTGGCAACTGGGCTTTAATGCCAAAAATTGCAAGGTGCTGCATTTTGGGATGAAGAACCCAAGGAGGAGTTACCAGCTAGGGGGAGTGCAGCTAGCCCAGACAGAGGAGGAGAAGGATCTGGGTGTGCTCATTACAGGGTCAATGAACAACTCAGCACAATGTAGGAAGGCACTGCAAAGGCCAACAAAATGCTGGGTTGTATTGCAAGGGGCATATCCTCGAGGAGGGAGGAGGTGATTCTGCCACTGTATAGGTAATTTGTTAGACCACATCTGGAGTATTGCGTGCAGTACTGGCATCCATATCTAAAGAGGGACATTAAGTTACTGGAGGGGGTGCAGTGCAGAGTGACAAAGATGATCAAGGGGCTGGGGGACTTATCATATGAGAGGAGGTTGAAGGAGTTGAACATGTACTCACTGGAGGAGAGGAGAGACAGGGGTGACATGATTGAAACCTTTAAATACATGAAAGGAATAAACAAGACGGGTATAGAGGGGCTGTTTAAAGTAAGGGAGGGGGGAGGGCCACCAGGGGCCATGATATGAGACTGGAGCAAGGAAGGTTCAGGAGGGAGATGAGGAGACACTTTTTTACAGAGAGGGTGGTGGCTGGGTGGAATGCGTTACCTGCTGAAGTGGTATGCAGTAGAACAGTGGACTGCTTCAAACGAGGATGGGACAGGACAAGGGGGAGGGTTAATGAAGGGGAAGGGTGGAACGGAGGGGCAGCTGCAGAATAAGGGGTGCTAGCTGCACATTCGAGCAGACTTGATAGACCTCTAGGCCTTTATCTGCTTGCAAATTTCGTATGTTCGTATTATTGCTGAAAAAAGTACTTGGTGATTAATACATACTGCTGTTTTAAAGAGATTTTCCAATTTCTAGCTAAAAAAAAAATCATAGTTGGTATCAGTAGAACTCAGCTACATAAAATTATTCCAAAACTTGAATTTCAGTACCATTCCTTTCTGTTACTGAAAAGGTTTTTGTTAAAACAGGATTTGTCTTCCTTAGACATGAACAGTTCCTGTTGCTTATCCCAGCTGTGAAATCATAATCTTCTGCTTGTGACAACACAACCTGCTGCTATGGTTATTATTCTGATGTCACAAGCAGAAGATAAAGACTTCAAAGCAGGGCAAGGAGCAGGAACAGTTGAAGTCTAATGTGTAAACAACCTTTTGTCATGCATTCTTGTTTCGGTAACAATGAATGGAATGTTCAGAAATTCAAATAGTTTATGAGATTTAATTCCTGCCAATGTTAACAGTATTGTTTTTGTAAAACCTGGAAACTCCCTTTAAAGAGAGGCTGTGGTCATCAGAACCATTCTTTTTTCCACAAATAAGGATATACTATATACTTCAAAACCTGGTACTTGTTTTTTAAAGTTCATTTTTCTCTCGTGCTGTTCTGGGGTGGAGATCAAAATTCTTTCTTCTTTTAACATCACATTTGGTTTCATAACAACATATTGTGATGTCACAAGCAGAGACAGGATTGTGTCCTCAGCTCTTGAATAACATCAGGTGAAGCTAAAGTATAAATTACAAGGGTTACATTTCGTGCATATGTACTTTTTCTGTAATCATTGTTTTACCCCTCCTCACATCCCGAGTGCCTGTCTCCCTCATGAGCCCCACTGCACACATCAACCCACCTGCACCTCTCCTGTTCCACACTCACTTGCCTCCATATTGCCTTGTCATGGTCCCCAGGCAGGGTTGTGGTATGGAATATTTCCCCTTGACAGTGTCCTTGTTTTTAGGCAGTAGTGTTTCAGGGGCATAGGACATACAGTACTGGTGTGTAGGACATATTGAATATATTGGGGTCTGCTGTCTTTAGGCATTGAGGGTATTTCCTAGTTTTCATCCACTCCCTCTGGCATCATGACCTTGGTGATGCCACATGTGTACACTAGTGTGTGTAGATGTGTGGTATAGGCCAGTGTCCCCCCACCTCAAAGGTGTGCCCATCCTGTTACACCATCTTAGGTCACCCAGCTGGTGCTAGAATGGAGTCACTGCACAGTCTCCTTCCAATGAGAGGGAGAGCATGATCCAAAATATTCAGTCCCTCTCCTCCTGGTGAGCCACCCAGCAACCAAGGCTTATTCTGTGCCCTAGTCACTGGCACTGCAAATGTTAGCCCTACTCCTGTGCTGATGTGATAGTGCATACATCTTTATCAATAAAGAAAAAAAAGAGAATACTGGATGAGCAACTATGCACAACCAGCGTGTTCTGCCACAGAGGGGTTCTGATTCTCTGTTACCTTGAGAGTGAAGATTGAGAGGATCATGGGAATCAGGACCCAGAAGTGGCAGAACACACTAGTTGGGCACTGAATTGCCCATACAGTATTTTTTTATAGTGTGTGGTGTCTCCTAAATAAACAGCATGCAGTTTTAGCAGTTTGTTTTATTTTCAAAATACAAAAAATAAATTGTTCCTGGCCACATCATATTCTGGGAGTTAGGGCTGGTTGTTAGAGTGTAATGCATGATTGCTAGGGAGCACATGTCCCTACACTAGAAAACTGTACAGAACCAGGCCTAGCTTGTAATAACACTGTGTTGCATTTAGTGGAACTAATAAACAACCCAATAACATCTGAACTGGGTCCTGTTGATAATTCAAGTAATTTAGCAAATGTAAATGCATCTTCACTCATGGACTATAACCAAAGCTCACCATACACATCGAATCAAAGACAGATATTTGCATTGGGGGACTCCATCATTAAACATTTAGATAGCGATATCTGTGCCCAAGATAAAGAAAGCAGAATGTGCTCCAGCTTTTGTGCTACCTGTTAAGCTGATATTACAGCCATGTTACAAAATATTCTAAAAGATAAAGAGGTTAACCCACTTGTCTTACTTCATGTAGGCACCAACATTTTTCAGGATGGTTTAAATGTGACTAAAAAGACCTAGTAGCCATGTCTAATATACTGGTGGAAATGGGATGTGATATTATTTTTTCTGAAATTCTGCCAGTCCCAAGAGCATCATATGAGATTAACCAAAAAATAAAAAACTTTAATGAGTGGCTCAGAAAGTGGTGACTTAGACAAGATCATAAGTGCATAACTCACTGTGAATAATTTCCAGGCTGATTTGACCTTTTCTGTGGGAACGGGCGCCACTTAAGCCGGCGTGGAAGTTCTGTATTAGCCAAATAAATAATGGGGCTCACACATAAGAATTTAAACTAAATCATGTTTGGGAGAGGAAGGTAAGTTTTCCCTCTCTGAACTGGGGCAAAGCTGATCACTCAAAATACATGGAGAAACAATTAACGTTTTTATATTTAAATGCCAGTAGTCTTATTAAGAAGTTAGATAAACTGAATCTTAGACTGACTGCAGATAAAACTGATGTTCTTGTGGAAACAGAAACCTGGGGTGACCAGAAATCCAATTGGAACAACATAGTACCTGGCTATACTCCCTACTTGTTAAACAGAGAACATTAAAGAGGGAGGAGTAGCCCATTTTGTTAGGAATACACTGCAAACATCAGATATTTCTGAGAAAATAAAAAAAGGGTGACTGTCTTACAGAAACTATTTGGATTAAACTGGCTTTAGATAATACAAAACTCATAATTATAGGGACTTGCTACCACCCCCCAAATTACACATTGGATATACTCGAGGCTGTAATAGGGGACATAGAGGAAGCCTGTGGGTTAGGTGATATCATATTTATGGGTGATTTCAATTTAGGAGACATATCATGGATTGACTACATAGCTACATCTGGACATAGTAGAAAATGTATTAGTTTATGCCAGCAGTGTAATGTTGCTCAATGTATTAACCAACCCACTCGGGGTAGCAAGATTCTTGAGATAGTTTTACACAAGGCTAACATGCTATTAGATAATTTCAAGATTCACTCATCATTGGATAACAGTGACCATAATACAGTCACATTTACATTAAAAATTTAGTTACATATACTATTCCGGAAATGATAGTTTACTTATACGATAAAGCTGATATCACATCTTTAAAGTCAGAGTTAAATTAAACTGACTGGGATAACATTTTTGATACAATACCAATTCATGATAGTTGGGACTTATTTCATCAGACATTAATTCAACTTAGAGGTACATATATCCCACATAAACGTAAAAATACTAAAAATAATCATTTTCCTAAGTTGATGAATACAATATTACAAAAATTCATCAAACATAAAAACAAAAAATATGCTCATTATCTTAAAACACATACTGCAGAAATTTGGAATTCATATTTAAGTAGTCAGAAAAAGTGGAAACGAGAAATACGTTAAGCCAAAATTAAGTGGGAATACAAATTAGCAATGGATGTTAACAAAACTAACAAAAAATCCCTTTACTCATATGTCAATTCACTTAAAAAACCTGTGTGTCAAGTCGGTCCCCTGCAATACAAAGATAACTTGATATATGAACCCCCTCAAAATGGCTAATATCTTTAATACTAACTTTTGTGAAATATTTCAATCCTCACAACATAAGTCCATTTTGACTATGTACCATGATATACATTTTATTATAACAGAGGATAGTATTTTACCAAAATTTATCCTTGCAGAAGGGAAACACTAGCACTTCTTCTGATCATACAGCTGTTCATTATTTATATTGTTTGCTGAATCCATTAAACATCTATTAAAGTTACTTTTTAACAAATGCCTGGCTTTGAATTTTGTCCTGGAAACATGGAAAACAGCCTTTGTTGTTCCCATTCACAAAAAAAATAATTGGGGGAATTATAGGCCAATAAGTTTGATTTCCCCCAGTGTAAAATGCTGGAAAGTTTAATAAAGGATATCATCTCCCCAATTTTGGACAATACTGATGTAGACCATCATGGATTCAAAAAAGGACATAGTTGCCTAACCAATTTAATGTGTTTCTATTCGGATGTGAGCTACCAACTTGATCAAAAAATACTATATGATGTCATCTTTATCGATTTTAGAAGGCATTTGATGCAATGTCACATTAGGCCTTACTCCATAAACTGTATAATTTAAACATCAATTAAAGTATTGTTAACGGGGCTGGCCCGGTGGTGCCGAGGGTTGAGGCGCTGGACTCCACACCTCGTTCCACGCCAGCGACCCGGGTTCGGGAGCGGACTCGGGTAGTCGGTGGGTTGGCCGGGGGGAGACAGGCTTGAGCATCCGACGACAGCTCACCTGCTCCGGGGAGGGATTCGGCCATAGCCCGGCACTTGCATGACCCTGAGTGGAGGCTCGAGGAAGTGCAAGCCCCTCTAGGGATTGGCTGGTTGGCCGTTGAGCAGTATGGACATCAACGCACGCGTCATGATGTCTGGGGAGGTCGTTGACTGCTCGGGGAGGGAGAAAACAAGAAAAGAGCCTGCCCTGCCTGGGAAGATGAGGGACCCAGGACGCGCCCATGATGTGCCCGCATTCCACCCAGCAAGTCCAAGAGGGCCGACTTAAATGTAAGTTACGGGTTAGATCCCCCACCTGCCCCCACCTGGGGTAAACCACGGCTCCATGGGGACTTGTGGTCGGTGTGGGCAGGGTTCCGGGTAGTGGAATGTCCGTGGGTCATCGCTGAAGGGTCGGAGGAGGCAGGCTGTGAGGAGGATAAAGTGCGATTTCAAAAAAAAAAGTATTGTTAACTGGATATCTAATTGGTTATTAAATAGGACTCAGCATGTTTTAATCAATGGCCATCTATTAGACATTGGTAAGGTAACCAGCGGAGTCCCTCAAGGCTCTGTGCTCTGCTCCTGCCTATTTCAAATATTCATGCTTAAGGTGATTTAACTACAGACTGCTTTTCCTTTGCTACAAAATATGCAGATGATGTTAAAACTGGGGGCCCCTGTCAAAATCAGGAGCAAAAAGATACCATCCAGAAAGATCTTAATACAATAATTTAATGGGTCACCAAATGGCAGATGAAATTGAACCCAGATAAGTGCATGGTTATGCATTTGGGTACACAAAATCCCCTAGTTAAATATCAGTTGGCCGGCAAAACATTATCAATTACAACTAATGAAAAAGATCTCAGAGTGACTATTTCCATGGATTTTCTTCCTTCATCCCATATAAATGAGGCAATTTCTAAATCCAATAAAGTTATTTGGTCCATTAAATGACATATAAAATCTAAGGATAGGAGGGTGTTAATGCCCCCATATAGCGCATATGTCCATCCACACTTGGAATACGCCTCACAACTATGGTGCCCATTTAAAAAATCAGATATCTGTCTACTAAAAAGGGTACAAAGAAAATATACAAAACATATTAAAGAATTATATAATGACCCCTATAAATGTAGACTTAAATCTTAAATCTGATGTCACTCGTTACTCGACGCCTACAAGGAGATCTCCTTTTTATGTATGATATCATTCAAGTCCCCTATTTAATAACCATACTTGGACTTGAGTTAAAAAATAATTCATATAATGCCAGAGGTAACCCTCTACAGTTATACTGTAAGACATTTAACTTGATAGCAAGAAAATATTTCTTCACTTTAAGAACTGCAAATCCTTGGAATTTGCTGCCTACCGACATCATTACTAGCAGTTCAAAAATAACATTTAAGTATTGTTTGGATAAATTTATACTGTCAGACAATATGATTAGTTATTAATTCTATAAAGAACACCTATGGACCCATAAGCCTCCCTGCTCTTTTCACACCTTAGTATGAACCTTAGTATGAACCATAGTACATTTGTAGTGTAGCCTTCTATTAGTTGTCAATCAGGTGTGGGAGATATTTTTTCCCCAAAAAATATGACAGATGTATTTCTCACTTAGCCAGATGACATGGACTGTGAGAAGCAGACTTTCATTCTATAAGTAATTTTAAATATCTGGTTGCTCCTGCATTTCATTTTATTTCTAAGTGTGTATATCTGTTTGATACTGCATTTTATATTATATCTTGTTGATCCTGGTCCAGATGCAGGTCTGGGTGGTTGTGCCACCGATGCTAGTGGTTATCTGGTTGGTCCTGTCATTTCTGTGTTTTTTTTTATGTGTGTGTCTTGTGTGCTTTCCAAATCTACTGGAATGCTAATCTACCACAGAAGGATAGAATAGCATTTCATGACCATTCAACAATGGTACACCAGTGTTTCAGCAGAGATGGAAATTGGGTTGAAACAACATTCCACCATATGCTATAACAGCATTAAATTAAAATTTATTTAGGACTGGTGGGTAATTGGGATCTACTGATGTGCTCTGTGATTTTGTTACTGGTGACAGGTGTGGATATGGTTTTAAAGACACCTACTTCAGTGCTATGAGGGCAGGCTATGGGCTAGATTTTTAAAACGTAAGATTCAGGTGCAAGTCCCTATTTCACTGCAGTCTGCATCATGGCAAATACACCAACATGCTTGCATCCTATTTGCAAATGTTTTGATGCAATTGCAGTAGTTTTCATCACTCATGGCATGAACATGATGCATGTATCATTTTGGGAGTGCAACTCACCATACTTGCATCATAGTTTAGTTTAGTTTAATTTAATTTAGTTTAGCAAGGCACAGAGGTTCATTATGTGAAGCGAGGCCAGCACATAAAAACTGGGGAAAAGAGATTCATTAATACAACAAAGGTTTCTTATTGTGTTTCCAAGCAACAAATGGGTACACACACTGGACTGGCTGTAAATCCCACCAGTACAGCCTAATCATGTATAGAATGTACAGCAAAGAACTTGTCAGAATGCACAACAGTTGTTAGGTTTACTTCATGAGTAAGGTTTACTCATTGTCAAATGGCAGCTTGTGGCACCAACGTACTCTCCACAGACTACAGATTACAGTATTCTGTCCTGAACTCGAATCCACACTAAAGTTAGCTGCACTGTAGATATGCAAAGAGTTGAGGATATGCTAAGTAACGTTTTCAGCCTAAAACTTATTTGAATAAACAGTGGTGGCCATCTGTTCTGTCTGTTTATTCAAATGAGTGTTAGGCTGAAAACATTGCTTAGCATATCTGCAACTCTTGATTCCTAACCCAATCATAATACTGACATTTGTTTCTCACTCCCACCTTACTCCCCCTGTGCAAAAGCCCCTCTCCTGGGACCCCTACATCTGCTCCATTGCTCACCACCTCAGAAATGCACCTGTCATATCACATACATCCTTTCTCCTTAGTTCTACACAGCACCAATTGTACCCCTAGCCTAAGCTGCACTGCAAGTGGTACCTGGTTGGCATGAACTCCCCCCCATACAAACTCCTACCATGTAGCCCCTTCCATTCCTTATCCCCAGCCCTGTTAGCCCAACTGGTCCGTACCACCCCAATACCAACCAGGCTCACCAAGATACCCACTTATCCACATTTCCATTGCTCTGTATCCAAATAGATCCAGAAACCTGCTCTTCAGCAAGCTCTCCTTCTCCTGCTTCTTATCTTAGGGAATGTACATCCCAATCCAGGACCTCCCTTGACTAGTATCCCCAAGGAGCACAGGCATGGTGGCCTACTATTGGCTTCCCTTAACATCTTTAGTCTACCTAAAAAGCTAACACCGCTCCAGGAATGGATCACCCAACACTCCCCTGACATCCTGGCCTTATCTGAAACCTGGCTCTCTAAAAACATCTTAGATGCCTCTGTCTTCCTCAGTGACTACTCCATCTTCAGAGCTGATAGGACAGGCAAGAGGGGAAGGGATTTTGCCATCTATGCCAGAATGCCTTGCCCAAGCCTGAGCATGGCACCCAAGCCATAACTATCAAAGTTACCCTTGGCACTCCTGGTAAACCGCTATACATTATGGCAGTCTACATCCCCCTTTGAACCAGAAACAGGCCTTTGATTCTATCCTGTTCAGCATCACATATCTCCCCCCTAAAAGCGAACTGATTATTATGGGTGACTTTAATGTGAATTGGCTATCTCCTGCATCAGCTACCTTAAAAGACGCTGTCCAAGCCTACGACCTTGCCCAGGTTGTCCAGTCACCCACTAGGCATGACCCCAGATCAGGGTCCTCCACACTTATTGACCTTATCTTTACAAACCTCCTGAACCACCTCTCCAAAGTTAAAGTGCTCCCCAACATGCTAAGTGACCATGCTCCTGTCTCCTGCTGGTGGACAAATAAAATCACTCCCAGCTGTCCTAAAATTTCCATCCAAAGGCACCTCAAAAAAGGTGCCCTCTTTCACCTCAAAATGTATCTCTCCTCCTGTGACTGGTCACCAGTTCACACTGCACAGACTGTGGATGCTGCGCTCACCTCATTTATTATTACCACCTTCAACACTGCCTGTAACATATTTGCCCCCTTCACAAAGCAAGTTATAAAAACCAGGGATACCCCATGGATCACACAGACCCTCCTTGAACTGATGTACCACAGAGATAACCTCTGGCATAGGGTCCTGAACTCACAGCTTCCCCAAGACAGGCAGATTTACAGAGAGGTAAGAAATAAATGCACTTGAGCTATTCGGCTAGCTAAGACAACTTACTATAAGCAAACCCTCACCTCCATATAGGGCTCTGAGAAAAATTTCTGGAACACTGTCAAGGAACTCTGTGGAAAAGCCATCTCCCATGACCCTACACAACTACAAGTCAAGGGAGCCCTCTCTCAGGACCCTACCACCATATCCAATGCCCTAAACACCTCCTTCTCTGACCTTGGTCACATCCTCCCACAAAACTTCTTTGACCCAATCACCAACCACCCCTCTGTAATCCCTCCTACTTCTATACCACCTCCCTTCTGGCTGCGAATCATCTCCTGTAAAGAGGCTAAACGCTACCTCTCCAAAGCCCTGTGCAACTCGTGCTACATCAGCGACTCCCTAGACCTCAAAATTCTCAGAATAACCCTTGATGAGACCTTGCCTCAGCTCACCAAACTACTAAACTGCTCACTGCACCTAAGTCAAATCCCTGCTCTCTGGAAAAGAGGAATTATCACTCCAATCCTAAAGAATGGGGATCCAACTGCCCCTGGTAACTATGGACCCATTACTATCCTCCCCCCCCAAAAGCTCTTGAAAAAATTGTGCCAGACCAGCTCACCAAATATCTGGACAAACACAAGCTGCTTTACCATGAACAACATGGCTTCAGAATGGGACACAGCACTACCGCAGCCCTACTTGAATTTGCCTCTTACATTCATGAAGCACTAGAACAGGGTCAATAGCATAGGCAATCTATGTTGATCTGACCAAAGCATTTGACACTGTCAATCATGCACTATTTCTCCACTCTCTCACCTCCCTCTATTTTGCCCCTGAAGCCGTCTCCTGGTTCAAAAACTATCTCACAGACAGGACACAGCAAGTCAAAATTAGCACCACCCTTTCCTCCAAGCAGCCAGTTCTAGCGGGTGTCCCTTAAGGGTCGATCCTAGGCCCACTGCTACTCACCCCCTTTCCAAACTCCCTCCCTCCCTCAGGCCTACAGTGGAAAGCTATAGCTCTATGCAAATGATGCCGTACTATACTGGAAACACATCAATCCAAACTCTCTCCAAAATGCCCTTGAAGGCTGTTTTAGAGAACTAGAATACTGGTTCACTGACCATCAACTAATACTAAACTACAACAAGATGAAATCTATGATATTTGCTCACTGCCAAAACCCCTTCTGTAATGCTCTACTATCTATCTCAAACTTGCAGGGCATCCGCATTGAACAGGTCCCACTTTTCATATATCTAGGTATCACACTGGACACATCTTTCACCTACCATATCCACATTAAACACCTCTCCTCCTCTGTTAACATCTGATTAGGGATTCTATTCAGACATAAACACTGCCTACCCCCGCAGGCCCTACGGCTGGCTGTTACTTTCTCAGTCCTTTCGTTGGTCGATTATGAGATAATAATTTATGGTGCCGTTGACCAAACAGCCCTTAACTGCATCAATATAGCCCTCAACAAAGGCTGCCGACTGGTCACAAACAGTGAAAGACTAACCCATACATGTGTGCGCTATAAGCTAGCAAATTGACTGACCATTGTAGGGAGATTAAAATACCACGCTTGCCTCCAGGCCAAAAAGATACCAATGAAGCTTTCACCTAATGGTCTACACCCCCTCATCCAACCAGCCCCCTATAGGAGTATCCCTAGGTGCCAGGCAAACACCTCCCTCTTAGTCCCCCACTGTAGGACCTCACTAGGGCAAAAGTCCTTCTGTTATCATGCTCCCCTCTGGCTTAACAACCTACCATCCTCCATCTCACTGGCCCCTAGTCTTGGCCAATTCAAAACTGGCATCAAGAGACTTCTTCTTGACTCAGAGACATGTGGCTGTTACCAACATTCATCCCCAGACTGAATGTGATAAACAACTTTCTTATTCCATAACTGCACAACTAGGCCTACAACCTTGCGGTATTTATACCTCAACGTAGGGCTTGGTAAAGTCCCTCTGAATCGGTAACCTATCCCACCACACCTCGATGACCCTGGTTCCTCTAACAACCCTTGGGATGGTAACCAATCAATGCAATTACCTTGTACTGTGATATTATGTCAAATTTGTCAAAATGTAGTGTTCTGTTTTGAAAACTATGTACAGTATGTCTAGACGTAATGTTCTGTTTTCTACTGACATGGAGCCTTTGCAAAGAAGTCTTCAATTCAAAGGATTGTAATTCTGAAATTTCAATAAATAAATTAATAAATAAACTCTTTACATGACTACAGTGCCAATCATTTTAGTGAGGACTCGCGTTCGGGATCAGCTATTTGACAACGAGTAAGCCTTACTCATGAGGTGAGCCTAATAACTGTTGTGCATTCTGACAAGTTCTTTTCTGTGCATTCGATATGTGTTTAGGCTGTACTGGTGAGTTTTACAACCATGTGTGTACTAATTTGTTGCTTGGAAACACAATAAAATGCCTTTGTGGTATTAGTGAGGCTCTTTTGCCCAGTGTTTATATGCGGACCTCACTCCACATAGTGGAGCTCTGTGCATTGCTGATTACTACACTCCCAGGTATGTGCACTTTACCACAAGCAATATAATCAGGTGAGCCTCCTAACTCTGTGCTGCTTTAGTTTAGATAAGTTTTTTAACTGGTTAACATAGAAACATAGAACATAGAAACATAGAATTTGATGGCAGATAAGGACTGCTTGGCCCACCCAGTCTGCCCATTTCCCTACCTAATGGATAAGCTGCAGATCTTAGTTAACCAGCAGCCTACTTCTTCCTACCCCACCCCCTAGAATTGCCTTATGACTGTCCCATGCATGCTTGAATTCCACCACTGTTTTTGACTCCACAACCTCCTCTAGAAGGCCGTTCCATGCATCCACAACCCGATCTGTGAAAAAATACTTCCTTAAATTACCTCTGAGCCACCCCCCCATCTTCAAATTGTGCCCTCTTGTTCTTGCACACCTCTTTTTTGAAAGATGCTACCCTCTTGGACTTTGTTGATTCCCTTGAGGTACTTGAAAGTTTCTATCATGTCCCTCCTCTCCCTTCTTTCCTCGAGGCTATACATATTTAGCTCCTTAATGGTTAAATTACATTAGTGCAAATGCACCTTTTTTAGGTATGACTCAGTGTACCATTGCTACAATACATTCAAACAATCATAGCACATATCAAAAAACAATTCAGAGTTACAAAATGCAATATACCATTAAGACTATATTAAAAACAAGAACAAATGAGCCAGCCCAGTGGCACTGAGGGTTGAGGCACTGGATGTCTTACCTCACACCACACTGGTGACCTCTGTTCAGGAACAAGCATGGGCTGCCAGGTGTTGGCATGGGAGGAGAGGGATTGAGTGTCCGAGGGATTGCTTTCCTTCTATGGGGAGGAGGGGTCTGCCATTATTTGACTCAAGACTGGCCCTGGTGGTGACTGGGAGGATGAGGTTGTCTAGGAGATCTAGCCAACCATGGTCCAAAGGAGAAACAACACCAACTAAAGAAAAATCAAAAACAAGAACAAACATTGTGGCAATACAAATATTCCTGCAATGCGTTAGAGAATAAAGTGACTGAGGTAATTGTTCAAACAGAATCCATGGAGGAGAGGAAAGGAAATGACTGAGATCTTCAAACATTTGAAAGGAATAAATTGGGTGGATAAATAGGGTATTTTCAAGCTTAGTGGGAACTGAAACATGAGGAGACATAGTCCTAAGTCTGTGGAGTTTAGGAGAGAGGCTTGGAGGCACCTCTTTACAGAAAGTGTTGGTGGGTTGTAATGTGTTCCCAGAAGAGGTGGTTCCATTGAAGTCAGTGGGCAGCATCAAAAGAGGCTGAGACAGAGTTAAAAGGGAAATAAGGGTCAAGGGAGGGGAAGACAGAGGGGTTGGGTGGATTGAAGAGGGGGCAGGATCAGTAGCTGAAGCTGAGGACCCTGCAATATGAGCAGACTAGATAGATCTAATGGCCTTATTCTGCTGGCTTCTTTGTATGTTTGTATATTCATATAACTAACTGCAGATTGGCCCATTTTGTGTATGCTTAGGGGAATGCTAACACAATTACCTTCAGGAAAACATGAATTAAAACTATAGACAGCAATTTCCCACAGATCTGCCAAACATTATGGTATCTTATCATGTAGAATCTTGAATATAAATTATTAAATAGCTGAGATTGCCAGTAGGTCTTGAGAAAACTAATCAAGACTTTTTAAATTATTGCAATGGTGAACTCTATTTCCCCGGCAGCAGCACATTTTCCTATTTTGTGATAGGAGCCTTCTTTTAATCAATAATGGTTTTAGTTGCACCTTCAGTAACTAAAGGACCTTAGTCAATTATTGGCAAAAGATTATAGGTACCAATTTGCTTTCTAGCTTCCAATATTAAAATATTTATTAATTTTGTTTATAACATGGGGTACAGAAAACTATGAAACCAATTGGCTGAACACCATCACATGACCATTCATCAATGTCTGTTAATGCATGGTTGGGGACAAGCAATGGGGAAGAGAGATCCCTGGGCAGACCTGCACTTGTTATGTGAGAGAAAATGCTTTCTGACAGGCAACCATTGAAATTCATGACAAAACAGGTGATAGTTCCACAAAAGAAGAGAGGTGCAGACCGTGGTTGTGTTCAGCCAATTGGTTTCATAGTTTTCTCTCCCCTGTAAGCCTTGTTTATATGTACTTGAGTTTGGAAAGCATTCCTAAGCAGGTTTTCACCCATCATGGTGAAGCAAGAGAGTGCAAGAGAGAGAGACAGCACAGCACAGTTGCTTGACAGGGAGCGAGTCCATGCTGCAGAAATCATCAAGTTAATCTTCCACAAGATCCAGCATCAGAATCGGGAGTTGTGG
Source organism: Neoceratodus forsteri (assembly GCA_016271365.2). NCBI lineage: Eukaryota > Metazoa > Chordata > Ceratodontiformes > Ceratodontidae > Neoceratodus > Neoceratodus forsteri. The sequence continues at coordinate 627,108,514 of CM057452.1, read as the reverse complement.
CCAGAGGATCTATGTAGAGGGCCCCCCCACCCAACAATGTCCACTAACTGTGCCACCATTATGAGGCATACCATCACTACAGTTGTGCCCCCTCCTTCCCAAAAAAGAGAGAAGGCAGAGCATGGTTGAAAGAGTCAGAGGGAGTGTCACAGCACTTTTTGACTGTGCCATGTTTTTGTTGTGACACCCACAGCACAAGAGACAGACACTGGGAGCAGGCTTGAAAAGTCTGTTTTCACACTGTGTGGTCCAGTGACACAGAGACACCAGGAGAGACACAATGTACACCAAACGTGCCCCAATCTTGTCTCTGTGTGTCGGTCTCAGTGTCTTTGTCTCTCTCAAAGCAGTTTCCTGCAGCTCAAGACAGAAAGCAGCCATCAGAGACCATTTTGCCTCATGCCACCTGTTCAGAAGGAATCACAGTGAAGAGGACATGCATTTCTATGTGAGAGCACTCCCGACCTATTCTGCGCAGGGCACCATGGTGGTGGGGGGGGGAAGGGACAGACAGGGAGATTGACAGAAAGAGAGAGAGAGACATTGAGGGACAGAGTGAGCAGCTCACACTGCTGCAGAAAGAGAGTCAGACCAAAAGAAAGCACCTCACCCCAGTAACGCACAACTAATTGGGACACAGTCAACAGGAGCTGTGGGGGAACACAGAATGCCATGCTGCTACTGGGACACAGAGACCAACAGGAAACATGGTGTCTAAATGGGGACAGCATTACACTTCTGACAGTTATATTAGGAATAGAAAATGTCATAAATCATGCAAATACTATATTTCTGGCATACATGTGTTCATAACATACCCTTACAGAAATATAACTATGCTGTGTACATGCATAATGCATGCCGCATACTTAACTGTGGAATGTTTGCACGCAGTTCGCATACACAAAGTGATCCAACGTGAAACAGGTCTAAAAAGGAAATCAGGTTCACATGCTGCAGGTTTGATGTGTGCACAGCAGGTAAGCTGGCGTGAACATCTTCTAAAAAATACATCAGGTTCGCATGGTGAATGCTTGACATGAATGCAGCATTTAAGTTGGTGTGAACATCATTTAAAAATCATATCAGGTTTACATGCTACATGCTTGCCATGTGTGCAACAGCTAAGCTGGTACAAATCTCCTGTAAAAAACACATCCATTTCTATTTCTTATACTACTGCTAGCAATTAGTTATTAAAATACAATTTTATTTGGATTCCCATAAAAATTAGATAAAGTTGTGAATTCTAATCTTTTTGCAAGTTGTTTAATGGCTTTTGATTTTTGTCATTTAAATAACCATTAATTTGTAAAGTATTGTTGTTTGCTTACTGCATTAAATGCCTAGGATATAGCCAGTCAACATCCCCCATTCCAGATGTACAAAGAGGGGCCTCTGTGTTCTGAAGCCTATCCTTTTTGCTTTGGACCATGCAAATCCTTAAGAATATTTAGTGTTACAAATGTATTTCTCAATGACTGTTTCATCTCACTTTCTTTCCCTTTGTCATTCACTTGAACATATACACTGTGACCATGCTCAGGACTCTTTGTGCTGAGTAGGGTCCTTGAAGCATGCACCATACTTCACGATTTGTCACTGAAATGAGGGGCATGGTCACTCAAAATGAGGAACAATGAGGTACATTAACCCACATAACGATCAGGACACATCCTGACACATGGCGATACAGTACTTCAGAACACAGTGGAAAACATTGCATTAGCACCTGAGAATGAATTTCTACCATTAAGCAGGGGTGCCATTTAGGCAGGACAGAGGCAGTCCTCCCCCCCATATTTGTGCCTAGGTTGTTTTTATGATGTGGCAATAATAGCATTAAATTTGGATTTAATCTTTAGCACAATAAGTGCCCACCTGTTCTGTGTCTGCTCACACTGCAGGTACTCTCCAGACTCAACAGTGTCTGTACTGTGTTGTCCACTCTCTCCACCTATTAGCGGTGGCACAATCACATGTGATGTGGATGAGCTCCAGCCAAGAAAGAGTGCTTGAGTCTTGCAAGTGTGACACTGTCTTTCCCACCAGAGTAGACCGACTGCACACTACAGCTTGGAGGAGTAGGTGAGCATTGAACTCGCAATAGCAGTGTTGTGGCAGCATATTTTTATTGGTCTACTCTTAGGGAGTCTCCATCTCCCCTGGTGGCTAAAGGGGCAGAGGGTGAGCTAGAAGCTAACTCAAGACTAGGCTAACTACTTACTCTATTAGGCTCGATATGCAAAAAACAAAAAAAACAGCACAGACCCCCATGGCACCAAGCTAGGCTTAGCAGCAGTGGTAACAGTGGTGTGGGTGACCTTCATTGGCTTTGATCAGTGCAGTGTAGCAGCAGCCACAGCAGCAACCAAGCAAGAAGCAAGCAACCCAGGTTGGGTGGGTTTGGCTGGTGAGGTGACTTCATCATGGACCAAGTTGGGGACCTGTGATGTCTAGTTCTAGCATTCAGCTTCTGGTGAAAGGAAAGAGGAGGCGCAGACTGAAAACTGGGCTGGTGGCCAACTGTGCCAGGTTGCAAGTTCTGGCCACATAGTCGGGTAAGTAAAAGTACCGTAAATGCTCAAATAAGAGCCCAGACACTTTTTTAATTCGTGCAGCATAATCATCGGGCACTTATTCAAACAAGGCACTAATTCAAACAAAGGCGCTTATTAAATTGGCTCAACTTTTTAATAGAAAAAGAAAAAAAATAGAACTCAATGTTGGTATCTGCAGTTAAAATACATTTTATTGTATGTTATTTTTTATGTCATTTTTTACAGGAAAAAAATCATTCATCACATTCAGTGCTGTAGTCAACAGCTAGTTCATTTTTAGCTTTACAGTATGTGATCTGTTATGTGAAAAAAAAATTCAGTCATCACGTTCATTGCTGTAATCAACAGCTAGTTAATTTTTTGCATTCTCTTTGGCATCCTCAGCATCTGCATCAACTTCTGGTTCTAGCTCTTTGGTAGAATTTATGCCACTTCTATAGAGTTTACGAGGCTTAATAAGGACATCCTCCCTTTGTTTATATAGTATTTTATTTGGTTTCAGCACATTAATGTTCTCATCCTGTGAGTTGTCAAGTGAGTTTGAAACACCAAAGACAATGAATGATTTGATCATAATTTCTTTCAGGATAGTATCCCATGCTTGCTTAACCCACTTTGTGAACTGTACTCTGGAAGGAGGCTTTAGGTTACCCGTTTGGGTGTACTGCTTCTCCCTTTTGGATATCCACTATTCATAAAGCTCCCTGTAGTATGCTTTAAAAGGGAAATTCCAGCTGACATCAGCTGCCTGCACAAGACCAGTGCAGCCACCAGGTATGACTGCTGTATCCATCTTTAGTTTCTGTAGGACATGTTTTGTGGATTCTTGCATATGGCATCTATAGGCATCCTACACCGACAATCTAAGAGAAAAAGCTAGCCTTCCCCACACCTGATTGAGCCATATGTGAGTGAAGTCCTCATTCATCCAGCCATTGTTGTTGTAAACACACACAACACCTGATACGTTGTCCATTTCTTTGTCATGGCATTTATCTTTAAAAAAATAAAGGGAGGTAGCTTTGCACTATTTGCTTTTGCTGCTAATACAACTGTAACTCTGGACTTTTCATGTCCTGTAGTTTTAAGGGGAATCCAGGCACTTAATTGAACCAGGAGCTTAATTGAACACAGGTGCTTAATAATTTTGGGATGGCAAACGACCAGGCACTTATTCAGGCAGGCGTTTATTCAAGATTGGGTGCTTATTCGAGCAAATACGGTAAATCATTTTTTTTTTTTTTTTTTACAGAGGGATACGAAAAGGAGGAAAGACTGAAATATTGATGTGTTTCTCACATTTTTTCACCTTTGGGAAGCTTCATGACCCATAGGGGATGGGTACTGAATAGAATTGAGTCAGGAGAAAACGCTGGACAAAGTTCTTTTTTTTGGGGGGGGGGCAGAGATTCAGCAAGGAAAAAAGTGTTTAGTAACTGGGTGGGTTTAAACCCAAATATGATGCACTGCTCTGGGGTATATATATAAATTATACATTTAAGCATTTTCTGATTTGTATATCACTTTTTAGCCAAAACAAATACTGTATGTTGTACCTTTTAGAGATGTTACAGACATTATAGGGCTGCCCCTTGCATTCACAGACAGTTGAATGGTATTGCATGCAGAGACTTTTGAAGCCCCACTATAGTCAGGCTTATGCCACCCCCCACCCCCCGTGAAACTGACCTCCACATCCCCACACTTAGGCACATTATGACAAAGGGCAAAGGAGACTGCAGGGATATGCATCACTGAAATAAATAGGATTATTTTTTATTACTATTTTATAAATTATCGATGGAGAGTTGGAGAGTAATGAATGCCACCGCTCGACTAACAAGGGCCTTGTTAGTAGAACAGTGGCCTCATTATTCTCTCACTCACCATCATAATGTATAAAATTGTACTGAAAAATAACTATTCATTTCAAAGGGGTAGGCCACATCACTCTGACCTATGGATGTAATATCTTAAAGACTCCTAACTCTAGCTCCCTTGTACTCAAGTAGGAGATGTTTATGTATATCTATACATGGTCGGTTGTTTGTAGCTGCTTGGCTCTACCCGCTACAGTGTGTGTGCATGGAGAGGGGGGACTGGCAATGTGGGTGTGTGTCAAGTTATTGCAACTTTGGTGTTTGCACCTAAAAGTCTGTTTGCATGGAAGCATTCAAAACTATGGAGAAAAAATACTAGTACAGGCCAGACAGAAGTAATTAAGTGGTTTTGTGGGTAAATTTATGTATTGGGGTGGGAAAAATCACATGTGTTTCCATTGGTATGTGTGCTACAGTTAAATTGTGAAACTGAGATAAGTAAGAGAAGAAAACTGAAAGCATAAATGTGGCTACACACATGCTGCATGAGTGCAGATGTAGTCGGATACAGTAGGTATTGAAGTACAAGTGAACCATATGTGTGAAGACAGTATGGCTTCATGGTTAAAGGCACTGAACTGCAATACATGAGACTTGGAGGCATGAAAACCTGGCTTTGAATCTCATCATCCCCCACTTGTGTATGGTGTGATCCTGAGCAAGTCACTTAACTTTTTCTTGTGCGGTTATCAGTGACCACTTTCTTTTTGCATGCATGCCACATGCATGCAGTCTTTCCCAATTTAACATAAAAAGCATGGTTTCCACACTTGCTTGCTGCATGTATGCCATATGCATGCAATCGATTCCAATTTAACATTTAAATCATACTGCAGCATATATATATCACTTGGGTAGTTTTATGAGTGCAGCATGAAAACTTTTCATATAATTATTTCTGTAAGGGAAGTGAGGTATGCTTGAGTTCTTGGGGACTATTTATTCAGGTGGGAGAATATAGTCTGGTTTCTTTGATTTAAACAGAAATAAAACCTTTTCTATTAATTATTTTGTTTTTCTGACTTACCCCATGTTATAAGCACAATAACCCATTCCTGGGCATGGGGTTATTGGGGATTATACAATAGGGTCTGAGAGTTTTTTCATCTGATTGGTTTACTGGGACTGTTTACCTGTGGAAAATCCTGTGCTATACCAACGGGAAAAGATGCCTGCCATCAGTCAGCTACATCAGTAACCCCCTCTGAAATCACTCCAACAAATCCTGGACTGGAAAAGATGGCAATGGTTGGACGGTGAGATGGTCTGAATGTTCAACTGACAGGGCACAGAGAGACTCTGACACCGAAAGAGCAAGCAGCAACTTTTTTAAATAACTGCTGGAAAGGAAGAGTACTGAGGCAAGAGGAAGTAAGTCTGAAATGACCTGCACAGTTACAAACAACTGCTGGAGGGTGAAAGGAAGTAATTCTGAAATTACCTGCCCAGTTACAGTAAGTATGCACACTTTTAAAATAAAAGTACCTGTCATTACAGCTTATAGGATGTCTGTCCACAGCTTACCTGACTTCTCTCATATGCCTTCATGCCACTCACACAACTTCTTCTGCTTCCTTTCTCTCTGCCCACTCCTCCATGTTGAAATCACTGCAAAGTTGCTTTTTTCTAAAAGAAACATACTTTTTTTACTAAAACAGTAGCTATGACATTAGGAGGGAGCTGTCATTGTGGTAAAGAGCAACCGCAGTGGATGACTAGGCTGCCAGCAAGACCAAGATTTCCTAATGGTTTTGATGGCAGCACAGTTGTAGTTGACATATGCGGTATTTTTTTTAACTGAAGGATTAAAAGAAAATGAAACTATGGCATCCTACCAACCAGAAAAGTAAAACCAGAACCGTAAAGCCACACCAAACCCGGAAGTGCATAACACAACATCACCTGTCGCACTGCGTTCACTAAAGATATGGTAGGAGTAGTCCCCTGGGAGCTGTCAGACTTTCTGTAAGAAAAAAAAGGAAGAAAATAAACTGAAGGCAAGTATGCTTTGTCCACAATAACTAAAACAAACAAAAAAGTCAGCTCACGATTCAGTGCCCCTTGATAACAGTACTAAAAGACACCACCAGTCAAGCTGCATGTGTAACTCTCTCTCTCTCTCTTCTTTCACACTTTGCTCTTCCACTGCTTATGTCACATACATGCATAGCATGTATTATGCCTCTGTGTCTCAAATATGTCAGTTATAAAAAAATAAATAAAATATCATTTCTGTCAGCATATGTCTCAGTTGGGGGGTGTATCCTTGCAACAAGGAACTACATTTTGTGGTGTAAGAATAAAGTAGAAAACAAAATAATTGAAACTGCAAAATACTGTCTTTTTCCTTTTTTTGTGTTACAAAAAAATACAGGGGTGCCTTGTATAGTTGTAATAAACCACACCAGGGTGTGGGTTATGCTGGGATTTACTAACTTCTGGTGTTGTTTGGTCACTCAGCCTGTGGTCTCAAGATGGAACCACAATATACGTGGGTAAATCCCAGCATAACCCACACCCTGTTGTGGTTTATTGATTAATTAATCAACACCCCAGGTGCTGTGAGGCCACTCGGCCTCATGCCTCAAAATGCACCCAGGGTGTTGATTCATACCCAATAACCGCATACCCTATCATGTGTTGTTGCTTAAGTAGCTCACTTAATTTCTGGTGTAGACAGGAAGAGATATAATTCAAATGCGACCAAATTTCAAACAAGAATCAAGATACAGGCCCAAACAAATTAATAAACAGACTTAAGTGAGGTACGTTGAATGGTTTCTACATGAAAATCTTGCTTACATTTTTTGACCTAATGGGCAGATCTGATCAGCGTAACTTATGTTTTATTAATTATAAGGGACAGTTCATTTGAGTTTAGCCACATTTTTGCAAATTATGAAAATCCTGATTTAGCACATTGTTTATCTCAAAAAATGTTATTTGATTGGAAACATTACACTGTATTGTCAGTTTAAAGTAAAATATTGAACAAAATAAAAGTTTTGGGAATATTGGTAATGAATAACGAAAATAAGAAATGTCTAAGTGAACTAAGACCACATGTTATGTGGTCTAACCATCATGTCACAAGTGTCTCATTGGAAACTAGAGTGATTCTGGAGGAGGTCAGATGAAGTGCCACTAGAATAAACTGGTATTAAGGAAGAGGCTGGCAACTGTAAGCCAAACATCCTGACATTAGTGGTTAAAAAGCTAATGGAATCACTGCTGAAGGAAAGAATTGTGTAATATCTTGAATCCAGTGGACTTCAGGACCTGAGAAATCATCGATTCATGGAGGGGGAAGGTCATGTCAAAACAAATCTAATTGATGTCTTTGACTGAGTAACTGGGGAGCTACATCAGGGTGGAGTGGTGGATGTGCTCTACCTAGATTTCACTAAGGCTTTCAGCACCGCTCTACACAGGAGACTAATAAGCAAGCTGGGTAGCTTAGGGGTGGTTCCAAATGTGGGTAACTGGGTAAGAAATAGGTTAGGGGATAGGCAGCAGAGGGTGGTGGTAAATGGAGTTCACTCCAAGCCAGGGAGGTTTCCAATGGGTTGCCTCAGGGAGTAGTGCTGGACTGGTTGTCTTCAATATTTATATAAATGACATTGCAGAGGAGCTAGAAGGGAAGGTCTGCCTCTTTATGGATGACACCAAAACATCTGCAATAGGATGACTCTCTAGATTGGTGTAAAGGATGAGCAGTGACCTGAGGAAACTTAAGTAGTGGTCAATCAGATGGCAGCTGGGTTTCAAAGCAATAAAGCACAAAATAATGCACTTGGTCACAGAAACCTGGGACTGCAGTGCAAAATGGGTGTGGTGGTACTGACGGCCACCAAACAGGAAAGAGACCTGAGGTAATCATATCAGATAGCCTGAAGGTGGCCAGGAGTGTGACAAGGCAGTTGGGAGGGCTAGTGGGTTGCTGAGGTACGTAGGAAGGGGTATCACCAGCAGAAAGAGGGTGGTAATGTTGTCTTAGTATAGAACACTGGTAAAACACCACCTAGAGTACTGTGCCCATTTCTGTATACCACACCTTCAGAAGGACATAGAGTGGAGGTGGTCCAGAAGAGGGCAACTAAGATGGTGCAGGGTCTGCATTGGAAGTCCTATGAGATGAAACTTAAGGACTTGAATATGTACACACTGAAAGAGATGAGGAATGGGGGATATGATAAAGACCTTTAAATATCTAAAGGGGGTAACAAAGGTACACGAAAGAAGTATTTTTTAAAAAAGCTGCTCAAGAAAAAGGGGGCATGATATAAAGCTGGAGGGGGTTAAATTCAGGAGAGATGTGATGAAGTACTTCTTCATTGAAAGACTGCTGGATTTCTAGAACATACAAGCAGGAAAAAGCCGCTCCATGGCTGGATGTGCACAGCATAACAAACAATCCAAAGCGGAGAAACCAGTACCATCCACCAGAACACCTTATAAAAGATAGTCTCACACCAAAATGTGGTGCAAAAACATTTTTATTAGTTTAAAGGTCTGTGAGTCCAAGACCTCTCAATAGGAATACCAGCAGGAGCTTCTCACGCACCAACCAAACTCTGACCTGTTTCACTCAGGGTGTCATCATGGAGTCAAATGATGGTGCCGGTTTCTCTGCTTTGGATTCCTGCAACAGCCTTCCAGCATAGGTGATGGGGACAGAAACAGTGGTTGGGTTCACGAATGCCTTGGATAGGTGTAAAGGAATCTTAGAAGAAAGGAAGAGAGGGAAAGATTATGAACCAGAGATAAAGTAGGATCTGCAATGATATTGTAGACAGGAAAAATGGACAGACTAGGTGGGCCAAGTGGTCCTTATCTGCCAGCAGATATGTTTCTGTGTTAGCCAAAGTGCATGGAAGTCTTTGAAAATGATTTATATTACTCGGGTATCAGTAGAAAACAGAGTCACTGCAAGATAAACCTGTCTTCTGGATGAGTCATTTAATGGTGGATCCTTCTGCCTGTTGTGGTGGATGTTCAGGTAGATGTTAGAGATTCCATTGCACTTCTCAAACAGTATAAGGGAATCTCCCTGGTGTCCTGGCCTAATATGCCTCATTCACCATAAACCACCAACAGCTTAATCTGGTTCAATATGTATAAGTTTGCATCTGTATCCCCCTCTTCCCAGGTATAAGGGCAAAAACCAAAAGTTTATCCAAGCCTTCTTTTCTCAGTCAGTGGAAACAAATAAATAAAAATACATCTCTCAATGCTTGCCATATTGCTTTATTTCACTTTTGCAAGTTAAATAATGAATTAAGTGTTCATGGAAAGTAATAATCACTCTCAACAGAAACTTAAGCCGTCTATCATACAAAGCAAATACAGTGCAGACAGGTACAAGGTAGCTTATCATATGATTTGATTTTTTTTGCAACATTTTGCTTCCTCGCACTGTATTTGAACCTCACACTATGCCTGAAATGTACAGTTTCTCTGTACAGACCTACAGTTTCCATTTGTTCAGACTGAGAGTATTTCAGACTAGAGTAATGTGTAATGTGAAATTCTGACTCCAAAATGCTTTTCAGAATTTATTGTTTAATTCCATGGAACTCTAAAAAGCATTTCAATGTAAACCACTGAATAATATGCTGCAGATTTTGTAATCCGTAGTTTACGTAAAATGAATTTGACATTTATGTAAGTCACTGAGTACTATTCCACAGTTCATGTAAAGTGCAAATTACTAGGCCCCCATGTTCAAAGCAGATGCACAGCACAAATGGGAGATGCACCATGCACAGGAGGAAATGCAGGACAGCGCAATATTGAGAAGACCAGAGTGTGCCATGCAAACAGGGCTGTGCCGCCACACACCAATAAGGGATATGGTGCAGATAATGCAGGCATGTACATGAATAGGCCATGCAACTGCATATTGAACTGGACTGTGCCAACGGTGCATCACGCAACACATGTGTGCGATCGCACAGAGTTAGGTTTACAAAAGGCAGCCCTAAATCAGTAAGCCACCCAGTGTCAGTTGCAGGAACTACACTGGGAAAGGGGAGACAGTATGAGAGAGAGAGCCTGGTGTGTGGAATGGCTGCAGTCATGGCTGACATGGGGAAACTGGGCAAAAACAGGCAGGCCGATGGAGGTTCCATAGGCGGTATGCCCAGCTGAGATGGTACCATCCCCGCATCACATACAAACAGCTAATAGACACAGAAAATGTGGGGTGGTACTGACTCAACAGGACACCTTTGAGACAGCCCTGAGAGCTGCACCATGACCAGCTGCAGGCACACACACACAGACAACATGCCATGACGGTGGAGACTGTGGCCAGGTCCCTGCTCACCAAGGGTACCTGGCAGTGACAGTGAGGAGTACTGCAACAGGAAAGGCTTCCTCTTGATAAACTGCCATGTGGTGTGCAATGCTACATGTAGAATCACCTATGTGTATGCCAACCACCCTGGGAGTGCACATGATGCATACAGTTGGCACCAGTCTGACCTGTGCCACTGGTTCGAATCCAGGGACATGACATGGGGCCAACCCATGGGTGAGTGCAGCACAACAGCATAACAGGTGTTCATAGGGTACACAGGGTACAGCCCTGGGGGATGTACAGGGGCACAACATGCCGACAGACAGCAGGGCATGCAGACATGCAAGTGTGGGGTTGGGTGGGTGAGCCACATGGACAGTGTGGCAGGAGATCGAAAACCAGGGGCACGTAGACAGAATAGAATGGGGCAGCTGGCCAAGGGACACCAGTGGCAGGGAAATGCACAGGTATGGCATGTGGCACACACATGTGGGGGTTCATCCTTTGAGAGGTTAGGACACCTCCACCTACCAGACAACATCACCAGTGCTTTGGGAACACAGTAACAGGTTAATGCCCTGTCAGCAAGGCTTTGAGCTGTATGTGGCAACCACAAACCATACAGAGTGATGCACACAAACAATGGGCAAAAGGCCTACCTTGCACGATGCAGGTCCTGGTGTATATCAAATCGTCCCAGTGATGCATCTCTGCTCTTCTGCTACTCCTCATGCAAATGAGCTCAATACCTTCAGGTAATTTGATGTAAAAATCCAGGATGGGCACAGACTGTGTAATGAGCCCATTTGCATATGTTGGCTGAACATTGCAGTGATCCTTGCAGTGCAAACCATGGCCCATCACGCATTACATCTTGCCCTGTTGCTCTGTGCATGTTGCTTTGTGTGATTGCACATCCATGGTATTTTCAGCTGTGTTTGTGGGACCACATGTCCATATGACACTGCTGAATATTGAATTGTTTTTTAGCAGTGGATTTACTTGCACCGCACATCTCGTTGTGGTGCACACATATTTGGTCATGAATATGTCCCCTCTAATCCCCAGACTTTTTGTTTTAATAAAAAGTCTGCCAAAGAAATTGCAGCAGATATCCTCTTGTCTGTGTCCACTACCCTGTAACATGGCCTTAGGCAGACAGGTAGGGTTCAGCCCACAGGAGTGGGGGAGTAGCCCTGACACCACCCCTGGTGGGAGGAACCACTGTGGCCTCCCACAGAGTGGGAGGACTTGGGTTATAAACTGTTGAGAGAGCAGTTCCCCCTCATTTTCTTCTTCTTCCTCATACGATTACAGCAAATGCCCCTACACTAAGAGACATTAGCAGGCTGCCCTATTTTCTTTTTAATTCTTAAGTAAGAATTTGTATTTTTTTTTTGCCTCTCCTTGGTCTCTGGCATAGCGATGCTTAGCTTAAGGTGCCATTTTTCAGAGTAGTTTGCTAGTTTTTATTTGGGTGGCTTAGAGCCATCCTTCTTTTTATGTTAACTGAATAGGGAAGGGATTAATTGAAGGGGGCTTTTGGCGTAAGCACACCTCCCTTTTGGGAATGGTGGTTGACGACATGGCAGAGCTATTGGGCTATTTGCTAACCCCTATTAATTGCATAGAGTGACGTTTCCCAAGCCTAAACCTGCCTGCCAACCCAATACCCTGGTCCCGATGGAATGCAATGTGAGCAAACTGCCGAACCACCATGGACTCAACCATGGAGGTTGTGAGGCTGAATCAGTTGGAGATATGGTGAGGAAATTAAAGAACCACCCAGAAGCTCCAGTCTCAACCAGTGAGAAGCTGATAGGTAGGGAATGCCATGCCAAAGCCACATGTCATATGGCAGCATGCTACCCAACCATGGCGGGGGGGCTATTGGTATCCCATTATGATAGCAACTGAAAATGAGCAACTACAAAAATAGTTACTCATTTTCAGCACTACCATTTTTGGCTACCCTGCAAGGGTAGTGACCCTAAGGGAAAGCGACCTTGGGGAAGGGTGACTGGAAGGGGAGAATAGCGAGGGGAAGGGAAGGGACAGGGAAGGGGTCTTAGGGGATTGGTGTACCTGTTGCTGCCCAGCTAGCCATGTGGTGTGGTGATGTGGGTGACTTGCTCTGATGTAGCAGGTACTGGGTTCAGGGCTGGGGACTGGGAGCATGGAAATTTTGCTGCTGCCTGTAGCTGCAGGACTTAATATTTTTCCAAAATCCAGATTGTGCCCCTTCCCCGAAATGCAACCCCCTGGAGTTGAGAATCTAAATTCAGGGTGGTGCGGGTGGCAAAGACCCCTGCAAGGGGAAGCATTGGGGGCACAGCACCCCCCCCACAAAAATACTTTTTAACGTTCCAGATATTGGGTTGCCTGGAAGTGTATATTGCCGATTTGCTTTTCTGTGACATATACTTGCCATAATAGTGATACTGTAGCTATTCTGTGATTGCTATTATGACATGGAACCGGGACTACTTACCCTTCCAATGGGACACTAGTTTAGAGATGGTTGCAGTAACTCTCCCAGGGCAGTAAATGTAGTTGAGTCCCAGATATACAGTGCAGGATAATCCCACCTTCATCCATCCACTCCCGGTTTTGACAGCAGTCAAACAGAAAAGAATATCATAAGGGTTAAGGCAGAAGGAAGAGCACCAGCACTAAAAAGAGAGGATTTTCTGACTAGGCCACATGGTGGACATCACTGTCTGAGTGAACTCATCATGAGCTTTGGGCAGGTGACCTCAAACAGATGACCATTCTGTTTGAGACAATCACCTCCCCACACACACACACACAAGCAGTTCAGCAGCAGTGGCCAGAGGACAAATACAATACTGTACTCTAAATATTGCCTCCACTTTTTCAGAGGCAATAAGCAGTGTTGAAGCCTCATAGTAATCAGAACCTTCACTGAGCACATCTAAACCAGATAAATGACACACCACTTGTACTTCACTCTGAATTTCATCCTTTCTCAGAAAAGTCATCTCCACCAGTTGCTCATCAGCTTAGCCAGATCTATGTTCAAACAGTTGTGGCAAGGAACTGCTAGCATAAGTTGGAGCTGGAGTGGTGAGAGGCAGCCCACAGAGACAGTGGTGGAGGGGTAGAGGGATGCCAAACCAAGACATGTGGCTAATGGCAGCACACCACGAAGACCCCCCCCCCCCCGAACATTCACTAGTAAGCAGTCCCTACAAACCATTTTTGTTAATCATTTTAGCTGGCAATGAACTTTGGTCAATTGTTTTAAAAAAAGGTTTTCAATACTGCATTTATGATGTACCAGTTTTGAAACTCACTGATGGATGTATTTGATTTAATCTGTTCTACTAGCTTTTTGTTAGACAAAGGCAAGCGTACCATATTTCTTTACTTCAAGGGGATTTCCTTCTCTTGCCAGCAGTTGGTAGCCATATGGCAGGCCTGAATCAAAGATACTCCCTGACATTTATCGTACCTTGGTAGCCCTGCAGTTTAGCATTTTCTTGATTCAGTATTTTATCAAAAACCTATCCTGCAGCAGAACCTGCAGTAGTTGCCGTGATGGCATTTGAAACACCGGCTGCCACATGGGGGCATTGATTAAGAACTGCATACTGAGCTCAGCCTGCTTGATTTTTATGAACAGTATTCAGGTTTTTAGGACTGAGGCATGGAGATTCTGGCCATTTTTTTGTCAGCTTTTCACTTATTTGGCATCTCGTGTTCGGGACTGGTAGACACAGGCTCTGCAGAAAGGCCAAAACCATATGATGTTTATTGAGCACCGTTAATCATTCGAGTCAACTTCATTGATTCATACCTGCATGCTAAATTTTAGCTCCCATGTCACCCTCCCTGATGGGCTAAAAGCTATCCCCTTCAAATGCTAAGATTTTCTCTGGTTGGGGCTTGATGTCAGGCTCTCTGTCATCAGCATACCTTTAGTTAAGAGTACATGCTGTTTGTTGAGTTGACCTTGCTGTGCACTTTGCTTCCTTGGGTTTACTGGCTTAGGAACCAAACTGTCTTTGACAAGCATGATGATATTTGAGACCATGTGTGGCATTTTTAAAGTCCCATGTCTGTTTTTCATACTCGGGTGCAGAAATCCACAAGGGAAGTTAGACCAAGAAAAGCTGGACTACTTTACTGAATGGAATTCTGCACTGGCATCTAGAAAACATGCAGGAGTCCTGCAGCTGAGACAGAAATTGCCATAAACTGTGGGAAATGTCACAAATGCATCCAGATGTCTGTGACTAGGACCCAGACAGCAGGACACATCTACATGGATGCAGCATGCATCAAAAATGCAGTTGCAAGTGAGGCAACCACCTGATAGAAAATCCCATCCCCTGCCTCACATAACTAACTGCAAATGAGTACTTTGGGGATCTGGTTTGAACTAGTGATGTATTAGAGTGATGAATGATTAAATAAAAATTATTTAAAGAAGGAAGTGCATCCAGCTTAATCATAGGAAAAAACAGATCCAAGGGGGGCAATCTCCAGTTGTAGGAGCACCTCCCCCCCTCCTCGTATTGGGACAGACTTGGCTTGGTAGCCCATTTTACAGTTTTAGTGGAGCACCTATTAATTTCAGAAGCATGACAGTGAATAATGAATGAAAAAGTTTGGTACTAAGTATTCAAGGTGGGAGAAGCCTGATAGCTATTTATAGCCCCTCACAGTATTTTGGGCTGAGACCCTGGGCCACGAATGACAGCATGCCTTTTGATATATAAAAAAAAATAAAAATACTACTGCCTAGGCATGATTACCCTGTGTTTGGGGGGAACATTAGTGGGAAGCTGGGCTGCCTTGGCAAAGCCCTCTCCCAGTGAGCCTGGGTTGCTGGTTACATATAGAATAATGGATGGATAGGGGATTATAACGAGAATTTTACACACCCTCAAGGTATGGGATGCCACATAAATCCCAAAAGTGAAGTTCAAAGGGATTATAAAGGCATCCCACACCAAGGGGATATGTCAAATTTGAATTTTACACACCTACCCAGTCATTATTATATAATTGCTGGGGAACAATTTTTCACCACAGCAATTATATAAAATATAGATACATTTCTCATCAGCCACAGTCTGGTTGGGACGAAACACAGTCCGCAATCGTAAGAGGCTGGAAACTTTAATCCCTTTTTTCCTTCATTCTTACAGCCAGTTCTTTGGTAAATATAGCCATTTTTTTATTTTACTTATCACCTAGTATAAGTTGCCATGAAGTGTCTGGTGGTGAGTAATGGTGGCTGCCGCTGATGAAGGGAAGACTGGAGACAAAATTCTCACCAGTAATTATAATAACATAATTAACATTTTCCTCTTAGGTATAGTATTTTGTCATTACAGCTGATCCAGCAAAGGGATGATGTGGGTCAGGAGGCATCAGGGGCTGCAGACAGCAGTAGCACAGTGCACAGCACTTTGCCTCCACCGCCTGGCACTACATCAGTGTGGTGAAGCCCATTGGTTCCCACTTGACAGACAAGGTTCCTCAACAGATTCAGGGGCAGGAGTACATGAACAAATACTCAACTGGTCAAGCAAGCAAGAAGACACCAAAGATAAAAAAGAAGGCTTTTGACAAAAAGAAGTTTAAGGCAGAATGCAATTTGACAATTGACTGGTGGATTTTATAGTCTTTGCCAGTACTATTGGCCTAACGGCCCCACAAAAGACATTGATTTGCTTTAATTACCTCAACTGAATTATGCTATCCGACAGATGCAAAGGTGGGTCTGCTTGGTTGGAATATGATATGGAATTGAGGCATAGAATGCAATATATTCGTATGCTGTACTGCAGCACCCTGACATGCTCTTGATGCTCAAGGTCATGCATGGGGGTGGGTTCCTTGCCCAGAAACGCACCACAGCCATAGAGGCCTCAATCCTCTGGGTTAACAGCCCAAATTTGCTTTAGGTTTAACAAAAGGAGATGCAATAAGAACCTGTACAAGTTTTGGTATGAATTTAACTGGCCCTTTTGGATGAAGGTCAGAAGCCCTATATGTGTAAGCATGCCCCCACCACTAAGAACAGACCAGCTTAGACCATGATTGGAATGCTACCCAGATTGTTAGGCAGCCTGCCTGCTAACTGAAGGTTTCTTAGAGGGTTTCAGGATTCTGTATGAAGGTCCTTGGTGAGGGTTTGAAGCAGGGAACCTGATATCCACTCTGAGCTGATGCAGTCAGTATTTACTGAGGTCACCATGAGCTTGTGTGATACAGATGTGATGGTGACAGTGAAGGAAGTCAGTGTCCAGCTCTGCAAGAGCAAGACTGAGCAAAGGAGCATCGACCGCTTGGGCAATGTAAAGGCTCTTACTGGGTTAGTACGGGACATAAAGACCATGGTGGCATACTACATGGCCCTTTGCCCACCTGATGGGGTGGCTTTTCCTGTGGCATGCAGATGGTAAGCAAGTAATGATCTCAGTTTAGGCACATTTTGAGTTTGACAGTTCAATAGTTTTGGTTGAATGCCAGGGAGTATAATATCCATTCCTTCAAGACTGGAGCAGAAATGGCTGCCAGAACTCATGTGTTTTTTATGGTATGTATATCCACAATTATTTTAATATTGCCTTGCTGTTTTCCAAGTTCCCCTGATGGTTCCAAAGAAGTCTTGATCTGTGGACACTCCGTCATCCATTGGGCAGTGAAGGGAGTGGGATGTCAGCTTGGAGGGAAGAACCTAGTGATTCAAAGTCAGAAGATGCAAATCCATTGGATAGGAAAGAGACGCATGAGTTGAGAAGAACTTCACCCTAATGGTCACGTGATGCTTCCAGTGTAGGCAGACGTGTCTGACACTCTCCCACCTTAAACACTACAACGATAAAGATTTAACGGTATCCAGTGTACATATTCTACCTGTGCTTGTTCATTGTGCTGTCAGGACATCTCAGGCGCTCACTGGAGAATTTCTGCACTAAAAAAAAGACGGAAGTTTTCTTGAGGAATAGAGGCAGAAATGAAGCAGGCCCTCCAGGCCCGCATGCCGCCCACTATGCCTGATAAGCTTGCTAAGCACCCCAAAACCCACACTACAGCCACTGGAAAGTCGGCACAAGTTCCGACAACCAACATTCCACTTTTGGAAGAAAAGTTTTGGCCGAACTAGCTCCTTTGAAGAATGCCTTTCTGGACTTTTCATCTGATTTAAAAGCGACTAAAGAGGAACTCAAAGATACAAATCGGGCTATAACTGACGTTGCAGAACATACAACTTCACTCGAGAAATGGCAGTCCAAGGGCTGACTCAGATAAGTCATCCATAAGACAGAAAATGAATAAGCTAGAACTTAAACTTGAAGACCTAGAAGGCCGTAACAGGCGCAACAACTTAGTTATCTTTGGCCTCCAAGAGGAAATGGAGTTCCATTCTCCCCTATTATTTGCCCAGAAAATGCTGTTAAAAATTGCTAGTCCCCCGTCTCATGCCAATGAATATATGGTGGAGTGAGCAGATAGGTCCTTGAGACTAAGACCGCCTGTGGGAGCTAAACCCAGGCCATTCATCTTGCAGCTACTAAGTTACATGGACCGTCAGCACATTCTGGGGAAAGCTAAGGAGCTACAAGAAATTAAATGGGATCAGGCTGTTCTTTGAATTTCACAAGACCTGCCGGTTGCAACACGCCAGAAGAGAGCAGAGTATCACCCTAGCATCGTAAAGTTATTGGCGGCAAGCTTAAAATTTTGAATGTTATATCCGGCGAAACTCTCTGTCCTACCTTCTGCTTATCCTCGACATCTGTCGCCAGCGAATTCGAATGCCTAATTCTCAAAGTGGAAATTACGCAGACTACTGCACTCTGCATAATAGGATGCTACAGACCACCGTCTGCTGGCCTACATCTTGTGTCATATCTAAGTGACAAGTTGGGACAGGGGCTGCCAGAAACTATTATTTTAGGAGACCTCAACTTTGACTGGCTCTCTAACACAGCTGCCCCCCCTTGCATCCTTCTGTGACGAACAGGGGCTGACGCAACTTATTACTGAACCAACACGCCCAAACGTGAAGAACCCCAGTAAAAGTACACTTTTGGATGTGCTAAAGGTGAGCAAACCTCATCTCTTCTCCCACGCTGATGTCTTCTTCTCACACGCCAGTGACCATTGTTTTATTGCGGGAGTAAGATCGACTAACAGCCCAGCACCCACCAGCAAGTTCTCTATGAAGAGATCCAGGCGCAACTTCAATGAACATGCCTACCTAAACGAGCTTAAATACTCTCCTCAGTGGTAAGATTTCTACCTGGCCAAAACGATTATGTCAGCTTACAATATCTTCCACAACATTCTATCAAGGGCCCTTAATAAGTATGCTCCCCTGATTAAAGTTCGAACTAGGACCAAAACCTGTAAATGGTTCACCCCTCAGATCAAGTTCTTGCTTCTAGAAAGAGATAAGCTCTGGAAAAAGCGCGTAGACTGAACATTGAAGAGGATTGGAACCAGTTCAGGAGACTATGAAATTTATGTACCAAAACAATCAGAGAATCGAAGGCCATCTTCTTCAAATCTGAACTCGACTCTGCCACAAAGAGCCCAATCAAGCTCTGGAACACAATCAATGATCTGCTAGGCCACTCCCCAGGAAATTGACTCCCGGCCAAGATTACCTCTGGCAACTTGACTATAACTGGAAAGATGGATATACTTGACGCATTCAATAACCACTTTGCTACTGCAGGCATGGCATTTGATAACTCCCCTGCAAACATACTTTGCTCCCAGACTGCCAGCCAACTGTCTGAAACTCCGATAGCTTCACTGCCTTTCTCACTTAAACCTGCCCCACTGAAAGAGGTAGAGGACCTCTTGCTTCAGCTGGATACTAGAAAAAGTGCTGGGGCCGACACCCTTGACCCTTACTTCCTAAAAATTGCCTACCACGTACTAGCAATACCCGTCACCCACCTTTTTAACTTATCCCTGTCTCAGGGCACCTTACCACCTATATGGAAGACAGCACATGTCATACCGCTGTTCAAATCAGGTGACCCTGGTGATCTCAATAACTACAGGCCAATTTATTTCCTTCTGGTCCTGTCCAAGCTCCTAGAGAAAATTGTAAATGCACAGCTGAGGACTCACCTTAAGTCTAGGGAACTGCTAAATTCTATGCAGTCCAGATTCAGAGCTAAACATAGCACTATCTCAGCCCTCGCCAAAGTTACTAATGACTGGCAGCGTAATCTTGAGAGCAAAAACTTTATTTGTGCTGTTTTCCTTGATCTAAGCAAGGCTTTTGACACCGTCGACCATAGTCTGCTCCTCTCCTCCCTTCAAACCATAGGTGTGGACCCCTCCTCTCTGCGTTGGTTTACTAACTATCTTACAAGGCCCCTTCAACAAGTTAAAGCCAAAGGAGGCCTGTCCCCCTTAAAAACTCTGCAAAGAGGGGTACCTCAAGGTTCTATATTAGGGCCCTTACTTTTTGTAATCTACATTAATAACATCGACTACTGCATAAAAGAAGCCAACTTCCATCTGTTTGCAGATGATACAGTTCTCTACGTGAGTCGCCCAACACCTGAAGCTGCCTGCAATGACCTACAGTCAGAATTCAACCTTTTGCAAAGCCAACTCCTCCCAAAAAATCTACTCCTTAATGCCAAAAAAACTAAAGCGATGGTCCTCTCCCCTCTTTTATCCATACAGCTAACCCTGTGTCCAGTGGGACAGTTCTCCAAATTACCACAGTTCTAGGTGAAAAACTAGAATTTGTCACAAAATTCAAGTATCTGGGAGTTTGGATAGACCAAAGACTCTCCTTCATTGAACATATTGAGGACTTGCTAAAACGACTTCGGCAAAGGCTTCGACTGTCTTTTAGAATCAACCAATTTCTCACCAGAGATGTCAAGAAACAACTGGTCCAATCCATTTTCCTATCATTGGTTGATTACGCTGATTTCCTCCACAGCCAATGCCCCAACTCTTACATGGCTAAACTGGACACACTCTACCATCGAGCACTGAGATTTATAATGGGACTCCCTTTCAACATGCATCACTGCACCCTATATGTGGCAGTGGGGTGGACATCACTAAAGTTCAGGCACCACAGAAACGCTGCTCTCTGGACCTATAGAGCCATCTCTAATAAGCTGCCTTACTATATCTCCTGCTGTCTTCCCCTGAGTATAATTGGGAAATACGCATTAAGAAGTTACTCAGCTATTACACTTAAAGTACCCAAAAGCAAAATCCCACTTCGGCAGGGCAGCCATAAGCTTCGTGCTACCTACCTTATGGAACGATCTACAAAAAACCCTCAAATTAAGCACTCTAATTGGTATAAATGCCTTCAAGATGCTTTATTTCCATACAATCAGAGAAGTATGTAACTGCTTCACCCACTTAGATCCAGTACCGGTGTCTGCACTGATATGTAGCCATGCCTAGACCCAATTTTAAGTACTGACCCCCCAGCTTGCTCCTCACCAGCCTAATTGTTCTCTCTCTTATCCCCCATCTTATCAACACTAGGCCCATCCATCCCCTTATTCTTCCTTTCCCAACTTTGGATAGGAGCTCACTTCCCTGGGTTGTGACATCCTACTATGCCCCGTACTTTATAGCATTCAATCCCAGGGCTCACACATACTCCTTTTCTCCATCCACCTTCTCTACATCCCGTTTTACCAACTCCTCTCTGTGCACCGTGCCCTCCTAGCCTTTCTCCCCCTACCTCCCTCCCTTCCTCCCTACCTTCACCTCTACCTGATGTATATTTTTATTTTTATTTTTTTTCTTCCGATACTTCCTCCTGCAACCTAAGATAACCTGCATTATCTTCCTATAGACACTTCTATGTATGTAAATACCATGTAATCTGTACAATATCTGTATAATTCTATGTACATATGAACTTCTTTTTCTTCCTCTCTGTAAAGAGTATTATCTGTATTGCCTTGTAAATACCTGTGTTGACCTGTATATACAATTTTTCATGCTCCACCCAGGTCCATCTTGCAAATGAGCTTCTGCTCAATGATGAACGCCAGGTTAAATAAAGACTTGATTGATTGATTGATTGATCAAGGATCTTGGAAAACCTTTGAAAATGCCGAGCATGCAGCCCAGGATTTAGTAATCCTCTTTCCGGAGTTATTTTCACAGCACTGAGATCCAGGAAATTAACCTAATGAAGAGATCAGTCATAATAGGCTCCTGATAAGATTTCTAATGTTGGTGTTTTTGTCAGAATGGGTCTACTCAGAAGATAAAAGACTGCTATCCTGCTGTCATCACTAAGTCTTGGTTCTGGTCAGTTCCAGGAGGTATTGGTACTTCTAGGCTGCTCTCAGACATCGTCTCAGGACATTCTGCATGCTACCAGTGAACTGTAGACAATGTTATAGTTCCTATCATGTGGTCCTTATTATGCTTTTCATTATGTATTATTATAATTTCTTCTTTTTTTTAATTAGTAGAGTTGCCCTGGTTAAAATGTTTTAATTATAGGGCCTAGAGTAATGGTCACTGTAGGGGCTTCTAGACAATTTGAGTTTGCTTGAGGATGGAGAAAACCTTAGTTTTAAAGAGCTCCATACATGAATTGTCCCAGGGAATTTCTCCTGGTTTACTTTCATTGGGATGGGGCTAGTTTATTGTGCATCTGCCCCATCACATGGCCTGTAAGTTTTTGCTCTTAACTGTGACTCTGTGGCACCGCTGGTAAGCTCAGAGCTCTTTATACTTTTTTTTTCTTTTCTCTTTCCTCATTTGGAATGCCTTTTTGTGGAGCGACAGACTTCCCGCCCATTCTTTATGGGGAGGATATCTTAGTTGATAGTCCCTGGTAGTTAATATGAATGAAATGTTGTTTGATAGTGCGCAGGGGGGGGGGGTGTGCTTAATGCAAGTTATACCGGGTAGGGATTATCAATGTAACGAGCAACAATGTAATATGCACCTGCCCATAAGTTAAGTTTAGTTTGAAATTGCCTTTCGTTTAGTTCCAGATACCAGTAATTTGCAATATTTCAACTGTTTTTAGAGGTAGACAATAAGAGTGACTGGGTGCCTAGTATACATGCACGTTTGTGAGTTAATTGTTTAATGGGTTAGCCCATGTGTTGTAATGGGCAGAGAAATGATGGAACAGAAATCTCTATATGGTTACAAGGGTTGAGATATTTAAACGCATTAGCCCATATCATTTTCTCTGTTTATATATGTTTGGGACAGCATAATTTTGAATGGTGTAAGTCCTGACACATTTTCTACGCAAAAGGTGGGTTATTTTGGAGAACAGTTTGAATTACAGTCTACTGGATAAATGCAAAAGACTAGTTTTGGTTATACTGTTAATCTTATTGAAGGAATACTGACTTTGCTTTGTAATGGCACATTAAAGTCTTAATATTAGGTTTACTAATGGTGTTTTAAAAAAAACTAAGTGGGAATGACACTAAGTAGTCTTTTTCCTCTACATTTTCTCTTGTAGGGGGGTTGGGGTGGGAGCAGGGTGCTGTGCGGGATTGCCTGGGCTGGTCATAGTCACAGAGCTGACAATGGGGGTTGATCTCCCCACATTAATATCTAGGATTGAGTTTTCTTGTTTTTTATTATTGCTATTTGTAGAGAGAAAAGTCGGGAGATCAAGGGGATATCTGTATAGAGTTGGAAGTTCGGGGTTAAGTAGTTGGGATGGGGGAGGGGTTTATTGTAGTACTTGAGAAGTCTGCCATAGGTCGGGATGTATTTTTTAATAGAGTGGAAGTTAGATACTGGCTGTTGCTTGAGGAGGAACTCTTCCATTCTCTTTTAAAGTGTCACAGATCATTCACAAGCAATGGTGGGGTTTAAGTTTTGTTCCTGGAACATAAAAGGAGCACAGACCCCAGTCAAAAGAACCAAAATACTGCTTCATCTCAAAACCCATCCAATAGATGTAGCCTTTCTACAAGAGACACATTTGTTGTCCAATCAAATAAATGGTTTTAGGAGACTCTGGGTTGGCCAGGTATTTGATTCTGGTACTGACTCCCGTAGAAGAGGGACTGTTATTCTTATTTCTCAGAAAATTCCATTCCATCTTATTCAATCAACTGCTGACCCAGGAGGTCGATATGTGATCCTCAGGGCCCTACTGGGCCATTCAGAATTAATATTAGGCTCTATTTATGGGCCGAATAATGAAGACTCGGAATTTTTTACGAATCGTATTTCTATCCTGGCCACATGGTCTTCATTTCCAATAATTTGGGGGGGGGGGGGTTGGAAGTTGGTTATTTCTAATCAACTAGATGGATCAGGCCAGAAAAGACAGAATTTATCATCTTCCCAAAAAGCATTACACAAAAAGCATTACACAAGTTAATGCATTCTGTTGGTATTACTGATCCCTGGCGGCTTACATATCCAGACAGTAAAGAATTTTCATTCCACTCCCTCCCTCACCACTCCTCCTCACGACTGGATTATTTTCTTATTTCACTGGATCTAATACTGGGGGTGTCCATGGCTTATTACTCCTCTAAGGCATTTTCTGATCATCGTATTGCCCATCTTTTCCTCAATATTGCACCAAAACACACAGAGATAAATTGTGGAAGTTAAATAGTTAGCTATTGAAATCCAAGGATCAAATAACACATATTCAGAACTTTATATCTACCATCATGGCTTTCAATGGCCCAACAATGACTAACAAATATTTTTTATGAGGTGCACTGAAATGCACTTTAAGGGGGGAGTTTATTCGATTAGCATCAAAATGCAAAAGACAAAGAGAGGCAACTCTCTCTTCTATACAGTCTCAAATAGAGGAATTAGAAAATCACCTTCTCCCCTCAGCGCCAGAGGAGGATTGGATAAAAGTGGAATCTCTTTATGCACAATATAACCGGATTTTAGCTGAGAAAGCTGAATATCTCATGCTCAGATCTAAAATTTCATATTTTGATCAGGGTGAAAGGGCTGGGAAGCTTATGGCTCTCTGGTTGCGCACACAAATAGCTGACAAAATAATTACTTCCATTTACTCGTCTTCAGGAGTCTTGCATACTTCCCCCCAGAAATCGCAAAGGCATTTCAAGAATATTATCAAGCGTTATTCTCAAATCCTAATCATTCTTCCCTGTTTCAAAAAATTGACAACTTTCTACAAGACATTAACCTCCCAATGTTAACTGAGGGTCAATCCATGTTCCTGAAAACTCCCATTGCTTTAGCAGAAGTACTGACCGCTATAGAATCTCTATCAAGAGATAAATCTCCTGGTCCAGATGGATTTACCACAAACTTTTATCAGCCCTTTAAAGAGATTATTGCTCCCATTCTTATAGATACTTTTCTGTATATTTTTGATAATGGTATATCTGACAATACCCTGATGCAAGCCTTAATAATTGTTATTCCAAAACCAGATAAAGATCCCCATTACATTTCCAATTACAGACCAATTTTGTTAATTAATGTGGATCTTAAGATCTTGGCAAAAATAGTCTCATTTAGATTAGGCCAAGTCTGGGAATCCCTGGTTAGTCAAGTACAGGTAGGGTTTGTCAAGGGAAGATTATCATCGGATCATCTTAGGAAAGTTGCCTTTCTTCTGTGTCCAGAGACCTTAGTTCTTCCACTGCATTGGTTGCCCTTGACATGGAAAAGGCTTTTGACAGGGTCTCTAGGGAGTACCTCTTCTTGTCGTTAGCTAAATACCATATCCCACAAGAATTTGTTCAATGGATTAAAGTATTATATACACTTCCCAAAGCCCAAATCCACTGTAATGGCGTTCTTTCCATGCCTTTCACACTTTTCCAGGGTACCAGACAAGGCTGTCCCCTCTCCCATTTCCTTTTTAATTTGTATTTAGAACCTTTGATTAGGAAAATTAAAAATTCTGATTTGATTTCAGGGATTTCAATTGAGCAGACAGAGTATAAGTTACCGGCTTATGCTGATGATTTAATCTTACATATTACTAATCTATCTCAATCTCTCCCGGCAACTTTCCAAATTATTTCCCAATTTGAGTCATTTTTGAATTATAAACTCAACATGGGGAAAACGGAGGTTTATCCACTTAACAAATTTACTATGAAGAGTGAAATTGCTCAACTGGGGGTTCGTTGGAACACCAAAAAATTTAAATATTTAGGAGTAATTATTCATCCTCTCCCTCTTGTTATGAAATAACTTAATTTAGACATTCTCCATAAAACTCTGTCTGAAGATTTCAAGTGTTGGTCAAAACTGCCTATCTCACTACGGGGCCATTTGAACATGGTAAAAATGAATGTGTTACCCCGGATTTTATATCCCCTTCAAATGTTCAACAGGTCCCTACCACTTTCATGGTTCACACAGATACATAGAATCATCAGTTCCTTCATATGGCAAGGGAAGAAAGTAAGGCATAGTTACCTTAAACTCACACTGCAGAAATTCGATGGTGGCCTGCAAGCCCCTAATTTTTACATTTATTATTTAGCCATACATTTAGCAAGAATTAGATTCTGGATCCAACCCTCAGAAGCTCTACTGGAATCTAGCTGTTGCACCTCTTGGGTCAGAATTGAAATGGCTTTATCCTTAGCAAATGGAATTGACCTCAGGACTCTTCCTTTATTTCTAAGAAGAATCTCCTGAAGGCCCTAAAGGAAAACACTGTTAGATGCTTTACTTCAAACTCAACAACAGTTAAATAACTTTCTAAAAGTGGAGGCATCCAAAGATATTACTCAACCTTTGTTTTCTAACCCCAATTGTCTCATTTCAGGTAAGAATATTAAGCGTCCCCAATTCTGGCCACAAATGGGAGTGAATTTGGTGGCTCAACTAGTGAAAAATCAAAAACTGCTTCCCTTCAGAGAGGATCAATCCATTTTTAAATGGCCAGATAACCTTGTGTTCAGATATCTTCAAATAACTCATTTACTGGTTAAACACTTTGGAGTGGATAAATGGTCTAGCCCCCTCATGTTAGTGGTTCTCCCTTATGTGGAATCCATTCCTACATCGCATATTATATCCTACTTACATAAATTTCTATTAAACAAAATGGCCAATACAGAAGGTCAAAGAATTTCCTGGTGGGATAATATTCTACCACTGCATTCCCAGTCTAGGAATTGGTCCAAGATTTGGAAAAACCTAAATAAGTATATTAAATGGGATAGGTACCGATTAATGCAATATTATATCAGTCATAATTTATATTATACACCAGTTCAATTGTGCCATATGGGTGCTTCATCTTCCAGTAGATGTCCTAAATGTCAACATTCAGCAGATTTACTTCATATGCTTTGGGAATGTGTTTCTATTAATTCCTTTTGGAGGGAAATTCAAAACCGTCTCAACCCCATGTTTATGATCACAGATAAATTTATTCCAGAAATTTGTATTCAGGGTGACTTTACACAGATTCAAGGGGCACAGCAGAATGCACATATGGCCTTGATCACTGTATGTGCCAAGAAAATAATATTAAGACGCTGGATTGATTCATCTATTCCCCTCTATTTGGAGTGGTATAAAGAAATCATGTTTGCCTTACAAGCAGAAATTTTACTGGCTGGTATTAAGAATAGATCTAGTGCATATAAGCAAAGGTAGAGGATACTTCAGACCTTTATCTCGGTACAGTAGCTCTAATTTGAAATATATATATTTTTTTTGTCAACGCCCCAACAGAGGGTCATATTTGTTGGGTGTATTCATATAGCTAGTATCTACTTCATTGTTCTTGTTTTTTTCTTTTTTCTTTTTTTCCCTTTTACATTCAGTGTCCTGTCATTTCAAATCTTTTTTTCTTAATTGTAGTAAATATAGAATCCTGTGGCAGACTGGGGGGAGGGTCTTGGGGGGTAAAGACAACTTAAAAGTATTATAATATGGAATTGGTATGTTGTCATGTCCTTGCTTGGTTATTGTCTTCTCTTTCTTTCTATTTGAGAATGCAATTATAATGTACATTTTTTTTTATCGTTGAAGGTTCATATATTGCATTATCATGTTGCCTGTACTTGGAGGTTGTTAAAAAAAATCTTAAAATGAATAAAGCTTATTAAATACAAAAAAAAGAGAAGAATTTCACCCTAGGCTGGCATCAGAGGTGTGTCATTGAAGTTCACTGGCCAGCTTGCTAATTCACCAGGGTGGGAATGACCCTGGGCTCTGGAAAGCTGATGATGTGCTTCTCAGGATGAAGGAGGACTTGTGATCAATTAGAGAATGGTGGCTGGGGATCAAACTTACTTGGGCTCACATTATTAAAAGGCTAATCTGGCAGTATGCCATGGATTGTAATGCTGTGGACAAAGCATGCATCAGTAGAGAGATACGGACATTTATGGAGTCCATCAGGTAAATTGTGGTTCGGCATTGTGATACTGTCACCTTCTGCCAGGAACTGTGCACTAAGGACTGTGTGCATTTATGGAATAATGGTTGGGAATTGATACTAGAATATTTCTGTAAGGTCTTGGAGCAACAATTGAAGTGTGCTGCTTGGGAGGTAGGTCAGACTACATCTATCCTGTGGTGGCCTGGGAGTCTCTCAGGAAACCAGAATGAACTGAATTCTTCCAAAGAAATCTTCTTTCCTGGTCAGAATGAGGTATGTGGGCCATATGACCTGGTTCCCATTTTGGTGGTCACAGTACAGCATTATTGGGCTTGCCTGTAGGAGCAGCACCAGCTGACAGGTGAGATCACATGCAAACCAGTCAGATGACCCTCCAACTCCTGAAGCTTCAGTACCAACTCAGAGAGATATTCCCTTAGTCTACACAAGGGATAAGGCCCTTCACTGGAAGGAGTGCAGAGGCCCATGGTGACCGATGAGAGCTCCCAGCTGTGCATACCACTCCAAGATTGTGTAATTCATTGAATAAACAAATGGCTGTGGCCATTTCTCCAAAACCTGTGTTGTGAGAATTCTTCCAAGAGGAAGGGTACTGGGACTAATAAGACAATGAAAAGTCTGCCAAAGAATTGCAGCAGACATCCCTTGTCTGTGTTCATCTTCTGTAATCTGACCTTAGCTAGGAAGGAAGTATTCTGCCCTTGGGTGTAGTGGAATAGTTCTGTTACCTCCCTTATGGTAGGAATCATTAGGGTCTCCCAACAGGGTGGGAGGCATCTGAAGAGGCATAGAGGGGAGGGATAAATAGAGCTGGAACCAGTAGCTCCATCTCACGTTATGCTCCTTCTTCAGATTTACCACATACCCACCCTCATACGAGCAGTGTTCTGGGTCAGCCAGGGTAGGGCAGGGAACCCTTTGCCCAACTGTAGTCGACTGTACTTGGGGTCGGGGAGGAATTTTCCTGGTTATCTCTCAAAGGTTTTTTCCCTTGGTTGTTCACCTCCTCCAGAGAGGATTAACTGAGAGTAAGGCTAGCTTTGTTGATACAATGTCACAGCCATTGTAACATGGTGGCTTGGGAGTCTCTCAGAGTGATGGTACAAGAGAAAAATGGGAATTAGTTGAATTCTTTTGAAGGACTTTTCTTCACTGGTTGCTATGAGGTCTGTGGAGCTGTAAGACCTGGTCTCCATCTGAGGAGGGCTGCAGTACAACCTCATTGGGCTTGCTTGCAGGAGCGACATCACTAAACGGGGGGTGATCACTTGCCATCCAACTACATGTTTTCTTAACTCCTGAGGTTTGGGTGCCAACTCAGAGAGGTACATCATTCCCTCAATCTGCACAAAGGGTAAGGTCCTTCACATGAAAGGGTGCAGAGACTCAATGTGGGTTATAAGATCTACTTGCTGTGCACCCCACTCCAACAATGTGTAAATCAATCAGTAAATGCATAGCTGCAGCCATTTCTCCAAGACCTGTGTTTTGTTACTTCTTCAAGGGGGAAAGGTATGGGGACTAATAAGACTAAACTCATTCTATTTTCAGAATTATGGAATTTTACTTCTGACATAATTCTGGTAAATTCTACAGAATTTCCAAAATTACATGAAATTCCAGTGGTAGAATTTAAACATTTTCCAAAGCTCTGTTCCAGACCCCAAACTCATTTAATCCAAAAAGTATTTTTACATGATGTGTAAGTATTATATTTCACCAGCAGCATGATAGTAGAATTGAAAATGTGAATTCTTCAGACTTTCTACCATGCTGAGCAGCTGAAAAACTTGCAGAGTACTGAATTCCACCTATGAATCAGAAAAGTTTGCAGAATTTCAGAAAATACTTCTTCTACACCTTTACATTTTGAGTAACTTCTGCCAGTTGTCCTGCACAGAGTAGTAGATTGGTTATAACCCTTACAGATACAATGTAACTGTATGACGTTTTCATGCTGCACACATAAAACTACCTGTGTGATATGCATGCTGCAAGCATGATTTAAATGTTAAATTGGAACCAATTGCATGTATGTGGCTTGTGAGCAGGAAGCAAGTGTGGAAAGAATACTTTTATGTTAAATTGGAACAGACTGCAAGCATGTGGCATGCATGCAAAAAAGCAAGTGGTCACTGATAACTGCACACATAAAAGTTCAGTGAGTTGCTCAGGATCACACAGTATACAAGTGGGGGTTGATGAGATTAAGACCCAGGTCTCCTGATCGCCTGGTTTGCAGTTCAGTGTATTTAACAACTAAGCTATACTGCTTGCTTACATATGGCTTGCTTGTACTTCAATACAAATCTACACACATCTGCATGCATGCAGCATGCTTATAGA
Source organism: Neoceratodus forsteri (assembly GCA_016271365.2). Classification (NCBI taxonomy): domain Eukaryota; kingdom Metazoa; phylum Chordata; order Ceratodontiformes; family Ceratodontidae; genus Neoceratodus; species Neoceratodus forsteri. The sequence continues at coordinate 627,078,070 of CM057452.1, read as the reverse complement.
CACTGACATACTTTTTAGTTTTCTTGTCCCCCCTCATCTCAGCTGCACAGCTGAACTATAGCACACAAACCAATGGAAAGTCAGGTGGTTCTTCCCACCCCCAATCAGCACACTTATCCACAAAACTAAATTACTTCTGGCTGGCCTGTATTCCTACTATTTTTTCTCCATAATGTAGAATGCTTCCATGCAAACAGACTTTAAGGGGTAAACACAAAAGTAGCAATAATATGACACTCCCACACACGTGTCCAGCCACCCCCCCCATGCACACACACTGCAGCAGGTGCGGCCATGCTGCTACAGGCAACCAACCAAGTGCAGATATAAGCTCAGAGTCTTTTACCTGAGTACTAGTGAGTCAGAGGTAGGAGTCTTTAAGAGATGATGTCCATGGGTCAGAGTGCTGGGCGTAACCAATTGAAATGAATGGAGTTATTATTTATTACTATTTTATACATTATGATGGTGAGTTGGAGAATAATGAAGGCCACTGTTAGAAACATTGAAACATTGAATTTGATGGCAGATAAGGACCGCATGGCCCACCTAGTCTGACCATGTCCCTACTTAATGGATAAGCTGCAGATCCAAGTTAACCAACAGCCTACTTCCTCCTACCCCACACTAGAATTGCCTTATGTCTGTCCCATGCATTCTTGAATTCCCCCACTGTATTTGACTCTATGACCTCTTCAGAAAGGCTGTTCAATGTATCCACAACCCTCTCTGTGAAGAAATACTTCCTCACATTACCTCTGAGCCGCCCCCCTCTATCTGCAAATTGTGCCCCCTTGTTCTTGCACATCTCTTTTTCTGAAAGATGCTACCCTCTTGGACTTTGTTGATTCCCTTGAGATATTTGAAAGTCTCTATCATGTCCCCCTTCTCTGTCCTTTCCTCGAGGCTATACATCTTAAGCTCCTTTAGCCTTTCTTCATATGTCTTCTGGTGCAAACCCTGCACCATTTTGGTTGACCTCCTCTGGACAGCCTCCACCCTGTCCATGTCTTTGTGGAGATGGGGTCTCCAGAACTGTACACAGTACTCCAGATGTGGTCTTACCAAGTGTCTGTACAGAGTGCCAACTACTTCCTGTTTTCTACTGGTGATGCCTCTCTCCCTATGCATCCCAGTATCCCCTCAGCCCTTCTTACTGCCTTCTCACATTGCTGTCCCACCTTTAGGTCATCTGATATAACTACTCCCAGGTCCCTTTCCATTTTTGTTGTTGTCAGTATCTCACCCTCCATTGTGTACTCTTCCTCTGGTTTTTATTTCCCTGGTGCATTACTGTGCACTTTTTGCGATGAATCTAAGCTGCCATACATTTGACCATTCCTCCAACCTTGCCAAGTCCCTTTTCATCCTTTCCACCCCACCTTGCATATTAATCCTGTTGCAGATCTTTATGTCATCTGCAAAGAAACATACTTTCCCGTCCAGTCCCTCTGCAATGTCACTTATAAAGACATTAAAAAGGACCAGCCCCAGGACTGAACCCTGCGGTACCCCACTAGTAAACCTCCTTTCTTCACTGTGGACTCCATTTACTATTATCGGCTGTGTCCTGTTGTCCAGCCAGTGTTTTACCCAGGCTACCACACTGGGACCCATTCCCAGGCTGGCTAATTTGTTTATTAATCTTTTGTGTGAGACTGTGTCAAATGCCTTGCTTAAGTCTTGGTAGGTCATGTCCACAGCCCCTCCCTGGTCTACTACTTTTGTCACCCAGTCAAAGAAATCAATAAGATTTGTCTGACATGACCTTCCCACTGAAACATAGAAACATAGAAACATAGAATTTGACGGCAGATAAGGACCGCTTGGCCCACCCAGTCTGCCCATTTCCCTACCTACTGGATAAGCTGCAGAACCTAGTTAACCAGCAGCCTACTTCTTCCTACCCCACCCCCCAGAATTGCCTTATGACTATCCCATGCATGCTTGAATTCCCCCACTGATTTTGACTCCACAACCTCCTCCGGAAGGCCATTCCATGCATCCACAACCCTCTCTGTGAAAAAATACTTCCTTAAATTACCTCTGAGCCGCCCTCTATCTTCAAATTTTGCCCCTTGTTCTTGCACACCTCTTTTTTGAAAGATGCTACCTCTTGGACTTTGTTGATTCCTTGAGGTACTTGAAAGTTTCTATCATGTCCTCTCTCTCCTCCTTTCCTTGAGGCTATACATATTAAGTTCCCTAAGATCTCTTCATATGACTTCCGGTGCAGACCCTGCACCATTTTAGTTGCCCTCCTCTGGACAGCTTCCATCCTGTCTATGTCTTTGATGGAGATTGGGTCTCCAGAACTGCACACAGTACCAGATGGGGTCTCACCAACTGTCTGTACAGAGGATAATAACTTCCTGTTTTCTACTGGTGATGCCTCCCTATGCATCCCAGTATCCCCCAGCCCTCCTTGCTGCCCTCTCACATTGCTTGCCCATCTTTAGGTCATCTGATATGACTACCCCCAGGTCCCTTTCCATTCTTGTTGTTGTTAGTATCTCACCCCCCATTGTGTACTCTTTCCCTGGGTTTTTGTTTCCCAGGTGCATTACCTTGCACTTCTTAGCATTTAATCTAAGCTGCCATACATTTGACCATTCCTCTAACCTTGCCAAGTCGCTTCTCATCCTTTCCACCCCACCCTGTGCATCAACTCTGTTGCAGATCTTAGTGTCATCTGCAAAGAGAGACATATTCCTTCCAGTCCTTCTGCAATGTCGCTTATAAAGACATTGAAGAGGACCGTCCTAATACTGAACCCTCAGGTACCCCACTAGTAACCCTCCTTTCTTCTGAGTGGACTCCATTTACTATAACTCTCTGTGTTCTATTCTCCAGCCATCTCTTAACCCAGGCTGTCATCTTGGGACCCACTCCCAGGCTGGCTAACTTGTATATTAATCTTTGTGTGGGACTATGTCAAATGCCCTGCTAAAGTCTAGGTAGGCCATGTCCACAGCCCCTCCCTGATCTACTACTTTGGTCACCCAGTCAAAGAAATCTATCAGATTCGTCTGGCATGACCTTCCCGCTGTGAATCCATGCTGCCTAGGGTCCTGTGCCCCTCTGGCCTCTAGATACTCGACAATTCTTTCCTTTAGAAGTGATTCCATCATTTTCCCTATCACTGAGGTAAACTAACAGGTCTATAGTTTCCTGCTTCTGCCTTGTTCCCACTTTTGTGAAGGGGAATCACATCTGCCCTCCTCCAGTCCTCGGGTACCATCCCATCCTCCCATGATTTGTTAAAAAGGGTAGTCAGTGGTGTCACTAGTTCTACCCTTAGTTCTTTTAGAATTCTGGGATGAATCCCATCAGGTCCCCTTGCTTTGTCCACCTTCAGTTTTAAGAGTTCTTTCTGAACCCTTTCTTCTGTAAATGGGCTGGTATCAACTTCTGTATCCAGAGTGTTACTACTGTTTGTTTTATGTAACTCCCCTCTTCCTGTAAATACTGAGCAAAAATATTTGTTTAGTATCTCTGCCTTTTCACAGTCTCCCTCTGCCCACCCTCCCTCCCTTTATTAAGCCTCACTATCCCTCCTTGGTCTTCCTTCGCTCCCTGATGTACCTAAAAAGGTTTATCCCCTTCTTAACTGAGTTGGCTATCTTTTCCTCGGTTTGGGCCTTTGCTGTTCTGACTGCCTTCCCAGCCTCCTTTTGCTTTAACTGATACAGTTCTCTGTCCTGCTCCTTCTGCGATTCCACTGTGAAACCATGCTGCCTTGGGTCCTGTGCCCCACTGGCTTTTAGGTACTCAACAATTCTTTTTTTTTTTGCAAATAACTTTATTTTAATACAAGTTTTTAACATGTACAGGAAAAAAAGAACAGTTTCCACCTTATAACTAAGCAAACAGATAAATATTTCATGCCCCATAACCATAAACTGAAAGAAAAGAACAAAAAATAACAAAAAAAAATTCTATATACCTACTCATCCCTATACCACCCTGCAGCACACACACCCTCCTTTGACCCAACTATGCATAGAAGGATAGCAGTAAAATGCATTGGACCCTCTTGGGGTTTAGGCACAACCATCTAGAGAAAAGAAAACAAAGAGGAGAAAAAAGAGAGAGAAGAGCTGATAACAACCAAGAATAATCTTGAGGACGAAAGACACAAACGAAAAGAAAAACCCAAGGTGGGATAAATGTATGAGGGGATAAAAGAAATTATAAAAAGATAAGAGAGGAAAAATATGGGAACTGGTTCAATATCCAAATTTGCCTTTAAGAATTGAGAAGAGCTCTCCCCAACATTCCTGGACTTTCTCCCAGGAGTGAAAGAACCTAGCCACACATCTTTCTACATTTAGAGTGGTAAGAAATTCAGCCCACCATTCTATAAAAGAGGGTTCCCATTCCTCTTTACAATGCCATAGAATTAACAGCTTTGTAACCATGGAAACCAAAGCAAATTGAACTTTTTGGAAAAGTGTGGGAATAGAAGAATACATTCCCAGGAGGCAGGTATCCTCCTCAAAGTAGGAAGCAATTCTTAGAAAGGGTGCTATGCATTTTTTGATCATATCCCAAAATTTTGTGATCTTGGGGCATGACCAAAGCTTATGGTGTAGTGTAGCGTAGTCGGATCCACAATCCTTGCATTCCGCGGAGGACAACCTGCCCATCTGATATAATTTACTAGGTATATAATATATATTGTGTAGAATGTTGTACTGAATGTTCCTTAGTCGGTCTTGTTTAATTAGAACAAAATTGTCTGTCCACATTGTTTTCCATATGTTGTCAGGAAAATTCTTGGTAAGATTGTTTTTCCAATAATAAGCTTTGGGGCAAGGGTTCTTCCAAGCCTGAATTATAATTCCTTTGTACAATTTAGCAATTTACTAACGACCTTTGGTCGATTCCCAAAGAGTAGTTAACACTTTTCCCGCTTGATCTGACCATGGTGGATTGCCCAGAAAATGTTTAATACAATGGCGTATTTGAATTAGTTGAAAAAGGGATTTAGGAGGAATGTTATACTTATTTTGTAAAGTAGAGATAGAATAGAGTGAGTTACCCAAAATGAAATCTTTTAAACATAAATCAAAGTGGGATCCCCAGAGTTGGGTATTTACAGTATTCTTAGCTATTTTTAGGTTTGGGTTATTTAGCAATGGTTGCCTCAAATCCTTTATGGGGTGAATCCGTAGCAAAGCATATAATTGTTGTGAGGCTTTCACATCCCACCCGATTGGGGAATCTCTAAGCTTTAATGGGATATTTGGCCATGGGTTATACAACAATGCAGCCAAGGCAAGATTGCAGGAGTTTGCTTGCCGAATATCCAATTGTAACCACGAGGGACTTTCCGGAACATTTGACTTAGAAGTAAACCAGTGCAGAAATCTGTTAGCATGAATTGCCAAATAATAAACATAAAAATCTGGTAATTGTAACCCCCTAATGCCCTATGGCGAGTAAGTTTTCCATAAGCCCTTCGCGGAGACTTCCCATTCCAGAGAAAATCTAAGCATATTCTTTGGAGAGACAAAAAGAAGGATTTAGGAAGATATATATTAAGATTATTTAGGGGGTTAAAAATCCTGGGCAAAATTTCCATTTTCAAAACATTTGACAGCCCCCAAAAAGATAACGGTAGATTCTTCCACCTGGCCAAATCCTCTTTTGTCTTTTTTATCAGGGGGTTCAAATTACATTCCTTAAGTGTATTAGTTTCTTTAGTAATTTTAATGCCTAAGTAAACTAGATTTTCTTTTCCCCATTGGAGCCCCATACTTTCAATTTGGTCCCTCGTAACTAGAGGGGAAAGGGAATGTACCATATTTTTATTTTTGTTGTGCTTATATCCTGAAAACTCACTAAATTGTGATATAACATAGAGGGCACAAGGAAGGAATTGCCTGCTATTAGAAATATGCAGAAGTAAATCATCTGTGAACAGAGATAACTTAAGTTCCAAATGTTCCAATTGTATGCCCCTTATTCCCAGTTCTAGGTTGAGAACTGTAGCTAAAGGCTCTATATGCAAGTTAAACAAATAGGGAGAGATACAGGGCATCCCTGCTGAGTGCCACAACAGAGTGGAAAGGGGTCCGAAAGGTGATTATTACACAGTAACCTTGCTAATGAACAACGATACAAGACTCGAATTTGGTCAATAAAATGCTGTGGAATACCAAATTTGGAAAGGGCCCGCAAACAAATATGTCCACTCCACCCTGTCAAATGCTTTTTCTGCATCCAGGGACACCAAGACAGCTTCAAGCTTGGGGTTCCTGGATGCAGAAACAAGGTGATGTAATTTCCTAAAATGGTCTGATGAGGTGCGCCCCACCACAAACCCTGCCTGTTCAGGGCCTATCAGACTCGTCCACACTCCCGCAAGCTTGTTGGCCAAAATTTTTGCATAGATTTTGATGTCAATGTTAAGCAAGGAAATAGGGTGATAATTACCAATCACAGTAGGATCTTTCCCTGGTTTGGGAAGGAGAATTATTCTCACTTCAAATAGTGAAGGGTCTTTGACTGGGAAAGATCCCCAGTAAGTATAAAGCTGTAACAACAAGGGAAGGAGATGCCTTTTAAAAGTTTTATAGAACAGGCCTGTAAAGCCATCTGGGCCAGGTGCCTTGTCCAGTTTTAAAGAATCAATCACCGACGAGATTTATTCGACAGTGATTGGTGCTGTCAGATGGGTCTGGTTATCTCCTGATAGGGTAAGCAAGTCTGCTCTGATTAAAAAAGCTGACATTGCTTCATATTGGGTGTCAGTTAAAGAGTAAGGGGAGTATAATGATTGATAATACTCTCTAAAAAGAGTTAACATCTCTGATGGGTTAGACACCAAAGAGCCTGAGTGTGGTTGTTTAATGGCTGCAATCCATTTTGATGGTGTCCGTTGTTTTAATTGCCAAGCTAATAATTTACTCTCTTTGCTGCCCTGGCCAATATATGAAGCTTTTATTAAGGATGCAGATCGTTCTACTTTCTCCAATAAAATACTTGCATAGTGGACTCTTAGCCTAATAAGTTCTTATTCTTCTGCAAACAAAAGGTTGTCTGATCCTTTAACTTCCAAATTTCTAATTCTCTGCAGACATAGATTAGTTTGGTGTAATTTTTTCTTTTTTGATACTGTAGCTGAGCGTATAAATTCCCCCCTCCATGTAACTTTTAAAGCTGCCCAGGCCAGATCCGCCGCAGGGACTGAGTTATAATTAACCTGAATGGAGTCCTGCAAGAATTGTTGTAATCTAGAAATGATTTGTTTATCTTTTAACAAATTATTATTTAACGGCCATGTATGAGGCCTGAAAGGAATGTTGGGTAGATCTAGCTGGACTGCAATTAAGGAATGGTCAGAAATTACCCGGGCATATATTTGCGAATCAATGATACAGGGGGTTAACTGCTGACTAACCAGAAAGTAATCAATGCGAGAATAGCTTTTATGCACTGGGGAGTAAAAGGTAAAATCTCTAGTTGATGGGTAGGAAAGTTTCCATGGATCTATTAGACTCAGTGAGGAAATATATCCCCCTAAGGCCTTCTGAGCTGAAGAAGATCCCGCCCCTCTGTGATATGTATGATCCAGATCGCTTGCTTGAACTAAATTCCAATCACCTCCAATTACAATAGGGTATTGGAGAAAGGGAGCCAATACCAAGGCTAGGTGGGTAAAAAAAGAAGGGGTTTCTACATTGGGGCCATAAATTGACCCAAATACTATGTCGGAGTTCCCCAGTTTACCAAAAACGAAAATAAACCTTCCCTCTGGATCACTAACAGTATCGATTGGAGTAAAGGGTAATCCTTTTGCTATCAGCAGGGCTATGCCCCATTTACGAGGGCTGAACCCCGCTCCGAAGACCTGTCCCACCCAGCACTTTTTAAGGAACTTTAACTGTTCTGGGAACATGTGTGTTTCCTGGAGGAACACTATCATAGGGTCAAATTTAGCAAGGTGATTTAATATAACATATTTCTTGCTATTATCCTTCCACCCCTTAATGTTCTAAGAAAGAATATTCAGGATGTTTATCATACATTATTGAATGGTTGTACCACGTAGTACAGATGCTTTGAAGGGCTGTGCTGCCACCCCCCCTTCCCTCCCAAAAAAGGATCTACCCATACTTTGTCCCCTAAATAAAATAAAGCAAGAAAAGGTGGAAAAACAGTTAAACTATGTACAGTCCTAGTCCCTCGGGCCCTAAGCCCACTCCTTAAATCTTGGACCATGATACTCTTAAAGGGAGAGCAGCGTCCTGTCCCCAACCTACCTATTTAAAAAAGCAGAAGTAAATAAACTTTCACACCCTCCTTCTCTTAAATAATGTACAGCAATCCCACCTCTAAGTGTGGGAGCAGTGAAGGTTCTGTAAATCATCATATACTAAATGCCTAGCTTCCCCTATAAAATAAGGAAATTAGTAAACCAAAAAGCTTTCCACCTGGAATAGTCATTGAACTGTACACAACATTGGACTGTAATCTTTTTAGCATATCCCTAAAAGGCAGTATTTTAATATATTCTTAATATCATTGGCAATGACTGAGTTGCCTATTAATAACATATTGCTTTGGCACCATCTAGTGGATAAAGTAAGCAACAGGTAACAAGATAGTTCCCTCACAAATTAACGCTAGGTAAAGTTAAGAGGAAAATAAACTTTAAACTGCCATAAGATGTTGACTCCGAATCTGTGCTTTGCATTCCTTGACTGTGATAATCTTCTATGCTCCTTGCCAGATGAAAAAAAAAAAAAAAGGGAAACGGAGGGACAACTAGACAGCATGCTACTGGGCTATCTCATCTAAGTTTAACTTATCGTACTGTCTCTTTTTGTCCCAAATGCTCAAATAAACTACTCCCTTCTAATTTTGGAAATAAATCAGGGTGACTTCCTCGCAGCATCTTCAAAGCTTCCTTCACTGAATCAAAGCACTTGGCTCCTTCAGAAAGGATAACCTCCATACGGGAAGGATATAAGAGGTGATGGCGTATACCTGCTGCCCACAACTTCGATGTTATCGGCCGAAAAGAGGCATGTAGCTGGCATTTTTTTAATGTTAGGTCCTGTACCAATCTCAACTTTTTACCCTCCCAGAGAATAGCCGATAACTTCCTGGCTTCCTTGTGGATGAATTCCCGATCCAAATAATTATGCAATTTAAAGATGATCAGCCTAGACGGGTCAGCCAAGGAGGGTTTAGCCCTGAGTGATCTGTGGGCACACTCAATGACAAATTCAGGACCATTGGGAGATGGGCCCACAGTCTTTTTCAAAAACTGTTGAAGAAATTGTATGGTGTTGTGTCCCACTTCTCCCTCAGAAAGACCCAACAGCACCACATTATTCCTCCTGTTTCTCCCCTCAAGATCATCCAAACAATCCTCCAGCTTAGAAAGGCTCCTTTTAAGCTCCACCACCTCGGGCTCCATCTTGTTCTGTTTTCTCTCCACCAAAGCTACTCTAGCTTCCATGTCAGTCACTCTTCTGGCTAGTTGGGTAAGCGCTGGTTTAAAATCAGCTACATCCTTGACTAATTTCAGCAGAGCCTCCTTAATAGTAAAGAGTTCTGAATATATATGCAAGGATGAGAGCTCCTCTGGAGATGATTGGGGAGAGGAGCTGCAGCGAGGGTGCTTGGCCTTCGATTCTTGTATAGCCTCCATGGCTGACTGCTGACTTGACATACTTGGAGGTGAACCCATTTCCATTTGCCCTCAGAACAACTGCTGCGTTCTTCTAGTTATGATATCTTTATTTTCTGAAGCTGACTTGTAAAAATTATCAGGTGTTTATGCTGATTTAAGTTGGTGAAGGAACGGAGCTCCAACGAACACGTCCTATCCCTTCCTCAGCATCACGTGACTCCAGGTACTCAACAATTCTTTCCTTCAGAAGTGATTCCATCATTTTCCCTACCACTGAGGTCAAACTGACAGGTCTGTAGTTTCCTGCCTCTGCCTTGCCCCCACTTTTGTGAAGGGGAATCACATCTGCCCTCCTCCAGTCCTCAGGTACCACATCATCCTCACATGATTTATTAAAAAGGGTAGTCAGTGGTGTTACTAGTTCTTCCCTTAGTTCTTTTAGAATTCTGGGGTGAATCCCATCAGGCCCAGTTGCTTTATCCATCTTCAGTTTTAAGAGTTCTTTCAGAACCCTTTCTTCTGTGAAAGGACTAATATCACCCCCCTTCCCCATCCAGAGTGCTTCTATTGACTGTATTAGATATCTGCCCATGCTTTTCCATTGTGAATAATGGACAGAAGTATTAGTTCAGTATCCCTGCTTTTTCACTGTCATTCTCTGCCCTACCACCTTCCTCTTTATTCAGCCTCAGTATCACTGCCTTAGTCTTTCTTTGCTCCCTAATGTACCTATAAAACATTTTATCCCCTTCTTAACTGAGTTGGCTATCTTTTCCTTGGTTTGGACCTTTGCTATTCTGACTGCCTTCCCTGCTTCCTTCTGCTTTAACTGGTACAGTTCTCTGTCCTGCTCCTTCTGTGTTTCCTTGTATTTCCTGAATGCTATATTTTTCTCCCTTATCATCCCCGCCTCTTCTTTTCAGAACCACAGTGTTTTTTTCTTTTGTTTTGATTTGTTTATCTGCTTCACACAAAGGCTCATTGCCTCTGTGATGGTGGTTTTGATGTTTCCCCTTTGTTGCTCCACCCCACCTTCTTGCCTGTTTGCTAGTGCTTTTCTGAGGCACTCTCCCATTTTTACAAAATCAGCCCTCCTGAAGTCCAGTACCTTTACTTTTGTGTGGCTTGACTCTAGAGCTAAGTTTATTGTGAACCACACTGTTTGGTAGTTGCTTGTTCCCAGATGGCTAACCACTTCAGGATCACAGATCCTCTCTCCATCCCCATTTGAGAGTACCAGGTCTAAGACTGCTCCATCCCGAGTGGGTTCCAAGACTAGCTGTCTGAGGCATGCCCTCTGGAGGGCATAGAGAATGGCCCTGCTCCTGGATGTGGCTGCAGCAAAGGTGCTTCAGTTAACATCAGGCATATTCAGGTCCCCCATCAGCAATATCTCCCCTATCTCTGCCATCCCAAGGATGCCTTCTATAATTTCCATGTCCATTTCCTCCCCCTGAGACGGGGGTCTGTATACAATCCCTGTGCAGATTTTAGAGCCATCTCCAGTCCCCAGGGTCCCCCACAGTGCCTCCTCTCCTCCCTGTTTATCCTTTAGGTCTGTTGCTTTGATCCCTTCTACTAACAAGGCCCCTGTTCATCAAGTGGTGGCCTTCATTTATCTCCAACTCACCATCAATAATGTATAAAACAGTAATAAGAAGGGATATACTATGGTATCCCTAAACTCAGTATCCTGAGTCTCGGAATACCTACCGCACTGGACTGAAATGTATACTCCTGATTCAATTAGACGCCTGAAAATATGACTTTGGGCATCTGATTGAAAAATACAGAATGCAATATAGGGGGCTTTGCCTACCGAATCCTGCATGTGGGGCCCCCGTAACTGAAATAACTAACTTTGAGACAGAGCAGACCTCGGAGTTTAAAAGAAATAGTTACGGGCATACAACTGTATAAAATGTTGCAGAACTTACTGCAGGATAGAACCCGTGCCTCCCAGAGCATGCTGGCAGAACTGCCAGTGGTTTAGCCCTCAACACCACTGGGGCAACTCTGCCAGCCTCCCGATTCCTCCACTACTTGAAACCCATCTACAGGGGTAAGGCAGCAAGCCATCACACCCACTACCTTACCCCTGTGATGTCCGTCAGGTTTTCTTACTGCCGAGCTGCTCACTGTCTGGATACTGAACCTGTTGGGCAATACTGCCAGGGTAGGGCAGTGTCAGGATAGTGAGCCTCGGTAAACCTTAAGGGTACCATCAAAAGATACCCTCATTCATTTTAATGGGGGACACCGCTGCATTCCTCCTTGCCCAATGTCATGATGTGCCTGAGCATGGGGATGTGGAGGTCAGCTTCACTGGGGGAGGCATAATTGTTACTATAGTGGGGCTCCAACAGTCTGTGCATACCATACCACTTAACTGTCCCTGAATGTAAGGGACAGCTCTCATTTTTACTCCTGAAAACTGCTCTGCCCTTCATCCATTCCTCATGAAAAACAAGCTGCTCACACAGAAGATGTCCTGTAAATTTAGACATTATGGCAGGGTGCCATTTCATATTTGAGTAGGGGGAAGCCAACAACCAGTGGAGGCCAGGTGCTAGTTAGCCCCTAGGCGGCAAGCTCTGGAATGTCTGGATAGTCTCTAAAAGATAAAACATGTTTGTTGTGACTGAAAAGTTATATGCAAATCAGGAAAATTTCAAACGTATATGATTCATCTATCTATACCCCAGAACAGTGCATCCATTTGGGCTTAAACCCATTCAGTTACTAACCAATTTTTTTTCTGGATGAAGTTATGACCCAACCTGCCCCCCCCCCCAAAAAAAAACACTTTTTCCCAATTTCTCTCCCCAACTCCATGCCATTCAATATCCATTCCGTATGAGTCATGAAGCTTCCCAAAGGTGCAGAAACATTTTATTTATTTATTTAGGGATTCAGATCATACCTTTGAGCTCAGAGCTCTTTTACAAAGGTTCCACATCAAACAGTGACAATGACAACAATAACAGTTTATATACAATACTCGAATTAGTAGGTAGCTAGTATGCAATAAGGTTACAATGTCATTCTTAGTACCAATGGTGATACTACAGCATCAAGAACATTCAACTAGGGTAAAGGACAGTGTTTATATGTAGTGAAGGAGATAAAGAGGTGTGACACCTAGTGTGAGAGTCCGAGGAGGAGTCACGGTGAGGGGGAGGGGAGACTGTGGGGGAAGTCGACGATCAAAAGAAACGGATTTGTCTAGGAGGTTGGGAGGTAGTAGCTTGGTTTTAAGGTTGATCCAGTGGGGGAAAAGGTACAGGGGGGAGAGGAAGACAGAGGGATAGGGCAAGGGGAAAGAGTGGTGGTAAAAGGAAGGGGAAGGAGAGTGTGGGTGAGTAAGCATTATGGGCGCTAGGGTCCTAGTGGCAGTCACAAACTGTCCTAGTAAGAAGGTATTACCTTAGGCCATTTTTGAAATGCGAGATGCATTGGGAGTTTAGAATGTGTACTGGGATTTCATTGAGCCATTATGAAAAACATATGAATATTTCAGTCCTTCCTCCTTCCCCAATCCCCCTGAAAAAAAAAAGATGTACTTTTACTTATCAGGCCATCTGGTCAGAACCTGTGGCCTAACCCAGTGTGTCACTCCTCCTCCTCTATCCTTCTGCCAGAAGCTGGATGCTAGAACCAACCATCCCAGGCCCCCAGTGTGGTCTGCGACTAAATAACCTCACCAACTGAACCCACCCAACCTGTGTTGCTTGCCTCCTGCTTGGCTACTGCCCTGACAGCTGCTGCACTGCACTGATCAAGGCCTATGGACCAAGGGGGAGCAGTTGATGTCACCTACCTTGACTTCAGCAAAGCTTTCAATACTTTTCTACATAGAAGATTGATTAATAAGCTGGGTAGGCTCGGGGGTGGGTCAGACGTTGGTCAACTGGGTGGCAAACTCATTGATGGTCAGAAAACAGAGAGTGGTGATAAATGGCATGCAGTCAGAAGAGATGCAAGTCACAAGTGGGGTACCTAAGGGATCAGTCCTGGGGCCAGTCCTCTTCAATATCTTCATCAGTGACATTGCAGATGGGCTGGAGGGTAAGGTTTGTCTGTTTGCAGATGACACCAAGATCTGCAACAGAGTAGATGATCCAGATGGTGTGGGCAGAATGAGAAGAGATCTGGATAAATCAGCAAAATGGTCAGAAGAGTGGCAACTGGGGTTTAATGCAAAGAAGTGCAAGGTCATGCACATAGGGAAGAGAAACCCTGAAGCCACCTACAGGCTGGGAGGGGAGATGCTGTCAGGCACAAGGAAAGAAAGAGACTTGGGTGTCATCATCACAGATGACCTGAAATCAACCAAACAGACCTCTGAAGCAGTAGATATGGCTAGAGGGATATTGGGGCATATTAGTAGGGGTATCACAAGTCGGAAGAGGGAGGTAATAATCCCTCTTTACAAGACACTGATTAGTCCCATCTGGAGTACTACTTGCAGTACTGGAGGCCACACCTTCACAAGGACATTAACCAAACTGAGGCAGTCCAGAGAAGGGCAACCAAAATGGTGCAGGGACTGCATCAGAAAACATATGAGGACAGATTAACTGAACTCAATATGTATACCCTAAAGCAAAGGAGGGAGAGAGATGATATGATTGAAGCATTCAAACACCTTAAGGGCACTAACAAGGTGAAAGAGTCTAACATGTTTCAATGTAAGAAAAATAGCAGGACAAGAGTATACAACATGAGATTAGAGAGAGGCCGATTAAGGGGTAATGTGAGGAAGTTCTTTTTTATAGAAAGGGTGGTGGATGCATGGAATGGCCTACCTCAGGAAGTGGTGGATATGAATACAGCGCAGGGCTTCAGACAGGCATGGGATAGGCATAAGGGAGAAATAAAGATGAGTATGAATAGATAGGCCATTGACAGAGCAAAGGCCTATGGCACATTCATAAGGTAGAAAAAGAAATGGGAAGACTTGATGGGCCTTTTGGTCCTCATCTGCTGTTAACTTCTATGTTTCTATGTTTCTGTGAAGGCCACCCACACCACTGTCTCTGCTGTTGCAAGGCCTAGCTTGCTGCTGCAGGGGACCTGTGCTGTTTTTTTGTGAGGTGAGCCTAGTAGAATAAGTAGGTAGCCTAATCTCAATTTACCTTCTAGCTCACCCCCAGCCCATTCAGCCACCAAGGGAGACGGAGACTCACTAAGAGCAGACCCGCAAAAATATGCTGCCACAACACTGCTATTGAGAGTTCAGTTCTCATGAACGCCTTCAAGCTGTAGTGTGCAGCCTGTCTACTCTGTGGTGGGAAAGACAGTGTCCCATTTGCATGACTCATGAGCTCTTGCTTGGCTGGAGCTCCTCCATATCTCATGTGATGGCTCTGCCGCTAATAGGTGGAGAGAGTGGACAACACAATACAGACACAGTCGAGTCAGGAGTGTACCTGCAGCACGAGTGCAACAAAGGCCAGGAAGGCACTTATTATGCAAAAGATTAAATCCAAATGTAATGCCATTATTGCCACACCACAAGAACAATATAGGCACAAATGTGGCGGGGGGGGGGCAAATGCCCCCCTCTGCCCTACCTAAATGGCACCCCTGCTTTATGGAAGAAAATAATTCTAAGAGACTAACATAAGTACAAGTAAATGCAATATTTTCCACTGCATTCTGAGATACTGTATTTCCATGTTTCAGGATGAGTCCTAATCATCATGAAGGTTAGTATCCCTCATTGTCCCTCATTTGTAGTGTCCATGACCCTCATTTTAGTGTGACAGAATATGAGGTATGGTGCATGCTTCCAAGACCCTACTCAGCACAAAGAGTGCTGAGCATGGCCATAGTGTATATGCTCCATAGAGAATGACAAAGGGAAAGTAAGTGAGATGTAACAGTCAGGGAGAAACACATTTGTAGCACTAAATATGCATAATGGGATTTGCATGGCCCAAAACAAACAGGTCAGGCTTTACAATACAGAAGCCCCTATTCACACATCTGGAACGGAGGATGTTGGCTGACTATATCCTAGGCATTTAATGCAGTAAGCAAATGATACTTTACAAATTAATGGCAATTTAATGACAAAAATCAAAAGTCATTAAACAACCTGAAAAGGGATCAAAATTAATCAGTTTACCTCATTTTAATGGGAAATTAATGAAAAGGACATTTTAATGGCTCTAATTGCTAGCAGTAGTATGAGAAATAGAAACTGAAGTGTATTTTAGATGAGATTCCACCAACTTAGTTGCTGTACTCATGGCAAGCATGCAACATGTGAACTTGATGTGATTTGTAAATGATGTTGACACCAGTTTCACTGCTGCACTTATGTCAAGAGTGCAACACGTGAACATGATGTGATTTTTAGAAGGTGTTCACACCAGCTTACCCGCTGCACACACACCAGTCTTGCAGCATGTGAAGCTGATGTGCTTTTTTAGACCTGGCTCACACAGGTTCACTTTGTGTATGCAAACTGCATGCAAACACCGTGCAATTAAGCATGTGGCATGCATACCACATGTACGCAGCACACTTATATTGCTGTAAGGGAAGGACTTATCCACACTGGAACTGACCTCACACCACCAAAACTATGGCACTTGGGACCACAGCCATGTTTTGAACCCATGGCCACCCAACTGGATTCATTTTCTATGGACCTGGTTTTGTTGTGGGGTACTGCATTTCTGTGTGGGAAGGGCTTAGGTAAAATGAAAAGTGCACTCTGTACTGCAGCTGCAGAATTTGTTTCAGAATCTGATTCTTTACATACTCAAGTTATTCGTGAAATAAGCTTGACAGTCTCAGAACAGTTCTTAATGTAAAGTTCAGCAAAGCAATACAACATTTGTCATAATTTGGTAGTCTTTGTTCAGAAGGTGCCTAAGATAGCAAGAACAAAGAAATAATTGCCCTCTCACTCCCAGAGAAAGACAGAGGCTACTCCCCCTCTCCAGAGTTGACAGACACTGGCAGCGCCATGTGCTAAAGCCAGCTTCAACATTTTTTTTGTTTTAATTGGACTGTGGATAAATTAAGGGTTGCAGTTCTTGCAGTGTCAGTCCCTCACCTTTCCTGAGCAATAAACTAAAAAAGAATGGGAGAAAATAATGAGAGACTGGGAACTCACACTAGCATTCCTGTAGCTGGTACCAAACATTTGCTATGCATTTTTTCTGTTGGTCCAGGTAATGAGGGAACTATTGGTGTATATGAGCGATGCAGGAAGCAGAAAGTGATGGCAGATGAAGATACCCTGGGGAAGTGTAGGATGTTCTAAATATGCAAGATTTTCACACCTCTGGAAAAAAAGATAAATAAGATATGAGCCTGCTTCATGACTCAACATCTAACTGCACTCTGAGGTTTTGAAGCTTAAATCCCAACACAGCCATTCAAGTGGAGATTTTAAATTACTCAGCTCAGCAGGAAGGGGGCAAAGGGGCAAAGGGCCAGAGAAATGGAAAGGAGTTTTTCATTCAGTTGAGCTAACCTGCACTGCTGGAGTCATAGGCAGTGATAGTAGGGCACTGTTGAGTGGAGCACCTCAGTGAGTATTGCTACCAAGGTGTTGGACAAGAATGCTAAATCTGAGGAAAAATGGATACAGGAGATACAAGCAGAAATAACTGAGGGAGGGAGACCCTTTCATTAGTATGTCCTTAAACAGGAATTAGTGCTTACAAAGTGAGGGAATCTGTGTGTGAATGATGGAATATTCCTATTGAAAATGCTTTATACACCAGGGAGAGAGAGAGAGAGAGACAGACAGATAAAGAAAGACAGAGAGCGAGAGAGACTTGGTAAATGAGGAATACTGTAAAACATGTTTCATCTTGGAGAGAAGAAATCATTATTTCAATCATTTTTAAATTTTTCATTTTGCCCATATCACTGAGGTATCACGCGTGGATGTAAGACAGTATATCTGTTCCTGACTTGAAAACAAAAGTAAATAAAAATTCTTATCTCTAAAGAAAATTGCAAAAGAATAAACACATTAAAAAGGTAGTCATATACTGTAAGTCAGAGATGAGTATTACAGTGGACAAGGAGTGTCAGTATATTTAGGGTTCAGTAGCCACTTTAATGCTTTTTTTAACTCTCTTGATCTCACTGGTTTACATCCAGTAATATACCCCATCTACCCATTTTGAAACACCCCAGCCCCATCATCTTGCCTTCCCAAGAGACTTACCTGCACTCCCAAGGAGACAATGGCTTGCTCCCCATGATGGGTTCCTACCTCCAAGAAAAGGGTAACTAACCCCAAGAGGTGACTGAGATGCTAATCTAGGGAGGCCTGCCTCAGATCAACAGATGTTGGGCTTGCAGCTGTCCAGGACATCATGCTGCAGAGCCCTGGGGTTTTCCTGTTATGTTTCCACCTGCCCCTGAGGCTGGTGCCATCTTAGTAACATAAACAGTGATGGCAGAAAAAGACCAAAGGTCCATCTAGTCTGCCCGGAGTTCCCTATCTGTCCCAGGATCTAATGCCCATATGGACTTTTTCTTTGGTCATTATGTCTACTACTCATGCTGTGCATGCATGTACACTGTAACAACTACATTGCCAGCCTCTTCCACCTCCAATGCAGGCTCCTCCAACCTGCACTGCCACCATAACCTGTGGTCACCTGGGTGGCAGTCTTGCAGTGAAGTATTTTAACCCCCCTTCCCGGAAGAGGAAAGAATTGACTGGGATGCTGAATTCTCATCCCCCTGCTAACCCCAATGACCAAGGCTCACTTCTGAATCTCAGTCACTGGCATCATAAGCAGTTACATTACCACTGTGCCAACAGTCCAGCAGCCTCTTTAATGTTAAAGCGCAATTTTTGGTTGAGCCAGACCATTGATGCAATGGTAGTGCTACCACGTGTGATGCCGGTGACCCAACCTTGCATCATCAGGGGCTGGCTGGGAGAGAGAAAGGGCATGCTGTTCCTCTGGTGCAGGAAGATTGACACCCTCTCTGCTATACTGCCACCTGGGTGACCACAGGTGGTACTGCAGTTAAGAGCACTGCAGGAGGGGGACATAGGCTGAGATCCAGTGCAGCAGCACACCTATGGATGCACATGCACCTTGGATCTGCTAAATGTGCCTATACTCTGGGAGTGGACAAACAAGGAAAAGATGCTGCTAGTGTCCTGACTGACCTACAGTGAACTGAAGTTGGACCAACCTGGAATCCTCAGCTTCTGATGTGACAAAAGCTCATTCACGTAAGGGTGCCCTCCCTCCTTCTCTGCCCTGGGGGTCTTAGACAGTGGCAGAATGGAGGTAGGTGGCTAAAAGGAGACTGGCATGTAGCAGAGTCAGGCATCTTGGAGGACTGTGAGGGATAGGAGTAGTTGTGATGTGTGGGGGGGCATAAAGAAAGAATAAAAAAAAAACACAATCTTTGCTCACTTTTAACTTAGCCATCTTTTGAACCAATGACTTGATAATTAGAATGCATGACCTCTGTGAGGGATCTGAGAAAAAAAAATCAGTTTAATACTAAAGTTATACGGAGGTCCAAAATATATAAACTTGTCATTATAGAATAGAAACATAGAAACATAGAAACATAGAAGTTGACGGCAGATAAGGACCGCAAGGCCCATCCAGTCTGCCCATTTCTTTTTCTACCTTATAAATGTGCCATCGGCCTTTGCTCTGTCAGTGACCTATCTATTCATAGTCATTTGTATTGCTCCCTTATGCCTATCCCATGCCTGTTTGAAGCCCTGCACTGTATTCATAGCCACCCACTTCTTGTGAGGCATTCCATGCATCTACCACCCTTTCTGTGAAAAAAATTTCTCACATTCCCCCTTAATCGGCCTCCCCTAATCTCATGCTGTGTCCTCTTGTCCTGCTATTTTCTTATATTTAAACATGTTAGACTTTTCACCTTGTTTATGCCCTTAAGGTGTTTAAATGTCTCGATCATATCACCTCTCTCCTCCTTTGCTCAGGGTATACATATTAAGCTCCATTAATCTGTCCTCATATGTCTTCTGATGCAGTCCCTGCACCATTTTAGTTGCCTTCTCTGGACTGCCTCAATTTGGTTAATGTCCTTGTGAAGGTGTGGCCTCCAATACTGCATGCAGTACCTCCAGATGGGGCCTAACCAATGTCTTGTACAGAGGGATTATTACCTCCTCTTACGACTTCAGATACCCTACTATACACCCTAACACCCCCCTAGCCTTACCTACCGTTTTAGAGGTCTGCTTGATGATTTTGGTCATCAGTGATGATGATGCCCAAGTCTCTTTCTTCCTTTGTGACTGCTAGCAACTCCCTCCCAGCTATAAGTGGCTTCAGGGTTTTTCTTCCCTATGTGCATGATTTTGCACTTCTTGCATTAAATCCCAGTTGCCACTCTTCCTGACCATTCTGCTAGTTTATCCAGATCTTTCTCATTCTGCCCACCCCATCTGGATCATCTACTCTGTTGCAGATCTTGGTGTCATCTGCAAACAGACAAGCCTTACCCTCTAGTCCATCTCTTGAGGTCACTAATGAAGATGTTGAATAGGACTGTCTCTAGGACTGATCCCTGAGGTACCCACTTGTGACTTGCATCTCTTCTGACTGTATACCATTTACCACTCTCTGTTTTCACCAGTCAACCAGTTTGCCACCCAGTTGACCAACTTCTGACCCACCCCGAGCCTACCTAGCTTATTTATCAATCTTCTATGTGGAACAGTGTCAAAGCTTTGCTGAAGTCAAGGTAGGCGACATCAACTGCTCCCCCTTGGTCCACCACTCTGGTTAGCCCAGTCAAAGAAATCTATGAGATTAGTTTGACGGGACCTTCCTTTGTAAACCCATGCTGTCTTGGATCCTGTGCCCTATGGATTCCAGGTGTTGCACTATCCTTTCCTTAAGAATTACTCCATAATCTTGCCCACTACTGAAATTAAGGCTGACTTGGGTCTGTAGTTCCCGCCTCCTCCCTACTACCACTCTTGTGGGTGGGATCACATGAGCCCTTCTCCAGTCTTCCTGGGACCTCTCCTGTGCTCAGAGACTCACTAACAATTCTGCTAATGGCTCTGCTAGTTCCTCCTTTAGCTCCTTAAGGGCTGCCCTGGGATGTATGCCATCACAGGTCCCATTGCCTTATCCACCCTGAGCTTAGCAAGCTCTTGTAGGACCCCTTTCTTTTGTGAAGGAGTAGTGCTCACCTCCCTCCCCCTGTGTCCCATGATGCTGAGCTGTGGGCCTGCCTACCTTCTCTTCAGTAAATACTGAGCAAAAGTATCTATTTAGGATAGATGCCTTTACAGGGTCCTCCTCCTCACATGCTCCCTTTTTCTCCATTAAGCTTGAGTACTCCCTCTGGACTTTCTCCTTTCACTAATGTATCTATAGAAAGTCTTGTCACCTTCTTTACTGTTCGCTACAGGTGTTTCCTCAGTTTGGGACTTTGCCTGCCTTACTGCCTTACCTGCTTCCCTTAGGGCAGTTTGGTATGCCTCCCTATCTTCATCCCGCTGTGTTCCCTTATATTTTCTGAAGGCCAGCCTTTTGGCTCTGACCTTTTTCTACTGTATTTGAGAACCAAAGTGGTTTCCTTCTTCTTTTGCACTTCCTTTCTGTCTAACACAATGGGATGTTGTTTCAAGTATTGTATCCTTAATGCTTGCCCACTTTGCCTGTACCCTCCTCACCTGTGTTTCTTTTTGCCAGGGCTAGCTTAACTCTGTTGGCCATCTTATCAAAGTCAGCTCCTCTGAAGTCCCATATTTTTGCTTTGGAATGGGATGATTTAGATGTAGTAGCCAAATTGAACCATACCATGTGATGGTCACTGGCCCCAGGTGACCTTCTACCTGGAATCTGTGATCCCTTCTTTGTTAGTCAGTACTAGATCTAGGATAGCCCTGTCTCTTGTGGGTTGCTGTACCAGTTGTTTGAGGCCTCCCTGCAGGGAATCCACTATGAGTCTAGTTCTGGCAGATGTTCCTGCTGGTATTGACCAATCTGTATCTGGCATGTTGAAGTCTCCCATTATCAGAACCTCCCTTTAGCTGTCATGTTTTGTATATCTTCTAACAGTAATGTGTCTATGTCCTCCCTCTGGTCTGGGGCCTGTAGACAACCCCAGTTCTTATGGTTGTCCCATTTCCTGTTTCCAGGGTGACCCACAGTTCTTCTGGCTCTTATGTGTATTCTGAATTTCTGTAGCTTTGATATTTTCATTAACATACAGGCCACCTCCCCCCTTTTTGCACCTCGGTCCTCTTCTGAACAATGACATAGCCAGGTACTGAAGTCTCCATATGTGGTTACTGGTAAACCACGTCTCACTAATTGCTACTATGTCCAGTTTAGCCTCTGACATAATTGCCTGCAGGTCTGGGATCTTATTTCCCAGGCTGTGAGCATTTGTGTACATGATTTTCCATTGGCCAGATTTTGTGTGTTAGTTGTTGGGTGAAGTTTGGCATTACCCCTGTGCATCGTATGGGGAGACAAACCTTTTTCTTACCTGGTGATGCAAATGAATGGCAAACACGCTGAATTCCTGTTTGACCACTAGCTGAGGGGAGGGGTGTTCTTCCCATTTGACGATGGGATGCTGCACCCTCTCCCATTTGCTAGTTTAAATATTCTGCAAAGACGTCAAACTTCTGCCCTAATGCACTGACTCTTTAGTCAGATGCAGTCCATCAAATTTGAAGAACTTTCGCTCCCAGAACTGTTGCCAGTTCCTACAAATCTGTGTCCTTTTTCCTGGCACCAGTCCTTGAGCCACGTGTTTAGCTCCCCTATCTCCCTTCTCTGACCTTCCTCATCCATCTGCTCTCCCAGACTGGCAGGATCTCAGAGAAGGAGATGCCGGACGAAATAGATGATAGTTTGTCACCCAGCCTAGTCAGGTGTTCCTTGGTCTCCACAACTGACCGGCTGGCGAGATCATTAGTCCCTATGTGTACTAGACATCAATGTTTTCCCTGCTTTGTGAACAATTTAGACATGCGGTCAGTGTCTCTCCATGCTGATGTACCTGGGAGACATCTGACCATCACCCTGGTTGGAGATGGTATCAACTCCCGAATCATGGAGTCTCCTATGATCAGAAGTTTTTGGATTTCCTTTGTGCTTGTTTAGTTTTGGTTCCTGATTTGGGTGAGTATTGTTGTGCTCTGTGCCACAGTGTCTGTTCCTTGCAGTGTCTTCTGCCTCTTTATTTGATTTCAGAGATAGAGGCAGATACCTGTTTGTAGTGTTTATATGGTTTTGGAGGTAATGTGTTGGAGAGTAGAGAGTGATGGGGCACCTGATTTGTTTCCTCTAACCACCTGCCAACCTCCTGGACCAACTACCCTCTGCAGTCGAGGTTTTTCTGTTGGATGCTGGGGAAATGGCTGGTGGTTCTTATAATGTATTTCCTCTTCAATATGAAATTTGAGGCGTGCAATCTCTGCCCATGCTGCTGGAGCTGAGACCTAAGATCTCCAAAGGCTCAGCATGTAGGACAGTGTCCTAAATCTTGTAAGACTGTCCTTCTGAAAATTGTTCCACAGTACCTGCAGTTAATGAAATCCATTCCAAATAAGTTGCTGGGTTTGTAACCTAGTCAGAGTAATTAGAAGGAAAAAAAAAAATGCAAGTAATGGTTTAATTGTGCTTTGCTTAACTTGTTATAACAAGTTAAATTACTAGTGCCCTGTAAATGAGATCACCTTGTGGAGGCCCCACTGATCCGCCCCTTCCTGCTCTGCCACAGGAAATGTCACAACTGTGGTACCCTATAAAAGGAGTGTAGCGTGGGGTGGTTGGGGATGGGGAATGATTTTTTTCTTCCTAGTAATGAAAATATGCAAAGTAATTAAATATGAAATGGTCAGGTTTGTTAGATACTGCACCAAAGGTGGTGCTTTATGTGTTTTAGGAACACAATACTTTAAAACAAGAAAATAAGTAACAAAAAATGGCAGCTGTGTATGCATGGAACAACGAAGACATCCATGATGTTTTTTGTTCATTTACTAGCCTGAAACTGCATGTTGTGAGTGATGAGTGGTTTTCACGTGCCACTGAAAAATTTGATCACACATCAGTGCAATCACAGCTTTGAGTGGCACAAGAATACCCATTACTCCTGGCTACAGTTTTTTAATTTTTATTTTGTAAGGTACCACTACTAGTCCATTCCAGGTGGCACACTATTGGCTGTGGAACAGTCCTTACACTGGGAGCCCACTCCATGTCAGCTTTATTTTTTATGTTGATTGCACACATGTGCAAGAAACATATTGTGATAACTTTGTCCACAAGCAGGTTGTGGAGGAGTGGCACTGTTGTGGCCAATGCCCTCACAGCCTTTAAAGGTTTGTCCAGCATCCCCCAGTGCCATGGCATGCTGCTGTTGACACTAGTTCAGCCAGCATGCCACCAACTTGTAAAAATTTAACCTCTGCAATCAGGAGCCGCTTCGTCATTGCAGCGTAAGCCAGTCGCTGCAATGAGGGAACGACCCGTCATTGCAGAGTGGGATCTTGACACACTGATATTGTTTGTGAACACTGTGGCAGTTTGTTGCAGTGTTCACAAACAATATTAACACCCCCCCACCGTGTTTATTTGCCAATGGGGGCCCCAATCCCCATTGGCTTCTGTGCCCCAATGTTTCTGTTGCCGATGAGGGAGCCCACTCCCTGTCGCCATTATGTAACCACCCCCCACTTATAGTGTCTGCCAACGGAGTGCCCAATCCCCATCTGCATAATGTCACCCCCCCTTTTGTTGTGTGCCAACGGGGGTGCCCAATCCCCCATCAGCTACAGCTTCCCCTCCCAAAAGAAAGACTCCGGTGACACACTGGGAGCCCACCCCAGCATGTCACATGCCCTGTAAATAAAAAATGGTCCTTGACGATGTCTTTTTTTTTAACCTGTAAAAGGAAACTGTCCCCAGCGGTCTCCCTGCCCCCCAACAACCCACCCCACCCACTGCGCACCTGCCTCCCCACACCTCCCACCCATACTTACCTCTGGAGCCCAGTGCAACGATCTTCGTGGACTGGAACACGCCTGCACTCTTCAAAGCCGACTGCTAACTGAGGAAATGTTGGTAAGCTGTATAATGGAATAAATGGGTTTCCAACTTTAATGCATATCTCAGCCATTTTTTGGAATTTTGGCACCAAATTTTCAACATGGGTTTTTTGGGACCCCTCCTTATGAATTCTGGAACTGTCATGGCATTAATCAGCCCAGAAAGGTGATTTTGAGGTCACTGCATGGAATCACCTTTCAGGGCTGATTAACGAAATGACAGTGCCAGTGTTCATGAGGTGGGCTCTCAAAAAGCCTATGTTGCAAATCTGGTGAAAAAATCCCAAAAATTACTGGTTTTTGAGCATGCTTTGTGCAGTTGCTACTCATGCTCGTAACTTCGAGAATTTGCAATATTTTCACGCCAGATTTTCAACATTGCTATTTTTTTACACCTCCTAGTGAACAGTATAGCTGTCATTGTTCATATCCTGGCCGAAATGTGTTTTCACAGTTCTGGCGCAGAATAGCTGTGTCACTGTGGGAAATTAGTGTTCGGGACAGATTAAGAAAATGACAGTGACACTGTTCATGAGTAGAGGTCCTAAAATGCCTATATTGAAAATTTGGTGACGATACTCCATAAAATGACTGTTACAAATGTGCATTGCGCTGTTTGCATGCACACTCGTAACTTCACGAATTTGTAATATTTTCACTCCTGATTTTCAACATTGCCATTTTCCCACACCTACTTATGAACCTTACAGCTGTCATTTTTCCCATCCTGGCCAAAATGTGTTTTTGCACTTTCGGTGCAGAATAGGGCAGTCGCTGTGGGAAATCACTGTTTGGGACAGATTAAGAAAATGACAGTGATACTGTTCATGAGCAGAGGTCCTAAAATGCCTATGTTGAAAATTTGGTGATGATAGCCCATCAAATGACTGTGTTACAATTGTGCGTTGTGCACTTTCCACGCACCCTTGTAACTTCGCAGATTTGTAATATTGTCACACCAGATTTTCAACAGTGGCATTTTTTCACACCTCCTTATGAGCAGTAGAGCTGTCATTTTTCACATCCTGACCGAAATGTGTTTTTACAGTTCCAGCACAGAATAATGCAGTCGCTGTGGGAAATCAGTGTTCAGAACATATAAAGAAAATGACAGTGGCACTGTTCATTAGCAGAGGTCCTCAAATCCCCATGTTAAAAATTTGGTGACGAAACTCCATAACATGACTGTGTTACAAGCGTGCATTGAACTGTTTCCACGCATCCTTGTAACTTCACAAATTTGTAATATTTTCACGCCACATTTTCAACAGTTGCATTTTTTCACACCTCCTTATGAACAGTACAGCGTAATTTTTCACATCCTGGCTAAAATATATTTTTGCACTCCTGCTGGAGAATAGCATGGTCACTGTGGGAAATCAGTGTTTGGGACAGATTAAGATCAAGCGAGTGAGAGGGGGGAGTGACCATGCTCAACTGAGCTCTGTCGGGACTGCTTCAGATTTGTTTGTGGGCAGAAAAAGGCCCCAACGCAAGAATCAAGTACAAAAGGGCAGCCTGCAGCACTGGGAGAAACAGAATGAGAGAGAGAGAGAGTGAGGGAGGGGGACTGACCAAACTCACCGGAGCACTGTCAGGACTGCTGCAGATTGCTTTGTGTGCAGAAAAAGGCATCAATTCAGGCAGGGACCCAGTACAAAAGGCCAGCCTGCAGTGGTGGGAGAAACAGTATGAGCGAGTGAGACAGGGGGACTGAGTGAGTTCAACGGAGCTCTATCAGGACTGCTCCGGATTTCTTTGTGGGCAGAAAAAGGTGCCAATGCAGGCAGGAGCCCTGTACAAAAGGGCAGCTTGCAGCACCAGGACAAGCAGAATGAGCGTGCGTGAGAGAGAGAGAGACTGAACGACCTCAATGGAGCTTTGTCGGGACAGCTGCGGATTTCTTTGTGGACAGACAAAGGTGCCAACACAGCCAGGAGCCCCGTATAAAAGTGCAGCCTGCAGCGCCAAGAGAAACAGAATGACCGAGTGACAAAGTGGTAGTGAGCGAGTTCAACTGAGCTCTATTGTGACTGCTTTGGATTTCTTTGTGGGCAGAAAAAGGCGGCAATGCAGGCAGCAGCCCAGTACAAAAGGCCAGCTTGCAGTGCTGGCAGAAACGGAATGAGTGAGTGAGAAAAGGGGGCATGAGTGAGCTCAATGGAGCTGTGTCGGAACTGCTTCAGATTTCTTTGTGGCCAGAAAAAGCCACCAATGCAAGCAGGAGCCCAGTACAAAAAGGCAGCCTGCAGTGGCAGGAGACACAGAATGAGCGAGTGAGGGAAGGGGAGTGAGAGAGCTCAACGGAGCTCTGTTGGGACTGCTGCTGATTTGTTTATGGGCAGAAAAGAGCAGCAATGCATGCAGGGCCCCAGTACAAAAGGGCAGACTGCAGTGGCGGGAAAAACAGAATGAGTGAGTAAAAGAGGGGGAGAGAGCGAGCTCAATGGAGCTCTATTGTAACTGCTGCAAATTTTTTTTGTGGGCAGAAGAAGGCAGCAATGCAAGCAGGAGTCCAGTAGAAAAGGGCAGCCTGCAGCGCCAGCAGAAACAGAATGAGCGAGTGAGAGAAGAGGAGTAAGCGAGTTCAATGGAACTTTGTCGGGACTGCTGCAGATTTCTTTGTGGGCAGAAAAAGGTGCCAACATAGGCTGGAGACAAGTACAAAAGGGCAGCCTGCAGTGCCAGGAGAAACAGAATGAGTGAGTGAGACAGGGGGAGTGAGCAACCTCAACGGATCTCTGTCAGGACAGCAGCAGATTTCATTGTGGGCAGAAAAAGATGCCAATGCAGGCAGGAGCCCAGTACAAAATGGCAGCCTGCAGTGCTGGGAGAAACACAATGAGCGAGTGAGACAGGAGGCATGAGCTGGCTCAATGGAGCTCTATCATGACTGCTGTGGATTTTTCTGTTGGCAGAAAAAGGCGGCAATGCAGGCAGGAGCCCAGTACAAAAGGCCAGCCTTCAGCGCCGACATGAACAGAACAAGTGAGTGAGAGAAGGGGAGTGAGCAGGCTCAACAGACCTGTGTCAGGACTGCTTCAGATTTCTTTGTGGGCAGAAAAAGGCACCAACAGAGGCCGGAGCCTAGTACAAAAGTGCAGCCTGCAGCACCAGGAAAAACAGAATGAGCGAGTGAGAGAGGGGGAGTGAGCCACCTCAACGGAGCTCTGTTGGGACAGCTGCAGATTTCTTATTGGGCAGAAAAGGTGCCAATGCAGGCAGAGCCCAGTACAAAAGAGCAGCCTGCAGCACCGGGAGAAACATAGAAACATAGAATTTGATGGCAGATAAGGACCGCTTGGCCCACCCAGTCTGCCCATTTCCCTACCTGATGGATAAGCTGCAGATCCTAGTTAACCAGCAGCCTACTTCTTCCTACCCCCACCCCCTAGAATTGCCTTATGACTGTCCCATGCATGCTTGAATTCCACCACTGTTTGTGACTCCACAACCTCCTCTGGAAGGCCATTCCATACATCCACCACCCTCTCTGTGAAAAAATACTTCCTTAAATTACCTCTGAGCCCCCTTCTATCTTCAAATTGTGCCCCCTTGTTCTTGCACACCTCTTTTTTTGAAAGATGCTACCCTCTTGGACTTTGTTGATTCCCTTGAGGTACTTGAAAGTTTCTATCATGTCCCCCTCTCCCTCCTTTCCTCGAGGCTATACATATTAAGCTCCTTAGTCTCTCTTCATATGTCTTCCGGTGCAGACCCTGCACCATTTTAGTACCCTCCTCTGGACAGCTTCCATCCTGTCTATGTCTTTGTGAGATTGGGTCTCCAGAACTGCACGTAGTACTCCAGATGGGGTCTCACTAGCTGTCTGTACAGAGGATAATAACTTCCTGTTTTCTACTGGTGATGCCTCTCCTATGCATCCCAGTATCCCCAGCCCTCCTTGCTGCCCTCTCACATTGCTTGCCCACCTTTAGGTCATCTGATATGACTACCACCAGGTCCCTTTCCATTTTTGTTGTTAGTATCTCACCCCCCATTGTGTACTCTTCCCCTGGGTTTTTGTTTCCCAGGTGCATTACCTTGCACTTCTTAGCATTGAATCTAAGCTGCCATACATTTGACCATTCCTCTAACCTTGCCAAGTCCCTTCTCATACTTTCCACCCCACCCTGTGCATCAACTCTGTTGCAGATCTTTGTGTCATCTGCAAAGAGATCTGCAACAGACAGTGAGTGACAGAGGGGCAGTGAGCGAGCTTAACAGACCAAAGCAATCAACATTTGACATTGACAAATGCTTGTTATACTACAGACACCAGTAGCCCACCTTGCTGTCAGTTTATGTTTTTTTTTTCTGTTGCTAAAGGCATAGCAAAAATATTGCTATCACGCTTCAAAAGGATTTTTTTTTTCTTCAAAGGACATTTGGGTGCTTGGCTCACTTCCACCTATCACAGCTTCAGAATCACTGATCTCTGCCTAAATTCTACCAACTTTCCTCCTCTGCTCAACCTATTCTCTGTTTTTTCTTTGAAGTACACAGGCAATAAGAAGGCTGGAAATGCAAGGGGGAAGAGGTTTTCATGCGCAACTTCTAGTTCCTAATAGGAACATTCCCTCTGCTTTATATGTATTGCTTTTGTGAAGATGTTAAGTGGTTTGCTTCTCTGTCTCATGTGGATCACAATAATGTTGCAGATTAGTTATAACTAAAGCTATTTCTTTTTATTTACTACATGTCTATCTTTTCTGTCACATAACAGCTCCTAGCCTTTGAGGGTATTTTCCAACATGGTGAACAAAGCACAAAGCCAGAAAGTGGCCATCAGCATGGTGTAGGCTAGGCAAACTATGACTCATTTTGAAATGAGCATGGCAGATGCAGAAAGAAACTGATTGAAAATTGAATATCTAATCCTGTGGGTCAGAAAACTTCTCCACCTTGAAAATCTCAGCCAACACTGGAGCCCATTCCCCGGGTTGGAATGTTGCCCCCCCCCCCATTAAAATGTTTCAGCCAACACCAGGAGGTCATCCCTGGTGTTGATAAAGCTCCCTCACCTCCCCCTCAGCAAAATCATGCTTGACACCAGGAGCCTATCCCAGATATCAGAAAATCCCTCCTTAAAGGGGGGACTCTGGTCAAAAGTGCTACATTGCAGAATTAGAATAAGCATACCCCCAATAAATCTCATACCAAACATTTGGTCTCTGTGTTACTTCATTTTAAAGTTATGGGCTGTTTTATAACCCTGATTTCACTACCTGTTCAAAAAAGCAAGGTTTAGTAAAGAGGGTGCTGATGATGTCGTCTCCTGAACTCAGTCTAGCCCTCCCTGTCAGAAAGCTTATAGGACCTGTTTCTCCGATCATTCTGCAGTGGTTTTCACAAGTAAAACAGGCAGCACCATTCTAAAAACAGTGCTATAGAATCTATGTTTTTCAGGTTTTGCAACAGAGTTGACAATTTGTATTTTAATACCTTTTTGGTGTGGTTCATTTCTCTAGAGTTGCAGGATGCTGGGTCACCATGCCTCCAGGCTGCTGATAACATGTGAAGTGTTACTCTGCAGTGTCTGTTCGGAAGTTGTATTGCTATTAGTATTGCAATGTTGGTAACTGCATTGCTGTTTGTCAGTGTCTGCTTTACAATAAATTTTAATAGGGGCATTATGTGTTAAATCCTTCTAGGGGTGGGCATGTTAGCCCTGGTAAAGCAAACGTTATAATGTGGAGAATAACACAGATGAGCCTGAATATAGCTCAAGTAACAGCCTGTCAATGAGAAAACAGAAAATGAGTTCTGCTCAACCGAGTACCCCATTCATTCATACTTTGATGATGAATAAAATATTGATTGATTGACTGAGTGACTGAGTGATTAAGCATTGAGCTGGTCACTGCATATATAAATTCTTAGTAAGGTTTCAAAACAGCACTACCTCTCCCACACCCATTTATAGGGTGATGGAATAATTTATTTAAAGAACCATCCTGAAAAATCACCTCAATTGAATGATAGGTGTGAATGATCACAGCCTTTCACCACATCAGAGATATCCGATCTGCAAATCTCACATTAGTGTGCTGTGACTTTAGCATTCAGCAACCCTGGAGAAAAGGAACACAACAAAAAAGCACCAAAAACAAAAATATGAATTTGTCAACTTTGTTACAAAACCTGAAACACACATAGGTTTTAAAACAATGTGTATAGAATGGTGCTACCTGTTTTACTGAAGACAACCATTTACACATAGTTTTTAAACTTTGGAGAAGCAGGTCCTGTAAGTTTGCTGCCAGGGAGGGCTGGACTGTGAGTTCAGGAGATTACATTATCAGCACCTCTTCACTGAAACTAATTTTTTTGAACAGGCAGTGAATTTAGGGTTATAAAATGATTTGTAACTTTTAAACAAAGTAACTTAGGGATCTCAATTATGACATGAGGGTGATTGGGGCAATGTTGATCGATATTCTGAATTTATTGATGCCAGTAATGTGTGACCATAGTCCTCTTTAACTTCTCAGAATTACCATAAACCCAACTGTAGTGCCACTAAGACTCCCAAAACCAACTCAAACCATAAGTTGACTGGCACAAACCTTCCTCTCAACTCCTCCACCACACACCATCTAAATTCAGTACCTCCAATTGTGCTATAAGAAACTGATGCTTACTTTGTGTATTTCCAAAGTAATACTACAGCTCCATAATACAGCAAACTGGGCCATCAATGGCCTATCCTTGCTGTGTACAGTCACTTGCTAATCAATGAAGAAATAGTTCAGAATAGTCAACATCCCGTGGTTAAGCTCATACACATGAGCAAAACGTCAGGTGTCTAGCCCCCTGGTGCTTCTGCTGGCTTTTCTGCACTATTAGCGTGACGATAGTAAACAATTTTGCACTATTTTTTTCTTGGTCAGCATGTGGCTTTATACCACATGGATAGGCCATTGAATGCTTGGTTTATTGTTTTCTGTAGTGTTTATGTTTACTGAGAGCACTGACCACTTCGGAAGTAGTTCTTGTTTGGAGATATTTTTGCTCTTGCAAGATGACTTAGACACACAGTGATAAGTCTATTTTCAATATCCCTATTTCAGATACTGAATTCAGATGGCATATGGCTAAGCTTTTAAGAGAAAGGATTGTGCTGGTCCAAAGGATTGTGATGATCTGCATCTGGGGGGCACTGGGTATTAAGAAATACTATGAATAGGCCAAGGTAAGAGATGTGGGTGCCAGGTGACACCACAGAACACTTAACAGGAGGCAGACAGAGGGGAAGACACTGGCACCACTGGACCATGGTGAGGGGTACTAGTACCACTGTACAATAGGGAATGTGTTGCACTTGGGCAAGGTGGGGCTGCAGGTACAACTGGAGACCAGTCATGGCATGGCAGTTAGGCAGAGCGAAGGAGGGAGTGCACTGGACACCAGGGACTGTTTAGCAATGGAGCAGGGTGGAGGATGGAGTGTACTGGACACCAAATATTGCTTGGCAACTGGGCAGAGTGAAGGAGGGGATGCACATTACTCCAGGGATTGCAAGGCAGTAGAACAGAGTGATGGAGAGAGAGAAAGAGAGAGAGACAGAGATAGAGAGAGAGAGAGAGAGCACTGTGCCCCAGAGATCGCATGGTAGTTGGAATTGGTGAAGGATGGGGGTGCAATTAAACATCACAGATTGCTGGGAACCAGGGAAGGGTGAGAGGAAGAGGTTCTACTGGATCCCGGGTGCTGCTTAGAAATGGGGCAAGATAAAGAAGCAGGTGACACTTGGTGCTAGTTATTGCTTGGAACTTGAGCAGTGTAATGGAGTGAGTGACACAGATGCCAGGGATTGCTTGGCAGTAAGGCAGGGAGAGGGAGTTGATGTCACTGAATGCCAGTTATTGCTGGGCATCTGGCAAGGGTAAGAGAAAAAGTCCAACTTGACCCCAGGGATTGCTTGACACTGTGGCAGGGTAAAGGAAAGGGTGCCACTGGATACTAGTGATTGCTTGGCACTTGGGCAGGGTGAAGAAGGAAGAGGGGGTGTCACTGAAAACCAGGATTCTTTGACACCAGGGAAGACTGGGGAAGAGAATTCACTGAACCGCATAGTAATGCTTGGCACTGTTACAGAGTGAAAGCAGGAGTAATCTGGACACCAGGATTGCTTGGTAGTGGGGTATCACTGAACACAAATGATTTCTTGGTACTAGGGAAGGGTGAGGAAGGAAGTGCCACTGGGCCACAGAGATCGCTTGGCACTGAGGCAGGGTGAAGGGGGAGTGCCACTAGATGCCAGAGATTGCTTGGCACTGCCTAAGGGTGAGTGAGAGATGTCATTTAACACCAGTGATTGCTTGGCACCAGGGAAGAGTGAGAACAGGGGTATCACTAGACCCTAGGGATTTATTAGCACTGTGGAAGGGTGAAAGAGAAGATGCTACTAGATGCAAGGGATTGTTTGGCACTGGGACAGTGGAGGGAGGGAGGGTTGTTTCTGACCACAAGTGATTGCTGGGCTCTAGGAAAGTGATGCCAATTGATCCCGAATATTGATTGGCACTAGGGCAGAGTAAGGATGGGGTGCCATTGGATTCCAGGGAATGCTTGGAATTGGAGGCATGGTGAGGGAAGGGTGACAGAGAATGCAGGGACTTCTTATATTATAGTACAGTTAGTAAGTGGGCGCCACTGGACACCAGACAGTGCCTGGAACAGGGTCAGGGTGTGAAGAGTAACAAGGCACCAGGGACTGCTTGCCATTAAATGAATTGGCAATGTGAGTACAAAGTAATGCACATTTGATATTAAATATCATTTTACAAAGGAAAGGAAATTCATTGCAAAAATCTATGTTTAGGCTTAGTTTAGGGTTGAGGCACAATGCCTCAAAAGTAGGGAAAAGTAGTGTTAGGGTAACTGTGTCGGGGTTTGAGTTACTGCCCAATGCAGTGTTGGCTTTATCCTAACTTTAGCACACTTCTTTTGGGGCACTGGTGTGTGCATAAAAGTCTATTCCTTGGAAGACGGTATATTGTTACACCAACTCTGCATTGAGCACTCATTCAAGCCCGAAGAAACACCACACCATACATAGAAACATAGAAACATAGACGTTGACGGCAGATAAGGACTGCAAGGCCCATCCAGTCTGCTCTTTTTTTCTACCTTATTAATGTGCCATAGGCCTGTACTCTGTCAGTGGCCTATCTATTTATACTAATCTGTATTGCTCCCTTATACCTATCCCATGCCTGTTTGAAGCCCTGCACTATATTCATATCCACCACTTCCTGAGGTAGGCCGTTCCATGCATCCACCACCCTTTCTGTGAAAAAGAACTTCCTCACATTACCCCTTAATCGGCCTCCCTCTAGTCTCATGCTGTGTCCTCTTGTCCTGCTATTTTTCTTATATTGAAACATGTTAGACTCTTTCACCTTGTTAATGCCCTCAAGATGTTTGAATATTTCGATCATATCACCTCTCTTCCTCCTTTGCTCTAGGACATGTTGAGCTCCATTAATCTGTCCTCATATGTTTTCTGATGCAGTCCCTGCACCATTTTGGCTGCCCTTCTCTGGACTGTCTCCATTTTGTTAATGTCCTTGTGCAGATGGAGCCTCCAGTATTGCTCACAGTACTCCAGATGGGGCCTAACCAGTGTCTTGTAAAGAGGGATTATTACCTCCCTCTTACGACTTGTGCTAATCCTACTAATATACCCCAACATCCCTCTAGCCTTACCTACTGTTTTAGTGGTCTACAGTGATGTGTGTGTGTGTGTGTGTGTGTGTGTGTGTGTGTTTGTGTAGTGTATTGAACATTTTGAATCCACAAAATTCATATCCAATGCAGTGTTCTGACATAAAATATATAGTATGGGCTGAGATCCTCAAAGGCATCACAGATCCATGTGAATAGTACATATCTAGAGTGCATACCTCACACCCTTGAATGCTGGTGCACAATCATGTTGGCATTCAAATCCCTTGGCACCCCTGGATCTGCACACAGAGTGCAGCATGGAAGGAAGGGCTGTGCATGGGCTGAATATTGTAGTATTCTCTGAATACCTCAAATAATGGATTTCCCAAATGTTCAGGAGCAATTGCTGAATATACCACTATTCATTGTATTCAGTATTGGGCTGAAAGGTATTAACAAAGGTTGCCAATGTTTTTCTCTACCTATATCCCCCTTTCCAGGAGCTCCAGAGAGGGTCAAAAATAATATTTTTAAATTGGTGACTCCTGGCTCTATAGCAGGAGCCAAAAGCATCATTTTAAGAGCACCCCCACACTAGCAGAACTCCCCCATTCTATTTAATAGTCAGTTTTATTTCAGACCCCTTTGACCCATTCACTTGATTGAAGGAGAGGGGCTAGTGGCAATCCATTATCCAGGCTAGTCAGTTGGATCCCCCACTTCAGCTAAGTCCCTGACCCAGGCCACTGCTCCATAAACCATTGGCATTACTACAGCAAATGTATGTATTTGAATGAATGAACAGATGAGCGCTCATAAGGAAGGGTCTTGGCAGTAGCATCATAGTGATGGTATGTAGTCTGTAAAGCATCAATATGAAGCTACTACCCCAGTCCTCCCTTATGATGGCACACCCACTTGCTCATTCAGAATTTGGTATTTGGGTCAAGATGGGGAGGGGCTGAAATAAAATTGACTATTAAAAGAACAGGGTGAATCAAGCTAGCAGCTCCTGGCATAGTGCCAGGAAGCAACAATTTTGAATCTTTATCTTTGGCTCTCTCTGGGACATGGGGAAAGGGGGAGGTGAGTGGAAAATGTTTGGAATTAGATGGCACCCTTGATAAAGTGCATGAGACAAGCTTGCAATGTCGGTATGTCTGAAGTAGGGTGAGTGCTGTTGGACTTTTAGTCATACAGAGTACTTAAACATGTTAAACCACACCAAACAGTAGGTCTTCTTTTTTCGATTTCCCTGTTAGTCCAATGTTTTGTGTACTTGCTATTGGACCTTCATTGTGACCCCAGCTATGGTTCTAGTGGCTGCCTTTTTGTTTCCGTCCCAAATACAATATTCAACCTGAATAGTAGGGAAAGGGAAGTTGCAAAGTGCTAGTGGAGGGACCATTGGTGGGTTAGTGGGAGATGTCATGGATCTTACTTACATATCTATCTATCTATCTATCTATCTATCTATCTATCTATCTATCTATCTATCTATCTATCTAGTATCTATCATTCATCATTTATCTTATATGTCTCTGTCTATCTGATCTGTCTGTCTGTCTGTCTGTCTCTCTGTCTCTCCATCAATCTATCTAGCTACAGCACAGATAATGTTATGAACATATGAATCTGCTGGCAGAAATAGGCCACCTGATCTATCAAGTCTGCTCAAGTGTGCAGCTAGCACCCTCACCTTGCAGCTGCCCTGCCCCCCTCCCATGCCAAATTACCCCTCACCTTGTCCCATCCCCTTTTGAAACTACCCACTGTCTTACAGACTACCTCCTCCTCCAGTAGAGCATTCCATTCTGCCACAACTCTCTCAATGAAAAAGTGTCTCCTCATTTCTGTCCTGAATCCCTCCCCCCCCCACAATCTAAGGCCATGCCTTCTCATGTCCCTCCCTCTCCTTAGCCGGAGAATCCCTTCAGTGCCTGTCTTGTTTATACCCTTTATGTACTTAAAGGTCTCGGTCATATTCCCCTGGTCCCTTCTCTCCACCAAAGAACACATGTTCAGCTCTCTCAGCCTCTCCTCGTATGGTCTGTCCTCCAATCCCTGGATCATCCTTGTTGCCCTGCATTGTATCCTTTCCAGTAATTTCACATCCTTCTTCAGATATGGACACCAGAATTG
Source organism: Neoceratodus forsteri (assembly GCA_016271365.2). Taxonomy (NCBI): domain Eukaryota; kingdom Metazoa; phylum Chordata; order Ceratodontiformes; family Ceratodontidae; genus Neoceratodus; species Neoceratodus forsteri. The sequence continues at coordinate 627,041,534 of CM057452.1, read as the reverse complement.
CACACAGTACTCCAGGTGCTGCCTGACCAATGCCCTGCAGAGAGGCAGGATCACCTCCCTGCTCCTGGAGGAGATCCATCTCATGATACAACCCAGCATCCTGTTGGCTTTCGCTGCCACTCTCCTACACTGCTCTGTCTTGTGCATCTTCCCCATTACAATCACCCCTAGATCCTTCTCCTCCTAAGTGAAACTTAGCTGCACCCCTCCCAGGTGGTAACCCCTCCCTGGGTTTTTTGTTCCAAAGTGCAGAACTTTGCACTTTTTTGCATTGAACCCCAATTGCCACGCTTCTGATCACTCCACCAGTTTGATCAGGTTGTCCTGCAGCCCCTGCCAACCTAAAATATTGCCCACAACCTCCCCTAATTTGGTATAGTCAGCGAATAGACTGACATTATTCCTGATGCCATATGAGATGTCCTCTATAAATATTCCAAACAACACTGGCCCCAGTTCTGATCCCTGCGGCACCCCACTAGTTACAGCCCTTGGAGATCAGAGACCCCCCAACTACCTTCTGCTGTCTCCCCTGCAGCCAGTTCTGAATCCATTTAACCATCTTAGCCCCCAACCCCACATATCTCAACTTCCCTCCCAACCTTCCATGCGACACTGAATCGAAGACCTTACTGATGTCTAAGTATATGACATCTACTGCATGACCCTTCTCCAATTCCCTCATGACCCAGTCGTAATACTCAACTAGGTTCTTCTGGCAGGATTTTCTGGAGACAATCCCATGCTGGTGAATGTCCTGGAGCCGACTGTCTTCCATAAATGTCACCAGCCTTTCCTTAATTATTGTCTCCATTAGCTTCCCCACAATGAAAGTTAAGCTTACTGGCCTGCAATTACCCCTGCTCATCTTTTGGTCCACTTTAATGGATGGATACTATGTGGGCCATCTTCCAGTCATGCAGTATGCACCCTGTGTCCAGGGAGGTATTGAATAGTTCTGCCAGTGGTACAGCCATGATCTCGGCCATTTTCTTCAACATCCTGGGGTGTATGCCATCTGGTCCTAGTGCCTTATCCACCCTTAGATATCTTAACCCCTCCAATACACTACCCTCAGTGATCACCCTGTCCATTACCTCCTCTTCCCCCCCTGCCTACTCTGCCCACTTCCTGCAATAGCTGCCCTCCTTTCTCCCTTGTGAATACAGAACAGAAGTACTCATTCAGTGCTTCTGCCTGATCCACCCCTTTCTCTGCCCACATCCCCTGTCCTTCTTAATCACCACTATCTGGTCCTTGCAGCTCCTTCTCTCCCCCCTATGTATCTGAAGAAGTCCTTTTCCTCATCCCTGATGCTCTGTACCAGCCTCAGTTCCCTGGAGGCCTTAGCTGCTCTGACTTCCCTGCTAACTTCCTTGGACCTCTTCACATACTCCTCCCGCTCCTCCCCCTTCCTGGATTTCTTGTATTTCTTGAACACTGCTTTTTTAGTCCTCACCATTTCTAAGACCCCTCTACTTAACCAGCTAGTTTTTTCAGACCTTCCCTTTTTGTCCTACAATCTGGTACATGTCTCAGTAGCCTCCAATGTCCCCAATTTGATTTTTTCCCATTTCTGATTTGCATCCCAGAGTGGCTGTATTCCTTCCAGATGCCCCTTTAAGATTTCACCCATCCTACCAAAGTCAGTCTTTTTGAAGTCACTGTACCCACTGCTTCTCTGCTCCTATTAAATGTGAACCACGTCAAGTGGTGGTCACTCTTAGCCAACAGGTACTCCACCCCCACCTCCCTTACAGCCTCCCCATTGGCCTGAAATTGATGCAAGGTATTCCCCAACCTAATTGAGTCAGTGACCAACTGTATTCAAAACTATTTTTCTTGTGCAGGGAGCCAACAAGAAATCACTTGACAAAGTGTAAAATTCATGTTCCTTTATTGCTTTCAATGTCCCCAACATTTCGCTCCTTAGAGTTTGTTCACGGGGACTCTTAATCTGCTTAAACACAAAACAAACCCATTTTAGTACCATTTTTTTATTTTCAGTAACATATACATTTTAAGTAACATTCTTATTTAGAACTCCGTATTTTGTTTACCATTAATATTTCTGTTGCTTGCCGTTAAAAACTCTTCATTTCCACCGATGCCAATAAGCTTTCTGTAAATATGTAAACAAACAAACAAACAAACAACAGCTTTTGTAATTTTACAGCCTAAATGTTCAGCACAATAAAGTGCAGTATATATTAACTTCTGTATTAAACTTGACTCCCCATAACTGCCCACATACCTCTCAGAGCAAAAATATTTTGTTTGTTGCCTTTCTCTGTCATTCTTTTGTGGCCTTTTTAATTTTCTGTGCCTATAATCAACAAAACAATATTTTTTTAATCAATTTTTCTTTCAGGTTATGCCTTCGTTTCAAAGATTTTGGCCGATTTTTTACCTTTATATATGCGCTGTTCACGCTGTTTCCCCTGCTCAGTTTTTCAATATTCAAGTCATCTGGCTGGGAAATGGAATTCCAAATGTTACAAAGCTCTGTGAGGAGTGGCTTCCTCTTGAGCCTGCTTGGATTTACCACTGAAGTGACAAATCACTTCTTGTACCTCTCGCATCACAAGAGCATTGCTAAGCAACTGTGCACTCTCCGCCTGGGTGGAGACATGGTATTTCCAAGCAGGCTGTTCTGCAGCATGTATTTGTGCTGCTCAGTCTCCTTGAATTCTTTATTTTAGAAATGATTCAGCACCATTCAGAGCATACAAGGATTCCCTCCCCCACATTACATTTCAGTGTATTTTTTAACACTTAATGTGACACATTTTTTGGAAATGATTTAAACTGTCAATTACATTATTCATTGTCAATATACTTGACAGTTTCAATATGTAGGAAGAGAGAGGTGTGATTTAGACTAAGGAACAACAAAGTATGAAACCTGCAAGGTGAAGTGCGTCATAGGGGTGGTGTGAGACATACAGGACCAGCTACTGGAGGACTCCATGGAGTCATACCTGTGAGAAGATTAGGACAATTTTTCTCGACATTAGGAGTGGGATTGCAGGACTTTTGGCTGAACCTCTTGTCTACCCATGCCACAATCCCCATTATTCCACAAATGGAAAATATAGCTTTATTTGTGTTTCAAAACATACAAGCAAAGCACAGAAAAAGAATACAATGACATCATTGACCAGAGCCCAAAGAACAACCTAAGCCAGCAAGAGTAAGGTAAAAATCTCCTATGATCAAGAAAGAAGGAGGCATTTTGATCAGATCTAAGAAAAAAATTGTGAAAAGGACACCATTGTTCTTGTATGGTGCATATACGTTAGTTAAAGTTTCTAATAGGATTTTTAGGCTGTTAACAGTCTGTTTGTAGGTGGCACTGCAGAGTTCCAAGATGGCTGAACACTAAGTGATTGAGGAGGAATCGCATAAGCAGGATCAGAGAGAAGCTTTAATATATTTTAAAAAAGGTATGCAACCATTGCCTGTTTAGGTTTTAAACTCTCTGTCTTTCCAGTTTTTCTTGTGCCATCGGGTTCCCGTGTTCTCCCCTTTCATTTGTTTTACCATTAGCAGAGCCGGAGTGGAATCCCAGTAGTGAGCAGGGACCCCTCACCATTTCAGTAGACAAGATGCCTGTGGAGGGTTGGGAGAGAAAGCCGAGGAGACACAAGAGGAGGTGCTTTGGATTTGGATGTCTGCAGGGGACTTTCTCTGATTTTGGACAGCCTTAGAAGCTTTCCTTTGGGAATCTTAGAACTTGGTTCTCTGCTTGGTGATAGCTGCTATTTTTCTCATCACTTAATTTACTTAACTGGCTTAAGTATGAATATCCATTGATTCAAAGTTATTTTAAAAGTTATTTAAAAAAAAAAAGCTTCCAAAGAGGACACAGTGCTTCGTTCTTCCGCTTGATCATTTTTATAGTTTACAGCATATTGGATCTTTTGACTCACTCACTGATTTGCTGCCTTAAATTATTTTAAAATTTGGATTGATTTTATCTTTGTATATGCTTATATGTCTGTTTCTAATCTAATCCTTGCTTAGTACTGTGCTATGGGGAGGAGGGCCTGTGAATCGGGTGGTGGCAGGAGCTCAGATTGAAGCTAGTTAATCACCGCCATGTTAATCACCACTGAGTTTGTGTAAAGCCTAGTATATTTTTATACTTATATTTCTTACTTTTATTATATCACTATTTTATGTGCTTTTTGCACTTTTTTTTTGGGTGCATGTATCGCATGTCTCCTGGAGATATAATACACGTGCGCTTTGACTAAAGAGAACAAATGAAGGTGCAAGATAAGGTGAAACAAAGCTGGTGAACAGAGGTGGAGAAGTTGCATTGAGTTTTTATTGTCAGTCTTTCTTTCTTTTTTTTTTTGTTTGACTGTTTGACCACTTGGTTGTTTTGTTATTCAAGACATTTAGACTGGTTGCTTTTCCAACACCTCATGTTCTGTTGTAATCACCACATTGCATATCTATATGGTTAGGCTAAGTTAGCTTCGATGTAATAACTACCAAGCAGTTTATATTTGTTTCTGCATCTCAGAAAAGTATAACTCAGTGTATTGAGGTAGCTTCGGGGTAAATTAATTAATTGTTCCACCAAAAAAGGTCAAAACATAGTTGTGAATTGTGCTGTCTGTGCTGTCTGGTATATATAGAAGCCCGAAACCTGAAACTTAAAACCCTGAAATACGTGTTTAGAGCATATTTTGGAGACACAAGTAAGCATATTTCTTATCCTTTAGGAATTGAAAGTTTGGCCGTTAATTGCCTTTTATTTTTTTGGCAGCTTCATTTTATTGAGTGTAGCACTTCAATATTCTTCTGCTTGCATTATTGTATTATCACAGCATTTGCACTTAGAAATTATACTTGCTACAACAAGAAGCAAAATGCGGGGTCTGTAACTGATCATAACAGTAGAAGTTGAAATAGTTATGATCATAATGTGGGGGTGTCCAGCTTAAGAGATCACTTTCTCTAAAAAATGTGACTGTGAAACCACTTGGTATGAATTTAAAAAGATGTAACAAAAGGGGAAGGGGCAAGATAAGGAATAGTAACGGTTTAACAAATAAAACCCTTGTCCAGCTCATTTCCACTCCGAATCTGGTCTTTGAAAATGGGAATATTAGGAAATGTTTTCCTTTATCAACTCCAGGGTTAGTACCGAGTAGTTTTGAGACAGTGAAATATAATTTGAAGGAAGATATGGAAGCCAAGAAGAATGCCTCACTTAGCCCTGTCCAGGCTGATACCCAAAGGCTCAAAGAAAACACTTTTGACCTCTCCATACATAAAGGACTAGACAAAGGGGCTAGTAAGGATACCAAGATAGATTTTTCTAAAATCATTCATAACCTATCAGTTCTAGATATGGAGGTACAAAATATGAGAGAATCTATATATATGGAGAAGGGCAGTGAGGGGGTATCAGATCAAATAGACCAAGTACAAAGATATGCCAAATTTCACAAGGTAATGGTGATCATTATAAAGGAAACCACAGCTATGATAAAAGCACTGAGTTAAATGTATTGCCAATTTATGAGCATGGTCATATCCACAGGGCTAACAAATACTCAGATAGCAGGGGAAATGAAAGAGAAAGAGAGAAAATAGATATAATGGAGAATAATCATCAGGATCATTTGCCAGGGAGTTATAGTATGAACTCCTGGACAATGAGCCCAGAGGAACTGGAAAATTCTGCCCTAAAGGATTTAGAAGGCATTTCAAGGGAATTATTAGCAGTTTTACATGACCCAGTTAGAGCCAACATTTTGATGTTTAAACAACTAACAGAGATCAAACAAGACATATCATTTATCAAAGTGGTATGTTTAGAAAATAGAATGAAACTGGGGGCAGTAGATAGAAAAAGGGAAGCTAGGACAGAGAACCCTGACCTCCTGAGTAATGACCCAGATGCCAATAATCATGATAGTAATTCCCTTCAAGATACTAAGGAAAAATGCAAATCAAAGTCTCCTGCTTTGATAGTGGAGGACATGGGGAGTTCTTTTGCACAAACAGGAAACTATGAAAATCCAACCCTTATGGATTCTTCATTTAATGATCATAGCACTTTAAGTTCAACAAATGAATGCATTATGTTACCTGCAGTTGAAGTAATAGACACTAGTGTCTGCAGGGAACTAGCACAAAATCATGCAGCCTGTGGCAAAAAGGAATACTGCAAGAAGTACTCAATAGTAAGGATGAAAATATAAAGAAGCCCAATACAAAGGGAAAAAAATTAAAACACAAGGAAAAAGAAGTAACTATAGATACTTCATATTCCATAATAATGAAAATGATACACGAAAGACCGGGGGTAGATTACTTAATGATGTAACAGAAAATTTGAGTAATGTAGTTAGTACCTCTGAACCTAAAAACAAAAATAAAGAAAGAAAAGTTAAAAGAGGGAAGATAGCAGGGAAAACAGAGGAAAAAAGCAGAATGCCAGGTTACCATTAAACCTAGATCTAAAAATCCCGTGGTAGCTATGAGAGGGTCATGCACTAAAAATCAGGAAATGAACAATGGCAATGACACAGAAGGTGGGAGAAGAGCCCCAACTAATATTGAGTTATGGAAAGCAGGAGGCACAGTCAATAAGGATTGCCCAAAAAAACAGAGAAAAACACTGCAATCAGAATGCTAATTTTGACCTCTTCCTTGGAAAAGCACTAGGCTCAGACTTCATTTTGCCTCTTTATGGGGTTACTTTAATGCCAAATGAAATGCAGGAAAGTCTCATGAATTCATTGTCTGTATTATTGTCTACCGTACTGAATGGTTGAATTGCTTTAAAAAATGTAATCAGCATTATCAGACCATTAAAGGAATCTGAATTTTTCCTCGTAGTAACTGAACAATTTCACATCTTGAAAGCAATCACTTTGGGGGCCAAAAAATTAGATGTTTTGGGTATATTGGTAGGAGAGGTTACTATACTAAAGGATCTCTTCCCAGAATTCTATATGAACCAAGATTATCAAGCCTTTAATAAGAGGAAAGGTACGGTCTTGGTATTTGGGATAAAACCATTTTCAAATGAATCCAAATATAATCTAAGAGGCAAGCTGATTGATTTCCTGAATATATGCTTAAACATGAGCATAAGTAATTACAACATCGGGAAAACCACAAGGGTGGAGAAGGATGGCCAAATCATGATGACTGTAAATCAAGTAAATATAATTAAGGATCTGATATTGGAACAAAACATCTTGGACCAACTCTGTATTCATTTATATGTCAATAATGAGAAGGCTTTTGTACAGACTGATTATGCCTCTATTTTGACCAATTCAAAGAAATGGGAATTTCTGGTAGAGACTTCAAATAAGTTTGAGATCTTAACTAATTTGGAACCATGACAAATCAAACATGACAATGCCATGGGGAAAAAGTGTATTTGTAACGGGAAAAAGGTGACAGAAAGGGAAGATCATGTTAAAGAAGGCTGTATTGATAAGACATCCCAGGATAAAATCTTTAAAAATTTATCTTGGAATTCTTCAGGTCTGAGTATTAAAATTGGTGACCCAGAAACCAGTGAATACTTGAATTGTTTTCATATAATTTGTATTCAAGAAACATGGGCACTGTGTGATCTTCATCTAAGCGGATATGCAGTATGTTGCAAGAAAGCAATAAAAAAAAGTTTTGAAGAGGGATAGGAAGGCTAGCTACATTAATAAAGCTGAATAATAACATTTTAACTGAAGAAATCCCTTCGACTAGTGATAGTATTTTAACAGTGAAGTTAACGCTGAAACTTAATAAATATGGTTTGTGATAAATATCTACGCTCACCCTACAGAAAGTCATTATGGGGACCCCAATTATCTAAATTTGCTAGAAGATTTGATAGGAACTCTAACATTTGATTATCTGACCGCTAACTTAGTAATATTGGGAGACTTCAATGCTAGAATGGGGTATTTGCAAGGACGCTTGGAGGAAATCATAGAAGCTCTATCAGCTATTCAGTCTTCTACCTTGGAAATAAAAAGGACTGCCAAAGATCATTATATTAACAAAAAGGGAGTCGAATTACATAAGTTAATGTATAGGAACAATATGCTACTTTTGAACAGCCAGACTTTTATGGACCTCGAAGGTGAATACTCATATATAGGTGGCAATGGTGCTTCCACAATTGATTACATTTGGATAAACCCAAATTTATTTACTAGAATTAGCTCTCTTAAATTAATATTGAGACTGGAAAGTCAGCACAAGGCTTTAGAGTTAGTGGTAAGCCATGGTGATTTTATCCCTGATAATGATATTAAGGTATCAAAGTTGATACCAAATAAAAAAAAGGATTGGATGGGAAATAATTAATAGTGATAAATTGTCAATTTACTGGAAACCAGGGGTATATTATTTAAACTAATTTCTGTGGTCAGTAGTCCTATGAGCCATAATACAATACATGATTACAATTCAATTATAAATAGGATTGCTTATGAAATAATGAAAGAGGTTACATTTAAAGAACCTAAGGGCTAACCATGGTACAATAAGGACTGTCATAATGCAAGGAAAACACTAAACAAAAAATTCAAAATCTTAAAATGATGCACACATAAAGATAATAACAAAATAATGACTAAAGCTAGGAAAGAATATAGGGGAATATTAGCCAGGAATAAAAATAAATATACTAAACAACTTTGGCTCAAATTGCACAATTCAATCATTACTGAAGATAATAAATTATTCTGAAAGATTGTCTCTACTGGAATGGGTTATCATACCAAAATTAATATGCATATTGAACCAGACACATGGGTGAAACATTATAAACAATTATTTTATAGTGAAGACCCAGACAATTTATCTGGAATGGTGAGACACAATCATTAGGAAAGACAATATAGCCCTGATGCAGTGATTACATCATTAGAGATAAAGGGTTATTTAGACTCTTTTAATAAAAGGAAAGCTCCAGGACCAGATGAAGTCTCTTTAGACGAAATAATTGAAACTAGAACATTTTGGACCCCTTTTCTGCTCAATTTATTTAACTATATATGGAAATCAGGAGACATCCCTAAAAGCTGGGGATTAAATATTATTGTCCCAATTTATAAGAAAGGAGACAAAGAAGATCCTCGCTGTAATAGACCCATTAGCCTTTTGGAAAAAATGGAAAAAGTTTTTATCCAAGTACTGAACAATAGGTTGATGAAATGGGCACAGACTAATGGCAAAATTGATGAAGCACAGGCAGGATTCAGGAAAAATCATTCCACTGCTGATCAAATGTTTGTGCTATATCATTTGATTTATAAATATAGAAAGGTTAAAAAACTAAAATTTTACTGTACTTTTATAGACCTTAAAACAGCCTTTGATTGGGTAAACAGAATACTATTATGTTATGCTGGAAATGATTAGACTCTTACACCAGGAAAGTTATGCCAGTATTAGATATAGCGATTCTGGTGAAATAAGTACATGGTTTAAAAATAATGTTGAGGTCAAACAAGGCTGCACCTTGGCTCCACTATTGTTTAATCTTTATTTTGGCACTGTTCTGAGAAATATGTATAAATCTGAGTTCCATCTACCAAGAACTGGGTATAGAGTGATACCACTTCTGGCCTATGCTGATGATGTGGTCTTACTCTCCCTTAACCATTTGGGAATGGCCAGAAGCATTGAAACATTTCATTCTGAATGTAAAAAAGCTGATTTGATGGTTAATTATGATAAAACTAAAGTCTTGGTAGTAGGAGGAAATAAGAAGGGTCATAACTTCCATACATATAACCATAAACTTGAGAAGGTCAGAGAATTCTGCTATTTAGGAATCAATCTGAATCAAACAGGGACCTGGACTAGCCACTTGAAAAATATTAAGCATATGCTGGATGCTTTCCTTCCAGTCATACAGGCATTTTCTTATAAATATGGAGGGAGATCAGTAGAAGGTTGAATATGAGTGATTAGAGCAAAAATTAAAAGAAAGATTATTTATGGAGTTGAAGTATGGGGTGGGGAGTTTAAGGGAATTTTAGAACATAGCTTAAATAAATATCATAAAAAGATTATGGGTCTCCCAAACAGTGCTCCCTCAGTCATGGTTAGGGCAGAGGTTGGTGAGCTACCAATTGAATGTGCATGTGTCCAAAGACAAATCAATTATTGGGTAGGGGTTTATGTGATGAACCCTGATAGACTTCCACATTTATGTTTGGAAGAAGCAATTACTCCCATTCCAACATTATCTTTCCTTGCATGATGGTCCTAGAAAATTTATTAAACCGTACAGACTCTTACATGTAGTCACAGATTGTCTAAGACTGCCGATGGATTATATTAAACTTATAATAAAAAATAAAATAAAAGATAACTTCATTCAAAAAGATCTGGAAGCTTGTATGTTATCTAAAGCCAGTAGGTGGCTTACTATAAATAAAAGAGCACACAGATATGAAAAATATCTCTCTATCCTTCTTAACCCAGGACAGAGGATCTTATATACTAGGTTTCGATTTTGAGGTTTTCGAAAATAACAAGAAAATAGGATTATTCTCAGGAGAAAAAAATAAGACTTATTTGTATAGATGTGGTTTGGGGGAAGACAATGTGCTGCATGTAGTTCTTCTCTGTTCTTTATATGAAAAATATAGGACCTATTTGTTGGGGAACATATTGAAACTCCAAAATTATTAACCTGATCAATTGCTGATCTTTTTATTTACAAGTACTGATCTTATAATATTGAGATCCGTCGTCTCTCTATTAAAAATAATAGAGCAAAGAAGGCTGCATATAACAAGAAAGTAAAAGACTTAGAGAGAAACTGTCTTGATTATGCAAATATTGAAACCACCTTAATTGGACATTGAGCAAGAACCTGGATATGAAATTTGCATCTATATGATAAAATAATATTTCAATGCTGATTATGTATTGCAACCTATTAAGTGGCAATGTTTATCGATCTAACCATGAGGAAAAATTGTATAGTGAACTAAATATAAGTATCTTCTGTTTTTATAATTTTTTAGCCCTGTGTGTGTATTTATACTTTTACAGTATGATTTAGGAATTCCTTGTATAGGATTTTATAACTGTGTCATATATTTAATATTTTCATTAATTGTTGTGTTTTATATTGTAATGGCTAATCTGCCAATCAATACAATTTCATTAATTCATTCATTCAATAAGTGTGATTATTGCTGTTATGATTATTTACTTTATGCTTGATTCACTAAACCCATTTTCGTTCTACATTAATGCACTTCAACATCTCCATCAAAAATTGCTCACTTCTCCCCTTGTTTCTATAAACTTGCTTGCCAGTTACTTTCAATATCCGTTCCTATAGCTGGATTTAATGTTTTGAGTAGGAAAATCCATTTCATTTCAGCCTGATCTAACAACTGTTTATAATTACCTCCCTAATAGGAGATTGAACCACCTCCAACCCCCAAAACCTTAACGATGTTCCTGTATGTCCCTCCTTCTTGAAGTGCAGTGCAACAGGTGACTGCTTATCCATATTCCTAATGTCTCCCTTATGTTCTAAAATCCTCTTTTTTAGTGCTCTTTTCATTTGGCCAACATACAGCCGGTCACACGGGCACTGGATTACATAGATGACTCCTTCTGTGTTACAATCTATATACTCCTTGATTCTAAACTCTGGATTAATGTGGGGATGCTTAAAAAAGACTCTTTTTGCTAGTATTATTACAGACTATGAATCTGCCACATCTCGCCATGCCCGGCAGTAAGGGACCCAGCAATAACTGAGTTCCCTGTCCTGATGAACTGTGAATGCACCAGTCTGTCTTTAAGGTTTAGAACCTTCTTTGCCACTATGATTGGCTTTTGTTGTAAGGACAAATTGTGTGGATTGTCTTGAGCTACCATATGCCAGTGTTTATTGATTATTTTAAGTATGTCTGACATTTTATGATTGTATTTCAGTGCTAAAACTGTTCTCTCATTCTCTTTCACCTCTTATTTACTTTACAATGGCTCTTGTCTGGTTATATTTTCAATTCTATAACCTGCTTGCTTTAAAACTCTGGGCTTATATCCCCTGTCCCTAAACCTCTGAATCATCTTCTGCTTATTTTTCTGGTAATCCTCTGTTATTTGACAATTTCTCTTTACTCTTACCATTTGTGAATATGGTATACTGTTCTTTAATTTGGGTTCATGGTAGCTCATGTTGTGTAATAAAGTGTTCCTTTCCATTTCTTTTCTGTAAATTGATGTACTAATCTGTCCCGCTTCCTTCTTGATCAATAAATCCAGAAAAGGGATGCTGTCAAAACTTCTGTTCATTGTAAACTTCAAATTCCTATCCCAATTATTCAATATCTGATGAAATTCTAGTAATTCTTGTTCAGTGCCGGCCCATATACACAATACATCGTCAATAGATCTTTTCCACAATATTATTCTGCCCAAAAACCTATTTGCTTCTCCATTGAACACCTTCTCAGTCTCAAAATCAACCATATAAACATTTACAGATGCAGGCGTCATGGTGCTACATATGGCTGTACCCCTATCTTGCTGATAAAAATTTCCTTTGAATTTAAAGTAGGTTTTTTTTAACATGAAAAATGCTAATTCTTGCAGCATTTCAGTTTTGGGTCCCTCATTTATTACTCTTTTATTTAATATTTTGCCCATGTTAAGTACCCCTTCCCTATGCGGGATGGATGTCTAGAAGTCAACTACATCCCATGTGACCAAAATAGTACCATTGAGGTTTCTGGTTGTTGCTAATTCTTCTAATTGTCTCATGATGTCTGACAAGTCCTATATGTATGTTTCACCTTGTTCAATTAAGTGTTGCAAGTAAAAATTGATGTATTTTGATATGGGGTCAAACAATGAATCCATACCAGACACTATTGGTCTGCCTGGTGGATCTGCTGCATTTTGTGGATTTTTGGAATGCTGTAGAAAGTAGGAATCTTTGGGTACACTTTAATTAACATTCTCATCTCCCTTTCACACAACCGGTTTAAATCAACATATTCTGCTAGCATTTCCTTGTAGTAATGCAGTAGGATACTCAGGTAGTAAAGAATAATTTAGTGGATTTTATAACAATTTCATACATTGCTTTGTAATGTTCTCTATCTTGCACTACGATCCCACCTCAATTGTCTGCCTGTTTGATAATAATTGTATTATCTTCACTCAAATCTTTTAAGGCCTGCCTCTGTGCCTGTGTTAGATTTTGTTGTTTAGGCAACCACAGTTTCTTGTTTATATATAACTGCATTATTCCTCTTTCTACCATCATACACAAAGTTTCTATCCCATGATTCCTACCAATGGGAGGGGAGAAATTTGATTTTATATTTAATGCCTGTTTAATTTTCCCTTGTTGTTCAGTACCCCCATTTCACCTGAAAACAAGTTTTTTTAATCTCAATGTATAAAAAATCTTTGTAAATCTACCACAAGGTCAAACAAATTAACTGGTTGTGTGGGTGCAAATGATAACCCTAACCCCAGTACCTGTTGTTCTGTCATTGTTAATCTTCTTTTACTCAGATTAAATATAGGTATCATTTCTGGGGTTTTGGGGCTATGCCTCTATCCATATAAGGTGTTCTTATTGTTCTTCCACCTGTTCTTCCTGTTCTTCCTCATCCCCTTCCTCTCCTGTCTCCCCAAAAACCTGATTGTTGTCTTGGAAAGCTCCTAGTAATATGAGATTTTCTAAGCTCATATCTGGATTCCACAATATTCGGTGTTGACGTACTCAATTGCTGTGATTCTCCTGTCTGCTGATATTCTTCTTCTGCTGGTCTATGAGCCTCCCTTGTATAGCTTTAATCCCTATCTGTTCCACTTTCAATGTTGTAATTGGTTTGTCTATTTCTGTTATACTGCTTATATGTATATACTCAGTTCTCTTTGTAATCATTGGTGTCGCTAATAAATTAGGGAGTTATTAGGAATAGGGATGAGCAGTCACCTGTTGCATTGCACTTCAACAAGGAGGGACATAGAGGAACATCTTTAAGGTTTTGGGAGTTGGAGGTGCTTCAGCCTCCTATTGGCGGAGTAATTATAAACAGTTGTTAGATCAGGCTGAAATGAAATGGATTTCCTACTCAAAACATTAAATCCAGCTATAGGAATGAATATTAAAAGTAATCGGCAAGCATGTTTATAAGAGCAAGGGGACAGATGAGCAATTTTTGATGGAGATGTTGGAGTGCATTAATATAGAAAGAAAATGGGTTTAGTGAATCAAGTATAAAGTAAATAATCATAATAGCAATAATCACATATATTGTTTCACACTTTGTTGTTCCTTAGTCTAAATCACGCCTCTCTCTTTCCTACATATTGAAACTGTAAAGTATATTGACAATGAATAATGTAATTGGCAGTTTAAATCATTTCCAAAAAATGTGTCACATTAATTGTAAAACATACACTGAAAGGTAATGTGGGGGAGGGCATCTTTGTATGCTCTGAATGGTGCTGAATCATTTCTAAAATAAAGAATTCAAGGAGGCTGAGCAGCACAAATGCACACTGCAGAAGTAAAGTACAGGACAGCCTGCTTGGAAATACCATGTCTCCACCCAGTTGGAGAGTGTACAGTTGCTTAGCAACATTCTCGTGATGCGAGAGGTGCAAGAAGTGATTCATCTCTTTGACAGTAAATCCAAACAGGGTGAAGAGGAAGCCACTAATCACAGAGCTTTGTAGTGTTTGGAATGCGATTTCCCAGCCAAACAACTTGAATACTGAAAAACTGAGCAGGGGAAACAGCAAGAACAACACTTATATAAAGGTAAAAATTGGCCAAACTCTTTGAAATAAGGGCATAACCTGAAAGCAAAATTGATTAAAAAAAACATTGTTTTGTTGATTACAAGCACAGAAAATTAAAAAGGCCATGATAGATTGACAGAGAAAGGCAACAAACAAAATATTTTTGCTCTGAGAGGTATGTGGGCAGTTATGGGGAGTCAAGTTTAATATAGAAGTTAATATATACAAGATACAAGGAGCTTCGAAATAAGTGTACCAAAACTATCCGGCTGGCCAAAACTGAACACTACCAGGCTAACTTCCATGATAACACAAACAAACCTTCCAAATTCTGGAAAGTTATCAAGTCCCTCTTTTCCCCTTCCACCAAGTCCCCTACTCCTACCCTTTGGCTAAATCTATCAGACATCTCAGATCCTATGGTTGTCGCTGACTGCTTTAACTCCCATTTCACGTCCTGCACCGCAATGCTTCAAATGGCCCTTCTGATGCACATGCAATCCTCCAGTTACCCCCCTCCCTGGATGACACAGACCCAACCCCACTCCCTGTTTCCCCTTCCTCTACTCCTTCAGCTATCTCTCCTTCTACCCCCTTCTTCTTCACCCACATCTCCCCTGCTGCTATCTTACAAGCCCTTCAGTCCATCAACCCTGCTAAAGGCTCCTCCCCAGATGGTGTGGACCCTAAGCTCCTCTCTATGTCTGCTCCTACCATTGCCTATCCTATATCCATCTTGCTAAACCTCTCCTTTGTCTCTTCCACTGTCCCTACAGCTTGAAAACATGCTACAGTTCTTCCACTCCCTAAAGGGGGAGATCCCTCCTCCCCTAGCAACTACCACCCTATCTCCTTCCTACTCTGGCTAAGCTCCAAGAGCACACAGTACTTGAACAACTCTCCTCCTACATTACTGACTCCTCCTTTCTCACTCCATTCCAAGCTGGCTTTAGAAAACACCACTCCACCACTACTTCCCTGTTACGGCTGACTGACGCTATCGCCATGGGCATAGACAAAAGCCTCATAACCTCAGCTATTTTTATTGACCTGGCTAAGGCCTTCAACATGATCTCCCACCCTATACTCCTGTCCTGCCTCAGGACCACTGGTCTCTCCCCTAATGCCACTAAATGGTTCAAGTCCCATCTGTCAGGCAGAACACAATCTGTCCGTATAGCTGATGCCATCTCCTCTTCCATCCACATTACCACGGTAGTCCCCCAGGGACCGGACTTGGGCCTCTCCTTTTTTCAATCTTCCTCAATGACCTCCCTCAGTTTTGTTTATCATCTAACATACACATGTATGCTGATAACACTGTACTGTTCACAACTGGAAATTTCGTCCCTGATGTCACCGCCAGGCTCCGGCTGGATTTTAACAATGTGCAACGCTGCCTAGGTGAGCACCACCTCTTCCTAAACTCAAAGAAAACAGTCTCCATGACTTTTGGTACTAGGCAGAGGTTGGCAAGGCTCCCATCCTTACCCACCTTTTACACCATTGATGGGACTGTATTAGAAGACTCCTCTTCCTTCTGCTACTTCAGAGTTTGGCTGGATAGGAACCTAAACTTCTCCGTCCACATTGATGCTATTCTAAAGAAACTCTGGACTAAGCTAGGGGCCCTTTATTGTAACAGGAGTATTATCACTCACCCGGCTAGGAGTGAACTTGTACATAAAATGATACAGCCAACTTTTGACTATTGTGATGTTGTGTATGGAGCTGCCCCTCAATCCTCCTTATCCAGGCTGGAACCTCTCTTAACTCCTTCTGCAGGTTTGCCTTCAATGCCCCTGCTCTGATACTCCACTGCACTCTTTACTGCTCTCTAAATTTTACCTCACTTGTTGAGAGGAGAAAATTGCAAGTGGCAAAGTTTACCTCTAAATTCTGGCTAGGCTCTCTCCCCTCTTAGCTCTCCACCTCCTTATATGGTCCTCACCCCTTCAAATACACCCTCCGATCTGAAGATTCTCGCTCTCTGAATATACCTTACAGAAGTACTACATCTGGCCAAATGGCATTCCCCCATCACCTAACTAAGCTCTGGAACCAACTACTGACCCAAATCTGCCACTCCTCTTCCGCCCGTTCTCTCTCTACATCCCTAGCAAACTATCTAGTGATGAACTGCAACTGCACCTAGTCCCATGGGGCCCTGCCTAGCTCTTGGTCTATACCTCCTCCTCCCTCCAGCTGGGCCAAATATTACCCCTAACTCAAACCCCTCTTGATATCCTAGCACTTTCTGCAACCTAGCACTTTCTATCATCTCTCCTGTTCCACCCCCTCCCGAGTACCTTTTACTATACCTCCTGTCAGTCTCTCTCAAATGTATCCTAGTCTAGAAATGTTATTAGCTATTGTTGGTTGTAATCCATACAGTCTGTCTATATGCTGTTAAGCTATTTTTATGATGTATGTATCCTGTTGTATTACTTATTGTTCCCACTCCCCTTCCCCCAAGACGTACTGTGAGACGATCTCTTGTTGCTCAGTGTAACCTTCCTGGAGAAACATTTCAATAAATAAATAAAATAAATAAATGTACTGCACTTTACTGCGGTGAGCGTTCAGGCTGCAAAATAACAAAAGCTATTGTTTGTTTATATGTTTACAGAAAGCTTACTGGCATAGTTGGAATCAAAGAGTTTTTTAACAGCAAGCAACAGAAATATTAATGGTAAACAAAATATGCAGTTCTAAATAAGAATGTTACTTAAAATGCATATGTTACTGAAAATCAAAAAATGGTACTAAAATGAGTTTGTTTTGTGTTTAAACAGATTAAGAGTCCTAGTGAACAAGCTGTAAAGAGCGAAACGAAGGGGAAATTGAAAACAATAAAGGAGCATGAATTTTACATTTTATCAAGTGATTTCCTTTTGAAAAAGGACATTCTGGCTTCCTGCACAAGAAAAATAGTTTTGAATATAGCAAGTACCTTCAAGGGAGCAACATTGAAGACTTTACCAAATTCATTACCCAGCTGTTGATTGTTAATCAGTGACCATCTGTGCCAGGAAACAGTCCTGGAAGGCATCCCGGAGTACTTGCTCCCTAGCACTCAAGGTGGCTGGGGTACCCCAATCCACTCCTGGTAGACTGAAGTCCCCCATGATCACTGTGTTACCTTTCCCACACACCTTCCTAATTTTCTCCCTGTCCAGATCTTCCCCTTGAGTCGGTGGCCTGTATATCACCCCTATCCTGAGAATCCTATTTCTCGTTTCCCTGAATTATATCAACAAGGCCTCTTTCATACCCTACTCCCCCTCTTCCTTTGCACACTTTATCCCTTCCCTTACATACATCGTTAACCCTTCCCCTCTTCCTTTGCCCCTATCCTTCCTGTAAATCCTGTACCCTGGAATCATCAGGTCACTGTCCTGGTATTGGTTGTCCATGTTTCTGTGATGGCAGCTATGTCCACCATTCCCTTCTGCCAACAGAGCCTGTAGTTCTGTGATTTTGTTCCCCAGACTCCTTGGATTCAAGGAGACAACCCTCCAAGACGTTTCTGTACACTCCTTACCCAATTTCCCACCCTTCTCAGCCCATTATTTGATGTCTCCCTGCTTCCAACCTAGTTTGTATGAGGGGTAGGCTCATTTGTCTCCCCTCTCCAGAGAGCCTTCCCTTCAGCAACCCACTCGCCACCTCCCTGCCTTGTTTAAATTAACCTTTGTTTCTATGTATTGTTATAACTTCTGTTTTGGCACTCTCTTCCCCTTCCTGTTCAAATGTAATCTGTCCCGAGTACTGATCCCTATTGTCTCAGACCCTGCCCCAACCTCCCACTAACCTATACCCCTTGGATCAACACCAATTTCCCAGCCAACTGTTGAGTTCATCTATCCTACCCTTCCTTGCCGTACTAACCTGGGCACTGGGAGTACCTCAGAGAAGGCTACTGAGCTCCCTAACTCCTCACTCAACTTACCTGGTTCCATGAACCTCTCCCTAACCACCTGTACTGTTTCCCCAGCCAAGTCATTTGTATCCACGTGCACCACCATATGTGGTTTATGCCTTCCCTTCTTTGCACACTTCAGAATTGTCTGTCTTGCTTTATCTGCCAACAACCCAGATATAGACTGTACCCATATGCGACTATGTCTTTCCTTTACTTCCCCATCTGACCCTTTTTAGTATGGAATCACCCAGCACTAGCACATTCCACTCCTCTTTTCTCATTCCTCCCCCAAACTCTTTTTCCGTGTGCCTGCTCCCGACAGTCCACCCTCTCCTGCACATTTGCATCCCTATCTGTACCCTCAACTCCACCCCCTGCCACCTCACCAGTCCTGCCCCTTCCCCTAACACTCTCTGTACCTGACTTGTTCCCCTTCCCACCTGGAGCTCCCTCATCCTCAATGCCATCCCTACCTTTCGCCCTGAACCCCCCCTTCCATCTCTCCCGTAGTGTAACCTCCACGTCCACCACCACAGCTGGGCCCTTTTCACCCTTAGCTGGGATCTGCTCCCCCTTCCTCAGAGCTGTGCCTCCTAGGAGACACATAACCTCCTTTTCCCTCCTGATGCCTGACCCTATCTCCATACACCAAACTATTGAGTCCCCCTCTAAATGAAGCTTCCTTCTCCCCTGGGATTCTCTGGCCCCATGCCATGTGTCCCCTCCTGGTGGGCCTGCCCTTCACCCCTGGTCACAACCTTGGGATCCCTTTCAGGGCTCCTTCCTCTCCTTGAGAACATCATATTTGTTCTTTAGTTGTACAGGGTTGGGGGGTGCTTGAGCTCCTCCTTCCTCAACTTCCCTGAGCCCACCGTAGTCCATGCAGGCCTCTGACTGAGTACCTTCTGTGTCAGTGGCTGGTGGTATGGTGGTCACTAGGTTGGGGCAAAGGTCCCCAGTACTCCTGCCAACTGTGCTTGAAGCCTGGCAACCTCCTCTCTCAGCCCAGTGGGATGCCTACAAATGGGGCAGCACTGCAGTTCCCAGAAAGTTCTTCTGAACACCACTGCTATGCACCACTGCACTGCACAACTCCTTGTGCCATCCTACGTACTCCTTAAGTATGCCTCTACCCTCTTTTAGTGTTTTTTTACAGTCTCTCTCCCTTTTATAGAGTTTCTTTGTTTATGACCCTGATATATATCCACAGCTCTTGCCCCTTTGTGGTCTATGCCCCTTTCAAACGTATCCTGTTCCTAACAGAGTGAAATTGACAAGATCATGCAATTTAAATGTACAAATGTCCACTTATGTGACATAATCAGCAGCTCCTCCTCCACCTTTTGATTTTATTTGCTCTTTAGCTATCAGCTTGCCCCTGGACAAAGCCTCTATAGTCCTCCCAAAAAAGTATTTAATAATGTGGGAAGGCAGAAATTCTCAGAGACAAAATGCCTCCTGGAAAAATTTAAACTCACACTCCTACCTCTCTCAGTAGCAAGCAGAATGAACTGATAAAATGCCTCCTTGAACAGTTAAAGAGAGAGACTCAAACTAGCATCTCCTACTTGATTGACACCTCTGTTTTTGAGCAAAGAATCCCCTCCCACAGCAGCCAGCAGGAGTTAAACAGATAAGGAAAGAGTCAAGATAATCCTCCTCCACACAAGCCAGAAACATTTAAAGAGTTAAAAAAAGATTCAAGCTAATCTTCCACCAGACAAAATGACTCCTGGACAGTTGAAGAAAGATTCAAACTCACAAAAAATCTGAGAAACAAAATGCCCCCTGGATAGATTCAGATTCACACTGCTACCTCTCCAGCAGCAAGCAGAATGAACAGATAACATGCCTCCTTGAACAGTTAAAGAGAGAGATGTTATAACTGAAATGTTATAACATGAGATGTTACAACTGTCATGCAAAGGAGTTGTTTTTACATTGTTTTAAAGAGATGAAGAGCAATTTCCATAAAATGTTTATGCCAGTCATTTGGAATGCATTTGCAGTTCTATCATAATGCAGTATAAAACTTAGCTGCAACTCTTAGGCAACAGATTTTTGCAAGGCTTTGTGATGATCCAGCAACACTTATTCAACTCATTAAGAAAGGCTAAAACAACTCATTAGTATGGCACGCTACTGTGAATTGTAGTGTCTGTCTGTCTGTCTGTCTATCTATCTATCTATCTATCTATCTATCTATCTATCTATCTATCTATCTATCTATTTATCTATTTATTTATATGCCTGTCTGTCTGTCCCTCACAGAGGAGGGGCTACCATGGTTGGACACTTCCATTGGTTTGGAGAACCAACTAATGGCTTCCTTTATAGCCAACCCCATTAGTGCTCCATGGTGAGAAGAGCAACCAAGATGGTGCATGGTATGCAGGGAAAACTATATGAACAGAGGTAGAGGGAATTGGATCTGTACCCATTGGAGAGTAGAAGGGAGAGGGGGGGATATTAGTGAAACTTTCAAGTACTTGAAGGGGATCAATAAGTTGAAGGAGGGGCCGGCCCCATGAAGCTGAGGGTTGAGGCACTGGACGCCACACCTCGCATCACAGCGGGGACTCGGATTCAGGAATGAGCTCAGACCACCAGTGGTCAGCAGGGGAGATAGAGGATTGAGCATCCAGTGGACAGCTCTCCTCTCTTGGGGAGGGATCCAGGGTAGCCCGGTGCAGCAGCGGCCCCCAGTGGAGGCTGGTGGCACTGCTATGCACTCTGGCTCGCACAGTAAGGGATGACATCAGGCAGCTGTCTCCGGACGTAGGTGAGAGCACCTACATTATGGACTGGGCGGCATTGCATGTCTCACATCAGGGGGGGCAACCAGAACAGTGGAAAAACACGGCACCGAGGATCAGGCGATGGCACCAATCCCCCATGCCCTACTCCGGGCTTCCTTGACTGGCCTTCGATTTCCCTGGCCGTTCCTTGGCCGATGCCAGAGTCTGCCTTACTAAGAGTGCCCAAGTAGGAGGGGGGCGACCCACCCCAGATAGGGTTAGCCAGGGGTGCTGGAATTGGTGAAGGAGGGAGAGAGAGAAGGCACAGTTCAGGGATCCTCTGGCGGGCAGAACAAGGATTGGATGCCTGAGAGAGGACCTCAGGGCTGTGACCAGAGGGAAAAAGAGTTGACAAAAAAAAGGTGAAGGAGGGGAGCTTGTTCAGAAGGAAGGAGGAGGAGGCTATAACTAAGGACATAGCCTAAGACTGGAAGGAGGAAGATATAGAGGTAAAGTGAGGGGCAATTATTCACAGACAGGATGGTAGAGGCCTGGAATAAACTACCAGAAGAGGAGGTGGGGGGCCAAAACAGTGGAGGGATTCAAGAGGGCATGGGACAGCATGTGGGTTTGGGAAGTGGGGGGAAGAGGAGGGCCCACAACAGTGGAGATGAGTAGGGGAGGGGGGAAAGGGCGGACTCGATGGGCCGATAAGGTCCTTTTCTGCCATCAGATTTATGTGATTCTGTTATTAGCTGGCAGGGAACGTGGGTGAATCCTCGTAGCCAAGATGTGAAGCACTGGGGTACTAGCCTTTGTTAGGAACATACTGTATGAACATACAAAAAGTGCCAGCAGAAGACCACCATGTCTATTGCTTCCACTCGGTAGATGATGCAGGGTCCTGACCTTACAACTTACGTCAATGACCCTGCCACCTCAACCATCCCTCCATTCCCCCCCCTTCCCTTCCTTGGTCACAATGGGTCCCTTTGGATTTGTCCCAGGTCCTCTTGAATTCTCCCACCATCTTTGCTGATACCACCTCCCCAGGCAGCTCATTCCTGGTGATCACCATCATCTCCATATAGAAATGTTTTCTTACATCCCTTCTGAATCTTCCTCCCATCAGTTTTAGACTGTGCCCCCTAGTGTCACTGTTATCACTCATTTTAAAGAGACCCTCTCTTTTCACTCTGTTAACTTCCTTCATGTACTTGAAGGTGCCTGTCATATCACCCCTCTGCCTCCTGTCTTCCAGGGAGTACATCCTTAGGGCTCCCAGCCTCTCCTCATAGAAACTATCCTGTTGTCCTTTGATCATCTTAGCTGCTCTCCTCTGGACCCCTTCCAGCATACTGATGCCCTTCTTAAGGTATGGATGCCAGTACCTCAGTCCATATTCTAAATGTGGTCTCTATAGTGACCTGTACAATGGTAAAATAACTTCACTCTGTCTGCTATTGAATCCCCTTGCAATACACCCAAGCATACTGTTAGCCTTGATCACTGGCTTCTTACACTAAGAGGTGTGTTTCAGTCCACCAGTAATCACCACCCCTAGATCATTTTCCTCTTTGGAAGCAGTTACCCGAATCTCTCCTATGTAGCATTCAGTTCTAGGGTTCTTTGCCCCTATGTGAATCACTTTGTACTTTTTGCCATTGAAACCAAGTTATCAGATTCCTGCCCATCTTTCTAGTCTGGTGAGGTTCTCCCTCAGGTCCAGTATCCCCTCCTTGGTGTCCACCCTCCCACAGAGTTTGATGTCATCTGCAGACAGGCACATTTTGCCTTTAATGCCTTCTCTGATGTCACTTATGAAGACATTGAACAATACTGGCCCCAACACTGACCACTGTGGGACCCTGCTGGTGACCTCTTTGGTGCTGGAGAACTCCCCCCCAAACACTACTCTCTGTGTTCTGTCAGTCAACTAGTTTTCAACCAGTCTTACCATATTCTTCCCCACCCGTAGCTCCTTCTGTTTCATTATCAACAGTCTGTGTAGTACAGAATCAAAGGCCTTGCTAAAGTTCAGGTATATGATGCCCATCGCTGGGCCCTTGTCCACTACCTTTGTGACCAAATTGAAGACCTCGATCAGGTTCATTTGATACAATCTGCCTGGCACAAACCCATGTTGTCATTCATCCTGTAGATCACTGTCCTCTAGGTACCTCGCCAGCCTTTCCCTTAGTATGGTCTCCATGAGTTTACATACAATCGAGGTCAGACTGACTGGTCTATAGTTACATGGGTCATCCTTGGGTCCACTCTTGTGGAGTTACACCACATGTGCCATTCTCCATTCCAGCAGCACCACTTCTGAATCCAGAGAGCTATTGGAAAGAACAGTCAGTGGCCCCAACAGATCCTCCACTAATTCTTTCAGCATCCTTGGGTGTATTTTGTCTGGTTCCAGGGATTTGTCCACCCTCAGAGCCATCAGCCTTTCCTTCATCCTTTCAATCTCAATGACCCCTGCTATGTCCCCCCATTTCCTTCCTCCTATTCCTTGCACATAGCACCAGTCCATCCTTTTCCTTTGTAAAGACAGAGCAGAAGTATTCATTTAATACCTCTGCTTTGCTCCAATCTTCATTAACCCAGCCATCTCCCTTCTTCAGCCTGACAATGCCATTCTTCTTGTCCCACCTTTCCTTTTGTTTATGTAGCAGAAGAAGGTGTTTTCCAACCTTTATTCCTTCAGCTATTTGGAGCTCTTTCTGTGCCTCTGCCTGCTGTACCTCCCTTCTTGCTACCTTAGCCAGCCTCTGGTATTCTTCCTCATCCTCTTCCTTTGCTGTTCTTTTGAATTTCCTGTAGGCTGCCCTCTTTTCCTTTACTACTCTAGCCACCTCCCTTGTAAACCAGCTTGGTTGTCTGGCTTTTGATTTCTTCCCTCTCAATTTGATGTAGCTGCTTGTGGCATTCTGAATGGCCCTCCTAATGAAGGCCCATAATCTGTCCACCCCCATGCCCTCTTCCATGCTCTCCACAATTTCCCTTAGCAATTCTCTCATCTTTTTAAAATTTGCCCTCTTGAAATCTAATGCTCTGATTTTGATGGGGATGTCCTCCTTACCCATGTCTAAACTGAACCACCCTGTGCTATGTTTGCTTCCACCTAGGGGTTCCCCAGCTTCTATTTCCTGTACATCCTCCCCATTAGTGACCACTAGGTCCAGGTTTCCCTCTTCCTGGTGACATCAATCACACACTGAGTTATGAAGCCATCCTGGCTTGCATTTAGGATTCCCTGACTTCTGGCACAGGATGTGGTGGGAGTGGCCTAATTTGTTCCCTACTGACAGAACACACTTGCATGGTGGTTCAAATAATCAAGTACTGTGCTGCCCTAGTGTTTCTCCTGCTTGTGGTATGATGCAGTTTGTTGTTTCCCAGGGGATGTGGGAACACTTGGGGGTTATGCCCCCCCCATGGAGCCAAATGCCACTTCTCTGCAATGCACGTGGCCCAAGTCAACTCCAGTATGGGATTCCAGGGTGCTCATGCAATCCCAGAGCACCCTGGTGGCAGGTAAATGCTGATGCAGCACCAAAGAACTTGCACCTATTCAGACCTTTTGCCTCTGATCAGTTGAGCTGTAACTGGGAAGAACAGTGCTCTCAGTGAATAGTTCTGTCATTTTGTATCATGTCGATTAGTAACTCTCTGTAACTGCAGTTAGCAGTGGTTAATTATATCACCTTGATGCCTTTTTAATACGTAATGATCCTTAGTGATAAGGATAATGGCATTGTGATAACAGTATAAGTATAGTTTTAATTAACGAAATGTACCGCTTGGCATCACTGTACCCACACTGCATTTTAAGAAACCAGTTTGCAGGTTTTATGCAAACACTATTCATGCCCTTTCTGTGGTGTTATTTTTAAACATGGCACAGTAACAAAAATGAATATAGTTAAACTCATTCTAATTAGAAAGATTGATGACATTGTCTGGCTCCAGCCATGGTCCCCTTGAGTAGGCTACTGGAAATGAGAGTGCTAAAGACTGTCTCTGTGTAGTGACTATG
Organism: Neoceratodus forsteri; assembly: GCA_016271365.2. Taxonomy (NCBI): domain Eukaryota; kingdom Metazoa; phylum Chordata; order Ceratodontiformes; family Ceratodontidae; genus Neoceratodus; species Neoceratodus forsteri. Next base: position 627,016,036 of record CM057452.1, on the reverse strand, counting down.
TAAATGTGAATGTGGCAGCCATCAAAGCTGGGTGCACTTTATCATATTAATGATCGCCTCTCCCTGGGATGGAGACATATTGCTGAAGAAATACTCCTGCCCTTCCATGACTACAGCAATGTTGTTTATGGTACTGCTGACAAAACCCAGCTAGTAAAACTGGACATGCCTCATAATGCTTTCTGCTATTTTGCACTAGGCTGTTCCCATGTACCACACCACTGTTCTTTGTATGTGCAGTTTGGTTGGCTCCCTGAACAACACTAACAATCTTCACACATGTCTCCTCAATGCAAAGTTCTGGTTTACTAAACTCCCTCACCGTTTGTGAAGCTTCATGACCAATGCCTCACACTCTGCCTAGCAGAGAATATCCTCTCAGGCGCACATATTTCAGATTCCCAGATGCAGGAAGAAGTCTGCCCAAGATGCTTTCAGTTTCTGGCTACCCTATTTTGGGAATAGACTCCCAACCGATACTAATGGCACCTTTAGTAGCCATAGGGGATATACGATGAACAGGTGTAGAATGCACTAGATAACTGAATGAGTGGACAGTGACCTTAGGCAGTCTAACGAGTGGCAAAGCATAGCGAAGACACAAGGGATGGTTCCCGAGGTCACTGTCCATGACTTCATATATCTAGTGTATTCTACACCGACTCATCATGTATGTGATTTATACAATAGGGGTTCTTTTTGTTTCAGGTGTTTATTTTGTTGTGATTTAGTGTTATTATTGTGCTCCTTTGTGTTTTTATTTTTTTGTTCCTTGGTGTTGTTCCACATCTGTGTTTCTGCACTGTATCAGTCATTGTTGCGTATGGTTGGTGTGCTGTTTTGTAGTTGTCTAGTAGTGATGCATGTTGTAAAGTTGATTATTCATTGGTTCCTGTGGTTTTGTGGGCGAGTTTCTCGTATGGCAGTGTTTCTGAATGAAATTGGCATCTGTTTAGTACACCTATTTTTTGGTTGTTTGGGTTTTTATGAGGAGTTTATTTGGAATATTTATTGGCTTATTTCAGGTGAGATTGTTGCTATTTTGACTTATTTGGGGGGATTATTTTATTGGTGATGTGCTTCTGTTGGGAGGGAGTTTTTTAATGTGGTGTATTCCTTTTAGTTATTTGGTATGGTTGCTTTCTGTATTTTTTTTTCTTGTGATTGTCACTTACTGGGTTTTATTTCTTTGTTGTTCTTGTAGTTGTTTTTCATGAGTTTCGGTAGTTGTTCCTTTTTTTTTGTGTGTTTCTTCGGTACTGGATGTTGTTTTTCAAGTTTGTGCCTTTCCATAGTTTAGTCTGAGTCTGCGTCTGATTCAATTAAACATGGTCCTTTCTTCAGTTTACTGAGTGTACTGAGACCAGATATTCAAAACTTTGTGCCCAGTGCAAAATGATTGCACCAGGGTTGTACTGGAATTTCACCTGACTGCTATATTTAACAGGAAAATAGAGCCTGTGCAAGCCGTTAGCACCGGCACAAAAAGATAATGTATGCAAGGGGCAAAATTCAGGGCAAGGACATGCATACAGGTGCAATGGCATATTCAAAGGAATAGCACTGCACAAAGTGACATTGAGCTACTCATAGCATGGTGCTAGTTACCGCCTATAAAAAGCATGTCTAAACGCAGGTCAAATGACAGAGGGGGATTTGGGCATTGCAGGAGATGAGATGGTGGTCAGGAACAATGCTGTGCTAGTCTATCTCATGACAGCCATGCTGGATGAGGAAGATGGGGACCAAGCCTGCCTGGCCCACACCGCAGACCAAGAAGAAGATATGCTGCACACAGGAATTTGTCTCATTCAAGACACTCACTGATGACCACCTTGTGGGCCAGTACAGGATGAACAGGGTCATGTTGAAGCAGCTGTGTGAACTCCTGCATGAGCAGCTGCAGCCTAACACAAGATGCAGCCATGCCATGACAGTTGAGGAAAAGGTGATGGCTGCGATCTGCTTTCTAACTACCCATACCTTCCAGACACCGGTCGGAGATACCATCGGTGTGTCACAGTCAGCCAACTCATACCTCCTGACCCAGTTCCTTGATGCCTTCCTACTCCATGCTGGTGAATTCATAGTATTCCCTAGCATGGCAGGGGTACACAGAGAAACCATGCAGCAATTCGGGTTGTGCACTTGCCAGATGTTCTTGGTGCCACTGACTGCACCCACATTGCCATCCATGCACCACCTGGTGATGGTGGAGATGTGTTTATGAACAGGAAGGGATACCATTCCATCAATTGCCAGGTGGTGTGCAATGCAATGGGGTACATCATCAATATCTTTACACAGTACCCCAGCAGTGCCCATGATGACAGGTCCAGGCTATGCAAGTCATTGAGGATGGCTGGATACCCAGTGGACATCTCATCAGTGACTATCAGCAACAGGCACAACACAACCCACACCAATGGTGGGATGGTGAAATGAAACTGCAGACAAGGGAGGTGTGGGGGGGAGTATAGACACGGAGACAGGATGACCCTAACAGAAGAGCATCCAAGAGGCATGGTGAGTGACACTGCAAATAGCAGCTAACATGTGGTAATGTGTTCACAGAAGACCGTGCCTATCCCTAGACCCTTGCTCCTAACACCACTCCTCCAGCCAGCAACAGTGGCTGTGGAGCGGTATAATGAGGCACAAGCAGCAACCAGGAATGTCATTGAGAGGGTCTTTTGCATGCTTAAGATGCAATTCTGCTGCCTGGACTTGTCTGGTGGTGCCTTTTCAATATAGCCCTCACAAGGTATGTCGCATACTCTTAGCATGTTGTAAGTTACACAACATAGTGCTAAACCATGGAATATACACACCTGAACCTGAGGAACAGCCTGAGAGTGACCTAGAGCCAGAGTTCCAGGGGATAGTAGAGCAACTCAAAAGGCAGGACTCTCACATGACCAGGAGGTCCCAGGAGCACAGGAACAACATCATTGCAACTCTAGCATGGATGGCCAGGTGAGTGAAGCAACACTGACAAGAAATATGTGCTCAACAGTGTATTTACAATCTGTACAATACAATGCTACACAAAGAATAGTGAAAACAGTGCACTGCAGTGGGAAAACAGACCTGACACATGTTCAAACATAACAGTGGTGGAATGTGTGCAAAGTGGAGGCTGTGCCTGTCAGTGGTGTGTGACTGCAAAGTGGGCCTGAGGGTGTGAATTGGACATGTCATTATTGCTGTCTCCCACCACGGTTCCTGACAGACTCCCCACGGCGTACCCTGGAGGTGGGTGTACTGTGGGTTGAGGAGCATACAGATGAAGACTGTGGGGATGTGCTGGCCCTGGTACAACTGCAACCATGGCATGGGCTGGCTGTTGCCAATGACCTCTGCTGCCTATGTGCTGTGGTGTACATGTGGATGCTAGTGATGCAGCAGTGGTGGATGTCCCTGACCCACCACCACGTGCACTGGAGGCATGCCAGGGAACACCAGTGACATGATGGTGGCATGCTCTACTGGTACGCTGCTGCCCAGCCATCGCTGCATCCCTCATTGTGACTTGAGCTCCCACACAGCCCCAGTGAGGTCACCAAAACATAGATGAATGGCATTGAGTTGCTGTGCCACACGGTTCTCAGCATGCTGCTCTGCCCACAACCAACCAGTATTCACTGCATCCGAGAGGAGGGACAGTCCCTGCCATACCTCCCTACAGAAGGAGTGGAGATCTTGATGTGTGGCATTCTGTGCCTCAACAGGAGCGTAGAGTATTGGACGAGAATCTGGGACATCCTGGAGTGGGGGTGGCAGCTCACCCTGGACATTCAGTGGGGGGGGGCTGGGATCTGTCTGTGGTGTGTGGGCATGAAGTACCCCGGGTAGATGACTTCTGACACATGGCACTCCCTGCCCTGCTACACATGTCCAGTGGGACCAGTTGCACACCAGACTGACCACACACAGGCTACTGCTGTGTCACGGGGCATGGGCATGTTGAGTCCACCTGCTGAACTGCTGCTGTAACTTTGCTATTGCTGGTAATGGTGGTACATGTTGGTGTCTCCACACATGTCCTAGGGGCAAACACAACAGATGAACCTGACAGCACAAAGGGCACCACCTTTTCTTGCAGTTAACCCCATTGGTACAACACCTTGGTCACTGCAGTCATCTCTTGCCATGTCCTCTGGCACATGGTAAAGCCCTGAAGGTGATCGCCCCCATGTCCAGTTCCACCAGGTAGTCCAGGCCTGGAACAAAGGTCATGTCATCATCTTCAGCATCATCATCAGCATCCTCATCATCATTGTTCACACGTGCAGTGGTCTCTCTTGCCATATGCTATCCAATAGTGGTTGTCTGAACCGCAGCCAACTGCATCCCAGATGTTGATGGTCCTCCATTTGCATCGTCCTCCTCACACACCACCTGGGCCAATGCCAACCAACACTCACTTTGTGCCATGGAGCAAGAGGAACAGTGTGAGTGGACTGTACAATACACAGTGGTCCCACACCACTGCCACCTCATGCAATACACAACAGTGCAGACAATGCAACATAGTGTGCACACTACCTCTGTGTTAACTGCATGCAGAACATCACAACCAAGGTGTACACACACCCACACCCAGAATATGCAACCCATAGTGCAGATGTCCCCCAGTAACCACTGTGATCAACACACATGCACACCCAGGTGGCACACAGTACCAGAAAGGTGATGGACATGCATGGCATACAGTGACATCCATGTCGGCATGCAAATGCCTGGGTGAGTGGCCACACACACCGGCTGCCCACACGACATGTGCCAATGTACAAGATGACTGTCCGCATTTGACACAATGGCCCGCTACAGCAGGCACATGCGGCATGTACGTGTCCGCATGGTACTGGTGGACATACATACCCATAATGCAAGGAGGACCACCACATGCCCACAAATGTGCACAGGACAGACCACCCATGTGCCACAACATGAGCAGAGTGACCATTACCCCCAGTAGGTGACATGCATTCCCTGGTGCAGCAATGTCAGGTACTCACGTGCCCTGTTCAGATTGAGTGGGGTCTCACAACCACTGCCCTGCACACCTGCCAGGGACACCGTCCAGAGGGTGGATGCCACCACAGCCATTATTTGGTCTAAAACCCTCATCTCCACAGGTATGGGACCCCTCCCTTGTGTGCTGCATTGCCCTGAGCTGGCATCCCTCTTCCTCTTTGACCCTCTGCTGCATGTCGTTCCACCTCTTACATACAGCCTCCACTGTCCTGCCACAGCCACCCATGGCATTCACCTCTGCCATAATCCAGGCCAACATTTGCCGGACAGCGGTGTCAGTATTCTGGTACTGTCTCATTAGGGCCTCCCTCTTCTTGTGGTTCTACTATGGAAAACTGAAACTCAGTATCCCAAACTCCACAAGACTAGGTTTGGGAGACTGAATTTCAGTATCCCGCAAGGCACTGGATCCCGACTTGAGGGATCCTGAAGGCACTTGCATTTAATGAGGGGGGGCTCTGCCCCCACATCCCTGTAACTTAGATAAGCAACTCAGAAGGTCAGCGGACCTTGGAGTAAAACATTAAGTTATGGGGGAGGGGTGAAAAAAAAAACATTGCAGTAACCTGGAACAGATCCCAGGTCCACCACACCATGCTGGCCAAGCTGCTAGTGGCTTAGCCCTCCACCCCATGGGAGTAGCTCAGCCAGCTTCTGTTTTCTTTCCTCTGTTGTGGTGCCTGGCCAGGGGTAGAGTAGCGGTTCATCACATCTACTATCTTACCCCTGTACTTCCTGTTGGGTGCACATGTGTTGGAACAGCGAAGCTGTCGGGCATGTGAGTTGGGATATAGAAGTCGGTCCCATGAGTGTCGGGATTCCAAGTTTCAGTATCCTAATAGGATGCCCTTCTGGTACTCATCTACTAGGGCCTTCAGCTCTTCCTCTGAGAATTTGTAAGGGTTTGGCAGTGGTGAGTTTATACCATCAACAGTGTGTGTGTGTGTGTGTGTGTGTGTGTGTGTGTGTGTGTGTGTGTGTGTGTACATGATGTACATTGCCCAACACATATTGGATGTTGCATGTTGGTAGCTGTGGACCCGTGACACGAGGATTTCATACAGCACAAAGTTACACATGTCACACAGGCCCAGTGTTGGCCCCAACATGACTGTCTGTACCACTGAGACACATGCCTGTTAATGTGTGCAACACACACATGCCAGCATTCTGTGAGCAGCATTGGTATCCCTGTTGTGTCCATGGACAACCAGCAGTGTGCCTGGGATGTGCTGCACAGAAATGGATTGCAGTCACATGGCACTGTGTACCCTTGCTGGAGGTGTGCATAGCATGTTGCACACATACATGTGCCTGGGGACACGAGTGATGTGGCCTGTGGTGTGTGGCCCCCCCTGTGCCACCCTTGATGTGTGCATCCAACCTGTAAACCTTATGAACCTCCCTCTCCCTGTGCCTGACCCGCGTCACTGGTGTTGCAAGCACAGTGCATGGTATGCCACACTTGGGTAGCCAGCAGGCCAACATAGTATTGCCACATGCAAGGGTGTCAGCAGACATTTATCGGGGAGTGCATTTCAGTATAATGTGTTTTGCACCTGTCTTGCCATGTGTGGGTTCCCAGACATCCATAATGATTGTCTGTGTACCTCAGCAAGCATGGTCATTGTGTGCATTGTACCCATTGCAGTGAACCTGTCATGCATGCCCCCCCCTCCATACTGTAACACTGCTGCTGCTGATGTGCAGCCATCTGTGTGTGCCACAGTGTGCGCGGTCAGGGACACTTGCACAAACTGTACATCCTATAATGTGGGTACACTGTGACACAGTGAATGTGTGGGCCTGCATGCAGGGCCTGCAGCATGTGAGCCTTCAGTGAACTGAGTAAACAGATCCAGAACATCCAATCCATCATCCCACAACATTGGTCAGGTGCATTGCATTGCCGCTGTATGTACACTGTGTTAATAGGCATTATAGAAGCCTGCTAACAGAGGATTACATACCTGTAGCAGCCTGATAGACATCCTGTGGCCTGTTGCTCTGTGGACAGTCTTCTTCCAACCTCCTACAATACCTGTCAGCTGTGCAGGTGGAGCTCTGGAAGCCGTTAAATATCCCGGCTGTGCAATCCACAGGTTAATGCATGCAGGGCAGTCTGTAATTAGATGCTAATGTGTTGGTTTGCCCCACGACTGCCTAAGTATTCTAATTTGCACATGGGCTTTGAATATTGCAAGATTTAGCCCCGGGCAAATGCATTAGCGCCGGGCAATCCGTTAGTGCGGCACAGACCATCTAGCACAGTGCTAGGCCTGTATGTGCTGGAAGCACTGAGCAGTCTGTAATTAGATGCTAATGTGTTGGTTTGCCCCGTGACTGCCTAAGTATGCTAATTTGCACATGGGCTTTGAATATTGCAAGATTTAGCCCCGGGCAATCCGTTAGTGCAGCGCAGACCATCTTGCACAGTGCTAGGCCAGTTTCTGCTGGATGCACTGAGCATTAGTGATGACTTTATCACATGAGGGGGTCACACAGGGGTCATGACCAGGTCACATATGCTCAGTGGTGCCTTGGGGCCTAGTGCAGTGCTATTGTGGTTAGTGCGGCGCTGGAAACTTGTTGAGCAGTGCTATTGTGTGAGGGGACCATTTCCAGGCCTAAACCTGCATTACTAGCAAGTGATGTCAGGGTGTTGACACTCTCAACTGCTGTAGGAGCCATGCCAAGCAGAAGTCATGTGAGGGCTTTGGTACAGAGAAACCCAGGTGGGGGAGGCTGAATTGGCCAAACTGGTGCAGCTTGCCCTGCAAATGGAGCACCAGCTATTTGGTGAGGTCCAGGAGGGGAACAGGCCCAGGAGGCAGGTCTGGGCCTCCATTGTACATCACCTGTCCCAGAGGACAGGTACAACATGCAGTGGTGAGCATTACCACCACTGATATGTGGATATGTAGTGGAGGGAGTGGTAGCAGCTGGACCAGTTCTGGAAGATGGTTTGGGATGGGACAGTGCCTTCACCAGGTAAGTGTCCATCAGAATAAGGGCTCATACAGTTACATGTGAGTGTGTGGGTGCACATCCATGTGCAATTAACATATGTGTGTACATATCTGTAGTGTGTATACATATGCATATATTTAGGGGGGTTAGGGCAGTGCTGTGGGTGCCCTATTGTTGGTTCACAGGTGTGCGTCTGTGGCTACTCTGTATCCTTGTCCATAGTCATACATACATTGTGCTGTACTGTCCTTACATGGCACACTGCAGTGTGTGCCATAACCATCTGTGTAACATGCATATATGGGCATCATGGGCTCCATGTGACACTTCGCTCCTAGCGGGGTTTATAAGGTGCACATGGGCGGCATTGGCATGGGTGGGTGGTATACATAGTGATGTCCAAGATGTTAGGGACACTGTTGTTCCACCTTACCACCGCAAACTGCACAGACAGGGACAGCCAGAGCAGCAGCGGGAGGAGCCGAGGCAGCAGTCATCGAAGGGTGGACAGCAGTGACGGATACTGGGACGGCACTCGAGAGTATGCTACTGTGTTGTCTACATGCATTGCGGTGCTGCAGGGTGGGTGTTGGGGTATTCCACTGGTTGGTGAGAGACATGCAAGGCCATGCACCATCAGTTATCATGCATGCACATGGCCATGGTGTTGGACTGGTGCTAGGCAGCTGGTGTTTGCATCCAACACATCACACTTCCTGTGTGGAGTTTGGGTGTCTGATGGCTGGACTGCCCACACTGACTGTGGTCCCCTCTTGTTGCTGCACATGTGCAGGCATGGCCCTGCCATGATGCAGTTTGTTGTGTCTACCATGACTCTGTTGTGTTGGCAGACATGATCACTATACATGTTTCTGTACATGTTATTGGGTGCATGTCAGCACACTACCCCATGCTGGCCATGTGCACATTTGCTCATGTTTATGTGGGTTACATAGGCATGTCCAGTGCTTTGCTGTGAAGTATCTGGTTAGGGTGTCAGTGTGTCACATGCTATGCAGCTGCTCACATGTGTGGGGTTTGCAGTGTGTGTTGCTGATTACGTTATCCTGACATGGGTGCTGCAGTTTTGCTGTCTAAACATACTGGTTTGTTCTGGCATGCCCCATGGCACTATGTATGCACTGCATGCTGATACCATTGGGGTGACAGTGTTGCATGATACCGTTGCATGTGGACAGCTGTAACATTGTCCTGGGTTCCAGGACAGCGATCTAAGTGCTGTGTCCATGTCTGCACTGTGTACGTTGTACAGCAGGCAATGGGTCCCTGGGCTTGCATGGCTGTGCATGGCATGCAACGACTGTCTGCTGTGCCCCTACCCTGGATATTGTCCCTGTGGACATTGTGTTCATGCTGTGGTGTTTCCATCTGTGCAACACCAGCAATGCAGATGCTTGTCAGCTGCATATCAACATTCAGGTCACATGTGGAACAGTGTTGTGCCTCTGCTGCTCAGTGTGTGTGTGGTCCCAGAACCCCCTCCTGTGGGGCTGTGGTATGAGTCTGTGTTGCAGCTGTTGCATGGGGTACTGTGCCAGTGCATGGGTACATAGGGCAATGCTGTCATGGTCGGGGTCTGTGGCTGGGGGCAAAGCACAGTGCTGCATGGCACCTGAATTGCCAATGCAGGCCTCAGTCTGTTGGTGTGTGGCTTGGTTGTGAGATGTTCTGTTGTAGTTTGTCATGGCCGACAGGCTCTACCCACTGTTCCAGTAGGCAGCATGTCCCAACACTTCCATTGCAATGGTGTTTGCTGTTTCTCTGGGGTGGTCTGTTGTTCACTTCATGGGGGCTGTGTAGCTGTACCATGGCAGGGTCTATATTGGCCATGCTTGGGGTATTGACACATCTATGGTGGTGGTGGTGCCACTGGGCTTCCCGGCCTTTCCATTTGCATGGGATGGGCATGTGTACCATGGCATTTCATGATGCCACATACAGGCACAGGTCAGGTGCCATGTGCAATGTTTACATTGTTGGTTACATGAGCATGGTAGTTGGGGAATGCTGTCCTTCCTTGGAGCTACATCATGATTCTGAATTGCTCCACAGTGTCAGCACACCATTCTTACATGTGCCTCACAACTATGACCCAGCGATCCTTTGCTCACCAGACCCCACTGTGGACAAATGGTCTACCACTTGACATAGCCAGTGCCACAACCTTTGTTCCTTTAGGCGCAAACTCCATCTGCACCTCACAGACAATAGTACCTGTAGGTGCCCCCGCTAGTCTGTGCCACAGCTTTAGTCTGCCTCAGCACTTCCAACTCCTGACCAGCCAAGTTAAGTCTTTGCCAAGCACATGCCTGCCACACCCTTTTGCCCTAGCACTTGCCTCCTACCCCCTACCTCTTGGCTCTTTTCTTTCTCTCTGCCCGTCCATTCCCAGCTCTCACTGCCCCTCCCTACCTCACCCAAACAGTCTGCCTCTGCCTCTCTCTCTTCCGCAGGACACTGGCATAACATGTACTATGTCTTAGCACAATTTGTGTAACTGTTTGTCATTGCAACCCATGTACTGTTGAATTTTTTTATACTCTGTATGTATAATTTACTGTAACTATATTGTGTCTTCTTGTGTTAATGTATCTGATGTGGAACCTCTCAACGAGCATGCGCTCACAGGTGTCATCCAAGATTTCAAGAAATAAAAAAATAAATAAAACATCATTACCCCATAGGTCCACATCAGAACTCACTATAGGCCATGCAGCCGGAAGATGGGGAAGGAAGAGATGACCTGATATGGTGGCGTGTGCACCAGCAGTGGGCAATAATTGAACAGTTGGCCATCCTGTTAAGTGAGACAAGGCACATGGCAAGGATTATCGAATGGAGCCACCCTGCACAGGACCAGGCCCAGGTCCAGGCGTCTTCACCCTGATCCTACCTTTCCCTTGTTTTGCAACCATCCCTGTTCCACCACCTGTTTGGTTTAGTTTATATTGTGCATAGTACAGTGGTCTAGTGTTCTGTCCCCCCCCCCAATTTTGTTTTTTCGTACTCTTGCATACAGTTGTACTGCCTTGTTTACAGTACCCCCCCCTCCATTTTGGTTTTCATTATCTTCTGCATAGTTGTACTGCATTGTGTGCTGTTTCCCAACCCCTAGTTTAGATTTACAGTCTATTGTACATAGTTGTACTGTTTTTTTTGTGCTTTACCCACCCCTTTTGGTTATTCTTTCTGTTGTGCATTGTTGTTTGTTGTGTGCTGTTTATATAATACATTTTTTCAAGTTGCATTCCTGTGTCCTGTCTCTTTCTTGTGTGCCTGTGGTAAGTGTCACTGCTTTGGTGTGTTGCACCTACTGTCCATGTGGATCACCATGGCGTATGCCATCCTGGCCTTTCTTGTTGTACTGTTCTCACACCAGTTCTCCCTTCACTGTCTGTGGCTGCACATGTGGCAGTGGGTTGTTATGGGATTGGTAGGTTTCCCTCACATGTGCCTGTCACATTCTGTTCTCCATGGGTTCCCTGCATGTCCTATGTGTGCAGCAGGTCACATCTGTCTTGTGTCACATGTGGACATGCTCTGTTCTCTGTTCCTTGGGTGCACCATGATGGTATTACCTGGAAGGGGGGGATCTTGATCTGTGGGCTTGTGTGGGCACTGTCCATGTGGCCATAGCTGCCGACCATCACCCTGTGTGGTGGTTCATTTGCTGTTGTTTGGGTTCTGCACTGCTGTGTGTTCTGGTATTCACATTATTAGATGCTCTTCTTTGCATGCACCCCTAGTAGACATGGTTTTCCTGTGCACTGTGCTGCTGTTGCTGTTTGCACTGCTCACTTGCTGTTTTCAGTGCTATGTTCTTTGCTATTTTCAGTGCTGTCTCATTTGCTGTGCTATTTTTGCACTGCACTCTCAGTCCTGTTTGCACAGCTTCATTCACACGCTATACTCAACTGATTTAGCCCCGGGGCTATTCCTTTAAATATAGTGTGCAAATGACTCTGGGCTAATTTTGCATGCGGTGCAGTGCCAATTTTGCCCTGGGGCAAACTTCTGAATATCTAGTCCCAGGTGTGTTGTCCTGAAAGTAGGTTGGCTGTGATTTTTTCGTGATGTACCTACTGTGGTTTATTTCTTAGTAATGTAGCTCCATGGTGTTTATTTCAGATATTAAATACTTTTTCCCCGAAGCACCCACTTGCAAAAGGAATTGGAGTAATTATGACCTTGTGCTTGTTTATCTGCTTTTCCCCCTCAGCATTGGCTTACAGGAGGATCAAGGAGACACTACTGGGTTTTCCTTCTATTTTAACAAGTCAGAGGAGCTGATTGTTTCAGTGTTGAAAAACAGCAGAGGTTGAACTGGGGAATGGGACTGCACAGGGGAACAAAGGGCAGGACAACAGCCTATCGGGATTCAGAGCAAAAGGGCTCCAAGATTTGGTGAGGACAAAAGGAGCTTAAATTGATCATTAGCAAGTCTGTAATACTGGCCACTGGTGAGGGGCAGCAGGGCAGAGGACTCAATGATTCATATTGCAGGGCTCCAGATTCTGTGGTTATAACTTGCTTTTAAAGTTAGTGCAGAGTTCAGTGGCAGGAGGTTCAGAGCAGAATTGAAAAATTGCAATCTTTACTTGTTTGAATAGTTTTCTTTAACAGCGTCGGCTAGCAGGAGGATCAGGGAGGCATTGTGACTTACTTTTTTAAATTGGGACTTTTACTTGTTTGAATATTTTTTTCCTGGCAGAGTCTGCTGGTAAGAGGAATGGGAGTAATTGCGACCTTGTACTTGTTTATCTGCTTTTTTTCCCCTGCAGCGTTGGCTTAAAGGAGGTTCGAGGAGACACAACAGGATTTTCCTTCTTTTTTAGCAAGTCAGAGGAGCTGATTGTTTCAGTGGGGAAATGCAGCAGAGGTAATCCCAGCCCCACCCCATCTCACCCTCCCTGAGCTTGTCCATCTTTATAGGCATCCACCTGGAGAACAGAGGATCACTACCTGCTTAGGGACAGGAAGAAGCTGGATACACCTCCATTATACATCCCGTTCAAACAGCAACCAGATTGTGAGGTGGGACAGGACATAAAAAAGGAAGGGTAAAGAAGGAAGAAAAAAGGTAGGACAAAAAAAAAGCCTAGCAACTAGCACCAAGGGCTTGAAGCCACGAAGTGGTGGCATTCTAGAGGAAGCTATCCATTGCACAGTGACAACAGCCAGGGGTAGAAGGTAGTCCATCCAGGGTTGCAAGAAGTAGGCATTGGTGTCACAGGAAGTGTACACAGGTAAGGGAACAGACATGGTCAGTGCAGGCAGAGAAGATGCAAGGAGTGGTGCAGTGTAGTGGATGCGGGGCCACAATTTTCAGGAGGATGTTCTGGATCATGTGGTGTTGTCCCATTTGTAGGCACCTCTCTGGGTGGAGGGTGGAGGGCGGAGGTTGCCAGTCTCCGAGCAGAGTTGGCAAGGATCCAGGAGGCATCCGTCACCGCCCAGGGGCCACCGAGACCACAATCACTACCTCAAAGGTTGCCCAGTAGGAGGAGTGGTTGGACCATGGTGGGCTCATGGAGGGTGAGGGACGGTGGTCAGATCACATTTCCCATCTGGTCCAGCTTAGTAACTCCTATGCTGTTTTGGAGAAATGGGAGAGTCCCAAGGGGACAACCGAGGTTGAGACCAGAGAGGATGAGTGGGTCCTCCAAAATGAAGCCCCAGGGGTGGGTGGTAGAGGACCCCAAAGAAAGAGGAAGCTACTCCTGGTGGGGGAATCAATAGTCGATGGTGTGAATCTGGGGATGAGAAGAAGGGAAGAGAGGGAGGTTAAGTGCCTGCCAGGAGGCACAGCTTGGAGGGAAGGGGAGCAAATCCAGAGGATCGCAGGAGCAATAGCTAAGAGGGAGAAGCTAGATGTCATTGTCCACCTAGGGACAAATGACCTGGCAGGGGGTAAGGAAGAGTTAGACAGAATTCAGGAGAATTTCATGAAGCTGGGAGGAGGTCTAAAGCAGATAACATGCTCCGTCTCTTTCTTGGAGGTACTACCTGTCCTCAGCAAGGGAGAGGCTAGGACACTCTGCATCGAGAAATTGAACTCCTGGGTGAAGGAATGGTGTGGAAAGGAGGGGTTTGGCTTTCTGGGGAACTGGGGCACCATCTGGAGTGATGTGGGACTATATAAGGATGATGTCCTACATCAATCTAGGGAGGGAACCACTGTCCTAAGTGAAAAGTTTAAGTGCTTCAGTGGCAAGCATTTAAACTAGCCAAGGGGGGAGGTCTAGGAAGGGTAGGAGGCACAATATACACCCACCGGGAGCACAGGCAATACATAGAAACATAGACAATGATGGCAGAAAAAGACCATACATCCATTCAATCTGCCCAAGTTCCCTATAATCCCTGGAACCTACTGTTCCTCTAGGGTACTAACCCTCTGCATCCTCTCTCTATTCTCCTCCTTGTTCCTGTTGCCCCTGATAACCACTATACCACATATTATGTCCCAGCCCTGCTTGAATCCCCTGACTGGTTCCACTCTTACCACTTCATGGTATATGGGCACTCAAGAAGGAAACAGACCAGCAGATGGCACAACTCAACATAAAGACAAGGGACAGGAAGAGCCAGGCAAAAGGTGTGCTCAGAACAGGGAGAGGCATAAGCCAACAAAGCAGAGGAGGGAAACTACATCCTGGAAAGCCATGTGTGCTAATGCCCAAAGTCTGAGTAATAAGATGGCAGACCACGAGGTGGCTATGGCAGAATCTGACCTGGACATTGTAGCCATCACAGAGATCTGGTGAAATGACAACCACAGCTGGGAAATGGCTGTACTAGGCTGCAATCTGTTCAGGAGGGATAGGGCAGACAGGAAAGGGGGATGAGTGGCACTTTATGTAAAGGATACTATTAAGGCCACTGAGATACAAGGGGAACAGGGAGGGGGAGGATAATGTGGGTTACGCTTGAAAGGAGAAAGGGTCAGCCATCCACACAGGGGTGATATACAGACAACCAGCTCATGGGGAGGAATTGGATAGGGAGATGATGCTAGCTATCCAAATGATGATGCACAGGGGGGAGATATTGCTATTTGGTGATTTCAATATACCGGACGTAGAATGGAGCCTCCTCACAGCAGCAACAGCTTGGAGCAGATTTATCCTGGACTCCCTCCAGGGAGCTTTCCTTAAACAACTGGTCATAGAACCCACATGGGACATGACGATACTGGACCTGGTGCTCACAAATGGGGACAGTGTGACAGGGGTTACAATAAGGAAACACCTAGGGAACAGTGATCACCGGTCAGTGGGGTTTGAGATAATGGAAGGGGCGGAATCCAATCATACATGGACAAGAATCCTTGACTTTAAGAATGCAGATTTTAGAAAAATAGAAAAATGCCTAGAAGAGGCATTGGTCAGGATGGGGGAGAAAAAGAAAGTTGAGGAGCAGTGGGTTGCATTAAAATCAGAGATAACAATGGTAACGCAACTCTGTGTTAGACAGGTTAGCAAGGGGAAGAGAAAAAGAATATCATTATTGTTTTCAAAGGCAATAGCCAAAAAAGTTAAGGCAAAAAAAAAAACTGCATTCAAGCAATACAAAAGGACACAGAAGGGAAGGGACAAGGACAGGTACCAAAAGAAGCAAAGGGAAGCAGGGAGGGCAGTTAGGGAAGCCAAGGCACAAACAGAGGAATGCATTGTGAAATCAGTGGAGAGGGGTGACAAAACCTTTTACAGGTGCATGAGGGGAAAAAAGGAAGGCAAAGGGAGGGATTATGAGGCTGAAGGGGGAGGCTGGGTGCAGCATAGAGGATGAAAAACAGAAAGAAGACATACTAGACAGATACTGCTGCTCAGTTGTCACAGAGGAGGGGACAGTATATGGGCCAGAAATGAGTAGTAAGGGCAAGAAGAGCATGGAAATGGATACAAGTTATTTTCCGAAGGAACGAGTCCTAAGGGGATTAGAAGCAATAAGAGTCGATAAGGCTGTGGGATCTGATGGGGTTTACCCCAGGGTGCTGAGGGAGCTAAGAAAAGTGGTGGCAGAACCTCTGGCAACCCTGTTCAACCTGTCATTGGAAACAGGTGAGGTATCCAAAGGCTGGAGGACAGCTAATGTAGTCCCTCTATATAAAAGTAGACATAAGGAGTAAGCAGGGAACTTCAGACCAGTCAGCCTGACCTCAGTAGTGGGAAAGATGAAGGAAACACTTCTGAAAGAAAGAATAGTGGAACACCTAGTTGCTAATGGTCTACAGGACCCAAGGCAACATGGTTTTACTGGAGAGAGGTCATGCCAGACCAACCTCATTGAGTTCTTTGACTAGGTGACCAGGGAGGTGGATCGGGGGGGTGGGGGAGCAGTGGATGTGGCCTACCTGGACTTCAGCAAGGCCTTTGATACTGTGTCACATAGAAGGCTGTTAAACAAGCTGGGGAACAGGGGAGTGGGCAAGAAGGTGGTTAAGTGAGTAGAACATTGGCTGGATAAAAGGACACAGAGGGTGGTGGTAAACAGCAGTCACTCTGAAGAGGGAAAAGTGACAAGTGGGGTACCCCAGAGATTAGTTATTGGTCAAGTCCTCTTCAATATCTTTATTAGTGACCTTGCAGAAGGTCTAGAGGGGGAAAATGTGCCTTTTTGCTGATGACACAAAGCTTGCAACAGGGTGGACACACCAGAGGGTATGGATAGAATGAGGAGTGATCTGAAGAAACTGAGGACTGGTCAAGGGATTGGCAGTTGAAATTTAACACTGAAAAGTGCAAGATAATGCACATGGGGCACAAAAACCCAGGAACAACGTATTAACTGGGGAGGGGATAGAATGCTTCAAGCAGGAAGGGCCTAGGGGTTATCATCTATGATGATGTTAAAGTAGGTAGGCAGTGTGACAAGGCAGCAGGAAAAGCAAACAGAATGCTGGGATGCATAGGCAGGGGAATCACCAGTCAGAAAAGGGAGATCATAATGCCATTATGCAGTACATTAGAGAGGTCACACCTCGAGTACAGTGTCCAGTTCTGGAGGCCTTACCTATGCAAGGACATAGAAAGGGTGGAGGCAATTCAGAGGAGGGCAACCAGGATAGTGCAGGGATTACATCACAGGCCCTACGAGGATAGGCTGAAGGACTTAAATATGTACTTCCCGGAGGAGAGGAGGAAGAGGGGGAATATGATTGAGATATTTAAGTACCCCACGGGGAGGAAGAAGATACTTGGAAAATACAATTTTTCAAAGAAAGAGATGCTCAAGGACAAAGGGACATGGGATGAAACTGGAGGGAGGGAGGTTCAATGGGATCGTGAGGAAGTACTTCTTCACAGAGAGGGTGGCAGACAAATGGAATAGCCTGCCAGAGGAAGTGGTGGAGGCAGAAATGATTACAGGATTTAAGAACACATGGGATAGGCATAGGGGGATACTGGTAGTTGGGGGAGTGGTACAACCTGGTTCCAGAAAAGCTTGAAGAAGCAAAGATTCTTGCATAATGGGCAGACTGGGTGGTCTGAAGGCCCTTATCTGCCGACAACATCTATGTATCTATGTAGATATTT
This sequence comes from Neoceratodus forsteri, assembly GCA_016271365.2. Taxonomy (NCBI): domain Eukaryota; kingdom Metazoa; phylum Chordata; order Ceratodontiformes; family Ceratodontidae; genus Neoceratodus; species Neoceratodus forsteri. The sequence continues at coordinate 626,998,466 of CM057452.1, read as the reverse complement.
TCACAGCAGATTTGTCAGTCAGGATTTACAGCATGTTGTGAGAATATGAGTATTCAATTTATTTTTATTAAATTTTTATTGGTTATACTGGAAATGCATGTGAGCATTGCTGCCCATTTACACAAGCCTGTTACGTACAACAATCATGAGATGTGACATAGGCTAAAAAACATTTAACTTACAGCAAGGGTCAACAAAATGATACAATAAAAATAAGGACAATCTAGACTAAAGAGCAAACCATGAACTAGCTTGGGTGAATTAATAAATACAAAGGTGACATTAAGTATTCAGTGAGGGTTTAACAATCATATAATATAACAGTGGGAAACAAAAAAATGAAGTGCAATCTAAAAACTAGCCTAGGTGGATCAACAATACTACAAGTGCTAGAAAGAGAGGATAAGTGCCATAGGTGGATAACCAGAGTGTGAGGGGAAGAAGAGTGCAGGAGGGGAGCTAGTTTAGGGCTGCAAGCAGGTACAGGAGTAGGTGGGGGAAAAACAGCTCCTGATATTGTGTTTGAAGTCATTTATGGAGGGTCAGAGTTTTAGTTCCGGAGGAAGAGAGTTGAAGAACTTGGGTCCCATGAAGGAGAATGTTTTCTGGCCTTGAGTGGTCCAACAGAAAGGAACAGTGAAAGAGAGAGTGGAGGACAGTCTAGTAGTCCTGGAGGTGGCTGCTGTCTGGAAGAGATAGGTGAGGCAATCAGGGAGCAGCCCACGGGAGAGTTTGAAAAAGAAGGTGGCCATCTTGCAGTTGAGGTGGGCCTCAAGGTCGGGGCGACTGGTGAGCTTACAAAGGTCACAGTGGTGTGTGAGTTTAGGGAGACCAGAGGCAAAGCAGATAGTGTTGTGATAGGAGCTTCGAAGTCTGGAGAAATTTTTGATGGAGAGGCCGGGGAAGGAGACAAGTGAACCATAGCTGAAGACAGGAAGGCAGAAGCTGGATACTAGGAGAGATATGGATTCCCTGTTAAGGTACTGCTTAGTTTTGTGGATGATACCGAGGCAGTGGTGGTATTTATGGTGCTGTGTATGCTCTCACCTCTATTGTATAAAAAGCATTAAACAAATGTTGAGATTCTACTCTGCCCCCTTCTGCCAATGTTTCCTGTAACACTAACTTGCACTATTTTGAAGTCTATGGTTTGATGGCTGTTTGTGCCTTGTAGGAACCCCTCATTTGTGGTGTGAAATATACAGTATATTGCATTGTATATTGCTTATACTGTTTCGGTTTCATTTTCTCCCAATCTATCCTCTGTTGGACACAACTGTGGGCAAGATTTCTGTTTATCTGTTTATCTGTTTGTCTTGGATTAAATCATTTTAATAATAAAAGTAATTATAAACATACCCTAGTGATATCGCTGACATAGCCACACACAATTATGATTTACCAATCCTATTTTATTACAAAAAGCAGACTCATCCAAGTGACTGTGTATCGGATCACAACATCTGAGTACTGAGATGGTAAATGTTTTAAGTGTCTTAGTATAGTTCCATATACAAAAGTGGTAACTGGTACTTACTCCTTATGAAATAAGCACAGAAATGTTTAATGTATATATTGCTTAGTGGTTATATTTATTTGCAACAGTAATCACATTGTTGAGGTTAGAAGCAGAACAGCTGTATTTATTACAGACATGTGTTAATCAAATCAGTTTATCACATAGCTGGGTGAACTCACAGAAAACCTATTTCACATTTGTGTCCATGATCTTTTAGATAACAGTTTACTTTATAAAATGGGTAGGTAAATGCTATAAAAATACAGAAACCTCACTGGCTAAAATAGATCACCAGACCATTGATTGATGCAACACCACCCCACAGTATCCTGCTGAACTATAGCCAACCTTAAAAAAAAGGCCTTTGTACATAGAACAAATCAATACCCCCCACCCCCCAAACCAAAACAATAGACAGTCATTGCTTGTCAGGACATCAAAGAACCAAAACAGAAACTGTTTCAGCAAACCATCAAAACAAGTGATATACTGTACCAAAACCCAATTTGACAATTCTTGGAAATGTCACAGTAGGTGACTGGGTCGATTACTATTTTGATGGCAGCTTTGACATTCAGAGATAGTACTGACGTTCAGAGACAAAAAACAAAAAACAGGTAAAAGCCTCTTTGAAACTATTAAGGTAAATGAAACTGCAGTTTATTAAAACCAGCAGTAACAGAAATTATTTCTTTTCACTCCAGTTACTTTTATTTAATTTTATTTAACATATTCTTGAACAATAAAGTAGTTAATCCCCCCCAACCCGAAACAGTTAACGGTCATTGTTTGTCAGGACTTTAAAGCAGCACAGCAGTAATTGTTTCAGCAAAGCATCCAAACAATACTTTTGCACAGATAAAGTAGTTACCATGCTGTACTATAATGAATTACTTTACTGACCTATTAAACTGGAAGGACACAATAAATATTTTTCTTTTCTTCATCATAAAAAGACTGATATTTTTTTTTAACAACTGTCCATTTTATAAGTGCATTAGTCCACATCAGGGCATGGATGTATGAGGTACTAATGCGTGCCCCAAGTGGCTGTAAGGAACTCACAGAAACATAAAAACATAGACTTTGATGGCAGATAAGGACTGATTGGCCCACCTAGTCTGCCCATTTCCCTCCCTACAGGATAAGCTGCAGATCCTAGTTAACCAACAGCCTAGTTCTTCCTACACTCCACAAAAAATGCCTTATGTCTGTCCCATGCATTCTTGAATACTCCCACAGTTTTAGACCCCACAACCTCCTCAGGAAGGCTGTTCCATGCATCCACCACTCTATCTGTGAAAAAATACTTCCTCACATTGCCCCTGAACAGCTACCCCCTCTATCTTCCAATTGTGTCCCCTTGTTCTTGCACATCTCTTTTTCTGAAAGATGCTACCCTCTTGGACTTTGTTGATTCCACTGTGCTACTTTTAAGTTTCTATCATGTCCCCCCTCTCGCTCCTTTCCTCAAGGGTATACATATAAGCTCTTTTAGTCTATCCTCATATAGCTTCTCTTGCAGACCCTGCACCATTTTAGTTGCCCTCCTCTGGACTGCCTCTACCCTGTCTATGTCCTTGTGGAGATGGGGTCTCCAGAACTGGACGCAGTACTCCAGACAGGGTCTCACCCACTGTCTGTACAGAGGGATAACAACTTCCTGTTTTCTGCTGGTGATGCCTCTTCCAATACATCCCAGTATCCCTCCAGCCCTCCCTACTGCCTTCTCACATTGCTTGCTAACCTTAAGGTCATCTGACATGATTACCCCCAGGTCCCTTTTCATTTTTATGTTGATTGTGCACATGCACAAGAAACATATTGCTTCAGCTTTCCCCACAAGCAGGTTGTGGAGGCATGGCACTGTTGTGCCCAATTTCCCCACAGCCTGCAGAGGCTTGTCCCCCATCCCCCAATGCTGTGGCATGCTGCTTCTGACACTAGTTCAGCCAGTGTGCCACAACCTTCTAAAAAAGTAGCCGCTGCAATCAGAAGCTGCCTCGCCATTGCAGCGTCAGCCATCCACTGCAATGAGGGAGTAACCCGTCATTGCAGGGTGGGATGTGAACCCCCCCGATATTGTTTGTGAACATGGCAGCGGCTTGCCGCCGAGTTCTAAACAATATAACCCCACCGTGTTTACTTGTTGCCGGCAGAGGCCCACTCCCGTCAGCATTCTATAACCCCGTTTTGTTCCTGCAGGGTGCCCAATCCCCATCGGCATAATGAACCCCCCCATGGTTTTGTTCCTGCCGACGGGGTGCCCAATCCCCATCGGCTACTGCTTGCCCCCAAGCTGAAGGCTCTGCTGGCATGTTGGGATCCCACCCCAGCGTGCCAGATATCCCTGTGAAGGGAAAAATGGTCATGTGATGTCTTTTGTTTTTTTTTTGTCCTGAAAAAAAGAAAACTGTCCCTCGGCACTCGCCCTGCCCCCCACCCACAACCAGCACCCACCCACTGTGCACCCTGCCTCCCCACACCCCCCTCACCCCATACTTACCTCTGGAGCTCAGTGCGACGATCTTCGGTGGACCGTGAACACGTCTGCACTCTTCAAAGCTGACCGCGAACTGAGGAAATGCCGGTAAGCTGTATAATGTAATAAATAGGGTTTTTTCAACTTTAGTGAATATCTCGGGCATTTTTGGGAATTTTTTCACCAAATTTTCAACATGGGGTTTTTGGGACCCTTCCTCATAAATTCATGAACTGTCATGGCATTAATTGGCCCCAAAAAGTGGTTTCCCGGTCGCTGTGTGGAATCACCCTTCTGGGCCAGTTAATGAAACGACAGTGCCAGTGTTCATGAGGTGGGCTCTCAAAAAACCTATGTTGCAAATTTGGTGGAAAAAATCCAAAAAACGACTGTTTTAAGAGAGTGCGTTGCACATTTGCAATGTACGCTTGTAACTTCGCAAATTTACAATATTTTTATGCCAAATTTTCAACACTGACATTTTGTCACACCTCTTTGTGAGCAGTACAGCTGTCATTGTCCACATCCTGGCTGAAATGTGTTTTCACACTTCTGGCGCAGAATAGCATGGTCGCCATGGGAAATCAGTGTTCAGGACAGATTAAGAAAATAACAGTGACACTGTTCATGAGTAGAGGTCCTAAAATGCCTATTTTGAAAATTTGGTAACAATACTCCATAAAATGACTGTGCTATGAGCGTGCATTGCGCAGTTGGCACGCATGCTCGTAACTTCACGCATTTATAATATTTTCACTTCAGATTTTCAACATTACCATTTTCCCAGACCTAATTATGAACAGTACAGCTGTCATTTTTCCCATCCTGGCCGAAATGTGTTTTCGTACTTCCAGCGCAGAATAGAGCAGTCGCTGTGGGAAATCACTGTTCGGGACAAATTAAGAAAATGACAATGATACTGTTCATGAGCAGAGGTCCTAAAAAGCCTATGTTGAAATTTTGGTGATGATAGCCCATCAATTGACTGTGTTACAAGTGTACATTGTGCACTTTCCATGCACCCTTGTAACTCCACAGATCTGTAATATTGTCACACCAGATTTTCAACAGTGCCATTTTTTCACACCTCCTTATAAGCAGTACAGCTGTCATTTTTCACATCCTGACTGAAATGTGTTTTCACAGTTCCGGCGCAGAATTACGTGGTCACTGTGGGAAATCAGTGTTCAGGACAGATTAAGAAAATGACAGTGGCACTGTTTATGAGCATAGGTCCTAAAATCCCTATGTTGAAAGTTTGGTGATGAAAGTCCATAACATGACTGTGTTACTAGCATGTGTTGAACTGTTTCCACGCACCCTTGTAACTTCACAAATTTGTAATACTGTCACGCCACATTTTCAACAGTGGCATTTTTTCACAACTACTTATGAACACTACAGCTGTCATTTTTCACATCCTGGCTAAAATATGTTTTTGCACTTCTGCCGGACAATAGCATGGTCACTCTGGGACATCAGTGTCTGGGACAGATTAAGATCAAGCGAGTGAGAAGAGGGAGTGACCGAGCTCAACTGAGTTCTGTTGGGACTGCTACGGATTTGTTTGTGTTCAGACAAAGGCCCCAACACAAGAGCCCAGTACAAAGGGCAGCCTGCAGCACTGGGAGAAACAGAATGAGAGAGTGAGTGAGTTAGGGAGGGTGGCGAACTCACGAGAGTGCTGTCAGGACTGCTGCGGATTTCTTTGTGGGCAGAAAAAGGCATCAATGCAGGCAGGGGCCCAGTACAAAGGCCAGCCTGCAGCGGTGGGAGAAACAGTATGAGTGAGTGAGACAAGGCAACTTAGTGAGCTCAACAGAGCTCTATCAGAACTGCTGGGATTTCTTTGTGGGCAGAAAAAGGTGCTAATGCAGGCAGGAGCCCCGTACAAAAGGGCAGCTTGCAGCACCAGGACAAACAGAATGAGCAATGAGAGAGGGAGACTGAGCGACCTCAGAGGAGCTCTGTTGGGACAGCTGTGGATTTCTTTGTGGACAGACAAAGGTGCCAATGCAGCCAGGAGCCCCATAGAAAAGCTCAGTCTGTGGCACCAAGAGAAACAGAATGAGCGAGTGACAGAGTGGTAGTGAGCATGCTCAACGGAGCTCTAGTGTGACTGCTGCAGATTTCTTTGTGGGCAGAAGATGCGGCAATGCAGGCAGGAGCCCAGCACAAAAGGCCAGCTTGCAGCGCCACCAGAAACGGAATGCGAGAGTGACAGAGGGGGAGTGAGTGAGCTCAGTGGAGCTGTGTCAGGACTGCTTCAGATTTCTTTCTGGCCAGAAAAAGCTGTCAACGCAAGCAGGAGCCCAGTACAAAAGGGCAGCCTGCAGCACCAGGAGACACAGAACAAGCGAGTGAGGGAGGGGGAGTCAGTGAGCTCAAATGGATTTGTAATATTGTCACACCAGATTTTCAACAGTGCCATTTTCTCACACCTCCTTATAAGCAGTACAGCTGTCATTTTTCACATCCTGACCGAAACGTGTTTTCACAGTGCCGGCGCAGAATAACGTGGTCACTGTGGGAAATCAGTGTTTGGGACAGATTAAGAAAATGACAGTGGCACTGTTCATGAGCAGAGGTCCTAAAATCCCTACGTTGAAAATTTGGTGACGAAAGTCCATAACATGACTGTGTTAAAGTATGCTAAACTGTTTCCATGCACTCTTGTAACTTCGAAATTTGTATTACCGTCATGCCACATTTTCAACAGTGGCATTTTTCACAACTCCTTATGAACACTAGAGCTGTCATTTTTCACATCCTGGCTAAAATATGTTTTGCACTTCTGCGGACAATAGCAGTTACTCTGGAAATCAGTGTTTGGCACAGATTAAGATTGACCGAGTGAGAGCGGGGAGTGACCAAGCTCAGCTGAGCTCTGTCGGGACTGCTGTGGATTTGTTTGTGTTCAGACAAAGGCTCCAGCACAAGAGACCAGTACAAAAGGGCCACCTGCAGCACTGGGAGAAATAGACCGAAAGAGCGAGTGAGAGTGAGCGAACTCACCGAAGCGCTGTCAGGACTGCTGCGAATTTGTTTGTGGGCAGAAAAAGGCATCTATACAGGCAGGGGCCCAGTACAAAAGGCCAACCTGCAGTGGTGGGAGAAACAGTATGAGTGAGTGAGACAAGGGGACTTGGTGAGCTCAACGGAGCTCTATCAGGAATGCTGGGATTTCTTTGTGGGCAGAAAAAGGTGCCAATGCAGGCAGGAGCCCCGTACAAAAGGGCAGCTTGCAGCACCAGGACAAACAGAATGAGCGATGAGAGAGGGAGACTGAGCGACCTCAGCGGAGCTCTGTTGGGACAGCTGCGGATTTCTTTGTGGACAGACAAAGGTGCCAATGCAGCCAGGAGCCCCATAGAAAAGCGCAGTCTGCGGCGCCAAGAGAAACAGAACAAGCGAGTGACAGAGCATTACTGAGCGAGCTCAACGGCACTCTAGTGTGACTGCTGCAGATTTCTTTGTGAGCAGAAAATGTGGCAATGCAGGCAGGAGCCCAGTAAAAAAGGTCAGCTTGCAGCGCCACCAGAAACGAATGCGAGAGTGACAGAGGGGGAGTAAGTGAGCTCAGTGGAGCTGTGTCGGGACTGCTTCAGATTTCTTTCTGGCCAGAAAAAGCCACCAATGCAGGCAGGAGCCCAGTACAAAAGGGTAGCCTGCAGCACCAGGAGACACAGAATGAGTGAGTGAGGGAGGGGGAGTCAGTGAGCTCAACGGGGCTCTGTTGGGACTGCTGCAGATTTTTTTGTGGGCAGAAAAAGGCAGCAATTCATGCAGGGGCCCAGTACAAAAGGGCAGCCTGCAGTGGCAGGAAAACCAGAATGAGCAAGTGAGTGAGCTCAACAGAGCTGTATTGTAACTGCTGCAAATTTCTTTGTGGGCATAAGAAGGCAGCAAAGCAGGCAGGAGCCCAGTAGAAAAGGGCAGCCTGCAGCGCCGGCAGAACAGAATGAGCGAGTGAGAGAAGGGGAGTGAACAAGCTCAACGCAGCTTTGTTGGGACTGCTGCAGATTTCTTTGTGGGCAGCAAAAGGTGCCAAGAAAGGCAGGAGCCCAGTACAAAAAGGCAGCCTGCAGCATCAGGAGAGCCAGAATGACTGACTGAGATGGGGAGTGAGCGACCTCAACGAAGCTCTGTCGGGACAGCTGTGGATTTCTTTGTGGGTAGAAAAAGCCACCAACACAGGCAGGAGCCCAGTACAAAAGGGCAGCCTGCAGCGCCAGGAGAAACAGAATGAGTGACTGACAGAGGGTGAGTGAGCCACCTCAATTGAGCTCTGTCGGGACAGCTTCAGATTTCTTCCTCAGCAGAACAAGATGCCAAAGCAGGCAGCTGCCCAGTACAAAAGAGCAGCCTGCAGCACCCAGACAAACACACTGAGCCAGTGACACAGAGCCACTGTGCGAGCTCAAAAGACCAACGCAATCAACATTTGGCATTGACAAATGCTTGTTGTTGTTGTTACTACCCCTTCCCATTGTGTAATCTTCCCCTGGGTTTTTGTTTCTCAGGTGCATTATTTTGCACTTCTTTGCATTGAATCCAAGCTGCCATACTTCTGACCATTCCTCCAACCTTGCCAAGTCCCTTCTCATCCTTTCCATGCCTCCTTGTGTATCAAGCTTTTTGCAGATCTTTGTGTCATCTGCAAAGAGGCATACATTTCCTTCCAGTTCCTCTGCAATGTCACTTATAAAGACATTAAGAAGGTATGAACCCAGTACTGAACACTGCGGTACCCCACTAGTAACACCTCTTTCTTCAGAGTGGACTTCATTTACAATTACCTTCTGTATCCTGTTGTCCAGTCAATGTTTTACCCAGGCTACCACCCTGGGACCCACTCCCAGGCTGGTTAATTTGACTATTAATCTTTTGTGTGGGACTGTGTCAAATGCCTTGCTAAAGTCTAGGTAGGCCATGTCCACAGCCCCTCCCTGATCTACTACTTTGGTCACCCAGTCAAAGAAATCAATTAGATTCATCTGACATGACCTTCCTGCTGTGAACCCATGCTGCCTTGAGTCCTGTGCCCTGCTGGCCTCTAGGTACTCAACAATTCTTTCCTTCAGAAGTGATTTCATCACTTTCCCCACCACAGAGGTCAAACTGACAGGTCTGTAGTTTTCTGCCTCTGTCTTGATCCCACTTTTGTGAAGGGGGAATCACACCCACCTTCCTCCACTCCTTAGGTACCACACCATCCTCCCATGATTTGTTGAAAAGGGTACTCAGTGGTTTCACTAGTTCTCTCCTTAGTTCTTTTAGAATTCTGAGGTGAATTCCGTCAGGCCCCATTGCTTTTTCCACCTTCAGTTTTAGGAGTTTTTTCAAAACCCTTTCTTCTGTGAAAGGACTGGGATTGCCCCCCCCCCCCCCCATCAAGAGTGCTTCTGTTAATTGGATTAGGCACTTCCGCCTCCTCTTTTGTGAATACTGAGCAGAAATATTCGTTCAGTATTCCTGCTTTTACTGTCCCCTCTGCCCACCCACGTTCATTCTATTCAGCCTCACTATCCCTCCCTTTGTCTTTCTCGCTCGCTGATGTACCTATAAAGGTTTTATCCCCTCTTAACTGAGTTGGCTATCTTTTCCTCAGTTTGGGCCTTTGCTATTCTGACTTCCTCCTGCTTCTTTCTGCCTTAACTGGTACAGCTCTCTGTCCTGCTCCTTCTGTGTTTCTCTATACTTCTGGAATGCTATCTTTTTCTTCCTGACTTTCACAGCCACCTCTCTTGAGAACCATAGTGGCTTTTTCTTTCATTTTGATTTGTTTATTTGCTTCACACAAAGGCTTGTTGCCTCTGTGATGGCAGTTTTGATAATTCCCCATTGTTGCTCCACACCTCCTTCTAGCCTGTTTGCTAGTGCTTTTCTGAGGCACTCTCCCATCTTGCCAAAGTCAGCCCTCCTAAAGTCCAGTACCCTCACTTTTGTATGGCTTGACTCTGTAGCTGAGTTTAACGTGAACCACACTGTTTGATGGTCACTTGTCCCCAGATGGCAACCCACTTCTAGATCTGCGATCCTCTCACTGCCCCGTTTGAGAGTATGAGGTCTAAGATTGCTCCCTCACGAGTGGGTTCCGAAACTAGCTGTCTAATGCCTGCCACCTGTAGGGCATCAAGAATGGCCCTGCTCTTGGATGTGGCTGCAGCAAATGTGCTTCAGTTAACATCTGGCATATTCAGGTCTCCATCAACAGGTATCTCCCTTTCTCTGCCATTCTAAGAATGCCTTCTATCATATCCTTGTCCATTCCTTCCCCTGACATTGGGGTCTGTACACAACCCTGTGCGGATTGTGGTGCCCTTTCCAGTCTCAAGGTGACCCACAGTGCCTCCTCTCCTCCCTGTTTACTCTTTTGTTCAGTTGCTTTTATCCTTCCTTTACATGAGAGCTACTCCTCCCCTCTTCTCCCTGCCTGTCTCTCCTGTAGGTTATGTACCCTGGTATGTTAACATCCCAGTCATGGTTCTCTGTGTACCATGTTTCTGTGACTGCTATGATATCCAGGCATCCCTCTTCCATTAAGGCCACCAGCTCAGGGAGCTTGTTGCCCAGAATAGGAACATTGGTACTCATTACCCTCCATTTCCTGATGGCCTTACCCCCTTTTGCCCCATCCCTGTCCTTCTTGCCTTTGTCACTTTCTCCATTTACCCCTGCCCTTCTCTCTATTGACACCTCCATGTTGGTGTTTGCCACACTTACTACCGTGATTGTTTGGGGGGGGGCTAGTATTTTCCTGCTCCTTTCCAGTGCCTTTCCCCTTGGCTAGTTTAAAAGCTTGCCAATGAAGCATTTAAACCTATCACCTAGGATCCTGGTTCCCCTTCCGGACAGATGCATCCCATCATGCCAGTATATGCTTGTATCACTCCAGGTGGACCACCAGTCCCCAATGAAGCCAAATTCCTGAGCTCCACACCAGTTTTCAACCACTGATTGAATCCCATGTGCAGGAACACCTAGCCTCTCCTATGCCATAGATGGATAGCACTTCCATGAAGGTTACCGTGCATGCTACTTGACTAAGGCCCCTCCCAATTCCACAAACTCTTCCTGCACTTCTCTAATCCCTTTCTTAGCCAGGTCATTTGTCCCTAGGTGGACAATGACATCCAGCTCCCTCCCTGTGCAGCTGCTCAGCAATCCTGAGGATTAGCTCCTGTCCCTCCAAGCCATGGTGCCAGGCAGGCACCTTACCTCCTCTCCCCTTCCTTGCCTGGTTCTACCTTCCTAACAATGGAGTCCCCCACCAGGAGTTGTTTCCTTCCCCTGCAGGGTCCCCTGCCAACCTCCTGTGGGTCTCCTTTGTGGAGGTTCCCAGCATCCTCCTTGGTCTCCACTGTAGGTGTCTCCATAGAGGAACCACACTTTGCCAGAATGACATAGGAATTGTGGAGACGTACAACTGGAGGGATGTGCCTCTGTTCCACCACCCTCCCTGAGCCCACTGTGGTCCAACCGCTCCTCTTTCTTGGCAACCTCTGAGGCAACGGCAGTGGCACTGGTGGTCCCTGGATGGAAGAGGAGGTCCCACAAATCCTGGCCAACTCAGCCTGGAGATGAGCAACCTCCTCCCTCAGCCCAGAGAGGTGCCTGCAGATGGGACAACACCGCATCCTCCAGAACATCTCCCGGAAGACTGCTGCTCCACAGCCATTGCACTGCACCACTCAATCATGTCTTATTTCTGGCCCCTTAACTGTTTGCAATCCTTACTCTTTCCTCTGTTTTTTCTCTCTCCTTACTTTCTGCCTGTGTGCCCTTTAAGCTCCTGATTGTCCTGTTCTGAGACAAGAATATCCTATATTTCTCAGTAGACCACTTACTTGTTCAGAGGCAGACCTCCAGAAGCTAGAGGGGGCCGGAGAGCTACTCTTGCCCTTCTAGAATGGTGGGTCCTTGGTGGTTCTGTGACCACTCACTTCCTGCCCCTAAACAGGAAGTTCCTGTTGTCAGTCAAATCCTGTGCCTATAAAAATAGAACTAGCTTTGGGTGAGGAAGAAGGGCAATATAGTCCCAGTAGAGAAGTTCAGTCACACAGCAGTCCTTTCTCCTGGTGTCTTCTGCCAGGATATAAAAAATGACAGCTGTACATTTCTTGCTTCAGTAACAGTAACACACATACACCCACACACACACTCACACCCCAGAACACAGCGGCAAAATTATTAGATTTGTCTACAAGCATTATTTTCTATGCAAGTTGGAGCATGGGTGGGGGGGTAAGGCTGGCAATCAGTTATGGTCCATGACATAACTACATGGTCAGAATATTAAATATTTTAAAATAAACATAAATGCAAAAGTAACCATTTCAAGAAGAACATGCAAACTGTGACACTTAACAGTTACAGGGTAAGTTAGCACATCTGGACTTATTTGCTGCATATGCATCTCAATTGCTAAGGGGTCCTGGCCACGTTCACCCTTCCTCAATCCAAGCTAGCTACAGTATGTCTAACAATAACATAGATGGAAAAATTATGCCATATTTTCAACAAGAAGTTAGCATTTTAAAAAGACAGTGCTGTATAGTGAGAAGCAGCTTGTGCAGGTGCATTCATCATGCTAGCCAATATATGTTCTGGTTGCGTTCCATAAGGCTAACCAGTTGGAGAAGTAGGGGAAAGGGGCAGAAATCTAAAATAGAACCATTTAACCCATTTGTGATTTAAAGTTGCATGACAGAAATGCAGCTTCCAGAAATGGACACCATATTCCAAATGAGACCTCACCGGTGGTCTACACAGTGACATCACCACCTCCTTCCTTCTGCAGGTAATACCTCTCCCTATGCACCACAGCATTCCCCTGGCTCTCCTCACAGCTATGGTACACTGTTTAGCCACCTTTAGGTCATCCAATATGATTACCCCCAAATCCCTTTCCATTTTGAGGACCATCACCCCCCCCAATCATTTCCTGGGTTCCTGCAACCCTTTCTTATTCAGCAGGCAGTTAGTGCATCTGGACTGATTTGCTGTATATGCATCTCAACTGCTAAGGGGTCGTGACCATGTTCACCCTTCCTCAAGCCAAGCTAGCTGCAGTATGTATAGCAATAACATGAATGGAAAGATTATGCATATGAAAACTTATTAATTATGCTGTAACAGAGGAAGTGGTAAGAGCACCCACCAAAATCAGAGAGCACAGGACTTTAATGAAAAAATGAAGTAATTTTATTTAAATACAAAACTACATATTACATGTGCATCAAGTCCCAAAAATAAGTGGTGAAAGCTTGTACCAACACTTGTCTTTCGGATGAGACGTTAAACTGAGGTCCCATCTGCTTGGATTGGTGGTAGTTCAGGTGGATGTTAAAGATCCCATGGCACTTACCGAAAAGAGCAGGGGAATTTCCCCGGTGTCCTGCCCAAATTTCCCTCATTCACTAAAAAAAATACCACCAACAGCTTAATCTGGTTCAAGGTCAGTTGGCATTCATCTGTATCCCCCTTCCCCAGGTCGTGTCTGAAAATAGGCAGGATTTGTCTAGTGCACTTACCCGGTCAACAACAACAAAAAAAAATAATAACGTTTCCCCTGACCACTATCAGACATCATCACATTGAATCTAAACCATCACAAGAGTGCCTCGATATAAATAGTGATTAAATTACATGATACTAATTAATTCTAACCAATCATAAACTAAAAACAATTTAGTTTTATTATTAAAAGCAGTTTTCAATAAACAACTCTAGTAGCCATTAATTCAGACTTGAAATAGCAGCAAGGTTTGTGTGGAACTTTAAACTGCACATTTAAATCACACTGTTGTCATTTACATGGGCTACCATTCTCATATATTGCTAGTTGCAGCACCTAATTTTATTTCATATTGCTACCTCATATTTCATTTAAATATTTCTGGCCTACAATCCATATAAAGAATCAAAAACTGTGAATAGAGGAAAAAGAGGGTGCAACTACAGCAAATGTCTTGAGCTGACTATTTGTTGTGAGGTTTGGATAAAAAACTATGTTGGGCTCCAACCCATCTGTTTAAATCGCACTATTGCCAATTAAAACTAAAACAATTACCATGCTCATGCATTGCTAGTTGCAACACCTCATTATACTGTGTTTTGCTACCTCATATTTTATTTAAATATTTCTGACCTATACTCCATATACAGAATCAAATAAATCCATAACTGGAGGAACAAAGAGGGTGCAACAACATCAAATGTCCTGAGCTACCTATTTGTTATGAGGCTTAACCAGAAACTATGTTAGACTCCAACCCATCTGTATAATATATAAAGTTCAACAAAGTTACCAATAAATTATTTTGTTTTAGTTCCCTCAAATACAACCCCATTTTATAAATCATGAATCCTTTGCAGTTACAATACACAAAAATTAGCTACTATTACAGGCACTGCACTTCCTGTGTTGCGGATGCAACCATACTTTATAAAATTAATATGTAAAATCCACAAAACATTTTTTATATTTATTAACCTTTATGCCTTAAACCAAAATAAAAAGGTCACCATCACATGTCATATTGCACCCTCAGGCACAAAAAAAATGGACATATATGAAACATTTTCCTAAAAACATTCCTGAATTATCAGAAATCATTTTATATGTTATCTATTTCACCCCAACTTCACGGTACAAATTATTTCTTCCTAAATTTCTTTAAAAATGATGCTAGATCAATGGCATCATTTAAACACGGTCCATATCTGCTCTCCAGTTCATAAATCCAAAAACTTTCTAGTCTGCCAATCAATTGTTCTATGTTTCCCCCTCTCAAACCAAGTCTAACCACTTCTATGCCAACAAAGTTAATCTTGTGGTTCACTCTACTATTACCTTTTATGTGCTGGACTATGGCATAAGTCATGTCATTTTTAGCTAGGGCATGCATATGCTGTCCTACCCTTATTTTGAAACTTCTTATTGTCCGTCCCACATAATAACTCCTGCAATTGCATTGAAGTTAATAGACTACACATTTGGTGTCACAGTTAATAAAGTCTTTAGTTTGTACATACTGTCCTGTACGTGGATTAACAAATTCCTGACATGTGTGCATGTATTTATAGTAAATGCACCTTCCACATCTATGTGTGCCTCTGGGGGAGGCAGACTAAATTGCTTGTGTAATGGTTATGGACTTACCGGTAATTATACAATGGCAAGAAAAAATCCTAGACTCTGATTGGTCAGTCTGGGACTGAACCCGTGATGTTATCCCAGTACAACATCACGGGTCAAGTCATAGCCTCACTGTGAATCTGTAGATGAACTTTTGCTTGATTATGTGCTGCTTGATGTGCTTGATGATGTGCTTCATTGTTTCATCTTCTTTTAAAAAACAAAAATATTTTTCCACACAGAAACATCTTTAAAATGAATTGTTTTATTCTGTATAACACCAAGCCATTGTATAATAGCAATAATGCCCTCCAGGGTGTGTGTCCTTTGGGATAACGTCACACCTCAGTTATTGGATGCATTCGGCCTGCAGCCTCTTGCCCAACCACCTGGGGTGTGACGTTATCCCAACACGACACACATCCTGTCAGGCATTATTACTTAAATCTTTTAAGGTTTTACTCCTCCTGAATACTATTTTAGGACCCTTCTATACCAATTATTTTAATCTCAGCTCTAATTACAGTATTGGCCAGTTACTAGTTATAATTTCTTTTATTTTGTCACTTTGTTTGGAATATATAGTCACAAATGGATGGTTATGGATTTATTTGATTCTGTATATGGATCATGGGTCAGAAATATTTAAATAAAATATGAGGTAGCAAAACAGAATATAATGAGGTGTTGCAATTAGCAATGCATGAGCATGGTAATTGTTTTAGTTTTACATGGCAATAGTGCAATTTAAACAGATGGGTTGGAGCCCAAAATAGTTTTTTATCCAAACCTCACAAGAAATAGTCAGCTCAAGACATTTGCTGTAGTTGCACCCTCTTTTTGCTCTATTCACAGTTTTTGATTCTTTATATGGATCATAGACCAGAAACATTTAAATGAAATATGAGGTAGCAATATGAAATAAAATTAAGTGCTACAACAAGCAATATATGAGCGTGGTAACCCATGTAAAGGACAACAACGTGATTTAAATGTGCAGTTTAACGTTCCACACAAACCTTGCCACTATTTCAAGTCTGAATTAATGGTTACCTGAGTTGTTTATTGAAAACTGCTTTTAGTAATAAAAATAAATTGTTTTTAGTTTATGATTGGTTAGAATTAAATAGTATCATGTAATTTAATCACTATTTATATAGAGGCACTGTTGTGATGTTTTAGATTCACTGTGATGATGCCTGACAGTGGTCAGTGGAAACGTTTGTGTTGGTACAGCTTTTACCACATATTTTTGGGACAGGGTGACCATGTAATATGCAGTTTTGTATTTAAATAAAAGAACTTCATTTTTTCATCAAAGTCCTGTGCTCTCTGATTTTTGTGGGTGCTCTTACCACTTCCTCTGTTACTTTTTGTCAAAATGAGCACCACAGTAAATTGCCCGGTGCTCCACTTAATGTTTTTTCTGTTAATTATGCTGTACATACCCTAAGACTCAAAGTGTGTCTCCTTTGGCTGCCATGATGTGTGTGGTTCATTTGAAACAAAAAATGTAATATGCAGTTTTGTATTTAAATACAAGGGCCCAGATATTCAAAAGAGCTGAGCCATGCGCAATAGGGTTGCGCTCGCTCAAGTCCGAAATTGAGCCATTCTGCGATATTCAGCAGGAGGCAGTTGCTCCACCAAAAACATGCTGAGCAACAGCGCAATGATAATGAAGGCATGCAGAACCGAAGGGGGAGGAACCATGCATAAAGGGCACAGTGTGATGTTCAGCCGGGCCATGCAGAGTTGTGCAGGTGCAACCCCCTACCTGCGCCTGCACAACTTTGAGCCAAAAAAAAAGGATTAAGTCAAGGGCCATCCACAGGTGAGCTGCCACATTGCAGGATGCAACACAGCAGCTGCCACCTGTGGGTGGCCCTTCACTTGTTCCCCAGTGCTCCCCTGCAGCCCACCAGGCATAATAGTAACCCCCCATAGCCTGATCATGGGCAGCAGAGTATTCCCCGAGCAGCCCGATCGCGGGCATGAGTGAAACAACCCCCAACTGGCCGATCGCTGGCATGATGTCACACACCCCCCTCCGACTAGCCCGATCGCGGGCAGACACACTCCCCACCCCCACTAGCCCAATCGTGGGTATAACATCAACCCCCAAAGTCCAATATTCCTGGTGGTCCAGTGGACCGTGAAGCCCCTATCGGGCATAAGGTCAAACCCCCTGAAGTCCAATATCCTGGTGATCTAGTGGCCCCCACCCCACCCATCCAGAGCTCCACCACCGCTCCCCATCAGCGGCAGGTGGCAGCACCCCACCTGCACCACCCTGCTGCCCACTGACTGACAGCTTGGTAGGGCTGCACCCATTAGTTTCGAGCAAGAGCCAATGAGCAACAAAACTCTAAGGCAGTCCAGATATGTGAATTCACATATCTGACTGCCTTTATTGTATGTGGGCTGCATGCCCATTGGCTTTTGCTCTGAACCAATGGGCGGCAACTCCTACCGAGCTGTCAGATGGCGGGCAGTGGGACAGCAGGTGGGTGGTGCTGCTGCCCGCCAGCTGACGGGGAGGTGGTGGGGCTCCATGGGTGGGTGGGGTGGTGGGCCACTAGATCACCAGGGATATTGGACTTTGGGGGTTTGATGTTATGCCAGCAGTCGGGCTGAAGTGGGGAGTGTGTTCTGCCCATGATCGACTATCGGGGTGGGGAGTGTGTTCTGCCTGCGATCGGCTAGTCGGGGTGGGGAGAGTGTTCTGCCTGCAATCGGGTTAGTCAGGGGTGGGGGTGAGTTCTTCCCACGATCGGGCTGGTCGATGGGAGGTTTATTACATTACACCTGTGATCGGGCTAGTGGGGGGGATTTAATTTATGCCCGCGATCGGGCTGCAGGGGGCCTCAGTCCCCAACGGCTGCTGCCTGGCAGGGCGCCAGGTGAAAGTCATTGGGGATCGGCGCACCTGCATGCTAATGGAATGCAAATGGGGCCATAATTAGATGCAAATGGCCCTCCTTGTGCCTTGCTTAAATTATGGCCCCATTTGCATGTCACCTTTTGAATATGGCAGATTTGCGCATGGCGCAATGGAACTTGCACCATCGCATCTGAATGCTCCACTCTGACCACTTGCGGGCGCAAGTTCCACTGCGCCATGCACAGTGGCTGTGGCTGGGGGGCGATATTCAAAGGAGTTGCTCAATAGTGCAACTCCATTGAATATCACCCCAGCCACACCCTAGCGCAACTTTTTTGAGCAGTGCAAGGGCTTGCACCACAGAATGGCATAGTTTGAATATCTGGCCCAAGGACTTCATTTTTTCATCAAAGTCCTGTGCTCTCTGATTTTTGTGAGTGCTCTTACCTCTTCCTCTGTTACGTTTTATCAAAATGAGCACCACAGTAAATTGCCTGGTGCGCCACTTCATTGTTTTTCTGTTAATTATGCTGTACATACCCTAAGACTTAAAGTGCATCTCCTTTGGCTGCCATGTTACCTGTGGTTAATTTGAAACAAAAAATGTAACAAGACACTGGCCTCCACTGGAGATATTAAACAATAGCATAAACTGCACTCTGAGAAGATCACCTTGGACAAGATGCAATAAAAAAAAAACCTGAATAACAAATTCCAAGGAGTACAAACTCACCAGGAATGTTAGAAAAAACTCCCCCTCCCCATTCATTCACAGGTGTCAATGAATGTATTTGTTAACCATGCTGATTCATCTTCTTGCTTCCATCATGGTAAAAATATGAAATTACATTTGTGTTATTTTAAATGAGTGATAAATAACCTATCCAGGGGGATGGCAGCTCTGATAGTTGTTCCAGTCTTTCTTTTTACTGATATAAACTGAGCCAGGAAAAAAGTAAGTAGAAAAAAAAACTGTACTTTGTTTCTACAAGTAGTTGTTAATTGCAACTGGTATTTTTAACATGTGCAAGGCAACTCCACTTCTCAAACTTAAAAATAAAAAATACACCATCAAAATCTGTGTTTACCAAATACTGTGCCCATGATTAAAATAATTTGAACCTCCTCCCCCCAAAAATGTGCCCTTACATGAACCTGCATGATTTATCTGTAAAAACAATTAAAAAATGTATTTCTAAATGCATTACTAACACCAATGCTTTCAAGGTTTTGAAACTACTAACTATATATATACATTATAGAATATGGTAAACAAATATTATTAATCCCAAAAGCTGAACTTTGTTTTTAGTATATAAATTTTAAAGAAATACCTGAAAGCTGTCTATTTTCCCTAGAAGCTATTGTTTCAGACACTTCTTAGTCTTTCCTTTTGTGACACCAGGTGACTCTGATAATCATTTGTCCCAAGGGTTTTTAAGTCAGTTTGAAGGCATTAAGTAACTTCTGTTCTCCTAGTCCTTAACAAAATGCAGGGACTCCACAGACTTGTTCTGTTCCTTGGTCCAGATCCCAAACTAGTGAGTCTTGTTTCAACATGATAGATCCGCCTCATGCCCCTCCCACATGAACAAAAAGGTGGGGTGGATCTTTAGGAGTTTCTTAGGTGGAGATAGGGTGGATCTTACTCCCCCCCCAAAAAAAAACAATGCTGCCTCCCATTACTCAGGTTCCAGTTCTTGTACCACCCATTTAAGAAAGAAAATAGTACCCTGCAACCATTGACTAACATGAAAGTGTATTTATTTGAGGGTGGAAAACATTTCTTGGAGAAGGGTAAGGCAGAGGAGACTATTTACACCTTCAGTCAGTTCCACGGACAGAAAACATGACATCACTCCTTTTGTACATGCAAAACATCTGCAGGCTCCTCCTACTGTAGCCATAAAAAAGAGAGAAAAAGAAACAAACAAAAAACAAAGTGCAGTGTTAATAAGAAAGCCTGTTTTTGTAACTGTTATACCAATGTCATATTCTTCCAAAGTGCAATCCATTGTTGCTTATTTAGTTGTTGTATATTTCCAATTACAAATTAGGGCTGCAAGTTTGGTTCTACCAAAGAGCTGAACACCTTGAGCTTTGGGTGTTCAATTTCTTTGGAAGTGGCAAACTTTGGGGCAAATAGGCAGACATTTGGTTCAGCTGGTCTGACCTAGTCTGAATGGTGTGGACTGCTGAATCATTTGAACAGTATACAGCAGTTCACACTTGAAAAAGTTAACTAGGGCACTGTGTGCATCACAGCCTTGTTTTGGACTCTGCGCTATCTTGTGAGCCAGCAGGAGAGCTCACTCGCACACTCATCATTAGGCTGTTAGGTAGCTCAGAGAGGGCTGTAATTTATTTCTAGTTAAATAACTAGGAAATTCTTCAAAACAAACTGAACTCTTCAAAAGTTTGATTCTGCAACCAGCAGGGCTGCTGAAGTGGTATATTTAGGAGGAAAAAGAAGAAAACAACTGAAAAGACAGGATGAGCAGCAGTGTTGCAGGCTTGCAGCAGGCCTCTGGGACCAGGAATTTGCCTGGGAGGGGTTAAGGAAAAAAGAAAGTAGGTGCTGTATTCTCAAAAGACTTTGAAGGTGAAAAAATGCCAAGTCTCCAAAAAATACTGCACTTGCAGAAAAAAAGGGCAGTTGGGTTGTGTGATATTCTCAAAACGTCTGCAGCGGTGGGAAAAATATTCTGCAGATTGAGGAAAAAATGCAGCTGTGGAATTACCTGTGGAGAAAACAGCCATTGAAAAGTATGTATCATCCCCTTAATAGCTATTCTTAGCCACTGATGCATCTTAGTTGTGGAAAAAATGCTGTGCACATGCTGCACCAAAGAGAGTGAGGTGTAACTCACGTCCTGAGAAGAAGGCAGTGTGCTATCAAATGAGAACCAATTATTCAATTCAATTTAATTCAGTTTTATTTATTGGGTAAGTAAGCTAGGCCAAAAAGTCTGTTTGCAGGCATGAACGGGGTGTTTACAATAAAACATGGCTTATATACTAATATCTCAGATCACACATTATATACTGAATGTACAGATAATCATACAGCTTCATTTTAACATAAAAAAAATGTTTAAAGCAGATTCATTAAGCATATACCATAAACATCACTGAACAAATAACGTTTGCATAAAAGTCATTAGTAACATGTTGCTAACAAATATATCTGCAAAATCTAAAGCGATGTGCTAATCTAATCTCATGAGGAAGAAAACTCACACCATCTTCGTGTGAAGTAAACATCGCTGCACAAGTTGTTAGTGACATTTGCATACAGACATAAGTGCCAGATGGCTTTACGACTTTTGTCTAAATATTTATAGGGATGGGGCTAATCTAATCTCTTTTGGAAACTCATTCCATTTTTTTTCTGAATGATAAGAAAAAGATATTTGTCCCATAACAGTTCTGCATAGAGGAGTTACTAACCATGACTGGTCAACTGATCATAAGCCCCATTTTGAGCTATTAATAACAAACAAGTCTGCCAGAGGATTTCTGTCTCCTAAACTGATATTTTTGTAAATTAAGTGCAATAACTAAAGAATGTCTCTGTGCGAATGGTAACCATTTTACTTTTTCAAACAGTTTACAATAATGTTCTCTATATAAACTGTTAGTTAAAAGAATGACATTCTCTATATCAACTGTTAGTAGAAAAACATATCATATTAAAAAGAAGCCGTTGTTTATTTATGACCACAGCTAAAGCCGACCCCCAAACTACACTTCCATATTCTAATATAGGAAGCAAACAACTTCTTGCAATTGCAGTTTCAGTTGCAGCAAAAGGCAATTTTTTTAATCTATAATGAAAACCTATCTTTCTATGCAAAGTATCTGTAGCATTAGCAATATATCTATCATAACTTAAACCAGACTCCAATGTAACCACCAGATAGTTAAAATGCTCTACTTGTTCAAGCAGGTTGATCTGACATCATTACACAAAAATGCCTAGCAGCTTTTGCACACCTCTGAGGGGTATAATAAAGCATGGCTTTTGCCTTCTTCCTGTTCTGCAATAACTTATTAAGCTCAAACCATTCTTATAGTTTTATAAACTCCAGTGATAATTTTTCATTTAATTAATTTATATAAGAGTCGGTTGTGTGAATTGCTGCATTGTCAGCATACAGAATTAAATCTGAATTTAAGCATACATCAGACATATCATTTACAAAAGTTGTAAAGAGAATGGTCCTAAAACTGAACCTTTTGGGGCACCATTTTGTACTAGACATGATGAAGGCAAAACACATTCAAGCTTCACCTACTGTTTACGATCTTTCAAATAATCAATAAAACATTTATTTGCTGATTCCCCCACTCCCATATGGTCCAGCTTGGCCACCAAAAGGAAGTGGTCCACCAAGCTGAATGCCTCGGTCAGGTCCACAAAGACTGTGCCTGTCAAACAACCCTTTTCCATATTCAGGTTCAAGTCATTCTTGAACCTGACCAAGGCAGTCAGTGTCCCATACTCCTTCCTGAATCCAAGTTGAGCCTTAGTGAGTAGTTGATGCCTACCCAAATACTCCACCAGCTGGGAGTTAACAAGGTTCTCCTGTATTATACCCAGACAAGTTAACAAAGATATGGGCCTATAATTACTTAAAGCCTCTGATCCATCACCTTTATATAGTTTAATAACAAAGGCTGCTTTTCAAAGCTTTGGACATACACCTATTGTGAAGGGCAATTTTTTTTTCTTTATGGGATAAGCCAATTAATTTGCCCCAATCTTCATGAATTTCAATTCAGTCCTGTCCACCCCAGATCCTTCAGTCGCCTCAAGAGACTTCAAGCATTTAAGAACTTCATTTCTAGTTACTACCCTTACATAAAACCTACCTCTTTTTATTTCCTGTTTTTTGTCCCACCTATTATTTTGCAGTTTCAGTCAGGTCACAAAGTTTTCAAGATTTGTAAAGGATTGATTAAACCTATCAGCTATTTCTTTCTTATCAACAAATTCCCTATCCCCATCAATTATTCAGTTTATTTGTGTTTTTGTACTAGGATTAATCAATCACTGAAATCTCGCACATGCGTGAATGCAAGATGCTCCCACACATGTGTGGGATGTGTGCTTCATCCTGCTTTCATGCATACGTGAGATTTCAGTGACTGCTTTTAACAGCTTTTTTTAACTGTCCCACCGCTCGGTTTTATTTTAAAATGGGCAGGTCTAATACAGCAATAGAAGATGCGTGCTGTATTTAGCTTGTCAGCATGGGCATGGGCAAAATCAGTGTCTGTGCCAGTGCTCAGTGTCAGATGCGCTCTCTTGGCTACCTTACGCTTCTGGGGGACGAGGTACTTGCAACGGACCCGAATGAAAGTGAAAATTCGTAAAAATAACGAATACTGGTAAGAATACTACTGTAAAGTATGTATATGGTGATTGTGTGCATCAATGGGGATCAGTGTGTGCACAGAGGCACACTGATGTAATTCTCTAAAAAACGAGGGTCAAGGCTGACAGTGCCCCTTTAACAAAGCTTGTTTGTACTTCTCATTCTGTGGTCTTAGCCAATTTAAATTGACATCTCCCTGAATTAACTCACTATATTTCCTATTAGTAAGAATTTCTATTAACTCTTCTAACACTTCTTTCATCATTTTTGGGGGGATTATAAATTCTGCCTTAGGATATCTGTTTGGGATTACGTAGTTTAATTTAACCATGAGTAATTCACATAAGGTTTCTGCTTTTACTTTTTCTACCTCTAATACTTCCATTTGTTCCATTACATAGAACAAGATCCCACCACCTCATGTATTTATCCTATCATGTCGAAATATT
Source organism: Neoceratodus forsteri (assembly GCA_016271365.2). Taxonomy (NCBI): domain Eukaryota; kingdom Metazoa; phylum Chordata; order Ceratodontiformes; family Ceratodontidae; genus Neoceratodus; species Neoceratodus forsteri. Next base: position 626,974,608 of record CM057452.1, on the reverse strand, counting down.
TTATATCCTGGTAGACTGCATAAAGCTTCTGAAGAAGGACCTGGTTGGTTCGAAAGCTAGAGCACTTTGTTCTTTTCTGTAACATCCATGTTGGTCCAATAAAAGGTATCAAATCATTTGTTTCTGGATCTATACCGAGGTAGAGAAATTTCAAGATCCACCATTTTTTTCAGTTAACCACATTTCACTACTAATCAATATATCTTTTGCATATGTGGTCATCCAAGCTTTGAATTCACTCTGTTTTGCTGCTCAACTACAAATATTCATGTGGGCTAATCTCAACCCTCTATAATTAAACTAATCCTTTTTTGGATTGAAAGAATATTTACAAAAAGGTCTTGGCTTTAATTCAACATCCCTGACTAACAAAAGCCTTGATACAAAGGCCAAGTTACTGTGCATACTGTCAGAATTATTTTCCTCTTTAAATAATGCCTAATTCTTGCAACATTCCTGGAATTTAAAAGATAAATTATACAAATATTTTTTGTAAAAAGAGATTCCAGTCATATTGGTCCTTGGAAAACAGGAAAAGATGGAAGGTTTGATACCTTTTATTGGACCGAGTGTCTTGTACAAAAATGGAATTATACACAAGCTTTTGGGGCCTCACAGGTCCCTACTTCAGGTGAATAGCAAAACTGAGCAACATAAGCAGCATTTATATCCACTATGGAGCCATTTTGAAAAAAATAGCAGGAAGTGAAGTAGAAAAGTGATAAAAGGGAACTAGAGATAACAAGTCTATATAAGATGCAAAGTAAAAAAAAAAAACGAAGTGTGAGAAAAAATGGGGAGGGGAAGGGACTAAGTAGGAACAGGTCAGTAGAAGATGAAAGGAAGACTGAAAGGGAAAACAAAGGGCCAGACAGGAACACAGATAAGAAAGATATGAGATCAAAGGTTGGCTGTAAGGGTAGAATAGACAGGAGATGTCTAAGAAATGCATGAAAATAAAGACATTAGAAGAAGCAAAAGACCAAAGGCCCAGATAAACAGAGTATGAGGTAATATGAACAGTAGGTGTGAAAACAATCAGAGAGTGGGCAGGACTGAGCTGAAGAGTATGTAGGAGAGGCAGGGAGGATGTAAGGTACAGGTAAAAAAAGCAGATTAGGCAGAAACTCAGAAAAAAAAAACAATAATGAGAAATACAGAACCAAAGTGAGATAAATAATGTCATGATGCAGTCCATAATAGAAAGAAAATTACAGTTTACCACAGTGTATTCATGAATCCAATGTCCCTATTCAGTCTAGAAATGTTAGATTTAAATTGTTTAATATATTTCAATTCCCATTTCCTTCTGCCCCGTGTGTTTTTGAAGCTGCCTCTTAGTATCAAGACAGATAAATCCAAGAGAGAGTGATCTATTTGTGAAAAATTGTTTCCTACTGGTGTGCTTCTAACCTGGTTTACTATTATGTGACGGTGGTGATTCATTTTCATTGGTTTTCAGTGGTTTACTAGTTTCCCCAATACAGCATCCATTTGTGCACTTCTTGCACTGAATTAGGTAAACAACATTGCTGGATTGACACGTGTAGGACCCATTAACTTGTATTATGTTGTTCTGGCTTGTCTTGATGGTGGCCTGTGTGCATATGTGGGTGCAGGTCTTACATCTTGCCATGTTGCATGATGTTGTCCCTCTTGTTTCTCAGTTATTATGGTATGCTGGGAGTTTGTTATAAATTATTATGTTCAAGAGGCTGGGGTGCTGCTTATATGCAATTGACAGGTGGTTCAGGGAAGATATCCTTCAGTGTTTCATCTTCTCTCAGCATGGGTTGTAGTTCTTTAATAATTTGCTGAAGGGGTTTTAACATGGGGCTATAAGTGACCATGAGGGGCGTGTGGTCAGTTTGATGTTGTTGCCTTTATTCCAGCAGACTGTCTCATGGTATTTGTATGGCCCATTCAAATTCTGTATCAATTTGTCTTGGAGAGTGGCCCTGCTGAATTCGGAAATTTTGTAAAATCACAACCTTGTAATGTTTCATGATCAAACCCATATATTTTACTTTCATTAAATATGGTGCTATTCTGTAGTAAGAAGTCTGCTGTGCAAATGCCTAAAATGTACAGCACTCCTGTTAAATAACCCAGAATGGCCATGTTTGATGCCAATTATATTGAGAGTTGACTCACCATGGAACACCAACAAGGGGCCTTATAGTAAAGTCAGATGTCAGACCACTAATAGCACACAATACTACTGAAAAGCAACAGACCATACGTATATGACCCACTGCCACATATATAGGAGCTCCACAGGCAGTAGAGGCAGATGCAGTAACAGACAAAAGTAGGGACAACAGAAGCAGGCATATATAGGCCTGCCCAGTGGCACTGAGGGCTGAGGCACTGGATGCCTTACCTCACGGCATACCAGTGACCCAGGTTCAGGAATGAGCCCGGGCCATTGGAGGTCAGCAACAGGGGGGAGTGCGGAGCTGGTTGGAGCTGCCGATTGGCAAGCTCTCCTCTCTGGAGAGGGGTAAGGGCTTCCTCCAGCTGATGGCTGACACCTGGTAGAGTATGGGGACAGCACAGGCCAGGAGGAGCCAGGCCTAGGGTGGGACGAAAGGGGCCATTACTGGGGCCGTTGGACTAATGCATGCCTTCACATGCACGTATCCAACTCCTGGGGCCCCTGGGTGTAAAACAGAGGAAAATCACCAATGGCAGGATGGCGACCGACTCCACACAGGCTCTGCTCCAGGGCCGGGCATAAGGTAAGCCCCGGTTATTCTGGGTGATGGGGCTGGGGGGTCGGTCAGATGGGGGCCATCTGGAGGAGGTGTAAAAACTGTTAAATGATAAAAAAAAAGAGGCAGGCAAATGTAAAACATCAGAGACACAACCCGCATCTACAAAATGCCACTGTGTGCATGGGCCTACTATATGTGGAGTGCAAGGCACAGCCATCACAGTGTGACTGGGGTACACTGGTGGAAGGTGTGACTGTACCTGCCTGTACTGCTGCTTACACATGTGTGATGGCCTTGCCTGGTTGTAGTTGTCCACCATAGCATATTGTTGCATCTGCTGCTATTGTGCAAGGTCAGGCAGGGCATGCTGATGCTGCAGTAAAAGCTCCTACTCATGCAGGTGGTGCTGCTGAGGTCTCAGTGGTGGGACTGGCTGCTGGCTCCCTGAGTGTACTGGTTCTGCTGCATTATTTGCAAAACTCACAGTGGTTCCTGCTCCACTTTATTTGGCTCATGTGTTGCCCTTTCTGGTGAGCCCTTATATTATTTCTGCAGCTGCAGATCCACACTTGTGCAAAATCTGCACGAGGCATTGCATAACTTATCCTTTTTTGTGATCTTCCACACATGTGAAATTTTCAATTGAAAATATCCCATCTGTGCATCTCTGCAGTCTGCTGGCTTTTTTTTCCCAGATGTGTGCAATATGAATCACCCTGGAGCCAGGGAATGGAGCAGCAATATGCACAAGGGAGATCTACAGACCAGAGGAAGGAAGTAGATAGGGAACTAGTGGAGAACATACACGTCATGGCAGCTAAAGGTGAAATCCTGCTGCTGGGGGATTTCAATATGCCGAACGTGGATTGGGCCACCCAGATGGCTGTTTCAGCCAGAAGCACAGCCATCCTTGAATCCCTGCAGGGGGCTGGACTCAGGCAGCTGGTGCATGAGCCAACTGGGGACAAGTCAGTTCTGGACCTGGTATGGACCAATGAGTACAGAGTAGAAGAAATACAGGTGTAAGGGTGGATGGGGTCCAGTGACCACCATATGGTGTGGTTCACTATGGAGACATGGACTCAGTTAAGCCACACAAGGGCAAGAGTATTAGATTTTAGGAGGGCGGATTTCAGTGAAATGGGTAGACGTATACAAGCATTCTTGGGGAAGGGAGGAGAGGTAATACAGGGGGTGGAAGAACAATTGAAGAAACTGAAAGAAGCCATAGTGGATATAACAAACCAATGTGTTAGGATAGTGACCAAAGGGAAAAGAAGAAGGAAACCACTATGGTTTTCTAAAGCGATGGGGGACAAAGTCAGGGCTAAAAGGCTGAGTTTCAAGAAATATAAAGGGGGCCAAAGGGAGAAGGACAGGGAGGTGTACTTTGAATGCCTAAGGGAAGCAAGGAAGACTGTTAGGAGGGTGAAGGCACAGACAGAAGAGGGCTTAGCATGGTCTGTAAACAAGGGGGATAAGTCATTGTATAGGTACATCAGTGAAAGAAGAAAAAACGGAGGGTATTGTGAGGCTCAAACGGGAGAAGGGAGAGTGCAAGGAGGGGATCTGGACAAGGCAGAAATACTGAACAAATACATCTGCTCAGTATTCACTAAGGAGGGAGAGGGTCAAGGACCACAGTTGGTTTGCAGAGGCAATATGGGGGGGAGAGGTGGACACCACTCCATTCACAGTGGAGAGAGTTCTGGAGGAACTCACAAAGCTGAAGGTGGATAAGGCCATGGGGCCAGATGGCATCCACCCAAGGATATTAAAGGAGCTGTGAAGAGAACTAGCAGTGCCTCTGGTGGCCTTGTTCACAGAGTCACTCAATACGGGTGTCGTTCCAGAGGACTGGATAAGGGCACATGTAGTCTCACTGCACAAAAGCGACAGTAGGGAGGAGGAAGGAAACTACAGGCCTGTCAGCCTCACCTCAGTGGTGGGAAAGAGCATGGAGACACTGCTGAAAGAAAGGATAGTGGAACATATGGAATACTTCAGTGCTCAGTATCTGAGGCGACACAGATTCCCAGAAGGAAAGTCATATCAAATGAATCTAATAGATTTTTTGATTGGGTGACTAGAGAACTAAATCAGGGAGTTGCAGTAGACATAGACTACCTAGATTTAAGCAAAGCCTTCGACATCATCCCATATAGTATCATAGTAAAAGCCAGCAGAATAGGCCCCATGGTCTATCATGTCTGCTCGGAAGCTAACCCCCTACTGGGAGCTTGCTCCTCCACCACCACCCCAGTCCCAGAGGTAGCCCTCCCTGGCCTCAGCTTCCCCCCTGTACCTGTCCCAATCCTTCTAGAATCCTTCCATTGTGGTCTCTTCAGCCAGACTCCTAGGCAGTGTGTTCCATGGTTCCACCACCATCTCTGTGAAGAAGTGTCTCCTGCGCTCCCCCATGTACTTCCCCCCTTCCAGCTTCCACTTGTGCCCCCTGGTAGTTCCCTTCTTCTTAAGCCTGAACACTTCCCTGGCTCTGCCCTTATTTATTCCCTTTACATACTTGAAAGTCTATATCATGTCACCTCTGTCCCTTCTCTCCTTCAATGAGTACAGATTGAGTTCATCCAGCCTCTCCTCATAGGTCCTACCCTCCATGCCCTGAATCATCCTGGTCTCCCTCCTCTGGACCATCTCCAGCAGCGCTATGTCCCTCTTAAGATGGGGTCTCCAGAACTGCACACAGTACTCAAGATGCAGCATAACCAGGGCATTATACAGAGGGAGGATCACCTCCCCTCCTCCTGGAGGTAATCCCCAGTTATGCAACCCAGTATCCTGTTTGCTTTTGCTGCAGCTCTTCGACAATTCTCTGTGTTATTCATTTTGCTGTCTACCACTATCCCTAAGTCCCACTCACCTGATGTGACTTGCAGTGTGGTCCCCCCCCCAGGGTGAATGCATGTCCCGGGTTTATGACCCTCAGATACAGCACCCTACATTTCCCTGCATTGAATTTCAACCCCCATTTCCTTGCCCACCCCCCCAGGGTATCCAGATCCCCCTGCAGGGCCTCTCTCCCCTCCTGCCCATCTGCAGTGCTCCCAGTTTTGAGTCATCCACAAAGAGACCCAACCTACTCCTAACACCCCACCCCATGTCTGAGACATAGGAATTGAACAGGAGTGGCCCCAGGACCGAACCCTTGGAGACCCCACTGATGACCCTCCTGGGGGAAGGAGACTATCCCTCCAACCACCACTCAATGTATTCACCCTGTAAGCCAGTTTTCCACCCACCTGAGCAACTACCCCCACCCCATCGCCCCAGCTTTGTTAGTAGGCCATTGTGGGGTACCAAATCGAATGCCTTACTGAAATTCAGATAGAGGACAAACAACCACCAGCCTATGTGGGTCCAGGGCACCCATCACCCAGTCAAATAACTCCACCAGGTTAGTCTGGCATGACCTCCCCCGGAACAAAACCATACTGCCTGTTATACAGGTGCCCCAACCTTTCCAGCTACCCTTCAGACTCTCCTTGATAATGCCCTCCATAACCTTGCCTACCACAGACATTAGGCTAATGGGCCTATAGTTTCCCATCTCCTCTCTGGACCCCCCCTTGTGGATAGGCACCAAATGAGCCACCTTCCAATCTTGAGGGACCCACCCTGTTATCAGGGAGATGTTGAAGAGTGAGGCCAGTGGAGCTGCCAGCACATCCGCCAGTTCCTTCAGCACCCTTGGATGCAGCCCATCTGGCCCCGGCGCCTTCTCAGTCTTTAGTGACTGGAGGGCCTTTCTTACCCTATCCGCTGTGATTTCACCCTCCCATCCCCCTCCTCATGCATCCTCTCCTCCCCCCCCTTCTAGTTACAACCCATTCTCTGCCCTAGTCTCATCCAGTCCTTCAGTCTCCAACTGACCTCCTGGATCAGTGGCTTCTCTACCCTCATCGCGTTGGAAAGATTTCCCATCTCCCCCAATAAAGACAGAGGCAGAGTACTCATTTAGCACCTCTGCTTGTTCCCCAGCTTCCTGAGCCCATCCTCCCCAAGTTCTAATCCTGCCGATCTGTGCCCTCACTTTTCTTTTCTCCCCTATGTATCTATAGAACCCCTTTTCCCCCTGAGGATATCCCTGGCCAGGTTAAGTTCCTTCTTTGCCTTGGCCCCCCCTTACCACCCTGGTGACCCTCTCCCTAGCCCCCCTTGAGCGCTTTAAACATGCATAGGCAGACTTTTTCTCTCACCACCTCCTGCACCTCCTTGGTCCACCAACCTGGCTTACTGGCCCTACATTGCGTGTGCCTTACCTTTGCACAGGCTCTCAAAGCCTCCTGCACCCCCTTCTTAATGGTCTCCCACAAGCTACCAGCATCCATGTCTGGCCTTATCTCATCCAAGCACCATTTAAGAATCCTTTCCATGCCCTCAAAGTCCACCCCCCCCTGAAATCTATTACCTCTGTGTTAGTGCAAATTTCCTCTCCCCCTAGGAACATAAGAAACCAGACCGTGGCATGGCCACTGCCTGCCAATGGGCTGATGACCTCCAGGCCCCTTATCTAGTCACTATCTGCTAGGACAATCTCCAGGATCTGATCCTGCCTAGTAGGACCCCCACATGCTGGACTAGGAAGACTTCCTGGAAGACATCCTTCAACATCTGCTTCCTGGCCAATGAGGATGTCATAGTGCCCCAGTCTGCCCCGGCATGTTCAGGTCGCCCATGATCACCACCGTGCCCTTTCTGAGGCCACAGTGACTCCTGATGTTCTCAGCCAGATCATCCTCCATTTCCGCTTCCATTGCGGGAGTCTGTACACCACCCCATTTTTAATCTTTTGCGCCCCCTTGTTTGTAGGGTTACCCAGATGCCTCCATATCTCCTTCTGCCTCCTCGATTCCACCAACTACTATGTCATTTTTGATTATCAATGCCACACACACCCCTCTTCCCACCCCCCTATTCTTCCTAAGCATTGTGTATCCCTCTAAATTTAAGTCCCGATCATGCCCCTGGGTGGTCCATGTCTCAGTAATTGCTACCAAGTCTGCTGCACCCTCAACTAGCATTGCCTAGAGTTCTGGCATTTTATTGCCCATGCTCCTGGCATTGATCAGGACCGTCCTCCACCCAACCCCCTCTCCGGTCTTCTCAGTCCAGCGCAATCCCCTGTCTCTCTTCCTCCCTCAGTTCCCCCTGGTCTTTTAACGTTACCCGCAGCCCACCTTGCATGATATAGTCCTCAACCCTCAAGCTTCCTCGCCGGGGCTTTCAGTCCTTCTATCCCTTCCCCTTTACAAGATTAAACCCCACCTATCAGCAATGAATCCAAAAAGTTTTAGTTTGAGGATCTCCCTTCCCTCCAGGTTGAGATGCAGCCTATCCCTGGCATATAGTCCCTTGTCTTCCCATGTATCACCCCTGTCCCCCATCAATCCATAATCTTATGACTTGCACCACTCCCTGAGCTACTGGTTCACCCCCGCTAAGTTTTTGTTTATTTTGCCCGCTTGCCCGTGGTACTGGCAGTATCTCAGAAAAGGAGATTGAGCATCCTATAGAGTGGCAAACCCTGGCCAATTCCCTGAATCTTGTCTGTATCTCCAGTTCACTGTTCCCTTCTAAATTGTTTGTTCCCAGGTGAACTAGAAAGTCTGGGGATCCTCCGCATTCCCTTGCCATTGAGTATAGCTGGAATTTGCCCTTATGTACTGATAGGCCTGGGATACATTTAACCTTGACTGGGCTGCCTTTTCCCTCCCCAACCCCCTCCCACTGGATACCCGTAATCATGGAGTCACCCAGCAGGAACACCTTCACCTCTTCCCCCAAGTTACTAGCCCATTTGTGCCCTTCCATACTCCTCCTTCTGTCTTCATCCCCTGGCTTGCTCCTTGCACCCCCCACAGCCTGGGTGTTTCTATTTTGTGCATGCCTTTCCAGGCTCCCTCTTTTGCCTATGTCCCGCAGTTTTCTCCTCTCACCTCCTGCAACTTGGGGGTCACAGGTCTGTATGTGCCCTTCCAGACTCTTTCTCCTGACTATGGCCCCCTGCTTGCTTCTCGTCCCTCCCACAACCTGGGCATCACTAGTTTGATTGTGCTCTTCCAGGCTCCCTCTTCTGTCTCCCTCTCCCAACTTGCTCCTTGCACCCCTCACAGCCTGAATATCACTAGTTGCCCCTCTTAACTCTTTCCCAGTTGGTCTGTTGCCATTGACTTCTCCATCCAGGCCTCCTATTCATGCTTTCCTTCTCCTCTCCCTCCCCCCCTCAGGTTCTGAAGTAACAGACCCTTGTGCCCTAGTGCTCTCTATACCCCCCTTCTGGAAATTCCAGTCTCAGAGCTGGCCTACACAGAGTGCTCCCCTCCACACCCCCCTCCTTGTCCACTTTCCCTTCCTCAACTCTGCCCTGTCCTGGGTCCTGGCCTCATCCACCCTGACTCTGTTCTGTGTTTCCCTCTCTGCCTTACCTCCCTCAGACCTGAGCTCCTGCCCCTTCCCTCCCATCTGGTGCCCTGGTCTCACATTCCCCATGCCCTCCCCTCTTTTGGATCAGGCCCCCCCTTCTATCCCTGCCCCCCTCTGACACCTGACCAATCCCTCCCCAACATCTTGCACCCTCTGCCCACCAGCCACTTCCACCTCATTATCCAGGTACAGCAGGGTGAAGCAATTTGTAAGTGTGATGCTTGCCCCAAGTTTGCCCACTCCTGTCCCCCTCCACATCACCTTCCTTGGTTCTCTCTCTGGGCCACCCCCTCCTTTCAGAGTGAAGACTGCATACTGGTATTTTCATTTCTCTCCCCCTCCAGAGCAACCATGTGGTCCTAGTCCTCTGACTCCTGCCCCTATACCCAGGGGTATGGTGTTTTGTCCTCACCTATCATCATATGGTTCCTTCCCCCCTTCTCTCTCCAACCCACCCCTTACCTCCCTCCAACTGCTTCCTTATCCCCTTGACCTCCCACCTGAGGCCTGCCAACTGGTAACACACTGGGCATCCCCCGAACCTCCATGCCCAATTCAATATTATGGCCACTCTGCACCCCATACACCCAATCACCCTCCCAAAGATACCGGCTCTTGCATCATTCGATCCCATCCTCACTGTTAAGTGTGGGCAATATGGGCCCCCCTCAGCAATAAAAGTACCCTCCAATCTATATACACTCAATCAATCTACCCTTTTCCCAGCAGTAGCCAGCGTATGCCAGAGCAATCGATAAAACAGAACCCAAGATGCAGTAGCCAGCACTACCCAAGCGTCACCCTAATAGGATTAGGATGTTGCAAGGCCTTATGGGACTCACCCAATAAATGTAGGGCGAGCCTTGGGGAAGGTGGGTTGTGGGGTGGGCAGGTAGGAGCACACCTCAGGCTGGGTCAAAACATAATCAGCCAAGGAGTCCTCTGGCAGTGACACCTCAAAAAATCACCAGCTTGTCTGCTAGAATCCCTTACTCCTGACCAAACTAAATGTAAAAGCACAATAAATGGCAGTTAAGACCAGCCCTCAAATACAATTACAAACACCCAGAAGTGCCAGCTAAGAAAAATCTTTCAGATCTACTTACCCTCACAGCCACCAGCTAAAGGCTCCTTCTCCCTCTCCAAACTGAAGTCTGATTAACAAGATGGGTATTCTGGGCATGGGAGATAAGGTGGTGAACTGGGTTAGGAACTGGTTAACAGACAGGAGATGGAAGGTGGTGGTACAGGAGTACAATCTGGGGAGAGAGGGTGACCAATGGGGTACCACTGGGATCAGTACTAGGACCAGTCCTGTTCAATGTCTTCATTGGTGACATTGCAGAGGGGCTAGAGGGAAAAATCTGCCTGTTTGCAGATAACAACAAAATCTGCAACAGGGTGGATACTCCAGAAGGGGTGCAGAAAATGAAGAGGGACCTGGAGAAGCCTGAAAGATGGTCAGAGATGTGGCAACTGAGATTCAGTGCAAAGAAGTTCAAAATAATGTACCTGGGTAGAGGGAACCCTGGGGAGAGCTACAGATTGGGGGGAGGAGTTGACTGTCACCAAAGAGGAAAGTGACCTAGGGGTTATCATCTCTTATGTTCTTAAGGTATCAAAGCAGTGCACAAAGGCAGCAGGGAGGGCCAGTGGCATGCTGGGATGCATAGGTAGGGTATCACTAGCAGGAGATGGGAGGTGGTGATGCCATTGTATGAAACATTGGTAAGGCCCCACCTGGAGTACTGCATGCAGTTCTGGAGGCCACACCTGTGCAAGGGCATAGATAAGGTGGAGACTATACAGAGAAGGGCAACAAAGATGGTGCAGGGCTTTCACGACAAAACATACGAGGAGAGACTAGGGGACCTCAGTATATACTCACTGGAGGAGAAGAGACAGCGGGGGACATGATTGAAACTTTCAAGTACCTCAAGGGCCTAAACAAGGTGCAGGTGGTGGACCTTTTCCAATGTAGAAAAAGTACTAGAACAAGGGGGCACCATATAAAATTGGAAGGGGGTAGATTAAGAGGTAATGTGAGGATGTTTTTCTACACAGAAAGGGTAGTCAGTGCTTGGAATAGTCTACCGCAGGAGATAGTGTGGGCAAGCACAGTGGAGGGGTTTAAGCATGCTTGGGACAGGCACAAGGGAAGCCTGGGAGGGGAGGGAGTGAAGAAAAAACATTGATCACATAGAGTCAGTGGCCACATACAATATATAGGACCTACGGGCAGACTGGATGGACCTAGCAGTCCTTATCTGCTGACAATTTCTATGTTTCTATGTTTCTATTTTCTCCTCTCTTTGAGAATTCAGCCCTGTACTCAGAGGAAGAGGAAGAGGAGTGTTCTTGGGGCTAGGCAGTGGGCAGATATGGCATGAGGTGGCAGTTTGCCAGTGCCCACTTTTTGCCTAATTAATTTAATTTCATTAGTGCAGCAGACATTTTTTTCTTCATTGCAGAACTAGCATTTTTGCAGGGCATTACAAATACAAATGGATTTTGACTGAAGCCCATGGCAGAAGCATGCTATGTGATTATTTATTTATTTTATTTTATTTTTTTGTGAGTTACTCTTATTAAGTAATTTTACTGGGTTGTTAGTGTATGCCAGCTGACAGCAGGACAGTGGCCACTGGCAGTTGGTATCTTGGTGGCATCCCATAAAAAAATAACTCTTCATTCATGTTTCTTTTTGTGGCAGTTTCAGACACTTTACAATGTATTTGCACAAGTTGCAGGCTTGCTTGCAACTGTTACTTCCTCTTCCCCGAGTCCTGAAGCAGCCTTTGGCAGTGTTATCTGAGTAGTGGGTAGGGCAGCAAGTGTGTGCCACCTGGCACCATGCCGGTGTTCAGCCCCTAGTAGTTGACACCTTGGTGGCACTGGTTTCCCACAAAAAAATAAAAAATTAAAAAAATTTCTTTTTCGCACAGTTTTCAAATTGAAACTCTCAAGTCTTCACTTCCTCCAAGTTGCTGCAGTTCCTGAGTCCTGACTCTTGAAGTCACCTATGTGTTTTGTCCTAAGCTGCGCTGCTGCAGACTGGATCTGGGTATTGGGCAGCAAGTATGTAGCAGCTGGCAGTGTGTCAGTTCCAGGCCCCTGGTACTTAGCACTTTAGTGACACCCCATAAAAAAGTTAAAAAAACCTAACATAAAGAAATCTACACATTCCATTAAGTTACTGAAGTTCCATCCTCCTCCTTCACCTCCACCAGAGTCCTTAAGCAGCCTTGTGTGTGTGTGTTGTCCTGAGCTGTGCTGTTGCAGTGTGATCTGAGTAGTGAACAGAAATGGTGTGCCAGAGCCTGACCCCTATAGTTGGCACCTTGGTGGAGTCCCATAAAAAGAGTAAAAAAAGAAATTCTCCACATTCCCTCATGTTACTGAAGTTCCTTCAACCTCCTTCTGAGTCCTGAAGTGGCTGTGTGTGTCATCCTGAGATGTGCTGTTCCACTGTCATCTGGGCAGTGGGCAGCAAGTGTATGCCAGCTAGCAGCATGCTGGTGCCTGGTACTTGGTAGTTGGCATCTTGGTGGCATCCCACAAAAAAGCAAAAAACAAGCAAACAAAAACTTAAAAACAAATCTTCACATTCCCTCAAGTTACTGAAGTTCATTCTTCCTCCTCCTTCTGAGTGCTGAAGCAGCTTTTATGTGTGTTGTCCCGAGTTGTGCTGTTGCAATGCAATCTTGGCAGTGGGCAGCAAGTGTGTTCCAGCCTACAGCATGCCAGTGCTCAGCTCCAGACAGCTGGCACCTTGGTGATATCACATAAAAAAGTAAAAACAAATAATTAAATACAGAAATTCTTCACATTCCCTCAGGTTACTGAAGGTAATTCCTCTTCCTGAGTCCTGAGTCCTGAGCAGTGTGTGTGTGTGTGTTACTGAGTTGTATTGTTGTAGTGTGAGTGCCAAGCTCCTGGTAGCCTGGGTTCTATGTGATAATAGCGACCGCACAAAGGTGCAATAGCTATTATCCCGACCTGCAATATCGCCGAAAACAATTTTGGCGATATACACAATAAGACTAACAGGAATTGAGCACAAGGGGGCAGCCCCCCCGCACCCTCCCTGCAGGGGTTTTTGGCCCCCGCACACCCCAAAATAAAGATTCTCAACTCCAGGGGGGTGCATGTCAGGGAAGGAGCAAATCCAGCTGCAAAAGAATTCTAAGTCCCAGAACTGCAGGAATCGTAAAATTTACACACCCGCCCCCAGTCCCAAACCCCGGACCTGCTCCATCGGAGCCCTGCACCTTACCCACCACACCACATGGCTGGCTCGGCAGAAGCAGGTTCCCCACGGGTCACATCCCTGTCCCCCATCCCTCCACATCCTGTAGCCCACCCTCCCTTCCCATCGCCTATCCTACAGTCACCATGTAGGCAGTTACCATCCCCCTACAGTCACCCACAAGGAAAGCACCATTATATGGGTCACTGTTATGATGGTCACCCATATTCAGTTGCCTTCCTCACGTGCTACCAGAAGTCAGTACCTTGGGGTATCTCTTAAAAAAGTAAAAAAAAAAAAAAAGAAAGAGAAAAGAAAAGAAAATAAATTCTCCACATTACTTCAAGTTACTGAAGTTCCTTCCTTCTCCTTCTGAATCCTGAAGCAGCCAATGTGTGTTGTCCTGAGCTGTGCTGTTGGGGAGTTATCTGGGCATTGAGCCATAAGTGTGTACCAGCTGGGTGTGTGTGCTGGTGCCCAGTCTCTTGTAGTTGGCACCTTGGTGGCATCTCATTTAATTTTTTTTTAATTTTGTGGCAGTTTTCAAGTTATATCTTTTAGACTTTCACATTCCCCTAGGTTGTTGCAGTTCCTTCCTCCTGAGTCCTGAAGCAGCCTGTGTGTATGTCATCCTGAGCCGTGCTGTTGCATTGTTATCTTGGCAGTGGGCAGCAATTGTGTGTCAGGTGGTAGCAAGTTGGTGCCTGGCTTCTGGGAGTCCTTGGTTGCATCCTATTGATAAAATGAAAATAAAAACCAAGTAAAAAAATTAAATACATAAAGTATTACTCTTCATGATTCATCACCCAAGTGGCTGAGTCCTGTAGCAGGTATTAGGAAATGGAGCAACACAGAGGACAAAGAGATGGTGGCATGTGATTGTCCAGTCACGTCAAAGAAAACAAAAGTGGAGTTGGTTTTGTCATAGATCCTTTGTCTCAATGGGAACTACAGGTGTAGGGGAAGATGATAGCAGTGGTTAAACAGTCCATAAAGTATCAAACATTGCAGGAACCACTCACAGTGGCACTGCAAGGATTACAACATAAGCAACCATTGCAGAAAAAAGGAATAAGAAAGGACTCCATCGGGTAGGCTGAGGAGGAGGAGGAGCAAAGTGATTTGGTGGAGCTTAGACACAGAGATACAGATTGTAATTATATGCCCAATAAAAGTGATAGTGGCAGCAATTCTGGGGAGGAGGAAGAAGTGGAACAGGTGGGAGTTCGACTTGGGGCAGGTGCACATAAGAGATTAAAAAAAGACCAAAAGTGGTGGTAAAGTAAAAATAAAAGAAAAGAAAAGCCACAAAACAACAAGAGAAGCATAACAGCAAGCATCTGAAATGATAGCCGATAAAGAAGACACAGGCAAAACTGGTGGCCCAGGATACATGCAGAGCAAGAAGAATCATTCCCTGACCCTGAAGAACTGGTGAAGGAAGAGGAGGAGGGTGATGATGTTAAGCAGCCAACAGTAACCCACTGATCAGGCAACAGCCGAGAGTGCCAAGAGGAAAGACCAAACCAGTGATATTGGTATGGGATTATTTTTGAGTGGGTAAAGAATCACTGACATATGTAGTGTGTCTTTTATGTAAAGACAGGCTAAGTCGGGGTAAGGAGGGAACAAGGCTGGGGACATCTACCATGAAAATGCATTTGATGAAATTTGATAGATCTCAGTATGAGGAGGCTGCTAACACACAATTTCAGCAGCAGCACCACCAGGCAGTGAAGATGATGATGATGATAATGATGATGGCCAGGGGGAGGAAAATATTACAAGACTAGGTAGAGAAGACAAGGAAGAAAGTCTTTCAAGTGGTAGCCAAAGCACAACTCCAACACCTTCCATTCAGTAGTTATTTATCCCATTGACTTCCACACCTCCCAGGGGATGCAAATCCCCAGCAACTGTTACCCCAAGGGGTGGAAAAAATAGGAGCTAGCTGTCACATCCAGGGGAAAAAAACACTCAACTCTCAGCTGTCTAGTCCCTAGAAATAGACCAGAGGTAATAATGTTAACAAGAGCAATTGTGGAAATGCTAGCCACCAACTTGCTGGTATTCATTCTCCTTTGTAAGCAACACTGGTGCAATACTAATAATGTGAGCTGCAGTGCCAAGGTATCAACAGTGCCCAGCTACACTAACTTTTCCACAGTGGTTCTTCCTGATTTGTATCAGAGTGTCTACAAGACTGTGTTATGTGCTCTGAAAAGATTTGTTATAGCTGTTTGCATCACCATAGACATGTGGGCCAGTGGTCAGTACTGATTATATGGCAGTGACTTTCCCTTGGGTCAGTTCCCCTCTTTGTTCCCCTCCTCTTCCTACTCTTCATCTTCTGGGTTAAGTACCAACAGTAGCAGCAACAGTAGCAATAGTCTGCACCAGAAGACATACCAAGAAAAAGCTGAATATGTATACCCTAGAGGAAAGGAAGGGGGGGGGGGGCATGACAGAAATGTTCAAGTACCTCAAGGGAATTAACAAAGTCCAGGAGGGTAGCATCTTTCAGAAAAAGAGATGTGCAAGAACAAGGGTGCACAATTTGAAGATAGAGTGGGGATGGCTCAAATGTAATGAGAGGAAGTATTTTTTCATGGATAGGGTTGTGGATGCATAGAACCACCTTCCTGAGGAGGTTGTGGAGTCAAAATCAGTGTGGAATTCAATAATGCATGGGACAGACATAAGGCAATTCTAGCAGTGGGTAGGAAGAAGTAAGCTGTTGGTTAAATAGGATCTGCAGCTTATCCATTAGGTAGGGACATGGGCAGATTAGGTGGGCCAAGTGATCCTTATCTGCCAACAGATTTTATATAAGTTACTGGGATCTCCTAACCTCCACAAGAAGGCAGCATTATGTATTGCTGGCTTTGACAATGACCATCATGCAGAAAACGTGTTACGCTTCCTTCAACAGAAGTTTCATGAGTTACTGACACTGCATTCAGTAACATCAGGTTTTATAGTATCAGATAATGCAAAGAACATTGTAAAGGCAGTTGACAATGGTGATTATACACATTTCATGTTTTACTTCGTGTATAAATCTGGTAGTTCAGGGACTCCTAGATGAAGAACGCACCATCATGCAGATGTCTATGTCTGCCCCAAAAAAATTTTGAAAATTTTAACCATTCTGTAAAGGCACAGAAGCTGCTACAAAATATTCAGCAGTGGGACCTCCTTACCCTCTACCACATGAAATGGGATGTGGCAACAGGATGGAATTCTACCTATTATATTATGGAACAGCTGTTAGAACAACAGAATTCTATCCACCAGTATGCCACTGAGCATAGTATTGGCTAGAGAGGCATAAACATCAGTCCAAATCAGCGGCACCTAATGGAGAGCCTCTGCACTGTGCTGAACCTCAGCGAGGAATTCACAAGGATGGCAAGTGCTGATGTAGCTGGTCTAATTCAGGTACTCCCACTCACTGCACTCATTGACCAGTGATGTCTTTATATGAAAACTCAGTATGAAGAAAAGGAGGATACCACTGCTGTAAGTCTAGTAGAAAGGATAAGATCACATTTCTGGAATGACACACTCAATTTAAAGATGTGTATACATCACTGCTACCTCATGGCCACTGTCTTGGACCCTCAGTTCAAAGACACATTTGAGACATTCTTTGATACACAGGAATGCAGTAAGGATCAACAGTCCTTTAAAGCCTTACTTATACATCTGGTCTCTGTATGTATGACACAAAACAAAAACAGGAACACAGATAGAACAGAACAACACTTATCATCATCATACCTTGTTGTAATTGTACTGAGAGCCCAGGTGGAGGAGAAGGAAGAAGGAGCATCCCAATGTGTTTAAACTGCTACTATGAACATCACAGGAGTCACTTATTTTTATCTCCAAAGCAACCTGCTTCTACTGCTGCTGCTGTTGCACCCCCAGAAAGATTGTTATTGATGCCTAACCACTATGGAAACAATTGTCTGACTATGACTTGATGAAAAAAGCAGGAAAAGTCACTTTCAGACACAGTGGTGTCTGAGATGTCAGCAAATAAAATGATGCCAGATTATATTGATGAGAACATACAGCTAGCCGAGGGAGACAGTCTGCTGTTCTTGTACCAAAAAAGACCATTTGGCCATCTTTGAGACAGGTAACTCTTGAACACCTCAGCTGCCCACCTGCAAGCACATTCTCAGAGAGGATTTTCAGTGCAGCAAGCAATATTGTCACCAACCGGAGAACTTGCCTTTCAAACAAAAAATGTAGAGATGCTCACTTTGAAAATTACCCTGCCCCTTTTTCCAAAGCTCCTTTTGTCACAGCTTATGGATGATGAATCTCCTGTACTTCCAGCTGGGCTAAATACAGAGGAGGAGGAGGAGGAGGAGGTGGATGGGGAAAGATTCTGTGTCTATTAATGCTTTTTTTTGGAATTAGTAGCCTATTTTTGGCAGTTCCACACAGGTTGAAAAGATAATTTTATGGGCAACATTGCCCATGAAACCAGTGTGTACAGCATTTATCCATGGCATAATGGGAAACATTGTAAATTTGAGATACTGTCCCAATAGGCACATCATTTGTGCACCCAGTAGCCCACACTGTGGGATGCTGCACTGTTGTCTTCACTCAGTCTTCTGATTAATGTTTGGTGAATTGTTAACAGACCTACACAGTCTGAATAAATAATTTTGTGGACAATGTTTACCATGAAACCAATGTGTACAACACTTATCTATGGCATAACCAGAAGCCTTGACCATGTGTAGCATTGCCCCAATGGGCATACAGTTTTTGGAACCAGTAGCTCACACTGTTGGATGCTGAACTGTTGTCTTCACTCAGTCTTCTTCAGATTAATGTTTGGTGAATTTTTGCCAGGTCTACACAGGACAATTAAATATTGTTTTGGACAACATTGACCATAACACCAGTGTGTGCAACACTTATCCATGACATGACAGGAAGCCTTGTCCATGTTTGGCATGGTCCCATTGGGCACACAATTTTTGGAACCAGTAGCCCACAATGCAGGATGCTGCTCTGTTGTCTTCACTCAGTCTGCTTCACATTAATTTTTGGTGAATTCCTGCCAGGTGTACACAAGCTAAATAAATAATTTTGGTGGCAATGTTACCCATGAAACCAGTGTGTACAGCACTTATCCATGCCATAATGGGAAACCTTGTCCATGTGTTGCATTTTCTAAATTCTCACACAAGTTTTGGAACCAGTAGCCTATACTGTGGGATTCTGTACTGATATTTTGTAGGCTTACATTGGCTTAAGTTACAATTACAATCATTTTATTTGAGCATGATTAGTTAGCTACATACTCTTGTTTATTACCCCTAACATTGTCCAGATTTAGTGCTGACTGGACGAATACAATTTTTGAAACCAGTGCCCCTAAATATGGCCCACTGCATCATGATGCATCTTTGGATGCTTCAACAGCCCAGTGCATTATATAATTTCATTTTTTTCCCATTTTTTAATGCTTTTTAATGGTCAAACCAGAGCAAATAAGTCTGTCATTAACAGAACTCTGGTGAGTTTTACATGGTTCAATGGTCAAAGTTTGTGCAGTTGAACTTTGGGAGGTTCACACAGCCCTATTATAAACTGCTCTTACTATATTAATAACATTACTTAGGAGTATCTGCAGTGGGACTAACTTCTGCTGGAAAATAAAAGAGCACCTTGCCTGTCATATACACCATTTAATACAACCCATACAAATATATAGCATACTGTAATCCCAATAGGACCATTCCTCTGAAAACAAACAGTAAATTGGATTACCATAGGTTGTCATGACAAAAGTCATGGTCTTCACTTAGCCCCCAAATGTGACCAAAAAAGCCATGACATAGGGACATGTAAAGAATAAATGTTCCATAGTTTCTATGTTTTGGTCACAAGGAGTTCCAAATATGAAAATGTTCTGTAGCACATTCATACACATGATTCCTTCTAACTTGTAGCTTGCCATGATATCCAAATCAGATATTTCATTATATTCAGGCTCCTAGTGTCAACAAGTTATTTGGCAATTACCAAGTGTCTAATATCACCCGCTGCAACAAAAACTGGTTCAGAAAAAAAAAACCTCCAAAATAATATCTCATACATTTTAATCTGGGACAACAAAATAGCCTACAAAAAAAGAAAGGTCCTTCAGTTTAACCTTTTGCTCAGGAACTCAAAAAAACAAAACAAAACAAAAAAACTGGGAGGTGATTAATGGACTGACTAATAATTCTACTGCCTCCTTTCTACCATGTGGACAAGAAGGCAGAGCATCAAGCCTCCCCAAAGGGTATCCAAGCCTTAGTGGACTGTAGTAAAACTGGTTTCACAAAATGCACCAAGAAGGTACTGTATAGTAAAAGAAAACCAGAGGATTTGTCATCCTGAGCCCGTCTATATTTAAAATCCTTTACGTTATGCACCCATTCAAATGGGTTGAGATGGCTCCCACATAACAATCTGAAGAAAGTACAGTGCAGTTTTGCATCTATTTCTTTACTGGCAGGGAAGGAAAAAGTCACATACAAAAAATAGGGACCAAAACAGTCTTAATAATGTAATTCATTTCCATTTAGTCATGGGCCACTAGTTCCATTAATTCATGTTATGTTCTGCAATTGTGTCCCATTTAGTTCTGACATATTCCCCAGCTCAAATTGCATGCCAAGAATGAAAAGGGGGGCTATTTTGAATTTGTATGCCTGAGATGTGGCTTGTACAGCCATCCTTCAAGGAACTCAAAGCCATGCCTTTACTCATTCACAGGTTAACCCTGAGTCATGCTGCATTTGACAAAGATTATAGAACACCAGAAATGATCCCCATGGATTCTACATTTTGAATTAATAAGGAGACATCATCTGCATAGGCCAAGACCGGAGGGCAAATCAGGTTTTCCACAATTGTGATGTGCTTTACATCCTGCAAGCTGTTACTTTTAATAATCAGAGAATCTAAGCAAAAGTCATATAAAACATAGAAACATAGAAACATAGAGTTTGACGGCAGATAAGGACCACTTGGCCCACCCAGTCTGCCCATTTCCACACCAATTGGATAAGTTGCAGATTCTAGTTAACCAACAGTCTACTTCCTGCAACCCCCCACTATAATTGCCTTATGTCTGTCCCATGCATGTTTGAATTCCTCCACTGTTTTAGACCCCCTAACCTCCTCGGGAAGGTGGTTTCATGCATCCACCACTCGCTCCATGAAAAAGAATTCCCTCACATTACCCCTGAGTCATCCCCCTCTATCTTTGAATTGCGCCCCCTTGTTCTTGCACATCTCTTTTTCTGAAAGATGCTACCCTCCTGGACTTTGTTGATTCCCTTGAGGTACTTGAAAGTTTCTACCATGCCCCCCGTCCCTCCTTTCATCAAGGGTATACATATTAAGGTCTCTCATTCTGTCTTCATATGGTTTCTCATCCAGACCCTGCAGCATTTTAGTTGCCCTCCTCTGGACTGCTTCCATCCTGTCTATGTCCTTGCATAGATGGGGTCTCCAAAACTGCACACAGTACTCCAAATGGAGTCTCACCAACTGTCTGTACAGAGGGATAACCACTTCCCTTTTTCTCCTTGTGATGCCCCTTCCTATGCATCCCAGTTTCCCCCCAGCTCTCATCACTGACTTTTCACATTGCTTAATCACATTTAGGTTATCTGATATGACTACCCCCAGGTCCTTTTTCATTATTGTTGTTGTTAGTACCTCCCCTGCCATTGTGTACTCTTCTCCTGGGTTTTTGTTTCCCAGGTGCATTACTTTGCACTCCTTTGCATTGAATCTAAATTGCCATCCATCTGACCATTCCTCCAACTTTGCTAAGTCCCTTCTCATCCTTTCTACCCCCCCTTGTGTATCAACTCTGTTACAGATCTTTGTGTCATCTGCAAAGAGGCATACCTTTCCTTCCAGACCCTCTACAATGTCACCTATAAAGACATTAAAGAGGACTGGACCCAGTACTGAGCCCTGAGGTACTCCACTTGTGACCCCCCCATCTTCAGAATGAGTTCCATTCACTATTACCTTCTGTGTCCTGTTGTTCAGCCAGTTTGCTACCCAGGCTACCACCCTGGAACCCACTCCAAGGCTGACTAACTTGATTATTAATCTTTTGTGTGGGACTGTGTCAAATGGCCTACCTATATGGCCTACCTAAAGTCTAGGTAGGCCATATCCACAGCCCCTCCCTGGTCTATTACTTTGGTCACCCAGACAGAGAAATCAATTATATTCAGCTGACATGACCTTCCTGCTTTGAATCCATGCTGCTTTGGGTCCAGTGCCCCTCTGGCCTCTAGGTACTCAACAGTTCTTTCTTTCACAAGTGATTCCATCATTTTCCCTACCACTGAGGTCAAACAAACAGGTCTGTAGTTTCCTGCTTCTGCCTTCTTCCACTTTTGTGAAGAGGAATCACATCTGCCCTCCTCCAGTCCTTAGGTACCACTCCATCCTCCCATGATTTGTTAAAAAGTGTGGTCAGTGGTGTCATTGGGTCCCCCCTTATTTCTTTTAGGATTCTGGGGTGAATCCTGTCAGGCCCCATTGCTCTGCCCGCCTTGAGTTTTAGGAGTTCTTTCATGACTCTTCTTCTGTAAATGGACTGGTGTCAACCCCCTCACCCCTACCCAGAGTGCTTCTATTGTGTGGTTTAGGTAACTCCTCCACTTTTTCTTTTGTGACTAATGAGCAAAAGTATTCATTCAGTATCTCTGCCTTTTCACTGCCTTCCTCTGCCCACCTCCTTTATTAATCTTCACTATCCCTTCCTTAACCTTTCTATGCTCCCTTATGTACCTATAAAGGGTTTTCTCCCCCTTATTAACTGAGTTGGCTATCTTTTCCTCGGTTTGGGCCTTTGCTATTCTGACTGTGTTCCCCACTTCTTTCTGCTTTAATTGATACAGTTCCCTGTCATGCTCCTTCTGTGATTCCTTATACCTTCTGAATGCAGCCTTTTTCTCCTTAACCTTCCCTGCCACCTCTTTTGAGAACCATAGTGTTTTTTTACTCTGCTTTGTTTTCTTTATTTGTTTCACACATAGGTTTGTTGCCTCCATGATGGCAGTTTTGATTTTTCTCCATTGTTCTTCCACCCCTCCTTTCTGGCCATTTGATAGTGCATTCCTCAGGTATTCACCCATTTTGCCAAAGTCAGCCCTTCTAAAGTTCAATATCCTTGTTTTTGTATAGCTTGTCTGCATTGTTGTGCTTATTGTGAAGCACACTGTGCAGTGGTCACTTATTCCCAAATGTCTACTGACTTCAAAATTTGTGATCCTCTCTCCATTTGAGAGTACCAGGTCTAATATTGCTCCCTCCTGAGTGGGTTCCAGCACTAGCTGTCTGAGGCATGCCCTCTGTAGGGCATCAGGAATGACCCTGCTCTTGGATGTGGCTGCATTACATGTCGTCCAGTTAAAATCTGGCATATTCGGGTCCCCCATGAACAGTAGCTCCCCTTTTTCAGCCATTTTGTGAATGTCCTCTATCATTTTCTTGTCCATTTCCTCCCCTAGGGATGGGGGTCTGTATACAACCCCTGTGTGAATTGTGATGCCATTCCCTGTCTCCAAGGTGACCCACTGTGCCTCTTGTCCTCCCCCTTTACTTTTTAGTTCTGTAGCTTTTATCCCTTCCCTTATGTAGAGAGCTACTCCACCTCCTCTTTTACCCTCCCTGTCTCTTCTGTAGATTGTGTACCCTGGTATGTTGACATCCCAGTCATGGTTCTCCGTGTACCATGTTTCTGTGACTGCCACAATATCCAAGTGTTCCTCTTCCATCAGGACTACTAGCGCAGGAAGCTAAAAGAGGATTGATGGGACACCCTTTTTGTGCCCCTGTTTAGTTTGCCTCCTATTTAGTTTTCACATATTCCCCAGCTCAAATTTTATGCCAAGTATGAAAAGGGGGTCTATTTTGAATTTGAATGCCTGAGATGTGGCTTATACAGCTATCCTTCAAGGAACTCAAAGCCATGCCTTTCCTCTTTCACAGGTTAACCCTCACCCATGTTGAATTTAAAAAAGATTCAAAACACCAGAAATAATCCCCATGGATTCTACATTTTGAATTAATAAGCAGACATCATCTACATAGGCCAAGACTGGAGGGGATATCATGTTTTCCACAATTGTGACGTGCATTACATCCTGCAAGTTACATTTACTAATCAGAGGATCTAAGCAAAAGTCACACTAAAGGGGATTGAGAGGACACCCTTTTTGTACCCCTCTGGTGATATCTATTGGGGCCTCTAATCATCCATTCAATGTAGGGACCACACATGTCATAGAACACAGTAAAAAATGTTTATCCAAACATCTTGGAGGGCTTGAAAAAACTTTTGATAAACAGGGTTTCAGATAAGTGAGGTCTAAATCCATTTCAATGCATTTCAGCACTCACAATGTTAAACTGTATAGTGGATGGCTGAATAACTTAAAACAAGTATCCAAAGCATATAAAAACATAAAGAACTTCAAAACATTGAGAGTAATATATTAGATTGATATGCTTTGTTGCACCTGTACTGCATTTCTTTGTACATATGGGGGCTGGGGGTCTAAAAAATAGATGGCTACTTGACTTCCCATTTCCAGAGCAAAGTCAACAACTAATCTCACTTACCTACTTGGTAATGAAATGCTACTGTGCTTTTTAGTGGATTGAGTACTGTTGAACCCTTCCCCAATTTCTGAGCAGACTGTAGGAATTGTCACAAAATAAAAACAGCAAAAAAGGGTGCTGTCAGGGTGGGTTAGTATACTGTTTCTGTGGTAACTAACCCAGAGGACATTGTGATATGTAATATTTGAGTCTACAGGAAAACTATTGGAACATATTTTGAAATGGCCATTTTTTTCTGTTCCAATATTTTATAAACAGTAGCCTAGCTTACTGTAAATACCGTTTAGCTGGGTCACCCTGGAAACAGAAAATGGGATAGCCATAAGAACTGGGGTTCTCTACAGGCCCCCAGACCCGGGGGAGGATATAGACACATTACTGTTAGAAGATATACAATACATGACAGCTAAAGGAGAGGTTCTGATAATGGGAGACTTCAACATGCCGGATACAGATTGGTCAATACCAGCAGGAACATCTGCCAGAACTAGACACATGGTGGATTCCCTGCAGAGGGAGGACCTCAAACAACTGGTACAAAAACCCACAAGAGACAGGGCTATCCTAGATCTAGTACTGACTAACAAGCAAGGGATCACAGATCTCCAGGTAGAAGGTCACCTGGAGGCCAGTGACCATCACATGGTAGGGTTCAATTTGGCCACTACATCTAAATCATCCCATTCCAAGGCAAAAATATAGGACTTCAGAGGAGCTGACTTTGATAAGATGGCCAACAGAGTTAAGCTAGCCCTGGCAAAAAGAAACACAGGTGAGGGGGTACAGGCAAAGTGGGCAAGCATTAAGGATGCAATACTTGAAGCAACATCCCATTGTGTTAGACAGAAAAGGAAGTGCAAAAGAAGAAGGAAACCACTTTGGTTCTCAAATACAGTAGCAGAAAAGGTCAGAGCCAAAAGGCTGGCCTTCAGGAAATATAAGGGAACACAGCGGGATGAAGATAGGGAGGCATACCAAACTGCCCTAAGGGAAGCAGGGACGGCAGTAAGGCAGGCAAAGTCCCAAACTGAGGAAACTTTAGCATGAACAGTAAAAGAAGGTGACAAGACTTTCTATAGATACATTAGTGAAAGGAGAAAGTCCAGAGGGGGTATTGCTAAGCTCAAAGGAGAAAAGGGGTCATGTGAGGAGGAGGACCCTGTAAAAGCATCTATCCTAAATAGATACTTTTGCTCAGTATTTACTGAAGAGAAGGTATAGCAGGGCCCACAGATCAGCACCATGGACACAGAGGAGAGGGAGGTGAGCACTACTCCCTTCACAAAAGAAAGGGTCCTACAAGAGCTCACTAAGCTCAGGGTGGACAAGGCAATGGGACCTGATGGCATACATCCCAGGGTACTTAAGGAGCTAAGGGTGGAACTAGCAGAGCCATTATCAGAACTGTTTAGTGAGTCTCTGAGCACAGGAGAGGTCCCAGAAGACTGGAGAAGGGCTCATGTGATCCTGCTCCACAAGAGTGGTAGCAGGGAGGAGACAGGGAACTACAGACCAGTCAGTCTTATCCCCGTAGTGGGCAAGATTATGGAGGCACTCCTTAAGGAAAGGATAGTGCAACACCTGGAATCCATAGGGGCACAGGATCCAAGACAGCATGGGTTTACAAAAGGAAGGTCCTGTCAAACTAACCTCATAGATTTCTTTGACTGGGTAACCAGAGTGGTGGACTAAGGGGGAGCAGTTGATGTCACCTACCTTGATTTCAGCAAAGCTTTTGACACTGTTCCACATAGAAGATTGATAAATAAGCTGGGTAGGCTCGGGGTGGTCAGAAGTTGGTCAACTGGGTGGCAAACTGGTTGATGGGCAGAAAACAGAGGGTGATGGTAAATGGTATACAGTCAGAAGAGATGCAAGTCGCAAGTGGGGTACCTCAGGGATCAGTCCTGGGGCCAGTCCTATTCAATATCTTCATTAGTGACATTGCAGATGGACTAGAGGGTAAGACTTGTCTGTTTGCAGATGACACCAAGATTTGCAACAGAGTAGATGATCCAGATGGGGTGGGCAGAATGAGAAGAGATCTGGATAAACTAGCAAAATGGTCAGAAGAGTGGCAACTGGGATTTAATGCAAAGAAGTGCAAGATCATGCACATAGGGAAGAGAAACCATGAAGCCACCTATAGGCTGGGAGGGGAGTTGCTGGCAGTCACAAAGGAAGAAAGACATTTGGGCATCATCATCACTGATGACCTAAAATCATCCAAGCAGACCTCTAAAGTAGTAGGTAAGGCTAGGGGAATGTTAGGGTGCATTAGTAGGGGTATCACAAGTCTTAAGCGGGAGGTAATAATCCCTCTTTACAAGACACTTGTTAGGCCCCATCTGGAGAACTGCATGCAGTACTGGAGGCCACACCTTCACAAGGACATTAACCAAATTGAGGCAGTCCAGAGAAGGGCAACCAAAATAGTGCAGGGACTGCATCAGAAGACATATGAGGACAGATTAACGGAGCTCAATATGTATACCCTTGAGCAACGGAGGGAGA
Organism: Neoceratodus forsteri; assembly: GCA_016271365.2. Lineage (NCBI taxonomy): Eukaryota > Metazoa > Chordata > Ceratodontiformes > Ceratodontidae > Neoceratodus > Neoceratodus forsteri. The sequence goes on along the minus strand of CM057452.1, from coordinate 626,948,007 downwards.
GAGGTGATATGATCAAGACATTCAAGCACCTTAAGGGCATTAACAAGGTGAAAGAGTCTAACATGTTTAAATATAAGAAAAATAGCAGGACAAGAGGACACAGCATGAGATTAGAGGGAGGCTGATTGGGGGAATGTGAGGAAATTCCTTTTCACGGAAAGGGTGGTGGATGCATGGAACAGCCTACCTCAGGAAGTGGTGGCTATGAATACTGTGCTGGGCTTCAAACAGGCATGGGATAGGCATAAGAGAGTAATACAGATGAGTATGAATAGATAGGCCATTGACAGAGAAAAGGCCGATGGCACATTTATAAGGTAGAAAAAGAAATGGGCAGACTGGATGGGCCTTGTGGTCCTTATCTGCCATCAACTTCTATGTTTCTATGTTTCTATTTTAAAAGTTGTAATTCTTTTAATTCAGGTGCCAGCTGCTCCCTTCTCCAATTGGAAGTGCACTTCCAGGTACACGGCTTATAGCTCAGCAGCAGAGGAGTGGTGCCGAGCTATCTGGGAGTGAAACGCTACTGTGCTTTTTAGCAGATTGAGTGCTGCTGAACCCTTCTCCAAATTTCCTGTGTGGTGATCAGACTATCTCAATTGTCACAAAAAACAAATACAAACAAAAAAAGGGTGCTGTCAGGGTGAGTTAGTGCACTGTTTCTGTGGTAACTAACTCAGTGCACACTGTGATACATAGTCTTCTCATAGTCTTCACATCTACAGAAAGACTAACAAGTAGTTTGAAAGGGCCAGTTTTTTCTGTTTTAGTATTTTATTAATAGTAGCCTAACACAGATATACTGTAAATACCATTTAGCTGCATTTTAAAAGTAGTAGTTCTTTTACTTCGGGTGTTAGCTGCACCCTTCACCAATCAGAAGTGCACTTCCAGGTACAAGGATTATAGTTCATCTCCAACCAGTTCCCCCAATGTATGTTAGTGCTGGCTCCTTTGCAGTACAAGACCCCCCAACTGGCACCTCCCCATCCCCCTTCTGCTGTGAACCCCCCCCCCCACTGCACACACAGGTGCCTCAAACACCACTATCCATTCCATTACCTGGTACCCCTGCCCCATCATTGGTGGCCAGTGGTTCCCCCACCCCTCACAGGACTGACAACTTCCCCAAAACCCTATACTTGAATACAGTGCCATGGCTCTGGATGGCCAGCAGCACAGCCCTCCACACACACCTCCTCAGCCACCGGCTGGCTAACAGATGCTGGGAGCATGCCGCTATAAATAGGCATCGCAATCCCAGCATCAGACAGGCAGCGGCCGAGGAGGTGTGCAGAGGGCTGCATCGCTGGCCATCTGGAGCCATGGCACCAGCAATCAGGTATGGGGTTTGTGGAGGTAGTCAGTGTCACAAGGGATGGGGGACCACTGGCCACCAGTGATGGGGCTGGGGTACTGGGATAAGGGAATGGAATAGTGGTGTTTGGCGAAGCTGTAAGTGGTGGGGTGACATCCTGTACTACACCAGTGGGGACATGGACAGGCATGTGTTGGGGGGCATGGACAGCTCCAGGGTCAGGGATGGCATGTGGGGGGGTATGCCTGGCCCTATGGGGACAGGGATGACATGTTGCAGGTGGATGCCACTACCAGGACATGGCACCTCAGTGTCTGGGCACTCACCCCTTCAGCATCCCCAGCCCTCACCAACAGCCTCATGGGCTGGGGCAGGATTGCAGTTGGACTCCTGGATCCACCGTGACTGGCAGATGATGTACATGGGGGAGCACAGTGGGTTACGGCAAGGTCCTGGCAGTCATAACCTTCTCAGTCCTCTGCCCCCCTGTGTACAGCACTATGCACCTTAGTGAATGGTGCATAGTGCTGGCATACCCCTGGCTTGCCCCAGCACATTGCAGTCTGTGCAGCTGGGGGATCAGATGTGTATCTGTTTTGTACCCTATTGGTGAATGCTATGTGGACACCACTCTGTGGCATTCACGCATAATGATGCCAATGAGCCCGGTTTATTGGACATGTTGGCATCGTGCAAAGAGCCCAATAGTAATAAAAGTAAAATAATAGGATTATGTTATGGACCTCCCAATGCCACTAAATGTATTAATGATACCATTAACCAGGAAATAGAACAAGCCTGTGATCTCGGAGATGTAATATTTTTAGGTGATCTAAATTATGGAGACATCTGCTGGGAAAGTAAACAAGTTACACACTCTCATAGTAAGGAGTTTTTTAGGATAGTAGATCAACTTTGCTTAATACAACATATAAAAAGCCCTACTGAGGTGAAAATATCTTAGACAACTGCTACAGTACAATCTCATAATTTAAACATCTCAGATTGTGAGGTAGGAAGCCCTCTTGGGACAAATGATCACAATAGTGCCACTTTTTACATCCATGACTCTTATGTTAATGTAAAAGGATCTGTGGAAATCTGTCTTTATCACACTGCCAATATTCACGCCATTCATGATGACCTGAACAAAATTTGCTGGGAGAAGGTATTGAAAAATAGGACAGTTAAAGAAATATGGTCAGTAATAAAAGAAAAAAATAGCTTCAGTATGCAACATATATATTAAAAAAATTAAAAAGTACAATAACTGAAGCATCAAACTGGAATGGCTCACTGAGGAAATAAAAAAAAATAAGAAGAAAAAAAATGAAATTGTATACGAGATATCTCAAAGACAAATTCATAAAGGTATGGCATGATTAGAAGTCTGTGATTAAACAATGCAAGAATAAAATTAAGAAATATAAAAGAAATTTGAAACTAAAAATAGCTAGTAATATAACGAACCATAATATGAAGAAATTATGCATTTATACGAATTCCTTAAGAAATTCTGATACTAAACTTTGCTCCATTGTTGAAGACAATTCAGTAATTGATAATCCAAACAAATTAGCAAACTTATTTAATAATAATAATTCTGTGCAGTTTTTCCTAAGTTCTCTCCGTAAACTGAAAATACCCTCGACAGTGGACTGCAATCTAAGGAGATTAAAAGGAAGACGTAATTAAGAGAATTCAAAACTTAAAAAAATCATAATTCTGCAGGCCCTGATAACATTTCACCTAGGATGCTAAAGATAGCATCACCACTTATTGCTACACCATTAAAATATTTGTTTTTGTCATCAGTAGCAAATAGCGACATCTCTGAAGATTGGTGGCCAGCCATTATAGTACCCATATACAAAATTATTATAAAAATTATAGATCTGTAAGCTTAACCTCAGTACCTGGTAAGCTCCTAGAAGGCATTATCAGATATAATATAAGCGGCCATCTAAGAACAAAATATCAGGTAGATACAGAACAACATAGTTTCACTGCTGGAAGATCATGTATCACAAATTTGCTTTGTTTTATGAGAAAATTTCATTAGCACTGGATAAAGGAGACCCAATAGACTGTATCAGCTCAGATTTTTTAAAAGTCTGACTGTGTTCCACACTAGGCTATTATTCAGAAAATGACTAACCTAAATATTAGATCTAGTCTTATAAGATAGACTCACAGATGGTTTAGTAACAGAACTCAAAGCATTTTCATCAATGGGTACTACTCAGAAACTGGTAACGTGACAAGTGGAGTACCACAGGGATCTGTGCTGGGCCCTATACTGTTTCAGGTTTTATTTCTTACATGTGTAATCATGTTAAAAATTGGACCAGAAAATATGCTGACAATACCAAATTGGCTGGTGTAGTATGTACAGTAGAAGATAAGGAGTCAATTCAAGCTGATCTTGAAGTCATTCAGAAATGGGCAGATACATGGGAAATGACATTCAACTCTGAAAAATGTTGTATCATGCACTTGGGACACCAGCAAACAAAACATGCATATACATTAGGGAATAATAATCTCAAGGAGACTCTATGTGAATGGAATTTGGGGGTTATAATAAATAATAAACTAAATTCTTCAGACCACTGTACCACACAAATATCTAAAGCAAACCAAGTACTATGGTCTATTAGATGAAATTTTAAAAGCAGAAAAGTGGAAGTTATTATGCCCTTTATAGAGCATATATTAGGCCTATTCTTGATTACAGCAGCCCAGTCTGATGTCCACTGAACAAAGGGGAAATATGTAGAGTATAATAGAGAGGGTTCAGTGAAAGGCCAAAAAACTAGTAAACAATATCAAAAACATTACCAGCTCCAAGCGCTTTAGTCATCTTAATCTGATGTCTCTAGAAACTAGAACAAAAAGGGGCAACTTATTAATGTGTTACCATATCAAGTTGGATGCTTACTTAATCAGTGATTGAAAGATAGGGGGCCTGATTCTAGAAGGGTTACGACTGGCGTAACTGCAGTTGCACCAAGTAGAATGGTGCATGTAACAACTTACACCAGCAGTTGTGACATGCGTGATTCTACATAGTGGCCTGTGACATGGCACAGGCCACTTTCGCCAAACAGCAGTTACGCAGCATAAACCCCCTGCAACATGGCACTAGGGGTTTATGGCAGCAGTTGCACCCCATTCTAGAAGGGCAGCCATAAAGTGCCTACATCAGGATTCTACAAGAACCCCCAGAGGAGATCTGGCATTGTAGGTTATACCATCATTTAGCTGGCATAACTTACCGACTCGCCTAGGGGTCCTGTAGACCCATCGACTGTCCAGCGGACAGTGCACAGTTTCCCTCCCCCCATGCCCAGCACACCCTAGTGGGACCCCACAGGGCTACCCATATCCCTAGCCCCCTGAAACAGCTATTGGCAGAAGCCCCGCAGGGCAGTGCTGCCATCCCCCCACCCATGCCCCAAACCGTGAGTCACCCACTGCATATGCTGCAATAACTAGAGTTTAATAAAATACAAAAATTACATAAAATAAATCCAGCCCTAGTAGTCTAGTGCCCCCCAACTGTAACAATACATGAATCCCCATAACCCTGGTGGTTCAGTGACCCTGAACTGCACATAATAATAATAAGAATCACCATATCCTGAAATGAGGTTCTCAAACTGTACTATCAACGTGAATCTCATAACCCTGGTAGCCAGTGGCCCTATCGCCGTGCCAGCCCACTTGCTCACTCTCCTACCTATCGCCAGCCAGCCTGGCAGAGTCCACCTCTCACCTCCAATGGCCAGCCACCAATTGAATGCAGTATTAGTGCTACTGCACAGATGTGCTCAAAAATTAATTTCTGAGTGCATCTGTGCAGTAGCACTTATACTGCACTCAGTCGGCAGCTGGCCATGGAGGTGAGAAGTGGGCTGTGCCAGTCACTGGCTGGGGATGGGTGGGAGGTAGTGAGTGGGCTGGCACGGCTGGGCAGGGGGCCACTACACTACCAGGGAAATGGGGATTCACATTATTATTTATGTACAGTTTGGGGGGCACTAGACTACCAAGGTTATGGGGATTCTTGTTATTATTTATGTACAGTTCAGGGGGGCACTAGACTACCAGGGTTATGGGTATTCTCATTATTATTTATGTATGTACAGTTTGGGGGGGCACTAGACTACCAGGGTTACAGGAATTCTCATTATTATTTATGTACAGTTCAGGGGGCCACTAGACTACCAGTGTTATGGAACTGTATATTTAATGTTTAACAGTTGGGGGGACACTAAACTATTACTTTAACATCTTTATAGGTGACATTGCAGAGGGTCTGGAGGGAAAGGTACGCCTCTTTGCAAATGACACAAAGATCTGTAACAGAGTTGATACACAAGGGGAGGTAGAAAGGATGAGAAGGGACTTGGCAAGGTTGGAGGAATGGTCAGACATATGGCAACTTAGATTCAATGCTAAAAAGTGCAAAGTAATGCACCTGGGAAACAAAAACCCAGGAGAAGAGTACACAATAGCAGGGGAGGTACTAACAACAACAAAAATGGAAAGGGACTTGGGGGTAGTCATATCAGATGACCTAAAGGAGGGTAAGCAATGTGAGAAGTCAGTAAGAAGAGCCAGGGGAATATTGGAATGCATAGGAAGGGGCATCACAAGTAGAAAAAGGGAAGTAGTTATCCCTCTGTACAGACAGTTGGTGAGACCCCATCTGGAATACTGTGTGTAGTTTTGGAGACCCCATCTATGCAAGGACATAGACAGGATGGAAGCAGACCAGAGAGGGCAACTAAAATGGTGCAGGGTCTGCATCAGAAACCATGTGAAGAGAGACTGAAAGAGCTTAATATGTATACCCTTGGTGAAAGGAGGGACGGGGGGACATGATAGAAACTTTCAAGTACCTCAAGGGAATCAACAAAGTCCAGGAGGGTGGCATCTTTCAGAAAAAGAGATGTGTAAGAACAAGGGGGCACAATTTAAAGATAGAGGGGGGACGGCTCAGGGGTATTGTGAGGACATTTTTTTTCATGGAAAGAGTGATGGATGCATGGAACAGCCTTCCTGGGGAGGTTATTGGGTCTAAAACAGTGGGGGAATTCAAACATGCATGGTACAGACATAAGGCAATTGTAGTGGGGGGGGTTTCAGAAAGTAGGCTGCTGGTTAACTAGAATCTGCAACTTATCCAATAGGAAGGGAAATGGGCAGACTGGGTGAGCCAAGTGGTCCTTATCTGCCATCAAAGTCTATGTTTCTATGTTACCAGGGTTACGGGGATTCTTGTTATTATTTATGTACAGTTCAGGGGGCCACTAGACTACCAGGGTTACAGAACTGTATATTTAATGTTTAACAGTTGGGAGGGGTACTAGACTACCAGGGCTGCCTGGGTATCTGCCACATTTGCGGCTGGCGACTAGGAGTTGGGGCATGGGTGGGGGATTACCCATGCTACCCCACCATTGCGGCTTTCAACATGCTTGCCAGATATGACCATAGTTCGGCATATCTGGCAGTATGTCTCAAGTTGCAGGACTTAGCTGCGAAGACCCTGACCCTATTAGAATAGGGTGCAGGGTCAATGTCGCAGGTGCAGGTGGCCCAAGTTGTGTTCGGTGGCTACTTATACCTCCCTTCTTGAATCAGGCCCAGAATTTAAAAATGTGAGCACTAGGGTCACCCGTTGCAAATCAAACCATTACATTTCTAACTAACAAGAGGAAGGGGTTTTATACACAATGTATAGTGAAACTTCTGAATAATTACCTACTGAAATAATAATAAGTAAAGATAAGAAGGAATTTAAACTAAGCTACTGTAGATAGATACATTTTGGAGGGAAATGATCTTTCTCATTATGGATGATGGATAGGAGCACATATGGGCCAACCACCTTCTCTGTTCTGTTACATTTTAGTATGACCTTTAGTATCTCACACTTATCACTACCCTGATCATCTCCTATTCATCTAACTGCCCACCTGCTAAGCTTGCTCAACAGCTGGTAAGAACTGGAAAATCTGCTGATGAACGAATGAACATGCTAACTGCTGGTTTTAACAGCTCTCTAACAACTCTCTCTGGGGGACATAGCTCAGTTTTGAATAACTGAGGTTTTCAGTTAAGTGGGGTTGGATAAATAGGGTTATACTGTATAGGCTTTTATTCAGGATCAGGGAGCATTACAAGTGAGGTGCCACAGGGCTCGGTACTGGGGCCAGTACTATTTTCCCTATATATTAGTGATCTCCAGCATGATATAAAAAATTGGGTAGTCAAATTTGCAGACGACATAAAGCTGGAGGGCCATGTAAGTAATACAAATGAAATTGAAACACTAAAATCAGACTTAAAGAAAATTGAATACTGATCTATGATAAATAAAATGCCATTCAGTGTGGAAAAATGTTCAGTGATGTATATGGGAAAAAATAATACTAATGTTGAGTATAAACTCAACAGTAAACCTTTAAAATCAGTTCAAATGGAGAGGGATTGCAGTGTTAAAATTGGCAGTGACTTAAACTTTAAACAACAGCATACTGATGTGATACAAAAGGCCAACATGGCAATCAAAAATATAAAAAGGAGCTTCATGAATCAATCAATCAATCAATCAATCAATCAAAATCTTTATTTATCCAAGCGGGCACCATTGAGCAGGGCTCATTTGCAAGATGGACCTGTTCATACAAAAATCATAGTACAGTAACATGGTAAAACATAATGCAATATTATATGAATTTGTAAGAAAAATACAAATATGTACAAATATGTACAAATATGACCTCAAGGCAGGGAAACAGTGTGACAAGGCAGCAGGTAAAGCAAATAGGATGCTGGGATGCATAGGCAGGGGCATCACCAGCAGGAAAAGGGAGGTCATAATTCCACTATACAAGACACTAGTGAGGCCCCACCTGGAGTACACCGTGCAGTTCTGGAGACCTTACCTACGTAAGGACATAGACAGGGTAGAGAAGGTTCAGAGGAGGGCAACAAAGATGGTGCATGGATTGCATCACAAGTCCTATGAGGACAGGTTGAAGGCACTGAACATGTACTCCCTGGAGGAGAGGAGGAGAGGGATATGATAGAGACATACAAGTATCTTACAGGGAGGAACAGGGTGCAGGAATGCACTATTTTTAAGCGAAAAGATGTTCCAGGACTAGAGGCATGGGATGAAATTGGAGGAGGACGATTCAGAGGAAACATGAGGAAGAATTTCTTCACAGAACGGGTGGTGGACAAGTGGAACACCCTGCCAGAGGAAGTGGTGGGGCTGAAACAATCACGGATTTAAGAATGCATGGGATAGACATAAAGGAATTGTGGAGATCAGGGGTAAGGGGCAACAGACTTCCTGGAAAACATAAACTGAACTTACAAACTTAAATGGGCAGACTGGGTGGGCCATAGGCCCTTATCTGCCGACACTGTCTATGTATCTATGTATCTATGTACATCAACATTTGAGTGAGAGGGCCTTTACAACAGATTGGCTCATAACTGGGTACATTCGTACTGTTCACTTAAAAGGACAGAGAATAAAAGTAGCAAATGTATGCTATCATTATACAAAACATACATTAGACCACTCACAGACTATGGATCTTCATTATGGAATCCATATGCTATGGGAGAAATTAATAGACTAGAGAGAGTCCAGAGGAGGTACACCAATATTGATTACTGCAATAAAAGACTAAAGTTATACTGATAGACTAAAAAGGTTGGGCCTATTTTCGCTGGAGCAGAGAAGAATGAGAGAAGAGCTGCTGTTATTATACAAAATAATGACATACGGAGAATTGAAGGAGGAATTGAACATCAGGGTTATAGATAAACCAGAAGGGTTAAGGGGACATAAATGTCAAACTAGAACAGATAAAATAAATAAAAATAACAGATGTAACTTTTATCTCAATGGGACAAGAAGGTTATGGAATAGGTTGCCAAATCAAGTGATATCAAGTGCTTCACTGAACATCTTCAAAAAGGAGATAGACAGTCTTATCTTAAACAAAGGATTGACATGGACCGGCTTTTTACTGCCTTCTTCCATTCTATAACCAGTATAAGAAGCCAAATCCATAACACAAATTTGTCTAGAATCCCATAGTGTTCTAGAATCCTGAATATATAAACACATGAAACATAATCAGAGACCTTCTCCTGGTTGAACACTGGGACAAGGCTTGAGATTTCACCCCATTTCCCATGCTCAACCACTTCCTGTAAGACATGGATATTTTCTTGAATACTGTGGTATGGGATCCCACAAGAATGAGAGGTGCCAATCAGGAGAGGAGCTACGGGAGGTCATAATTTTGGTTAAGATCTTAAAGTCAGAATTTAGGAAGCTAAAAGGTCTCCAGTTAGAAATGTTGGTCTTGAGGCCAGCCTGGAGGTGCTGAGGGTTGTGGCACCACACCTCGTGCCACACCAGCAACCCAGGTTTGGGAGTGACCTCGGGTTGCCAGGGGTTGGCAGGGGAAGGAGAGGACTGAGTGTCTGATGGACTGTTCTCCTCTCCCAGGGAGAGGATTGTTGCAATCCCACACCTTGGCTGCCCCTAGTGGAGGCCAGAGGGCAGTATTGGAGCAGGGAAGCACAGGAGTGCAGGTACATAGCATGCACGTGCCTCCATACCATACTGTTATGCTGCGAGTGGGAGGGGTTGGGAGACAACAGAAAAAGGCAGGACTGGCATGATCTGTGATGGCCTGACCATTTCTGATTCCAGTCCCAGCCTGGCTTCTGGATTGTGCTCTTGGGGGGGGGGTGGAGAACTGTTACTTCTCTCTCCAGCCCACCATCATTGGTAATCCATGGAGGAACAACCAAGGACAAATGGGATTGGGGGACCAGGATCTGAATGATGAGCCCCCTGCATGGGGGCCAGATCTGCCTGACAGTCCCAAGGAAGGAGGATAAATAGAATAAGAAAAAAAAAATGTTGGTCTTGTCCCCCTTCAAATACAAGTAAATTAGTATCCCTTGCCATAAATTCTGTCCTGTAGAGCCTCAAGATAGTATGTAATTATAGAGGAGTGCCAGTTTGTGCTGGAGTTCTTCCCCAATAAGCTGGTATAGTTCTCCCAGGAGGTCCTCTGAACACAGGACTGAACCAGCTGAAAGGGACCTAATTGTGATCATAACGTCCCCCTGGGAAATGTCGGCTTGAAACATATCTACATCCCCAATGGACAGAGTTGGGATTTGTACGTCTGATAAAAAATCTTCTGAACAACATTCCAGTTTAGTTGAGGTTCCAAAAGTTGCCCAGACATGTTTACTAACTAAGGCTAACTGTTGCTTCATTCCAAACATTAGAGTTCTTTTACCTTCTGCTTAGTGTGAAAAAATGCAGTCGTCTTGTCTACACTTACAGTCATCAAAGGGTTTGTATGAAATTTCTTACCCTTGGTGTTGTATTTTTGCTCCATCCACAGTGATGACGTCCTCTGATACTGTAATTTAGTGTTGAGCGGAATTTTCAAATTCTGGCAGAACAAAATGTTATGGAATTTTCAAAATTCTTCCAAATTTCACCAGAAATGGAATGGCAGAATTTCACATCAGAATAATGTGGATTGCATTTTTCTACATTTCCCTCTGAATTTTTTCCGCAGATCTCAATATTTTCCACAAAAATGTTTGAGGAATGATTTTCCATGGAAAAACTGCTGTTCTGTGAAATATTATTCTGTGGATCTCAATATTTTCCATGGAAATGGTCATAGAATGATTTTCCATGGAAAAATGATGATCCACAGAATATTATTCTGTAGACCGCGACAGGCAGAATTTCACAAAAGAACCAGAGAAATGCTGGCAGAAATTCCCCCAGTGGAATGGTCATTCCAAGTTAATTTCACCAGTGGAATTCTGCATTTCACACAGCACTACTGGAATTCTGTAATCTCACCCTTCAGGATAGCCAGCTGAGAGAAGAAATCATGTCTAGTACCTTCTGACAGAGACAGCAGTTTCTGATACTGCTGTCTTTGATTCAAATAATGTAAATATTTTCTTGTTGCCAATTGTTTCCCTTAATGAGGAGAAACAAGATTTTAGATCTAATTTAACCTCTTTCCACTGTTCAAGCAAGGCTATTGTAAAAAAAAAACAGGATAGATTTGTTTGCTTGAATAATATGATATAATTTATGGGTGATTGTCTCCTGTTCCAGAAGGGCCAAATTCAGTTTCCATATGCCTGGCCCATTAGTGTGGCTTGTTTCAGAACCAAATTGTACCTGGACTATTCTGTGGTCCAAGGTCACAGTTCACAAAAGGTACTGTCTGGACCTTTGAGCTGTCCAACCACGGTGAAAAAAGGATGGAGTCAACTCTGGTTTACAGCCTACCTTTAAAAAGGTATGATCTGTCCCTCCAGATTGGTAAACAGTGTCCACTAGACTGGCTTTTACTATTACCTCCTGTAAACATTGCATGTTGCAATAAATTTTGGATATGCAGGCTCCCTCTGTCTGAAGGGACTAGTCCACAGTAAAAATTACCTCACCATAAATCTCCCTCCAGGTAGTACAGTAAATAAATATGGCTGGATCAATTTAAAATACCCCGCTCTGTTAGCTTTAATTTGTGGGGCATATATATTTATCAGCCGAAGATGTAGGCCCACATATTCTGAGCCTGCCTGATGCTCATGCAAAACAGTGCACCATGCATAACACTTGTGCCATCCGGATATGGAACCATATCCAAAAAGATTGTGCAATCCAAACAGACCACACAAGCTGTTTGAATATTGGACACTGGATGCACAGCAGGATGTCGCCATGTTCTGCGCAGCCCAACCAGGGTGCTGGGCTGACGACCACCCAAAGGGATACTATGTGGCACACACTGGTGTGCACAGCAACCCCCATGGATGATATTCAGCCCAAACATGCAAATGAGCCCATTGGGCATACACAGTGCAATGGGGCCACGTGCATGCCCATTATGGGCTCATCTGCATCCATGCGCTGCCGTGGAGTACACCAGGCCAGTCACCCCCCAGCCCCAATCACTGTCAGTATAACAACAGAATCCCCCTAATCCCCATAACCCTCATAGTCTAGCGGTCCCCCCATCCGTGATCCATATAATAATAAATAAGTCCCCATATCCCCAGTGGTGTAGTGTTCCCCCCTCTCCAGCTCCACTCCATGTAATAAAAAATATGTCCCCATATCCCTGGTAGTCTAGTGGGTCCTTCTTCCCAGCCCTGATCTGTATAATAAAAAAACATTTCCCCATATCCCTGGTAGTCTAGTGGGTCCCCTCTCCCCAGCCCTGATCCGTATTATAAAAAATATGTCCCCGGTCCCAGGTAGTCTAGTGATCCTCCCTCCCCAGCCCCGATCCATATAATAAAAAATATGTCCCTGGTTCCTGGTAGTCAAGTGGCTCCCCCATCCTGTTAGGCAGTGACTCACCACTCCGCTCCCCCCAACCCGACTGGAGCCAGTGACTGGCATAGCCCTCCTCACAACACTATGGCCAACCACTGAGTGAACTGTCAATGAGCATGTACAGTATACAGTATGCACTCTTTGGTTGACTGGTCAACCAATGAGCATGTACTATGTACTGTAAATGCTCATTGACAGTTCAGTTGGCAGCTGGCCGTGGTGGTGTGAGGAGGGCTCTGCCAGCAACCAGCTCCAGTTGGGTTGGGGGTGGGGTGTGTCACTGCTTAACAGGGTGGGGGGGCCACTTGACTACCAAGGATTGGGGCATAATTTTTATTATATGGATCAGGGCTGGGCAGGGGGACACACCTGACTACCAGGGACCAGGAACATATTTTTTATTATATGGATCAGGGCTGGGGATGGTGGACCACTATACTACCAGGGATACAGAGACATATTTTTTATTATACTGATCGAGGCTGGGGAGGGGGGAACCACTAGACTACCAGGGATACGGGTACATATTATTTATTATTTGGATCAGGGCAGGGGAGGGGTGGCACTAGACTACTGGAGATACAGGGATCAGGAGGGCTGTTTAATATTTCCACAGTGACTGGGGATGGACCGGGACCACTGTATGGCCAGGATTCCCTGTCCTAAACAGTGGGCAGCCAGGTCTGAGCATGATTTAGTGCAGGGTTTCAGAAGCATACATCTGCACTGCTGCTGGGGGCTGATTTGCACTTCTGAAACATTTCAATATTATGCTGCACTGCATATGCATGGGGGACCCTTTATTTTCATAGGTGCAGCACAACATTGCGCATGTCAGCACTGTTGGGGGAGCACCATGCATCTGTGCCCTTTGAATATGGGCACGCTCCTGACAGCAGGTGCATTTTCAGGTATGGGGAGCACATCCCAGGTTGTGCCCATGCATCCCTTTTGAATATGGGTCCCTAGTTCACAAAATTTTAAAACCAGAAAAATAATTCTCCAAGGGACAATATCCACAAGACTAATCAAATTAACATCCCAGCTGTGAAACAGAACACCTACCCATGAACATCTAAGTATTTTAACTTTGTGTCTTTGAGAAATAAAATATCACAGGTAGTATCCTGCAAAAGCTCCTTCAGAGTGAATAGTTCTTCAACATATTCAAGGCTACTGATATTTACTGTCCCTACCATAAAACTGAGCACTAGTCTTCACATGGAACTGAGGAATAATAACAAAAACAACTAAAATAACATTATATTCATTTCCATCCCCTGCCCCTCCTCTTAGATTTCTTTTCCTGGAAGACTGCCAATCCAATGAGCCCTCTTCATTCTCAAGGATGGGTCATGTTGGGATGACATAAGAGCAGAGCATCTGAATTCTCCTCCATCTATTCCCAGTCCTTCCTCTTCCTAAGAATGTTATACTTACTTTTTAGTGGTACGTCTTCCCTTTTGGTAACTGTGGGTTTAGGCTGACCTCTGGTCCTCTGTCACCAGGCAACTACTTGCAGGGTCTCTGTGACAGATGTGGATAGTGGGGGCATATCTGCTGTATATGCTTTCTTTGGAGCAAAGGGCAGTCACTGAATGGTCAAATACAGAAACACTCAGAGTTTAGGGGTTGATCACCTCCTCAGAAATTTAAATCTCCATCCTACAATGTTCCTCCACCACAGGTTCTTCATGGGGGAGGCAAGGACATCCACCAAAAGCCAATTTAAATTAATATCATCCTCCTGAGTTGCAATTTTTATTTTCAGGGCAGGTTCTTGGAGTACGGTGAAGACAATTTGTTGTTGCTCTTCTGAGGGGGGATGGGGAGTTTTCAATGTCTGTCTTTCATCCTATTTTTGGGCCATCCCAATGCACTCAATTGATATAAAAATCATGTTCTGCTTGATCCAAAGGAACCCCCTTATTGTGCCCCACATAGAGGCAGGACCTATAAGAATGGTTTTATGTGATAACGGCAAATGTTTTACAGTGCTGACCACAAACACCAAAGCAAACAGTGTCCGATGTCAAAACCAGACAGTGATTGATGTCCTTGACATTACTGTGCTGGAGCTATGCTATTTTATTTGCATTTCTTGCCTATTTGCTATAACGCTAGTCATACTGAACATCTGACCCTGAAACCAGTTTAGTGGGGCTGTAGTTTTTATGCCTGAGGGGTAAACTACAGCTACCACTCAGTACTGCTTTTTGTGAGCCGCTAAATATATTATTAGGACTGGCAGTAATTGCACTACTTTGGTGCTTGTGTTAACATTTTTTAAGCCCCTAATGGGCAGGTTGTGTCTGGGCAGACGCCTTGCTCGAGTCTGTGACTTACAGGTTAAGGGGGATTTAAAGCATGCTCTCTGTGAGCAGGCAAGCATGAGCAGGCTAGTGAGCATCCATCGTGAGCACAGATGCACGCAGAGACACGTGTGTATGTCTAGTGTGTACAGTGGGTAACACGGGTAAGTCACGGGATAAGGAACTGTGAGTACAATAGGTTGTAGTGTGGTGAGCAAGCTGCCGGGTGAGGAACCTAGAATACTTTGACATCTCCCACAAACTATTAAGTGAGGCAGTGGTTTGAGGCTGAGTTAAAGTTCCTGGCTTGGTGAGTCTAACATCGTACATTAGTTCTGTAGTGTCTAGTATGGCTGATTCGATTATGACTATGAAGGGGGGGATGTGGGGATTAAGTGCATAAATTGTGCTATGTATATCATCATGAACCCCCCCTTTCCATCTGCCCACCTTACATGTTCTAAATGCCTAGAAGTGGTAGAGGTAAGAATGGAAATTTCTTATTTTAGCATGAGAATGGCACAATTGAAAGACAGTCAACTCTCTATGTAAGAAAGGTTTCGATGTTGCACAAGCACTGGTGTTAATGTACCTAATCATACACCTGATCTCTCTCCCAGTTCCACCTTCCCTGTTGTAACAACTTCCTTAGGTATTATGGCTGCACCAATAAACAATGCAAATACATATTCTACTATTAGCATGCCTCCTACTCACAATGCTGGATACAATAATAAAGACCTAGATGTGATTCAGAGGAGGAAGGCCCTCTAGAAAATTGGTATATATTTAACAATTCTAAAGCACCTAAAAAGGGTAGGAAGGTGGATGTTTTTTCACTACAATTAAGGAATAGTTGCAATCTTCTAAGTGACTCCTTGGTAGAAGTTGAACCCATTGCTGTAACTAATATAGGACCACATTTGCTGCCCCAAATCATGTAAATGACAAAATTAGGTGTTTGAACAATTGGCTCAGGAAATGGTGCTTGCACCAGAATATCAAATGTATCACATACTGGGAGGAATATATAGGTAGGTACGAGTTGTATTGCCTAGATGGGTTACATTTGAGTAAAAGAAGAAATGCCATCATGGGCAACAAAATATCAAATATCATTAATCAAAATCTAAACTAGCTAATGGGGGGGTCGACATTGTTACATATCTTGTCTGCCACTGGTAAAACTACAATAAATTATATAAAACCCCTGACCCAGCTAAATGTGATGAGTTTAAATGTCAGAAGCTTGAATAATAAAATGAATGAACTTACATCCAGTATGGCTTTAACTGATGCAAACATAGTTTCTATCACTGAAACTTGGTGGGATAATAACTCTGATTGGGATCCAACTTTTCAGGTTATGATATTTTTTCAGTCAGTTGGGTTGGGAATAAAGGAGGTGGAGTAGCCCTTCTGATTGATAAAAAATTAGATTGTCTTGATATAGCAGACATAATTAAAAAACATGATATTATGACTGAATCTGTCTGGGTTAAATTAACAATCAGAAATATGCCATTAATTGTGCTGGGTACATGCTATAAACCACCACATTGTTCCACAGTTTATTTTGAGACCTTATTAAACAAAATTGAAACACCATGTGAAACTGGTATTTACTGTTAATGGGAGATCTGAACTTGGCTGATATTGATTGGCAGAACAATTCAGCCTATACACCAAATAGTAAAAGACTTTTAGCAATGTGTCCCCAACTTCAATTAAAGCAAGGTGTCACCCATTCTACTAGAGGTAATAATATACTAGACATTGTGTTGCTTGGAGATAACCTTGATGTTAATAATATTTCTGTGGAAGCACCTATTAGTAATAGTGATCATAACATACTCTCCTTTAAACAGAAATGTTTGTGGGAAATTGACTCTGAACCAGTCTTCACTTATGTGTACGAAAGAGCTAATGTTACTGAAATGGAACACTTTCTATTATCTATTGATTGGTACAAAGAACATGAAGATAGATCACTTCAAGGTTATTGGGAATTGTTATACAATACATTAATGTTTCTAAAAGAGGAGTTTATACCTTGTAAAATAAAACATAAAAAAGGTACATTTAAGCCTAAATGGCTGACTAAATCAGTTAAGAAATTGGTAAAACAGAAAAATAATAAATTTGTTGCTTATCTCAAATCTAATACTGTTAGTAATTGGTCTAGTTCTTAGACTTTGTCACAGTGAGCCTCCCCAAATCCATGAAAAAGATGTCGAGTCTCCCCTTAAAACTGAAATGATCTTGGGCCTCCCCAAAGAAAAACAACATATTGTTCTTTGCGCAATACACCATGAGTATATTGAAACCCCTTTGAGTACTTGGCTCACATTTAGTTCTTTGTCTTATATTGACATGAAACCTTTGAAAAAGAGCTCCTGTGCTCAAAAGTGTTATCTGAATAACAAATAAAATAAACAAATATTGTTATTCAGCTTATTACTTTGCTCCTTATTGCTATTGCTCTTAGCACTTCTATGCTCAACCCTTGTATTTGGGCTGTTCTGCCATCAGGCTACAAATTGATCATTTGCCACCACTCATTATTAGTTTATTGTTCGTATTTGTTTGTGCTATTGTTCACTGTGTATTTCTTGATTGTTTTGCAGTTACCTTTTGAAATGTATTCACTCCCTTCCCTGGGTACACCTGAGATGAGCCTTGGCTCATTCACCTTCCCTTGTCACCTATTAGTAAATAAATATATTAAATCCACCTATTATTAACCTCTTTCAGTTTGCTTCATCACTTCACACAAAATATATAAAACTCAAAATTTAAATACAGTACTTTTTCAGACTTGTTTGAGCCTTCCCTTGAACAGGTTGGGGCCTCCCCAAGGAGACTGGCCTCACCATTTGAGAACCCCTGGAAATATATTGAGGCACAGAAACATTGTAAAACTGCCATTAGGAGCACTAAGAGAAACTGGGAATTAGAGTTAGCTATAAATGCCCAAAAAACTAATAGTAAACAGTTTTTTTTTCTTATATTTATTCTTTAAAGAAACTGAAATGTAAGGTGGGACCAGTTCAAGTGGAAAATCGTGTTATTCAAAACTCCAAGGAAATGGCAGATATATTTAATAATGTTTTCTGTAAAAGCTACATAACCTCTGACAAATCTGTATTACAACATCAAAATACTACTTCAGCTCATATTACCTTTTCCTCAATAGATTTTCTAAATAAACTAAAGTTACAAAAAGGCAAAACATGTATGGAACCTGACTGCATATCTTTGCTATTTCTATTGAAGGATTACCTAGTGATTCCCCTAAAACTATTATTTGAGTCATACTTGACTCAGGGTTTTGACCCAGAACAATGGAAAATTGCTATTGTCGTTCCCATTCATAAAAAGGGTTTAAAATCAGATTGTTTGAATTATCGTCCAAACAGTCTTTCCTCCCCAATCTGTAAAATTCTTCAGAGCCTAACTAGAGATTCATTAAATACCATCTTACATAATTCAGACATCGAACAGCACAGTTTCAAAAAAGGCAGAGGTTGCTAGTCCAACCTGATGATTTTTTATGAATACATCAGTTCAATTATAGACAAACGGATACCATGCAATATTATATTCCTGGATTTTAGTAAGGCATTTGATGCCATGCCACATTAAGCCTTACAATTTAAGTTACAACATCTAAAAATTAACATGAACATTATTATCTGGATTACAAACTGGTTATCTAATCGTACACAGAGAGTACGTATCAATGGTTGTCTATCTGATGTTGGCAGTGTTACCAGTGGAGTACCTCAGGGCTCGGTACTTGGTCCCAGTCTATTTCAAGCTTTTATCTCAGATTTAACTTCCAATTGTTTATCTGCATCTATTAAGTATGCAGATGACATAAAGACTGGAGGACCATGTGATAGTACAGGTAACTCAAACAAAATCCAGAGGGATTTAGATATTATCTAGGAATGGGTAGCAATGTGGGGCATGACTTTAAATTATTCCAAATGCAAGGTGATGCATCTGGGAAGTACCAATCAATGTAAAATATATAGATTAGGCCCACATCAACTTAATGAAACCACCGATGAAAGAGATTTGGGTATAACCATTTCAAATAATATGGACTTCTCTAACCATATAAATAATTCTGTAAATAAAGCTAACAAAGTGGTATGGTCAATTAAACAAAATATTTCTACTAGAGAACATGAAGTACTGATGCCACTATTTAAAGCATATGTTAGGCCTCACCTTGAATACGTGTTTCAATTATGGTGTCCCTATAAGAAAACTAATACAAGCATTTGTCAATGCCGAATATTTGCTTGCTGGTATGAGCATTAGAAATGCAGGAGTTAGATAGATACAGAATAGGAATGGCAGTGAAGTATTGAAGTTCACAAGAAATCCACCTCCATCCTGTAGAGATGGATAGGATTTGGGGTAAGTGTTTGGGTCATCTCCCATGGCGGTCAAGCCGTGTCACCTCACCCTATTCTGCAGACACTGACATGTGTTGAGTGGTGCGTTAGGGTATTTGGCTTTACAGTCACCCCATTCCATAAGGACATATGGTGAAATGGGTTCAGCATAGGAAAATGGGGTGAAGTCTTGGACCGAAGAGTACAAGGTACAGCTCGATGCGTGTCAGTGGGTGGGGGTGGGATGGCATGAGCAGTACAGGTGGCAATTCAAAGGCACACCTCGATGCCTGTCTGTCTGTCTGTACAGAGCAGTACGTTATGCTTAGAAACTGTAATGCCTCGGGCGTTTGTTGGTATTTACAGTACAAATTTTGAACAAGACCTTTTTGTGACCCCACCTCATGAAAGCATTTGGGACCTCTTGCCATGAACAGTGGCAGTGTGATTTTGTCAATGTGTCCCAAAAACTGACTTTGAACAGTGACAGTGCCATTCTGCACCACATGTATGAAAAGACAGATCGGGCAGGATGTGAAGAATGACAGCTGTACCATCCATAGGGAGGTATGAAGAGATGGCAATGTTGAAAATGTGTAGTGGGAATATTAAAAATGCTCACAGTTCCGAGCATATGTGGAAACCGTGCAATGCATGCACATAACACAGTCATTTTATGGAGTTTTGTCACCAGATTTTTAACATAGGCATTGTTCAACCTGTGCTCATGAACAGTGTCACTGTAATTTTGTTAATGTGTCCTGAACACTGATTTCCCACAGCAACCACGGTATTCTGCACTGGAACAGCAAAAACATATTTCAACCAGGATGTAAAAAATGACAGCTGCACTGTTCATAAGGAGATGTAGAAAAATGCCAATGTTGAAAATCTGAAATGAAAATACTACAAATGTTCAAAGTTCTAAGCGTGCATGGAAACTGTGCAACGCATGCTCATAACATTTTATGGACTTTCATCACCAGATTTTCAACATAGGCATTTTAGCATCTCTGCTAATGAACAGTGTCACTGTCATTTTTGTAATGTGTCTCGAACAGTGATTTCCCACAGAGACCATGCTATTCTGCCTTGGAAGTGTGAAAACACATTTTGGCCAGGATATGAAAAATGACTGCTGCACTGTTCATAAGGAGGTGTGGAAAAATGGCAATGTTGAAAATATGGTGTGAATATATTGCAAATGTGCGAAGTTACGAGCATGTGTGGAAAGTGCACAACACACGCTCGTAACACAGTCATTTTATGGACTTTTGTCACCAAATTTTCAGCATAGCCATTTTAGGACCTCTGCTAATGAACAGTGTCAATATGATTTTGCTAATGTGTCTGGACATGGATTTCCCACAATGACCGCACTATTCTGAGCCCGAAGTGCAAAAACACATTCGGGCTGGGATGTGAAAAATGACAGCTGTACTGTTCATAAGGAGGTGCAGACAAATGGCAGTGTTGACAATGTGGAGTGTAAATATTGCTAATGTGCAAAGGCATGAGCGCGCGTGGAACCTGAGCAACGCACGCTCATAACACAGTCATTTCATGGATTTTTCTCACCAAATTTTCAACATAGGCATTTTAGGATCTCTGCTACTGAACAGTGCCAGTGTAATTTTTGTAATGTGTCCTGAACATGGATTTCCCACAGCAACAGCGCTATTCTGCGACAGAAGTGCAAAATCACATTTCAGCCAAGATGTGAAAAATGACAGTTGCATTGTTCATAAGGAGGCAGGGACAAATGGCAGTGTTGACAATCTGGAGTGAAAATATTACAAATGTGCAAGGGTACAAGCGTGCATGGAAACTGCACAACGCATGCTCGTAACACAGTCATTTTATGGACTTTTCTCACCAAATTTCAACATAGGTATTTTTGGACCTCTGCTAATGAAGAGTGTCACTGTGCTTTTCTTAATCTGTCCCTAGCATTGTTTTTGCACACCGACTGCGCCATTGTGAACTACATGTGCGGAAACACATTTTGGGTGAGATGTGAAAAATGACAGCTGTACTGCTCATAAGGAGGTGTGGTAAAATGGCATTCCTGAAAATCTGGAGTGCAAATATTAAAAATGTGTGGACTTAAGAGCGTGCATCTGAACTGCGAAATGCACGCTCGTAACACAGTTATTTTTAGGAATTTTTCCACCACGTTTTCAACATACCCATTTTAAGACCTCTGCTCATGAACAGTGTCACTGTGATTTACTTATTCTGTCCCAAACATTGATTTCACACACCAACTGTGCCATTGTGCGTTACATGTGCGGAAACACGTTTTGGGTGAGATGTGAAAACTGACAGCTATGCAGCTGATAAGTAGGTGTGATAAAATAGTGATGTTGAAATTCTGGAGTGCAAATGTTACAAATTTGCCAACTTTCGACTGTGCGTAGGAACTGTGCAACGCACGCTTGTAGAACAGTCATTTTTAGGAATTTTTTCACTACCTCTAAATACAGGCTTTTGAGAGCCCACCTTATGAACACTGGCACTGTCATTTCATTAATCAGCCCCGAAAGGTGATTTCACACAGTGACCATGAAATCATCCTTCGGGCCCGATTAACACCATGACAGTGACAGAATTCTTGAGGAGGGGTCCCAAAAACCCCATGTTGAAAATTTGGTGCCAAAATTCCCAAAAATGCCTGAGAAATACAGCAACATTGAAAAACCCCTATTTACTCCATTATACAGCTTACCGGCATTTCCTCAGTTTGCGGTTGGCTTTGAAGAGTGCAGATGTGTTCCTGGTCCACTTAAGATCATCACGCCGGACTACAGAGGTAAGTATGGGGTGAGGGGGTGTGGGAGGCAGGCTATGCAGTGGGTGAGAGTGTGTGTTGTTGAGGTGGGTCTGGGAGACTACGAGGGACTGTTTTTTCTTTACAGGAAAAAAAAGACAATGCGGGATGGTTTTAACTTCACTGGGGCATTTGGCACACTGGGGTGGCCTCGCAGTTAAGGAGTCTTTTGTTGGGGCCAATATAGCGATGGGGATTGGGCACCCCATTGGCACACAACAAAAAGAGGGGGCAACATCATGCCGACGGGGATTGAGCACCCTCATCGGCACACAACTAAAGCAGGAGCCATTATGCCAATGGGGATTGGGCACCCCTGTCAGCACACAGCAAAAGGGGGAACTTATGCTGACAGGGATTGGACACCCATTGGCAAACAAGTAAAATGGGTGGGGGGTTACATCATGCCGACGGGGAGTGGGCTCACCTGTTGGCAAAATACCTGGGTCACTGCAGCTGGCAGGGATTGGGGCCCCCACTGGCAAACAAAGACTGTTTGGGGGGCACATGCTGCTGAGGGGGATTAGGCACCCCCTCAGCAAGGGGGCTGGCTGCTAATACTGTTTGTGAACACAGCTGCAAGCCACCCACCATGTTCACAAACAGTATTTGGCTAGCTAACGTTCCGCCCTGAAATGACGGGTCACTTGCTCATTGCAGCAGAATGAATGACGCTGCAATGATGAGGTGGCCCCTGATTGCAGCGGCAAAAACATTACAACTTGGTGCACTTTTGGAAGACCAGTATCATCGGCACACTGTGCCTCCATTGGTCCACCAGTGCCAAGCCCCCAATTGCAGTGCCTCCCTTGGCTGTAACAGTGCCATGCCTCCACAGCCCCTTCTCTCCTAAGCTGTCACATAATGTTTCTTGCACATGCTCAAGCAAACATAATAAATCAGTTAGAAAGGGTACAACGTAGATTTACCAAACATTTAAAGGGTATGTATCATCTGTTTTATGATGACAGGCTTCTGGAGTGTAATTTGTTTTCATTTGAACCTAGTAGGTTATGTGGAGACCTATTGTTTCTTTATGATGTTGTTCAGGATCTGGAATTAATGGTTGATTTGGGCTTTTGTTTTAAAGATTCTGTACACAATACCAGAAGGCATCCACTTCAACTGACAGGACAGTCATTTAACTATATTAGGAGAAAATACTTTTTCACCTTAAGGGTAATTAAGCCATGGAATAGTTTAACCTTACATGTAATTATTAGTAAAGACAAAGCACAATTTAAAACCAGATTGGATAAATATCTATTAACTGTCAAATCTATGACATATTATTAGGTTAGGATGTGAGCAATTATGGGTCATCAGGCCTTTTAGCTCTCATCAACCCTTAGTATGAACCTTAGTATGAAAAGGGTGACCTGTTACAGTTACCAATGCAAACAGCGATATCCATTTACTTTCCCAATGGAGGTAACAAAATAATGATTTTTATGTGGGGGCCTATGCCCCCACACCATCCAAACTTATCATAATCAACTCCGGGGGCACAGACACAGTGGAAATGAAGAATCAATAAAAAAAATGTTCCCACTACAGTCACACCCCAACCCAGGTCCGCCAGCTCCAGGGGTGGTGGCTCAAGCCAGTACACCAAATGGCCAGCTCGGCAGGGTTTGGCCAAACATATCCTCATATCCTTCTCCAGCAAGCACAGCTCACCTCACCACTACACTCACTATTTACTACTCATCGCTGTTCTCTAAAATGTACTATTACTAAGTGTAGTCAAATTGAGTCCCTCAAATTGAGAGGCTCAATTTAACTCACTCACATCACTTGTTACCATAGGAATGGCCAAGTTTGTCACACAGATTGCCCATCATTGTCTTTTTGCACTGAAAGCTGGAGTGGCCAAGTTCAGTACAAGGGCCATAGCGGGTTTTATCATAGGTGTTACTCAGGTGGGACTATAAACCACATCTACAGTATAATAGGTTGCATACTCCAGTCCTTTCCCAGAAATATGCAATTGGTTAAATGCCAGATCCCTGAGTCAGAGTGTAATAAACAAACTTTTATCCATCAGTCCCCAGTCCAAATGTATTCCGAATCTATAATAGGTTTAGTGTTGCCTATTACAGTACAGCATTGTTTAAGCCAGTATATTATACTGACTATGCAGGGCCCCTCATTTTTAAACAGGATAGTAATCACTTCCGCAGCATGTTTTGTGAGAGGAACAACAAAAAAGGGAGTCCATGTTCCTCAGCGGTAGCTGGCATGTCAGGGACAGCTTAGCAGTGCATCACCACAGCTGCTTCCTGAGTCAGCTTGTCAAATGCCGGGTCCTAGCTGACACAAGGATTTATGAAAACAGACCTCTGGAACTGGGTGCAGCAGGTAATGATGAAACAGAAACATCCATACCTGGGTTGTGATTTTAAGCCAAAGTCATTTCTTTTCACAGTGAAACCATTCCTCATTGTGTGCAGTGAGACACAGCAGTGCAGCCTTTTTCATCTGTAGTTACTCTCCTAATAATACCTGCTCTGGTCCAGATGACATATGGGGTTTCACGCTAGAAATGCGGTCAGTGCCCCGGGCCCTATTAGCAGGTGCAACTTTGGAACACTCTTCAGCAGCTTCAATAATCAAACCAATCAGTCCATGCAATAGTCCTACTGGCTTACTCAGCAGCCCAGCACCAGTAATTCCTTGATATGCAGCATCAGAACGTTTTGCTGGTTCCAGGACCTCAGGTTCCACCATGCCTCTCTTAGGTGAGTGTAAATTCTCATTGCTAGTGTTTGACATCAGTTCAGGTCTTGAAAGCACATCTGGTTGGACAGAATTCCTAGATTCCTTCAGCACAGAATCATCCACAGCCATAGCTATAGAACTTGCAAAAACTTCTTCAGGATTCTGGATGGGGAAGGAAGCTTTCTCCACCACCCGGACCACCATGACCTTCTTCATAACAGCAGGTACAGTACCTCCATCTTCCAAAAAGGAAGTAGCAAAGCCCCCTGTGAGAAGAGCAGGGGAGTTTCCACAGCATCCTGGCCAACATTCCCCCCTTCAATAAAACAGATTCATGTGATCCACCTCCCAGGACTCACCTGGAATCAAGCTGACACAGCTTAGTATGCCTTTCCTGGTCAAAAATTACAAATAAATAAAATAGAAAATAAAAATGTAATTGTGTGGCCATTATCAGCTCTAAACAACGTTTCTCTACATGAATGAACAGAGGTATTGTGCAGAGCCTTGCCCATTGCCACCACCCTCACTCAATCCCTAGCAAAGCAGTCCCTGATTGTCTAGTGCCCTACCACATGAACCCCCAGTTATGTCATCAGTAGTAAGGTAAAATGCTGCAGGGCTCTGATGGCAGCACAAAACTGACAGATTCAAAGTCTGGGCAAGCAAAATTGGTACACTTACCCTCCCCTGGTCATATAATCAAGCATACATCTATGAGGTTGGTCAATAATGTTAATTTTCCAGGATGGCAAACAGTGTGAGAGAACCCTCACATACAGACACCTGACACTTTGTGCTTCAAGTGTTTTGAACAGGGTAAGTACATTGATTTTTTTTGCCTTGCCTATGACATTAGTAGCCCTAGTAATCTAATGCCCCCCACCTGAACCTTTAGCTAATTGCAGCAATAGCCCTGGTATAGTATTTTACTGTCTCCCACCCTATCCCTGAGTTATTTGCAGAAATATCCTTGGTAGTCTAGTGTCCACCTCCCAATCCCAAATTTATGTCATCAGTAGCCCCTGGTAGTCTAGTGTCCCTCCTCACCCAATATATAAGATATTTACAGAAATAGCCATGGTAGACTAGTGCCCCCTCACCCCTCACCCAATCTCAGATGTATTTGCAGGTATATTCTTGGTAGTTTAGTGCCCTCCACAACCCATTACTGATTGCATAGTAAACATCCCTTGTAGTGCAGGTGTTACTCCCTCCCACTCAATTCCCCATTATAATAATCATACCCCATCCCCTTTCTTTGCCCACCCAATCAGCATTTCCCATCTGTTTCCCCCAACTCACCTACCCATGAAGATCCCTTTGTAGTCTGCCAGCAGATCCACAGACAGTGACTGGCACACACCCTTCACACATCACTTTGGCCAGCCACCATCTGAATGACAGGGAACAAGCATGCACAATTGTAGAGATATATTATATTATATAAAATGTTTCACTATTAATGAAATTCTGAATTTGGAATGTGAATCAGTGTTTGAGCTTATACAGTCATTAAGAACTTATGTAAATTTAAATTAACTTGAAATTAATCAGAATTTTGTTCACTACTTGTATATGTCCTTAGGCCATTTGTATAAACTGGTGTCCCTGATGCTTAACTCTATGCCCAGAGGAAGTGGCAGCAACATACAAAGCTCTGGGGAGCTTTTGAGGCTAAGATGTAGTAAAAGTGCACCTTTGCTATTCGGTTTTTGAAACACACTGTGGGGACCTCATGAAAACATAGCCTTGGTGCACTGCAAATTTTTTCTTCTAACTAAATTATTATTAGTTATTACTTCCAAAGTGCTACATTAAATACGTAGCTTTGTGAAACTGTGGGACACACTGCAAAAGAAATTCATTCCTTAAATAGGTTTATTCTTGAAGTAGGTCTGTACATCAATAATTGTCCCATTCTCTAAATATTTTTTCCCTTTAACATATATTAGGGGATTTACTGCACATTTAGAATACACATACATTGGTGTACAGTAAGATTACTCACTTAACAAGTTTGTTCTATTATCAGTTATTCATGTAAATGGGAATGACGGTCTAAAGAAAGGAAAAGAGGTGTGTGCTGTGTGGAAGCCGAAATCTAAATAACAGCTGCTGTAATAATCATTTGAGTTTGCGTGTTGGCTTGTTTATATAAACAGAGACAATTTAGAAAATTATAATGTTATCTGCTGGCTTGCTGTAATGAATCATTTTGGATGTGTTGCAAAGCTTTTTCATCCATGCATAAAGAACTTCCCAGATCCCTCAGAAGGTTACTTTTTATTTTCTTTGAAAACCCAAGACTGATACTTTCTTGCTATCAGCATCTTTTTCTAGCTGATGAGCATTCTCTGCCCAGCCTGTAAGGAGACAGCTGATGGAGGTATTAAAATAATAGGGCTGGTGTCCTATAATTCCATAAATGTGCCCTATTGTTTGCACTGATGTTGGTTACATAGAGACTTTTGCCCATCTGCTTTTTAAAAAAATTTAATTTTAAAAAGTCATGCATGCTTCCTTCTCAGTGCCTCTGGAAAGGGAACATTCTGCAAAGGTAAATACTCTTCCAACACCAGATGATGCAGTTTGACATGTCCAACCCATTTATCTGCAGATGCACAAGAAATGATGTTTTGTCCCATAACACAGAAAAAGAGTATTGGTGGCCACCCAGTGATGCAGCTGCAGTGCTAACAGTGGTGGATAGGTGGAGGAAAAAGCATCACATAGGAAAAGCCATTGTTTTCATAGAGGGAGGGTGTGGATGCAAAGCCACTGAAATTACTGTGTGAATGAAGATAGACACTTGTATATCCTCCAAGTCAGAGAGAGGATGCAGTTACTGTGGCCCCAGTTGTCAATGTTGGGGGGTTAAATGGGGAAAAGGGAGGCCTTAGAACAGAATAAAGCTATGAACTCCTTGAGTCCCAAAAGGCAGCCGCTCTACTGTTTAGACATAGAAAGATTTTCCCGTAGCAGTAGTAGAAGCCATAAGTGTGCTGTAACCTTCGTGTCATTGCAGCACCTCACCACTCCAGGGTTATTTCTCTGCAGTTTCTCACCTATAGAAGGTGTGTAAAAATGAAATGGGTTTTAAACTGGCCATTTTCTCCTTGTACTGGGGCAGAACTGCTGCTTGGAAAAGTCAGTACCTGTTGGCATATCGTTCATCCTCTTGACATTAAAATATGTAAAACAGGTCTTTTAAACACAAAGAAAATGGCCAGAATTCATAGCACATTTTTACCTTAAAGAATAAATTCAAGAATAGAATTTATCATTTTTATATCCTGTATATTTTATTTTTATTTTATAGTAAGAGCTGTGAGAAATTTCTCCACTTCATTTTTATGGACTTTCTAAGTTGTGGAAAACATACAAACAGAATTTGTTGGCAGAAATGGACCGATAGGCTCACCTAGTTTGTTCTATTTTACCTGCCTATTTCTACATCCTAGACCCTGTTTGGTTACAGGTGTCTATCCTTTCCCCCCTTTCTTCTACTTGGTATGTCCATGTGCTTATCCCATGTGTGCTTGTAGCTCCCCACTGTCCTCTCACCCATCACCTCTTGTGACGAAAACCACAGAAGAGCGATGGCAGCAGCACAGACACCCCCACAGAGACACTGCCAAACTGCAGCAGAGAACCTCAACATGTGCCAGCCCCGATGACCATAACAGCACCAGACAGCAGCGTATGCCCAAACACCTGAATGGACACTGCTATGACCAGCCATATGGTGATGCACCATGCACAGACACCCCCTGTGAGTGTGCTGCCAATAGTGCCCCACCGGCAGCCTGGCAGCTCACTGGTGGCATTGGATGGTCCTGGTGTGGACTGATGGGGCACAGCCTGCAAACAATGCGGGATGCACAGCAGCAAGCCTGGCATGGATGGGCAGCTATTCTGCCACCATTGCCCCCTTTGCACCTGGTGCAGGGTGCTGTCATACCGCTCCCATTGCTGTAATGCACCGTCGGTGCACATGTCACGCTAGGGCAGGTCACTGTGTTCCATCAGGCATTGTGGTTGTGGTTGCTCGGGGGGTGTCACTGTTGGGGGTTCACTGCAGGGGTGTCATGCTTCTGTGGTGCTTCCCTTGTGACAGGCTGTTCCAGGTGCCCATCATCTTTTCAGTGAAGAAGTGTCTTCTTCCATCTCTCATAAACTTCATCCCCTCAAGCTTCATTGCATGCCCCCAGCTCTGGTACTGCTCCTCCTCCTGACCTGAAAGAGACTTCCCTCTTGCACCTTGTTCAGTGCCTCATGGTAATGAACAAAATGCAAGACTTTCCTCTTGTTCCTTGTTCACTGCCATGAGGTACTTATAGATCTCAGTTATGTCCCCTCTCACTTGTCTGTCCTCCAGTGAGTACATGTTAAGTTCCTGCAGTCTTTCCTCATATGGTTTCTCATGCAACCCCCTCACCATGTTGGTAGCTCTTTTCTGGACCACCTCCACCCTGCAAGTATCCTTCTGGAGGTATGGCCTCCAGAACTGGACTCAATACTCTAGGTGGGGTCTCAGCAGCAAACAATATAGTGGTAACACTATCTCACTTCTCCAGCTAGAAATTCCCTCCCTGTTTAACCCAGAATCATGCTATCCTTGCTTACTACTTGGATACACAAGTACCTCCCCACTATCTTATACATAGCCCCCAGTTCACCTCCCCAGGTGCATGACTTTGCACTGTTTGGTAATGAAACCCAGCTGCCACATCCTAGACCACTCCTTACATTTCCCTAGATCCCTGTTCATTTTCTCAACCCCTTCTTGGATATCCACCCTGTTGAATATTTTTGTACCATCCACAAAGAGACACACCTTCCCCTCCAGTTAATCAGCAATGGAACATATGAAGACATTGAAAAGGACAGGACCAAGTACTGAACCCTGTGGCAACAAACTGGTTACTCTCCTAACCCCAAGTGACTGTTGTTTGCCACCACTCTCTGCTTCCTATCATTCAACCAGTTTGATATCCAGCTTGCCACCTTCCCTACCACCCCCAAGCTACTAAGTTTCTTAATTAGCCTCCTGTGTGGCACAGTGTCAAAGGCTTTACTAAACTCCAGATAGGTCACATTCACTGCCTTCACCTGTCTACTTACTTGGTCACCCAGTTAAAAAAATATAAGAGATTTGTTTGACATGACCTCCGCCATGTACAACCATGCTGCCAGTGCGCTTGCAGCCCATTTGCCTCCAAATGCTTTATCAGTTTCTCCTTCATCATGGTTTCCATTAATTTCCCCACCACTGATGGGAGACTGACTGGCCTATAATTGCTAGCCTCCTCTTTGCTACCAGTCTTGTGCAGAGGTACCACATCGGCCCTCCTCCAGTCCTCTGCAACTGCCCTCATCTTAAATCAGTTGCTGAACAGTATTGTCAGAGGGAAAGCTAGCATTGCGCTTAGTTCTTTTAGTACTCTTTGATGAAACCCATCTGTCCCCATGGCTTTATTTTCTTTTAGGTCTTCCAGTCCCTTTCAAACTCTCTCTCTACCAAAAATGGGCTTGTGTAGACACACCCTTTTCCTGGTGCTGGCTAATACATATTGTTCTGTTCCTTCCTCCTACACTGTGCAGACTGAGCACAAGTACTCATTTAAAATGGTTGCTTTTTCCTTGGCATTTCTCTACACAGTCCCCCCACACACATGTTTCTCCAGATACTCACTGTCCCACTCTTTGCTTTCCCTTTTTCACTCACAAACTTGAAAAAAAGTCTTAGCCCCTTTTTTACCTCCTTAGCTATCCCCTTCTTTGTGGCTTATCTGCCCTCGTCTTCCTTCATGCCTCCTTTTGTTTATCTAGATAAATTTCCCTGTCACTTTCCATCTGGGTCTTCTTGTTAGTGCTGTGTGGAATGCAGAATTCTGCCAGTAGAACTAGTGCAGAATGACCATTCTGCTGGTGAAATTGTTACCTGAATTCCACTTGTTTACCTCCAGAATTCCGCCTACTGTGATCCACAGAATAATATTCTGCAGAACAATATTTTTTCTGTGGAAAATTATTCTGCAGCAATTTCTGCAGACAATATTGAGATCTGTGAGGTAATATTCCATGGAACAGTGATATTTCCATGGAAAATCATTCCGCAACTATTTTATGCTGTGGAATTCTGCCATTCCGTTTCCAGTGGAATTTCAGTGGAATTTTGAATATTCCATGAAATTTTGTTCCACTAAAATTTGAAAGTTCCACACAGCACTACTTCTTGTATGTCTTAAAAGCATTTTTTTCCTCCTTTACTATCTTAGGACCAAAGTGCCTTCTTCCTCCTCCTATCTTTGCAGATTACCTTCAAACAACTTACTGTTGCCTTAGTTATTCCCTCCTTTTTCCTTTTCCATTGTTCCTCCACTCTCCCACATCCAACATCCCCTTCAAGGTATTTACTATGGTATTCTACCATTTCTTTAAAATCTGCCTGCTGGAAGTTCAGGACCTGAGTGTGTTTTTCTCCTGCCCAGTTTATATGCTTAACACACATCAGTGACACTTTATTTTAAGTATCCTTAACTACACTGTAACTGCTGAATAACTGTACTGTAACTACAGTGCAGCTACATGTAACTACTATACTATGTAGTTGTTAATTAGTTTCACATGTGCATGTTGTGTAGTTACACAATTTGCATGCATGTGCAATTACTATTGTCTTCCTTTCAGCACAAATCAATTCATTCTGACAGGTGTAACTACACATATAAATAGCTGTTGCAAAGTGTAACAGAAAATATATTGTACAGCTACCACTGCATCCCTTCTGGCATTATGTAATTTGTTCTTATAAGAGTACATGTAATAGCTATTGCAAATTGTAACAGCAAATCTATTGTGTAACTATGATGTTACTACTTGTGGCATTATTAAATCTGTTCTTACAAGTGTAATTACATGCAAGTACTGAAGGCAGGTCTTGTGAACTGTTTCAACAGTCTATGCGTCTATCTGACATTTATTTAAAAGGTAATCACACAGAAAAACTTTAAAGTATAATTAGAATGCTAACTAAAATATGATTACAATACAACTTCAGGCTGCTACAGTTAAATGCACTGACTGGCAACTGTTTAGATGATGCTCCATGACTGTATTCCAGATTTTCATGAATTTACTTGTTAATAAACATGCAGTTTAATATTGTGAATTGATATATAGCTGTACACAAAAATATTTCATTTGCATAATCACTAACTGGTGCTGTAACACTGTTGTGGCTAAGAAGTAATGGTACCGTTTTCTCAGTTAATGTCTAGGTAATACGTAACTGCAAATGTGCAAGTGTGTACACTTTATTTTCCAAATGTCAGCACTAATCATGCAATCTAATATTTGACCCAATTCACATAGGCATCAGCGAATGTGTCAAATGTGCATACTCGACCTGGTGATCAACAGCAGCCATCTAATCAGATGGACTGACCACCAGCAGGCTGGATCCTGCATGTTGTGTGGTGTGGGGAATTGTGGGATATGGCTGCTCCTTCCAGTACTGCTCTTTTCCAGTAAGGGGACCTACTAGTCTTCCCGTGTTCATGGCCGTGCCCCCAGCCCTCATGGTATAGTCAGAGGACCAGGGTAGCTTGGTGTGAAGGATTGTGCCATGGCTGCCACCCCATTTAACTGGTGGGAAGGGTATGTATTGGATAAGGAAGGGTCCATCCTTGTTTATCCGGTGCCACCCACCACATCACAAAGCAGACTGGCGATAAAGCATGGTGTGTAGCTATGCCTCAACCACAGCCACCCACAAGGGTAGTAGTTGAACAAGGGTGTGGGTTTAGAAGAGGTGTGGGTCAATGCCACAGAAGCAGCACATTTCTTAGTAATGACAGCACTGTTACAAGCTAATAAGTAATTACGTAAATGATTATTATTGTATAAGTAAACAATGCAGTTTTATAGCAATTAACAATATTAGATTGCATGGTTATTAAGCAAAAAGTGCATGAGGGAATGATTTCTGAAGGAGAACTACAGCATTAATATTTGATCAATTTACGTGTATAGTAGTTACACCCATCTTCTTACACATTATTTTAAGTGTCAGTTTCTGCATACTTACTTTGCAAATTCATGTTAGTTAGGAATTAACTCTTGAAACAATGCCATAGAAGCAGCCCATTCCTTAGTAACTACAACACTGTTACACCCTTCTTCTTACACTTTATTTTAAGTGTTAGTTTCTGTGTACTTACTTTACAAACACAGGTCAGTTAGGCATTAACTGTGGAAACAATGCCCCAGAAGCAGCACATTCCTTAGTAACTACAACACTGTTAAAAGTCAATGAGTAATTATGTAAATTAATGATTTTTATTGTATATCAATTTACAATATTACATTGCATGTTTATTTTTAGTGTTTGTTTTCTCACACAGAATACAAGTGGTGGCTCAGGGAATCAAACCCAGTTCTCCAGGATTGCAGCTCAGTGCTATTAACCACTTCACTATACTGCAGTAAGTTCATGAGGGAATAATTTCTGAAGGATAATTTTAAGTGTCACTAACTACACTGAAACTACTGTATAACTACACTGTAACTGCACTACTATGTAGTTGTTAACTAGTTTCACAATGTGTGTCATGCGCGTGCATAATTTTAAATGTGCTGTTTCTGTGGCATTGGCCCACACTTTTGCACCCACACCTCATCCTGCTACTGTCCAGGTGGGTGGGTGGTGGGGAGGAGCATGGCTACATGCCATGCTTTATCTCTGATCTGCTGTGTGGAGTGGTGGTGGGTGGTGCCAGGTACACAGTCATGCACCCTTCATAAGCAATTACATGCCCTTCCCATGGGCTGAATGGAGTGGTGGCCATGGCACCATCCTTCACACCTTTGACTATACCATGAGGGCTGGGGGCATGGTGGTGAACATGGGAAGACCAGTAGGTCCCCTTACTGGAAAACAGCAGTACTGGGAAGACCAGTAGGTCCCCTTACTGGAAAACAGCAGTACTGGGAAGATCTGCAATATCTCACAATTCCCCACTCTATACAGAGTGCAGGATGCAATCTCTTGGTGGACAGTCCCTCTAATTGGATAGCTGCTGTTGATTGCCAGTGAACCCCTGACAGCATGCTCCAAAGCATGTGCCCATTGCACACCCAATTCCCTGACCAGCTGGGCAGGTCCATGTGGGACCAGTCCAGGTGGTGGAGCAGTGGGAGTGCCCACACTCCATGCTATTCACTAAGGTGCTGACTGCTGGGTAGGGGGGTGAATGCTATGGCAGAGGGGAACCTGCCATAACTCTTATGTGCCTCCCTAAGATACAGTCACTGGCTGTGGCAGACATGTGCTGTCACCCCCACCATGCCACCCCAGCCCTCAGGGAGAACAGTCAGAGATCAAACCAGCAGCATTTCAGTTGATGAAGCCTTTCTGATGAAGCTCTGGTGTGAGTAGTTCTGACTCAGATGTGTGGTGTGATTGTCCTTTGATAAAATAGACTACTTTTGAAATCTTTTCCTATGTGTGGACAGTGCAATTCTTTCCTAGAGTGCAGCAACTTGTGGAAACTGTTGAGACATTGTTGGGGGTAGTGGCCCCCGATGAAGCCTTTCTGGCAAAGCACTAGAGTGAGTAGCTCTGACTCATATGTGTGGCAGCACTCATCCTTTGATGAAATAAAGACTACTTTTGAAATCTTTTCCCATGTGTGGACAGTGTAATGCTTTGCTAGAATACATCAACTTGTGGAAAATTCACAGGGACAACAGAGAGGGCTGGAGATGGCCACTCAGGCAATCACCAGTGATTTTTAAAACATTTCTCACATTTGAAACATTTCAGTCCTGCATTTCACCCAGACTGCCCTGCTAGATGCAGAGCAGGGGATCCACCCATGGGCCAGGAGCAGGCATCCCATTAGATGCCCCCACACACTAGCACACTGAGGGGTAGGGCTGTGGATGGGAGGTATGTGGTGGCCAGCAGTCATGAATTCCAGCCACCACACATCAGTCCATGGACACACAGTTGTGTGCACCAGGTGTGCTCCTTTTGGGTGCATGTGGCACACCATTGATGCATAGGCCCATATATTAATAGGGTCCAATATTAGATTGCATGTTTAGTAAGCAGTGGAGGGACTGATTTCTGAATGAGAAAGAGGGACTCATTTCTGAATAAGAACTTACATCACAGCTTCAGTACAGATATTTGGCAAATGTAAGTGTGCACACTTGCAAATACATAGAAACATAGAAACATAGACTTTGATGGCAGATAAGGGCAGCTTAGCCCACCCAGTCTGCCCATTTCCCTGCCTACTGGATAAGCTGCAGATCCTAGTTAACCCATAGCCTACTTCATCCTACCCCCACTAGTTATTTATTTATTTAGTTTTTGTTGACCAGGCAAGTGCACTAAACACATCCTGCCTATTTTCAGGCACAACCCAGGGGAAGGAGATATAGATGAATGCCAACTGACCTTGAACCAGATTAAACTGTTGGTGGTATTCTTTTTAGTGAATGAGGGAAATTTGGCCAGGACACCGGGGAAATTCCCCTACTCTTACCAGTAAGGGGACAGGCTGGCTACAGGATGGCCACTCTGTGTGAGATGCTGAAGGAGGAGGATGTCTACACAGTGGGAGTGTTTGCCTCAGCTCCCACTGTTTTTGCAACAGAAACTGATTTACAGCGGTGTGTGGAAGCTGATTCAGATGAGGAGTTTCATGAAGCTCCTCTTTCCATGGAGGAAATAGAGAAAAGTGCTGATATATCTGCTGGCATGGTTAATTCACAAAAAGTGGAAGTTTGCATTGCATCTGAAGGTTCAAATGGAATAAGCGAGTCTCAAACTGAAGCCGCAGATTTAACACAGAAGCCGCTACCTAAGGAGGCACTCCATGTCATTAGCGCTGATAATCCTGTCAACCCGATAGCTGATGGAAACTCTCCTGAAAGCCCAGGGAGCGCGGTGAGTCAGCTGTTACTTTTCCTGTCAAACTAAACTCTTTGTACTCTGACTCTGTCAAACCACAGTCTGGCAGTATTTATATTGAAGTCAACGAGTGCCTAAAGCCTGATTTTCTGCAAGACAAGGGAAATAATGTTTCGGACTCTGTTTTTCTAGCGAAGCAACAACGGGTGCATGCAACTCCTAAATCTGCTGAGTTTGCTCAAAATGAGAAAGTACCACTAAGCAAATCGGCGGGTTTCGTGTTTAGAAACCTGGCTGCTGATGAGACTGTTTGTTCCCCTGCTATTTTATACCAGTCCACCTCGGAGTCTCAAGCTGGGGTCATGGAGTTTCTGTTTCCCAATAAATATCCTCAGCAGCAAGATAAAAATGGTGCTGTATTTGCAAAATCTAATCCTCCTATTCAAGAACCAGGTTCTGTGGATATTGCCTCTAATTTAACTGGGGGGCCCTGGACACTAGGGAAAGCCCTAGTAGGAGCTGGATGGAAGGAAGTTCCCTCTGGTATTTGGATGCCTGACCCGATGTGGAATGCTGACTTTGCGTTTACTCAAAATTCCCCTGCTTGGAAACCAGGTACAGTGGTGAACATTTGTACAGAGGGCATTACAAATGGGGAACAGCTCTGTGTACCTGGCTCTTTCTCCACTGCTAGGCCTTCAGAATCACAGGCTTTACAGTCCATCACCCCCAAAGATGATTCTGGCCTTTCTCCTCAAGTTCTTTCACCTCTTTTAGAAAACTCTAATTTGCCTACTCAAAAGCCTTTAATGTCAGAACTATTTACTAATGCTAAGCCGGAGGCAGCTCCAAGAAGGAATGCAGTCCGCATATGATACAAAGGGGGTTTAGAAAATAGGCTGGACAGATACTTTGTTGCAAAAAATCTGCTGAAAGACTTCCTTCACCTTTCACCAAAGGATATGTTTGCCTTTGTAAACATTTCTGGAGAAGACAACTTTGATGTCAGTTTTAGGACATCACATGCATTAGACCTTTTTGGGAAAGATATGGGCAGGTAAAGTTTTTTCCTACATGGACCCCCTTTTTGGTTATCCCTCTAACTAAATCTTTGATTAAGTTTGTAACGGTGATGTTTCGAAATGAGGGGGTCCATGTGGAAGATATTACTTTCTGGCTGTCACAGAAATGTGAAGTTTTAAGTGCCCCTGAACCTATTCTGGATTCTGAGCAATTTTGGGTGGAGGGTTAGAAATATAAAATTAAACTAAGGCAGTCAGATTCAGGTATTGAGCATATACCTAATTCTTTCTTGTTGGGAAGGGATAGAGGGGTTTATTTTTATGGGGGACAGCCTGGAGCATGTTATAAGTGTGGCTCCAGGACTCATCTCTCCTGTGTATGTGATTAGCTCCGATGTGACAATTGCGGGGAAATTGGTCATGTTGCTATGCAGTGTGCAAATCATACTAAATGTGACCTTTGTGAGGAATATGGCCATGTTTTTAGGGACTGTCCTTGGGCTGTTAAGAACAAAGCTTCCTTTATTAGTCCAGATCTTCTAATTCAGAAAGCTCAGGATGTTGCAGGCCCCCTCTCCCTCCCCCAAGGTAGGAAAGGAGAGGCCTCAGGCTGCTCCCTCTACTAATCCTTCTTCCCCAGGACCTCTGATGCAGATTCAATCCTCAGTCTCAACACCTCATGAGGAGGTTAAGCCTTGCATGGGACCTCCATAAAACCTTGAGTTTGCTCCAGTCTGTTTTACTGATCCAGTAGTCCCAGGGAAGGAGCAAAAAGCTACTGTTCCTTCATCTCCATTACATTGAAGGAGATCTTCAAGGAATTTGCAACCTAAATCCCCCCCCCCTTTCATTCCTGTGGAATCTAGCAATTCTTATGCAGCATTATTTACTCCATGGGGGGAGACAGAAATGGATTTGGGAGATTCAGACTCTCAAAAATCCTCTCTGTCCACTATTTCTCAGTCTGTGGACAATTATAAAGAGAAAAAAAGAAAAAAAGGAAAAAATGAAGAGTACCTATAATCACTTGGTTTCCTAATGCTGTTATTATGGGGATCATTGAATACTCATAGCTTGTTAAATGCTATCAAAAGGCAAGCCCTATTTCAACATATTCATGACCAAAAAGTTTCAGTTTGTTTCTTGGAGGAAACCTGGATGTATTCAATAGAACAATTATCAGCCTTTAAGAGGGAAGGCCCTGGGGCCCTTCCTATTGGTCATTTGGGACAGATAGTGCGGATGGTATAGGCATTTTATTCAATTCCTTCAATTTTTTACTCCATAACTTAATAGATCTTATTCCTGGGAGGGTCATGATCCTGGATGGGAAAAGGCAAAAATATATGTTACAGATTTATTAATATTTATAACCCTGAGACCAAAGCAGATAGAGTAGCATATATGAAGGCAGTGCAATCTTTCTTGGCCACTTCTGTTAAAGTGTTATGGAGTGGTGACTTTAATTGTAGTTTAGTTAAAACACCCCAGCAGAATAAAAAAATCTACTTGTCATGCACTAGATTCCATCATTAGGTTGGCTGGTTTGCTTAATTGTATTTCCTACCTTTCACATGGACCAGGTTTTCATTTATGAAAGGGAAAATACAATCTTTAATAGATCACATGCTAGTTTCCTCATCTGTACAGGTTAAATCCTTTCAAATGAGACCTAGCGAATTCTCAGATCACCTTTTTTTACTATGTTCCCTTCAAACTGAAGGCCTGACCTACAGTAGATAGGTTAGGTGGAAATTAAATACTTCCATTCTAGATTCCCTCCATATAAAAAACAGTATAAAGTTTATATTAAGGGCCCGTTTATCAGTGGCTTTTGTATATACAGATATGGGAGCATGGTGGATGGAGACAAAATCAGATCTTTGAAAATGGTTTAAAAAACAAAGTGTAATAGCTAAAGACCATAATTTCTCAAAATACTTATCTCTTAGGCAACAGCTACAGAGGCTCATTACAATTTCGTACACTTCTAAACAGGACTATTCTGAACAAATGAAAGTACTTAAATCTAGTATGAAGTTATAGTAATATGTTAGGGCTAGGACATTACAAGTCATTCTTGCCAATGGTACAAAAAAGACTCCCATAGGAGACCCTTTTGAGGCATATAAAACCTTAAGGGACTCTTCCACCATAGATTTTCTAATGAATTCTGGTGGCTCTAGAGCTACAACAATAGAACAGCTGAGGAATTTAATTAAACAACATTACCAATCTCTAGAACCTGACTCCCCCATTCTAGAGAATACAATATTTACCTACTAAAATACATTATTCTTCCTTCAGCATCAGTTGATGCTTTAAAATTGTTAGGACCTATTTCGAGTCAGGAAGTAATTGTGGTTATTCATAAGATGAAGTTTAATATTTCACCAGGGATTGATGGGCTTCCTAATCAACTATACAAATGTTTTCAGAAAGAATTGAGTGAATGTCTTATAATCCTATTTAAATTCTTTTTTGATATCACTTCTATTTTCCCTTCCTTTACTGAAGGACTTTTGATACATTTGTTTAAATCATGGAGACAGGAATAATATAAAGAATTGGAGGCCTTTTACTCTTTTAAATTCGGACTACAAAATTGTTTCCAGTATTTTAAATAATAGGTTAAAAACATATGCCAAGTGTGTTATATCTCCATATCAATTTTGTGGAATTCCTAATAGAAGGATCCAATCCACTTTGATGATCATAAGAGATGTCATTGAGCACTTATCACTAGCTGGCAAAACTGGATGTGTTATCATTGCAGATTTTGAGAAAGCTTTCGGCAGAGTTCACCTACCTTACCTTTTCTTAACATTAGAAAGTAACGGGGCTCCTATACAGATGATTAAACTTTTTAAATTATTGCATCAGAGTGATGCAGTTTATCCTTTTTTAAAAGAATGAACAGCCAAGAGCTTTCGGTTAAACACTGGTTAGACCCCTTTTTACAGTCTTTAGTTAAATCACCAAAGTGGACAGGGATTATAGGAGATACTTTGGATGATCAGCTACATTTGCAAGCCTATGCAGATGATTTGAATTTATATTTTTCAGGCCTATCTCTAATTCACAATTTTCTGGAGGAGTTTAAACTTTTCTCTGTAGTTTCAAATGCTAAAATAAATCTACAGAAGACTAGAGGCTTGTTTATTGCGGCAATGGGTCCTGCTGAGGTTATGCAGGATAACATCTGCATTTCATGGACTCCACTAAAAATTTTGGGAATCCTTTTTGGTCCCCAAAATCTGGCAGTTGAGAATTGGAATTTAGTTCTTGAGAAAGTTGAAAAGGAAGTAAATTGGTGGAAGCAGTGGAAATTTTATAAATTGAAACGCATACATATTTTAAAACAATTTATTATACCCTGCCTGCAGTATGTTGCAATGATTTTCCCTCTTCCACCTCAGCTGGAGACTAAAACTTATAGGCCCAGATATTCAAACTGTGCTCAAAATGAGCGCAACAGCAGAAGCAAGCACAAACCAGTTGCGCAAATGCGCAACAGGTGCGATATTCAAACATGGAGCAGAACAAATTGCGCAAGCAACCAACATCTGAATATCGCACATACTGCACCATAGCGCAACCAGGAAGGAGAAGCTGAGCCGAAATGTTGCGCCTATGGTGCAACCAGGCAGCCCAGCTGAGCATTCCAGAGATGCCATAGCGCAAGCAGAGCCCCTCCAGAGCAATGGAACTGCACATCCAGGGAGGCAGGCTGGGGCCACCGCCAGCCATGCCACACATGGGCACAGGAACACACTGCAGAACCCACACCACACCTGCACACCCCAAGCACAGCATCACTGGGGTGGGGCGGAT
The DNA here is from genome assembly GCA_016271365.2 of Neoceratodus forsteri. NCBI lineage: Eukaryota > Metazoa > Chordata > Ceratodontiformes > Ceratodontidae > Neoceratodus > Neoceratodus forsteri. The sequence goes on along the minus strand of CM057452.1, from coordinate 626,907,197 downwards.
GATCTACTTGCCCATGGGGACAAGCCAACAAAGCATAGCAGAGCCATGACTCCCCAGCACAACCACTGGCAGGCTGAGAGTGCCACACACAGGGGGTTGACAACCACAGTGCACAGCAGCCCCCCGTACGCACAGCACACCCTGCACTGTGACCCCAAGACACCACCTATGTGCAGTGACTGGCACTGCAGGAAACCATGCATCCCCCCCAGCACATGTCAACCCCGTGCAGCACAGAAGCCTACAAGCCAGACACACCCTGTGCACCCAGCAGTGGGTGGCAGCAGACGGCAAGACCAACCGAAAGTCACTGCCATGCTGGAGGTACCTCCCCATGCACACACACGCACACACACACACACACACACACACACATACCCAGGACCATACCAGCCCAGATGGCATGTACACCCCTGCAACTGAGCACCCATAGGCAGCTGCAAATCAGAGACCAACACATTATTCATAAAAAATATAAATGTATTTTAACACAACAAACATTAACAAGAACAATTACAACTATTTACAAGAGGGGGACGGGTACAAGGTAGGGTTGGTCAAGGGGTAGGGATGACAAACTTGGAGAGGGAAGGCAGGGTGGTAGGGATGGGAGAAGTGGGAAGGGAAGATAGGTCATGGGCCAGCCGGCCGGCCGTCCTCCTTCTGGTGTCTTGCAGTTCCCTGCTGCCTCCTCCACAGGCCATGGCGGTGTATTGACTGCAGGATGTTGGTGTTCTGGGCCACAAGCTGTCGGATGGCCCTGACATCCCTCGCCAGCCGATGGAGAACCTCGAGGCCTAGGAAAATGGGAACACAGTCAATGGCTGTGACTGACCACAACCCTGAACACCACCCAACCTGCAAGCCATATAGCCCAATGTCCCACACCTGTAATGGCATGCACCCACCCACAGTGAACATGCAAATGGCCATCACAAACAGGCAGCACCAGCTATGTGCACCACTGCACACACACACACTGCCCATGTCCATCACAGCACAAACAAGGCTGGCAAGTGACGTGGCAGCGTGGTGCGATGCCAGTTACACTGCTATGTGCCCAGTGCATGCATGGACCACCAGTGATGCATACACAGACGTGCTGTGAAACTGGACAGTGATGCATGTCACCTGTGTCATGCCTACAGACATAGATACATAGCCAGTGTCGGCAGATAAGGGCCTATGGCCCACACAGTCTGTCCATTTCAGCCTGTAAGTTATTTTGTTTACCTAAAAGTCTGTTGCCCCTTACCCCTGACCTCAAGAATTCCGTTATGTCTATCCCCGTGCAGTCTGAAATCCCATGAGTGTGTCAGCCCCCACCATTCCCTCTGGCAGGGTGTTCCACTTGTACACTACCCGTTCTGTGAAGAAAGTCTTGCTCATGTTTCCTCTGAATCGTCCTCCCTCCAACTGCATCCCATGCCCTGTAGTCCTGGAACATCTTTTGCACTTCAAAATAGTGTTTCCCTGCACCTTTCCACCCTGTAAGATACTTGTATGTCTCTATCATATCCTCTCTCCTCCTCTCCTCCAGGGAGTACAGGTTCAGTTCCTTCAACCTGTCTCCATAGGAGTTATGATGCAAGCCATGCACCATCTTTGTTGCCCTCCTCTGAACCTTCTCTGCCCCTCTACATCCTTACGTAGGTATGGTCTCCAGAAATGTACACTGTACTGCAGGTGGGGCCTCACTAGTGTCTTGTATAGTGGAATTATGACCTCCCCTTTCCTGCATGTTTGTATTGTGCAGGGCTACTGGCCCCCCCCAGCATGCAATAGCATCCATGAAGTCATGATACTCACACTGCTCAAGCAGCTCTGACTGGCACTGTTATTGGCGCTGCTGCTGCTGGTAGGGTGCCACCCCTGCTGGCACCGGGTCCCTGGCACGGCCCTCATCAATGTTGCCCTGCATTCTCACATCCCGGCCTGTGGGAGACATATGTTGAGACAAACATCAGTGTGACTCAAAGCAGACTGCCCCTGCCCCAGTGACAGTGCCTGCCCACAGCCATACCCATTCATCTCACAGCTGCACACACTGACACAGCCAACCGTGGCCGAGCCATCACCTATGCACAGCCACCAAAACACACACACACCCCTACAGATAATACAGGTGCATAGATGGCACACCCACCTGGCCTAGGCACCACACCCCACCTGGCATGTGAACGCAGCTGCGTTAAAAGCTCTGGCTCCCTCTGGCGGAGGTCACTGTACCGGTGCCGGCACTGCTCAGCAGACCGACACTGTCCAGTGACCCCCACCAGGTCAGTGGCCACTTGCTGCCACACCTCAGTCCTTGCACTGGTGAGGGGCACCTCACCATAAAGGCCATCATAGTGTGGCTCAACTAGGGCCACCAGGTTGGCCACTTCAAGCTGGCTCCAGGACACTGCCCTCCTCCTAGCCATGGCACCAACTTTACAGCAGGCAATATGGTGCCCAGCTGTGCCATAACCCCCACGTGGAGATGTTGTGCAATAGACCACCACAGGCTCCAATCACGCTGTTTGAACAGCGCCGTCACTTCACATAGCACTGTCACCAGACAGAGCAATAGGGACATACACATGGCAGGCGAACAGTGCCAGGGGACAAAGGTCATACACAAGGTCATGGGCAATGACACAAGGCTATGCACAGTGCAATCTGATGTATAGGCATCCTGTACAACTGACCAGCTGCGTACCAGTGCCACAGTGGAGTATTGCGCAGTAGTGCCACAACGCCATATAGTGCCCATTGCTGTAGCGCCACTGGCACAATGGTGGCCATGGCCTGAATTGCCGATCGTGCTCAGCACGTCAGCAGTGTGACAGATGCCTGCATAAGCTATCTGGGCATGCACAATGCAGTGTACCACACAGGCACAGATCTGCGCCATTGGCTCAGCTGACTCTTCCGTATTGCACAAAGCGCAAGATTTGCGATATTCAGCCGACACATGCAAATCATCTGATCAGCCATTCAAGGGTGCAGTGGCGCGATTTGCATGTCATTATAGTTGCTCCACTCCTAATTTGCATGTATTGCGCTATAAATGTGCGACATTGGACTGCGCTGGCCAGATTTGGTTACTGCAGGTGAGAGGTGAGTTGCATGCTGTGTGATGTTCAGGATGATGGTCATAGGAAAATGCTGTAGACTGCACAGTGACAGGTGTCCACTTCCCCCCATACAGATCGCCATGACCGAGCAGAGCCAAGGTGAGGGTGAGGACGGTGGGCGTAGGAGGAGGCCCAACTTTACAGCAGCAGAGACGGAGGCTCTCTTCCAGGCCTACCTGGATGAGGAGCCAGTGCTGAGTGGACGGAGGGCACCCCTCAGTCCCGTGTGGCTGCATGGGAGGGGTAGCTCGGCCATTAACCTGCATGGAAGCCACCAGCGCTCCGTGCAGGAATGCAAGAAAAAGATGGGGACAGACCGCAGGAGGTTGAAGGAGAAGGTGGCAGCCTACAGGGCGGCACGTGCTGGCACTGGCGGGGGCCTGCCAGTGGTGTTGGAGCTGACCCCAACTGAGGAGACACTGGTCACAGCCATGCAGCCGAGCACCATTGAGAGCGTACCAGGCAGAGGATTCCAGACAGGTGGAAGCCCATCACTGCACGGTATGACATGGTGGTGGTGTTTGGGGGGGGCGGTTGTTCACATGCACTCACATGTACTCTCTTTCTGTTACAGATCCTGTTCATCTTCAGGAGATGGTGGTGGTGGGTCCAGACAGTGATGCTGACCTGCTGGACATGGAGGAGGGTCCATCCACCTCCACCACCAGCCAGCAGGCACTGCAGCAGCATGCACACTGGGCCACAAACTCTGGTGTCAGTGATACGGGTGCGGGGGGTGCATGGCCTGTGTCTCAGCAGTCTGGAATGCAAGCATGCCAGCACGCTGTGACCATTGCAGTAGTACGTACCTGCACCATTGATGATAGAAGGCCTGCAATGGGCAGTGATGGTTGTGTGTCCCATGACGGACACACGGCAGGCCAGCACGTGCCCCTGGGCCTGTCTGGTTCCAACTTGTGTACCAGCATGCTGGCATGGTCCCAGGCTGTGCCTATCAGCACCCGTGGGGCAGCACCGGTGGCTGTGCAGGTGTCTGGCACTGTTGCCAGCACAGTGTTGGAACGAGTGGACCCGGGGGCACAGCAGTTGGAGGGGCAGCAGCAGCAGTCGCCCACCAGCTCTGGGGGTACAGTGTCAAGCAGTGGCACATGTCCGCCGCCCTTTGATCCACCCATTCCTGGTCCTGTTGAACAGCGCCCACCCTCAAGGGGTGTTGTGCATCAGGACCGTCCACACCCTGGGGGTCAGGATGCTGTTGGGGCACAGTACCCATTGGACGAGCACACCCACCTGCTGCAGGAATCAGTACAGCTGCAGAGGCAGGTTGCAAGGTCCGTGGAGGCACTGTCTGTGTCCGTGGAGTGGCACAGCAGGGAGTGTGCTCTGGACCGAGCTGAGCTGGTCCGTATGCGGACGGATGTGACCGCCACCATTGACAGGCTGACCCAGGCAGTGGTCTCTGTCGTGGACACATTGGGCACACAGTCAGGTGCCCCTGTACCACACACTCCACACAGTGCACTCTCCACTCCCCATTCCAGGCATCATGCGACATCAGGCCTGTCGATGCCGGGTTCTGCTGTGGGCATCCTGAGCACCCCTGGTGCAGGTTTGTTCGGGATGCTGCAGACCCCTGTGCGGGCAAGGTCACATTCACGCAGTGGGACCCCTGGTGGTGCAACAGTGCCACCCCATGTGGCCCCTGCTCAGCCTGCCCATGCTGTTGGGTCACGGCGGGGCCACCCACGCATCCGCGGTGGCCGTGGGACAGTGCTACATGACTGAACTGTCTCCCAGTGCGGGCCCTGTCTGGTGCTGCCATGTGTGCAATGTGTGTCGTGGTGGGCAGTGCACTGCTGGGTGCTCTGCTCACCACGCCAACACACGGACCACCTGCACACCCTCCCAACTGCTGTCCACAGGTGCATGTGCATGATGATGCCTGCATTGCACTGTACACCAAGGTGCAAGATTGCCCAGCATCTGACACATGTACTTGGACAGTCAACGGGTGGTGGGGTGGTGGTGGTGCTGTGTGTTAGCAATGTCGGTTCTGCAGTGCTGTGCATCTGCCCATGTACGCTCTGTGCCTGGTGTGTGTGTGTCCATATGAGTGCTCACCCCTCCCTGATGGTGTGTCTGTATGCCTGGACCATTCCACTCCCCTGACCGTCATGCACCCCTGGTGTGTTCCCCTGTGTGCCTGTGGTTTGCACATGGACAGTGTTGGTTGCACATGTCCCCTTGACTTACCTGTGTTGTGCGTAGTGCTCCTCTGTGATGGTGTCCCGGTGCAGCTGGGCCTGCCGGATCAGTCGGGGGTCCCTCCGTCCTGGGGGCTGCTCATCACCATCATCACCGGCGCCACTGGCGTCCCCATCGCTGTCCCCCTCTTCGACCTGTACGGCTATCCCATGGTCTTTGGCCATGTTGTGCAGGCTGCAACAGGCCAGGAATATCCCACAGGCCTTTTGGGGACTGTACTGTAGGGCACCGCCGGAGGTGTCTAGGCATCGGAAGTGTGCCTTGAGCATCCCAAACACCCGCTCTATGATGTTGCGTGTTGCGGCATGTGCCTCATTATAGCATAGCTGCGCTGGGATCATGGGGCACCGGTACGGTGTGAGCAGCCAGGGACGGAGTGGGTATCCGCAGTCACCTGTGTGGAGATAGTGGAGATCAGTGTCATGTTCAGGTCCATATTGGCCATCTCCCTGTGTGCCACTACCATGGCACCTGTGGCATTCCCACCCTTGCCCAGAGATTGCATTCCATACATGTGTACTCACCCACTAGATGTCCTGTGGGGATGTCCCCACTCTCGAATCGATGGCACAGTGCAGACTGATACCATATGAAGGCATCATGTGCTCCACCAGGGTGTGTGGCACAGACATTGATTATGCACCCAGTGGCATCACACCACCTGGCAGTTGACACTGGGGAATCCCTTTCTGTTCCAATATGCATGGCCATCGGGGCCAGGTGGCGTGCGGATGGCCACATGGGTGCAGTCTATGGCCCCTAGCACACCAGGCATACGTGCTACCCTATGGAACTCCTGCATGTTTGCTGTACACTCTGCCGCGGTGCTGGGGAAATGGATGTACTCTGCAGCATGTGGCAGCAGTGCTCTGAGGAATTGGGTAAGGATGCGTGATGTGGCCTACTGTGTGATGCCTGTGGTGTCCCCTGTCGGCCTCTGGAAGGTGCCCGTGGCGAGCAGGCACATGCAGGCTGTCACCTTGGTCTCCACCGACAGAGCGTGACTCCGTAGTGAGGGTGCCTGCATCACATCACTGCACAGCTCACAGAGCTGTCTCAGTATTGCCCTGTTCAGGCAGTACTGACCCACAATCTCTACATCTGTGTACAGCTCAAAGCTGATGCGGGCACGGTACCGCCTGTCGGGGGCATACCGCCGACAGGCCCTTCCACGGCCATGTCCCCCTGCAGCATGCATTCTCACCCCCCTCATTACAGCTTCCATGTGGAAACTAGCACTGTCCATCTCCCTGGCTTCTGACCCCCCCCTGGCTGGTGTTGCTGTGTTACCCCAACTGTCCTGACTGCTACTTCCACTGCACCGGGCACCCCCCGCTGGCCTCTACAGACTATGGGCCACACTTTCCTTGCCTGCCCTTTGCTGTCTGTCTGTCTGTCTCTGTCTCTCTCTCTCTCCCCCACCTGGCAGCCTGGTAGCGTTCTTGCGCCGCTTCCTTGAGCCTTTTTATTTTGGCTCATTTCTGCTTGTCTTTCAATTTCCAGCTATGCCGCTCTTATGCATCAGCGCAAGTCTTTGAATATCGCGTGCGGTCTTTATGCATGGATCCACCTTCCGGTTGCGCATGCCTTGTTTTCATTGCGCTGTTGCTCCAGCAGCATGTTTCCGGTAGCAACTGCCTCCTTCCTGAATATCGCTAAATGGCGCAGTTTTGGACTTGCGCATGCGCAACCCTGTTGCGCATGGCGCAACCCTTTTGAATATCTGGGCCCATAGTGGGTTTTTTTCAAATGTTATGGGGGAATCATTTAAACCCAGTTAAGAGACATTATACTTATTTAGGCACAACATTAGGGGGTCTTGGGATGATAGACCCAATTATATTTTTGCACACCCTATTTTTTATGAATACTATTAAATGTGGTTTTCTTCAAGTTGGGAGTATAGAACAGCAATGGATTGTCAGGGCCCTTGGTAGTTTTTTTTTTAAATTTGGCATAATTTAGCTCCCAAAATGAATCCTCATATTCACATTCATTTGTATTTTAGACTGGCAGTGCAAAAACTTTATAGATGGCAAATCACTAGAGATATGATTAAGAATAATAATATGCAGACTATGTATAAGTTGGTAATGGAAGCAATACATCCGCAAGTCCCTTGTTTTAAGAATTGCCCTTCAGCCTTAAATTCCGAGGTATTAGCGCAACTTAATAATACTAAATTACCTCCAAGCCAGTGGGAAATGCAATGGCTTATTCTGTATGGTTGTCTTTATGTTAGGGTGAATGCAAAGTACAAGCTAGAGAAGAGAGGGATTGTCCTAATATGGATTGTATTAATACAGAAGAAACGATGGAACATGTTTTCTTACAGTGCTCCTGTTCTAAAGGCTTGTGGGTTTATTTAGCAAGATTATGGAATTTTAAATGGTTTCCTTCTGTCACATATGATATACTAGTATTGGGAATGTATCCATCTAGTTTTGCTCATTTTCATGCCAATGCTTTATCTTTATTATTATTGTTGTGTGAGATATTTTTTATGGCAGGGAAGATGCCAATGGGTAATTTACCAAAGGAAAATGTTTTATGAGTGTTATAGTATTTTAGTGTCAAATGAACTTTCAAAGATATATTCACAAGATTCACAGTTGTTTAATTCACATAAAATTAAGAAATGGTGGAAAGGTTTCACTCACTTTATAAAATTAAGTAATTTCATGTCTGTAAAAATCTGTCTTTGTTGACATAATGAGTTTTTTCCCTGTTAAAGTGATATCATTTTCTGGTATACCTTGTTGTACAGTGTTGTTATCTATGTTTATTATTACAATAAAAACTCTCCTACTCTTTTCAATAAGTGCCATGGGATCTTTAACATCCACCTGAACTACCACCGATCCAGGCAGATGGGACCTCGGTTTAACATCTCACCCGAAAGACTTGTTACACGAGGTCCCTACACCCTAATTGGTACCCTCAGAGGTACACCGTAGACAGCTAGCACTGAAGTATATGTTATACTAACATATAGGGCTAAGGGCATCTACCGTACAAGAGTAGATGTCAGGATATGAATGCATATTGTTGTAATACACTTTGCTTGCTAATACATATATCCTTCTATGTATTTTCTGTGTATTTCTTACTTGCATGATGCCAAGGCACCTATGTCCTTGGAGTAATTATGATATGTAAGTCAGCATTGCCACCTTTTGGTGATTTGTACTATTACACTGAGTTATATAAGACTCTGTATAAGAACTTTTTTGTTCATGAACTGATGACTATACAAAATTGTATAATGTTACCTTGGACCGTGGAGCCACCTCTAATTTAGCCAATAGGGCTCATCTCTGTAACTAGAAATGTTTCTATCTTACAGTAACCATAGTAGTTATCATAGGTATATAATGTAATACACTAGTCTTGTACCTCAGAGATCCCAGGAGACACAAAGAAACCTCAAGGTATAGGGAATGCTTAGCACTGACTCCCAGTTCGAATTGGTAAGAACTGCTTAGGGCAACTATGATTTTATCCTTTTGGTAGTAACAAACAAGTTTATTACTCTTCTGCAACGTGTCTGTGATTACTTGCATTCCCAATATTGCCAAGAATGTGAAAGTGAGGTTTAGACCTCCTGACAAATTGGCGACCATGTGCAGGCAATATTTGGTGTTTGTAAGTTTTCACTTGTTACTAGAATGTTTCCCTTTCCTATGGGGACAGTAGGTGTACATTCCTGTATCACCTCTCCCATTTTAAACCAGTTTGTAGTCACTTACAAAGTCTGGCTGTCATCTTTTCGGGTGTGGTCAATGCCAACTCGACTCACTCCATTACAGCTTTGATTTGTATGTCTACAACTTTTACAGTAGCCCGACTGTGTATAAAGTGCTCCTGCTGTGGATTGATACACAGCACGGCACCTTTTTCACAGTTTGATTTTTCATTCCCTCCCACAGAATAGCCACCCTATCAAATATCTGCGCAGAACTGGACTCGATGTCTGGAACTTCCTTACCTCCCATGGAGGATGGGCTGACTTCACGCGGGATGCAAGTCAATCCGAAAACCCTATACTGGGGATTTCAACCCAGTACACGGAGATGAGACAATCAGCCAATAAGCGTCAAGCTAAAGGGTTGATGGTCGCTGCTCTCTATGCTGCTCTGGAAGCCTCCAAAGTGAGGTTTCGAACCCTTGATCTGCAAATTTAATCTCTTAAGCAACAGATGGGTTTGCAGGAAATGCAATGTGTTAGACTGCAGCAGAACTTGGAGTCTGAACTCCAAACTCTGCAAAATGAAAAGGATTCACTTTTGGATCATTCAGCTCAAGCTGTAGAACAGGAACTTTTTATGTTGAAGCAGGAGTGTGAAAGTTTGAGACAGGATAAGGGACAGACATTGCAAATGAATGATTTGCTAAGTGCTGCAAATGTTCAGCTGAGTGTGGAGATGGGTGAGCTGCAGGACAAGATAAACCAAGTACATAATGACTTAGAAGTGGCTACTAGGGACAATCGTGAACTGAGTGCCGTGTATAGAGTGTTGCAAAAGCAAAAGTAAGATGAGGTTGATATGGATGTTGCAACTGTGAGTCATGCTGAATGTAAAACCAAGACGGAAAAACTGCGCCATCAGTGGGAGGTTCTGGCTGGACATGTTAAGGCAATGGGAGGTGTAGCTCCTGCCTTACATACGTCATCTGAAGGGGAGTTATCAGATGATGACATCTCTCAATATAACGCCCAGTCACACCCCTTCTATGGCCCAGAGACCCCACCCAGCCATCCACAACATGGCAGGTCCCCACTCCACCCTCACCATGTCATACGTCATCGATGTCATGACGCCCATCATGGGAGATGCCAACATGGTGGCCCCCATGATAGTGGGGGGAACAGGCCCAGGCCTGGTCCTGATGGCACCACCGTTAGCCATTATTAATGTGGAAGATAGGCAAGAGATGGAGACGATGATTGAAACAGCAATAGGCAATGTACCGCTTCCTGAGAGAAGTAATCGGGCCATTAAAACCCAGATTAGGCAGCTTCTGCAAGAGGCTAGCACTCAGGAGGGTATTGTCCACACTGCGGCCGAGGCTGCAGCTCAGGCCACACTAGACGGTGTCCGAGACAATCTACCTCTGCCTGATTGACCCAGTAATCCCCTACAAATGGCCTACTCTGTTCAGCAAATAGCTGACAGCATAGGTCGGAAGAATCCGTCCGACAACCTCAGCTGTCACTTAGAAAAGGTGCATTCTAAATGCGAGATGCTTAGCCTCACTGCAGAATACCAGGTCCAAATACTACACCAAACCATCGATCCTAGTTTGTGGGCCAAACTCCCCGATGTCATCCACCAGGATGGGAATGCCACCTTTGATGAGGTTGCAGCTGAGCTCATTTCTGCTCACAGTCATGGTGTAGTAGGAGTGATGCTAGCATACCCTGTAAAACAGAATGCAAAAGAGAGTCCAGCGACTTACCACCAGAGACTTTGGATGGCCTACCGAGCAGGAAAGCACTTGGCACAAGAAGCTGTAGATGTCGATCTTACTGAATATAAGACCCTGTTCCTTAGGAATATGGTCCCAGCAGTACGGGAAAAGGTAGAGCCAACCAACTACCCCAATATGGATAGGTTTGCCGATATCCTTCAGAAACCGAGAGAGTTTACCAACTCTACATCCATGATCTGGGCTCTGGTTCCAAGAAAATAGCCACCATGGAGCCTGCTTCAGAGGCCACTATGCACTACACTGCGGAAGGGCAGGCCCAACATCAGCAAGTCCCTCCAGCTGATAATCAACACCCCCAACAGACCCATCAACAACAACAGCAACAGCAATGGGGTGGGAACCAGAATTGGCATAAGAATAAAAAGCATAAGGGTAAAGGAAAACCACAACAACAAAGAACAGGCCCTTCATATAGGGAGATAGCAGAAGAAAACTGGAAATTCCGAGAACTCCTGGGCCAAGTGCACTCTGTAGCGGATGCTGTTCCCACACAGGCCCTTGTGGCAGTACAACCGGCGAACCAGACCCCAACGGGTCATGGGGAAACTGGAAGTACCGGCCTGAACCCAGAAGCTCCTCCCTATTTAGCATCAGTGCAGCATGGTGAAGTGATTCACAAGAGTCAGGCCCAACCTATCCATGCTCCCAGCAGTACAGATTGACAATTACAGGCCCCAGTCCGGATTGTAAACAAGCTAGTCTTGGATACAAATGGAAGACCATGCACCAAGGCCAAGGTCGGGGGGCCGCCTACTAGTAGTTTTACTAGATACAGGTGCAGCTGTATCTGTGCTACACGATGAACATCCAGACACATCTCCTTGGTCCACTGGACGGAGGACCAACATGTCAGGAGTGATGGTACTAGGCTACCTGCATACCGTTCTCTACCCCTACTGGTAGAGCAAGGACATCTAAAGGCCTCACACACTTTCCAACTAATGGTAATGCATGATCATCCCAGTATCATAGGAATTGATTTCCTTGCGCCACACGGCTGTGTGGTAGATCTAGCTAACATGCTACTGATACAGATTCAGGGTCAATATCATACCATTTTGATCCCTGATTCACACGTTGAGGCAACAATATCTGCCAATGACAAGGATTATGATATCATAGATTTGTTCAAGGCTCATCAACTATTCCCAAAGCTTCTCCCTATTTTGCGAAGACATTTGCAATTAACAAACATGACTGTGGCAGAAAGCACACTATCATCTAAGTGCCAGGCCCAGCACATGAGAGGCAAAGGCAGTACCCTTTTCCAAGTGAGGCCTTGCCTTCTCTTAGAGAAACAATCAAGTCACTCCTCAAGCAAGGAGTAATCAGAACTTGTGTTTCCCCAGAGTAACCTGTGAAAAAACCCACAGGCACCTGGATACTTACTATTGACTACAGGAAACTGAATCAGGTCACCCCCAGTTGTTCCCCAACTGTGGCATCAGCACCTGACAGGCTACGACTCTTGACCCCTGACCTGAAATGGTTCAGTGCCCTGGACATTTCCAATGGCTTGGTCATTACCATTGGCCCTTAAGGTTCAATATAAGTTTGCCTTCACCTTTGAAGGAAGACAGTACACGTGGACTTGCTTGCTGCAAGAATTCCATAATAGCCCGTCCCTGTTCCATCTGCACAGGATGGAGGCCCTTGAGAGTTTCTCTACTCCCCAATGTCTCTTGCAATATGTGGATGACCTGTTGCTGGCAACAGCCACACAAGAACAATATCTGGATCTCTTGGATGAACTACTACGAACATATGAAATTTTCCAGCAGATAAAGGCCTAGAGGTCTATCAAGTCTGCTCGAATGTGCAGCTAGCACCCCTTATTCTTCAGCTGCCCCTCCCTTCCACCCTTCCCCTTCATTAATCCTCACCCTTGTCCTGTACCATCCCCTTTTGAAGCAGTCCACTGTTCTGGATACCACTTCTGCAGGTAACGCATTCCACCCAGCCACCACCCTCTCTGTAAAAAAGTGTCTCCTCATCTCCCCCCTGAACCTTCCTCCCTCCAGTCTCATATCATGGCCCCTGGTATCCCCTCCCCTTCCTTACTTTGAACAGCCCCTCTGTACCTGTCTTGTTTATTCCTTTCATGTATTTAAAGGTTTCAATCATGTCCCCCCTGTCCCTCCTGTCCTCCAGTGAGTACATGTTCAACTCCCTCAACCTCTTCTCGTATGATAAGTACCCCAGCCCCTTGATCATCTTTGTCACCCTGCGCTGCCCCCCCTCCAGTAACTTAATATCCTTCTTCAGATACGGGTACCAGTACTGCATGCAGTACTTCAGGTGCGGTCTAACTAATGACCTATACAGTGGCAGAACCACCTCCTCCCACCTCGAGGATATACCCCTTGCAATACAACCCAGCACTTTGTTGGCCTTTGCAGCTGCCTTCCTACATTGTGCAGAGTTGTTCATTGACCCTGTAATGAGCACCCCAAGATCCTTCTCCTCCTCTGTGTGGGCTAGTTGCACTCCCTCCAGCTGGTAGCTCCTCCTTGGGTTCTTCATCCCAAAATGCAGCACCTTGCACTTTTTGGCATTAAACCCCAGTTGCCAGGTGTCTGACTAGATTTCAGGCTTTGCCAGATCATCCTGCAACCCCTGCCATCCCCCTAGGTCATCCACCACTGCTCCTACCTTGGTATCATCAGCAAACAGACTGATCTTGCTCTTGATGTCCCATGATATGTCTGCAATGAATATCCCAAACAACACTGGTCCCAACACCGTGCCCTGTGGAACACCGCTCATCACTACCCTTGGGTGTGAGAGCTCCCCACCCACCACCACCCTCTGTTGCCTTCCCTGAAGCCAGTTTCCTACCCATCTCACCAGCTTTGCACCCGCCCCTGTGCCTACTAACTTACTTCTCAGCCTTCCATGTGGCACTGAGTCGAATGCCTTACTGAAGTCCAGATACAGGACATCCACTGCATGGCCCCTGTCCAGTTGCCTAGTTACCCTGTCATAGAACTCTAGCAGGCTGGTTTGGCAGGATCTGCCCCGTATGAAGCCATGCTGTCTGCTGTCCTGTAGTCCTTTGGCCTCTAGGAGGGCCACCAGCCTCTCCTTCGGGATAGTCTCCATTAGCTTACCCATGATGGATGTGAGGCTCACTGGTCTATAGTTTCCCGGTTCATCCTTGGGGCCACTCTTGTGGAGGGGCACCACATGAGCCATCCTCCAGTCCTGAGGTACACACCCCATATGTAGTGAGGTATTAAATAGGTCTGCCAAAGGTCCTGCAAGGACCTCTACCAGCTCCTTCAGTATCCTGGTGTGGATGCCATCAGGGCCTGCCGCCTTGTCCACCCTCAGTGCCTTCAAATCCTCCCGAACTCTGCCCTCCATGATTTCCCCATCTGTCACCCCTTCCCCCTGTTTCTGACATTTCTCCCCCCCTTGGGTGTCACCCCCTTCTTCTCTTTAGTAAATACTGAGCAGAAGTACTCATTTAGTGCTTCTGCCTTATCACTGCGTCTTCCACCAACCCCCTCCTTCCTAATCCTTACTATGTGGTCCTTACAGCTCCTTTTCTCCCTGATGTACCTAAAGAGGTCCTTCTCCCCTTCTTAATGCCTTGTGCCAGCCTGAGTTCCGTAGATGCTTTGGCTCCCCTTACTGCCCTTGTCACCTCCTTTGATTCTGTCAAGTACTCCTCCCTGTCCTCCCTCCTCCTTGTTTTCTTGTACTTCCTAAAGGCAGCTCTTTTTCTCCTTACCTTTTCCATGACTTCCTTGCTCAACCAGCTCAGTTTCTTAGCCCTAGTCTTCTTGCTCTGGGCCTTGCAGCAGGTTTTGGTCGCCTCCACTATCCGCAGCTTTATGAGCTCCCACCTCTGGTTAATGTTCATACTAGATTGAATTCTGGCCAGGTACCCTTTTACCACTTCCCCCATCCTCCCAAAGTTGTCCCTCCTGAAGTCCAGTACTCTTGTGCCTGATTCCACTCCTTCCTTGCCCATATCCTATGTGAGCCATACTGAGTGGTGGTCACTCCCTGACAGCGGTTCCTCCACTGTAAGTTCTCTCACAAAGTCCACATTTGCCAGCACAAGGTCAAGGGTATTTCCTAACCTGGTTGGTTCACTGACCATTTGCAGCAGAAAGTTGTCCTGAAACATAGAAACATAGAATTTGATGGCAGATAAGGACCGCTTGGTCCACCCAGTCTGCCCATTTCCCTACCTAATGGATAAGCTGCAGATCCTAGTTAACCAGCAGCCTATTTCTTCCTACCCCCACCCCCTAGAATTGCCTTATGACTGTCCTATGCATGCTTGAATTCCCACCACTGTTTTTGACTCCACAACCTCCTCCAGAAGGCAATTCCATGCATCCACAACCCTCTCTGTGAAAAAATACTTCCTTAAATTACCTCTGAGCTGCCCCATCTTCAAATTGTGCCCCCTTGTTCTTGCACACCTCTTTTTTTGAAAGATGCTACCCTCTTGGACTTTGTTGATTCCCTTGAGGTACTGGAAAGTTTCTATCATGTCCCCTCTCCCTCCTTTCCTCGAGGCTATACATATTAAGCTCCTTAAGTCTCTCTTCATATGTCTTCGGTGCAGACTCTGCCCATTTTAGATGCCCTCCTCTGGACAGCTTCCATCCTGTCTATCTCTTTTGGAGATTGGGTCTCCAGAACTGCATGCAGTACTCCAGATGGGGTCTCACCAGCTGTCTGTACAGAGGGATAATAACTTCCTGTTTTCTACTGGTGATGCCTCTCCCTATGCATCCCAGTATCCCCCCAGCCCTCCTTGCTGCCCTCTCACATTGCTTGCCCACCTTTAGGTCATCTGATATGACTACATCCAGGTCCCTTTCCATTTTTGTTGTTGTTAGTATCTCACCCCCCATTGTGTACTCTTCCCTGGTTTTTGTTTCCCAGGTGCATTACCTTGCACTTCTTAGCATTGAATCTAAGCTGCCATACATTTGACCATTCCTCTAACCTTGCCAAGTCCCTTCTCATCCTTTCCACCCCACCTTGTGCATCAACTCTGTTGTAGATCTTTGTGTCATCTGCAAAGAGACATACTTTTCCTTCCAGTCCCTCTGCAATGTCGCTTATAAAGACATTGAAGAGGACCGGTCCTAATACTGAACCCTGTGGTACCCACTAGTAACCCCCCTTTCTTCAGAGTGGACTCAATTTACTATTACTCTCTGAGTCCTATTCTTCAGCCAATTCTTTACTTACCCAGGCTGTCATCTTGGGACCCACTCCCAGGCTGGCTAACTTGTATATTAATCTTTTGTGTGGGACTGTGTCAAATACCTTGCTAAAGTCTAGGTAGGCCATGTCCACAGCCCCTCCCTGATCTACTTCTTTGGTCATCCAGTCAAAGAAATCTATCAGATTCATCTGGCATGATCTTCCTGCTGTGAATCCATGCTGCCTTGGGTCCTGTGCCCCTCTGGCCTCTAGATACTTAACAATTCTTTCCTTCAGAAGTGATTCCATCATTTCCCTATCACTGAGGTTAAACTAACAGGTCTGTAGTTTCCTTCTTCTGCCTTGCTCCCACTTTTGTGAAGGGGAATCACATCTGCCCTCCTCCAGTTCTCGGGTACCACCCCATCCTCCCATGATTTGTTAAAGAGGGTAGTCAGTGGTGTCACTAGTTCTACCCTTAGTTTTTTAGAATTCTGGGATGAATCCCATCAGGCCCCCCTGGAAGGCATCCAGCAGTACCTGCTCCCTTCTGTTCCTGGTTACTGACAACTGACTCTCATCCAGACAGCAGGCCTGAAATGCAATCCAGCAAAAACACAACTATGTCAGAAAGAAGTACTCTTTCTAGGTCTGAAAATAACTGACCAGGGTCAAAGCCCTACCTGGAGGAAGGTACAGAGATTGCAGGACTTGCCATTGCCTACCTGCGTGGCAACTCTTTGAAGGTTTCTAGGTATGGTGAATTATTCGAGAGATTTTATTTGTGATTTTGCTCAAAAAGCTGCTCCTTTGTATGAGTTACTGAAAAAGGACATCCCATAGACTTGGTGGTCCAATACACACCCAGGCTGTGATGTCACTGAAGCAGGCCTTGGCCTCCACCCCAGCTCTGGTCAACCCCAATCCAGCACTACCATTCCATCTGGAATGCACCACCTCTGACATTGCCATGTCAGCAGTGCTGGCCCAGAAGGTTCATGGCACCTTGAGACCCATTGCATATGCATCACAGCTCTTGACCCCAGTGGAATAGAAGTGCTGCCTTTGTGAAAGGAACATTCTGGCCACCTACTGGGCTGCCAAGCACTTCCTGTATATTACTGGGTACTCTCCACTGATCACCACACCAATCACACCCTAACTACATTTCTGCTCTCAGACAGAGTGAAGGATGGGTCAGTCTCTCACACCAGACTGACACACTGGTCACTTCTTCAGGATAGAGACATACAGGTAGAACCGACAAAAATTCCATCTATGCTGGCTCATGGACTCCTTTTCCAAGAAGAACTCCATGACTGTACACTGCAGCCACCTGATCTTCCAGATCCATGTCCTTTCCTCCCTGCCGCATCACAAATACTTGATAACACCTCTTTGTGTGGCATCTTTACTGATGGTTCAGCATCCTACTATCAGGGAGAACAAATCACAGGGATGGGCATTCTAGTGATTTACCCTTATGTGAACACTGTCAAAATATCTAAGTGCTATAGTGTAGCATCATCACAATATGCAGAGATGGCAGCGGTGTCCTGTGCCCTCAAGTTCATCCAACATGGGACTGAGGATACTATCATCTTTACAGACTCTAACTGGGTTTGTTGTTCTCTTACAGAATCTCTTCCTTTCTGGCAGAAGAACTCCTTCCTTTCCTCTGACGGCAGCCCAGTGAAGTACAAGGAATTGGTAATATACATACATTCACTGGCACAGAAATTTGCACACAAACTCTATGTACATAAAGTCAAAGCTCATTCTCTCCATGACCCCTAGCATGCCTTCAATGACACAACAGACACCCTTGCCAAGAAAGGGGCCCGGGGGGACACCTGGAAGATGGACCATCCAGAGGCCAATGCGGCCATACAGATTGCAGCACTCAGGAAGAAATCTGAAACCTTCTCCCCCCGGACCTCTCAGCAGCCCAACATATTGATACTGAACTCAAAGAAGTGTTCAGATTCCTTGACAAGAGTACCAAAGAGAAACTTCCTACACACAACCCCTACCAGAGGCATGAAGGTAAGTTACACTTGTCACCTGATGACAAGCTCATCTGGTACCAACCAGATGATACCACCACCAAGTTGTGGGTGGTCCCCAGACACCTGAGATCTGAATTCTTGCACCAAGTGCATGATACACCCACTGGTGGATACCAAGGAGTGGACAATACCCTCCAAAGGCTTAAGACCACTGCCTGATGGCCTGGTGTCACCAAAGATGTTAAACAGTACATAGACAACTGTCTTGTTTGTATGCAAAACAACCCCATCCCTGCCAAACAAAATGCCAAACTCTTACCACAATTATACTCTGGCCCTTGGCATGCCATACAGATTGATTTTATTGGCCATCTGACCAACACCAGCAGAAATAATAAGTATGCTCTTATGGTAACTGATCTCTTCTCTAAGTGGGTTGAAGCTGTCCCCACTAAGAAATGCACTACAAAGACTACTGCAAAATCCTGGTGGAACAGATTTTCTCCAGGTGGGGCCTACCTCTCAAGGTAGACTCTGACAAAGGAACCAGTTTTACAGGTGAGTTGATGAAAGAATCCCTTGAACTCCTTGGAGTTCAACAGAAGTTCCACATACTTTATCACCCCCAATCCTCAGGTCAAGTAGAAAGAGCCAACACATGGATTAAGCAAATGCTTTGCAAATTCATTGAGGACAATCCCAAAACCTAGGATTCCCTACTGCTGTTACTCCTTATGGCAATTAGGGGTACACCCTCAGCCACCACCCAGCTCACACCCTTTGAGGTGATGACTAGAAGACAGATGAGATTACCTGAACACCTGTTGCTTGACCTGCACACTCCCACTGCAGACCGTGTGTCTGTAGACCAATATGTGGAAAAACTCAGAAAATACCTCATACACACACTTGTATGCTGCCAACTGCATGGGCAAGGCCCAGCAACAATCCAAACTACAGTTTGACAAACATGCACAAGAAGTGGATTGGCAGGTTGGTGATCAGGTAATGGTACTCCAGTTTGCACATCCCGCCCACTCCTTCTCCAACAGGTGGGAAGGCCCATGCCCCATTGTCAACAAGCTCAGTCCAGCAGTCTTTCAGGTTAGACTCCTGCATAACAGTAAGTTGACTGACAAATGATTACAAGCAAATCTGCTGAAACTGGATAAAGGAGCTTAACTACTTTTCCTCACCCCATTGGGTGGAATAGTACTAACTTACTAATCTTTGATTTTGCTTTTCAGATGCACTGACAAGATGGCTATCTTGTTCCTTTATCTCCTCATCTCAGGAGTTATCCCCTGCATCCAAGGCATGGTACCTAACCTCCTATGACAGCTCAATCTTCCAGCACCTCCTCCAGAGGAAGTATCTATCAATATACCAGATGGTTTGATCACTGTCCAGGAAGGTTCTGATGCTTACCTCACTGCCTCGGTTGTTGCTTCTGATAAATCTACCCTACAAATTTAGTGGCAAACCACATCACAAGGATACATTCTCCCTGTGGCCAAACTCTCCAAAGGAACTTTCCAGGGTTGGCCCAATGCTAAATTATCCCCAAATGGTTCTCTGTCCTTGTTACAAACTGCATTAAGACATTCTGGTTTGTACAACATAACTGCCTTAATTAATCCTTCATACTGTAATTCTTTGTCTAAGGATTCTGCTCAAAAATGTTGTGCTGTACACCACATGGCTTCCACCGCCATGTATCTCTCTGTGTTAACACCCACCGATAGACAGCTTTTGGAATGCCCAAAGCATACCCCTGGTCCCCGTAGTGGTCTAACAGCCACTGCCTTCCCAGGTTCATTGATTAATAACTTACAGTTTGTGCATATACCTGTTTTGTTTAATCTAACTTACTGGAATATGAAAGAATTTGGTATGTGTCACAATACTAACACATCAGCATTTTATAGTTCATTATTGCTTGATAGTTTAGCTGCATTTCAGATTCGTACTCAAGACCCTATTGCCGGGGTCCATTCTACTGAACATAGAGGCAACTTCAGGAGAAAACCCACTCCTGACGATATAACTCATAGATGTAAGACATGTGAAGTTCACAGTTTTGATGTCACAGGTGCAACAGGTATTGTCACAGGCCTCTTTAGTACAGCTATGTCTATTTGGAATAAAGCAGACATTGCTGCTATCAAAGCTCATTCTGCCAAGTTCTCCACTGACCTGGTTAATAATATACTACCCCCATTATTGCATGGTGTGGATGGCCTTAGTCAGGAAGAAAGATACTCTGTATACAACATGTACGACATTGCTAAGGCATTTACTGATTCAAGAGATAAGATCAACGCACTCATACAACAAAAAAATAAAGAAGCAGATAAACAATACATTGCTAGAGAAATACTTTGCTCTGCCTACGGCTCATACATCATCACTACCGTCAACAATCTCTTCCGTGATCTAGAATCTGGAAGAATCCCTGATATCATACATGACAAATGCATTTCCAAATAGTATTGTCCATGATGTAAAACCCCTGGCTGTATTGCTATGTGTATGCAACAAACGTTAACCATTCCTCACTCCACAGCCAGGAATTTGGGGTTTGTGACCAGACACCATAGTACTGGTCCTTGTTCTTCTACTAAGAAGTGTTCCATAACAGATACCATGTTTGTTTACTTTACTGTCTCTTTACCACGTTTTGATCCCACTACAGCTTTGTTCGACAAGCTTGCACTGGTTCATTCCATGGGGCATTTGGACAAAGGCATCTACAGAGAATGCCTGGATCTACTGCCTCTGCTGATTTTCCATCCTTTCTTGGACACCTGAGTGGCTCCGCACATAGACTGCTGTGCAAGGAAGCAATACATTTACTTGTGCCGATGTGATGTATTTGATGTTATTCAACCTGTTTGTGGTTATTCTCCAGATAGCATTGATTGGACTTTCACCATGTATGATGACATCACCAAGAATGGCACAGATTCCATGGACTTGACTTTGGCTTTGGATAAGCTCTACCAATCATATCGTGAGGAGGTTCATCGCCTGTTGACACGGATTTCGAAGACAGCCTACACCTGCCCTGTCCAGTTGCAAAAGTAGAGACTCCCTACTGTTCGGTCTCAGTATAATTCCAATGAGGAGTATTGTGTGGTAACTAACTTTAAAAGTTATACTTATGGATCTGTGACATATGTTATTGAGTACCCCAATTTCTGTTTTGTCCCCCACCAGAAGATTGTCATTGGACATACCGTCATAACCCCCGTTTCCCTGCTAGATGCAAACATCATTGATGGTAACCCCGATTATCTGCCCACACTGTCTGAATACTTAGCATATTTTAATGTACACACAGACCAACTGACACTTACATTAAAATCACTTTTAGACTGGAAAGATGCACACCTCATCCACATCAGCAGTAATATGACCAATACCAATGAAGCTATCCTCTCATTAATTAATTAATGATGGTGACATGAATGATGCATTGACTAGCACCTGGTTAGAGATTACTTTTAAAGGTTTTGTTATTATACAAGCATTTTTAATCTTTATTTTGATTATTATGATGATCTGCTGCCTACGGTGCACACTGTGCCAACACCACGAACAGCTCAAGTTCCTTTACAAAGCTCGCGAGTCAGGTTTGCAAATGACCACTGCTCTCTGGCCTTTCTCTAGATTTGCCTGTGTTGCCCTTGGAGGCAACAGTGGGGGGAATGTTACATAAGGTCCCTGCACCCTAATTGGTACCCTCAGAGGTACACCGTAGACAGCTAGCACTTAAGTATATGTTATACTAACATATAGGGCTAAGGGCATCTACTGTACAAGAGTAGATATCAGGATATGAATGCATATTGTTGTAATACACTTTGCTTGCTAATACATATATTCTTCTATGTATTTTCTGTGCATTTCTTACTTGCAAGGTGCCAAGGCACTTATGTCCTTGGAGTAATTATGATATGTAAGTCAGCATTGCCACCTTTTGGGGATTTGTACTATTACACTGAGTTATGTAAGACTCTGTATAAGAACTCTTTTGTTCATTGTATAATGTTATTTTGGACCATGGAGCCACCTCTAATTTAGCAAATAGGGCTCATCTCTGTAACTAGAAATGTTTCTATCTTACAGTAACCATACTAGTTATCATAGGTATTTAATGTAATACACTAGTCTTGTACATCAGAGATCCCAGGAGACACAAAGAAACCTCGAGGTATAGGGAATGCTTAGCACTGCCTCCCAGTTTGCATTGGTAAGAACTGCTTAGGGCAACTAGAATTTTATTCTTTTGGTAGTAATAAACAAGTTTATTACTCTTATGCAATATGTCTGTGATTACTTGCATTCCCAATATTGCCAAGAACCTGAAAGTGAGGATTAGACCTCCTGACAGACGGCACCTCAGAAGTGCAGCACCCCTCTCATGCAGCACTATAGTGTCAGTACTGGGATATTAACCCAAGTGCCAGATGTGGGGACTGAACCCACAGGTCTCTGCTCTCCTGGCCTCAGAGGTGAGTGTGCTACCTACTGAGCCAATGACACTGATAATTGCCTTATGTCTGTCCCATGCATTCTTGAATTCCCCCACTGTTTTTGACCCCACAACCTCCTCTGGAAGGCTATTCCATGCATCCACCACCCTCTCTGTGAAAAAATACTTCCTCACATTGCCCCTGCACCATCCATGTCCACAAATACATGTTACCTAGATATTAGCTGTGAAAACATAAAGAATAGTGGATGGGCAACCATGCAGAACCACTGTGTTCTGATTCCCTGTGACCTCAAGAGCAAAGCTCAAGAGGTCCATGGGAATCAGAAGTCTAAGATGGCAGAACACACTGGTGTTTCATAGAGTTGCCCGTCAACTATTTGTATAGTGTATGGTGGCCCTGACATCAATTTTATGTAGCTTTAGCAGCTTTTTTTTTTGTTAAGTACAGTATAAGAATACTTTGATATCCATATCTTCTTCCAAGAGTTACATTTGGTTGCTAGATGAGTGGTGTGGTTGCTAGGTACCAGATATCCCTATATATATGATGCACACTCCCACTGGTTGAAAATTGGGTTGGGAGAGGTTTTTAAGATGAAAACCATGGCAGCTGTATTTCTCGCTTAGCAAGAGTACATGGATGAAGTGAGTGTTTGCCGTGAGTAAATATAAATATCTGGTTCATTCTGCATGTTATTTGACTGTATCTGGTTGACCCTGAATCTGTGGCATTATGCAACTGTCTGTTCCTTCTGTTGCTACCTCATTTGATCTGGTTGATCCTGTGATTTCTGCTGGTGTGGCTCATGTGCTCCTGAAATCAGTTTGAATGCTGTTTTACCACAGAAGGGTTGAACAGTGTTCCATGAACTTTGAGCTGTGGTACAACAGTATTTAAGCTGATATAAAAATCAAGGTAGAACAATGTTCTACCATATACTATAGTATCAGATATACTGTGTTATCCCTAAACTCAAGATCTTGAGTCTCAGGTTCCCATATTTACTGGACTGAAATAGATACTCCTTACTCAATCAAATGCCCGACAATACAATGTCAGGCATCTGATTGTAAAACACAAAATGCACTTTGGGGGGCATCACTACCTGAGCCCCCAATGTGGCGGGGCTCTGCACCCCACCCCCATAACTAAAATAACAAACTCTGAGAGGGAGCAGGCCTCGGAGTTAAACAAAATTAGTTACAGGGGATCCAAAACAAAATGGATGCAGCACGGACCAGAACTCAGGCCTCCTAGAGCACACTGGCCAGTCTGTCAGTGGTTTAGCCCTCAACACCATTGGGTCAGCTCAGCCAGCTCCCAGGTCACACCAGAATTTCTACACCATCAGCAGGGGTATGGTATCAAGCCATCACATCCGCTATCTTACCCTTGTAAACATCTGTCGGCTTTAATATAACTTGGAGTCTCACTATCGGGATACTGCACCTGTCTAGCAATACCGCACGGGCAAGTCAGTGTTGGCATAACATAAGTATACCATAATATCATTATTTCTTCACCTCAATATTGTTACAATGCCAGTTAGTAATTATGGAAAAAAATATTTTTATGTACAGTTGTATATCAATTCACAGTATTAGTTTGCATGTTTATCTACCTGTTAATTTCATGAAAAACTTGAATGCAGACATAAGCATTATCTAGAGTTGCCAGTCAGTGCATTTAACTGTAGCAGACTGAACAGTGCACAAGACCTACATTCATATGTAGTTACACTTCTATAAACAGATTTAATAATGTCAAAAGTAATACCATAGTAGTTACACAATAGATTTGCTGTTACAATTTGCAATAGCTATAACATGTGCAGTTGTCCTTGCAAGTACAAATTTGTGAATGCCAGAAGAGATAGTGGAAGTTGCACAACAGATTGTCTGTAACACTTTGCAAAAGCTATTAAATGTGTAGTTACACTTGTAAGAATTAAATGATTTGTGCCAAAAGGTAGACAGTAGTAGCTGCATGTGTATGTAAATTGTATAACTACACTTCACGCAATTGTGAAACTAGTTAACAACTACATAGTAGTTACATGTAACCGTACAGCAGTTACAGTGCAGCTACAGTATAGTTATACAGTAGTTAAAGTTTAGTTTAGAACACTTAAATTGTTACCCAAACATCTTTAGGAAAAAAGTCCACAATTTGTAAACATAGTGAAAATGCCAAGAAAAGTGAAAAGTGAGAATAAATTATTATCTTTCACATTAAATGTGTGATTTGAAGATTTTAAGCTACTCATTAGGTAGAGTTGCAGAAAATTCCTCAAACATCTCAGGAAATCCTTGCAAAAACATTAAATAATTTGATATGGCCAACAAACTCTGTAGCCCAGAAGCTTCTTCATCGTGTGCTGAAGTGTATTGTTAATCCTGGATTTCTACAACAGATGCTAGATTGCATTGTTAACCCTACAGCTCCATCATCAGATAGTGGAGTGCATTCATAGACCCTATGACTTCTTCAAAGGAGATGGTAGACTGGGTTGATAACGCTCAGCATTCTTCATCAGAAGATGCAGTACAGCAACATAGGCAATATAGTAAGACTGGAGCAGCATTTCAGTTGCAGCTTTAGAAATCTGCTGTTCTGGGTTAATCATAGAGGTATGCAGATTATGCCAAAGGGACAGGCTTAAAAGGGACAGGGTCACTGAGGAGTGTGGAAGGCATCAAGATGGCCAACAATCTCACAGAGTCCATCTGGGTTTATGGTTTGGGAAACAGCGGTTCAACAGTGTCACACTTGGAGTGTGCTTCAGGCTCCTAGGCAGCTCAGCACCTCATGATGCTCAACTGGTTGAAGAAATTACAAGCGAAGAAAAATCAGATGGAGTGGTAATCCTACGGGACTTGAATCTCCCTAGCATAATTTGATGTTTTACAGAAAAACATAAGAATGTGTCAGCAGAAGAGGACTGTAAGATCCATCTAGTCTGCCCAGATTGCCTATCCCCCATTCTGTTCTTCTTTTGAGATTACTGCAATACTTGTCCCACACTAGCTTAAAAGCAGTGATGGTTTTGGCCTCCACAACCTCTGGTGGTAAGATTTTCCAAGGGTCCACCACCCTATCTGTGAAGTAGAACTTATGAATGTTGGTTTTAAACTTACCCCGTTAGTCTCAAACTGTGCCCCCTCATTTGCGTCATCTTGCTTTTGTGAAAGAGGTTTTCTGCTTGTACCTTATTTATGCCCTTTATGTATTTGAAGGTTTCTATCATATCCCCCCTATTTCTCCTTTGCTCGAGGGAGTACATTTGCAGTTGCTGTAGTCTAGATTCATATTGCTCCTGGTGCAGTTCCTCTATCATTTTAGTAGCTCTCCTCTGTACAGCCTCCAAGCAGTCTATGTCCATTTTTAGGTGTGGCATCCAGAACTGTAAGTAGTATTCAAGATGTGGCCTCACCAAGGACCTGTACCCAAGGAGTATGACTTCTCTTTTCCTACTTGCAATGCCCCTGCCAATACATACAAGGATGCTACTACCTTTCTGCACCACCTTTTCACATTGTCTACACACCTTTAAATCATCAAAAATAAGCACTCTGAAGTTCTGTTCGAGTTTTGTTTCTGTTATTTGTTCACCATTAAGCGTGTATGTTTTCCTTGAATTTCCTTTACCTAGGTGCATGACCTTGCACTTTTTGGTGTTAAATTTCAACTGCCAGTCCCTAGACCATACTTGTCGACTCTTTAGATCTGCTTCCATTGCTGTTGTTCCTTCAACTGTATTTACCCTTTTGCAGAGTTTTGTGTCATCTGTGAAGAGGCATACCTTACCCTGCAGGCCATCAGCAATGTTGCTGATGACTATACAGTATTGAAGAGGATTGGACCAAGGACAGATCCTTGAGGCACACAACTGATCACCCTTCCCTCATTAGACAGTGTTCCACTGACTATGAACCTCTGTGTTCTATTGTGGATCCAGTTTTGAACCCACTTGACTATTTTGTGCCCTAACCTAGAGTGTTCTAGCTTATTGACCAATCTTCTATGGGGTACAGAGTCTAAAGCCTTGTTGAAATCCAAATAGACTATGTCTGCTGCCCCTCCCTGGTCCACTATTTTGGAGACCCAGTCAATGAGTTCAATCATATTTGTCTGACATGACAATCCTGCTGTAAATCCATGCTGTTTAGTATCTAGCTGCCCTGTTTCCATAAGGAACTTCACTATTCTTTCCTTAAGTAGGACTCCATAAGCTTCCCCACTACCTAGGTCAAGCTAACTGGCTAATAGTTTCTGGCCTCCTCCCTGCTTCCTCTTTTGTGTAAGGGTACCACTGTAGAACTTCTCCAGTCCTGAGGTATTTCCCCACTCTCTAGAGACTGTGAGTAATTCTGCCAGAGAGCCTGTAATTTCCTGTGCCAGCTGCTTCACAATTCTAGTGTGGATTTGATCTGGGCCCATTGCTCTTTTGTTTTTAATTTGAGAAGCTCATTTAGGACACTGTCTCTTGCAAATTGTCCTGCTTCTGCTTCTATGGGAAATCTGCCTGTGTTCTGCATTTTGGGTCCATTGGTGTCGTCTGCTTTTGTGAAGACTGAGCAGAAGAAACTGTTCAGATGCTCTTTTGTTTCATTATCATTTTCTGCCTGTTTGCTGTCCTTGGTTGCTTTCTTATAATGCCTCCTTTTGTTTTGATTTTTTCTGTGATGTACAGTATTTATAAAATGTTTTGTCACCCTTCTTCTCACCTCATGAGATTCTCTCTTCTGTCTGCCTCATTGTTAGCATCCTTGAATCCCTTGAATGCTTTCCTTTTATCCTTTATTTTTGTTGCTACTGTACATCCTTGGTATACCATAGTGGTTTCCTCCTTTTCCTTAACTTAGAGATCTGCTTTGTGCACTGAGTAGTTACTGTGAGTAAAGCTTCCTTCAGGACTTTCCACCTCTGTTCCTCTATGCCCCCTGTCTTCTTGCTAAGTATTTGTTTTATGGAAGTTTTCATTTGAGTAAAGTTGGCCTTCTTGAAATCCAAGACCCTGAGTTTGCTGTGGCTGACTTCCTCTTTACTGGTGATGGTGATCCAGATGGTTCTATGGTCACTGGTAACCAGACTGCTGTCCACCATTGTGTCAGAGATCCTGCCATTATTTGACAGCACGAGTTCCAGGATAGGACCTCATGCTCTCAAATTAGGGAGCTAATGGAAGGCTTTAAACAGAGTTTACATCAACCTTCAGGAACTGCTTCCTACAACAGCATGTTCCACAGGGAACTGGGCTTTAGGCCACCCTTAGCCTTGTTCTTATCAGTGAGGATGGGGTCATCACTGTGAATGATAAGCAGCTCTTAGTAGGTAGTGATTACAGCTTAGTAACATTCTCCATGGTGACAAGGAAGACTAGCCAGGCTTCAGATATCAGGATCTAGAACTTCAGAAAGGTGGACTTTTTTTTTTACTTTGTATGCCTCCTTTCTCTGAAGCAGCACTGCTTTGCAGGTTACTTCCTACCCCTATCCTCACATTTTCTATTGCTTATTCCATTCTCTAGTTTCCATGGGCTTCCCAATGGTGAGGTCTTTTTGCAGGTCAGTCAAATAGCAGAACAGATGGGTGGGTGATCAGTCTGTCAGGGCTCAAGAGTGACAGCATTATTCTGCTTGCTTTGTGTTTTTCTTTGCAATAGTTTCTTCCTTGCCAGTGGCAACAAGTACTCCATGATGCAAATGCATTGGTGTGCCTATGGATGCAGTAAGCTAGTACCCCTTCCATGAGAATCTGCAGCTACAACACCATCTGTAATTACCCAGGTGGAAGTATAGCAACAGAGCCTACTGCCTTCCTTTGAAGTGGATAGTATCCTCTGGAATGCTGAACAGAAAGGTAGACTCTGCCAAAATAATGGACCGGGTGACCCAAGAATGGGGGCAGCTGCATGGGTTGGGCAATGTGCAGTATATGTGGTATTTGGTGAACAAAGTATGAGAAAAAGTGAAGCCAGAGTTTAGCACAAGGTTTACATTTCCTAAATAGAGTTCTCATACATAATAGTTCAGACATCTTTCTGGAATTCACATCATACAGTAATTGTTGTCTCTTTCAACATATTACTGAGCTTGTCAGAAAATGAAAATTGTTAAATGATCATAAAAAGAATAACTTTTTCATTATTCCCATTTCAATTTAACTATTCAAGTATGTGGCTGAATTTGCAAATGGAATGATGGAATGCTGGTCGGTTAGACAGACTGAAGCAAAAGCAACAACCCAAACATGAAGAGCCTAGTGCTCAGCTGTGGTACATGAAGCTGGGCTGTGAGTGAGTGTGTAAATCTAGAAGATGGAAAAACACAATTGTACAATAAACCATTAACAAAACCCAGATGGGTTAAATATTCAAAGACAGCAGTGACTCAGAAGAAGTAAGGAGTCAGTAAAGACAAATCAGGGAGTGAGAGTCCATGGTCAGAAGAGGAAAGCAATGGATTAGCAAAATTAAGCAGCAAAATAGCTGGAATGTCTTGGAAATGCAGCATGGTGTAGGTGAAAGACAGCCCACAGAATGGTACAGGAGCATCAAGCATCATATGGTAAGAAAGGGGACCCCAAATTAAAAGCACACAAAGCACTATCCTTCTG
The DNA here is from genome assembly GCA_016271365.2 of Neoceratodus forsteri. Taxonomy (NCBI): domain Eukaryota; kingdom Metazoa; phylum Chordata; order Ceratodontiformes; family Ceratodontidae; genus Neoceratodus; species Neoceratodus forsteri. The sequence goes on along the minus strand of CM057452.1, from coordinate 626,878,055 downwards.
GTCTGGTGGTCTTTCATAATGCCTGCAAAAGAGGGAACATCATATTGCCCTCTACCCCCATGAACTACAAGCATAGCCTGAACATTATTAGAATCAGCATCATCTTGTGAGCAGTGTACCAGATAGAGTACAGGAAAACTCATGAAAACAGAGGGAGCCAAGCTGGCTTTCCCCATTACACAGGCCACAAGAATATAAGGAAAGAAGTTAAGGGTAATTGTGGCAATAGTAGATTGTCACCATTCAATAAGGTAACTAGGATAAGAAAGCAAACAGAAGGTCAAGTACAGTGCAGTTTTGGGGGTCAAGTGATTATGGCTGCAGACTAGCAAATAGAAAGAAGAAAATATATAGGATATGAATAATCTATAGGGAGCCAGTTGAGAAGACAGACAAGGCCATAAAATATGAAGGGAAAATAGGGCAGCTGCTAGCCAGGTTAAGAGTACTTCTCAGTAAGGATTTCTACCTACACGGTAGTAATAATTATGGGTAGATTAGGTTGGTTGTCAGTCTTCTTCTGCCATCAGATTCTGTTTCTGTATAACCTCCTGGACATAGACTGGGACACTCCAATGGCAATAGGCCAAAAAATCCTAAAGCATTAGAAATTTCTCAGAACAACTGCATCAAACAATAGTTAAGACAGGAAAATATTATTGTTGCTGTACTGACCCTTGTAACAAAAGATACAGAAAAAAAAAGATTTGATACCTTTTATAGGACCAACATAGATGTTACAAAAGAAAACAGATACTTAAGCTTTTGGACTACACACACTCCTTCATCAGAATCTAATGGCTAATGTCATTAGCTTCTGATAAAGGATTGTGTGTAGTCCAAAGGCTGAAACACCTGTTTTCTTTTGCAACATCTATGTTGGTCTAATAAAAGGTATCAAATCATCTTTTTTTCTGGCTCAAACAATAGGTGTGAGATAAACAGATGGTAGGCAATTTTGTATCTGTTAATGTCGAGCCAAGACATTAGCAGAAATATGATGGAGGATCCAACTGGACAGAGTGACCGCAATACAATTCATAGGGAATAGTCAGCACTAACACCCCTCCAACCAAGTGTGGGACTAGTCCCAGTTTACACTTTGCACAAAAAAAAAATAACTTACTGTTTATTGCAGTATTGTAGATTGTATCAGACTAATTCTGCTGACTTGCAAACTGAGATTTTCTGTAAAATTCAAATACCCCTGCAGGTGACATTTATTTCTTTATTTATGTTTTTGATAACTGGAAAAACACTCCTGGCCAAGTTTCTATTTTCAAGTGTAACCCAGATAATACAGAATGCAAACACATTTGAAACAATAATCACAAGTATACTGTTTATAATTCAGAGCTTAACGAATTGATCAATTCTGCTACTAAGTTCTGGAAAACCCTAAGGGAGGTTGAAGGCCATAATAATTCTGGCACCCTTCTCTGCAAAATTTCTAGCAGTGGCATACATACTACAGATAAAAATGAGATCCTCAATTTCCTTATTAACCACTTTGCCATGGCAGGGATGGCTTTTGATATCTCTCCAGCAAATACCATCAGGGCTCAGTTTCATAGTCAGTCACCTGAATGCCTAAACCCTGACTCTCATGCTCCATGCCACTCATTTTCCTTCTGTCCAATCTCCTTCAAATAAGTTGAGGATCTTCTTTTTCACCTTAATACCAAGAAAAGTGCGGGTGTGGACATGATTGAGCCCTTTTTCCTAAAACTGGCTTATCATATTCTGTCTCCACCTATTACTCACCTGTTCAACTTGTCTCTCTCCCAGGGCTCCCTCCCTAAGGTCTGGGAGATGGCTCATTTCATCCCTCTTTTCAAATCAGGAGACCCCTGCAACCTAAATAATTACCATACAATCTCTCTGCTCCCAACCTTATCTGAACTATTGAAGAAGGTAGTAAATGAGCAGCTCAGATCACATCTTGAAAGTTTTAATCTACTAAACCTGATTCAGTCTGGTTTCTGTCCCATGCATAGCACCTCTACTGCTCTCACTAAGGTTATAAATGACTGCCAGACTGCACTTGATAACAAACAATATGTCTGCATCTTATTTCTGGACCTTAGCAAAGCCTTCGACAAGGTGGACCATGATCTACTTTTGGTTACCCTAAAGGAAGTTGGGGTGGACAACCTGGCTTTAAGATGGTTCACAAATTTTCTTGCAGACAGAGAGCAGCAGGTCAAGGCTGAAGGAGAATTATTGCCTAAAAAAACACTCCTTAGAGGTGTCTCTCAAGGATCAATACTTGGTCTGCTACGTTTTGCCATCTACATTAACCAAATTGACACTGGCCTAAAGTTGTCTAATATCCATCTCTTTGCTGACAACACAATGCTTTACATTGACAAACCAACTCCGGATTTAGCCTACATTAACCTCCAGAGAGACTTCAACATCCTCCAAAAAAACCTCCTCAACTTGAAATTTCTTCGCAATGCTAAATAAATAAAGCCATGATTTTCTCTCCACTAACCTCGCATCTCAAAAAAAATCCATCTGGTGTGGTTACTCACATAACTACCCTCTTGGGAGAAGTCATTGAATTCATGGAAAAATTCAATACCTGGCGGTCTGCATTGACTCCAAACTGTCCTTCACAGAACACATTGACAAGCTCACCAAGAAACTGAGGCAAAGGCTAGGAACTTTCTTTCAAATCAAGCATTTGCTTATCAATGAGGCTAGAAAACTTAGTTCAAGGTACCTTTTTACCTCTCTTAGACGATGTGGACTTTCTTTATGGTTGTAGTACTAATACGACTCTCACAAAGCTCGACACCCTCTATCACAGAGCCTTTAGGGTTATCTCAGATGCCCCTTATGTCACACACCATTGCATCCTCTACTCTTCCTTGGCTGGAGCTCTCTTAGCTTCAGGAGGCAGAAGAATGCTGTACTATGGATATGCAATGCCGTTATTCATAAGTTACCCCAATATCTCTCAAGCTGTTTACTTCCCTCTCCCACTAGAGTCTATCCTCTCAGAATTCTTACTACCTTGTCTATGACTATTTCCAAAGTTAAAATTCACTTTGGCAGAGCCTCAATAAGCTTGACCCAAGGTTTGCTGGCCAAGGCTTATCAGAGGTGCTACCTGTCTATGGCGTCTGTAAGGTGAGAGTGCACCACACCATGGGATTTAATTAGTGGTTGAGAAACTGGTGCAGAGCTCAGGGATTTGGCATCATTGGGGCCTGGGGGTTCACCTGGAGTGATGCAGGCCTATACTGGCATGATGGTCTGCATCTGTCCAGGAGGGGAAAAAAGATCCTAGGTGACAGCTTTAAATGCTTCATTGGGAAGCATTTAAACTAGCCAAGGGGGGAGGCACTGGAAAGGAACAGCAAAATCCTAGCCCCCCCAAAAAAGTCAGGGTAGTAAGTGAGGTAAACACCAAGATAGAGATGTCGATAGGGAGAAGGGCAGGGGTAAATGGAGAAAGTGTCAAAGACAATAAGGACAGGGATGGGGCAAAAAGGAGTAAAAAGGAGTAAGGCCATCAGAAAATGGAGGGTAATGAGTACTAATGCCCATAGTTTGGGAAACAAGCTCCCTGAACTGGTGGCCTTGATGGAGCAGGGATGCCTGCATATCGTAGCAGTCACAGAAACATGGTACACAAAGAACCACGACTGGGATGTTAACATACCAGGGTACATAACCTATAGGAGAGACAGGGATGGGAGAAGAGTGGGAGGAGTAGCTCTCTATGTAAAGGAAGGGATAAAAGCAACTGAACAAAAGTGTAAACAGGGAGGAAAGGAGGCACTGTGGGTCACCTTAGAGACTGGAAATTGGACCACAATCTGCACGGGGGTTGCATACAAACCCCCATGTCAGGAGGAGGGAATGGACAAGGATATGATAGAAGGCATTCTTAGGATGGCAGAGAAGGAGGAGATACTGTTGATGGGAGACCTGAATATGCTACATGTTAGCTAGAGCACATTTGCTGCAGCCACAGCCAATAGCAGGACCATTCTCAGTGCCCTACAGGTGGCAAGCCTCAGACAGCTAGTTTTGGAACCCACTCATGAGGGAGCAATCTTAGACCTCATACTTTCAAATGGGGACAGTGAGGGGATCTCATATCTAGAAGTGGGTTGCCATCTGGGAAGAAGTGACCATCAAACAGTGTGGTTGATGATAAACTCAGCTACAGAGTCAAGCCATACAAAAGTGAGGGTAATGGACTTCAGGAGGGCTGACTTTGGCAAGATGGGAGAGTGCCTTAGAAAAGCAATAGCAAACAGGCTAAAAGGAGGGGTGGAGCAGCAATGGGGAAACATCAAAACTGCCATCACAGAGATAATACGCCTTTGTGTAAAGCAAATAAACAAATCAAAACTAAAGAAAAAGCCACTATGGTTCTCAAAAGAGGTGGCAGGGAAAGTCAGGGAGAAAAATATAGCATTCAGGAAGTATAAAGAAACACAGAAGGAGCAGGACAGAGAGCTGTACCAGTTAAGGTAGAAGGAAGCAGGGAGGGAAGTCAGAATCACAAAGCCCCAAACTGAGGAAAAGATAGCAAACTCGGTTAAGAAGGGGGATAAAACCTTTTACAGGTACATCAGGAAGCATAGAAAGACAAAGGGAGGGATTGTGAGGCTGAATAGAATGGACGGTGGGTGGTCAGAGAGGGACAGTGAAAAAGCAGGGATACTGAATGAATATTTCTTCTCAGTATTCACAAAAGAGGAGGAGGGAGAGGTGCCTAATCCAATTAATATAAGTACTCTTGATAGGGGGGTCGATCCCAGTCCTTTCACAGAAGAAAGGGTTCTGAAAGAACTCTTAAAACTGAAGGTGGCCAAAGCAATGGGGCCTGATGGAATTTACCCCTGAATTCTAAAAGAATTAAGGAGAGAACTAGAGAAACCACTGACTACCCTTTTTAACAAATCATGGGAGGATGGTGTGGTACCTGAGGACTGGAGAAAGGCTGATGTGATTCCCCTTCACAAAAGTGGGAGCAAGGCAGAGGCAGGAAACTACAGACCTGTCAGTTTGACCTCTGTGGTAGGGAAAGTGATGGAATCACTTCTGAAGGAAAGAATTGTTGAGTACCTAGAGGCCACTGGAGCACAGGACCCAAGACAGCATGGGTTCACAGCAGGAAGGTCATGTCAGACAAATCTAATTGATTTCTCTGACTGGGTGACCAAAGTAGTAGACCAGGGAGGGGCTGTGGACATGTCCTACCTAGACATTAGCAAGGTATTTGACACAGTCCCACACAAAAGATTAATTGTCAGCTTAACCAGCTGGGAGTGGGTCCCAGGGTGGTAGCCTGGGTAAAACATTGGCTGGACAACAGTTACACAGAAGGTAATTGTAAATGGAGTCCACTCTGAAGAAAGAGGGGTTACTAGTGGGGTACCGCAGGGTTCAGCACTGGGTTCAGTCCCTTTTAATGTCTTCATAAGTGACATTGGAGAGGGACTGGAAGGAAAAGTATGCCTCTTTCCAGATGACACAAAGATCTGCAACAGGGTTGATACACAAGGAGGCATGGAAAGGATTAGAAGGGGCTTGGCAAGGTTGGAGCAATGGTCAGAAGTATGGCAGCTTGGATTCAATGCAAAGAAGTGCAAAATAATGCACATGGGAAACAAAAACCCAGGAGAAAACTTCTATTAAAAAAAATAAGGAGATAATTGCCCCAATTCTCTTAGATACCTTTCATTACATCTTTAAGCAGGGAATATCTGATACCTCTTTGACTCATGCTATTATAATTGTCATTCCCAAACCTGGCAAAGACCATCTCTTTATTCCTAACTATAGACCAATTTCCCTAATTAATGTGGACCTCAAAATTCTAGTGAAAATTCTTCCTTCTAGACTAGGCCAGGTTTGGGATTCCCTGATAAGTATAGAGCAGATAGGGTTCGTAAAGGGAAGGCTTTCATCGGACCACCTTAGAAAAATAGCATACCTCTCCTCTGTGTCCAGGGACTCATCCAAACTGGAAGCACTTGTTTCCCTGGATGCAGAAAAAGCTTTTGACAGGGTTTCTTGGGACTATCTTTTTATGTTATTACCTAAATACCATTTTCTGATGGAATTTATACAATGGGTTAAAATTTTGTACACTTCTCCATCAGCTCAAATCCAATGTAACGTTGTCCTCTCCACATCCTTCATGTTATTTCAGGGTACACGTCCAGGGTGTCCTCTTTCCCCTTTCCTTTTCAACTTATATCTAGAACCCCTAGTTAGGAAAATTAAAAATTCGATACTGGTATCTGGTATATTAATAAGTGCTATGAAATATAAAATTTCTGCTACACAGGTAATATACTTCTTCATATTTCTAATCCTATCCAATCTCTACCTATGGTCTTTCACATCATCTCCCAATTTGAGGCAATTTCGAATTACAAGTTAAATATCGGAAAAACTGAAGTTTTTCCTCTCAATAAACATACAATGAAAATCGATATTGAACATTTGGGATTACAAAGAAACATCGAAAAATGTAAATACTTAGGGTTTTACCTGCACCCTTCCCCCATATTATGAAAAAACTTAATTTAGATGTTCTAGTCAAAATACTAACAGAAGATCTTAGACGCTGGTCAAAATTATCTCTTTCTATATGGGGATGTATGAGCATAATAAAAATGAATGTCCTACCTCGTGTTTTATATCCCCTACAAATGTTTAATGGGGCTGTCCCGTTATCATGGTTTTCCCAGATACAGAGAATTCTCAGTACTTTTATATGGCAGGGGAAAAAAGTTAGATGAAGTTACTATAAACTTATGTGTCAAAAAACTGATCGAGGCCTTCAAGCCCCCAATTTTTATATATATTACCTAGCTATACATCTGGCCAGGGTAAGATACTGGATACAACCACCAGGGAATAGCATAGATCCTGTATATTGCCCTTCTTGGGTTAGAATTGAACAATCACTCTGCTCTGAAAATGACACAGACCCCAAGGCCCTTCCTTTTATTATTAGGAAGAACCTCCCTAAATCCGTAAAGGAAACACCACTAAGCTCTTCACTTCAAACACAGCATCAATTAATCACTTTCCTCAAGGTGGATGCATATCAAGACACTGCCCAGCCCTTGTTCTCAAATCCTAATTGTCTAATTTCGGGTAAAGTAATTATATCTCAACTTTTTTGGCCTGATATGGGTGTTCTAAAAGCGAATCAGTTGGTTCAAGACAAAAAACTCCTCTCCTATAATGCAGCCAGTCACCTTTCAATTGGCCTACCACACACGTTTTTAAATATTTTCAGATATCTCACATGCTGACACACTACTTTGGATCAGGGGGATGGGACAGTCCCTTTATTTCTGCTTTACTCCCTTATATTAGCTCTATCACCTCTTCTCACATCATATCCTATTCATATAAATTTCTTTTAACAAAAGTTGCTACTTCAGAAGGCAAGAGGTTCTATTGGTGGCATAATACCCTAACATCCACCTCCCATCCCAGGAACTGGTCCAATATTTGGAATCACTTATATAAATACATTAAGTGGGATAGATATAGACTTATGCAATTTTATATTAACCATAATTTATTTTATACCCCATTTAAACTTCATCAAATGGGAAGTGTATCATCCAACCAATGCCCCAAATGTCAACATGCTTCTGCTGACCTGCTTCATATGCTATGGTCATGTGAAAAAATTACTCCTTTGTGGCTCAGCATTCAAAATCATTTTGAACTGCTTCTTTCATTATCAGACAATTTTAATTCAGAGATTTGTATCTTGGGTGATTACGCATATTTACAAGGGAGTCAACAGAGAGCGCACATGGCTTTAATATCAAGCTGTGCCAAGAAAGTTATTTTGAGACATTGGCAGGAACTGAACACTCCCGCCTATATGGAATGGTATAAGAAGATTATGTTTGTGTTGCAAGCAGAGCTCATCACTGCTGGAGCTAATAATAGAATAGATCATTATAAGCTAGGATGGGAATCACTGTATACCCTTTTAGTGATTCAGTAGATCTCAGTCACTTTTATTTTCCCTCTTACTGACAATTATATGTAACATGGTCTTTTATTTTCTTGATAAACATCCTTAGTTAATAGTAAGTGGGAGACTGGGGTGGGATGAGATGGAGGGGGAAAGTGGGTGGGATACAGACAACGATATCATGTTTCAGGATTTATTATATTATACTCCTCATTTATGTACTACATATCATGTATATGTATCTGTACTTATTAACGACCATTTTATTGTTTAATGCATCAACACATCTGTATCGATGGTTGTTGTTGTAAAAATTTCAAACCAATACAGCTTACTAAATGAAAAAAAAAAACCCGTAAAGATTACACAATGGGGGAGGAGGCAGTAACAACAACAAAAATTAAAAGGGACCTGGGGGTAATCATATCAGATGACCTGAAGGTTAGCAAGCAATATGAGAAGGCAGTAGGGAGGGCTGGGGGTATACTGGGATGTATAAGGAGAGGCATCACCAGCAGAAATCAGGAAGTTGGTATCCCTCTGTACAGACAGTTGGTGAGACCCCATCTGGAGTACTGTGTCCAGTTCTGGAGAACCCATCTTCCAAGGACATAGACAGGATAGAGGCAGTTGAGAGGAGGGCAACTAAAATGGTGCAGGGTCTGCAAGAGAAGCCATATGAGGAGAGACTAAAGGAGCTTAATATGTATACCCTTGAGGAAAAGAGGTAGAGGGTGGACATGATAGAAGCTTTTAAGCACCTCAGTGGAATCAAAAAAGTCCAGAAAAAGAGATGTGCAAGAACAAGGGGACACAATTTAAAGATGGGGGGTGGTTCAGGGGTAATGTGAGGAAGTATTTTTTTTCACAGAGAGGGTGGTGGGTGCATGGAAAAGCCTTCCTGTGGAGGTTGTGGGGCCTAAAACTGTGGGAGAATTCAAGAATACATGGGACAGACATAAGGCAAGTCTTGTTGGAGGTAAGAAGAAATGGGCTGTTGGTTAACTAGGATCTGCAGCTTATCCTGTAGGTAGGAAAATGGGCAGACTAGGTGGGCCAAGTGTTACTTATTTGCCATCAAAGTCTATGTTTCTATGTTTCTTCACCTGAGCTCTTTCCTTCTAGGTTGCTTAAAAGGACAGAGCAAAGAACCTTACCAGAGCAAGGGGAAAGATTAAGGCTTCTTTTGGCTAGGCAGATTTACTGTGTGTTGTTGTTTTTATTTTGTACTTACAGGAATTGTTACTGTTTATTGTTAACATTTTATTGCTTTATTTTTCTCTGATTCAAATTGTTGTTGCTGGGTATACCGTCTGCTGAATTATTACATGGTGTGACTACAGGTGTGTGTTAACAGATTACTGCTATAATTATCTGATTCAAATTGTCTTTTGCAAGGTATATCTTCTGTTACTGCTTTATTTTTCTCTGTAGCAAAGTGTTTCTTACAGGGTATATCTTCTCTGAAATTATTACAGGTGGTGCTTTACAGGTTTTACAGTTTTATCTATCACTAGGATAAGCTTTCCAGGCTACTGCATTTGTTGCTGACTGATTGTTTCTGCGCTTACCTTCTTGTTTCTTTCATCTGTGGTTCTTTTTCAGCAGGGGGAAAGGCCCAACCACTCACCTCATCCCCAACCACCCCACACTACACTCCTTTTATTGGGTAGCACAGACATGACATTTCCTGTGGCAAAGCGGGAAGGGGTAGATCAGTGACATATCCACACAGCAACCTCATTTACAGGGGCACTAGTAATTTAACTTGTAATAACAAGTTATACAAAGAAAAACGCAAAACCAAACTTTTGCTTTCATTTTCTTCCTTCTAGTTACTCTGACCAGGTTATAAACCCAGCAACTTATCTGGAATGGATATCATTAACTGCAGGTACTGTGGTACACTTTTCAGAAGGGCAGTTTTACAGGATTTAGGATACTGTCCTACATGCTGGGCCATTGGAGATCTAATGTCTCAGCTCCAGGCAGCATGGGCAGAGATAATGCACCTCAAATTGCATATTCAAGAGGAAATGCTGTATATTATAAGAACCACCCTCCATTTTCCCAACATCCAACAGAAGCACCTCGACCACAGAGGGTAGTTGGTCCAGGAGGCTGGTAGATGGTTAGGATGGACAAATTGGATGCCACATCATTCGGCACTCTCCAACATATTATCTCCACAAACCATATAAAAACTACAAACAGGTATCTGCCTCTATCTCTGAAATCAAACAAAGGGGCAGAAGACACTGCACAGCAGGACACTGCAGCAAAGGAGTTAGCACAACAAAATTCACCCAAAACAGGAACCAAAACAAAAAAAAGCAAAAAGGAAATCCATAAAACTTCTGACCATAGGAGACTCCATGATTAGGGGAGTTGATACCTATCTCCAGCCAGGGGTAATGGTCTGATGTCTCCCAGGTACATCAGCATGGAGAGACACTGACCACATTGCTAAAATTGTTCAGGAAGCAGGAGAACATATTGACGTCCTGGTACACATAGGGACTAATGATCTCACCATCCGGTCAGTTGTGGAGACCAAAGAACACCTGAACAGGCTGGGTGACAAACTATCATCCATTTCATCTGGCATCTCCTTCTCTGAGATCCTGCCAGTCTGGGAGAGGGGGTAGATGGATGGAAGGCCAGAGAAGGGGAGATAGGGGAGTTAAACATGTGGCTTAAGGGCTGGTGCCAGGAAAAAGGACACACATTTGTAGGGAACTGGCAACAGTTTTGGGAGTGAAAGTTCTTTAAATTTGATGGCCTGCATCTGACTAAGGAGGGAGTCCATGTATTGGGGCAGAAGTTTGATGTCATTGCAGAATATTTAAATTAGCAAATGGGGAGAGGGGTGCAGCACCTCATACATTGAATGGAAAGAACACCCCTCCCCCTTCCCCCTCAGCTAGTAGTCAAAAAGTAGTTCAGCATGTTTGCAATTCATTTGCATCACCAGGTAAGAAAAAAGGTCTGGCTCCCCATACAACGCACAGGGGAAACACCAGACCTCACCCAACAACTAACACACCGAAATCTGGCCAATGGAAAATCATGTACACAAATGCTTGCAGTCTGGGAAACAAGATCCCAGACCTGCAGGCAATAATGACAGTGGCTAAACTGGATGTAGTAGCAATTAGCGAGATGTGGTTTACCAGTAACTACACTTGGGAGACTTCAATACCTGGCTATGTACTGTTCAGAAGAGACCACAGTGCAACAAGGGGGGGGGGTGGAGTGGCCCTGTATAGCAATGAAAATATTAAAGCTACAGAAATTCAGAATACATATAAGGAGCCAGAAGAACTGTGGGTCACCCTGGAAACAGGAAATGAGACAGCTGTATGAACTGGGGTTGTCTACAGGCCCCTAGACCAGGAGGAGGACATAGACACATTACTGTTAGAAGATATACAAAACATGACAGCCAAAGGGGAGGTTCTGATAATGGAAGACTTCAACATGCCAGATACAGATTGGTCAATACCAGCAAGAACATCTGCCAGAACTAGACACATGGTGGACTTCTGCAGGGGGAGGGCCTCAAACAACTGGTACAAAAACTCACAAGAAACAGGGCTATCCTAGATCTAGTACTGACTAACAGGGAAAGAATCACAGATCTCCAGGTAGAAGGTCACCTGGGGGCCAGTGACCATCACATGGTATGGTTAAATATGGCCACTAGAACTAAATCATTCCATTACAAGGCAAAAAATATGGGACTTTAAGGAAGCAGACTTGATAAGATGGCCAACAGAGTTAAGCTAGCCCTAGCAAACAGAAATACAGGTGAGGGGGTATAGGCAAAGTGGGCCAGCATTAAGGATGCAATACTTGGAGCAACATCCCATTGTGTTAGAGAGAAAAGGAAGTGCAAAAGAAGAAGGAATCCACTTTGGTTCTCAAAAACAGTAGCAGAAAAGGTCAGAGCCAAAAGGCTGGCCTTCAGGAAATATAAAGAAACTCAGCGGGATGAAGATAGGGAGGCATACCAAACTTCCCTAAGGGAAGCATGGAAGGCAGTAAGGCAGGCAAAGGCCCAAACCAGGGAAAGAGTAGCACAAACAGTAAAAGAAGGTGACAAGACTTTCTAAAGCTACATTAGTGAAAGTCCAGAGGAGTTATTGCTAAGATCAAAGGAAAAAAGGGGGCGTGTGAGGAGGAGGACCATGTAAAAGCATCTATCCTAAATAGATACTTCTGCTCAGTATTTACTGAAGAGAAGGTAGGGCAGGGCCCACAGCTCAGCACTATGGACACATGGGGGAAGGAGATGTGCACTAGTCCTTTCACAAAAAAAAGGGTCCTACAAGAGCTCAATAAGCTCAGGGTGGACAAGGCAATGGGACCTGATGGCATACATCCCAGAGTACTAAAGAAGCTAATGGTGGAGCTAGCAGAGCCATTATCAGAACTGTTTAATGAGTCTCTGAGCACAGGAGAGGTCCCAGAAGACTGGAGAAGGGCTCATGTGATCCCGCTCCACAAGATTGATAGCAGGGAGGAGGCAGGGAACTACAGACCAGTCAGTCTTACCTCAGTAGTGGGCAAGATTATGGAGGCACTCCTTAAGGAAAGGATAGTGCAACACGTGGAATCCATAGGAGCACAGGATCCAAGACAACATGGGTTTAAAAAAGGAAGGTCCTGTCAAACTAATCTCATAGATTTCTTTGACTGGGTAACCAGAGTGGTGGACTAAGGGGGAGCAGTTGATGTTGCCTACCTTGACTTCAGCAAAGCTTTCGATACTGCTCCACATAGAAGATTGATTAGTAAGCTGGGTAGGCTCGGGGTGGGTCAGAAGTTGGCCAACTGGGTGGCAAACTGGCTGATGGGCAGAAAACAGAGAGTGGTGGTAAAAGGGATACAGTCAGAAGGGATGCAAGTCACAAGTGGGTTACCTCAGGGATCAGTCCTGGGGCCAGTCCTCTTCAATATCTTCATCAGAGGCATTGCAGATGGACTGGAGGGTAAGGTTTGTCTATTTGAAGATGACACCATGATCTGCAACAGAGTAGATGATCCAGATGGGGTGGGCAGAATGAGAAGAGATCTGGATAAACTAGTAAAATGGTCAGAAGAGTGGCAACTGGGGTTTAATGCAAAGAAGTGCAAGATCATGCACATAGGGAAGAGAAACCCTGAAGCCACCAATAGGCTGGAAGGGGAGTTGCTGGCAGTCACAAAGGAAGAAAGAGACTTGGGCATCATCATCACCAATGACCTGAAATCATCCAAGCAGACCACTAAAGCAGTAGGTAAGTCTAGGAGGATGTTGGGGTGTATTAGTAGGGGTAACACAAGTCAGAAGAGGGAGGTAATAATCCCTCTTTAGAAGACACTGGTAAGGGCCCATCTGGAGTACTGCATGCAGTACTGGAGGCCACACATTCACAAGGACATTAACCAAACTGAGGCAGCCTAGAGAAGTGCAACCAAAATGGTGCAGGGACTGCATCAGAAAACATTTGAGGACAGATTAATGGAGCTCAATATGTATACCCTTGAGCAAAGAGGGAGAGAGGTGATATGATCGAAACATTCGAACATCTTAAGGGCATTAACAAGGTGAAAGAGTCTAACATGTTTCAATATAAGAAAAACAGCAGAACAAGAGGACACAGCATGAGATTTGAGGGAGGCCGATTAAGGGGTAATGTGAGGAAGTTCTTTTTCACAGAAAGGGTGGTGGATGCATGGAATGGCCTACCTCAGGAAGTGGTGGATATGAATACGGTACAGGGCTTCAAACAGGCATGGAATAGGCATAAGGGAGCAATACAGATGAGTATGAATAGATAGGCCATTGAAAGAGCAAAGGCCAATGGCACATTTATAAGGTAGAAAAAGAAATGGGCAGACTGGATGGGCTTTGCGGTCCTTATCTGCTGTCAACTTCTATGTTTCTGTGTTTCTATGCTCTGGAACAAGATTTAGAAATCCCTAAGGCTCACTACCTATGTCACGTTCTCCCTCTTCAAAGCTATGTTCCTGAGGACCTTCTCCGAGGTCTATCATTGCTTCAAATCAAGGTCCTAACATCAAGGTCTGTCACTGCTTTAAATACAAGTCCTAACATTAATTATTGCCTGAGGCATCCTTTGTCCTCCCATCTTATAGTCATTCCTCTCCCTAGGCCATCGCATCCAAACTTCTTCAATTTCTGATCCTCCCACCCACTAACCCCCCTTCCTTATGCTCCCCACCCCTTATACCCCTCTCCCCTTCCCTTCCACTTTTGCCAGTTCTTGCCCTCGGTAATTACTCAAAGGACTCTTCCACCCTCATTTGCATTTCACTATGACTTCAGAGAATCTGCTATTCCTGCTCACTATTGCCTCCCCTGTGATGACTACTGTATAAGCTTTGACCCATTGCCCTTGAAATCTTTATATCTGTATCCATGCAATTGTATTTATGTGGCACTACATCCTTTTGTGCTCATTGCTATGCTCTAGTGTACATAGCTTGTCATATGTTATTATGATATCTGTATTTGTTATTGTAACGTGTACTATGACTTGTTATTGTCTAAACCCTGTTGGCAAGTGTTCTGCCCCGGGTCCATCTTGTAAATAAGCTTGTCTCAATGATGTTCTGCCTGGCAAAATAAAGATATTGATTGATTGAGTGATTGATTGATTGAGTACATCATACAAAAGCATTATGTACAAGTAATATACAGCTGTGTACACAATACAAAATAAACACAAAACAAAACAAAATCAGCAAATTAAAAATCTTATTCTGAACTGGCACAGCATGATCATGATAGCAAGTAGGTTTTTAACCTTGTCTTAAAAGCTTTTGTTCCTGACCTACGTTATGTACATCAATGGCAAAAATGTTCCAGGTAAAAGAATCTAAGAAGGCAAATGCTTTGCACCCTTGTTGAGATTTAACAAATGGTACAGACATATATTCGAGTTCAACAGATTTAGGAGACACAGTCCTAACAGTGTCAAAAGCAATAAGTAATTGCCTAAGACACCCTGGCTTATCACAACAAATAATATAAAACATGAAGACACCCAGATCAAAGACTCTTTTGTTTCTAAGATTTAGCCAATTAAGTTTCTTGTGTAAATCACACCAGTGTGTAATTCGAGTTGACTGTGATACAGACCTGCAAACAGTATCATAAGCAGTATTCCACTTATGCAAGTCTGCATCACAGGCATTCAAATAAACAACAAAACAGTGATTCAACTGACATATTAATAAGCTACTCACAATTCATAGCCTTGATTCCTGTGTTAGCTGTTTTTGGGCTCTATAAGAATTGTTCAGCATATAATTATCAGCAACACAGATACTATCTGTCTGGGATGAAAATGTTAATGAGGAATCTTACAAGACCCCAAGATACTTACAGTAAATGTTGACACATTATCAATAAGGGCACCATTTACACATAAAACTCTTAGTTCTCAACCAGTATGCATTAGTTTTTTTGTTTTGTACCAAGCAACATTGTCTTTGTTTTACTTATATTGGGCCCTATGCACAAAGGTGCAGAGGGGGTATACACCAGGTATTCCTGGCACATAGCCCACACAGCATCAACCCATGCCCACTGCACCCCCTGCATGGCATGCACGACATGATTCCAGCCCCCCCCACCGGATCCCTGGTGACATGAGGACCAATGTGCAGGGGGCGGACCAGGGGAGGTGCAGGGGGGGGTCTGGCACTCCATGGGATGCACAAAAGTGTGGCATGCCAGGCGCAGGTTTTGGCCCCTACACCAGGTCAGGGCAGCCATAATGGCAGAAGGCCTGTTACCTTGCCCCCCAAGAGCAACAGCTGTGGGGAGCAACTGTGAGGTGGGGTCCATTGCACCCCCACTGAGGCAGCCCCAGCATGTGGGGCACACTGGGGGCCTGTGGGTGGTGTCCAGGCACCTGCACCCCACACTGCATGTGATGCTGTATGCGCCGGCTCCTCACCCAGCACACATGGGCACAGGTGATCCACTGAGGGGTCTGGGTCGGGCAGCTGATTGGCCACTTGCCCAGATCTGTGGCTCCACATCTGACCACCCCCACAGGCCTGCATGCCAGGTGGGCAGGGCCACATATGGGAGATGCACATGGCCACTGTTTATGAATGTGGCCACCCATGGATCTCCCGCGGTTGTGGAGCTACATGGGCAGGGTACATTCCTCTGGCGCTTATTACCCACCCCTTCATGCATAGGAGCCAATGATAATAAGTTTACTTTCCAGTAACCAATTCAACATACTAACAAAATCAGCATTTAGATCATGGTTCAGTTCACCAAGATTGGGGGAATGTCTATAGA
Source organism: Neoceratodus forsteri (assembly GCA_016271365.2). Lineage (NCBI taxonomy): Eukaryota > Metazoa > Chordata > Ceratodontiformes > Ceratodontidae > Neoceratodus > Neoceratodus forsteri. The sequence continues at coordinate 626,861,745 of CM057452.1, read as the reverse complement.
TGAGAATATCATCAGCATAAGGTAGGAGTTTGATACTCAGTGATAGTTGGAGAAGGGCATAAACAAAAATAGAAAACAAGACTGGGTCTGGAGTAAAGTCCTGTGGCACACCCATAGATAATGGGGGTAAACCAGACGTAATATTATGTAGTATCACTACCCGTGCATGATTATCTAAGTAGTTTGCAAATCACATCAGGGTATCTTGGGAAATCCCCACACTGAATAAGCCACTCAATAAAAGTTTTTAAGCAACAAAATCAAAACAAGCCTCAGTCAGATCCACAAAGATTTCACCAGTTTATTTATTTAGCTTTTGTTAACCAGGTAAGCACACTAGACAAGAACAGATGTCTATTTTCAGGTGAAACCCAGGAGGTAACAAGGAGATCAGGACACAAGTAACAATCAGGTAATACAATGCTCAGGTAAACAATTAATGGGAAGTTCAGAGATGAGACAGAGAGACAAATTTAAGTTAACACAGAGTCCATGCATGAGGAATGGGTATACAATATACAGGTACTTCAAATAGAGACAGAGAGGCAATTCAAAAACACAGAGTACCTACGCTAGGAACACTCTAAGCAGGTATGGCAGGAAGAAGCAACCAAACACAGAGTTCTGGCAGGTGCCCCTCAAATGAGGACCAGGGTAATGAGTTGTTCTTCACCATGTGCACATCATTCATGAACCTGACTGAGACCATCGTGATTCCATGATGTGGTCTAAAACTGTGTTGCGCTAAACAAATCAAATCGTGATTTCTCAGATAACCCCTAACCTTTTCATATGCAAGTTTTTTCTAAAATGTTTTCAAGTGGGGGCAATATAGACATAGGCCAATAGTTGTCCATCTCAGCCAAATCACCTTTTTTATATACTGGCACAACTATGGCTTCCTTCCATTTCTTAGGGACAATGCCAGTAATCAGAGACCTATTAAACATCTATGTTAACAGAACAGCAATGAAGTCAGCAACTAACTTAACAATATAAGTTCTAATTCATCATATCCACTGCTTTTGTTTAGATCCAGTCCTTTTAGCTGCAACAAAATCTGAGAAACATTTAAACAATGAAAATAAAATCTAGGTCTGGCAATGTCATTAGGAAAGGAGGTGCCATCAGATGTATAAGAACCAGAAGAAGGAGTGTATTAGTGGATGTCTTAGCTTTATATAATGATAAGTCTGTAAATTTCCAATAAAGGCATTTACTATATTAGTAGGATCTGAGTCCAGCTTTAAATCAATTAAGATGTCAGTAATACTAATTTCCCTTCACTTCCCAACACACTTTACTGCAAACATCAGAGGAGAGCTGCAGCAGTGGGAGATTCAATATCCTGCAGTGTATATCAGAGTTTTTATAAACTCTCAACTTTTGTTTGCTGGTCCCATTGTCCTCCCTGAACTAAGCACTGTCACAGAAAACTGAGCTGAGCCTGTGAAGAACAGTGGGATTAGCAAATATATAGTTTGAGCTCATAAAAGCTTTAAGAGTCTGTCATCTAAACACTCAAATCTTTCTCCCTAAACTGGACGAGTTTAGGCTATGGACTCTCCAACATCAGCCTGCTATTTTAGTTATCCCTGAATCCTAGCTGTTCTTCAGGGTCAGTGTTGGGGATAATACCATCACTGATTAAGTGATTCACAGCAAGATCAGGGCAAGCGTGGTGGCAGATTTGCTATTCATGCTCATCTTGTTCTTTTCTGTGATGTGGTCTCCAGATCTACTGTCCCTTCATCTCATGAGCTTCTCCTGTGTCATCTAGCTCATGCTTCCCTTCTTGCTCCCTTTCTTATAGGGTCTGATGAAGATCTATAGCAGTTTGAAGCACCACAGCTTGTAACTAATGTCTTCCAGGCAGTTTCTGCATGGTGCACTCAATAAATCTTTGACAAGTACTTTTCTAAGTGGCACATAGTGTTTTGATTCATTTTTTTTCTGAGTGCTTTCCCTTCTACGTCTTATACCACCCCTAGTCTAACTTCTGGAGGTTCATACAGCTCTGAGCCCATGTCTGTGGCTGCTTTGTTTAATAACTTTTTCACATCATGAGTTGCTTCCACCCTTCCTACTTCATCCACTTCTTTTTCTTCTCTTTCACCCCCTTTTCTGTCCATACTGCTCCCCCTTCCATTTCCTCATTTTCCCTGTCACACCCTCTGACACTTTTTCTGCTTTATGGATCTCTAGAGGCCATAGCCCTGATGTACTAGTCCCTAAACTGTGTGTTGTCTCTACTCTGGCTATTGTTGCTCCTACTGCTACCCTCCTAAACCTCTCTTTTGCTTTTGACATAGTCCCACAGGTTTGGAAGCAGGCCAAGGTCCTCCCCTACCATAAATGGCAAGGGACTGGGAAATACCACCCCATCTCTTTGCTTCCTATTGTTGCTATGCTCCAGGATGGGTTTGTGTTCTCTCAGTTCTCTACTTTTCTGAATTTCTCTTGCTTTCACTCTCAGTTCCAGTCTGCCTTTCATAATCACCACTCCACCGTATTTTCCCTACTTAGGGTCACTGACTCCATCCTCAAGGGAATGGACCAAATCTCATCCCTTCCGTCATCTCTACTGACCTTGCAAGGCATGTGTTTCTGTTGACCACTCTATCCTGTTGGAAAAACTTATGCTTGTGAGCCTTTTAGTCCCAGTAGTGCACTGGTTTCACTCCCATCTTTCTGACTAACACCAGTAAGTTTAGGCAGATGACTCTTTGTTTCCCCTACCTATCTGTAATGGCATCCCCAAAGCTGCATTCTCTCCCCATTTGTTTCACCCTGTTCCTCAACAACCTCTCCTTTGCCTATGTCAATGCAAACATACACATGTATGCCAATGACACTGCCCTTTACCCCACTAGTCTCTCAGCCTCAGAGCCTAAATCATCACTTCAACTGGACTTTGATAATAGTCAATGTTTTTTTCATCTCAGTCTTCTGCTTAATGATTAAAGACTGTAGCAATGTCATTTGGCATCAAGCAGAAGCTACAACAGCTAGGATCCCTTCCACCTCCACATTCTCCATCCTTGCTGGCACCCCTCTAAAGGATGTTCCCTCCTTTAAATACCTTACTGTGTGGCTAGATTGAAACATAGATTTCTCTCAATACATCAATGCCATATATAAGAAAATCCATGCTCCACACTTGATGCCCTATACCACAACAAAGCTTGCGTACCACTCCCTGTTCACTATGATATTGTTTCAAAGTGATTTTGCCGGTGTTTGACTATGCAGATAGGGTCTATGAGGATGCTCCAAAAGCCACCTTTGCCAAGCTAGATACATGCTTCCACTCCTTCTGCAATTTTACCTTGAACTCCCTCCCCCATGCACATCACTTTTATTCCCATTCTTTCCTTGCTCTTGAGTCCCAGTGTCTGCTTCATGATGGTTGTGGGAGAGGGGAGGAGGGGTGGGGGTTAATCAGGTGGCTTCCTGAGGCATCAGCCATCTGGAACATAGAATACTGAGGATAATAAACACAGAAGGAGGGAAACCATGAGCACTGGTACACTTGAGTACCAACGATCTGGCCAACCAGCCTGTGGAGGATGTGAAGAAGATTTTCAGAGGTTGGGGGACAGATTTCAGGCTTACCAACCTCCATGGTCTTTTCCAAAGTATTCTTTGTGTGGAATGGGGGAGGAAAAGAAAATAAGTAGGAAACAGGTCAAGAAGTCAAATGGGTGGATAAAGGGGTGGTATCTGGAGAAAACAAAAAGGAAAAAAAATATCTGGGAGTAATGATCACCAACAATCTATCATTCAACAGAAATAGTTCTGTAACCATTAAAAAAAAATAATAGAATCATAGGATCTATACTAGGCAATATAAAAAGCAGAGAAGCTGAAGTAATTGTACCACTCTATACTAGTTTGGTGCACCGCTACATGGTGTACTGCTCTCAATTTAGCACACCTAATACTGTAAGAAGCAAAAAATTAGTAGAGGGTGTACAAAGAAAGATCACAAGAAAAATTAAACTGTTACAATACATTAATTATACTGACAGATTGACAAAATTTAAATTATCTCTACTACATATAGACAAATTATAGGAGACCTCTGCCTAACATAAAAGGCTGTAAAATATGATTATATTAGTGAAACAGTAGGGGTCACAAGGTACGAAAGTACTAAATCAACTCATAGCAATATTTATAAAATAAAAGGTGAAAAAATATAACAACTAAAAGGAGTAAGTTTTTCACTCAAAGGGTAATTACAATGTGGAATACGCTCCCCCAACATGTAGTTAATAGCAACAACTTGACAGTTTTTAAAAATAGACTAGATACATATATGGGAAACAAAAAATATGATTTCCACCCATGACATACATGAGTGGCAAGTTCTACAAAAAATATGATTTCCACCCATGACATACATGGGTGGCAAGTTCTACAAAAGGCCTTATAGCTTACTGAACTTGTAAATCCACCTATGAACCTATGGTACTACTTTTTGGGGACTTGGGGGGATGTCTGAATAAGAGGCTTTTCAAAGGTTACAGCTTTCAATTAACAAGAGAGCAGACCAGTGCACCATTGCAGAAGTTTGATGTTGACATTGGACAGTGAAACTGACTGCTGAGGCTAGTGGAATCATAGTAAATGGGGTGAGGGAGGGGAACCTTGCTAGTGTTTGCCCTGTAATGGAGACTGGTAGCAGTAAGGTGGGCAAAAATAAGGTTGAGATTCAAACAGAAGTAGTGGAAGACACGAAGAGGGGGGGATCTCAAGGTTTACAAGCAACAGGAAAAATAAGAAGTTAAGGAGAATGTGAAATAATGCAGGAGTAGGATCAAAAAATAGCAAAAGGGGATCTGGAGCTAATTGGTAGGGGCCTGTCCTAATGTCAGGAGTCTGAGTAATAAAGTCAGTGAATTCCAGGTATTGGTTGCAGACACACTGAGATGAACCTAGTAGCCATAAAATTACATGGATTTGCCAGTCCTTAGTTACACAACATTTAGACAGGACAGGAGAAAAGGCAAAGGGGAGGGGCATAGCCCCATATGTCAAGGAGGGCATATAGGCTGTGGAGGAAATACATATCAGGGGAAGCAAAAGGAAAATTGAGTCACCATGTGTTTACCTCAAGGTGCCATCAGGCAAGAAAATATGCATGGTGATGATCTATAGGCCACCAGGAGAAGGAGAAAAGAGACAGGGAGCTTGAGGAAGAGCTAGCAAAGAGAGTGAAGAAGGGGCAAGAGGTGGTGGTGGGTGATCTTAACTTGCCAGATATTGATTGGGACATTACAGTGGCCAGGTGCACCAGTAGTCATGCCGTTTGATACATTGCAGGACTGTCTGCTGATGAAGCTGTTTAAGAAACCAGCTAGACAGGTCTCTATTCTTGATTTGGTACTCGCCAACTTAGAGATAGTGGGCAGAATGAAGGCAGGGGAACCACGGGGGTCCAATGACCATAACTCCATTTGGTTCAGGTTTGACCTTGGGATCAGAATGTCCCTATCAGAAACTAAAGTGCTAGATTTCAGAAGAACAGACTTCAATTGGATGAGGGAGCTGGACCAAGACAAATTGATCAGGATGGGCAGCATCAGAGATGTAAAGGAAAGATGGGGGCAATCAGGGAGACTATTCTCAAGGCACAAAAGTCATGTATGAGAATTGTTATGAAATTAAACAGATACAAGAGACCAATATTGTTCTTGGAAAGGGTCAGGAAAGCAATGGGGACCAAGAAAAAGGCTTTCATCAGGTACAAGGAAAAGCAGGGGGAAGAGGAATTGGGAGAGCACCAAATGAGAACTAGGGATGCTAAGAAGATGGTCAGAGATGCAAAGGCAGCCATATAGCTGCATATTGTGGAGGGGGTCAAGGGTGGGCAAAACAATTCTTCAGGTATATTAAGGAAAAAGGAAATGGGGAAGGGGTATTGTTAGGATACAAGAAGGGGGGTTATAGAGGAAGATGAACAAAAAGCAGCCATCCTTCATGATTACTTCAACTTTTTTTCATAAAGAAAGACAGTTTGCACCTGGCTGAAATTGACAGCAAGGCAGCTGTCAGGGACATACCTGAAATGAGGCAGCCATTCTTTACAAAAGAAATCATCCAAAAGGGGCTGGAAACCCTGAAGATTGATAAGGCCCCAGGGCCAGATGGGATGCACCCCTAAGTATGGCTAGTCAAAGTTCAATTCAGACAGGGATAGTTCCAAAAGACTGGCAGGTAGTAGACATAGTCCCACTATACAAGGGGGGGAGGTCAAGGAGTGACCAGGTAATTGCATACATGTCAGACTTACCTCTGGACTGGACAAACTGATGAAGTAACTGATCAAAAAGGACCTTGAGGACTACCTATAAAGCAACAGTCTATAGGATAGTAAACAGCATGGGTTTGTGGCATGGAGGTCTTTTCAGACCAAACTGATAGTTTTCTTTGACTTGGTAACAAAGGTTGTAGATAAGAGCCATGCTGTGTATGTACAGTCCTTCACTTTGATTTCAGCAAGTCTTTAGACTTGGTGCCACACAGAAGATTGTTGAGGAAGCTGGAGGACTTGGGTGCAGCTGGGGACATAGTTAGATGGGTAGGAAACTGGTTAAAGGACAGGCTGCAGAGAGTGGCGGTAAAAAGGTCAAATCAGAAGACAGGGAATTCACAAGTGGGGTGCCACAGGGATCTGTCCTGGGCCCTGTCCTCAATATGTTCATCAGTAATATTGGAGTGGGCTCTCAGTGTTGTTGTGTTTCTTTGGTAATGACACAGAGCTCTGTAGTGGAGTAGGGAGCGACTAAGGGATTAAAGAGATACAGATGTATCTGCAAAGTCTAGAGGGGTAGTCAAAGGTTTGGCAGTTGAAATTCAGTGCCAAAAATTGCAATGTTATGCACCTAGGTAACTAAAAAACCCGGACAGAGTACTGGATGGGACGGGTATAATTGAGTACTACGGCAGAAGAAAGGGACCTTTAAGTCATCATTAGCATCTCCCTCAAACAATAAAGCCAGTGTAACAAGGCCTATAGTAAGGCTAATAGGGTTCTGGGGTGTACTGGAAGGGGTACTGACAGAGGAAAAAGGAGTTATTACTACCTCTGTATAGGTCACTGACGAGGCTGCTTCTGGAATACTGTGCTCTTTTCTGGAGTCCTCACTTAGGGAAGATCAGGAACAGGCTGGAGATGGTGCTGCGCAGAGTGTCCAAGATGATTCAAGGCCAATGGGGCAGATCTTATGAGGATCATTTCAAGGCACAGAATATGTACTCAGGCAAGAGATGGGGGATATGATAGAGACCTTTAAGTTCCTGAAGGGAATAATCAAGGTGAACTGTGGGGCATTATTGTGCAGAAGTAAAGATTTAAGATCCTGAGGCTGTAAGTGGAAACTGGGTGGGAGAAGCTTTAAAAATGATATGATGAAGTTTTGTTTTATGGAAAGGGTAGTGAAGTCATGGAAGAGTATGCTAGTGGATGTGGTGAGCACAAGGACCATAAATGGTTTCAAACATGGCTGGGACAGAGTGAAGGGTTTTGTAGTTACTCAGGTTGGTAACAGTTGGGAGGGAAGCAGGGGTCTGGACAGAGAGGAATAGAATCCTACATTAACAATAGGCCCCAGGGCAGCTAGTGAACTTCAGACAGACTAGATGGAGCCTTGGTGTATTTCTGTTGTCATTATCTATGTTTTTATGTTTCACAGTGCCTCATTTTTACCTATGTATGGTTCTGCTTCCCTAATCTTAACTGTCTATTATCTCTTATCTCTACCTGACAGCTGAACTGACTCTGGGCAATCAGCGTTCTCATTTTGACTCCCTGCTGCTTGGAACAAATTGCTAGTCCCCCTTTGCCATTTCTATTCTGATATGCTACTAAACTTCATTTACCCCTCCTGCTCTTGCCTCTAGTCCCCCTGTGTTCTATTGTTCAGGGTTGCCTGCACTTTTCTGATGTCCCAGCCTGTGGGCCTTTTGGCTTACCTGACTGGTTATTAATTTGACCTGCACCTTATGTACAGTCATAACTGATAGCTCATACCAGGCTTTGAATATACTACATGTACTGTACTTGTGTTACACAGCTATGTTGTATACTGTATTAACAAATGTACCTGCAATTATTGTGTTATTTATTTTGGTATTAATGGGCCTTGTAGCATGTTTGTACTCACTACATACCCATTTGTTCCCCAGCAACTAGGTGTCACCTGGAAATGAACTCAGGCCCAGTGTGCCTTTCCAGTTACCAATTTTCAAATAAAGCATGCATCAAAGTACTTTAACTCTCTGGAAAAGGTCCACAGGTCCTTGGCAATAAATTCATACTTTACCTAGTTGCTAAGGCTACAATTTGGGATCAAATATAGGTCTTTTATATGGCTGCTTAGGCGGAGCCTGCAGCCGTTTGCGATAGCTCAGAAAAAACAGCTACCGGAACAGGCCTTGGAACACTTCTGTTTTGGAGTTTTGGAATGATCCTTCCGAAACTGCAAAATAGTCAGTAGAAGTCCACTACGGCCACTCACACAGCTGCTTCATCGGCAGAAAATTAGATGATCTCACAACAGCTTCCATTGGACTTTTGAAAGTATCCTTCTGAAAGCCCAATGGAGCTTAAACCCCTCAGCCACCATGATCGGGATATGGAATAACAGCTGCACTATTTTGGCTGTTACTTCTGCATTCTGATGCATGAACTGTGCCTGGTTTGTATTGGAGACGGTCTCTTGTTTTCATGCGGTATAAACCGCAATGCTTCAAGACTGGAATTTAGTTCCAAGTCATTCGTAGACTCTCTCTCCATAGCAGATATACTAGCCTTATGTGCATTATCAATAATTTGCTTTTTCTTGTTGAGCAATCACAATGTAGGTATTTGTTATTTATTTCCAAAATCAATTCTTCATTTATAAATTATGCTGTATATTCTATCCAGTATTCGTAAAGGCTCTGCATGTTAAAAATTTTCCCTGGCATATGTCTTCATAGGATTCAATAAAAATTGTTCTGTCAATGTACCTCACTGGCACCCTTTGCCAATTAAAAATGCAGCATATCTTATTTGGGGTCAGATCATGGTGCTGTAGCAGAAATGTACCATTGCTTCAAAGCACACCTACATGATTCAATTACATTTAAAACTTCCCATATGAGAAAGCTGCTTCACTCAATAACCAACGTACAACAAAATATCTAGATTGTTTGGCATGTTAAACAGCATATGCCATGATGATGCACAGTGCAGTTTAAGTTATCTGTTACAAACATTTCCATATACTGTACTATTGTATATAAGTAAATGAGTTCTTAAAGGTGCATACATGGCATGCTCAACCTAAAATACCATGATGCTTGTAACCGGAGGATTCAGATATAACTTGCAGTCAGATGTAACTTGAGGTATTTTTACATCCTTGTATACTAATCCTTCATGTCCTCAAGTGAATATACTTCCTACATGGCAAGAATCAATACAGTAAAATGGGATTTTAATGGGTTTATTGACCGAAGCTGCTATCTTGTTTAAATACCTGTTTCTAGAACAAGATTTAGGCAAATCACAAAATCCAGATCAATTTCTGGATGCTCTGCTGTAGTGCCTGTTGATCAGCAGACACCCTAATGTTCATCTGTTTAAGTCCTCTGAGTCAACTTTATAGAATGCATCAAGGAAAACAAAAAGTGAAATATCTACAAAAGCTGACATGATATAAAAAGACACAAAAACTTTCTTTCCACAATCAACCTGCTTTACTTCATTAACAATTACAACTTGTAAGTGAGAGCTTCTCAGGTTCTATTGATTGATTGATTGAAGGGTCTCATTTTACTTAATGAAACTTAACAAGAATGTGATTTCTCATTAGGAAAGTAAACGGGATAATTAATTTATACTGGAAATCATTGTTTCCTCTTGGTAGGAAAGGTGCAGACCAATATCACCACACTATTTTATATATCCGTGGATTTGATAAGCAAGTCCCAAGATATGGAACAGGAACTGTGCAGCAGTGCCCCCCCCCCTGCATCCTGTAAAGAAAACTTGGCTCTTGGACTTAGCCCAGCAACATAGCGCCCAGTCCCCAGTTAAAAGAAATTATCCCCCGTGCCTGGCAGTGATCAAGAAACTTGTCTGCATATTTTTTGCTCTCGGCATCACCCTAGTCAAAACATAAGCCCGCATTCAAGGCAAACTTGATTCACTGTCACAGGTTAGTATTTTTTTAATGCCAGACCATCATTTTCAATTAAATATTATTGGAATCCTGCCTCTTGTCAACCAAAAACATCATATTACCGTGTTTGGGTTTTTAATCCAATACACAAACCTTACAACAATCTTCAGAACCTCAGTGCTATTAGTAGGATGTGTTATTTAAAACACAGAAAAACATGCAACCCCACTCCACTCCTAGTGTCTTTTATATCAACAGTATATATAATAATGCTCTAACACAAGCAATTAACTTTCATGCTAATTATAATGGGAACTCCATTTCCTAGAAAACACTGGCTGGTTTCAGATTAATAACAACAAATCATCACATACCCTGCTGTATGAGAAGGAAAATGTTTAGCACCTGAACCTGTCACAGCCCCAGTTTATTGAAAATATATTTCTGCAATGAAATGTGATTCTTCTTTGCAGTCATATATTTTCACATCTGTATACAGATACATGTATACTATTTATTTATGTATCCCACTCAAAAGTTAGGCAGACTTGCAGTGATTCCTGGAATTCCATTCTCCCCCAAAAAACAGAGCAAGCTGTCAGAGAATTACATCTTTTCCCCACATAATCTTAATCTAAGACATCTCCTTGTACCTTGAAACCAGCAACAAGCATTTGTAAAGGGGAAGGGGAGAGCCCCCAACCCTGCAGCTCACCCAGTCCCAGCCACCTTTGAGAGGGACTGTCTGCCTGCCTGTGACCTAGCCTGCCTGTGCCCGAGTCAGAATAATGCCTGGCACCACACTGAATGGGAGAGAAAAGAAAATGAAATTTATTATTGATAGAAAGACTTTAAAGACAATTTCAAGTTATTGTTTCTCTCTGAAAATGGGGGCCCCCTTCTAACATAATGAAATGCCTTTTATGTGGCATGGAACAATATCAGGCAAGTATTCTAATAAATAGCCACTTTTTTATTCCATCTTGACATTGAATAGAATTAAGCAGTTGGTTTGAGAGCAGCTATGACACTTGTAGCAAGGAGGTGGAACCCTCACTCTCCCATCCTCTACTAACCTTTACTCAGCTTCTTTCTTTCTTTCTTTCTTTCTTTCTTTCTTTCTTTCTTTCTTTCTTTCTTTCTTTCTTTCTTATCTCTTCTCCGGTTCCTGCTATTGCATATTAACATTTCCCCAAATATCGCTCCCTCACATTTTACTTAATGTAAATGACTGTTTTAGATCCCAGCATTACACCTCTGTTTCTTTTCTGTTCTCATTTATGCCTTTTTTAATTTAATTTGAACCCGCTGTTTATAATGCATCTAATTGTCTCTGCATTTCTGCTCAAGTTTACCCTTTTCTGGTCAAGTGTTTATTTTTGTACCATTTCTACCATAACTAATTCTGCATATTCTACCCTTTTTGTTTTGTTAAATATACTTGTTTCCAGCCTTTGACCTTTCTGAACTCTTCTGCATTTCACATTTCCTCCTCCTATTTTTTCTCTCTCTACATCGTTATCAGAGGTATGTGTGCCTTGTCTCTAACGCTCCTCATTTATAATCTTTCCCAGTACATATTGATGCATGCTTATCTCTAAAACAGTATACATTTTCCAACATACTGTTCCCCATACACGTCTTTGCACATTACTTTTAACTGTTATTAGTTATTTTCTATTTTTTTCTTCTCGAGTTCCCTCCAAATCAATATGATAACCACTGCAGTGAACACAATCAATACAGGTTAATAAAATGGATACAAAGAACCAAAGCTTGTCAGGTAAATCACTTATTATCAAAAGCCTTATGTAGTCTGCTATGGTAGTTGATATTTTGATGACAATGTGGGTATAAGCAAACAACCATATAATTATGAAGCTACAAAAAGATAGAAAGTAATTTATAGACAGAACAACTCAAACTCCTAGCGCAAATATATATGTTCACACATACATAAATAAAATACCGGTACAGATTTTTTTTATAAATACCTTGTCCCACATTTTACTTAAGGACATGGAAATACTCACTAATCAATCAATTATTCAGCAGTATGTTCTTTTCTACAAGTAACTAGGTAGATGCTGCATTTTATTATGAAATACTGTAGGATTAACCTGTAACAGTCATATTTAGCGGACGTAAAACAATCACCAAAAAAAAACAACTGTTGGTAGAAATCAATTACATGCTACAGAAAGAATAATAAAATAAATTCCATTTTACATAAACTGATCTTTTTGGACATGCAATAGGCAAAATACAACCCAATGACATGGAAACAAATCTAAATCTACATTTTACTTGTAAATGTGTTTTAATTTCAGTAATAAAGTAATTTCACACCTAACCCTCCATCTTTTATTCTTGTTATAGTACATTATATAAACAGCTACTGAATTAGCATTTACATCTCTTAATTGCATACCCAAAAGAAGGAGATCACAGAATCTTACTGAGTGCATCCAGAACACAAATGGTTGATTTGGACCCAGTGTTTTGAGATGATATACAAGTCTGTTTTTCCAAGTGATCATTTCATCTTCATTTTTTGTTACACAAAACACAAATACACATGTTTCTTAAAATAGATTGTCTAAAATGTGAGCATTTGATCTTCATGCATGAGCTAGTATCTGACTGTTACCTTAAGGAAAAAAAAAATAAAAATCAGAACCTAGAGATTGTCTTATAAATTGTCTGCCCTTGGTTTCTTTTCTTGTTGAATGTTTAAGGCTGTGCAGTGGTCACCAGTGAGCAGTTAGAACGCTAATCTCAGTCTGCCTTGCTTTAAAAAGAAAAAAAAAAAGACTGGGACTGGGGCTGTGTGAGTCTGGTGGCATTATCAAATCATACCTGCCGCAACCTAGTTGAATTCTTATTCTAGTCCACTGGAGAATACTCAGCCTGTTGCCAGGAACACTAGCGAGCGGTCGGTCCTATTGACCCTTGCCTGCCTTGCAGAGTAGTCTGTAATTTTTGGACCGAGGCAGCTTATGGCCGATATAGATTCCTGGACCCAGCCTGCTTGATACTGACTCCTTTATCCTTTCCCCCTTTGTCCTTTTCATATTTGACCCAAGCTCATGCCTGGTCACTGCACCAAACGCCAAGTACATCGGTGTGTAGACTGAAAATTTAAATGTAACCTGCCCTGTGCTGCTCCTAGAATTTGCACGGTAACCTCCCCAATTGGTTAGGGCTAGTGGAACACCTGCACCACGCGGCCAATCCCTAGGCTACTGGCCATATCCGTCTTGCAACCTGAGATGTAAAACAGCTTACACTACCATTCCTTGTGCCCTATTTAAACTCACCCTCTCTCCTCTACTTCTACAGGCACTGCTGGAACTCCAAGGAGGTCGTGAGGCGCACGTAGCGCAGCTCTCCCACCGCAGAATCGCTTCACCGGGCCCCTCCCCCAGAAAACCGGAGCAATGGAAGTCGCGAGGGCTGAGACCCTCCCCCAAGAACGTACCTTTTTTCCCTTGCCAGGACGGAGCCTCGCTGATCCCTGCCACTGCAAACGGCCAAAGGTACCTTTTAAAGCAAGGGCCAGGCTCTTGTGTCCGGGTGGACTGCATCTCATGCCTGCTCTCTGTTACTGTGGTGAGGCCCCGCCGGCGCTGTGCGCCGGCTTCCCACCTCCCCCACCACCGCCCTTGGTGAGCATCTGCATTTATAGGAGAAGTCACGTGAGCTGTAGAGCCTATCAGCTCACTTTTCCACCTGCAGGTTATCACCTATACCCACTACAGGCCGCTCTCATTATCCCATTCCCTCTGTCCTGCTTCTGCAAATGTAAAGCAACACTGCTGCTTGCTGCTAGCTGCAACAACCTCAACTTATATCCTCCTCACTCCCCTGTGCTCTGTAACTCTGCAAAAATCTCTATAAAACGTCCCTCTGACTCTAAGGATACATTGCTCCCTGTAATAATTCTGTCAAAAAAGCCAAGCCTCAAAAGGGCTAAGATGCCCCTCCCAATAATGCTGTTGGCCCACCCTCAAGCCCTCACCTGCCAGAACTCCCCCCCCAGCCTTGGGAGCCCTCTGCCCAGCACTCTACTGTTACGAGGGGGGATATTGAAACCAACCCTGGTCCTTTCTCTCCAAACTGCATGCTCAGTGACCCTACCACCCCCTCCTGGGCAAACTCCAGGGGGCTCAGACTGGTGAACATGAACATTGGGAGCCTGAGACACAAGGTGGCCGACCTCAAGGCTTGGACCCTACTCTACAAGCCCGACATCTTTGCTGTGACTGAGACGTGGCTGAAGCCCCACATCCTCCCTCATGAAGTTGAACTAACAGGATATCAAACCATACGAAAAGACAGACCTGGAAAAAAGGGAGGGGGGGTCCTAATCTATCTGAAGTCCTCCTTGAATGCCACCCTGATCGACCTCCAAGCACTGGATGGAACTAAGGCTGAGGTTTATTTCTCAAACTTATCCTTGAGGTACTAAGCTCTCTATATCGGATGCCTATCTCCCACCTCAACCGCCACCCCCTTCCTTGAATCTCTTGCTAATGCCATCCTCCAGCTCTCCCGGGAGAAAATCCTCCTAGGGGACTTCAACCTCAACTGGCTTGCCCCTAACTCCTCCCGAACCAAGAACCTGATACTAGATGCATCCCTTACCCAAGTGATTGACATGCCAACCAGGCACAACGCTAAAACTGGCAACCACTCACTTCTTGACTGGGCACTTACCTCCAACCCCGCTCAGATACTGGCTGCTGGGATCATGTCAGACTCCTTGAGTGACCACTGCCCTATCTACTGTATCTGGTCCAATAAACCCCCTAGGCCGGCTGCCAGACTGATCGTTGCAAGAAATTACAGAAGATTCGAACCGGCAGGCCTCTGCGCTGACCTCCTAAAGGCAGAATGGGGTCCTATTGTCTCCCTTCCCACCATAGATGCGGCCCTTGAATACTTTACCCACACATTCCTGGGCATTGCAAACCGACATGTCCCCTGGAAAAAACTGAGAGTTCAGGGAAAGTGCCACAAATGGCTATACCCTGAGCTAAAACATACCATGCGGCTTCGAGACAAGGCATGGGGGCTCTACAAATCCTCTGGCACCAATTCTGACTGGGAGAAGTACCGATGCCTGAGGAACAAATGTAAACAAGCCACAAAACAGGCCAAATCAAAATACCTCCAGGACCTCCAAACGGGCAACCTAAGTGACCCAAAGAAGTTCTGGGGCCATATAAACTCCCTCCTAAAGGGTCGCACGCAGGAACCATGTGTCACGGTCATAGCTGGGAACTCACTTACCGCCGACTCCTCTAAGGTGGCAGAATTTCATCACATCCTTCACAAATCCCTCAGGCTGCTCCCCTACCATGCCAGGACCTCCTCCTCTCACCTGCCCTGACACAATGCTCTCTCGACCATCATTCCACCTGAAACTAGTGGACCCCTGCATGGTACTATCACTGCTCGGCAAAATTAACCCTGACTCGTCTACTGGGAATGACCAGCTAGAGCCACGCCTACTGAGGCTGCGGCACCGCCATTGCCTACCCGTTCCCTACTCATTAATCGATCCCTCCTAGAAGGGATGGTCCCAGTAAATGGAAAGTTGCCACCATAGTTCCAGTCCATAAAAAGGAACCCGGGACAGGGTGGAGAACTACAAGCCTATCTCCCTGCTCTGCCCCCTGGGAAAAATCCAGGAAAGATTAGTCTATGATCAGCTACAAGACTATCTGGAACAACACCTACTCCTCTCCAAAGTACAGCATGGCTTTCGGAAAGGCCATGGCACGGACACTGCCCTAATCAGACTGACATCTGACATACTCAACGCCATGGACCAAGGCACCCCAACGGGGGCACTATTCATCGACCTCTCCAAGGCCTTTGACATGGTCAGTCATAAACTGCTCCTTACTAAGCTTCAAAGGCTTGGCATGGATCAGCTCTCTCCTCTGGACCACAAGCTACCTAACAAACAGAAATCAAACAGTCTGCTGGCAGGAGTCAATCAACCCCTAAGCCTGTGATCTCTGAGGTACCCAGGGCTCCATCCTAAGCCCCTGCTATTCTCTCTGTTTGTGAATGACATAGAAAGAGTGTGCACCCTGCAACCTAATACTCTATGCAGATGACACTGTAATCTACCACAGTGACCCCAAACCTCTGTCATTGCAGCGAACTTCAAGCTTGCCTGACAAAACTTGAAACATGGTTCACTGCCAACACCTAAAAGCTAAATGAGGAAAAAACAAAAGCAGTCCTTTTGGGACCCGGCGACTGGGTAAAGACCGTAGCGGTCTTCTCCAGATATCGTCAGCCCAAGGAAAGTGTGTTGAGGTCGCTGACCAGTTTAAGTATCTTGGGGTTACCCTTGACCAGGAGCTAACCTTCAAACCCCACATAGATGTCTTAACAAAATCCATCCACCTGAGACTGGGCCTACTATACCGCCTTGGAAACTCCCTCTCTGGAGAAGCACGTAGAGCCATTGCCAACTGCAACCTCCTCCCCTCATTACTGTATGGCTCTCCACTACTACAGTCCCTCAGAGAGAGACCGAGCTAAACAAGCTCTCCACCCTTTACTACCACATTGCTCGCTTTGCAACCCACTCCTCCCCTAGGAGGCATCACTGCGAGGCTCTCATGGACCTTCACTGGCCTACACTCAGGCATAAACTATCCTTTTCACCTGCCTGCCTTACCTACAAACTCCTCTCCATTCACCACCCACCTCACCTTAGCGAACTGCTTACCCCCAAAGTCTCCCTCCGTAACCTCCGGTCTACTTCCAGTCGGCTCCTGAACATATCCTGCATCCGTACCAATCAAGGAAAACGCTCCTTCCAGTTCACTGCCCCTCATTTCTGGAACTCACTCCCCTCTTCCCTGCTTGACAAACCCTCCCTCTCCTCATTTAAGGCTGGTCTTAAAGTCTACCTCCTGGAACTGAGCCTCTGCTGCTGCAACCGCTAGACAATACACCCTACCTCTCCTTACCGTAATTTGGCTACCGACAAACTCTTTGCTCCCTATTGGACTAGCTAACCCCTATAGACTGTTACCTCTGTAGGCTCACATGCCCCACTGGCTAGGTATGTACTCTGCTCTGGTGTTTTTACTGAACTTGCTCCTACACCGGCTTACCATCCCCTTGCCTCCTGTACAAACTGAGTATGTATTTTAGACTGTGGACTAATGTACCCCACTGACAATGCATGTTCTCTGACTCTGTTACTTGCTGTATGCTCTCTGTCTCTGCCTTACTGTTACCAAGCCTCCTGTACAAACTGTATATGTACTTTTAAGCTGCATACTGTACCTAATGTAAAGTAGTTGGTGTACTCACCCCAGGTCACCCCTGAAAAAGGGACCTCTGGTCTCAGTGGGTTTTACCTGGTTAACAAAATCTAAATAAATAATAAATAAATAAATTTTAAGGCACGATGTTCAAATGAATGACATGATAGCCATGGGAAAGTGGAGTTCACTGTGGTTCAAAAAAAGTATAATACAGAACAAGGAGTCTAAAATAAGATTATTTATATGACATTAAAACTTAAATTTCAATACGCCAATTTTACTGATGTGAAAACTATATACCTTAAACATCTGAAACTATATTTTACAGTATTGGGCTAGATGAGTTACTTCATGTCCTCTGAAGATATTTTTTTTATTATTGTTATCATAATAAATATTTCAGGGTTTATACAATGTTACATCAGCCTCTAAAAATCCTGTACAATATTTGAGGGTATTTCTGTGGAGGAAAGCAGCTGTCAGTCTACTGTCGGTGACAGGCTGACACATTTTTGTCATTTTTATGTTGCTTGCATGCATGTGCAAGAAACATAGTGCCATCATCGGAGATTTCGGAGGTGTGTCACCTCCTCCTCCAATTCAGTCAGTGAGCTGGCAGGCGCGGTCCCTGTAAGCCAATGCATTTTGGAGCTGTCTATGACATGCTCCAAAATGCAGTGGCCTCCCAGTTGAAAGGGAGCTTCACGGCTTCAGTGAGCACCGATGGCGTAGCTCCCCACACACACAGGCGTGCGTGCCCCGCACATCCTGTGTAGCTGAGGTGCCCAATCCCCATCCGGCTGAGCTGCTGCCGTCCCCATAGCTGGTGCCTGCGCTGAGGCCACCCCAGCGTGAAGCAGCGTCCGTGTCTTTTTTGTACCCAAACCTGTAAAAACAAAAGCGGTCCTGTGGCGTGTCTCCCGACCCCCTCCCACAACCCGCACCCACCCACTGCGCACCCAGCCTCCCCACTCCCCCTCACCCCATGCCTGCGGACTCCGCGTGGCGATCTTCAGTGGACCAGGAACCGTCTGCACTCTTCAAAGCCGACCGCAAACTGAGGAAATGCCGGTAAGCTGTATAATGGGCTAAATAGGAGGGTTCAACTTTATTGCATATCTCAGGCATTTGGGAATTTTTGCAGCAAATTTTCAACATGGGGTTTCAGGACCCCTTCTCATGAATGATGTCACTGTCATGGCGTTATTCAGGCACGAAGGGTGATTTCACGCAGTGACTGTGCAGTGACTGCAAAATCACCTTCGGGCTGAATACCACCATGTGCAGTCACATCATTCATGAGAAAAGTCAAACTTCATGTTGAAAATGTGGTCCAAAATTCCAAAAATGACTGTTTTCTTAGCGATGCGTTGCGCAGTTCCTACTCAGGCTCGTAAGTTTGCGAAATTTCAATATTTTCACTCCAGATTTTCAACATTGCCATTTTACCACACCTTCTTATGAGTAGTACAGCTGTCATTTTTCACATCTCACCCAAAATGTGTTTCCGCCCTTGTAGCGCAGAATGGTGCAGTCGATATGCAAAATCAATGTACGGGACAAATTAAGAAAATCACAGTGACACTGTTCATGAGCAGAGGTCTTAAAATGGCTATGTTGAAAATTTGGTGAAAGAATTCCTAAAAATGACTGTTTTACAAGCGTGCGTTGCGCAGTTCCCCGCCGCTCGTAAGTTCACAAATTTTCAATATTTTCACTCCAGATTTTCAACATTGCCATTTTACCACACCTCCTCATGAGCAGTACAGCTGTCATTTTTCACATCCTGCTCAAAACATGTTTCCACCCATGTAGCGCACAATGGCGC
The DNA here is from genome assembly GCA_016271365.2 of Neoceratodus forsteri. NCBI lineage: Eukaryota > Metazoa > Chordata > Ceratodontiformes > Ceratodontidae > Neoceratodus > Neoceratodus forsteri. The sequence goes on along the minus strand of CM057452.1, from coordinate 626,842,441 downwards.
AGTCGGTGTGCGAACTCAGTGTATGGGACACATTAAGAAAATCACAGTGTCACTGTTCATGATCAGAGATCTTAAAATGGCAATGTTGAAAATTTGGCAAAAGAATTCCTAAAAATGACTGTTTTACAAGTGTGCGTTGCGCAGTTCCCACTCACGCTCGTAGGTTTGCGAATTTTCAATATTTCCACTCCAGATTTTCAACATTGCCATTTTACCACACCTCCTTATGAGCAGTACAGCTGTCATTTTTCACATCCTGCCCAAAACATGTTTCCACCCATGTAGCGCACAATGGCGCAGTCGGTGTGTGCAAACTCAATGTATGGGACACATTAACAAAATCACACTGACACTCTTCATGACCAGAGGTATTAAAATGGCTATGTTGAACATTTAGTGAAAAATTTCCTAACAATGACTGTTTTACGAGCATGCGTTGCGCAGTTCCTACGCACGCTCGTAAGTTCGCAAAATTTCAATATTTGCACTCCAATGACTTCCAAATACCTAAACAGCACATAGAAGCAAGCAACATTCGGTATTGACAAATGCTTGTTAACTGTGAGTTAGGTTAAGAGCAAGGCATTCTGGCAAACAGATGTCAAACCTGCACTTCATGTACACGTTGGCTGAGAAATTAAGTTTTTATCTCAGCCAAATACTCAAATGTGGTTGCATAAACATGTGTGAATAAGCTTATGAGGCAGATATTGACAATGCTATCAATTCTCCATGCATATTATGGACACAGAATATTCCACTACATCAGTATAATGAATTTGTTTTAAATAACTCCATTCACAGTGTTTTCAAACAGTGCACAGTACTATTATTTTAAGATTAAGACTGTATTACACCTCAATTTTTGTATGGTATGTGCTATATTCTTTAGGTAAGAAAGGTGGCTGATGGATGTCTGTCTGTGTTATAAATAATTGCTTTACAAACTCAGTATTTTTTATCTTCATTTCTGTGTTATTTTTCAACTCAATGCAGTATTTGGGTACAAAGCAAGGAACACATGTTGCATGCTTCTTTTGTTTGTACATAGAACATTTAAATAAGAAGTTGAAGACAATTCATGATGTGATGAACTATCCAGAAACTAGAAACAGGGACCTAGGAGCACTGAAGTTTAACAAATAAACAAAGAAAAAGGATAGAGAGAGAAAGAAATACACTCCAACTCAGCCACACATGCTAATAAAACACACTATATAGTAACATAGTAAATTTAAGGTTATAAGGGACTCTAGGTCCATCATGTCCTTTCATTTAGAAGCAGGTATGAATGTGTAGGCTGTGTAACATGCATTAATTTAGGGCTTCCCTACTCACTGTACTACCCAGGGTACCCTGTATTTCTCTTGGCATGCAGAATTGTATCCAGGCTTACATTCAAAGTCTGCACTATCTTCATGTCTGCTGTGTCCACTGGCTGTTTGGAATGGTTTTCTACCATCTGGCAGCATAAGTGCCTCCTAAGATTCTTTGTAAAGTTGCCACCTCTGAACTTCATTGTGTATCCTTATGAGCTAATTCTTATGCCCTGCCTTGAGTACACCAGATCAAACATCTTTGTCAATTTGATACAGTTGATAACTGATTATGCAGAAGGCAGCTATCATGTCCCATCTCGGCTTCCATTTCTCCAACATGAACAAATATTTGTATATCTACAGTATTTCATCTGAGCAGCTTGCCTGTGTTTTACTCTAAGCACTGTTTGTTTCCAGTGTTATGACATTACTGTGATATTGTTCCTTCTGAAAAAAATGAATGGTGTGTGTCATGAAAAGTTTGTGTTATGATTTTGTCCTCAGCCACCACCACCCACTAGCAGCCCAAACACCTGTGATTAAAAACACTATATACTGTAAATGGCCATATTTTTTTACTTTTTTGTCAGTGCTGACATATTCATAATTACTTTTTAAAATTGATTGTCAGCTTATGGTTTTAGTAGTAAGATTTCAAAGAACACTTTCTGTACTTTCTAAAGGTTATATTAAAGTACACTTCAGTGTGATTTACAGTTTTGCAATGGTATTAAATATCAGAGAGGGCAGAGTTTATAATGCTGTGAGTAATAATATTATATGAATAAATCATATTCCTTTAAAATTTGGACTCCATGCTTATTGCATCTGAAACCCAATAGCTGATGAAACACAAAGATGAATAACATGCACATTGTCACCACCTACAAGCTCCCTGCAGCCGTATTGGCTCTGGCTAGACTTTGTTTAACATCTCAGCAACAGTGTGCTATATGGTATGTGAGGGAAGGTTACTATTTGATGCTGCTTTTGACTTTATTGATTCTGTTTTTAAAATGACTTTACTAAAGATGTAATTTCACTTACTTCTCAAAAAATGAAACACTGAGGCCTGAATATTCAGAGCAGTTGCACATGGCACAACTGAGTTGTGCCAGCACAAGTGCAGAAATGTGCTGAGGAGTGATATTCAGTGGAAGCCATTGTGCAGCACAAAATCCATTGTGCAAATGTGCAACTATAATGTATGTGGCAAAAGTGCGGGGGGCCTTCCCATGAATATCCAGTGCAATGGTATATTCAACCATGAAACCATGGCCCAAGTGTGGAGCAAATCAAAGATGCACCGACCAGACAGCAGTTGTGCCAAGAGTGAGAGTGAGAGGGAGAGATAGAGAGCGAGAGACAGACAGACAGACACAGAGGGAAAGGGACAGAGAGGTGGCATGGCAGAGTGAGAGAGGGACACAGAGAGAGAGAGACACACACACACAAAACCAGTGTACCAGTGTGGCATACAGACAGCAGCCAACTGCCCAGGGAGATAGTGGATAGCAGGAGAGATAGAAAGTGCACCCTTCTTGATGGAGGTGGTAATTAGGGGTGTGAGAAGGCAGGAGGAACAACTACATGGCAGACGAAGGGCCCATCAGCGGTTTGCCTGACACAGATGGTACCGTGCATGCATCACCTTTGAGAACTATAGTGACACTGAGATTGTGGGCCGGTACTGCCTGAACAGGGCCATTCTGTTTCAGCTCTCCAAGCTGTGCAGTGAGGAGATGCAGGCACCCACCAGACGGAGCTGCCCTGTCTGTGGAGACTAAGGTGACTGCCATCATGTGCTTGCTTGCCACGGGCACCTTCCAATGACTAACAGGGGACACCACAGGCATCACCCAGCCGGCCACACTCTACCTCCTCACAAAGTTCCTTGATGCTCTGCTGCCGCTAGCTTCAGAATTCATTCATTTTCTCAGCACACAGGTGGAGCGTACAGCAATTATGAAGGACTTCCACAGAGTGGCACATATGCCTGTCATGATTGGGGTCATTGTCTGCACCCACGTGGGCATCTGCATGCCACCTGGCCCTGAGGGAATGGTGTATATCAACAGGAAGGGAAGCCCGAGCATCAACTGCCAGGTGGTGTTCAATGCCACAGGGTGCATTATCAGTGTCTGCACCACACAATATGGGAGTGTACATGAAGCATTCATCCAGCACAGCTCTATGCTGTGCCACAGGTTTGAATGTGAGGACATCCCCATGGGCCACCTAGTGGGTGAGTATGGCATCGGCAAGGGTCGATGGGTGCAGCAGACTTGGGGATGGGGTGGGCAGGGTGTGCATGGTGGCATGGGCACCAGGGACAGGCAAGGGGTGGAACACAGAATAGCAGAGGGCTAACCATGTCATTCTCCACACAGATAACAGTGCATTTCTGCTGAGGCCCTGGCTGCTCACCCTCTACCGTTGCCTGTTGTCCATAGCAGAGGAATGGTACAATAAGGCACACACCAGCATGTGCAACATCATTGAGTATATCTTTGGCATGCTGAAGACACAATTCCTTTGCCTAGACAGATCTGGCGGTGCCCTACAGTACAGCCTCTCAAAAGCCTGTGTCCTATTCCTGGCCTGCTGCATACTGCACAACATGGCCATTGACCATGGGGTAGCAGTTGAGGCTGATGAGGGCAACAGTAGTAGGGATGTTGGAGACAATGGGCTGAAGGGTGGTGGACAGCCAAACCCTGGGTGGAGGGACCCCCAACTGCAGCAGCAGGCATGACACCACCACGACAATGTCACACAGGAACACTTTGGTGAATATAGGTAGGTGGTGCAGTACACATGCATGGGTCACACAGACAAGTAAAGTACACATGCAGGGACGTGCCTGGTGAGAGGCATGCACACATTGAGGTGTGATGCAGTGGTAGGGGAGTCAGTGGCATACAACCACACACAGCAACATGGACACACACACGCACACCCACCCACCCAGACATTGGAATGTGGCATGGATCAGATGCATTCCACCTGTGCTCAGGCGCAACCGGTGATAGACTGCTTTCATGTCCAGTGGCCGGGCATGCACATACACAGGCAGCATGCTGCATTCCACCAGTGGTAAAGCACACACACACCACCCATGTGCACACAGGGCAGCAGCTGCAGACTGCGGTCAGGGCAGCCCTCAGATTAGGGCCACTACATGGTATCATGGCCACCACAGCCACAAAGGCAGCTGCACCAGGGCCAATCAGCAGCCAAAGGCTGTGCATCAGCCAGGGGAGTGTGCAACAGCCCCCCAGAGTTGGAAGCATGGGACCATGACCATGTCCTTGCAGGGGTGTGCAGACTTCCAAAAGGGCCAACCCCCGGCATGACTGGGATGCCTACGTAAGAGCACAACATTGACTGTGTTGAGGTCGCCTACTGTTGGGTCCATGGGGTGAACAGCACACTGCAGGAGGGTCTCATGTGCATGGCCATGCCCTGTGGCAACCAGCAAACCAAAACCATCCACAATTGCACTGGCAATGCGATCAAAGGATGCAGTCATGGCCTCCTGCATGCATTGCATCCCCTCCAGGATCTGCGTAGTGCCCCTCTCCTGCTGCTCAGCTAACTGTCACACCTCCACATGCCATGCACGCACCCCAGTGGTGAGCTGCACCTGTTGCTGAACAGACGTCCACAACAGCTGGGTGTGCTCAGCCAGATGGCTGGCATCCTGGGGCTTCCAGGTGGGATGCTGTTCATCTGGGGGTGATCTGCCATGCTGCACAGCCCCCCTCTCCAGTGGATGCTGCACAGTGGTGTCTGCAGGGGAATGGGCACAGCAGGTGCACTGGTGGTGGACCCTCTGTCTGGCTGCCCGCAGGCACCCACAGCCTGCTGCCATCATCTGTCTGGCCACTGTACTCTGCCCTGCATCTGCACAGCTGCACCACCACCACCGCAGGGCACATCCATGGCAATGCACACTGCTGCACTGGCAGTGGTGGCAGGCAGCTGTGCCACCACTGGCATAGTGCTGGGCACTGTACCAAACTGTGATGCCAGCAGGGGTGACACACCCACAATGTTGCCCATGCTGTCCAAGAGGTGTGTGTAGTCATCATTGGAGTCAGACTCCACACCAATTGGTGTCCCTGCACACAGGACACCAGTGCTGGCATCCTGCAGGATCACATCCAGGCCCTTGTCTGACCCTAGGCCTAGGACATCCACAGACACCATGGTGCTGAGCTGCAACCTGTCGGGCCCCCAGATGCTGGTGGATGTAGATGGTTCATCCTCCAGGGCCGTACCAGCATCCACGGGTGCCGCTGCCAGAACCCCATCCTCTGCACAGAGGTGTGCTGATGCTGCAAGAGAAGGATGGTGTGTCAATGATGCAATGCCCACATGTGCCCCCTGTACACTGCAGCTGCATGTGTCCTGCAGCATGGCAAAGTTGTGGGTGCCACACATGCATATGACATGCGGGATGGCGGCATGCATGCCAGCATGCCCATGTATGCACTCTCTGGGCCACCAGCTATGTGTGTCTGACATACATACCATGCAGTGATGGGCTGCCACCCATCTTGAAGCTTCCTCCAGGCACACCCTCCACTGTGGTGCAGCAGATGGTGGCTGCCACCAACTCCTCTCTTGGTATCAGTGTGGGTGCATCAGCTGGCCCTCCTCCGGTGGCATTATGGAGTGCTCTGATGGCTGCCACCTTCTCCTTTATGTGCCACCTGTCAGCCCCGACCTTCTTGTGGCACTCCAGCACCGACCGCTGGTCGCTGCCATGCTGGTTCACATAGGACACCACCTCTTCCCATGCACCAGCCCTGGCCTCTGGTGTGCCTGTGGCATTGCTCAACAGAGCTTTCCTGTCAAGATAGGCCTTGAACAGGGCATCCATCTCACCCTTTGTGAAGTTAGGCCTGCGCTTCCATGCAGGCCCTCACCCTCCTCGTGTGCCAACATGTTGCCTCCTGTGGACATGGATAACACAGTGTGTCAGTGGCAGCATCTCCCTGGTCCATCCCACTCTGCAGTGCTGTCTGCTCCCAGTGTGCTGCTGCAGCATCCACCACTTATCTATCAAGGTTGCAATACCAGTACATGGCCTGTGCTGTTCTGTGGCATTTATGAGGCACAACGCATGCAAATGAGGTTGTGTGCAGCAGTATTAACATGCTAATGCACCCGACTGTGCCATGCATTGGCTGATGAGCTCATTTGCATGTAGCATCTGAATATCAAGAAATTTGCACCGTGCACAATGGGATAGCACTGGAGCAAGCCACTGCACAATGCCTACGCATCATGCAAGGTGTGTAGTCATGCAGTGCTCATGCGTTTCATGCTATCATGGTGTCAATCATGCACCACATGCAGACAGCACGATGCAATGGTATTGCACATGCTGCGCATGGCCAACTATGTGCATGGTCGCACATGGGGTAACATGCCAAATCATGCATGTGCACACTGCACACTGGCAGGTGACCTCTGACCCCTTGGTCAGACCTCCGTGTTCCCATGACCCTGTCTGGTCATGCCCACTGTGCATTTCCAGCACTACAAGATGGGTGGGCACTGCGCATTCTCCCACACATTGCGCATCCAGCACCTATGGCAGACACGCGCACCTGCTCCTGCCATTTTTGCCGCTGAACCAAATCCAGTGCAATGGCACAGGGTAGGGGACACCGTGCCCATAACTGAACAGATGCAGAACTGGGCAACCTGGTGACTGTGTGGAGCCCCACAGACCACTGCTGTTTGGTCAGTTGCCCTTGCAGCAGGCCAGGGGCAGTGTGTGGCAGGATATCTCTGCCAGCCTGGAGGGTGCCCAGGATGGCTGAACAGTGTGGGGCACTGGTTTGGTGACCTAATGTCAAGGGACCCTGACTGTATTCAAAGGCTTCAGGCATGCATCAGGCATGGGGCATTGCCACAGCCAAGTAAGTCAACCCATGTTACATGTCTGCCCTGGTGCTGTACTGTGGTGTTGACTTTGCTGCCTGGTATGCCCTGTGGAGGGGTACACTGTCATTCTCTGCATCACGGGGTGACATTGCCAGTTGCTGCTTGCGATGTGATGCAGCCATGCTGGCATGTGGGATGTGTCAGACAGGGGCACACCCTGTGCACAGAAGGCTGTGGGAGGGAAGCTGCTGTGGTCAGTTACTGATGTGCACCCATCTTCTTTCCATTTCCTGGACTGGAGAACAGCAGGTGGGCCAGGGCTGCAGTGGCACATGACTGGGTGGTGCACCCTGATGGGAAGGACCTGCACCAGCAGCAGTGCAGGGGGAAGGTAAGCACTGTCATAGTCCTTTGCACTGTACATGGGGAGTGGCAGTGGGAAGTGGTTGTGGGCATGGCCACCTGTTCCATGTGCTGTGGCAGCTGTGTGTGTGTGTCACACTGTGTGTGGTGCATGCCACTGTGGTGCATCCATTGGACACGAGTGCCAGCTGTTGGTGGAGTAGGCATGTGTCTGGCTGCCACCATTGTTGCTGTGGTGCTGCCGGTGCAGTGTGCCATGTGACTGTCACTGAGCAGTCGTGTGGCCATTGTGTGGTGGGGACCACCTCTGTGCAGTGTCATGGTGTGCCATGTTGCTGGCTGGTGTTGGCCCACCCCCCCTGCAGGTGTCCATTCCTGGCCCTCCTGGGGAGTGTGGTCCCACTGCCCATTGTGCACTTTAAGTGGGCATGGTTCATTGGGCCATTGCACTGATCACTTGTCCTGTACCTTGCTATAGGTGTCCAGCATCCAGCACGGAGGGTGCCAAGAAGAATGCTCAGCAGGCTCATGCGGCAGACATTGCCAGTGTGCTCAAGCATATTGGAGGTTGTGGTTGCCATGCAGTGCATGATGGCAGCATAGTGGAGGGAGCAACATCTTTCTGGGGCAGCTGAATAGGGCCATCACTAGTGTTGCAGCTGTTTTCCCCTGTTTCCCTTGGTGCACCTTCCCCTACAGTCCCCCTCCCACTGTACAGTCCCTGTTCCCTGTCCCCTTCCCTCACTGTACCTACACTTTCCCAGACCCTGTTATTTATGTAAATAGTTGTTTTATATAAATATTTTCTGATATACCTGCCTGTGTCTGTGTTTGCGTCTGCTTTGCAGGTGGCATGAGGAGCCATGCTGCAGTGGCCCAGTGTCTGTCTGTGTCATGTGCATGAGAGGGGGTGTGTGTTGTGATTCTGTGGTTCACTACTGCATGCTGTGGTGTGTCCCACTGTGGTGGTGTCCATCCCCTGGGTCAGTGGCTGTGCATTGGGGTGCCCATGGGGTGGCAGTCAGGGGCTTGTGGCGGGTGTGTGCATGGTGGTGGCACATGGCCATGGTCATTGTTTGGGTACTGTTCGCACACTTTGTTGGGGTCCTCTGCTTGGCATTGTGTGGCCTGTCCCATGTGGTCTGCCACGCTGCCTGCATCCTGGCCCAATTATTGCTCTCCGTGTGCCTATGTGTGTGTGTGTGTGTGTGTGTGTGTGTGTGCGCTTCACTGCATGATCCCCAGTGTGGCCTGCTATGGTCTTGTGGTGGGGGGGTGGCACAGCCAGAAGCCTGCTAGGGGGGTGGTGGGGGGCTCACTTGGTGGCCTTTCATTGGCCGTTGGCACCTCCTGTCACCTGCTATCCATGCCACTGTTGTGTTCTGGGGTCCAGTGTCTGGTGCCTGTGTGTGCCATGCTGTGCCCTGCTGGTGGAGGCCTCCTGTGGCCGCTGTCACTTTGCTTCCATGGCTCTGTCCCTAGGTCTGTTCTCTGTGCTCTGCCCCCCTCTGTTGCTGTGCTGCTCTGCACTGCCACAGTTACACTGGAGCATCTCTATTTGTGCCATGGCACACCTCTGTGCAATGGTGCAACTCTGCTTGTGCCATGGTGCAACTCTGCCATATTCAGCCATGATGCGCTGGTGCTGTTTGTCCTTCACAACCTCTGAATATGGCTCCAGTTGCACCATGGTGCATCAGATTTGTGCTGTGCTGGACTTGCACCTGGCTTTGGTGCATTTCTGAATATCCGGGCCTGAGTGCACAGCTAATTTACAGTGGTGTCCTAGGTGAAAGAATGGTTACAACAGACATAAAAACATACAGGATACATATTTGCTGAAGTACACATAAATACAAATACTGTATATAATATTATCAAGAATAACAGACAAGGCACAGGTCTAGAACTTCTTGCTCTTATGACCACCTATTGTAGGGTCCTCACCAATAACACTGTGTATCTTAACTATTATACATCCATGATGTTTAGTTCTGAGGTTATCCTTAGAAAAACTGAAGTTCTCCTCAGGTGACTGCATCAGAAATAATATACCGAACTACCCTTTCACTTTGCTCTTGCTGTCTTTCTTGTGACAAACAGTACTTTTTGTTTACTTATTCATTTCTTTCAAAGGTTTCACCAGTAAAGTTATACTGAGCTGACAACAGATCATTTCCAGATGTGTCTTGGGAGGAGGGGGCAGTAGTATACCATAACTAAAATGCAGAATAAATAAATATACGAAATACAGAATACATAGTACAGTAAGGAGCAAAAGCAATGAAAATACAATACAGACTGGATAGTTACATAAAATGTAAAATACAATATACACAGTACAGTAGGGTGCATAGTAATACTGATGGGCAGTCACAAACTGTAGTATGGTCAGTGTGATAACTACAATACAAAAAGTGCATGGTCAGTAAAAAGAACAAGTGTAAATAATAATCAACAAAGCCAGATGCAAACTCAAATGAGGAGCAGATTAATGTCATGCAGAATTGGGCTAAATGTCATCAAGGAGATGCATACAGCTAAGCATTCTTACTTAGTACAAATATAAAAGACTTCCCTACAGCTGAGGCAGGAGTTACAGAGCTATCCAATGTGGAATAATGTGATTCAGCATCGGTAACATTGCCTGAATTTATAAGTTACTTTCTTAATCAGTACAATTAACTTACTGGACCCATTTGCACAGATGTTTTGCAGGTGTGCCCCTTTTGATGCATGCCGAGGCAAAATATTTGCTGATTTGCTGTTATCTGAGTTTCACAAGTTTGTGTAGGTAAGACTGCTTCCAAAGTGCTGCTGTTAAATTCAAAATCCAGCATAATCTCCTAGTATAGGTCCATAAACAACCAATTTATCTGCCTGTGTCATGTGAATGCATTGCAATTAAGCGTGTAGAAATTAGATTGTTTTCTGCTGAAAATGAATTGTACTGCTTAGCCTTCTGAATAGAAACTTTCTTAATATATTTTGTATTTTTTTCATTTCTGGAATGCATAAAGCACATATGTCAGATGCTAAATTGTTCAGTTGTTATACAATAGGTCAAGAAAAATCAATAACAAGCCAATTATTAAATACCTCTATTATGATGTATTAGAGTTAGAACTAATATAAAAGTAAAAGAAAGTAGTTAGCATAGCTAGAGTCCAAAGTGTGGTTGAAAGAGTCCAAGTGCCAATTAAAAAAATAACCCCTTTCTTAGAGAAATAGTGCAGTCCAATTACGTCACTGTTTATAAGGTACATTAATTTACCTACAGTCCTGCTTTGTGACAATTCTTATAGCACAGTAACTGAAAACTTTTTAAATAATGTTATTACTTAATTATTTCTTAGACACCAGCTAACTAGAAAATCTATATTAAGACCCAAAATATATCTCCAGGATTATATTTTACATTGGGGCAGGTAAGAAAAATTGTTGCCTTTTACTAAAGGAAGGTCATAGGAGCAGACATTGACTCCAGCATATCAGATGTTTGCAGCAGATTCTTCTCCAGTTCAGGAGACTTTTTAAATACTGTTTGAATGCCCGTATTTTCAGAAGATGAGTCCCAGAGAGCTGTATGATTTGATTCCTTGGCAGCTTCTGCAGCAAGCTTAACACCTTTTGTAGCAGTATTGGATTTTACAAATTCTGACAGCTGATCTGTGTTGTAAAAAAATATTTTTGCACCATTAATCAGAACTCTTGCTTTACAAGAATGAAGTACAGACCTCAATCTTCAACATCCTCTCTGTATTACACGAAATGCCAATGGCACTGTTGTATCTGAGGGGTAACATCTGGATAAAAATACACTTTACTGCCCTTATAGTTGTATGCACCTTTCATTCATGATGTATTTATAAATGATTTCCTGATCCAGAATTGATGAAAATTGAAACAGAATAGTTGTAGGTTGATTAGGCATCAAGATTACTGAGAATTAAATCCTTCTTTGAGGTATCCGAAATACTTTGGCTAAGTTTGAGGTATGCAGATCAGTATATTTGAGCTCTGAAATCAAAAAGTCCCTTATAATGCTCAAGGTTTTGTAGGTCTCAGTCTCCAGATATGGCATTTCAATAAAGCATAGTTTATTTGTCTCTGGTTGTTTTCTATTGTTTCAAGCTTTCTCAAGGTGGTTACTGAGTCTCTCATTAAAGAGGTGTTTAAAGCTGAAACAGATCCATTTTTTGGGTGAAACTCTTTGTTCCACTTGTTCAGATTTTCAACAGATTTAGAATTTTCAGTAACATTATTAGTTTTGCATTCAACATTTATTTTTATTCTGTTAAATTTGGCATCAAGTTTAGAGTCCATTTAAAAAAATAATTTTAATTATGATATAGAAGGAGTAATTTATCTTCTTGAAAGTTTGGATTTTTTGAGTTCTGAAAGTGTAATGTGTTGCTGTTTAGAGAGTTCAGAAAGTTCAGACAAACCGGTTTCAGTACTTCCAGTAGTTTGAGGTGTTTGTGGGGTTCCGTTGTTTTTTTATAACTACTTTACTGACTCAGTACCAATGTCCTCCAGCGTAATATCCAGAGTGGTATCCACCGAAGTCACAGTACAGATTTTAGGCTCAGTAGAGTCATCAATTGATCTTCAACCTGTAGGCTGATCATCTGACATCTTTGCTTTCACCAGCATCAAAGTAACATAAGATTTGAACGTATTTGCTTCTTTAGCAGGGCCGGATGAGGAACATGCAATTTCACGATGGGGCCAGTACTGTCGACCACAGTTGCAAGCACACTCCCGGAGCTATGTGATGGAGAAACAGGCAGGAATCAATCCATAGGCCCAGTTCTCTCCCTTTTTCCTAGGGTTTGCAGTTCAGTAGAGAGATACTCACATTTTCCTCTATTTCTTTTGCTCTTGCAAGCATTTTCTTTCTTTCTTTGAAAGCTTTAACTCTGGGTCACTTACCTCCATCCTATGTTTCAAAATTAATTTCAGAATTCACAAGTGCAACTAGTAAATTTGAGAGCAATAACGTTGGATGGTGACGAGTGTTTCAACGGTACTACTGCTCCGTGGAATTCCTGGACTCTACACACTTGAATACATGCTGTAGGTAGCAGTCAGCTTTTAACAGGTAAATATACAGTACTTTTTCAATTCCTGAAGACCTGCCTGTAGGCATTCACATCATGCTAAGAAAGATGGGAAATGAAATTTTCAGAGTTCAAACATGTAAGAGTCAGAAAATATTTACTACAAACTACAAATCTTCTATGTAGTCCTTTGGTGTTAGTAACATTTTGCTTCCCAGTTCCGAGTCTGAATCAGAATCAGAATCTGAAAGCCGACAGGTCCTGATTACCACCAAAGTACATGGAGAGTGTTGCCAGTGCTAATCCTCAGAGGTCACTAGTATTTGTGAGGGGAGGATAGGCAGTGGGTAAAAAGTGCTGCAGGCTTCCACTTCCTGCTTGCTGAATAAATATCAGAATTACACTCAGAATTTGATTCTGAGTTAGATTCTAATTCCAAAAACCCTGATTTCAGAATTAGGATTTTTGGACTCAAAATCAGAAAATCCTAAACTGGAAATTTTGACAGGAATCTGATGACAGCCAATTCCAGATTTCAGATTCTAAGTATCCCTAATTATTTTTAATAAAATCCATGAGTGGAGAGAAAGTGAATAGCGCAATAAGTGAGTATAGAAGAAAAAGGGTATGGGTGTGCACCAGATCTACGATGACAGTTCTACAAATTTTTTGTTGACTAACATCACAGAGGTGGATTTATAGTGACTGCAAGTTATGGTCTACATAAATCCAGCAGGAGAACCAGTTACATTTCTGTTGGGATGCTTTGCACCCCTGAACCCCCCATGCAGGGGAGCTCTGCCCCTCCACCCCCTGATCTTAAGGATTATCCATTCTGAGCTGATTCAGGGAGGGGGAGCAGGACTGGATGAAAGAGTGCCAGGGTACATAATGGACCAAATACTAACTGTATTTGATTGAATTTCAAGTAATGAATGCCATCTGTATTCAGCTATGTTTGGCAGATGCATTTGGTACAAAACCAGCCTGTTAAAAGAAAAAGACTTTGAGAAGCCTTTAACCACCATCCCCATTTACATGGCAATGTTGCCCAACCACATCCACTTATCCCAATCTATAGCAATATACCCCCATCCCCACCCTTGTAACACCCCACAACCCTGCTTTTCCCCCAGTCCCATTTGACAAGAAATATTGAAATAAAGGTCCTACCATTCATAATTGAGAAACAAAAATAAACTCACACCAGGCGGTCTCATTTATAAGATTCATATTCCAATGCTTCTCACATCCTGCCCTTCTATAGCACCTTCCTTTTAATATCTACTGTCATACACTACTGTCCATCCCAAAAAGGAGAACAAATATAGAGAATATTGCATTCTTGAGTTTTGCTCCTAGATTATGGAACTCTGTTACACCGGATCTAGAACACTACCAAACTGTCTAGGGATTCTGGTTACCACAGAAACATATATAGTGATGCATTCACGTGTTCTTGCTCCTTGCTAGTTTCATTTTTATGTCCCATGTTGCCTCTGAATTCTCTGTAATTCTTCAATTTATAGTCATCTGTCTGTACTATTTATTGCATTGTATAATCCTGATTGTTTTGTCTTTGCCCAGGCAATTTCCTTCTGCTTTCTGTTTATTGTATTACACTCTAGGTAACCTTTTGTATTTGCACTTGAATCTCAGGCAGTGACCATGCTTTCATGTGCATGCATGCTATTACCATAGTGTAACCTCCCAGAACAAGCAAAAAAATAGGTACATAACTGTCTAGTGCACTTACCTGACAAATAAGAACTAAGCACATGAATAAATCCCATGTTACCATACACTGTCTGTAAACCCCACCCTCTTGTCTCTGCCTGGCCTCATCAAAACAGACACCACCACCCCTACACCACCCTGTGAAACCCACCACCCACAAGATGAGGGGGGAGAAGTACTGCTGGACATCAAGGATTGGCACAGAATGGGGTAGGGGGTTGCCATTACTCACCTCCCTGTTCCTTGTTCCTTCCAGAGAGGGGAAAGCAATATTGGGCCTCTGCACCTTTAATTAAAAAAAAATATCTTTCTGCTCTGAAACCCTTGTCAGCCCCATCTCCTGAGGATGAAGGGCATGCAGATTTTTGCCATTGTGCATTGTTTAAAATAAAAAAAAGAAAGCAAGAGTGATAGAGAGATGAGCTCGACACTGGAGTTCTTCAACAGTTCTTGCACAGCAGCTCAGTAAAACTTTTAAAACAATAGTAAAAAGTGTTAATTTTTTTTTCGTTTTACTCCACAAAGTTTAATCTGTCTATTGGTCTTGATCCTTTCTGTACCTAATTTGAGATGGGGCACCCAAGAGGAACCACAGCAGGAACAGGGCAAAAGCTGCAGCAGCAGCAAGTCTTAACAAACCAGCCATGATTAAATGGAGCCTGGTGTCCAAGTGGAGCAGGAGATCCCCCACCATGGGACTCAGTACTACAGGCAGTCAAAGAAGTGGACAGAAAAAGCAGAGCGCAACTTGGAGAGTAAGGGGGAACACAAGATGCAAAAATAGAGCAGTTTCCACATCTTTGGAGGCAAATGATTGTGTGATCATGACTCAAGCTGTGGTAGACAAGCTGACCACTGAAAATGCAAATCAGAGAGCATATTGGAGTCTTTCAAGAACAGCAGTAGAGCAATGAACCTGCTGGCAGTGGGCCTTCCCAAAGGCAAACACTTCTAAAAGTGTGGACCGTGAATCCTAAGTACAGTGACAGTGCAGGGTAAGGGCAGCTAGCCCAACTAAAGCAAATATTGTCAAAGTACCTGTACTGAGAACAAAAAAAGCACTGAACTCCTATTTCCAAAGTTAAATGCTTTAATACAAAAATGCAATGGAGTATAAGTGCACAGACAAATCCACAGTCCACTCACTGCCCCTAGACACTGAAGGGAAGGATCTGGGATTATATATTCAAACCTGGCTCATGAATTTTCTGCCTGATGGGGATTATGGAACCCTAGAGTGAACTTCCATATTGCGCAAACTAACAATTCTAATCCCCAAACTGTTCTTGTTGTTACATAGGGGCCTGAAAGAGGAGATGAAATTTTGAAATGGGTCTGAGTAAATTTTCTGGTACTGTTATCATGTATTACAGACCCAAAAACCACGGAGGACAGGAACACCCCCCTTCCCAGATGGAGGAAACCATTGGGAAACCAAGGTTATTGGGTAGCCTTCCCCCTGGGCTTTTAAATTATGAGTGTAGCTGTCGATAAGCTTGGTGCAGTTCTGAATGCAGTTACCTAACAAAGCATGAAGAAGTTCAGCAACCCATGGTCTTGATACTGTGAGCTGGAATATTCTTTCGGAATGCTGAAGTGTTTTCTCTAAAAGAATGAGCAAAGAAGGAAGAGGCATCAAGACCCAGACAAGAAAGCAGAATTCTTGCATGAAGGATGAACTAAGAGGTAGTCCTGATGGAGTAGGTCTCAGTATACAGGAGAAGATAAGTGATATCATGTCTGCCTGAGGGTTGCAGCAAAGCTGAGGACTTGAATAGGACACCAAGTTCAGTTTATTGCAAAGTAAGATGCATGACCCAGTCTACTGATTATATCAGTTTTTGATCTTGGCAAGGTGAGGATAATGTGATCTACAGTACATATGCTTTCCCTATATAGTTATTCATTAGGTGGATGGCAGGATTTTAGACAGAAGAGGAAGATGTAAATTCTCCAGGTTGTAGAAAGCCAAAGAAGACCAAAGTCACGGCAAGGTTGTCAATGGGTCCATGAATGCTGTTGTTCAGGAGAAGCATCATTTGAGAATATGGGTTGCAATCTATAGGCTTCTTTGTTGGAAGATCTTGACGAGTCACTTTTCTTACACCTTGGAGAAAGGCTTTGATTGCCAGAAAAGATAGGTAGGAGTTCAATAAGTCAGGATGAATAGAGATCAAGGTGAACTGGATGCCAGAGTCATATTCTTTCATTGTACCTGACAAGTTAAAGATTTTTGAGTAGTAGAATGCAAATGCCAGAACAAGGGCCCATATTTAGCATGACACAGAAAATAGTGAACTTATTGCAGGCTACTCTGTAGGCAGCTTGAGTTGTTGCAACTAAGGAATTCCAAATGGTAAGGGAGGTGTAATTGAGAGACTTTGTTAAATCATTTGCAGCTCCCAGAATGTTGATGGAGGAGTCATCTTTTATTTGGCTTGTGGGAAAGCGACTCTGAATTGATGGAAATTAAAATGGGAAAGACAATCAGCAAGAAAATTAAATGTCAGGAATGTGCACACTGTGGATTCTAAAGTGGAAAATTAAAGCATTTCATGTTAATTGCCTCAGGAAGTTCATTATGGAATGGGAGGACTATCACCTTTTATTTATGATGGCTACGGCTGCTTGGTTATCTGAATATATAGTCAGAAGCTGGCTGTTCCATGAGTGTCTGCAGGTGAGAGTGGTTGCAACAATAGAATAAATATCAAATAAGGAGGATGTGGAATGAAAATGGGGTAGGTCCTCAATTTTAGGTGGCTAGCTGCAGGAACACCATAGAATGCAGCAGAACCAAATGATTCAGAAGCATCAGTAAAGACTGCAACATGTGAAGTGGGAGATGGATCCTTACAGAATATGGATATGACATTCCATCTTGATAGAAAGAGGGACCACATAACTAGCTATAATTGTGTGTCATTGTTTTTTCCTTCACTGAATGGGTTAGAATGAGAAAACAAGAGGTGAAGCTCCGGCACTGTGGAATGATTCTCTTTGCAAAAGTGAGATAACCTATTAAGGGGAGAAGTTCTTGTTTGGTACAGGATCATTTTGCTGAAAAGATTGATACTAAATTTAAAATTATTTGTAATTTCTTAAGAGGGAGATGTGCTTTCATTCTGAGGGAGTCTTGTTTGATGCCCAGAAATTCTAGCATTGTTGCTGGTCTTTCTGTTCTTTCATCTGCTAGTGAAATATTGAGAGATGAGAACAAGCTCCAAAGGCAGGTGATTCTAGCAGAAGGAGGAGACTCTAGAGTATTGACAAGAAGAAAATCATCTAGGAGATGTAGCATGAATGGGCATTTGTAGACATTCCAAGGAATCCAGCAGAAAGAGCTAGAAAAGGTTTCAAACAGGCTAAGGTTGCTTTTGCATCCAAATGTTACATGCACTGCAAAGTAATACTGATTTCTGCAGGAAATCCCATAGATGTGCTAAAGGGACAGATGTACAGGTAACAGTTTGAAGGCATCTGTAATGTCTGTTTTCTTAAATCAGGCCCTGGGTCAAGCAAGTTTAATACATGTATTGGCATCATCAATTTGTGGATGAGATAGTGAGTTCTCTCTGGATGGAATTAGAAAATGAATGCTGGGATTTGTGGTAGAATGAGGGACTGATATGTCTATAATGAAAAGTTTCCTTTCTAGAATATTTTCAGGTCACTATCCTGATGGGGCTGATTCAGAAAGAAGGAAAAGTGAGAGCTGCAAAAGGGCTGATAAGAAAACTTCAGACATTTGCTTAATCAGTAAGATGTCATCTATTTCAGGTTCCACTATAGCAGATTTAAGCTCTGGACAATGAACTGAGGTGGTAGAAACTACACAGAGACCTATGTGGAATACATCTAAAAGGCCTGAGATAAAAATTGAATGCAGTCTCTGATGGGTGAGTTGATGACCTTCAAAGTTAGTTTGCTGACTTTTAAAGCCTTACACGAACTGGGCCTGGACTACCTGAAAGAGCTCCTCTGTCCTTACTGCCCTAGACAATCACTCCGCTAGGCCAACAAGGGGTTGCTAGAGATTCCAAGGGTAGGTCTGAAATCATTGGGGGTGAGAGCATTTATGTATGTAGCCCCTACCATACCAGCGCTCACTGTTTTTTCTGAGCACTATCTTTGCTGACATTGTTTTTCCCTTCACTGTTTTTGCTGAGTGGTATTTGACCGCACTGTAATTGTGGTCGGTGTTTTCACCCCTTGCCCAGGGAACACAGAGCAGCAAACTGAGAGAAGGATCCACAGATGGAAAAGGTTAAACTCTTTGCCCAGATAATGCCTACAGAACAGCTTGCTTTCAAGGGACATGCAGAAAATGCATGAGTTGAACTGCAATAGGTACAAAGCTGCCTTGGACAAAAATGATTTATGGTAATCATAAAAAAAGCTGCCACCATAGTGGATTGTGAGGGTAACAGTGAGATAGAGGTGAGAAGCCAACACTTCATGCCTAGATGGAAATGGCTCACACACAATTTCATGATAATTACTGAAGGCTGCAACACATTTTACTATGGTTAATTTCTTCAGTAGGCAAGGATCTTTGACTTTTTAGAACTACAGCTATATCCCCACAGGAAACAATCCTGTTCTCGATTTTTTTAACGGGACAACATAAGGAGGGCTACAAGATTTATGTCCTTCCCTTCCACAATATCCTTCTAAATGTGATTTGGAATCGATTGTGTAGGACAGGCTGTACTTGTTATAGGTATTAGAAAAGAAAGGGCAGTATCTGTCGAGGTGATGGCTGGTGCACATTAACAACATTTTGTACAGTTTTAGGGATAGCATCTGGGGCTGGATTCTCAAAAACATTTTAAACGTGCAAAAAATATGTATGTCCCCCAAAACTGTGAAGTTGCAGAAATAAAAGGGTAATTGCATTGTGGTATATTCAAAAAACGTCTTCAGCTGTGGGAAATACACCACAGATTGCAGAAGCAACTCAGCTGTGAAAGTTCTTGCACAAAAAAAAAAACATTGAAAAGTATGGCATCTCCCATTAAAGGCTATTCTCAATCACTGTTTTTCTACAGTTGTGGAAACATGTTGGGCACATGCTGCACTAAAGAGGGTGAGATGTAACTCATCCTTAACTAAAGGCAGTATACTATCAAGTGAGAAATTATTATAATGGGAGTTCAGGTACCAGGCAACAGCAAACCTGTGGGCCTTAAAGTAGTGTCAGATGTTAGAGCACAAATAGCACACATTTCAACTGAAATGCATCAAACCACAACCATGTAGCCCAGTGCAGCCCATAAATTAGCGTCACAGGCAGTAGAGGAAGAGGTGATAACAGCCAGATGTGTGTGCTACAGAAGCAGGCAAATTAAACACCCCAGAGAGAGACACAGCCAACAGTTACAAAATGCCACTGGGTACATGGGCCTACTACATGTGTAGTACAGGGCACAGACAATACCAAGGAGCAGCACAGCTGTCACAAGTGTGTTGCTCTTGGCTGGTTGAAGTTGCCCAACAGTGCATATTGTTGCATGTGCTGCTTTTGTGCAGGGACAGGCAGGTTGGGCCGCTTCTGTGGTGAAAGGTACTTCTGGTACAGGTGGTGCTACTGTGGTCCAAGTTGAGAGACTGGCCTGCTGGCCTCGCTAGGAGTGTTGGTTCTGCTGCATCTTTTGTAAGACTGTCAACGTCTCCTGCTCCAGTTAATATGGATCATCTGTTGTTCTGTCTGTTGGGCCATTTATATCACTTCCACAGCAGCAGATCTGTATGTGCACAAATTCCACACCTGTGGAACTCCGTAACTCGCCTTTTTGTGATTTTGTGCACCTGCAGAACTTTTAACTGTAAATATGTCATGCTTGTGTTACCACAATTTTGTAATCCTTTTTCTCAAGTTGTGGAATTTTCTGTTCTCTTTGTGAATCTAGCCCTTGATTTCCTGATACTGATGATGTGGAAATAATGACTATGTAAAAACTATATTGCTATACCTGATGTTAGTTTCCTCTCTGTTTAATTTTGTTTCCCACAGGTCACAGCTTGGTTAACTTGGACTATCCTTGCAGGAGTCCAGTACTGGACATCAAGTGCCATTCCACCTGTTGTATTAACTGTAGATGGACAATTTTGTTTTACTGAAGCTAAAATGAGTCTAGCTACAAATTCTTGTATCTATGTTAATGCCTTTTTCCATTAACTTGTGTGCTGCTTGGCATGATGTTTCATGACAAAATAAATAAATAAATAAAAACTGTGGCAAATCTTATGCTTTCCCTCAATAGTACTGGCTCCTTCTGGCTAGTGAAGAGTGATGTTGGGCTTCTGTGCACTTACTTAAAAAAAAAAAAAAAAATTGTAACTCTCATTGGCCTCTGCTTCAACCAGCATGGGGAGTGCAGACTTAGGCCACTGAGCCTTTTTAACTTAAAAAAAAGCTGTGACAGGTTTTGTGATTCCCCTCACTGGTTCTGGTACCTTCCAACCAGAAGAGACAAGTTTTAGGCATGTGGTCCCCCACTCCATTAGCAACCCCCCTCCTTTCAGAAAGCAACCAGAACAGCCCACCCTTCCCATCCACAGCTGTCTGCCATCTGAATTCAAATACCACTAAACAACACTGATATTGTGCTTTAGTGGTATTGTATATATAATAAAAACAAGTGAAACAAGAAGGGTGGAGGGGTTTGTCTATATATTAAATAGAACTATGAAAGTGTGGAACTAACCTTCGATAATCAAACCAATCTATCCACTGAATCAATTTGGGTTTAGCGCCACACTCTTGATTAAAAAAAAACACACTTTATCAACAGGATGTTGTTACAGGCCCCCTGCTACCCCCCTGAATACAACATTCAGCTTCCAAAGGAGGCTATGATAGCCATGGAAGAATCTGAAATTATTGTCCTGGGCAATTTCAATTACCCAGGTATAAACTGGATAAATTAGACCGGTAGTTCAACTCACGAGCAAACCTTTTTGGACTACATATTATCAGTGGGGTTGAATCAACTGGTAAGATCTCCTACCAGAGGAGGAAACACCCTGGATCTTGTGGTGACAAACCTAAATATGGGACTGTCAGAAATCTCAATTAAATCACCCCTAGGTAACAGCGACCACAACACATTGTCCTTCATGTGCTCTGGAACCAGATTTATAAACACAACTAAATTGATGATTAAAAACTAAAATAAAGCACTTTTTTTTAAATTCAAGAAGTCCTAGATTCAATTGATTGGGAAAACATAATGCTAAATCAGACTGTTGAAGCAAGTTGGATTATAATCAAAAACATTATCAAAATAACAGAAGAATGGTTCGTCCCCAATACAATGATTAATAATAAAAAGGGTAAAGTCCCCTTACGGATGACACAAAAACTTAAGAAACAAATAAATACAAAGGAAAAAGCTTACATAAACTATAAAAAGTCAAAAAGTCTGCCAGCTTGTGAGGCACATAAAGACAGATTAAAGAAAACAAAACAGCTGATCAAAAGGGAGAAACCTACAGTAACTTAGAACACAAAATAGTTCCAATCTTTAAAATGGTAGTACTGTAGAACTTCACTGGAAAACTATAGACCAATAAGTTTCACTTTAGTGCCGGGTAAAGTGATGGGAAAAACTCATCAAACACAGGTTTGTGGAAGAAAATATCACCCTAAACATAAATGATGAATCCCAGCATGGGTTTATGAGAGGCAGGTCTTGTACAACAAACCTGATTGCTTTCTATGAAACTATTAGTCAAAGTTTGGACTCTGGTATACCATGTGATGTTATTTTTCTTGACTATAAAAAGGCATTTGACATGGTTCCGCACAGTACAATAAATACAAAGTTATTAAACATGGGGTTCAGTTCCTACTAGTTCCAGTGGGTGGAATCCTGGCTACGTAACAGGACACAACAAGTTAGGATCCAAAGTAAACACTCCACTGAAAAAGGATGATGAGTACAGTTCCACAGGGGTCTGTCCTTGGACCATTCCTATTTAATTGCTTTTTATATGATCTAAAGCACAAAACTAAAGAATAGGAGCACCAGGAAATGTGTGGTGCTATTATTCAAGACAGTTCACCAGATACAAGGAAATAAAATAAGCACTCACACAGCACGAGTAACACACAACAACACTGTTAAATTGGAATCATAGCGTTCTATATACAGAAACGTGCAAAGAATACAAAAGGTGGCTAAAACAAATAAGTTAACGTTTCACCTGGTACTCTGCCAAGCTTCATCAGAATTATATGATCTACATACAGGTATCAACAATAAATGTACAAAATGTGCTGATGATACAAAATTAGGATGTGCTGTAGATACTGACTACAAACATCACTCTATGATAAGGGACCTAGAAGTAATATCAGGTTGGACAAACAAAAACATGATGGAACTAAACCGGAATAAATGCCCAGTATTACACCTCACTAGGAATAATCCACAAAGACTGTATCACTTAAATAATACACAATTAACTGTTGTTATATCAGAAGAAGATTTGGAAGTCATTATAGACCCTATACTGAAGATGCATACCTGGATAAGGCATTCAGTACAAAAAGTTAACAAATGTATTAATATAATAAAGAAATACTTTATTACAAGGGACAAACAGTGCATCATGGGCCTCTATAGGACATATGTACATCCACATTTGGATTACACATCCCCCTTGTGATCATCACACCTTAAGCAAGATATCAAGTTACTTGAGGGAGTTCAGAGGAGGGCCACAAAACTACTTATTTAATTATTTAATTTTGGTAACCAGGTAAGCCCAATGAGACCATGACAGTCCCTTTTTCAGGGGCAACCTGGAGTTATTTACATATAGTAGAGGTGTTATTACAGATAGTAGTATGGTAAACAGAGACACATTTAGAGAGTTTCTTTCTCACTTTACAACATTACTTACAGTATTTGTTCACAAACCAATAACAAAAATCAAATTTACTTGACATTTGTTAATTCATATAAGACGGTTAACATATAATCATCTTAATGACATCAGCCCAGATAGTCAAAGGAGATGCACCCCGGCACAACTCAGTTGCACTAGCGCATCCCTGAAATGCACCCTGGGCCATATTCAAAGGGAAGGGATGCACTGTGCAATTCTGGAGACATCACATCACAAAGATAATGTATGCAGCGCATCCAGAGGGGGCATTCCATTGTATATGTGGCACATCTCTATATTCAGTCAAGATGTGTGGTACAGCTGACCGCACATCTCAGAGATGTGTTGCACAAAGTTAGGCATGGAAGAACCATGCCTAAGTCAAAATCACGCACATGTGGGCTGCTGTACTGCACAACACAACAGCTTCAAATCCTGGGTGGCTACCCCCCAGCTCTGATCATAACAGAATCATTCTCACCCATCACATCTCTTGTGGTCTAGTGTCCTCACCATCCCCGATCATATAAAAAAATACAACAACCCCTCTGTCCCTGGTAGTCTAGTGACCCCCCTGCATTTCCCTGAACCTCATCTAAGTAATAAATCATTACTGAAATTCCCTGGTAGTCCAGTGGTACCCCCTTCTCATCCCCAAACCCCGTCCATATTATAAATATAAGTTGAGCATCCCTGGTAGTCTAGTGGCCCCCTCCCAGCCCCGATCATAGCAAAAAACACACATCCCAATATTTCTTTGGTAGTCCAGTGGACCCCCCCACTCCCCAACTCACTGAGACACCCCACCCCCACCCTGCTCCCCGTCCCAGCATGTCCACTGTAGTCAGTGAGCGGAAAACCATCTGCACACTCCATGGCTGTCTACGACTCAGCTGTCACAAAATGACAGCTTACAGTAAAATACTGCAATACCATTGGTCGACACTGTCAACCAATGGGCTTGCAGTATGTACTATAGCTTTCATTCACAAATGTAACTGTGTGAATGAAAGCTTAGCTCTACACTAAGCCATTGATCGACCAATGGTATTGCAGTGCTTACTGTGCTGTCATTCAAGTGATAGCTCCAGTTTGCAGGAAGCTGTGGAGGTGTGGGTAGTTTTGCTGCCCGCTGACTACAGTGGCCATGCTGGTAGAGGGAGGTGGGGTGCCTAAGTTGGTGGGGGTCCACTGGACTCTCAGGGAAACATTGGGAAGTGTGTTTTATGCTATGATTGGGGATGGGAGGGGGTTACCACTAGACTACCAGGGACTTTCCATTTACTTTTATGCATTGGACAGGGTTCAGGAAGGGAGGGGGTACCGCTAGACTACCAGGGAAATGGGGTTGCATTACATTTCTATTACAATCGGGGCTGGGAGTGTGACCACTAGACTACCAAGGATGTTTGACTTATATTTATAATACAGACAGGGTTCGGGGATGGGAAGGGGGCCACTAGACTAGCAGTAACAGAGGAGAAGTTGTATTTTTTTATATGATCGGAAACTGGAAGGGGTGAACACTAGACTAACAGGTTGCTGTGCCACATGGACTTTGCAGGGCACGTGGTGTATTCTGCTGGGCTCTTTCCTGCCTCAGACATGAAAATGGGACCATAATGACATGCAAATGGCCTTATTTCTGTCTTGCATGCATAATGTCCCCATTTGCATGTCACGGTCTGAATATCTGGAATTTGCTCCCTGTGAATCCCCAAGATACGCCACACGTCCCCATTCCAGGTATTCAGACCATGCAAGGGGATGTGCGGTACATCTTGTGTGTTAATGTTACCCACATCTGTTGCTATATTCCACAGGATGCCCATTGCGCATCTAGTTTGAATATAGCACTTTTGCACTCCGCAACTCAGTTGAGCAGAGCAAACATTTGCGCCCATTCTGGGCACAGTTTGAAAATCCTGGCCACCAAGTCCTAAGTGTTGACTAAAAAAACATTCCTATGGAAATACTGTAGGTTAAGTGAATTGAGTATGATGCCACTAAAAGAGAGAAGAACTAGAGGAGACTACTTATTATTCCATAACATAATAAACAATGAGGCAATCCAGACAGACTGTGGATTCAGCCCTCTTAAGTGACAGTTAAATTTAAGATCACACAACAATCAGTTTATGGTACTTAAAACCAACACCAGGAAAAGGGATAATAATTTTACTGTCAGAATACTGGCCTTATGGAACAAACTTGCTCAACATCTTATTAATGTCAAAGACTTCAAAGTATTTGAAAGGGAACCTGACAGATATTTGGGTTTCTAGGTTCCATGGGGAGACAGTCACAATGGGCTAACAGCCTTCTTCTGTCTGCACACTATCAAGTTACCAAGTAATTTAGACAGAGTTAGTATAGGAGGTAAATGGTGTGTTATGCTAATTGCCATCTGAAAAGAGATGAGGGGAATAAGGTGCAGCTGGACAACAGAGAAATGTTGGACTGGAGGTTCCATTGGACCTAGTGACCTAGGGGAGGAACTGAATTGGGATGGGGATGGGGGGTCATTTACATAGAAACATATCAACTGTTGGCAGAAAAGGAACTCCTGGCCCACCTATTCTGACCTAAGGTCCATGCCTACTGTTCAACCCTAGACCCTCATGTATCTCCACCCCCCCCAGCCCTGTTACTAAGATCCCCCTGTGTCTATCTCATGCATAATTGAAACCTGTTACTGTTTTGGTACCCACCACCTCTGCTGGGAGTCTGTTCCAGATGTCCACCATCCTTTCTATAAAGAAGTATTTCCTCATATCCCCTTTAATTCTCCCCTCTTCCAGCTTCATAACCTGCCCCCTAGTCCCCCCTTGTCATTGAGCATCTCTTTTTGTGCAAAATACCAACTCTCCTGGACCTTATTGATACTTTTCCTTTTCTTTCTTCTAGAGAGTACATATTTAACTCCCTAAGTCTTTCCTCATAGGGCCTCTGATGTAGGCCATGCACCATTTGGTTGCCCTTCTATTTACTGTCTCCACCCAATCTATGTCTTTCCTGAGATGTGGCCTCCAGAACTGAACACAGTACTCCAGGTGGGGCCTCACCATTGATCTATACAAGGGTAACCATGCCTCCCTTTTTCTGCTGGTGATACCCCTCCTTATGCACCCCAGCATTCTACTAGCCTTCCCCACTGCCTTATCACACTGATTTGCTATTGACACCCAGATCCCTTTCCTGTTTTGTGGTTGCTAACACCTTCCCCCTCAAATGATATGTTGACCTTGGGTTTCTGTGTCCCATGTGCATCATTTTGCACTTTTTTGCATTGAAGTCCAGTTCCCAAACCCTTGACCAGTCTTCCAGCTTTTTCAGATCTTCCTTCATCCCCCCCCATTGTGTACACTCTGTTGCAGATTTTTGTGTCATCCACAAACAGGCATACCTTTCCTTCTAGCCCTTCTGTGATGTCGCTAATAAAGACATTGAAGAGAACTGGTCCCAGTACTGACCCCTGAGGCATCTCGCTGGTTACTTTACCTCCTTCTGAGTGAACTCCATTGACCTCTACCTTCTGGGATCTGCCACTTAGCCAACATTGTACTCATATTACTACTGTATATTTGGACCCACTTCCAGGCTGCCCAGTCTAGTTACCAGTCTTCTTTACCATGGAGTACATGACCTGGGAGAGTATGTGTGGTGGAGTCCCACTAAACACCAAGCAGTTCTTGTCACAAGATGAGGTGTTGGTGCCACTGATCAAGCAGTGCTTAGCATGGGATGGGATGGGGGGAACAAAGGACGCCAGTCAATGCTTGAAGGAAAGGGTGAGAGATAGTCAGGACCTCAGCCAAACCTGAATTTGGAAAATACTGGTTCAAATCTTTATATCCTGTAGACTTTTTTTTATTATGATTGATCTGCATAGCAGTCAGCAGATCAGTTCCTATTGCAACTGAAGTCAGGAAGTGTTTTGCATCTATGCCATCACAATGCACAGGGGGCTGGAACCTGTGAAAGTTAAGTTCATGAACTAGCTTTGCATTTGTGCTACTGCTGTCTTTAATATGTTCTTACTATAATATTGGAAGAGATGAGTGAAGTTGAGAAAATTTTGATTCAATAGAACTTTGCAAAGTTGGCCAACTTCATGAAGTTTGAGGGTTGACTTCACAACAGTCTTTGCTAGACAAAGTGGCACTTTTTCCCACAAAGGGACCAAACTTTGAATGCAAAGTTGCAACTTTGCAGGAAAAAAGGGAACATCTCCTGAAAAAAGGTTGCAAAGTCAGCGAAGTCGAAGTTTGTCATGACAATGGGAACTTCGATAAACTTCATTTTAAAATGGGTAGGAAGAGCCCTGGATCCTGATTGGCAGAGAGCTACCTTCAGCTGGGTCGATATCACAGCACAACAGCTTGGCTGAAAAAAGCTTAAATCAGACAGGACCCAGCACACAAACATGGAACTCTCTGCACCATCAGGGCAAAATGCCCACAATGAACATGACTGCCCTGGCACTCTTGCTCACATGTGACTGACTGCTGACAGATCCACTCTCCACATTCATGGTTTCCTTGCTCCATGTGGCAAACTACTGTTTAACATGTAATGGCTTCCACTCGCTCATACTTCTGTGTCCCACTGGCCACTCACACTTCCCACACTCACCCTCACCCTTCTGTTTCTCTTGTCAGATGCTCACAGTCCGTGGAATCTATCTCTCTCTCTTTCTCAACCACATTCACTCAGGAGCACTCATACAAAAGCTGGTACTATAATTAAAAAAAAAAAAAAATCAAAACTACTGCCTGGCCTGACCAGCAGCCTCATGAACACACACTGAGACAAACATACAATAATAATTTTATAAGGACAAATACTATAGATACTATGCTAATGTCTCAATCCACCACCTGCCCTGTCTTTCACATGCAGCATTAGCACCACCTGCTGACAAGCTACCATGTGCAAACTGGATTTTTTTTGTAGTTGTTACACTTTTTACATTTCAGAAATGTGTATATATATATATATATATATATATATATATATATATATATATATTATATTTTAATACAACTAATTTAGTAAAATGGACCCATTTCACTATCGCAATAAGGCACTCCGGGGGGGGTGTTATGGTGGGTTAATGGCCCTTCTCAGGTGATGGAAGCACTTGGCTTCACCTCATGCTTCAACCCACCCAAGGTGGTCCATTATCCCACCATAACACCCCCCCCCAAGTCATACATTATTGCTTAACTGGTGATGACAACGGGAACTTCACTAAGCATTGCAAAGTTGAAGTCTGGCAAATCTGAAGTAACTTCATCGATGAAGTTTAACTTCACGGCATCTCTGACTACTGCCTTGGGTTGGAACAGTGAACAGGTATTGCGTCAGTAAGCAGCAAACCTGTCCAGAACATGTGGAGGGTGTGTGTGTGTGTGTGTGTGTGTGTGTGTGTGCTCACATGCACACACGCAGTGTAGTGTTTTGGAGCACTTGCTTCTGTTGATTTCTTAAAACACACACACACACACATTGCTGTCACTGTTACCCTGACTGCTCCTTCAGCATGGTACTCATGAAAAAATCCTGGGACACTGTCTCTTTTGTCTTCACTTTAATCTTGTGTTAACAGCAGTGCAGTAAATAACGCTTTCCATAAGGCTGCTAGAGCATGCTCAATCCAGCCATATCACATTGACAGCGTTTTTTGGCTTCTTAAACTGGGTCTTTAGAACAGGAGAGGCTTTCTGCATTTTTTATATGCTACAAAAATACTAACTGCTAATTTTCTTTCCAGAATAATTACTTATATACATAGCCATATACATACATACGTTGTAGTGGCGCAGTTGTGCCACTATATTTAGGGTTGAACTGGGGTTTCTGTGTTAAACCCAAAATTGTGCACTTGAATATCTTTGCAACCTATCAATTACATAGAAACATAGACTTTGACGGCAGATAAGGACCTCTTGGCCCATCTAGTCTGCCCATTTCCCTACCTGCAGGATAGGCCGCAGATCCTAGTTAACCAACATCCTATTTCTTCCTACCCCCCACAAGAATTGCCTTATGTCTGTCCCATGCATTCTTGAATTCTCCCACAGTTTTAGACCCCACAACCCCCTTGGGAAGGAAGTTTCATGCATCCACTACCCTCTCTGTGAAATAATACTTCCTCACATTGCTCCTGAACCGCCCCCCCATCTTTAAATTGTGTCCCCTTGTTCTTGCACGTCTCTTTTTCTGAAAGATGCTACCCTCTTGGACTTTGTTGATTCCACTGAGGTACTTAAAGTTTCTATCATGTCCCCCTCTCCCTCCTTTCCTCAAGGGTATACATATTAAGCTCCTTTAGTCTCTCCTCATACGGCTTCTCTTGCAGACCCTGCACCATTTTAGTTGCCCTCCTCTGGACTGCCTCTATCCTGTCTATGTCCTTGCAGAGATGGGGTCTCCAGAACTGGATGCAGTACTCCAGATGGGGTCTCACCAACTGTCTGTACAGAGGGATAACAACTTCCTGTTTTCTGCTGGTGATTCCTCTCCCTATGCATCCCAGTATACCCCCAGCCCTCCCTACTGCCTTCTCACATTGCTTGTTAACCTTAAATTCATCTGATATGATTACCCCCAGGTCTCTTTCCTGTTTTGTTGTTGTTACTACCCCCCCCATTGTGTAGTCTTACCCTGGGTTCTTGTTTCCCAGGTGCATTATTTTGCACTTCTTTGCACTGAATCCTAGCTGCCATACTTCTGACCATTCCTCCAAACTTGCCAAGTCCCTTCTCATCCTTTCCACACCTCCTTGAGTATCAACCCTGTTGCAGATCTTTGTGTCATCTGCAAAGAGGCATACTTTTCCTTCCAGTCCCTCTGCAATGTCACTTATGAAGACATTAAAAAGGACTGGACCCAATACTGAACCCTGCGGTAACCCACTAGTAACCCCTCTTTCTTCAGAATGAACTCCATTTACAATTACCTTCTGTGTCCTGTTGTCCAGCCAATGTTTTACCCAGGCTACCACCCTGGGACCCACTCCCAGGCTGGTTAATTTGACTATTAATCTTTTGTGTGGGACTGTGTCAAATGCCTTGCTAAAGTCTAGGTAGGCCATGTCCACAGCCCCTCCCTGCAGCCTCCTTTCTTTGGTAGATCTCAGCCACTCTAGCAGCCCTGTTCAGTGAGTCCTTAGACACTGGAGTGGTCCCAGAGGACTGGAGAAGGGCAAACTTTGTCCATCTTCACAAGAGCGGTAGTAAAGAAGAAGCAGGGAACTACAGGCCAGTTAGTCTAACCTCTGTAGTCAGAAAGATAATGGAGGCACTCCTTAAGGAAAAAAATAGTGGAATACCTGGAAGCAAATAGGCTGGTGGATCCTAGGTAGCATGAGTTCTCTGCAGGACAATCCTGTCAAACTAATCTGATAGATTTCTTTGACTGAGTGACAAAGGCAGTAGACTGGTGGGTTAGATATTGCCTACCTCAATTTCAGCAAAGCCTCTGATACAGTCCCACATAGGACACTGGAAAAAAGCTAGGCAGTCTGGGGTTGGGACACAAGATGGTGAACTGGATTGGAACTGGTTAAGGGACAGAAAACTCAGGGTAGTGGTGAATGGAACCCAATCAGATGAAATGGAGGTGACCAGTGGGGTACCTCATGGGTCAATTCTGGAGCCTTTCTCTTCAATGTCTTCATCAGTGACATTACAGATGGGCTGAAGGGAAAGGTTTGCCTGTTTGTGGATGACACCAAGGATCTGCAACAGGGTGGATTCTCCGGAGGAGGTGGAAAGGATGAGAAAAGACCTGAAACTGCTGGAGAGATGGTCAGTGGCATGGTAGCTAAGCTTTAACACAAAGAAGTGCAAAATCATGCATATGGGGAGCAGGAACCCTGGGGCAAGCTATAGGTTGTGGGGGGAGCTGCTGGCCATAACTAAGGAATAGAAGAATTTGGGGGTTATAATCACAGATGACCTGAAGGCTGCTAGGCAGATGGCAAAGTAGGTGGGAAAGGTCAATGGGATGTTGAGGTATATTGGAAGGGGAATCACAAGCCAAAGGAGGGATGAAATAGTTCCACTGTACAAGACCCTGGTGAGACCTCACCTTGAATACTTCGTATAGTTCTGGAGACCACACCTTCAAAAGGACATTGACAAAACAGAGACAATGCAGAGGAGGATGACCAAAATGGTGACGGGATTACATCACAAGTTTTACGAGGAGTGAGTGAGGGACCTCAATTTATACACACTGGAACAAAGAAGGGAGAGAGCTGACATGACAGAAACATTCAAGTACCTCAAGGGCATTAACATGGTGGAAGGGACAACATCTTCCAGATTAATAATAGTGCCAGGACAAGAGGACACCACGTGAGACTGAGAGGTTACCACATAAGGGGAAATGTCAGTAAGTTTTTTTTTAAAGAAAGGGTGCTGGATGCATAGAATAGCCTGCCCCATGAGGAGGTGGCAGCACATACAGTGATGAGCTTCAAACATGCATGGGACAGAAACAACGGAATAACAGAGACAGGAAGAAAAAGCTAAAGCCAATGACCAGACAGGGTCACTGGATGCTTCATTAAGCAACTTAAACAGGCAGACAGGATGGACCTAGAGGTGTTTATTTGCTAATAGCATCTATGTATCTCTGTATTTCAGGATGTGCCATGTTTCATTGTGGTCAGATGTGCAGTTTCCGAGATCTGGATAGTGAAAAAAGTGATTTTTCGTAATTTTTTCCCATTGGTGTGAATGGGATTTTCTTTGAATTTGGCTACAGCCCAAACAATTTGGTTTTTGATCTGACCTTTTCATTGTAGAAAGGTGCTGAACCACAGATGTGACTTTTGTTGGTTTGGTGAAAAAATATTAACCCAATCCAAAGTTATTTCATTTTAAAATTTCTGTAAATTGGTTCTGAGCATGCTCAGTAAGCACCTCAAAATAGCTGTATGAAACAAAAAAAGCAATTCTTTGTTTGTATTGACATCATCCTTTTTTGTTTCAGGGAAATCCTTTTTTGTTTGGCTGCCATCTTGTTTTGTGCTTTGTCAATAACTGTAAAATTGAAAACCATATCATTTCTGTTGTGGAGAGCTACCAACACATGTGACTTGCTCTTTGGGACCCCCTTAACTGCATTTTACTCTTAACTCTGCCAGGAATGCCCCTTAGATATTTTTTTTGATGTTTATACATCCTTTTTCATATCACGTGATACAAAAAATATTCTTTTTTCATATCATGAGTGACAAAAAAGGATTGTTTTTTTTGTCAGGGAAAACTGCTTTCCCTGCTGTGTAGTGGCACCTCCCAACCTACAATCCCTTTCCACTTGCTCTGAGGCATTTTCTCCAGCATCTAGTGGCACTTCCTACCCTCAATCCCTCTCCCCTTGTTAATAAATTAACTTCCGCTGGAGTGTACTGGAGCTCCACCACTCCAGAACCTGTCCCCAGTGTAATGAAAGTAATCCAATTTGCACTGGTGTCTAGTGGTGCCCTTTCTACCTTCTGATCACTGTCCCCATTGTTGTTAGAGTTTACCTGGAGTCAAGTGGCACCCCTCGCCCTATGATCCCCATTTCCCTTCAGTGATGCCTTTTTTCCTTTGTGTCTAGTACCACCCCCTCCCTACGATCGTTGTCCCCTGTATAACCTTTATTTCCCTGGTGGCTACTGGTGTCCCATACCCTCTGTTGCTTTTTTTTTTCTCCAATCCCTGTACCCATTGTTGTTAGAGTTTTCCTGGTGTCTAGTGGCACCCTTCGCCCTCCAATCCTCATTTCCCTTCAGTGATGCCTTTTTTCCCTTTTGTCTACTGGCACCCCCTCCCTCTGATCACTGTCCCCTGTGTGACATTAATTTCATTAGTTGGTAGAGGTATCCCCCACCTTCTGTTGCTTTCTTTTCTTTCTTTTTTTGGCCTGTAACAAAGAAAATGGTCCCTGATATGTTTTTTTTAGCCTATAAAAAGAAGGTTCATTGCCGATCCAACTCCCCCCACACCCACCTTCTATTCAGCACCCACCACCCCACACCCCCTACAGCTCCCACAGACCCTCACTCACCTGAACAGGTGCCATAGTGAAGATCAACTCCCTGATCAAAGACATATCCTGCTGCTGGAACCAGCAACTGCTGTTATGAGAAACTAAGGTAAATGTAGTTCAATGTATTTCAATGGGGTTTTTAACTTTGGTGCATAACTTTGCCATTTTTGCATATTTTTTACAACAAATTTTCAACTTACTCTTTTTGACACCCCTCCTCATGAACAATGTGGGTGTCACTTCACAAATCCTGCCCAAAAGGTGATTTCATGGTAAGTTGTCAAAATCACCTTTTGGGCAGGATTTTGAAATTGTCACCATACTTGTTCATGAGATGGGGTCATAAGAAGGGCATGTTGAAAATTTGTGGTCAAAATATTGTAAAATTGCAAAGTTACATGCATTCTTTGACATTTCACTATGCTCCCTCATAACTTTGGTAATTTTCAGTATTTTAACACCAAATTATCAACATAGCCATTTCTTTACACCACCTCATGAATGTGATAGCATTCATTTTTCAAATCTAGTCTAAAATGTTTTTTTGTGCCCCTGGAGTGGAATGACACTGCTGTGGTGCAGAATGATGTTTTAGTGGGAATTTTTACTATTGGGTTGATGAGGTGGGGTAATAGGAAGGCTATGCTGACAATTTGGTTGTCGTTGTCCAACAAATGGAAGCACTACACTCTGTCGGAGAAATAAGGATATTATTACACTATCTCAAAAAGTGCAGATGCATTGGAGAGCAGGGTCTGGAGGGCCCTTTGCTCCAACAGGAAAATAAGGATACTATTGTACTATCTCAAAAAGGAAGGAAATTATTTGCAAAAAGCTATGTTAATGTAACATTTAGGGTTGAGGCTATAACATCAAAAGCAGGTAAATGTGTCTTTACTGTTTCCAACTCTAAAACCCCAATGCCACCCCTAAAGCAAATCAGGGACATAGTCTTCCTAGGGGTTGTCAACCCTAAAGCTCACCTGATTCTATACATTCCAGAAACATACACCTCATGGAGTGAACTTTAGGGTTGACAACCCCAAGGAAGACTCCAACCCTGATTTGATCTAGGGGTGGCATTGGGGTTTTAGGGTTGAAAACCATAAAGCCACATTTCCTTTCTTTTGATGCTGTAGCCTCAACCCTAAATGTTACAGTAGCACAGTTTTTCACAAAGAATATACATACATAGTTAATAGGCAATTTCTTCTTCTTCTGAAGAACTCTGTCTGAGTTTGAAAGCTTAAGGTTTTCTGTAATCTCTGTTGGTCCAATAAAATGTATCAAATCACCTTATTTGTGCAGAATAGTTACAATAACTCCAACATGTTATCTGAATATTTATTTATTTATTAGCTTTTTTTGACCAGGTAAGTACACTAGACAAACAATTGCCTATTTTAAGGTACGACCCGGGAGAGTACAATAACAGGGGATACACTAATAGACAAGTCGATACAGAAACAATAAGAATGCTATACATACATTGTACAGGTTCAAGTAGAGTCAAGTGAGCATTGAAATAAGCAGTCAAATAGTCACACATAATTAGGTAGGAGAGAACAGGCATAAAAAGCTGAAAAGAACAGTACATCAGACAAAGGTCACAGACCCAGAGGCATAGGGTAAATACAAATCAGTGCAGTAAATACATATCAGTGCAGTAGTAGACCCACCAAAATAGTATGTCAGGCAGAGCTCTGCCTTGGGCCAAGAGAACCAGCGCAATATTAAACAAAGCAGCATCCTGAGCCAGCAAGATCCAACTCTCAGGGCCCACGCAGGGGCCACCATATCGACAGATGCATAATAGTCCAGTACAGGGGCCTAGATCAGTTAAGGCAATTGGGACAGCCACATGCAGAGGAGCTCCTCAGGTAGGTCCATAGGGAACTCTGAAGGCTGGAGTGACAAGGTGAGGTGCAAAACAGGGGGGGAAAGGAGTTCCAGAATCTGGGAGCACAAACAGCAAAATCCCTATCCCCCATCAGTGTGCGAGTGGCAGGAATCTTGAGGACAGAGGAGTCCCGGGACTGGAGGGAGTAAGAGGAGGAGGAGGCAGGTACAAGGAACCCTGCCAGGCACTGGGGGTGCCGGCTCTGAGCACTTTACCTGTGAAACTGCCCAGGACAAAACTCACGTAATTGAATGGGGAGAGCCAACCAAGCTTACTGTACAGGTCACAGTGGTGGGTAAGACAGGGAGCCGCGAGTGCAAAATGACAGATATTGTTATAGGCTACCTGCCACTGAACAATGTGAGCTTTGGCAGTGTGCACGTACAGGGGGAGCCCATAGAAGAGAGTTGGGAGAAATACACTACTGGCTAGTGCACGATGAGCAGCAGATGTAAGGTTATTCTTTGCTCTGAAGGCAAGACCCAGCTTACTATTGGCTTCCCTACATACATTCTGGATGTGATGACCAAGGTCAAGCTGGGGGTCAAGTGTCACACCCAGGAATTTGATGGTATCAGTGACCAAGACAGGCGAGCCGTCGATATCATTTATGCACAGGAAGGTGGTAGAGGCCTTTAACTTGGCCAGGGACTCAAAGAGCATGGCCTGGTGTTTTTTTAGATTGAGGACAAGCTTGTGTGCCGTAATCCAGGACTGGACATACTTGAAATCAGTGCTCAATTGGCGGTTGATAACCCTGATGTCACGGGAGTGGGTGAGGATGACCAGGTCATCCACATATAGTGTCGAGCTACAGTGGGAGGAGACGGAGGGAAGGTTATTAACAAAGATGGAAAAAAGGAGAGGCCCTAGGACTGACTCCTGTGGAACACTGGAGGTCACAGGGGTGGCGCCCAAGA
The DNA here is from genome assembly GCA_016271365.2 of Neoceratodus forsteri. Classification (NCBI taxonomy): domain Eukaryota; kingdom Metazoa; phylum Chordata; order Ceratodontiformes; family Ceratodontidae; genus Neoceratodus; species Neoceratodus forsteri. Next base: position 626,806,290 of record CM057452.1, on the reverse strand, counting down.
GGACCTTACTAAATTTGGTTAGTTGAGATCGACCCTGAAGGTAGCAGGTAAATCATCTTAGGGCAGTGGGAGACAGACCAAGAGACCAAAGCCGAGAGATAAGTAGGGCATGATCAACCAAGTCGAAGGCCTTGGATAGATCAATGAAGATGGCACATGAGAGCTTGCCTGGTCTATGGCAGCCCTGATCCCAGAGGAGACTGTAACAAGTGCAGAGGTCATACTGTGCCCTTTCTGAAAGTCATGCTGCGCAGGAGCCAGCAGCTCATGGGCCTGGATATACTCACTAAGTTGCCCAGCAACAACTTTCTCCAGAAGTTTGCTAACGGCAGACAAGATGGCTATTGGCAGATAATTATCAAGGATCTTAGGATTGCCTTGATTAAGTACAGAAACAACCCTAGCCACCTTCCAGGGGTCAGGAAAGACTCCAATGGCAAGGAACATATTGAAGATATGAGCCATTGGGGGGCAACATAGAGGGCACCAAGCTGGAGAAGCCTAGGTTCAATGCCATCGTGACCAGCACTGGCATGGGGGAGAGACCAGAGAGTAGTCTCTGCATCTCCTGTACTGGCACCGCCCTAAAGTGGAATAGTGTATGAGAGGTGGGTGGCCATTGAGAGGCTGTTAGCAGAGCACTGCTATCACATCCTCCAGTAGAGAATAGAGAGGTGAATGCAGACAGATCAGAAAAGTGGGAGTTAAAGGCATTTGCAATGGTTAGGGGGTTATTACAGTTTGAACCATTAATGAGCATATCAGAGACCCCACAGCTGGAGGGACCGCTAACTATATTTTTGATGTTCCTCCAGAAATTCCTAGGGTCCTTAGCAGAGCTGAGTAAGGCAGTTCTGCAGTATTCACTCTTGGCAGCCCTGATAGCTCCCTTGCATTCGTTTCTGAGTCTCCTGTACTGCTGAAATAGGGCCTGGTCCAGCGTGACCTTGAAACTGGCCCAGTATTTATCCCTAGTCTGCATAAGGGCAAGGAGACTTCCATGGAGCCACTTTGTGGCAGCCCCCCCTTTCCCTCCTTCTGATAAGGGGTGCATGTCTGCCCTGCAGTGCTGAGAAGGAACTGAGGAAGGAGTTAACTGTGGTGGGACAGTCCGGTGCATTTAGCAACTCAGACCAGTCCATTTGCCTCAGGTCCTCATGAAAGGAACCCAGGTCAAACTTAGAGAAATCCCTGACATGAATGACTTTGTGGGGAATTTTCTGGGAGGAGATTCTCCATGCACAGTACATGGAGGAATGGTCAGAGATTGAGTCAGGGAGGGTTCCTGAGGAGGAGATCCTCTCAGGCCTATTTGACAGGACCCAATCAAGAAGGGAGCTATTTCCACCAGTAGTAGACCACCTGGTGGGCTTATGGATGAGCTGAGACAGGGATAGGCCAGCAAGCAGCGGGTCATACATCTTGGTATTATCCCCAAGCCAATTAAGGTTAAGACCACCCATGATAAGCAGTTCATTATCCCCAGTCAAAGTAACCACAGCTTCAAAGAGGGAGGACAGCCCTGGCACACCCCTCTTGGGGGGATTGTATGTACAGATGATGTGCAGCTTTTTAGTGTTGCCAAGTAAGAGCATAGTATGAAGTACCTCACAAGGAGATAGCGGGGACAATTTGTGCAGCACAGCTGCCAGGTTTAGATGAGTCCTGAAGTAGATCACAATGCTGCCACCCCTCTTCCTTCCTGGCCAGTCAAGCCTGATAAGGTCAAAGCCAGGGAGCATTCAGGCAGAGTCAGGGGTAGAAGGTTTCAACCATGACTCAGTGATGCTGAGAATGTCATGCTTGTAATGGGAGGCCTAGGCAGTAAGCTTAGCTAGATTGGGCAGAAGGCTTCAGATGTTGAGATGAGCTATTTTTAGTCCTTTACCAGACAACCAGACACCCGAGAGGGAGGAGGCATGATAAGAGGGGCCTGGGTTAAGTTCAATGTGACCGGCCAGGACTAGTATCAACAGAAGAACCCAGAAGAGATGCCTTAGGGGAGGATGTCCACCCCAAAAGAAGGGCTTGTGAGCGAGGCGCTTGGTGAATAAGGGGGGGTACAGAACACACCTAAAATTGAGGCAGCCAGTAGGCCAGAGGGGCTGATTGCCCAAAACTAACAGGTTAGAGAAGGTGAAGTTATATGTCTCAGACTGTTCAAGAGTACCCAAAGGCCCATCCATGGAGGGAAACAGTCCACAAAGCATAGTGGAAAGCTTAGGGAGAGGACTAGGCCAAGGAAAAGGATGCCAATAGGTAGGAAGGGGATAGTGACCCCCCCAGGTGGGCTTAGGAGCCATCATGTAGAGAGAATCAGTCCAGGGCAACACCCAGGATGCAGGATAGAAAGGTAGTCTAAGGACAGTACCCCTGCTAGGCAATATAGTAGGGTAAGCTAGCACACACAGCCCTGTAGTCAGATAAGCAGAGACAAACACTAGCTAGAATATTAGGGGCAAAAATTAGGTAGACGAGCAAGTAACAACAGAGTGCCCCCCCACCAGTGATTGAAGTTGCAGCCTAGCAATAATTCAAGGATACACCCAGGAGATAGACATAGCCAGCCTAGACCAGGTGAGAATAAATGCAGCACATGGTAGTATCTCACAATAAATTGAATTACCACACTCTGGAGATCGACATTGCAAGGCCAAGGTCAGGTGGAACCAAAAATGCAGCACACGGTAAAATCATACAGTAGACTGAATATAAGCCACAGGATACTAACAGAAGTAGGTAGATAAACAGTCTAAGAATTAGTACAGTATAGCAGTTATATGCTTCAACTAGTTAATAGGGCAAGTACCATTAAGTCGAGGTAGAGCCCACAAGCATAGCATATTATAGGTGAAGTTTAGACAGGCCACACCAAGTCCCCTAATGAATGGTAGTTCAGGGTAGAACACCCCAATCATGCAGTCCCAGGACAGAAGATGTCATAGTAAGGGGAGGTGGGAGAGCTATGCCAGTAGATACATCATATAATTAGCCCTGCCAAAACCAGTGGGAGGGGCTTAGGGACATTTAAGGGGAGGAGGGAACGGGGTGGAGAAGAGGGTAGAAAAATATCCCTCTTCCTCTCCAGCAGATGAAGTCCTCATGGATTCTGCAGGGGAGGTCCGCCCAACTCAATTCATTGAGCCGGTGCCTCAATCTTACACTGTCATCTCCGGTCCAAGGGGGGGGGGGACCCTCCAAACAATGGTCACCATGCCGCCTCACTCGTCATTCTCCACAAAGTCAGTACAGGGGGGTCACTGGTCACTGCTCTGCCTTTTATTGAGCAGATCTGCACATCACAGTGAACCAGCAGCCAATCAGGGCGAGATTGCTGCACTTTCAAAAATGAGGTGCCAACAGCTCGAACTGGAGGATGCAGAGATTTGCCCTCTGTTCAGGACAAAAAAGAAATATCCCCCTTCCTTTCCAGCAGATGCAGTCCTAACAGATTCTGCAGGGGAGGTCTGCCCGACTCAATTCAAGCGAGCCAGCGCCTCAACCCTACACTGTCGTCTCTGGTCCGGGGGGGTGGATCCTCCAAACAACAGTCGCCACGCCGCTTCTCTTGTCATTCTCCACAAAGTCAGTCAATGTGGCAAATAAGAAAGAATGTAGTACAGAGAAATGTTTGTTATTTTTTCTTAAAAGTGAATCAATGCAGAAACATTGTTACATTGAGATTCTAAAAGGTACACAATCATGCTGGCTAGTGCAATATGCATGTTTACTCCTGCAAATGTGGTATTTTCTATACTACTACTTGGCAGCTCCTGTTATGTAAATGTTTGCTCTTATAAAATCTTTGAATCAGGTGTTTATAGCCAATTCCAGTGACAACTCTTTCTTAATAGGTAACATTCAAAATTCAAGATTTTTATTATGATAGGAATGATGGCACACACCAACTGAGCTTATGCTCATGTACAGAGGCAGTATAGCACAGTGGTTTAAGGCATTGAGCTGCAAATCTGGTCACATCCAGCAGACCAGACCTGGGTTTGAATCTCACAGCTTCCACTTGCATACTGTGTGACCCTGAGCAAGTCACTTAACTTCCCTGTGCTCCCAGGTCACACCTGTAAAAAAGCTTTCAGCTTAGTGTACTACTCCTGGTTAAACAACTAATAGAGAAAAAAAACAAAACACTGGCGTCTTCAGATGAAATGGCAGAGAAAATTGTTTCTAATACACAAAGATAAATATACAAAATATGCTAAAGGAGAACAGTTATTCAAACTTCACTCATCAATAATCTGATAGGCAGTAAGTTGCACAACAATTGAAAGACATAACAGTACCAACAGGTTGAATATCTACAAACAAGAATCACAGCAGGCTAGCTGATTAAGTGCAAATACACAGGTGGGGAATTCCAGGACTTCAATCCTTTATAGGGAAAAATCTAATGCCCTATAGAAAGTTTAACAACTGGAATTACATATTCAGTACCCTTTGCTGACCTAAGGCTGTTTTTGGTCAAATTAGTCAAATAAATCATCTTATTTCTAGTGGGGCCATGTTTATAGCCAAGTTTACAGATTGGAAAAACCTACACATGAAGGAAGGGGTTGTATGAAGACTTCTTCAAGGCTGCACAATGAGCCAGTGACAAAGGTGAAATACCAACCAGGGGTTCCCTGGTCCACTGCACAGTTCAGCATTCTAATCCCTGGAGCCTGCTCAAACTGAAATTTCATTTGTGTTCAAGTTCTGTCACAACAGTGGAACACTGTCTTAAAGCTGCAGTATTTGTTACAGGAAAAAATGCCATCATGTATTTTTTGGTAATGATGTATTGGGGCAAAAAATTAATATATCCCTTTTTGTTTTTATTGCATTTCACCTGAACGGTACTGTATGGACTACTGTATATATGCACTGTAGGTATACTGTATGGAGCTTCTAAATTTTAAAAAATACTCTAACAGTCTTCCCGCAGAGGTGGTGGTGGTGGGGAAACAGTACTGAACTTCAAGCATGCATGAAAGAGGCACAAAGGAATTTTGGAAAGAAAGAAGGGGCGGGATTAGCCAGAGATCATTTAGTTTCTATGGTAACACTGTGGGCTGGCAAAAATGGGCAGAATGGGTGGGCCAAGCAATCCCTAGCTGCTGACAAATTCTATGTGTCTATGTAACTTCTCCTTGGCCCCACTAACTATGAATAAATTAAGCACTTTAATGTGGTTCTGGACTGTTTACCATCCAAAAGGTGTCTGGCCACCCTCCTAATACATTCACAGTGTAAATTCAGTATGTAAAGTGAAAAAAGAAACCTTGACTGAAAGGATTTTAAAAATTGCTTGTGGTGTCAATCTTTAATGGCTTGAGTCATTAATTATAAAATAAACCATAAAATAATTTTGAAGGTAATATGATATAACAATGATAAATCTAATTATGGCAGGAATATATTAATGATAACAAAACATGATGGCATTTTTGGCTGACTAACAAATACTGCTGCTTTAAATAATAAAACAATATGCAGCATTCTTGCACAAGACATTTCCACTGCAGGGGGGAGTAGTATGCACTTTGTTATTGTCTGCTTTTGCAATGTGACAAATGGAGTCTGTTTCTGAGAGATTGCAGTCAGCCACCATCCTGACAGTAAAAGAAAAGGTTCCATGGCATTTACAGAGAGAGACCTATGTAATATTACAGCTCGGTGTGACACAGTAATACAGAGTAATGGAATGACTTACTACCGGGAGTATACAAAGGATTCTCAAATTATCAGCTTGCAGCTGGCACTGAGATAAAGTGTGACTGTAGACTACAGTTTGAGAGCTCCCTCTTTACACCCCAGTTGGCAGCTAGGACGGTAGTAATGCTGGCACAGGGGGAAGGAGAATACTGTGACAGAATACATTACGTACAGGTAGAAATCATCATTCTTAAATACCTATGATTTATTTCTGTTTGTGTAATGAAGAGTTGTCCAGCTTGTAATTATGTACAGCATTTGCTGCTTGCTTGCTAGTGTCTCTTTCTGGTCAATATCCTTTTTGGTACCATTTGGGAAAAATATTGTGGTCAGATTACAATAACTTATTATTCAGTCCATCTGCTGCCCTCCCAGTGGCTTGGTTTCATTGCATTACACTGCAGTGTTGAAGACCCAGCTTCAGAAGAGACCATTGAAGGGATTTTTAAAAGGGTTGGATGCAGACGCAGATTAATGCTGCACTTTGTGCCTGCAACCAACCTCTTGTGTACAGGTAACCCTGCTTCTGTTTTCAAAAACTGAATTCATTTATGACAAAAAGTCACAATCTGAAGCAGAAAACAGACACAATTGTAATGTAGGCCCAATTTAGAAGCACTTGCATCTGTTTCTGGACACAAACTACAGATGTTGTTGGGCAATCTAATAGATTATCTAGCAGGTTGCGATGCATTTGTCACTTGAAAATAGCAACAGATACATCTTGGGTGGATACTTTTGAAAATCATGCCCCTTGTCTCCAACTCTTTAGACTGATGGAGAGAAGAGGCACCACAAAGGGTATGCACTTGTTCTCTACATACATCATTAAACAGCATCTCATAGTGAAATCTGAAAAGTTATGAGATCACATTGACTAATAACCTGAACATGGGAACTTATGGGTGCAAGGTTAAAGGTGTGAGGTGAATTGCTTTGCCCAAATATCTGCTGTATGCTTTGAAATTTCACAATTGGATACTTACAAGTTTTCACATCAAAAAATTGGCACCTAGTTAAATCTGCTCAGTTCAGCTAATAATGGATAAGGCTATGACTCAGTTCAGATTCTGATCTTAGATTTTTAGGAACTTTACATAGCATGTCTGAAGAAATACATGGCAGTTTACTTCATGGGTGGGGTCCAGACTTGACACAGATCCTATTTACTCATCCCTAGTTTGGAAAAAAAAAAATAATAGTTGAGAGAATGAAACAGATTATACAAGTATCATGGGCTGGTCAGGCTGATTTAAAAATATTGCACTATTAAGTGTATCCAGTAAAAATATGAAAAATATCTGGGTTCTCTAATAAAATGTTGATAATTTGTACCTTGATGGATGAGAAGGAAATAGAGATAGAACTGTTTCTCATATTGTGTTAATTACAACATTTCTGAAACAGAGAAATTAATCAAAGGATAACTCTAATTGTACTTGCACTTGATTTCATTATGTTAACATGTTGTTTATTCATTGCCAACTGTTATAGCACTGCCTACAGTCATTTATATTTGACTTGCATTCTGTATAGGATCTTATTTCTATTTATGATCACATTTCAAACTGTATTATATTTTTTGTAAAATCCTTTACTGTTCCTTTACTGACTGATACTTAGCTTTGAATTCCTTTGTTCATTCCCTTGTTTCCTATTGACATGTCAGTGTCAATGGCTCACCAGATAGCACACTCACTTCTGAGGCCAAAATATTGGTAAATTGTAGGTTCTAATCCCACATCTATGAACTTGGGATAAAATCCCAATACTGACACTCTAGCACAGCATGATGGGGTTGCTGCACTTCTAAGGTACTATAATATCTTTCAGGTGAGATGTTAAACCAAGGTCCCATCTGCATATTCTAGGGCAGCTGAGAGGAGGCACCCATAGCAGTGGAAAGGGAAGAAATTGGGTCATCATAAGGGGAAGTCCTAAGGATGGAGAAGGAGGCCTCCTGCTGAGGAGGAAGCAGCTGCTGGTATGGGACCCTATTGTTAGGGGGATAGACTTGGGAGCAGGGGTGTATGGGAGAGGAAGTTGATGTGCCTGAGGGGTGCTTCATCTTGGAATGCTAGAGGATCACAAGGGCAGAAGGATACGGCAGTGAGCTAGATGCACTTGTTAACCTGAGGAAAAATGACCTGGCAAGGGACTCGGTTTGGATAGTGCAGGGAAATTTCAGGGAGCTGGGGAAGGTCCTCAAGCAGGTGGCATGCACAGTGGCTTTTGTCAAGTTCTTGCCTATATGCAACTGGGGAGAGGAAAGGACATTCAGCACCAGGGCTTTTAACAATTGATTGCAGGCATGGCTCACGGGGGAGGACTTTGTCTAAATTGGGGACTGAGGGCCAACCTGGGATGATATGGCTGTCTATAGGGGAGATAACCTGCATTCTTCCTTAAAGGAGATCACAGTCCTTAGTAGGAGGTTTAAATGCCACCTGGTGGAGCATTTACTCTAGCCATGATGGAAGCTGTAGAACTAAGGGAGGCAACAATTGCACCCCCCCCCAGATAATGAAACAGCAGGGAGGGAGGGAGAGCCCAATGGGAGTAAACTCATCCAGGATAGGGGCACAAGAAGGCAGGGATGGGGACAAGTAGAAGATATGGGGTATAAATCAGGGAAGCAAGAAGGCAGGAGTAAAGAACACAGGAAATGGAGAAGATATTGTGGCAAGGTAAGTAGTGGGTCAGAAGGAACAGCACAGGCAGGAGGAAGGAGCAGAACAGAAAGGGAGTAATGAATGGAGAGCAATGTACACCAAAGCAAGGAGTTTTGGAAATACAATTATAGACCTGGAGGCCATGATGGCAGAGTCAAGCCTGGATTTGGTGGCCATAACAGAGTTGTTGTGCTCTGACTACCCTTGACTGGAACATGGCCATACTGGGCCATTCTCTGTTCAGGAGACATGGAGAGGGGAGGATGAGTTGTACTATATGTAAGGGAGGGAATCAAGGACACAGAAGTGCAGGGGCACATGGAGGAAAAGGAAGGGCTTGAGGTGCTATGGGTTGTCCTCAAGACAGGTGCTGGGACTGCAATTCCTACAGGATTGGTATACAGACCTCCAGCACAGGGAGATGTGTTGGATAAGGCACTTAGGAAGCCATCATCAGCATGGCAAGTAACAGTTCGGTGCTGCAGGTTAGCAACTTCAAATGCCAGATGTTGATTGGAACCTTTCAACTGCAACCTCGGCAAGGAACAGGGCCATCGTTGACTCCCTATACATGGCTTTTCCTCAGGCAGCTAGTTAATTACATTTCTAGGGATGGGGCAGTGCTGGACCTGGTGAGTAAAAACAGGGCTAGCATTGCAGGTGTCACAGTGGGCAGTCCCCTAGCTACCAGTGATCCTTGTACAGTGTGATTTAAGAATAAGATGGGAACAGAGGCAAACCACATGAGTATGAGGGTCCTGGGCTTTAGTACAGCAGATTTTAAAGAAATGTGAGACTGCCTCAGAAACTGCCTCATGGGTGGGGGGATTGCCATGCTGGTGTAAAGGTACAGTGGAAAAAATAAGCAAGTACATAACTAAGGCAACCAGCCTCTGTGTAAAGGAAGTAAGTAAGTAAAAGCAGAAGGAAAAAGAGACTGTTATGGTTCTCTAGCAGAGTGGCCAAGGTAGTGAAGGAAAAAAAGGGTTGCATTCAGGAGACATAAGGGAATGCAGAGGGGGGAAAACAGGAAGCTGTACCAAGTAAAACAGAAGGAAGGAGGAAAGGCAGTGAGGAAAGCAAAGGCACTGACTGAGGAAAGGATAGCCAAGGAGGAAGCTAAAAGGGGTAAGACTTTTTTCAGGTACATAAGTGAAAAGGGGAAGGCAAGTGGAAAGATAGTAAGGGTAAGGTGGATGATGGAGGGGGGGGGCGCTGTGCAGAAGAGGGTAAAGAAAAAGCAGACATCCTGAACAGGTGCTTCTGCTCCATCTTCACAGTGGAAGGAGGGGGATGGACAACCAAGGAACAGCAGGAATGGGGTAGGTGGAAAGAATTCCATTTTCAGAGGAAAGAGTCCCAAAGAGACTTGCAGCTTTGAAAATGGAAAAGGCTAAGGGGCCAGATGTGATACACCCAAGGGGACTAAAGGAACTCATGGAGATGCTAGCTGCTTCACTGAAAGCCTTCTTCATCAGCTCTCTGGAAATAGGCATGGTTCCAGAGGATCACAGTAAAGCAGACCTGGTCCCACCACATGCTGTAAGAGTGGCAGCAGGGAAGAAGCTAGCAACTGAAGGACAGTCAGTCTCACCTTAGTGGTGGGGACAGTAATGTAAATCCTGTTAAAGGAAAGGCTGGTAGAGTATCTTGAATCTATTGGTATGCAATATCACAGGCAACATAGCTTCATGTGGGAAGGGGGATGCCATGCCACATGAATCTGATTTATTTCTTTTACTGAATGATTAGGGAACAAGATCAGGGAAGGGTGGTGGGCATAGCTTATCTGGACTTTGGCAAGGCCTTCAACACTATGCCACACAAGAGACTGATAAAGGAATTGAGCAGTCCAGGGTGGGATCTAAAGTGGTGAACTGGGTTAGAAACTGATTAAAAGATAGGAGGCAGGTGGTGGTGGTTAACAACACTCACTATAATGATTGGAGAGTGACCAGTGGGGTGCCTCAGGGCTTGGCACTGGGACTGGTCCTCTTCAATGTCTTCATAAGGGACATTGCAGAAGAACTGGATAGGAAAGTATGCCTTTTAGCAGATGACAACAAAATATGTAACAGGGTGGACACTCAGGTGGGGATGAAGTAAATGTCATGGCTCCAAATGACACAGTATGGATACTCTATTTTGAATGTATACAGTAGAAGGCAGCTGTGGCATACTGGCGTAGTTCAAGGGTTTTTTATTACTATTGAATGCTTTATCACTGAACTAAATATGAGTGCACACTCACAATCTCATATCAGAAAGATTAACCAAAAATGTATGACAAAAGTTGTTAATTGTTAATGTAGCAAAAGCAATAACCCCAAATTACTATTTCTTAAGTTAGGCTATCTTATGGCCCATAGCCTTGACCTTAATCCAAGTTACAAGGTAAAGTAACCTACCTAAGCTGTATTATAATAACAATAATAAGAAGAATAATAACATTCATATTATAAAGCAATCATCCCTTAACCCAGAAGTCTTAGTGACCTATAGTCTTGACTACTAAAATATTGCATGACAGGTGATCAATGCATGAAACAAGAGCTGAACACATATTCTTAACATTCTGTGATCTTGTCAGCAGCCTTCTGCCAATACCCATCTAAGACTACAGCCAGAAGCCATCTTTCCATGATCCTGCTCCTATAGTCCTCTTGACTACCAAAAGTCTGGGGATTTTATACTCTTTTTGCCTCAGGAAACAGCACACGCATGGGTTTTGGATGCTGGAGGGCAAAAGGTAAGTAGCAAACACATGACTGGATGCTATCTTGTTGCCTTGTGGTTGGAATGAATGCTATCTTGTTGCTTTGTGGTTAGAAAGGACGGTATCTTGTTTGCTTAGATGCTATCTGCTGCTTTGTATTTTGTCTTTTATATTTTATAAGCTTCTATAATTTCCATTTAGTTGAACATTAGCTGAACCTTAGCCGAAACTTAACTAAGCTTTGTTGCATTTCACTCAAATCAAGGTCCTTTTTAGTTGGTATTTAATCTGCCGCTGTTAGCCTTGCTACAGTAAACTTTCCTCAGGTCAAGAGCCTTGGAGAAGGCTTAACTGGCATCCCTTCCCCCTCATGTGGCCATTTTTCTCAGTGAAGGCAGAGACCAGAATGGGCACTGATAGTGTTCAATCATTGTTACAGGGTATGGGTAGTTATATGGTGGCAGCGCCGCAGATGGCCTTCAAAGATAAAGCTATCCTTTCTTTTTCTCTTATACCATTTTAGACATAATGAACCATCTCAGATGACCTAAAGGTAGCCACGCAGAGTACAAAGTCTATAGGGAGGGCCAGTGGCATGTTGGGGTGCATGAGAAGGGATATCACCAGCAGAAGGAGGGAAGTGGTGTTACCACTAAACAAAACACTGGTGAGACCTCATCTGGAGTACTGTGTGCAGTTCTGGAGGTCACATCTTTATAAGGATGTAGACACCCTGGAGGCAGTTCAGAGAAGGGTGACTAAGATGGTGCAGGGCTTGCAATAGAAGACTTATGAGGAGAGTTTAAAATACCACAATATGTATACACTGGAAGAGAGGAGGGAATGGAGAGATATGACAGAAACCTTCAAGTATCTTAAGGGCATAAACAAGGTGCAAGTGGAAGACATCTTTCAGTACAGGAGAGGTACAGCAACAAGGGGGTAAGCTATGAAGTTGGAGGGTAGGGCAGAATAAGGGATAATGTGAGGAAGTTATTTTTCACAGAAAAGGTGGTGGATGCATGGAATAGCCTGCCCAAGTATGTGGTAGAAGCAACCACAGTGGCTGGATTTAAACATGCATGGGATAGGCATAAGGGAACCCTAGAGGTGTGAAGGAGAAGCTAAAGCTGATGACCAAGTAGGGTCAGCAGCTGCTGATACAGGTAGGGTATACCGTCAGACTGGATGAGCCTGGCAGTCCTTATCTGCTGTCAACATTTATGTTTCTATGTACTGTTGAAAAAAAGTGGAGTTGTAATTATACAGCCATAAAATGATTTAAAAATGTTCATACGATACATATTGTCTTGACAAATGAAGTGGAATTATAATTGTCAAGTAGTTGTCCTATAAAAGAAATAACATCAAAAGTGTTGCCAAATATATAATTAGTTAAAATGTTAAATAGTTCTGAAAGGTTATGTCTGCGGTTGCTCATTCACTGATATTAAAAGGAAAATGTTTGTTATTCCTGGGAAGATTGATTGCAATTTGGAGTAAGGAGGGGTAGAGGTTGCATGCAGTTATAACCTTTTAGAGTGCAGGTTCAACATTGTATGCCTTCCTTGTAGAAGAATAGCAAATCATATTATAAACAAGAATGATGCAATAACTGATGGCAGTTATGATTTCTATATTTTCTACATGAAGGGCTGAATGGAAGTTTTAGGAGGTTTTTGCAGAAATTTGGAAGTTGTACTGTACAAAGGGTCAGGTCAGGACAGGCTTAGACAGAATATATAGTACTGAACGCACTTGGGTTGATTCGGAGTATTCTATACTACATCCTGGGTTGCATATTTTCAGAGGTCTCCAATAGCACATTTTTGGACCCTGTATGTTAATACATGAGTACAGGTCAAAGGTATCAAATCAGAGATGTTTTTGGCATGGAGCATCAAAACTGGGTTATTGGAAAGTAAAGTTAAAATTTAGTATACTTCAGGAATGTATAAATAGAAGGTCATTAATGTCCTTTGTTATGGAGCACATTAATTTATCTTTTGTTTGGTCTGATGTTCCTAATCTAGTGGTAGAGTTAGAGTTACCCACTATTTGCCCAATGTTTGTCCACTGTAACATACTGGATAAGGTAGCTGATAATAGACTATCCCTTTACTATTATACTAATATTATTTTACATAGAAACATAGAAATGATGGCAGATAAGGACCTCTTAGCCCACTCAGTCTGCCCTATTTTTCCTGCCTACAGTGCCACCCCAGATTCTCCTCTGTCCTCGTATTTTCCCCATGCTTGCCTTTGCTTCTAAGATCCTCTTATGTCAATACCATGTGTTGTTGAATCCTGTTATCATCTCTGTGAGCACCACTTCTGCTGGGAAGCTGTTCCAATCATCCACCACCCTTTCAGTGAAGAAGAACTTCCTTACATTTCCTTTAAGCCTCCCTCCCAACTTCATAGTATGACCCCTTGTCCTTGAGCATCTTTTTTGATGGAAAATGTTCCCATCATGTACCTTGTTTACACCTGCAAGATATTTGAATGTGTCTATCATGTCTCCCCTCTCCCTTCTATCTTTGAATGAGTTCATGTTTAATTATATATCCTCTTTCACTATACTGTATCCATAAATACACACATGTATACTAACAAACCAAATACCCTACTAAATATCAATATTATTTATTAATTATAGTATTCTTATTTTGTATTATCATAGATTATACCTTTACTATTCTGCCTTGTTATATTATAAAGGGGTGATAACACTATAAGATATTCTGATGTTCACATTTGGTCTACATTTCTGGTAAAATTGGTTACATTGATGGGATCTGTCTCCCATCTTTGAGTATACGATGATTATATGGAAACTTTAATATAACAGTTATTAACCAAAGCAAAATCCTAAAGATAAAAAGATAAAAAAACTTCTAGCATTTTGGCACTGGTTTCAATTGTGCAATACAAACAACTTTCTCCTATAATTTTTGCTGTCCTGGGATTTAAAATCTTCTGGATTTGTGTTGTGGGTGCTATCTTGGTTGAACAGACTTCTTCCTAAAGTGGGGTGTCCATAACACCATATCTCCTACTTTTGGAATCCATTTAGGGGAGTGTGTATCCTGATGATTCATACTGTAGTTACAAAGTCAAATCTCATATACAGTTTCAATGTCTTTAAGAAAGGAGTCACCTTTTGGAGGAACTAACACAGAAGCTGGAGATGGTGGCAATGGTATGTTCATTTTTTTACCTTAAATTAGTTTTAATGGTGTAAAATTGGTTGTTGATTTTTGTGTCCCCATCAAAACCCAAGGTATCAGATTTGTCCATTTTATTCCTATGGACTGCAATGCTTTTGTCAAGGCTATTTTAATGACTTGGTTTAGTCTTTCCACCTTCCACAAGCTTTCTGCATGGCATGGGATGTGCAACAACTGCTTTGTTCCAAGGCTTCCCAAATGCTTTTGACTATTTTACTCACAAAATGTCCACTTCTGTCTGTTTCAGTAATGTGGGATACTTCATTGTATGGGGTGAGTGTCTTTGAACAGTGGTTGATGACAATGGTTGCCATGTTACCTTTAGAGGGGAAATGATGTGATATCAAGAAAATTGATATAATGTACCACAATTAGAGCACATTTAAATTTTCTCTTGTCTCCTGGTAATTGTCCAATAAAGTCCAGATATACTCTGTCCAGAATTCCAGAGACTAGAACACATAGCTGGGTATCTCCCCTTTGTATCCTACTGGGAATGTTGCATATACAAGGAATGCAATTGTCTACATAGATTTATATGTCCTGGGTTTAGTTTGACCACCACAAATTGTTCAGTAATGCTAAGGAGTTATCCACAGTACCATGTAAGCCCCCTATGCTTAGATGTGCTGGTTGATTAAGATCCCCATGAAGAGAAATAAAAAGTGGTCACTCCTCAGAACATCACTTATCAATGTTTTATTCATGTTTCGCCAAGATGGCTTCATCAGGGAGGGATCTAGAATCAAACAATATTTCACATTACAATAACTACATTTAAATACTAATATTCACAAATAAAAACATTTTCTTTTTTTCTTGTTTACAAAAATCATCATTGATAAATCAAACCAGTGTTGTCTGACTGAGGCACATACCATTCATACTTTATCTGCTACTTTTCAGTAAATATCTTACTTCTTAATTGGTTATGAAACAATGATTGTATTTTATGAATCACTCTAGTTATTCATGTTAGACTTGGAGAATGTTATTCCACCCCCTGGTGTCCATGGGAGAGTCTTCCATGCCCTGTGTCTATTATGTGTATTTTACATTTGATCCATGCTTAAGTTAAAAGTTATGAATATGCCAGATTCACAGTACAGGTCAGTTCATTACAAAGTGCATCAATCAGATTCTACCACAGTTTCCTAATATTATTTACCTCGGGCACTGCCTTCAAAAATGTTTAACAACAGTTCATCTAATGTGCTCAATCCATTATATCACCATTTAATAACATTTATAAAACTAAGCATGTCATATATTCATAAATGTTGCTTCTATTTTGCAGTGCTCCCTCATCATGCCTGAGATACTTCAACCAAAACTGACACTTACCTATCAGTGTAAGTATAGTCGTGATTTTCAAAGCTTTAAAGTCATCATAACATTCTGTCTTTCTGTAATATATATTAATTTAGTCACCAATGTTCTAAAGTGTTTAACATTCAATTAAATCTGTCATATGTAGTCTGCTGCATACCACATTCACTAGCTTACTATGCCCACTCTGGCTACATTGAAATGGACTGTTTTACTACAATTTCTAAAAGCATACAGTACATACATTGTTTGCTGTTGTTTAGCATGAAAGATAGTAGATAAAACAGTGGTGCATCATGTTGTTTTACACCTCTTAATTAGAAAAGAAAACTTTGGCAAGGTATATGCAATTTACATTTGTTTAGTAGCATTATCAATCCTACCTTATGCAAGTTTCATTTAAAGTGTATAGTCTGCAAAGTAATGTAAGGCACACTTTAGTTTCTTATTCTTTCAGCAGAATGTGCTTAGAAGGACATAAAATGTGACCTTTGTTACATATATACAACAATGCACCTAAGGCTGTGATGGGCCGTGGTTTGTCTGTTCCTCGCTGTCAGCTGTGATGGACTGCATTGCCATTCAGGAAGCTTTGCTTCTTATTTAAAAGCAAAGGAAAGGGGTGGGTGTGTTTCAACCAATCTTGGGTGGACAGGAGCAGCATCAAATGACACTCTACATCCTGGTACCCAGACCAGGGAGAAGCATCAAATGGCAATCTATATCCCGGCACCTGGAGCAGTGAGCATCATATGTTGCTAAGCAACACAGACACAGTGTCACCATGGTCAAGGAACCTTGACCAGAAGGTGCACACCACACACCCCAGTTCCCACACTGGTTTCAAACTTTTTGTCAGGAAAATAATTGAAATTTGGTAAACTGTGAAGAAACAGATACATTACTGTGTGGGCTTAAGCTTGTATCTCAGTTATTAGGGGTTCCTTATGCTAGTACTGCTAGTAACATAATTGTTAATGCTAATTTATATTTATTCTGTCCATTACTGGTATTTAAATGTAGTTATTGTAATGTGAAATAGTATTTGATTCTAGATCTCTCCCTGATGAAGCCATTTAGCCAAAATGTTGGGCAGAAAGGGATCTGTGCCACATGAATAAAACATATAGATAATTAATGTTCTGAGTAGTGGAGAGTTTTTAATTCTCTTCATTGACTCAAACTTGCCAACTGGCCCCATCTACATTTAAACCATTTTGAACTGTGTGCGTTTTGATCACGACCCCCCTCATGTTAGTAGGAAGTATCTTTTTTGTGTCCTTCCATATCCAGTTATCTCAGACCCAAGAAGTTGTTCCCTTCAGATAAGATTCCAATCCATGTGGAGGCAATGATCCTGGTATTGGTTGTTTTTGTTTATTACTGTTGTGCGAAACTGGAATATTTCACTGAGCAAAATATTTCACAAAATTAACGCATTATGCAAAATATTTTGCTTGGCGAAATGCAAAATTTCACCTGCAGTTGTGAGCAAAATTTCACCCCCAAGCCAGCAAAATTTCACTCACAGGCGAAATTGTGCTCCCAGGGGGTGAAATTTCTCCACCCACGGTGAAATTTCACCACCTGTGAGAGTAATTTCACCTCCCGCGGTGAAATTGTGTTCAAAATTCTCCCTGGTGTCTAGTGCCCCCCCGGCCATCACTGGCCATAAACATTAATAAGCACTCACCCCACAAAGTTATCCTGCTGCCTCCATCGTTTTGTTTAAAAAAAAAAAATACCCTTCACTCCCTGGTGTCTAGTGGGACACCCCAGCCCTCCCACCCATCAGTATATAGCAGCACCCACCCAGCTCCCCAGTACCTCAATCGGGCCACAGGCATAGCCTCCACTCACCTCCATGGCGGCAGCCTGACTGAGCTCCACTGAGTGCTTGAATGAATGAATGAGTGTGGTACACACTCATTCATTCATTCATTCATTCAAGTGCTCAGTGGCACTCGGTCAGGCTGCTGGCTGTGGAGGTGAGTGGAGAGCTATGCCAGTTGCCCAATCGGAGTACTGAGGTGGGAGCTGGGTCAGTGCTGCTATTTACTGATAGGGTTGGGGGTCCCACTAGCAACAGGGAGTGAAGGGTATATATTTCTTTTTAAAAACAAATAATGGAGGCAGCAGGGTAACTTTGGGGGGAGGAAGTGTTTATTAATGTTTACGGCCAGTGACGGCCGGAGGGGAATCCACTAGACACCAGGGAGTGGAGGAGGTGGGTGAAATTTTTTAAAATAAAACAAATGGGGGGTGCAGGGCAACTTGTGTGTGTGTGTGGGCAGGGGCTCAATTTATGTTGTAGCTAGTGGTGATTGGTGAAATTGCAGGTGAAATTGTGAAATTTCGCCGCAATTTCTTGAAACATTTTGCCCTGTGAAATTGCCAATTTCGTGACAATTTCACCTGCAAAATTTTATTTCACTGCATCTCTATTGGTGATATGAAGGTTGCAGAGGTGGTCATCCTTATGATAGGGGTGTTCAAGCAGGAGGGGTTGACTATACTGTACCATTGTCCTCTTGTGCAGCAAAACGTTCGGCATAGCAGTGGGTCAGGACTGCATGACAGGCCACAGTTGTGGTCAGCTCTTTATGGCAAGCCTCCTTTTCTAATTTATCTGCCTCAGCATGTGCAACAACATATATACTCACTTTCTGGTTGTGTGCCCTAGAGGGACTACCTTAAATGGGGAAGTAGTAAATGGTAAAAAATAAAAATAAAAAAAAATACAAATAAGTAAAAGTAGCAAGAGGGAGTGAAGGCCTTTTGGCAATAATTCAAATCAATAAGTACTAGTACCTCAATTTGACTACAAATGTAGCAATTGCCTTTTCTAAGGCATATACATCTGCTTCTCATGCCACAGATGCTGTAGTTGGGAGAACAATCTGGTCACCCAAAGCTATTTTGATATTTTGGCATCTCACTTTCACTATACTAATTTCTGTCCTGCCACTGCCTTAACACTTATGGGCAGGATCCATCACAAAGGAAAGTTAAAATACTGTAAGTGTAAAGTACATAAGTAATTGTGAGAGGTGGAGGGTCACATCAGTTGTGGCAGGGACCTTCTGCTCATTTAATGCAGGTAAGTGTTTTTCTTTTGGGATGTATTCAAAGTATCAACAAATAACTTCAGAGTATAACAAAGGATCACTTAACAGGGTTTCCCATAGATAGCACCCTTGTCCCACAGCTTTCCTAAACTTATCTGCTCTCCTTTTTAGTATGTTGGGAACAGGGACTGTAACTAGTACCATAATTCATTCTGAGTGGTACGTGGGATTAGAAAACTGTAAGTGCCTGAGTAATAGTCACCAGAATCTTTTCTTCAACTGGTTTGAAGGATCTGAATGGGGGTTATTTGTAATGTTACTCATTTCTTTCTGGAATGCCTTGACCCTTTCACTAAAATGCATAAGCCTACCAAATTTGGCATGAACTATTCAATTTAACTTCTAGTGTGCCTCAACTGTTTTGACATCAAGTTGTCATAGATTCAAATGACACAGCATGAATACTCTGTTTTCTATGTAGAGAAGATACCTAGGGTGTACTGGCATAGTTCAAGTGTTTTTTAATACTATTGCATGTTCTTATCACTGATCTAGACAAAGAGTACATACTCACAAATCTCATATCAGAAAGATTTATCAAAAATGTATGACAAAAGCTATTATTTCTTAGTTGAACAGAAACAATAATCAAACATTACAATTTCCTAAGCTTAGCAGTCAAGTTGCCTGTAGCTTTGACTTCTAATCTAAGTTACAAAGCAAACTAACCTAGCTAAGCTGTATAATAATATTAGCATTCATATTATAAAAAAGTTACCCCTTAACCCTGTAGTCATAGTGACATACAATCTTGACTACTAGAATGTTACATGAGAGGTAGTTAATGCATGACACAAGTGTTGAACAAATATTGTTACCCTTCTGTTGCCCTGCCAGCAGCCTGTAGCCAATACCGCCTAAGAACAGCAGCCAGCAGCAATCTTCCCATGAGTCTGCTCCTACAGTCCTCTTGACTACCAAAAGTCTTAGGTCTTATACTCTTTTTGCTTAATGAAACAGTAAACACATGGGTGTTGGATTATGGAGGGTAAAAGATAAACAGCAACCACATGAGTGGATGCTATCATGTTGCCTTGTGGTTAGAAAGATGCTATATTGTTGCCTCATGGTTAAAAAGGATGCTATCTGGTTGTTTTGTTAGAAAGGATGCTATCTTGTTGCTTTGTGGTTAGAAATTATGTTATCTTGATGCTTAGATGCTTTCTGCTGCTTTGAGATTTGCCATTTATATCCATATAAGCTTCTATAATTTTCAATTTTGCTGAACCTTATCTTGGCCTTGCTGAGTTTTCCTCATATCAAGGTCCTTTTTAGAGGGGATTTAGCCTGTCAAGCTTAGCTTTGCTTAGGTTAAGATCCTTGGGAAAGGCTTCCTGGGTTTCAAAAATGTGCAGCTATCTTGGGAAACTGAAGGAGTGGCCAAGAGCATGGCAGTTGAGGTTCAATGCTGAAAGGTACATAATAATGCACCTAGGCCATAGGAACCAAGTAGCTGAAATTGGATGGATGGAGGTTCTAACAGCCACTATTAGGAAAGAGACCTTGGTGTTATTATATCTAATTGCTTCAAAGAAGCACAGCAGAGTGACAAAGCAGTGGGTAGGGAAAGTGGGATGCTAGGATGCATAGGGAGAGGTATACGCAGCAGGAGAAGGAAAATGGTATTGCCACTCTATCACTTGCTGCAGAGATTGCACCTAGAGTAGTGTGTCCAGTTCATCAGACCACACCTCAAAAACAACATAGAGAAGGTGCAGACAGTCCAGAGCAGGGCAACTAAAATGGGGCACAGCCAAATCAGTTGTAGCACTCCAGGACATTCACACTTCAAAAATGAAGAGGACATGTTGATTCATATTCTTATAACATTTATTGTAAAAAATCAAAAGTGTGCAGCAACATTTACTATGTGAAAAAAAACAAATGGAGCTGCCTGCCTCTCAGCCCAGTGCTTTGACTGTCAATCAGTCTTCATTGGGGGTGTGGTTTCTGAGAAGAGTGACCACTCTACATATACTTCATCTCATGAATATTATTTTATATTATGCAAATATATACAACCATTCAGTGTAAACAAACAAAAATTAAAATAGAAAGTGACTATTACAAAATTTCGCCCTATTACATTTGTGATGAAGTACAAAGAGTAGTCAGGGAAAATTGCTAATATCATATACAGTAACTGGCCAATATGAAAGTAGCTGTTCAACGAAAGTGGGCTAAAATTTGACCCTACCTTTTTTTTTCTTCCTAATCAATGCCAGATGTCTTCTAGTTTATTTTAGTAGTAAAATTTGTCAGTTTTCACAATCATTTATGAATTTCATGAAAGCTTTAAAATAATCATTTCTCAAGAAAAAAAGATGGCCACCTAATTTTTGCATAGAAATAATACTGAAGACCAGAGGATGGTAAGAATCCAGACAGAAATGCACATGTACAGTACACAGCAGATGAAACATCCAGAGAACTCAGTTCTATCAACAGTTTTCATAACCATAGCAGAAAATTAGCTTTTTGGAATAAGTTTGTTCATGCTCTGCTGCTTTAAGTAATGACGGTGAAGTAGGGCAATCAGTAGGGCCAAAACCATGGGTCACTTTTATCACAGCTACAAATCTGAAAGACAGACTTGTACACAGTAAGATGAGGGCAGAAATGTCAGGTACAGAAGGTATTACATGGCTTCCTCCTAGACCAAAATAATTTGTTATATATAACCATTTGTTTTTTCACATAGTGAATATTGCTGCATACTTTTATTTTTTATAATCAATTTTGTAAGAATGTGAACCAATATGTTCCTCTTCATTTTTGAAGTGTGGATGTCCTGGAGTGCAACAACTGTTCTGGCTGCATTGTATGTTGGGGTAGGTAACCCACTTTTGTTGTTAGCACTGACCTTATACCTAGGATAACGACCCCACAACCTTGAATTTTACAACTAAAATGGTGCAGGGGTTGCACCAAAATTACTACCAGAAGAGACTGAAGGATCTCAACATGTAGAAAGGAGAGTGAGAGGTGGCATGATAGAGGCCAACAAGTTTCTCACAGGGTGAGCCAAGTGTAGGATGGGGGTCTCTTTCAAATGAGAAAGAGAACCAGAGGACATGCAATGATGTTGGGGACGGGATTAAGAGGGATATGAGGAAGTGCTACTTATATTTTTGTTGAAATAATACACTTTATTAACATTTTGTGATCTACATACAGAACTCAGCAACACAAAACAAAACAGATGGTATCACAGAGCAAGCAGTATACAGCATGCAACCTAAAGACAGTTCACAAAAAGAAAAAGAAAGAAGACATGAAGAACCCCCCCCTCCGCACCTGCCCCATACATAACTTGGATGAAACAGTAGGGAAGAGGTATTGGTGAAAGAGGCAACTGAACACATGCATACATCAAAAAGGTACTGCAAAGGGATATAGCATAGTCCACAATGGGCATTACAGGGATAAAGACATAGTTACCATTAAAGCTTAAAGCAATTCCCATCTCTTTGTAAAGTCAAGATACCGATGCCTCATAGAGGGTAGAATTTTCTCCATATGGAGAGCTTTCAAAATTCTGGCATGCCACTCAAAAAAGGAGGGAGAATCCTGCTCTATCCAACACCTCAGAATGATTCTCTTAACTGTCATAGTGATCAACATGAAATTATATTTCCTATACCTTCTGTACCTTCTATACCTCCTATACAACTCGCTTCCACCAGAAGTTACTAACAATATTATACTGGGCACTTTTACGCGCAGTCTTCATCAGCACCTTGTCGCCAGGGCGTCTTGTGACTGCTTCTCATAACTAACCAAATCCTCCTCCCCTCTTGCCTTCTGCTTCAAAGTCTCCTTCCCTCTCTCACTTTTCACCCTTTTTTGCCCCATCCCCATTCAATCCACCCATACTTTTATCACCTCCAACCCCTGTCCTTCCTCCCACTCCTCTCTGACAGTGCTCGATGTGCTGCTTTCCTCCCTCATCTCAACTTCACTTGTTCCTGCCTACAGACTGTTCCACCTGTACTCACCCTTACTACACAAAACTTTCAACTCCCTACAATTTAACTTACATATGACCTGAAGTATATAAGCTGACTAATATGCCTGACAAGCCTCTGGCTGCCTTGAATTATCTTACTTGTTATATGTCTTTTGACTGTGTTTGTTCTTGTTTTCTGATGTGGAACCTTTGTAAAAGAGCCTTGGCTCAAAGGTGTGTTCTGAAATCTTAATAAATAAATAAATACATATAAAAATAAAATAAAATAATTATATCCCATTAGCTGTTCAATGCCCAACCCCATGAAGCATCTCTCAGGGGTGAAGGTGTCTGCAGGCCTAGGATAGGATCTAGGAGACTATATACCTGCTGCCACAGACTCTGCACTTTCAGGCAGTCCAGACAAATATGTTTCAACATACCTAAAGAGGCACCACACTTTGTGCATAATGCAGAATCTAATTTGTGTCAGGCATGCAGTTGTTCTGGTGTAGAGCACATATGTTGCAATATTTTGCTTTGCCTTAGCCTATAACCATCACATTTGACACATTTGTGTGTGTTGGACCAAATGGTATCCCATGCCTTGTGCTAGGCTTCCCAGACCAAGGTTTCCACCCAGTATGTCACTGGTTTGTCAAACCTCTGTGGCAGCAAGGTTTGTGTAAAACCACAGAGAAGAGATAGGGAATGAGGTTCAGATGTCCACTGTACAAGCTGAGGCAGAGCTGGTGCACTCAGACAAGTAGGTGGTGATGCCCCAATGGCTTAAACAACTGCACGCCTAAGTTGTAGAAAGAAGAATGCATCCCTGGGCTGAAGCTGAAATGTGGCCTACATTTGCACAAGTGTGGCCCATTTACCCACCAAAATAATGTGGTTGACAAAATATATGCCTTTATCCTGTTAATCCTTCTTAATAACCAATCTCTCTGCATTCTCATATTGTTGTTCTGTCAGAGAGGTTGGGATATGCCCCCTTCTAATTTAGTCTTGGTTAATCTAGAAAGTTGGGCATATATGTAAAGGGAAGTAGCAATACTGGTGGCCCTCAAAGTGTGAGGTAGTGCAGCTGTCCTGGTATAAAACAAACAAGCCAGAGAAAAACCATGCTGTGAGCAAAGGAGCTCCTAAAATTCTATCCATTGCAGGCCATAAGGTTCTTCTGAAGAAGGAGAAGGTGTGCCTCATTTAAAATATTTAACCCTTGGGTTGCGTTGTAGTACACAAGGAAATCTGGAAGACCAAGGCCACCCACCTGTTCAGTGGCAGCCAGCTTGGTGTATGGGCACCTAGGACATTTTCCTTGACAAAAGAAGGCTGAAATAGTCTGATGCAGTGAATGGAACAACTGTAGAAGGAGTTTAACAAAAAGTCAGAAACAGAATGAACCAGTACTGAACGTCAGGTTAAAAATCCATTGCTTTATTTAATACAAAAAGATAAAAAATGCACTTAACAAACAACAGTATATTGGCAAACAGAGAGTGCAGCAAAAGTCCACAGTGGCCTGACCAGTTTCACTTGATGCTTTATCAAGAGTCACTGACACACAGAATAGTGGGTCCCTTTTATACCAGTTAATTCTTAAAGAGACAGAACAATATTCAATTAAAAACTGAATAATAAGTCTTACCACATATAGATTATGGGGTAGGCAGCCACTTACTAGACAATATCTATTTAAATAGTGCCACTGTAATGGAGTATTTACCACTAGTTACTTACAGTTTTAGTATTTTCTATGTAACTATAATTCTAATACACCATTTTCACAATCTCACTATTTCATTATACAATTCCTTAGTGTAGCTCTTACAAATGCTAAATCTTATATTTACAGTGTATACAAAGACAGATAGGTTAGTACTAGTATGTTTTTGAATGTATCCTATATAAGTGTAGTTCTACTACTATGTCCTCTATTTATTTTTTTGTGTGTATTTAAGATATTGAATAGTTCTCTTGATTTAACCATACTTTTGCCTGATTCTGTATGGCTTGTACCGAATGAGTCAGATGGTATAGTACCTCAGTTCCAGTAATGGTCTATTTTATCCTCCGCTTACTCCATGACTCTTGGTTACTGACACAGACATGTATCAAGAAGAAAGAGAAGTCAAAATACTGTTAACATGGTAAACATAACTGGTGCAGTACTTATCTTCCTTCTTCATCATTTTCTCCTCACTAGAGCTGCTATTTCCATCCATTCATTCAAAGCAGGAGGAAAATGCCCTCCTACTTGCACTGCCACATGAGTTCTCATTTTTTTTTCATTCTTTTCTTTTTGTGGAGCTGGCATGCAGGTCTGGCCCCTCCCACAAAGGGGCTCATCTCTCTGGTCCTGGTGTGGAGGCAGCCGGGCCATCACTGAGCCTGCCAGCTCAATTTTTCCAATGTTTCCCCTAGGCCCATGATCATGCAATGGGCAGAGTGGCTGGTCTCTGCCTCCGTGGAGGAAGCCTTATGCCCTGAAAGTGAGCCCTCCCCATTCTGGCAGGATGCCTGTGCTGACACCCAGCAATAGGTGGGTATCAGAAATAATGAGATGCACTAACCCCCCCTCCCTTGGGGACAGAGAGCTGCCTGTGGACACTCGATCCTTCCCCACCCCTGCCAATGCCTGAGCAACCTGATTCCATTCCTGAACTTGAGTTGCCGGTGTGGCGAGGTGTGGCGTCCAGCACCTCAACCCTCAGTGCCACTGGGCCATGAGTTCTCATTTTAACACTACACTTTCTAAATCCCCTCCTCACTTTCCCAATATAACTCTACATCATATTTAAAATTGTTGTGCTGTATGGTCCTGTTGGGAATGTACATGCACTGCTAGTGCATTTGTGGGGTTATTATGTTGTATTGCTCCCTGGTGTTCTCCCACCCTCAGTTTGAAGTGGTGATTAGTTTTTCCCACATAGAAGGTCCCACAAGTGCATGTTGCCAGGTAAACTATGTGGAATGAGTCACAGTTCACAAATTCATGTATTTCAAAATTATTTATTGCATTCATACTTGTGAAATAGCTGTCTTTCTCTATTACCACACAGTACTTCCATCTTCAACATGTAAAACTACCCTGGGGTAATTTAGGCATCCATGTACCGCCTGTGTTTGTTCCAGCAGGCTGGAGTAAGAGCATCTGCCAAGCTTGGGTCTCTTTTATAGGTGAAGCTGGGCAGACTGGGGCAACAATTGTGCAGTATCGGGTTGCTGAGTATGATGTTCCAATTCTTAATGATTATGTTTTTTATTGCACCTGATTGTTTCCCATACGTTATTATGAAACTCAGAGGTTGTTCCCTTTTGTCACCTTTTGGCTTTACCACTAGAAGACTGTCTCCACTGATGTCTTCCACCTCTGTTTCTGATTTATCCAGGATCCCTCTCCAAGAACCTCTCCCACATAGACCTACTCTGTTCCTGATATTCGTTACCATCACTGCAAATATGTTTTGTTCTGAGGTACTGAAATTTTGGGATGTTCATTATAAGATGTTTCAGGTGGCAGCCCTTTCTATGAACCTCATAAATTTGTCCAGTACTGCCTTTCCATACCAAAATAATGTCATCTACCTGTATATAGTGCCTCCAGAGAGCCAACCTATGGTAATAGGGGTTGGTCTCAAGGCTATTGGTTACTTGCTTTTCCCAGTACCCTAGATACAGATTTACATAATTGGGAGCAAAAGTAGCTCCCATAGCTGTGCCTTTTACCTACAAATAAAACTCATTTTGGAAAAGAAAGGTATTAGAGGTCAATATGAGCTTGGTACACTCACACAGGAAATCTATGAAGCATTGCTCAAAGTAAGTACTACCTTCCAGCCAGTGGTGTAAAGCCATTAATCCCTTGTCAAGAGGGATATTAGTATATAAAGCCTCTATATCTAGGGATAGAACTGGATGAATTTGTGAGGTTCTTAGCACCAATCCGAACCTCAGATTTGTGATACATGCACACCAGAAAGAGGTGAGCTTTCTGTGTCTGAACATAAGAAAACAACTAGTACAATAAATACAAACATGTGCATAAAGCTATCTAATAGGAATACCATCCTACATGCCTCCAGCTGCCACCTGAACCATCTTATGATGTATTTTGTGTCCCTACCCAACCTTCCTATTGTTGGGACAATCCACCAGTATTTCACTATAGAACACTGTAGCTGAAAGGGACATAAAGTACATCATATAGTCCTAAAAGATTACTTATCAACACCAGCGTGTTAATCAGAAAGACTCATTGGGCGCAATTCTCGATGATGGTTAGATCGATGCAAGCTGTGTCAAACAGCAGCTTGTATTGAAGCCCAGTGGACCAGGGACTGTGCATCAGTTTCTGGTACAGGAGGGGTCCTGGCGCATAAGTCCCCACACTTGTGGTAACCCCTCCCATGCAACAAGCACATGGTGCACAGTAGGGGTTTGCCGAAAGCTCCATGAGGCAAATGTGGGCTTTATCTAGCCCATTCTCTTTAACAACTCTTGTTGCACCTGAAGTGGATAATTCAGGTACAACTTCACTGTTCGTTAAACATGCTACAGTTCCTATTCAATTCACCTTGGGCAGTGATAGAGACTACATAATCAAACAGGCAAAATTTAAAGGGTTATGAACTAACAAACCTCCGTTCCCAGATGTTAGCCAACAGACACAAGTCAGGGATCTGGGGGTAGTCATATCAGATGGTTATGAAGTAACAGAACTTCTGTTCCGAGATGTTAGTCAACAGACATAAACCTGGGACCTGGCAGTTATCATATCAGATGACCAAAAGGTAGGAAAGCAATCTGAGAAGGCAGTAAGGAGGGCTGGGTGGATACTGGGATGCATAGGGAGAGGCATGACAAGTAGAATACAAGACGTTGTTATCCCTCTATACAGATAGTTGGTGAGACCCCATCTGGAGTTCTGGAGACCCCATTTCCACAAGGACATAAACAGGATTGAGACAGTCCAATGGAGGGCAACTAAAACGGTGCAGGGTCTGCACTAGAAGCCATTAGGGTTACCACCTGTCCTGATTTTCACAGGACAGTCCTAATTTGGGCAGCTGTGACCTGCAAAAAAACATGAAAAATACTACATGTCCAAATTTTATAGTAGAAAAAATATTTTCTAATTTTCCACAAAATGTTGCAGAAAACTACAATACCTTAACTAAAATACTTTAAAATGATAAGAAACAATAGAAGCAACTATGAAACTGCAATGCTTAGCCTTAATTCTGATTATATAGAGCAAACAAGTCTGTTGCATTGGTCTAGATTACGTACTGTCCTGCGAAAAATCATGTTTCAGTAAGAAATGTAAACCTTTGGGCTTCTTAAAAGGTTGTAACCCTAGAAGCCATATGAAGAAAGACTAGGGGCTTAATATGTATACCACTGAGGAAAGAAGGGAGAGGAGTGACATGATAGAAACTTTCAAGTACCTCAAAGGAAACAGCAAAGTCCAAGTGGGTAGCATCTTTCAGAAAAAGAGATGTGCAAGAACAAGGGGGCACAATTTGAAGATAGAGGGGGACAGCTCAGGGGCAAAGTGAGGAAGTATTTTTTCAGGGAGAGCATGGTGGACACATAGCACAGCCTTACTGAGGAGGTTCTGGGGTCAAAAACAGAGGCGGAATTCAAAAATGCATGGACAGACATAAGGCAATTCTGGGGGGGGGGAGTAGGAGGAAGAAGGCTGTTGATTAACTAGAATCTGTAACTTATCCAATAGGTGAGGAAATCGGCATACTGGATGGGCCAAGCAGTCCTTAACTGCTGTCATAGTCTATGTTTCTATGTTTCAGGAGTCACAAATTTCTAGCATACAGGTCTGCAGTAGAATGCATCGGGGCTAAATTCTCTTTGTTATATCCCTGTAATGGTCAGGTTATTTTTGACACCCAAAACATAACTATTTTTCAACCCAGACCAGCCTATATGAGTTTCTAAAATCAAAAGCCATACCAAAAGAATATGAAGAGAATGAGGGTTCTCAAAATACAGACAATGACTTGGAGTCAGAACTTGACTGGCCACAAGCTACAGTTCAAACAGTTTCCAGAACCTGTGGCACTCTGATGGGTGAATAATAACTCTTTAGCCTGTGAATAAATATATTCTGGTTCATGGAACTAATGCTGAATGTTTGACCCTCACTGGAAAATAAAAATGATAATTCCTGTATGACTATACTATTGAACTTTAATATATGATGGCTTTCAGTATTGTGAATATCATCATAATGATGTGACTCTCTGAAGCACTGTTATTGCTAATGGGGCCTGCCATTAAAAGGCAGACCAGATTGTCCAGTGATCCCTACCAGGAATACATGCATAGGAAAGATGGGGGAGGGGGAAGGGACAGAGGGATAGAAGGGGAGGGGCCTGATGACATCACCAGGCAGGAAAGGGCACTATGACAAGGGAAAGCCTGAGCCCCAGGGATTGGCTGGGGGGCAGATCCCAAAGGGGGTTCTGACCAGGGGCCTATTAGGGGTATAACAGGCCAGGGCTCAGGCAGCATGGCCTCTTTTGTTGGGAATTTTTCTGGAAGAGGAACTCAGCACATCGTTGGCAAGTCAGGAAAGGCGCATAGGACTACTAGGCCTGCAGCCACATGGCCCAAGCGACTGTGCTCAGTTTGTTTTCTTTGTTTTCTTTGTTTCCTTGTCTCATGGGGGACAGTAACAAGTGCATGGAATAAGTTTATGATGTACGTAGTGCACAGGATATTGTGGTGGCACTAGGTTGAGGGCGAGTTGGAAAGGTAAGCAAAAGTGGTACAACTAGGCCAGCGGGCCATGTGGTGTGGAGACTAGGATGTGGCGATGGTATTTTATAAAATAAAAATAAGTTTTGTTGGTGTTTGGGCAGGCATTAGCAGGCTGGCTGGAAAAATAAAAGGAGCATGATGCCCATTTTTGGTGCAGGCCAGTCGCTGCTTGGGTGGTAGAAGGCATTTTTGGTGGCTCTGTGTGGCCATTTTTCTGGGCAGTAGGAAGTTTGCAGCAGGCGTGGAGTGCCTGTAAAATGAATGAAGCATAAAATGCAAGGTGCACGATTCCTGGTTGAATTGCAGGCCAGTTGCTTCTTTAGTAATGGGAAGGAAGGCCTACCCTGCTTTGTGATGGCTCCGAGAGGCTGAGTTGGTAGATAGTAAGAAGGTCTGCAGGAGTGGAGCACATGTAAAAAAAAATAAATAAATAAATAAAAAAGAAAGGGGGAGAAAGAGAAGATTTGGAACAGGTTTCCTGGTTTGATGTGCAGGCCAGTCATGGTTTGGAGAGTTGAATCGAGGGCCTACCCAGTGTTTGGGTGGCTACATGTGGCCACTGCTCGGGACAGTAAGAAGGAGCTGCAGGCATGGGCACCTGTGAAAGGTGTACAGCATGAGTGAGAAGAAGAAGGGGAACAGAAGCTGGGGATGTAGCATGGTGATTGGATCGTGGGTGGCAAGGCCGGGTGGTCGGTCCGGGGGTGGGGCATTGTGAGTAATGTGGCTCAGGAAGGAGCTGTGTGGTAGCAGGCTCCAAGGAAGAAAGGGACGCTATGTGGACTGGGGAAGCCTGCAGTGTGGATGCCCTGGTGCACTCAGGAGGATGTTTCAGTTGGGCTTTGTTTGGGGAGGACAGGCCCCATGTGGCAGAACTCAAGAAGTGGGGATAAGGAAGATTTTGCTGCTGCTGGGGGAAGGAATGGAAAGGAAGTCGGGGCCTGTCTCACAGCGGAGATGGCAGAAGCCGCGGGGAACACAAGTGAAGCCTTCTCTGGGTTGGATAGGATGGCAAGGCCCAGAGTGGCCACATGATTTCGAGATGGGTCCCCCATGCACAGCATGGGAGTGGGGAACAATAACAGGCCACTATGACCAAAGAGTTGGGGGAGCGAAGGGGCAGTGGGTGGGCTAGCTATTATTGCTAGCCTGGGCTAGTGCATCTCTTGGGCAATTTTGGCATCTGGGGAGATGGTTAAAGGGCCAGGGCACCACGGCCAGGCAGAAAGCGAGAGAGGTGGGCCAGGCCCACCACCAGTTTTGAGGTAGGGGCATGACCCTGGCAGATGGGGAGAACCAAGGCCTAAGGCTTGCTGCAGGGGCCTGCAGCATGGCAGGCCGAGGTAGGCCTCGTGACACGGGCAGCAGGGCGGAGTGATTAGCAGGCAGCACCAGCCGCCGGAGCATAGGAGGAGGTGTGGGCACGGTAGCCGAGGCTATGCTGCAAGCCTATGAGGGGCCCAGTGAGGCAGGGGGCAGCCACATGGCAGAGGCACAAGGGACTAAGGGCATGCAGGGTTGTTTTGGGCCTTAAATGGGGTGGGCTTTGACCTGCAGCAGCAAAGAGGCACTGCGTGGTGAGGCAGCCCAGCGCAGTGGTTATAAGGCAGGGCTGTAAAATGTGCGACCTGAGCTGAGTACAATAACCCCCACTTGAAGGGGGCCACCGGACCGTGCCTACGAGGCTCGTGGCATCAGGACAGGAGGGGGGTATAAAAAGGAGATATCTAGATAAATCAAGGAGAGCTAAGAAAAAAAAGGAAAACAATAATAAAATAAAAAGGGACAGAAAAGATAGGGTCACTGTGTCACAAGAATAACAGACACTAGGACAGTGGGCCCTGAGTGGGGCTCGGGGTGAGACACTGGAGCAAGGGGTGGGAGCAACACGCCTGTCCGGTCAACCATGGCTAAAGGGGGGTAGAGTTTGGTGTGCAGGACTGAATGTGTAACCTTTCACCCCTCAGACTGCAAGGAAGGAGAAGCAGATATGGCACCAAAGCGAGCCCAGTTGACCAGTGAAAAGATGCTACAGGAAGCATCAATCTTGATGGGAACAATGACAGAGCTATTGGTGGCAGCAAAAAAGACCGAGGCAGAGGAGGAGGTGCAAAGGAAGCACAAGGAATGGGAAGAGCCCCTGGGAAAGGGAAGAGGGGATAAGAGACCCAGGCAAGAAGGCCCACACACAGCACCAATACCAATGCCCCTGCCCACACCAGAACTGGATGACAAGAACCTGGATGGGGGTAAGGATGATGTGGATCTCATGGATGAGAATGGTTTGAAAGATTACCTTGAAGGGTTGCTGGGCGACATGGGGGACATGGGCATCGAGAAGATGGAGCGGGCAATACAGGCCTTAAAAGGAAACGGGGCTGGGCCAGAGAAAGGGGGGGAGGGGCACCGGTTAAAAAGAAATTGTATGACGAGTCCCTGGCTGCTTAATTGGGGACCACGTGCCAGCCTCAATCAAATAAAAAATTTGGAAAGGGGAGTACATCGACATCTTCGAGCTTGTGGATGAGGACACAGCCACGATGTACAAGCAGAAGGAGTTGGTGGGGAAATCGGAAATGGCAGTGGCAGTGGCATTGGCGGTGGTAGGCCACAAGACAGAGGAAGCAAAATATAACGGGAAAACTATAGAGAACTGGCAAGGCTGTTTCATAATATATAGCGCATTGATGCTAGAGAAGCAGCCCGAACTCGCAATCCCTTTGCTGACATACATGTCCATTATCAGGGAGGCATATAAGGCAAAAGTCGGGTACTGGTGGCTCAAATATGATGAGGCCTTCCGAAAGTGGATGGCGGGAAAGGGGGACCTGAGATGGGACTGCACCCACTCAGAGCTGTGGGTGAGGACCCTCTCCGGGGAAGAGGAGAATGGTAAGAGATCGAACAAGGAGGACCACTCCTGTCATGGGAGCAAAGGCATGTTGGGGTTATAACAAGGCAACCTGTACATGGAGCAACTGTAAGTTCAGGCATGTCTGCTCAAAATGCAGGGGGGGTCACACCCAGCCTCCAGTTGTTGGCAGAATGGTGACAGAGAGGGGCAGATTGGGGGACAGTTTTATGAGCAGTCCTTTCAGGGTACCTGGGGATACAGGGCAGGGGCAGTGGAGGCAGCCACAGAGGGCAGCATAGCACCCCGGGGGATGGCAGTAGTGGGGCACCAAGGGACGGGTGGTGGGGATACATGCTGGCGTGTACTCCTATTTCCCTAGCAGCAGTGGAGGAGTGGGCTGCGGAATACCCAAATAAAGGGGCAGATGAGCTGCTTCAGGAAGGTTTCCAGATGGGTTTCCCACTGGGGTTTCAAGGGGGGTTGGAAAGAACATGGGCCAACAACCTGGGGTCAGTAAAAGGGAAGGAAGGGATTGTGGTGGCTAAGATAGAGAAGGAAATCGCAGCAGGTAGGGTGGAGGGCCCATTGGATGGCCCCCCCATGCACGCATTTCTGAATTTCCCCATTGGGGGTGGTGCCCAAGAAGGCGGAAGAGGAATTCCACTTGATTCATCATTTATCATACCCAGAAGGCTGCTTGGTGAATGATGGCATTCCAGGCCACCTTAGGGTGATGTCGTAAGCCTCGTTGGAGCAGGTCGTAGCACTAATTATGGCAATCACTGGGGCATGGCTGGTTAAGACGGACATTGAGTCAACATTTCGGCTCTTGCCTGTCAGGCCGGCAGATTGGGACCTGCTGGGTTTTCAATTCCAAGGGCACATATATTTTGACAAATCCATGCCCATGGGGTGTTCAATGGCCTGCTCCACATTTGAGATGTTCAGCATCTGGATGTAGTGGGTTTTTGGGGCCAGGTATGGGCACAGGAGGGTGGTTCATTACTTGGATGACTTCCTTCTCATTTGGAAAACAAGAGCGTAGGCGACAAGAAATTTTAGGCAATTTTGAGAGCATGTGCCAGTGGATAGGGATTCCGCTAGCACAGGGCAAAATGGAAGGCCCTGCTCGGAGGCTGGAAGTCTTGGGCATAAAAGTGGACACCGAGGAGGGCTGTTTTCAGCTGTTGAGGAGCAAAGTAGCGCAGCTGAAAGGTATATTGGCCTAGGTCGAGGGGAGTAGGAGGGTGCCGCTGGTACAAATACAGCAACTACTGAGGCATCTTAATTTTGCTTGCAAGGCCATCATCCCAGGCAGAGCTTTTACAAGAAGGTTGGAGAGGGCCATGGGAAAAGCCAAGCAACTGCACCATTGGGTGGATGTATCGAAAGGGATGTGGAAGACTTCGGGGTATGGGAGGAGTTTCTCGACAACTATAACGGGGTGACATTCTGGCAGGACGAGTGGGAGTGGAACACAGACCTGGGGCTGTTTACGGATGCCTCAGGCACCCTGGGAATTGGGGGCCTACTTTCAAGGGGAATGGATGTCAGAACCATGGCTGGCAACTTGGGCGGAAGGGGGGACACTGAAGGACATCACCTTCCTGGAGATCTTCCCAATATGGGTGGCCCTGGAAGTATGGGGCAGTAGAATGAAGGGGAAGTACATCTTATTTTGGTGTGATTATAAAGGGGTAGTAGAGGTGATTAACAGGCAGGGAGGGATGACAGAGACGGTGGGCAGACTGCTCAGATGTGTGGTCTTGCTGGGACTGCAGCTGAACCTGTCTTTCAAAGCACAACATATTGAAGGTTTGAAGAATGAGGTGGCTGACAGTCTGTCCTGTTTGCAGCTCGACAGGTGTCTGGAGGTGAAGCCACAGGTGGCGCAACACAGGACCAGGATCCTGGATCGGTTATGGGAGGTTGGAGGTGTACAGTCAGGGCACTGTACCAGGGCTCCTGGGCAGATAACATGCTGAGGACCTACGAAGCAGCGTGGGCAAAGTTCAAGGGCTTCAGGGGGAAGCATGGGTGAGACAAGGATGAACTGGCCCGGGACGAGCAGGTAAGGAGGTTTGTGGTGGAGCTGTGAGAGGAAGGGCTGTCCCACACCACGATGGTCATACACCTAGCTGGCATCAGCTGGGAATGCCAGGACAGGGGCTGGCCCGATGTAGGGGCCAGTAGGATCATAAAATGCATGGTAGCAGGGTGGCGTAGGGGGCAAGGGGCCAGGGTGGATGGAAGGCAACCAATAAGGGGGGAATTAGTGGTAAGGGTTTGGAGGCCACCTGGAAGGTATGCACATCAGCCCATGAAGGGCTTCTATTCTGGGCCGTGTTTGCAGTGATGGCTGCAGGGGCATTCTGGTTGGGGGAAGTGGTGGCCCGAGAAAAATGGCCTCCAGGCAGGCGTTGCAGCATGTGGATGTCCTGTGGGAACACGACAGGGTGGTCATTATACTGGTCAGGTCCAAGATGGATCAGGGAGAGAGAGTGACACAAGTGTCACTGGTGAGGAAGCCACAGTTGTCCAGCTGCACCGTGAGTGTGCTGAAGGAGTACAGGAGTGCTCAGGGGAGGGCAAGGGGGATGCTGTTCCAGCATGGGGATTGCTCTCCGGTCATGGGTTTCCAAGTGGGGCAGTCCTCAAGACGGCGCTGGCATTTCTGGGTAAGGAACCCAGCAAATTTGCCCCACATTCATTCAGGATCAGGGCAGCCATGGAGGCTGCAGAGAGAGGGTCTGCGGTGTCAGAGTTACAAAGGGTGGGGCGCTGGAGGTCCAGCAGCTATAAGAGGTATGTGAGAAAATAATAACAACAGCTCACATTGTGTATTTTGTTTCCATGGCAGGTTCCAAGAGGAAAATCTAGATAGTGGGGCATTCCTTTGTGTACTGGGTGGAGAGGTTTGCGGTGGCCACCTTCAAAGGAGCAGAGCTGAGATATAACACGGAGCATACAAGGGTGTTATGGAAAGGAATTAGGGGGATGAAGTGGGTGCAGTTCATGCCTTTGATGGAGGAATTGAAATTGCAATGGGGCACCTCGGATTGCATTGTGATACACCTGGGAGGAAATGATTAGGACAGTATATCATGGGAGACTTAGAGAGATTGAAGGGGTGGTGGCCAAGGGTGATGATTGGCTGGTCCGATATCACCTCCCGGAGGGTATGGAGAGGGGTGCAGGATGTCAGACTGATCAAAAAGGTCAGAAAGCGTCTGAACAGGTGGGTAGCCAGGATGATAATAGAGATGGGGAGAGTTCACCTGCAGCACAGGGACATTTCCTTCAAACAACCTGCAGTGTTCAGGTCAGATGGTGTCCACCTGTCAGAGTTTGGGATGTGCCTGTTCCTATGACCTATTGGGGAGCTAGTGAACCAGATGGCCAGGAAAGGGCTTAGATACTAGCCCACAAGGAAGGAGTCCCTCCATCCATCACAAGCTGGAGGAGGGGCAGTGGAAGTAAGGAAAGAGTGGAGCAGGGAGAAGAAAGGGGGGAGGAGGTAGGATACATGGGCTGGGGAAAAAGAACCTAGACGTGTTGGTAAAGTGGGGAAGGGGATAGGTCCAGGTGCCAGATTCAGAAGTGTCCGGGCCTGGAGGGTGAAAGCCAGGGAAAGTGGAATGGCCTAGATATGGTGTGAGGAGGGGCCGGATTCATAGTGTCTGGGCCCTGAAAGCAAGATGGAAGAAATGACCAGAAGAAGGACAGAGGCCGGAGCCAGGAAAATTTGGAAAGAATGTTGATGTAAATTGAATTGTGAATTCAAAGTTATATGGTTTGTAAATATAGTCCTTTGTGCCAAAAATAAATTTTGCCAATGAGCAACCAACAAGTAAATTGGTGTGGTGTCCATCATTCCTGGGGGGATTCAGGGGACAATGAGGCTTGCCATTAAAAGGCAGACCAGGTTGTCCAGTGATCCCTACCAAGAAAAAATGCATAGGAGAGGAAGGGGAGGGGGGACAGAGGGATAGAAGGGGAAGGGCCTGATGACATCACCAGGTAGGAAAGTGTAATATGACAAGGGCAAGCCAGAGCACCAGGTATTGGCTGGGGGCGGAGCCCAAAGGGGATCCTGACCAGGGGCCTATTAGGGTATAGGCCAGGGCTCAGGCAAGACAACTTCTTTTGCTGGGGATTTTCCCCACTCCCACTCTTATTAAGGAGGGTGATGGGGGGGGCAGGTATGGAGCAAAGGAAAGAAATGGAGGGCTGGTCGAGTGCCCTAGTGGCCCTGGGCATGGGGCCAGGTATGATGGTCACTGGGGAGGCAGCTCGGGCCGGGGGACTAGGGCAGAGTCCCCTGGCAGGAGGGGAATTATGCCCATGGGGGTGAAGAAAGGAAAAGGGGAAGAGGGGAGAAAGGGGAGGGTAGATACATGGGCTGGGGACAAAGAACCCAGACGTGGTGGTAAAGCGGGAAGGGGGATAGGTCCAGGCACTGGATTCAGAAGTGTCTGGGCCTGGAAGGCGAAAACCAGGGGAAGTGGAATGGCCTAGTTCTGGTGTGGAGGAGGGGGCCAGATTCACAGTGTCTGGGCCCTGAAAGCAAGGTGGAAGAAATGACCAGAAGAAGGACAGAGGCCAGAGCCAGGAAAATATGGAAAGAATGTTGATGTAAATTGAACTGTGAATTCAAAGTTTTATGGTTTGTAAATATAGTCCTTTTCGTCATAAATAAATTTTGCCAATGAGCAACCAACAATTAAATTGGTGTGGTGTCCATAATTTCTTAGGGGATTCAGGGGACAATTGCTTATTAAAGATAGGTGCTCATAGGTAAATACTGAGCATTTAAAGACAGATGTCCATTTAGCTCTCCAAAATTAAAACCTATATCTCCTGATGTTATTTAACATACAAACTCATCAAGCTTCCTCTTAAATTTCAGCGTATCTTTGCTACCCACCACTTCCTGCAGTAGTGAGTTCCAGAATGTAACCACTCTCTGGTTATACCAGTTGGATTTTTCATTTGAGTGGCAGAAAACTCCTCTTACTTGCAATCTGTAACCTCTTGTAAAATATTTTATTTCTCTAATTTCCAAGCCCATTCTGTCCTATAGGTCATGATTAGTTAGTGCTTGATACAGTAGACACATGTCACCCTTAACCTTCTGTATTTGAGCGTAAACATTCCCAAATGTTTCAGTCTCATGTCATAATCATGACCTCTAAAGTCTCTAATTAATCTAGTGGCATTTCTCTGTACATTCTCAAGTATTAATCATCATTGATTTTCATTTTGTACTGCAATGTAATTATTTCTAGTTTATTTTTGCTCTTTTAAGCACTGTTTTGGTTGGCTAATAAATATCCCTGATACCCTCTTAAATATTATAAGCCCTGTCCCTGGTGACTAGCATTCCCCCATCCCAGATCCCCTGTTTAAATAAATTAATTCCTGTCCCTGATTGTCTAGTGAACTCTCAGCCCTGATGTCACCATATATAGTTATGAATTATTCCTTAGTCATTTATTTATTTATTTGTTTAAGCGTTTTACAAGGAAGGCATACTGAGCAGAGTACTGCTTGATTACAGATGCGTCCTGGGGGAGGGGAGAACATAGGAAGACAGTTTTACACAGTATAGAAAAGAAAATACATAGTGGGAGAAATACTAACATTTGGATCTGATTACAAGTCAGTAGTAGCTTGAGAGAGACAATTGGTAACCACAGTATGTACAGTATGAGATAACACTTGAAGTCAGGATAGACAAGTGAATACATTGTGGAAGATCACTAACATTTGGTTCTGAAACCACGTTCATACAGGATTGAGTGTGTCAGTTGGTAACACAGTTGCATACAGCAAATGTACAACAAAATTAGGTTTTGAGCCATATGAGAGACAGTATAAGGCGAGAGGACAATAGTTAGACACTGATGAATTACAAATTTGCTAAGTGCCGACACTCCCAGAGAGTTGCCTAGTAGTTGGTAGCAGACTGTCCTCCCTGATGTCCCCAAAAAATATATTTTTATAATTCCCTGGTGGTCTAGCAGACTACCCTCTCTGATTTCTAATGTCATCCATAGATATAAAGAATTCCCTGGTGGTCGAGTGGAACCCCCTCCCAGATCTTCAGTTTTGTCTGTATATTTAAATAATAAAAAAAACTTTCCTGGTGGTCTAGTGGACCCCGACCATGGCAGGTAGTGCCCACCACCCCGCTACCATATCCCAACACAGAGCTGGTGACTGGCACAGCCCTCCTTACACCACCACATTTGGCCAGCGACTGAGCTGTCAAGGAACAGCACATACTGTATACAGTATGCCCTCATTGATTGACAGCTCGATTAGTTGTCCATCAATGAGCACATACTTGCATGAACCGGTTTATGGTTGATACAGTATGCTCTACTCCTTGACAGCTCAATCAGTGGCTGGATGTGGTGGTGTGAGGAGGGCTTTGCTGGTTTCCGCTCTGTTTTGGGATGGGGGAGTAGGGTGGTGGGCACTATCCACTGTGGTGGGGATCTATTAGACCACTGGGGAAGGGTTTCTTTATTATTTAAATATTCAGGTGATGTTGAGGATAAGAAATGGGGGTCCACTAAACCACCTGGGAATTCCTTATACTGTTGGATGACATCAGGGAGCGGGGTCCACTAGACCACTAAGGAATTATAAAAATCTATTTATTGTGGACATCAGAGATCAGGGAGAGTGGACTGATAGATCACCAGGCAATTATGCAAAAACTATTTATTGGGGACATCGGGGATATGAAGGAGGTTGGTCTGATAGACCACCAAGGAAGTTACATTATTACATATTGGGTAATTGGGGATGAGAAAGGGGGACCACAGCAGATTGCCATAGGATTCTGAACTCTGCCTAATGGCATATTTCAAAGTACCCTTAGACCAGCCCTGGCTGTTCCTATGGTACTTAGAAATTTGCTCCCTGGCACAGTTTTGAGAATACTGATTTAGGGGATTTGGCAGCCTGTGGCTGCCGCAAGCCCCTAGTGCCATTCTGCAGCCCATTTTGTAGTGCATGGATGACCCAAGCCCCTTTTGGTGCAGGCAGCCTGTAGTTGATGCAGGCTACATTTGAGAATCACTCCCTGTGCATCTTTTGGCACAAGGGGCACTTTGGGACATTCCTTGTGTCGCAAGCCACTTGCGCTGCACCGGGAGCTTTGAGAATCGGGCACATTGTGTTTACTAAAAGGCAGGTAAAATGGAACAATAACATAATGGGACACAGTATTTCAAAACAAATCTACAGGGAAGAATGACATACAGGGTCAATGCAGTTATCCTTTAATGTATTTTCATACCCTGTCTGTGTATTCTAATCCCCTTGATGAACTTTCCATTAATCTGCCTGCTATTAAATACATCTAGCTAATATTTTTTCTCTAGTTTATAAATATGAAAAAAAATAAAATAAAACTTCAAACTTTACACTGAAAAGCAAAAAAAAAAGATTTCAAAATATAAAGTTGAATACTAACACTAGTCTAAGAGCCGAGCTTGGGAACAGAACTTACTGCAAAAGTCATAATTTTGCTTCTGCGATATTTCAGAATGGACTTTGGCAACTTTCACCAAAGTTCAACTTAGAATGGTGGAATGAATGTGTGAATTGCAGAATAATGTATTAAACTGCAGAAATAAATTCTGCAGAACAGATCACCGAACTGCAGAATGATTACTTGTATTATAAGAATTTATATAACTGTGGTATGGAGTTCCACAGAGCTGTCATTCCATAGTTCATGTGTATTATTCTGCAATTCAGTCAGAATGTTTTGTGGTATGGGGCAAAAAGTAGCCAAACACATTTGGCGTAATTAGATTTTGTCAAAAACAGTTTCAGAAAATTTCACAAAATCTGAGAAATGTTTTTAAAATTTCCACAAATTCTGAATTTGCTGTTTCCACCCAGCACTACCCTGAAAAGATTTTAACTGAATAAATGATTCATTTTGCATGCATACAATCAAGGAAAACTGTAACAGAGGACAAGACTTCCCGAGAGGTTAATGAAAGAATCACCTCTTTCTAAATTTAATTCTCACACCAACCATCAGCAGTTCTCATAGAGTCCTCAAAATTACTTCTATTCCTAAACTGCCATACAATAAGATTAAATGTAACTACATGGGTCCCATGCCCAAAGCCACACAGCCCATTTCTTTACAGTACTTTGCACTCTTTCAGCTACCCAACCAGATTCCAGCAACACCATGAGAGACCCTTCAGTATTCTCTTTGTCTTGCCTTGCAAAATTTTTGCCATATTTGTTTTCTGTGTTTTTGAAGGTCTTTGCCATTCATATTTTCTTAATGATGAAGGAAAGCAGGTAAGATACTAGTCTATAGCAGTGAAAAGAGATGCCTGAGAGAAGCCCCTTGCAGAGAGTTAGAGATGGCCTTGCTCCTTGCTAAAGGCATCATTGGAAGGCTCCATTCCACTTCTGCCAGACTGAAGTCACCAGCTAGCAGCACCTCCTCACTACTTGCCATTCTGATGTTGGTTTCCCCAGTGTCTTATCAAACTCCCCACCCTTTGCTGGAGGTCTGTATGTTACCCTGGTACTGATAGTGGCCAAAGAACCTGTCTCCAGGAAGACCCACAACACCCCCAGCCCTTCCTTTTCCTCCAGTTGACCCTGTACCTTCTTCGTCTTAAATCCCTCTTTCACATATAGTGCAACCCCTTCTTCTTGCCTCCCTGCCCTGCTCAGATGAGATAGGACATAGAGATGGGGATGAGAGGTTGCAATATATGTAAGGGAGGGAATCAAGTCCACAGGTACTGGGCCAACAGGAGGAAAAGGAAGGGCTGAGGTGCTATGGGACATCCTGAAGACAGGCCCTAGAGAGTCTATCCATACCAGGTAGAGTACAGACCTCCAGCACAGGGAGAGGAGCTGGATAAGGCACTAGAAGAAGATATCATTGAATGGCAAGTAAGGTGGAGGTGATGCTAGTTGGTGACATCAGTCTGCCAGACATGGAGTTAAGCCTTCTAACAGCAGCTTTGGCAAGAATAAGGGCCATCCTTGACTCCCTACTGTGGTTGAGGCATAGGTTAGGAAGCATAGGCAAACTAGGAGAAATCATATAGTTTGCAAGAAGCATTTTATTATCAGTAACAATAAAATAAAAAAAAAGTAAAATTGGGCAGGATTGCTCTTGTACAGGTAGTTCAAACAAAACAAAGTCCTTCATCTGAGAGTATCTCAAAATCTGTATCTCAGTCTCTTTCTTTCTCTCTCCCTCCCTCCCTCATAAAGATTACCCTCCTGATATATTTATTTATTTAGTTTTTGTTGACCGAGTAAGTGCACTAAACAGCAGTGTCTATTTTCAGGCTTGACCCAGGAGAGTTACAGACAAAATCAGCATATTATAACAGGGGAGTTCCAGACAGCATACAGCACAGAAAACAGTGGGGTACATGATAAACACTTGGTATACATGGTATACAATGAATATACACAGAGAGTGCAAGGAATTCAACAGCCAATCATCAAGGTGAGGAAAAAAAATAACACATGTAAGTATAGAGGGCACCATGAAACAGGTTGGGAAGATTTAGCCAGAGGAATAATAGGGGAGTCAAGGGTAAGTGGCCAGCAGCTTGATTCTAAGAGCAGTGAGCTGGGATAGGGGAGTCCCAGAAGTGCTACGCTGGCCTTGGGGAAAGACAAGAACTAGGTCAGTATTCCATATAGTTTAGGGGCAAGAGCATTTGTCCTTCATTTGTTGGTGGCTTTTGAGGCCATTTTTAAAGATATGGTTGGACTGCATGTTTTTTTAGTTCCTGAGGGAGAGAGTTCCAGAGTTTTGGTCCAGACACCGCAAACACATACTCACCCATCCCAGTGTTGCATTTGGGGATATCCAGTAGAGACTTGTCCATCAAGCGCAGGGAGTAGGTCTGTATGGAAGCTTTGAACCAGCAAGAGATAGACTCAGGAAGACCTTCTCTGATTATTTTGTCTATGGTGCAACCAGTGACATATGTCCAGTATGAGGGAAGGGAGAGCCTGCCAAGGTCAGCATAGAGCACACAGCGGTGGGTGCACTGAGACATAGATAGAGCAAAACAACAGATGCTGTTATAATAGGTCTCCCATTTGCTTAGAACAGCTTTGTCTACATCCATGTATGATAAAAGGCTGTATGTGAGGCCAGGCCTTAGTACACACTGAGCGATGGCAAGTCTCGCAGTGGCGGTAAGGTTGTGGTGGGTCTTATATGCGATACCAAGCTTAATGTGGACAGATTTGCATACAGTTGAAATATGAAGAAGAATCAGCATTTATATAGTGCTTTTCATATACAGTGTATCCCAAAGCACTTTACAAACAATGCTAGACTGGTAGTGAAGTGACTGAATGTGTAGTGGCGGCCATATCGCACATCATCACCCACACAAAACCTGGATAATTGCATGAATCGGTTTATGGGAAGGGGAATGTTGGCCAGAACACCAGAAATGTCCCCTACTCTTTGCGAAGAATGCCCTGGGTTCTTTTACTTCCACCTAGCACCCACCAGGCAACACCAGGATGGGTAGAAGGGACCTCAGTTTAACATCTCATCTGAAGGACGGTACACCCCAGCAGTACAGCACCCTCCTAATACTGCATTCAGGTGCCAGCAATTTTTTAGGTGCAAGCCAATCCTGTAGTGGGAAGAGAACCCACGACCTTCTGGTCCAGAGGCGGATGTGCTACCAACTGAGCCATACTGACACCTGAAGGTTGAATTCAAGAGATGGATTGAGAGTGATGCCCAGATACTTGAAAGAGTC
Organism: Neoceratodus forsteri; assembly: GCA_016271365.2. Taxonomy (NCBI): domain Eukaryota; kingdom Metazoa; phylum Chordata; order Ceratodontiformes; family Ceratodontidae; genus Neoceratodus; species Neoceratodus forsteri. The sequence continues at coordinate 626,763,103 of CM057452.1, read as the reverse complement.
CACCATGTCAAGAGAGGAGCCTCCAGGCCCCCTTATAGTATGCATAAAAGGGCAGGCTCTGAGTCTGGGCGCTGAACCCAAGAGCATGGTGACTGTTTTTGTTTTTGCATTGAAAAGGAGCTTGTTGTATGATATCCATGACTGGACAGTGGCTAAATACAGGTTGAGTTTGTTATTGATGTTAGTGATGTCAGCAGCACTGATGTAGAGGACCATGACATCCACATACAGCAGGGCTTTGCAGGAGCTAAGAAATTTGGGTGGGTTGCTGACAAATAGAGAGAATAGTAGTGGCCCAAGGATGGATCCCTGGGGAACTCCAACGTCTTAGGAGGCAAGACCTGATTTGGCACCACTTATTTCAACAAATTCCCATTTACCAGACAGGTAACTTTTGAACCAAGACAGCGCGGGAGATAAGAAGCACAAAGCAAGCAGTTTCTCTAGCAGCAGGGTGTGATCTACCAGATTGAATGCCTTGGTTAAGTCTATCAATATCACCCCCATGAGCATCCCCTTGTCCATAGCTGGTCTGATGTCATTAGTCAGTTTTAAGAGAGCTGTACTGGTACTATGGCCACTCCTGAAACCATGTTGACATGGAGTAATCTGTTAGGCTTGTTGCAGGAAGCCTGTAACCTGAGAGGCAACAATTTTCTAGAGAAGTTGGTTGAGGGTGGAGAGACTTGAGATGGGCCAATAATTATCCATACATCTGGTGTCACTTTTTTCGTGTATGGGAATGACCCAAGCTGTCTTCCAGAGTGTGTGCACAGACTCTGAGGCATGGGAAAGATTGAACAGTCTTGTGATGGGGGCCCACTATGAGAGGGGTGGCTAGCTTAAGAAACCTTGGCAGGAGCCCATCCGAGCCAGCAGAGCCACAGTCGAGGATGGATCTGAGAAGTTGAAAAACTTCCTTCTTGGTGACCAGCTTGAGTTCAAGGTATGGGGGGCTTGGGGATAGGGGGTGTACAGGAAAGGTCAAATCATGATCAAACTGGCAGGAGAAACAGGACAGGTAAGAGAAGTGATCATTTAGGGCATTAGCAATGGTTACTAATTTATTGAAGTTGGTACCATCCAGGGTTATGTCGGTTATAGATGAATTAGTACCTTATCCCATGCAGGATTTCATGTGGTTCCAAAAACATCAGGGGTCACAAGTAGATGTATGAAGGAGCTGTTGGTAATAGGCACTTTTAGCATTGTGGATAGCTTTCTTGCATTCCTTCCTGAGTTGTCTGCATGCAGTCCAGTCAGAGTGATCCTGGGTGTATTTAGCATTTGACCATGCTTTATCCTTCCTTTTCATTAGTGTAAGTAGCTGATAGTTTAGTCATCTGGTCAGGGAGCCTCTGATACACCATTTCTTGAGGGTAACAAACGCATTATGGAGGTTAAGAAGGGTGGTATGTAGGAAGTCGAATGCTTCATCTACTTCAGTGGTATGATAGAGTGGGGACCAGTCAATGAGTTGGGTGGCCCAAGCCAGGGATCCATAGTGTAGGCTAGAGAAGTCTCAGAACTGGATTTCTTTGGGAGGAGGTTTATGAGAGCGAGTACTCCATATACAAAAGACAGGCAAGTGATCACTGATAGCATCAAGCAGCATCCCAGCATTTGTTATCCTATTCTTCCTGTTTGTGAGGATCCAGTCTACAAGGGATTGATGGTTATTATTGGGCATAATTCTGGTTGGACTTGTTACCATTTGAGAGAGATGAAGCTTGCCTAGGACTGCCTCCAATCAATCAGTATTGCGCCGTTAGCCAATCAAGCTTAAAATCCCTAATGAGGAATGATTCTGACTTGCCCTTCAGTAATGTAAGGTACTGAATGACCTCAGTCAATCCTTTCAATCCATCCTTTGGAGGGTTGTAGCCACAGACAATGCTCAATTTCTTGGCATTTCCCAGAAGGAGCACAGCATGCAGTAACTCTCAGCTGTTCAGAGGTTGGTCTGGAGAGAAGTTGATTGAGAAGTGCTCTTTAAAACAGAGCACAACATCACCCCCTTGTTTAGATGTGGAGTGATCAGCCCTCAAGAACTTGTAACCTTTTAGTGCACACAGGGAATATGGTATTGTAGATCTGAACCAGGTCTCCAGGAGGCCGAGTATGTCTGGGAGGGGGCACTGGGCAACCCAGGATTCCAATTCGGCAAAGTTAACCATGAGGCTGCTGTTACACGAGGTCCCTGCACCCTTATTGGGACCCCTAGAGGTGCACCATAGACAGCTGGTATTTAGGTATATGTTATACTAACACATAGGGCATTGGTCATCTACCGTCTAAGAGTAGATGTCAGGATATGTATGCATATTATTGTTATACACTTTGCTTTCTAATACACATATGTATTTCTTGCTTACAAGATGTCAGGACAACTGTGTCCTTGTAATGATGATGATATATTGGTCAGCATTGACATCATTTGGCAATTTGTATTATTACACTACTACATTTATAATTGAGCTTTCTTTGTCTTTGCAAAGTGATGACTACAACAAACTTGTATAATGTTATATTGGACAGTGGAGCCACCTCTAATTTAGCCAATTGGGCTCATCTCCGTAACTAGAAATGTTTCTGTCTTACAGTAACCATAGTAATTATCATAGGTATATAATGTAAGACACTATGTCTTATACCTTGGAGATCCCTGGAGACAAAAAGAAATCTCAAGGTATAGAGAACTCTTAGCATTGGCTCTCAGTTCGTATTTGGTAAGAACTGCTTAGGGCAACTGTGATTTATCGTTTTGGTAGTAATAAACAAATGTATTACTCTTATGCAACGTGTCTGTGATTCCTTGCATTCCCATTATTGCCAACAACCTGAGATTGAGGAAAAGACCTCCTGACACTGAATATTCATATGCACAATTTTGAGACCCTTTGAAGAAAACCATGTGGGGATGTTTTGAGGCAAAGCTACAAATAGATGACCTGGGTTTGACTCAACATCTCCGGCCATACAAATCTGTAATAGGTAGATCCAAATTTCCTGGTGTCATTTGAGCTGGGAGCACCTCTGTGAAGCAAGACTGGGAATAAAGGCTAAGTAGTATGATATATGAGCAGGATTCATGAAGCTTAGGTACTCAGTGTCAGTGGCTCAGTAGGTAGCACACTCCCCTCTGAGGCCGGGAGGACAGAGGGCTGTGGGTTCAGTTCCCGTATCTGGCACTTGGATTAATATACCAGTACTGACACTGTAGTGCAGCATGAGAGGGGTGCTGTACTTCTGTGGTGCCGTCTTTCAGATGAGATGTTAAACTGACGTCCTATCTGCCTGGATTGGTAGTAGTTCAGGTGGATGTTAAAGATCCCATGGCACTTCTCAAAAAGAGTAGGGAAATTTCCCCGGTGTCCTGGCCAAATTTCCCTCATTCACTAAAAATACCACCAACAGCTTAATCTGGTTCAAGGTCAGTTGGCATTCATCTGTATCCCCTTCCCCTGGGACCTGCCTGAAAATAGGCAGGATTTGTCTAATGCACTTACCCGGTCAACAAAAACTAAATAAAATAAAAAAATGTGGCTGCAAGGAAGGGTAATTTTCCCTAGAAGGAGGTTTGAGTAAGTAAAAAAGAGCTCAGCTGCATAACATTGTGGAGAACAGTGAGTAGCTGGGACCACTAAGAGGTAAACACAGACAAGTACCAGATGAAGCCCCAACCCTATTGCAAAGCAGGAGCCAAGCAGCTTCATCATAAGGGCCAAGCTCCTGTCTGCTAATGACCTGGAGGAGGCAGAAGGGAAAAAATGATGGAAATGTGGTCCAGGCACCACTAGTCTACCCGGAGTAGAGTGTGAGCAGTAGTAATTAGAGGTCAGGGTTAGAAAGCTAAAATTCAAAGACCGTCCCATTACCTAGTATTCTAGATACCAATCAGTCAATCAAACAATCAATACATTTTTAGTTTTTACTGGTGAGTATGGGAGCAAAAATGGCCAAACACCAAGATACAAGTTACCTCTTGACTTAGACCATCTAGTTGCAGTCCCTGCAGGCACATGTTAAAACATAAACACCCCCGTAGCTAAAGCACCTGTATTTTAGTACTACTAGGCAGTTAAATATTAAGCAATATCAATGATTACACTAGTTTGGCAGTTTGTATGTTTCCTTTGTTCTTCAAAGTATTTGCCTGAGCTGGCTGCCTCTTCTGGCTGACACAAGAGAGATATAATATCTTTCCCTGGCAGTTAACATCTGCATCCTGAACTTGTTAAATATATCTTCTGTTTCTCACAAAATATAGCAAAACGTAGTCAATTGCTTTCCTGCGGTTGCAACAAAGTAGAACATCATGTCCCAGAACTGAACTCCTGTTGACAACTCTGCAAATGAGCTTGTGGAGGTCAAACTATATCTCAAGGTTAACTCCTTGTATTACAGAGTGCCATAGAAAATGAAATAAAACAGCTTTCTGCATTCATTTCAACAGTATAATTATATGCATTTGCAAATCAAGAGATTCCAGTTTCACAAAAAGATTCACATACAGTACACTTTTTAACCACAGACAAGGGGGAAACAGCATGAAACAGCAAGTGAAAGCAGGGAGCTAGTGGGTGGATTAAGACCATCAGAGTGGCCAGTTCCTCAGTTGCCACATGAAAACTTGATTGTGAAATCAAATAGGTAAGAGATAGGCAACTGGCAGAATAGGAGAGGACAGAATAGATCCTTACTTTTAACTCTTTCTGTATAACAAAATGGACAGGGTCTTAGTGCAATCCTGTCACACACACCTCTCTTTAAGAGACAACCTGTTTTTTTAAACAGGTTTCCATAACCTTCTTTTATTTCTTTTTTAACATTACCTTATAATATTTGCAGTCCTCTGCATATGCAGTATCTCTTTTTTCTATAACACCTATTACAGATAACAGTTCAATTAAGTGCACACATTTTTTCAGCCTTCTGAATTTTCAATTCCTGAACCATATCTTGACAGAAAATCATCAATGACATTCTCTTTTCTGGATTTGTGCATCACTGAATCTAAATGGTTGTTGTGCCAGGTACCACCCTGTGATTCTGGGTGTTTATCCTTCATTTGATTAAACCAGTAGAGTGGACTGTGATCTCTTATAAGTACAAAGTCAGCACCTAGCAGATAAAACATAAGGGACTCCATTGCTCATTTCACTGCAAGACATTCTATTTTAATAGTGGAGTACTTTTTCTGTGTGTTGTGCACTTTCTTACAGATATAAAGAATGAAATGTTCCTTCCCATCTACATTCTCACTCAGGATTACACCTAGGCCTGCCTCTGATGCATCTATGTCCTCCTTGATCTCTCTGCTACATTTGACAACGTCAATCATGAGATGTTCCTGGATCACCCTCAGGAACATTATCGACTGGCTGGTACAGTCATCAACTGGTTAAAGTCCATTGTCACAGGCAGGACGTAGAGAGTGGCGATGCAAATTTTTTCCTCATACCCAATGCCCCTCTCCTGTGGAGTTCCACATGGCTTGATCCTGTCACTCATTCTTTTCACAGTGCATATGCTGCCATTGGGAGACATTATTAGACAGAACAGCATTGTTTTGCACTGCTACGCAGATGATACCCAGCTGTACATATATTTTGCTCCTGGACAAGACGATGTGGTTTCTGTGTTTAATTCTTGCCTGGCAGAGGTCCAGGGATGGATGTCCTTCAATTGACTAAAGCTCAGCTCAGATAAAACAGAAGTACTGATGATTGAGCCTGATCGTTGGCGGGATGGTAGTTGGGTCTGGGAGAATGGAGATGCTCTTTTAGGTTTATTGAGAGAAAGTGAGCACCGGAACTGCTTTTTTTAGCTGCAACATTGAATGTAGAGAACTGAGGCTTCCAGCCCATCGCACAGGACTCTCTGCATGTAGAGAACTGAGGCTTCCAGCCCATCACACAGTGCTCTCTGCATAGCTGTGACTCAGAAATTGTCTGTGGTGTTTGTGAGCTGGGCAAGCTGGGCTGCTTCTTAATCAGGACAAAACTTGAGCCCAGAGCTGACATCTATTGTACTATAACTCTAGCTGCTGCCTCATACTTCTACTAGCAACTGAGCACTAGTTGTCTTTGTTGGGTGTTCCAGCCTGGGATACTTTCAGTTGATTTGCAAACATACTGCCTCTGATATTCTGACTTTTATTGTACTTAACTACATTTGCTAAGGCACTGATTTTTTTTATTTAGCTAGGGCATCAATTTTTTTTATTTATTCTTGCCAGATTTATTGAATGCATGTTTACGTTTTTCAGTTGCTCTTTACCTATCTCTGTTCTCTCTTGTATGCTCCCCTCCTCCATTTGCTAAGCTACCCCTGTTCTCCTCTCTCTGTGACCCCTCCCTGCTCCTACATTTCACTTTAGTCCTGCCTATGCTATTTGCCTCCCCAAAGATTAATTGCCTCTTCCTTTTTCCACAGCCCCTGCCTTTGCCCTCTGGGTGTTCTCCTGCTCACGTCCGTGGATGCAGGAGCTGCTCCCTGCCCTCCAACAGCCTGTCATAGGTACACCATCAAAATGGATACAGTGCCTTTGCAACATTTTTCTTTGTTTGAATTTGGTGCCGTTTTGGCAGCCAGCAATCCTTGAACTTGCAGAAATCTGTTTTGCTGAATATTGTTAGACACTGCCTTGCATTGTTAAAACTGTTGCAAATCTCTGCTAGTGGAGTACTGCCATTTCCTAATCAAATTGATGTAGAAAAAAATATATATAATAAATTTAAAAACAAACATGCTCCTTTAGTTTTAAACTGTAGCCAAATTCCACACCGGAGCTGCTTTCTGTTTAAATAATTCCCACTCCAGAGCAACTCACTGTTTATTTATAGCAAATAAAATGCTTTTCTATTGGTAGTCTAGTGATGCAAATTGATCACCAGAGCTGCTTGTTTTGATTAATTGGGAGAAAGTGAGCACCAGAGCTGCCCCTGTAATTTAACTAAAGTGAGCACCAGAACTGCCCTTGTAATTTTACTAAAGTGAGCTCCAGAGCTGCTGCACTGAAGCTGCCCTTGTAATTTAAGTAAAGTGAGCAACAGAGTTGCTTCTTTAGATTTACTGAGAGAAAGCGAGCACCAGAGCTGCTCGTTTTAGCTGTACCATTGACTGTAGAGAGCTGAGGCTTCCAGCCTGTCATACAGTGCTTTCTGCATGTAGAGAGCAGAGGCTTCCATCCCATGGCACAGTGCTCTCTGCATAGCCAAAGCTCAGAAATTGTCTGCAGTGTTCCCACAGGGCTGTGCACAGGCTCCCCACCCATCCCTCTCCACCCGCCCTATCTGGTGCATCACATTTCTAGCCTGTCCGGTCATGAGACCACAGCACATATTAAATATTAAGTGTCCACTTTCCCATCAGCATCCTATAATCTTTGCCCACTAGAGGGACCAAGTTTGCTTTTTTTCCTCTTATGGCTCTGTTTCATACCCACAGGCTCTGATTGCAATCTTTAACTACTGCCCACTAGAGGGACCCAACCTGCTTTAATGTATTTCTCTGTCCTGCTTAATACTCCACAGGCTCTGTTGCTGAAATGCTCTGTTGTGGAAACATATATATTCTTTCTTTCTCTTGATGTGTCATCCCTAGTACATAATTTGCACTGGGAAATAAAAAATACGTTGTGTCTCACCATTTACCATATCTTCATCGGTAATTTCCTATTGTTAGCCATCCCCTACACTTCCCCTGATATTTTCAGCCCCCTAAACCCTTGAACCTCTCCACTAGCAACCCTTACTAGTACACTAGGACCTTATCCTACTGGTATTGCCTTCCTGGCCTGTATAGTACATTCTCAACTTCCCTTAACACCATCTTATTCCTTAATTCGATCTGTCATTCCAGCTTGGCTGGCAGTATATGCTTGTTCAATCTTTCATCGTCTCGCCGCCACTTATCCACATACAGCTGGTCCAAGACCTCTCAAATGGCAATGGCAAATACTCAAATCTATAATTGATTGTCTCAAGTAACTTATCCTGCTGCTATTACTTTGCTCAGGGAATGTGGAATTAAATCCAGATCTGCCAATACCAACTGCAACCCCCTCAGATCTAGCACAGCTAAAAGGACTCAGCTTCCTGCATATCAATGCATGCAGCCTACTTAAAAAGTTGGACTTGATCCAGGCCTGGGTCTATCACTCCAAACCTGATGTGTTGGTAATATCCAAAACTTGGCTTAGAAACACAATCCCTGACTTTATTATTAATATTTCTTTATACAATGTGTTCAGGGCAGACAGGCCTTCATGGGGGGAAGGTTGCTATATTTGTCTTGGATAAACAGTCAGTATCTGTTGTCGATTCCACCTCAGTACCCAAAGAATCTGAAAGTCTGACCATGATGATTTCCCTGCATTCTAAGGAGAGTCTATCCTTAACAGGATGCTAGAGACTTCCATCAGGGGGCTTCCAGGTATTATATCATCTCCATAAAATACTGGAAGCCACTAACTCTGAAATGGTTATTATGGGAGATGTCAACCTAGATTGAAACTCTGCCTGCTCTAAACCTCTAAAAGACCTATGCAATGTTTATGGCTTATCCCAACTTACTGTTGATATCGCTCACCCTAACACCTAAAATCTGGCACATAGCACCCTTCTTGATCTGATCCTTGCCAATAAACTGCATAACATCTCACATTTTGGGGTATTCGATGATGACATCAGCAACCATAGGGCCAAAGCCTGCATAAGATTTATACCTAAACAAGACTCCACCTCCTGCTTCAAACTAAAAAGGAATCTCTGAAAATTCAACTAAAAAATTATTTGGCTGACCTAAGCATGATCAGATGGCAAGAATTCTATCTGGCTGCTTCATTCTCAGAGGCATACACCTTGTTCCAGAACCTGGTCTTGAAGGTGATTGATAAGCATGCCCTATCATTAAGAGCAAAACAAGGAAGAGGTCATGTCTTTGGGTTACCAATACTTCAAAGTCAGCCCTATGTGGCAGTGACTTGCTTTGGAAGAGGGCTTGCAAAACAAAGTTAGTACAAGACTGGGCACACTTCAGAAAATCACAAAACCAGTGTACCAAGCTTATAAGGGCTGAAAAAGCTAAATACTTTTCAATCAGCTCTTGCCTCAGCCAAAAATGATTCTACCAAGTTTTGGCAAATCCTTAAATAAATAAAAGGTCATAATCCTGCTTCTTTCCTGCCCACTAAAATAGTTAACAGTAATGACACCTTCATATGCAAATCATGCATCCTTGATCAACTCAATAACTGCTTTGCCAATGTGGGGTTAGCTTTCAACTCCTCTCCAGTGAACAAGCTCCTCACACAGCCCAGTGCCAATGACCCCTCTTACCACCATATCATGGCCCCTACCACTCAGCCAACTTTAGCTTCAACCAAATAACCTACAAACAAGTTGAAGATCTTCTAAATATGATAGACATCAAAAATACTGGCAGTGCCAACTTGGTTGAGCCTTGGTTCCTGAAATTAGACTCATACTTTCTGATATCTCCTATCACACACCTCTTTAATCCCTCCCTCTCTGAAGGAGAACTCCCTGCTCCCTGGAAAATAGCTCATGTCAACCCATTATTCAAAGGTGGAAATCCATGCTATCCTAACAATTGCTGTCCTATCTCCCTGTTACCATCTTATCAAAATTGTTAGAAAAACTAGTCAACTCCTGCCTCGGAAAGCACCTGGAAATCCACAATATAATGAACCCCATACAGTCTGGATCTCAGCCAATACATAGTACAGTCCCTGTGCTTACCAAGGTCATCAATGATTGGAAGACTGCTCTCGACTCTAAAAAAACATGTCTGCACTCTTTTTGTGGACCTAAGCAAGGTGTTTGACACTGTCGATCATGATCTGTTATTGTCAAGGTTGCATAATATGGGACTAGATGACATGGCCTTGAAATGGTTCTCCAGTTACCTTACAGGCAGACAAAAGCAGGTTAAAGCCCAAGGAGATCTTTCCCCTCTTAAAATTCTACTGAGAGGGGTACCACAAAATTCAATCCTGAGACCCTTACTATTCGCAATCTATGTAAACAATATCAACCATAAAATCAGTACTGCCAATGTTCACTTATTCGCAGATAACACAGCACTGTATGTTGCCAGACCCACCCTTGAGCTTGCTTGCAAGGACTTACAGGATGAATTCAATATCCTGCAACAAAATCTGCTGCTGCTAAAGCTCCTGCTTATGCCAAAAAAAAAAAAGAAAAACTATTTATCTCTCTCTCCTCTCCTGCTGAAACAATGCCTGCAAACTCTTCTAACCCCAACCTGCAGATTTGAACCATCCTGGAGGAATCTCTCGAAATGGTGAATAATTTCAAATACTTAGGTGTTTGGCTCGGTTGTAAACTCTCATTTATGACACACATTGAGGAACTATCCAAAAAACTAAGGCAGAGACTAGGCATTTTCTACCGCATCAAACATCTTCCTAACCGCAAGGCCAAAATAAGCTTGGTTCAATCCATATTTCTCCCTCTTATTGATTACGTAGAATTTCTATATAGCCACTTCCCCATATCTGCCTTAGCTAAACTGGAATGTCTATATCATAGAGGGCTAAGGTTCATTAGCAATGCTCCTTATAACACCCACCACTGTTCCCTCTATGAGCCATTAGGTTGGCCATCGCTTACCACCAGGAGGTGGAGAAATGCTGCCCTCTGGACCTACAGATCTATCACAAACAAGCTTCTTCTTACATCACCAGCTTCTAAATCTGCATCTGGTGCCTATCCTTTCCACAGATACTCCTATATCCTGCTTGATATTCCCAAAATAGGAACTCGATATGGGGCATCCTCCATATGCTATGCCCTTCCCACACTATGGGATAACCTTCAGAACTCCTTAAGGCTTTCACAAATTATCTGTTTTTTCACATTTAAATCCCTTTTAAAGTGCACACTGAAGGAAACATGCAACTGTTATTCCTAAATTGTCCTAGTTCCTGATGTACCTAGATGATACTCTTTCTTCAGCACTCTACTATGACATGGGTAATCGTATCTGGCATGTAACCTTTACCTGGGTATGCATGGTGCCTTTTCTATAATGGGGTTCATCTAGATGTATCCATGACATTTTCTTGTTCAGTTACTCCCTCGCTCTGTATCCTTCTTAGCTCCCCCCCTTCTGTTCCACCTCCCTTTGCACCCATATTGCTTATACCCTTCTTGCTGCAACATACTTGCTTAACCTTGCTTCCTTCCTCCCCCTTCCCTCTAACCCCTCCTACCTCTAATTAATTAGTACCACTTTCTATTGTTCCAGTCCAAAAACCGAAATGTTGTTGATTGCCTCAATTAACCCACTTATTGTCTGGTTTAGCTAAAAGTTAGAATGATGTTTACTGTTGTCTATTGCTTTTGTTATGCATTCTTCATATGATTATGTAAACTGTCATGCTTATTTCTGTATTTGACTGCATTCCTGACATGCATTGTATATTGTATATTATATTGTATTTTGTCTTAGCCGTGTCCACCCAGGCTCACTTTGAGGATGCAAGATGGCTGCACGCTATGTGGTTGTGGAGAAACCTCAGGAACAGGAGTTGTGATAAGCTATTTTGTTTTTAATAAAGGTACACCATCGTTGCCTCATTTGTTTTTTTTTAACTCACAGTTCTTTTTGGACTTACTTGTTGCCACTTGGTCCTCGGTGTCTTCTGCCCTGTTTATTTGTTTCTCCTTACAGCTTTGTTGAGAGGGAGTCCATGCAGTGGAGTATCCCTGATGGTTGTGGTGATCAAACTGCCCTGCGGAAGGTTGCTGAGATGGAAGATACCCATTAAAAGCCGCGTGCTGAGTGCTGAGCAGTCTATGTGCCAAACTGTTTCTGCGCTTACTCACTGTTTTAGTATTGCTCCTATGACTGCTGTGACTGTTGCATTAGAATAACAATAACAATAACAGAAGAATTTCCTTATGGCTATAGTGTGAAGGGAGCATTGCACTTTATAGCTGTTCATTTTTTAATTGGTTCTACAGCTCTGAAAACTTGACGAAGCCTGCTCTGTGAACATATATGGGTGCTACAGCGTCTCTGGTTGCACAGTCTTTTATTTTATTGTTAATCTGCTGGATCACTACAGTGTTTATTTTGACCTACCCGAACTGTATCTTATAATTCTCCAACCCTGTTTACACTATTTGTGTTATCCGTTCCATTCTTGTCATTTGTGCTAATGGGCTACTTGTGCTATATGCCATTTATCTTTTTTAGGATTATTGAGTTGCTTTTTGGTTATTTGACTGACTGACCAAATTTTATTTTTTTTTTTTTTTTTTTGGTTGTGTACAAAAATAAAGGGAAAAAGAAAAAAAAGGTGGGAGAAACACTGTGTTGTTCTGATTGGAGGAGAAGAGGAAAACAGTCTCATTTTTCTCTTTGCTGGGAGAAGAACTGTTTTGGTTTTCTTCCCTTTCCTTTTTGCTGTTTTGTTATTTTATTTATTTTTATAATTTGGAATACTTGGAATACCTTGGGACTATGGAAGGCTGTATAACTGACCATAGTGTTAACTGTAAACCACCCAGCACACTTGATTGGGTCCAGATTGGGCTCACCTGGGCCTGCAGGGCTGAAGTAATGATTGCTGAACGCTTGATATCGCATTAGGTGTTTTGCTCTTTGATTGATATAATTAGATATTACAACTGTGTATATTTCAGTGGATTTAGTTAGTCCAATTGAACCTAATCAAACCAATTGAATCTAATTATAAATGTACAAATGCATGAGCTCCCTTGTAAATCCCTTGTAAATCTTGGAAGCTTGTTCTCAAGAGCACATAACTTGAGACCTTTTTGTAAAAGTCCATACTCTAAACTCTGCTACATCTTGCCTTTCTGGTTGTGCGTGGAGATACGCAGGGTCCCAGTTCCAGTCTCAGTTTCAGTTTCTGTTGCTTTATGCATCTGAAACATATTGGTTTTCTGACAAACTCTTTAGCCTGACCTTAGTTAAGTGTTTTCTACCTTTCTCTGGCCCTCGCTTTTGTGAGGATCTATCAGGGACAAATCACACCTGTTCTGGACTTAGAAGATGAGACCATACTTTTGAATGCGTAAGCTAGGATTTTAGTTAAGATCTTGATATCACAATTTAAGAGGAGATCGGACCATAACTCTCCGTGATCAGGTGGAACTTGTTGGGTTTTAATAGAAGAGATATGGTCACTTCTAATAAAGTAAGATCCAAAGGTTTAGCTGAGAGCATATATTGTATAATTTGAGGGACAATCTGGAGATCTATTTTGTGTAGAAAATGAATATGAAATGGTTATTAGTAAACAAAATGAGAGAGAATTCAGCTCACACAGGTGAGAAACCTTGGTAGAGATTTCTAATAGATAAGAGTCTTTGGCCTCCTTGGAGAATTGACAGTGTGGCTGTTTGGAGGGGAGACTACGGGGACCTGTTACAAATAATGGGGACTTGAAGAACTTGGCATCAGGAGAATTTCTTAATTCTAATATGGAGGCCATTCAAATCTTGTCATGGAACTCTACAGGTTTGGAGGAATAAATGGAGAACCAGATACAGTTAATTATTTAAAACAGTTCCATATTATTTGAATACAGGAAATTTGGGTCTTAGGTAATTTGTTTCTGAGTAGGTACTCTGTGCATTGTAAGAAAGCAATGAAAACTAAGAAGTATGGGAGGGCAGTAGAGGGTTGTCTATTTTATCAAACTAGATAAGGATGTTTTATCAGAAGAGCTAACTGTTACTAGCAGTAATATACCTGCCATTAAAATAACGGAGAAAAATAACAAGAAATGGCATATAATCAATGTATATTCACACCCTGTGAGCAGTATCAACAGAGATAGAGATTATCTCACTGTATTGAGTGATTTAATTCAAAAAATACAAATTGACAGCCTACTTGGTAAATTGTTCTAATTGGAGATTTTAATGCGAGACTTGGTGATCTCCAGGGCTTCTTGGGTGAAGCAGCAGAAGTTATTACTGCATATATCCACCAAATTAAAGTTAATATGGAACTCAAAAGATAAAACTGTTAATAAGAAGGGTAAATATCTAAACGAAACCATGTCAAACAAAGATTTTCTGCTTTTAATTGGCAGATCCCCATTAGACCTGGAAGGGCAATATTCTTTCTTGGGAGGAAATGGCTGCTCCATAATTGATTACATTTGGGTTAATTTTAATTTGATTAATAACTGCTTCTCCCTGTACTTAGTCCCAAGACCTGAAAGTCAACATATATCCTTAGAGTTAGAGATCCAGATAGAAAATAACACTAGTAAAAAGGATAGAATGGCCATTCCTGTTAGAAAAAGTAAGCATGGTATTGAGTGGAATTTATTTGAGGGGCACAATTTTCATGCCCTGCTTAAAACAAAAGGTATTCTGTCTAGCTGTGGAGCTTTCTGAGCAGTCTTGTGATTCTGCACTGATCTCAGAATATAATAATATTATAAATACAATTGCCTATACTACTGTATATCTAGGACTTCCCATTTGGCCCAGGGAGAAATTTTCCTGGTTTAATAATGAATGCAAAAAGACAATAAAATAATTAAATCAAAAATTCAGACAATTAAAACAAAATTCAAACAGGAATAATAATAAGACAATGAATAAGGTCAGAAAAGAATATAGAGAGATTTTGATATAAAACAAACATAAATATATTAAACAATTATGGTTCGGACCTTCAAAAAAGCAGTTCTAATGAAGGATAGTAAAACCTTCTAGAATATTGTTAATTATGGTACAAGAAATTATAACTTTATTGAAACCCACATTGAATCAGAACTATGGGTTGATCACTTAAAAAAAGATGTTTTACAGGGATGATCAAGGCTATCTATCTGGTATAAGTAATATTGATCAGACAGGGAGAGAGTTTATTCCAATATCTGAGATCACTCTGTTTGAAATAGAAGGTGCTTTAGGTTCATTTAGAAAAGAAAAGCCACTGGACCGGACGGGTTCCCATAAATATAATAGTTAAAAAAAATATTTATGGATCCCATTTTACATAAATTAATTAATTATATCTGGAGAACTGAAGATGATCCTAATAGCTGGAAACTGAATATAATTGCAACAGTATTCAAAAAGGTGATAGAAAGAATCCTGAGTGCTATAGGCCAATTAGCCTCCTAGACACTGTAGGAAGGTCTTTTCCAGAATATTAAATAATAGATTAATGAGATGGGTTGAAAATAATAATATAATTGATGAAGCACAGGCAGGCTTCGAAATAATCACTCAATGATTGATCAAAGTGTTACACTATCTCACATAACTTACAAATATAATGTAATTAAAAACAAAAGCTTACTGCACATTTATTGATCAAAAAGCAGCCTTCAACAGGGTTAACAGATCACTTCTATAGGAAAGACTGAACAAATTGGGAATTGACAAATCTTTATTGGAAATGATCAGACTTGTGCACAATAACAACCACACCAGCATTAGGTATAGTGAATTAGGAGAATTAAGTGGTTGGTTCCAAAATAATATCAGGGTAAAACAAGGGTGTACACTATCCCCCTCATATTTAATTTATATTTTTCCACAGTGTTAAATTAAATGTATAATATAGATTTTCATTTGCCAAGAATTGGAACAAAAACAATATCATACCTAGCATATGCTGATGATGTTGCACTTTTCTCCACTAGTCATCTGGGAATGACCAGGAGTGTAAAAAAATTCAAGCTGAGTGCTCAAAGGCAGATTTACCAATAAATTATGACAAAATAAAAGTCTTGATCTTTGGAGGTAATAAAAAGCATTATTGGTACTATATGAACAGACATAGATTAGAGGTTGTGAAGGAATTCTGTTATCTGGGACTTACAGTGTGTGAAAATGGAAAATGGGAAGCTCATATAAAAAGTGCAAAAGCTAAAGCTGATGGTTTTACACCAGTCTTATTATTTTTTTCCCATAAATATGGTGGAAAATCACTAGATGGGAACTTATTAGTAACTCGAGCAAAGATCAAAACACAACTCGTATATGGTGCTTGAATTGGGTGCTTAAGTATTAAGGAATATTGAATAATAGTTTGAATAAGTTTTATAAGAAAATTAATGACCTTCCTAATAGTGCCCCTTTGGCACTAGTCTGAGCCGAGCTAGATCAACTCTCAGTAGAGTGCTGCTGTGTCCAACGGCTGATTAATTATTGGATAAAGATTTTAACTATGCCCTCATATAGACTCCACGATTATGTTTGGAAGAAGCAATTAGTTATAAGCATCAGGATAAAACTTTTTCTGTCTGCTGGTGGTAGAGAAATTTATTAAATCTTATGGCTTACTAAATATAATTACTGATTGCCTCAGATATCCTTTTGAGGTTATCAAAATGACAGTTAAAGATCATATGCAACGGTTTTTACATATTTTTAAGAAAACCTTAAAAAGTTGCAATTGAAGTCCTTGTGTCATGATTAGTGTTTCCTGAAAATTTCATTGTGTTTGGTTTTGTAGTTTTCTTTAAATCAGCATTTGTTAACTTGCTGTATAGCTGCTGAAAACAGTGGAGTTATTTCTGTCCTCTCAGTCAAGCTAAGAGAGCGATGACATCATTTTGTGTAGATTGCTGTTTGATTCCCAATCAGAGCAGCACTCTGTAGAGTTTATGGTTTGCTGAGCTCTCCAGGTTTCTCACAAACCCAGTCTCTGGTTTGTGTTTAGATAGATCAGCTTAAAATATATCATCATCTTCCTTTAAAAAGCTGCTAATTTCTGTTTCAATGCTGAACTGAAGTAGTGGAAATCTTTTTCTGTGAGAAATCAGCTTGTTCACAGCTCTGTTCTTTTTAGTCAAACCTCATTTTTTTGTTCTAACTATGTAACACAGGGTTGTTTAATGAATATAAAATAAATCTAAATTTTTTTCATTAACAGAAAGTTTGTCTTTGATGTAGCCTTCATAAATACAGTCATGTAAGAACATTTTTTTCATGTCAGATTAACAAACTGGTGCTTGTCACACTCTGCTACAGTATTTCAAGCACATGTACTGTCAGAACTCACACATTTCAGTTCTTTGGTGGGTTCTGTTGAAAATACATCATGTACGTGTATAACTAAAAACACTGTGTGGCATCCCGATGCAGTGTGTCTCTGCCCACAGTTGAGGCAGCTTCAGTCTACTGCCACCAGTTCACTGCGCCACAAGCCTCCTGCCTTCTGCTCCACATTTGAGGCTGCTGCACTCTGCTGACCACTGTCTTCACCTACACAGTCAGGTATTATGCACCCTGCTGCCTCCATCCCTTGCCTAAAGTATCAGGACTACTGTACCCTGCCACCCCCTGCCCAAACAGTTGGGGTTGCTGGATCCTGCAGCCCTCTCTCTCCTATCCGCACAGTTAGGGGTGCTACACCTATTGCCCCATTCCTGTCTCCACAGTCAGGGCTGCTGTGCTATGCTAAGCCCTAGAGTACCAGGTTCCCTGCCTCCACAGCTGGGGCTGCTGCACCATGCTGCCGTAGCACTAAAGTGGGGCTTGCTGCACCCTGCTGCCCACTTCCATTGCTCTAAATGGTCAGGGCTGCTGCACCCATGTACCCCATCTCACAGTCAGGGCTGCTGTACCCTGATGCCCCATGTGTTCTGCCCCACAGTCAAGGCTTCTGCACCATTCTGTCTTCCATCCCCTGTCATCACTGACTGGGCTGCTCAACCATGTTCCTTTCTACACAGTTTGGACTGCTGTGGCTTAGAGCCCCATGCCTCTGCAGTTAGGACTACTGTACTGTGCTACCACTTGCCACAAGATTCAGGGCATTTGCTGCACCCTGTTGGATGCCCCCACAGTTGAGGCAGTTGCACCCTGCTGTCCCCTGCCACCAGAATCCAACTTTGTTATACCCCTGCTGAGACAGGAACAGGGAGCAACCTGTGCAGTGTCTCTGACTGTGATAGTGAGTGAGAGAGAGTGGGTAGCAAGGTGCAGCAACCAAAGCTGTTTGGGAAGGGTGCAGCACAAGAGTAAGGCCATTGTGGAGGCAGGGGCTGTGTGGTGCAGCAAGGCACAATGGTGGCAGGGACAAAAGACAGTATGGTGCAGATGCCTTGACTGTGGGGCAAGACACAGGTGGGCATCAGGGTACAGCAGCCCTGACAATAGTACAGGGTGCACATATGCAGCAGCCCAGCCCATTTGGGTAATGGAAGTGAATAGCAGGTTTCAGCAGCCCCAACTGTGGATGCAGGCAGCATGAGACTCTAGGGTGTAGCACAGCACAGCAGCCCTGACTATGGAGATAGGAACAGGGGGCAACAGGGTGCTGTGGCCCTGACTGTGGGAGTGGGGACAGAGGGCAGCAGGGTGCAGCAGCCCTGAATGTTCAGGCAGGAGACAGGGGTGGTATTAGGATACAGCAGCCCAAACTGTGGGACAGGGTGCAGCAGCCATGCCTGTTTGGGACAAGGGATGTGGGCAACAGGGTGTAGCAAAGGATCTGACTCTGGTGGCAGGGGGACAGCAGGGTGCAACTGCCTCAACTACGTGAGGCATGCAACAGGGTGCAGCAAATGCCCTTACTCTTGTGCTGCCTCTTCCCTAGCAGCTGGGGTTGCCTCTATTACCAATTCTCTCTCTCTCTCACCCTCACAGTCAGGGACATGGCACATGTTGCCCCCTGTTCCTGTCTCAGCAGGGTGTAACACAGGATCAGACTCTGGTGGCAGGGGGACAGCAAGGTGCAACTGCCTCAACTGCGGAGGCATGCAACAGGGTGCAGCAAATGCCCTGAATCTTGTGGTAAGTGGCAGCATGATGCAGCAGCCCTAACTGCAGAGACATGGGGCTTTAGGGCACAGAAGGCCACAGCAACCCCAACTGTGCAGAAAGGAGCAGGGTGCAGCAGCCCTGCCTCTGGTGACAGGGGACAGAGGACAGTATGGTGCATAAGCCTCAACTGTGGTGCAGGATACAGGTGGCATCAGGGTACAGCAGCCCTGACTGTGAGATGGGGTACAGGTGGTTCAGCAGCCCTGCCCATTTGGGACAATGGAAGTGAATAGCAGGATGTAGCAAAAGCCCCACCTTTGGTGTCTAGGGCAGCATGGTACAGCAGCCCCAGCTATGGAAGCAGGGAGCCTGGTACTCTAGGGCTTAGCACAGCACAGCAGGCCTGACTGTGAAGACAGGAACAAGGGGCAACAGGTGCAACTTCCCTAACTGTGAGGGTGGGGGAGAAAGGGCAGCAGGATGCAGCAATCCCAACTCTTTGGGCAGGGGGTGGCAGGGTACAGCAACCTTGATTATTTAGGTGGGGGATGGAGGCATCAGGGTGCGCAATCCTTGACTGTATGGGAGAAGACAGTGGGCAGCAGGATGAAGTAGCCTCAAATGTGAAGCAGAAGGCAGGGGGCTTGTGGGGCAGGGACTGGTGGCAGTAAACTGCAGCTGTCTCAACTGTGGTACAGAGACATGGTGCATCAGGATGCCACATAGTGTTTCTTGTTATACCTAACATGATGTATTTTAACACAGAAACTACCAAAGAACTGAAATATTTGTGAGTTCTGACAGGTGCCTGTCACACTCTGCTACAGTATTTCAAGCACATGTACTGTTTGTCAATCTGACATGAAAAGCAAAATGTTCTTATATGAATGTATTTATGAAAGTTACTCACAGACAAACTGTTTCTGTGAATGAACAAAATTTAGATTTATTTTATATTCGTTTAATAGCCCTGTGTTATATAGTTAGAAAAAAAAAATCTGAGTTTTGATTAGAAAGAACCAAGAACTGTGATACAGACAAGCTGATTTCTCACAGAGAAAGATTTCCACTACTTCAATTCAGCATTGAAATTAAAATGACTCACTTTTTATGAGAAGATAATGATATATTTTAAGCTGATCTAAACACAAGCCAGAGACTGGGTTTGTAAGAAACTTGGGAGAGCTCAGCATACCATTAACTCTACAAACTACTGCTCTGATTGGGAATCTGAAACAGCAAGCTACTTCAAAATGATGTCATCACACTCTAAGTTTGACTGAGAGGACAAATTACTCCATTGTTTTCAGCCCCTGTAGAGCAAGTTAACAAATACTGATTTAAAGAAACCACAAAACCAAACAGCATAAATTTTCAGAAACACTAATCATGACACAGGGACTTGAATTTCAGTTTTTCAAGCTTTTATAAAAATATGTAAAAACCATTGCACATGATCTTTAATAATAGGGTCAGAGATATTTTCAAACAAAAGGATTTAGAACGTTGTAAACAATCCAGAACTTGTCTATCAATGGCAAAAAAAAAGAGTGAACACAAGATAGAGAATTATCTCTGTATCCTAACAAATCATACACAGAGGAAATATCTCACAAGATTCAGACTCGAATGCTTTTTGAATAAAAAAGAGCACACTTTAATGGTAAAAAAAGGGGAATTTACATGTAACTGTGGATTGGGTCAAGATGATCTTTTGCACCTGATACTGCTGTGCCCATTATATGAAAAATATAGATGTTCCTTGTTAGGCTGTGTATTGAGTCAACAGCAATATCAACCTGAGCAATTGCTTGTCTAGCTGTTAAAATCCAAAGGCCCCAATGTACTGGTCCCTGTGGTTTCCCTTCTAAAAATAATCACTCAGAGAGGGCTTCACTTGAATGTCTGAATTTTATTACTATAATATGTTGCTTGTCTATCTGTTAAAATTTAAGGACCACAAAGTACTGGTACCCATGATCTCCTCTCTAAAAATAACCACTCAGAGATGGCTTCACTTGAATGTCTTAATTTTATAAATATAATATGTTGTATACCGCAAATGTAGTATACAAATGATTTGAATGCAGATCAACTAGAAATGCTATTTTATAAATGATATGGGATAATTCCCTCTTACTTGCTATATTATCATATGGATGTTTTAAGATTGTTATTTATGATATGACACAATATATTTTTTAAGTGAAAATGAAATATTTATGATGTGTCTTTGTAATGATAATTTTTGATCAATCAGTAAACTACCTACCTACCAATTACAGGAATATAAGGACAGAAAGTAATATGTTATATCTACACTTGTGGAATTACCATCAAGAGCAAGACTACAAGAGTGTGGTCCAAAACATAGTGAACATAAAGAGCATCCAGATACAAGAGAGCCGCAAGTTGCTAGGGGGAGGGAGGCACTTAGTTGCAGCCAGGCATGGATTTGTCCATTGAGAGGTATGAAGGGAAGGGGAGGGACATGGGGAAGAGGGGAGGAAAAGGGAAGAGAGCAGAGAGAGAGGGTCTCAGTGCAGGGGTGAGAGTAGCGGGGGGTAGGGAGAGTGACCTTGGTGAGGTATGGGGGGAAGGGGGAGGTAGGGAGGAGCAGGCAGGTAGGCGAGGTTCAGGGAAGATGGAAAGAGATGATGGGGTATGGGAAGGATGAGGTCTGGACCATAGGCAGGCAGGCGTTGTCTGTTAGCAATGGCATTGACAGGCATTTTTGCTACAAGGTGAGACCCTAGCTATGTTTTGAATTAGCTGAGCCTGGTACAATCAACTAGGGCAGCAGGCAGGTCATTGAACCACTTGGGACTGCTGTACGAGACGGATCTCTGAGCCATGGTTATTCACTTGAAGGGTACTAGCATCCCTCCCTTGGTTGCACTTCTGGTGCTGATGGAGGGTTCTGCAGTTTTGAAGAGGGAGGAGGTAGATTCAGGCGTAAGCCTCAGGGCAGCTTTCTTAGCTAGTTAGCATGCCTAGTATTATATCCTGAGATGGAGGGGGAGCCAGCCAGTTTTCTTTTATGAAGCACATGAATGCATCAGGTGATGAGCACCCAGGACCAGTCAGAAAACCTTGTTAAGGAAGTTTTGACCCTCTTTAGCACTGTGTCAGAGCCAGCCCCTTAGATGACAAGCCCATAGTCCACTGTGGAGAGTACTGAGCAACATGTGACAAGTTTTAGGGCATTTGGTGTCATGGAGGCTTGGTGTTGGTAGAGAATACCAAGTTTCATGTTAAGGGATTTTAATTGCTCAATGTGAATGGAGAAGGTGAGGGTGCCATCCAGGTGAACCCCTAGATATTTAAGAGTGTTGACTTGATCAAGTGTATCACCTTTGCGGCTGAGTATTCTCGGGGGGGCTCTCTCATCTTGCTCTGTGGAGTACTGAGGAGCATGCACTTGGTCTTTTTATAGTTGAGCAGCAGTTTGTTACTAGAGAACCAGGATTCCAGCATTTGGAAGTTGCTCTGTAGTTCAGAATTAATTGTTGTCAACTCTGCCTGGGACTCAAATAACAGCATCATCCACATATAGCACAATGTGTGCAGGGCAAGCAGTGGATAAGGTGTTTATGAAGAGGATGAAAAGGAGTGGACCTAGGATAGACCCTTGGGGGACTCCTAGGTTCACCTCCTGGGGCACAGAGCTAGCACTGCTGATTCAAACACATTGTGTCCTTTCAGACAGGTAACTGTTGAACCAGGCAACAGTGTCAAAGGACAGTCTTATGGAGAGGAGGCTTTGCTGGAGGAGTTGGTGATTAACAGTGTCAAATGCTTTCATGAGGACTATAAAGATAGACACCACTGCCAACCCTTTGTCCAGGGCACCATAGAACTGGGTGTTGTTTTTGACCAAGGAGTGAGAGTGGAGTGGTTTTGTTGGAAACCATGTTGTTGCTTGCAGAGTAGATAGTATTTTTCAAGGCACTCAGTTTGTTAATTGGAGACCACCCCTTCAAGGGCTTTAGAAGGGGGGTGGGTAGTATCGAGATGGGCCAATAGTTGGCCAGGTTGGGTCTATCCCCAGATTTAAATATGGGGTGATCAGTACTGCCTTCTGTCTGTCAGAGAAGACTCCTGATCTAAGGGAAGCATTGAAGACCTTAGTGAGTGGCACTGGGAGTTCATTTAAGGTAAGAGTGACCACCTTCATATCTATATGGTCACTTCCCATCCTGGTCTTACTAAGGATATGTTTGATATATTTTATAGTCTCTGTCTCAGATATCAGCCTGAAGTAGAATGGAGGTGTTTCTTTTGTGGGTGAGGAGGCAGAGTTCAAGTTTGGAGGCCGACTTGGCGGCTCATGACTGAGATAGTCATTAGGCAGCACATTGCTTAGGTTCATGAAGGCTCTATTAAATGCATTTGCAATATCCTTAGGATCTTGCGGAGTACCAGTGGTGGTTTTGATGAGGTCTGGAGGTGCCCTAGAGGCTTTTTCTGAGAGGACTTTCACTGAGTCCCAAAACTCCCTACCACAGCCCCAGCTCCTACCTAGCAGATCATTGTAGTAAGCAGCTTTGGCCAGTTGGATGAGCTTTGTGCTCATATTCCTAACTGCCTTGCAGGTTAAGATGTGAGCCTGCTGCCTGGTACCTTTGACCCTATGCCAACAATGGTCTCTGAGAGGCATGCACTTAGAGAGCCTGATAGCCAAGGATTAGCAGCTCCTCTGACTTTCTTAGTTTTGTACTGGGTGAAGATGTTACAGGCTTTTGTGAAGACCCTAATCAAGTAATCAAGGACTTGGTTCCATCCTTGGAGCTGTCTAGTGGGGACCAGTCAGCCTCCTTTAGGTAGTCTGAAGGTTTCCAGTTGTCCAGTTCTCAGAGAGCGGCTTCTGGAGGTCATAGGCTTCCACTTGGTGAACTTGTTTGTCCAGGTACATAGAAACATAGAAACATAGAATTTGATGACAGATAAGGACTGCTTGGCCCACCTAATCTGCCCATTTTCCTACCTAACGGATAAGCTGCAGATCCTAGTTAATCAACAGCTTATTTCCTCCTACCCCCACTAGGACTGCCTTATGTCTGTCCCATGCATTCTTGAATTCCCCACTGTTCTTGACTCAATGACCTCCTCAGGGAGGCTGTTCCATGCATCCACAACCCTCTCCATGAAAAAATACTTCCTCACATTACCTCTGAGCTGTCCCCCCCATCTTCAAATTGTGCCCCCTTGTTCGTGCTCATCTCTTTTTCTGAATGATGCTGCCCTCTTGGACTTTGTTGATTTCCTTGAGGTACTTGAAAGTTTCTATCATGTCCCCTCTCTCCCTTCTTTCCTCAAGGTTGTACATATTAAGCTCCTTTAGTCTTTCTTCATATGTCTTCTGGTGCAGACCATAAACCATTCTGGTTGCCCTCCTCTGGACAGCCTCCACTCTGTCTATGTCTTTGCGGAGATGGGGTCTCCAGAACTGCACACAGTACTCCAGATGGGGTCTCACCAACTGTACTGGAGAATGATCACTGAGGGAATCTGGTAAGACTGTAACCTCGGTGATGTGTTCTGGGCAAGAGGAGACTAGCCAGTTAATGAGGGAGCAGGTGCCTGTTCAATAGTTTTACCTAGTGGCTTGTGTAACCAATTGGGTTAAGTAGATACCTACTATTTGGTCTCTGGCTGTGGCAGCTGCCTGGGACTGCCAATTAATGTTGAAATCCCCTACAATGACTTGTTCTGTTCCCAGTTTAGTTTGTATTGCTCGAGGTTGCTGATGAACTGTTGAAAGTCAGTGGAGAGTGTACCTGGGGATAGGTATACAGTGGAGAGCATTAGTGCTTTGTTTTGTTAACCTATGGTGAGTTTTAGAGTTAGGACTTCTGCCTTCTTGGTGTGAAAGCTACAGGGCAGTATTTGCCCTTAATATCACTCCTAAGGTAGACTAGGCAGCCACCCCCCTTTTTTGTTGTTCAGTCCTGCTGGAACATGTTATAGCCCTCCAGGGCCACAGTCAAATCAGTGACCTTAGGGGATAGCCATATTTCAGTTAGTGAGATGACATCTCATTTAAGTTGTGCCACTCAAGCCTGGAATTGTGGGAGCCTAAGGAGGAGGCTACCTATGTTCAGTTAGACAATTTTAAGATGGCCCAGATTCGAGGTGGGTTTGGCGGTGGGAGTGCCATGGTTAGGGTGAGTGTTCCCTGATAGCAGGAGCATTAGCGATATGAGCTTTCTTCAGTAGGAGGACCAGGTCACCTTGGTGGAGTCATTGAACTTTGACGCATCATGTTTTCGAGTATGGGAGGTAGTAACAATTAGCTAGCTAATTAGCAAGGCAGCTGCTGGAATTGTGTGATGTGGCATGAGTTTATGGTGTTGGGGGAGGTTTTAGAGCAGTGGGTATGTAAGGGTCTGGGGATGTCCCCCTTATATGGTGCAGCAAGAGCAAGGTGGTAACAGCAAGGGTAGAAGAGTCTCTTACTGGCGGTGGAGTTTCAGAATCTATGGATACCCTGAAGCAGAGGGACAGGATTAGCAGGAGAGCAACTTTGGTGAGAGCCTGCATTCCGACTATGTTGGGTGGGAGGTGTTAGGTGATGAGACACAGAGCAGGATAGTGTTTGAGGTTGCTTCCAGTGGGTGACAGCAGGGCTAAATGGGTGATTTGGCAGAAGTGAAGAATGGCCAGTGTAAGATGGGATATTGGGAGAGAAAGGAGCTTAGGTTGATTTAATAGAGGCTGGGGTCGGGGTGGGTGGGCAGGACAAAATACAGATTCCCAGAATATCCAAGCAAAGAGAGATGAGCAAGGCCAAAAGCCATAAACCTCAATCCAAAAACTGCAAATTCCAAGTGGCAAGAGTGAGTCCCCTAGCTCTGGGAAGCAGGTAGCCAATCAGAGGCAGCAATCAGTGCAGACTAGCCAATGGCAGGAAGTCCTGTGCTCCACTAACCAATCAGGTTAGCGAGCATGTGTTCTGAGGTCTGTATCTGTCAGTGGGTCCTGGTAAGCAGGCAGAGGCGGTATGACCAGCAGGTTAAATGCCATGCCATGACCACAAGATGGCCCAGTCAAGGGCTTCTTCTGTAAGGGAAAGATAGAGAGGGGAGTTAGTGCTTTAAAGGGATCAGTGGCTGCCAAGGCAGTAATTAAACTTAAGTGGTGGGCGGGCTTCAGGTTGGGGGTAGAAAGGACAGCAGATAGATTTAGCAATCAGGGGAGAAGAGGGAGGTGGTGGAGGTGGGGGGGTCAGAAGGCTGAAGACAATGGAAAGTTTAAGTGGCATCTCGGTCATTGGCACCAAGAGGGTCTGAAAGAGCAGGGGAAGTTAGAAAGTCAAAGGAGCATTTAGAGATAGGGGCCATGGAGTAGAGGCAGAGAGAAGAGTGAAGGGAAAGAGTGAAAACTGGGTACTCAATTAACACGCTGCCCTAGCCTCTACTTATTTACTTTAACTGTAAACAAGTAAACACATCTTTAAAATGTAGGTAGGGCTCTAAGTATAACAGTTTACAGCAATTCATGCAGATTTACACAGGAATCACATCAAGCACATTTCACTGTACAGAAGATGGAAACCCAGCAAGCTATATAACAAAAAATGTAGATTCCCAGAATATCCAAGCAAGGAGCCATTAGCTAGGCTAAAAGCCATAAACCTCAAGCCAAAAACTGCAGATCCCAAGCAGTAAGAGCAAGTTCCCTAGTGCCGGGAAGCAGGCAGCCAATCAGAGGCAGTAATCGGTGCAGACTAGCCAAATGGCAGAACATCCTGTGTGCCACTAACCAATTGGGTTAGCAGGCATGTGTCCCGAGGTCCTTACCTGTTAGTGAGTCCTGGTGAGTGGGCAGAGGCAGCATGGACAGCGGGTTAAATGCTGTGCTATGGCCACAAGATGGTCCAGTCAAGGGTTTCTTCTGCAAGGGGGTAATCTGGGTGTTACCCTCAACAGCAATTTGAAACTAGAAACTCAGGTGACAGCCTTTGTCCAGAGTGTTTTTTACCACTTGAGAAGCATCACCGGATTAAAACTTTTATCCCCCCGATGACCTGCCCTCGCTAATACATGACTTTGTAATATCCAGGCTAGATTTCTGCAATGCCTTGTACCTGGGGCTAATGGGAGGCACCCTGCTTTACCTGCAGCTAATGCAGAACACAGCAGCCAGGCTGTTGGTGGGCCTTCCCAGGTCCTGTCATATAATGTTGGTCTAACGTAATTTTCATTGGCTGCTGGTGAGGTGGCTGATTGCTTTCAGGGTCAGCTTGCTGACCTATAAATCTCTACATGGCCTGGGACCTTGCTACCTTTGGGACCTACTGTCTCCCTACCAGCCACCCCACCCCAAACCTTTCTGTTCCTCTGAGAAGGGCCTCTTGGCAGTTCCTAGGGTCCTATTGAAATCATCTGGTAACCCTGCATTTTCTGACACTCGTCCAACCCTGTGGAGAGGCAGCAAGATGGCCATACTGCTGCACTACTCTGCACCATGCTACAGAACGCTCTGGTTTTTATCAGCTTTTTCTGAAATCTTTTCATTTTTTTGTCCAGCCAGCTGATGAATGAAACTTATTCTCTTTTGTCTTCGGCTGTGTGTGGGTGGACTCAGCTTTGGATTTAGCAACAGCATTTGGATACTGCTGGTGGAGGTACTGAGCAGAGCCCTCTTTTTTAACACTCCTTAACGGAGCACTGCCAGTAATTTTACCTGCTCCACCCTTAGCTGAGCTGATGGAGTAATGTCGGCAGTAAAACATCTGTATTATTACATATTTTCCAAGGTAGAGCTGAAAGTAACAAATACTACTGAGGAAGAGAATTTTAGTTAATCCCCCCAAAATAACAGAGATGGTGCAGAAGCTCAGAGATGCCAGTCTGTGAAGAACAAGGCCGAAATGGTAACATTTCATGGGGGGAGAATTGCCCTGCGTACTAGCCGACAAGAATAGCAGAGAAGAACAAGAGGGATTGAACTGGAACAATTATAAAAGATCCAGAGGCTCTGTCAAATAATGAGGGGTAAGGCCAGCCCCGGAGGTTCTTGCCAGTGATTTCTCCATTGAGAGGAAACTTTGAAGGTGCCGGAGCAGCAACGAAGGGAACTGGATGCATGGCAGCACTTTAAGTGCTGATAGACTTGTTTGAGCCCTAATAAAGGTATGCCATTGTTGTCATGGGCTGGAAATACAGTCTTGATAAATTTGTTTTTTTAGCAGTTCCATAAGATTTATGTCTCTCTGAAATAAGAGTGCATAGCATAGAAATGAAAGGGTTTATGTTAATGTTGTTTGCAGAGAAGTGGGCATGATAGTGGCATGCAAGAGTGAAGTCTAACTTGTTTCTTGGCCATTCTGGGGTCTAAAGTTTAACAGTAATGTATGAAGAGAATAAAGTCATGTGTTTTTTGCATTTGAATAGATTTAGTGCTTCGAAGTTAAAATACATAAATATATATACCTAGGCCCAGATATTCAAAAGGGTTGCTCCATACGCAACAGGGTTGAGCATGCGCAAGTCCTACATTGCGCCATTCTGCGATATTCAGCAGGAGGCAGTTGCTCCACTGGCAACAGGTTGCGCAAAAGAGCAATGCAAATGAATGCATGCTCAACAGGAGGGGGAGGAACCATGCATAACCTGCGCAACCTGATATTCAGTCGGGTTGTAGAGTTGTGCATGCGCAACCCCCAACCCAGCCTGCACAACCTTGAGCCAAAAAGGAATGTTGAGGGTCACTCATTAGGTGAGCTGCTGCATTGCAGGGCGCAACACAGCAGCTGCCACCCCTGGCTGGCCCCCAACTCGGGTCCCTGTGCCCCCCACCAGCCAGTCATGAGGCATCACAGTTACATGAACCCCCACACATCTCCCACAGCCCGATCGCGGGCAGTACAATACATGAACCCCACACTCATCTCCACAGCCCGTCCTTGGGCAGTGCTACGTCTATGGACCCCCACACACATCTCCCTGGCCAGTCGGGGCAGAACACGTCTGTCGCCCCCACACACATCTCCCACAGCCCGATCGCTGGGCAGAACCGTACATATCGCCCCCACACATCTCCCACAGCCCGATCGCCGGGGCAGAGACCTATAATTGACCC
The DNA here is from genome assembly GCA_016271365.2 of Neoceratodus forsteri. Classification (NCBI taxonomy): domain Eukaryota; kingdom Metazoa; phylum Chordata; order Ceratodontiformes; family Ceratodontidae; genus Neoceratodus; species Neoceratodus forsteri. The sequence goes on along the minus strand of CM057452.1, from coordinate 626,734,253 downwards.
CCAGTGCCCGATCGCTTGGGCAGAACCTGTATGACCCCCAGTACATTGCCCGATGGCGGGCGAGGAATGCCTCCTCCCCCAGCAGAATAACTCCCTGGTGGTCCAGTGGACCGTAAAACCCTATCAGCGGGCAGAATGTCACAGCACAACCCCCAAACATCTCCTGGTGTCTGTGTCCCCCCACCCACCCACGAAGCCCCTAGTCCAGATTTGTGAATGATCATTCACAAATCTGGACTGTCATGTATGGTATATGCACGCCCATTGGCTGTAGCTCTGCACCAATGGGCGGCAGCCCTACCGGACAGTCAGTCGGCGGGCGGCGGGCGGCAGGCGGTGGATGCTGTCACCCGCCGCCGCGGGGAGCGGGTGGAGGGGCTCGGGTGGGTGGGGGGACACTAGACACCAGGGAGATTTTGGGGTTGTGCGAGACATTCTGCCCGCGATCGGGCTTTACGGGTCCACTGGACCACCAGGGAGTTATTCGGGTTGGGGAGGGTTACATTCTGCCCGCGATCGGGCACCGGGGGCTCATATAGGTTCTGCCCGCGATCGGGCACTGGGGGTCATACAGGTTCTGCCCGCCGATCGGGCTGTGGGAGATGTGGGGGCGACATGTAGTTGTTCTGCCCGCGATCGGGCTGTGGGAGATGTGTGTGGGGGGCGACATGTACGTGTTCTGCCCGCGATCGGGCTGTGGGAGATGTGTGGGGGGGGTGTCATGTAACTGTGATGCCCGCGATCGGGCTGCATTGTGCGTCGGTCCCCGACGGCTGCTGCCTGGCAGGGTGGCCAGGAGCAAGTCCTCGGGGATCGGCGCACCTACATGCAAATGGCATGCAAATGGGGCCATAACTAGATGCAAATGGCCCCCTGCGCCTTGCATAAATTATGGCCCCATTTGCATGTCACCTTTGAATATCAGAAATTTGGCGTGATGGCGAATGGTACTTGCACCACCGCAAGTTTAATGCTCAACTCTGGCAACTTGTGCGGCAAGTTCCACTGCGCCGCGCAGTGTTGAAGCTGGTGATATTCAAAGGAGTTGCTCAACAGCACAACTCCTTTGAATATCACCCCGGCCACACCCCTGCGCAACTATTTTGAGCAGCGCAGGGGCTTGCGCCTCAGACTGGCGCAGTTTGAATATCTGGGCCCTAGTGTCATGGACACCTGAAAAGAAAGAAGATACTACTAAAATAAATGCTGTTCTGATATTTTATTTATTTATTTGTGAGATTTTAAGTGTAGTTTTGCTGGTCACAGACACATCAACAGTTAAGTTTAGCAGATACCTGAGAGCTAACTAACTGGGGTTTCTGTAAGACAACAGCTGCTAAATAGCTCTAATTCACTATTTTTGTTTTCTATGTGCATCAGGTCTAGCTAGCAGGAGTGTTTTAATTTTAAAAGTTTACATTTTTTTAAACTATACACGACCATAAAAGCACAGAAACTGCCCATATCATCAATGATACAATTAATAAAGACTCTAGCTGTTTTCTTACAGAAACCCCACTCAGATAGATTTCAAGTATTTGCTAAACTGCAAATGTAGGTATCAGCATTCGATTAGCAGTTAGTGCTAATTTTCCTCTGTGACAAGATTTTCATTTTTTTTTGTGGGGGCTGTGGGATTCAAACTTAGATCTCCAGATTTGCAATGAAGAGCGTTAAACCACTGTGCTATACTGCCTCCCTAGTTATGGCAGTCATCTGTTTTATGGTTCATGATGTTGGTGTAGTAAGCATACCAACATACAAAAATGCCAGCAGAATAGGCCTAGCGGGCTTTTCTGTCTACTTGTTTGGTCAGACCCCATCCTGGGAGCTGAACTTGCTGCTCCCCTGCCCTCTCAGGCTTCTCCCTTCCCAGTCCAGGGTATTCCCACTTCATTAGACTTTGCTTCCACAACCCTTCCCCTGTACCTGTCCCACCCTCTCTTGAACCCCTCCACAGTCTCTGCCTCCACCAGTCCCCCGGGCAGCACATTCCATGGTTCTGCCACCTTCTCACTGAAGTAGCACCTCCTCCTTTCTCCTCTGAGTATCTGCGTATCCCCCCTCCAACTTCCACCCATGCACTCTAGTTGCCCCCCCCTTCCTTTGGAGCACCGTGACTTTGCCACCCCTGTTTACCCCCTTTATGTACGTGAAGACCATTATCATGTCCCCCCGTGCCTTCTCTCTTCCAACGTGTATATATTCAGCTCTTTGAGCCTCTCCCCTTAGGTCCTTTCCCCCAAGCTCCAGATAATTTTGGTTGCCTTTCTCTGGACCCTCTACAGGAGTTCAATGTCCCTCTTTTAGTGTGTCCTTCAAAACTGCATGCAGTACTAGAGGTGTGGTCTCACCAAGCAGTTATACAGAGGGAGTATCACGACCCTCCTTCTGGAGTGATCCCGCTAGTGATGCATCCCAGCATCGTGGCCTTGGCCGCTGCCCTACTACAAGTCTCTGAGTTGTTCATCTTGACATATACCACCGCTCCCGGGTCCCTCTCAGCCATACAGCCATAGCAGCAGTACATTGCATAGCAGATATAAAATGTCAATAAGCAGATCATGCAACAGATGTGCTGAGCTGTTACTGAAGCAAGAAACATATAGCTGTCATTTTTTACATTCTGTTCAAAATGTGTTTTTGTACCTGTGATGCCAAATGGCACAGTCGCTGTGCAAAATCTCCTTTCAACTAGTGAACTGATAGTGTCACTGTTCATGTGGTGGGGTCACAAAAAGCCCATGCAGAAAACTTGGAGTGAAAATACCAAGAAACACCCAGGGCATTAGAGTTTCTGACCATAACACCATGCACTGTAGGGACGGACAGGCATCAGTGTGTGACTTGGGATTGTCAACAGTAATGCTCACACCTTTTCACCCCCACCCTGCAGCCAGTGACAAGTATCGAGGTGTGCCTTTGACTCTTCAGCCCCAAGGTTAACTCCATTCCCTTATACTGTACCCATTTCAGCATATTTCTGTATGGAATGGGGTGATGTAAAGTTTGAAAACCCCAAGGCACACCTTGACTCTTGTCTGTGTCTGCGGGTAGGGTGAGGTGAAATGGCGTGAGCATAATGGCCAATGACCCAAAGGCACAGCCCAATGCCTGTCCATATCTGTGGGTTGGGGGTGGGGTTGGTGTCACTTCAATACTTCACTGCCATTCCTATTCTGCCTGTATGTGTCTCTCACTCTCCGTCTATATGTTTATGTAATTATCTTTCTATTAATTGTACGTATCACTATTTTTACCTATTTCTAAAACAAACCTGCATATCACATTTGCCTGCACTCTGAGCACATACTTATGAAACTGTGCATATTTGTACTCCACTTCTGCATAGACCTCATACTTTCCTAATATTCCCATTATCACACGCATAACTACCTTGCCCTTATCAAAAGTGCACCCCTTTGAAAGTTAATATCACATTTTCTCTAACAGTCCATCATCATTACACCTGACTTCCTGACATCAACACATTGCCTAAATATAATTTACATCATCTCACAGACAAAAACCCTGTTTCTCTTAAAAAAAAAAAAAAAAAATGTGTACATAATCCCAAGGCTGAATATATGCCAGCCATTACTCTTTCATGTACTGCCACCTTCTGTACCATCATGGGGATTTGCATATGTTTCCCTTGATGCTTTGCATTATTGGGATATGTGCAACTGTGTTTTCTTTAAAATGTGTCTGTCTGGCCAATATCATCCGGGATAACACATACATCAGTGGCATTTGCTCTGGGGTTCTTTCGTAAGCTTCCTATTCCTTCCATTAAAATGTACACCTCCATATACTGTATTTTCCTAATAATGTGTATGCCTTCCTTAGAAGAGAAACTAAAACAAATCTTATTACTTACAAATCATTGTGTTGTTTCTCCATACCTCCTTAACAATTTCACACAAATTCATTAACTTCATTATGCAGCCGTGGTGGATCTGACCAGATTTTTTTATAAATGGCATAATGAAATATTACAGGCCTTGCAAATCGAAAAGCAGATTGCCTGTTTTCAGGATTGGTATGATTTATTTAAGACTCATTGGGAGCCCCTTTACACCTTGTTATCTGCCCTTAGGTATTGATTTGTGGGTGTATAGTACTCACATACATCTACTAGGAATTTTTTGTTTTGGCTCTTTAGAGTGGTTTTCTTCTGTTCATGAGCCTGAGGTGCTAACTTGGGGGGGCTGGGATTGGGTTTGAGGGTTTGTTCTGTATGTGTGTTTTTATTTTTACTCTTATTGCTATAGTTTCTATTTCTTTTTTGTTTGTTTGTTTGTTATTGGCATACTGTTTGGTATCATGTTTTTGGCTGTTAATTTATTGTATGGATGTATTCTGTCTTTCTTTGAACTATTTCTAAATTCAATAACATATACTCAATAACAAAAAACAAAATAAATATTTATGTAAAATTCCCTGGTGACCCAGTGACCCACTCTCCCTGATACGTGATGTCCCCAATAAATAGTTTTTTTTTTACAATTCCCTGGTGGTTCTGGCATGCCAGCACTGCAGCAATGTGTACGCTTGTTCATTAGTCAGGGTTCCTCCCTGACTAATGAACCCTCTGGTACCTCTACTACTTCCTGTCTCCCACCCAAACTCACTCCCCCCCTTTTTTCCTGTCCCCTCTCACTTACTCTCCCGCTCACCACCTTTCCCTCCTCTCTAGCCTCCTTTTGGAGCCTAGTGATCACCCTCTCCCTGGAAGTTTCCTTAACCTCGAAATTGTCTACTCGCTTGAACCTGTTATAGCTTGTTTTTCTATGAAACTTAAAAACGTTACTGCCTTAAACTGTTAATAGCACATTTATGATGTAACTTTTCTGTCTGGTTTTACCTATAATGTGTATCGTGCTTTGTTAAATGTTCTTTGTGACGTGGAACCTTTGTAAAAGAGCCCTGACTCAAAGGTATTAATTCCTAGACTAATAAACTAAACTAAACTAAACTAAAACAAACATTCAGGATTCAGTGACAGGCTCAGGAGTCAGAGGGCTGACTGGGGGGAGAAGGACTGAGCATCCCCAGGACTGCTCTTTTTCTCTGGGGGGGGGGAGAGTGTCCAGCACTATGCAGACTGCGAGCAGAGGCTGGGGTTACCATCATGGCTGGTGCTGCACTTTAGGGGGGGCAGGTGGATGCTGGCATCATTGCATGTTCCTGCCCCCAGGAAAAAACTTGCACAAAGAATGTCAGCCAAGTAATGATGGCCCTTGACTCCGCTGCCACTTCTGCTACAGAATAAGGTCCACTGGGGGGTCTCACTCCCATGGCCCTGCCCTGGGTGACAAGCTAGGGCTATGCTACTGAGTTCCTTGGGGAGGAGGCACTTGACCAGTGGCCCCACTCAGGGGGGTAAGTCTGGGGGGGCGGCAAGCAGTGCAGGGAGTCATGATCCTCCAGTGTCAGGAGGGAAATGAAGCCAGAAAAAATTCCCTGGTGGTCTAGTGGACTGCCCTCCTGGATCCCTGATTTCCCCAATAAATATATTTTTATAATTCCCTGATGGTCCAGCAGACCTCCTCTCCAAAATCCCTGATGTCACCTGTAGATATAAAGAATTACCTGGTGGTCTAGTGGACCCCCTCCCCAATCCCCAATTTCCCCCTTATATCGCAATAATTAAAAAAACCTTCCCTGGTGGTCTAGTGGACCCCCACCCTGGCAAGCAGTGCCCACCACCCTGCTACCCCATCCCAAAACAGAGCCAGTAACTGACACAGTCCTCCTCACGCCAACATGTCCAACCACTGACCTAGCTGATGAGGAGGAGTGCATACTGTATAAAGTATGTGCTCATTAATTGACTGCTCACTTGAGCTTTCAGTCAATGAGCACGTACTGTACACAGTACATGCTCCTCCTTGACAGCTCAGTCAATAGCTGGTCATGATGGTGTAAGGAGGGCTCTGCCAGTCCGGGCTCTGTTTTAGGGTGGGGGAAAAGGGGTGGTGGGCACTACCTGCCAGGGTGGGGGGTGGGGTACACTAGACCACAGGAATCTTTTATACCTATGGGTGATTTCAGGATTGGGGAGGGGGGGTCTGCTATCCCACCAGGAAATTATAAAAATATATTTATTGGGGACAATGGCGATCAGGTAGGGTGGTCTGCTAGATCACCAGGGAATAATTCATAACTATATATGGTGACATCAGGGCTGGGGGCTTGACCACCTTGGATGGGCATTAATTTATTTAAACAGGGGATCAGGGATAGAGGGACTGCTAGCCACCAGGGATGGGGCTTACCGTATTTAAGAGAGGATTGGGGATATTTATTAGCCAACTGAAACGGTGCTTAAAAGAGCAAAAAATAAACTAGAAATACCTACAGTAAGAATGAAATGAAGATTAAGAGCTCTAATAAGCAATTAGCAATAACAGTGCGTCAAGCAGCTGCATCATTATGATGATATTCAGAATACTGAAAGCCATACATATATTAAAGTTCGGTAGTATAGTCATACAGGAATTATCATTTCCTTTTTCCAGTAAGGGTGAAACATTCAGCATTAGTTCCATGAGCCAGAATATATTTACTCACAGGCTAAAGAGTAATTATTCACCCATCAGAGTGCCACAGGTCCTGGAAACTGCTTGAACTGTAGCTTGTGGCCAGTCAAATTCTGGATCCTAAACATTGTCTGTATTCGGAGACCCCCTATTTCCTTCACATGCTTGTGGTATGACTTTTTCTTTTAGAAACTCGGATAGGCTGGTCGGAGTTGAAAAATAGGTATGCACGCAATCCCTTTTGCTCAGCCTGGCACTGAGTTAAAAGTATTTCTAAATGTCTTTACCAAAGTACAGAATGAAGTTCTGCAGTTTGTTCTGTGGGAAAGGAAACATTCACCTTTTCAGCATCTGAAGTTACAGTTTGTTGCAGTCTGTCATAAGCTACAGTATATCAGTATCTTCTTTAATAGTTTCTGGTTAGACTAACAAAGCAACCATTGGTGTTTTTCCAACTCATTTCATCTGGAGGTTAGCATGGTATATCTTGATAGGATTTTTCCTAGCAGGTGTCTCAGTCTCATAGTTAACTGAACCAGTACAGTATGTCTAATCACTTTATAAGGTCTTTGCCAGTTTATTATTAGTTTGTTTTCTGAAGTGGGTAAAAGTAACAAGACCTTTTCACCTGGCTCAAAAATGTTTTAATTTATCCCATGATCATAGTACACCTTCTCTGTTTTTGGCCTCTTTCTGATTACTATGGGCATATTCAACATATTTTGCTAGTTTCTTTCTCAGTGCACACATACAATATAAGATGTAATAGATTCTTTCTGAGTGGGGATATCTTTCCATGTTTCTTTTATTATATCTAGTAGCCCCATTGTTTGTCTACCACACAACATTTCAAAGGGTGAAAAAAACGTTGGTGCTTGTAACACTTCTTTGTAAACCAAATCAGGCAAGGTAAGTTTTGGTCCCAGTCTTTCCCCTCACATTTCACAAACCATTTTTAACATGTTTTAGGGTTTGATTAAAACAATCAACAAAGACCATCTGTTTGAGGGTGATGAGGGGAGGTTCTTACCGCAGGGATACATAGTAGCTGGTAGAGCTCCTTCAGTAAATGCAGCATGAAAATTGCTACTGTTTAGGAATACCCACCCTGCTGAAAATTTTGGCAAGCTCTGCTGCCACTTTTGGAGCTGTGACAGCATGCATTGGAATTGCCTCAGGTTATTGAGTAGCATAATCACATACTAGGAAAATGAATCAATTACCCTTTTCACTTTTGTCTAAGAGGCCACCCATATGCACTGCAATTCTCTTAAAAGGCACATCTGTCAAGGGTAGGGACACCAGGGGCACCTTTCCTTTTTAGACACTGGGGCTACTTTCTGACATTCAGCACAAGACCTGCAGTAGGTAACAACTTCCTCATGAAGCCAAGGCTAGAAAAATCTGTACAACAGTCTCACAAGAGTGTGGTCCTGCCATGAAGCCATTGGACCATCATGTGCTATCTGTAACAACTTAGCTGTATACTTCTTTGGTGTGATCAATTGTTCTATCTATTCCTGTGGCTGAGGATTAACCCAGTCTCTGTGCAGTAGCCCATTACATTTTTTAAACATTGATACACCCTGTTTTTGTTTCACCCCCAGCAGCTTAAAATAACCTTGGAGAGAACATTCATTAGTTCGCTCAGAAATAAAATCAGAATCAGTTAAGAGTCTAGTTTCAGCATTTTCACATATCAGCTCCTTAGGGCTATCACTCTTTTGTTGCAACTGTTTTTAAGGCATCTTCTTTCTTTTCTGGACTTCTGGGTCTTGGAACTGGGCTCAAACAAGTCTGAATCAAAGTCACCAAAAGGAAAAGAGTTCCCAACATCTAAGATTTGTTTTGCCTCTGCTCTGGTTATCACAGCTACTGACACAGTAGGATTTTCTCCCTCTGTGATTAACTTCACAAATCCTGGAAAGTCATTTCCAATAACCACAGGTACAGGTAACTTAGGTATTATCCCTACTTCCATTTGGTGCAACACCCCATGAATGTTCAGAGTCACTTGGGTGGTGGGATAATATTGAGTGTCCCTGTGGATGCAAATGCCCCAAGTAACTGATTCTTTTGTGCAGTCTATTCTTAGAACTTCAGCATGCACTGCAGTCTGTCAGCTTCCAAATCTATAAGACCCTTCACAGTCTTGTCCCCCACCTTGACATCTGGTAAATACTTGGCACAATTTTCTAAGGCCATATTTGCTCTGGTGTTACCCTGCTTATTTTTATGGCAGTTTCTTGCAATATAGCCTGGCTTATTATAGTTATAGCTGATAAAGTCTTTGGCTACAGATTTGTTACCCCAATCAGAATTTTTATCTCATCTGGAGTTAAATAATAAAAATGAGGGGCTTACCATTCCTTGGTTGTTACTTAGCTGCTGTGGTGTCTGTCTTGCCATCTTATAGTCCTCAGCCAAAGAAATGACCTTTTCCACACTTTCTTGTCAGTGTTCTTTTACCCAGAGCTGCATGTCTGTAGGTTGGTTGTTGATGAATTGCTCCATTGTAAATATGTCAGTCAATTGTGGGACTCCTTCATAATCTAGTTGGAGCCACTTAATGACGAGTTATCTGAGTTGGGTGACAGCTTCTCAAGGATTGTTGACTAAGTGGCACTTCAGGGACCAGAATCTCTGCCTGTAGGTCTCTCCTGAGATGTAATTTATTTTAAGGATTTCTCTTTTCACTAGGTAATAGTTTACTGACTGCACAGTGTCCATATTGCTGTAGGCAAGTTGGGTTTTACCTGTCAGATAAGGTACCAGTCTGATTGCCCATTGCTGTTTTGGTCATTGGTGGACTCCAGTGACCCTTTCAAAAGTTGTCAGGTATTCTTTAATATCACCCTAGAGCAGAGGTATATGAAAAGAAAATTCTTCTGGCAGAATTTCTACAAATGTTCAGAAATCATTTTGACAACTTTTGCAGACATTTTGCCTTAAAACAGTGGAATAAATGTGCGGACTGCAGGTTAATGTACTAAACTCTGGCAAAAAAAAAATCCACAGAACTGATAACTGTCAGTGGTCAGTTCTGAGGCTTTTTCCCTGCAGTTGATTGCATGAATCCACTCCCCCTGCTAATCACCACCTGCTGTAGACTAAAATTCCTTGGTGTCTAGTGGTCCCCCCAAATGATCACTGGCCAAATGTAAAATTAGACACACACCCCTACCAGTAATGGGGCCTATGTAAAATATAATTCCCACCCTTGCCCCCCACCCATGGATCATCATGGCACAAAAAAAAAGGTTATATTTCCTAGGTGTCTAGTGGACCCCACTACCTATCCTTGATCCCCTTAATAAATAAAAGGCAGTCCACTGATTCCAGCCACGTTATTCCCTGGTGTCTAGTGGACCCTTCTCCCTATCCCTGAATCTCTGCAAAAAAAAAAGTAATTCCCATTCCCCAGTGTCTGGCGGACCTCCACCCCTCAACCCGACAATTGGTCCCCACCACTCCGCTCTCCCCATGTTGATCCTTAATGGGCCACTGGAACAGCCCTCCACTCTCTTCAACAGCTAGCAGCCACTGAGCTATCAATGAATGAGCATTTGCTGTACAAGCACATGCTCATTCATTGACAGCTCAGTGGGCCACCAGCTGTATAGGAGAGAGGAGGGCTGTGCCAGTGGCCTGCTCATGGTCAGGGTAGGTGGAGAGTGGGATGGTTGGGGACTACCTGTCAGGGTGGGGGTGAGGGGTCTGCTAGGCACCAGTGAATGGGGATTACTTTTCTTTTTTTCACAGGGGATCAGGGATAGGGATGGGGTCCACTAGACACCAGGGAATTATAACTTTTTTGTGCTTCAATCGGTGGGTGGAGTGGACCACTAGACACCATGAAGTTTTTTTTTACAAGGGACCAGTGATCAGTGGGTGGTGGGGACCACTAGACACCAGGGATTTCTTTTTTTACATTGGACCCACAATCAGCAAGTGGGAGGCCACTAGACACCAGCAAATTTATGTTATACATTGAGCCACAATCAGCAGGTGGGAGTGACCACTAGACACCTGGGAGGTTTTTTTTTAACATATGACCCATGAACAGGGGTTGGGGGACCACAAGACACCAGGTATTTTTTTTTCATGGCCTGTGATCAGTAGGTGGGGGGACCACTAGTTACCAGGGTGTTTTATTCAACAGGGGGCAGGTGATCAGTGGGGGGGGGGCTATATTACGATATGAAATAATACATTAAACTTCAGATGGAATAAATTCCACAGCTTACATAGAATTTGATGACAGATAAGAACCGCTTGGCCCACCCAGTCAGCCCATTTTCCTATCTGATGGATAAGCTGCAGATTCTAGTTAATCAACAGCTTACTCCCTCCTGCCCCCATTAGAATTGCCTTATGCTTGTCCCATGCATTATTGAATTCTCCCACTGTTCCTGACTCCACAACCTCCTCAGGAAGGCTGTTCCATGCACCCACAACTCTCTCTGTGTAAAAATACTTTCTAACATTACCTCTGAGCCGTCCCCCCTCTATCTTCAAATTGTGCCCCCTTGTTCTTGCACATCTCTTCTTCTGAAAGATACTACCCTCTTGTACCTTGTTAATTCCCTTGAGATACTTGAAAGTTTCTATCATGTCCCCCTCTCCTTCCTTTCCTCAAGGGTATATATATTAAGCTGCTTTAGTCTCTCCTCGTATGTCTTCTGGTACAGACCTTGCACCATTTTGGTTGCCCTCCTCTGAACAGCCTCCACTCTGTCTATGTCTTTGCGGAGATGGGGTATCCAGAATTGCACACAGTACTCCAGATGGGGTCTCACTAACTGTCTGTAGATATGGGTAACAACTTCTTGTTTTCTACTGTTGATGCCTCTCCCTATGCATCTCAGCTTATATGTATTATTCTGCAGTTCAGCAAAAAATGCTGTGGAACTGGACAAAAATCTGTCACAGATCCCGATCTTCCTAATGGTGGAAGTTTTAAAAATTTTGTGAAATTTCTGAAATTTCATGGAAGTTCTTCGAAAGCAGAATTTGCAACTTCCACCCACCTCTATCTGAGGGATTCAACTTTATAAGTTTAATAGCTTTTAAGTTGTTTGTGTTTTGTTGAACTGCTGGACTCTGCACCAGATCCTCTAGTTTTAATAGCTTGCAAGGTATCCAGCCATTGCTGCATTTCTTCTTTTCTCTGCTGCTCCTGTCACTCCATCTCTTCTTTTCTCTTCCTCGCTGTCTCTCTTGGTTGTATAGCCCACAATTTAAAGAAGGCAGACATGCTTTTAGGTTCTGTCCCTCCGTATTCTTCTTCCATCACTGGTTCCAGCTGTACAGTCTCAGTTTGGACTTTTAATTCTGCTTCTAGTTTGGCTGCTATTCTTCTGCTAATCACTCTGGGCTTGCTGTTGCAGGATCCATACTTTACCTTTCTTCTATGCTTCCCTAGTACGAGATCTAGTACCCATACACAAATTTTTTTGGCTTAGATTATACACAGTATAAATCCCACCAATGGTGGTTGAGTCATACATCAGGAAGCATAGGAAAACCAGGGAAAGTCATAAAATTCACAAGTAGTGTTTTATTATTTGCAATAACAATAAAATAGAAAATTAAAATTGTGCAGGACAGATCTTGTACAGGCAGTTCAAGCTAAACAAAGTCCTTCATCTGAGGGTATATTGAAATCTAAATTTCAAATTCTCTCGCTCTTTCTCAAAATATTATTCTCTTTATATATAATGTCTTTCCCTGGCAATTAACTACTGCATCCTGAGCCTGTTAAGATACAGTACATATCCTTCTTCTCAGAAAATATAGCAGAGCTTTATCAATTTATTTCCTGCAGGTGCAACAAAATAGAATATTGTGTCTTACAACTGATCTCCTTTTGACAACTCTGCAAATGAGCCTGTTGAGGTGAACCTGAATCTCAGGGTTATTCCCTTGTATTACAAATTGCCATTTTAAAAAAAAATTCCTTTCTGCGTTTGTTTCGACAGTATAATTATACACATTTGCGAACCAAGGATACCAGTTTCACATAAACATTTTCACACAAGGATTCACATATACTTTTTAGCCACAGAGGAGTAAGGGGGAAAGAAAAGAGAAACTGGAAGTGAAGATAGGAAGATAGTGTGTGAGGGGGTGGGACCTTCGGAGTGGCCTGTTCCTGAGGTGCCACATGAAAATGTGATTGCACAATCAGATAGGCAAGAGATAGACAAGTGGCAGAATAGGAGAGGACAGAATAGATCTTTGCTTTTAACTCTCTGCATAACAAATTCGGTAGGATCTTATTCTAGCCCTGTCACACCTAAAAGGGTATTTTCTCAGGCAGCTAATGAAAGAGAATCATAAGAATTTGGTGCACTGCTCCCCTACTGCTCAAAAGAGCCAGCATTTCTTTTTTTAAGTTTATGCTTTCTTACTCCCCTTCTTGTTACTACATGATTTAAAAAAATGGTCTGCTTAGTTTTTTGATGTCAGCTGATATGTAAAATTAGCTAATCCACCAACAACAAGGTGAAGCCCATGGATGGGTAACTGCTCTAACATTATAAATGATAACTTGTTCATCTGAGCTACAGCCCTCACTGTTTCTCTCTACGTGAGATGCTTGAGCTTCCCCATGTTCACATCTGTAAAGAGATACATTGAAGCTTATGGCTTTTGTGTGGGGAGTTTGCTATTAGAGAGGGCAGGAATTTATAAGAACTGAACTGTGATTAAATTTGGTGAATGAGCAGGGGTAGAGCTTGCTAACCCTCAGATGTAATTTTTAATTTCAGACAGATGTGGCCATCTCCAATAGCAAGCGCCCCACACATCAGCCATAAGCTTCAAAGTATCTGCTTTCTTTACAGACGTGAACATGGGTACGCTCGAGAGGAGTCACATGGATAGAAGCAATGAGGACTCCAGCTCAGAAGAGCTAGATATAATTTAACATGTTGGAGTAGTTACTCATCCATGGGTTTCACCTTGTCATTGCTGGATGTGCTCATTTAAAATATCAGCTGGCATCTGAAAACAAAGAAACCTCTTTTGAAAATCATGAGTGACCAAAGCAGTAGAACAGGGAGGGGTTGTGGACATGGCCTACCTAGACTTTAGCAAGGCATTTGACACAGTCCCACACAAAAGATTAATAAACAAATTAGCCAGCCTGAGAGTGGGTCCTAGGGTGGTAACCTGGGTAAAACACTGGTTGGAAAACAGGACACAGCGGATAATAGTAAATGGAGTCCACAGTGAAGAAAGGAGGATTACTAGTGGGGTACCGAAGGGTTCAGTACTGGGGCCGGTCCTTTTTAATGTCTTAAGTGAAATTGCAGAGGGACTGGAAGGGAAAGTATTTCTCTTTGCAGATGACACAAAGATCTGCAGCAGGGTTGATACACAAGGTGTGGTGGAAAGAATGAAAAGGGACTTGGCAAGGTTGGAGGAATGGTCAAATGTATGGCAGCTTAGATTCAGTGCAAAGAAGTGCAAAGTAATGCACCTGGGAAACAAAAACCAAGGGGAAGAGTACACAATGGGGGGTGAGATACTGACAACAACAAAAATGGAAAGGGACCTAGCGGTAGTCATATCAGATGACCTAAAGGTGGACCAGCAATGTGAGAAGGCAGTAAGGAAGGCTGGGGGGATACTGGGATGCATAGGGAGAGGCATCACCAGTAGAAAACAGGAAGTTGTTGGCCCTCTGTACAGACAGTTGGTAAGACCACATCTGGAGTACTGTGTACAGATCTGGAGACCCCATCTCCACAAAAACATTGACAGGGTGGAGGCTGTCCAGAGGAGGGCAACCAAAATAATGCAGGGTCTGCATCAGAAGACATATGAAGAAAGACTAAAATAACTAAAGATGCATAGCCTCGAGGAAAGGAGGGGGAGTGGGGGGACACGATAGAAACTTTCAAATACCTCAAGGGAATCAACAAAGTCCAAGAGGGTAGCATCTTTCAGAAAAAGAGATGTGCAAAAACAAGGAGTCACAATTTGAAGATAGGGGGGTGGTGGTTCAGAGGTAATGTGAGGAAGTATTTCTTCACAGAGAGGGTTGTGGATACATGGAACAGCCTTCCTGAGGAGGTCATAGAGTCAAAAACAGTGGGGGAATTCAAGAATGCATGGGACAGACATATGGCAATTCTAGTGGGGGGTAGGAGGAAGTAGACAGTTGGTTAACTAGCATCTGTAGCTTATCCATTAGGTAGGAAAATGGGCAGACTAGGTGGGCCAAGCGGTCCTTATCTGCCATCAAATTCCATGTTTCTATGTTTCTATGGAGTGACAAGAATGTGAGTAAGAAAGCATAAACTTTAAAAAATTGCAGGCTTTTTTGAGCAGTTTGGGGAGTGCACTGGACACTGGTGATTGTTTTGATACAGGCCGCAAACCAGTAGCACACCCCTAGAAAATGAAAGAATTTATTTATTTATTTAGCTTTTGTTAAGTGGGTAAGTGCACTAGCCATAAAATGACTATTTTCAGGCACGACCCGGGAGAGTACAGACAAGCAGAAACTTAACAGGATAACAAATTATAAGTGCTTTACATACAATGAGTTAAAGACGATAAAATATATCAGAATATGCAAAGTAAAGAGCTTTACATACAATGAGTTAAAGTGGATACAATATATCAGAGACATACAGAGTAGATCATTCATAAGTTCATAGGTGCTTACCTATGCAATGAATAGAGAGGACCTTGGACAATAAATTATCAGGTGACATATCCTATGAACAGAACAAGGTACACAAAAACAGGTAATACAAAATGAAGAAATAACCATTGAGAGCAGGGGGTGTCATTAAGGAAAAGGTCGGTAAGTGAGGAAGAGGGGAGCAAGCCATGAAATTAGATTATATGAGTGTATGTAAGTGCAAGGGAGATGCCTGCAGTGCAAGATTGTATATGGGCAGGGAAAGGGAGCCGGGACAGGATGAGGCAGTAAGAGGGTTATATAGAGGTGAGGAAATACTATTGTATGGCCAGAGACATCAGTCATTAGGTAGGGTGAAAGCAGGACAGGTATCAGCAATCAGCAGATTCGAGCGCAGTTTTCTCTTAAAGCATGTGTGGGAGCTAGAAAGTCTAATGTCGAACGGAAGGGAATTCCACAGCTGTGGAGCTGCATGCTCAAATGCAACAGTTCCTTTCCTATTTATAGGAAATGTGATTACATTTAGTGAATAGGCAGTGGTAGAACTTGCTAACCCTCTGATGTGATAGCTAGTCACAGAACCCAATAGGGATTGGACAGTGCTAGATGCGGTGCTTACAAACAGGGACAACATTGCAGATGTGGCAGTAGTCAGTCCCTTAGGTTCCAGTGATTATCATACAGTGTGGTTTAACATACAGACAGTTGCAGAGGCAAACCACATGAGGACAAGGGTCCTGGACTTTAGGAGGGCATATTTTAAAGAAATGAGAGACTGTCTCAAAAACTGCCTAGTAGGGTAGAATTGCCAGGAAGGAGTAAAGGCACAGTGGGGAACAGTAAGGGAAGACATAATTAAGGCAACCGGCCTCTGCATGAAGGAAGCCACTAAAAGCAGAAGGATAAAGAGACAGTTATGGTTCTCTAGGAAAGTAGCCAAGGTGGTTAAGGAAAAAAGTTTGGCATTCAGCTGGCATTAAGAAACAGAGGGAGGATGACAGGGTGGTATACCAAGTAAAACAGAGGCAAGCAGGTAAGGGTGTGAGGAAACCAAAGGTGCAGACAGAGGAAAAGATAGCTATAGGGGTAGCAAAAGGGGATACGACTTTCTTCAGATACATAAGTGAGAAAAGGAGGTCATTAGTAGACTGTGCAGAAGAAGATCAAGAAAAAGCTGCCATCTTGAACAGGTACAGAATTTCTGCCTAGACTTCACAGTGGATGGATTGGGGGACAGAGCACATAGAAACATAGATGTTGCTGGCAGATAAGGACCACTTGGCCTACCAAGTCTGCCCTAAATTCCCTACATATAGTGCCACCAGAGACCCTATTTGGACTCCACCCCCCCCTTGCTTCTAAGATTCCATTGTGTTTATCTGAGGCATTCTTAAATCCTGTGACAATTCTAATCACCACCACATCCTCTGGGAGGCTGTTTCATGCATCCACCACCCTCTCTGTGAAGAAGTACTTCCTCACATTTTCTCTCAGCCTCCCTCCTTCCAGCTTCATATGTGACCCCTTGTCTTTGAGTATCTTTTCCTTTGGAAAATGCTTCCTTCCTGTACCTTGTTTATTACTGTGAGGTACTTGAATGTCTCTATCATGTCCCCCCATTCCCTCCTATCTTCTAGGGAGTACATATTTAAATCCTCAAGTCTTTCTTCTTAGGGCTTCTGATGCAGGTCCTGCACCATTTTGGTTGCGCTTCATTGAACTGCTGCTAGCTTGCCTATGTCGTTTCGGAGATGCAACCTCCAGAACTGGATGCAGTATTCCAAATGAGGTCTCACCAATGACTTGTACAGTGGCATCACCACCTCTGTTCTTCTGCTGTGATACCTCTCCCTATGCAGCCCAGCATCCCACAGGCTTTCTCTACAGCCTTGGCACATTGTTTGGCCACCTTAAGGTCATCAGATATGATCACTCCCAGATCTCTTTCCTGTTTGGTGACTGATAAAAATTTCTCTCCCATCCTGTAGTCCACACCTGGATTCCTGTGCCCCAAGTGCAAGATATTGCACTTCTTTGCATTGAAACTCAGTTTCCACAATCTGAGGAGGACACCAGGGAGTAGCAAGAACAAAGGGTGTGGTGAGGTGGTCACCTGGGAAACTGAGTTTTCTCATCAGACAGTAGACAGGATGTGGGAAACTTTGATTATGAAAATCATGTGGGAAGTGCAAATATATATAACAAGCATGTGTAAATATGATAAGAATAATAACAGCAAAAGATGGTTTAATTATAGAATAAAAAAAACGGTTAGAGAGTAGGACAAAATTGTTAAGCGAGTAAACAAAAAAAATAACCAGGAGGGATGGCTTGTGTACAGGGAAAAGGTTAGGCAGCTGAAGAAGGAAATAAAAAAGGCCAAAGAAGATTATGAATTTAGTCTGGCTATAAGAGTGAGGGACAATCACAAAGCATTTTACACATATATAAATGGTGAAAAAAGCACACAACAATATAGGTCCTTATACCAATGCACTGGGTCGACATATGACTAATACTAAGGAATTGGCAGATATGCAAAATTCATATTTCAGTTCAGTATTCAATAAAAACACTGTCACAGGAATTGAGAATAAGTTAAGTTCTCAGGCAGGTCAGGTATTAATAGATCCTACCGATGCATTAAAAAGATTGGAAAATATCAACATTAACAAAACCCCAGGGCCAGATGAGCTACACCCCAGAGTGCTTAGGGTATTGGCAGTTAGCCTGACTGCACACTTAACTCACTTATTTCAGAAATCCTTGGACCAGGGAATAGTGCTGCAGGGTTGGAGGGAAGCAATAGTGATACCCTTATTGAAGAAAAGCCCTACTACAAAGCCTGAGAATTTCAGACCAGTTAGCTTAACTTCTATAGTGGGGATGTTATTTGAAGGAATTTTGAAAGATCATATTTTATCCCACTTGACCTTACATAAATTAACAGACCCAACCCAACAAGGCTTTATGAAAATAAGATCATGCCAGATGAACATGCTAACCTTATATGAAATAGCAAATAAGGCTTTAGACACAGGGAATGCAGAGGACATCATATTCTTGGATTTTTCCAAAGCGTTCGACAAACTACCATACAAGGAATTAGTAGAGGCACTGACCAGCACAAAGTTACCTACAAATATAGTGAAATGGGTGGAGGCATGGTTGAGTAACAGAAGGCAAAGGGTTACAATCAAAGGGGTATTGTCGAATTGGGAGGAAGTCACAAATGGGGTCCTGCAGGGTTCAGTTCTAGGCCCATGTTTATTTAATTTGTATGTCTCCTCAATTAAGTGCAGTTTCCCCAACATTTGGTTGAGTAAGTCTGCAGATGATTGCAGGATTGGGGGTATTGTGAACAGTATAGAGGACCAGAACAATGTACAGAAGACACTAGATATGCTGATACAGTGGACAGTTCAGTATAAGCTAGAACTTAATTTAAACAAATGTGCAGTAATGCACTTGGGAAACAGGAATGGCATATTTGAGTACAATCTGGGAGAAGTTCAGCCCCATCCAACTGTGGAGGAAAAAGATCTGGGGGTTCGAGTAACTAGAGACTTACAATTCAGTACACACTGTAGTCTTATTGTCAAAAAGGCTAACCAGGCATTAAATTGCATACTACGGCATATTGGCAGCAGAGACAGCAGGGTGATTCTGCCCCTGTACCAGGCATTGGTGAGGCCGCATCTCGAGTACTGCTCCCAGGTTTGGTCACCATACAGAAAAGCTGACATTAGAAGGTTTGAAGGAGTGCAACGTAGGGCCACAAAGAGAATTACAAGCCAGGGACATTTATCATACCAGGAGAGACTACAACATTTAGGATTATACACATTGTAATATCATAGAATAAGGGGAGATATATGTATGATATACATGGCCCTTCATGATGAACAACTAAGGGAAGATTTGAGACTTAGGGTAAGAAATAACTACTTGTATGAACCCAGGAGTCACAAATAACAATTAGAACAGGATAAGTTGAACACCTTGAAGTGGAAAAACTGGTTTAGCCAGAGAGGGGTTCAACTTTTGAACTGTTTGCCAAGAGAAGTAGTAATGAGTGAAACAAAGGACTCTTTCAGACTTGGTTTAGATAAGTTCTACAGAAATAAAAGCACTATAATATAGAATAAACAAGGCAGGCATTAGGGACACAAGTCTACATAGCTTGAAAAAAACTATGAAACCTAAGTCCATTTTAAAAGGAAAGAGGCTTGAATGAAGCAACTCTGAAAGTGGACAAGGTTATGGGATGGGACAGTATAAACTCAAGGGTACTAAAGGAGCTCAGCAAGATGCTAGCGTACCCATTGATGGCCTTGTTCAACATTTTACTGAAAACAGGCATAGTTCTGGAAGACTGAAGAAGTGTAGACATGGTCCATTTATATAAAAGCAGCAGCAGGGAGGAGGCTAGCAACTAGAGGCCAGTCAGTCTCACTTTAGTGGAGCAGAAATTAATAGAAACCCTGCTTAAGGAAAGGCTGGCTGAGTACCTTGAACCCAGTGGGCTGCAATACCTCAGGCAACATGGATTAATGGGGGTGGGATGGGGAGGTCATGCCAGATGAATCTGATTGATTTATTCCACTGTGTGAGCAGGGAGGGTGGAGAGTAGATGTGGCCTATCTGGAATTTAGAAAGGCCTTTGACAGTGTGCCACGAAGGAGACTGATAAAGAAATTGAGCAGCCTAGGGGTGGGATCCAAAGTGTGAATTGGGTTGGAAACTGGTTAATGGATAGGCAACAGAGGGTGATGATTAACGACACTCTAATGATGGGAGAGTGAGCCAGCAGGGTGCCACATGGCTTAGTACTGGGACTAGTCATACATAGATACATAGATACATAGACAGTGTCGGCAGATAAGGGCCTATGGCCCACCTAGTCTGCCCATTTGAGCTTGTAAGTTCAGTTTGTTTTCCTAGAAGTCTATTTCCCCTTACCCCTGACCTCTAGAATTCCTTTATGTCTATCCCATGCATTCTTAAATCCCGTGATTGTTTCAGCCCCCACCACTTCCTCTGGCAGGGTGTTCCACTTGTCCACCACCCGTTCAGTGAAGAAATTCTTTCTCATGTTTCCTCTGAATCGTCCTCCCTCCAACTTCATCCCATGCCCTCTAGTCCTGAAACATCTTTTCGCTTAAAAATAGTGTTTTCCTGCACCCTGTTCCTCCCTGTGAGATACTTGTATGTCTCTATCATATCCCTCTCTCCCTCCTCTCCTCCAGGGAGTACATGTTCAGTTCCTTCAACCTGTCTTCATAGGATTTGTGATGCAACCATGCACCATCTTTGTTGCCCTCCTCTGAACCTTCTCTACCCTGTCTATGTCCTTCGTAGGTATGGTCTCAGAACTGTACCTGTATCTCCAGGTGGGGCCTCACTAGTGTCTTGTATAGGGGAATTATGACCTCCCTTTTCCTGCTGGTGATGCCCCTGCCTATACATCCCAGCATCCTATTTGCTTTACCTGATGCCTTGTCACACTGTTTCCCTACCTTGAGGTCATCAGAGATGACAACCCCAAGATCCCTATCCTGCTTGGTGCATGCTATATCCTCACCCCCCAACAATATGTCCTCTGCATCGGCCGGGAATCGAACCGGGGTCAATTGCTTGGGAAGCAGCTATGCTCACCACTATACCACCAATGCCCCAATGTCCTCTTCAATGTTTTCATAAGTGACATGGCAGGAGAACTGGAAGGGAAGGTACTGTATGTCTTTTTGCAGATGAAACCAAAATCTGTAATAGGGTGGACACTCAGGAGGAATTTGAGAGAACGTGCAGGGATCTTGGGAAACTAGAGGAGTGGTAGTTGGGGTTCAATTCCAAAAAGTGCAAAATCATGCACCTAGGAAATATGAATCCAGGAGCAGAGTATGAGATGGGAGTAGTGGTAGTCGCTAACCAGGAAAGGGACTTTGGGATTATCATTACTGATGACCTAAAAGTAGGGGTATACTATCGCTACAGTAACACTGGTACACCAAACCCTCCAGAGCGAATCCCCCAGTGTGCCTAAATCAGCAGTAGAAATACAGCAAAGTGTAACTTCGCTAGCGTAGTGGAGGAGAAGTGGACCACTCTGCCTCGACATATAGCTATGTGAGGTGTCCATTGAAATGCTATATTTCGCCACTTCACGTCATAATGACTTCACATTATGATGACTCCACGTTACTTCAGTTTATTTACTTTTAAAGGCAGAGTGAGTGAGCATTGTAACAGCCCACAGATCACATGGCTCACAGTCTGCAGGTCGCATGCTTTAGGCAGGAAGTTAATCATTCAAGAGAATGAAAGACTTTCACTTTTGCCTTACCTAGTGTGAAAGAAAGAGCTGTATTGGAGAGGAGACAGAGAGATAGCAAAAAATATAAACCCCCCATCTGAACTGGAGCACTGTCTGGGCTAGTGGTCCCCTCCCTGAACAAGGAGGCAGTGGTGCCATGGAAGCACCACCTCCATTGGCACCTACCAGCTCCCACCCACCAGAGCTACCACCTGCCATGGCCCCTGCACCAGCAGCTCAGCAGGAAGTGAGGGAGTAACCACAGCAGTTGCAGCTGCTGCAGCAGCAGCCACTACAGCAGCAGAAGGTTTCCCCACCACCCAGCCCCAATTGACCATCAGTAGCGGTGAGCAATGGCATTTGGAGCCCCCCACCAGTGCCTGGTCCTCCCCACAGCTCATTAGTGTGGGAGTTCTTCACTACACTGCCTGCGGACACCAGTGTAGTGAAGTGCAATCTGTGTTGTAAGGTGGTGCACCATGGCCCCAAGGGAAGTCATCTGGGCACAGGTGGTGATCGCACCCATCTATACAACCACCACAGTGCAAATTAGCAGGCCAGGCTTGCCGAATAGGGCAGGAATGCACCTGCTGGCCCTGCTGGGCAACAGGTGGCAGCATGGCCTCCACTTGCACATGGTGTTAAGCGGGGGGGGGGCCATGCAGCAAGCAGCTGCTCCACTAACTGCAGGTGACTGTGGCAACCTTGCACGAATACCTGCCACACATGCCGATTTGGGTCTGATGTGGAGTGAGTTGGACCATGAGAACCACCGGATTGAAAACATGGAGCAATGATTGGAGCACACGAAGGTGCACCAACTCCACAAAATGGACATGTTTCAACTACTGCGCTCTCGCACCATAACATTAATCATTAGTTTTTGTTTGTCCTTGCACCCACCTCCCTCTCCATGAAAAAATAGTTCCTGATGTTGCCCCTTTTCCGTCCCCCCTCTATCTTCAAATTTTGCCCCTTGTTCATGCACATCTCTTTTTCCAAAAGATGCTACCCTCTTGTACATTGTTGATTCACTTTCGGTACTTGATAGTTTCTATCATACCCCACCCTTTCCTTGCAGTTATATATATTAAGCTTTAGACTCCACAATATTTGGGAAACTGGTTAACTTGTCATGGGTTGAAATTGGAGCAATACTCATGCCATCAACAACTTCACTATCACCAGTGGGGACAACAGCATCTCCAACTATGAATGAAGCTACTGATTGCGCTGTGAAAAACATAGAGAAATTCCTTTACTGGCATCAACTATGCACTTCTGCTGCATACTGCCACTCGCACAGCCTCTCTTGCCACTGGCAGCAGGGCCATAGCCGGAAGCATCTTTGCATGCATGTCTCTTTGCTGGAATTTTTTGGGATTACACAGAAAATTCACAACAAATTGGGATTTCTTTGAAATTTGGGGTGGATGGGAAGCCAAAAAACAACTGTGGCTAACAGATGCAGATTGGGCACTAAACAGATGCAAACACACAGACACAGATTGCACAATATAAAGAGATGCAGCTGCACAGGCACAAAAACACCTTAACCAGTGGTCACACAAATCCAAAACTGTAAACATAAATTATATCTTTTGAAAGTGTGGGGATGTGGGGGGGGGGGAGCTGCAGTAGCAGTCCACTAGCTAGATTAGAAGGAAGCAGTAAAAAATACTGCAGATGAATAACTGATTCAGAGTGTGGTGATTACTGAGTGGCACAATAAAATGTGTCTGACTTGATGGCACTCACACACTACAGGTAATGTGCAGAAAATTTAACAGTGCTGTACACTATATAAACAAATCTTTTAAACAGAATGAAAATATGCACAGCGCCGCAACAAACAAAAAATAATTATCAACAAGCATTCGTCAATGCCAAATGTTTGCTTGCTGATAATAGCATTGAATGTGCAGAAGTTAGACAGATGCAGAATAGGAATGGCAGTGAAGTATTGAACTCATGCCAATCCCACCTCCACCGTGCTGAGATGGACAGGCATTGAGGTGTGCCTGTGGGTCGTTGCCCATAATGCTCATGGCATTTCACCTCACCCTATCCTGTAGACACTGACAAATGTTGAGGTGTGCTTTGGGGTGTTTGGCTTCACGTCACCCCATTTCTTCAGGACATACGCTGAAATGGGTGCAGTACAGGAGAATGGGATGAAGTCTGGGGCTGAAGAGTGCAAGGGACACCTCAATGCCTGTCACTGCCTTCAGGGTGGGGGTGGGATGGCATGAGCATTACAGCCAGTGATCCAAAGTTACACCTCTGATGCCTGTCAGTCTGTACAGGGTGGGACATTATGGTTAGAAACCCTAATGCCTCAGGCGTGTGTAGGTACTTGCACTACAAATTTTCAACATGGCCTTTTTGTGACCCCCATCTCATGAAAGCATTTGGGACCTCTTCTCATGAAGAGTGGCAGTGCGATTTTGTTAATGTGTTCCGAACTTCAGGTTCCCACAGCAGCTGTGCCATTCTGTCCCAGATGTGTGAAAACACAGATAAGGCAGAATGTGAAGAATGACAGCTGTACCATCCATAGGGAGGTGTGAAGAGATGGCAATGTTGAAAATCTGTAGTGAAAATATTAAAATACTCGAAGTTCCGAGTGTAAGTGGAAACTGTGCAACACATGCTTGTATCATAGTCTTGTAGTGGAATTTATTTCACCAAATTTTCAACGTAGGTATTTTCTGACCTCTGCTCATGAACACTGTCATAATGATTTTCTTAATCTGTCCGAAACATTAATTTCACATGGCGACCGTGCCATTGTGCGCCAGATGTGCAAAAGCACATTTTGGGCAGGATATGAAAAATGACAGCTGCACTGTTCATAAGGAGGTGTAGCAAAATACCAATGCTGAAAATCTGGAGTGAAAATATTACAGATTTGTGCACTCCCGAGAATATGTGGAAACTGCTCAACATATGCTTGTAACACAGTCATTTTATGGGCTTTTGTCACCAAATTTTCAACATAAGCATTTTAGGTCTTCTTCTCATGAACAGTGTCACTATGATTTTCTTAATGTGTCCTGAACACTGATTTCTCACAGCAACCATGCTATTCTGCTCCGGAAGTGCAAAAACACATTTTGGCCAGGATGTGAAAAATGACAGCTGTACTATTCATAAAGAGGTGTGAAAAAATGCCAATGTTGAAAATCTGGAGTGAAAATATTACAAATTTGCGAAGTTATGAGCATGCATGGAAACTGTGCAACGCATGCTCGTAACATAGCCATTTTTATGGACTTTTGTCACCAAATTTTCAGCATAGGCATTTTCAGACCTCTGATCATGAACAGTGTCACTGTGATTTTCTTAATGTGTCCCAAACACTGATTTCCCACAGTGACTGCGCTATTCTGTGCCAGAAGTGCGAAAACATATTTTGATCAGGATGTGAAAAATGACAGATGTACTGTTCATAAGGAGGTATGTAAAAATGACAATTGAAAATCTGGAGTGAAAATATTGCAAATTTGCGAAGGTACGAGCATGCGTGGAAACTATGCAATGCATGCCCATAAAAGTCATTTTTTAGATTCTTTTCACCAAATTTGCAACAGAGGCTTTTTGAGAGCCCACCTCATGAACACTGGCACTGTAATTTCATTAATCAGTCGCGAAAGGTGATTCCACACAGTGACCATAACATCACCTTCCGGGACCGAATAACGTCATGACAGTGGCCGAATTCATGAGGAGGGGTCCTAATAACCCCATATTGAAAAGTTGGTGCCAAAATTCCTCAAAATGCCTGAGATATCCACCAAAGTTGAAAAAACTCTATTTATGCCATTATACAGCATCAGTTCGCGGTCGGCTTTGAAGAGTGCAGATGTGTTCCTCGTCCACCGAAGATCGTCGCGCTGGGCTCTGGAGGTAAATATGGGGTGAGAGGGGTGTGGGAAGGCAGGGTGCACAGATAATGGGCGCAGGTTGGGGGAGGGGCAACCGAACTCAACAAGGGACAGTTTTTTGTTTTACCGGTTTGGAAAAAAAAATCAAGGAACTTTTTTTTTTCTCAGGAACATTTGGTATGCTGGGGTGGGCTCCCAGCATGCCACCTGAGTGTTTTTTTTGGGGGGGGCTGTAGTGAATGGGGGATTGGGCACCCCCATCAGCACATACTGGGGGGCACATTATGCCGATGGGGAGTGGGATCCCCTGTCAGGAAATTGAACTGGGAAGGGGGGACTGAAGCCAATGGGGATTGGGGCCCCCATTGCCAAAGTAAGACTGTTGCGGGGCACATGATGCTGAAGGGGATTGGGCACCCCCTCAGCACAAAACAAATGGGGGGGTTACAGTATGCTGACAGGGAGTGGGCTCCCCCATCGACAAATGAATGGAGGCATGCGGACGGTAAGGTACCGCCCTGCAATGACAGGTCACTCCCTTGTTGCAGCGGCGGATTCATTTCAAGGTGGTGGCATGCTGGCTGAACTAGTGTCAGCAGCAGCATGCCACTACATTGGGTGAAGCGGGCCAAGCCTCAAAAGGCACTGGAGCCGTTGGTCTCCACAGTGCCGCACCTCCAAAACCCCGCTTCTCTCCTAAGCTGTGACAAAATGTTTCTTGCACAAGCGCACAAGCAAACATAAAAATTACTTCAAGTATTACTGTTTGTACATAAACACACAAATACTAACATACATTACTAGTGCAAAACAGTTCAAGAGACTGCCTTTCTCATGTGAATCTCACTCCACCACAGATACACTCCTCCCCGAAGCGCACTTCAACAGTGTCTGTCAGTACACAGGCTGAAAATTCTAAACTAACACTCAAAATGCACACAGAAACAATTAACACTTGATGACCTAAGCAGAGGAGGGTTTTCTACAGTCGTACTAAATTTGGAACAGAATAATTGGATCAAAAGTGATTTTTTTAAAGCTTTTTCTATGATTTGATTCTCACAGTTCTGAGAGAAAGCTGTCTCCAGCTTTCCAGGACACACACTATGCAGAACTGAGGCTGTGCAAGACAATATGGAGCCCCATGTGACCTGCCATCCCACGAATCAATTCAAAATTCGCCTCAAATAACAATAAATAGGTTACACAAAGTGAAGTCCATTAAAATCAATGGCACTTCATGATAAAATTAAGGGGAAGGCTATAATACAAGGTGAAGTAAAGTGAAGTCCATTGGAAACAATGCACTTTGCATTCAAATTTATAGGCAGAGTAATTTGCTTCATGTTGTGGAGCACTACGCGGATTTGGGGATAATATGCGAAGTGCTCCATGTAGTGAAGTGGGAGCACTTTGCCCACCTCTAACTCGCAGCAACAGGGGTTTTGCGTCGAGACGCTGTAGGATGACAGGGGGTAAATATCTAACTCCACTGTCTGTGTGATGTGGAGTTAGATATCTTTAGTGGGGGGTGCAGCCCCCCTACATTGTACATCATGGTCGTGCCAGTCAGTTAGGGGTTGCATCACAGTCAGGGGTGTCGACAGGTTTCTGGCATAGTCGAGGACGTTGATGTCTGTTGTTGTGCTGGTATCATAGATCCAAAGTGGCAGGGCAGTGTGAAAGAGCAGTGGATAGGGGTACTGGGATGCGGGGCTGTCTGTGGAGGGGTATCTCCAGCAGGAAAAGGAAGGTGGTGCTGACACTGTATCATTCACTCATGATACCCCACCAGAGTATTGTGTTCAGTTTTGGAGACCACACCTCAGAAAAGACATAAACAGGTTTGGAAACAGAAGAGAGGAGGGCAACTAAAACAGTGCATGGGTTGCACAAGAAGCCCTATGAGGAGAGATTGAGAGATCTCAACATGTACACCCTGGAAGAGAGAAGTGGAGAGTGAGAGGGGGCACGATTGAGACCTGCAGGTACCTCACAGTGGTGGAGAGGATGCAGAAGGCTAATCTCTTTCAAATGAAAAAAAGCATCAGGATGAGGGGGCATGCAAGGAATCTTGGAGGGGAAGGAGTTTAAAAAGGATTTGAGGAAATGCTGCAGTACTTCACTGAAAGCATGGTAGACACCTGGAACAGACTGCTAGCAAAAGTAGTGAAGGTGAAAACACTAGGGGGCTTTAAGCATCCCTAGAATAGACATAGCAGAACATTAATAAACAGGCAGGAGGGAGGGCCACCAGAGACTAGTTATGGTCTGCAGAGACAGATTAGACTGGGAACATCTGGGCAGACTGGGTGGGCCAAATGGTCCTTTTCTGTTGACAAATCCTAAGTTTCTATTTAAGAGAACTAACAATGTCAATCATCAAATTGAGAAGGATTTCATACAGCAAACATTAAGAACTGTTGCAGAATAATGTTCACAGAATTATTTGCATTCCTTGTTATAAATGCACATTCTGGAAAGTGCTGTGAATGCCATCCAAATTCTCTGTTTGGGCTATACTTTACTTGTATACACTTTTTGCCCATCAGTCTTAAATAGCCCTGCTCAGTGTTTTACTTAATGATTTATTGGCTAGCCAGCTGCCTATCTTGTAAGAAATAGAACTATTTAAATCACATTATTTTTAAAGGTGATAGGAAACAAACACGTGTCATTATTTATATACCTACCTTTCATTACTTTTTTCTAAAATTACCCCTTAATTTCATCCTCTTGTCTTTTCTACATTAAAAATGATATTTATATCTGCATATATAATGAACGTGCAGCCATAAAGAATGCAACCATGCTCCAATCTGTCAGCAGTAGGTGAGCAAAAGTCACACCACTGCTACCACACGTACAGCTTGTGTGTCGACTCAATAATGTTACAGTATATACATAGCTCAGCTTGGTTCAGTCTCAGTCAAGTCTGACACTGCTGTTAAACAGGAAAAATCATTAAGGCAGACCTGTTGCCACAAAGGCTGAATTTCTGAGGTTCTTGTATAGCTTGATACCCTTTCTCAGGTACCAGAGAATCATGTGCAGCTCTAAGGTTCTGAGAGGTTTTCAAAAGTCATGAAGGGTCCAATGAAGGGACCTTTGCAGCGGGCTGCTAGATCCCTGCCAACCCGGTACGCCGCCGCAGCCACCTTCAACGTTCCCAGAGCAAGGACCTCCCGTTGCCAAAGATCTTTCCATCACCTAGCCCCGTCCTGGTTTAACTCCCTTCCTGAAACCATCTCCAAGATCCCAGGCATTGGCTGCTTCAAAATTGCCCTCCGCCAGCATATTATTGACAACCGATGCTGTAAATGTTTGTAGCTGCCCTGTGCCGGTCCTTTCTAACCCTTTTCAAGCCCCTACTTCCGTCGGTCCTTTTAACTTTACATATTAGTTGTGACATGTTGTTAATTGAATAACATATCTCCTGTTGTTTTACCAATGTTAGCACCTTACAGAGTTTGCTCCAGTACAGCTTCGCTGTCTGCACTCTCCAAATGTATATTTTATGTATCTAACCTGTCTGTCATCCCTGTCCTAACACCACTCTATTTGTCTTCTCCCCCACCTTTCTTGACGAGGTACCTTTGTAAACGAGTCTTTGACTCAAAGGTTGTAAAACTGATCTTACAATAAAATAAAAAAAAAAAAATAAAATATTCAAAGGTTTGTGCCCAAGCTAACATGGTTAGCATGCCCGCTAACCTGGGTTTGTATGAGCGCTCCAAGCGGGCTATATTCAGAGGCCCCAGTGCACTCTTCAAACCCACCAGCACCAAAGTGCTAAAGTAAAGTACCTCCCTCCTATGCAAATTAGGGGATCCCATCATGCATACCACCACAGTGGTATATTCAAAGATTTGTGGTGGTAGTGAACAGCCCCCCAAAGCATCACTATTTACTGCCACTGAAAACTGCATCCTAACAGAACACTAAGTCTGCATCCCCACCTCCCAAAGCAGCACTCCCATTTGAGTTCCTTTAAACATTCCCTGTTTGTCCAGTGTGTCCCCCCCACCCTCGGGTCACTCCTCGGAGCAGTTATAGATAATCCCTGTTGGTCCAGTGTGTCCCCTCCATCTGCTGATCACTCCACAGAGCTGTTGTAAATACTCCCTGATAGTCCAGTGTGTCCCACTTGATCACTCCTCAGAGCTGTTGTAAATCTTTCCTGGTGATCCAGCCTGTCCCCCCATCCCTGATTGCTCCACAGAGCTGCAGTAAATACTCCCTAGTCATCCATTGTGTACCCCCACCCCACTGATTGCCCGTTCACATAGCGTACTAAGAGTTTGTTGTAGTCCAGTTGTTCACCCTGCTCTCCCAGTGTAGAAACACATAGCAGGTCCTTGTGGCCCAGTGGTCCCCCCAACAGCCTCCCATCAACCCAGCCACTGACATTCAACCACCCTACACCCCCCTGTCATCCCAGCGGTTGGTGCTCTTGTAGATATGGCGACCAGCACAGCCCTCCTCTCACCTCAGCTGCTGGCGGCCATATGAGCTGTCAGTAAGCATGCGCACTGTAGAAACAGCTGTTTCTAAAGTACACACTCTTACTAACAGCTCATATGGTGGCAGGCCATGCAGGTGAGAGGTGAGCAGTGCTGGTCACTGTATGTAGTTGGGGGAAGCATTGACCACCGGGGTGAGAGGGGTGTGGGGAGGTGGGATGTCAGTGGGCAGTTCGGGTGGTGGGCTGTTGGGGGGGACCACTGGACCACCAGGATATGTTATCTGTTTCAGTGCTTGGTGAGCGGGGGAGCACTGAACCACTAAGGGCTCATTGTATACTGTTTGAGCTGACAATCGGGGGGGGGGACACATTGGACCCCCAAGGAAGATTTGCTATGCTCCAAGGAGCAATCGGGGTGGGTTGTGGGGGACACACTGAACCACTAGGGAGTATTTACAACAACTCTGAGGTGTGATTTGGGGGATACCACTATTCCACAAGGATTACTGTTTACACTGCAAGGGGCCCTAAGTGGCTGCTGCACCTCATGCAAATGAGCACATTTGGCTCAGTCGGAGTACAGGATGCCACATGGCCAGTTGCCAACTGGCCCAGCACAGTGGTCACAATCCCACCTTCCCAGGGACTCCCCAGCAACACCTGATGACTCAGATTATCAGCTGGTTCTGCTAAATTCTACCTGCAATCGGTGGCAAATTACCAGATTGTATGGCTTTGTGAGGGTGGGTGCAAGTCTGCTTCAGTGTGATTTTTCCATCAGTTTAGCTCGGTCAGAGCCCAGGAAGCCATGTGGCCAGCAGCCAGCTGGCCCATCTCAGGGGCACAAGCCCACCTTCCAAGGGGCTCTCCTGCAACACCTGATGACTTATATTAGCAGCTGGAGCTGCTAAATTCAACCTACAATCAGTGGACAATCAGCGTACTGTGCAGCTATGTGGCGGTGGGTGGGTGAAAGTCTGCGCTAGAGTGACTTAAAGCCCACCTACCCTAATGGTCTCAAGCAAGCAGTCTAAGCTTGGGTGGCATAGCAGGAATGGGAGTCCTCGAGGGGAGATGCCAGAATGCCAGGAGACTATGCCTAAGCCAGTTCTATGCCATAGCGGCGATCAAAGAATAGAGATCACCATTATGGCGAGTGTACATCACCAAAAATGAATTTCGGTGATGCACACTCGTGGTGAGGAGAAAGAGGGTGCCCAAGACCTACATGTTTTTTTCTTCATGTGCCCACTGCAACTGCCCCCCACTTATGGATTCTCAACTCCAGGGGGGGGTCCATGTCGGGAAGGGGGACTTAAAAACATTTAATGTTGCCTGCCGGCAAAAAAAAAAAAAAAAAAATGCACTATGCCAGACCTGAACCCTGCACCTCCCAATTGACTACCCTCCCCACCATGCTAGCAGACCAGCTCAGCAACTGCACACCGCACCTCCTCCCATATACCATCCCTCCCTTGCCTCTGCCCCTGCGGGCATGTGCACATGCATGTATACACACATACACCCCTTCACCATATGTCGGCAACCCCAGTATCCAGTCGCCCCCCCTGCCAGGTAGCCCTGAACACAGGCGCCATAATTGAGTCACCGTTTTTGTAGGTGCCCAATTGCAGTCACCTTGTTCATGGGTACCCACTTAAACCCCATCCAGCAAATGTCTGTAAGTGCCTTAGTACTGTTTAGAATTATAAATTACGTGCTATGCTTAAACCGCCAGCTTACAGCTGAGTACATTAGGTGCACAGCCAGTCTGCATTTCTGTTACTTACATTTGTGCTCTGTGTGTATTGGTTGGCCTACCCTGTGTGAATTGCTCTGGTGAAATAATTTGCTGTGCCTCTAACAGGACACTGATTACCAGCCTCTGTTTTAATGATTTACTGCCTAAGACTGCATACCCTACCACAGTCTGTATTTAAAGCTAGATTGTTTTATCTATCCCACAGTTCGACTATCACCACTGCCACTTTTTTTTATTGTTTATTCTGATTACATATCAATACTGTTGGTATTGGTGTTGTCTGGATATATTTCTTCAGTGCTTGTTGCAAGATGCTAATACTGCATTTTCATCACAAATGACCTGCTCTAAATGTGTTATGGCAACCTTGCCTGTTCCCCCATCCCCCGTGCTGCATTGCTTAGTCCTCTTCTCCCTCTTCCTTCCTCCCTTATATATTGGCCATTGCACTGACTCCTGCTCTATGTCCCCTGTCTTCCACCCACTGCACTGTTTCAACCCCTAGCAGGCAAATCCCCCCCCCATTTGCCTCCACTCTCCCACCTTCTAGCTTTCCAGCATTTGCACAAACTCCCTATTTTGGGTCCCTCTATCTTGTATCACTGTTCTGATCCCCTGTCCTGCCCTTTCTACCTTTCTTTTTCCATCAGTTGCACAAACTCCATCTGTAGGGTCCCCTTATCTTTGTAGTACTGTGCTGCTCAACTGCTCTGCCTGCCCCCTCGCCATTTCCACTGGCCTACTCAACTCTCCTCCCCTGTTCCCCCCTGCCTCTCTGAAATGGGTAACCCCCCTACCTTATCAATCAAATTCCTACTTTCTCTCCTTTCCCTGTCTCAGTTCCAGCTCCCCCAACTCTCCTCTCCTCCCTTATCAAGTTCTGAGCCCTCCTTCTTCCAGCCTTTCTAATATGTTGCTTATCTCCCTCTCTCTCTCTTTCCCCTCCTGTTTTTCCTACCTTCCCTTCCTTCCACTGGCTTTTCTTCTCCTCCCCCCTCCCTCTCCGTCCCCTTCCCCTTCTCCTCTCCTGCCCTCCTCCAGCCTTTCCTCTCTCTTGCATTCTCCCAGCTCCCTGGTTGCTCCCTCCTTCCTTCCTCTTGGCTCCACATTGAAACACTTAAATCTTTTCTCCCCTTGCAATCCCGCTCTTCTCCTTAACAGCAATGCAAATGCATCTCTGACTCTGTCAAGCTCCTCATTTCACTACTGTTCTTAGTGACAGGTGATGTTTAGCCCAATCCCAGCCCTGTACACCCTCTTCTCACTTGTCTCCCTGAAGTATTAAGAGTGAATCACATTAATGCCTGAAGCCTCCTCCCCAAGATCGACCTGCTGCAGCCACTCATTTATTTAACTTTTTTTAACAGGAAAGTACAATGAGCCAAGGCTCTTTTTCATGCATGGCCCAGGGCAGTGTCACAACGGTCATGGTTACTCTTCAGCCAGATGTGTTAATTATTTCTGAGTCTTGGCTATCCCCCAAGATCCCTGACTCCGCAGCCACCATCCCAGGATACACCCTCACCTGGCAGGATCATGCTTCAAGGGGTGGAGGTGTTGCCACCTACTTCTCTACCATTCAGTTTGTCTCTGTTCTCTCTGTCACCTCCCCCTCTCCATATGAATTTCTCCTTCTCAAACTCTCTCTCTCTTTCTCTATCCCTATCTTTGTAGCTGGCATCTATTGCTGCCCTGACTTCTCTACTTCATCTGCCATTGAACTCCTGACCACTGTCTTCACTCATGCCTTGTCTGGGGAATTACTGATCCTTGGGGACTTTATTATCAACTGGCTCTTCCCCTCATAATTTAAATTCTGCCAAAATGTTAAGTCCCACAATCTAACTCAGTTTATCTCTGACTCAGCCCATGACAATCATAAATCCCTCAATCACTCCTTGCTGGACTGGTCTCTTACCTTTCACACCCACCACATCATAGATGCTGGCACCCTCCTTACACCATTTTAGTGACCACCATATGATCTACTGCATACAAAAAATACACCATCCCAAAGCCCCTCACAAACTCCTCCAGATCTGGTCCTTTCAGTCACCTGGACTTGTTGCAAATTGTTTGAAAGTTAGTATGGATTTTCATCTAGAATATTTAGGATTGATGGTGATATTTAATTGCAACAAATGATAGGCTGATAACTGCTTATACCATTATAATGTGGGTACTATAGGGTGGTGTCTATCTTCAGGCAGTGTTATGTAGAGTATAATTTTTACTACATTTTGGATACAGCTTTTCTAAGGATGAAATCTCTTTCCATAAAAAATTTTGAAAAATGTGTATTCCTTTTTAGGAGCTTTTAATACCTGTGGGTAGAGCCTACAGCCATTTTGCTATCTGTAGCTTGAAAATGAAGTTTTATGGAATTAATTTTTTTGGACATTTCAATGTATTATTCCACATCTACAAATCACTATGACAACTAAAATAAAATAATTCCTTCTTTCTGTTTAGAATGTTGAAGACATAACTCCAAGCTGCTTATCTGATGGCCATTAGGAAACTGAAACAGTTTTTAAATATCAGTTGCCTATTAAACTGGAGATTTGTTTACCCCCTTCGAAATGCAACAGCTTGCACATTTAAATAATTAGCATTTAAACATTTTTTGCTACTAATTCAGTTGGGGATGAATATCTTTCAAGAAAGATTCATACCTCAGAAATGTTATCCTTTCCCAGTGAATTCTGTAAAGATTTACACTGTTTTTAACCTCTCAAGACCTATCTGATAAAATGCCAGGTCTTCAGTTAACTACCCAGACTAAAAACATAAATTTATATTTGACATAAATGGGATGCGGCTTGCTTCCCAAACATAACAGATAAGAGCTACTGAGATCTGTTATAGTAAGAGTGTGTGTGTGTGTGTGCTTGAGGAAGGGGTGGAGAAACAGTCAAACTCTAGGCAAAGGAGACCTCATCTAATAAATTAACTGCTGACAAACCATACAGAAGCAAATGATTTTATACTCTTTATTGGACCAACATAGATGTGACAAAAAAAACTTATACCATTTATAAAATTCCTGATCAAACAACTGCAAACAGAAGACTGTTTTTTGTCATTTTATAATATGATATACTGAGTGTGTATTTACTAAGATACTGGATCAGGGCCTTGATAAAATAATAACATTTACTCATCAGGTGGACAGAAAAAAAGGCTATGAGAATTTGTCTGAAAACTAACAACTGAAAGATGCAAAAATAGCATATGTGTGTGCATATATATATATATATATATATATATATATATATATATATATATATACACATGAATCTCTATTTGTAATAAATTTGCTTACAGGCATTACTAGTATCTTTTGAAAGATTGTCTGATTTGTGATTGCTAATTTTGAGTATAGTTCATGAAATAATGAGCTTGATATTTGTTATTTCATATAGTCCCCCATTATGCCTTATGCATAGTATATAAATCCACATCATTCCAAGGCCATCATGACATATAATATTAATAATGAGCAGCAAATCAGAACTATTTTCCTAATAAGATGCTGCTGATATAATAAATAAAGAACCAAGTCATAAATAAAGAACCAGTGGCTTATGGAAAAATTTACATGGTTTTATACAGGGATTTGATTCTGCCTTTGTGGGGAAAACACAAGCAAATGAGGGTTTCTTACAGAGTAATGGTTATTTGGATCTGGGAGCACTGAATATTTCTTAGTCTATCTTTTATATCCTGGATAGGGCAGGGGAAATGCTACATCCCATTGTCACAGGGATGTTCATTTACACATTTTTGCACTGTATTTACTTAGGCTGTCCCAGATTAGATGCAATATCTTGTTTTCAGTGGGGTCATGATTTTACCATTTTTATAATGTATTCAGGCTGCCTAGTCCAGGGCCCCCATATTCAAAGGAGAGGCACAGCACATCCTAGTGGAAGACGGAGATGTGCCACACAACTCCAACAATGCACAACTGCACAATATTCAAATATGCGGGATGCACTGGCCACAAGAGAATGAGCCAGGGCACACACAAATGGTATGCCGTTCAAGTCAAGGGGGCAATCCCATGCATATACTGTGTTGTAGCATATTCAGTGGGAATGTGCCCCTCACAGTCCAGAGCACCGTGGCCCACAGTTAGGCCACAAATAGCTGGCCTAACCCTGACAGCCACCCACAGGCAAGCTGCAGATGTGCACCCAGGTGCACAGCAGTCTGGCAGCCCTGGTAGATGAGAGGTACCCCCTTTCCATCATCAATCTAGCCAACTCCATCCTTGAAGAGCTCCATAGTGTAGGGCCCCCTGATCAGATTGCACCAGGTGAAACCATGGTCCATATCCATAGTCTAGAGGACTCCCATCCACCACCCCTGAACACAGACAACCTCACTCCCCCATACCCAACCTGTTGCAAAGACTGGCACTGCCCTCCACACCCTGCCATAGCCAGCCATTGACTGCACTGAACCCAGGCTGGGGACCTGCACTCTGGAATGACCCAACTGTCTGTGCCATGCATTGGGGCACCATGCCAGCTGTGGATCCACCAGTGTATGCAACTGTGTGTACATCCCTGGAAAACTGAAGAAGGAATTTACAAACCTTCAGTGCATGCCTTGTCAATGCTGTATCTTCCTGCTGTTATATGCCACTGCAAGTCCACACTTTATCCTATTCCCCTGTGTAACACACCACCCTCCAGACTTCTGAAGTATCCGTGTGTGTGGTATCCTGTAATGCCATTTGCAGTGTACGCTTCAGGCTACAGATAGTTCATTCACAGTTCCCCAGGTGTATAAATGAATGGGAAATTGGCTGTAACATGCCTGTTTTGGGACCTGTGTGAGTGGGTACAGCATCGGCCATCATTCACACTGAGCAGTGCAATGGCACTGGGATGATGGATCTGCATGACAGTACTGGAGGAGTTTGGCCCCTGGGCATTATCACCCACACACAGCTCGAGACTATGTATAACACATTCCAGCATCCTGCTGTGAGTGCTCTGCCATCTGTCGATAGAGTGGTATGATCCCATTACAGAGCCAGTCATCGCAATGAGATGGGCAGGGAGGGGGATGTCTGTGTACCGTTGAGGGGGAGCGGGGGCCACAACACTATAGACATGGATTGTGGGTGTATTCAGGTGCAATTAAGGATAGCATTGTGGTCCCTACAATATGGAACTGATAGAGCCTGGACTCTGGTACGATTGGGGCTGGTGGAATGGGTGGGGGGGTGCCACTATACCACTAGAGACTTCGGGGCCTGTCCCATGTGGAACTGATCAGGGTCTGGGCTTGGGAGCAAGAGGTGCTCTGGTGCATTCATCCCCATGCCAAAATGCAAATGGGCTGGAAATGAGCATGCATAATGCCCCTTTGCACCCTGTATAGTCAATTCATTCATTTGCATTCCTGGGATGAATATCATGCATGGGGACTGCGGTGCATGCAGGTATGTGCCACACATTCCCCCTGGAAGATATTCAGTTAGGGTCACCCTGGATGCACCTGACTTGGTAGCCACCTGCACTGTGACTCCTATCCAGGGTCACATTTTCAACAGGAACGATGAAGCCCACCAGGATGAAGTGCAGTGTCACAGGTTTACTGCATGACAAAAGGGATTAACTCCCTTTGAAATTGCATTGTTTGCTGCAGTAACAGTAACGTAGAATTCTTCAGTGCTGCTCTTCATCCTGGTGGGCTTCACTGTATCCACACCTTGTACCAGTGGCACATTCGCTTTGAGTGTTGTATCAGTGCTGACTGGCGCACCCTCTTTGTGCAACGCATCTTTCTGCTTGTGCATCAATCTGGCACTTAATATATCCCCCAGATGTAAAATATTGTTTTTAGTGCATTCTGATTTTACACAATGCAGCATAATATTGTGTAGATGTAAAGCCCCACTGAAAATAAGATGCCATTTCTTCTGTGAATTATCCAGGCTAAACACATAGCAATCAGCAGGTATATTCTAGGAAAACACATTGTAACAATGTGTAAAAGGAAGACCACATTGAAACTGCCTCTCCACAGATCTGCATTGTGCAAATTCATTGGATATAATGGGTAAAAGCATCCCAAGAGCTCTCCACAGCCATATTGGTTCTGACCAGAATTTGTTTATTTAGCAGCCTGTATTATAGAATCTGGAGATGCAAATATAGTGTCATTTTACAATTGGTGATAATGGAATGTTTTTTGTTGCTTTTTTCAAATGTTTTCTGCACTTTTTAGATGAGTTTTCAAATGTTTTCTGCACTTTTTAGAAGAGTTTTTCACATTTTGGGAATATATATATATATATATATATATATATATATATATATACACACTGTATATATGTATATATATGTTATAAAAAACTTTGTAGTTAGGGTCAAAGTGGCAAACATTGGAAAAAAGGTGTTAGGGTTTCCCTAATATCCCACCCTCCCAAACAAGGCAGGAGAGCAGGTTCGGGGTGTGACTTGGGCTTCTTGAGTCTAACACTCACCCCATTCCATCTGTAAATCAAGTCAGATGTATAGACTTCATGAGAATGGGGTGAGCGTTAGACTTGAGAAGTCCAAGGCACAACCCACACCAGCTGTCCTGCCTTGTTTGAGATGGTGGGGTGTTAGGGAAACCCTAACATCTCATTTGCCAACTTTTGCCACCTTGATGCTAACTGGAGCATGAATGAAGTTTCTTGCAACTTATTTCCTTACTTTTTTAGATAGTATAATAGTATCCTTATCTTATCGTGGGAGCATAGGGTCCTTTAGAGCCTGTGCTCCTATCCCTCCGTAGATATATATATATATTTATATATATTGTGTGACAAGGCATGACCTTGCCACGGGATTCAGGTTCAGTTCTGCGGTGGTTAAGGAGTCTTAGGAAGACCAGTTTAACACCAAACCAACCAGGTATTTTTTTTATTTCTTTAATATGGCTGGTAATACAGAAGTTTGGGCTTTTACCCTTTTCTTTTTAAGCTCCACTGGGGAAAATGAACCAAAAACAGAAATAAAGAGGCCTAGCTCTAGGTGGGAGCGCTGTTTAAACAATCCCCGTCCCTAACTAGAAATCCCCTTTTCCAGAAGGCTAGACCTTCTGAAAGAACACAAACAGTAAAATGAAAAACTCACAATGAAAATAATTTTTTTCTTTTTGGCTTAATTCAGGAGACCAATCTCCTGAGGGTTGCTAAGGGGACTCCTAATCTGGAACACATCCAGGCAGCTTGTTAGCCCTCTACCCCTTCAGCAACTGCCTGCTGGCTTTTCCTTCCTGTTTTTAAAGCTCTCCTGTCTGTGCAGCTGCAGCCAATCAGCTGAATCAGCTGCAGCTGTACCCTGACTATTTTACTCAGGGAAACCCCCTCTCCTCCAGTACCTGAGTTTACCACGCATCTCCCTCCCCAGCTCAACACTATAGGGTTGGGCGGCCTGTGCCGAGAGGCAAGGTCTTCGGGAAAGTCCATCCACATTTCCGTTCAGCGTCCCCGCTCTGTGGTGGACCACGAAGTGGTACGGTTGTACTGCAAGGAACCATCTCATCACTCTGGCATTTTTTTCCTTGTTTGTTTGCATCCACTTGAGTGGAGCATGGTCTGTCACCAGATTGAACTTGCGACCTAGTAAGTAATATCTGAGGGTTTCTGTCACCCACTTCACTGCAAGGCACTCCTTTTCCACTACGGCGTACCACTGTTCCTGGGGTAACAACTTCCTACTTAGGTACAGGATGGGGTGCTCTTCACCTGCTACCATCTGGCAGAGTACTGTCCCCCAGTCCAACATCCGAGACATCTGTTTGCAGAATGAACTCTTTATTGAAATCTGGGGAGACCAGTATCGGATCAGAACAGAGGGCCATCTTAAGGTCGGTGAATGCCTCATTCTCTGCCTCCGACCACCTCATGATGTCTGGTGCCCTCGCCCTGGTTAATTCCGTTACTGGAGTGGCCCGAGTGGCGAAGTGAGGGATGAACCTCCGGTAGTAACAGACCAACCTTTGGAAAGCCCTCACATGCTTCTTCTTGTTTGGTTGGGGCCAGTTTTGGATTGCCTCTATCTTCTTCATTTGGGGTTTCACCAATCCCCATCCAACCACATAGCCCAAGTATTTTGCTTCTGACAAGCCTATCTTACATTTGGTAGGGTTCGCTGTCAACCCGGCTTCTCATAACATATCTAGTACGGCCTCGACCTTCCGAAGGTGAGTTTCCCAGTCTGTACTATGGATGACCACATCATCAATGTAGGCAGCAGCAAAGTGAGAATGTGGGTGCAACAGTCAGTCCATCATGCATTGAAAGGTCGCAGGTGCTCCATGCAAATGAAATGGGAGGACTTTGTAGTGGTATAAACCCCACGGGGCGATGAAGGCGGTCTTCTCCTGGGCTGCCCTTGTGAGTGGGATCTGCCAGTATCTTTTTGTAAGGTCCAAGGTGGAGAGTATCTGACCTTCCCCAACTGGTCGATCAGTTCATCGACCCTAGATAGGGGGTATGCATCAAACTGCAATACCTCAATTAGTTTTCTGAAACCATTACAAAACCTCCAAGTGTCATCCAGTTTTGTCACGAGGATGATGGGGCTCGACCATTCACTATGTTACTCTTCTATGACATCGAGCTTCAACATTCTCTCAACTTTGGCTCAGATTTCTTTCCTCTTGGCCTCTGTGATACAGCAGGGTCTTTCCCTTATCCTTATGCCCAGAGCTGTCACAATGTTGTGGTAGGCTGCGACCGTCCAACCAGGTTGTTCGGAGAACACATCTCCATTTCACTGAACCATTTCCACTGCTTCTTTGTACTGTGTAGGAGACAGCTCGGGTGAGATATGGACTTGCCCCTCTGTTTTACCTTCTGCTGGGGTTACGGCCAATGAAACACATCAGGCCTCCCGGTCTTGCCACACCTTCAGGAGGTTAATATGGTATATTTGAAACTTCTTCCTGTGACCAGGTTGGCTTACTTTATAGTTCACATCACCAACAGTTTCCACGACTTCATATGGACCCTGCTACCTGGCAAGCAGTTTGCTTTCCGCTGTGGGAACCAGGACCATCACCCGAGCCCCCGGCTGGAATTTCCAGATCCTCGCCTGATGGTCATAATAAGTCCGTTGGGTCTCTTGGGCCTTTACTAAGTGTTCTCAGACAATAGGAGTGACCCGGGCCAACCTTTCCTTTATTTGGGAGATAAACCCAATCACACTGGTTCCTTGTGGTGGTTGCTCTTCCCAGTCCTCCTTTAGTATATTAGTAAATAGAAGATACCCCTGGGCCGGCGGGCATATAACAACTCGAAGGGGGAGAATCCGGTGGATGTCTGTGGGACCTCTCAGATAGTGAGCATTAAGTAGTGAAGGAGTAAGTCCCAGTCCTTTCTGTCTCGGCTCACGACTTTCCGTAACATCCCCTTCAAAGTCTGATTAAATTGTTCGATCAGATCATCTGTCTGGGGGTGGTACACTGAAGTCCTCAGGGCTAGGATCTGGAGGAGTCTGCAAAGCTTCTTCATTAAACGTGAGACAAAGGGAGTACCCTGGTCCGTCAGTATCTCCTTTGGGAATCCGACCCTCATGAAGACTTGAAGGAGTTCTTGGGCAATCATCTTTGAGGCCGTGTTATGGAATGGGATCACTTCCGGATATCTTGAAGCGTAGTCTATGATGACTAGGATGTGTTGGTGGCCCCGGGCTGACCTGTCTAGGGGGCCAACCAGGTCCATCGCAATCCTTGCAAAGGGTTCATCGATGATTGGCAAGGGTACCAACGGGGCTCTTAACTTCAGCCGCGGGGACGCCAACTGGCATTCTGGGCACGAAGCACAGTACCTCCTTACCACAGCATAAATTCCAGGCCAGTAGAATCTTTGGAGTATGTGGCACAGCATTTTTTTTGACCCCAAGGTGTCCTCCAAGAAGGTGAGTTTGTGCTAAATATAGTATCGCCTTCCTGTGCTGGCAGGGGACCAGCAACTGTTCCACATCATGCTCTTCATCTGGTATCACTCTGTATAGGAGGTCATTATTTAACATGAAATATGGTCTGGGTCCCTTGGCTTTGCAATCTACCGGCACCCCATTAATCTCCACAACCTCTGACTGGATATTCTGAAAGAGAGGCTCGTCTATTTGGTCCCAACCAAAGTTCCTGGAGGCTATCCCAAGGGTACTCAATTCAGGGGGATTCAACTCTGCCTCCTCTTCTGGGTCCTCCTCTGCCTCTCTACAACTCTCCCCTCAGACACCAGACCGCTTACCCTGTCATCCTTCTGGGAGCGGGGTTCTACCTCCCACCAGCATGGACCTGCCATTGACAGCTAGTATCTTGGTCCCTAACTTCATAAAATCCCTGCATTCCTTTCATGATTTCCGGGACTTTCCTGCCTCCCCATACAACTCAGGGTCCCAATGCCCATAAGGGAAATAATCGGGTGAGTCCTCTGACCCCTCAGGGATTCCTAGCAACATAGCCTCAGTTACTGGGCCTTGGCCTCCCGGGTTCCCCCCCATGAAGTAATGTCTCAAACCCCAGGAAATCTTGACCCACCAGGACAGGATGTGCCAATCCAGGGAGGACCCCTACCATGACCTGCCTCTCCTCCCCCTGTGCTTCCACGGTAACTAGTGCCATGGGGTAATAAAACACTGTGCCATGGACACAGGTGATGCCGGTACATTTCTGGAAATTAATTTGGGAGGGTTGCACCAAACTGCGAACTATAAGGGTGACCTCACTCCCTGAATAGACAAGGGCCATAACCGCCTGTCTGTTTACCTTAACAACCCGGGTAAATCACTGTAAAGTGGCGACCACCCCACCATATTAATCAAATGGCAATCACTCTGTGGGGACCCACCCCAGTTGCACTGCATTGGTTCAACCCCA
This sequence comes from Neoceratodus forsteri, assembly GCA_016271365.2. NCBI lineage: Eukaryota > Metazoa > Chordata > Ceratodontiformes > Ceratodontidae > Neoceratodus > Neoceratodus forsteri. The sequence continues at coordinate 626,691,720 of CM057452.1, read as the reverse complement.
TTCGGGCAGTTGGCAATTACATGTCCTCGCTCCCCGCACCCATAACAGCGGTAGCATTCTCAGGGTGACCTGGACCCTTTGGGCTTCTAGTGGTGGCCATATCCCCCCTCTATTTTCAAACCCGAAAGTCCCTTTGCGGCCTCGGACCACTCTTCGGTGATCCTTTCCCTTGTCCTGTCTGGTCTGACCTCTCAGGGGGTCGATATCTCCAGTTTGGAGTCTACCCCAAGTCCCGGGGGTAGCCGACCCCAACGTCCAGGGAAAGTTCCTTCATGGCATAATGCTGCTCCACCAATGTGACCAGTTCATCACAGGAAGCGGGGCCAGCCTGTCCAACCCACTGTCGTAGGCTGGGTGGGTAGTCCCCTTAGGAACTGGTCCATTACCAGGAGCTCCACAATTTTGGGAGCACTATGGAGCTCGGGTTGCAACCACTTCTTGGCCAAGTGGAGTAGGTCGTACATCTGTGACCGAGGCTTCGCGGACTCCCGGAATCCACAGCTGTTGTACCTCTGGGCTTGAAGAGCTGGAGTCAAGCCAGCACGGGTCAAGATCTCTTCCTTCAGTCTTGGATAGTCAGTGGCGACTCCCTCATCCAGATCATAATATGCCTTCTGAGCCTTGCCACACAAAAACAGAGCTAAAATGCCAGCCCACTGATCCTGAGACCATAACGCATGAGTAGCTGTCCTTTCAAAGGTGAGCAAATATGCTTCAATGTCGTCAGCCATTGTCTTTTTCTGCAGACAGTGGGAAGCCCATATAGTCCGGTAACCCTCTGGGGTAGGCCCTGCCGGGTGACCTTCTCCCAGCATGGTCTTGATGAGATGCTTTACCATTTCCTGGAGGACAGCACGGTCCTGGGAAGTCTGTGTGAGCAGCAACTGGTTGGTCTCTTGTTGAGCCTGGGTAGCTTCCTGCTGGGCAGCCATAGACTGGATCAAGGCTTTCACCATGTCCTCCATGCCTGGTCTCCTTTACTCCGGGGTGGTTTGGATTCCAGCCAAATTCTACACTGACCTGTATCCCACTGCTAACACCACGTGTGAAAAGGCATGACCTCGCCATGGGATTCAGGTTCAGTTTTGCAGTGGTTAAGAAGTCTTAGGAAGAAAAGTTTGTTAACATCAAACCAACCGGGTATATTTTTATTTCTTTAATATGGCTGGTAACACAGAAGTTTGGGCTTCTGCCCTTTTCTTTTAAAGCCCCACTGGGGAAAATAAAATAAAAATAGAAATAAAGAGGCCTAGCTCCTGGTGGGAGCACTGTCTAAACAATCCCTGGCCCTAACTAGAAATCCCCTTTTCCAGAAGGTTAGACCTTCTGGAAGAACAGTAAAACAGAAAACTCACAATGAAAATAAATTTTTCTTTTTGGCTTAATTCAGAAGACCAATCTACTGAGGGTTGCTTAGGGGACTCCTGATCTGGAATACATCCAGGCAGCTTGTCAGCCCTCTACCCCTGCAGCAACTGTCTGCTGGCTTTTCCTTCCTGTTTTTAAAGCTCTCCTGTCTGTGCAGCTGCAGCCAATCAGCTGCAGCTGTACCCTGACTATCTTACTCAGGGAACCCCTCTCCTCCAGTACATGAGTTTACCACTATATATATATATATATATATATATATATATACACACACACTGTATGACCTTTGCTTCAATTTATAGGGCAACAGTGACCAAATTTTCAGCTTAACAATCTTATCACCCACCTCATGTACCCAGTACAGAAAATGTTTGAATCCCCAACCAAAACTTAATTCTGTGCAACTGCAATGCCATTCTGTGCCTCAGTTGTGAAAACACATTTTAGCCAGCTTTTGAAAAATGACAGCTGTGACATACATGAAGTGGGGTAATAAGAAGGCTATGTTGAAAATCTGTGGTAAAAATATTTAACATTTCCAAAGTTACAAGTGGGCGTAGCGAAATTGCAACGAATGGTTATAATGTTGGCATTTTATTTCATATTTTGATCCCCAAATTTTCAACATTAATTTATTTATTTTATTTATTTAGGCAATCAGAATTATAGCCCTTTTAGTCAAACACTCTTCTGCAAAGGCTCCACATCAGGAATCCAAAGGATACAAGGAGAAACAGTGCAGGAATATAAACAGTGACAAAGCTCAGAAATATATACAATTTAGGGCCAGTGACCCAACATCAGAAGTATCACAATACAAACTTGTAGAATAAAACCAAATAAGAAGCAAATACATAATTTAAACATTAGAATGATAGGTTCTGGGGAACTAATATGCAAGTTAGAGCACACCACTGGTGAGAGGTGTTGGACTGGCCAGGAAAACAGGATATTGGGCTGGGGGGGCAGGCAAATCTTCAAGCAATGGTGGGGCTAATAACAGTCACAAGAGGAGGAGTCTAGCAGAAGGGTCTTTAGACCAGTCTGAAAATGGCCAAGACTGGGTTCCAAGGAGATGGTGGGTAGTAGGCTGCTTAGCCAGAGGGGGTGTGACAGTGGAAGGACTTTTGACTAAGGGAGATACTACAGTGGGGTACTAGGAGGGAGGTTTTGGCAGAGCATATGGAGGCTTTTCTGTGAGGGATCATTTGGATGAGGGAGTGGAGGCCAGAGAGAGCTTTCTTCTGTAATATCTTCTTGGCAAGGAGTCAAGTGTGGTACTTTAGTCTACCTTCAAAGTTTATCATGTTTGTAAGCTTGTAAAGCTCACAGGTGTGTATTCATCTATCACACCCTGAGACCAGGTGGCAGGCTTTATTGAGGGCTACTTTATGAAGTGTAGGGCAGTTTGGTCTGCAGTCCCATAGATCACGATGCCATAACCCACCAAGGATAAGATGGAGGAGGATAAGGTAAGTCAGATGGCCTCAGGGGGTAGGCAGTGTTTATGTCAGTATAGCAAACCCAGCCTGGTGTTAATGGAGGAGGAGAAGTGATGATTATGGGTGGGGTAGGTGAGGGAGGTATTCAGTGAGACACCCATACATTTGAAAGAAGTGACATGTTCTGGGGGGGTACCCAGGGAGTTAGTGATGGTTAAAGGATAGCTTCTGTGTGGGCTCTGGTGGTGGGCAAAGTTCATGGACTTGATTTACTTGTAGTTCAGTATTAGACGGTGGTCAGAAAACCAGATTTCAAGTTAACCAAAGAAACCCTGAAGGGCAAGTTGAAGGGAATTAGGATGGGGGTGTTTTCAGAAAACTACAGCATCGTCCGTGTAGAGCAGTAATTTCTTGTGGCAGGATTTAGGGAGCAAGTTCAGGAAGATGGTGAAAAGCAAGGGGCCAATTATGGACCCTTGTGGCACTTCTGATAGGACTGATCTACTGGGAGAGATTGTGGTGTTTATTTTGACCTGCTGTGTTCTGCCGGAGAGAGATAATCTTTGAACCAAGTAGTGGCCTCTGGGGAAATGCCAAGGGATGGCAAGGAGTGGAGGAGCAGTGCATGACTGACTGTGTCAAACGCTTTGGTCAAGTCAAAGTAGGTAGCCCCGTCAGGTGGCCCTGTTCCAGGGCCTCATGTATAAATGACGTAAACTCAAGGAGGGCAGTGGTGGTGCTGTGGCCCCTCTGGAAGTCATGCTGTTCTGGACAAAGCGGGTTATGCTTTGACAGACAGTCTGTGAGCTGGTCAAAGAGAATTTTTTCAAGAGCCTTGGAAATGGGGGGTAGCATTGAGATGGGCCGATAATTGCTGGTGGATGTGCGGTAACTACTTTTCAGAATTGGGGTTATTACTTCACATTTCCAGGGACTAGGGAATTGGCAGAGGCATAGTGACAGGTTAACAATTTTGGTGAGCTGGGGCAGGGTCTCATCCAGCATAAGGCAGAGGAGTTTAAGGTCCAGGGAGTCACTGCTAAAGAATTCACCAGGACTTTGGTGAGGTAGCATTTTGCTTCACTACAGGAGATGATTCGCAGCTAGAAAAGGTGGGGGTCTGTAGTGGCAGGTTTGTCTGTAGGGCAATTATGGATTTGGTCGAAAAAGTTCGGGGGAAGGATATAGCGGAGGCCTGAGAAGGCAGCATTTAGGGCATTGGAGATTGTAGTGGGATCCTGGGTGACATCCCCATCAACTAGTAGCTGGGCAGGAGCAGGGGATACAACTTTCCCAGTGAGTTCTTTAATATTACTCCATAATGTTTTCCCGGATCCCTAGGAGGAGGTGAGGGCTTGTTTAAAGTAAGTAGCTTTGGCTTGGCGGATGGGCCAGGTGCATTTGTTTCTTGGTTCTCTGTAATGCTGTCTGTCCTGGGGGAGTAGCAAGTCCAGTGCTCTATACCAGAGGTTATCTCTGAGGTGCATTTGGTCTAGCAGTAACTGGAAGATCCGGGGTGTCTCGGTGTTTCATTATCTGCTTGGAGATGGGGGTGAAGATGTCACAAGCAGCATTAAAGGTAGAGATAAAGTTGGAGAGGGCTGCATCTATGGACTGAGCAGTGTGGATGGGGGACCAGTCAAAGGATGTGAGGTATGTTTTGAGGCAGGAGAGGGACAGTTTTTGGAGGTGCCTTTGGAAGGAGACTTTAGGAGGGACTGGGGGAAGTTTGTTTGACCACCAGCAGGTAACCAGGGAGTGGTCACTTAGAGTATCTGGGAACACTTTGACACAGGTGAGATTATTAGGTCAGTTAATAAAGATGAGGTCAGTTAGTGTAGAGGTCCCAGTTTTTGCATCCAGTCTGGTGGGAGACTGGACAACCTGGGTAAGTTCATAACATAGAATGGATTCTTTGTAGGGGGAAGACACAGGAGATAACCAATTCTCACTGAAGTCTCCCAATATGATGATTTTGCTTTTGGATGGGAGGTGGGCAATACTGGTCAATACTGAGTCAAAGTCAGACTTTTAGTTATGTGGGGGGATGTATACAGCCATAACATAAAGCCTTTTTTCCAGAAATGCCAAGGAGTAACTTGATGACAAGGGTATGGGTGCCATATTTGGTGGGGTGGAAATGAGACAGGGAGGGCATGCAGGGAGTTTCTAATGTAGAGGGGCACAGCCACCACCCCATTTGCTTAGCCTGTCATCTCAGAAGATGGCGTAATCATTTAGGGCAACAGATGCATCAGGGATGTCTTTTGAGAGCCAGGTCTCCGATAAGATTTAAGTTTCTGGAGAGTGTTGAGAGACCCAGCATTGGAGGGGTGTGAGCTTTTTATGTAGGCTGCAGATGTTGAGGAAAGCCAGTAGGAGGTTACCAGGCCTGCTCACATGGGGGGCACCTAACGTAGTTGGCCCAGGGTTAGGGTGCTCATTACCTGATACAAGGAGGAGGAAGAGTGCATGCTGGAGAAAAGCAGCCTGGAATATTTTGAGTTGTGTGTGCAAGTTTTTTGATTGGGGGATGTATTTTGTGGGCATGACCGGGGTGGGAAGGGTGTGTATGAGTTGGGCTAAGTGGCAGGATGTTGTGGGGTGATAGGGGAGAGAGAAGTGATTGACTGGGGAAAGGGGGAGGTCCAGTGGAAATCAGGATAGAGGTTCTGTGCAGGTCACAGGTGTAGTGGCTGTCCAAGGGCTCAAGAGGGAGGAGCAGGCAAACATGGTGGGGAAGCTGGAGAAGGGGGTTAGCGAGCTAAGAAGCATTAGGTAGCCCCAAGGGTGGGACATTATGTTCAGGAAGAGGGGTGCCATGGGTCTGGGATACAATTTGGGTGACCTTTCCTTGTGGAGGGTGGAGGGAGGGAGGGAGTGACACTGAGGGTAGGGAGTAAGTGACAATTGCTAGAGCCAGAAGGAGAGGTAACATGGTGTTGTAGTTATTAGGGATTGAATATAGTTATGCTAGTAGTCACTAGTGGTGAACAAGTATGATCTGCTAGTGGGGAAACTAGCTGATAGGTTTTTCAATGTCACATGAGCCTCACATGAGCCTTCCTATATAAGTATTTGCTCACCAAGGGTGGTGGTGGTGGGGATGGTGGTGTAGATGACACATAGCATCAGCGGAGCAAACAGTCCCTTGTTCAGTCACGGGCATGCAAGCGGACGTTTTTCAAGCACATGCATGCTACTCCAAATATCCGTACCTGCTGTGAGTGTTTGAGCTCTGAGGGAGAGCAGCTTCAGGGAGCCCTCGTGACCTCATCTCGATGTGGGGGCCAGCTGTGAAGAGGAGAGAGAAAATGAAGGGACACCAGGTTAAATAAGGTAGGGTGAGTTGGTGGGGGGCTGCCTGGGGGAGGGATAGAGATGAGCCTAGTGAAACACTGTTAACTAATTAATTTAGTACTACTTTCTTAAGGCTCTAGGGATTGTAGCAGCATTAAATAATAATTTGAAAAATACTTCGTCTAGCAGCAATAACTAATTTAGTACTACTTTCTATAAACAGCACACCTTGAGGCACCAGGGATTGCAGAAGCATTAAATGATGACTTGAGTGTACTTTGTCTAGCAGCAAAGGCAGCAGGTCAATTAAATAAGCAACATGCATATTGTCTAACAGCAAAGCAACAGGTGAAATTACAGAAACAAAATGGACTTTGTTTAGCAGCAAAGGCATCAGGTGAATTAAGGAGCAAAATGTACTTCATCTAGGCAGCAGGTGAAATAGATAGATAGATAAAACATTTTATTTTTTGTCAGGATAGTAACTTTTAGGACCAAAGGCCCTGTTTATCAAAGTTGTCCTGTTTTAAAAATACAGTTTCAAGGGACAAGAACATCATGTAATAATATATTACAGGGACAAATCTTACACATATAACAAACAATTTCACATACATACATTACAAATAACATACATAGATACACAATGTGTCAGATAATTCAAAAATTCATATCATACTATAAGTATGCATTTTTTTCAGATGAATTTATGGATTAAATGTCTAATAACATACAGGAAATTATTTTCACTTTCAATATTTCCATACTGGAACAAATATCGAAGGTAAGAAAGGATACGAAAGAAAAAAACAAAAGAGAAAAAGGAAAAAAGGGGGGGAGAGGAAAAAAATAAACAAACCTAATATCCTAGGTCTAACCCACACAAAAAAATCTAAAAATAATCTAAAGAGAAGGAGAACTAAAAACAAGAAAGAATTCATTTGATCTAAATAACACCATAACAAGCACATCTGTCTCTCCAAATAATATCCAGAGAGTACTTGAATTTATTATTTTATTTTTTTATTTTTTATTTTTTATTATTGAATTTATTTAGGAGGCAGTATAGCACAGTGGTCTAAGGCTCTGAACTGCAAATCTGGTGATATCCAGCAGACCAGACCTGGGTTTGAATCCCACAGCTTCCACTTGTATACTGTGTGACCCTGAGCAAGTCACTTAACCTCCTTGTGCTCCCAGGTCGCTCCTGTAAAAAAGCTTTCAGCTTAGTGTGCTATACCTGGTTAAACAACTAAAAAAAAAAATTAGGACTATCAATAATTCTAATATCTGGATCTATTTCATTCCATCTTTTTGGTAAATAAGAATGTCGTTGCATTTTACTATAGGTATTTAATTCCAAAGGAATTTTTTGACATCTATGTTTTAAATGCCTCAAATTATACCTATCAGAAATAGAGACACCAAGAGAGTAATTAAGATAAACAAAAAAACTATCTACAGTACTGCACAGGCATTTCAGGTCAGCCCCAGACCTGCTGGTTTGAAAATGGCACCAAAACAGTTCAAACAGTCCCTTGTTCAGCCGCGTGCAAGCAAGCGGAAATTTTTCAAGCACCTCCATGTTGTTCCAAATATCTGTACCTGCTGTGAGTGTGTGAGCTCTGAGGGAGGGCAGCTTCAGAGAGCCCTCGCGACCTCATCTTGATGTGGGGGCCAGCTGCTGTGAGTGTGTGAACTCAGACTTCATATGACCCCAACTCATAAACTCCATAGGTGAAAATTTGCAAATCATGTCATAACGCCATTCCATGCCACAGGTGCAAAAACATGTTTCGGACAGGATGTGAACAATGACAGTTGTATTTTTCATGAGGTGGTGTGAAAAAATGGCTATGTTGAAAATTTGGAGACGAAATATTGAAAAAGACCAAAGTTATGTGCATGCATAGAAAAATGTCAACAAACATGCATGACTTGGACATTTTAAGGAATTTTTTCACCAGATTTTTAACATGGCCTTTTTGGGACCCCCACCTCATGAACGCTGGTGGTGAAATTTCATTATTCGGTCCTGAAAGGTTATTTCATGCAGTGACTGTGAAATCACCTTCTGGGCCTGATTAACAAAACAACAGTTGTAGTGTTCATGAGGTGGTGTCCCAAAAATACCATGTTAAAAATCTGGTGAAAACATATCCAAAAATGGCAAAGTTAAGAACATAAGTTCAAAACGCCATTGAAATGCAATACATTATAGGGAACTTACCTTGATTCCTTCATCCACTGTTTGGCTTTGAAGAGTGCAGACATGTTCCTGTCCACAGAAGATAACCTCCATAAGGGGTGTGTGTGGGTGTGTGGGTGCTCAGTGGGAGGGTCAGGATGGGGGAGGGTGACAACAGCAACAATGACAGACTGTTTTCTTTTTTTCCAAGTAAAAAATAGACATTGAAGGACTGTTATATTTATTTCAGGTTTTCCAAACAATGGTCCCTGTTCATGAATGGGTGGGTAATAGGTGCCAGAGGTGCGTTACCCACCCATGGGGTTCCGCTCCTGTGGACAGGTGCTCACCGGCTAGTATTCACTTCCAGATGCCACCTGTCTGCCACCCCACCCCCCTGGCATGCAGATGTGCAAAGGGCATTTCTGCAGACTGGACGCACATCCAATGGGATGCCTGGGCCCAGTCCATGAACAGATTCCTTGCGCCCATGGCGTGTGGAAGACAGTAGCATGAGTGATGTGTACCACCAGCTTGGGGCAGGTGGGTGCCTTGTCAGTCACTCCCAGCCCTCCTTGATGATCCATGGGCTGGGGCTGCATGTGCTGGGGGGTCTGCAGTGCCCCCACGGCAGAGCTGCTACAGGCAGTGGCATCCTGTTGGGGTGCATATTCCTTATGGCTCGGTGTTACCCAGTGTAAGGTGTTCCTCCCCATGCCCAGCATGCCTCACCTTTGTGAATGGCTTTAAAAGCAGGTATGATCCGGACGTGCCCTCTGCCTGTCCCTGGCATGTTGCTGTCCAAGCAACCAGGGGATTGAGTGCCAAGTGGCTGCACTCCCTGATTGTAAAAATTGGCACAGGGGCACAGAGGGTGCAGAGTGGCTAGGTACCACAGTTATGCGTCATGTAGGCAGTCCGCATGACAGTGCATCGGGCCTAATGAGAGGGTGGGGTGTGTCCCTCGACATCAGGGAATACAACATTAAAATAGGGACAGTGATCAATGGGGGGTGGCCACTGGACACCAGGAAATAAAAATAATTTATCTGCAGGGAGTCAGGGACAGTGATCAGCGGGTGTGGGGTGCCACTAGACATCAGGGAATAAAAATTACAAATGGGGATTTCGACAACAGTTGGAGAGCACAGCCCTGTGTATTTTAAAGTCAACTTTACCCTTGCACCTCAAATATTTTTCTGATATTCCTCATGATGTCAGAGCTACATCTGGACACACATACTATTAAAAGTAATTAAACTGGGGGTGTGGCTAACCACCTTTCAAGATGGAGGCATAATTTGCAAGCGCTGAAAACCTAGAGCTAAGTACCCGTCTTTACTGCTTTTTCCTCGATGCCCATCGAGCCTTTCTTTCGTTACCGACAATCGGAAGACTCCCTCTATACAGAGTAAAAATTTGGGGGACATCTACCGCAGGATTGCAAAGCTATCCCCTTCGGTGAGCTGGGCCGACTGGGTGCTTAAGGTAGCATGGCGCAGTCAGTTAAAGCCGAGGAAGAACCCTCTATCAGGGAAATGTTTTCATCGATTATCACCAGCATCGACGTGTTAACACTGGCAGCGAACACCTCAGCAAATTCGATTCAAATATTAGATGCCAGAATAGAAAGGACAAAGCAGAAAGTGATGAGCCAAGAGGATATCTTACAGAGTTATTGTGCTACAATGTGAAATCAAGCGGCACAAATCAGACAACTGCAAGAAAAAATCGACGATCTTGAAAATAGAAGCCGCCGTAATAATATATGGCTTCTTGGATTCCCTGAAGGCTCTGAAGGAGGGAAAGCTCTCCCTTTCCTACAACAAGCACTGCCAGGAATTCTTAAATTGCCACTGTCTACCAAAATCACGACTGAGCGTGCTCATCGCACTCTACAACCCAAACCGACACAGGGGGGCAGACCAAGGCCAATTATTGCACGGAATATAAACTTCACTGAAAATGAAGCTATCCAAACCAGGGCTAGGGAACTGGGGCAGCTATAGTGGGGACAGCACCAGATTATGATTTTTCAAGACTACTCCATCGAGCTGGTGAATAAAAGAAAGGCTTTCACGGAGACTCATTGGAAACTACATGATCTACAGATCCCTTTTTCCCCTACGCTACCCTGCCTCCTTAAAGATATAATTTAATGGCACTTCTCAGCAATTCAATTCTCCGGAAGCCACTATGGCATTTATCGATAGAACTTGGCCATCAGGTAACCGACTAACACACCAGCTAATCCCTGAAATATCCCAAGAAGACCAATCCACTCTGAAAGCTCTTCCCCCTCTAGCAGCTGGGCTGACTGAACGGGACTCTCGCAACTCAAAGATCCAGAAGAGACCCCCAAAATCACCGCACGCTAAGCAAGACCATCCACAGGACCGGGATCGGGCATCTGATAAAATCCAGTACATGAGCCCATACTTTGACAAAAATAGATTCTCCCCTCTTCAGGATTACCCTGACACTGACTTTCAAGAGGAAATGGAGGCTTCGTCTGACTCCTCATCTAAAGTATTGTCTGAAGATAATAGTTCCTGGGCCTCAACATCGGAAAATGCTCTGTCTGCGCAGGGCTCAGACTGGCACACCATGGCTCTGGGTTCCTCAACAGGCCGCAACCTCACGGCTGCTGATTTGGAGCTGATGGTACCTCGGCAAGACGATCACCTGAGCTGAACGGATGCCGAGTTTCAGATAAGTTAATCAGGATCTGGCCTGGGGTACATCTTGGGTGCAAGGAGGGTAGTGGGGAAATTCTCACATAAATGAGGGATATGAGTCCCAGGGTTCGTGCTCTTTACCCTTTGTTGGGCAGACCGGTAAACGGATCCCCCTCCGCAGGCACTTTGTTGGGAGTGTGATATAATATGTTGGATTACTCTGTTATTACGGTTGATTCTGTTAAGATGCTTGGATGTCTCCTTCCTCAGGTGAGGAGTTACTTTTGCAAAGGGCTCCCCATGAAGAGTTCGATAGGATCTCCTCTTACTAGTGATCCCTGCTCCCCAGGATAAATGGATGCTGTCTGTTGTGAGGCCTAGGTTAGGAAGGTCTCTGATTAACATCCTAGACTTCACAGGGTTCCCTGGGTTAAATTAGAGGGATTGAAGGCTATTTAAACCCTGTTTTGCTCTAGGCAGGGTTGCAATCTGTTGTATTTGAATTGAATTGTTGTGTTGCTTATTTGGAGAGTTAGTGTAATACCATATAACAACCTTAGTATTGCGCATCTGATAATTGATCTTCTTCCCTCTATTCACATCCCACAGAAGGGTTTGGGCATACCATTTGTTGGAATTCCAACCCGGGTAAGTCCTTCCTCAGTTCTCAAACTGTTATATTGTTTATAAGTTTACATTGAATAATAATGTTGGATTAGAAATTACAGGACAGTAGTCCGATCTGTATAGTGAATTTGCTTAAATACAAGGAAATATAGGTTTATGTATTCCCATATATTAGGGCTCGTAACTGTCAGTTAAGCTAATTTCAGTGGCCGGTGGCCACCAATACAACTTCCAACATAGTTAAGGGGAATATCTCGCTGTGTTAATTTTGTTCAGCAGCAGCATTTTCCAGTCGATTAGATTATAAGCAAGGCAGGATGTCAGAAATAGTGTTCCCCACTTGGAATGTTCAAGGTTTAAACTCACCATTGAAGCGCAAAAAGGTATAGACATACCTGAAGTGCATTCACTCCAAAATAGCATTCCTACAAGAGACTAAATTAATAGGGGAAGATTATAAATATATGCTAAAGGACAGAAGGACTGGGTAGGACAACAGGTCCACTCTAATGCCCCCTCTAGGAAATGTGGGGTAATCATCCTCCTGCACAAATCTCTCCCATGGACCCTGACTAAGACAACTTTGGATTTGGAGGGCAGATGGGTGTTAGCAAATTACGAGACCCCATCAGGATCGGTCACTCTCTGCAATGTATACGCCCCCAATGAAGACAACCCAAGTTTTTTCCATGCTCTTGCAGAGGTTTTTGGAGTTTCATCCCCCAGATAGCCCTCTTCCCCTGGGAGGTGATTTTAACCTGCCATTAATTCCATCGTTAGACAGGAATGATGGGGCTAAGGAATCTCACCTCAGAAGTGGGAAGTCATTGAATCAAATGATTCTGGATCAGGGTCTCACAGACATTTGGAGGCTTTTTCACCCCAGAGAGAGGGATTATACCTTCCATTCGACCCCAAATGCCTCATATAGCAGGTTAGACTTCTGGCTAGGCTCCCCCTCCTTGACATCTAAAACTCTGGATGTTAAAATTCTCCCTTGTATTATTTCGGACCATGCTGTGGTCCAACTTCTTGTCCTATGGGATCTGGTAGCCCCTCCAACTCGAAACTGGAAACTAGACCCCCTGCTTATGTGAGATCCAGATTTTAACCCCTGGGCTTGAACCCAGGCCTTTCTATTCATTGAAGAGAACCCTGTTACAGATACCTTACCGGGTAATACATGGGAGCCTTTAAGGCTACAATGGGAGGGAACATTATGGGGTTTGCAGCAGCCAAACGTAAAGACCGAGAGCACCAGCTACATCAGCTTGAGCAGGAGTTGGCAATTGCTGAAGCCAGTTTGAGGGCCCTCCCTCATCCCTCCACCCATTCCAGCATAAGCAGGATCATTTTGGGACTCCGCTTTTAAATAAATCAGCTGCTGAACAGGAAAGCCGAAGTGGCCATCCTTCACCTTCGACACTCCTTCTGGGAGGGAGGAGATAAGGGAGGCAAAGTCCTCGCTTATCAACTCCATAAGCAACAGGCCAGCAGGTTTATACATGGACTAAAAGATAAGCAGGGAGTAGTGGGTAACACCCCAGAGACCATTAATTCTATTATTGCATCCTTTTATAGATCTGTTTACACCTCTTTGCATAGGTGCATATATCTGGATACACGTCCTTTCTTAGACTCTCTTCAGCTACCCTCCCTTACTGCACAGGAGTCACAACTTCTGGAACTCCCTATTTGTCAGACTGAAGTGTGTTCAGCTATCCAAACTATGAAGCTGGGCAAGTCCACTGGAGCAGATGGCTACACAACTGACTTCTACCAAGCAATGGCCCCTATTATTTCTCCCCTTCCGACCAAGGTATTCCGGGAGATAGAACATAAAGCTGCTCTCCCTCCATCAATGAGAGAGTCCACCATTGTTCTTATCCCAAAAATAGGTAAGGACTCCACTAATCCAGAGAATTACCATCCAATCTCCCTCATTAACCTCGATAGCAAGTTATACGCCAAGCTCCTGGCAACTAGGCTCTCTCCCCTCCTCCATCATCTTATACACCCCTCACATGCAGGTTTCATTCCTGGTAAGCATAGTTAAGATCATTTGAGAACCCTTCCAAGCCTCATACACTCCACTAGATCTCTTCCTTCTCTGGCCGTGGTGCTTGCAGTGGACTTCAAAAAGGCCTTCGATTCCGTAGAATGGGACTACTTATATTTAGTCCTTACACACCTCAGAATGGGTGAAATCTTTCTATCAAGAATACAAGCCATTTATAACCTACCCACAGCCAGAGTGAACACAAACTTGGTGCTGTCCCTACCCTTTACATTAGAACACGGAACAAGAAAAGGCTGTCCTCTCTCTCCCCTCCTATTTGTCCTAGCCATCGAACCCCTGGCCTGTGCTATTCATAACCACCCTGAAATAATTGGTCTTATGGTAGGTAATACACCGTACAAAACTCTTATGTATGCGGACGACCTACTTCTCCCTTTAGCTGATGCCCACTGGTCTATACCTCCTTTATTGTCTCTCCTGGAGACTTTCATGCATATTCATGTCTCAAATTAAACCAGACCAAGACTGAGCTAATGCCCCTGAATAAATACTGTACCCAACAGAGGGCGGAAAGGACAGATCTTCTTTGGGCCTCAGAAGGGATTACATACCTGGGGATAATACTGTCCCCCTCGCTGGATACAATTTGGCAAATTAATATCCACCCTCTTCTTTCCTCCATCAGAACAGAGTTTGATAGATGGAAGCTCCTTAGACTTACTTTAGCAGGTAAAATTGCTGATATTAACATGGTCATGGCTCCAAAACTCTTTTACTTACTTACGCATATCCCTATTCGCTTTCCCAAAAACTGGTACTTAGCCATCGATAAATTAATAGGACTCTTACTATGGGAAGGCACTAAACCTAGAAACAGTAGAGCCAAACTTCGGACCCACTGGAAACAGGGAGGCTGGAATCTCCCTTGGCTAGATGGTTACCGTCAGGCCTTTTTCCTGGCTCTGATGACCAAATGGATGGTCCCTCACCTATCCACTTCCCCTCAGTGGTTCCAAATAGAGTTAGACATTTCAGGAATTTTTCATCCCTGCTCTCTCTTACTCGCATGCCCTAATAGAAAATCCAGACCTCCCAACAGTTTAAAGTCACCCCTCACCTCCGATACAATAGAGGCTTTGAGAGAAAACTGGTATGCTGTACATCGGAGAATGAAGATGGACCCTGCCCTGATTATTCACAACCCCCTTTGGCAAAACACCACCATTACTATTGGCAGCTATTGGACCTGGTGGAAACACTGGGCTAAGAAGGGGATCTCCACTATTGGAGATGTTGTGGATCCTAGGTATAACACAATATACTCATTTCACTACTTTCAGCAGAAATGGGATATCCCTCAGACCAAGTTCTGGAGGTATCTACAGCTTAGAGAAGCCTTAAGACCTATTCTGAATCCCCCCTCCCAAACACAAGACAGATCTTCTGTTTTACAATCATGGATTAAAAACCCGAAAGGCCTAGCAGGACGTATTTACGCCACCAGTAGGGACTCTTTACCCTCTCAGTCTGAAGATGCTAAAAGAAAGTGGGAAAAGATGTTACACCTTACAATCTCCTCTGATGCCTGGGATCGGGCATGGAGGGATACACACAAATGGCTGGGAGATGCTAGATCATGTCTAATACAAAACAAAATATTCCACTCATGGTATAAAACCCCCTGTGAAACTCTACAAAGCTAAGCTTCTGGATTCCGATAAATGCTGGAGATTTGATAAGCATATTGTGGTCCTGCCCTTTAATTCAGCTCTTATGGCATTCAGTACAAGATGTGGCTTCCAAAGTACTAAAATTTCAAGTCCTTCTCTGCCCTCTTTTTTATCTCTTGGGTATTACCACTGATCTTCCTAAGCTTACATACCTGGAATATAAGTGGTTAGCTCCTTTGACAATGCAAACCAAGAGAGCCCTGCTTTGTAAATGGAGATCCACCATGATCCCTACATTGATGGAAGTTTTGGCTTCCCTCGGTGGCTAAATTGTAGAATCTCACGTTCTGCAAAAATACCAGCTTAAATTTTGACTCTGTCAGCCCCTACTTAACTTATGTTCACCCTCAAACGGATATAGGATGATTACCCCTCTTAACCTGGTGGACAAAGCTGGCTCAATACCTTGCTAACCAAGTGTAAGGATGACTGCGAAACTGAGGTACCTATTCCCCTTAAAAACTTCCCCTCTACTCTAATAAGTCCTTCCAACTACCTCTTACAGAGACATAAAAGTTAAGCCCTTTGAAGGTCTTACAGTATGCAATTAATGGCTTTATTTTGTTGAAATTACTTATTTGTTGTATTGTCTTATGGCTACCACTTTTGTTACGAATCTGAGTCTTTGGGATTGCTTGTGTTCCTCTGTTCTGCCTCTAGAGAATGGCCGGAGATTGCAGAACATATACACACTTATAGCACGACTCCTCTCATGCTGCCATGAAAATGATTAGAGAGACTTGCACAGATACAGTAGAACTGACTTGTGTGCCTATGTCCAGCAAACCCTGTCTTGAGGCTCATTCCTCTGGTGAGTACAGTTTTATTTAGATGTTTGCACACTGCTATAAATAATTACAGCACACTGTTAAACTGAAATGTTTTAGGTCTTTTTCTTACATCCTCTGACTTTCCCATACTAACAGCCCTACCTTTTACCCTTATCCTTCGCTATCAAATTGCAACAGGTGGAACACAAGCTATATTTCCTTCCTAGCAGGTAGACCAGAATGGATATGAAGCCTACCTGTAATTTCCTGTATGCTGATTTGTAGGTAACCTATTGATTCCTTTCCCTTCCCTTCCCTTATCCCCCCATAGAGATTTCATTATTTCACCCTCTCCCCCTTTCCTACGCCTTCCCCATAAGATAGGTAATGTCTAATATTTTAAGTACATGTACTCAGCTTTACTGTCATAGGCCTCGACCATCTGGATGTAAGTTTGTGTAATTTCTTGTTTAAAAACTAATAAAAAGTTACAACACAAAAGTAATTAAACTAATGGTAGAAACATTCTTTAACACTACACATATGCCAGATTTTCAAAGGCCAGAGAATGATGCAGGGTACTTGCATCAAAAACAACTGATGCAAAGAGCAGGATGCATCAAATCTTGCACCAATTCTGATTTTCAAAAGGTGCTTGTGTCAAAAACAGGTCTGCATGCGCCAGAGTGGCTTGCCCCATGCTTGCACCAAAAAAATGCCTGCGCCATGTCTGAAGGGATGCCTGCATCACTGAAATGATGCACCATCCTCTTATTTGGGATTTCCAAAAAATGCAAGTCCTGTCCTTGTGCTTAAGATGCATGTCACTGTTAAACAGTCAGAGCAGGTCTAAGGCACACTAGAGCATATAAAGAGACCAAAAGCAGGAGTTCAGATCTGAGTATGCTACTATTAAGGGACAGTATTCTCCTGCAGGACTAGTTTAGAACATTTTGGGGGCTTAGTTTTGGCCATTTCATCTGCTGTTTTGTTTTACTTAGCTTGCATCATTCTCATCCTTTGGGTAATTTTTTACTCAACTTGCGCCATTTTTTTGACTCAGCTTGCACCAATTGTTACTCAGTTTGCGCCATTTTTATACTCAGTTTGTGTCATTTTCATTCCTGAGTCATTTGTTTGACACAACTTGCACCATTTTCGACTCAGCTTGCACCATTTATTTTGGTTCAGCTTGCATCATTCTCATCCCTTTCACCATTTTGTTGAAGCAGTGGACCTTTTACATCAGTTTGGGGGACTTTGTCACAAAGGATGATTCCTTTGCAAAATATGTCGCACAGTATTTGGCACACCTAGATCTGACTCAAGCTGATTGTTTGATGCAGCTTGCGTGGAACTAAGAGCCCTTAGAAAATCCATCCCATCTGTCGTTCTTAGACCTGTTTTTTATTACGAGAAAGTACTGCCCATTTTGGCTATTTGCTATGCCTTTTGCAGGCTCGTTGGTGCTATGCCTCGTAATGTTGATTGTTTGAGAGATATGGTCCCACATTTTGACGGCCAGTGTTCCTAACCTGGCAGATGAAAACTGAAAGGTATGCCCTGGGCCATGGCATAGGAAATAGAATGTTGGGTTTTCCTTTATTCTTGCAGCAATGCCAGCCAAGTAAAGAACCATCTCATTGAACTCTGCTTATTTAAAAAACAAAGCAAATTATCACAAGCTACAGTTTATTTTATAGCTTTTTTGAGTGGGTAGTATATCCTTGAAAAAAGTCCTACTGATTCTGAAATTGCAAACTGCAGTAACTACTGTATGAGGTGGAAATTTTTTTTCTTGTTTTGCTGGAATTGGTTCATCAAAAAATACATGCCACTGTAGTCTGCTTTTCAGTTTTTCTCTGAACCAGCATCACTTCAATATTAGGAGCAAGCACTGGAGATCCCAGGTTGCTATACAGTGGGACAGAATGAAGGGTTATCATCAGCCTCTCTGTGCTTCCGATGACAGCTACATGTTCACCATCCTGATGCATTATTTGGAACAGAGGATTGGAATAACTGGGATATGTTATCAACAGCTGTTAAAATATACTTAAAGGTCAGCTGTTTGTTATAAGGTTCTATATTTAATATCAGTCTTAGCATGGTTATACAGCTGGCATTTTAAGAATCCATTCTGGCAGTATCATGATGGTACAGGCTTGAGCTGACCCACTGAGAATGATGACAATGTTTGTGCCCACCCTCCTATTTATTGCTAAAGGCAAAACTCCCCCAGTTTTCTTTCTCGGAATACCACTATGCTTAGATGTGATATGTAATCCTTAGTTACCACAATTCTTTTTAACGGGAAGTTTGACACTCAAATGCTTTCACTTTTAAATAAATCCCAAATAAAAACATCTTTACATGTTACAATCATACTGGGGCCATCTTTAAAGTAACCCCCCATTTCAGCAACTGTGATTTTATGCATGAAATATTACACCCCCCAATATCAGTCTAGAAGAGTTTGCAAGAATAGATTAATCATTCCTCGATCATCATGCTGTACAGGGAGGTATGCATGGGGGTTGATATTCTGGCTAATGTGTTTATCGGCAGAGTAGATTGTAGGATGAAATCTTATCTACTCTGTTCCTTCCAAAACTACTGCCGAAAGCTCCTCTCGCTAAGCTGGGCATCTGGGATTTCAAGTGCCCAGAAAAAGTATTTCTGGCCCTAATTTTGAAAACACAAACAGTAGAATCTAGTTAAAAGGGACCCATTCAACTAGGTCCTACTGTTTGATTTTTACAATGAAAAAATGTTTATATATTTTTCAGACTTTTTAGTTGCTGGAAAAAAAAAGATGCTGGCTCTTGCAAAAGGAATTTTTCCTCACATAAAAGAATTTTGTTCTTGCAAAACAGAAAACACTCTCAAGAGACTAAATCCTTTTTCATGAGATCAAACCCTTTGTCGAACTCAAGATATCTATCCTGAAAACTGAACTTTCAAAAGGATATAATGGGAACTAAAAAACGGAATAACTTTGCAACAGTTTAATATTTTTGCACCAAACCAATATTGGTGGGCGGGTGGCCCAGACAGCCCTGGAAGTTTGCCCAACTCGGGCTGTATTATGCAATGTCAGAAACAAGACTGCAATCATTGCAGATCTTGTAGAAAGGGTGGATCTGGCTTGCATTACCGAGACCTGGCTGGATGAGAATTCTGGCCCTGTTTTAGAGGCTTTAACTCCAGCTGGGTACTCAGTAATTCACTGCCTGAGATTGGACTGCCGGGGGGGGAGGTTGCAATCTGTTTTGAGACCAAACTTAACCTCACAAGTGTACCAGTAGAGGAAGCTGAGTCATTTGAGTGCACCATGGTATCAGGTGTAGGCTGTAGGATTGCCCTTATCTACCATCCACCCAGAGAAGAGAAGAGATTCCTTCAGGAAGTGGCAGCTTTCATCATCGACATGGCATTTGAATCACCAAGACTGATGGTTCTGGGTGATTTTAATGCCTGGATCGATGACGAACTCTTGCAGTATGGACAGCACTGCCTCCAGTTGATGTCATCTCTGGGCCTTAAACATACAGTTACCACTGCTACCCATAAATATGGTCACTTCCTTGACTTAGTTTTTCTCCTGGGGACAGAGGTCTCTGATTTGGGGGTGGAACCAGTTGGGTGGTCCAATCACTACACTGTAGGGTTTAGTTTTAGTACCCCCCCCCTTTGTAGGCCTACCCCTGTGGAGATGGTCAGGTATCGCTGTTTATGAGATGTTAGCTCTGAAGGCCCGGCAGTGGTACTTGACCTATCATTCCTTCCAGTGGTAAACAATGACCCAGATGCCCTCATGGTGGCCTATAATAGGGTCATCTTAGTGGCCCTTGATGTCATTACTCCTGTCCGTGTTTGCCCTCTCTCCCTTTGCCCTCAGTCCTCATGGTTTGATGGGACCTTGAGGGAGATGCGGCTACTAGGTCAAAGGTTAGAGTATTGCTGGCAGAGATCCTCCCTTGGTGCTGACCACCTTAGATTGATAGAGCATTAGCAAACCTATCAATTTGCAATCACCCGTAAGAAGGCAGAGTTCCTGTCCAGAGAGATTGCAGCTGCTCAGAATCGACCAGCTCAGCTTTTTCACACCATAGACAGGCTGTGCAACCCAGCTTGTCTACAGGTCTGAAGGGCTTTTATCAAAGTGAGTACGATGAACTTGCTCGATTCTTTGCTACTAAGGTGGCTGACATTAGGAAGGCACTCCAACCGGCACACTCTAAGGGTGTTGTTTTGGATCAGTGTGAGGCTGCCGCTCCTCTGTTTTCCTGGAGTACCTTCGACCAACCTGAATTTGTGGATATCATGCGGATTGTGCAGGGTGCATGCCCTACATGCTGTAGTTTGGATCCAGGACCAGCTTCCCTGATTGTGGGTTGTATCTACTCCATTGGTCCGGTCCTAGCATGGATAGTCTGGTGTTCCCTGGAAACAGGTGAGTTTCTGAGCTCCCTGAAGGAGGAAGTGGTAACACCCCTCCTGAAGAAAGCTTCTTTGGACCCAGACTGCCATGCAAACTACAGACCAATCTCTAATCTTACCTTTTTAGGGAAGGTGATTGAGAAAGTAGTGGCTGTACAGCTGGAGAACCATGTGACCATCCATGATATCTATGAACCCCTCCAGTCTGGTTTTCGAAAAAGGCATAGTACTGAGACAGCGCTGGTTCAGGTGCTCAATGATCTCCTGATATCTAGGGATTGGAGGAACCGTTCCATTCTGGTTCTCCTAGATCTCTCATCAGCTTTTGACACTGTGGATCATGGGGTTCTATTTAAGTGCCACTGCATGCTAACCCGTTATGGAGGAACAAGTGAAGCAGGAATTGTACAATACACTTTTTTGTTCTAGAAAAGGTATGCCACCTGTTTTACATACCATACCTGTCTAAGTGTGCAACTCTTTCCAGGCTGACTTGTGCGGTCTCTTTTGGCTTGGTGTAGTCCCTCTGCTGCCGCCTTCTTTCTCTATTCACAGGTTGGAGTGTTGGAAGTGGGACAGTCCACTGTGGGTAGAGGTGTTGGAGAAAAGTGCTGCTGAGTGCAGTTAACTTCAGAGGAGCCACATATTTGCAGATCTGAATACCTGAATATCTGAATATCTGCTTATTTTGTTTGTATTGTTATAAAGTCTGACTGATTAACATCTACCATCTGTCGTCTGAGGGAGAGACTGGAATTCCCAAGTTCCCGAGTGATCAAAAGGGCAGATATATCAAAATAGAAAGACTATGTGTTGTTTCCCATTTGTCGTTTGCCAGCTGTCTAAGTTGAAGTGTAAAGTCCTGAGTGCTGAGAGTACAAGAGCTTGAGCTCGTGAGGCTTAAGTTTGCAGACTGAGTAATTCATAAATTATAAAAACAACCTAGTGCTTAGCATTGCTCTTTAAACATCAAAGTTTGATGTTTGTTCAATTTAAAAAAGGAGATTGAAAGACTAATGATTATGAGACAAGGGCAAGGACAAGGATATAATTACTATTTTTGTTCTTTTTGCTTATGAACATTTTAGTTCCGTTGCTTTCTGCATTTTTATATTTCTGCTATTTTATTTTTTCTTGGGTGTGTATATGTATGTTCATGTGTTTGTATGCAACTAATCGAGTTTCATACAACATCTGATTATTTAGCAACTTTAATTAGTCATTTATTCGATGTTTGTAACCTAAGTATTTTTACTTCGCACCAGCAGTTAATTGTTTAATTGGCTCATTATAGGTACCTGTCTGATTCTAATTAGTGTGAGGTTTTATATCAGGCAGCTTCTCTCTGTGTCTTTGTGGCTGATTTCTTAATTAGGTTATAAATTGGGTTATAAATTGACTCCTGCTTTGTGATAATTTATTTTAATTAGGCACGTGTTTTCTTTAATTAGGCATGTGTTTTCCTGGGTATATTTGGTATAGGTCTCTTAGGGAGCAGAGATCCTTTTCAGTTGGTTGCAAGTCATTGCCTGGTTCATTTCCTTCATTTGTCTTTCCCGTTTGACTCTCCAGTATAGTTTGTACACTGTTTTTTTTTCCCTTTATTAGCTTGTTTTATTTCTACTGTTCTGGTTATCAGTATTTCCTGTTGTGGTAACTTTTTAACAAGAAATTTGGCCATATTGTATTGAAGCAGAGCTGAAGGATTGCTGACATGGGTTTTCAGCGTGCTGGATCCTCGAGTGTCTTTTGGGCATTGCAATTGAATCCAGGAGATCTGTGGAAATATGTTCCGGTAATTTGTGTTTTGTAAGTCTATATTCCTTCATTTTTATATGGATTGTATTTAGTTGATGTTTAGAGATTTAGATTATCTTCAGACTACAGTCCTTTTTAATCTGATACAAAAATGTATTGCATTATATTTCATGTGACATTTTGCTATGGTTTAGTTGATTAATCAATTATCTATTTCACTTGGTATTTTATTTTTTATACTAAGTATATAGTTTAATATCCATGTACTGTTGCTCTATAAGTGTGTGATATTATATTGTGTTATAGAGGGTATAATTTTATATTTTAAAATCCTTTTCTGCTTTCTGCTTTAGCGGGCAGTGAGGGAAGCAGTGACATAGCAACTTACAAAGTTGGTCGCTAGCAAGACTTTATGGCCTAGCCATCCTGCACCAACAGTTACAGCTACATTTTTGGTGGTTCCATTTGAAGGGATTACATGGAGACCTGATTTTGTTTTTGAACTCTTTATACACCTGGATATTTGGACACCTGTGCTTTGAGTCATGAACCACTTTCTCTTGTGGACTTCTTGGACTTAATTCCAGCTGTTTATGTATTAATATTGATTGTGTTTTTTTGTGTGGGTATTATCAGTATTTAGAAGTTAGTATGTAATTCAGTTGACTCTTAGTGACTATCTGATAATGACAAAAAAAATGAAAACCTATAGTAAGAAAAAGCCTATTAAATCAGGTAAAATGGGTAATATAACAAAACTGTCAAAAAAAGAGCTAAAGAATACTATTCTGCCTGCTATTTCCAAAATAACGCACTTTATAAGACCTGCTTCAGATCAGATAGAATTAAGAGGTAATAAGATTGTAAATAGAGGTTTTGTCCCCAGGTCTACGTCATCCCCTGATCTTAGTTTAAGGAGCAGAGAGACCAGTTCCAGTGAACACCCTTTATTAGAAGAAATCAGAAACTTTGAAGAAAGTGACTTTCCAAAAAGTATAGAGAACTTGATGCTTCCTAAGTTTGGTCCTGAGCTCTCTTATTCAGATATAATCCCGCATGAAAATTTGACTGGAGAAGAACTTGGGAAAGAGAAAAGTATAGATGCATTGAGGGAGAAATCAGTTAAAATAATAGTTAACAAGGAAAAGTCAGGGTCAAGTGGTAATAATAGACTGGTACAAAATGTTTTAACAGTTAATAAAAATACTGTTATTAATGAGAAAATTGATTTGGACATGAAGTGTGGAAACTGTGATTATGATTCTAGTGCCGATAATAATAATGGCAATGTTTAGGATGTATTTGTGTTATCACCAGAAGCTGTGGATATTTACCAAAATATTTCTGAAGGTGGCTTTAATATAGATAGTCATGAATGTGAAAGTGGATCTTTATTGAGAGATTTTAATTCTTTTATCACGCCATATATAAAACAAGGGCATAAAGACACTTTCATGAACCCAAGAAATAAAGTAGGATGTAAGGGTTCTGATATGAATTTCCCTCTTTTGGATAAACTATTTTATGAAGTTGGGACGCAGACAGTAAGTAATAGTAATCTGCTAAGTCAAGAGAGGGATAGTGATCTCAATATTATGCTTAGCGAAATTAAAAAAGAAAATAGTTTTGGTAATATACAGTTTGTGGAGATGAGTACTATGATGAAATCACTGGTGGATTACCTTGTGAAATCTCCTTTTAGGCAAGAAAAAATAATCCCTACTATGGAAAATAATCGTGTTATAAAGGATGATCAAAACATGGGTAGTGGGAGAAATATGGCTGTTTTTTCAAAAGGAAAAAGAAGGACAAAAAAAGGAATATGGTAACTCAGGATGAAAGAAAAAAGGGACAAAAAGATAATCAAAAACTCAAAACCGAAATCAGTAAAAACTGTAACAACAGAGATTGCCAATAAGGAGGCCAAAGAAATCGATCAGCTAATTCAAGATTTAAAACAAAAAAAACAGCAGTTAGGAAAGAATTATAAAATACAAAGTGGTTATCAAATACCATCTGAAAGGACTGCTGTAAGGAACCTAAAAGAAAAACCTGTAGGTAAAGGTAAATTGAAAGTGATAGAAAGATGTAGTCATGTGGTGGAACAGCCTTCTGTACAGAATAATGTTGCTTCTAATAAGAATAAGGGAAACAATGTAAACATGGCTAAAATTACTACTGAAACAAACTGGAAAGATAGGTTAATTAGGGAGGGTGTTATGCTACCCACTTTGTTTTTTAATGGTGTTCCAAAGGGAAAAAATGAAAACCCCATATACCCTGAAATTAACAATATATAATCTAAGAAAAGGGTTCATGGGCCACAAATTTTGTTGGCAGGATATTGTCTCTGTGTACAGGTACAAATCAAGCACTTATAAGGGATGAATCTGTGTTATATTAAAAAAAAAGCTGATCTAAGATTAGATATGCTGAAAGAAAAAGTTAATCTTCAGGAAATAGGCATAGATTTGGACTCCACAATTGGAGAAGAGTTGCAGATTAATGTACTCAAAGGGAAAAATAGCATAAATTCGAGATTACTAGGTAAGAGTAAAGAAAATAAAGTGTGTAAACGGACAAGAATCATGGCGTATATGAAACCATCTGAAAATGAAATTAGCCTAGACGGAGACTCTGAATTTCCAATTTATATTAGAGGAAGAAAGAAATTAGGGCACAGAATCAATAATAGTGTAATTTTGGAATTGGGTTCTAGTTTTAGTGCAGATCTCTCAAAAAAGGATAATGCAGCCACATTAAATGATTCTCAGGTGAGTACTCTGAATGTAGATGATAGTAACAACTGACTTAGTAATTTGGACTTTGAAAGTCATCCATCCATGTTATCATGGAATGTGGCAGGATTAAGGTCTAAAATAGAGGATAAGTGTGTTCTGGAATGGATAACCCAATTTCCAATTTTATTATTCCAGGAAACCTGGATGGTTAGACCTGATGAGTTTTTATTGGATGGTTATAATGTGTGGCATGTTCCTGCCACCTGGCAAAGTAGATTTGGTAGGATTAAGGGTGGCTTGGTTACTTTTATTCAGAACTCACTTGTTCTAAGTTGTATTGAATCTAGCATGTACAGTGATTCCTTTACAGTATGTATTTAATTCTGAAGTTTGGGTCTAAGTGCGTTGCTTTGTTTAATATTTATATAAACCCTAATATAAAGCAGAAGGATTATCAGTTTATTTTGGATAATCTAGGGGATGTTATTGATTCTATTAGAGTTTGCTTTCCAGGCATTGAATTTATCTTGGCAGGGGACTTTAATGCATGCACAGAAAACTTGATAGAAGAAAGAAAAAATGAATGGGGTTTGGATGATACTTTTAATATCTCAATAAGACACTCAAAAGATAAAATGGTTACTAGTAATGGTAAACTGTTGATACAGTTTTTATGAAAAAATAATTTAAGAGTATTAAATGTGCATGTGAGAAATGACTGGGAGGGGGAAATTACATTTCCTTCAGCCAAAGGGGGCAGCGTAATAGATTATTTTATAATAGATGTTTCCCTATACCATATGATAGATTTTATCAAAATACACAGAGTCTGGGATAGTGACCATTTTCCTGTGGAATGCAAAAGTAAGATAACTAGTTTAACATTTAATAGAATCAGGGAAAGTGAGATGCAAATAAATCAAACTATGTGCATAAAATACAGTAAAAAAATTATTTGGAACAAGTTTACCAAATTGATAGTTGATAGAGTTATAGATTGTAATCAGTGTCTGAAAACCTTATTTGATCAGAATAAGGAAATTAACCATGAAAGTAAGATAAACTGTGACAATATGATAAACATTTTTGATCAGTTCATGGTAAATTGTAGTGATCAACTTTATAAGGTAAAGTGTCCATCAGTTAAAGGTAATATTAGTGTGGATAAACCTTGGTTTGATAATGACTATAGGAAAATAAGGAAAGAAATAAGGAAAGTTGGGAAACTAAGGCAGAAGTTTTCAATTCCCACAGTTTTTTGTGCCTTGCAAAATCTGAAAAAAGAATATAATAAGCTATTAGTTTATAAAGAAAGACTATATAAATTAGATTTATGGTCACAATTACAAAATTCTATTTGGACGAAAGATACAACATTATTTTGGACACCTGTTGCTTTCGGATGTTAGGAAACGAATGTGAGATATAATTTAAATGGTTTTATACCTGGAAACACATGGGTC
Organism: Neoceratodus forsteri; assembly: GCA_016271365.2. Taxonomy (NCBI): domain Eukaryota; kingdom Metazoa; phylum Chordata; order Ceratodontiformes; family Ceratodontidae; genus Neoceratodus; species Neoceratodus forsteri. The sequence continues at coordinate 626,665,192 of CM057452.1, read as the reverse complement.
CAATATTTTGAGAGTGTCTATAATAGTAATTTGAGTATTGAGAATGTTGAAGACTGTGATTTTTTAGAAAATATGCTTGATTGTTCTTTTGTTTTTTCAACATTGGAAGTTAGATTAGCCATTCTAAATCAAAAAAGGAACAAGGCAGCAGGCCATGATGGTCTTTCAGTGAAAATTTTCCTCCATAATCCTAAAGAGTGGGCTAAGCTTTTGACTTTAATTTTTAATATTATAAGCCAATGCTTGGAATTACTGGATGGTTGGAACCAAGGTATAATTATACCTTTATTAAAAAAGGAGACAAACAAGACCCCAGGAATTATAGACCAATTACACTTCTACAGATTGTACAAAATTGGATAGCTGAAAATAAACTAATATCCAAATGGCAATGTGGTTTTCAAAAACAGTGTGGTACTTTTGATTTAATTTTTATGTTGAATTATATCATAGATATTTATGTGAAAGTTAAGAGAACTACATTATATCTATATTTTATTGACATAAAAGCTGCATTTGATTACGTTAATAGAACTACTCTTTGGGATATTCTAAGGAAAATGCAAATTGATCCACACTTACTGGGCATCTTAAAATGTTACAGCATAATACTACTGCAAGGATACGTTATACTATGGATGGAGCTCTATCTGATAGATTAAAAATCTCTAAGGGTGTAAAACAAGGGTGTCTGTTAGCCCTAACTTTACTTAATTTATATATTGAATTCTTGTTTTCTGTACTAAAGAATATCGACACTTTTGTGCCCAGGGTTGATAATGAGGATGTAAAGCTGTTATTGTATGCATATGATGCTATTCTTTTATCAAGAACACCTTTAGGCCTGAAAAGAGGCATTACTAGTATCATGTCATCCTTAAAGGAGTTGGATCTGGAATTGAATAATATAAAGACCAAGAATATGGTAGTAGGTAGAACATATGATAAGAGAAAAACATAGAGTATAAATGGTGTTAACCTTGATGTAGTTCAGTCATATAAATATTCAGGAGTAACATTTGAGGAAAATCATTCCTGGTCCGCTCATTTGAGGGAAATTAAAAATAATTCCTATAAAACTAAAGTGCCATTTTGGCATTTGCAAACAAATTTGCTGGAAATAGTTTTACATCTTTATTATCAACCTTTGAGGCAAAAACAATCTGTCAACTGTTATATAGTGGGGAAATTTGGGGGATTTCCCTTGATAAATATGATAATATTGAAGCTGCTCAGAATAGATTTTTTAAACGTATATTGAATTTGCCGAGGGATTGTCCATCTGCATATTTACACTTAGAATCGGGTGTATTACCCCTAAAGGAAAGATGGCTAATTAAAGCAATTAAATGCTGAGGTAAAATACAAGGCATGAATGAGGAAAGGTTACCCAAACTTTGTTGGAATGATTTTATTAATCGTCTACAAACACAAAATGTTAAGAATGTTTGGTTCTCAAGATTAAATGACAAAATCAAAGCTGCAGGTCTAGAAGACCTCATTTACCCAACAGTGGAATATAATATTACACAGTATATAGATAATGCCACGTCAAGATTAAGAGATATAACTACTGCTAAAGATCTCAAATCAATTCATGACATTGATAAATTTGGTGTTTATTCATCACTTAAACAACAGTGGGGTATGGAGTCCTATCTTATGTTCTGTGAAAAGGCTTCACATAGAAAAGTTTTATGTAAATTAAGAATGGATAGGTTAGGCTTAGATACAACTTCTGTCAAACAAAATTATGTTGTGATTAAGAAATGTGATTGTAATGATAAATGGCTCCCTAGAATGCTTCACGTTATGTATAAGTGTCATAACTGGAAGAATGAGTAAAAGAGATGGCTGTCTCCACTTTTTGTATCAGGAATTTCCGGGACTTCCTTTGTCACTCAGAAAGAAATTTTAAAATTAAAGGAAGTAAATATAATGTTTGGTATTGCAAAATTTTTATTAGCATGTGGAATTTTGATTTCTCAAGTTATGTATGTATATTGGTGATATTTATGCAATTTTAGATGGAATGTTACAAATCTCTTGGATTTTATACATTTATATGTGTCAATAATAAACTTGAACTTGAACTTGAGTGTCTGAGGTTCATCTGTGGACTATCGGATGTAGTCCTCAGGTGGTTTACATCTTACCTTACTTGAAGAATGCAGAAAGTGGTTTCCGGGGTTTATTCCTCGGACCCAGTTTCTCTGTCCTGTGGGGCTCCTCAGGGCTCTATATTGTCCCACATACTGTTCGCAATGTATATGCTGCCCCTCAGAGACATTGTAAGAAGGTATGAGCTGAGGTTTCACTGCTATGCTGATGATACCCTTCTCTACCTTTCTTTTGCACCTGATCAGGATGGAGCTCTCTCAATCTTTAATAACTGCCTTAGTGAAATCCAGGAGTGGATGGATTTGAGTTGGTTGATGTTTAACTCAGAAAAGATGGAGGTGTTGGTAGTGGATCCAGCACACTGGATAGAGGGGCCGGGGTTGGCTCACACTCAGGACTTTATCTTGGGGGTGTTTCACTCCCGACCTCTGAACAGGTGCGTAACCTGGGGGTAATACTTGATGATGGTTTGACTGTGCATCTGCAGGTGTCTACTGTCATCAAGTCCACATTCTACCATCTCAGGAATATCTCCAGGATTAGGCACCTTGTTCTGTCTGGTGATCTTCCTACAATGGTCCATGCCATTACATCCTCATGTCTGGACTATTGCAACTCCCTTTATCTAGGGCTTCCTGGGGTTGAAATCCACCACCTGCAGCTGGTGCAGAACACAGTGGCCTGACTTTTGACTGGTACATCTTGATCCAGCCATATTTCGCCAGTGTTGCGCGGACTGCACTGGCTGCCAGTACAGTGGCAGATCGCCTTTAAAGTCGGTCTTCTGACTTATAAAGCCCTACATGGACTTGGCCCTGACTACTTGAAATAACTCCTGGTCCCTTTCTGCCCTGGACAGTCACTCCGCTCAGCTGGCGAGGGGTTGCTAGAGATCCTGAGGGTGTCTTTGATATCTTCCAGGGCTCGTACATTTATGTACATGGCCCCTACCTTCTGGAATTCTCTACCATGCCAAATAAGGGAGTGCGTGACCATGGAGGGGTTTAAAAAGGCCCTAAAAACATATCTGTGGACCCAAGTATTTGAAGTCTTATTGTATTTATTTTGTTAGCTGTTTTTAGTATAATGATTGAAACTTTTAATCGGTTTATTCTGTACAGCGCCTTGGTTTTTTGAAAGGCTCCATAAAAGTAAAGTTTTATTATTATTATTTTAACTAACAGTGGCAGTTCTGTTTCCCAAGCTTTTTCTGCCATTAAAACATCATGCCAAAATTCCACACCATCTGGGCGCAAGGTGACAAAAAAACTGCAAAAAAGGGTGACTTTTTACATTTTTTCACTATCCAGATCTCAGAATCTGTACATCTGACCAAAACGAAATTTGCCACATCAAAAGAACTACCCCACAGGACAGTGCATAACAAATTTTTGCAAATCCGTTGATCAGTTGCAAAGTTATTAAAGTGCAAAATTTGAGGTTTAACATTAAACAGGCTACTCAACCCTAACTATAGGGGCATGACCGTTTCCCTATAATATATAAGTGGGTACTAGTCTTGCTTAAGCATGGGGTTCAATACTTTTTTTGCTTATCTCAATGTAGATTTGGTAGCTACTGAGTGGTCAGCCATCACTTCTGCCTGCTCCATTAACCATGCCCTTAACTACTTCAATTTCAAGTAACTTGCAATTTGGGATTAGCATGCCCCCTTTAGGAAAACCAGGGTCTGAGGTTCCCATTTCCCTTGGATTTCTGGAGAGTTACTGACCTGCCTATGTGCACGTGATCTTGCCTGGAAGACTCACAAGTCCACTGGCTCCCCTGCTGACTTACTTAAGTACCAAGCCCATCGCAATGCTTGTACCAGAGCCATTAGACTTGCCAAGGTTGAATACTTCACCTGCACCTTCCAGAGCAACCTTAACCACCCCTCAAAGTTCTGGAAAGTCATCCATGCCCTTTTCTCTCCCCAAACCCAATCCTCCTCCCTCATCCTCAAGGTAAGTAATATCCCAGTTTCTGCCCCCTCTCTGTTGCCTCCAAGTTCAATTCTTTCTTCACCTTCTGTAACTCTTCCTTTCTCTCCTCCCTCCCCCACCACTCCCCCCTCCCTCCTCCATCTTTCTACCCTATCTCTGTCTCTCCCATTATCTTTCTCTCCTATCACTAGTACTGACATGTTTAAGGCCCTCCTGGCTTTAAATTCTCTTAAGGGCAAGAGCCCTGAGGGTCTTGACCCCAAACTCCTCCATCTTGCTGCCCTTGCCTTTGCCCTACTTACTGTATCACCTTCCTTCTTAACCTCTCTTTATCCAGTGCCTCTGTTCCTGATGACTGGAAACAGGCCACTGTCATACTTTTTCCCATAGGTGAAGACCCCACCCATCCTGGCAACTATCGCCCTATCTCCCTGCTCCCCACTTAGCTAAACTGAACACCGTGTGCTGGCTAAGCTCTCCACCTTCCTTGAGTCCTCTTCCTTCTTCACCCCTTCCAGTCTGGCTTCCATAAATTCCATTCCACCTGCTCCTCCCTTCTCTGGCTGACTGGTTCCATTCTCTCAGGCATGGATCAGGGCCTTATCACCTCAGCCATCTTTTTCAACTTGACCACAGCCCACCCCCTTCTCCTTGACAAGCTTAAGGCAGCAGGGCTTTATGACTTCTCTACTAATTGGTTTTCCTTGTGGGTAGGACTCAATTTGTTACAACTGGAGATTCTCTATTCCCCCCCACTCCCTATCAGTACTAGTGTCCCACAAGGGTTAGTTCTTAGTCTGATACTCTTTTTGGTCTCCCTGAATAACCTCCGTGCTGCCTGTGACTCCATCCACATGTATGCAGATGATATGGTTCCATTTGATATGGTTCTATTTACCACTGGTTCCTCCCCCTCTAATCTGATGGCCAGGCTCCAACTGGACTTTTACAACATCCAGCTGTGGTTCTGGTCTAATCGATTATTACTCACTTTCAAGAGAATGGTCTCCATGAGCTTTGGCACCAGACAGAAGCTCATAAAGCTTACTGCTCTCCCCCTTTCACACCATAGATGGAGCCACAACTGATAATGTTGCCTTATTTAAGTACCTAGGAGTCTAGCTTGACCATCACCTGAACTTTTCTGGGCATGTGGATGCCATCCACAAAACACTTCACCCTAAACTCAGTGTGTTATAGAGGAGTAGATGTTACATTACTCTTTCTGCTCTCCGAGCTATTGCCCAGAAAATGATCCTCCCTATTTTTGACTTTGATGACGTTGTCTACGGTGCCACTTCTAAGCTTACCCTAGCCAAACTGGAATCCCTCTTTCACTCCTTGTGCTGTTTTGCCTTGGACTGTCCACCCCACACCCACCACTGCTTCCTCTACCCCTCCCTATCCTTTCCCTCCCTTGAAGCCAGATGCCTCACGTGCAACACCTCCTTATCTTTAAATACTGGCTAGGTTACCTCCCCTCCTACCATATTTCTCTCCTCTGCACCCACCCCTCCTCTTACACCCTTTGTAACTCTGACTTTAACTCCCTTGCACTCCCTTCAAGAAAATCCTAAAATGGCCAGGCAGCTCTTTCTCACCATTTCCCCAAACTATGGAATTCTCTTCTCCTAAACATTTGCTCTGCTTCCTCCCAATGCTCACTCTCCTTTCTACTCCATGACTTCTTGACTCACACCTACAATTGCACCTGATAGCTGTCCCTGTTCCTCTACTTTCTACTTGCTACCCCCATCTCCTCCCGATCTTCTCTTGGCCACCCCTTCTGCTATCCCCGCTACTCTTCTACTCTTGTACCCTGGCTCTGTTGCTTCCTCGAAACCCAATTGATATCTGTCTCTGCCTCTTCCTTGTTATTGCACTTTATTTGTTCCTCATTGATTCCCCTTGGTTGCAATCAGCTTCTCGTTCTTGCATAAACTGCACAAAAATTGTACAGATATTGTATAATTGCTTCTATGATTGTAGCTTAGTGCTTGTTGCTTAGTCCTTATACCTGCCAAGTAATTATTGCTTTTGATTGTATACATTACTCTCCTCTTCCCCTTTCTCCCAGGACTCATCTGGAAATCAGTTGTTATCAGCTCAGTATGCCTTTCCTAGTGAAAATGTAGAAATAAATAAATAAGTAAACATAATTGGCATGCAAATGGCCCTTATCACCTTACATGCCCCATGGACTCATTTTCATGTTCATGCTGAATAGAGCCCACAGGGGTCTTAGTGCCATCCCTGTGGGATATATACAGCCTAGGTCCATGTTGGGGCAGCACAGTTTCACTTTGCTCTGTGCTAACATGGCTCAATATTAAGTCAGATAGCGCCTCTTGCTATCCAGCTAAATACTGCAACATCTGGGGGAGTGCACGGGCAATAGCAGTGCAAAAATTTGCACTGCGCTTGTGCAGATTTCTGAATATGAGGCCCAAAAATTTCTTATAGTCATCAAAACATACACAGATTTCAGAATGTTTTAGCAAAAAGTACACAAACTCTTTTAACCATCATGTCCCACCTATCGGTTATTGTCAGTTAAGAGAAATGAATCAAACAACCTCTTGGAACTGTACCATAGCAAATAAAATTAGTGTGATATAACTAGTTAGGAACTCTTGTGTAACACCACTGTGAGTATTGTTATGTAATACAGACTTAGCTTTTTGGCTTTTTCTTCACTTCCAGCCTTCTTTCTGAGTCTTTTCACCACTACCAGCCTTCTTTATAGATAAATATCTGCTAGTCGTGTATATTAAGCTTCAGAATCATAGAAATATAGAACAAATGATGGTAGAAGGAGACCAAGAGCCCATCTAGTCTGCCCATGTGTTCCTTGGACCCACTCAGATCCCAGACCTAACCACCCTGCTTCCTAATGCCTCCTACTTCTCTTGCTTTTGATCTTGCATTAGTCCTGTCCCACCTCAGTTTGAATGATGTCATGGACTTTGCTTCCACTACCTCAGCTGGTAGTTTGTTTCAAGGTTCCGCAACTCTTTCTGTAAAATAGTGTTTCCTAAGCTTCCTCTTAAAGCTTCCCCACTTGACTTCCACTCATGCTCTCTAATATTTGAGTCAGAGACTCTGTTGAACAGATCATAGGATGGCACCTTTTTATTCCTTTCAGGAACTTATATGTTTCAATCATGTCCCCCCTCTCCCTCCTTGTCTCCAGTGAGAACATAGTTAATGCTTCCAGATGCTCCTCATATGAGTGCCCTTGAAGGCCCTGAATCATTTTGGTTTCTTTTCTCTGGACAGCCTCCAACCTGATTTTATCCTTTTTAAGATGTGAATTCCAAAACTGGATGGAGTACTCCAGATGGGGCCTTACCAGGGAGCTGTAGAATGGCAGTATCACCTCCTTTCTCCTGCTGTCAAATCCCTTCCCAATGCACCCTAGCATTTTGTTGGCCTTCTTATAAGCTGTGTTGCATTGGCTGGTCTGTTTAAGGGTGTTGCTTATGTTTACACCCAGGTCCCTTTCTTTCTGCATGGCACTGAGCTGGACTCTGTTGATGTAGTAGCCCGTTCTTGGGTTCCCTTTACCCAAATGCACCACCTTGCAATTCTTTGGGTTGAACCTCAGTTGCCAGATGTTAGACCATCTTTCCAGCCTCTGTAGGTCTTTTTGTAGGTCCCTAACCACCTCCTCACTGTCTACTCTTCCTCCCAGGTTGGTGTCATCCATGAATATGGCAGCTTTGCCCAGAATACCTATTCCAGTGTCACTGATAAAGGCATTAAACAAGACTTGCCCCAACACTGAGCCTTGGGGCACACCACTAGTGACAGCACCTTCATCAGACCTCACCCCATCGACCACTATTCTCTGTTTTTTTGTCCCTAAGCCAATTACCTACCCAGCTGACTATGCTCTTGGCTACACCCAGATCCTCCAACTTTTTCAGCAGGAAGTTGTTCGGCACTGAATCAAAGACCTTACTGAAATCAAAGTAGAGGAGGTCCTCTGGGTGGCTTCTGTCTAGTTCCCCAGTGACTCAATCAATCAATCAATCAATCAATCTTTATTTTACCAGGTGGAACACCTTTGAGTAAGCTCATTTACAAGGTGGACCTGGGTGAATACACATAATCAGTGCAACAGTATAACAGGAACACATTGGCAGTACAGCAGTATAACAGGAGCAGCATGGGTAAAGACAATAGCAATGGGGTGATAAAACAACTCAGAAGACATCAACTTATAGGAAAATATAGAATATAAGCTCTCATATAATTACAACAATTTACAGAATATGCCCAATGTAGACAAGTATTGAGAATTAACCTACTGGGATAGATAACTGAATAGTATGGGGATACACAGGGGAAGGGAAAGAGGAGGGATGAAGGGTAGATGGAGAGGTGGAGCACCAGGGGTGCTACTGCAGGATGCAAAGTGGATCCAGGCACCGTGAACATATCAGGTAAAACACAGGGCTCAGTGATGGATCTTGCATGAAGCATTTTGAACTCGGCTAGATTAATTGGGCTAGCCAGTTTTAAGGTTTTTTGAAGTTTATTCCATAACTGGGGTAGCATGTAACTGATGAAAGCTCCACCAAAATGGGATTTGACTTTTGGTACAAATAATGAGATGTAGGAATAACTTCTCAGGGCATAATTTCCTAAGGTACAGAAGGGAAAGCAATCAGAGATATAATGGTGTAGCTTCTTAATAATTGCTCTATAGGTCCAAAGAGTAACTTTCCTTTGTCCCCTGAATATAAGGGATGACCATCCCATTAGGGAATAAAGTGCACAATGATGCGTGGTGTAGGCTGCACCAGAGATGAATCATAGGGCTCTGTGGTACAGGATATCAAGCTTTACTAGAGCTGACCCTGGGATTTGACCATAGAGGAAGTCAGTATAGTCCAAGAGTGCTAGGAAAGTGCCTTTTACCAGCCTCTTCCTAGCCTTTTGGGTAAGCAGATGTTTAATTCTATAAAATAGACCAAGCATTTGCTTACATTTTTTGAGACTTGCTTCAAATGCTCAGTGAAGGAAAGTCTATTTATTGTCAGTCCACACCCCTAAATATTTAAATTTAGCTACATAATCCAGTGATGTACATAGTACTGTGTTAATAGGTGTCACAGGGTCAGACATGGAGGCATTTGAGGCAGTATCAATCAGTGACAAGAGCATGGCCTTAGTTTTTTTGGCACTTATGAGTAGTTTTTGGTTAAGCAGGTTTTGTTGCAGTAGATTAAAGTCTGATTGAAGGTCTGCATAGGCACTCACAGGGGTAGGCCTGGTGGTGTAGAGTACCGTGTCATCTGTGAATAGCTGGATATTGGATGATTTGATTCCAGGGGTAGGCCTGGCAGTGTAGAGGACTGTGTCATCTGCCAATAGATGGATGTTGGATGATTTGATTCTAGAGTCAATATTGTTAATGTATAGTGTGAATAGCAGTGGTCCCAAAATGGAGTCCTCCGACACTCCTCTGATGATTGGTTTCAGTGAAGAAAGAGCTCCCATTGCTTTGACTTGCTGCATATGACTGGTAAGATAACAAGAGAACTATTTCAATAATAGGATGTCCAATCCAATGTTACAAAGGGTACCCAGAAGCAGGTCATGGTTCACAGTGGCGAATGCCTTACTTAAATCAAGAAAGACTGCACACACATAGTTCTTTATGTCACAGGCTCTCTGCCAGTCATTCATTACCTTTACAAGTGTTGAAATTGTACTATGGTGAGGCCTGAAGCCTGATTGTACATGATTAGGCAGGTTGGAAGAGCCAAGGTAATTCCTGAGTTGTATATTAACTATTTTCTCCAGCAATTTGGAGAGGATGGGAAATAAAGGAATAGGTCTGTAATTATTGAGGTGGCTTGGGACTCCTGATTTGAAAAGACGTATGACTTGAGCAGTCTTCCAGATTGACAGTAGTTCACCCAATCCAAGGAACAAGTTAAAGAGGTGCGTGATTGGTACTGCCAAGACAAGATGACTAAGCTTTAAAAAGTACTGTCCAATGAGATCCTCTCCCATGCTTTTTCTGGTATCCAACTGTAGGAGAAGGTCCCCCACTTCTTTGAGTGTGACAGGCTGAAAGGAGAAAACCATGACTGGGGCATGGGAAATACGGGTTGGGTTTGTTGGGGCATGGGCTGAGAGCTGGGTTCGGAGGTTATTGGCAGGTGACGAGTTGAAGGCCATCCCCGCAGTGGCAAAGTGGTTGTTTAGGAGGTCTAGGATTCCATCTTTGTCAGTGATGGAGGAGAGATCATGCAATATTTTTCTGGGGAGGGAACTAGAAGATGCATGCCCTTTGATATCTTTTAGGGTTTTCCAGAACTTGACAGGACACATGATGGAGGAGTCAAACATAGAAACATAGACTTTGATGGCAGATAAGGACCACTTGGCCCACCCAGTCTGCCCATTTCCCTTCCTATTGGATAAGCTGCAGATTCTAGTTAACCAACAGCCTACTTCCTGCAACCCCCCACTACAATTGTCTTATGTCTGTCCCATGCATGTTTGAATTCCCCCACTGTTTTAGACCCAACAACCTCCCCAGGAAGGTGGTTCCATGCATCCACCACTCTCTCCGTCAAAAACAATTTCCTCACATTACCCCTGAGTCGTCCCCCCTCTATCTTTAAATTGTGCCCCCTTTTTCTTACGCATCTCTTTTTCTGAAAGATGCTACCCTCCTGGACTTTGTTGATTCCCTTGAGGTACTTGAAAGTTTCTATCATGTCCCCCGTCCCTCTGTTCATCAAGGGTATACATATTAAGCTCTCTCAGTCTCTCTTCATATGGTTTCTGATGCAGACCCTGCACCATTTTAGTTGCCCTCCTCTAGACTGCTTCCACCCTGTCTATGTCCTTGCATAGATGGGGTCTCCAAAACTGCACACAGTATTCCAGATGGGGTCTCACCAACTGTCTGTACAGAGGGATAACCACTTCCCTTTTTCTACTTGTGATGCCCCTTCCTATGCATCCCAGTATTCCCCTGGCTCTCCTTACTGACTTCTCACATTGCTTACCCACCTTTAAGTCCTTTGATATGACTACCCTCAAGTCCCTTTCCATTTTTGTTGTTGTATGTACCTCCCCTGCTATTACTTGGTATTACTTGGTATGAAAGAACAGAAGATGGCCAGAGCCCATCGAGACTGTTCCCCACGCTATGTGGGACATTATTTATCTATTATCCCTCAACCAAACATCTAACTTGTTTTTAAAGACAGTGTCACCAGTTGTCTCTACCAATTCTTGTGGCAAGCTGTTCCATACAATGGATGCTCTTATTGGAAAAAAAGTTTCCCCTTTTGCTGGTTTTATAAGTTTTTACTTCAAGCTGTTTATTATGCAGTCTCGGAACATGTCTCCTTTTGGAGAGGGTTAGACCACATTTTTCCATTAGATCTGGTGAATTTATTAAATTAAAAACCATAAGCATATCACCTCTTAATCTTCTAGTTTGAAGAGAGAGAGAAGAGACCAGTAGCTTTTAATCTGTTCTGATAATCCAAGTTTGTTAATCTTGGAATCATTCTAGTTACTCTCCTTTGAACCTGTTCAAGAGTTGCTATGTCTTTTTTTTGGTTTGGATTCCAGAAAGGGGAGCCATTGTCTAGATACGGTCTAATGTATGCCCTATACAATGGAATAAGGCATTGTTCAATGCGATTAACAAAAGTGCGTTTTATTTGCCTCTGTTGGTCATGCAAGCAGTTCTAACACAGTGATCATTTGATATAAGTTTATTATTAACATATATCCCTAAATCTTTTTCACAATTTGATGAGTGAAGTGGTAGTCCGTTTATATGATATATCGTTTTTGGATTATTTACACCGAAATGCACTACTAAACATTTGTCTTGATTAAACTGCATATGATTTTTTATTTGCCCAAAGTGTTAATTTTTCCAAATCCTTCTTTAATGCAGAAATATTTTCTTGATTATTAACCTTGCCCCCCAATTTAGTATCATCTTCAAATTTAACTATGAAGTTATTTGGCCCTGTTTGTAAATCACTGATAAAGAGGTTAAACAATGTTGGTCCCAAGACCGACCCCTGTGGTACACCACTTGTCACACTACCCGAATCAGACAAGAAATCATTAATTCTCACTCTCTGAAAATGATTTGTGAACCAGTTTAAAGTCCAGTTGACAATATCAGGTGACAAACCTAGATTGTGCATTTTAGTAATGAGTTTTTCATGTGAGACTTTATCAAAGCTCTACTAAAGTCCAAAAGAATTACATCAGTAGGGATACCCACATCTAGTAGAGTACTTATATTATTATAAAAAGATATTAGATTGGTGGTGCAGGAATACTAGGGAGTAAACCCATGCTGATTTGAATCATAAATTCCTAATTTTTTACAATCTTGATCTATTAAAGACTTCATTACTCGTTCCATTAATTTACCAGCCACTGAGGTCAGGCTAATTGGACGATAATTTTGCACAGAACCTCTATTGCCTTTTTTAAATATGGGAGTAATTATTGCTGATCATTTGGTACAATGTTTTCTTGTAAGGATTTATTGAAAATAATTGACAAAGGTATAGAAATATTTATAGAGGTTTCGATCAGAAACCATGGATGAATACCGTCTGGGCCCGGATTAGTATTTTTTTTTTAGTTTTTTGATAGCCTGTATAATATCAGTTGAATAGAACCTATGATAAGCTATGTGGTGAACTTTAAATGTACTAATAGGTGATTTTTGAGAGAAGACAGAACAAAAGTACTTATTAAAGAGATTCAAGATTTCTATGTCAGATAGAGAAGAGCCATTGGTTATTTATAATGGGACCAATGGTCCTTGATAAAACTTTTTTACTATTTACATAGAAGAAAAGAGATTTGTGACAGTCTTTTGTGTGAGCTAGTTTAAATTCTAGCTTTTTTTTTCCAATTTAATACAATTTTTTTAAGTTTTTCAGAGATAGTCTGTATTTATGTAATAGAGTAGTTTTAAATGGAACAGAACTATTCTTAAATTTCCTAAAAAGTTTAATTTTTATTTTAATCTGATTTTTAATTGTCTTGTTGAACCAAGGGGGAATTTTTCCTTTATTATTAAATTTCCTCTTAGATGGAATAAAGGTATTTTCCAAATAATGTACAATGTTTTTAAAAGTCCCAAGCTTGTTGTGTTGTACAATTAAGAAGATTAGATTCCCAGTTTATGTTTTGTAAGTATTCATTGATTTTAGAAAATTTGCTTTGTTATAATTTTTGTATAGTATAACTTCCTTTGTGTAGTTTTAAACTGTTGAATTTCAAAAAGAATAGATGAATGATCACTGGTCCCAAGTGGATCCCAAATTTGTAAATTGATAATTTGTTGCTCTATGTTAGTAAATAATAGATCCAAAATATTAGGACCTCGAGTGGGTTCAGTAACAAGTTGTTGTAATCTAGTACTAACTACCACATCTATTAGTCCTTTCTCAGCATAGGACTGTCCTGAGAATAAGTCCCAGTTAATATGAGGGAGGTTAAAGTCACCAAATATTACAGTATCTTGAGATTCTGAAAAATGTGTAATTTCTTTAAACATATCAGTTGTGTAAGCTGAATTTGCAGATGGAGGTCGATAGATGTTACCAATAGTTATATAGGACTGCTCCTTCAATAAGGTTTTAACCCATATACTTTCCAAAGGAAAGGGGGAACACACTTCAAAAGAAGGAACATCATTTCATATGGACATACAAACTCCACCGCCTTGCTTATCTAATCTGTTTTTATGATATAACTTATAACCTGGAATTTCTCTGGACCAAATTGAGGATGAGTCCCACCAAGTTTCAATTACTCCCACCACACCTATATTTAATGTTTTACATTTGGCTTCAAGTTCTGCTAATTTGAGTTGGTTTAAAGATCTTGCATTCAAAGCTAGGAATTTACATTTAGTTGTAATAATATTTTGGTAAGTATCCAGAGACTTGGGAATAAACCCATTCTCCCCCATTGTTTTTAGTTTAAACAATGATTTATGATTTTAGTGATACGTTTCCCCATAAGTGTACTACCTCTACGACTGAGATGTAAACCGTCCCAGCAAAACAAGGAAGAATGATCTGAAAATGATTCCCGGTGGGGAATACAGAGTATATCCTGCTTAAAACACCACTTTCTCAGCCATTCATTTAGGTCTTTGATTTTCTGCCTCATGGTAGATGTTGCTCTCGGGAAAGGTAGAATTTCAGATGTGCATACACAGCATCCCCTATCAAGTAACAAGTTACATAACGCCACATAGTCCTGTTGTAGCTGATTAAATGGGGTGTTGTTTATAGCATTAACACAGGCATGTATGATAACCAGTGGATTTTCCCCCACATTTTGTAAAATTTTAGGCATCATGGAGGTAATGTCAGATACCCTGGCCCCACAGAAGCTAGAACAAGTGCGGTTGCTCTTGTCACTATTGCATACTGCCCTGTCAATGTGCTTAATGATTGAATCTCCGAGGACTAGCACTTGTTTTGAGACAGTAGGGGTGCAAGAATCAGAAAAAGGTGATTGTTTAACACACTCTGGAGTGATTAACTTAATACGTATTGATTTGGTAGCTTGAGACTTACTAGGACAAGTATTCATGGGCATTAACTCCTGATTAAAAAGTGTTTTTGAACCATTATTATGAACAGAGGGTGATGCACAGGATAAATCATTGTGTTCTCTTTTCCTGGGTTTTTGCTTCCCAGGTGCATTACTTTGCACTTCTTTGCATTGAATCTAAGTTGCCATATGTCTGACCATTCATCCAACCTTGACAAGTCCCTTCTCATCTTTTCTACCACCCCTGTGTATCAACTCTGTTACAGAACTTTGTGTCATCTGCAAACAGGCATACCTTTCCCTCCAGACCCTCTGCAATGTCACCTATAAAGATGTTAAAGAGTACTGGACCCAGTACTGAGCCCTGAGGTACTCCACTAGTAACCACCCTTTCTTCGGAATGTGTTCCATTCACTATTACCTTCTGTGTCCTGTTGTGCAGCCAGTTTGCTACCCAGACTACCACCCTGGAACCTACTCCCGGGCTGGCTAACTTGGTTATTAGTCTTTTGTGCGGGACTGTGTCAGATGCCTTGCTAAAGTCTAGGTAGGCTATATCCACAGCCCCTCCCTGGTCTATTACTTTGGTCACCCAGTCAAAGAAATCAATTAGATTCATCTGACATGACCTTCCTGCTGTAAATCCATGCTGCTTTGGGTCCTGTGCCCCGCTGGCCTCCAGGTACTCAACAATCCTTTCTTTCAGAAGTGATTCCATCATTTACCCTACCACTGAGGTCAAACTTACAGGTCTGTAGTTTCCTACTTCTGTCTTGCTCCCACTTTTGTGAAGGGGAATCACATCTGCCCTTCTCCAGTCCTCAGGTACCACCGCATCCTCCCATGATTTGTTAAAAAGTGTGATCAGTGGTGTCACTAGGTCCTCCCTTAGTTCTTTTAGGATTCTGGGGTGAATCCTGTCAGGCCCCATTGCTTTGTCCACCTTGAGTTTTAGGAGTTCTTTCAGGACTCTTTCTTCTGTAAATGGACTGGTGTCAACCCCCAGCCAGAGTGTTTCTATTGTCTGGTTTAGGTAACTCCTCCTCATCTTCTTTTGTGAATACTGAGCAAAAGTATTCATTCAGTATCTCTGCCTTTTCACTGTCTCCTCTGCCCATCTCCCTCTCCTTTATTAATCTTCACTATTCCTCCCTTAACCTTTCTATGCTCCCCAATGTACCTATGAAAGGTTTTATCCCCCCTTCTTAACTGAGTTGGCTATTTTTTCCTCAGTTTGGGCCTTTGCTATTCTGACTGCCTTTCCCACTTCTTTCTGCTTTAATTGATACAGTTCCCTGTCGTGCTCCTTCTGTTATTCCTTATACTTTCTGAATGCAGCCTTTTTCTCCTTAACCTTCCCTGCCACCTCTTTTGAGAACCATAGTGTTTTTTTACTCCACTTTGTTTTCTTTATTTGTCACACACAAAGGCTTGTTGCCTCTATGATAGCAGTTTTGATTTTTCTCCATTGTTCTTCCACCCCCCATTTTGTCCATTTGGTAGTGCATTCCTCGGGTATTCACCCATTTTGCCAAAGTCAGCCCTTCTAAAGTCCAGTATCTTTGTTTTTGTATGGCTTGTCTCCATGGTTGTGCTTATTGTGAAGCACATTGTGCAGTGGTCACTTGTTCCCAAATGTCTACTGACTTCTAAATTTGTGATCCTCTCTCCATTTGAGAGTACCAGGTCTAGGAATTGCTCCCTCCCGAGTGGGTTCCAAAACTAGCTGTCTAAGGCCTGCCCCTGCAGGGCATCGAGAATGACCCTGCTCTTAGATGTGGCTGCAGTACATGTCATCCAGTTAACATCTGGCATACTCAGGTCCCCCATCAACAGTATCTCCCCCTCTTTCAGCCAGTTTGAGAATGTCTTCTATCATTTTCTTGTTCATTTCCTCCCTTGAGATGGGGGTCTGTATACAACTCCTGTGTGGATTGTAATCCCATTCCCTGTCTCCAAGGTGACCCAGAGTGCCTCTTGTCCTCCCCCCTTTATTTATTAGTTCTGTAGCTTTGATCCCTTCCCTTATGTATAGAGCTACTCCACCTCCTATTTTACCCTCCCTGTCCATTCTGTAGACTGTGTACCCCGGAATGTTGACATCCCAGTCATGGTTCTCTGTGTACCATGTTTCCATGACTGCCACAATATCCAATTTTTCATCTTCCATCAGGGCTACTAGCTCAGGAAGCTTGTTTCCCAGACTACAGGCATTGGTACTCATTGACCTCCATTTAATGTTGGCTTTATCCTTTTTTCCCCCATCCCTGCTCTTATTGCCCTTGTCTATTTTTCCATTGATCCCTGTCCTGCCCTCTGTTGAGCTCTGTACCTCAGTGTTTACCCTTACTACCTGCCATGTTTTGTGGGGGGAGGCTTGAAATTTCCTGCTCTTATCAGCACCTCCCCCCTTGGCTTGTTTAAAAGCTTGCCAAGGAAGCATTTAAACCTGTCACTTAGGAGACTGGTTCCTTTCATGGACAGATGCAGACCATCGTGCCAGTACAGACCTTCATCTCTCCAGGTGTATCCCCAGTCCCCAATGAAGCCAAAGCCCTGTGCTCTGCACCAGTTTTGCAACCATTCATTAAACTGCATGGTGTGCAGTACCCTAGCCTCACCCCCGCCATGGACTGGCAGCACCTCTGAGAAGGTAACCTTGCTTGCTACTTGTCTAAGCCCCCTCCCCAACTCCACAAATTCATCCTGCACTGCACTGATTCCATGCCTAGCTAGGTCATTTGTCCCAAGGTGGACAATGATATCTAGTTCCCACTCCTGTGATGCTGCTTCTGCAATCATGAGGATTCGCTTCTTGTCCCTCCAAGCCATGGCACCAGGCAGGCACCTTACTTCCCTCTCCTCTCCCTTCCCCAGTTCTACGCCCTAACAATTGAGTCCTCTATCAGATGCTGTTTCCTTCCCCTGTGGTGTCAGTTGCCACCCTTTTGTGGGTCTCCCTTGTGGATGTCCTCAGCATTCTTCTTGGTCTCCACTGAGGGTGCCATCATAGAGTAACCTTGCTCTGCCAGACTGGCATATGATTTGTGTAGAAGTACAACTAGGGGTCTTCGCCTCTGTTCCACCACCCGCACCCTCCCAGAACCCACTGTGGTCCAACTGCTCTTCATACTTGGCAACCTCTGAGGCAGTGGTTGTGGCAGTGGTGCTCTTTGGGTTGGGGAGGCCTGCTTTGTCCTTGCCAGTTCAGCCTGGAATTGGGCAGTCTCTTCCCTCAGAGCTGACAGTTGCCTGCAACTAGGACAGCAATTCAGTTTCCAGAATGTCTCCCAGAAAACTGCTGCCCCACAGCCAGTGCATTGCACCACTCCCCACATATCCCTCTCCCTTATAATATACAGTATGTAATATATATAATTTTTTTTTTGGTGGTGTGTACTTACCCTTTATGCACTGTGATGGGTTAGTAAGACTATGACAGTTCTGCCCCAAGACCTGTTGAGGAAGTGATGTCAGAACTTTGGCTATAAAGGAAATGCCATGCCTGGGGGTGTGGCTTGTGGGGAGGGGGTGGGTAGTCCACAACCACAGGTGACTGTCAGAAACAATCAAATACACCACTGCTCCACCACCCTGGTGAGTACTGCCCTTTATAGTAATTCAACTAACCTCCAGTAACTTATTTAAAAATAGTTTAACGTTTAATGAGTCTAACGTTATGTGGTAATAATTAGCCTTTTCAGTTCTGATAAGCTTCATGCAAAGGTTCCTGGCTATCCTGAAGGCAGATCAATCAGAAGGAAGCTTTGTTTTCTGTGCCTTTTTCCAGAGTTTGTCCCTGCTATGCAGTGCGGACTTCAGTTCAGCTATAAAGAAGGGAAACAATTTCTTCTTTGTGTGAATTTTGACTGGGGGAGGCATGTTTGTCCAGTGCCCCAAGGTCAATGTTTTGGAAAGTCTCATATGCCTCCTCAACCAACTTGGCCAGGTAGAAGTCCTGCCAGAGCAAGGAGTTCTTCAAGTCTGAGAGGAAGGCAAGGGGATCAAAGTTACATAAACATCTTTTAAAGATGTTCCTAGATGTAGAGATTGGTTTGGATGTGGACCTTATACCAGCGATGAAGCAATGATCAGTAAAATCAGTGAAAAAGACACCTAAGTGGGAAAATAAATGAGGTTTGTTTACTAGTATAAGGTCTAACAAGGAACTTTTGTTTGGGACTTTTTTTGTTTGGTGAGATTACTTCTGTGATGATTTGGACAAGCCAGAAGGTGTCACACAGATTTTTGAGAGGTTTGGAGCAGTTTAAGAGCCAGACCAGATTAAGGTTGCCCAAATGATGACTTCAGAATGCATTGTACTCAAGGAGTTGATTACAGTAGGTGGCTCAGCAATTGTAGACCTGTGGAGGGAGGCCTATAACATCCTATGATATACAGGGATGAGGAAGAATAAAGGTAAATCTTTTTTTTTTTCTGTTGACTTTGGTTCTACTCCACACCACCGGGGAACTCTCTCTGGCATCCACCACACCACGAGCTCTACCTCCAACCTGAAGCTCCCTCCTCACCCTGCACTAGCCTGGCAGATCCCTCTGCTCTGCATCCCCCAAGGTGGGGCCAGCCTATCCACCCAGGGCACTCTATCTGAAATCTAATGTGCCAGCTGGGTGGTCAGCCCCTGGAGAGAAGAGAAGCCCAGTGTTAGAGTGTGGCTGATCGGGGCAGAGGTGCCATCACCTATCCCTGAGGATGGGAATTTTTTTAGTATATTTTCCCCCAGGAGTGCAACTGTGCAATGAAGTCAGCGTGGCATGATGCTGCCGATGTGTGCCGCACTCCTCTCACAAGTCAGCCTGAGTATGTGTAGTGCCTCTGGCTTCCACAGGGGACCACTACTTTGCTGGTCATGCCCCGGATCCCTTCCCAGGGAGAGGAGAGCAGTCCTCTGGATGCTCCATCTTCTCCCTTCCCTGCCGACCCTTGGTGCCCTACCTCGTTCCTGAACTCAGATTGCCAGTGTTGTGCGAGGTGTGGCATCCAGTACCTCAACCCTCAGTGCCACCGGGCCAGTGGAAAGCTGAATCTTGATGGTTAGGCTTTCAAATTCCCTTGGGACAGATGTGGAGTCAGAGATAGAAACAATGAATTTGTCCAGTATGTAGATGGCAACCCCGCCTCCTCTGCCTAGTTTATCCATTCAGAAAATATTGTAGGATGGAATATTCACCTCAAAGTCCAAGGTGGAGGGTTTGAGCCTGGACTCAAACACCACCAGAATATCTGGCCTGGTATGTGAAATCCAGGTCTGAATAGCATCTAATTTTTTCAAAAGACTACACACATTTATGTTGAGGATGCTCAGTCCTTTGAGGTTTGCTAGGTCCTGGGGAGCAGAGATTGGTAGTGGGGGCTTGGATTTAATTCAATGCTACCTGAACACAGCAGCAGCAATAAAATCCTTTTAAGTGCACTCAGCATCAGTCTGTAGGATTGTGCATGTTCCCATTTATGGTAGGGCAGTGGGCGAGACTCGGGGCAGCCAAAGCATGCACCAAGAGAGTCCAAGGCTGCATGGAGAAACACCCTGACCTGATAGGTAAGTATAGAAAGGTAGGGTGGAGGGTGTGTGCTTAGGACGGAACACCTATTAGGCAACAAAGTTAAAGTCCCAGTTTGCCAAGTTGACTGAATAGGTTGTTCTAATGCTGTTGACATAAGTATTAAGGTGGGGGTCTCGTTGCACATGGAGGAGCATTACCAGCCACCGGGAATGTGCCTGTGCATGGGGCAAGGGAACAAGGCAGAAAGCCAGCCAGAAGGCATAAAAAGAGTAAAGTCCACATTTCCAGCAGCAGAGTCCCAATTTAAACTAATGGACACTACAGTAAGTTCCAAACAACCTAACCCCAGCAGAAAATAAAATTTAGTTTGGTCCTTGGAGAGGATCTGTGTGTGCCTTTAACGCTGAACAGGTAGAATGTAACCAATGGGGAAACAGCACTTAAAAGTGGGTGGGAACAAAGCATATTTAAAATTGTGGGGTTGGGGGAGGGCAGGTGGGAGAAAATTCAAGTAAGGACTTAGCACAGGAAAGTGGTAGTAGAAGGGTAGAAGCAGAGAGAAGAAGCCTGCTTGAAAGCACAGAGCTGGTGCAGTCAGATGGCCCAATTAGGCAGAGCTGGAAGCAGTCGGCAGTCCAATCATGGCAGAGTTCCCAGGAAAAGAGCCAGTCCAAGTGCATCTGGAGAAGCCCCCAAAAATTCAGAATAGTGGCATTTGGCTGAAGATAGGGACAGTTCCTTGAGCTGCTATCGGGGGGCTGAAGATCAGGACTTGCGGGCAGGAGTGGTTGAGCAGGCGGCAGCCACTAGGAGAAGGCCAAACCACACCACTCGAATTCCGGTGTGTCTGGTCAGGGCCGTAGAGCTGGAAGGGGAAAACAGGGAAAAATCAGTTACCTAAATACAGTGCAAATTTGTTGGGTGGGGGAAGCTGGTGGCAGAGCATCAGCAGGGAGGTAGGGGGTAGACAGGGCAGGTTAGGGACAAAAGAGTGGGTGGGAGTTTAGAGCACAATTTAGAATTGGGAGTGAGAGCACAGTTTCAGTTGCCGCCGCTGGCTGACCAAAAAGAGAGAAAGTGGAGATAAAGGTGGCATAGGGCCGAAATTAGGAGGCAGAATATACAGGAGATAGAGTGGCTGGAGAGCTGAGGGAAAACAGGTTGAGGGTAGGGTAGAGAATAGTGATTTAGGCAGCAGCAGAGGGATGGAAATATAACAAAACTGCAAAACACAGTCTCCTAGATTAACCAATACATTAATCCAAATTACATTGGCTGGCTAGGCATTAAACAGTTGCAAAATACAATTAAAAACAGTTTAAAAACAGTACAAACTTCCTAAATTTCAAGTAAGAACTTAGTGCAGGAAAGCACTAGTAGAAGGGTAGAAGAAGAGAGAAGAAGCTGGGCTTGAGACCACAGAGCTGGTGCAGTCTGGTGGTCCAG
Source organism: Neoceratodus forsteri (assembly GCA_016271365.2). Taxonomy (NCBI): domain Eukaryota; kingdom Metazoa; phylum Chordata; order Ceratodontiformes; family Ceratodontidae; genus Neoceratodus; species Neoceratodus forsteri. The sequence continues at coordinate 626,643,573 of CM057452.1, read as the reverse complement.
TCAGGCAGAGCCGGAAGCAGTTAGCAGTCCAATCAGGGCAGAGTTCCCAGGAAAGGAGCCAATCTGGGTGCTGCTGGAGAAGCGCCTGAAAATTCATAAAAGCAGCGATTGGTTGAAGATAGGGACCGTACCCGGAGCTGCTCTTGGTGGGCTGAAGATCAGGATTTTTGGGCAGGAGTTGTGGAGTGAGCAATGGCCATTAGGAGAAGGCTGAACCATGCCCTCGAATTCTGGTATGCCCAGTCAGGGATGTAGAGCTGGAGCTGCTGTCAGTGGGCCAAAGATCAGTACTTGTGGGCAGGAATGGTGGAGTGTGTGGCAGCCGTTAGGAGAAGGCCAAACCATGCCACTCAAGTTCCAGTGAGCCCAGTCAGGGCGTAGAGCTGGAGCTGCTCTCCGAGACCAAAGATTAGGACTTGGTTCCTTTTATACACTGTGCTCCCATCAAGGATTTTACACAGGTGTTCAAAGGGAGCATGCTAAAAAGGAGCACCACAGACTCCTAAAACTCAAGTAAATCCAAAATAGCGTGCTCAAACCTTTTAAGTTGCTTCACACACTGGAATTCACATTTCTTCTAAGGGGTACTGCTGGATAGTGGCAAACAACAAACAATCCAAAAGTACCAGCGCACACCCTTCCCCCCACACAACATAGCATATTTAAACTTTTCACTGCCAAAATTGGCTATATTTACTTTTAGCTCCATGTGAGGAGTGGGTCCTCTTAGTTTCAGACTGGAATTCCAATGTGAGTAAGCTAAATCACCAATGTGGGGGTGCTGGTACTTTTGGATTGTTTGTTGTTTGCCACTATCCAGCAGCACCCCTTAAAAGAAATGTGAATTCTAATGTGTGAAGCAACTTACAAGGTTTGAGCATGCTATTTTGGATTTGTTTGAGTTTTAGGAGTCTGTGGTGCTCCTTTTTAGCATGATCCCTTTGAACACCTGTGTAAAATCCTTGATGGGAGCACAGTGCATAAAAGGAGCCAATTAGATACATTAGTCATTGAGGCATTGGAAAGATAAGGACTAAATCAAGGGTCCCACATTGACATTGGTGAGTTAGCTTACTCACATTGGAATTCCAGTCTGAAACTAAGAAGACCTACTCCTCACATGGAGCTAAAAGTAAATATAGCCAATTTTGGAGGTGGAAAGCTTAAATATGCTATGTTGTGTGGGGGAAGGGGTGTGCGCTGGTACTTTTGGATTATTTGTTGTTTGCCACTATCCAGCAGCACCCCTTAGAAGAAATGTGATTTCTAGTGTGTGAAGCAACTTAAAAGGTTTGAGCATGCTATTTTGGATTTGTTCGAAGATCAAGACTTGCTGGCAGGAGCAGTGGAGTGGGCAGCACCCATTAGGAGAAGGCTGAACTGTACCACTCGAATTCCGGTGTGCCTGGTCAGGGCCGTAGAGCTGGAAGGAATGCTATACGTTCATTTGGCATGACCTTCCTGCCACAAACCCATGCTGCCTGTCGTCCTGCAGACTGTTCTTATCTAGGTACTCTACAAAGTCCTGTTTTATTATGGTTTCCATCAGTTTCCTCACTACCAACATAAGACTAATTGGTTGGTAGTGCCTGTTTCCTCCCAACTCCCTTCATTGTGGAGAGGCACCACATCAGCTTTTTTCCAATCCCTGGTACTACCCCATCTGAAGTGGTCTGCTAAATAAATATGAAAAGGGAGCTGCCAATTCACTTGCTAGTTCCTTTAGCACCCTCGGGTATATTCTATCAGACCCTGGTCACTTGTCCTCTCTGAATTAATCCAGGGCCTCCTATACCCTACTGCTTGTGATTGGTGGAGTTTCCATTTGTGGGACACCATTGTCAGCAGCCTTGATGCCACTGTCTGGTACTGGGCCTATGTGTTCTTTGGTGAACACTGAGCAAAAAAAGTTATTCAGAACAGTAGCCTTCTGACTGTCCTCATCCACTACTCTATCACCATCTTCAAGCCTAACTATTCCTCCCCTTTTGTTTATTTTTTCTTGTATATAGTGAAAAAATTGTTTGTTCCCCTCTTCAACCCCTTCTGCCAGCAGAAGCTCCATTGTGGCTTTAGTTGATTTCACCATACTCTTTGCTACTTTGCTCTTCTGAACATAAGCATCCCATGCGTTGTCTGCCTGAGTTCTTTTATAATTCCTATAGGCCTCCCTTTTGGCTCTAATTGTGGACTTTACCTGGCTGCTGAACTATATTGCTTTTTTTTTTGTTTGTTCTTTTTGGTCACTGTTATTATGCACATCCTGGTAGCCTTTAACATAACAAACTTAACCAGCCCCCATATTTCTTTCACATCTAACTGCTCCTGTATCCTTTACAGCCTGGTTCTAACTATTTTTTTATTTATTGAGTTCTTGGAGTAGAAATTTGTGGATATGTAGGTATGTTAGACCTCTGGTCTTACACACATACTTTATATTTACTTCTAGTTACCTTATCCTGGGGCGGGTGGCATGTTTATTTCATGGTAGTTCTATCCAGAATCCTTGGAAATGTTACTATGCAGATAGTAGTACGGTTAAATAGTGGCACATTTTTGCTCTGTAGGTATTAGGAGACATGAGCCCTTTTACTTAGGATTTCAGGACAAGTTGAATTCCTTTGGGGAACAATTGCAGTGACTGAAGTGAATAAAGGTTCACTAGGAGAGTGTGTGTGTGTGTGTGTGTGTGTGTGTGTGTGTGTGTGTGTGTGTGGGAGAGAGAGGGAGAGAGAGAGAGAGAGAGGCGAGAGAGAGAGAGACAGCATCTCCTTAAAGTTATAGATCTCCACCCACATTATGGTGATGGGGTGGGGTGTATTGTTTGTATGAAGAGGAGGAGAGAAATTACATTTTTATCTCTTTTTCAGATTCCTTAGACACTTGTGGTACATCAAGTTGTTACATTCTCAGTGTATATTGACATCAGTACATATCAGGCTACATTGTCTTAATTCCTTGAGGTTCCTCGACTAGAGTTTTATTTTTGACACTAATATTGTCAATTTATATTTAAATTATCATTTATACAGTCCTGTCACTACACCAGGGGCTGGATATTCAAACTGCGCCATTCAAAGGCGCAAGCCCTTTTGAATATCTGGCCGCAGAGGTTTTTGGAATTTCTTGGGCCTTATATCTAGCTTGAGAGTACGGCTGGGTGACAGGTCCAGCTAGGTTTTACACATCGCACAGTGTGCACTGATGTTTTTAAGACAACTTTTCTGGTAAATTCTTGTCTATAATGCAGGCATTAAAACTTCTTGAGCCCTAAAACAGTCTTAGTTTGTCTTTAATCTGGTTGGGGGTTGCCTTTCAGTAATTACATCCTTATACAAACTGTGACACTCATAGCTTGATTTAGGAGTCATCTGCTTCAGCAGTGTTATCTTATGTCAATTAAATGTATATGCAGTAGGATTCTTTGTATGTGTGTTCCACCAAGCACCTTTGACCCAGGGTCCCTCCTGGCTGAAGGCAGTATGGTACTGTTAAACTTCTCTGACATCATCTTCTGTATTTTTTAAATGAATATTTTAAACCAATGGGGATTTTTTTCTGTTTTTTTCTGCATGATCTAGCTGTTATAAGTATTGTATTTTCTAAACAACTGCCATTAGCTTCTGAAGAAGGACTGGTTGATCCGAAAGCTAGAGCACTTTGTTCTTGTTGTTACATCTATGTTGATCCATTAAAAGGTATCAAATCATTTGCTTCTGGATCTATTCTTGCAAGGACCAATACGGCAACTACTAAATCTGGATTACACCAGTGAGCGGTTGCTCATTTATGGGTTCCCCATCAGTTACTACTTCCCTCATTTTGTTAAAACTGGCTACTCTAAAGTTTAAAACCTCAGTCTTGGATTGTGATTTTTCTACTCTAAGGCTAACTCAAACCACACAGAGTTGTGGTTGCTATTGGCCAGTGGCTCCCCAACCCCTGTAACACTTACTCCCTCCGAATTAGTGAGGACTATACTCAGGATGGTGTTTAGCCTAGTTGGGGCACTAACTAATTGTGCAAGTGGGCAATCTTGAAGGGCATCAACCACTGTTTGACTCCTATTAGAACCTGCCACTGGGATGCTCCAGTTAACATCAGGCATATTCAGGTCACCTACCTCCACTATATCCCCTTTTTGTGCTACATCCCTGATCTCCTCTAGGAACTCCTAATCCCTTTTCTCAGCCTGACCCGGAGGCTGGTATAACACTCCTATGTGGATCCTCTCTCCCTTTGCCAAGCTGAGTAGCATGCATAGGGATTCTACACCCTCCTTTTTGATGCTATCTACTGGGATGGCCTTTATCCCATCCTTTACATATAGCGCTACCCCTCCCCCTCTGCCCTCGCTTCTGTCCTGTCTGAAGAGGGCATAGCCTAGGACTTAAAGGTCCCAGTCATTTTTCTCTGAGGCCCAAATCTCCATGACGACCACCAGGTCCACTCTGGAATCTTCCATCACTGCCTGCAGGTCACATACTTTGTTCCTCAGGCTTCTGGCATTGATGCATATCCCTTTCGAAAGTCTGGTACCCCTGCTGTTATTCGCTACTATTGGTTCTGCCCTTGGGCCTACAGATATGTGGCCCAGTGTCCAGTCCCCGATAGTTTCTAACTGCTTCCTATGTGATTTCTTAGGTCATGGCAGAGAAATTTCTGTTTGTGGGTGAGTGACGATTCAGATGCTAAAAGAAGTGTGCTTTCTGATAGGTTCCCTAGTGTTAGACTCCCCCTTTCCTAGTTTAGGTATAGCCCCTCTAAATGGGGGCTTACTTTGTTAGCCCATTTGTCTCCCACATTTCTGATCACAGAGCACCTCCAGATTGCCTGCAGGTCCCCCCAGGTGTTGTCCTATCCTCACTGCTACCACTGCAGGTCCCAAATGTGTCCCCAGGTTCCCTGAATCGCCCTCAGTATTTTTCAGTCCATCTTGGGCTCACAGAGCAGAATCATGGGCCATCAGCATGCAGGCTGGCTGAGGTGAGCCATTGGTTTTGGACTGCAACTGTGGTCCATGGGTGGCTCCTCCGGTGCTACCAGTCCCAGAGGGATGCTGGTCAGGAGCTGGTGACTTGGATGGCCTGGACGGAGCTGCTCAATTAATTAAATGAAGAGCGCTCTGCATGCTACAGGCTTCAGACCAGCTTCATGAATATTAATTAGCAGGCCATAAATACCCATGAGTGGGTCTGCTTGGTTACTGGGGGCTGCAAGTTTCAGCGGCTGCTGCACGGACAAAATGTAAATAATTGTAAAGTAAAAGCAGCAGCAGCCACTGACACTCAAAGGGCTCTTGAATAATGGGGTGACAGAAATTAAAATGATTTCTGGCTGCACCAGACACTAAACAGTGGGACTCAGATAAAAGCCTACCTGCTGCAAAAGGTGGCTCTAAATATTGGCAGCAGTGACAAGCTAAGGATTAAGGGAGAATGTTTAATCTGAGTAGTGCTTGCAAGGGCACACAGGGGACTGTTGAACAATGGGGCAAGCAGCTAAAATAAATATTATACCTGGCTGCACCAGGATGTTAAAGTTGGGACTGTGGTGATCTGCAAAGGGACTGTGTGTATTAGCAGCCATTTGAGTGCAGCAACAGACAATCAGAAAGCCAGGATTCTAAAGCAAGTAGTGCCTGGACAATGCCAGAGACTTGTTGGACTTTACCTAGTGCTTATGGGGAACTTACAAGGACCTAATTCAGGCACCAAACCAGGGAGCCTATTGTGCATTGAATGGGGTTAATGAATATTCATTTTGTGGACTGACAAGCAGGATCAGCCAATTAGTGTGGGAGAAACAAGTAGCTTCAGCCAATCGAGAACCCCAGAAGGACTACATAAAAGACTGTTTTGCCAGACTGAGCAGTGTTCGAGCGGGAGCCCCCCACAGGGTGGGGGCTCAGGTCCTTTGCTCTAATATTTATTTATTTAAGCATTTTACCAGGAAGGCATACTGGGCAGAATACTGCTCGATTACAGATGCGTCCTGGGGGAAGGGGGAACATAGGTAGACAGTTGAAAACAGTATAGACAAGTGAATACATAGTGGGAGAAACACTACATTTGGTTCTGATTACAAGTCAGTAGTAGGTTGAGAGAGTCAATTGGTAAACCACAATATGTACGGCATGAGGTAGACAGTTGAAGACAGTATAGACAAGTGAATACATTGTGGAAGATTGCTAACATTTGGTTCAGAATCCACGTTCGTAGTGGATTGAGAAAGTCAGTTGGTAAACACAGTTACATACAGCAAGTGTACAATAATTAGCTTTGAGCCATATGAGAGACAGTATAAGACGAGAGAACAATAGTTAGGCACTGACTGATTGCAATTTGATAAGTGCAGACATACCCAGAGGTTTGCCTAGTAATTGGGAAATGCCTAGACACAAGTACAAGTAGGGATGAAATGATCTTGGAGCATGGAGTTTAGGTGCAAAAGGGAGGTGAAGTGACGGATGTTAGCTGGGAGGGAGTTCCACAGCATGGGAATGCTGTAGCTGAACCCTGACTGCCCTGTGGAGGTAGACTGGTATGGGACAGCTAGAGACCTGGAGTCTGAGTTTCTGATTTTGTATGCTTGTGCGCTAGGGTTTGTTAAGACATTGGAGAGGTAGGAGGGGAAATGCTGTGACCAATACTTGGCCGGGATTTTTGCGCAGTGGGTTAGCCTGCGATTGTCAAGTGAGGTGAGGTTCAGTGCTTGATATAAGGCATAGTGGTTTGTGGAGTAGGAGCTGTTCAGGGTGAAGTGGCAAAAAGAGTGGAAGAGAGGGTCCAGCCTGGCTAATGTGGTCTTTGGGCCGGCGCCGTAGACTACTTGCCCATAGTCGAGGACAGGGAGGATCATTTTTATCACAATGTCCTTCCTGGCTGGAAGGGGGATGCTGTCATGATTCCGGTAAAGTGCACCAAGCCTAGGGTGGAGCTTCTTGAGTAAAGAGTCAATATGTGAAGAAAAGTTGAGGTGCTGGTCAAGCCAGACACCGAGGTATTTGAAGGTAATGCAGGACTCCAGAGGGGACCCTTCCAGGGTGTGGAATACTAATGGTGAAGGGAGCCTAGAAATCTTTTGCCTCATGCCAAAGGTTAAGGAGACTGTTTTGTTGGCATTTAGGAGGAGGTTATTTGAGCGGAACCAGTGCTGGACTGAGATGAAGTCTTGCTGAAGTCTGGTCGCAACATCCGAGGACAAGGGGCCGGATGCCTATAGCACTGTGTTGTCTGTATGCATGTGGATGGTGGAGTGTGTGCAGGCAGATGGCAGGTCATTCAGGAAGACTGAGAACAGGAGGGGGCCTAGGACAGATCCTTGTGGCACTCCTGAAGTGATTGGGAGGGGATCCGACATGGACAAACTGATACGGACAGCTTGGGATCTGCCAGTGAGGTAGGAGTGGAACCAAGATGTGACCCAGTCAGATAGACCAGCATTGGCTAGTTTGGTCAGGAGAAGAGAGTGACTCACAGTATCGAAAGCCTTTGCCAGGTCGATAAATATGGCAGCAGTGATGTGGCCAGCATCCATCCCTGTGAGGATGGAGTCGGTAATCCTGAGAAGGGAGGTGGTAGTGGAGTGGGATTTCCTAAAGTCAGACTGGTGGGGGGAGAAAAAGGAAGAGGAGTCCAGATAGGTGGATAGGCGAGAGAGAACCAGGCATTCTTGTATCTTGACAAGGGTCGGCAGGAGAGAGATGGGCCGGTAGTTGCTTGGGTTAGAGGCATCACCACACTTGGGAAGTGGGATTACGGTGGCATGTTTCCACTCAGTGGGGACTTCTGCTAGGATGAATGATAAGTTAAAAAGGGAGGCAAGGGGTTGCGCTATGGCAGGGGCTGACAGATGGAGCATTTTGGAGTCCAGCCCGGTGGGACATTTGCCCTCTTCTGGGTTAAGGGCAACCAAAGCATTGTAAACCTCATCAGGGGTGACTTACAGGAAGGAGAAGGGGTGAGCTGCAGTGCCACAAGATGGGGTGACAGTGGGGGCATGCTGAGCAGGGAAAGGGGTGGACAAGGAAGTAGCATAGCTGGTAGTGAAGACAGTGTTAAACAAGGCAGCAACTGCTGAGGGGTCAGTGATGGAGAGACCCCCAACCTGCATGGAAGGGGTGGGTGGTTGTGATGGTGGGCAGAGAAGCGATTTGACCACCTTCCAGAATCAAGATGGGAGATAGGAGGAGGAATTGAATGCACATAAGAAATAGTTGGCCTTTGCTTGGAGAATTCTTTTGGTACTAGAATTGCGGAGCACTCGGTAGGTCTGAAGATCGGCCTGAGATTTGGAAGTCTTAAAGGTTTTCCAGGCATTGTCTCAGATTTGGAGGTGGGCTAGGATATCAGGAGAGATCCATGGAAGATGAACACCTTGGACTCTGGTCCGTCTGAGGGGGGCGTAGCGGTCCCAGATGGTGATGAACTTGGACTTAAAGAATGACAGTGCCTTGTCTGTCGAGGTGAATTGACTAATGCACGACCAGTCATAGTTGCCCAAATCATTTAATAATGAGGGGAGGTCCAGAGATTTGTAGGATCTAGACAGTAAGATTCTGGGTGGGGGAGCTTTAGGTTTGTGAATTTTGCATATGGAGTAGATCCCATGGTAGCCACTAAGGGCATCTGGAAGGAGTCCTGAGGCTATAACCCTGTGTGGGTGAGATGTGTGGGACCAATCTAGCAGTGTATGGTTCTGTGTTTTGTGGTTTGCCCAAGTAGGTTCAGTGATTAGTTGTGTTAGGATTAGGGCTGTTACCTTGTCACAAAATTTAGAAAGGGACTCAGCAAGCCAGTTCTGGTTAAAATCCCCTAGTATGTGGATCTCACCACCTGCTGCCAGGTAGTTTAAGTAGCCCAGGTAGTCCAGTATGGCAGGTGAGGTGGTGCTTGGAGCACAGTCTGTACCTGCTATGCAGATAGGGATTGAATGGGGAATGGAGAGTTTTACCATTAAGGCATTAATGGAGTCAGTTGGTAGGGATAGGGCAATCATGGAGAATTTGATGGTGGAGGCAATGTACATACAGTGGCGTGAAAAAGTATTTGCCCCCTTCCTGATTTTCTCTATTATTGCATATTTGTCACACTGGATGTTTTCAGGTCTTTAGACAAAATGTAATATTAGATAAAGGGAACCTGAGTGAACAAATAACACTTGTTTTTTTTTTTATTTCACTTATTTAATGAAAAAAAGTTAACCAACACCAATTGGCACTGTGTGAAAAAGTAATTGCCCCCTTACACTTAATAACTGGTTACTACATTTAGCTGCAATGACTGCAACCAAACACTTCCTATAATTCAATATCAGTCTTTCACATCGCTGTGGAGGAATTTTAACCCACTCTTCCTCGTAGAACTGCTTTAATTCAGTAACATTTGGTAGGTTTTCGAGCATGAACTGCTTGTTTCAGGTCCTGCCACAGCATCTCTATTGGGTTTAAGTCTGGACTTTGACTAGGCCACTCTAAAACATTAATTTTACTTCTTTTAGCCATTCTGATGTGGACTTGCTTTTGTGTTTTGGATCATTGTCTTGCTGCATGACCCAACTCACTTCAGCTTCAGCTGTGGGAAGGATGACTGGACATTCTCTCCTTGAGAATTTTCTGGTACAGAGCAGAATTCATGGTTCCTTTAATTATGGCAAGTCATCCAGGTCCTTAGGCAGCAAAGCATCCCCACACCATCACACTACCACCACCATGTTTGACTGTTGGTATGGTGTTCTTACTGTGGAATGCTGTGTTTGCTTTCACGTAGACATTATGGGATCCATGTTGTCCAAAAAGTTCCACTTTGACTCATCTGTCCATAGAACATTTTCCCAAAAGGCTTGTGGATCATCCAGGTGCTTCTTGGCAAATGAGAGACGAGCATTTATGTTCTTCTTGGTTAGCAGTGGTTTCTGCCTTGCTACTCTCACATGAAGCCCATTTTGCCCAGTCTCTTTCTGATTGTGGAGTCATGAACACTGACCGTAGCTGAGGCAAGAGAAGCCTGCAGTTCTTTGGATGTTGTTTTAGGATCCTTTGAGACTTCTTGGATGATTTTACCTGCGCCTTGGAGTAATTTTGGCAGGCCGCCCACTCCTGGGAAGGGTCACTACTGTTCCAAGTGTTCTCCATTTGGAGATTATATGTCTCACTGTGGTTCGATGGAGTCCCAGAGCCTTAGAAATAGCTTTGTAACCCTTTCCAGACTGATAGAGGGCAACAAAATGTTTTCTGATCTTTTCAGGAACTTCCTTTGATCAAGGCATAATGTGCTTGTTGAATCTTTGAGCTGGCAATGTGACTCTGATGGTAGGGGCCAAAATAAGTGAGGTTTATATTGAGCAGGGCTGGCTGAATCAAGCCTGGCTGTGTTCAATCAGCTGACTCTAATTATCCCTTTAATTGGGTTGATTTAACTAGGGGCAATTACTTTTCACACAGTGCCAGTTGGTGTTGGTTAACTTTTTTCATTAAATAAATGAAATAAGTGAAAAAAAAAAAGTGTTATTTGTCCACTCAGGTTCCCTTTATCTAATATTATATTTTGTCTAAAGACCTGAAAACATCCAGTGTTACAAATATGCAATAATAGAGAAAATCAGGAAGGGGGCAAATACTTTTTCACGCCACTGTAGCTATGCCGCCTCCTTTTTTGCCCACACGGTCATGGCGGAGAAGTGTGTAGCCGGGTATAGCACATTCTGCATCGGTGTTATGTGATTTTAGCCAGGTTTTGGAGATAATCAGTATGGCTGGGCTGAGGGACATGGCAAGGGCTTGTAGCAAGGTTATTTTGCGCAAGAGACTGCATATATTTATGTGTAACAGTTTAAGGCCCATGGGGATTTGGAGTGGGACAGAAGGGTTTTGGGAGTGGGGATGGGTTGGTCTAGGGTTAAGCTCGATATCACCTGCAACGAGAAGTAGCAGGGTGACCACTAGTTTGATGTGATGAGCTATCCACTGAAGCTTTCTGGTGGTGGTATGAGGTATGGCTATGTCAGCTTTTGGTCTCCAGGTTTGTGGTAGAAGGACTAGGAGACTGATTCGGAAGGTAGCTGGGATTAGCCCGGGGCTGGTGGATAGATTATGGTAGAAGTGGCCATGGTGCAACTCAGCTGTGATAGTGGAGGTAGAAATATTTGTTAGCAGCCTGTCGCAAGATGTGATGTGATCTGGGAGCGTAGGGTAAATTGATGGTGGGAGGGACACCCAGGGGGTGATGGTAAAGAAGATTAATAAGTAAAGTTGAGGCATAATGGAGAGGCTAAATAGCAAAGGTTTTGAATGGTGTCTTATTGCTAAGACCTTGGTGTAGTGGCCTCTAGTGGATACGTGGTATAACCTGCAAATGGGAAAGTAGACTGATTGGTTAAGACTAGCATGTGATTTCTCCTATATAAGGGAGTGACTGCCAAGGGTGGTGGTGGGGGCAGTGGGGAGCTGACGCGCAGCATCAGTGGGGCTCTAGCTTGTTCAACTGTGTAGCAGACGAGCCATTCATACCTTTGCGATGCCTGTGTTTGCTGGTTGGGGGGGTCCGCACTCCGGTTCTGGGGAGGGCTTCCTCACTGCCCTCTAGACCTGCTTTGTGCCCTGAAGCTGTTGTGGAAGACAGAGTTTAAATATGTAAGAGGGAGGGAGGGGCTTGCTACAGTCTTAACTATATAACTTTAACAAAAGAAATCGGGGCTCTGAGGTGCCTTAATGCAGCTGGTAAATATACAGTTTAAACTTCTTCTTTCCTGCACAGCTTGTGATTAAGAACTCTATGAGAACTCTATCCCTAGTGATTTACTACTGCAGTGACTGCCTTAAAGCCCCCTGTTCAGGAGCACTGCAAGGCAGGCAATAAATTAAATGCTTGTTGCAGATGAAGTTAATTTAAATTAAAGCACCCAGTAGTAGAGCAAAAATACACAGTACTTTTAAGGTTTTTAAGGCAGACAAAATCTATCTCCACACATCTGCCGACTGCAATTTAAAAGTTTGGTGCCTTTTCTCCTTGCTCCACTTTGTCTGCTTGTTCAACTGTGTAGCAGACGAGCCATTCATACCTTTGCGATGCCTGTGTTTGCTGGTTGGGGGGGGTCCGCATTCCAGTTCTGGGGAGGGCTTCCTTGCTGCCCTCTCAACCTGCTTTGTGCCCCGAAGCTTTGCGATGCCTGTGTTTGCCGGTTGGAGGGGTACGCACTCCAGTTCTGGGGAGGACTTCCTCGCTGCCCTTTCATGGGCCTAGGAATCCAAAGCAAGTCCCTCCACAGGGGAGGAGGCCTTCCTTCTGCCAAGAGAAAGAAGTGGCTACAAGCAACAGAAATCGCTAGCCTTGGGGTTGCCAAAAATTGTCCTCCAGGGCTGGCCAGGACCTTTCTGTGTTTTGGGAGAACGTGGGTGAAGCCTGAACTTTCAGCTGTGAGAGAGCTGCATGCATATTCTACCTCGGCAGTGAGAGGGCTGAAGAAAGCATGAAACCTCAGAGAAAAGAAAGCAATTTCTGCAAGTAATCTGAGTGAATAAACTGCTGTTAACAAATACAAGTCTGACAGAATCAGCAAGGGGCAGTGAAGCCCAAAAGTTTAAAATGTGACTGTTTGCACCCTGCATTTTAACTAAAGCACAGAAAGGGTGGACATCTACTTAGTGACCAGAAAAGTGCCCAGTTAAAGTACATGAATGTGACTGATTAAATAAGTTGTTACAGGACTGGAAGGGGAGTACTCAGAGCAGGGGCTCTTTTTGACATAGCCTTGAGTGGCTAAATCCAGCACTGACAAGAGGGACTTTGTTAATGGTCGTGACATCTAGTGGGTGCTGTTAACTTCAGCAAAGCCACAAGGGACTGAGAATTTGAGATTCATACTTAAGAGAAGTTGCAGTAACTGTCCGAATTGCCAAGTCAAAGTATAGTGCTTTGGAATCAAAATGTTCTGATATGGACTGTGAGAAATTGGATCAGCCCTAGCTTTAGCGGAACCACCCATGCTTGAGAGACTGTGTCCTGTAATCCGCTTTGGGAGCCATGACCTGGGCTCTGGTTGCACACTCCACACAGGAGTGTGGGTGCTTGTCCCTAAAATCGCTGGCAGTGCACCATGGTTTCGAAGTCCTCACCCAATTAGCAAAGGCTAGTGTCTGCCATGTTGGGTACCAGGAAAAGAGATTGTGACTTCTAAATCAACCACAAGAATGTATAAATGTGCTGATATAACAAATGTTCTCAATGCTATGCAACCATCATAGATTTGTCCTGGGACACAGGCTAGTAGTGTGCCACCTTGGCACTGCCATATGCACCTCCCACTGAAGAGTATAGCCAGACGTGGGGATCTGAGGCATGCCAGCCCTGGTTCCAGCCTGGTCTGTCCAGTGAGTGATTCCAGCTCAGAGAGGGAGGGCACTTCCAAAAGAAGCAAGGAGTGTTGTGTTTTTACCTGCAAAAGCTACAACATCCTGCAGTCAGAAATAGGGTACTTGGCTGTAAGCCTTTGCCAGACTCATTGCCTCTGGAGTCAGAGTCTGCCTGGTGTAATCACCTTAATCCTTTTTCTACAGCCTGACCATGACTAACCAATGATGACTTCTGATTTGTAAGTATGCAGGGTCCATGCCCTGTTACTAGAGGGGACATGTACATAGTTAAAGTGTTTAAATAGACTGGGCCATCTGGCCATGTATACAATTGCTTTTGAGTTTTACAAGTGTGTTGCATATGTTTAATCATCCTTCTTTCCTCAAGCGCCCCAACAACTGGCCAACAGCAGCTGCACCGAGTAACAGGTCTGCACCTTAAGAACTTTAGTTACTAGGTACCCAGGTTAATGTGTGAGATTGTGGCGTCTTATACAGTTTGGGGACTGCTACCAGTGTGGGTATTTGCTGCTGTTTTCTAACAACTGTATTAACTTTCTGATTGCAGCTAGCCATATAGCGAGCCAGGGATCTGACTACCTCAGAGGTTGCTGGGTGCTTCTGTGATTGATGCCTAAAGGTAAAATGTTAATGATTATGTGATTTATGCCAACCAAACAAATCTAAAATCAATTGTCCAATCAAACCAAATGCAAATATTGTAAATAGCTTAAATACTATTCCAATTCACCTTTCGTAACCCCTCCCCATGTAAATAGAATCACAGAATCATAGAAGCTTGATGGCAGAAAAGGACCACACTGACCCATCTAGTCTGCCCTTTTCCCCCCTATGATTTTGCATATACCTGTCTCTTAAGCATATTATTAATAGTGAGCCATTAATTACAAGATGTCATAAATGTGGGGTTTTGGTTATTAGGTCATGCTTGGGTTGGCATTGTGGTAATGTGGGTTGGTACCATTTCCCCGAAGGGTGTACCAGGTTTAAAGCTAGCCCACTAAAAAGTATACTCTGGGTGGAGGCACTGCGCAATGTTATATCTTGGGAAAGAACCAGTTCAAAGTTAAAGTAAGGATGCAGGCCCCTCAACCTTGTATCAGGCCCACAGGGCAGGGGTAGTGTAGCCCTTCAGATATCCAGCGTCAGGGTTATATAAATGGTTGATGTTAACATTGAACTTCTTCCCAAACGCACTCACTCCTTCCTTTGTTAGGTGAAGTCTGTCAAACCTGAATAGCTTCCTTTCCCAGAAGCTCCCCCATGAGCCTATGACATGATATCCTTGTTCATGACCCCATCCATGCAACCAACCATTGAATTCATAGATGTCCTTGTTCCTGATTTTGTTTTTGTAATCCCCTTTGCCCCACACTGGAAGGACCTCCGAGAATGTCAGGGTGGTCATGCTGGCCTCCAGCTGTTCCATCAGCTTAATGAAATTCTACTTGGTTTCTTCCTCTGTTCAAGCTGAGTTCACACTGAGATGAATTACAACATTGATTCCTTCCTCTGCTTTGTCAAGCAACCAACCGATGCGTTTGGTGACTCGCTGTGCTGATGCTCAAGGGAGGCATTTAACCATCACCTTAGGTTGCATACTTTTTCTCAGGTGGGACTCAACTCCTCTGATCATTGGGTCCCCCAGAACAATAAACTGCTGCTCCTAGCTACACCTCTTGTTTCCTTGCCTCCTTTGGATGATGTCTGTCCTATCTGCCTGGTCCCTTCATCGAGCTCAGGGTCACCTCTCGATGAGTCAGGATCCTTCATCTTTGCCAGTGGTGAAAAGTGGTTCGTCATTGGAATGGTATTGGTCCAAACAGGTCCTGCATTGTCCATCCTTCAAACCTTCCTCTTCCTCTGACCCACTACCCCCCAACTCCCTGGGCCAGTGGGTATCTGGGGAGAGGACGTGGTTGACTTGAACTCTGGTATAGCTGGTGATGCAGGCTGGCAATCTCCCTCTACGATGCATCCAGCTGGGTTCAAAGGTAATTCAGATTCCTGCATGTAGGACATTCTCCCATCCTCCATAGCTGACTCCTGAAGACGAGTGCCCCGCAGCCCCTGCTGCTTACCACCTCCATCCTGAAAACCAAGATTTTTATTTTTTTTTACTCCCTCACTTCCTGTTCCTGCCCAGGAAGTACCTGCTGTCAATCACTCTTGTTGCATATAAAAACAGGACCTCCTGCAGTTAGGTGCATAGGTGGGAAGTGTGAGTAGCTAGGATGTTGAAGCTGCTGCTGTGACTTCCCGAGCAATCCCTCTTAGGGTGCTGACTGTCCCCATGTGTCCACCTACAGACAGTTTCTGTACCTGCCCCCAATGAGTAAATCCCCTGCTATGGCAACCAGCACTTATCCAATGATCTACCTACAAGGTAAAAACAAGCAGAAGTGTCTCTGACACTTATTTCCTAGCCACTGATTCTTTCTGTAGCTGGAAAACAAAGCCATTTTAGTAGTAAATATCTAGCTCCTTAGTCAGCTGCCTCCTTGCTCTAATAGCAAGATTACTTTCTCCCCAGGTAAATCAGCAAATCATCATTTATGTTGTTGGAAGATCAGTCATGACTGATCATTGTTGATCAACAAATTTCAATATATGATCATTAAGGTAGAGCATGATCTAGATCATCATCTAGACGGATTTAATCATCAAACATGTAAGCTTGAAATCACCAACTGAAGATTATTTATTATTTTTGTAAGCTTAAATCAGCATGATGGTTTTCATGATCTGTGGATGATCAACTGATGATCATTGAAAATTATCTCTGCCCCATATTGTGAGATTGTAAATCTTATGAGTTAAATTTAACAAAGTTTTATTAGCTATAAATATGAAAATATGAATGTCAAATATCAGCAAAAGCAGATCAATTACAAATTATGCAAAGTCAAGGTTCAATCCCTCCAGGAAGATTGCATGCTATGTTAGATATAGTATATACATTTGCATAACTAATTTAAATATTTCAAAAGCATAGTTTGTGGACAAAAACAATGGTAATTTTTATTTGTAAAATAATTTTGTCTTGCGAGTAATCGTTTGCAGACTACAAGGAAAGGTTTTGAAAACAAACCTCAGCTATTAAAGGGACAACTCAATGAAGCTACAGTATATACTGTAGACTAATTTGAGCCATTTTAACATGCGTTAGAAGTAAAGCATAAATAAGTGTAGTTGAAAACAACGTGTTTGGATTGAAGAGGCATCATAACTAATGATTCCAATAAGGATGTCAATAGAAGAGAGGCAAAACCCAAAAGTACAGCAAAAACAAAACTTTTTTTTTTAATTTACTGAGGACAGTTATGAAAAATCACAATGACATGAGATCACCATTAATCACTATCACCATTTTCATAAAAGTATGTTTTTTTTATTGATGGACATTTACTATTTATGTTCAATCTTTGTTTGTCATGATCATGGTAGTTTTTCAAGACTAAACATGATCTTTGAACATAATTGATAATGATCATTTATTGACACATCATTAAAAAAACTTCTTCTTTTTAGCTGGGTAATATTTTACAAATTATCTGAACCTGATAAAAAGTTCCAATTATGTTCTTCCACAGAAAATGGTGCATGTTCTGGACAGACAGTATGTGAACCAGTTCTCCCATCACTATATTTTATTCCATTGATATTGTGCAAAGATGTTATAGCAAATACGTCTTCAGTGTCACACTGAACCTTTCATCAGGTGTGAAATTTCTCTTTTTTGTTTTGTTACAGTGCCAGATATCTGAGAACTCAGCCCCCCCGACCTTCACCCATCCCCGGGATAACTTTGGAGTGGTGATTCACCCAGGCTTAACCCCTTTGAGTGGGGCCATCAGATGGCATGGCCCCCATGGACAACTAGTCAAGGGTCCCTGCAGGAACACCACTGGGAGGGTCCCCTGGCTTACCTCCAAGGGTGGGGTCGATTGGATTGCACTGATGGAAACTCATCGCTCAGTCACTGGCCAAGCGCCACAGAGTGTGGTGCAGAATCAGAGAGGCAGGGTGTCATGAATGGAGCTGGCAGCGATATATATGTATTTTTTTTTGGTAGAGGGGTGCAATGACATAGGTGCAACACTCAATGTCCACCATGCCTCCCTGACAGCTCTGCTCTGGTAGCTGTATGCCTCACGGCTGCCACCAGGAGTCATTCATGTGCCAGTCACTCTACCCTCTTCACCCTGGAGGAGCAGAGCAATCCCTAGCATGCTCAATCCATCTCCCCAGAGCTCACCCTCTGACGCTTTCAGTCTACATTCGAATCTCAGGGCATCAGCATTGCAGATGGAAATCCAATCACAGTCCCAGTGGGCCAGCCCAGGTGTGAAATTTCTGAGGCTGAAAATCAGTGCTTTGATCCATGGTACAGCAGATTTGGATGGGCTAATAGAAATGTAGGAAATGGTAGATGACAAAAAGATCAAGTTCATCCCCTGACATCCAGACAGTCACAACATTCAATTAAATAATGATATGCTAGTTGGCTCACTATACAAGGCAATATTTTGACTGTTGAATGAATACAGTCAGGTGCCAAAGGCTGAGTAATTTATCTTCACAAGACAATCACATTATTCCCAAGGACAGTGAGCCTACCAACACAATAGTATGCTTCATGTCTTGGAAAAAGGCTAGAAGTATTGTTTTTTTCTCCCCAGATAAATTTGTGGCAACTTCACTCCTCTCCCTCCAATCATGAATCTTGTTTACTGTTGCTGCTGTGAGTGATGTGAGTGCAGACCAGTCAGTAAGTAAGGTACTGTAGGATGATAGTGTCACTACTATTATTTTACTGCCAGTAAAAATAATGTTCTGAGCTCTCAGTAGTCATTTTATTGGTTTGTTGTGAAATAAACTGTTTGTAACTTTTGATTATAACTGGAGGGAGAAGGTCTACATGTAACGCAACACTATGAAAATTTCATGTAGACTATATATTTTTTTTCCCCTCCTCCTGCTACCTCTGGTTGGCCACTTCTTCAGGTCCCTCAATGTCCCTCAGAATGCACACTTTCCCTTATCCCCAGCTACCACTCACCTCAAATCATGACCCCCCCCCCAGGTAACCTGCCGTATCCCTTCACCGGACAGGTCCCTCTCCTCCAAGGGGGAAGGTACCGGTGGGGACGAGCCAGCATGTCTGTATTGGCCCGGGGGTGTCACTGAGGCAGTGGTGTCAGTTGGGAGGCCTGGCGGCAGTTGGGGACCGTCATCCAGTCAACCAAGGCAGTTTCCTGGTTTACTCCCGAGGGAGTGGCGTGCCACTGATGTCCGCCACTCCCCCAGCAATTTTCACCTCTGTGCCTCCAGCCTCCACCAGGGGCCAACATGCACCAAGGTCCATCCCCACCCTCCCCCTGGAGAAGGCGAGCCATCCTGGGATGCTCCTTTCTTTCTCCCCGGCCGGCCCTCCAGCGACCCAAGTCTGTTTCTGAACCCGGGTTGCTGGCGTCGCAAGTGGAAATCCAACCACTGCGCCGAAGGGCTAGTGAGATGTAGACTATATTTAAAGGAAATAGTAACATTATCAATTGATTCACCCTCCGCTACAATGCATGCAGCTGCAGGCCATTTTCCAGGCACTTCTTCAACAAGGAATGCTTCTTTTGATCCAGTCAATTGAGCTGGTTAGGGTTGGAACCTGCTCTTTGTAACTGTGGCCCCCTCCCAAGTGGGCCTCTGCACTGCAGGCAATAGTGCTGTAAGTAGGAGTGACAATGGTGAAGGGCCTCACACATTGGGTATCAGCTGTGGAATCAGCCATCAGCTGGCTACTCTCCCCTTCTATATTTCACTCCAGTATTAATTACAGCCACACAGATTCTAGGCTTGTATTGATGTAACCACATTGCACATAGGCTATACTTCTTCAACTGTTTAATAACTAAGCTTGTGCTGATTCATAGAAACATAGAAACATAGACTTTGACTGCAGATAAGGACCACTTGGCCCACCTAGTCTGCCCATTTCCCTACCTACAGGATAAGCTGCAGATTCTAGTTAACCAACAGCCTATTTCTTCCTACCCCCCAAAAAATTGCCTTATGTCTGTCCCATGCATTCTTGAATTCTCCCACAGTTTTAGAACCCACAACCTCCTCAGGAAGGCTGTTCCATGTGTCCACCACCCTCTCTGTGAAAAAATACTTCCTCACATTGCCCCCCATCTTCAAATTGTGTCCCCTTGTTCTTGCTCATCTCTTTTTCTGAAAGATGCTACCCTCTTGGACTTTGTTGATTCCACTGGGGTACTTAAAAGTTTCTATCATGTCCCCCCTCTCCCTCCTTTCCTCAAGGGTATACATATTAAGCTTATTTAGTCTCTCTTCGTATGGCTTATCTTGCAGACCCTGCACCATTTTAGTTGCCCTCCTCTGGACTGCCTCTATCCTGTCTATGTCCTTGCAGAGATTGGGTCTCCTGAACTGGATGCAGTATTTCAGATGGGGTCTCATCAACTGTCTGTACAGAGGGATAACAACTTTCTGTTTTCTGCTGGTGATTCCTCTCCCTATACATCCCAGTATCCCCCCAGCCCTCCCTACTGCCTTCTCACATTGCTTGCTAACCTTAAGATCATCTGATATGATTACCTCCAGGTCCCTTTCCATTTTGTTGTTGTTACTACCTCCCTTCCCCATTGTGTAATCTTCCCCTGGGTTTTTGTTTCCCAGGTGCATTATTTTGAACTTCTTTGCATTGAATCCAAGCAGCCATACTTCTGACCATTCCTCCAATCTTGCCAAGTCCCTTCTCATCCTTTCCTCACCTCCTTGCGTATCAACCCTGTTGCAGATCTTTATGTCATCTGCAAAGAGGCATACTTTTCCTTCCAGTCCCTCTGCAATGTCACTTATAAAGACATTAAAAAGGACTGGACCCAATACTGATTCCTGCAGTACCCCACTAGTAACCCCTCTTTCTTCAGAGTGGACTCCATTTACAATTACCTTCTGTGTTCTTTTGTCCAGCCAATGTTTACCCAGGCTACCTCCCTGGGACCCACTCCCAGGCTGGTTAATTTGACTATTAATCTTTTGTGTAGGACTGTGTCAAATGCCTTGCTAACATCTAGGTAGGCCATGTTCACAGCCCCTCCCTGGTCTACTACTTTGGTCACCCAGTCAAAGAAATCAATTAGATTTGTCTGACATGACCTTCCCACTGTGAACCCATGCTGCCTTGGGTCCTGTGCCCCACTAGCCTCTAGGTACGTAACAACTCTTTCCTTCAGAAGTGATTCCATCACTTTCCCTACCACAAAGGTCAAACTGACAGGTCTGTAGTTTCCTGCCTCTGTCTTGGTCCAACTTTTGTGAAGGGGAATCACATCCGCCTTCCTCCAGTCCTCAGGTACCACACCATCCTCCCATGATTTGTTAAAAAGGGTAGTCAGTGGTTTCACTAGTTCTCCCTTTAATTCTTTTAGAATTCTGGGGTGAATTCCATCAGGCCCCATTGCTTTGTCCACTTTCAGTTTTAGTAGTTCTTTCAGAATCCTTTCTTCTGTGAAAGGACTGGGATCGCCCACCCTATCCAGAGTGCTTCATTAATTGGATTAGGCACCTCCCCCTCCTCCTCTTTTGTGAATACTGAGCAGAAATATTCATTTAGTATCCCTGCTTTTTCACTGTCCCTCTCTGCCCGCCAACCGTCCATTCTATTCAGCCTCACTATCCCTCCCTTTGTCTTTCTACACCCCCTGATGTATCTATAAAAGGTTTTATCCCCCTTCTTAACTGAGTTGGCTATCTTTTCCTCAGTTTGGGCCTTTGCTATTCTGACTTCCTTCCCTGCTTCCTTCTGCCTTAACTGGTACCGCTCTCTGTCCTGCTCCTTCTGTGTTTCCTGATACTTTCTGAATGCCATCTTTTTCTCCCTGACCTTCCCTGCCACCTCCTTTGAAAACAATAGTGGCTTTTTCTTTCATTTGGATTTGTTTATTTGCTTCACACAAAGGCTTGTGACCTCTGTGATGGCAGTTCTGATGTTTCTCCATTGTTGCTCCACCCCCTCCTTCTAGCCTGTTTGCTAGTGCTTTTCTAATGCACTCTCCCATCTTGCCAAAGTCAGCCCTCCTGAAGTCCAGTACCCTCACTTTTGTATGGCATGACTCTGTAGCTGAGTTTATCATGAACCACACTGTTTGGTGGTCACTTGTTCCCAGATGGCTACCCACATCTTCATCTGTTACACACATAGACTGTTGCTGCTTTACCTAATATTTATGGCTACAGTGGGTAGAGCCTGCTGCCGTCTTGCAGTAGCTCTAAAAATGAGCCACTGGCTTGACATCGAACAACTGCTCTGTTTTAAAGTTGCAGTGCAATCATTCTGCAACTCCAAAACAGTCCACTTTTCTCCTCACCCCCCCGCACTATTTTGGTTGCTGGTTGCCTGCCGTGCTCAAGATGGCCACTGGTGTTTAGTGCGCATGTGCAAGTAGCTGCACATGCATGACTGCACTGTGGTCATTTTAAGCACGGCAGACTGTTTCGCTGTGAGCTTGGCTGTTAACATTGTTTAGATTACATGCTGTACTGTTGCTCACTGTTTCAGTTTATACTGTCGTATTCCATTTGTGCTTAGTTGATTGACCCAATTTGCCCCCTATTGTTACTTATAACTACATATTTAGATCTTTTTTCAAGCTGGAGAAGCCTGTGCTGGTCATATATCTCCACAGTAGCTTTTCTGGAGAAAGTAGACTCACTCACCCAGATATGTGCAGGATTTTTTTTATCTTTATAACTAATTGACACCAGTACTGTATATAGAGCCAACATTTCAAGGATACATTCCTCTTCCTCAGAGCATACAGTTACTAAACAATAATGAATAAAAACAGTAAGACTTTTTCAGTAGGGAAAAATTGCTTCATTTGTATGTGAAATCAAATATAAACTTTTCATGTTTCCCAGGTGGAAGACTAGGTTTGCTGGCAAAGGCACCTAGCTTCACCTGAGCTCTTTTCTTCAAGGTTTGCTTTTAAGGACAGAGCAATGAACATTATCAGAGCAAGGGGTAAAATTAAGGCATCTTTTGGCTAGGCTGATTTACTGTATGTTAATATTTTCTTTGTGCCTTCAGGTTTTGTTACTGTTTTTTGCTTACATATTACTGCTTTAGTGTTCTCTGATTCAAATTGCTTTTGCAGGGTATACTTTCCTGCTGCATTGTTACAGGTTGTGCCTAGAGGTTTGTTATTGCTTTGTGCTTACAGATTACTGCTTTATTTTCTCGGATTCAAATTGTTTCTTTGCAGGGTATATTTTCTGTGGAATTGTTCAAGGCTGTGCCTATGGGTTTTTGTTACTGTGTTGTGCCTACAGGTGTTATAGTTTACTGCTTTGTTTTTTTCTCTGATTGAAATTGTTATTTTACAAGGTGTATTTTCTGCTAAATAGTTACAGGGTGTGCTTGCAATTTGATACGGTGTTGTGTTTACAGATTACTGCTTGTTGTTTTTATCCGATTCAAGGTTTATTGCAAGGTATTTTTTCTGTTAAATTCTTGTGCAGGTTGTGCTTACATGTTGTTACTTTTTGTGCTTACAGATTACTGTTTTATGTTTCCCTAATTCATAGTGTTTCTTGCAAGGTATAGCTTCTGTTAAATTGTTCTGCAGGTAATGCTTACAGGTTGTGTTACTTTTTATGCTTACAGATTATTGCTTTAATTTTCTCTGCAACAACAATTTAACAGGGTCTATGTTCTGTTAAATTGTTACAGGTGGTGCTTCCAGGTTTTGTTACTTTTTGTGCATACTGGTTTTACAGTTTTATCTACCACTATGCTAAGCATTAAGGGCTAATTGCAGGATCACATATGAGATACAGACTGAGGGATAGCATCCGCATTTGTTGCTGGTTGATTGTTTCTGCTCTTACCATCTTGTTTCTTTCATTCATGGTTCTTTTTGAAAGGGTAAGGGCCCGCCCACCCACCCCATCCCCAACCACCCCATGCTACACTCCTTTATAGAGTAGTACAGTCATGACATTTCCTGTACAAAGCAGGAAGGGCAGGATCAGAGAGGTATCCACACAGTGACTTCACTTAAAGGGGCACAGTTAATTTAACTTGATATACAAAGTTATACAACAACAAACAAACAAAGCAAACAAACAAATATATATATACATCTATATATATATGTAAATGTTTGCTTTTATTTTCCTTCTAATTACTCAAACCAGGTTATAAGCTCAACAACTCAATTGGAATGGATATTATTAACTGCAGGTACTGCAAGACACTTTTCAAAAGGGCAGTTATGCAGGATTTAGGACACTGTCCTACATGCTGGACCATCAGAGATCTAGGGGCTCAGCTCTGGGCAGCATGGGCAGAGATTGCATACCTCAAATTGCATATTCATAAGGATATGTATCACAAGAACTGCCCGCCATTTCCACAACATCCAACTGAAGCACCTGAACTGCAGAGAGTAGTTGGTCCGGGAGGTTGGCAGGTGGTTAGGAGGGGCAAATCGGGTGTCCCATCACTCAATGCTCACCAGGATATCATCTTCACAAACCATATAAAACCAATAAACAGGTATGTACCTCTATCTCTGAAATCAAACAAAGGGGCAGAGGACACTGCAGAGCAGGACACTACAGCACAAGAGCTAGCACTACAAAACTTACCCATAATAGGGACCAAAACAAAAAAGGCAAAAAAGGAAATCCAGAACACTTCTGATCATAGGACACTCCATGATTCTGGGAGCTGATACCTACCTCCAGCCAGGTGTAATGGTCAGATGTCTCCCAGGTACATCAGCATGGAGAGACACTGACCATATTGCTAAAATCATGCAGGAAGAAGGAGAAAATGTCAATGTCCTGGTACATATGGGGACTAACAATCTTGCCAGCCGGTCAGTTGTGGAGATCAAGGAACACCTGACCAGGCTGGGAGACAAGCTGTCATTCATTTCATCTGGCATCTCCTTCTCTGAGATCCTGCCAATCTGGGAAAGGGGAGCAGATGGGAGGAAGGTCAGAGAATGGGAGATAGGGGAGCTAAACATGTGGCTCAAGGGCTGGTGAAAGGAAAAAGGACACACATTTGTAGGTAACTGGCAACAGTTTTGGGAGCAAAAGTTTTTTTTAAATTTGATGTACTGCATCTGACTAAGGAGGGA
Source organism: Neoceratodus forsteri (assembly GCA_016271365.2). Classification (NCBI taxonomy): domain Eukaryota; kingdom Metazoa; phylum Chordata; order Ceratodontiformes; family Ceratodontidae; genus Neoceratodus; species Neoceratodus forsteri. The sequence continues at coordinate 626,619,024 of CM057452.1, read as the reverse complement.
GTCAATGCATTGAGGCAGAAGTTTGATGTATTTGAAAAATATTTAAACAAGCAAATGGGAAGGGGGTGCAGCATCTGATACATCAAACAGGAAGAGCACCCCTTACCCCTCAGCTAGTGCTCAAACTGGAGTTCAGCATGTTTGAAGTTCATTTGCATCACCAGGTGAGGGAAAAGGTCCATCTCCCCATATGATGCACAGGGGAAAAGCTGAATCTCACCCCACAACTAACGCTCTGAAATCTGGCCAATAGAAAATCATGTACACAAATGCCAGCAGTCTGGGAAACAAGATCCCAGACCTGGAGGCAACAATGACACAGGCTAAACTGGACATAGTAGCCATTAGTGAGACATAGTTCACCAGTAACCACACTTGGGAGACTACAGTACCCAGCTATGTACTGCTCAGAAGAGACCAAGGTGAAAAAAAGGGGGGGAGTGGCCCTTTATGTCAATGAAAATATCAACGCTACATAAATTCAGAATACACATAAGAAGCCAGAAGAAATGTTGTTCACCCTGAAAACAGGAAATAAGCCATACAAACTGGGGTTGTGTACAGGCCTTCAGACCAGGGGGAGGACATAGACACATTACTGTTAGAAGATATACAAAACATGACAGCTAAAGGGGAGGTTCTGCTAATGGGAGACTTCAACATGTCAGATACAGAATGGTCAATACCAGCCGGAACATCCTTCAGAATTTTGCACATAATGGATTCCCTGCAGGGGGAGGGCATCAAACAATTGGTACAACAACTCACAAGAGACAGGACTTTCCTGGATCTAGTACTGATTAACAGGGAAAGGATCACAGATCTCCAGGTAGAAAGTCACCTGGGGGGCAGTAACCATAACATGGTATGGTTCAATTTGGCCGCTAGAATGCAGACCTAAATCATCCCATTCCAAGGCAAAAATATGGGACTTCAGAGGAGCTGACTTTGATAAAATGGCCAACAGAGTTAAATTAGCCCGGGAAGAAGAAATACATGTGAAGGGGTACAGGCAAAGAGGGCAAGTATTAAGGATGCAATACTCGAAGCAACATCCCATTGTGTTAGGGAGAAGAGCAAGAGCAAAAGAAAGAGGAAACCACTTTGGTTGTCAAAAACAGAAGCAGAAAAGGTCAGAGCCAAATGTTTGGCCTTCAGAAAATATAAGGGAATGCAGTGGGATGAAGATAGGGAGGCGTATCAAACTTCCATAAGGGAAGCAGGAAGGCAGTAAGGCAGGCAAAGGCCCCAAGGGAAATAAAAAATGGGTTATTTGACCACTGTCATAGTGGCAGGCCCTTATTTGGGCTCCAGTAGCTAACTGGACCAGAAAACTCTACCTATGTACCTAAACCAAGGAAACACGAGCATGAACAGTAAAAGAAGGAGACAAGACTTTCTATAGATACATTAGTAAAAGGAGAAAGTCCAGAGGGGGCATTGTTAAGATCAAGGGGATAAGCGGGAGTATGTGGAGGAGGACCAAGGAAAATAATCTATCCTAAATAGATACTTCTGCTCAGTATTTACTGAGGAGAAGGTAGGACAGGGCCCACAGCTCCGTACCATGGACACGGGGGGAGGGAGGTTTGCACAAGTCCCTTGACAAAAGAAAGGGTCCTACAAGAGCTCACTAAGCTCAGGATGGACAAGGCAATGGAACCTGATGGCATATATCCCAGGGTACTAAAGGAGCTAAGGGTGGAACTAGCAGAGCCATTAGCAGAACTGTTTAGTGAGTCTCTGAGCATAGGTGAAGTCCCAGAAGACTGGAGAAGGGCTCAGCAGGGAGAAGGAAGGGAACTACAGACCAGTCAGTCTTACCTCAGTAGTGGGCAAGCTTGTGGAGGCACTCCTTAAGGAAAGGATAGTGCAACACCTGGAATATATAGGAGCACAGGATCCAAGACAGTATGGGTTTACAACAGGAAGGTCCAGTCAAATTAATCTCATAGATTTCTTTGACTCGGAAGCCAGAGTGGTGGACCAAGGGGGTGCAGTTGATGTCACCTACCTAGACTTTAGCAAAGCTTTTGATACTGTTCCACACAGAAGATTGATTAATAAGCTGGGTAGGCTCGGGTGGGTCAGAAGTTGGTCAACTGAGTGGCAAACTGATTGGCGGGCAGAAAACAGAGAGTGGTGGTAAATGGTATACCGTCAGAAGAGATGCAAGTCACAAGTGGGGTACCTCAGGGATCAGTCCTGGGGCCAGTCCTCTTCAATATCTTCATTAGTGACATTGCAGATAGATTGGAGGGTGAGGTTTGCCTATTTGCAGATGACACCAAGATCTGCAACAGAGTAGATGATCCAGATGTGGTGGGCAGAATGAGAAGAGATCTGAAAAACCTGGCAAAATGGTTGGAAGAGTGGCAACTGGGGTTTAATGCAAAGAAATGCAAGATCATGCACATAGAAAAGAGAAACCCTGAAGCTACCTATAGGATGGGAGGGGAGTTGCTGGCTATCACAAGGGAAGAAAGAGACTTGGGCATCATCATCACAGATGACATGAAATCATCCAAGCAGACCACTAAAGCAGTAGGTAAGGCTAGAGGGATGTTGGGGTGTATTAGTATGGGCATCACAAGTCATAAGAGTTAGGTAACAATCCCTCTTTACAAGACTGGTTAGGCCCCATCTGGAGTAGTGCGTGCAGTACTGGAGGCCACAACTGCACAAGGACATTAACAAAATGGAGATGGTCCAGAGAAGGGCAACCAGAATGGTGCAGGGACTGCATCAGAAAACATATGAGGACAGATTAACGGAGCTCAATATGTATACCCTAGAGCAAAGGAGAGAGAGAGAGAGAGAGAGAGAGGTGATATGATTGAAACATTCAACTATCTTAAGGGCATTAACAAGGTGAAAGAGTCTAACATGTTTCAATATAAGAAAAATAGCAGGACAAGAGGACACAGCATGAGATTAGAGGGAGGCCGATTAAGGGATAATGTGAGGAAGTTCTTTTTCACAGAAAGGGTGGTGGATGCATTGAACAGCCTACCTCAGGAAGTGGTGGATATGAGTACAGAGCGGGGCTTCAAACAGGCATGGGATAGGCATAAGGGAGCAATATAGACTGAGTATGAATAAATAGGCCATTGACAGAGTAAAGACCTATGGAACATTCATAAGGTAGAAAAAATGGACAGATTGGATGGTCCTTGCAGTCCTTAACTGTCATCAACTTCTGTTTCTATGTTTCTATTAAGTAATTTTATGTACCATATAGACATCTCTGGAACCCTTATATTGAAAAACACTTTCAAATATATATTAGTGTCTTACTTTTCAAAAGTACCTATCATTAAACTCAGTCATGATCAACACTTGGAGCCTCTACAGAGATTAAAATAAAATTGCTTATAGAGTTATATCTTTAAAAATAAAAGAACCAGTGTAACCTTCCTGAACCAGATGGTTCTGTAAGCCTCAAAAAATATTTCTTCATTTATTAGGTTTCCTATAAACAGAAATAGCATCTCTTCAGAACCTGTTCCTAAAAGTATACAGTACATGTTATCAAGCTGCATGCCTCATCATATGCCAGACACTCCCCATTGTCTGTATATACAGTAGCTGCTGTTATATTTTCTAGTAAAACATTTAGTAAATATACTGTCATATGTTACTTATACACTACTAGTGCAGGCTTTTCCAGAAACATTAATATACTGATGATACTGCTCGTGTATATAGTTATTACTGTTTTAAAATGAATAGCTAGTCCTTAGGTAATATTTTACAGGTGTCCATTAACCAAATGGCCTATGTTAGCAGCATATCCTTAAGTGTCAGATAATAAAAGGTACCTGTTTCAAAAAGGCTTACAGCTTTGTTGGCATTTTTCCCAGGAGAACTTCTCCTGTACTGGTTAGCCTGGACCTGAAAATATAGTTTACTTAATATTAACTATGTCATGTCCAGCATATGCCAAACATAACCTTCTCAAGTGTTTAAAGAGACACTGTTAACCATATATGCATCATACTATGTTAACTTAGCATAACCTTAAACTTAAACATAATAAACTTAAACATAACATAAACTGGGGGGCGTGGCTTAGCTCCGGACGCAATGGCTGCCAAAAACGAACGTTCACTACAACCCCGGGCTCCCTCCGAGTTTTACATTGCCTAAAACCTGTCGACCGAATAGATGTAACTGGTAAAACACTGTTAAACCTACCGGGAACCGAAATAACCATTTTGATCGCCGCCAGCTTCTTTACAGGTTTATGTACTTGTGTAGTGCTATGGCGCAGCTTAAAAAATCAGAGGCCTCTGCAGAGCCGATATCGTTGCAGACTGAAATGTTTACAGCGCTACTTAATCAAATGGCCGAAGTGACTCTTGCTTCTAATAAAACTACTTTAGCTATCCAACAGCTTGAGGCACGTATCATTCGTACTGAACAAAAAGCAGTTCAAAACTCAGCGGAAATAGAGAAGCTCACAGCCATAATTAGGGATCAAAGCAGAACGATTCAACTACTGCAAACTAAATCGGATGACATGGAGAACAGGAGCCGTTGGAATAACCTCTGATTCCTCGGCTTTCCTGAGGGTGTGGAACATGGTAACTCCTTAGACTTTTTATACGATGTCATGCCTGAGTTGTTAAAATGCGAGGTCCCGCCTGGGCTCACAATAGAAAGGGCCCATAGAACGCTTAGCCCAATTCCGAAGAACGGTGAAAGACCGAGGGCTATCATGGCCCGTATCTTGAATTACGCAGATAAGGAGTGGATCACTGTAAGGGCGCGAGAGCTTGGGGGTCTGTCCTGGCAAGGCCATAAAATCTTAATCTTTCAGAACTACTCTCGGGAGCTGGCTGCCAGATGAAAAGAATATACAGAGGCTAGGAAATTGATGCATTCACTTAAGATTAAGTTTTCACTGCGATACCCAGCAATTATGCGCTTAGAGGTAAATGGCTTGCATATAACTTTTGCTACACCAGACAGCCTAATGCAGTACCTACAGTCTAACTGGCCTCCTCAACCAACCCCAGAATGGAATAACAAACACCAGACAGAAACAGAACAAGGTCAGCAGAACATGATGGCTACTACTCTCCGAACCACCTGAACCTCCCCCCTTCCTAGTTTCCAATTTCAAGGTAGCCAACCAGCTCTTCCAGCCAGAACTCGCAAGCGGCAGCAATCTGGAAGCCATCCGAGATGAGAACACCCGTATGATAGAAATGAAGGTGCACCCTGGTCTTCTTTAAATCACCCAGAGGATTTTGTAATGTGTTTCTCCACACCAAACCGATTTGCAGTCTTAACTCCTGTAGACTTGGGTGAGACTGCAGCTGATTTCCCTACTTACCCAGAGGAGGAAATGGCTCAAGAAACTGCTAGATCTGAGGCCCTAATTCAGGCTCCGGTCATAGCTTCTTTGTCCAAGAATACCCCAGCTGCGATGGATGTGATATTGCCCCTTCCATCTTCGTCAACTGCAACCCCTGCCGAAGAATGGTCTCAGCAAGCTCCCTCAGATTTAGAGCTCCTGCAGATGGAAGATCAGCGTGCATGGACTTAGATAAGTGTCCCGGTCTTTTTTTTTTTCCCCTATTCTCTACTCCATCACTCAGCCTGATATCGACTTTGAGAGGGTGGCCTGCGATTGGAAGTAACACTAGGACTTGATGCTGGATTTATGGTGTTTTTTCTTTCTATTAGCATTGCAGACCACGCATCTCATTCCCTGTCTAGGCTGAATATACTAAAGAAGTAAAAAAGGTCTAAGAGGAATGTGACAAGGGCTCTAATGCATAGTCACTGTACTGTGATTTAAATTAGGGGGTATTGTTATAATGTTTCATTGTCCTGTTGCATAATACAGTAAGCTTGAATTGACCCCTGGGTTTTTTTCCCTTTTCTTTCTTTCCGTGTGTATATATCTTGTACCTCATTGTGCTTCTATACAACACTATTGTCTCTCCTGTTTTTTCAAATAGTATCCTTAAAACGCATGCTGCAAAATGTATGTATATTCATGTCTGACTGGCCAACCGTCACCTTTCGCAGTACGAGCCTAGGAACAATTGTTGATTCAATACAGTATCACTCCCCTGACAACATCCTTTTATATAAGGTCATCTTAGCTACCATGTTTCACCTTTGGTCCGACCATGGATGAAACAACCTTTATAACATGGAATGTCAGAGGTTTGAACTCTCCCTCAAAACAAAAACAAGTTCTAACCCATCTAAAGAGGATTAAAGCCCAGGTTGCTCTTTTGCAAGAGACCAAATTAACCAAGCAGGATCATAATTATTTGGTGATGGACTGAGTGGAATCAGAAGTTCATGCCAGCACCGCCACAAAAAAGAGAGGTGTAGTCATTTTATTGCACAAATCACTTCCTTGGTCTATCCTACAGAGTAAAGCAGACCCTCAGGGAAGGTGGGTGATCACCCTAGTGGATACCCCACATGGTCAGCTAATAATTGCTAATATATACGCACCAAACGAAGACAGATCATCCTTTTTCCTAGAACTCAGCTCTAAATTAGGGATAATGCTGAAACCAGACATACCTTTTCTAGTAGGGGGATGTCAATTTAACACTTGTCCCTGCACTAGATAGAAGTGGTCATGGGAGAGTATCACACTGGAGGAGTGCAGGCCGTACTTAGTCTTAGTTCTGAATATCAACTGGTGGATATCTGGCGCTTAGTCAATCCCTCAGATAGGGACTATACTTTTCAATCTGAGGTACATGGCTCCTCCAGTAGACTTGACTTTTGGTTAATTTCCCAGTCCCTGACGCAATTTGTTTTAAGTACCAATATTTTGTCCACAGTTACTTCAGACCAAGCGCCGGTACAGCTGACACTAATATGGGGAACATCTACACCATGGTCTACATCCTGGAGACTGGACCCCCTCCTTATGCACGACCAAAAATTTATCGAATGGGCCAAATCACAAACTCAGCTTTTCCTGCAAGAAAATCCTATGTCAGAGACTTCTGCCTCCAACATGTGGGAAGCATATAAAGCTAATATGCGAGGCAAAATACATGTCCTATCCGATCCGGAGTCCCCCAGGGTTCCATTCTAGGCCCACTTCTCTTCTCTCTATACCTCAATACCTTGCCCAGTGCTTGCATGGGAAAAATCCTGCTGTACGCAGATGATGCCGTTATCTTCGCCACCCACCGAAACCCCATCTCTCTTTAAGATTCCTTGCAACTAGCTTTCAATGATGCTGAAGCCTGGTTCAAAAGCACAGACTTGTAGTTAATCTAAAAAACAAATCCATGCTCTTTGTACATCCCAAAACAAACTCAGTAATTTCCCACTCCGTATCCTCCTGGCTCTAATCTTCCTCTCGAGCAAGTCTGCCTGTACAAGTACCTTGAGGGTCTCCTTTGACTCTGCACTCACTTTCCACGACCACATTGATACTCTAGCTCCACTGCAAATACGGCTAGGTATCCTTTATCGCTACAAGCACTGTCTCCCCCCCCCCGAGGCCCTCCGACTAGCAGTCACCTCCTCAGTCCTGTCCCTTGTTGATTATGGCCTGCCTGTCTATGGCGCTACGGATACGACTGCCCTCAATAAACTTCGACACACCTTGAACAAGGCCTGTAGGTTAATCACAGGAGCCACCAGATTAACCCATACCTACCAGCTATATGACTTCGCAAAGCTGCTCAACCTGGATGAACGGCTCAGATATCAAACTTGCCTCCTAACGAAAAAAACACTCCTTGGTCTATCCCCTCCTGGTCTAACAGCCTCTATTCACCTAGCTCAACCCTTAGTCCAAACTCGTAACTCCTCCAAGGCCACCCTGTCCATCCCTAGAACCAGGACCACACATGGTCAACGGTCCTTCTACTACAGAGCCCCTACCTGGTACAATATTCTCCCCAGTTCCATCACCGATATCCGTTCAATCTCCGGTTTTAAAACCGCACTTAGAAGTCAGCTATTCTATACATGCGTAGCTGTGTCGTCCCCAGCCGTAGGTGTTTCAAGCTCATTGTACCCGACAAAACTCTCTGAGTAGATTCTCAATCAACAACTGACAAAACTCCTAGAGTGGCTGGCCCCCCCCAATCTATCACCTGCCCTGTCCCAAAGCCACCTGTTCTTACTAACCTAGCAGTCCCAGCTCAAGACTAATTTGTCTGCTCAACCAAAGCTTGCTTTCCTCTCAATCTTATCCGAATAACTGTTATACCTGTTAATACCTACCTGTTACACGGTTACTGTAAACAAAGTCATTTAAAGTATATATCTGCCATACTGTTGCCTGCTAAGATGTAAAAAAAAAAAAAAAAAAAAATGTTACCTACAATGATGTAATGAAATGTTGTGCTTTGTATTGTCCTCTTTGTGACGAGGTACCTTTGGAAATGAGCCTCTGGCTCAAAGGTTGTAAACTGATGTATAAATAAATAAATAAATAAATAAATAAATAAAATCATTGGATATGCCTGCCATAGAAGGAGGTGCAAAGATAAGGAACTTACCTACCTTGAAAGTGAACTTGCTAATGCTGAACGAGAGCACAAGGCCTTACCCCACCCATCGCCCCATTCAGAATCTGGAAGGAAAGTTTTACGATTGCGTATTAAACTTAATGAACTATTATCCAGGAAGGCTGATCTAGCCCTCCTTAGGATTCGTCATACATATTGGGAAGGGGGAGACTAAAATGGGAAGGTTTTAGTATACCAACTCCGTAAACAACAATCCCAATGTTACATAGCGGGTTTGAAAAAACCCCAAACCAGCAAGGTTCAAACTAGATCTTAAAGTGTAAACGAAATTATGGCATCTTTTTATTCACAACTTTATACCTCCTCCAGACCTAAAAATAATTCTGTAACCCAAGCATTTCTTCAATCTATTAAGTTACCGAAACTATCCCCATCCCATATTGATGTCCTTGAAGCCCCCTTTATACCACAAGAAGTCAATTCGGCTCTGATGGCTATCAAATCAGGAAAGGCACTAGGAGGCGATGGGTACCCTGTAGAGTTCCTTCAGCTAATATCTCCCATGATCTCCCCTCTGTTATATCAGGTCTTTAAGGAGGCGGAAGATAAGGGCATCCTACCTCAAAACCTAAGAGAGACCACTATAATTGTCCTTCCTAAAAAGGGGAAAGCTCCTGAAGACCCCACTAGTTACCGCCCTATTTCCTTGATTAACGCTGACAGCAAGGTATATGCTAGGGTGTTGGCAAACAGACTTAATCCTATACTTTCTTCTTTGATACACCCATCCCAAGCAGGATTTGTGAAAGGTAGATATAGTTCACACCACTTGCGGACTCTTCTTAATCTCATAAACAGAGCCAAATCCGCTCCGACACCTGTGGTTGGATTGGCCATTGGCTTTGAGAAGGCGTTCGACTCTGTGGAATGAGACTACCTTCACACTGTCCTTCAGTATTTCGGATTCAACCCTCATTTCTGAGCTGCTATAACAGCTCTTTATACAGACCCCCTCGCCAGGGTACTCACCAAATCTGTACTATCTGACTCATTTCAACTCCACAGAGGTACCAGACAGGGTTGCCCCCTGTTTCCGTTGTTGTTTCTTCTAGCGGTGAAGTCTATGTCTGCTGCAATCCGTCAACACCCTTTTATTGCTGGTATCACTGCAGACCACCCAAAACCCACCACCCTTATGTACGCTGATGACCTGCTGGTTATATTGGGAGATGCCCCTAAGGCCATTCGACCTCTTCTTAGCCTATTAGAACACTTCTCACAGATTTCTGGACTCAAAATTAACCAGACAAAAACAGAGATCCTTCCACTTAACTCTAAATGTCTCCCCCCACACCATGTCCCACTTTGGCCTTAAATGGGCACAACACACCATTACATATCTGGGAATCAAAGTGGGTGCTGATATTGGGAAATGGTGGGACAACAACCTAGGCCCTTTACTATCTAGGTGTAGGTCTGACTTTGACCGCTGGTCTCGTCTTAACCTTACGCTAGCGGGAAAAATATTGGCTTATAAAATGTCAATTGCACCTAAAATCTTCTATTTATTATCTCACATCCCCTTATCTCTTCCTACGGTATGGATTAAAAAAATTGAAAAAACTATTGGTCATTTTTTATGGGGTAAAGCTAAACCCTGCTTTGGCAAAAATGTATTAAGTGCATACTGGAAACATGGAGGATGGGGTCTCCCTTGGATAGAGGGCTACAAAATTGCATACCAATGTATACAGACCTTGAGATGGTTCAACCCACAGTCTGAAGAGTCGCCCCAATGGTTAACAATAGAACAAGGCCTCAGTGGATCCCGTGTTACAGCTACACTATTGTGGCCTGGAGCCTCTAAGGAACTTCTGTTGCACCCTACCATAGGCCCCTCTATTCATTATTGGTGAATCCTTCACAAAAAATGAAATGTATCAGCCCTTTCCTTACTATACACTCCTTTATCGAATAACCCCAATGTCACCATAGGGGGCATGCCTGTGTTTTGGTCCACCTGGCAGGGGAAAGGTATCATATTTGTAAAGGACCTACTGGTCAAGGGCTCCATAGTGGTAGATACATTTCAACAATTACAAAATAAATGGAAACTACAGAGTTCTGAATTTTGGAGGTATTTGCAGATCAGAGATGCCTTGAAACAAAAGCTGCAACAGTCAGATGCTTCCAAGGACCTTTCACCCCCAGTGCATTCATGGCTTGCCCTACAGAAGGGGACAGCAGGTGCAATTTATGCCCTAATTAGAGATACCTTGCCTACCTCAAATCAATCTTCAAGGCACAAGTGGGAAAAGGCCTTAAAAATGCCATTGACCGAAACTCAGTGGAATCAGTGCTGGAGGGTAGGACATAAAGTGTTTACTGACGCTAGGAGCAGACTGATCCATAATAAAATAATGCACTCTTGGTACAGAACTCCTGTAATGCTAAAAAATGCAAGTGCTCTCTCATGATAAATGTTGGAGATGCCTTGCACACGGAGGAGATCTTTATCACATTTTATGGCTCTGCCCTTTGATTGCAGATGTTTGGAAGTCTGCCCATAGTGCAGCAAGCCTAATCCTGCAATGTAATATCCCTCTTAGTCCCCCCCTTATGCTGCTGGGTCTTAAATCTGAAGTCCCAAATCTTAACCCTCATGCATTTAGATGGCTGATGCTCCTAAGCATGCAGGTGAAGCGCTCTATCCTTAAAAACTGGAGATCTCCTAATATACCTAATATAACGGAGATCTTATCTGCTCTTACATACATATCCGAATTAGATAGACATTTTCACCTGATGACAGGGTGAATGCCTCTTTACCATTGTTGCTGGGCTCCATACATGGCTTACCTGGCCTTCAGAGCTGGTGTCAGTTGACTTGGTATACTGTTGTCTTATACAGTTCTATTTCCTAATATGATGTGCTGCGTAATCAGACCATTGAACTTAGATTTTACCTTTTGTTTCCTATTACTATTAAGCATGTGCTCTTTATCATTTATTCAATGTAGGAGGACATTGTAAATAGTTATTATTGTTATCATTTACTGTTATAGTTAGGCTATTTGTACACTCTCTTTACATTTTGTGTTTTATCTATAGAAGGTATGGTTGGGAGATTTATACTGCACCCTGCCTCTTCAGGAATTATTTTAATTACCCTTAGTTACTTTGTGGCACCATACTTATCTATTTTTCAGATGTTCCCTCAGATTCGGCCATAGGAAGGTACGGCTACCGTAATGCATGAAGCCTTGACTTACTCTGCAGTGGTACCTCCTCGTGGTTTCAGATTTTTGGCAAGAGTTAAGGTAGGTGCCTCTTGATATAACAGATTCCTCGCATCTCTCCCTTTAGAACTGTGATGTAACTCAATTAATCCCTCATACGTCAACTATATGCTGCTGTTCTGTATGTAGCTGAAATTCATTGTTACTGTTGTTTTTGTGGTTTTTGTTTTTTTGTCATATTTTAATAAAGCAATAAAAAACTTTTAATGTAAAAAAAAATATAAACTTAGATAAAGACTTTGATTGATTGATTGATTGAACTTGAAAACCCACATGTTATGGTTGCTTACTTGTCTAAAATTCATTGGTATTGCTGGTGGTTTAATCTACCTCCTTTCTTAGTAGGATTGAAATGCATGGTAATTGTGTAAATATACCAAACCTCGTTTTGTTTCAGATCCTTAATCTACTCTTATTGATCGCTTCCTGAACATTAGGAACACCCTCAAGCAGTGTAGCCACCCATGATGTAATAGTTTCCTTTGTTCCTACTGCATCTTGAGTGGCTAGACTGTTGAGAGTACTTCCAATTCCAGGAAGGATGCATTGAGAGCTGATTAAGGAATGTAAATGAACAAATACTGGTGTGGTAACACCAGTATAGTAAATGGTCTGTTTTTCCACTTTCAAAAAGAATAAAATGAAACAGAATCAAACTACCAGCCATATCAGCATATTTGACAGAATGCAAACAATCATTAAATATGTTTTTAAACTAGGAACAGTTTGAGACCTAAAAGGGGTTGACAATGACCCTTTAAAATATTGGCCTATCTCCATACTGCAGTCATTAGAGAATTATATAGGGAGCAAAACACACTTACCCTGCCTCTGCAGGGATGTGTTTGATACCTTGTCTCCCAACTTATAAGAATGCCAACTGCCCAAGGAGCATCTCTTTTGAAGGTCTTCCTTGTTTCCTGCGTATGTTTTCAGGCTGACAGACCATGGGTGTCATGACAGCAACATTGTCTACTTAACAACATCATCAATATGATGATGTTACAGTGCACTCCAGCCAGTGCAGACCCCCACACGGAGGCTGGGTGCTGCCTTCTCCAGCCAGTCTGACAGACTTAAAGTGGCCATACACTTAAGAAAATGACATCCCATCAATGTTAAGCACACTCTTTGTCAGCAGTAACTTGCAATACAGTTGCTAAGCATATATCATCTGAAACTATTAAAGAAACTAGAACTCAAACCTGTTCTTGTCTTGTGATCTGATTTCAATAAAACACTTATCAAGGTACGTGTAATACTAGGTCTGATTATGAGCTGAAAAACGGAGGAACTAGTGATCAGGTGGAGACAAAAATATGGGTGGGAAAGTAAGACACATGTTCATAAGTATGAACATAAGATGTATTCAGTTTAGATAAATGACTATAGATTAAGGGATAAATAAATGAACACAGATGAGAACAGCTAATGGATAAAATCTGGAGCTATACATTTAACATATATGGTATACCCTCTTGACTGGGTCCATATATATTATTTAGACAACAAGATGGATGTGGATGATTCATACTTACTGTACCCATCACAAAGGTAGTCAGACAGATATGATGAGGCGACACAGATTCACATTGTGAAACAACAACCTCAAGACATGGTGTAAAGATAAAAATTACTTGATTAGATAATACTAGAAATGTTGCGAAGTTTTAATTCACCATTGAAGTACTGGAAAAGTTGGCAAATTTGCCTTCATGGAACAATCCATAAAGTTTTGCTATTAGCCTCAAAATTTACCTTTGTGACTTTGCCATCTTTTTTGCAGAATTTGGCCTGCAAAGTATGGGATTTCACCTGCAACAAGGCAAAATTCCACCATTTGCAGTAAAATTCCGCCATTCAGGGACTAAATTCCACACTTCATGGGCAAAACTTTGCACTTTGCAGATCATTCAAAACTCTGTGAATTGCACTAAATTCATGAATTAATATGTAGAGAAAAATTTCCCAACTTTGCCCATCTCTTGATATTGCATAGCTTAAATGATATAGGATTACTGCATATACAGTAACGTTTGGAAACATGCTAAAGTCCTTGACAGATTTTGTTGTTCATATATTACATCTGACCAAAGAAGGGTCTCCCTTTGAGTCCCTCAAGGGTCATTCCTCGGTTGCTTATTATTTAGCTTGTTTATAAACTCCCTGCCCCAAACCTGTCCTACTAACATGCTACTAACATGCCGATGACAAGGTAATCTTCACTAGGGGCAAACAACTGAGCCAACTGAATAGGGAACTCCAAGACAGCTCCAAATATTAGAATACTGGTTCCAACAAAATAAGCTACTGCCAAAGTATAAAAAAAAAAAAAAGCATGCAGTTCTGTACACCCCACATGAAAAAAAGGGCAAGGCCACTGTCAATACACATTCCTGATAGTGTGCAACTTGAACAAGTAAGCTCATTTAAGTATCTTGGAGTGTACCTAGATGAAACCCTCTCCTTTATGCTTCATATAGACCATGTTGTCAAGTCAGTCAATGTTAAGCTAGGTGTACTTTATAGGCACAGGAACTTTATGACACCCAATGCCTTGTGGCTAGTCATTAGTTTTTCATTACCATCCTCAATTGACTATGAGCTGATTATTTTCAGTGTTGCAAGCGACACAGCTCTAAAAAAGGATTAAGCTACTATTCAACAAGGCTTGCAGGCTTGCTCTTGGAGCAGACAAATTAGCCCATACATCTACCCTATACTCTCGAACTGGCTGGCTCCCCCTACACAGAAGGATCAGGTATCAAATACTGTATGTCTTCTGGCAAAAAACTTCAAATTAAACCTAATCCCTGCCCCCCTGAAGAAGCTTTTCCTACTAACTTAAACCACTGAACGTACTAGAAGTAGAACTAGAAATGCCCTCCAGGTCCCCTTTAGACACACCACACTAGCACAGAGGTCCCTAGCTTATAGGGGCTCTAAATGATAAAATGAACTCCCTAGCACCTTTCACGAGTTCAATAAAATTGCCCCATTCAAAGTGGCACTTCGGAACACCTATGCCAGTATGGTGGATGGGTATTCAGTGATGTGGGCAACTCATATTAAGTGACTCAATTTGAGCAACTCAGTTTGAACGCCTGTAAGTAGAGCGAGTGGGGGAAGCAGAGCAACTATCAGAACAGAGAGGTTAGAAGGACTAAAACTGCGAATGCAGAATAGAGCGATGGTAGGAGAGACCTCACAGGAACCAGGATATAGTAGGTAGTTCAGCAAGGCAGTGTCGAGCTGGTTGTGTGGTGTTGTGGAGGCAGTGTGTGCCTCTAGTGTGGAAGGACCTGGGTTAGAGCTCTGATGTGTTTTTTTTTTGTTTTTAGTCATTAGGAGTTGTATTTCTTTTTGTGTATGCTGTGTTCCTGCTTTCCACTGTCCTGCTCCCTCGCCATCCTGGTGGTCTCCAGTTGGTCCCCCCCCCAAATGGCCCTCTTCCAAATTGCCTCCTTACCCCAGTGTCAAGCCTCCCTCAGAGTTGATTATATTAAAAGGGGGGTGTGGGAGAGGGTGCAGACCCCTGCATGGTGATGCAGTGGTGCAGCCCCCTGCATAAATTGTACAGTAGCGTGTGTTGGTATGGTCGCTTATTTTGGGTCACCATAGTGCATGACTGTCATTTGTGTTTTTCGGCATAGTGCAGTCACCCTTATGTACAGCACTGTTATTTGTTCATCGTTATCACATGGAACCATTGGATGTGACTGTTATACCAAGCTTCGCCCTCTCAGACAGGCAGCACATCCTCCCTCCAACCTCCAGTACCTTTCCTAAGTTTCTCTTCCAGCCTCTAGCACTTAAATAAAACATGACAATGCCATGTTGGCTGCTTACTTGCACCTTTATGTCCTATTGTACCTGCACCTCTTTATCCTACGTACTTCCCACAATTGTCTGTACAACTTTGTTTGATTCACTAAGGAACTACTGTACTTGTGTAACTCTGAAGTATCTCTACACCTTAACTTTTTTTTTGTAGATTCTTTTTACCCCTCCTCGGCAGATCTCTCTTGCGTCAGCCAACCCTACCAGATTCCGGGGTCTTTTGGGGACTTCTGAATGCTATCTGTGCTCCGGCAGATACCCTGGAACCAGCCCGGGGGCGTCATCCCGTAGACCCACGTAGTTTCTTCTTTTTTCTACCCTTCCTAGCCCCAGAACCCCAGAAGTGATGACTACATGCAGGTGGAATCCCACACGAGCACCACTGCTCCAGTCTCAGCTCCTTCCTCCCTCTCCTAGCCTTGCATCTGAGCTCTCGAGTGCTGCACTGCCACCTGGCCTCCACTTGGGGGCAGCCAAGTACCAAGATACCCATCTCTCCCTCCCGAGGTGGAGTGCTTGCCAGCCGGCAGCTACTCACAGCTCATTTCCAAACCCAGGTCGCCAGCATGGTGGGAGGTGTGGCATCCAGTGCCTCAATCCTGAGTGCCACTGGGCCGGCTGCACCTTGACTTTTAATGTGGAACCTTTGTAAACAAGCTCTCTAGCTCAAAGGTTATGTAATCTGAATCTACAATAAATAAAATAATATAAATTTTCTCAGGGATCAAGCAGCACTGGGGCACCAATAGACAGTGTACCTTTGGGAACGTGAACCCTGATAGAGAAACCATCACAGTGACCCAACCCGTTCAATAGCCACAGTGTCAAACAGGTTGTCTGAGTACTGAACAATACACCGACTCCCACTTTAAGTTGCTCTCCCCAGTAATCTGCCACCCCCACCCAGAGATGGCAATCGGTAAGTCCGGGGGGTGCGGGGTGCAAGGCCCCCCTCAAACAAAGTAGAACAGCCCGGGCGCCATGGTGGTCTGTTGATAGATTTGCCAGTCAACCTGGTCAATGTTAGCAAATCCATGTCGCTGTGGGGGATGTCAACAACTTTTTTGTCAAACCGACTTGGTGTAACCCCAATAGACAACCAGCGATGGCAGTTGCATGTAAGCATTTATTTACTTTTGGATCAGGCAGGAGGGGGACCATGATACTAGCAGGGATCACAAGTGTATGTAAGCACTTATTTACTTGGCACTGGGCAGGAGACTATTAGTGGACTACCAGGAAGTGTGTATCTTTTATTTCTTTATTCCAGTGGCAATCAGGTGAAGGTGGGGGAGGTCCACTAGACTGCCAGAGAGGGTGTATATTTTATTTCCTTATTTAAATGATGATTGATTGAGAGTGTGGGCAACAATGCCCCCATGCATTTGTGTACAGAGGCATTGTGCAGAGTTGCTAGTGGCCACAGCATGGTATGCTAATGGACCATTGGTTCCTTGCATAATATTTATGGTCATTAACATGCCAGCCTCTGAGTGTGGCTCCCAGGGGCATAGACATCATCACATTTTGGATGCACTTTGCTCCCTGGAGTCTACTGCCATCAGGGGCTGTGTTACTATCGTGCACATACACTTTGTGTGTTGCTAACACAGACCCATGTTCATACAGGCAGCATGCATCGCACAGGGTATGTTGCCAGTATGACTATGGCACCCTGTTGGCTGCATGCTATTTCATGTGTGGTGCTCTTTTCTGAGCTGCATTACTGGCTGCATTTGCATATCTGGCCCGAGATCTTTTTTCTTCTGCTACTATTATAAACTGGAAAGAAAGACCTTCCTACTTTGTCTCAATGATTGATTGTTTCCCACTTTTCAAATATCTGTTAATAACTTGCTTATTTTAGGTAAAGGTCATGTGAGCCCTCAAGAGACATGGCAAACTAACTTATCAGATCCGTGCCATCTCCAGCTCATCCAGCTTCCTCTAATGATTAATCAACACAGAGCAACAAAAGAAACACTTTTATCAGTAGCCCGATGAGTATACCAGTGACCAGGGCAGAAATTGTCAATCCATCTGGCAAACTGAAAAGGAAAAAAGGGATAGAAGGATCTCCACCAACTCTTCAACTCCCAGACTCGAAGATGGCTGCTACCTGCTCCTCTCCAACAATGCTTCCCGGCTGAGTAAGGCAAGCAGCACTGATAGAGCAAATGGCAACATCTGTGGAGGCCAGTCAACAAACAGTCATTGAAATGCAGATGACCTCACTTCCCTCACCAGTTGGGTATCTATAGCAGACATAAAGTTTGCTGAAGTAGTGGAGGGGCAACAAGTGCATGATCAAGAAATACAGGCTCCAGAAGCCCAGGTCTCCTGGCTGACAGCAAAGCTTGAAGATCTTGAGGGGAGAGAAAGTATATAATTGTCTTACCAGAGGGAGCAGAAGGTCATGATTTGGACCAGTACTTGCATGACCACTTTCCAATCTGGCTTCAACTCACCCCTGGAGAATTTGATTTTAAAATCAGCACATTGGCTCAGGCATGTGAGAGGGGGTGCCAAAAATCAGCTACCACAGACCTTCATATTCAAACTATTCCAGTACCAAGACAGGGAACTAGTGCTAAGAGGAACCAGGGATCCAAAAGAAGTTATAGTGGGACATAGTCATATTTCTTTCTACCCCAATTATTCCTGGGGTTAGGGGGTCCTGGAGAAGAGACAGGCCTACGACCAGATCAAGCAGGCACTCTGTAACAAGGCATCTCTTACTCCCTGCTATACCCTTATATGCTGACTAATGGTAAGAACATACAGTTATTGTCCTCAAGTGAAGCAGATGCATATATATTTATTTATTCAATTTTGATAACCGGGTAGGCCCACTGACCCCCGAAGGTCCCTTTTTCAGAGGTGACCTGGAATTAGTTACAGAGGGATACAAGTACAGCGGTATAACAAGGTCGCTGTGTAGCGACACAGGAGAGTAAATTAAATACAAAATAAAACAGTGCTGGCAGTAAGCCAGGTAAGTCTCAGGAGAAATCACGTACAGGTATAAGCAAGGGTAACAATACTGCAATCAGCAGAGCAGGTAATGAATAAAACAGCAGTGTAGACATTGGCTGGCAAAGGCCCAGCCTTTGGGTTTGGGTAGTTCCACTCAGTGACAGGTGCAGATACTAGCTTCAAGTAAATGAGCACAAAGGCCCCTCCTGAATGTATTGAGGGAGGAGGCTTCCTGAAGGGGGGGGCTTGTTTCACAGGACAGGGGCAGAAGTGGCGAAAGATTTACTGCCAGTAGTGGTCCATACCCTAGGTTCTTCTAGGAGGTTTCACCCAGAGATGCGGAGAGTTCACATTGAGTGCTTGGGAACTAGGAATCCAGCCATGCTATCTGGGGAATTGCAGCATAGGAGCTTGTAAGTGTTGCATAGCAGGGGGTACCGAAGGCGACCATCCAGGAAGGGCCAGTGTAAGAAAGCAAGGGCTTCACAGTGGTGTTGTCTTTTGTGGGACTGTGAGGCAAACTGGGCTACTTTGTTGTAGTGTATGTGTAACCTGCTCATCTTCTGATTAGCCAACCCCTGAAGGATAGGGTCAGCATAGGTCAGTATAGGAAGGAGGAGGCTGTTGGCAATGGTTATCCTGGACTCTGGGATGAGCTGGTCATTCAGATGGTACAGCAGGCCCAGTTTGTGGTGTACCATTTTGGATACCTAGTCTATGTGAGACTTAAGGGTAAACCCCTGATCCAGGGTTAACCCCAGGTATTTGAGGGAACTCACCACCTCGATGCGGCTGCCGGAGGAGGAGAAGGAGGTCAGTGGGAGTAAGGCACTCCTGTCAAGGCCTAGGTTTCTATGTCCAAATAGCATTGCCTTGGTTTTCCTGGTGTTCAAGATCAGCTTATTCTCAGTAAGCCAGGATTCCAGCTTGGCAAAGTCGGCTTGAAGCTGGGGTCCCAGATCAGCTGGGTTGCTCAGGGACCAGTAGATTATAGCATTGTCTGCATATTGAACAACCGAGCTGCCCCCACAGTGGGTACTAAGGTCATTGATAAATAGCGAAAAGAGGAAGGGACCCAGAATGGAACCCTGAGACACCCCCTTCCTAAGCGGGAGTGGATCAGAGGTCACGCCCTTCCACCTGACCCGCTATGAACGACCGGACAGGTAGCTGTTGAACGGAGTTAGGGAATATTGATCTAGGCTGAAAGAGGCCAGCTTAGTTAGCAGTAGTTTGTGGTCTACTAGGTCAAAGGCCTTAGACAGATCAATAAAAACAGCTTCTGTGGGGTATTCTTTATCCATGGCACTTAGGATGTCAACCGAGAATTTTATGAGGGCTGTGTCAGTGCCGTGGTTCTGCCTAAAGCTGTGTTGTGTGGAGCCTAACATCTGGTTAGCCTTGAGGTAGTCACGGAGTTGACAGTAGATTAGCCTTTTCTGAATCTTGGCCAGAGTTCAAAGTAGTGAGATTGGCCTGTAGTTACCAATAGGTCCCCTAAGACCCCTTTGTGGACAGGGGCCACCAATGCCTCTGTCCAGGTGTTGGGAAAAGCACCTTCAAGCAGGGATCTGTTGATTAGCCATGTGATAGATAGTGCAATGGCAGGTGCCACTGCCTTTAGTAGAGTAGGGCAGATGTCATTGGGTCCTCCAGGGCCTGTGGCTTTAATGGCCTTTAGGAGGGGGAGCACCTCCATGACCTTCACTAACCTTAGGTGAAAGAGCAGCTGTGCAGGGCAAGATGCCTCCGGGCACGAGGGCATGGGGGGGTAGGTGGAAGGCTGGACTTGTAGTCATCAAGGTTAGTGAAGTATCCATTGAAGGCAGAGGCAATTTCATGACAGTCGTTAGTCATATGGCCATTGATTTCAATAGGACCAAGGGAGGGGTTAACTTTGCCCTTTATCAGGTTGTTGATGAGGGACCAGAATGACCGAGGGTCGGCAAGATTAGTTTGCTGGAGATGCTTGACATACTCTCTTTTTGCCATCTTAGTGGTGCATTTGCACTTGTTCCTTAGTTATTTGTAGGACACAAGGTCTGCAGGAAAGGCTGAGTTTTTGTAATGCTTCCATGCCTTGTCCCAGTTCACCATCATAGATTTGAGCTCTGAGGTGATCCATCTGTGGCAGCTACCTTTGGCCTGGAGTTTCCTAAAAGGGGAGAACAGGTTATCTGCAGAGCTGAAGGAGTTCTGGAAGATCTCTGGGGCTTCGTCTAGAGTTAGGAGGTGCCGTATAGGGCTCCAGTCAAGGTTAACAATGTACTCATTGAAGGCATCCTCTGAGAATTTGGAGTAGTTTCGGGTGGAGAGTATCCTTGGAGGGACCTGGGAGGATCTATTTTTACAGACACAGAAGCTGGGTGGATGGTCACTCAGTGCATCAGCCATGATGCCAGCTGTCAAAATGTTGGATGGGTGAGACACCAGAGCCCAATCAAGGGTAGTATGGTTCCCAGTTTTGTGGTTGGCCCTGGTCTTTTCAGAGATGATTTGTTCCAGATTAGCATCTAGGAGTGGGGCCCTGAGGGTCTGCTCTGTATCTCGTGCCAATTGAGATTGAAGTCCCCCAGGATCATGAGTTGCAAGGAGACCTCATCGGCAAGGGCCTTAGTGAGGGTTTCCAGGACTTGGAGGGCCACCTTAGGAGGGTGGTAGAGGCAGCCGATCATTAGGTGTTTTGTGTTGCCAAGGGTTATTCTGATAAAGACTGACTCACCATCAGATTGTTCAGAGCAAGGGAGGTGGGCGAGGGCAACATCAAGGGGGGTCCCTGGTGTATATGAGGGCCCCTCCCCCTCTTTTGCCCTCCCAAACCTTTTGGAAGGAAGTGTAACTGGACACTGCCACCTCGTGTGATAAGGTATGAGACTTAAGCCATGTTTCGGACACAGCCAGTATATCTGGTTTGTAGAGAGACATTCATCCCTGAATCTCTGGTATCTTTGGTTGGAGGCCATAGACATTCACGTGGGCAATTTTTAAGCCCTTGGGAGATGCCCAGTTCAAGTCATAGGGGGAGCCCAGGGTAATGTTGGTAACAGGAGGGCTAGAGTTAGGTTCAATATCTCCTTCTAGAAGCTGCAGGGATGATATAATAAATAGCGCTTTAGGGGCTAGCTGAGTAGGCCCCATTTGTCGTGCCTTACTTGGAAATGTAGGGCCATGTAGCAGGCACCATTTTTAGTGAACATATGGGACACAAAGAGTGGTCTCACTCCCTGTGCAGCTGGATACTGAAGGGTAATGGGAGGGGAGTGGAACTGATGATGCAGATCCAGGTACCCAGTCCTGGGACTGCGCATGAGCCAGTCGACCCACACAAGGGACAGGATATATAGAGATAACAGGATTGGGCCTCTGTAAGATTACCCAGGGGGCTGCTTCTATATGGACATGTGGGAGCGAGCTAGGGAAGTGTGGGGGGTCCGCAGGACACAGGGACGGCATTTTGACTGTGGAAGTTATTAGAGGACAGGAGAGAAAGACAGGCAGTATAGGTAGGGAGAGACTAGTAATAGGTCTGCGGAGAGATTGTTTTCAACAACACTAGAGAAGCAAGCATAGGGGATTAATTAGGCTACACCAGTCCTTCAACGTGTGCAAGGCGTGTCTGCTGGCCCAGATAGTGGAAATAGGAATTTTAATGCATGTCTGCTTGTCCCTTGGCCGACATTAACCATCTGGAGCTCAGTGACTGTGGTTGGGCATGCACTATCAATGCAGCCTCTAATGGCAGGTCCTGATAAGCTGCAAGTGGAGAAGTAGGCTGATTGGCTCAAATGCGCATGAGTATGCCTATAAAAGGCAGAGTCCACCAAGGGTGGTGGTGGAGGCGGTGGAGCTTCTCTGGTGCAGCTCGCAGCCTCAGGAGCAGGAGAAACAGCCATAAAGTGCCCATATTTCGTACCTGGTCAGGGACTTCAGGTTCCAGTAAGGAGCGATGAGCTCTTCAATTTTGCCCCATCATGACTGACCTGGGGGGGGTTGCCGTCTGAGTATCTGAGAAGGAATGAGGAGAAAAGGCTAAGATTAAATAAGGTAGGTGAATGGGGGAAGTGATTAATCTGAGGGGGGAGGGGGTGTAGAGAAAAGGAAGGGGAGCAGCACAGAGTTGTTTTAAACAGTAAATAGCTCTTTAAACACTAAATAGTTCTTGTCTTAAGAGGAGGCTGTGTCTAAGAAGCTAGGTCATATGAGTTCATCAGGCAGAGTAAAAAAAAAAAAACTATTTAACTTCCGAGTACTTTAAACATTAAATGACTGGTGACTTTAAAGCAGGCAGAGTTAAAATAAAAACTACAACTTCTGAGTACTTTTAAACATTAGATAGCTGGGGAATTTAAAGCAGGCTGTACCAAGAAACTTCAACTTATAAGTACTTTTAAGAATTTAAATTGCTGGGGACATCTAAATAGCTAGAGACTTCAAAGTAGGCTGCAACTAAAAAAAACTGTCTCCACATGTATGGTGACTTTAAATATGTGAAGCAGTCCAGGTTTGAATGCTAAAGATGTCACCAGATAGGAGCGTTAGAGAAACCGTCCAAGTCTGAATTTTAAATGGCACCAAGATTCTTTCTCCGGTGCAGCTCGCAGCCTTAGGAGTGGGAGAAACAGCTGTAAAGTGCCCGGATTTTGTACCTGGTCAGGGGCTTCAGGTTCTAGCAAGGAGTGGTGAGCTCTATAATTTTGCCCCATCATGACCGACATGGGGAAGGGGTTGCTGTCCGAGTATCTGGTCAGGGGCTTCGGGTTCCAGCAAGGAGCGGTGAGCTCTTCAATTTTGCCCCATCACGACCGTCCTGGGGAAGGGGTTGCCATCCGAGTATCTGGTCAGGGGCTTTGGGTTCCAGCAAGGAGTGGTGAGCTCTTTAATTTTTCCCCATCACAACCAACCTGGGGGGTTGCCATCTGAGTATCTGATCAGGGGCTTCAGGTTCCAGTAAGGAGTGGTGAGCTCTTCAATTTTGCTCCATCACGACCGACCTGGGGGGGGGGGTTACCATCTGAATATCTGGTCAGGGGCTTTGGGTATCTACAAGAACATCTGAGTCCAGCCCACTCCCTCTCCCCAGTCCAGCCGTCAGATGACAAACTAGCCAAGCCAGCAGATGTGGAACACCCCAGGACTTCATGCCTAGATTCACAAGTGCAGCAAGTTCAGTTTTTCATACTTCAACAAGGCCCCTTGTCTAACAATGAATCTTTTGCTAGAGAACTGAGCAATTTTTACTGTTCTAACTTTATCGCTACCCATGTAGTAACTGCTTTACTGACTGAACCGTGGCAGCTGCAGGTCAGTGAAATGGGAGAATGGGCTTTCTCTGAGTCACACTAGCCTGGGAGCCAGGAGGTAAGTCCAGCCACTAGCACTCTCTGTCTGTTGTTGTAACTGCACTTGAAATCCATCGAGGGACATGGAAATGGGGAAAGGCATTTCAAATACTAGCCTCAGGCAGTCAGAGACTTCCTATTTCTCTCCATGTTGTGAAGCTGTATTAACACTGTTAATTTTAAATGTTGGCACTGGGGACTATTTTCCACTCATAGCTCCCCAAATGTTGCCCCAGTTGTGTTGGGCTCTGTTTTT
This sequence comes from Neoceratodus forsteri, assembly GCA_016271365.2. Classification (NCBI taxonomy): domain Eukaryota; kingdom Metazoa; phylum Chordata; order Ceratodontiformes; family Ceratodontidae; genus Neoceratodus; species Neoceratodus forsteri. The sequence goes on along the minus strand of CM057452.1, from coordinate 626,594,840 downwards.
TAATTGCCCACTGCTCTTCCTTTTATTTTTGAAATATGTACTATGGGATCGGAAGGGACTTGGGAGGCCTGAGTGACACCACCAAGGAAGGAATACAAATAAGACATTAGTGTCAAATTTAAGGGCCTAAAATAGCACTCTGCTCTATTGGACCCCCTTTTCTCTGTGAGCAGTTAACCTCCTTTGGCCCATAAAAGGCTATTCACTCCCAGAAATTAGGGACCTGCATGCACGGGATAAGGTCCCCCCACCACCTATTTCTGGAATCAGTGAGTGTGGTTTTGCAAGCCTCTACAGGTTACCTGACTAGCAGTGCAACGTTCGCTAGGGATCTGAATTGAACATTGATGTTCTGACCTTAGTGCGTATGAAGTACTGAGCACTTTGCTGGCTGAATTGTGACAGCTGCACATAGACGAGATTGTAGTATGCGTTGTCACCAATTCGCACTAGCCTGGGAACTGGAATTTAAGTCCAACTACTACAATTATTAGTCAGCCAGTAGCTGTAACTGTATCACAAACCCAATGAGGGGAAAAAGGGGAATGCTGTTGCATGCATTATCCTCAAGCATCCAGGGACTTCAAATCTTTCCTTACACTGTGATGACACATTAAAATTGTTAATCTTAAATGTCTGAAATGGAGGCACTTTTCTGTCTACAGCTCATGTTGCCACAGTTCCTAGGGGCTTTGTTTTCCTAATCATCCGGAGCACTGCCTTCTCAATTTTAAATATATGGGCTGTGGGATTGGGTGGGGAGGCTTGCATTACAGTATCATAAAGTGAATGCACTTAAGATAATGGCACCAACTCAAGATGGTTTAAAATGGCACCCTGTCTCAATTAACTCCCATTTTCTAAGGGCAATATACCTTCCTGGGCTCATATGCAGCCACTTGGTTCTTACAGTAACTGATATGCAGGTGTTGGTTTTGTGACACTCCCCTCTCCCCTTGCTGTCTTAACGATATAGTCCTCAGACCATACCATGACAGTGCCCCCATATTCCTCAGTAAAATGCTATGCTCATCTAAATATAGAAGAAGAAATATACCGTTTTGGACTAGCTTGCACCTATCCCTTACTAAAATGTCTCACCACTGTAGACTATATATTACAATTAATGGTATGACCTGCCTATAGGGAGAAGGCAATGTCGCCCCAGGTCCAAGTCTAATAACTCTGCCATCTGGGCACACATAATCCTAAATTAGGCCTTTAGATGGCAGCTAATCAACACAGGAAGGTTGGTGTGGGAGGTGGCACTTTTTTTTCCTGCCACAAACTTTCAAGATACTGTGTGAGACAAAGTTTAAATGCCCCCCACTACTTCCATTAGGGAAGAGAGTAGTTTGCCTGCCTCCACTAGACAGGATCACTCTTTTGTGCACCTGTCTTGGTTTTTACCTCATGTTATGTTAACTGTGCTCGCAATAGAGAAGTACTCTCAGAGGTTACTAGAGTACACTTTGTATTATTCATTGCTAGCATTTAGAATCCTTTTACAATTACTCAGGTATCCTGGTATTTGAAATTGTATGTTGCTTGGTAGCTTACTGGTTTACCTGCTGGCAGTGTGGTTGCTGTAGGGGCGTGGGGGGGGCCAAGAAATGTACTGCAATACAGCCAGTCTACAACAAACTCACTTACTAGAAAGTGACTCAAGCAAGTTAAAGAAATCATGTGGGTGGGTCAATTTGTATATAATGCTTACATCTCCAGACAGAGTGGTGCAGCTATCCTTTGCAAAAGGGTTTACAACAGGGCACACAAAGTGAACACAATGATTCAGAGACGAAATTCATCCTCTTGCAAGGTGCTTTTCTGGGAGAACCTATTAAAATAGGTAGCTTATGCACCTAACATCCTAGACCCAACATTTTTTGACATTGTTCTCACAGAACTTCTGGGAGGTCCTACATCCATTATACTGGGAGGAGACATCCATATAGCATTAGACCACAAACAAGACCGCATAAGCCCTGGACCCAGGAATGAGCAGACAGTGGCTAACAAGGTATTCTCTGCTTTTAGACACACTGGCCTCCATGATGTAGTGGAGGGCCCTGCATCCCCTAGACATTGATTTTACTTACTATTCTCCTACCCATGACTCATACAGTTGTATTGATGTTGTACTCATATCATGTGAGTCCTGTCCCAAGTGTAGGGAGCCAGCCTAGGGAACATCCTTATTTCAAACCACACACCGGTACTACTTTCCTTGGCCTGTATATCACTTCAGGACCTAGGAACAAGCAGAAACTAAACACTAATATACTTCAACAGGAGAAGGTTACCTCCTGGCTATGGAAGGAGCTAATAGAATATTATTCTCTTAATGACATTCTAAACATATCTTATTCCACCCACTGGGAGGCTATAAAACAAGTCATATGAGACAAGCAAATAGCACATATCTTCAAACTCTGGAAGAAGAAAGACACCCTCCTATGTAACAAAGAAGGGGAACTTAAACAACCTGAACATGAAGTTTATTTGAACCTCACTCATACTCGTGCCCTCTGTCCCCAAATCAAAGCCTTCCAAACAGATGTTGAAGATATTTTACATATATAAAATGGAATGGTAACCATGCTCAGCTTGATATCCCCAGTTCAAAGGTTTTACTTAGGCTTCAAGATGACCACGGGCTCTGGCATGTACAGTATGGAGGTTAGCTCACCCTGTTGCTAGGGATTATACCTATTCCTCTTCATTACACAAAACATATAGCAGGATAGATCATATCCTGGTTTCAAATGATTTAGTTAAAGGAACACTGGTAGCTACTATTGAGCCCATGACCATTTCCGATCATTTCCCTATTACTTTTGTATTCCAGCAGGAAGGAGCAGGTAATGAGGCTAAATGTTGGCACTGTAATGCTGGCATACTGAGTGATCCCCAGTTCAGGGAGTGGATTTGTAAGGAAGTTTGTTACAATCTTTTTACCAACAATACAGGGGGACATTGCAGCCATATGGGTGTGGGAGGGTCTTAAGGCTTATTTCCGTGGTAAAATTATTTTTTTATATGTCTGCTCACAAGAAAGAATGACATTCTAGGTTGCAGGCATTAGAAAAGCAACTGTTTTACCTTAAACAAGAACATAAGGTGGGTCAGAGAGACCCCTCCCTTATTCAATGCATTAGAGACCTTAGATTTCAGATTAACTCTTTAAATATGCAACAAGCCAAATTTGGCCTTTATAGGACCAGGCAGGGTATTGAGAGGGAGGTCAACAAGCTGGTCATTTATTGACTTACCGACTTAAGCAGAAGGAAGCTTCTAGTAAAATTCCTGGGATTCAACGAGGTGATGCCCTGCTCATGGACCCTGAGGGGATTAATTTAGCTTTCAGAGATTATTACTCACTGCTGTGCACATCTAGGAGACTGCAGGGGGCCCAAACCAGAGACATTCAGGAGTTTTGAGATTCCCTTTTTATTCCTTGCCTCACTGATGAGCAGCAGCAGGATTTGAATGGCCCTATTACACCTTTGTAGTTTCAGATTGCTGTTAAACAAATAAGTGTCTTTAAAACTCCAGGGCCCGCCGGGAGTCACGTGATGCGCTTGGAGGAATAGCAGCTTGCCTAGGGCCTCTCCCCTCTATGGTGTAAACGCTGTGTTTTTTTCCACATTTCAGATAAATAAAACCAGCTAGACATTTAATTTAAAGCTGAGACTTCATTACAGCATAAATTTGTTTTGGCTGCCGGGCAAAAGATGGAAGAACCAAGCCAAGAGCTCAAGGCAAAGCGGCCCCGACGCAGCTCTTCTCCAACGGCTCCCCAGGACGAACTAACGCCTTCTCGGGTGTACAGTGAATTATCGACGATAAAAGAGGCGCTCTTTAAACTAATAGAGGAGGTAGCCAATTTCAAGCCTGCTCTGACCCAGCTGGCCCGACGGGTCACAGATGCCGAAGCCAGGATTTCCTCGCTGGAACGGAGCTCAGAGAAACTTGGCCCAGCTATGGTGGAATGCAAGAGGGCGGTGACTAAATTGGAAGATCGCCTAGACGACCTTGAGCGGAGAAACCGTCGCAATAATCTTGTTCTGTTGGGGCTCCCGGAGGGAGAAGAAGGCCCCAACACAATTCTTTTCCTGCAAAAGTTCCTGAGGAAGACGGTAGGGCCCTCGCCTAACGAGCCCGAATATGTCATTGAAAGAGGCCATCGGGCCTTAAGGGCAAAGCCACCTCCAACAGACCCTCCCAGGCCTGTAATCTTCAAGCTCCTCAATTTTCTTGATCGGGAGCATATTTTGAAGGAGGCAAGGAAACTACCAGCTATCCTGTGGGAGGGCAGAAAAATACGTGTGGTGCCTGACCTAACATTAAAAATTCGGATGGCCCGATCCAGCTTTCGTCCCATTACATCGAAACTTTGGGCAGCAGGGGTGAAACATCGCATGTTATACCCGGCTAGGTTAGAAGTGACGTTGAAGGATGGTACAAAGCACTTCGATTCGGCAGAGGAGGCTGCAAAAACTCTAAAAAATCTGTTGCCAGATTTATTTCCCAAAGGCTGAGGAGATTTACAGTCGGGGACATATTCCAGTGCTTTCGAGAGAATCTGGACTGTAATGTTCGAGTTCGTGCCTGCAAGAGACAATTACTGGACCTTTAGGGTGATGGGGAGTTCCCTTATCTCCCCTTAACTTTTTTCTTTCCTAGATTTGTTATTGGGGTCCTCGTTCTGTAAGATTTGCAATTTATTTGTTTTATATGAGCCCCTTAGGGAGTGGGGTTTCTCCGATTTAATAAACAGCAGCCACCAGAGGACCCAAAGGATTATGTAAGTGCAAGTCAGTTGCTGCGATGACGGGTCTAGTTCGGTCCGCTTTCTGACGGTTCTTTTTCGTTTTTTCCCTTGTTCTCTGGCTCTCGATATGTTGCCGCTTCTGGCATAAAGAGTTTTGAGATGTATGAGGTCTAAGGCAGGTTGTTTGTACTGCCGAATCCTCGCTCGATTCACGCTGCTTAGCTGATGTATCAGTTTGGTCCCTTTACCTGGTTTAATGCCAGAATTCATGGGTGGGCATCTAAGTTTTCTATTAGTTAATGAAGACGGTTATTATGGTGGGGGGACTTGCAACATTGCTATTGCTCGTTTTGATTTATGGTTTCTATCTTATAGGTGGGTAAGCTACTGGGGGGTTTGGGCTTCTTTGTAAATTACTATATGAGACCTTTGTTTCTGTCTCATCATTCGCTCACTCCCGTTGGGCTTGCCTTAAGGGCTAAGATTTGGCCTAGTTGCGGTCACATGTCAGCCTTTCAGTTTACATTATCTGTTGTAATTTTGGGGGCTTTGTGCAGGGGGTGGTTGTGTGACTTCTTAATCCAAAATGCATGGGGATATAGAATAAGGGGTAGTTTCCTTTAAGGGGCTTTACAGGGTTCGTTAAATTAGTGGGAATGTGGCAAGCAGTATCATTTTCATTATGGGGGGGGCCCACCTTCAGAGCGTGCCATGGGCCATGGTTGGAGTCGGCCGAGGGCCGAGTGATTGAATGAGAGAGGTTTGGGATAGGGGTGGGATTCTTAATGAGGGTTTTTTAGGTCTTTGGTATTTGGGGGTATTGGGGAGGGAGTGGGCAGCTTTCCAGTTGGGTTCGCATCCTTTATAGAGCTCCTTTATGGTTAGCAACCTGAATATTATATCTTGGAATATAAAGGGGGAAGAGATAACAAAAAAATATATATTATTTTAAACCATTTGGTACAATTCGACCTGTCAATAGTTTTTCTTCAAGAAACTCACATGCTCCCTGACCAGCTCCATTATTTAAAGAAAAGATGGGTAGGTCAGGTTTTTGGGGCAGGGATTTCCCCAAGCAAAAGGGGAGCAGCTATTCTAGTGGCCAAAGGGATTCCCTTTTTCCCTTCGGATGTTTTTTCCGATTCTAATGGCAGATATGTTATTGTTTCAGGGAAGCTGGGGGGAGTTAGTTTAGTGTTGGGGTCTATTTATGGCCCAAATCAGGAGTCACCTTCCTTCTTTACCCAGCTGGCGGTGGTCATAGCTCCCCTTGCAGATAGGCCTGTAATTTTAGGAGGAGATTGGAATCTGGTACAGTCCAACCGTCTTGATCGCTCATGGTGTAGAGGAGTACGTCAGTCTCCGGCTCAGAGGGCATTGGCTGAATTTACCTCTTCTTTGGGCCTTATGGACCCATGGAGAACGATTAATCCTACTACTAGAGAGTTTACCTTTTACTCTCCTGTTCATAAAAGTTATTCTCGAATTGATTTCTTTTTGGTTAGCCAACAGGTTCTTTCCTTTGTCCAAGAAGCTACTATATCGAGTCAGGTAATTTCAGATCACTCTCCCATTAGATTCCGGTGTCGGCCATTGTCTGCTCCACCAAGATCCTACTCGTGGTCTTTGAATAACAGTTTGTTTAAGGATCCCCAACTGGTAAGCCGTTTTCGATCCTTCATGTCTCATTCAATTACATCTAACTGGGGGTCAATTAGGGCAGTGGACCAGGCGTGGGCGGCCTTGAAGGCTATATGGAGGGGTGAGTTGATCAGGCTTGCATCAACTCGCAAAAAGAAAAACACGTACTTACTATCTAATTGTTTAGAGAGGATTAAGGTCTTGGATGCCATGGGAGAAGACTCGAGGTCTTATGATCAAGAGCAAGAGCTAGCTACTCTTAAGGCCTGGTATGCAAGTACCTTAAAAGAGGGGGTCAAGAATTAGGCTTCTAAATTGAAGGCCTCATACATAGGGCAGGGCAGTAAAGCGGGTAAAATCTTAGCTTGGCAGTTGAAGCAACGGGCTGCGGCTAAGTGCGTGGCAGCGTTAAGACATCCGTGGATGAATAACATAGTTTCGGATCTGGAGGGTATACTAGGTATTTTTTTCGACTTTTATAAAAATGTATATTTTAGTAGACCCCCTCCGCCAGAGAGGGCTACTAAGATGAGGGAGTTTTTGGTGAATATTTCTTTTCCTAAACTATCGGAGGAGCTTAGTCAGATGATGGAAGCTCCCCTTTCCTATGAGGAGATCTCTGAAACTGTTGATGCTTTAAAGTTAGACAAGGCTCCGGGGCCAGACAGATTTACAGCTCTTTTTTATAAGACATTCAAAGATTATATGGTGCCTCTGTTGCTGCAACTCTATGCCTTTTGGCATGATCATGGGATAGAGGACCCGTCCCTTTTTGAGGCGAGAATAATTTTGTTACCTAAACCTGAGAAACCACTGGATTTTGTAGGTAATTATAGACCAATTTCATTACTAAATATTGGCGTTAAGATCTCGCCAAGATCTTGGCTACCAGATTCAAAGCTTACGTGGCTAGGGCTATTGAGCCGGAGCAGGCTGGTTGTGGCTGGTCGTTCATCAGCGGATCATTTCAGGAAGTTGTTTTATTTAATTTCTCGTCTATGTGTCCAGACATGGAAGCATCTCTGTTCTTTAAAGCAGAGAAAGCTTTTGATAGAGTGGAATGGGATTTTTGTTTCAGGTATTGGCTAAATTTGGTATTCGGGAAAGTTCTTGGACTATATTGGGTCCTCTACTCATGCCCAACAGCGAGAATTCAATATAATAACTTGATTTCAGCTGCCTTTCCTTTGTTGCGAGGCACGCGTCAGGGATGTCCTCTCTCTCCGTATTTATTCAATTTATATTTAGAACCTCTGATAAGGGCCATTAAGAAAGACAATCAAGTTCAAGGGATTTGTATAGGGGAGTCTGAGTACAAGCTGTCTGCTTTTGCTGATGACTTGTTAATGCATGTCCGGAATAGTCAAGAATCGCTTCCGCACCTGTTTCAAATTATTTCATGTTTTAGTGAATTTTCGGGCTATAAACTGAACAAGAGCAAAACCACGGTTTATCTGTTATCTCCTCATCTACAACAGAGCTGGTGTTCCTCCTTAGGCCTACAATGGCAATCCAAATCCCTGTCCTATTTGGGCATTCAGATCTCGAAGGATCTGGCTGATTTTGCGGATTTAAACTTTAAGCCTTTGTTTAAATCTATCAAGGAGGATTTTGAAAGGTGGACTAAGCTTCCGTTATCTTTTTGGGGGAGAACTAACACAATTAAAATGATGATCTTACCAAGAATTTTCTACCCCCTTTTTAATCTTAATGTATACCTTCCCAAATCCTTTTTCAACCCGCTCTATAAATATTGCACTGACTTTTTGTGGAAGGGTAAACCCCCTCGTAGGGCTTATGTGAAACTTACTCATCTAAGGAAGGAAGGGGGTTTGCAGTTGCCGGACTTCTATATTTATTACCTGGCTAGTCATGCGGCGAGGTCAGTTTTATGGGTGTCAGATACAGCAATGACCTCTGTAGGGTGTATGCTAGATCGGTCGATTGCCCAGAGTATTAATCTAGACTTGGAATCCTTTCTATATACTCCATGGTCCAAGGTTCCCTCTAAAGTGAGGGATACCCCATTGGGGTGGGATATTAAGGCTCTGCATCAGCTTTATTCATTATTGAGTATCCCCTTTGCAAAAGACCTAATGCAACCTCTTTTAAGGAATCCTAACCTTTTGATTGGCAACCAGCTGATAAAGAGGTGTGTAGGTAACCTCCTTCCTAAACCTAGGGTAGCGGATTTTGTTTTAGACGGTTCAGCTATTTCACCTTCTGCTTTGATGGTGAAATTTGGGATAGAACCCCACAATCGGTTGCGGCTGTACCAGATTCAAAGGTGTATTCGCTCCCTCCTGATGGATGGCAAGGGGTGCGAAGAGGCTGGGGGGTTCCTGAGGAAGATGAGAGATTTGGCATCATCTGGCAACGCAGCAAATATATAAATTAATTTTAGCAAAGAGGGACTCAGGGTCTCCCAATACCTCATTATTGGGAGGTGAATTTATCTTTGGGTTGGTCTGAAGAGACCTGGGCTAGGGTTTGGTTGGATCTATATGCATGTGTCAAGCAAGATAGACTGAGGGGTCTTCAGTTTAACATTCCGCACAACCTTTATCTTTCTCTGGCTAAACTTTCTCGGATATATAGACTTAGTTCCCCAGAGTGTAAGGACTGTGGATGCCCTATCGGCACTACCTATCATAAACTTTGGGAGTGTCCCAAGGCGGTTAAACTCTGGGACTCGGTGAGGTCGTGGATAAGCCCTACTGTGATATTTCAGCTTATTTTAATGCAGACATCTGCATATTTGGTATGTTGCCCTATATGTCATCGGTAGCTCAAAAGTACCAAATGGCTTTGGTCACTTTAGTGACAAAGCTGCTCCTCCTCCGCTATTGGCGCAGTGACAAGACCCCTCCTTTAAGGAATGGTGGGATGAGTTCTTATGTGCACTAAATGCGAGAGGGCTGTATGATTTTTAAATCAACTGAGAAATTCAAAAGATATTGGGGTAGTTTTTTCGGTGTTTGAAGGATAAATATGGCTACTAGAGGGGTTGGGAATTCCTTGATGTTTCTATTACTTTCTCAGAGGTTAGTGACAATCTCTCTCTCTCTCTCTATAGCCACACATAGAATGGGAATAGGCTACCCTGTTCTGTTCTTTTTCCTCCCCATAAAGTGTTTTAAAAGGTCTTCTAATAGACTACTTTAGGACAAGATGGATTTATTTGTTTAATGTACAGGTTACTAAGCTTCTTTGGTCTATATTGTTTCTTTTTTTCTCTCTCCTTTTCTACATGGAATAGCTGCAGGGGGTTTGGGAGGGGTGGGGTGGCTGGGGGTGGGGAACGGGGGGTTTTGGGAGGTGTACCCCTTTTCTATTATGCTGTGATTTAATACATTCCATTGCAATATTGTTTGTATTGGGGTTTATTGTTTGTGGGGGTTTGTTTTTGGTTAATGTAATTGTTGTTTGTTATAAAATAAAGTTATTTACCAAAAAAAAAACTCCAGGGCCCAATGGGTTTCCTGTTGAGTTTTTAATGTTATAGGGGATGTGGTGTATCCTTCGCTTGCTGTTACTTTGGCTGAGGCTTTGCAGACATTGGAGCTCCCATCGACTGTGTATGATGCAGTTATTACAGTATTAGTTAAAAAAGATAAAGAACCATATCAATGTTCTAGTTACTGTTCTATCTATTTCCTCAATGTGGATTATAAAATTCCAGTCAAGATTTTAGCTAATCATTTGACTAAAGTGTTACTGTGTCTGATACACCCCAACCAGGTGAGTTTTAAGGGGGCGAGATGGAGTGGATCATATTAGCTGATTAATTGATCTAATATTAGCTTCTGCTTCATTGTCTGAGGCTACCATAGCGGTGGCTTTGGACACGGAGAAAGCTTTTGATTCTGTTGAATGACCATATCTGTTTACGGTTCTATGAAAGTTTGGCTTTGGCCCTAGCTTTCTTTGATGGGTTCAGGTTATTTATTCCTCCCCTCGAGTGGGGATTCTCACCAATGGTAGACTATTGCCTACTTTTCAGTTAGGCAAGGATATGTGTCAGGGCTGTCCCCTGTCTTTGGCTCTTTTTTTGCTTGCCATTGAGCCTCTTGCTCAAAACATTGAAGAATCCCATGATGTACAAGGGTTAGGAGTGGGCCAGACTACCTATAAAACTATGCTGTTTGCTGATGATATCCTTCTTACTTTGAAAAACCCTGTATCTTCTTTACCCAGTCTTATTCAGTTGTTAGAGTCCTTTGCTTCCTTGTCTGGTTTAAGGAATAAATGTGGTAAAATGGAAGTTCATCACTGATGAAGCTTGGTGGTTAGCCAAGCAAAACATAAGACTTTTTTTGTTGCCTGCCTGCTGACATTTTGTCTTTGAGCCAGTATATTTGCACTGTTGCAATTTGCTTATTAAAAGCACTTTAAATCTGACCAGACTGGGTGCTGATCTTTCTTTTTTTGTTACAAATTTTCAGTCGACAGCACCAGTCATTTTTGGTGCAGTTTTTACTTTGTTTATTCTGGTTTAAGGAATAAATGGAGTAAAACAGAAGTGCTTCCAATGAATACTACTTGTGTTGCTCACCCGGTGCCTGCTGCAGATCTGAACTGGGCTTCTCATCCTATTAAATATTTGGGGATTAATATTTTTTCCAATCTGCAGAAGTGGCCCTCTTTGATTGTTACTCCACACCTTAGTAAGTTTAAAGAGGATGTGGCTAGATGGAAACATCTTCATTTGTCCCTTTGGGGTAAAGTATAGGCTTTGCAGATGATGGTCCTCCCCAAAGTTTATATGTTATCCGATATTTGCTGATTATAATTTCTGATGCAGTATAGAAGCAATTTTCTGTTGTGATTTCAAGGTTTTTATGGGAGTGTAGCAAGCATCATTTTTCCTTTGCACAACTAATTGCCCTGTATACCAAAAGGGTGGGGTTTGATCCTCCTGGTTCAAGGGCTATTATGTGGCATCTGGTCTTCATCACATCTGGATGTGGCTTTATGCAGAGGAGCTCAACTCCCCACTCCACTGGCTAGATCTGGAAAGGGATATGTCTGGCAACTCCCCTCCATAGAGCAGCTTCTGACATCACAAGTCAATCTCTAGGATCTTCCCTACTCAGGAATCTGCTTTCCATGTTTGGAAGGCTGCCAAGGCATTTCTGGGCCCTCAGTGGGATATTTCTCTGCATCTTTGGCCCCACTGGTTTTATTCTAGATTATGTATAGGGGGTGCACCCATGAATTGGTAGTTTGAAGAGGTTAGGTGACCTTTTTCACCTGACTCTCAGTACTTAAAATCTTTTAGTGATCTCCAGAGAGAGGCTTCCCTATCTTCCTCACATCATTGGTGGTAGTTTCAACTTCAGTATCTTTTATTGTCAAAGGTAGGGCACAGCTTAAGTTGCCTGCCCTCAGGAGATGGGAGGAAATCTTTGGGAATTTGTTTAAAGAGGGTCACCGCCTTTCTCCCCCTAAACCGGTGGTTATTTATAGAGCGTTATTGGAGGAGTATAAATTTTCCAATTATGTAAACTGCCAAATTTTAAGCCCCTATAAATTTAAAACTTTAGAGCAGAATATCAACAGTGTTGATAGATCATTGACCCTAAATGTTGGGTTTTAAGGCAAATCCCATAGCCCAGCATCAGGGCATCATGCTGACACCCTGTATTCGGAAGCAAGCCTGGGAAGTCATGCCAGGAAGCAGGCCATGGCTAAAACTTACAGTTTACATAACAATTACTTTTCTATTTAGCAATTTCTATGATTCTTCCAAGAAAGTATGTGTCACAAACACACTCAGCAGGTCAGGCCCTCTGCTCTCACGGTGCCAACCTCAGAGTGCAAGAGTGTGAACAGGTAGCAGACAGGGTAACCCTCTTGTTTGCATGTGGGCCTGAATCACCTTTCATCTCAAGTTCTGGGGGGGATTCAAACTGTGAACCTTATGCTATCGTACCCAATGTACAGGTGCAGATTTGTACCCTATTCAGGGATTGCAGTACAATCTTACACCAGGGGCACCCAGCCAGGCTTCCAAAATGAACCCTTAAAACTCTATAAAAGACCTTAGATATATTCTTACCTTTTCCCAGCTTAGTAACACCATCAAGCTTTTGAACAGTTTTTATCAGTCTTAACCCTCTATACGTCACATGCAAAAAAAAAAATAAAAGAACTTGGAAGACCCAGGCAGTATCTTTCAAATATAGATTTTACTAAAAATGGATAAAAATATAAACAGTGTAAACACAGAACACTATATCACAAAGCATACAATCACTCACAAGAAAACAAAGAAAAACTACAGACAAACTCCTACCAACATACAGTTAGATACTTTTCTATCTAATGTATTACCTCTAAGTGCTTATCACAGAGTTGTGTGTTTCTCTCTCTCAAGATGGAATATATCTAACAGCTCAGACACAGTATAGTTTAAACTGTGTCTCCCCACACCCCTTTTGATAAGTCATCTAGCTCCTCCTTTTAGAATATAAAAAAAAATACAAACATGATGTCCAATCAGGAGGTATTTTAAATAATGTGACTTCAGCAAAAACTAATTCCCAAAATTAGGACAATCTTTAATCAATCCTTTCCTCTTTGATCTTGAGCAGTTCCTGTTTTCCCAAGGAACATCAAAGTTTTTTTTTACAACTTTAACACCATGGTGGTATAAAAATGTTTTTCCAGTAGGAATCATAAAACTTTACTAGCCCTATATCCTGGCAACTGGTTCAGTTCTACTTAAGACAGAAAAACAGGAGACCCTTAATTAAGTCTCTCTCTGGTCTTTTAATTACCTCCTGGTTTCAGGTTACTTGACTGTAACTGAAACCTGGGGGCACCCATAGCACAGCTGCCTTATGTGAGACAATCACACACTACATTTTTATATTAAAAATATCATAGAACAATCATAACCAGCTGGCTAAGCATCACAGTATGTATCTAAGTGTTCAATTATCTAGCTCCAAAGGTGGCTAAGTTGTAAGCATAGAAATATTTTCACAAATGTTCACATGAATATGAAATTGCCAGAATTGAGCACCTATAACTTCACCGTCCTTCATCAAATGTTATAAAATTTAGCATGCTTTTAGGGACCATAAGAGGCAATAAGCTTGTCAAATTTCAAACCTCTAGCTGTAACACAGATTGGGTATGGACAATTAAAGAATGTCAGAAAATTCTAAAAATATGTTGCAAAATATCACTAAATTTTATGGAATTTTGTGAAAATTCTGCAAATTTAGAATTTGCTAATTTCATCAAACTCTATCTACCACTTCTTTGCAGAAAACCTGGCTCTGAAGCTGGCACAGGCATTTTCTGAGGCATGGAATAGGCCCTCCCTTTCTCTCAGGCAGGTTATTATATTACTCCCAAAGAAAGGGAGAGACAGTGCACGCTGTTCACAATTCTGCCCAATCTCCCTTCTCAGTATTGATGCTAAAATTACTGCAAAGTTATTGGTCAAAAAACTAGAACCGATTACGTTGGTCCCGATACATCCTGACCAGGTTGGATTTGTGCCAGGTAGGCCAGGATCAGATAACATTAGAAGAACCCTAGATCTTTTTTAAGAATATAGATCAATGTCCCAACCTGTGGCAGCCCTGGCACTACAGATGTAGCAAAGTAAAATTCCGCCAATGAAGTGGAACTTTGAGTTAGTGTTCCACTACTTGAAGTGCCCATTTAAACCCTCACTTCACCACTTCACATTGTAATTATGACTTTGCGTTGTGCATGCCACCTTATTCTGCTTTAAGGTGGCGTGAGAATTCACAGGGAGCCCACACATATCACATGGCTTACAAAGTGTAGGTCACATGCTTCAGGCATGCAGGCAGGCAGGCAGGAGGTTAAAGGCAAAAACTCTGTACAGCATGGGCTAACTTACATGTTTTGCACGTGGTGTGACAAATGGCTCTACTCTGCGAATGTCCGGGGGTGGGGTGTGGACGTGTGATGAAGAGGGGTGCACAGGTGACAAGTCCACAAATTAAGCTATTTTCCCCATTTTATGTACAGAGATTGATGTACCACTTGCATTAGACATACTACATAGATTACCACCACCACTGCTACTCTGACCACCACTTGACAAGATTTCTAAATCAAAACCCTCCCTCTTATCATGCCTGTAGTAATCCTCCGGTGTTATTTAATCACTACTGCATTCCTACTTGGTCTTACACTCACGGAAAGGGATAATATCCTCAGTAAGATTGATGATGAGGGTGAACGCCCTACTATGGCATTAGCTGCCATCTGGTGCCGGGTCCACAGTGCCATGTGCCTGTTCTTAAGATGTGTATGCTGACCCCCCGTGCCCAGATGACTCTCCTTTGTACCTTGACTCACACATGCATAGCAAAGCTGGCAGGCTGCAACTGACTCATCGTTTGCATCTTGGACAAAAAAACAAACAAACAAGGGATTGTGATCACCTGCTTTTAACATGTTCCTCATGCTGCTTATTGGACTCTGTTTTTTTTAACCCCTGAACTGATGGGTTTGCTACATGATTTTCCAGGCTGGACACACTTGGACTCCAATTGACCACCACGACTACCTATGATTATTACTGGGTCATCATCATTATCATCAACAGGAACCGCTAAATCACAACTTTTTTGAGGAGGAGGGGGATTTAACGTCAACAGACCCAGGCACAGCCACCTTGACTTTCTTTTTCTCTGGTTCTCAACAGGGATCACTAACATCATCAACATATTCATCGACATTATCCACATCCATCTTTTTCAGCTTGGATGCTGTCATGTGGAGAACATGTTCCAATCACAGCATCATCATCACCATCATCACCCAATATTTTTGTGCCACACTTTGAATCATTGGATGGCAAAGGCATGACTTCAACAGCACTGGAAGAAATGCGACATTTTGAGTTATCGTTGCCAGGATCAGAATCATGTTCAACTACCATTGGGATGTTAATGGGGAGTATGACATCATCTACATTGTCAGTCATATATTTAGACTCAACTATATTTTTTGAAATGGTTAACTGGTCAGAAGTGGAACTTGAGGCAGCAATACTCATGCCAGCAGAAACTGCACTAACACCACCAGCTGGGACAACATCATATCCTCCAACTATGAGTGAAGCTACAGATTGCTCTGTAAAAAACATTGATGGAGAAATCCCTTTATTGACATCAGCTGTGCACTTCTGTGTACTATCACACCCATGGACAATCTTGCCACTGGTAGCAGTGCCATGGCCAGAAACAGCTTTGTTTACACATCTCTTTGCAGGCATTTTGGGGGATCACCAAGAAAATTCTAAACAAATTTAGATTTCTGAACTTTCAGTCTGGGCGGGTGGATGTGAAGCCAAAATAAAACAACAACTGTGGCTTGCAGATGGAGATTGGGCACTAAACAGATGCAAAGGCACAGACAGATTAAGATTGCAGTGCACAATCAAGAAGAGATGCAGATGCAAAGTCACAACTACACCTTATTTAAAGTCTCAATTCAATCTGGAAAAGAATACCTTTTGCTGGCTGGGGGAGGGGGGTGCAGTGCACTGCAGTAACAGTCCAAAACCAAGATACCACAAAGCAGTACAAAATCACACAGGTGCAGTGGATAGCAGGTAACTGCTGTAATTACTCTGTGGCTCAATAAAATGTGTCTGATTTGATGGCATGTGTCGCACACACACTCACACACACACTACGAGTAATGTGTAGCAAATTGAAAACTTCAGTAATATAACCAAATCTTTTAAACAAACTGAAATTATGCACTGCTGCACCACAACAACCAGCAAAAAAAAGTCAAGAATTATTGAAAATATTACTGTGTGTACATTAACACAGTTATACGAGAAAGAAATAACCAAAACAGAAAGATTGCCTTTTTGTCTCAGTTAATCTACCTCCACCACAGATACACTCCTCCCCAAAGCACACTTCAAGTGTCTGTTAGTACACAGAGTGAATGTTCTAATTTAACATTCAAAATCCAAACACAAACAATAAACAATCAACGATATGAGCACAGGAGGGTTTCCTACAATCAGTGTACTAAATTCTGATTCCTCACTGGATTCTACCCTCACATCTTGGTATACCCAGTGCTGCACTTTTCACCCTCTCCCCCCACCCTTCCTACATTCCTCTCCCCCTTCCCTCTCCCTATGACTCTGGCACTTCTTATCTGTTGTCTATTTTCTCTGACAAATGCAGCCGGCTGCCTAGTTACAATGCTACCCTTGAATTGTATTAATCTGTACTCTGTTTGCAATGTCCACATTGTTGTAATGTCTGTCTTGATGTTCCCCATAATTTGTATTTCTCTGACGTGGAACCTTTGTAAAAGAGCCAAGGCTCAAAGGTATTTGTAATCCTAGACTTAATAATAAACTTAAACTTAAAAAATGGCTCAAAAAGGCCTTTTAACAGCTTTTAGAGGGTTTGAATTGCAGAGCTCTGACAGCAAACTGTCTCCAGCTACCACTACACACACACTACACAGAACTGAGACTGTGCAGAACAATCTAGAGCCCATGTGACCTGCAATCCCATGAATCACTGCAAAATTCTCCTTGGAGCTCCATAGCATGGTGAAGTGATGTGAAGTACATGGATGTCTATGTACTTCTCATTGAATTGGTGCAGAAGTGGTTGGGGGAAGGTGGAGTAATGCGGAATGATTGTTATCAATGGACTTTACATTCCTCATTATGACGTGAAATACTCCGCTTCGCATTGCGGATTACTTTGTGTATTCCGCATTACTCCTCAAATTGCTTAGCAGAACTAATTTTGGCCACTTCCCCCACCTCTACCCGGCACTCAATGCTGAAAAAGCATTTGACAGGGTGGAGTGGGCCTGCTTGTTTGATGCTATGGCTAGATTTGTATTCCCCCCTGAATTTAACTTCCTGGTATGGCTTCTTTGTCTCTCCATCAGCAGCCATGATGATCAATTCCCTTGTCTCCACTTACTTCCCACTGGGTACAGAGATGAGGAAGGGATGCCCTCTGTCCCCACTTCTATTTCTTCTGACAATTGAAGCACTAGCCCAAAAAATCAGAAATGCCTCAGAATTTGCCTGTATTCCAGTAGGGGAACATGCCCACAAAATATCAAATGCTTGCTGATGACATTACATTATTCCTATCAGATATTCCTACCTCCTTGATAACCCTTCATCAGATAATATCGGACTACCCCACAATCTCAGGTTACAAACTCAACAGTGCAAAGTCTCAGGTAATGCTCCTGAACAGTACCTGTACACATCAACTCTTCCAACACTACCTCTCAACTGTCCCTGATTTTGCCTCAAAATTTTCCTCTGTCCCTCATAAAATTAGCATTTTTGTGATAGAACAGTGGGGATTAAAATCACAAAATAATGTCAAACATTAAAGTTATAGATTTGTTCTTCTTCCGAAAATGCATCTTAACACACTTCACTTTATTCTATCAGCTTTCTGAGTGAATAGTGCCAGTTTTTAAGATGTGCCCCTGATTTTGGATCTTTGTCCCTGTTTTTTTTTAAGCTTTGTCCCTGATTCATGAGGTAAGAGGTTGAGAGGTGTGCTCCTGCCAGTGGTCTCCTGATGGCTTTGTATGTCTGAACATCCAACTCCGAGCCTCCATAGCAGATACAGTTGCAGAAAATGTCCAAACAATCTTGAATGAACTAGATGCAGACATATCTAAGTGGCAGTAACATATCTTATTGCTCTGGGGCAAGGTGAACCCCCTAAAATGATTGTACTCCCTAAACTACAATACATCATGGCCAACTTACCGATACAACTACCAGGAAATTTCTTTACTTGCCTTCACTCCAAACTTAACTTGTTTATTTGGTTGGGTCGACCTCCAAAAATATGGTTTAAAACACAGCAACACTACATCAGATATGGGTTAGGTTTACTGGAACGTCACCTCTTTCATGAATGCGATGTCCTTTGACAAGAAATTGTTTGTTACTTCTCCAACCTGGTGTCCCCAGCTCTGAGCTGGGTCCCTTGGAGCTGGCCCAGTGGGGTTCCCTACACCTCTGGCTCTAATACTCTCCCTCAAGTCACAAATTTCCCAATGTATCAGTTACACAGAATTAATTTAGAGAAACCATAGTTAACTGTTAACCTAGAACCAAGAATAGTAGCCAACAGACCATTGTGGCACAATCTGCAATTGATCATAGACAGGAAATCAATCTGATAGGAATCCTGGGCTACCTGAGGAATTCACAAATTGGGCAACCTTTACCACCCAGATGAAGGTCCTATTCTCTTTTATGGAACGTTACTGCATCCCCAAATCCGGATTCTGTTGATATCTTCAAATAGGGGATGTATTGAAACACTGTGGGCTGGATTTTCAAAACTCTTAGATAGCCAAAAGCCCTGGTGAGCCGATGATGCAGTGCATGGGGCTTGCAGCAATCTAACAGGATTTTCTGTCGCATGCAGTAATTGCTGAAATTTACGCCAACTTTTCCTGGTCTAACTTGAAGCACTTCTGGGGGAGCCTGTGTTATGGAGCTTGCACCAGATATATGGCGCAAGCTGCCATAACTCATGAAAACTGTTGCAACTGCACCCAAGATTATAAAATTGGGTGCAGTTGTGGTGATGAGGTACGTGCACTGCCAAAACCAAAGTGTTGTAATGCAGGGCTGGACACAAGCCCTGCACTATGTTTTGCAAATCTGGCCCTGTGTCTCTTCTAGCCATTCTCTTCCCCAAGTAGGAGTTTTAGAAACATGGATTAGCTCCTTAATGTCCACCAGACACTTAGCCACCAAATTCAAACACCTGTGTAATCATTTACTGCCACCATCTCCTGTAGGTGGGACTTGAGATAAATGGGAGACTGAACTTGCTCTTCCTCTCCCACAGTCAGAATGGGAAAAAATATGAATGAATGCATACCTAGGCAACCGTGAACTACAAGTAAAGACTCTTGAGTTCAAATGCCTCAACTGTGCATACAGGATGCCCCACTGGCTGTTTATAGCTAGGCTATTACCCTGTAGTAACTGTTGGAGGTGTGCTTCCCCTCCAACCACCCTCACTCATGTTGTGTGGTTATGCCCATGCCTTGACCAATATTAGTCAGCAGTTTGGACAGCCTGTGTTGAAATTGCCTCTATTCCAAGAGGCAAAGACAGCCAGTTGGTACTTCTGGGTCTCCCATCTGGTCCTACCTCCTTAACTGCTACAAACTGGTGTGGGTCAACTCTGCACTTGCCACAACTAAGTGGGTACTACTCCAACAATGGAATGACCCATCCCCCCCCGCCAGTATCCAGGAGTGGCATAATTTACTGTCTGTTGCAGCCAGGTATGAGATTACATGTTGCAACTGGCAAATTTAAGCTGTACTACAATACCAGGAATCCATACCTTCAGAATTGTTGGGCAGCAGCCACTCAGGTATACCTCAGTGGTTGAAATTCTGATTCCCTCCATGCTGTTATCTCTTTGTTACTGGCCTACTTCTCGATCCTTGAAAGTAGAGAAACTAAAGCCCAGTAACCCTGGGTGTCTGTCCCATGTGGGACCCAGACAATAGCACTTAGCTAAAACCCCTTCATTCCCTCCCTACTACACATACTGTACATACAACCATACTTACTACCGATGGTACTTTCTGTGTTCTACCCATGTGGGATCCTCTCCCCCCACTCCCACAACATTCCACACTAAAACAACGCCCCACAAATACTAACTCTCCCTGCGGGACAATAAAACAGGGACTGCACTTTACTCAGTCATACTATGCTCCATTAACACCCACCCTGAATAATGGGCAGGCTATGCTTTAGATGTTGTATTCCCTACTTACAGCCACTACCAATCCCTACTAGTGACACTTACACCACTAGAAGTACTCATAATCTTTCAATAATGGAACCAACAAGAATGGATTCTCTCTCCTCATGCAGTACCCACCCTCTTTTTTATCAACACTAGAAGAGAAGATTTCCTTTATGACTGAACTGTTACTGAACAGTTATTTATTACAACACACCATTTAGAAACAATGCTGCAAATAACATTAAGTGTGGCTAGATAATCTTCTTCACTTAGTTATATATTTAATAACTGCTTGTTATGTTTGTTGTTCAAAATAGAAAGTAAAATGTTTGAAGGCTTAATTGCCTATTATGTCTGACAGCTTGACCTCAACTCTTTCTGTATGACAACATGTGCAAATGCTTCTACTGTCGTAAAATTCTGAAAATTTTAATAAGAAGTTTATGGAAAAAATCACTTACTTACTTTAACATACTAAATTGCCAGCAGATTAGTCCTAGCAGTCTATTAAGTCTGCTCGAGTAGCAGCCCTTACAGATAATACACTGTGGCCACCCCCACCCCCAAAGTGGCCTCCTGCGGCCCCATTAGCAAGGCATCATTCCCCCATCCATACTTTACCCTTGTGTCTGTCCCACCCTCTCTTAAGTCCCTATGCTGTCACCATCCTCACCAATTCAGATGGCAGCAAGTTCAAAGGCGTCACCACCCTTTCCGTGAAAAAGTGCTGCCTCACCTCCCCCTTAAATCTCCCCCCCCAGCAATCTCAGTCTTTGCCCCCTCGTGGCTCCATCCTCCCTCTACTGAAACAGCTCATCAGAACTAACCTGGTTAATCCCCTTCAGATACGTAAAGACCACTATCATATCCTCCTATCCCTACTCTCCTCCAAGGAGTACATGTTCAACTCCTTTAGCCTCTCCTCGTAGGGCAGGTCACTTAGGCCGTGAATCATCCCTGTTGTTCTCCTCTGTACCCCCTTAAGAAGGGTAACGTCTCTCCACAAGTACCGGTGCCAAAATTGCATGCAGTACTCCAGGTGTGGCCTAACCAGGCTGTTGTACAGGGGCAGTATGACCTCTTTTCTCCTTTATGTTACCCCTCTGGGTATGCACCCAGGTATCCTATTTGCCTTCACAGCTACCTCCTACACTGCTCAGAGTTGTTCATTTTTGCATCTGTTGTCACCCCAAGATCCTTTTCTTCCCTGGAGACCATCAGCTTCACCCGTCTGAGACTGTCATCATGCCCCGGGTTCCTAGACCCCACGTGGAGTACACTGCACATTTTGGTGTTGAAACTCAGCTGCCAAGTGTGCGACCACCTTCCCAGTGTCTCCTAGTCCTCCTGCAGCATCCTGCTTCCCTGTCTATTACTGCCCCCAGTTTGGAGTCATCTGCGAATGGACTCAGTCTGTTCCTAACTCTGACCCCGATATCTGACATTGGAAACTTAACTTCATCTTTCTGTCTTAGTTTATTTTCTGATTACTACATTTCATGTCTGTGTCTGTTTCCCAAGCACATTTACAGTACACTGTCACCTACTAGAACCTAAAAATGTATTGATACCCAACTGCAGACTCTGTATGGTAGATTTTAATTATTGCAGGTAATAAAACTGTATGGCAAAGGAAAATAATAGAAAAACTACAACACCGCAGCCTTGTGCCACATATTGGCATACACCGATGATCTGGCCCTCTTATCACTTTCTTGTTCTAATTTACAGAAAAAAATGTAATATTCTTTTTGAACAAAGGCTCTGGGCTCAGTTCTCAAAGATTCCGTAGACTGATGCAAGCTGCCACCAGAAGCAGCTGTGTCAATGCCTGGTGTGCCAGGGATCTTGTGCCCAATTCTCTATTGGGCATGGATCCAGTGGCAAAGTCCTGTGGCTTGTGGCAACCCTGGCAGTGTGCCAAACAGATCATGCATGCTGAGGGTCTGCCTCAAACTGGGGGATGGCTGTGTGCCACTCTAGCTAGTCCCTGGTGGCTAGCGGCCCCCTCCCCAATCCACGATGTCCCCGAAATTAATGTAATAAAATCAAACCTGGTGGTCTAGTGGCCCCCCTCCCTGATCTCCCATGTCCCCTGAAATTAATGTATTAACAGCAAAACTGGCGGTCTAGTGGACCCCCCACCCTGCAGAGCCCTACCATCCCACTCCCCCCCATCCTGTAACTGAGCTGTCAGTCACTGAGCATGTACTATATACAGTACATGCCCATTCAGAGCTCAGCTGGCCACTGGCAGTGTTGGTGAGCCACGGGCTGTGCCTGTCACCGGCTTGGTTATGGGATGGGGGAAGTGGGGCGGTAAGACACTGCCAGGTAGGTGGGGGTCCACTCAGTTTTTTTTTTAAAACATTAATTTTGGGGGACATCGGGGATCAAGAAGGGGAGCAACTAGACCACCAGGTTTGTTGTTAATACATTAATTTCAGGGACTTTGGGAATCAGGGAGAGGGGACCACAGCACATTGCTGCAAACAGGGCAACTCTCCCAGAGGAGAGTTTTCTAAGTACCCTTAGATCAGCTCTGGCTGGTCTAATGGTGCTTAAAATTTCTCCCTCTGGGAGTGTTCTGAGAATCCTGCCTTAGGGGTTATTTTATTTTTTATTTATTTATTCAAGCGTTTCACCAGGAAAGTATACAGAGCAATAAATTGCTCATTTCCAGATAAGTCCTGGGGGATAGGGAAAATTAGAGGTACAGGCACAGCAGTGCAAAATTACAATTGAATTATTTTTTATGGCACCCTGTGTCTGCATCAAGACCTCTAGTGCAATGCTGCAGCCCATTTTTGGGCACATGGGTGGTGCAAGCCCTGTTTTGGGCAGGCAGCCTGTGGTTGAAGCAGGCTGCAATTAGAATCACTCCTGGTGCATCTTTTTGTGGAAGAGGCACTTTGCGCTATTCTTTTTTGTGCAAGCCCCTTGTGCCATGCTGGGGATTTGAGAATTGAGCCCTTTATCTTTAAATATAAACATAGGCAAGACAAAAATAATAATGTTTGGTGGACAGAAAACTAAATCCAGATGGAATATTGATTCCATCTCAGAAGTAGTCAAGAACTGTTGTTATTTGGGCATTGTATTTACTTGGAACCTCTCCTGGAACATCCATTGTGATAACTACATACAAAAAGCAAAATCAGCAGTTCTGTGCTTAAAAAGATTTAACTATCTATATGGATGCTGAACAATTAGACCCATGGTAAAGGCAATTCAGGAGAAGCACAATGCCCAAATAATGTATGGTACAGAACTATGGGCCATAGCTGGTGTGGATAAGTTAGAAAAAAACACTACTAAAGCAATTCGAGCAGCACTAGAGCTAATTAACTCTACAACAAGTTATTATTTAGGAGCTGAACTGAGAATTCCCAGTTTATATGCTCAGATTTCAGAATCATTGTTTATTGGAGCAGACTTACTAGGTTGCATCAAGGGAGGTTAACGAAAAGTTGTCTCCAAGAAAAAATAACATGGAAAAACTTAAATGGAAACAGAGTGAGCTGGCTTGCACATGTGTCAAACTTTTTTCTAGATACAATTTGGGGGACTTAAAAAAATATGCCAATAAAAATATTGTTATAAGTTACAACTGTAAGTTGTATATATACAAAACAATATGTGATTACCATAGGAGCAGGGACCTCAATGCAATATCCCGATCAAGATTCTCTAAATGGTATAGCTAGAATGATTGTAATCATAAATTTTAGTTTTATTTGGATGTCTTGAAAGAGCCTATGAGTTGAAAAACTTACACTAGATATAAACTCTAGATGTTCAAGTCTAATGTGCTGAAAGCATGTTTTGGGAAGTCCTCCTCCTCTAAGGATGTATTCAGCAATTGCAGCTTAGGGGGATAAGAAAGACTTGAGACATGTATTTCTCTTCTGTCCATGGTATAACAAAGCGAGGAAGTACTAGATTGTGCCAATACTGAACTCATTACAGTACATAGATAAGATTACTGTACTATGTATTTTACTTACAGCGGAAGATGAATATATTATAACTAGAGTCACACAATTTTAATGTCAATTCAAAAAGTCAGAAAGAGAATGATAAAGAAGTAGGGATTCTCCCTTTTAAGGTAAATGAGGGATTATGATACATTATTCATTTATTTATTTATGTGTACATAGAATGACTAATTCACTTACTTTTGTTTTATAATGTGTGTTTGTTTCAAGAATTTTCTGTTTTAAAAATTGTAGTGATCATCACCAATAAAGTGTACCTACCTACCTACCTACAACACTGTGCTGAAAAGGTCAGCCTTTCTTCAGATATGGGGTAAGGCAGAACACAGTGGGTTAAAACAGGGAAACTAAAAAGGCGTACAGTGGACCATTTGGCTAAACTATTTATTTTTAGCCATTTAGCCAACTGTTTCAAAGGGGCACCCACTATCATGGCATAGGCAGTAAGACATGGCTGAATGTTGGTAATACTGAGATACCTGCACACCCAGGACCATGGTGAGGTATGAGGTTGCAGGTTGAGTGCCTTCTGCCCATGGGTGTGTGGTTATCTCAGTAATATCAACACCTAGACATGTTATATTGCACTGATAAAATAAACATTTATTTTAAAAGATAAAGACATACATTTTTTAAAAATATAAAAATATTATTGAATGTTTGTATTTTACCTACAATAGTCCTTCGACCCCTACTGGTACTATTTTGAATTAAGTGCTTTGCTTTAGGTGTTTTGACTAATGCAGATTCTATAGTTGTAGTTGTATTTTGATTTGTACTTTTATATTGTTATTCAGCCTTGCCCACTCAAGCAGTAAATTAAATAGAGGGATAAGTTTGGAATGAGTGCTCCTGGCTTTTTTGTTTCCCATTCAATTAAATGTTACTTCTGATCAACCCTTCCAATTGCACCTCAGATTCAGAAGAGCAGGAACTTTAGCTCAGAAGTTCCAATTAGAGTGTGAAGCCACCCACCTCCAATTGCAACTCAGAAGCTCCGACTGAGGCATACACCCATTTGACCCCGATCCTTAGTCACTCACTCATTAATTCAAAGAGCTATGTTCAGTGAGTGAACATTTCAAAACATCAATAACTGAACTGCTTATTCCTAGCTGCTACAATTGCAGCTTAAATTGGTGATCACAGGAACTGTTTCAATGACACTAGTGCCAAGTTAGCCTGAACAAGCATTGCAGCTACCAGCCCATCTCCAGTTGCTGTTAGTTTAGATTACATGTCAAATATGATAGAAGAAGATCTTTTTTTTTCTTTATTTGGCTGCTCTTTTTAACATACTTTCTGGTGGAATGTTTTTAATACAAATGCCAGAGTGGGTTCAGTGGATGTCCTGCACATTTCTGAACAGGCAGAAACTCGAGAGTTCAGGTCACATGACAAAGAATAAGTTAATTAAAACATCTAACTGATGGAAGAAACTACCTGTAGGTGTGGTGTTGTGGATGTAGCTGTGTTTCTTCAGGAGGTGAAGGAGATGACAGGCTTGATTTTTTTTTGTTTTGTTATTTTACACTTGTCTTGTTACGTTTTTCACTTTACAGTGTGTTCTTTTTGTATGAGTGAAAAAAGATGGCTGCCAAGCAGTTTTTTAATTCTATGCTAACATAATGATATGTGATGAGGCTAAATACCAGGATGACCGTAGGTAGTACTGCATCATTGAATACTCAGGTGACTGGTTCTAACCATTATGATTTTTAGGATTTTAGTGCCCATTTTATAAAATGCACTAGGCAACATAGGCTTATAAAAGAAATAATATTTTTTAGCAAAATTGTTTAAAAAGACGGGAAAGGGCCCAGTGGCTAAGCCATAGAGGCTCACAGGTGACTAGAACAGTAAATTATGGGTGGTAACTAGGGGTGTGCGAGAATGTTATCCCGAATATTTGGGACAAATATTCTACTCAGGCCTAAAATATCCGGGTATTTAGTATTCATATTTAGGTGTTGGGGGGGGAGGGGGATGAAATTAAAGAAAGAAAAATAAACAGTCCCCCACCCTCCTCCCCAGCCCAAATCATTAAATTCAAGCCCCCTGACCCCCATCATCTGTTAGGAAACCCAATCACACTCTCCCCCACCACCCACAATTTGATATTTTAGCAAGGAAAAACTGCCATGAAAATGGACCAGCACAATCTACCTGCCTCCATGTCTGGCCACCATTTAAATGCTCAAACTAATCCCCCCCACCTCGAGCTGGCAGCATTCTCCAACTCCCCTCACCCAATTCTTCCTATGCATCTTATTTTATTTCAAGATGGTGACCAGCACAAACCAGCCCTCCTCTACAGCAGGCCTCCTCCTTCAGAGTGAAAGCACTCCCGTGCTTGCTTGCTTGCTCGAAGTGGAGTCTGTATAGTTAAATGATCAGCTGATCATTTCATTATACAGAGCAAGCAAGTGCGGGAGCTCTTTCATTTTGAAGCAGGATGCTGGCCATGGAACAGGGTGGGTTTGTGCTGGTCACCTTCTTGATATAAGGTAAGTGCATGGAAAGAATTTAGCTCAGGTTGGGTTGGAAGGTGCTGCCAGCCAGGAGGGAATCATTTTTAAGTGTAAATGAGCATTTAGATGGAGGCTGGATATGGACGCAGGGGGATTGTGCTGGTCTCCCTTTGTGGGAGTTTTTCCTAGTTAAAATATCAATGTCTGGGTGCTGAGGAAGGGGGACAGAAAAATCCATAAGTACAGTACACAGTCGGGGAGACCAAAACAAACAAAATGCAAGAAAATAAAGCTCCATAAAGTTAAATGGGCAGCAATCAAATAAATACAAAATTTCCCAGCTTTTTCGCACTCACCAAAGTAAAAGCCTGCCAAATTTCAGTGAGAAGAAAGGCCTACAGTGTGGCAATCACCATTGTGTCCCCTGCACAGCAGCCTCATGGCAAGCAGCATCCATCTTGTGTGCATTGTAACAAAACAGGAAGTGACCCTTAAACCTCATGCTGGTGGCCATCTTGCTACAGTCCAGGAATACAGGAACTCTATTTCAAAGTCCAATGGTCATCTTGTGAAGGGTACTAAAATGACCTCACTCCATAGGAATCAATGGCAAACCTATTGAAATGAGTGGACACTGCAACAAACAAAACTTTGTTTACATAACAGACAACACAGAATTGAGTGGGAATTGGTTATTAAGATACCACTGAATGGACCTTGCTTACAAATAATTGTACTTTTGTCTACAAAAATATTTTCTTCTTGGCACTTCATATACTCCACCACGTCCCATCTCCTACATGACAGCAACTCCTTCTCATCCTTATGACATTTGCTCAGCGAAATGAAGCTTGTCTCTGACCAAAATGTCTGAGGAAGACATCGTTATGGGCACTGGAGTGTCTGGAGCTCCATCATCACCCACCTCAAGGGTGTGGGGCTACAAAATAGAAACAATCTTACAGGACATCCAGTCTTTCCTCCCAGATCAAGGAGCACCAACTATGCAAGTCATTCAAGAAGACCTGGCCTACATTAAGGCTATTTCACCACAGTCTATGGTTCATACCAGCCTACAGCCAGTACCCTTTTCAGCCTTGCCTCATGAAGATGATGTCGACTGGCTTCAGCAGTTCTGAGCCTAGACATCCTTGAATGGTTGGACTGATCCTATACATTTTTCCAACACCTTACGCTTGCTTCTGAGATGGACTGCCATTTCCTGGTTCAAAGCACATCCAGAACAAGTCAAAGGAGGTACTGCCATCCTGTATACAACCTTCTAAGACCATTTTCTCCAAGCACATCCAATCTGGTTATTACAGCAACAGCTGTGGGAACACACCATGTAACCCTCTGAGTCTCTAGAAGCATTCATAATGGACACTGAGTTGTGGTGCAAACTTCTGCAGAAAACACAAAAAGATCAAATCACAGCCTTTGTCTGGGGATTGCTTCCTTAATTCCGTACTTACGTAATTCAGCAAAAGCCCACAACCTGAATGGGCACAATCCAAGCTGCACGACTTGCACAAGAGTCTATCTCAGTATTCCAGTCTACCAGTGCACAGGTGCCTCAGTCCTCACAGTTGGCTGCACTCGCAACTTGTGTGCAACAGCAACAAGCAATGATTGACAAACTCATCACAACTGTCAATAGCTTATACCTCAACTCTACTGCTTGCCCTGCAACTTCTGTAAATGTTCAGAAAATACCTCAACAGTGACTTGAGCCACCTCCTCCTTCACGAGAACCAGTGACCTGACAGAAGTATGGATTCAGGGGACACACTGCTGCTGTCTGCTGAAAATTAAAGTATTACAACAGAAATCAAGAGAACCAAAGGAGCCACCACAGTACAATCAGCAAAATAATCACAACTACTCCCAGAATCAGGGAAATGAGTACTGCCCATCAAACTAGGGACTTTTGTTGGGCTGGGGAACAGCAACTGACTACCATTCTGACTCTCGTCAGTGTCAGTGTCACTGGATCAGTAGGTAGCACACTCGCCTCTGAGGCCGGGAGATCAGAGGGCTGTGGGTTCAGTTCCCACATCTGGCACTTGGGTTAATATCCCAGTACTGACACTGTAGTGCAGCACGAGAGGGGTGCTGCACTTCTGAGGTGCCATCTTTCGGATGAGACGTTAAACAGAGATTCTATCTGCCTGGATTGGTGGTAGTTGAGGTGGATGTTAAAGATCCTATGGCACTTATCGAAAAAGAGTGGGGAATTACCCCGGTGTCCTGGCCAAATTTCCCTCATTCAATAAAAATACCACCAACAGCTTAATCTGGTTCAAGGTCAGTTGGCATTCATCTGTATCCCCCTCCCCCTGGGTCATGCCTGAAAATAGGCAGGATTTGTCTGGTGCACTTACCCAGTCAACAAAAAATAAAATAAAAAAAAAATAAATAAGAAAAAAAAATTCAAACAAACTGCATCCTCTAACTGCTAACTCTGGCACACTCTTGCTTCCAGGGGCAAAGGTTCCTGTCATCAGATCACCACTCCTAGTGAACTATGTTCCTGTAACCATTGGAGATTAGTCCATGCATGCCTTGGTCAACACTGGAGCAGAAATCTCAGTTATCAATAACAGTATTCTGGACAACCCAGCTATTCATCATTTACCCAATGTCGATCCAGCTAACCTTAAGTACACTATTACAGTAAGTACTGCTACAGTACCTATCATGGGTGTGGTTTATATCCAACTACCCTTTGGCTCACAGCAAGCCACTGTCAAGTTATACCTTGTGCCTGACCTACAACCAGCAGTGATTCTTAACCTGGACTTCCTCAATGCTCATAAAGCCATCCTGGACTTTGCCTCAAACAAACTGTCACTAGATCCTTGGAGGCAACTCGCAGCTACAGACTCAGTCACTGTGCCTCCTAAGGCAGAGATGGCTTTTATTACGAAGATTCGAGGTGAACCACTTCTGCAAGGTGTTGTTGGCATCATTACGGCACCCCTGCTCTGCATTCGTCAGGTCTTCTTCCAGGAAACAGCTTGTCTGCAGTGCATGGTGGCACAGTCTTCCAAAAATGCTGCAACATCACAGATGAGCCAATGGTAATCTCAAAGGGTGACAACATCGGAAAGTTTGTCTGCTTGTCTATAGGGACCAGCTCCACCTCATTCAAGAGCCTCAGCCTGGTTCCACCAACTCTAGTCCTGTCAGTACTATCACGACCACTCCAGCTTTAACAGAGTTACCCTCAGTCAATGACTATCCTCTTCAAAACTTACAGGATCTCCAACAGAGAAACAGCAGCTTTTGAAATTCCTGGAGAATTACCCAGATGTCTTTGTTGGTCCAGATAACAAGCTCAGATGCTGTGATATCCTGCAACACACCATCGAGGTGCCGTCCAATCAGAAACCAATTCATCAGTGAGCCTACAAAGTTGGACACAAACAGAAACAAGTCCTAGAGGATATAATCAAAGACATGCTTGCCCAAGACATTATCAAACAGTCTAAAAGTCCTTGGGGCAAACCTTGCCAACTGGTGGTAAAGAAAGACAAAAGGTATCACTTTATGGTAGACTACAGAAAGCTCAATGCCTACATGGTGCAGGATCCCTTACCTACAACCAGAGATGCCTTAGAGAGTCTTGCCATGGCCAGCCCAGCTTACTTCACCACTCTAGACCTTCAGATTGGGTTCTACCAAGTTTTCATTGATCCAGCTTCTCATCCATGCACGGCCTGGTGCTGCCACTTGGGACTTTTTCAATTCAAATTTCTGCCTATGGGACTTTGGAATAGTCCAGCTATATTTCAATGTGTTATGGAAGCCATACTACATGGGTTGTCTTGGAAATCTTGCCTAGTCCACTTAGACAATGTTATTATCTTCAGCAGAAGTTTTCCAGAGCACCTCCAACATCTCAAAGAAGTGTTTGAACATCTCGGACAAGCCAATTATAAGCTTCGCCCAGAGAAGTGTTGTTTTGCACAGCATCAAATTCATTACCTGGGACATGTTAGTTTTCAAGGCATCTCTTCAGACCCAGACAAGTTCTCAGCAGTCAAAGACTACCCAGAACCTAACAATCTCAAAGACCGTAGAGCTTTCCTAGGCTTGTCTGGATACTACTGAAAGTTCATTTGCAACTATACCAAGATTGCAGCTCCACTGTACACAGTCACCAAAAAGGGATGTGACTATACATGGACTTCCGAGTGCAAAGAGGCCTTTGAAACCTTGAAAAAACAACCAATCTCTTCTTCAGTATTGGCCTACCCAAGGTTTGACCAACACTTCAAACTCTACTCATTGCTAGATACTTTGCAGTGAACACAGTGCTATGTCAAATCCAAGATGGAACAAAATGAGTTGTTTCCTATGCCAGGCCATCTCTTTTCTCAGCTGAGCAGAACTATGGCATCACAAAAAAAGAATATCTAGCCATGGTATTTGCCATAAAGAAATTTGACTGTTACCTTCGTTACTCTTCTTTCACAACTATCGTTGATCACTCTGCCCTCAGATGGTTATCCAAAATGAAGAAGCCAGTAGGCAAGTTCACCCATTGGATCGCCATGCTGCAATGCTAAAACTTTAAAATTCAGTACCAACCAGGTTGAGTTCACCACAATGCTGTAAGCCAGAAACGATGCCCCTCTGCATCATCCTCAACAGATGAAGAATCCTGCCTACAAGCTCTCCTTTTCCATGCCACAGATGTGCTCCCTGTGGAAACTCCTACATCACCTCAAGTTACTTTGCTGTTTCCAACAGCTTCTAGAGAAAAGCACTAATCCTCACTTACTGCAAGCATCCTAAGAGCTTCTCACCTCCTCTAATACTAATATCTCCCTGGCGATAGTCAAAATGCAACAAAGAACTGATCCTCAATTCACAGACATAATCATGTACTTAGAGTCTGTAACCTTACTGCAACAAAAGCAACATTACTAGGATGTACTTTTTTGCTTCTCAATATTCTCTCAATAGTGGTGTGCTTTTCCACATCTGGACCAAGGAAGGCAAGGACCATCACATGGGCAGAACACATGTTCAGTTAGTTGTACCAGCCTCTTTAGTCAACAAAGTTCTTCTCTCCACTCATGCCTCTCCACTTTCTGGAGGTCATATGGGAATCCACAGAACTATCGAAAAAGATAAGGCTTCACTTCTTCTGGCCTCACATGAACAAGGACATTGTCCCGTTTGTCAAATCCTGCCAGCCCTGCACAGAAAGAAAGCCCCTTGCCAAACCAACAAAGGCACACATATTCTAATGCTTGTAGCCACTGAATCATTTCAAAGAGTAGGCACATACATTTTTGAGTCTTTACCCACATGCTCTGACTCTGGCAACAAATACATCCTTGTTTTTGTGGACTACCTAACTAAGTATTTGGAACTAATCCCCCTGAAAGACATTAAAGCTACTATTTTAGCAAATGCTTTCCTCAACACTGTCATTTGCCATCATGGTACCCACTCGTACCTGCATTCAGAAAAAGACACTAACTACCTTTTAACCATTGTGCGAGAAACATGCAAACTTCTCGACATAAAAAAAGACTCACACAACAAGTTATCATCCACAATGCAATGGACAAAGTGAAAGAATGATGTCTACCATTCTCATTACACCCTCCAAGTACCTGGATGAAACTCATGACACTTGGGACCATTTTGTTCCCTTTGTGCAATTCACCTACAATACCAGCCCTTGTGTCGACAGTACAGAGTACACACAATTTTTCTTAGTCCATTGACATCACTCAAGAATTCCACTGGACAGGGATATCTCACTGCTAGAGTTTCCAAAGTCAGCTTCTTCCTTCATTATTCCTATGCTGGAACAGATTGAACTTGCAATCAACACGTTGGGCCAAAGAAAATCTGTAATGCAGAAAATGTCAGAAGCCATGCTGCATGAGCCTTCATTTTCCATTGGGGACATTGTCTATTTGTACCAACTTGTCCTAGTTCTGGGCACCACCAAGAAACTGCTTCACTCTTGGACTGGACCCTTCTACATCATAGAAAAGCTTCCTCCTGTTAATGTCCATTTGCAATGCAAGTCCGATGGAAAATTAGTACACAACAAAGTCCACATCAATCGACTGAAACATCGGTACCTAAGTATCACCCTACCAGATGATCCCAGTCCACCCAACAATGAAGCTGCACTTGAACCTGAAATTTTGCCATCAGTTTCTCCAGAATCCCACAGCCCTGATACTCTTCAGCCAGATCCTGGTTTGTCTGATCTGACAGATGCATATCCTGGGGGACTACTACCTACTACTACCTACTACTTACTACTTACTACTACTACTTCTTCTTCTTCTTCTTCTTCTTCTTCTTCTTCTTCTTCACACCAGTGTACCAGATCAAGAAGATTCTTAGAAAGAACTACACCAATGGATCCTGGACTTATTGTGTCAACCAGTGCTGCTTTGATTGAGCACAGAACTCATGGGTTGCTTTTAACTACCTAACCCCATCCTGTTAGGAACTAGACCAAGCTATACATGCATCTATTCCCTCTGACCAGAAAAGTCACAGGAAATCATGAACTTTTGGTAACCAGACTCAGTGGTGGTACTTCCTGTGTTCATTGTACCCATAACTGTCTGCAACAAATGTCATTCTAAATATCAGTGTTCTGCAACTGTTAAGTTTCTGATGGTATTTCTATGTCATTATAAATGTTCTGCGTTTTGCATCTGTTAATGTTATGTTTCACCACGTTGGGTATCCTCCAGCTGCTATCCTTCCCTCCCTTCCCTTTTCCCTTCCCTGCACTGTAGCACTTGTTGCCCTGACCAAGCTTCAAGTTGCTATGGTGTTTCCCCCTTCCCCCTGGCACTGACTGGTCACCATTGTAGTCCAGATTCTTTTCTTCCCCTCTCCCTTCAGTGGAGTATTGTTCTGGAAAAAACAAAAACTGTTTTCTTCAAGTTGGTAAAATGTTTAATTCCATACTTACAATTTTACATTATTTCTTATTGTCCTTATACTTTGCTCTTTTTGACTTTTTTTTGTTTGAGTGGTGCTCACACTCACTGTTCCAGTGGTGATGTGGAGTATACCCTTACAGAAATATAGGTGTGCTGTGTACATGCAAAGTGCATGCCACATGCTTAATTGTGCAATGATAGCATGCTGTTCACATACATTAAGTGAACATAGGTGAACCAGGTCAAAAAGGCAAATCAGGTTTGCATGCTGCAAGCTTGATATGTGCACAGCAGGTAAGCTGGTGTGAACATCTTCTAAAAATTAAATCAGGTTCACATGTTGCATGCTTGCCATGTGTGCAGCAGCTAAGCTGGTGCAAATCTCATCTAAAAAACACATCAGTTTCTATTTCTTATACTACTGCTAGCAATTAATCATTAAAATACATTTTTATTTGAATTCCCATAAAAATTAGGTAAACTCATTGATTCTGATCTTTTCATGGCTTTTGATTTTTGCCATTAAATCACCATTAATCTGTAAAGTAGTGTTTGCGTATTGCATTAAATGTCTAGGATATAGCCAGTCAACATCTCCCATTCCAGATGTATGAAGAGGAACCTCTGTGTTGTGAAACCTATCCTTTTTGTTTTGGACCATGCAAAGTCCTTATGCATATTTAGTGCTACAAATGTGTTTCTCCATTACTGTTTTATCTCACTTACTTTAACTCTGACATTCTGTACTGAACATATACACTATGGCCATGCACAGCACTCTTTGTGCTGAACAGGGTCTTGGAAGCATGCACCATACCTCACATTTTGCCACTGAAATGAGGGACAAGGACACTCAAAATGAGGGACAATAAGGGACACTAACCCACATGATGATCAGGACACATCATGAAACATGGAGATACGGTACCTCAGAACACAGTGGAAACCATTGTATTAGCACCTGAGAATCAATTTCTACCATTAAGTAGGGGTGCTATTTAGGTAGGGCAGAGGGGCGCAGTTGCCCCCCCCATTTGTGTCTAGGTTATTCTTATGGTGTGACAGTGATGGATTTAAATTTGGATTTAATCTTTTGCACAATAAGTGCCCACCTGGCTTGTGTGTACTCACGCTGCAGGTACCCTCCAGACTTGACTATGTCTGTACTGTGTTGTCCACTCTCTCCACCTAGTAGCAGTGGTACAATCACATGTGAAGTGGATAATCTCTAGCCAAGAAAGAGTGTATGAGCCTTGCAAGTGCGACACTGTCTTTCCAACCACAGATTAGACAGGCTGAACACTACAGCTTGGAGGAGTCAGTGAGCAGTGCTGTAGCAGCATATTTTTGTTCTGCTCTTGGTGAGTCTCCATCTCTCCTAGTGGCTGAAGGGGCAGAAGGTGAGCTAGAAGCTAACTCAAGACTAGGCTACCTACTTACCTTACTAGGCTCACATTACAAAAAAAACAACATTACAGACCCCATGGCAGCAAGCTAGGCTTAGCAGCAGTGGTGACAGTGATGTGGGTGGTCTTCATAGGCCTTGATCAGTGTAGTGTGGCACCAGCCACAGCAGCAACCAATCAAGAATAAAGCAACCCAGGTTGGGTGGATTTGTGTGGCGATTTGACTTGGTTGCAGACCGACCTGTGATGGTCAGTTCTAGCATCCAGGTTCCTGTGAAGAAGAGAGGAGGGCAGACTAAAATCTGGGCTGGTAGCACACTATGCCAGGCTGCAGGTTCTGGCCATATGGCCGGTTAAGTAAAAGTAAATATTTTTTTTTACAGGAAGATTTGAGAAGGAGGAAGGACTGAAATATTGATGTGTTTTTCATGTTTCTTC
Organism: Neoceratodus forsteri; assembly: GCA_016271365.2. Lineage (NCBI taxonomy): Eukaryota > Metazoa > Chordata > Ceratodontiformes > Ceratodontidae > Neoceratodus > Neoceratodus forsteri. The sequence continues at coordinate 626,559,372 of CM057452.1, read as the reverse complement.
ACCTTTGGGTGGCTTCATGACCCACAGAGGATGGGTATTGAATGGAATGGCATCAGGGAGAAAAATCGGGACAGAGTTCTTTTTTTTTGGGGGGGACTTCAGCCAGGAAAAAAATTGGTTAGTAATTGGTTTGGTTTAAGCCCAAATCTGATGCACTGCTCCAGGGTATATACAAATGAACCCTATACATTTGAATTTTTCCTTATTTGCATATCATGTTTCAGTCAAACCAAATAAGTTATACCTTTTAGAGATGTTACAGACATTCTAGGATTGTCCCTTGCATTAAAGGACGGTTAAGCAGTTTGGTATGCACAGACTATTGGCGCCCCACTATAGTCAGGTTTATGCCCACCAGCCCAGTCCTGTGAAGCTGACCACCACCACATCCCCAAGCCCAGGCACATTATAACAAAGTGCAAAGGAGACTGCAGGGGTGTGCACCATTGAAATGAATGGGGGTATTTTTTTAATAACTATTTTATACATTATTGATGGAGAGTTGGGGATTAATGAAGGCCACCTCTCGACTATCAAGGGCCTTGTTAGTAGAACAGTGGCCTTCATTATTCCCCCACTCACCGTCATAATGAATAAAATAGTACTAGAAAATAACTCAATTTATTTCAAGGGCGTATGCCCCAGCACTCTGATCCATGGACATCATCTTTTAAAGACTTCTGTCTCTGGCTCTCTAGTACTCAAGTAAGGACTTTTACTCATATATATACTTAGTGGGTTGTCTGTAGCAACATGTAAGCTTGTACCTACTACAGTGTGTGTGGTTCATGGGGGGAACTAGCTGTGTGTGTTGTGTGTGTGTGTGTGTGTGTGTGTGTGTGTGTGTGTGTGTGTGTGTGTGTGTAGTTATTGCTATGTTTGTGTTTGCACCTTAAAGTCTGTTTAGTGGAAGCATTCAAAACAATGGAGAAAAAATAGCAGGAGTACAGGCCAGACAGAAGTAATTAAGTGGTTTTGTGGGCAAGTTTGTGTATTGGGGGTGAGAAAAACATTTGTTTCCAGTGGTATGTGTGCTACAGTTCAACTGTGAAAATGAGATGAGGGAGAGAAGAAAACTGAAAAGCATACACTGGCTACAAGCATGCAGCTTGCATGCAAATGTATTCAGATACAGTATGTATTGAAGTACAAGCGAGCCCTATGTGTACAGACACTATGGTTAGTGGTTAAAGACACTGAACTGCAAGCCAAGAGACTTGAAGGCATGAAGACCTGGGTTTGAATCTTATCAACTCCCACTTGTGTATAGTGTGATCCTGAGCAAGTCACTTAACTTTTACATATGCAGTTATCAGTGACCACTTGCCTTTTTTGCACACATGCCACATGCATGCATTCTTTCCCAATTTAACATAAAAATTAAGGTTCCACACTTGTTTGTTGCACTCATGCCATATGCATGCAATCGGTTCCAATTCAACATTTAAATCATACTTGCAGCAAGCATATCACTTGGGTAGATTTATGTGTGCAGCATGAAAACATTTCATATAATTATTTCTGTAAGGGTAGGGTAAGCATGAGGCTAATCTAGCTGCTGCCCCTTTAACGACACAAGACAATGTTGCAATTATGAAGTCATTATGGTAATTGTGGTATGCCTATTATTGCCTTAGCTGGGGCTAGAAAACCCTTTTAGTAGTCTGTTGGTGAGTCAGTCAGAGTCTGAACCTCACGTAGAGAAGAAGTACCTGCCGATGTCTCTGAATAAACAGTATTTGTTCATTATTTTATGCGTCCAACTCAGTTTGTTCTGTACCAGCAAGATGTCTACTGCAGCGGCACCAGATGGGACAAGCATAACAGAAAGAAGGTAACGGTCCTTAGTCCCACCTAAAAATGGCCTGCCGGGACTCTCCTCCCTGCTCGACTGTATCAGTAATACAGTGGGTCTCAACGAAACTCTTGTGCTAGGTGACTTCAACCTCAATTGGATGGGGCTCATCGCAATTGTCGAACCCCTGCTCTCGGGCCTCACACTTAGCCAAGTCATTACTAGAACCCACCCGGCTCTCCTCTAGGGGTGCTGAGAACCCTCATCGATTGGCTCCTGTCAACAGGCCTGCAAACATCCTATCCTCAGGCACTCTCCCTGATGCCATCTCTGATCATTCCCCTATCTACTGTGTGTGGGGCATCTCCCACACTAAGATCCCTAGCAAAATCATCCAGAACTGAGGGACTATTCCAAGTTTAATCCCCACGACTTCCTGGACGACCTCCTAGCTGTTGACTGGACTGGTGTCACCAGCTCCACCGACCCCTCACGAGCTCTGGACCTATTTTTAGCCAAGCTAGTCCTCTTCAGAACAAACATGCCCCCTTACTAGGAGAAGGGTGAGGGCACTGTCACAAACAGCAAACGGGAGACCTACTCTCCTTATGAAAGCCAGGGATAAATGCTGGGCATCCTACAAGGCCTCCCTTAGCATCCACGACCTGATGGCCTATAGACACCTCAGAAACACCAGCAAAAGGGCCATCCACTCAGCAAAAAGTGACTTCTGCAAGATGGAATTACTCTCCTCCAGCTGTAACCCGAGGAGCTTCTGGCAACATATTAAAAATGCCATTGGGGGATCGGCTAAACCACTGGTCACTGACCTACTTATCGGTGGGATCAGCTGTAATAACCCCCAAACCATCGCCAATGCCTTCAACTCTCAGTTTTCCGAACTGCCCCACCTCCCTTCCCCTGCCCCCTCTCATCCGCTCCCCAGGCACCCATTCTCCCGGTCTTCACCCTCGGCCCCCCTTCCAACTGAGGTCAGTAACTCCCAATGAGACCCATAAGCTGCTCTCCAGCCTCTCCCCCCATAGCGGTGCAGGTCATGACACTCTTGAGCCGAAACTCCTCAGGCTTGGTGCCCACCTCCTTGCCGGACCCATCTCGCATCTATTCAACTCCTCCATTAACTCAGGGATCATTCCCAACCTGTGGAAAGTGGCCAAAGTTGTTCCTATCCTAAAACAGGGGAATCCCAAGGACCCCAGAACTACCGCCCCATAGCCATTCTGTCCGCACCCAGTAAACTGCTCGAAAAAGCCGTTACCTCCCAGCTCTCCCAATACATCCTGGACTTCAATATACTCTCTCCTGCCCAGCACGGCTTCAGGAAAGGGTACAGCACGTCCACCGCCCTAGCCACTGTCACCTCCCTGATCAGGGCAGGCACCGATCTAGGCAATCTCACTGGGGCCATTTTCGTCGACCTGTCCAAAGCCTTCGACAGAGTTAACCACTCCCTCCTTGGTTCCTCGCTTCTCACCCTCGGGTTCTCCCCCTCCGCCCACGCCTGGTTCCAAAATTACCTTTCCAACCGACAGCAATACACCTACTTCAACCGGACATCCTCCAACCTTTCCCCGTCCTCTGTAGTGTCCCTCAGGGGTCCGTCCTTGGTCCGATCCTATTCTCACTATTTGTCAATGACCTATCTTCCGTCCCGACCCATGCCCACTCTACCCTCTACGCAGATGATCTTGTCCTCCTGGCCAGCTCGCGGGACATCTCAACTATTAATTCCCAGCTTAACTCCGACTTTGAACGTATACATACTTGGCTGGGTGACCACAGGCTCACCCTCAATCTCAAACAAACTCAAGCTATGTTATTTGGGTCCTCGAACAAATTAAAATCCTGCCCTGCTCCCCTGTGTATCCTCAGGGCCGACGGCTCCCCCCTCGAGACGGTTACCTCCACTAAGTACCTAGGTGTCACCCTCGACCAGCAGCTTGACCTCACCCTGCACATCCGTAACATCTGCAATACCTCAAATTGCAAGCTTGCCCTAGCTTATCGTGCCAATAGCTGCCTCACCCCTGCTGCCCACCTAGCCCTTGCCCGGGGGGTCCTCCTCCCCTCTCTCTGCTATGGCCTCGTCATTTTTGCCCCTGTCCCCAAAACCAGCCTATCAAAATGGGACTCAGCCTACAATAATGTCTGCCGCTTCGTGCTGTCCACCCCTCCCCTCACCCACCGGTGTGATCTCTACAACCGCCTAGAGTGGCTCCCCCAGAGAAACACCGGTCCTTCGTTATAGGCAACTTCATCGACAACATTGTCTGCTCTGGCCCCCCCCCCTTGTCCTTCCCCTTAACCCTAGAGCCCCATCCTACCACCTCAGGCCTGGGACAACCCAAGAACATCTCGTTCCTAGGACCCGTACCTTCACGGGTGATCGATCCTTCCACATCTTTGCCCCCAAACTTTGGAATTCACTCCCAGAACCTGTCAGGGCCTCCTTCTCCCATCCAAGCTTTAAAACTTCCCTCTGGAATTTCCTGAATCCGTCTTCCCCCTGCCCCTGCACCTCATAATCCTACTCAGTCGCCCCACCTCCCTCACCCAGGCTCAGGTGGGGGCCTCTCCCTCCTCCTCTCCCCCCGCCTCTGCCCCACTCGCACTTCTCCCCAAGCTCCATCCCAGTAACCTGGTCCATCCCCCGCCTTTGTCACCCCCTGCCTGCACTTACCATTGTCACCGCTACTATTCTATGCATAGTGTTTACCTTGTTATGTATTCCACCTAACCGTGCTATGAGTTATTTCCTATGTTACTACCTGTATCCCTCCCATATATTTTATTGTAATGCCTAGCTCTCCTATGGACTTTTCCTACCCTGTAATCTGTTAACTGTATGATGTCTGACTCCGGTAACTCTCCCGGGTCGCACCCTTTCTGTAACTGTAATGTACACTGTATGATGCCTGTAATCCTCCCGGGTCGCACCTGAAAATAGGCACATGGCTGTCTAGTGTGCTTACCCGGTTAACAAAATCAAATAAATAGTGGCAGACCAACACCAAAATGCAACATTTCAAAATTAAAAGAGCCCATCATTTTGGTGCCTGATCCAAGTCTGGTGATCACTCGAGGCATTTTCTGTTTCAATATCTAAGATATCCTGAGAAGGAACTTATTCTTAAAGCAGCAAAAAATCACAGCCCAATTCTGGTAGTTGACTGGAAGGTGTTTGTAGGATTATAGATGAGACCTTCAGAGCAAATAACAACAAGTTTCAGGCATATAGAAACATTGAATTTGCTGGCAGAAAATGACCACTTGGTCCACTGAGTCTACCCATCTATCCTTGCCTATAGTATCACTGCAGATCCTACTTAATTTCTAGTCCATTCACCCACCCCTTCCCTAAGATTTCCTTATGCCTATGCCATGCATTCTTGAGCCCCACCATTGTTTTCATCCCAATCTCCGCTGTTGGAAGACGGTGTCAGGAATCCACCACTCTTTCTGTTAAGAAGTACTTCTTCACATCTCTCCTGGATTTTCCACCTTCCATCTTCTTTTCATGCTCCCTTGTCCCTAGAGCACCTTTTTTTCTGAAAAATACTTTCTTCCTGTATCTTATTTATCCCATGAGGTTTTTAAAGGAATAAAATCTGAACTTCATTCAGGAGGCTGAGACTTTGTGCATCTCTACCATTCATGCCTCAGAATCACTAGACCTAGGCAACCGCCTTGATATTTTGATACCCCAGGAAACAGAAGACTTGGTAGGTGCTGAAGAAGTAGTTACTAAGGGCAGAAATTTGATGACAGTAACTGTACCAGCAATGTGACTCTCCTTCCTGCCCATTATCTACTAAAGCTGTGAGTTGCCTGGCTGCATATTGTGTCTGGGGGACCCATTACAAATTTTCCACAGCCTCACCTCTTCCCTCTCTACCCTCAGCCCTTTCAACAATCCCAGGCCTGTGATTACCTGAACGTACGCACAGCCGTGCGGTCTGCTTGAATGGCTCTGCAATCATGTGAGCACTGTAAATCTTATTCAAAAGCCCTTAATGTTTCATGGCTACACACAAACTGAGCCATTTATTGTAGTGAAGAGACACAAAATTCCTTTTAGTTTTTGTAAATTATAGAGCTTGGGACTCAGATGGTCAGGGCTGGGGGGTAAGGAAGGTTACCAGGTGAATTGCATGGCATGGTGATCTGTTTGTAGCAGATGTATTCCCAAACAAGCAGCTGACAACTGTACAACCAAATGTGCCCTACAAATATCAGTCAGGCCAGAGCTGTGCTGCAAGTCCCTTCATCTGATGATCTGATTAACACGAGAGCCTAATTAAATATGTATGCTGGCTATTTGTATTGGAGACTTTACCAGTGTACAATGTCTGGATGCATATTCTCTTAACTTTTCTCAGTACTCATTAACATTGGGGTCTCACAGACAGACATCCCCTGCTGAATACTGGGACCAACAGTTAGCCTTGTGCTAGAGGTCTCTGGCCGGGGGGGGTCTGACTGCTGCAGAATTTAACTGAGCAGACTGTCAAGCCATTAACATTTTGTTGATTTGCCCCCAACCACTGTGAAGATATGCCCCCAACCGCAGTGGAATTAACTTCCATGGAACTGTGGGTATCAGCTGCAGTGGGTCATATTGGTGTGAAATCTGGGAAATGCTGCTCCCGCTGATTCTGCAGGATTTAATCTGATCACCATTGTAGAGCACTTTGAATTATAGGGGCATTTGGTTGTGTTCTGTTTGCCTGCTGCCTTTTATGAATTTTTATTACCTATCAGCGACCCTTCCTGCAAGCGAAGATTGGACTCTTCCCTGACTTTTGTACATTTTTTTTCCTTACAGGGCTTGTGCTAGAAATTAAAGTTTTGGTACTTCCACTGTCGACCATCAGAGCAGCTGTTTCATTCTCTGTTGACGTACTGTCATCACTATAATGTTAAAGAGACTTACCAAGTTTATATTTTTCCTGCTTTCCACTGCTCATTCATGTCCCACTATGGCAACTGATGAAACCACCAGCAATTATAGTAAAAAAAAGTGCAAGCCAACGTTTTTTTATGTATTTTACTGATGCCGTTCTCTCCGGCATGTTTTTTTTCTTTGTTTAACTTTCATGCATGTGCATAGCGATTCTAGGAGCTCGTGACGTCAGCACAGGAAAGGCATTCCTACAGAGCCTTGCTGTCGTCTTGCAGTAAGGCTTTGTGCATTGCTGCTGGAAGGAGAGTCTTTTTTAGCAATATTGTCTAAACTATTCAATAATTCATGACAGAAACATGGAGTGCAATAATCTCTTGCACCCGAAAATTGCGATCAGGATCAATATATTGAGCTGCTATTGTTGGGAAGTTACTCGTGGCTCACAGCATAGAGCCCTCCCTCTGTTCGTGCCAGCATGCTTTTTACATGGGCATGATACAGAATTAATATCAGAATAACTTTGTGGGGTGTACTGTATTGTGGGAAAATTGAAGTCTATAACATTCTGCCCTGGTGCCAACACATACACAATTGAGAGAATCGTATTTGTGCACTGCTTGATACTTACCGCACTGACAATAACAAGCCAATTTTCAAATCACAGGCAAATGAATGTCATCAAGATTGTATTAGAATGACTGGGTAACATGAATTGGCACACCACAAAAGCAATACACTGGCAAAGTCAGATTGCATTTTGGCTGTCGTGCCCCCTCTATACTTCTCAAAACTGGACTTGTCACATTCAGTAATGCAGCATGGTTGTTCACATGTGGAATAATAGCATATGCCGCCCCACCCCTACCACCATTGCTCACCCTGCAATGTCACAGAACTGCACAGATTTGCAGAGTGAGCAATCTCAGGGTGGGGGTGGCGTGGTACTGTGATATTCCAATAGTGAACAATCGGGATGCATTACTGAACATGTCAAGTCCAGTGATGAGCATTACAGAGGGGGCATGACACCAAAATGAAATCTGCCTTTGCCTGTGTCAATCTTAGTGGCGTGGCAAGTCTGATCAAGACTGTCAGGGGCAACATGACAAGAAAAATCATTGTTGGACACGGAAAATTGAGGGTTTGGTACATGGGGGAGAATGCATGGCAGGAGTCCAACAGTGGAATATGAATGCACAGAAGTCTGTACATGTAGTATTCACAAGGATGCTGCACATCCCAAAAATGAAAAAGCAGGCACATGTATACCACTCTCCACCCCCCCGACACAACCACCAAGATGCTGCTCCAAATAAGCATAAGCCAAATACAGGCAGACCAGATAACAGAACTTCGGGGAAATAAATAGGACAAAGAGTGAACACAAATAATCACTAGGCAAAAGTATAATTGCTTACATAATTAGTTACAGGAAACACAATCAGTCGGGTTGCATCGCAAGATAGCATTCTTGCAGCTCAGTACTGGGGTCAAGCACCAAGCAAGGCAATGGGTAGTGTACCGGTGTTGCTACGAAATTACACATACCTGGGTGCTTTAGGGCACTGAAGCAGAATAGTGACCCTCTCAATAAAGTATGCTGCATGTTTTTGGAGCCTTTGTTGTAGCACTTTTCTGTGTGATTTGTCTACTGCCTATGGTAAGCAGTAGCTCCTGTTTTGCCTTTTGGCACACCATAGCCTGACTAAGCAAACCACTGCATCCAGTTGCACAAAGGGCCCTACTTCTGAACTTGCAGGTGCAAAGATGAAGATCACATTTGGCTACGAAGGATATTTTCATTGGCACAGCCTAAAAGGATCCAAAAGAACTGTGCCACTTGCTTCATGCGGACAATTCATGAACAGACTCTGTATTCCTCTTGTAAGGAAAATGCTGCAGCAATGACACAGGGCAGCTGAAGCTACAGCCTGCCACTCAATCTTGAAATCGATCAATTTGTCAAGGCAAACACCCTGCAAAATGGCCATTGACTTTCTACAAAGCAACCAGTGGACAGCAATAAATATAGGAATTTGAAATCTAGATAGCAAACAGTAAAATACAGTGGTGACTGCCATCAGTTGTGTCCAAGTCTGTAAACACTGCTATACTCCAATGGATCGGGACTGCTAGCACGGTGATCTGACCGGTTCCCCTCATCGCTGTCACTGCTGGCATATGGGTCATCCCGATAGGGGTCCAGCACAGAGATACACTGGCATACTGGTCAAATATCACTATCAGAATAGTTGCTCTCACTGCCAGACACACTGAGATTGTCCAGCTCAGACACGGAATAATCACTTTCTGCCATTGCTGACTTAGAAAGCAGACAGCCGAAACAATGACACTCAATGAGTAAGAGAAGCAATTTAGGAGCACAGATCCCCCTGTGGTGACGTTGCAATGGAGAGGAGTGGTTAAGGTCTACAAATAACAATTCAAACAAACACATGGAGACTTCCAGGTTCATGGTGGGAAAAAGTAACGGTATTTTATCAAATCGGGCAATTCTACACATAATAACCATTGTGGTTTGCTTCTACATGCTGCATGCTTTCCAATGATGCATTCTCAAGGTAAAGCCTATGGAATCACTTTAAGATCACTTAATTGGGTGTTAAGCAATTGAGTGAATGAGTACATCAAATCCACCCACCATTTACAGGGAAAATGTTTTGAGCTGTGGTTAGCTCAGCTGGGAGGGAGGGTGGGAGGGAGTCCAGTTTGTTGTAGTTTTTGGACTTGATGATTTAATATTTCAGGGTAAGGGGGTTGCTGCAGTTGTTTGAAGGGTGCAGGTTGGGGAAGTGTTTTCTAAAACAGTAACAAAATATTTGATTCAGTGACATACAATGGAATTTTCAACCTTCAGAGTGAGAAGGTACAGTTAGCGTGTACCTTAAGTATGGAACACAGAATGAGTGGAAGCCTTGACATTACATGCATTACTGATTATGGCTGATAAGCTGCAAATTATAACTTGAAATGTTAACAGCCTTAACATTATCATCAAATGAAAAAAGTACTGGGCACAGTTAGACAACTGGAAAACTGAAAGCAGATATATACTGCTGATGCAGGAAATGCATATGACTGAATTGGAGATGGGTCACACTGCAACTTATTGGAGAGGCACATGGTGCATGGCTCATGTTTTAGTGCCAAGTGCTGGGGCATGGAAGTTTGGTTTAGGCCATAGTTTCCCGGGGACATAAAATTGGCTAAAACAGATCTGAGAGGATGGTACACTCTGGTGCACATTAACATGCATGATGGGAACTCCCTCTCTATCAGTTCACCATAGGGTTCCAGTCTGGAAGATCCATTGTTCTTCCAGGAGCTTGCACTATAGACGGCAGACTTTGCTGGATCATTGGTGTTAGGGGGGGACTTTAATTGTGTTGCAGACACAGTGTTGGATAGATTGAATCATTCCCCATTCCTCTATCCCAAAGAGCGAGACACTGCGAGACTTAATGGGAACTCAGGGACAGCTGGAGATACAAGAACCATTCTGGAAGGGGGATATTTTTATTCACATACCCACTCATCTTATGCTCATATTGACAGATTTCTCATGTCTACAGCTTCCTTGGGAGCAGTGGAATGCACATCATGTGAACTTCTCCTAATTACAGACCCTGCTCCTGTCCGATTTTTGATATCTACACTGGGTTATCCTCCCACCCCAAAGGTTTAGCATCTTGACCTAGTGTACCTGAAACAACCTGAATATCTGAAAATAATTAAACAAGGAGTGGCAGAGTACTTGGGTATTAACAAGGAGGGGAACACCATGCAATCCACATTGTAAGAGATCTCATGTTTCAGCCACCAGCATGAATCCCAGATCACAGACCTTAAAGCATTAAAAATAAGCATTAGTCAATGCCAAATGTTGTCTTGCTGGTGTTGGCATTGGCAGTGCAGGAGTTAAGAGAGATGCATAATAGGAATAGCAGTAAAGTATAGAACTGACATCAACCCCACCCCACCCTGCAGAGAGTGGCAGGCATTGGGGTGTGCGTTTGGGTTGCTGGCCATAATGTTCATGCTATTTCACCTCACCCTACCCTGTAGAATCTGACAAGTGTTGGGTTGTGCCTCGGGGTCATCTGGCCTTATGCTCACCCCATTTCATAAGTATGTACGTTGAGATGGGTGCAGCATAGGAGAATGGGTTGAACTTTCGGGCTGAAGAGTCCAAGGCACACCCTGATGCCTGTCAGTGGCTGCAGGGTGGGGGTGGAGGACCAATGGCATGAGCAGTACAGCAGACAATCCAAAGACACATCCCTGATGCCTGTTAGTTTGTATAGGGTGGGACATAATGTTTAAAAACCATAATGCCCTGGGCGTGTGATGGTATTTGCACTCCAGATTTTAAAACATGGCCTTTTTGTAACCCCACCCCATGAGAGCATTTGGGACCTCTGCTCATGAATAATGTCCCTGTGATTTTGTTAATCTGTCTCGAACATTGATTTCCCACAGTGCCAACACTATTCTGCACCACATTAAAATGTCAGCTGCATCATTAATAAGGAGGTGTGAAAAGATGGCAATGTTGAAAATCTGAAGTGAAAATATTAAACTGCGCATCACACACTCGTAACACTGTCATTTAGTGGAATTATTTCACCAAATTTTTAACATAGCCATTTTGGGACCTCTGCTCATGAACAGTGGCACTATAATTATTTTAATCTGCCTGGAACAATGATTTCCCATAATGACCGTGCGATTGTGTGCCATATGTGCAAAACTACATTTTGGGCAGGATGTGACAAATGGCAACTGTATTATTCATAAGAAGATGTGCAAAAATGACAATGTTGAAAATCTGGAGTGAAAATATTACAAATTCTCAAAGTTACAACTGTGCATGGACACTGCGCAACGCACACTTGTAACATAGTCATTTTATGGAATTTTTTCACCAAATTTTCAACATAGGCATTTTGGAACCTCTGCTCATGAACAGTGTTACTGTGATTTTCTTACTCTGTTCTGAACATTGTTTTCCTATAGCAACTGCACACCAGATGTGCAAAAACACAGTTTGGGTAGGATGTGGAAAATGAAAGCTGTACTGTTCATAAGGAGGAGTAAAAAAATATCAATGGTGAAAATCTAGAGTAAATATATAAAACATTATCAAACTTAAGAGTGTGAGTGGAAACTGCACAATGCACACTTTTAACACAGTCTTCTTATGGACGTTTGTCATCTAGTTTTCAACATAGGCATTTTAGGACCTCACTGTGATTTTCTTAATCTGCCCCAAACACTGATTTCCCACAGTAACAGCACTATTCTGCATGGGAAGGGCGAAAACACCCAGTTCGGTCAGGATGTGAAAAAAGACAGCTGTTCTGTTCATAATGATGTGTGAAAAAAACGCCAATGTTTAAAATCTGGAGTGAAAATATTACAAATTTGTGAAGTTGCAAGGGCGCGTGGAAACTGCTCAATGCACGCTCATAGCACAGTCATTTAATGGACTTTCATCACCAAATTTTCAACATAGGCATTTTAGGACATCTGCTCATGAACAGTGTCACTGTGATTTTCTTAATCTTAAAATTTTTAAGATTTGCGAAGTTACGATATCAAGGCTTCTACTCATTCTGTGTTCCATACTTAAGGCACACACCAACTGTACCTGCTCACTCTGAAGGTTGAAACGCATGCTCATAAAACAGTAATTTTTTGATTTTTTTCACCAAATTTGCATCATAGGCTTTTTGAGAGCCCACCTCATGAACAGTGGCACTGTCATTTCGTTAACTGGTCCCAAAAGGTGATTTCGTGCAGTGACTGCGAAATCACTTTTCTGGACTGAATAATGCCATGACAGTGACTGAGGTCATGAGGAGGGGTCCCAATAACCCAATGTTGAAAATTTGTTGCCGAAATTCCCGAAAATGCCCAAGATATGCACCAAAGCTGAAACAACCATGTTTATGCCATTATACAGCTTACCAGCATTACTTTAGTTCGCAGTCTGCTTTGAAGAGTGCAGACATGTTCCCGGTCCACTGAAAATCGTTGTACTGAGCTCTGGAGGTAAGTATGGGGTGAGGGGAGTGTGGGAAGGTGGAGTACGCAGTGGGTGGGTGCGGGTTGGGGGAGCGGGCCGCAGACAGGGAGGGACAGTTTTCTACTTAACAGGGTTAAAAAAGAATAATAAACATCATGGGAAGGTTTTTTTCTTTTAACAGGTAATTTTGGCATGCTGGGGTGGGCTCCCAGCATGACATCTGTGTGTTTTGGGGTGAGAGGACCGGAGCTAAAGGGGATTGGGCACCCTGTTGGCAAATAAAAGGTGTTGGGAGGGAATGATGCTGAGGAGGGATTGGGCAACCCCCTCAGCAAACACCTGGCATGGGACATGATGCTGACGGGGATTGGGCTCCCCATCAGCAAATGAACTCAGGAGGGGGGCATGATGATGCCAACAGAGGGAATGGGCACCCCCAACATCAGCTTTTTTAGGGACTGTGCGAGGCGGATGGCACAGGCGCCATGTCTGATTGAAATGTTACACCAGGAAAGGTACGCCCTGCAATGAGGTGGAGCTCCTTCATTGCAGTGGCTAAAACGTTTTAAGTTGGCGGCACACTTTTGCACTGCTGTCATTGACAGAGTGCAATCTAATTCATGCCATGGAGTCAAGCCCCAAAAATCAGTGACACCACTGGCCACAACAGGACCGCCCCTCCAAAACCTGCTATTCTAAAGTTACTGCAACATGTTCCTTGCACACACGCAAGACAATGTAATAAAATGTCTACATATGAAAAAGGGACCATATGGTGAACCCCTTGTGAGCCTTGTACCAGAGGTTACAAAGACTGAAGTGGAAATTTAATAGCATGTCTTTTGAGAAAATAGAAAGAACCATACTGTTGACCCAAGCAGGAAAATACTTCGATGGTGATTGGGGGTTAACTTACTCACATGGGAGCTCAGCCACATGAAGGAGGCTAAGTAGATTAAACAGATCAGACTGGGGGCACCCACAACTGAGAGGAGCAACATGGGGGAAGCATTCTGCTCCTATTATAAAACATTGTACACTAAGAAAGCCCACCCCACTCAAGGCCAGTATGAAGATTTCTTTGCCAGGGCTCCTACTACCCCAGCTGTTGAGCATTTAACAGACAGCCTAAACCAACCCTTGTCCCATGAGAAAGTAGAGAGTGCAGTCAAGGTATTACATGGTGGAAAGGCCCCAGGGCCTGATGGCCTCCCTATCAACTTTTACAAGATATTCTTGCTAGACATCCATGGTCAATTATACAATATGATTCAGGAAAGACTGGAAATAGAGAGCCAGTGTCCCTCCATGCAGTCTGCAATGGTCATATTTCTGCCTAAACAGAGCAATGCTCACTCCCTGTGCACCTTACATAGGACCATATCCTTTTTCACAGTGGATTACAAAGTAATTGCCAAAGTTATAGCAACTAGCTTGAACTTGTGCTATGCAAAGTCATCCACAAGGACCAGTCTGGGTTTGTGAAGGGATGCCAGGGTAAAACAAATCTCAGAAGAACTCTTAATATCACACTCGGTGCACAACTGCTGCCAAGCATGGGGCATTGATCCTTATCCTGAAAGTGGAGATGGGCTTTGATCATGTGGATTATGGATTGGGGGTACATGTTTGAGACCCTCTGGTGGTTTCAGTTAGGTGCCCAGTTTATCAAATGGGTAGAAACCCTGTATCAGGCCCCAGAAGTCCAAATTAAGATCAATGGTGGCCTCACAATGCCCTTTTCCCTTACCTGTAGTACCCAGCAGGCATGTTCCTATTTCCTTTTACTATACTGTACATACTGGCTCTAGAGCCTCTAGTGGCAGCAGTAGGGGCTCATGCAGGTATAAGAAGACTGGTGGGGGGAAAGCAGGATGAACATATATTGTCCCTCTTTATGGATGATATCCTCATGTACTGGTATAATCTTTCAGAGAGTTTAGCCATAGTTCATCAGCTTCTAATGGAGTCAGATCATTTTCATGCTACAAGGTCAATGTGGGTAAAAGCAAATTGCTCCCTGTAAGGAAACTGAATAGAGACTACATTGTAAAAAAAAACTCTGGGTCTTGTGGTCATAGATACCATAAAATATCTGGGAGTAAGTCTTACCTACTCTATAGCTGCCTTGAACAAAAACAGTTACACACTTCTGGTGCAATCATTAAAATCAGAAGGTGTAAGATGGCAGGCTCTACCAATCTCTGTCATGGGCAGAATCAATGTTACAAAAATGTGTACTTTGCCATAATGTTTGTATTTGTTTCAGACTTTGTCAGTGAATATATCCAGCTGTAACCTGCTGAGAGAGTGGATGGCAGTCCATAAGCATATCCCACAGACTATGCCAGGTATCATATGTTAAGAAATGCCTGCACAAAAGCTACCAGACTTGCCAAGTCTGAATATTTTAAATCATCTTTTCTCAAAAACATCAATTCCTCTCCAAATTCTGGAAAGTGGTCCATGCCCTATTCTCCCCCAAGTCACATCCACCCCCCGTGCTTAAAATAAACAACTCATTGGTCTCCGAACCGTACACAGTGGTTCAAGAGTTTAACTCCTATTATACCTCCTGCAGCACAGCTCTTCTAAAGTCCCTCCCCTCTAACCTCTCCCTACTCATCCTCCCACATCCAGCACTCAACCCCTTCATACCCACCCTTTCTTCTTATTTTCTGCTGTCTCCCCAGAAGAAACACTAACTGTCCTTCTCTCTCTTAATCCTTCCAAAGGCTCATCACCAGATGATCTTGATCCTAAACTCCTCTACCTGTTAGCTTCTGCTATAGCTTACCCTCTCTCCTTAATCTTAAATCTTTCCTTCTCATTCTCATCTGTCCCTTCATCCTGGAAACATGCAGTGGTCCTCCCTCTCCCAAAGGGTGGCGACCCCTACTCCCCTGCAAATTTTTGCCCAATCTCCTTCCTCCCTGCCCTTGTTAAACTCTAAGAACACCTGGTCCTCTTTCAACTAACCTCTTTCTTCAATTACTTCCTTTTTCACCCCATTCCAATTGGGTTTTTGGAAGAACCACTCCACTATCACCTCCCTACTCAGGCTTAATGACTCCATCCTCACCAGGATGGATAATGGCCTCATTACCTTTGCCATCGTTTTTGACCTCACCAAGGCTTTCGACACAGTATCCCATGCCCTACCTCTTGACTCCCTTATGGCTGCTGGGTTGTCTGCTTCTGCCCAAAACTGGCTTAGAGCTTACCTCTCAGGCAGAGCATAATCAGTCAAGATCCAGTCAGGAGTGTGCTTGGACCCATTCTCTTCTCCATCTTCCTAAATGACTTACCATCAGTATGCCCCCCCCACACCCATATGCATGCCGACAACACCATCCTGTTCTCCTCTGGCAATTGCCCCGCCAATGTAGCAACCACCCTTCAGCATGACTTTTACCAGGTTCAGCTATGGTTTGCCTCACATCAGCTATTCCTAAATGCCAAAATGACTGTCTCCATAACCTTTGGCACTAGGCAGAGACTCTTGAGGCTCCACCCTTTACCATCTTTCCATATCCTTAATGGGACAATACTAGAGGACACCTCCTCATTCAGATACCTTGGGGTTTGATTTGACCAACACTTCAACTTCTCTGACCACATTGATGTAATCCTGAAAAAAAACTACACCCCAAGCTTGGTGCCTTATCCAGGAACCATAGTTGCATCACTCCTACGGCGTGGCGTGAACTAGTCCAGAAGATGATCCTCCCCATTTTTGACTACTGTGATGTAGTCTATGGTGCCACTCCATAATTCTCCCTAACCAGATTGAACACTCTCTTTAACTCTTTCTGTCGATTTGCCCTTGATGCTCCATCATGCACTCATCGCTGTGACTTCTACCACTCCCTGTCCCTTCCCACGCTTGCCAATAGGTGCCTCACTCACTGTGCCAAACTCACTTCTAGATTTTGGTTAGGAGAATTTCCTTCCTACATCTCATGCTCACTCTCTTTCCCTCTCCCCCCTCCCACTCCCTCAGATCCTCTGACATTCACACTTTGTTGGTCCCCCGTCGAACCACTGTCATCAGTCAGTCAGGCTTTACCCATATTTCCTGCAAATCTGGAACTCCCCCCAAATATGGTACTCCTCCTACTACTACTCCCTGGCATCTACCTTGTATAACTTTCTGTCATCTAACTTCTCCTGCTTTAACTCTCCTTAACCATCCTCCTATACCCCTGCTTCTCTCCATGACTCACATCCCTTACTAAACCTCCCCCCACTCGAGTCTGCTTCTCAGCATGATCTCCTCTCCCTTCACTGCTTACCCCCCCCGCTCATACCCCAAACTTTTTTCCATTACCAACTTGCCCCTGCTTAGTTTTGACTTCTGGCAGGGTTCTCAGCATCCTGTAGGGGTCTAGCACTGGGTAAGCCTCCTCCTTCCCCTCCCTTCCCCTTCTCGCCTTTCTACCCAACTTGTCCTCACCTAAATCTGCCCTCTGTCAGGATTCTTAGCACCCTGGTGATGTCTACTCTCAGGTAAGTTTCTACCCTCCTCCTTTTTTACTGTCCTCTTCTATCCCCCCTATTCCCTCTGCCCAACTTGTCCTTACCTAATTCTATCCTCTGGCAGGGTTCTCTGCATCATGGAGAAGCCTGGCACTGGGCAACTACTCTTCCTTCATTCCCTCTCACCCTTTATCCTTTCTACCCAATTAGTCCTTACCTGATTCTGTGCTTTGGCATGGTTCTCAGCATCCTGGAGTGGCCTAATCTTAGGCAAGCTTCTTCTTTGCCTCCTCTTCCCTCCTTTCCCTTCATTCTTTTTTTTTCTCTCTTCTAGTTCTGCCCCCTGGCAGAGTTTTCAGCATCCTAGAGGGGTCCAGCACTGGGAAAGAACTCTTCCTTCCCTCATCTTTCCTCTCTATCCTCTCTACCAAACTATTCCTCACCTGACTCTGCTCTCTGGTAGGATTCTTAGCATCCTGGAGGAGCCTAGTCTTAGGCAGATTTCTCCCACCCCTCCTCCTCCTTCCCTTTACCATCCCCTTTACTATCTCTACCCAACTTGTTCTTGCCTACTCCTGCCCCTTATCATAAGTCCTTGTCTCAATTCTGCCACTGGCATCGATATCCACACTCTAAAGGGGCCAGTTCCAGGTATGACTGATCCTTCCCTTCCCTATCACTTATCCCCACCTCTCTCCTGCTCCTCCTCTACCCCCCTGTACTCAATCAAAGGAATTAGTTCACTTGAACTAATAATTTGCACTTTTTGTTCTGCCTGAGGTGCTCCCAGATTGCACTAGCCCTGTGTTAACTTGCCCCTCACAACTGATTTTTTTATTGCTCACTTTTCTCTGGTAATATTCCCCTCATCTTGTCTTCTCCTTCCCCCAGCTGGTTTCCCCTGTCTACCCCTCTACCCTCCTTGATGTCCCCCCACTGCGCCTCATTCATTCAATAATTGCTAAATAATCTGCCTCTTAACCATGATCCATTCCTGCAAGGAGTTGACTCCAAGGCTACATTAAATTTCTGTACCACGTTCCTCAGATATGCCACTTGCAATTAAATGCATATTCCACAGGTATGATATGTTTAACTATATGTTATGTCACAAATGTGATTGTATGATTATGTATGATATTTTTTAACAGTATGCCTTGTTACAAATGTAATTGAATGTTTAATTTCTCGGATACGCTAAATGTTAAACCGTATGTCTAATTCTTCATCCAATTGTACCCCCCTCCAGGTCACACCGGGATCTAACTAACTTGTTGTTCAGTGTGCCTTCCTGGTGAAACATTTCAATAAATAAAAAAATAAAATAAAATATAAACTACCCTAACACTATTTCATTTATGACTAAACTGACAGCAATTTTTAAATACAGGCCTGTATACAAAGTATTTATCAACCAGGCCCTCCTGAGGTGGTCACACTGTCCTTCTCACTTATATAGGTTTTACAACTGTCAACTGGTCTGTACCTAACAAATGCCTGAAGTTTTGGTTGTATCAGTTCCTGTACTGTAATGTTTGTTCATGCACTCTATGTAAGCCTTGCTGCACTGTACAGTGTGTTTGCATTGGGTTTTCCCTCCCTCTAGGTACATGTACCTAAACCCAGGACGCCCCTGAAAAAGGGACCACAAGGTTCCAGTGGGCCTACATGGTTACCACAATTTAAATAAATAAACAAACATCTGGGACTAGATCTGGTGGAGGCTTTATATGAGGGGAGTCACCTATGTTCTTTATCAAACCTTAGGGCCTAGTATGAAATACAAACAGGTAATATTTTTGCTTATCTAAGAGTCAGGAACTGGCTACAAACAGCAGCAGGACATGGATGGAAGAAATAGGCAGTCAGGATGTTTCTGTGATATTATTTGCTAGTAGTTACTAGCTTTTAACAGATGCAGGTATTCACAGAACCTCTGAGTGTTTTGGATGTGAATCACTGTGAAATTCCAGGGACTGCATACTAACTCCAGTCTCTGAGTTGTTTCTGTGACACTGTGCCAATCCCGGGAGGAGGGGGGAGGAGCAGCCTTCTGTCATTTTCTAAAATGGGCCATAATAAAAAAGTGATTGATGGAGGCCAATAGTGATTGTGCCAAAATCAAAAATAAGAAAGCTAAGGCCAAAAAAACCAACTTGTTCATCAAGGGGATGGCAAAAGCATTGGGGGACAAGAGGGCAGCATTTAAGTACAACCATACTCAGAAGGAAGAGGATAGGGTGGACTATGCTGCTAAGTCAAGGGAGGCAAGCAGGAGGCAAAGTCCATGAGACAGGTACAGATTGCGCGATTTCATGTCATAATGGCAATTGCAGAATAGTGATCACCGTTATGGCGAGTGTACATTGCAGTGCTCCAAGATCAGGTAAAGCATTTTCCTGTAGTGCACCCTAATTTTCCCTGTATTTTTCACTGTAAAACTGGGATGAAATTCCTGTAGATTTTCCTGTATGCACAAATCAATGTAAGTATGCAATTTGTGTCATTGTGCCAGTCAATAAAATCAGTAGGACAAATGTTCAGGCTCTTTTATGTGTTCTTATTTATTTTAAATATAAAAAAAATCACCTACAATGTATCACATAACTGCTCTACAACTATAAGAACTTTATATGTAACAATATAATACCATCTTGAGGTTCCGAGGAAATGCTGGAACCTATAAAGCTCAGTTTTCAAGGTTCACATGTCTCCAGAACCTCCTGAAGGTATTATAACTTTGTAATAATACAGTCCTCTATACAGTATTCTGTTTATAGTATGAAATGCCTTAACTTCAAATTTATTCCTTAATCACAGACTGATACATTTTGTGTTCTGCTCACAATGCATGAAAGGGCCAAAGAGATGCACAAAATGCGCATACCTCACCCTCGCCGCTGCAGCCTATGGACAGGTGCACCCATACCGGCATTCACCAATGCCAATCACCTATCCACGGCTCCTCCTTCTATGCACAGGACTCTGCAGGGTGGCCGGGGGAGGAGTCGTCCCAGGCAGACATCCAATGGGATCCCCCCCCGGGACCCATAGTGGATCCGACATGTAGGGTTGCGTGGGTCTGGGGCTGTGCATGCTGATAGCATGCACCCAGACCAGTACAGCACCCTCCAGTCCCAGTGCTGCCTCACATAAACTTTCTGGGTGCTCGCCCATCCAGCTGCCCCTGCCACCTCCTGCTGCCCAGCAGTCGGGAGCAGCACAGTGTGCCCTGTCCTGGTCCCCCGGTGACCAAATGCTTGTGTGCATGGTGGCATGCTGTGGGTTATGGAAGGGTCTCCCTAGTGTACCCTGCACCACCCTCTGTGCCCATGCTGCCAGCACTACGTGGGTTAGTGAATACACATAGTGTGTGGCATGCCCCCGGTACATCCCCATCGCGGAGCTGTCTGCAGACATGGGGGATCGGGTGCAGTGGGTCTGCATATGCCCCCTTCGTGCATGCCATGCATGGGGCACGGGGGTGTGAAGTAGCTACTCGCCCCAGATATGCGTGCATAGCCACTCCACATCAGTCGTGCATTGGGCCTACAGCTCTGTGTACCTGTAGCACTCCATTACTAAACATGGTTTCAGTGTATTGTTGTGTTTTTCATTAGCATGCTTATGCATCCCCCAACACACACACACACACACACACACACACACACACAAACAGCTTTGAGCACCAAACTCTGAGGTAAAAACACATATTCCTTTTTTTTCCATTTATTTTACTAACCTTAGGCCAGACCAGGGTCTATGGGTCCCTTCTGATCGCACACATATAATTCATAACTCCTGCTTATCTTGATGAAGACACCCCCATATCATTCCTAGGCTCATAATTAAATAGAAACATTGTCTAATTTTTTTTCAAATAACCTCAACCTCTAGCCTGATCTGAAGAAGTGCTGCCTTAGTGATCTTTTTAAAAACACAACTCTGCTCTGTGCACCAAACTAGCCAAGTAGCACTTAAACGCTCTTTGTGTCCCCGTCACCCTTTAAAGCCCACCATCATCGAGTCTCTTTTGTCTGGCTTACTTTTTGCACTTCAAGTGTTTAAAATAGACAAATTTGCAAAACAGAAGGTTTGTTTGCCTTGGCGGTTCAGGGCGCTGCTTCCCTCAAGCAACACTTAAGCACTCTTTCTTGCACCCCCTTCCCCCCAAAGCATAACACCATCAAGTGGTCAGTCTTTTGTCTGACTCATTTTGCATTTAAAATGAGTTTAAAATAGACTAACCTGAGGCTGCCCACAAGAAGGCTTGTTTACCTTCAGTGGCTTAGGCTCTGCTGGTCCAGAACAGTGGCATTTGAGATGCAGCTCAGCTCGGTGTTGCTGTTTTGAGTGGGGCCACATGGCAGGTGTTTGGATCATGCAGCAGCTCACTGGTTCCTGATCAGAAGGTCTGAATTCATCCTCAAAAAGATGCACTGCCAGCATATTACCTTACTACCCCAGAGAAACACAGGCTGCAAATGGACCAACAGAATTGCTTAGTGTAGCAAAGTCAGCAAACTGAGCACCAATTGGAGGGCTCTGTCTGGATCTTGGCAGCCATGAGATTCATAGTGGGCATTTTCCCGTAGTGTTTGTCCATTTCCCCTGATATTTTAAAAATTAAAGATTTCCTTCCTGTATCCTGTTTTTGTAGTAAAAATTCCCTTAAAATACAGGAATCCCTGTAGATCTTGGAGCACCGACATCGCCAAAAAACAAAAAGGCGATGTACACTTGCAGCGTGGAAACACCGACAAACACGGAAAAGGATGTTCTCCCCTGAAACCCCCCTTGTGGGGGTCTGCGCACCCTGCATCCCCTTTACTAAGGATTGCTAACTCCAGGGGGGTGCATGTTGGGGAGAGGGAGAAACTTTGAAAAAAAAAAATTACTCATGGAGCAAAAAAAAAAGAAACAGTACTGTAGCCCTCCACAGCCCTGCACCATCCCCATTGTAGCCAGACACCCTCACACTACACCACGGTGCCAGCTGGGCAGCCTCATACTGCATTACCCTTTACATACCCTCCCTCCTCTTCCGGTCTCCCTCTCGTTCTTCCTGTCACCCTGTTCCTCTCTCCTCACGACCCTTGCAGGGTAGCCCAGATTCCAAGTGCTGAGACTGAGTCACTCATATTTGAGTCACCCTTTTAATAGCAGGTGAGAAGGACTTCTTCTGATATATAAGGAAGAAAAGAAACATAAAGTAAAAGATTATAAGGATATAAAAGGAAGGAGGTTAGGCAGAGGGGAGTGAAAAAAAGGTGGAAATTCTTAACAGGGTACTTCTGTTCAGTCATCACTCAGGGGAATGATGGATCAGTACCACAAGAGAGAGGTAAGGACTGGGAGGAGGGAAGTCACAGACTGTGAAATCCAAGCAGACAGGGTACTCAAGGGCCTAACGACCCTAATGGTGAACAAATCACCAGGTCCAGATGACATGAAGTCAAGGGTCCTTAGGGAACTGGTGGAGGTTCTGGTGGGTCCCCCAGAAGACCTGTTTAACACCTCACAGAAGTATGGAAATGTGCCCCAGGACTGGAGAAAGGAGCATGTGGTGCCTTTCCATAGGAGTGGACAGAGGAATGAGCCAAGGAACTGCATATCAGTCAGTCTGACCTTAATAGTGGGTAAGTTGATGGAGACCTTCCCGAAAGAAAGACTGATCAGCTTTCTGGAGGAAATGTGCTCTAGGACAAGAGGCAGATCATGGCTTTGTGTCAGGTAGATCCTGACAGACAGACCTACAATAGTAGCCACAGACACTGCCAGCTATTTCCCGAAATTTCTGTGATAGTTCCAAAAATATCTGATGCTTTTTGCATTTAAATAATAGGAGCAGCAGAGAGAAACTCTTCAGAGATTTCGCAAAATATCTGGAAATAGCTTGCAAAGTCTGTGGCTACCACTGTAATTGACTTCTTCAATTGGGTCGCTAGGACAGTGCACAAACGCCAGGCAGTTTATGTCTTGTATCTGGACTTCATTGAGGCCTCTGACTCAGTGCCCAATTGACTGGTTAGAAAGCTTGAGAACTTGGAGATGGGGGCCAAGCTTGAAGGACTGGTTATAAACTGGTTGCAGGACATAAGTCAAAAGGCGATAGTAGGGGGAAATGTTCACTGAAGCAAGGCCAGTTACCCATGGGGTATCACAGGGCTTGGTGCTTGGCTCGGTGTTATTTAACATCTTCATAAGTGACATCATGCATGGGATCAAGGGTAAAAGTTGCCTATTTGAAAACAATACCAATCTCTGAGAGAGAGTGGACATGAAAGATGGGAGACAGAAACTCAGAGAGGATATGGTTAGGCAAGGAAGGTGGTCTGGTGTTTGGCAGCTGGACTTCAGTGCTACAAAATGCAAAGTTTTGCATCTGGGGGCAAAGAACCCAGGGATCAAATACTGGTTGGGTGAGTGCAGGTAACCAGGTCAGAAGAAGAAAATGACATAGGAGTAATAATCACAAGTGACCAGAAACACTCTGCATACTGCAAGAGAGAAGCAGCCAAAGCAAACCACATGCTGGGCTGCATAGCCAAAGGAATTACCACTAGGAAGATGGAGGTCATTCTACCATGGCACAGGTCACTGGTAAGACCACATCTGGAATACAGTATGCAGTTTTGGTGCACGTATCTTAAGAATTATTTCAACTTTTTGGAAATGGTCCAGACAATGGCAACCAAGATGATCCAGGGCCAGTAGAGCAACACCTATGCTAAGAACAAAGCAACATTGTAATGTTAAATGGCCACTGAAAAAATAAAAAAAGACTTAGAATTGACATTTTGATCATAGTTCTTCTTCATGAATTATCTAAAAGAGAAAGCAAATTTAGTGGGGTTAGTAGCCATTATGAGAGAGCCAAACAAAGCCGCTTACCACTGTTGTGGTACCTGTGAACAAGTGTGAAGTTCAGTGTCGGTATGTAGCAACACTCACTATTTGAAAAAGCATGCAAGCATGAAATGTTGAAGTGTTAGTACTGTGTTTGATGTATCAACATGCTGGTGCTTTAACTGAATAAAGAAGATGGACAAATTATCTTTTTGTGCCAAGCAATGTTCTTTCTAATGTGTGTAGTGAATGCCATGCTTTACCTTTACTGAACTTAGTAGCCACTAAATTTCCTTTTTTTTTCCGTTTAGATAATTCCCGAAGATGATCTGTGGTTGAAACATCGTTTACAACTCTATCTTCTGTTTTCATCATGCATTAAATAATATCATTGTGTTTTGTTTTCAGACTACATGCTAACACAGCATCTTGTTTATTTTTTTTATCATAGAATAATTTTTATTGTTTCCATTTTTTGTTGTTTTCCAACAATTTGTTAGCACACAGGTCAAATCCTACAAAGCAATTGATTCAGTAGGGTATCTTAAGGTACATTAGCTATTAATATAGTTACGGTAGCACCTAACAATAAGAGGGCTAGCAAACTGCAATCTTATACAATATTTAATTGTTTATTTGTTCTTAAATATGACATGAGGTTCAGGGAGCTCAACATGTACTCTCTTAAGGAAAGAAGGGAGAGGGGAGACATGACTGAGACCTTAAAGTACCTTAAGGGTATTAGGGTGAGCACTGAGGGCTTCTTCAGCCTCAGCAGCGACAAGGCCGCTAGGGGACACAGCCTAAAGCTGGTGGGGGGAAGGTTCAGAAGGGAGATGAGGAGACATATTTTCACTCAGAGGGTGATGGCAAAATGAATGAGCTGTCAGAGGAGCTTGTAGTCTTAAAAATGGTGGACAGCTACAAGAGGACAGGCTAAGGGGAAAAAATTTCAGGTAGAAGGTAGAGATGCAGCAAATTTTTAATCCACTGGCGAAGTGAACGTGAAGTGGCCACTTTGTGTTGGCGGAGCACAACGTGAAGTGGGCACTGCAAAGTTTTCATTATTACTTTGCATTGCTATTATGCCTTAACGCGAAGTAAGGCGAAATGAGAAGTGAATAGGCAGCCCCTCACACATCACGTGGCTTACAGTACTGTAAGTCACATGCTTTAACCAGGCAGGAAGGAAGTGAGACAGAGAAGCAGTTTCACTTTCTCCTTTACATTCGCAGAGGAAGAAAGTTTTGTTTAAAGGAGAGTGGTAGGGAGTGAAAGTACTTGATTGCCACTTGCCTTTGAGTAGTGAAGAAAACCAACATCTTTTTAAAAGCTATCTATTTAGTTTTTGTATTGCATTTGTGATTTTTTTTGTCAGTGAATTTTTTTTTAAAGTTTTGTTTTGTTTTGTGTGTGTGTAACTGTGTGTGTCAGTGAGTGTCAGTGGGTGTCTCTGTGTGTGTGTGTCAGCCAGGGGACTTGTGTTGTGTCAGTAAGGTAGGATGGACCCTGGAGAAGGTGATTCGCTGGCCCGTGGGCATGGTCGGAGGGGAGTGCGGACATGTGGGGGTGGTCATGTCATGCTGGACTGATCCTGACTCCTGTGTGTTGCTTCCCCCATGTTGAAGCAGCAGCAGCACCACCAGTGCCACCGGTGGCTGCTGTGTATCCACCTTCTCTGCCACTACCACCCACCACTGGTAGCAGCTGTAGGGGCTCAAGCAGCACCCCCTCCACCACCTCCACAGCCACAGGAGGTTCCCCTGGAAAATCTAGGTGGTGCAACTTGTGCGAGGACTGTGTCTGGTCCCCCCCAGCTCCCCAGTGTGGGAGTTTTTAACTCTGTTGGGGGAGACAGCACAGTCAAGTCATGGTGTGCCATCTGTGTGGTGTGCTGGTGTGCCGTGGCCCCCGTGGGACACATTTGGGGACCGGTGGCCAGTGCACCCACATGCTCAACCACCACTAAGCAGAGTGGCAGGCTGCCATGGAAGGGGCCAGGCGTCCACCTGCTGGCCCTTCCATGGCAGTGGCTGAGGGTGCTGCTGGGTCGGAGTTGTGCCTTGCAGTCACCACCACAGCAGGAGGAAGGCAAGTACAGCAGCTGCTCCACCACCACCACTGCCACCACAGCAACCAGCACCACCCTCTCCACCACCATCCCCACTACCTGGATTCCCAGCTGCAGTGGACCCTACCACAGTCCTTGCAAGACAGGATAACATCTCCCTGGTGTGGGTGGCTCTGGAAGAGAACAATCAGAGGGTCAGTGCTTTGCAGCAACTGGTCCATGCAATAGAAGAACAGCAGCAGCAAATAGTTAGAATGCTGCACCTGCTGCTGGACCACCACGGCATCCCATGGCCACAGTAACTTACGTGATTGTTTCTGCCCCCCCCACCCCACTACTGTGTTGTACTGTTTTTGTGCTTTTTTTCTTTGTTATTGTTTAATAATACACATTTTTCCTTCAAGGGAAATCTTTCTTGTGCCACATAGTGCTATACATTTCTGTGAAAAACGCCTGTAATTTCATTACAGTGTGTCATGTGATGGAGGAACTCCCGTTCTGAAAAGCCACCCACATTTTGCCTACCTTCTCAGCAATGTTAGGATGTGATGCAAGGGAGAGCGGGTATGCATGCTCCATTACAGTGAATATCCGATTGTCCGGCAGCTTTCTGAATGTTTCTTTATGTTATAATGGTCAGTTTGTGGTGAAATGTGTGGGCATGTTTCAAGTAAGAAGAGCCTTGTTAGTGGAAATGTTCCCACATTTCACTGCAAAGTGAACCTTATAACATAAAGAAGCATTGGGATAGCTGCCGGACATTCACTATAGTGGAGCATGCACCTGCGTTCCCCCTGGCTTCACATCCTAATATTGCGAGAAAGGGGGACAGAATGTGGGTGGCTTTTCTGAACGGTAATTCCTCCATCACATAACACACTGTAATGAAATTATAAACGGTTTTCAAAGAAATATATTGTACTCTGTGGAGCAAGAAATATTCCAGTGGGATTAAGGCCCCCACATATTAGGTTACATGCATCACCATAACTATGTGATATGGTGAATCTCTGTGAAGCAGCAGCGCAACAATCTGTTGAGAACTCTGACCTATATTTTTTAATGGTATGTTACAACTTCCTTTACTTACATCCTGACTGACTGGAATGATACGAGAATTTGCAATAGTTGAGTCTGCTGTACTACCTTTTTTCATGTGTGAAATAATGAAAGGAACATTCCTTTTAAATTGGTGCTCACTAGGTCTTTCTCATTGTTTTCCTCTGCTTTTCTCCATCACATCAGTTAGTTGTTATATATCACTTTTGTTGTTGCTTAACAGTTATGCAGCAGGCAGTGTTTTATGACACCATGGAACAATAGTTATTGAAAAGCAGCTGCAAATAAATACAAACCTGGTCAGAACAATATTGGAAGGTGTGCTCATTTTTTTTCCTACATGAAAAAAGTAGTCAACTAAGTAAAGCAGACATAAATTGTGAAAAGAAGCGTATCATTCAAGTCACGACTCTAGGTAGCTAGTGGCTATGGCAATATAAAGTAACATCAAAAAGTACAGTTCAAAATTGTCATGAAATTCTTACAATGCTGCTTTAATTGTAATGTCAGTATGACATCATGAGCTCACAACAATCACAAAACACAAAAAAGTGGCACAGAGTCCCTAGATTTTTTCTGCAGGCCCAAAATGCATCCTCCTTGTGTACAGAAAATTGACAAATGGTAAAACAGTGAAATGGGAGTGTTTTAGTACATACAAAGTCCCCCAGAATTAATGGCGCACTCAATCATGCGCACAGTGGTGGCACAGAGTCCCAGATTTTTTCTGCAGGCCCAAAATGCATCCTCCTTGTGTGCAGAAAATTGATAAGTGGTAACACAGTGAAATGGGAGTGTTTCAGGATGTACAAAGTCCCCCAGAATGAATGGTGCACTCAGTCATGTGCGCAGTGGTGGCACAGAGTCCTAGATTTTTTCTGCAGACTCAAAATACATCCTCCTCCTCCTTCTGTGCAGAAAATTGACAAGTGGTAACACAGTGAAAAGAGAGCATTTCAGCACATACAAAGTTCCCCAGAATTAATGGCACACTCAGTTATGTGCGCAGTGGTGGCACAGAGTCCCCAGATTTTTTCTGCAGGCCCAAAATGCATCCTCCTTGTGTGCAGAAAATTGACCAGTGGTAACACAGTGAAATGGGAGTGTTTCAGCACATACAAATTCCCCCAGAATTAATGGCGCACTCAGTCATGTGCGCAGTGGTGGCACAGAGTCCCAGATTTTTTCTGCAGGCCCAAAATCCATCCTCCTTGTGTGCAGAAAATTGACAACTGGTAACACAGTGAAATGAGAGTGTTTCAACACATACAAAGTCCCCCAGTATAAAATGATGACTGTGAGCATTCTGTTGCTGGTCCAATGTGTTCTGCGAGGCAATTCGAGCAAATGCAATGTGATCATCTCAACTGGATTGAAGGGTGCCCTTTGTCTGTTCACTAATAGTAGCCTTGGTGAGTATATATATATATATATATATATATGGTTCTGTATTTTGTTGGTGAGGAGGGGGTTGACATGGACATGTACTCATGGTATTGTTCTGCATCAGAGGTCACAGAAACTGTTGTTGTGCACATTCCAGTGCTCAATGAGAATTTTTTTTTGCGCTGAAATTGGAAACGGATAATTGTGATTGGTTGGCATCCATGGCACTCCAGACATTACCTCATGGGTTATAGCCCACCTGATAGGCTAGTGATGCACTGACCCAGATCAAATTTCTAGCATATCCAGGTCCCAGAAACCCCTGCTCTCCAGTTTGAATCGTGCATCTGATCAGGCAAGAAGCACACCAGGAATCCCTGTCTGCTCCTACAAGGTAAGACCATGAACCAACGTCATAAAGAACTCTTCTGGCACAAGCCAATTTAACTGCACAGTAGCTATTGCGATAAAATATAAAAAAAATTAAAAAATAATACATATAGCTCTGCAATGTTTTCAACTCCTGGGCTCTGCCCTAGATCTTAGAGGGGGATTCACCCCACCTCACTATGCAGAATAATGTACTCAGTTTACTGTACCTGAAAAGCTTGAAGTTGATGTTAGACCCTCGCTATGCAGAATAATGTACTTAGTTTACTGTACCTGAAAAGCTTGAAGTTTCAAATTGTTGTACTGGTTTGGGCAGCTAGCTCAATGTTGTTCAGCCCCACGTCACTTCTGGAGCCCTGGGTCTGTCCCCTACACAGCGTTGTGCGGCTGCCCGCTCCTGCAGCTCCATTTCATGGAGTTTCCCCAGGGAGAGAGAGAAAGAGTGTCCTTTCTGGCCTGTGGTCTTGCATTAGGCCCAGCGTGCCAGGGGCAGCCTGCTCATGCGTTCGTAAGCCGCCCCGCGGCCTAACCCAACCACGTGGCCCTCAGAGGCCTCAGTCTTCCTCCTCTCCTTCCTACCGCTCATCTACAGGTGAATTCCAGCCTGGCCACGGGGCAGAGCCCCTCCGGTACAACGTGGCGCTAAAACCACAGCGGGCATCCTCTCCTCGCGCTCGGCGTGCTCCTCGGCCCCGTTTGGGCCTGTACATGAAAAGATCTCTCTCGCGACTCCTCCTCCTTCTCCAGACGATCAGAACAGCCTCACGAGGTCACGTATCACCGCCTCGCGATCTGGCCAGGCGGGGGGGTTGCAGCAGGGAGAGACAGAGAGAGAGAGAGAGTCTCACACAGGGGGGGGAAGATAATAACTAGGCCCCCTCTGCAACAACAAGCAGTTCCCTCAGTACTCTCCTCCTCCACTCTGGGAGTCAAACCTAGGAGGCAGTTGGTACAGTGGTTTAAGACTCTGAACTGCAAATCGGAGATGTGGGTTTGGATCCCACAGCCTCCACCTGCATACCTGTGTCAGTGCAGCCAGTGTGGCCTAATGGTTGGAGCACTGCACTACTATAAAAATTGCCCAGCAGTTGTGGGTTTGAATCCTGCCTCCGCCATTACCTTTTTTCAACTAAGCAGATCGCTTAACTCCTGTGCTCCCAGCTTACATCTGCAACACTTGTATGCCTCATCAAAAAAAAAAAAGGGTTTTCCTTTTCCTTTGAGGGGGAGTTCCTCTGGACAGCAGATCTACGCTGGCTGGCCCCACCCCACCCGCTGGGTACCTCCCACAGTGACCCTTCGGCGACTCCCTCCTCGTTCCTTCTTTACGCTCGGGTCCCTCCCACAGAGACCCGTGCAGATAACTGCCCCACCAGTCCCCATGGCTCCCTCCCATAGTGAGCCATGGCCCAGACCTCAGTACACCATTCTCCCACCCCCCCGGCCATTGTGGGGGTCCTCACACAGCACCCCCACACCTGCATTCTACCTCGACTCAGGGAAAGAAAGCCCACCTCTGGGCTTCGGGGGGTAAAGAGGGGTCCGCCCCTGAGCGGCGCACCGTTCTGTTTTAAGGTATGCCTTCTCTCTTCCCAGATGGTGAAAGCAAAGAAATGCTCCTCATGCAGCACCACCCTCCTGCCCCAAACTCCGGGTCCCTTCTGCGCGGCCTGCCTACTGGACGATGATGATTCCTCCTTGGAGCAAACTCCACCCATGGGCCCTGGCAATCCGGGCACCAGCAACCCCATGTGGATGCACCCGCTCCTAATTCAAAATCAACAGGCCGCTGTCGCCAAAATGGAGAGCCAACAGAACTTCATGCTCAAGATCATGGAAAAGCTGGAATCCCTCACCCAACACAGGGCAAAGCCACCCAACCCCGAACCGGACAAGGCAGGAGGGCAACCAGAGGAACCCCCGATACCGGAGGATACACCAGACGTCCCTCCCGACAACGCACATGAGGACGGGGAGAAGGACGACATGGGGGAAGAGAACGAGCCGGATTCAGACGAGGAGGACATGGATCTCTAAACAACGCCCTCCCTGGCGTCGAAGTTATGCTCCTTCGACACGATCCCAGGGCTCATGAAGATTATCAAGGCCACCATGGGCTTTGACACCGAGGAAAGCAGGCCAGAGTCAAAGCTCGACCCCCTGATCCAACTGAGACAGTCAACCACCGAGACCTTCCCAGTGTGTCCCGCCATAGAAAAGATCTTCAGTAAGGAGTGGCAATCCCCCGAACCGGGCAGAATGTCAAACTGTAAGAATCTAGACAGGATGTATCCGGTCCAGGGGGAGAAATCAGATGCCTGGTGCAGGGCTCCCACCATTGACCCCCAGGTGGCGGCCCTTAGCAAAAAGACTGTGTTACCATGCGGTACGATAGCACTCAGAGACCCGACAGACAAAAAAGTCGAGGACATGCTTAAGAAGGCCTTCGAAATTGAGGGCATCACCGCCAAGGCAACCACCACAGCCATCTACACAGCCCGTGTGCAGATCTGCTGGCTCGAAGAACTGCAGGAGCAAGCCACTTCAAAATCCAGGGAGGCAGAACTTTTGGATTGTACCTTGGATGCAGTTAAATACCTGACTGACATGGCAGTGGACACCCTGCGCCTTCATGCCAGGGCGACCGCCATCACCAACCGTGCTCGTAGGGCACTGTGGCTCAAATTATGGGATGCGGACAATGAGTCAAAAAATCTGCTCCAGAACTTACCTCTGAAGGGAAAACATGTTTTTGGGGAAGGGCTACAAGATTACTTAAAACAGAAGGAGGAGGGCAGAGATCTCCTCAAGAATAGGTCTAGGTTCTCCTATCTCCCCTCATCGAGGTGAAGATCTCGGGGGGACATAGACCTTTTCAACCACGCAGAGATGTACAGCAATCTGGTCACTCCTTTCGAGGCAGAGGCATCTCCCCCGGCTTCTGCAGCCCGTACCCTCAGAACTATCAGTCCTTCTCCTCCAGAAACTGAGGTCAGAGACCCAGAGGATGAGGCAGAGGCTACAGGGGTAAGCAACAGTGACTACCCCACCCTGACACCCCAAGGCCAGAACCCCTACCCACCTGTGGGACAAAGGCTAACTCTATTCGCCCACCGTTGGCTACACACAACAGCAGACAGGTGGGTCCAAGACGTGGTAACCAAGGGTTACTCTATAGAGTTATCCCACGCCCACATTCCCCACAGGTTCATCTCCTCCCCCATAACCAGGAGAAGGGTATCCCCACACCAGGTCCAACAGATCCTGTCAGACCTGGTTTGGAACAAGGCCATCCAGCCCATACCGGTGCCGGAACAGAATCAAGGGGTGTACTCAATCTTCTTCCTAGTACCCAAAAAATAGGGGGAGCTCTGGCCTATCCTGGACCTCAAACACCTAAACCGCCACGTGGTCTCCCACCACTTCAAGATGGAAACCATCCGGTCCACCTTCCAATGCGTTCAGGGAGGCGACTTCCTGACATCCATAGACCTCAAGGACGCCTATCTCCATATTACCATCATTCGGAAGCACAGACAATTCCTACACTTCCACATCCTAGGCCACCACTTCCAGTACCAGGCCTTACCGTTCGGCCTCTCCTCAGCTCCAAGAGTCTTCACCAAGGTTTCCATAACCTTGGTGGCAAGACTCAGGGAACGGGGGCTGGACATCATCCCGTACCTGGACGACTGGCTCATACGGGCCCAGTCCAAATGTCAGGCACGGATACACACAGAATCTGCCCTACAGGCACTCAAGGACCATGGCTGGGTGGTAAACCAAGAGAAGAGCCACCTCATCCCCACCCAGCAGATCGAGCATCTGGGAGCGCTCATCAACTCAGCCCAGGGGTGGGCAAAACCATCCACCTCGAGAATTCACAACCTGAGGGACCTAGCCCATCAAATGAAGGCCCGACACGGCACGATGATGGGAAAGATAGCCAAGTTACTGGGCTGCATGGCCTCATGCATAGACCTTGTGCCCTGGGCCATGTGGCGCATGCGCCCACTCCAAACTTACGCACTGACTCGAGGGGCACCAAGCGAACTCAACCTCCAGATGGTGGTACCACTACCCAAGGCGGTGAGACTCTCCCTGGCTTGGTGGACGGTGGAGGAGAACTTGTCCAAGGGGGTCCCCCTAGAGGCACCTCACTTGATCACCATAGAAACAGACACGAGTCTCTCCGGCTGGGGAGCCTGCCTAGGAGACACAACAGCACAGGGCCTGTGGTCACCTGCAGAGTCACAGCTCTCTATCAACATACTGGAGATGAGAGCCGTGTCTCATGCCCTAAAAGCGTTCAAACATCTGGTGCAGGGGCAATCAGTCCTAATCCGATCCGACAATCGGGTCACGGTGGCCTACATAACGAAGCAAGGTGGGACCAGGAGCAGAGCTATGCTGAGGGAGGCAACGGCAGTCCTCGACTGGGCCCAAGCCTACCTCAGACACCTGACTGCGGTGCACCTAGCAGGAAGGCTGAACGTCCGTGCGGACTGGCTCAGCAGGCAACAGGTACACCCGGGAGAATGCCGGTTACATCCTGACCTGTTCCAGATGATCCAAGCGACTTGGAGAACCGTGACCATAGACCTCATGGCAACACGGGAGAATGCTCAGGTCAGAGATTACTATTCACGGTTCAGGGACAACTTGTCCCAGGGAACGGACGCCCTATCGCAACCTTGGAGACGGAACCACGCCTACGTCTTCCCCCCACTCCCCCTGATCCCTCAGGTTCTGACCAAGATACGGGAATTGCAACACACGATTATCCTGGTGGCCCCCTACTGGCCATGCAGGTCGTGGTTCTCAGCGGTCCGAGAGATGTCACTTGCCAGCTTCAGGATACCATACTGGCCAGACATGCTCTCACAGGGGCCAGTGCTCCACCCGACCCCGCGGACCATCAAGCTCACGGCCTGGCTCCTGAAAGGAAGAGACTGAGGGCAGTGGGGTACCATGATTCTGTCATCAACACCCTACTCCAGTCCAGACGGTCTTCCACCACCTCCACGTATGGGAGACAATGGTCCATATTCTCCCGGTGGTGCCGGGAGTGGGGCAGAGTTCCCGAGCAGACCGACATGGCCAACATCCTACTGTTCCTCCAACAGGGAGTAGACTAGGGATTAGCACTGTCCTCCTCAGGGTGCAATTAGCAGCCATAGGGGCAGCTACGGGTCTCATTGGGGGATACATCCCGGGAGCCCACCCCGACGCCACCCGCTTTCTAAGGGCAGTGAAGATCCTCCTACCGCTAGTCCTAGAGTCCCTCAAATCCGCCCCTTACGAACCCCTCCTCCAGGCGGATCTGTTCTGGATCAGCCTCAAGACGTGCTTCTTAGTGGCAATCTGTTCGGCTAGGAGGATCGGGGAACTTGGGGCCCTATCCTGTGCGGAACCTTATACGGTGTTCTCCCCGTTAGGGGTCTGCCTGAGAATGGTACCAGCCTTCCAGCCAAAGGTATCCACTGGCTTTCACAGAGAACAACCTATCGAACTCCCCACCTTCCCGGAAGGGTCTCAGCAGGGCTCCAGTGTGGTCCCACACTATCTTGATGTTGGATCCGCCCTCTCTGTGTACTTGGCCAGAACACGTCCCATCCACAAGACAGAGAGCCTATTTGTCATCTCGAAGGGACAGAGACAAGGAAGAGCCACCTCCAAGACCACCATTGCTGGGTGGTTGAGGAGAGTCATCCAGAACGCCTACATAGCTAACCAGATGACACCCCCCCAGGGGATCAAGGCTCACTCCACTAGAGTGATCGCCACCTCCTGGGTGGAGAGAGCTAGCGTATTCTCCGAGGACATTTGCAGGGCAGCCAAGTGGAGCTCCCTCCACACCTTCACCAGGCACTACAGGCTAGAACAGCTGCAGGCCATTCGGCCCACCTTCGCCACTCAGGTCCTGATGGCAGCTTCCTCTACCACTCACTCTTAGCTCACTCTGTTTTTCCCTCCCTTGGGTACTTCACTGCTTCTTATCTACCCATGAGGTAATGTCTGGAGTGCCATGGATGCCAACCAATCACAATGGGTGTTTACTCACCTGGTAAAGGTGATTGTGTTGGTTGGCATCCATGGCACTCCAAGGCCCTCCCTCCAGAGTGCCCAGAGTGATCGGAACTGGAACAAGGGGATCTCATCCATGTCAGGCCCTACAGGGACAAACAACTAATACTGCAATCAAAGTTATTCTTCCAGTCAGACCTCCGGGACTGAGTTTAGACTGTAAATAATAGGAAGGAATAAAAACCGGCCCATGGGCCTTTGATACTACGTCGTGGTCCGCATTCTTCTTTGACTTCATCCATCACCCTCGTATTGTTATAATTATCTGTGCCTAGAATGTATTTCTTTCTCTTGTACTAACCGACCTTAATTTCAGCTGTGTAAGATTCGAACTGGAGAGCAGGGGTTTCTGGGACCTGGATATGCTAGAAATTTGATCTGGGTCAGTGCATCACTAGCCTATCAGGTGGGCTATAACCCAAGAGGTAATGTCTGGAGTGCCATGGATGCAAACCAACACAATCACCTTTACCAGGTGAGTAAACACCCATTCTCAAGCTCATGAAGGTAAGTATTTTTTTTTTGGGGGGGGGGTCATATTTGCTGTTTTTTGTGTAATGGTTTCTTATTTTGTTACTTCTTCACAGATTTCATCTGCATCCTTCTGGAGTCCAGTTGTTGTTAATGATGGTCATGGTCATCTAATGAAACAACTTCTTCATGTTGCATGTGTGCCCAAGCCCAGGGAAGGGGAGTGCCTGATGTTGAAGAACTTTTTTGGATAAGGCCAGTTTGACAGAACAACAAAGCATCTGGAAGTTTCGTAAAAAAAGAAATGAATGACTTCTTACAACTTAATTGTTATTTCCCTCACTGGTTCTGAATCTCAAGTCAAGTTAAATTGAAACGCATATCTTGTCAACCAACACAACCTGTGTGCAATATTTGCTGCAGTCTTTCCAAAACAATGAAACAGATGAAATAAAATCTTCATACTTACCAGAATAGATTTCACATGGCTATTCCATCGGTTCCTCTCTATACGGTACAGTTGCAGTACCATTCCCACCGAGTTTTTTCGATGGAGACTTTTTTTGTTAACCTGTAAAAGAAACAAAATAAGTGTTCTGTATGTGTTTTACCACTGTGGCTCTGAAAAGCTACGGAAAACAAAACATACAACTAAAGGAAGTGAAGCAGCATAACAAACAAAAGTACACATACTCAATTTATGGTTTAAATATTAAGAAGCTTTGTGTCTGGCTGATGGATATGGTGGTCCTGACAGACTCAGGCTCAGTGATAGCAGTGGCTCACAACTGTCCCAGTGGTAGTGAAGGTCCGGGGGGTGGACAGCCTCAGGCACAGTGGTGGCAGTGGCTAACAGCAGTCCTGGTGGCGGTGGTCCAGGGGGTGAACAGACTCAGGCTCACTGGTGGCAGTGGCTAACAGCAGTCCCGGTGGTGGTGGTGATCCAGGGGGGCGGACAGATTCAGGCTTAGTGGTGGCAGTGGCTAACAGCAGTCCTGGTGGTGGTGGTGGTCCAGGGGTCAGACAGATTCAGGCTCAGTGGTGGCAGTGGCTAACAGCAGTCCCAGTGGTGGTCCGGGGGGGCAGATAGACTCAGGCTTAGTGGTGGCAGTGGCTAACAGCAGTCCCAGTGGTGGTGGCAGTGGTCCGGGGGTGCACACCACCTTTTAAAAACTTCAGTTAAAACCTGCCAATATTAACCACATCATCACCCACATAAAGAAAGCTGCCCTCCCAGTCATCAATGTCTGAAGTCTGACCACTGGGAAATTCTTTCTCCACTGTGTCATCATCCATGTCAGTGGTGTGCCGTTTCAGGCAGCCACTGCCAATGCCACCAGGATGGTCCATTTCCACATCACCAAAACCACTATGACTGTGCTGGGGTATGAATACCGAGGTTGCAGTCTGTGCTTGTATGTGCCTCTCATTGATTTTAATGAATGTTAGCAAACTAACATTTGCATGAGACAGGTTTGTCCAACGATCCCTGACTACTGCATCTGCTGAGCTGAATACGCTCTCAACACTTACATTGGAGGGTGGGCATGTGAGGTACTTCAGTGCCACTGCAGTCAGTTCTTGCCATTCACTGACCTTTCCACTCCAGTACAAAAGATGATCTTCAGCTATTGTCAGATGCCTGTTTTCAGGCAAATATGACTGAACTATTCTCTGTGCTGCACTAAGTCCAGTTGTTGATGCATCATCCTGTTCTCCCGTATCATTTATTTCACAAATACCCACTTGGGACAAAGCCTCCCAAAGCAGGTTGATGCCAGACACTTTGAATGACAGACCACCTGGAACTGCAGTCCCCTTCCCCTTGCAGGAGATGCTTGATGGTCCTCCAGGTACACCTTCAGTCGGATTATGCTGCTCAGGTTTGCTGACCTTGGCACATGACTTCTGTGCCCCATGAACCAAGCTCACCAGTTAACCACTGATATTTTTTACCTGTTCAGGCCCTCCCTCCAGTACTGATGCAATTCCATGTTTGTATCATGGGTCCAGCATTGTTGCGATGGCAAAGTTGTCACTACGCTGAATGCTCACAATGTGACAATTCTGGTCGAATACTGTCAGCATGTGTTGCAGCAACATACTGCTACCACCATCTCCGGCAACATCAAGGCTATGCTGTACATTTACCAATGTCTGCCTCAGCACCCGCAGCAGTGGAATTGATTGGCTAATGGAAGCAGACTCTTTCACTGCCTGTGTGGCATGTTCAAAAGGCTGCGAAATAGTTATTACAGAGTCCATGAGGTGCCACTGTTCATAGACATGGAGGCCTGGAACTGTCATGGCTAGTGTGCATCACAGGATATTCTGAGATGGCTATGTATTGTTCATACAACCTCTCTGCCATGTATAAAGCAGAGTTCCATTGGGTGACAACTTCCAGCTTCAAGCGGTGCCAAGGCAGGCTGTTTTGTATCTGCAACTGCCGTAGTTGGTCACTGGCCTTTCCAGATCTTGAAAAGTGAGAGCAGATATGTCATGCAACAATCAGCATTTCCTTTACATCAGGGTGCTACAGAAACTCCTGCACCACTAGATTTAAACAGTGGGCCATGCATGGAACATGAAAAAAAACACCATTCGTGATGCATTTCACCACATTTGACTCATTGTCACATGCTATGAACCCAGCTCTCAGGGACAAAGGGTTTAGCCATTTGTCAATTTCAGTCAGTACCACGTCCAACATGTTCTCACCAGTGTGTGAACAGGTCATATTGTGCATAGTAATCGTTGCATGCTGCCGAATTCCTGGAAGATTGCTACCGTGACAATCCACCTTACTGCACTGATTATTCACACTACCAACATCACAAACAACCCCCGGCACCTGCGGCCACTGTGCAGTTATACACAAATATGAACTCCCCACTGTTTTGCCACTTGTCCACATATCCATACTTAAATGGATGAATGGAGAGGAGGAATGCTGAAGGGCATATCTTACTGAGTCGGACACAGTGCAGAACAACTCGGGGACAGCAGACAGCACGGGTAGAAAAGTATGTCCTGGACCGGACTTTCCATTTTGGACAGGCACGTGTAGCAAACCACCAGAACCCAGAATCCTCCACAAAGGAGAAGAGCAAAAGATCAATTGCCAGCATTTCCACTACAGCAGCATTAAGTTCATGTGACACTGTATGATTCTGGGGGTACTTCAGCTTATGCTCAAAAAAACCCTGTAACATGGGATGACTGATACGTTTTACACGGGGTGTGATTACAAATGGTTGTGCTCTGTGATAAATGGCATTGGCAGTGGGTGGAGTGTGGACATTTGATGAAGATGGTTGCACAGGTGCTGATGACAAACACAGAATTGCTGTTATTTTGCCAGATTTGCCAACCAGGGTTGATGTACCACTTGCACTTGACATACTGCATTCACCACCACCACAAAAACTGCTACTCTCACCAACACTGGACAACATTTCAAAGTCATTATGGTCCTCCACCTCATCATGCCTGTAGTAATCATCTGCTCTTTTTACCTCATTACTGCACACGTTTAATTTACTACTGGACTTAACAGTCATGGAAGGGGATAACATGCTCGCTATGGTTGCCAGTGACGAGGGTGAACATACCACTGTGGTATTAGCTGTCAGCTTGTGCTGGGTCTACAGTGCCAAGTGCCTATTCCTAAGATGTGTCTGCTGTTCTCCTGTGCCCAGATGGCTCCCCTTTTTACCTCGATTCACACACACAGGGCAAATCTGGCAGATTGCAACTGACTCATCATTTGCATGTTGAACAAAAAAATCCCAAACAAGGGATTGTGATGGTCTGCTTTTAACATGTCCATGATGTGGCTTATTTAAGTCCATTATTTTAAGCATTGAAGTGGAGGGGCACATAATGTTTCGGGCACTGCACATCTGGACTGCAACTGACCACCACGACTAACTATCATATTTATTACTGGGTCATCATCATCAACTAAAACCAGTAGATCACAAGTTTTTACAGGGGGGGGGGGATTCCCACAAACAGACTCAGACACAGCCACTTTGAATTTCAATTTCTACACTTCCAAACTGGGGTCAATTACATCATCATCATATTCATCAATGACCCACACATCACATCTTCTGCTTGAATGATAGCATGTGGACTGCATGTTGCAACAACAGCGACATCATCGTCATCATCACATTCATCATTAGCATCTACACCACCATCACCTGATATTTTTTCACCACACTGTGAATCACTGCATGGAAAATGCATGACATGAACTGCCACGGTGGACGGAATATCCCATTGTATGCTATCATTGACATGATTATCAGAATCCTCAGGTTCAGTTACTGGGATGTTACTGGGAAGTATGACATCATCTACACTGCCACTCACTTGCACTGCTTCACACTCAATATTTTTGGATACGGTATACTGGTCGGAATTTGACTTGATGCAACAATACTAATACTACCACCACCACTAACACCAGTAACACTAACACCACCGGCTGAGAAAACATCATCTCCTCCAACTATGAGTGAAACTACTGATTGGGCTGTAAAAAACATTGCAGGAGAAGTACCTTTCCTCACATCAGCAATGCACTTCTGCGTCTGTGTACTACTACCATGCCCACAGACTATCTTACTGCCAACATTGCCATGGTGAGAAACACCTTTGCTTGCACATCTTTTTGCAGGCATTTTGGGGGATCAACCTCAATATTATAAACAAATTCAGATTTTGATATGTTCACTCTCTGATTGGGGGGACACTGGATGTGAAGCCAAAAAAAACAACTGTAGCTTCAGCAACAGATAAGAGACTATTCTGTCATGCAATGAAAACAACTTCAGTAACTAGTGGTGCTGATGAGGTCACAAAAACAATCCGATCTTGTAAAAAATTCCTTTTGCACTTGGAGGTGGGGAGGAACACTGACTGCAGTGCAGATTTTTACAGCAGTACAAGCAGCAAAACAAAGAACAGATACCACAATCACAGTACAAAGTCAGGCAGCTGCAGTGGATAGCAAGTTCACACTGCTGTGCCTGCAATTACACTAGTCTGTGGCACAATAAAAGGTGTATTATTTGATGTCACCCAACACCACACAAACACTAACACACACACACGCAGAACAGTGTGTCTACAATGCTGAACGAATAATGCGTAGCAAATAAGAGTTCACTACTATGCCATGTTATGTAATGTATTGTAAACAACCTGAAATTATTAACTGCTGCACCAGATCCACACAAAAAACAGCAAGAAAATGTCAACTATTACTGACAATATTACTGTGTGTACATTAACACAGTCAGTTATAAAACAAAAATATAACCCAAAACCAAAGAAATCACTATTTCTCCAATGTAAATCTACCTACACCACAGATATGTCCCTCCTTCAAAGCACACTTTCACTGTCTTTCACTACACACACTCAATGTTGTAAATTAACATTCAAAATCCACACAAAAATGAAAACGCTCAATGATATGAGCACAGGTCGGTTTCCTACAATCAGTGAACTAAAGTTGGAGCCCCAAAAATATGCAAAAATGCTTTTTTAACAGCTTTTTGAAGATTTCAATCACAGACAGCTATCAGAGCACACAGTCTCCTACTCCTTCCCATACATACTACTTCGAAATGAGGCTGTGCAGATCAATATAGAACCCATGTGACCTGAAATCCCATGAATCACTTCAAAATTCGATTTCTGGGCTCAAAAATAAGGCAAAGTGAGGCGAAGTGCATCGTCCTCAATGCACTTCAGCTTAAATTTGGTGGAGTAGTGGTCTGGGGAGGGGGAGTAATGCGAAGTCACTGTTTCCAATGGACTTCACATTCCACATCATAACGCAAAGTACTCCACTTCGCATTGCGGAGCACTCCACCAATCCACCTTTGCTCCATGAATCACTTCACGGAGTGGATTGAGCCCACTTCGCCCACCACTAGTAGAAGGTCAGAAACTGAGTAGGATCTGTGGTAGCAAAGTCAGTAGGGATTTAGGGGCAGACTAAGTGGGCCAGGAGGTCCTTTTCTGCTGACAACTTCTATATTTCTATATTTCAATGTAGAAGGGGAGCGAGTGAGTAGGAGAGAAGGAAAAGAAGAGGGAGGTAGAGAGGGAAATTGGAAGGGGGCAGTTCCCTTTGTGAATACATCAAGAAGCTGAGAAGCAGTGCACCACTACGAGAAGGGTGCTCCCACGGAGGTTGCAAACCTCAATCTGCACACAAAGAAAAGAAGTAGCAGCAACTGCAGTCAGTTTGTTTTCAGCAAAATAGCTTTATTACTAACATACTAACATACTAAAATGCCAGCAGAATAGGCCTAATGGTCTTTCCTGTCTGCTCGTTTGGTCAGCCCCCACCCTAGGTGCAGACCTTGCTGTCCCCCTCGCCTTCTCTGGCTTCTCCCTTCCCAGTTCCGGATGTTCTTGCTGCATTGGATTTTGCTTCCTGAACCCTTCCCCTGTACCTGTCACACCCCCTCTTGAACCCCTCCACTGTCTCTGCCTCCACCAGCCCCCTAGGTAGTGCATTCCATGGCTCTACCACCCTCTCAGTGAAGTAGCACCTCCTCCTTTCTCCCCTGAATCTTCCCCCCTCCAGCTTCCACCCATGCCCTCTAGTGGCCCCTTCCTCCTTCCTTCGAAGCACCCTCACTGTTCCTCCCCTATTTACCCTCTTCATGTACCTGAAGACCTCTATCATGTCCCCCTGGTGCCTTCTCTCTTCCAAAGTGTACATATTTAGCTCTTCGAGCCTCTCCTCATAGGTCCTGTCCCCCAAGCCCCAAATCATTTTGGTTGCCCTCCTCTGGACCCTCTCCAGGAGGTTAATGTCCCTCTTTAAGTGTGGCCTCCAAAACTGCCGCAGTACTCCAGGTGCGGCCTCACCAAGCAGTTATACAGGGGTATACTTCCCTCCTTCTGGAGGTGATCCCTAGCGATGCATCCCAGCATCCTGTTGGCCTTGGCTGCTGCCCTCCTACAA
The DNA here is from genome assembly GCA_016271365.2 of Neoceratodus forsteri. Taxonomy (NCBI): domain Eukaryota; kingdom Metazoa; phylum Chordata; order Ceratodontiformes; family Ceratodontidae; genus Neoceratodus; species Neoceratodus forsteri. Next base: position 626,516,812 of record CM057452.1, on the reverse strand, counting down.
GTCTCAGAGTTGTTCATCTTGACATCCACCACCACCCCCAGGTCCCTCTCAGCCATTGAGACTTGTAGTATTTCCCCAGGGTGTACACTTGGCCTGAGTTTCTGGCCCCAGATGGAGTACCTTGCATTTCCCTGCATTAAACCTCAGCTTCCACTTTCTAGACCATCTTTCCAGAGCCTCCAGGTCCCCTGCAGGGCCACCCTCCCTCCTCCCCATCCACCACTGCCCCCAGTTTCAGGTCATCTGCAAGAGACTCATCCTCCCTGATTCCTGTCCTTATGTCAGATACATAGGCATTGAACAGAAGGGGCCCAAGGACTGATCCTGTGGGACCCCACTAATGACCCTCCTTGGGAAGAGATTATCCCACCAACTATGACCCTCTGGGTCGGTCCTGGAGCCAATTGCCTATCCATCGGATCATCTGGTTTCCACCCCATTTCTCCTAGTTTATCCAACAGGCCCCGTGAGGAACAGAGTCAAATGCCTTGCTGAAGTCCAGAAAGAGGACATCCACTGGTCTACCCAGGTCCAAGGCACTTGTCACCCAGTCATAGAACTCCACCAGGTTTGTCTGACACGATTTCCCGGGATGAATCCATGCTGTCTATCGTCCAGGCACCCTGACTTATCAGGAGCCCCCCTAGCCACTCCTTGACAATGCCCTCCATCACCTTGCCCACCACTGATGTCAGGCTGACAGGCCTGGGTTCCTGCCACCTCCTTGAGTTCCCCTTGTGGATAGGCACTACATCGCCACCTTCCAGTCTTGGGGCACCCACCCTGTCCTCAGAGAGATGGTGAAAGCTCTGCCAGGGGTTCCCCAGGACATCTGCAAGTTCCTTCAGCACTCTAGGATGTAATTTATCCGGCCCAGTGCTTTCTCCGTCTTAAAGGAGCTGAGGGCTTCCTCACTCTCTCTGCTGTGATTTCCACTTCCAGTACCTCTTCTCCCTGCTTAGCCCTCCCCCACCTGCCAGTGATGCCCCCCTCTCCCCAGACCTGCCGATTGGTAAGGGATCCCCCCTCCTCATTATCTCTGTCTCCTCCCATGTATGGCCTAGCATCCCCATTTTCCCTGGTGAAAACTGAGGTGAAGTACTCATTTAGTACCTCAGCCTGCTCCTCTGGGTCTTGTGCCCATCTCTCCCCTGATTTAATCCTGCTAATCTGCCCTTCACCCTTCGTCTTTCCCATGATCTAAAGAACTCCTTTTTCCCTCTCCTAATTTGCCTGGCCAGGTTCTGCTCCTTCCTTGCCTTAGCTGCCCTCACCACTCTAGTGGCCCTTCTAGCCAACAGCTCATACTCCCCTCGATCCCTTTCACTCCTTGAGCACTTGAATTTCTTATAGGCTGCTTTCTTTCCCCGTACCACCTCCTGGACCTCCCTGGTCCACCAACAGGGTTTTTGGGCCCTACCGCATTTTCGTCTTACTCTTGCACAGGTGCTGGTAGCATCCTGCACCCCTCTCCTGATGATTTCCCACCTACTATCAGCGTCCATGTCTGACCCAATCCCATCCAAATGCTCCTAAAGGATCCTTCCCATTTCCTTAAAATCCACCCCCCTGAAGTCGGTTACTTCCGTCTTTGTGCAGCCTTCTACCCCTCCTAGGTCCAGACAGAACCAGACCGTGGCATGGTCACTCCCTGCCAATGGGTCCCTTACCTCAGGCCCCAATCTGGTCACTGTCTGCCAGGACCACATCCAGTACCCGTGCCTCCCTGGTGGTTCCCTCACCTGCTGAGTTAGGAATGCGTCTTGAAAGACATCAACAACCTCTGTTCCCTGGTCACAGAGGATGTCACAATCTCCAGTCTGTTCCTGGCATGTTTAAGTCCCTAGCACCACCACCTTTCCTCTGCCCAGTCTGCAGTGTCTCCAACATCTGCCACCAGACTGTCCTCCAGCTCCTCCGCCAGGGCAGGGGTCTATACACCACTCCTATTTTACTCTCTTGCCCCCCTTGTTATCAAGGTACTCAAATCGCCTCACGGTTCCCTCCGCCTCCTCAACTCCCCTTATGCCAATGCAGTTTTTACTATCATTGCTACCCCTCCTCCCCTTCCATCCCCTTGTCCTTCCTGAACATAGTGTAACCCTCCAGGTTCAGGTCCCAGTCATGTCTTGCAGTGGCCCAAGTCTCAGTGACCACTGCCACATCCACTGCTCCCTCAGTTAACATCGCCTGGAGCTCAGGCATTTTATTGCCCAAGCTCCTGGCATTTAGCAGGACTACCTTCCACCCTTTCCCTATAGTTATATTAGTGCCAGAAAATCCATGCCCAGGAACCCCTGCTCTTTGGCATACTAGCCTTCAAGGGGGTTTGGCTGGGTGTAGGAACACAATCACATTTAAATCATATCTGACATCATAAAAAAGTGACGCAAATGTTTTTAAACACGTAAAACACTAAGGGTCATACATAAATGGGGACTCTTAGTCACACACATTTTGACACAAAATCTATTACATTTGACCTATATACATCCATATTTGAGCAATTTACATTCAGTTTTTACCAAATTCCTGATTTGTTGTTTTAAAGCTAGTATATAAGGTAGGACTATTTACTATACATATATCAGTGCTATATTCCAAACAATTCTTATTTCATTGTTGTACGAAACAACTGCTAGTGGTAATAAGTACATAAAAATGTAAATTAGTAGGGTGGGAGGGGGTTGGAAGGGGGTTGGAAGGGGGGAAGAGGGGATGGGGCAATGGGGGGGATTTGGAAAGGGAAATTATCAGGAAAAAAGCCTAATCACAGCATTCTAACATTACAAGCCATATAGACAGAAGAAACAGGTTTTGGTGGACCAGGAAGACATCAAGATTTGATCACCCTAAGTCTACTTCCATCCACAGTGTGAGTGAAAGAACCATTCATTAGGTTGGGGGATCTACAGACATTCATTCACTAGGTTACCTGCAAGAGAAGGGAAAAGATAGAAATCAATTAGTGTACATATTCCAAATACAAATGAATTCTTCTCAGACAACATTCTTTCTCTATTTCTTTTCTTTTAGAGAAGGCTTTAGATCCCACTGTTCATTCAGCCCATCTGGTTTCACTGTTCCCAGGTTTGTAAATCCATCTACAGTACTTTCTTTTTCCAGAAGTTCATTAATTCTATCACCCCCCATATTTAAGAGGTTGTTGTCAGTCTATTCCCTTGAATTTTAGACTCTTTGGATATGAATCATGCTTTTGTGAGAAATGGAGGCCTACCGGAGTGTCAGTTTTTCCATTAATTATATTTCTGAAAAGGTTCTTGAATTCTCTGTTTTAATGCCTTGGTAGTACGTCCAATGTACATTTGATTACATCCACACCATATAACATAAACAACAAATGATGTATCACAATTAATAAACTCCTTTATTATGTTTTTTTGTTTGTTTGTGGGATGTATAAATTCAGACCCTGCGTTATAATAGCAACAAACATTACATCTTTGACACCTAAAGTTACCCTGGGGTTTAGTGCCTAACCATGTGCTTTTGTTTGGTTCAGTTAGTCTACTTTTTACTAATTTGTCTTTCAAATTCTGTCCTCTTGAAAAAGTATTTCATGTTTTTTCTCCTACTACCCCCTGCAAACTACTGTCAGAATGTAATATATGCCAATTCTTATATACAAAATTACCTATTTGCCCTGACCAGTTATTGAATTCAGTGACAAATGTTACAGGGGTGTTAGCAGTGATGAGGTCTTTCTTTTTTTCTTTCAGTATTTCTGCCCTTCTCATATTATATGGTTCATGGCCTGAATGAGTAAGTCGTCCTTGTATCCTCTTTCTAAGAATCTTTCTCTGATATTTTCTGCTTGAGTTCAAAAACTCAAATCTTCAGAACAGTTCCTACGTAAAAGCAGGAACTGTCCACAAGAGATAGACTTTTTCAAATTCTTGGGATGTGCAATATCAGCCTTAAATAATAACAATATTATCATGAAGTTTACATTCAAAGCGGATCCTGATAGACTTTCTAGATCTCACTTTACAGAGACCTATTCTTCCTGGAATCTCCATTACCACTGAAAATTATAGAAAACCCAGAATCACTAATAACTTACTTAGAGCTGATGGTGCACATCCCAAGAATCTGAAAAATTCTATCCCTTATGGTCAGTTCCTGCGTTTACTTAGGAACTGTTCTGAAGATTTGAGTTTTTGGACTCAAGCAGAAGAACTCAGAGAAAGATTCTTAGAAAGAGGATTCAAGGACACTACTCATTCTGGCCATTAACAGAGCATATAATATGAGAAGAGCAGAACTACTAAAAGAAAAAAAGAAAGACCTCATCACTGCTAACACCCCTGTAACATTTGTCACTGAATTCAATAACTGGTCAGGGCAAATAGGTAATATTGTATATAAGAATTGGCATATATTGCATTCTGACAGTAGTTTGCGGGGGGTAGTAGGAGAAAAACCATGAATTACTTTTTCAAGAGGACAGAATTTGAAAGACAAATTAGTAAAAAATAAACTGAACCAAGCAAAAGCACATGGTTAGGCACTAAACCCAAGGGTAACTTCAAGTGTCAAAGATGTAATGTTTGTTGCTATTATAACACAGGGTCTGAAATTATACATCCCACAAAAAAAAGAAAAATACATAATGAAGGAATTTATTAATGGTGATACATCATTTGTTGTTTATGTTATATGGTGTGGATGTAATCAAATGTACATTGGACGTACTACCAGGGCATTAAAACAGAGAATTCAGAAACATGTCAGAAATATAATTAATGGAAAACCTGACACTCCGGTAGGCCTCCATTTCTCACAAAAGCATAATTCATATCCAAAGAGTCTAAAATTCATGGGAATTGACTGGCAACAACACCTTAAATATGGGAGTGATAGAATTAATGAACTTCTGAAAAAAGAAAGTACTGTAGATGGATTTACAAACTGGGGACAGTGAAACCAGATGGGCTGAATGAACAGTGGGATCTGAAGCCTTTTCAAAAAGAAAAGAAATAGAGAAAGAATGTTGTCTGAGAAGAATTCATTTGTATTTGGAATATGTACACTAATTCATTTCTGTCTTTTCCCTTCTCTTGCAGGTAACCTAGTGAATGAATGTCTGTAGATCTCCCAACCTAATGAATGGTTCTTTCACTCACACTGTGGATGGAAGTAGACTTAGGGTGATCACATCTTGACGTCTTCCCGGTCCACCAAAACCTGTTTCTTCTGTCTATATGGCTTGTAATGGTAGAATGTTGTGATTAGGCTTTTTTCCTGATAACTTCCCTTTCCAAATCCCCCCCATTCCCCCATCTCCCTTTCCCCCATCCAACCCCCTCCCACCCTACTAATTTACATTTTTGTGTGCTTATTACCACTACCAGTTGTTCTGTACAACAATGAAATAAGAATTGTTTGGAATATAGTACTGATATATGTTTAGTAAATAGCCTTACCTTACAGAATGGCTTCAAAACAACAAATCAGGAATGTGGTAAAAACTGAATGTAAATTGCTCAAATATGGATGTATATAGGTAAAATATAATAGATTTTGTTTAAAAATGTGTGTAAATAAGAGTCTCCCTTTATGTATAACCCTTAGTGGTTTATGTGTTTAAAAACATTTGCGTCACTAGTTTGTGACATCAGATATGATTTAAATGTGATTGTGTTCCTACACCCAGCCAAACCCCCTTGAAGGCTAGTATGCCGAAGTGCATTGGTTCCTGGCAGTGGATTTTCTGGCACTAATAAAAGCTTTTTTCCAATTGTTTTAACCAGGTGAGACACACTAAGCTGAAAGCTTTTTTACAGGTGCAACCTGGGAGCACAGGGAAGTTAAGTGACTTGCTCAGGGTCACACAGTATATGCAAGTGGGGGCTGTGGGATTCAAACCCAGGTCTCCTGATTTGCAGCTCAGAGTTATAAACCACTGTGCTATACTGCCTCCCTTTTAGCCTATTTAGCTAAAAACAAACTGGACTGGAGTTGCTCCTACTTCTTTTCCCTTTGTAAATACATAGAGAGTTACGTAAGTGAACAGACTAGACAGAGCATAAGGCCTTTATCTGCTGACATGTTCGTAGGTTCACATTTCTCCACCCAGGATAAAACAGCCTGAAGGGGTACTTAATCATCACCCCCCAATGAAGAAAACTACTTCTGGAGCACAGCATGGCCTAGGTAATGCTGGCATGAACCACCTTCAAAAAGAGTTGGCTCTGCAAGTGAGAGATGAGGGCATGTTCAGAACATACACACCCTCTGAAGTGCCCACGCTGCCACTGGGATCAGCAAACAACACTCTTACATATCTTTATCAATTCTTCTACTTATTACACTACTAGACTAAAATACCTTAATGACACCAAAAATTATGAGAAACATCCACCTATCAAAAATAAAATGCAAAAACAACCATTGTTAGCTGTAGTCCAGGCTTGTTTAGCTTGGGGTTCACCCAATTGATGTTTCTGGATGAAGCGGTAAGGATGCTTGCAGAGTGAGGATCTGTGCAGCTGGGAGGGTGGAGGGGGAATGTTTACATATTTTAATTTAACAAAGGACTAGGAATGCAAAATATGATACTCTGTTTGGGCTGGCAAAGTGCTAACAACTGAGTCATGGATTGCTTGTTGGAGCCTATCCATTTTCTCAGTGAAAGTGCATATTTGCCTAAGCACTTTTGAGAAAGGCATTGAGATATCTGTTTGTTCTGCATTCCAGCAGTCCAGCATCCACCATACCATGTTATCATAAGTACCAAACCACAGATGATACTGTATAACAATCAGGGGAAGTGAAGAACTTACCACCATGTGATTACACCCCTAAGATTTAGGGCATCAAAATAGAATACCAGTGAGTCATTTTTTCAGACTCCAGGATTACTATGCACCAAACAGCCAGTCCAGAAAAATGACTCCAGGATCCATTTAACTAGCAGTCTTCCTGTGTGCCTGGCATATTTACAATTACCCCTTGCCTCACAGACAAGCCTGTTAGTTAAAGCACACTGTGCTTCTTAGTTTTAATGTACATTTATCAGGTTAACTCAATGGAGATGCAACATCTCATTTTCTGTGGGGTCCTCCTTCTACCCAGTTTTACAGTGGGGGGGTATCTTGGAGATTAACTGACTTGTTTATGGCCACATAGTGAGTCCATGGATGTGTGGTGGGATGTGAACCTGGGATATCTTTTTTCTTATTTCAATGCTCACTTGCTCATTGTGTGATCTTAGCAAATTAATTAACCTCTGAGTGCTTCAATATGGAAAAAAAATAAGGACCTGACAGAAAATAAGATGTTGTACTATATATCTTAATGGGCTTATCTGGGGTAAATGGATTGTAAGAGAACAGTAGAATACACTATCCTGACCATTATTCTAGTTGTTGACACATGCATTGAGCCAAAATGTTCACAACTGTGTTTTTTTTCTAATTTCAATAATAAGTAGAGTGATAGTTGATGATACTGGAGACTACAGATAGGCAGACTGGATGGACCATGGGACTTTTTTCTGCTGTCATATTCTATGTTTCTATGAGTCTGTGCACCTGGGACGTTTAATTTCCCTGTAATCTGGCTGGCTTTATTTGTTGTTATCTTATACCACTCAATAACTGGAAACATCAACATCAATTAAAGAGTAATTTTGGAAAGTGAGACCTGCCTGGGTTCTTTCTAACCATTTTTCTCTTCAGGTAGCTATAATACACTTTGCTTGACTTTCTTAGAGAAAGAATAGATCTCTCTTCACAAGTCAAATACATACCTATCTCTCATCCCTGCATGGTACAGCTTTACAGGAAACAGAAAAGAAAGATACATTGATCCACGAGGTCCATGATAAAAAAAAACACATGCTGTGATGGTTCAAAAATGCAGGTACTGGATGAATGTTCCAACAGTACTGCTTATTGTACAAATGGGCCATAAAAAAGTCAACAAGTTTCCTTGAATATGATAGACTTTGCTAATCCTAGCATCACGACTGAGCATGGTACCATGGGAAGGAAAAGACAGAATGGACCTGAAATGCTAGCAACACTTGTTTCCAAGACCAGTTATTGATTATCATGGCTGGACTCCCATCAAACCTCTACAGAGACAGTAATGCTTCTATCTCTGAGCTGATCGGTTGAAGTGTGTTGCAAATGAACTCCCAGTTGTGTTTTGTTATGTGCACACTCTGTGTGCATTCATGAAGAATGTATGGCCTTTGCGGATGTTAAAGGCTTTTATGCAAGTTCACAGGTAGTCTACATGATAGAGGCTATTTCTGCACATGCTGGTCAAAACTACCAGAAAGTATATGTTGCGTTTAATAATGATATACTTAGAAGGTGCAAACTTCAAAGAATGGAACAGAAAAGATGACAAAAATGCCCAGAATTAGAGGATGCATTTCGTCCTCTCACCCAGGATCAGCAGTTACACACCATGCCATTATAGTTGGTGCCACATCTTTGAAGATATTACTAATATTTTTTCTGTTCAGAATGATGACTTGAAAAATGCTGCCAAGAATGAAAGCATTCAGCTGTGTTGCAATATGAGCAATGTATGTATTCTCGAAGAATGTATGGCCTTTCAGGCAGCTAAATATTTAAATGCTGGTTAAACAACTGCCCTCATGCTACTGCTAGCCCTTTATAACAAACATATATATCCCTGCTGGTGGCTTTGCTAGAGCTGTGATAATGTCAGACTGAGTTATGAGTGGTGTGGCAATGGCTGTACAGACTATGTTACACAATAAGCTACTTGGGCTGGGCTACTACTATTCATTGTAATAGCATAATGGGGTCCAGTTCTAATGATAGGGCCAAGTTCTCATGATGGGGCCCAGTTCTCAGTCACAGTTTTATGACCCACATGATGGGGCACAAAGAGACATACCATTGTGCAGAACCATCAAATTGCTATACTGAGAACATTATATTTGTGTTGGGGTGAAGATCTTGAAAGTAAGGCATTCCAGCTGTTACTGGCTGCAAAAACCTGGTTTAGGAAATGTAACATAGCACATGCCTCATACATGTACAGGTAAAGCAAGGCAATGCAATTTTTGGTATACACGTGGCACAGCACCATGCTCATATATGCATGACACTGTGCATCAGTAAACAATTTCCCCATCCCTACCCCGTACCTTTGGCATCCTAGTTGGCTGTTGGTGAACTATGTCAGTAGGTCCCTTACTGTTGTTACTGGTAGTCTGGTGGGCCAAACCTCAAAACACAATACAACCACTCTCTGTTAGTTCAGTGTATTCCCCCCTCATTTCCATTGTTTCCAGCAACATTTCTTCTAAAATTATGGCCCCTTCTTGATCTGCATCACCCAACAATGCCTAAGGGGCCAGCTGCCCTGCTGGGATGCGCTTGACACCTGTATAGAAAATTCAGAGACAGGGGCTTGGCAAAAGGACTGTGCCAGTTGACTAATTATTAACAGGCTATGTGAATGACACTGCATGCCATTTACATGCTTTGACTGAGGGTGGCACCAGCCATGGCAAGGGGGAGGAACCCATCTCTAGGCCAGTCATTAGCCCTGGGCCTGGTGTCAGAGGTGGCACCAGCTCAGGATCAGATAATGGCCGTGAGGTGGAGTTCTCCTAGGACTCCAGTGCTGATCCCCCCACCAGTGAGGACCAGAGTTGCCATGAGGGGATTAAAGGCCTCTGCTCTGCGCTACTCATCTGGGGGAATTCCCCCAGGCACCAAATGGATCTCTCTAGTTTCATAGGTCAAACATGTTCAGGTGATTCTGCTAAGCCCTCCCTTCAGGCAAGGTCCCAGGTGCATCCTAGCAGCCCAGGCAGAGGCCCTAGAGCTACTGGCACCTGTTTCCCTTTTGGGCATCTGCCACCTTTGCCTGAACTTCAAGGGATCATTGGCCCTCTGTAGTCCACTCACTTGGACTCAGTACAGAGGGTGACTGGTGTCTTACACCAGTTCCATAGACACACTGACAGGGTTCAGTTTCAACCTGTTCGCCTCGTGCCACCACCCTTGGTGCCCAGTGCCTCATCTCTGTTAATGTCCTTGTCTGAGGACACAGAATCTTCCCTGCATACAGCAAAGCAAATCAAATTTTATTTATGAAATGCTATTCCAAAGATCATAGCGTTTTACAACAATTACAGATAAAAACATTTCAATTTCAACAAATCACACATATAAAACATACATAAACAGCAGGACTAAATATCATTCAAATGTCAATTCAAATAAATATGTTTTCAGTGCAGACTTGAAGGCCACCCTCAACCGGCATTCCCTCACCCGGCAAGGTTGAGAATTCCACAGGGTCGGACCTACAAAAGCAAATGATCTTGCACCTGAAGTTGTTAAACAGACCCTGGGAATCTGTAAGAATCCCTCTCTGGCAGAGCAGAGAGGATGAAGGGGACAGCAGGGGCAAAGAAGATCTTGCAGCTAACGCAGTTCTTGTCATTGTAGGTCTTTATAGGTCAGTAACCCGACCTTGAAGGTGATCCTCCACCACACTGGTAGCCAGTGCAGTCCACAGAGCACCAGTGTGACACGACAAGATCTTGATACATCAATCAACAATCTCGCAGCTGCATTCTGCAGCAGCTGCAGGCAGTGAAGATCCACCCCCGGCAGCCCTAGGTATAGGGCATTGCAGTAATCAAGGCGCTTGGTCACAAACACGTGGACCAAGGTAGAAAGGTCATCAGGTGGGACCAGGTGCTTTGTCCAGGTGATATTCTTCAGATGGTAAAATGAGGTCTTGACAATGGCCGACACATGAAACTTAATCATCAGCTTGCTATAAAGCATAACGCCCAGATTCCACACCGGGTCAGAGGTCACCAGCTGGTTGCCACCCAGCCATAATCCAGATGGCTGTCCAGTTGGTAACCTCTCTACCTGATGACCTGGGTCCATAACCAACATCTCAGTCTTATTCGGAGTCAGTCTTAACCAGTTAGCGCTCATCCAGTCCTGAATCTCAGAGAGGCAGTTGTTAAAAACCGAGGCAACGTCACCTTGTTCAGGTACAAAGGACATGTACAGTTGAGTATCATCTGTATAGCAGTGAAAACTCAACCCGTACCACCTAATGATCTCCCCTAATGGCAGCATATACACCTTGAACAGGATAGAGGAAAGCACACAGCCCTGCAGTACCCTATAAGGCAGGGAAAGAGAAGCTGAGGAGAAAACTCTCAGCTCAACTCTCTACGACCTGCCAGTAAGGAATGAGTGAAACCATCTGAAGACTGTACCAGACAGTCTGTAGAATAGTTGCAGGTGCTCTAACAACACCCCATGGTCCACGTTATCAAATACTGCAGAGAGATCAAGGAGGACCAAGATGGAATGGCTCCTCTGATCTCTTGCTGTTAGGATATCACTAAGTACCCAAACCAGTGCAGTGTAAGAACTATGCCTCTTTCTGAAACTGGACTGGAGAGGATCATAGATGTGGGTTGCCTTATGATCCTCGAGCTGCAATGTGTCTGCCTTCTCAATAACCTTACCCATAAAAGGTAGGTTAGAAACAGATCTGTAGTTTGTGAGACAATCAAAGTCAAGAGAAGATTTTTTTCAGAAAGGGGATCCACCAACTCTCACGGTTTCCGGAAATACCCCGGTCTCTAACGAACACTTAACTATCTCAGCAAGGACTGGGCCAATTTCCTCCATGCACTCCACCAGGAGGTGCGTTGGACCAGGGTATAAACTGCAGTAGGTTGGTCACAAGCCTCTGATCATCTTCACAGCATCCTCGATCACCAGCTGGCCAAAATCTGACCAGACAAACCGGGTGCTAGCAACCTTGCACTGACCTCAGCTCTGCCCATTTGAGTGAGCTAATCTAACATACATACTAACATACTAAAATGCCAGCAGAATAGGCCTAACGGTCTTTCGTGTCTGCTCGTTTGGTCAGCCCCCACCCTGGGTGCTGACCTTGCTGTCCCCCTCGCCTTCTCTGGCTTCTCCCTTCCCAGTTCCGGATATTCTTGCTGCATTGGATTTTGCTTCCTGAACCCTTCCCCTGTACCAGTCCCACCCCCTCTTGAACCCCTCCACTGTCTCTGCCTCCACCAGCCCCCTAGGTAGTGCATTTCATGGCTCCACCACCCTCTCAGTGAAGTAGCACCTCCTCCTTTCTCCCCCTGAATCTTCCCCCCTCCAGCTTCCACCCATGCCCTCTAGTGGCCCCTTCCTCCTTCCTTCGAAGCACCCTGACTGTTCCTCCCCTATTTACCCTCTTCATGTACCTGAAGACCTCTATCATGTCCCCCCGGTCCCTTCTCTCTTCCAATGTGTACATATTTAGCTCTTCGAGCCTCTCCTCATAGGTCCTGTCGCCCAAGCCCCAAATCATTTTGGTTGCCCTCCTCTGGACCCTCTCCAGGAGGTTAATGTCCCTCTTTAAGTGTGGCCTCCAAAACTGCACGCAGTACTCCAGGTGCGGGCCTCACCAAGCAGTTATACAGAGGGAGTATCACGTCCCTCCTTCTGGAGATGATCCCCCTAGTGATGCATCCCAGCATCCTGTTGGCCTTGGCTGCTGCCCTCCTACAAGTCTCAGAGTTGTTCATCTTGACATCCACCACCACCGCCAGGTCCCTCTCAGCCATTGAGACTTGTAGTATTTCCCCAGGGTGTACACTTGGCCTGGGTTTCTGGCCCCCAGGTGGAGTACCTTGCATTTCCCTGCATTGAACCTCAGCTTCCACTTTCTAGACCATCTTTCCAGAGCCTCCAGGTCCCCCTGCAGGGCCACCCTCCCCTCCTCCCCATCCACCACTGCCCCCAGTTTCGAGTCATCTGCAAAGAAACTCATCTCACTCCTGATTCCTGTCCTTATGTCAGATACGTAGGCGTTGAGCAGAAGGGGCCCAAGGACTGATCCCTGTGGGACCCCACTAATGACCCTCCTTGGGGATGAGACTATCCCACCAACTACGACCCTCTGGGTCCAGTCCTGGAGCCAATTGCCTATCCATCTGATCATCTGGTTTCCCACCCCCATTTCTCCTAGCTTATCCAACAGGCCCACGTGAGAAACAGAGTCAAATGCCTTGCTGAAGTCTAGAAAGAGGACATCCACTGGTCTACCCAGGTCCAAGGCACTTGTCACCCAGTCATAGAACTCCACCAGGTTTGTCTGACATGATTTCCCTGGGATGAATCCATGCTGTCTATCGTCCAGGCACCCTGACTTATCCAGGTCCCCAGCCTCTCCTTGACAATGCCCTCCATCACCTTGCCCACCACCGATGTCAGGCTGACAGGCCTGTAGTTCCCTGCCAGCCCCTTGATCCCCCTTGTGGATAGGCACTACATGCGCCACCTTCCAGTCTTGGGCACCCACCCTGTCCTCAGAGAGATGGTGAAAAGCTCTGCCAGGGTTTCGCCAGGACATCTGCAAGTTCCTTCAGCACTCCAGGATGTAATTTATCCAGCCCGTGCTTTCTCCGTCTTAAGGGAGCTGAGGCTCCCTCACTCTCTCTGCTGTGATTTCCACTTCTGGTACCTCTTCTCCTGCTTAGCCCTCCCCCACCTGCCAGTGATGCCCCCCTCCCCAGACCTGCCCGATCGGTAGGGTCCCCCCTCCTCATTATCTCTGTCTCCTCCATGTATGATGCAGCATCCCCATTTTCCCTGGTGAAAACTGAGGTGAAGTACTCATTTAGTACCTCAGCCTGCTCCCCTGGGTCTTGTGCCCATCTCTCCCTGATTTAATCCTGCTAATCTGCCCTTCACCTTCGTCTTTCCCCAATGTATCTAAAGAACTCCTTTTCCCTCCCTAATTTCCCTGGCCAGGTTCTGCTCCTTCCTTGCCTTAGCAGCCTCACCACTCTAGTGGCCCTTCTAGCCATCAGCTCGTGCTCCCTCGATCCCTTTCACTCCTTGAGCACTTGAATTTCTTATAGGCTGCTTTCTTTCACGCACCACCTCCTGGACCTCCCTGGTCCACCAACAGGGTTTTTGGGCCCTACCGCATTTTCGTCTTACTCTTGCACAGGTGCTGGTAGCATCCTGCACCCCTCTCCTGATGATTTCCCACCTGCTATCAGTGTCCATGTCTGACCCAATCCCATCCAAATGCTCCTTAAGGATCCTTCCCATTTCCTTAAAATCGGCCCCCCTGAAGTCGGTTACTTCCGTCTTTGTGCAGCCTTCTACCCCTCCTAGTTCCAGGCAGAACCAGACCATGGCATGGTCACTCCCCGCCAATGGGTCCCTTACCTCCAGGCCCCCAATCTGGTCACTGTCTGCCAGGACCACATCCAGTACCCGTGCCTCCCTGGTCGGTTCCCTCACCTGCTGAGTTAGGAACGTGTCTTGAAAGACATCCAACAACCTCTGTTCCCTGGTCACAGAGGATGTCATAGTCTCATAGTCTGTTCCTGGCATGTTTAAGTCCCCTAACACCACCACCTTCCTCTGCCCAGTCTGCAGTGTCTCCTAACATCTGCCACCAGACTGTCCTCCAGCTCTCCGCCAGGGCAGGGGTCTACACCACTCTATTTTACTCTCTTGCCCCACCTTGTTATTAGGTGACCCAAATCGCCTCCACGGTTCCCTCCGCCTCCTCTACTCCCCCTATGCCAATGCAGTTTTTTACTATCATTGCTACCCCTCCTGCCTTCCCTCCCCCCTGTCCTTCCTGAACATAGTGTAACCCTCCAGGTTCAGGTCCCAGTCATGTCTTGCAGTGGCCCAAGTCTCAGTGACCGCTGCCACATCCACTGCTCCCTCAGTTAACGTCGCCTGGAGCTCAGGCATTTTATTGCCCAAGCTCCTGGCATTTGATGAGACTACCTTCCACCCTTTCCTATAGTTCCATTTCCTGCTATCGTGTCCCATGGGGATTCTGTTTCCTCCTGGTCTGCACTTTGCCAGTTGGCCTTTTCCTGCAATCCGCCTGGTCCCCAAGGGGGTGGAGACAGAGTCCGTCCTTTATCGGCACCCCCTTGACAGTCTTTTCTCCCATCCCACCCTCCTTCACAAGTTTAAACCCCACTTTTCACCAATGAACTCCTCTATTTTCAACTTAAGGATTCCCCTCCCCTCCAAATTGAGATGTAGTCTATCTCTAGCATACAGCTCCTTATCCTCCCAGGTCTTCCCCCAATCCCCATCAACACATACCCTCTGGCCTCACACCACTCCCTGAGCCACTGGTTTATCTCCCTAATTTTCCTTTTGTGTTCCCCACTAGCCCTTGGCACTGACAGGATTTCTGAGAAGAAACTGTGCATCCTATGTCATGACAGACCCTGGCAGGCTCCTGAATCTTGCCTGTATCTCTAGCTTGCTATTTCCTCAATGTCATTTGTACCTAGGTGGACCAGTATGTCTGGGGAACCCCTCAACAGTCCTTGCCAGCTGATATACCTTATGCTGAGCCTGTGCAATCGTTAGTCCAGGGAAGCATCTTGTTCTAACTGGCCAGGCTTCTCCCTCCCTATCCCATTTGATACCCTGATCATAGAATCCCCAGCAGAAGCACTCTGACCACTCCTTTCCTCCATCCCCCCTTCCATGTCCCTCATCCTTTCTACCGGCCCTCCACCCAACTGGCTCCTTGTTCCTCCCCCTATCTTGGTGACACATGCCACCCCCTCCTTATTTACCATGGCCACTCCTTCCCCTCCAATCCTATGCCTCTCTTCCTCCTGAGTATCCTTCTGTACCTTGCTAATTCCCCCCTCACTGCTCGCAACTGGTCCTTCTCCCCCATCTGCTAAACTAGCCTGACTCATCCTCACTTCCTTCCTGTCTCCATTTAGTTCTTCCTTGTCATCAGTGCTCCCTGGCCTAAACCGTCAGCCCTTACTGAATCCTCCTTGTACCTCTGGTCCTTCTCCCTTACCTTTCCTCCCAACTGGTCCTTCTCCTTGCGCTTTCCTCCCTCTTCCCCTGCCCCTCCTGCTCTGATTCACTGCTCCCCATTCTCCTGCATTCCAGGCCCCCCGTTCTTCCTGCTATCTGGCCCCTGCCTCCTGCCTCCTCTCACACCTTTCCATCTCTAACCACCTCTGTCGTATACATCACCCCCTCATCCTTGAGCAGAAGAAGAGAATTAGGCGGTTACTGAGTATAAGGTCTGATCCACCTCCCAGCCTTGCTTCCTTCTGTCCAGCCCTGGCCATCTGCCTACTTCCTGAGAATGTTGTCCCTCCGTCCCCCTTTGTGAGGGTCCCCAGTTACCTGCCTGCTTCCTTGGTAGTGTTCTTTTGGACCCCTCTGCCAGGGTCCCTATGTGACCCTAGTATTCTCCTGCCTCCTTTCCCTATACCCCACCCCAGTGCTTGGTGCAACCTGTAGGAGATTTCAGCCCCTTTCCCAACCATACCACCCCTTCCCCAGCTTTCTCCTCATCCCGCAACCTCCTCCCTAAGCTGTGCTAGCTGGTAGCATACTGGGCAACCACCAAACTTCCAAGCCCAGTCCAGTATCATGGCTGCTCCACACCCTGTGCACCCCCCACCCTCCCAAAGATGCCGGCCCCTAATGATGTGGTTCCATCCCCTTCCAAGTAGGTTTCCTTGGGTGAGCCACCAGGTTCCCCAGTCCAAGATACCCCTACTGCCTAATCAGGTCACCCACTAATCTTAGAGACAGTCCCACTGTACACCAGTAACTCTGTTACTAGGTGCAGTACAAACACATTAAACTTATAGAAATGAACAACTCCCTAGCTCCTCTCTTCCCAGCCTTACATCCAACCCCCAGTGGCTAGAACTACATGAGCTGCACCAGCAGCCTTTCCTCCAATTGCAGGGCAGGTGTTCCCCTATAAATTTGCAGACTTCTGGGGAGGGAGGGTGGGGGAGACACATGACAAGAGAGAGTGTATCAGCCCTGTGTCTCCCCTCCAAGCCCTGCAGCTAAAGAACCAGGCCCAAGCAAATCCCACCAAATAAGTTTGAAATCAGAAGAAATAGGCCTCTACCAGCGCAGCCTGTTACACAGTGAAACATCCACAAAAAGAGCCCCACTTACAGCCACCAAATCAGTTTACAAACATCCAGCATCCCTAAAAACAATACCCTGCTAGCCCCTTAGAAGTAAGAAAGAAAAGAACTAACCTACCAAGTAAAATCCACAAGAACCCTGTGAAAACAACAGCAGCAGCAGCTACTGTCCTAGAACACAACTGATCCTGTCCCCTTCCAGTTCTTTCTGAGAAGACAAAGCAGCTTGCACCTCAACCTGATTCAGCCCTGCCTCCAGTCAATTGGCTGAGTGAGACCGGCCAGACCATTAACACCCTCCCCCACTATGAACTAACCTTTACAGCTAATGGAGTCAGCACAAGGAATCAAAATTCAAGTCAAAGCCCCCAAAATATGTTTGCTGCCAAAGGAAACAGGTCTCCAATTTAATCAGCTTCACTAACACCACATCAAAATAGGCTTGAAATTAACAGATATAGGTCTCCAATTCAAATAACCATCTCCAAGCAAATCCCACCAAATAGGTTTGAAATCAGAAGAAATAGGCCTCTACCAGCGCAGCCTGTTACACAGTGAAACATCCACAAAAGAGCCCCACTTACAGCCACCAAATCAGTTTACAAACATCCAGCATCCTCAAAAACAATACCTTGCTAGCCCCTTAGAAGTAAGAAAGAGAAGAACTAACCTACCAAGTAAAATCCACAAGAACCCTGTGAAAACAACAGCAGCAGCAGCTACTGTCCTGGAACACAACTGATCCTGTCCCCTTCCAGTTCTTTTCCAGTTCCAGTTAATCGGATCTCAGATCTGATAGTGCCAGCCTTATCAGCGAAGAATCGAGCACATTCATCACACTTCTTCTGTGAAAATGCTCCCCACTTCTGGAGACAGGTTGGATTGCACAATCTATCCACAGTAAGGAAGAGTATGAGCTGGTTGGTTCTTCACAGCAGCAATCTCCCTGGACAGGAACTCTGCCTTCTTACGGGAGACTGCAGATTGATAATCCCTATAATGGGATATCAATCTAAGCCTGTCATCATCCAGATCCGATTTCCACCAGCATTGTTCCAACCTTCTCCCTTCTCTCCTCAAATCCCTCAGAGACCCATCAAACCAGGGGGGACTGAGGGAGAACGGAGAGGGGGCGAACATGGACAGGTGTAAATAGAATCCAGAGCCACCCCCACCACCTTATTATAGACTAGCTGAAGACCCTCTGGATCCATGCTCACACTCAAACTCCCCTATAGGTCCAGCACTGCCATAAGACCTTCAGGGATCAAACACCGTAAAAGGCGGTACTTGACCATCTCCGTAGGAACTGGTCTATTAAGGGGGCAGCAAAGTTGAATCCTATAGTGTGATGATCGCACCATCCGACAGCTCCACTACCATGTTCGAGACCTCCATCCCCAGCAGAAACACTAGGTCCAATGAATGACCTTGCGTATGGGTCGCAGAGGTGATCACCTGTGTGAAGCCCAATAAAACCATCAGTTGGAGGAAGTCTTGTCTAAAACGTGAGAGTTCATCATCGACCCAAGCACTGAAGTCCTCCAGTACCAACCACCTAAGGGCCTCTAATGCCATCTCGACGATGAAATCCATGACTTCTTATGGGAAATCCTTCCCATCACTGGGTGGATGATAGATGAGAAGTATCCTACAGCCCACACCTGTGTCCATGATACATTCGAAGGATCTAGTGATCCCATCTGGCACATCTACAAGGCCCAGCTCCATCTTGAAACAGATGGCTACCCCCTTCCCCTATAATCCAATCTTGGGCAGAGTATCACCGAGTACCCAGCGGGAACTGCTGACTCCAAAATGGGACCATCAGTCTCGTTCAGCCAGGTCTTGGTGATGCAAGCCATTTCAGATGACCCGACAAGATCAGCAATTACTGCTGTCTTGTTCTGAATTGGCCTGGCATTGCATAACACTGCCTGAGTTGGATGAGAAGCTGAGGTTGATCGCACTGCCTGCCCACCACAGATGGAGCCCTTGGGTATAGTCATCAGGCAGGCCAAACCCCTGTCCTGGGCCCATTTCGCTCCAGGGCGTCTCATAGACACCACAACTAATTCAAAACCTCCCTCCCCGTCAGTCCCCTCCACCCTCCCCCACCTCTCGCTATCCCCATGGCGTGACAGAGCCCATAAACCTCAGTCAACAGCAGGGGGCAATTAGAGGGGCGGAGGGCCTGGAGCTCAGAGGGAGAGTACTACCCGCCCATTGAAGCCCTCTGCCAGCACATCATGCCAAAACTTCTCACTCAGCAGCTATCTAAAAATAACAATAACTCCACTAAAACAGTCAGCAATCACTCTTACCCTTTTTAAGGTAACCTTTAATACCTCCAAACAACATAAATTACCCCACCCCCAAATACTAAAACTTAAAATACTTAACCGAAACAGCAATAGCGAGTGAATTTATATTAATTAATGTCTTGCGTAGACTCTCCAGCTGTAATTTAAGAATTAAATAATGTCCACAAGTTAATTATTTTTGCAGGGGGGCTCTCACCACCCCAAGCAATAGATTTAAACCAAAACATGGCCCTCTCACTGCTACATTTAAAATAGATTGTATGATATATTCACTGCCAAATAGGCTCTCTCACTGCCTATCCAAGATATAAAATAAGTAATCCTTGACGGCCAGCTAAAAAGTCAAAGGAGTCCAGTATGTCCTCAACCTCTGAGTGCTCCCTGTACCACAGATTCAAGGTGGATATGTTGCTGTCGTTGGACATGGGCTCCTTTTCTGGTCACAGTCCCATTTCCATACAGCTGGAGATCCTAGGAGATTTCAGTGATGGATGTTCAGTCAACCCTCCTTGGCCTTTTGCTTTTAAGGAATCATCAAGGACAGTCTGAAGACATCCCTCCTCATGCCCTCTGACCTCCAGGGATCTCCAGCTCTGGTACTGTGCACCAGTAGGCTCTGCAGGGGCAGTAGAAGCTGTCCAGAGGAGGGCAACTAAAATGGTGCTGGGGCTTCATCAAAGCTATGAGGAGAGATTGACGTATCTCAATATGTACAACCTGTAAGAGAGGAGGGAAAAGGGGGGACATGACAGAAACCTATGAATACCTCACAATGGTGAATAAGGCACAGGAGGGAGTATTTCTCAAAGGAGAAGGTGAATGAGAATAAAGGACATGCAATAAAGCCAGAAGGGTGGAACATAGGAGGGATGTGAGGAAATACTTCTTCACTGAAAAAGTGTTGGATGCCTGGAACAGTCTTTCAATGTAAGTGATAGACTTTAAGCATGCATGGGAAGACACTATGCTTTTATGAAAGATGGCCGCCATGTTGGGCGAGCCATCAACCGCTAGTATAGCTTGAGTGTTTTTAGTATTTTAACTTGACTTATTTTATGTGTTTATATAGCTTTTAGTTTTAGATTAATTTTATTTACGTTTTGTTCTTTTGTTTTCCTTTTGCCTACCTCGGTAAATAGTTTTCTGCTTGCCTGCTTTTCTGTACCTGAACAGGTGCCTGCTTCTCCATTTGCCTGCTGGAGACTGGGAGCTAAACTGAAGCAGTCGGGCATATTATATGCTTAAGTGGAGTAGTGAAGTTGTGTGGATGATCGAACTGGTCGTTGCCTTCTTTTTAAGAGACTTCTGTGGAGATAGGCAGCCGCCTGTCGGAGACCGAATGGACTGCATAGGGTGTCAGTCGGTTCTCTGAGAGTGGTTGCGAGCATACTGGCACAGATACTGGGAACAGTTACTACCTCGGGGAAGTGACATTAATCCCTTTGTATGGATTATTTGGTTTTCTACGTTCGACTGGATTTAATTTCTGGACTGTGGATTTAACCCTGGAAGTCTTTTGGATGGTGGTTCGGGTTTGTGCTTAAACAAAAAACTGCAGAAATTTTGGGACACAGCTCTATACCCGGTACTGGAGGGTAGGCCTTGATCCTGGGGGTAGACTGTCTGTGGTGTGCGGCTATGCAGGGGTCCTGGTCCTATTCCACCAAGAAGTTGGTGGTGTAGTCCAGTGTCTCCCTGGGGATCGCTGGAGAGTGTTCCCAGGGGGAGAATTGTTAACAATGGTTGTGGATCTGAATTTTTCCAGAGGGATTAATCAAGGCTTTCTCCTGGCCCTAGAGCTTCCTGATCATTAAGGTGGACTTTCTTTACTTGGACTTTTTTCCATAAATCACGGTCAGATGTTTTTTGCACTTCTATTTAAAACTGCAGCATTGAGAGTGCTTTTCTAGGCCGGGCACAGTGAGAGTGTGCCTTGTATTTTAGTTTGGACATATACTTTTTTTCTTTTATCGAGGTGGACTTCTTCTATTTGGATTCTTCTTCTTTTACAAACTATGTTCAGATATTTTTTGAGCTTATATTTAAAACTGTATGGCAGTGAGAGTGCCTCTGTAGGTCCGGGCACAGTGAGAGGGTGCCTAGTACTCTGAGCTTGGACATTTATTGTTTTTTCTTTAATTCGATCCCCTTTGGTGGTGTGAAGACCATAGGAGTTCGATTTTTTGTATCTTTTTACAATTTTATGTATGATTTGTTAAGAGCTCTCTCTTGTCACGTGAAAGGTGGGAGGGTGCCTTTTTTGCTTTAATTCAGTTTTTATATAGATTATTGTTGTTTTTTGTTGATGCTTGTTGTACAAGTTAGTCTAATTAAGCTAAGTGGCTCTGATAGTGTTAGTCAAATTTGTTGACTAACAAGTCATTTTTAAATATTGAGCTGCATGTGTTGGGACCGAGCCTCTGTGGGCAGGCGCTACTCCCATCTAGGCTGAGGGACCTGAGCCCCTTTAACTGCCCCCGTTGCAACCTGAGGTATATAGACATTGTTGTGCCCTGGGGATTGCACAGGGGAGGCTGAGAGGAAGGGGGGGCTCCTCACCTGGGGGAGTGGAGTGGATGAATAAGGGTGGTAAGATCTGGGAGACGCCCTGGGGAAAAATGGGTCCAGGACAGGGGTTTGCGATGCCCAGTTCCCATACCCAAGGGTTCCACTGATAGTGGGCAAGTGGCCCGTTCCTCCAAGGCCTCTCATCCAACCTGGGTGGTGTTACGCAATGCCAGGTCTATAAAGAACAAGACAGCAATTATTGCTGATCTTGTTGATTCATCTGACCTGGCTTGCATCAGTGAGACCTAGCTGGATGAAAATGCTGGTCCCATATTGGAGTCAGCTACTCCAGCTGGGTACTCAGTGATACATCGCCCAAGATTGGATCGAGGTGGGGGTCGCTATTTGTTTTAAATTGGAATTGGGCGTTGTGGAGGTTCCAGTGGTGACCCCCAGATCCTTTGAGTGTATCATGGGAGCAGGTGTGGGCAGCAGAATCCTTCTCATCAACCGTCTACCCGGTGATGAGAAAGTTTTTCTGCAGGAAGTTGAAGACTTCATTATCAACCTAGTGTTGGAGCCCTCCAGGTGGTTGGTCCTGGGGGACTTCGGTGCCTGGGTCAACAATGAACTCTGCATTTTGGTTAAAACTTCCTCCAACTGATGATTTCATTGGGCTTTACATAGGTTGTTACCGCTGCTACCCATATTCAGAGTCACTCTTTGGATCTGGTGTTCACCCTGGGGATGGAGATCTTGGAACTGGTGGTGGAACCAGTTGGTTGGTCTGACCATTACTCCATAAGGTTCAATTTCACACCCCCCCATGAGACCAACACCTTTGGAGATGGTCCAGTACCACCCTTTGAGGGCAGTTACCCCTGTGGGTCTGATGGTGTGCTGGACCTATTGAGTTGGCCCATGGAGTGCATGGAACCAGATGTCTTAGTAGTGCACTATAATAATATGATGCTGAAGGCTCTTAATTCCTAGCTCCTGTCCTCATTCGCCCCATCTCCCTCCACCTTCGATCCCCTTGGTTTGATGGGACATTGAGGAAGCTGAGGAAAATGGGGTGAAAGTTGGAATGCTGCTGGCAGAAATCTGGTAAGGAAGATGACAGTCTTAGATTGATGGCCCATTATAAGTACTATCAATCAGAAATCTCCTGTAAGAAGGCAGAGTTCATGTCCAGGGAGATAGCTGCATCAAGAAATCGACAAGCTCAGCTCTTCCAGACCGTGGACAGACTGTGCAATCCAGCCTGTCTGTGGGGT
Organism: Neoceratodus forsteri; assembly: GCA_016271365.2. Taxonomy (NCBI): domain Eukaryota; kingdom Metazoa; phylum Chordata; order Ceratodontiformes; family Ceratodontidae; genus Neoceratodus; species Neoceratodus forsteri. Next base: position 626,493,725 of record CM057452.1, on the reverse strand, counting down.
AGGCAAGCATTTTCACAAAGTGTGATGAGTTTGCTCGGTTCTTTTATGATGAGGTGTCATCGATCAGGTCAGAGATCCTCAGTATGCATTCAAATAAGCATGGTGGTGATTGATGTGAAGTTACAGGCCCTTGGTCTGTCTGGACAGATTTTAGCCAGCCAGTGATCATGGATATCATGAAGATTGTCCAGGGCTTGTGACCGACTAGCTGTAGTTTGGATCCTGGTCCTACACGCCTCCTTGTGGGGTGTATGGATGCGATCAGACCAGTCCTTGCTAAGATAGTCTGGTGCTCTTTGGACTAAGGGATGTTTCCAGAGTCTCTAAAAGATGCAATTGTGACACCCCTTTTGAAGAAATCTTCCCTTGACCCAGACTGTCTCGCTAACTACAGACCGATCTCTAATCTGCCCTTTTTGGGCATGGTTATTGAGAAAGTAGTCACGTTGCAGCTCCAGGGCTTTCTTACCATTCATGAAGTCTATGATCCTCTCCATTTTGGTTTCAGGAAGAGGCATAGTACCGAGACGGCATTGGTTCGGGTACTTAATGATCTCCTAATAGCGAGAGATCGGAGGAACCGTTCGATCTTGGTTCTCCTTGATCTCTCTGCAGCATTTGACACCGTGGACAATGGGATGTTGCTAGAATGCCTGAAGCTGATCTGTGGACTGTCAGGGACAGTCCTCAGATAGTTCCAGTCTTTTCTCATGGGCAGAACCCAAAGAGTAGTATCAGGAATTTTTTCCTCAGCTCCCTTTGCTCTGTCCTGTGCGGTGCTGCAGGGTTCTGTGTTTTTCCCAATGTTGTTCACAGTGTATATGCTGCCATTGGGGGTCATTATAAGGCATTATGGGCTGAGTTTTCACTGTTATGCAGATGACACTCAGCTCTATATGTCCTTTGTACCCGAACAGAATGATGCATTATCGGTCTTTAACAACTCCCTCGCTGAGATTCAGGACTGGATGAGTATTAGGACCAGTCCTCTTCAATGTCTTTATAAGTGACATTGCAGAGGGACTGGAAGGAAAAGTATGTCTCTTTGCAGATGACACAAAGATCTACAACAGAGTTGATGCACAAGGTGGGGTGGAAAGGATGAGAAGGACTTGGCAAGGTTAGAGGAATGGTCAAATGTATGGCAGCAGATTCAATGCTAAGAAGTGCAGTAATGTACCTGGGAAATGAAACCCAGGGAAGAGTACGAATGGGGGTGAGATACTAACAACAACAAAATGGAAAGGGACCTGGGGTAGTCATATCAAATGACCTAAAGGTGGGCAGAGCAATGTGAGAGGGCAGCAAGGAGGGCTGGGGGGTTACTGGGATGCATAGGGAGAGGCATCACCAGTAGAAAACAGGAAGTTATTATCCCTCTGTACAGACAGCTGGTGAGACCCCATCCGGAGTACTGCATGCAGTTCTGGAGACCCAATCTCCGCAAAGACATAGACAGGATGGAAGTTGTCCAGAGGAGGGCAACTAAAATGGTCCATGGTCTGCACTGGAAGACATATGAAGAGAGACTTAAGGAGCTTAATATGTATAGCCTCGAGGGAAGGAGGGAGAAGGGGGACATGACAGAAACTTTCAAGTACCTCAAGGGAATCAACAAAGTCCAAGAGGGTAGCACATTTCAAAAAAAGAGGTGTGCAAGAACAAGGGGGCACAATTTGAAGATGGGGGGCAGCTCAGAGGTAATTTAAGGAAGTATTTTTTCACAGAGAGGGTTGTGGATGCATGGAACAGCCTTCCGGAGGAGGTTGTGGAGTCAAAAACAGTGGTGGAATTCAAGCATGCATGGGACAGTCATAAGGCAATTCTAGGGGGTGGGGTAGGAAGAAGTAGGCTGTTGGTTAACTAGGCTCTGCAGCTTATCCATTAGGTAGGGAAATGGGCAGACTGGGTGGGCCAAGCGGTCCTTATCTGCCATCAAATTCTATGTTTCTATGTTTCTATGAGTGCTAACTGATTAAGTGATGGCACTCATCCCTGTTCGACAGAATAAATTATAGGCAGCATGGGAGGGGCCATTCTCCATTGTCCAAAAGGTTAGTGATGTCAATTACATGATAGAGCTACCGGACAGGAGATGCAAATGAAAGGTGTATCATGTCAACATGCTGAAGCCCTACCATGACAGGGAGGAAATGGTCCTCACTGTATGCAGTTCCCCAGAGGAGGAAACTGAGGTAGACCCACTGGCGGACCTACCTGGGGAGGCCAGGGTTGCATCATCTGTGGACAACCTTACCCTCTCGGAACAGCTGACACCAGCCCAGGTGCAAGAAATTAGGGGTGTGCTGAGAGAATTTGAGGACATGTTCACAGGGAACCGGGGGTGCATCACGATGGCAGAGCACCTTGTCGATACAGGGACTGAGGTTCCCCTGAAATAGTCTCCCTACAGGGTACCTGAGCATGTTAAGCAGACTGTGAAAGAGGAGCTCAAAGAGATGCTGGAACTCGGGGTAATCCAGGATTCCAGTAGCCCCTGGGCCTCACCCGTGGTACTGATCCCCAAAAGGGATGGCACCACATGATTCTGCATGGACTACCATAAGCTTAATAGCTGCACAGAGTCTGATGCCTATCCCATGCCCAGAACAGATGAGACTCTGGATCGACTGGGGGAGCCAAGTATTTGACCACAATAAACCTAACAAAGGGCTATTGGCAGGTACCTCTGACCCCTGCAGCCAGGGAAAGATCAGCTTTTGTTACTCCATTTGGTTTATACGAATTTAAGGTAATGCCATTTGGAATGAAGAATGCACCTGCAACCTTTCAACGACTTGTAGATCGCATTCTGTCTGGGCTAGGTGAGTTTGCATTGGCTTATATGGATGATATAGCCACATACAGCCAGACCTGGGATGAGCACATCAAGAATGTGTGGGATGTGTTCCACAGGTTAAAGAAGGCAAGTCTGACAGTCAAGGCAGAGAAGTGCCAGATAGGTATGGCAGAAGTATCCTACCTTGGGCACTGGGTGGGTAGTGGACACATCCATCAGGAGCCTGCAAAGGTTGATGCCATCCTGGCCTGGCCTACTCCTACCACAAAGAAACAGGTCAGGGCATTTCTAGGGACAGCAGGATACTACTGAAGGTTTGTTCCCTGCTATAGCGATCTGACTAAGCCCCTGACAGACTTAACCAAGAAGGGAAAGCCAGATACAGTGAAGTGATCAGAAGGTTGTAAGGTTGCTTTTCAGGAGCTAAAAAAGGCCTTAAGCGGCCCAGCTGTATTGGCTAGCCCTAATTGTAGTTTAAAGTTTATGGTCCATGTGGATGCCTCAGATCATGGGCTCGGGGCTGTGCTGAGCCAAGTTACCCAGCAGGGGGAGGAGCACCCGGCTGTGTACCTCAGCCGGAGGCTTTTGCCCAGAGAGGAGGCATACGCCACAATTAAGAAGGAATGCTTGGGGATAGTGTGAGCCCTTCAGAAGCTGCAGCCTTACCTATATGGGAGATAATTTATTGTGGTCACAGATCATAATCCTCTGATTTGGCTTCATAGGTCCAGTGGGCAAAATGTCAAACTACTATGTTGGAGTTTGGTACTGCAGGCATACAACATGGCCATCCAGCATCACAGTGGCAAACAAAATGCAAATGCGGATGGGCTATCTAGGCAGGGCTAATGGCCTGGCTGGATACTTTTGGGCACTTCCCAGTAACTGCATGAATGGCTGTGTCACTTGGGGTGGCCCAAGGGACACACCTTCATTATCTGGGGGGGGGGGATGTGACAGAAATGGGCAGGAAAGAGTTAATGGTTTGGATTCTGTAGGTGCCTTATTTTTTTAGCAGTTTGGAAAAAAAATACACTCCTGAAATCCTCTGTCCAGCAGCATCCAACTTGTGGAATTCCTAGCTGCTAGATAAAAGCTGGGTCATAAATCTCGAATGGACATCTCCAGACACACAGAGACCTGCAGACATGGACACAGGGTACTTTGAATGGATTGGATCATTCAAATATAAACTTAAGGTGAAAAGGGAATATAATTGGTCACTGATAGGTGTTTATTCTGATTGGGACAATTAAATACATACATGTTAGTTGGTTGGTGCATTTAAAGGGAGAATATGAATCATCTGTTCTCCACAGAGTATATAACCTTCTGAAAGACAGAGAAGGCTCTCTTGTGCTTTGGAAGCTGGGAGGGAAACATAAGCTTGGAGCCTACCTTGTAGCTATGACCTTGGGAGCTGGCAGTTAGAACAGGGTCCAGTGTCTCTTGTAAGGACAGAGAAGGGTAAGTTTAGTGATATCAGATTTCAGTAATAGCCTTCTTCTTTTGCCATCTGTTATTTAAAAACATTTGTTTACTTTTCCTGTATAAGTGTTATTCTCTTGTGTTCTAAATATATATCTTGTAAATGCTCAGTGCACTTTCTGTTAAATAAAAGCTAATTATTTGCTCAACAGTTGTGACTGTGATGTCATTTTTCTAAGGTAATTTTTGGTTTCCACTGGCTGAGGTAAACTCTGTGTAGCATCCGCCACCCGAGAGAGACACACTATCAGCCTTTAACTTGTGCAATTACATGTTTAATCATTCAAGTTTGTACACTTGAAAGAGGTGCAGGAAGGAAAGTCCAGCTGGTGGCAGTGAATACCCGAGGACAGACACCTCTCTAAAAGCTGTTTCAGCCCAGAGGGAGAGGTGGGTTGTCACAGGCTGTTCAGTCTTAGCTGTGATTCTGAGGGCAACCTTCACCATTCTAATCAACTCTGAAATATTCTCTTCATGGGAAGTTCTCTTTGATTCATCCAAGATTTCCTCCTTGGGGTCTGCTAGGGTCTCTGTTGTAATGCTCTCTGTATCCTCTCTGGGTTACTTAGAAGGGGGGGTTCATTCCCCGCTGGGTCGTGTGGTGGTCTTCTCTGGGCCAGCAGAGGGTTCCCTGATATTAGAGACTCGTGCAGTTGGAGGAGTAGTTGTGCTTGGCTTGCATCCAGGGCCAGTGGGACCGGGGGGGGCTGCCTCTGTCCGAAGCTTGCTCCTCTGAACTTCCTGGAACCCTGTTTTCTGATATTGCACAGACTGTGCAGTTGGTGTCCTCCTCGTTGGCTTCTGGGAACATAATTCCACAATGCCTGCACCTCCTCATGCCTCCGCTTGCTGTGCTGTGATCTGTGGCAGTGAGGCAGAAAATTGAATGAGGTACATGCTGTCCATGCTTAATGTGCCACCCAAAGTTACAAACTCAGAAAATACTGAATATTGAAACTTTCCCCTCTTGAATGGAAAAATTCTGAGTGGTGGGAGTTGGGAGGAAGATCAACTGATCCAGGTGTTGTGTGGTCCAAATCTTATTCAGAGATTATGTGTGTCTGAATTAACAAATGAATCCCCATTAATGCAGCCAGTAGGCTAGAGAGGGAGTACCCTGGTAAGATGGTTGCCAAACTCTCGCGATGAAGAGCTAGGTTTGGGAGGGCTCTATGCCTTCAGTGATTTGGTCCCAGGCAATATGGCCTACGTGGTCTCGCGGGAGTTCCCCACAAGAACTGCAAGCACTCTATTAGTGGAATGGTGATCCTAAGTCCCGCGAGACTCTCTAGCATTCTGGGAACCAGGAACAGCACGTCCTACTGGGAGCATTGGGTGAGTCTTGAAAGGTAGGGAGAGTCTTCCTGCTGCGACCTAAGACTCTCCTGGAATTTTCATTGCCCTTTGATGTGAGTAGGGTGTGTGATGGTGGTCAAGATGGTCAATAAGCATTTAGTGGTTGGAGAAGCTGAGGGAGACTGATCTGCCTTGGAAAAAGTGGAGCTGCGACTGCCAGCCATAGAGGTAGGCAAAGGACCCAGCACTGGCATTGGGGGGGGTGCTGTGGCTGGGAAGTTCCTGTAAAATGCAATGATCTTGAGGAGGTAGCTGGGGAGATCGTGGCAGAGTGAGAACACTCCAGGAGGGAACTGATTTGCTGAACAGAGGAAAAGACAGCAAGCAGAACAGCAAAACAACCCCTGGTGGAACTTAAAGTCTGCCTGTCACTCCACTGGGACTGGCCATACCCCTGTAGTTGTGGCTAGTGATTGTCTGCACAGAGAAGCAGCCAGTGTCTAAGCTGGGGGAGAGAGCATTACAGGAGAGATCTCTGCCCCATTCAGTAGTTCTGATAGATATTACTCATTTCTGGGAGCAAGCAGGAGGGCTAGAAGACCAACTCATTTTCCCTTTGGGAACATACTAGTTCCTCTTCTCTCCTTTTTTCTATTTTGATTAAACTCCTCGTTGTGGTATAGACGCTATCTAACAACATAGTCTAATTCCAGTGTTAGTCTAAATCTCAATGACTACCAGGTGCTGCTTTGGTTAATATAGTCTGAAAGGCAAAGAAGGGTTCTGTACCTGAATAATTATGCTGAAATTGACTGATTTTTTTTTCTCAGAAGAAGCCAGAAGGGGATGGAAACCTATTCAGTTCAGTGCTTTACAGTAACTGGTAATTGCTATTTTTCTTTTAAACTTAGATTGTGGGCTTTTAGTGACACTGTACTTTCTTTGTTGTCTTTACTTAGAATTGTTTTTGGGCTGTTGAAAATTTAAAACGTAGTGGTGGTGTAGTTCTTTGCTGTCTTTAATTGCTGCCTCCTTCCCCTTCCCCCAGCTCTTAATTATATGCCCTGTTAAATCTGATTGACAGGTGCTAAACACATGGTATAGTAAGAGGTGTGGATAGGAGGGGCATAAGGGTGAAGAAGCCCACCCTCAACACAACAAGTGTTTTGATTCATTTATTTATTTCTTGGTTTATTTTCTTTTTTTTAAAAAGAAAAGTATCTGAGGATCAGTGGCAGGATGTTTAGGACAGTAAATTAATAAAAAGGGAAATAGAAGAGCTTCAGTAGCAGACAAGTAGTGGAATAGTAGTATAACTGCAATATAATGTGGGAAGTGGTGCAATGCATTGGCTGTGGGGCCGTCATATTCAGGCAGACCTTCTGGACACCGAGGTGCTGCCCTATCTGCGTGCATCTCTCTGGACTGCGGGATGAGGTACCCAGACTCAGAGTGGAAGTAAACTGGGTCAGGAGTACAATCACCCCTATCCAGGGACCACCCAGACCAATGCAACTGCCTCAAAGGATGCCAAGAACGAGGAGCACTTGGATGACAGTGGGCTCAGGGAGGGTTAGAGCGGTCAGACAGAGGCACATCCCAGATCCTATTCCACTCAAGAACTCATATGCCATACTGGCAAACATGGACAACCAAATAGAGGTACCCAGAGAAGTGGAAGGAAAGGATGTGGAGGTTAGCCAAGGAGGTGACCTCAGCCGGGAAAGCAGTGGACCCCAGAGGAGGAGGAAGCAAATCCTGGTGGGAGATTCCATCATAAGAGGGATCCAGCTAGGAACACAGGAGGGTGAGGACAGGGAGGTGAGGTGCCTACCAGGTGCCACAGCATGGAGGGATGGAAGGAAGATCCTGGGGATCACTGGGAAGACAAGACAGGAGGGTGAGCTGGATGTCATTATCCACCTAGGTACTAATGACCTGGTAAATGGGGAGCTAAAGGAAGTTCAGGAAGAGTTTAGGAAATTGGGAAGGGGTCTCAAGCAAGTAGCTACTTCTGTCACTTTCTCAGAAGTACTACCTGCGAGAGGCAAGGGAGAGCATAGGGGTGCATGCACCAGGAACTTTATCTCATGGTTGAAGAACTGGTGCTGTGAGGAAGGGTTTGGATTCATTGGTGACTGGGAACCCACCTGGAGGGATGGAGGCTTGTTCAAGCCTGACAGCCTGCATCCATCCTGGAGGGGAATCCAAGCACTCAATGATAAGTTTAAATGCTACATTGACAAGCATTTAAACTAGCAAAGGGGGGTGGCAGGCCAGCAAGGAGGGTACCCATTTGCTCACCCCCACAGCTAGCAGTGGAACCAGTGAACCAGAGGAGTGGCTATCTCTACAAAGCAGTGTGCAAAAGATGGAGATTAGCACCAAGAGGTGGATAGGCAAAAAGGGAAAAATTCAGCAGAAGGGCAGACAACAAGGAGAACCAGGGATAAAGGACAACCAAGGAAGGGGCTGAGTAGAACAGCAAAACAGTCTGGGAGGTCAAATCATGGAAAGCCATGTGTGCAAATGCCAGGAGCCTCAGCAACAAGATGGAAGATCTGGAGGCTGTCATGGTGCAGTCAGACCTGGACATTGTGGCCATCACTGAAACCTGGTGTAATGATAACCACGACTGGGAGATGGCCATACCTGGCTACAACATAGTCAGAAGAGACAGGGCAGGTAGGAAGGGAGGAGGAGTGGCACTGTTCATGAAAAATGACATAAGGGCCACAGAGATCCAGGAGGAACAAAATGGGGGAGAGATACTGTGGGTTAAGCTGGAAAGGAAAATGGGGCCAGCCATCCGCACAGGTGTGGTCTATAGACCACCAGCCCAAGAGGAAGAAACAGATAGGGAGCTGATGCTAGCCATCCAAAGGATGGAAGACAAGGGTAAGGTAGCACTGGTTGGAGACTTTAATATTTCAGACGTGGACTGGAGCATCCCAGCAGCAGCATCAACTAGGAGCAGATTTATCCTGGACCCCCTTCAGGGTGCCTTCCTCAAGCAACTGGTCATGGTCATAGAACCAACTCGGCAGAAGGCAATACTGGACCTTGTGCTCACAAACAGGGACAGTGTGATGGGGTAACAGTGGGGGAGCACCTGGGGAACAGTGACCACCAGTCATTGTGGTTTGAAATCACAGAAAGAGCAGAACCAAACCACACAAAAACACGTATCCTGGATTTTAGGGGGGCAGACTTTGGGAAAATGGGGAGATACTTGAAAGAGGCATTAAGGGGAATGGGGCAGGAATCAGGGGTTGAGGAACAGTGGGCAGTGTTTAAAATGGGGATTACAAGAGCAACAGAATTATGCACTAAGCAGGTTAGCAAGAGGAAAAGGAAGAGGAGACCATTATGGTTTTCCAAAGAGGTAGCAAAGAAAGTGAAAGCCAAAAAGATTGCATTCAGGCAATACAAAAGACACAGGCAAAGAGGATAGGGGAAGTACCAGGAGAAGCAAAGGGAGGCAGGAGGTCAGTAAGGAAGCCAAGGCTCAGACAGAAGAACACATTGCAAAATCAGTGGGTAGAGGGGACAAAACCTTTTACAGGTACATAAGTGAAAAAAGAAAGGCAAAGGGAGGGATAGTGAGACTGAAGAGGGAGGATGGGGGCCATGTGGAGGATGACAACAGTAAAGCTGACGTATTGAACAGGTATTTCTGCTCAGTCTTTACTGAGGAAGAGGAGGGTAATGGGTCTGAAAGGAATACAAGGGGTGAGAATGGTGCAGAAATGGACACAAGTCCCTTTACATGAGAAAGAGTCCTGAAGGAACTGGAAGTAATAAGAGTTGATAAAGCAATGGGGCCAGATGGGGTGCACCCCAGGGTCCTTAAAGAACTAAGAGAGGTGGTGGCTGAACCTCTGGCTATCCTGTTTAGCCGATCACTGGAAACAGGGGAGGTACCCAAAGACTGGAGGCTAGTAGATGTAGTCCCCTTATACAAAAGTGGGAACAAAGAGGCGCGGGAACTACAGACCAGTCAGCCTCACCTCTGTAGTGGGGAAATCATGGAAGCACTACTGAAGGAGAGATTGGTGGAACATCTGGTTGTCAATGGACTACAGGACCCAAGGCAGCATGGTTTCACCAGGGGAGATCATGTCAGACCAACCTCATTGAATTTTTGACTGGGTGACTAGGGAGGTGGATTAGGGAGGGCAGTGGACATGGCCTATCTGGATTTCAGCAAGGCCTTTGACACTGTGCCATAGAAGACTATTACACAAACTGGGGAATATGGGTGTGTGCAGGACAGTAATGTGGTGGGTAGGTAACTGGCTGGGTGGCAGGACACAGAGGGTGGTGGTAAATGGCTGTCACTCCACAGAGGGAAGAGTGACCAGTGGGGTACCACAGGGATCAGTGCTGGGACCGGTCCTATTCAACATCTTCATCAGTGACATTGAGCAGGACCTAGAAGGCAGAATTTCACTGTTTGCTGATGACACAAAGCTCTGTAACAGAGTAGACACACCAGAGGGTGTAGACAGAATGAGAACGGACCTGCAGAAACTTGAAGAATGGTCAGGGGTTTGGCAATCGAAATTTAATGCAAAGAAGTGCAAGATAATGCATATGGGGCACAAAAACCCTGGCACAATATATCAGTTGGGGGGTGAGGATATAGCATGCACCAAGCAGGAAAGGGATCTTGGGGTTATCATCTCTGATGACCTCAAGGTAGGGAAATCGTGTGACAAGGCAGCAGGTAAAGCAAATAGGATGCTGGGATGCATAGGCAGGGGCATCACCAGCAGGAAAAGAGAGGTCATAATTCCACTATACAAGACACTAGGGAGGCCCCACCTGGAGTACAGTGTACAGTTCTGGAGACCTTACCTACATAAGGACATACACAGGGTAAAGAAGGTTCAGAGGAGGGCAACAAACAAGGTGCATGGATTGCATCACAAGTCCTATGAGGACAGGTTGAAGGAACTGAACATGCACTCCCTGGAGGAGAGGAGGGAGAGAGGGGATATGATAGAGACATACAAGTATCTTACAGGGAGGAACAGGTGCAGGAATACACTATTTTTAAGCGAAAAAGATGTTCCAGGACTAGAGGGCATGGGATGAAGTTGGAGGGAAGGCGATTCAGAGGAAGCGTGAGGAAGAATTTCTTCACAGAACGGGTGATGGACAAGTGGAACACCCTGCCAGAGGAAGTAGTGGGGGCGGAAACAATCACGGGATTTAAGAATGCATGGGATAGACATAAAGGAATTCTGGAGGTCAGGGGTAAGGGGCAACAGACTTTTAGGAAAACATAAACTGAACTTACAAGCTCAAATGGGCAGACTGGGTGGGCCATAGGCCCTTATCTGCCGACACTGTCTATGTATCTATGGTTGTTGGGAGCAACTTGGATCGCAACCAGCCTCTCTGGATGCACAAAGTAAATCTGGTGTAACTGAGCTGGGGCAAGGGGGTTAGCCTGAGGCCAGCTCAAATCTGACTGGGTCGTGCATCATCCTATAGGATGGATGGGGAATATCCCAGTGGTTCATGACTGTAGAGTACTATAAAGGGTACCAAATATAATTAGATTTCACTATGGGTTATCTGCTTTAGGGGAACCACACAGTTATTTTCAGGTTATACTGAGAGTACTTGAGAGTGCTTTTACATGACCAAACACAGATTGTCAGGCCTGCCTACTATTAGTACTATACTTAGGGTTGGGGTCACTGCTGGGGATTTTCTTAGTGTAAGAACTACAGTCCTTGAAGACTGATTTCTAGTTCTTTGATGCACATGTTCTATGGTTTAAAGTGCTGATTTTAAATGTTTTGTGTGCTGCATGAGACTGTCATACAAACTATAATAGTACTGCTGTCTTGTCTCACTTTGACATGCCATGTGTGCTTGTGTTATAAACAGCTTAATCTGGTTCAAGGTCAGTTGGCATTCATCTGTATCCCCCTCCCTTGGGTCGTGCCTGAAAATAGTCAGGATTTGTCTAGTGCACGTACCCGGTCAACAAAGACAAAATAAAAATAAATAAATAAATAAAGACAGTACTACTACAAACTGTATTTCCAAGATATGGGACACGGGTCCACAAAATGTGGGGAAAAGGAGACAAACTGTAGACACACAATGAAATCTTGGAGATACTGTGCAATTCCCAGCGATTGACTATAAGAATATACTTCACAGTGCTACACCCAATTTCTCATTTGCCTGACCACCCCTTCTAACACTGCTTCTGTCCTTTTGCTTTAACTGTCAACCTCACACTTACTGCTGTTCTTTCTATTCCAAGCTTTCTCTCCATTCTCTTGAAGGGATATGTTTCCACCACTCCACTCTCCTTATATTACGATATTGGTTCTGTGCCCTCTCTGTTACCTCTCTTCACTCTTCTGTCCCTCCACTTCCACAGTTTACTCCCCCTGAAACTCTGGAAAACATTCCTTCTCAATCCCTCTCTTCAAATGAAATGAGCAGCTTACTTCCTTTTCCTATACTCTCCCTAATACGTATGCAAAATTGGAATACTGTAGTTGATCTGCTCATGTGAATTCTTTCTCACACAAACAAGCCTCATGGCAGTGTCCAGTAGCAGGGAATTAGCAGCAATGTTTCTGTCCCATCGGGCAGTTCTATTAGCATGCACCACAATGAAACACAAGAAGGCTTCTTTTTACCTCCATGCTTTTGTTTATCACATACAGCTCAATGGTCTTCACAGCTCATTTGCTTCATCCATATAAGAAATATTGTCTAAAAAAGCATTTAACAATGTTTTCAATATGCCCCCCTCCAAGGTAAATTGCAGGTGAAATATTGTGGGCACAGATGCATGATTTCTCCTGTAATTTTCCCCAGAGGAGGAAATATTGAAAATATTGTAAAATGCCATTTTAGACACAATTACTTCATGTGTATATCAAAGCAACTGAGACAGGAAGACTATTAAGCTATATGTGTCCTGCCAGTAAGTAAATTAGTTTGTACTATAATAAAAGCATGAAGATAATGTAAAATGAAGCCTAGTTGTGTTTAATTTTGGGTGCTGATAGAACTTGTCATATAGGAATAAAATGTGAGCCTCCCTTCAGTATTCCAATTTTGTGAGATAGAAAAATTCAAACTGTGCAGTAGGGATGGGGACCTTGAGACACTCCTTTTAAAAACAGAGGGCTTCTGGATGCATCAGTTGGAAGCCTTTGGTTGACCTGGACAAAATGATAGGATTGATTTTGCCCTGTTTTTGAAACAATAAGATGATAGCACATACATTAGAATCTATGAGCTCTATTGAAATATTGCTGCCTTAATTCTACCAATCTGTGTTTGTCTCTGCATATATTAGAAAATCTGTATCTGTGTTGATATTGCACTTCCTGGAGCTACACAACCATGGAACCCATACCAGTGTTCAAATACTTGTATGGAGACTTCGGACTCTCATTTTCCTAGGGACATCTGGATATGCATAAATATTGGGTAGTCCATTATGGAGTGAAAATCAGATTTTGAAAATATGCCAATACACTGTGTCTCCATGTCATTTCTGAGATTGTGATTCTTGTCTCTTTTAATGTATTTCAAATTGTTACTGTCACTTTGAAAAGCATTATTTATTAGCACTCTATGCAAGACAGCATCCAGGGCAATGGCAAAGCACGCTGACTGGAAAACAGTTAAGCAGATTGTATCTTAGCTTCCACTCCCTATTTTTATTTTTGAGGCAAGCAATTGGTGTGTTTGCTATTTAGCACCATGCACTTTATGTAATAAATGCTTTTTTTTTTCACTTATTAGGGGGTCCACTGCCATTTATTTGCTCTGGTTACCTGATGTTTTTCCTGAGCACAAACTATACATGTGGAGCAACCTTTTTGGCTGTACTCCATTCTGTCTTTGCATATCCATCTCTCATTTGTTCCGAAGATGCTCTTCCATCATGACACAGTCCATGCATGCTCCTGCTGCTAGTGGCCTCTTAGCATGATTCTCCCCTCTCCCAACCTGTAGATGATGACTTAGTGAATTGGCTTATTAACATGCTTCACTGCACTTGCTCTCTAGCCACTTAATATTAATTTCTGTATGTACATATTTATTCTTGCCCGCATTTCATCTGTTTTGCACATATTCTGGAAAACTCTTCTTGACTATGTAACTACTTTTTTACTGATCCTGTATATTGTATTGAACATGCTATTGTACAGATCTTGTAAATGTTTACAAACTTAGTTTTTTTATTGTTAAACTTTTTATTCAAAAAATATTTAGGTAGTACAACATAAGCAATCCACAGATATGATATGTATATGTCCCTAGTAGCATCTCAGAAATGAAGAGTGCTTAAGTGAATAGGTACATGTACAAGGCATATAAACAAACCCCGGAGGGTGACATATATATATTGGGTACAAGAAAATCATACTAATGCCTTCCAGGGTATCAAGCCATGGAGTAAAAGGCCAAAGAGTAGTAGCAAACAGGAGACAAAGAAATTGCATAGTGATATAGCTCTACCAGGAGAGGCATTTATGGGAAAGAATGAGAACCTCATAAAATTATGTACAACAGCACTTGAGTGCTATACAGTATGGGCAAGGGCCCAAAGTGCCAAGGGGAAAATGAATCTGGGAGGTGGTTACAAGGCAGTCAATTGAAAATGACTTCTAGAGGTGGCGAGACCCTATGTGGTTGTACCTGGAGAGGTCGGTCATCCAGTTCCTTGCTTGGGAATTGACAACAGGACAGGGGCCTCATAGAGGAGCCATGGTAAAGGAGTGTAGGTAAGAGTAAAAAGGACCCCAGGTGGAAAGTGGAAGTGCAGGGTCTTTCTGGCAATATGCGACTTGTGGTCATAAGCAGCAAGCTGAGAAAATTTAGCCAGAAAGTCAGAGTGTGGAAGGTACTCTATTAGAGCACCTTCCATGTAAGACGAGATGTTTAGCCACTACACTGGCATGGGTCACGATGTCCCTTTGTGTCTTATTGAGGCCTGAGACTCTCGTAGTGAAGCCAATGAAGAAAAGCCCCAGTAAGAGGGGTAGTGGAGCATGTAGTATCTGAGACAAAACTTTCTGAACAGCAGACCAGTATCTGTAAGGGTTGAGTTGATCCATAGGAGATGGAAGAGATCCCCATCAGGTCAGTGACACCTCCAACAATGATTCAACCGGATAAGATGAGCAGCATTTAACACTGCAGTGGTACAGTACCAGCAATGAAGGACTTTATTTTGAATGTCAGATCTTATGGTCCTTAAGTGGGATATGGGTCATTTTCTAGCACTTTAGCCAGTCTTACTAAATTATATTATGGCCCAGGACCCTAGACCAATAGTTTCTTGCAGGGGCGGCTTGGTCAGGGAGGTGATCTCTAATTTGAGTATGTACATTATTAGCCTAGCATTGCCTGATTTAATAGCAAGCCATTTAGACACAGGATACATGGGCTATGGGGTGGGAAAGCTACAAATTTTATTGAGAAAGGGCTCTAGGGCACTGCACAATTGTAGGCACTTCCAGAAGTCAGTTCTGAGGATATTATTTATTTATTTATTTAGTTTTTGTTAACCGGGTTAGGTGTGCTAGCCAAAGTTAACTATTTTCAGGCACGACCCAGGAGAATACATACATAAAATGAGATGAGATTATACAATACATAGTATATAGCACAGGTACATAGTATATAGTACAGGTAGGTTAGAATACAGATCAAGCCAGACAGTACTCGAGATTATAATGGAATTGAAGTCCTTGAAATGAATCCAAAATAAACAAGAGTGGAATAAGCAGATTTAATAGGATATATATGTCCTGATGCTTCCAGCTGGCCCAGTCAAGGGTTGTGCCACTGACTCAAACTTTGGGATTTCCCCATGGGGCTCCCCCATTAGGGGATGAGAGCTGGGTGGGCCAGAGTGAGTCCCAACCATTTGCCCACCTGTTTCCAGGACTTAAAAGAGGAGGTAATAGTGAGGGGAAGCCGTCTGGGAGACTTGGAGCCAGGGAAGAGATACAGTATAGATAGAAGGCAGTCATTGCTGCTGGCAGCAGCAGCTATGAAAGCCATTTAGGATGCATACACACTGTCTGTTGTTAGGTGCCCAGAGCCCTATCTGTGACATATACTCTGTATCTTTCTGCAGTATAGTGAAGCCATTTAGGCTATATTATACACAGTCTGTTGTTGGTGCCTTGAGTCCTGTCTGTGACATAGCTACTCTGTGTGTCTCTGCAGGATAGTGAAAGCCATTTAGGCTGTATACACACATACTGTCTGTAGGTGACCAGATCCCAATCTGTGACATACAGTCTGTGTCTCTCTTCAGTATAGTGAAAGCCATTTAGACTCTATTAAACACTGTCTGTTAGGTGTCCTGAGCCCTGTCTGTGACATATACTCTGTGTCTCTGTGCAGTACAGTGAAGCCATTTAGGTTGTATTACACACTGTTTGTTGTTGGTGCCCTGTTTGTGATATAGCTATTCTATGTGTCTCTCCAGTATACTGAAAATCATTTATGCTGTATACACGCACGCTGTCTGTAGGTACCCTGAGTGCTGTCTGTGATGTATAGAGTACTCTGTGTCTCTCTGCAGTATAGTGAAGGCATTTAGGCTGTTTTACACACAGTCTGTTAGGTGCTCTGAGCCCTGTCTGTGACATAGTTACTCTATGTCTCTCTGCAGCATAGCAAAGGCCATTTAGTCTGTATTACACATTGTCTGTTAGGTGACCCGGGCCCTGTCTGTGACACAGCAACCCTGTGTCTCTCTGCAGTATAGTGAAAGTCATTTAGGCTCTATTACACACTGTCTGTTAGGTGCCTGAGCCCTGTCTGTGGCATAGCTAATCTGTGTGTCTGTAGAGTATAGTGAAAGTCATTTAGGCTGTATACAGACAGACACACACACACACACACACACACACACACACACACACACACACACACTGTCTGTATGTGACCCAAGCCCAGTCTGTGGCATAACAGCCCTGTGTTTCTCTACAGTATAGTGAAAGCCATTTAGGCTGTATTACACACTGTCTGTTAGGTGCTCTGAGCCTTCTCTGTGACATACCTACTCTCTCGCTGCAGCATAGCGAAAGCCATTTAGTCTGTATTACACATTGTCTGTTAGGTGCCCCAAGCCATGTCTGTGACATAGCTACTCTGTGTCTCTCTGCAGTATAGTGAAAGCTATGTAGGCTGTATTACACTGTCTATTAGGCTGGTAGTTGCTCTGAGCCCTCTCATAGCTTCACTGTGTGTTACATCTCTCTGTGGCATAGTGAAAGCCACGGCTGTGTCTACAGTGTCTCGTATTTCCCAGACTAAGTCTACTGAAAGGTACCACTGTGCTGGTGCATGTGCAACTGAAAATGATGTGGACAATATGAATCTTAGCACTAATTAAGAAACTAGAGACAATAATAACAATAACATCACTGGGACTGGCACCAAATGTCCTCTTGAACCAAAAAGCATGTTACCAATGAAATGATAGTAGATTTTTGGAAAGAACGGACTGGAGTTACTTGTAGGGGTACTGAACATTTTATCACATGTGCCAGGATACTTCCAGCTGCTGAAACAGCATGCAAGGAGGCATCCTCCTCAAATATAACCTCAGATGCTGAAGCAGTGAATGCTGATATAGATGCTGGTGTTAATGGGGACTGGGAATAGGATAACTAGGCTATGTCCCACCTGATGATGATGATACTTCCAGTTCATCTGAATCTTCTGGTAATGAGATCTGTACTAGTTTCAATGAGGGGGTTGAAGAGGATGTCACTGTAGGGCATGAGAGGCAAGTCCAGAAAAAAAACTCATATGCTAAACATAAAAATAAGAAGATGACCATTAATGGGAAAAATTAATGTGAACAATGAAATGGCAGTATAGGGTTTCCTCCAGGTCCCTTGAATGCAGAAGAAATAGTGTCAGGCACCGTAGTTCAAAGCACAAAGGGTAAATCTTTATTGTGGAAATTATTTTATATTGACCCTGCAGACAACTCTCGAGCTGTATGCAGTCTGTGCAAAAAGAGTGTCAGTCGTGATGACAAAGTGGGACATTTTGGAATATCAGTAATGTTACGGCATGCAAAGGCAAAACAACCAATTGAGTGGGGCAGGGCAAGGGACAGTGTGGTTAGTATGTTTGGTAGTGGAGGTAGTGGTGACAGTGACCATAGTGACAATGAAATGGAAGCATAAATTGACATTGAGTCACTTGATGTGTCCTTGCAGTCTACCCAAACAAACATAGATTGTTTTCTTCTGACACCATCAAGTACTGCAAAATCCCACAGTAGTACTCCACGTGAAAAAGGTGTGAAAAGTACAGTCCCCCCAAATTAAAAATATCTCATCACACTCGTCAACTAACTTTAAAAGACAGTGCTGTGAGGACATCAAAATTTATCCTCAAGTAGGGATGGTCGGGTGCTAAAATATTCGACCACCAAGACAACCCATGGGTACCTGAAAAGTAGCAGGAAAAAACAGGATTAAAACCAAGTAGTTGGGTCGAGTCAGGTAGTCACTACCTGACCTGTTCTACTACCCTATTACCTGACCCTGACCATAACAAAAATCATGTAAAGACTGTTTTTTTGGGACCATTACACTGTTTGTTAGGTGCCCCAGTCCATTATATCCATGAGGGCATTGTTGAGGCAGGTACAAGAGGCACAGGCTTTCTTAGTGAGCCTGCTGCAGTTTCCAAAAATTATACCAATGGTGGGCATTGCTCAGGCAGGTACGAGAGGCGCAGCTGCTGTGAGTGAGCCTGCTGCTGTTTTCAGAAATTATACCCATGGCAGGCATTGCTAAGGCAGGTACCAGAGATGCAGCTGCTGTGAGTAAGCTTGCTGCTGTTTCAAACAAGCATTTGTCAATGCCGAATGTTTGCTTGCTGGTATTAGCATTGGAAATGCAGGAGTTAGACAGATGCAGATTAGGAATGGCAGGTGAAGTATTGAACTTCACGCCAACCCCACCTCCACCCTGCACAGATGGACAGGCATTGTGGTATGCATTTGGGTTGTCACCCATAATGTTCATGCCATTTTACCTCACCCTATCCTGCAGACACTGACAAGTGCTGAGGTGTATCTTGGGGTGTTCCGCTTTACAGTCACCCCACTCCATAAGGACATACTCTGAAATGGGTGCAGTACAGAATGGGGCAACTGTGGGGCTGAATAGGCCAAGGCACAGCTTGATGCCTGTCAGTGGCTGCAGGGTGGGGGGGGGGTTGGAATGGCATGAGCATTATAGTCAGCAATCCAAAGGCATACCCCTGATGCCTGTCAGTCTGTACAGGGTGGGACGTTATGGTTAGAAACTGTAACACCCCAGGCATGTGTTGGTATTTGTAGTACAAATTTTCAACATGGGCATTTTGTGGCCCCCACCTCATGAAAGCATTTGGCACCTCTTCTCATGAACAGTGGCACTCTGATTTTGTCAATGTGTCCCGAAATTTGAGTTTCCACAGTGACCATGCCATTGTGCACCAGATGTACGGAAACACAGATCGTGCAGGATGTGAAGAATGACAGCTGTACCATGCATAGGAAGGTGTGAAGAGATGGCAATGTTGAAAATCTGTAGTGAAAGTATTAAAAATGCTCAAACTTCCGAGCGTATGTGGAAACTGCACAATGCATAGTCATTTAGTGGAATTATTTCACCAAATTTTCAACATAGGTATTTTGTGACCTCTGCTCATGAACACTGTCAGTATGATTTTCTTATTCTGTCCCGAACATTGATTTCCCACAGCAACCGCTGTATTCTCTGCCAGATGTATAAACATGTATTTCGGGAAGGATGTGAAAAAGGACAGCTATGCTGTTCATAAGGAGGTCTTAAAAAATAGCAATGTTGAAAATCTGGAGTGAAAATGCTACAGATTTGCAAAGTTACGAGAGTGCATGGAAACTGCATCACGTATGATGTAACACAGTCATTTGATGGACATTTGTCACCAAATTTTCAACACAGGCATTTTAGGACCTACAGTATGCTCATGAACTGAGTCACTGTGATTATACATACGAACATAAAAATCTGCCAGCAGAACACACCAATCGGTCTATGTAAGTCTGCCCGAGTGTGCAGCTAACACACTAGATTGCAGCTGACCCAGCCTCCTCCCCCTCAGTTCCTCCCCCGCTTGTCCCAGCCCCTGCCCCCCTGACTCTTCCTCTTGCTTCATCCCACTCCTCCTTAAAGCTATTGACTGTCCTACATGTTACCACCCCCTCTGACAGCGCATTCCAACTAGACACCACCCTCTCAGTGAAGTAGTGCCTCCTCATTTCCCTCTTGAAACATCCCCCTTTCAACTTCAGTCCATGCCTGCTTGTCTCTCTTCCACTCCTCAGTATAAACACCCCCTCAGTGCTAGGTTTAGTTACCCCCTCAGGTATTTAAACACTTCAATCATATCCCCTCTATCCCTCCTCTCCTCCAGTGTGTACATGTTCAGGTCCTTCAGCCTAACTTCATATTCCTTTCCTTCCATCCCCTTTAACATTTTTGTTGCCCTCCTTTGCACCCCCTCCAATAACTTTATATCTCTCCTCAGGTATTGCCTCCAGTATTGCACATAGTACTCTAAGTGTGGTCTGACCAATGATCTATAGAGAGGTAGGAACACATCCCTGTGTCTGGATGAGAACCCCCTTGTGATGCACCCCAGCATCCTGTTTGCCTTTGCTGCTGCTCTCGTGCAGTGGGCTGAATTGTTCATGCTCCTTGTTACCAACACCCCTAGGTCCTTCTCACTGCTCTGGGTGCAGAGAGCTCCTCCACCACCACCACCCTCAGCATCCTCCCCTGTAATCAGCTCTCTATCCATTTAGTCAGCTTTTTTACCACCCCCACTGCCGTCAGCTTCCCCCCCAGTCTCCCATGAGGCACTGTATCAAAGGTCTTACTGAAGTCCAAGTACAGGGACATGTACCACATGGCCCCTGTCCAACTCCTTTGTCACCCAGTCACAATACTCTGTTAAGTTGGTTTGACAAGACCTCCCTGAGACGAACCCATGTTGCCGCCCATCTTGGAGGCCATTACTGTCTAGGAATGCCACCAGCCTCTCCTTCAGTATTGGCTCCATAAGGTTACCCACTATGGACGTGAGACTTACTGGCCAATAATTTTCTGGTTCCTCCCTAGGCCCACTCTTGTGTATAGGCACCATATGGGCCACCCTCCAGTCCTGGGGCACACACCCCGTTTCCAGGGAGGTGTTGAACAGATCTGACAGAGGCTCAGCCAACAGCTCTGCCGTCTCGCTCAGCACTCCAGGATGGATGGCACTGGGATTTGGTGCCTTGTCCACCCTTACTGCCCTCAGCCCCTCTAGCACCCTACTTCCTGTGATCAGTTTGTCCATCACCTCCTCTGCCCCTTTCCCCACCGCCCCAACCCATTCTGGTAGTGGGCCATCCCTCTCCTTAGTGAAAACGGAGCAGAAGTACTCATTTAGAATTTCCACTTGCTCCTCCCCCTTTTCTAGGCAATCCCTTCCCTGCTTTATTCTCCCAATATGTTCCTTGCACTTGCTGTTTTCCCTGACATACCTAAAAAAAAGTCTATTACCCGTCCTTTTATGCCCTGTGTGGAACTTAATTGCCTGGAGGCCTTAGCTTTTTTCACCCTCCTGGCAACCTCCCTTGACCAACTCCAGAAAGTCTCCTTATCCTCTGCCTTCCCTGTTCTCCTGTACTTCCGGTATGCAGCTGTCTTTGCCTTCACCCCTTGCAGCACTTCCTTGTTTAGCCAGCATGGTTTCTTGCCTCTGCTCTTCTTACTCCTGGCCCTGGTGCAGGCTACTGTGACCTCTGTTAGCCCAGTCTTTATGACTCCCCACTTTTCTTCTGCATCCATCCTCAGCCTTATATCCTGGAGTCTTCCTTGCAGTATTGCTCCCATCCCCCCAAAGTCAACCCTAATAAAGTCCACCACCTTAGTGCCTGTGCCACCTGTCTCCCTGCCCAGCATGACAACAAGCCACACTGTTTGGTGGTCGCTACCTGCCAGTGGGTCCTCCACCCTTACCTCCCTCACCACCTTCCCATTTGCCAGTACTAGATCCAGAGTGCTACCAAGCCTTGTAAGCCCACTTACCAATTGCGTGAGAAAGGCATCCTGGAATGCATCAAGGAGCACCTGCTCCCTGGTACTGCTAGTGATGGGGTGCTCCAGTCAACCCGTGGTAGGTAAAAATCCCCCACTATCACCATACTCCCCCTTCTACACATTCTCCTTATCTGCTCTGCCAACTCCCTATCCAGTTCCCCGGATTGGGCTGGTGGTCTGTACATCACTCTCAGCCTCAGCTTTCTGCCCTTGGAGTCCAAGAGCTGCACCCAAAGCACCTCTGTCCTCTCCTCTTCTCCCTCATTCCTTACGTATTTAATCCCTTCCCTCACATAGAGTGCAACCCCCCTTCCAACCTCCTGGTCCCTCCTGTATATCTTGTATTCCAGGATTGCCAAGCCCCAATCATGGTACTCTGTGGCCCAAGTTTCTGTCACTGCAGCAATGTCCACCTTCCCCCTCTGAAAGGAGCGCCTGAAGCTATGCAGTTTTGTTCCCTATGCTTCTTGCGTTGAGAGAGACTACCTTCCACCCGTACCCCTCCTTCTCCTCACTCTTCTCCTCCTTGACCTGTGTCCCTCCTCCCAGTAGTCTGCACCCTTTCTCCTCCTTATTCTTACTGGGTGGTGGTGCCTTCTGTATTGCACTCAGACCACTCTGCCCGCCCTCTCCCAGGGTTACTATGCCTCCGCCTTTACCTATATCTAGGGGGTTGAGCTCATTAGGCTCCCCTGTCAGGACCTTTCTACTAACCTCAGTCTTTTGGCCACCCACCTCACTAGTTTAAATCCACCTTAGTAGAGATATATCCTTCTAATCCTGCCTTTAATACTCCCTTCCCCTTCCTGCTCAAGTGTACCCTGTCCTCCACATACAAGTCACTATTTCCCAAGACCCTACCCCAGTTAGTCACTAACCCATTGTTTTTGGTGTGGCACCAATCCCTCTGCTTCTTGTTGAACTCCTCAATCCATATGGGGGATGGGAGCAATACTGCAAGGAAGACTCCAGGATATAAGGCGCAGTATAAATAAAGATTTATTACTATTATTTTATCCTACCCTTCCTCCCCATGCTTGCACATGGTACAGGGAGTAACTCTGAGAATGCCATCGATTCCCCCACCCCCTCACACTGCTTGCCCAACTACTTGAACCTCCCCGCCACTACTTCCACAGTTTCACCTGACAAGTCTTTTGTACCCACATGCAACAGTAAATGAGGTTTCTTCCTCCCCCTCGCTGCACACTTGAGCAGTGCCTGCCCTGCCCCTCCTGCAGTCAACCTGGGGATAGCTTCATCCCAAATACGGCTGAGTCTTCCCCCCTTTCTACCCCATCTCACTCCTTTCAGTATACAATCTCCTAGGATGTGTACCCTCCCATCCCTTAGCTCCTTTCCCTTCTAATGCCCCTTCCACCACCCCAGTATTCAATCTTCTCTGCCCCATACCCCACCAGCTGCACCCTCTGTGACTTCTGTATCTGTACCCCCTACTTCTGTTTCACCCCTTTTCTCTGCCTTATTCCTCCCATCCCCTTTGAACCCCTTCCCCGCCTGACTACTTCCTACTGGGCTTCCCATGTCAACGTCCCCTCCTCCCCTGCTGATTTCCAACCCCTCTCCTATCCTCGTTGTTGTCGATTTAGAGCTCCTATTCTCTTCTACCCCGATAGTGATGCCCCTCCCGTTCTTTCCCCTTCCTGTAGCCTTCTCTCCTCCAGTCACCACCCACTCCTTCCTTACTGGCCCCTTTCTACCCCTTTGTCCTCGCTATCTCTTCCCCTAGCTGTTGCCATCCCTCTCATGCCCCACTTGTCCTCCCCCCTTCAGTATGTTCCTGCTTCAAATCTATGCCTAGTCGATACCCCTCCTACATCTCTTCCTCCAATCAGTTCCCCCCTCCTACTTGTTCCTCTCCGTGCCACCTCTGGTCCTGTCCCTGGTCCCTCCCTACCCGCAGCCATCTGTTCTCTCCCCTAGCGCTCCTCATGGTCTCTTTCTCCCCCAACAGGAGGCCCCCCTCACCTCGGGCACCCCCTCCCTTGTTCTCTCTTTTCTGTTAGTGCCTCTGTTACTGGGGTCAGTTTCAGTCCCTAGTTGTTCTTTCTCCGTCCCCCTTGCCATCCCCTATCCCCCAGCCAGGATGCCTACCATATTCATCTGCCTTGCCACTTAGACTCCTCCCTAACTTCCACAGTTCCTCACTCAAACTAGCAAGTCATCTATAGACCATTCACCCCCCCCACCCTCCAAGCCCAGTGCAGGATCATGGTGGACCCACACCCTGTACACCCCACCAACCTTCCAAGGAAGCCCACCCTACTGACATGTGGCACCTGACCGGTTTTGGCCCCCATCATACGTTACAGGCTCTTACTCCCAGGTTCTGTACCGTACTACAACTGTTACACCCCTATTTACTCAAATTCCTGTTCCCCCTTCCCCACACTAGCCCCCTACTAGCCCCTTGCTGACCGGGGTAATTCAGTCTCAAATCTCATTCATTAGATACTGGATACTGTATTACTGTAGCAATCCTAAAGCCTCCTTGTCTTTTTTTCACCCCTCAGCTAACATACTTTTTTGTTTTCAGCTCTCGTATAGTTTCACTTAGCCCAGTTAGAAATCCTATTGCAGTCCAAGTACTATTCAGCTCAGTTAGAGAAATAAACAGAACAAATAAATATATAGTATATGGTTAGGGCTTATTGTGTATGGAAAACAAAGGTTTTCCAAATCTTGTTGTAGGACAGTTCAAAGGTCAAAAAAGTTGTACTATCGCTCTGACGTCACATCGATAGTGCAACAACTTTTCCCCCTTGAGCTCCTACCTGATTGGTGGAAACAGGCAGAGATTCAAAAAATACATACCAAAATGGCGGACTCATTTAGCGAGCGGTCTGGGGAGCAGACAGTGTAGACACAGACTACCATAATCGGGTCTGGCTGTCAAAAATATCAATTTGCTGTTTTTTTTTTTGTTTTTTTTTAACAAAATGGCACAGTTTTGGTAAAAGCACAGTGGGCTATGGCATGGAGCGCAGACGTGACCAGAACTTGAGCACAACTGCAGCGAGGAGGAGGACTGTTATCTTAGGGAAAGGGACTCGAGCGAGGAGGAGTGCAGAAGCGTGAGCAAGGTATTAACCTTGTATAGATTTTGAGGAACCATACACTATGAAAACCAGTGGATGGTCGCCCATCCACAACGAAGTCTGTGTTTCCATTACGGGAGTTGATGATGTCAGAGACCTCTTGAGCTGCGCTCTCGAGGTCTGTATTACATCATCAACTCCCTCGATGGAAACATAGCCTTGTTGTGGATGGTCGCCCATCCATTATTCTATATGTATTATTACAGCAATCATAACGGTATAGCTCAGTACTTAGCTCAGTCAGAGAAATAAACAGAACAACTAAATCTGTATTATTACAGCACTCCTCAAATTATCCAATCATTGCTTTCTCTCCACCCCAGAGACCCTGCTGTAATATAGGACCACAGAGGACCTTGGGCGGGAGAGAGAGCAACTCTAAAGTCCCAGCAGAGCTCCATTGAGCTCATTCACTCCCCCTCTCTCATTTACTCGATCTGTTTCTCCTGGCGCTGCAGGCTGTCCTTTTGTACTGGGCTCCTGCCTGCGCTGGTGCCTTTTTCTGCCCACAAAGAAATCCACAGCAGTCCTGACAGAGCTCTGTTGAGCTCACTCACTCCCCCTCTCTCACTCACTCATTCTGTTTCTCCCGGCGCTGCAGACTGCCCTTTTGAACTGGGCTCCTGCCTGCATTGGCACCTTTTTCTGCCCATAAAGAAGTTCACAGCTGTCCTGACAGACCTCTGTTGAGCTTGCTCACTCTCCCTCTCTCACTCACTCCTTCTATTTCTCCTGGCACTGCCCACTGCCCTTTTGTACTGGGCTCCTGCCTGCATTGGTGCCTTTTTCTGTCCACAAAGAAATCTGCAGCAGTCCCAACAGAGCTCCATTGAGCTCTCTCACTCCCCCTCTCTCACTTGCTCCTTCTGTTTCTCCCAGCGCTGCAGGCTGCCTTTTTGTACTGCACTCCTGCCTGAGTTGGTGCCTTTTTCTGCCCACAAAGAAATCTGCAGCAGTCCCGACAGAGCTCAGTTGATCTCATTCACTCCTCCTTGCTCACTCGCTCGATCTTAATCTGTCCCAAACACTGATTTCCCACAGCGACCGTGCTATTGTGCGCCAGAAGTGCAAAAATACATTTTGGCCATATGTGAAAAATGACAGCCCTACTGTTCATAAGGAGGTGCGAAAAAATGCCAGTGTTGAAAATCTGGAGCGAAAATATTACAAATTCGCGAAGTTACAAGGGTGCGTGGAAACAGTGCAACACATGCTTGTAACACAGTCTTTTTGTGGACTTTCATCACCAAATTTTCAACGTAGGCATTTTAGGACCTCTGCTCATGAACAGTGTCACTGTCATTTTCTCAATCTATCTCGAAAACTGATTTCCCACAGCGACTGCGCTATTCTGCCCTGGAAGTGCGAAAACACATTTTGGCCAGGATGTGTAAAATGACAACTGTACTCTTCATAAGGAGGTGTGGAAAAATGCCAGTGTTGAAAATCTGGAGTGAAAATATTACAGATTTGTGAAGTTATGAGCGTGCGTGGAAACTGCACAATGCACACTCATAAAACAGTAATTTTTTGGATTGTTTTCACCAAATTTGCAACATAGGCCTTTTGTGAGCCCACCTCATGAATAGTGGCACTGTCATTTCGTTAACCGGTCCTGAAAGGTGATTCTAAGCAGTCACCATGAAATCAACTTTCGGGACAGAACAACACAATGACAGTGACTGAATTCATGAAGAGGGGTCCCAAGAACCCCATGTTGAAAATTTGATGCCAAAAATGCCAAAACATGGCACTGAGCAAATTCATAGCTATTTTCAGTTCTGCTTGTAATATATTTGACTCCGTAACCAAAAATCAAAATCAGTGGCTCACATAAAACGTGGATAACCCCTCCCCTCCTTGCCCAGGTGAGCTCCAGAGACCACCTATGGCATAAGTACAAACATACTCTCTCTGGCCAGGACCTGCAAAACTACAAGGCTGCATGGAATAAATGCACTGTGGCAATCTGCCAGGCTAAAGCTAACTTCCACAGATGCAAACTTAACTCCTCCTGGGTGGACAGCTGCCGTTTCTGGGATAACATTAATGCTATCATCGGGAAAAGTGATACCACGGCACCCACACTGCTGACCATAATGTATCTCTTATACATGACCCTAGATCCATCGCAGATATCTTCAACAAAGCCTTCACTGAACTCAGTACAGTGCTCCTCCCCAGTTTCCAAGACCAAGTTGGTTCCAACCAGCCTACCCCCCCATAGTTCCTCCACAACACACCAAGCTCCCCATTTCTACCTCAGAGTCCTATCTAAAACTGAGGTAAAAAAATATCTCATCAAAGTCCTTGGTAAATCCAGGCATAGCTCCGAGGGTCTCGACCTAAAATTAATCTATCTTACCCTTGACAAACTGCTAACCCCACTGACCTCTATCGTAACTCTATCCCTCACCACAGGTACCTTCCCAAACCTCTGGAAAGCTGCCATAGTAACCCCTGTCCACAAAGCAGGCAGTAAGTCGGACCATGCCGACTACTGCCCAATTTCAATGCTACCACCCATCTCAAAAGCCCTTGAGCATATAGTCTACGATCATCTGGTAGCTCACCTCGATAAATACCAACTACAATGCCAGCAGCAGCATGGTTTCCGTCAACACCACAGCACTACCACTGCATTCCTCGAGTTCATGGGTTACATTCATAGTGCCTTTGACCAGGGGCACCTGGTGGGAGCAACCTTTATCGAACTCTCCAAGGCCTTTGATATGGTCAACCACGACCTCCTCTTAGGACAGTTAGAGGTAATTGGACTCTCCTCTGACTCACTGTGCTGGTTCCAGAGCTACCTCTCTGGATGTGTTCAGCAGGTAAAAATATGCAATATACTCTCTGACCCCTTCAAGTGTCCCTTGGAGTCCTCCAAGGTTCCATCCTTGGCCCCCTCCTCTTTAGCTACTTTTTAAATAACCAACCACTAGCCTGCCAACTAAAAATCCTTCTCTACGCTGATGATGCAGTGATCTACGTTAGTCATTCTGACCCTATTGTTCTGGAGCAGCATCTTCAACAGGACTTCAACAACATAGAAGCCTGGTTTAACAGAGCTAAATTCCTAGTCAACCACAAAAAGATGAAGAACATGCTCTTTGCCTCAGCGCACAGCCGCCACAGGGCTGCAAGCCTTAACATACAGAATTTGCATAAGATCACAATTGAAATGGTCACCAATTTCAAATACCTGGGCCTCACCCTTGACAGCTCCCTCTCATGTGCCGCACACATTGACCAGGTGGCCACTGCAGCTAACAGGAAGCTTGGCCTGCTATATAAGCACCGAAGATGCCTTACTCCCAAAGCCCTCTAGCTCTCCATAACCAGCTCAGTCTTCTCAACCATTGATTATGGCCTTGCCATCTACAGTGCAGCCTCTGACAGCACACTGAGGTGACTCACCTCCATGCTCAGCAAAGCCTGCAGACTTGCACTGGGAACCCCTCACCTGTCCCATACCTGCCACCTCTACCAGAAAACCGGTTGGCTAAATCTGTCTGATAGGGCCAGCTATCAAACCTGTCTCCTTGCTAAAAAAGCAATCCTGGGCCTACTGCCTCCAGGGCCCAGCTCCCTCATACACCAGGTAGCTCCAACTAGGACTACAAGGACATCCAATAAGATCCCTATCAAAATCCCCTATCATCGCACTACCCAAGGTCAGCAATCCTTCGAATACCAGGCCCCGCTATGGCACTCCTCACTCCCAAAAGAACTAGCCACAATTAGCAAAATTGACTTGTTCAAATCTGCACTTAGGTCCCACCTTTCCTCACAAGGGAAATGTACCTGTCCTACCTGACCAACCTACCTGCTTAAAACCCTGACTGCCCCACCAATTTGCATTTTGTGAGCCCCTAATTTGCTACTTCCCTCTCCTTCCCCCAACCCATAGCCCCTGATCCCTGCCCAGTCACAGATCCTACCTCTTTTCTCCTGAGCTCTATTCTATCACCATGCTCGCAACCCCCGTCCTCCCCCTCCCACATCCTCTCACTGACAAGCTGACCGCCTAACCCGTGGTTACTGCAAGACAACCTCCCCCCTTCCTCCCCCTCACTCTTAATCCCACCACCCTCCTCTTCCCCCACTCTCCCTAGCACTTGCTCCTGCTGTACTATCATTGCCTGTCTGCTAAGGCTCTATCCCCATCCCATGTTCTTTAATTGTCATTTTACCATTGTTAATTGTTTAGTTTTTTGTAACTCTGTAATTACTATTGTACATTCGCTTTATTTTCCTGATGTGGAATCTTTGTAAATGAGCTTGTAGCTCAAAGATTGTAATCCAAGAATTCAATAAATAAATAAATAAATTCCCCAAAATGCCCGAGATATGCACCAAAGTTGAAAAAAACCCTATTTATGTCATTATACAGCTTACCGGCATTTCTTCAGTTCGTGGTTGGCTTTGAAGAGTGTAGATGTGTTCCCGGTCCACTGAAGATCATCGCGCTGGGCTCTGGATGTAAGTATGGGGTGGGGGATGTGGGAGGCGGGGTGTGCAAAGGAGGTGGCGTGGGTTGGGGAGGTGCCACCGAACCTCGAGGGACCATTTTTAGTTTTAAGGTGAGAAGAAAAACATTAGGACTGTTTTTTTTCTCAGGGACATTTGGCATGCTGGGGTGGGCTCCCAGCATACCACCTGAGTGTTTTTTGGGGGCTGTAGCTGATGGGGAATTGGGCACCCCCTTGGCATACAACAAACTTGGGTGGCATTATGCCGATGGGGAGTGGGCTCCCCCATTGGCAAACTGAACTGGGGGGGTACTGAAGCCGATGGGGATTGGGTCCCCCATCAGCAAGAAAGACTGTTGGGGTGGCGCATGCTGCCAAGGGGGATTGGGCACCCCCATGGCAGACAACAAATGGGGAAGGGGTGGTTACAGTGTGCTGATGGGGAGTGAGCTCCCCCATCGGCAAACGTACTGGTTCAGGGGTGGCATACAGATGGCAAGGTAGCACTGTGCAATGACGGGTCGCTCACTCATTGCAGCGAAATGGCTGATGCTGCAATGACGAGGCAGCCCCTGATTGCAGCAGCGAAAACATTTTAACTTAGTGGCACTTCTGCAGAACCAGTGTCATCAAGACACTGGGCCTGCATTGGTCCACCAGTGCCAAGCCCCCAAATGCAGTGCCCCCGTTGGTTGCCAGAGTGCCGCACCTCCACAACCTGCTTCTCTCCTAAGCTGCCGCATAATGTTTCTTGTGCATGCGTGCAAGCAACCATAGAAATTATACCCATGGCAGGCATTGCTGATGTAGGCATGAAAGGCACAACTGCTGTGATAGAGCCTGTTGCTGTTTTAAAAAATTATACCCATGGTGTGCATTGCGGAGGTAGGTATGAGAGCCACAGCTGTTGCAATTGGGCCTGTTGCTGTTTTAAAAAATTATACCCATGGTGAGCATCAATCAAACTTACCTAATATAAACTGGTGACTGACAAAAGAAAACTAAGAGTAGTACTAGTGTGACACATGTGGCTGGCATGGTGGCAGTGGTGATGGTTCAATTTGTTTTGTCCACAACCTAGTCATCATACAGTATTTATTGTCACTGTTTGCAGGCTGTTGTTCATTTTCAGGGCCAGACTTGCATAAAGCAGTGTTTGTGAAAACTGGGAAATTGTCAGAATTCATTTTGAGAAATTTAAGCCATTCCACATTTGCAGGACTTAGCAGTGTTCTATGGTCAGTAACCTTTTCTCCAGCTGCACTAAATATGCATTCTGAATTCATGCTTGAAGGTGGACAGCTCTGGTACATTATTGCAAGATCTGCTTGATCTGGCCATATTGTTCTCTTTTGTATCTAATACAGTAATATATCTTCCTCGAGACCAATCACAGTATAGTCTGCAAAGCACTCCAGGACCATTGTGCTGCATGAGATGGTTACCAGTCTGGCAGATGGACCTGTTGCACTTTCTTTTCAGGATATTAGTCCATGTTGTTGCAGGCAACTCAGAAGTGATTTGCCTTTCTGACCCTGAACATAGGATGCCCAAGAAGTAGCTGTAAATGTCCTTTCCCTCGCTAATGACACTGCTGACTGTGAAGAATTGATAGATGTGCTATTGTCTGTGACAGAGGCATACTGTGATGATTCAGAAGGGTTTCACTGCTGTACATCAATTAGGTGTTTGTACGGCAATGTCACATTTGGTTAGCGGAAGATCTCTCCAGCACTCAATGTCTTCCCCTGCAGGAAGGATGGCTTCAATGTTCCCACTTGAAGTGGGGATCAAGCAATGTAGCCAACACATAGGTGTCATTCTTAAACATGGCATTTATTTTCTGATCAGTCAACAGTCTGAGATTTAAGTCATCTGCCGGCATAGCAGCTGTAGTGTCATCTTTTGTCTGAAAGTCTTTCTTTATGCCATCAAGGAAAATGTGATGAAATCTGATTTGAGGAAGAATTTGACTCAGAGTTTCACTGTCAGCACTGACATCATGTGTGTCAGCCTCAAATGGCTCCAATAAGGTGACCAAAGATTCCAGTACAGTCCAGCTGCTGGAACTGAACATGATGTCTACTTTACCTATTTGATTCTGCATGGTATACTCATGTATACCTTTTTTTCTGTTCAAGAAGCCTTTCCAATATGTAAAATATTGAATTCCTGGGGGTTAGAACTTAGTGACTACCCAACTGACCCGACTACTCGGTTTTCATCTTTTTTTTTTCTAGTACTTTTGGGGCACCCATGGGTTATCTTGGCGGTCAGTGATTTTGGTACCTGCCCATCCCTAGCCATTAAATTTAGTTTCTTGCAAAAGGACCATCTGTGATTTAAGTTTGAGATGATGAGTCAGAACCTGCTTGTGTTTAATTGGGGAATTCAATCCACTAACATTCCAACTGTGACAATGGAAACCAGCCATTATCCCAGTGCTGTAAGAGAAAAAGTGTGGAAATGTAGACCTGGAACAGGACAAGCAGGTATTGAGATCTTGGCAAACCAAAATTGAGCGTGACGCTGGGGCCATCCAGATTCCAGACAAATCCAATGCTGGCTTGTACCACTTTTATTTTATTTATTTATTTATTGAGATTTTCAGAAAGATCTTTGAGTCAAAGACTCATTTACAAAGGTTCCATGTCATACAATAGGACAGAGACAGGGACAATATATTTTACATGGTGCTGTACATTACATTATATTACAATCCGCTAACATGGTTACCCATTTGTTCAGTGGGTGCACTATTCATTCAGGATACATGATTTGCTACAAGAGATTAGCACAGCCATAAGGTAGCAGAGAGGTATTGATGGGGCTGCTTGTCCAGTAAAGAAGGTTTGCTCCTAGAGGCCATTGGCATGGAGGACTCAGAGATGCTCTGGGTCAAGTACAGTCACAAAGGTTGGAGGCCAGTAGGTGATTTCTTAGCCTGGTTTTGAAAGGGCCCAGCCTAGCTTCATCAGTTATTTGGCAGGGGAGAGCGTTAGTCCAGGAAGGAGCCATGTAGCTGAAAGTTCACTGGAATTGGGATATCCGGCCACGGGGTACACATAGCAGCAATTTGTTTGAGCTATGGGTAGTTTTACCAGGTGATGTTGGGCGGATAATTTGGTCCAGGGCAGAGGAGATGAGGCCTAGGATTACCTTTTTGGACATTATGGAGGTGTGATACCCGATTCTGTTATCGAGGTTTAGCCAGTTTGTGGCACTGTAGAGGGAGCAGGTGTGTGTGAAGTGGTCACATCCAAGGATGAGATGGTAGGCTTTGTTGAGCACAAGCCGGAGTCTGTTTAGGGCTGTGGAGGATGCGGCACTGTAGACTAGAATGCCGTAGTCTAGCAGGGAGAGAATAGAGGAGTTTATGTTAAGTTGTAAGGCTTCAGGGGTGAGGCAGTGTTTGTACCGGTAGAGTACGCCTAGCCTGGAGCTAAGGGCTGTTGATAGGTGCAAGATATGGTGATTAAAGTTGAGGGCAGTGTCTAGCATGATCCCTAGATATTTAAAGTTGCTAACTTGTTTGAGGGGAGTATGATTAGCAGCAAGAAATTGGGGGCAGAGTTTTTTGAGTGAGTTCTGGGGATGGGAGAAAATCATAACTTTGGTCTTATTGTAGTTCATTATAAGACGCTGGGTGGTGAGCCAGTGTTCGATTTCATGGAAAGAGTGTTGGAGAGATTGGTGGAGTTTGAGGGGTGCAGGGTCAGAGGCAAACAGGACTGCATCATCTGCGTACAAGAGCAGACTCCTGGGGCAGGCCGACAGGAGTTAAGGTAAAGGCTGAAAAGTAAGGGACCAAGTATGGAACCCTGTAGGACACCGGAACGGAATGGGAGGCGGGGGACAGGACGGGGCCAACCTTGACAATCTGAGTTCTATTGGAGAGATAGCTGGTGAACCAGTTTATGGCATCATTGGAGAAACCCTTATAAGCCAGGGTGTTCAGTAAGAGGGCATAGTTTACGGTATCAAATGCCTTAGAAAGGTCCATAAAGATGGTGCCTGTGAGGTGGCCGTGGTTGAGGGCTGAGTGGACATGGGAGGTAAATTCAAGGAGGGCGGTGGTGGTACTATGACCCTTATGGAAGCCATGCTGCTGTCTGGATAGAAGATTGTATTTATTAAGGTGGTCAGTAAGTTGGTCGGCTACTATGTGTTCTAGTGCTTTAGAAAGGGGAGGTAGAATTGAGATGTGGGGGTAGTTGTTTGTGGATGTGCGGTCCCCACTTTTATGGATGGGTGTGATGTAGGCCGATTTTCAGTGGGTGGGGAATTTCCCTTGACAAAGGGAGCAGTTGAGAATGTGGGTGAGTGGGGCCAGGACCTCCAGGAGGGTGAGACGAAGAAGTCTGAGGTCCAGGGAATCGTGACTATAGTGATAGTGGCTAATGGCTTTGGTTAGGTAGGGCTTAGCTGCCTCCAGGGTGAGGATTCATAGGTAGAAAGGTGGAGCAAGGGGAGGGTGGGGGATGATTCGGGCTGGCGGGGGATCGAAGAAGTTTGGGGGGAGCACATGGGAGAGATCAGTGAAGATGAAGTTTAGGGCCGAGGCTATACTGAGGGGGGTCAGCGGAGAGGCTTTCATGAATATTTATTTGGTCAGGTGGCAGATTTTGGGCTTTGCCGCAGAGCTCCTTAATGTTTTCCCAGAACTTGTGTCCAGAGTCCCAGGGGGAGGTTAAGGTAGCTTTGTAATAGTTCACTTTGGTGGTGCTCATGGCCCAGGTGCACTTATTTCGGGCCTCCCTATATCGTTGCCTGCCCAGAGGACATTGGGTCTCATTGGCTAGATGCCATAGGGTGTCACACTGTCATAGTAGGCCTTGGAGGTGGTCTGAGAACCAAGGGGCATGATTTCCCTTGGACATAGTTTTGGTGAGGGGGGTGAACTTTTACATTACTAACATTACTAACAGTACTGTTTAGGATTGGAAACATACAACACTCTGATATACAGGATAGACACAGTTGAAGACTAGACAGGAGGTCTCTCTTCCCATGCCTTGAGCTGGTTTATGGGCTACCTGAAGGGTAGAAAGCAGCGTACCTGCTTCAACAATGTCCTCTCGGAGCCCAGGACGGTGACTATGGGAGTCCCCCAG
This sequence comes from Neoceratodus forsteri, assembly GCA_016271365.2. Lineage (NCBI taxonomy): Eukaryota > Metazoa > Chordata > Ceratodontiformes > Ceratodontidae > Neoceratodus > Neoceratodus forsteri. The sequence continues at coordinate 626,459,279 of CM057452.1, read as the reverse complement.
GGATCAGTGCTGGGCCCTCTTCTATTCTCGCTTTTTATCAATCAACTGCCACTGGTGACCTCTCATTGCCAAGTTACTCTATATGCAGACGATCTGGTGCTAGTGGCCCATTCCCACAATGTCGAAGCACTAAACCAGAGCCTGACTGATGATTTCAGCAGAGTCCTGGCCTGGGTTACTCACCATAGGCTGGTGTTGAACTCTAATAAAACACAGGCCATGCTTTTTGGTTCTACGGCCAAGATAAAAGCCTCATCAGCCTTGCTCAACATAACTTGTGATGGTGGACCCGCGTTGCCAACAGTGAATACAATCAAATATCTTGGGGTTACTCTTGACCCCCAACTTGACATGGGGAGTCATATCCTCAACATCTGTAGAACCACACATTGTAAGCTTGGCTTGGCCTATAGGGCCAAATACAACCTGACTCCGGGGGCAAGACTTGCACTTGCAAGAGGAGTGCTTCTTCCCTCCCTCAGCTATGGATTCCACCTATTTGCCCGTTCCCCCCAAATTCACCTTGTCTGGTGGAACACGGCATATAACAATAATTGTCGGTTTGCACTAGCTGCCCCCAAACTCACCCATTGCTGTGTGCTCTATGATAAACTCCGCTGGCTGCCTCCAGCTGAATATTTGGATTCCGGTGTTGGAAGCTTCTCCAAGAAGGTGCTCGCTACTGGCTCTCCACAGGGACTGGTGCATCTCCTCCCAAAAATGGACACCATGCCCTACAAGCTTAGGTCCCAGTCTGCTGGACTGCTCAAAGTCCCTTCCACCTGGTCTATTATGGGGGACCGAGACTTTGCTGCTTACATGCCCAGACTCTGGAACTATCTTCCTGACCATGTCTGCATGGCCCCCTCCCATGGGATCTTTCGCTCCTCCCTGTGGTCACACTTAAAATTATCATCAGTGTGTGACTGCTTCAAGCCTCCATAGTGAAAAGTTTTCAGATGAATTCTGCTGTCACTAATGTCAATCTGTGTAATCTTATTATGTGTTATAATTGCTGCTTGTGCATCTGTTTTTCTACAGTTGTTAGTACTTCCTGTAATACGTTGTTCCTCCTAAGTTGCCTTGTATGTATCCTGTATGTTTGTACTCTCCCGGGTCGTTCCTCAAAATAGGCATATTACTTGTCTAGTATACCTACCCGGTAAACAAAAGCTAAATAAATAAATAAAATAAATAAACAAGAGGAAACAGCATGTGTCACCTTATGCTAGGTAGAGCACTGTATAGCCATATGGATGTGCATGTGTGCCCAGGACTCTAAGCCTGTGCAGGGGTATTAAAGAGCTAATGGGACAGGCTGTGATCAGGCTTCTAGTGTACTACAGCTACTGAGTCCAGTGTGATTATGCCTGCTAGGGTAGCTTTCCCTCTAGGGTCTTAAGGAAGTGCATTGGATATGGTGGTGCTTTGCACAAGCATCTCATAGCAACAGACCACAATGTCAGATCCCATACAGGTGCACCAGAGGATTGCATTATGGGCCCCAATGCAGGGGAGGAGATCCTGCATCATGTGCTTCATTGATTGCATAGTTAAAACACTGCACTGGAAACCAGAAAAAACACCTACAACATGGTTAAACAGGGATATAAAGGGTTTCTACTCTGGTGTTAACTGTACACACTGTAATAATGCTATTAAAAGCAAAGACATTAAGAGTACTTGTTAAGAATGTAAATTTCTTGTAAAGGACTTCATAACATGCTGTACTGACCATGTCATATTATGTGTAATCTGCCCATGCTCTATTTATTATATAGGGGAAACAACTAGACTACTTAAAACATGAATAACAACATAAAAGTAACATAAGAAGAGAAAAACATTAGGTCACCATTGGCAAGACATTTTCTGGAATATGACCGTCAAGTCTAAGATTCCTGGAAATAGATAAAGTAACCAGAACAGATGGAGGTGGAAAATGGGAAACACAGCTACTTAAAAGAGAAGCATGGTGGATGTACACACAGAAGACTCATATTCGAATATATGGATTGAATGAAAATGTAATATGGACCAGTTTTCGATACATTCAAGAAACATGGACAAGTATAAATTTTACTGTGGACTATATTCTAATAGTTCAAGAATCATGGACAGTCATATATTTTAAAAAGTCTGCATTATATTTCAAAAATCTTATTTTGACTTAGATGAAATATCATTTTGTTATTTATATAGACCTAGGATTTTTACAAATAATTCCTTTCTACTGTCTAGCCAATATTGCTCAGTACAATGATTTTTAGAGTAGTGGTACAGCATTACTAGTCACCAACAGCTATAAAGCACCTCCCATTACTCTATAAACAAACCACATTTGATTTAATTCAAATTTCCTTAAAAAACCCTCACAAGACACTCTATGAAATGGAAATAATTACTGTTTTCTAGAAAACATGTTTTCAGTCAAGTCAAGAACTTTCTGACTCCTTTATTATAATTAATATAATTAGTATCAAGGCATTAAGTATGTCTGCCCCTTTTACCCTCAAACCTTCCCCCGCCCCTTTGCCCTTTGCATTTTTCTAAACATAATTGACTACTAGATATGTTTACTAGGCCTACTTTCCCTTAACAAAACTTATCTATTTTTGAAATACACTATAAAAATGTAAGCCTCCACACTACACAGAAAGTTTGTTAATATGTCAGTCAATAGCAGCCCCACAACGAGTTAAAAAAAACAGAAGTTCAAGTTTCTTCTTTAAAATACAGAATAGTTCAGCCAAGAAAGCTATGTTAGGAACAGGAGGGGGACTGACAAAGCAACTGAGAGTGTCGGTTTCCTTAGTGACTGGGCCGGCAAGCGCATCACACTGGTGACACAATCACACCCGAAAAGGAGCGTGATAAGAGACGGCCCAGCTCCTCACTTTCCCATCCTCAGAAGAAGTGGGCTGGCGTCCTTGATAATGGTGGCTGGAGAGAAGTTTTAAAAAGATAAAAAAGCTTAACAACACCGCATTAGCCTTGGCACGTTAGTCCCCTAGTAGAATGGAATTTAAAACACAGCTGCAGAGGGTAAGATACACCTGAATTTCCATAAAATTATGAATTGTTATAGAGAGTCTTTTAATGGCACATAGAAACAAACAGGCACCTAGCAGTGTGATATTTTAAATGTATGCAGGAACAGAAGAAAGCAAAGTGAACAAGACCAGAAATCCATTGACCTACAAGTATTTTTATCAAAACGGAGGTAAAAGGCTTTTGTTAAAATTCTGATGTTTTAAGATTTATGTATGAAGTTTGGAATAAAATATAAAAAAAAGCATTTGTCAATGCTGAATGTTGTCACACTGGCATTGGCATTGGCAGTGCTGGAGCTAGAGATGCATAATAGGAATGGCCGTGAAGTATTGAAGTGATGCCAACCCCACCCCCACCCTGTAGAGAGTGACAAGCATTGGGGTGTGCCTTTGGGTCACCAGCTATAATGTTCATGCCATTGTACCTCACCCTACCCTGTAGAGACAGACAAGTGTCGGGGTGTGCTTTGGGGTCTTTGGGAGTTATACTTACTTACCCCATTCCATTAGGAAATATGCTGACGTGGGTGCAATATAGGAGTGTGAGGTGAACTTTGTGGCCGAACAGTGCAAGGCACACCACGATGCCTGTCAGTGACTGCAGGTGAGGATGGGGGGGTGGAATGGTATGAGCATTACATCCGATAATCCCAAGTGACACCCCTGACACCCATCAGTCTGTACCGGGTGAGGTGCTACAGTTGGAAACCCTAGCATCGTAGGCATGTGGTGGTAGTTTCACTCCACATTTTCAACATGGGCTGCTTGTCAGGCCACCTCAGGAAAAGTGGCACAATCACTTTGTTAGCTGAAAGGTGGTTTTGCACAGTGGCTGTGACATTTGGCAACAGAAGGACAAAAACACATTTTTGGGCAGAATGTGGAGAATGACAACTGTATTGTTCATGAGTTGGCGTAAAAAAATGGCAACATTGAAAATCTGGAGTGACAATATGAAATATTGGTGAAGCAATGAGCATGCACACAAACTGTGCAACACACATCCATAACCCAATTATTTTTGGGAGTTTGGTAGCCACATTTGTAACATAGGCATTTTGGGGCCTCCCCTTATGAACAGTGGCGGTGAGATTTTGTTAATCTGTCCCAAAAGTTGATTTCCCACAGTGACCACGCCACTGTGCGCTACAGGTGCAGAAACACATTTTGGGCAGGATGTGAAACATGACAGCTGTACTGTTCATAAGGAGGTGTGAAGAAATGCCAGTGTTAAAAATCTAGCATGGAAATACTGCAAATTTGTGAAGTTACAAGGGTGCGTGGAAACTGCGCAATGCACGATTGCAACACAGTCATTTTATGGACTTTCGGCACCAAATTTTCAACATAGGCATTTTAGGACCTCTGCTCATGAACAGTGTCACTGTCATTTCCTCAAACTGTCCCGAAAAGTGATTTTGCACAGCAACCGTGCTATTCTGTGCCGGATGTGCGAAAACACATATCTGGCAGGATATGTAAAATGACAGCTGTACTGTTCATCAGGAGGTGTGGAAAAATTCAAGTTTGAAAATCTGGAGTGAAAATATTACAAATTCATGACATTACGAGCATGTGTAGGAACAGCATAATGCACACTCGTAAAACAGCAATTTTGGGGAGTTTTGTCACCAAATTTGCAATGTAGGCTTTTTGAGAGCTCCCCTCATGAACATGAACAGTGACACTGTAATTTCCTTACTCAGTCCCGAAAGGTGATTCTGTGCAGTTACCACAAAATCACCTTTTGGGACAGAATAACGCCATGACAGTACCAGAATTTATGAGGAGGGTTCCCAAAAACCCCATGTTGAAAATTTGGTGCCAAAATTCCAAAAAATGCCTGAGATATGCATCAAAGTTGAAAAAACCCTATTTATTCCATTATGCAGCTTACCAGCATTTCCTCAGTTCTCAGTCGGCTTTGAAGAATGCAGATGTGTTCCCGGTCCACCGAAGATCATCACGCCAGACTCCGCAGGTAAGTATGGGGTGAGAGGGGGTTGTGGGGAGGCAGGGTGTGCAGTGGGTGGGCACAGGTTGTGGGAGGGAGGCAGGGAGACTGCCGAGGAACCGTTCCCTTTTTCCACAGGTACAAAAAAAACAAACATTGCAGGACTGTTTTTCTGTTTACAGGGGCATGTGGCACGCTGGGTGGGCTCCCAGCGTGCCAACGGAGCCTTGGTTTTTTTGGGGCCAGCTGTAGCCAACGGGGGATTGGGCACCTCCGTCATCACACAACAAAAGGGAGGTTCTTTATGCCAATGGGGATTGGGCACCCCAGTCGGCACAGAAGGAAAGTGGGGGTGCAAGAACCAAGGGGGAATGGGCACCCCCTCGGCATATAACAAATGGGGGGGTTCTTTATGCCGACAGGTAGTGGGCTGCCCCATCGGCACATACGTTGGGGGCAGGGTAAGTTGACAGGAGGATTGGGCACCCCCAAAGTTAGCAGTTTGGCGGGCAGTGTGCCGCCATGTTTGTGTTTCCGGGTAAGCACATCGGGACGTCCGCTGCATGTGATGATCTTTGCTCACATTGCAGTGGACCTTTACTTAAATGTGCTCGCCTGGGTGGTGTGGCACCTGCATGCAGGCTGACTGGGAAACGAGGGACGCACCTACTGATGCGTGCCCTGTATTCGTCCAACAGTGACCGTGTCTCCAAATCTGCACTGCCACAAGATGTTGGTTGCGCAAGCGCGCCAACATAAAAAAGAAATAAACAATATCTTACTTTTTTGGGGCAAAAGATGTTAAGCCCATAAGAGAAACAGAATAACACATGGATATGTGTATAAAGGTAATGAATACACATGTACCACACTATAATAAAAATGAAAATAAATTTATAAAAATAATATGGTAATCACAGTGCCCATGTTTTTCACCAGGGTTAATAGAGGACATCCACGAATACTTTAGAAATGAAAAAAAAACACTGAAACAACAATCAATTGAGGTTGTAAATACAGGTTATTTCCCCCCTGTCTTGTATACTTACTGAACATAAAAATAAGTTCATTATCATTGAAAATTAATGAGAACTAGAGAAATTCTGAAGGTATTTTATTATATTACAGCTTTCCAAATTAAAGTCTGAGGAAGAGACAGGATTGTCTTGAAACATTACAAAGTGGAAAACAATTTTTAGAAAGAAACTGGAATATACTTATTGAAAGCTGTATAGCAAAGTGGATAACAATCTGTGGAAACAAAGCAGTATCAAATTACCAAAGTTGTTTAGTTCACTGGAATTCATATACATCCTTTCTGCTGTATGAGTTTTAAGCCACTCACAAGTGACGAGTTTACAGAAGTTTAAGTAAAGAAGAAGATTTATCTAGAACTAATTTGGGGTACAAGAGTTTTCACCAGAAGTTGAAACTCTCCCCTTTTTTCTCTTTTTTCATTTTTCAAGTTTTCAAAGATTTAATATCTAAAACTCAAAAGGGAACCATATGGAGACCAACTAACATTGTCTCTCATTTTTTTTTTTTTTTTAACTCTACATCTTTTTTCAATGCTCCTTACTGCCCCCTCTTTCTGTTTCTTCAGACTTCCTCTAAACTGTGCACATCCCACTTTCGCCATCGGGATCTGCCTGTAGAGTACCAGATACCACTGACCTTTGATGCCTGGTTAACCCCCCCAGTGTAGGGTGGGGAGAGGCCCCTACTCCCCAACTCACTTCATTCTCATGTAGTCTATCCGGTACAGCGAAGTCTGTCCCAACGATCTTGGAGAAGATGCATACACATGGAGGAGTCATTATCTAGGCTAGAGGAGATGTTTTTCCCCCTGTATTTGACCCCAGACGTCGGTGTGCAATGAAGGCCAAGGAGCGAGGAGCCACACTGAAACGCACCTCCTGCTCTGCGTCTCTGCCAATGTCTTCCCTGTTCCCTCTCTGCTTCCTCCCATTTACCGCACCTTCCACCCAGGTTCCCCAAGGTGGCGGTATTGCGGCGGGATCGTGCAGATGTCCCCCCCAGAGAAGGAGAACAGCCATCGGGCACTCAATCCTTCTCTTCCCCGGCCAACCCCCAGCGGCCCATGCTCGTTTCCTAATACGGGTCGCCGGCATGGTATGAGGTAAAGTGTCCAGCGCCTCAGCCCTCAGTGCCACCGGGGCCAGCCAACATTGTCTCTCATTGATGCACATTGACAGGGAGGCAGTCAGACCTAGCCTTGGTAGGGTGACCATGTGTTCTAAGCCACAGGTAGGTATGCTAAACGGCTGGTGTCACCCAGCTGCAGAACAATTGTCATCGGGTAGGGTAGGGTAGGGTAGGGGGAGGAGTTAAGGTATCTCAAAAAGGCATGAGGACAGAAAGGGAGAAGAGAGAGTGAGCAAGGGTGGGGCATACAGGGATAGGATACCTTAAGGGCATAAGTAAGTAGCAAGAGAAAACCGGACCATAGGTATGGATTTCACAAAATGGGGTGGATCATGCGGGCCAGCCCTGCCTACCTCCATAGAGCGGAAGCTAATAGACTAGTGTGCACTCATATTTTCTCTGTAGGAGGCAGAGGCCTTAAGAGACTGGAAGATTGAATGTGGGGCATCTAGAGGAAGCTGCAGACCCAGGGTGTTCTAAGAGATGTAGGCAGTTGTGCATCCCTGTACAAGGGACACTGTTGGGACCATTATAGGCTAAGGGGAGCTTTTGAGAGATTAGCAACAGGGTTGCCAAGAAAACAGCATGCTAGGAAGAATACTGACAGGGGGTGGGGTGAGCCTGTTGAGGAAGCCATAAGATGCATGAAGTGGGGCCCTGAAGTATGCCTGGTGGCAGATTGTAGCTTCTGACACCCCTACTAGAGCCCATGGCAGAAACAAATCTGGCAGAAATTAGACTGTGCCCCTCCATCCCCCAGCAGAAGCACGCAAACAAATAATGGTGTCCATATGTGATCGGTACCAGAAAACCAGAAAAGAATATTAAGAGTTGCCCATTGATAGTACTCATATTACGGTAAAGCACATATAGGTCACAGCCAGTATTGTAATCCTCGGTAGCCAACACCTCACCAACCCATGGCCACCAACCATGAAACAGTCTTATCATCATTGCAGTCACTGAGCGTTCCTCAGGTGGTGGGGCAAAGTAAGGTGGACACTGGTGTGGGTTGCTCCCGGTATTTTCTTGGCTTGGTAGCATGTTCAGTGGCCACCGGGGAGGACTGTGATGAAGTGGGTTCTGAAGCAGTTTTGAAGGCTTGATACACTTGGGCAGATGGCAGCTCTGAGGGTCCTGAAGAATTCTGGGCCTGTGACGATGTTATAGCATTGGTCTGTGTTGGGGCAAAAATCCATCAAGACTACCACTGATAAAGGTAGGGTAATGGGCAGACTAGATGGGCCTAGAGGTCCTGATCTGCCATCAATTTCTATGTTTCTGTATTTCCTGAAGCAGAGGAGTGTAGCGGTTATTTGTCAGCAGGGGAGAATGCTCGCTACGGCTACAGAGCCAAGATCTGTCCTGCATTGGACTGGAAGGGTTCCGAGTGTCATCACAGTGTCTGTTGCATCATGTGTGCTTTGGGGGGCATCATCCAGAGGTCTTCCAATGTTGTCTGCTTGGTCCTAGTGGGAGGATGATCCAGTGCTGGAGCTGGGCTGGAATCTATGCAGACGGGTGAGTGATCACCCTCCTCTCATTGTCGAGCATGGGGACTTGATGGCAGTAAGGTCTTAGGCCAGTGGGTATGAATAAAATTCTTAGTGGCATCTGGGATGTGGAGCACCATAGGCACCCCATTATAGAGGATTTACAGCAAGGCTGGACACCAGAGAGAGAATGAGACCCTGGCCCTATGTAAAGCCTGGTGAATCTCGGTCAATGCACGGTATCAGGCAGTTAAGTCCTATGAGTAGTCTTGAAATGCCATTACTTTATGGACTTGCCAGTCCAGGGTGCCCAGTTCATGAGCTCAATGGAGAATACCTTCTTTTACTTGGAAGTGATGGAATCTCACTATGATAGACCTCAGGTTCTTGTCGAGTTTGGGTGGTGGGGCCAGCAAACAATGGACATTCTTGATCTCAGACTTGGTGTCCCCTGGGAGTTTCAGAATAGAGGGGAGGGCATGGTTCAAGAATGCAATAGTATCTACTAGTTCTACTTGTTCAGGAAAGCTGATAAATGTTAGGTTATTTCTACCACTGCACTTTTCAAGGTCGTCCAGCTTAGCCTGTAAGTTCTGTATGTTTTTTTCTCGCTGTCTAAGAATGGTGCGTAGTTCATGACAGGAGTCCTCTGTCAGGCCTTACTGCTGTTCGGTTGCCGTTGCTCTGGTGGAGAGGTGCTCTATAGTAGTTGATCTGATTGTAAGATGAATTGCGCTTAATGTCCTGAAGTTCATCCTGCAATTGAGAAAACATCCCTTGGATTTTGTCCGGGCTTGCTGTTGGCACCACCACCATGATGTATACTGACCAGAGAATGGGTGGCTCTTGCTGATGGCGAAGTACAGACTCCAGTAGTTTTGTAAGAAAGACTGGACTAGCAGATGAAATTAAGGGCCCAAACGATAGCTGATAGTGGGCCCTTTATACCCTCACAGCAATTAAGTAAAACCGAAGTAGTGAGGGTGACAGATGCCTGTAGAGTGCAGTTGGGAAGAGAGAGAGTCAGAATCAGGCTGCCATCTCTACCGTGTGCTAGCCACGCCCCTCTCCTTTACTGTGTTTTAGTATGCGATTTTGTGTACATATCCCATGGCTGCTTCCCCAGGTCACCCCTGGAAATTAGCTTCCACTCAGTGTGCATTTCCTGGTGAAAAAACAGCCAAGGTTTATTTAGTTGTTTAACCAGGTATAGCACACTAAGCTGAAAGCTTTTTTACAGGAGTGACCTGGGAGCACAAGGAGGTTAAGTGACTTGCTCAGGGTCACACAGTATGCAAGTGGAAGCTGTGGGATTCAAACCCAGGTCTGGTCTGCTGGAGGTCACCAGATTTGCAGCTCAGAGCCTTAAACCACTGCGCTATATTGCCTCTTACGTACACATTTAGAACACTGATCATAGATTAATATGAATTACTGATTTAAAGTCTCAGTGTAAAATGGGGGAAACTGCCTTTTCCATGTAGGATAGAAGGTTTCGGAGAGGGAAACAATTATCACCATCCCTCCAAATAAGGGACAGCTGAGCGATATGTACCCATGCTCTTCCCCAAGTCCAAGTTTCAGAAAAAAATGCATAGCTGATTTCAGCCAGGCACATTTACAGAGTTTTACCACCAAACAAACTATGATATTCCCAAAGCTAATCTCTATTTCTGAAAAGCTTTGAAGGATTCTATGTCCCTTGGGTGACTCAAGTTTAAATTAGCCTGGCTTACGTACCCTATGAGAAGTCATGCATCAACTAGGAACATAAACTACAGCTCTTGCACCAGATATACATAATAATTCTGTAGAAGGGAAAAAACACTCCCTTCTGGTGTTTTCTCTAGGGACCTCCAAGCCAATTGCTTTTATATCTTAATTTAAAGTAGAAAGAAAGACCTATCTGCAATATGCACTCTGGCCTTTACTAAGTTGAATGAATGCTAAAATCTTTGACTGCCAACTATTTCTTAAAAGCCACACATATTAACAAGGGTTAACTCTCTCATCTCTGTAACCTACTGCAAAAAAATTAAAGTTTCTTCTGAAAGTAAAGTCTCTTAATTATTTTCATAGGGTACAATTCACACCTTTTTACAGGGCTGTGCCAATAACTGTAAGGCCCCCATATAAAATATTTTGTGAGGCCCTACCTCCCCACTAGTAAGCATAAAATAACCATTAGCATGTATAAATGATAGGCTATCACCTCAAGTTATGTGGGGGAAGAGCTCCTCCCCTACATCCTATATAAGCCTGCAGGCTACATCTGCTCTGCTTAGAGTGAGTAGCACTCGGTTGTGGCGCTGCAGGTACTTGGCTGCTCCTCCGTTTCTCTTGTGCCCCCCCTCCATGTGCCTCCTTGATCGTTCATCCATTCCCCCTCCCTGTCTCTCCGTTGTTGATAGTTTTTCTTGCTTTCTTTGGGGACTTCTTCCTTGCTTCATTCCTTTGGTTTCTGCCTCTACCGACTGTTTCCTGCCTGTATGTCCCTTCTATTGCTTTGTTTTGAGCAGCCATTACCTAGCTCCGTCTAGTTCATGTCCTTGCCCTATCTCCACTTCAGCAAATTGCTGCCCCAGAGCTGTCTTTTCTTGCTTTCCTTGCTGCTGACATCTACGCTAACACCCGGCTTATCAGGACCTCGTACTTCTATCGGAACTGGACTAGCCGAAAGATATGAAAACTCTGGAGCCCTGTTTAGCTCGTATCCAGATGCCTTCATTCCTTGTGATTGCTGTTCCAGACCTGTAAGCTTATCTCTGCATCTGTTTATGGTGTTCTGTTTGAGCAGCGCTGGCCTAGCTGTCTGTCCTCTCTCTGTCATTCCCATTATTTTCCATAGCTCACACCATGCAGTTCGCCATAGACGGACAGTCTACCTAATTCAGCTACCATTGCCACTCAACATTCCTCTGGTTTCTGCATGGCAGCAGGATTATTTCTAGCATTGTAGCCGAGGCAAGCCATATCTATATTCTCCCTGGACCTGCTCTTCAGGCTATGTCTTCCCGTTTGTATGCCACTTCCTGTATGCACACTGAAGCTGAACCTTATCCAAATCCTGTCAAGCTCCTGCCAGGACAACGCTTGCCTGCTCCCCTGCGACTACCTACAAGCAGCTGAGGGTCGCTCCTACCTGAGTCTGGATTTTCACAGCCCTGCTCGCCTATCCATCCCTATATGCTCCTTTGTTCTGAACTGCTTGGAGCTCTGATTTGAACTCAATTTACCTGTGCTCTGTGAGCTTCCTGATTATTCCTTTGTCCCGACTCCTTGGATGCATGGACCGTTTCCTCGCTGTGCTCCACTGATAGCCCATTCTTGTCTCTACTTCTATGGGCCCGCTTCTCTGGATATGTTCTGTGTTCATTAGGCCATTGCTCCACCTTCTGGCCCTTCCTATGAATTCCAGGCTGCTCTGACTTGCTGCTGGAGGATTAGGGTGTATGATTCATCCCCTTCATGGCTACTCCTGTGCCCTATGGCTCCTCGGCCATACTACGCTGCTTGACCGACTCGGCCTCCATCGGTTGTTCCCTATGGCTATTGTGTGCATGGCTCGTATGATTCCTCAGGCCTTCTCTTCAGTGCACTTCCTGCTGTTCATTTGGCTCCTGACCTGTGCTTGCCTACAATACTCTACTTTTGATCTCCTGACCACAGCTCAATGCATTGCATGCTTTATGATTGCTTCCTGCTCTCCACTGGATACCGTACCTAATCCATTCCACTCTCCATTTACCTACCAGCCAACTTACATGGGGCCAGCTGCACATGCTAGCCTATGTGGGGCTAGCCTACTCTTCTTACTTACCAGCTGTCCTTCGAGGGGTCCGCTACGCATGCTAGCTTATGTGAGGTTGGTTGCTACTCTATTTACCTTACTGACTGACCTACGAGGGGTCCAACTGTGCATGCTAGCTTACGTGGGTCTAGATGCCACCTTGCTCACATTACCAGATGACTTTCGTGGGGTCCAGCTGCACCATATTTGCCTACTTCTATGACCTGCTTCACCCTTCAGGCCAAGGGTACACTACTTCTAATCCACCCACCTCACCAGCTCGGGGCCTAAAGATTCGCTTATTCTACCATCCACCTACCTACCTGCTACCATGGCAGCCAGCCCAGGAGCTCCTTACTATGGATTCACATTTTGATGTTTCAACATTCATCATCTATTCTTTGGACGCTTTGGCCCTGCTTCCCTGCTACTACGTCTGCATCATGCAGCTTGCTTACTACTACAGCTTATGTACAGGTTCACTTCTTTACCTTACTTGTTCCTATTACCTGCTTCGCCCTTACAGGGTTTAGAGGTCATCATGACTAACCTGCCATTACAATCTACTGCGCTCCTCATGAGCTGGCATCCATCTAACCTATGTTTACATATTTACTGTGACATCTACCTACCAGGACATGACCTTCTGCATTGCATGCAGTTCGACATTTCCATTGCATTATCTGCCACTGCTCTGCAACCTGCCTCGCCCCCTGGGGCCAGAGGTTAGCCATCGCATTTAGTCAGACCTGTGCCCCTATGGGCCTGGAGGTCCTTGTTCCTATATATTACTGTACCATAATCGCCTGCTTCTTCGACCTGCCTTGGCCCATCGGGCTGGGGGGTTTAACTACTTCTACTCTACACCTGTCTCACCCAGCGCAGGGCCTGGAGCTCACATATCCTACTATACACCTACCTGCTGCCGTGTCAGGCAGCCCAGGAGCTTCTTTACTATGGACTCGCATCTGGATATTTTCTACATTCATCAGCTATTCTTGGATGCTTTGCCCTGCCACTTCAGCCATATGGAATTACTACTGCTTCACCCTTTCCAGGACACTTAGTTGAGCTTCTCCTGAAGACCTTCACTATCCTGATTTATGCTGTACAGCTTCTCGGACCCTGCGGCAGCGCTACTTCATTTGACTCAGCCTCTTCAGTTATCACCATCTAGGACTCCTAAGCTCGACTATTCCGGAATTGTCAGGATATTCTTCACAAGCCAATTCTAGCTAAGTTATCATTCTGGCTTGAAACGTAGATGTCAACATTGTTACACAACCATTTGGATCCACGAAGCTCTCTGATTCCCTTGCTTGTACCATTCTTCATTCCCCTCACTTTATAATGTACCTAATCTTGCATTACTACTTCCCTGCTACTACCTCTGCTCATGCAGCTTTACTTACTACATCAACTGACCCTCGTACAGATCCACTTATTTACACTACTTGCTCATACTACCTGCTTTGCTCTTACTGGACCTAGAGGTCATCCTGACTACCTCACAAGTTCAACCTCCTGAACTACTCATGAGCTGGAAATACATCAGATCTACTTCTACATATTCACTACATTCTCTACCTACTTAATGCTTGCTTCCCCTCTCTGGATTGGAGGTTCCTACTGCTATATCCTCCCTATTACGTACCATATGCCAGTTTTTGTGCTTCATCGCCATGGCCTTCATTTGCTAACCTTGCCATAAAGAACTTGACTCAACAGTTCTCCTTCTTGACATGGATGCTGAGACTTGATTCCTGGATCTCCTTTGCGAAGTCATCCTCACCTGCTGGAGTGCTTCACCACCTGCGACTCTTTGCTTCAATTCATTTCAACCATGATGCCACTCTATTTCATTCCAGCCTGCTCATGGATTCTCAAACTTGGGGTTTACTAGATGAATGCTTGCTCTATTCACCTGACAAGTCACAATTCTATACGTCTTCAGTTCTCCGTTTCTCTGGATTGGGTTCTACAACTTTGGGGTTCGGATTATCCGATTAGATTATTTAGGATTACTCTCCTTTAGTATGTCCAGAAGGACGGGCAGAACAATAGCCATGGGTCCTCAGAGGTTTTCCGTCGGGGGGGTTTTCCTCTCCTGCGTGCTACTAGTCATACTCTCCGGAGCTGGAGGAGGTGATCATACTGCTACTCATTTTTAGGGGTGTCATCCTACTTGACTCCTTCAACAGTCAGACTCTGAACAATCGTGGATATCATTACTTTTTGGGGGATCTCATAATACTGGACTAAGCATTCATTATGGTGGAATCCAGAGTAAGGCCAAATCAAAACTAAATTATAACAATGTTATTAATCAGCTCAAGCATCTAAGCACTTTGTACAAGACTATCCAGCTCACTTGTACAATAAGCACTGACTGTATAACTATGTCCAAAGTACCTAAGCACAGATCAACTCAAACTTCTACATATCGGAAGAGCCATGTCCTACTTAGCTATCTGGCCTCTGTATCCAAGCACAAACCTTCATTATCCAATTGCAGTATGTAGCACAAGCACTGAGCAATGAACCACACATAAATAATAGGCTATCGCCTGAAGTTATGTGGGGGAAGAGCTCCTTCCCCACATCCTATATAAGCTAGCAGGCTACATCTGCTCTGCTTAGAGTGAGTCGCATTCACCCTCCATCCTCCCCTGACACCTCCTCCTTCTCCGGTGCTTTTATCCCACCAGGGGGGTCTCATAATACTGGACTAAGCATTCATTACAGTGCGATACAGAGTAAGGCCAAACCAAAAGTAAGTTATAACAACGTTACTCATCAGCTCAAACATCTAAGCACTTTGCACAAGACTATCTAGCTCACATGTACTATAAAGACTGACTGTATAACTATGTTCAAAGCACCTAAGCACAGATCAACTCAAACTGCTACATATCGGAAGAGTCGTGTCTTACTTACCTATCTGGCCTCTGTATCCAAGCACAAACCTTCATTATCCAATTACAGTACGTAGCACAAGCATTGAGCTATGAACCACACGTAACATATTAATAGCATATGTTATTTTGTAGCAGTCCTGCTGAGCATCAGTGTTTTGTCTATGCTGCTCCCTTTTCCCTTTTCTGGCACTGTGATGAAGGAATTGAACAATTTAATTTGTCCCTGCCCCTCCTGAAGACACTGGCACCTATATCAAATGTTTTGAGCAACAAGCCCTTTTGCTTCTTTGTTCTGCATTTCCCCTCCCCGTGAAACTGGGTGTGTAATCTGCAGCATAGATGCTACTACTGCTGATTGCCCACATTTCAAATGGATAAGCAATGTACAAGAAAAAAAAATGGCAGGATTGTCTGTGACAGTAAAAAGTTTTCTTATGCTGACCTCTGAGGTAGTGAGCCCCTGGCAGTGTGGGCCCTACTGCAAACATACTGTATCTTTTGCATCCCCCTCATCACATCCCTTCATTTTTATGACCCTTGCAGATTGATCATGATTTTTTTTTTCAAGAAGATGAAAGAAATGTTTTGCTGTCTGCTCTGAGTATCTGAAAAGATTGCTTTGCAAAGGAACATTTATGAGCATTTCCTATACCAGACTCCTTGATATCACTCATAGAGTCCTGCTTAATTATGTATAGCTGTAGACATTGGTAATGCTGCTGTACATTTGGCCCCCTCTTCCTTGGAGCAACTTAAAATCAGTATTATTTTCTAATGTATTCCCATTTCTTAATTGGCCATGTGCTAGATCTATTGCAAACTTGTCTATGAATCAAAGTCATTACACACTTTCAATTATTAAATACATTCCTTAGGTGACTTTTAGAGCTCTTAAAACTGGTGCTATTGAACACTTTAAAAATTCAGACATTCATTGGGTCTTTGTCCAGGACTTGTAAGGCTGAAAAGGGTAGATATTTAAAGGGCCACCGATGTCTCAAGAGCAACTGGGAAACACATAATTTATCACACACAATTCATTACAGATTTTGTGTATTTTCTGTTGCAGACACCACAAAATCCCAATTGGATTTTCAGTTGTTCCTCATTGTTATGAATATTATCATGGAAAACAGGACTATTACCCCCTAACAGTCCTCTGCTCTGGTTGCATGTGACATCACAATCCTCTTTTTTATGACATCAGAATAATGTCCGTAGCTGCATATTGGGATGTGAAATACAGAACGTTAAGCTATCAAGTGCAGATCAGTTGTTTGAGCAAATGACATCTAAGGGGCAGTGCTCCTGATTTCAATTGTATATGCAAAGTAATAATGCAAAAGAGGAATATATATATATATATATATATATAAAATACAGTATATTGAAAATATGTTGTAATATAAAAAGTGTGATTTTTAAAGTGCCCCCTGGGATATCAGGGCCTTTTTGAAGGAACACTTTGAAATGCTGATCAGTCATTTTCTTTAACTTTGTTTTAAATTAAATGGTAGATATATGAATCCATTCAACTCAACCAGCTCCATCGCCTGACTGCCTCGGGTACTTACCACTAATTCTTGTACCCGTTGGCTTTCCTCTATGGTGGGCCATTAGGGCTCCTCACTAGTCCCTCTAGGCTTCTTGGGCAGTAATGGTGGGTGCCACAGTTAGTGATGTGGAGCCTGCAGGAGGATCACAGTTTCATCCTGTATCAGACATGGCTGTTTTCCTTTTTTGGTGCCAGTGAGGCCAGGCTTGACGAGAGCACACATGTGCATGTGCAAATGTCAAGTAATGTTGGTGTGCCCCCCAAGTAGCTCCAGCTTGCACTGTCACCTGTGTCACCCTGGTGGTGGAAGCGCAGTAGAAGGTGCTTACCCACTTCTCCCAGAGGAGGAAGGCATCTGTTGGGATGCTCATTCCTTCTCTCCAGCTGTCCCCTGACAACCCAGTCTAGTTTCTGAACCTGGGTTGTTGGCATCACATATGGTAGCTTCAGTACTACATGGACAGGTTACCTTCTTGACTCTCTTTAAAGGGACACTGTCAACCCTTTCTGCTTCATATTTTTTCTTCTTGAAAACCCACAGTTTATGATTGCTTACTGTCTCTAAAATTCATTGATGTTGCTGGTTGTTTTATCTGCTTCCTTTCTTATTAGAACTGAAATACATGCTAATGGTATAATTATAGCCATCCTTGTTTTGTTTCAAATCCTCTGTATACTCATACTGTATACTTCTGAACATTAGTTCAATGGGTCTATGCAACCAGAGTAGTGTTATGCATGTGCAACTGTGATAAGTGCTTGGCTGTTCACACTCTCTATTCCACTGGGAATTATCATGCTGTAGGGGTACTGATGGCAAATTAACCCTCGAAGAGGGTTCCACCTGTAGAGGTGCCACAGGTAAGATTTCCTTGCCTAAAGGTACCTTAGGATGGAGCACCCCCCAACCCCCGAGGAAAGAGGTGTGCCACTAAAGTGGGAGGATTGTGGGGCAAAGAAAAAGTGCTTCAGAAGGAGGCTGTGAGGAACTGCTTATATAGCTCAGAAGGGGGGTGTAGCTGGTTACTTATCCCACTGAACTACAGGCATAGCCATTCAATTCAGTGGCCTACACAATCAGAGTAGTATTATGCTTGTGAAACTGAGATAACTGTTTCGTTGTTGGCACTCTCTATTCCGCAGGGAATTACCACCCTGTAGGGGTACCAAGGACAAGGAACCCTTGAAAAGGGTCCACCTCTAGAGGTGCCACAGAAAAGATTCCCTTGGCTAAAAGGTACCTTAAAAAGGAGCCCTTAAAAGAGTATTGAGCAGTAAACATTTACTACGAGGTAGAGAAGCAGATTGACAGCAACGAGACAGCTTGATGAAGCACAAATAAGATGCACAGGTTGTGAGGATTGCACTGATAAAATGGATTGCAATGATCACATCTGGGGGCTTCCTAAGGAGAGAGGGAACAGTGAGTTGGGCAACTGACCATCCATCTCCATCCAACAGTGGAAACCTACCTAAGTAAAGTAGGGAATATACTATAAACAGCTAACTACATATTATGACCTTTGGCATGGAGGGGAGGAAAACCCTCTTTTAAAAGGAGGAATCCTCTGAGGATCCAAAGCCTCAGTCACCTTCCCTCCAGGCTGAAGGTAATTTATTTAGTGATGGTTCTCTTGTTGCAATTTAGAAACCCAATCCAAGGGGAGGAAATATTCCAATTTGGTGGAAAGCTATCACGATCCCTCTAACAGGAATGCTGTGAAGGTTTGCAAGAGGCCTCTGCAACAATGGGTATTCTTGAAGTGAGAGCAGACCACCAAGGCAGGAGTAGGAAAGCAGTGACCAATGGGGCACTCAGCTGGCCTACTGACTAAAACAGATCAGGTGTACCAGAGGCAGTTGTAGGAAGAATAGCTTTCAAAGGTGCAATGGCATTGCCATAGCCAAAGTGGTGCTCTTGGGCTTAAGGGCCCCACCCCTTGGCAGCTGAAGTCTTAATTGTACATCAAGAGGTGGTGCTAATAAGTTAGGTGACTGAAATTCAGCTCAGAGTGAGGACATTCCCACTATGGGCTGGATGAGAAGGACCCTGCTCCAAGCTTCACATGCTCAAGATGCAGACTTTGTGGGTGCAGAGTGAGACCATCAGCTACAGGGCAAGCCCTGAGCCCGAAAAAGTAATCGTCATGCTTGACATGCCTCTGATTTATGAGTGAGTGCATGAATCACCTTCAATGTGCTAGACAGAAGGAGGCCAGGCAATGCCAGTGGCCATAGATGAGGAGGCTAGGTGAAGCCAAAGGCTGTAGATTAATTAGCAAGTTAATGATAAGGAGATTGGGTGAAGCCAGTGGGCTGGGTAAGATAGGAGGCTGTAATGTTAGCCAGTGTTTGGAGGATGATAGTGGTAGCAGTCTGCGGAAACCAAGCCAACCAGTTCCATTAAGGAAGCTAAATTAATTAATGGTGACATGAAAGATAGGTGTTTAGGTAGTGAGAGGCTGAGACACCAGTAATTGAATCAATGAGGTTTAGCAGTTGATTGTTATGGTTTCAGCATGAATAGTAAATTAACAGGAGTGGCAGGAATACCTTAGATGCCATTAAGGAGGAGTTAGGTTGTTCCAGTAAAGCATTTACAGTGCAGTAATGAAATGCAATGAAAATCTTGAAAGCCAGATTTTGTAAGCCCTCAGTCAACTGCACTGACCATAAGACAAGGCGGTATAGCACAATGGTTTAAGGCTCTGAGCTGCAAATATGGAGACCTGGGGTTGAATCCCACAGCCCCCACTTGCATACTGTGTGACCCTGAGCAAGTCACTTAACTTCCATGTGCTCCCAGGTTGCACCTGTAAGCAAGCTTTAAGGTTAGTGTGCCAATTCTGGTTAAACAATTAAAAAAAAAAAGCCATGAAGGCTGTCAGGATAATGTATTTATGCATTGCTAACTGAAAAGCCAGTTAAGCAATGAGCAGGGTGATTCACATAATTTATGTAAAGCATGCTCCTGCTACACAGTCATAATGCCCTGCCGTGACACCACAGTCCCACACTATAGGAATAACAGGGAGCTACAAGCAGAGCACCATGAGACAAGGCAGCTAATGTAATAGCTGAACGTTTTTGGTTTAGCAATGCAGCAGATGGCTGAGTGGAGCTAGTACTGAGTGAATGAAGAGCAGCTGCAAATAATTAAGGTGCAAAGCATAGAAGACAACAGCAGGCAAGAAAACAGCATTGTGAGCTGAAGCATACATAACAATGCAGTTGGCTGAGGGCTTACAAAATCTGGTGAGTAAATGGGATCCTGAGAGCACAAGCACAATGCAACTTAAAGAACACCTTTCCCATGTGTCTGAAACAACTAAGTTTACCTTGCATGTGTGTGCTGGACCCTGCAACATACCAGTTGTAATGGTTATTTTCCACCCCAGTTTCGTATTATTTCTTAAATCAGTGCCTTATTTTGTGCCTCCCTGCTGTCTGCTGCACACATCTTTTCTACTCTACTGCCCAGTGAGCTGCTCTTGCTGATGTCACTATATGGAGTCAGTAGACACAGCCTTTGCCGAGCAGTGATAATGGTGCAGTTCCATGTTAAGTCTCTTTTTTTTTATAACAGAACTGTATTATTGTAGTACATGTCATTATCGATCTCACTACTGACTTTACATTGCATGCTCACCTTCCAATTGCAGCATTTGAACAATTCAGTTTATTAAAGTTTAAGCCCTGGCGGGAGCACCAGTGACAGCAGGACATTTATGTTTACCCTTGTGTGCAGTTGCTGTTTTTCTTTTGGGGGGGTGAGGGTGATGTCTCTAACAATGGTTCCATTGAGGATGTTGTTGATGGATATATAATTCTGGGCACAGTTTGATGTGTTTATATTAAGGTTGCTATTCCTTTCTGATGACCGCTCTGCCACTTGTTTTATGCAGTGTGCTCATTTAAAAACATGAATGATCTTTTTGACAGTGCACCTCATGAAGTGATTATCGATTGACTGTTTAAATGCCCCATAATATTTCCCCCAATTAGTGGCTTACAAACAGAATTGCTTTTGCTGAAATGTATATATGTTATTTTCATACACCCCCCCCATGCTGACCGAGCGCCATCCAGCTGTCTGCTCAGCTCTGTCACACTGATGTCCTTTGGGACTTATCTATAATGCTGTTCCCCCAGGGCTTGCTCCACACCCAGCAAACTCACCAGGTACCAGAAAAAACACAGTAAGATGAGGCTCAGGTGTGCAGAGACATCGCACATATAGCCAGATCCAGAAATTGCACAGATAAAGGGATAACGGCTATTGCTGCCCATAAATTTGCTCCCTGTTAGTGAGACCACTGGTTCCCTTCCAGCGAGGACTTCAGGTTCTGGTGGTAATGAGAATCAGGTGGGCAGACCTGATGGCCACTCCCTAAGCTGTGGAGGGGCATCTTGCATTACCACACAGCCACTACCGTCTGAACTGGAACAACCTACAATACCCAGACTACCACAATACATGCCACCGACATGGGCACCGGAAGTGATCCTTACAAGGTTTGAGGGGGATTGTCTGTGCAGCACTGGAAATGACATTCCATTCATAGGGTGCAGTGCCGGTCATCCTTCTGAAGCTTCCATTAATCCTTTCCTTTGGGAAGCTCTAGACACAGTATTATAAATGACGGAGCATGACCAGTCTCGGGCTCAAAATGATACGGATGTGCTCAGAGGCTGTAATTATCATCAGACATTATTTGGTAGGAATCAGGGTCCACATTTCCAAAAACAAATCAAGATTTACAGGCGTTAAGTGGTTGGATTCATTGCTGCAGCACAACACAAGCCCAGTGTGCAGGGGGAAAAAGACTGGGATTCTATTCTCTGACGTCACAGAGGAGAACTGAAACTGCAGGCAGCAAGTCAGGAGCACACCAACACAAGTGCAAATTGCAGTTTTCTATATGCAAAAACACAGCAATGAAAAACCACAGTACTAACATAATTTTACAGGATGCAAGATGACTGTTTAATGCATGCTGCTGAACATAGCTGATAAAGGTGCTCTTTAAAGTAAGGAAACAACAATATGTAACCTGAAGCACAAATAAGCAATGTATACACAAGGTGCTAGAAAACTAGAAAGGCCCAAAAGAAACAAACAAAAGAAAACACAAGTACAGGAGCAGAAAGGGAACAAGCACACAAGGAAGCACATACTGTAGCAGCCAGATGCAAAGCAATACTAACAAAAGCAGGAAAACACAACAAACAGAAATCTAGCAAAAGCCAAGCAGAGCCCAAAGCACAAGCAACTCGGGGACGGCAAAGCTCCAGCAGACCTCAAGGGACAAGACAGACTGACATAACCTACAGCTGGCAAAGAAAAAGTGCTTTAGAAGGAGACTGTGAGAAACTACTTATATATCTCAGGAAGGGGGCATGGCTGGTTACTCATTCCATTGAACTACAGGTTTAGCCTTTCAAGAGTTCCCGTCAATCAGTGATGCCACTCCTGATGCAATAGTCTCATCTCCTCCCACTACATTATGGGTGTCTAGGCTGTTCAGAGTGTTCCCAAGTCCAGAAAAGATGCAGGTGGGAGCTGATCAAAGACCATAAAAACATGTTTTTGTGTGGTAGGCAGTCTGTTTTTCACTTTTAAAAGGAAAGAAGGAATCAGAATCAAACTGCCAGTGATATCAGCAATCTCTATCGAATGTGAGCAATCACAAAATGTGTTTCATAAACTAGGGACAATTTGAGGCCTAAGAAGGTTGATAGTGTCCCTTTAATGGGAGTTGATTCCCTATTTGGCATAGACTTAAATTTTGCAGCGTGTTTGTATGATGATGTTTTAATTTAAAAATACAATCAGAGGTAACAATCTAAGCAACTTCTGTGCTAGAGCAGGCATCCCAACTTTAGTTTAAACATGTCCACATTGGGCTGTGGGAGTTGACTAAGGCAAACACGCTTAACATGACTATAGCAGCTAGACTTGTGCCTTACTCCAAGATCAACACAGCTATCTTTATTGTGTTTCCCTTTACAAGTCCAGACTTTCTGTAAAAGTCAAATAAGCAGAGCTATTTACCCATGAAAAATGCTATTATAGTGCAATGCATTTATAAAAACATCTCACGTACTGTTCGTGACCAACATTTCTATGCACTCTGTTTCAATCAATATAATATCTTGCCTATTTAAAAATACAAAGATTTTTAAACATTCCAGGTTTGGTAATCAAATATATTTTGCCCTTGATTTTCCTCATATATCCCAACCAGTATCTCTCTGCTACAGAAATGAAAACACTCCTGCTGCTGTGCATTCTTTTTTTTTTGTATTATTTCTTTTCTCACCTACTTGAATCCACACCAGCCTCTCCTTCTGGCAAGCCAAGGCTTCTAACGACCCGTCCTGTCCCCCGAGCCTCCACTCTCAAATGACAGCCATCTCCCCAGGTAAACCAGCGTATTCCTTTCACCGGACAGGTCCCCCTCCTCTGAGGGGCAAAGCACCAGCCAGGGGGACACAGACCAGCACATCATCTTGGCCCAGGGATACACTGCTGAGGCGGAAGGCTGCGGAGGCATTGATGGGCTCAGAGAGCCAGGCAGCCATCATCCGGATTGACATGGAGCATTTTTCACGCTTTTCTATGTACATCCCTCCTTCGCCGTCACGCAGTGCTCCTGGTCTCCACCAGAGGCCGCTGCCGACCGACGATTCCCCAACCCACCCCCGGGAGAGAAGAGCAGTCCCTACGGACACTCAATCCTCCCCTGCCCCTGCCAGCCCCTGGCAACCCGAGTCCATTCCTGAACCCGGGTCGCCAGTGTAGGTCCAGGTAAGGCACCTGTGCCTCAACCCCCTACGCCACCGGGCCGGCCAAGCTGTAGCATTCTTGATGCCGAGTCTATGGTTTTTAAAAAAAAAATCCAAAAAACAGAATGCACCCTGGGTCAGCCCTGTCCTCCTACAATTGCTCAGAACCCGAGATAACCTCTGGCACCTTGCCACTGAAACGGGCCGGCTGTCGGATCGACAAGCATACAATGCAGCCCAGAATAAGTGCACTTGGGTGGTCCAAAAAGCCAAAGCCAACCATTACCAGGCCACCCTCACCTCCTCCTGGGGCTCAGCCCGGAATTTCTGGGATAATATTCAACAATTAAATGGTAAGTCACGCTCCCATCCCCCATCTCAGCTCACTAGTGATGGTACTACCTCCACTGATCCTGCCTTCATTGCTAACTGCCTAAACACCGCATTCACCGACATTAGCTCAGTCCTCCCCAGTAATTTCTTTGATCCTCCCCCATACCAACCTCCCCCTGTCCGCCACCACCCCAGCTTCCACCTGCGCAAGGTTTCTGCCCGGGAGGCCAGACCCATCCTAATCAAAGCTCTAAATGGCAACAATCCCGGCAGCAACTCACTGGACCCCAGTATCCTCAGGCTGATGCTGGATGAAGTCCTTGCCCCGCTCACCAGCCTCGTAAACCATTTGATCTGCCTGGGACAATTTCCCACTGCTTGGAAAACAGCCATAATCACACCCATTCATAAAGGAGGTGACAGGTCATCGACCAACAACCACCGACCAATCTCCATCCCCCCCCCCAAAAGCTCTGGAAAAAGTGGTGGCCATTCAAATCACTGAATATCTGTCCAAGCATAACATCTTATGCCCAGAGCAGCATGGCTTACTTGCTGGCCACAGTACCAACACTGAGCTAATTGAATTCTCTAATTTCCTTCACTCCTCCCTGGACACCAGCTCCCTAGCTGATGCAGTGATCATCGACCTATCAAAGGCTTTCGACACTGTCTCCTACCCACTTCTGCTGAACGCCCTCTGCCACATTGGCCTCTTGGCTGGCCCTCTAGCATGGTGCTCGAGCTACTTAGATGCTCGATCACAGTGTGTTAAAATCAATGGGACACTCTCCAATACCTGTCCCATACACTCATGGGTTCCCCAGGGCTCCATCCTGGGCCCCCTTCTCTTCTCACTCTATCTGAACACCCTGCCCTGTGCCCTCTCTGGCAAAATGCTTCTGTATGCTGACGATGCTGTCATTTTTGCCACCCACCGCAATCCCATCTCCCTTCAGGAATCCCTACAACAGTCCTTCAATGAGGCAGATGCCTGGTTTAAGGAGCGCAGACTCATCATTAATCTTAAAAAAACTAAAGCTATGCTTTTTACCCACCCCCAAAACAAAGCTAGCAACCACCCACTCCACATCCTTCCTAGTACCAAACAACCGCTGGAGCAAGTCTGCTCCTACAAATACCTAGGGTTTACCTTCGACTCTGCCCTCACATTCCACGACCACATTGATGCCCTTGCATCCACCAACAACATATGGCTTGGCATCCTCTTCCACCATAGAAACTGCCTCCCCCAAATGCACTCCGGCTCACTGTTACGTCCTCAGTACTGTCCTTTGTAGACTATGGCTTACCAGTCTATGGTGCTGCTGACACGACTGCCCTCAAAAAAATTCACATAACCCTAAATAAGGCTTGCAGACTGATTACTGGTGCCCCCAGGCTCACTCACACCTGTCAACTGTATGATGATGCTAAACTCCTGACCCTTGATGAACGGCTTCGCTATCATACCTGCCTCCTCACTAAAAAAACTCTACTAGGGCTCTCCCCTCCTGGGGTGACTGCATCCATCCACCGGATCCCACCTACAATTGCTACACAGTCCTCCAACAAGTCCACTCTACTGGTCCCCAGGTCAAGAACTACTCATGGTCAGAGGTCCTTCTGCTACAGAGTCCCATTCTGGTTTAACTCTCTCCCTGCCCCGGTCACTAATGCCACAACTATCTCCAAATTCAAAACCAGCCTTCAAAGCCAACTCCTCAACACTCGTAGCTGCTCCTGTCTCTGAGTGAGGCTGGCCCTTGAACCTCTCCACCCGTGACAACGCCCACCGGGCGGCTCTCCTCCTAGCCCACCCCTCCACCCCTTCCCTAAGTATATCCTGGCTAGTGCCTGCTGTCTTATGGTAATGCCATTAAATTGCTCAACATATGGAACCAGCTTGTGTAAGAACTATCTCAATTACCTGTACCCTGTAACTCAAATGTATTTTGTTTGATCACAGTGTGACCTGGCGCCTCTGATGAACGCCTATTTGAGAAAACCTGTACTATGTAACCTAAAATGTTATGTATGTCCTCAATGTGATGAGGTACCTTTGGAAACGAGCCTCTGGCTCAAAGGTTGTAAACCGATTCTCACAAATAAAATGAATAAAATAAAGTTTGAAGCAGGGCTTGCATCAAGTCCTGCATCAGCTCTTTTCTTTGGCACAACTGCACCAAACTCCCTTGATGCAACAACTGCAGCCGATTTTAGTACATCAGGTGCAGTTGCAACAGTTTTCACTCTTTACAACAGCCTGCACCAAATATTTGGTGCAAGCCCCATAAAAATGGTACCCCAAATGGTGCAAGTGCAGCATTTGGTCCTCGGGATTGAAAATCCCAATGGGCAGCTGGGAGAATGCCGAAAGCAGCGTGTGCCAAATGATCGGCACACAAGGAACTTGCAGCATTCTTGAGACTCTAAAAATTGAGCCCTATATTTCCATTTGTTTTGTGTAGACACTGTACTCAGTGTTTCAGATAATCTGGCTAATGACAAAACTCCCCATGTTAGAGGTTGATAGACCAATATTCCACTAAATTGATGAATAAATGAATTGATGAATAAATTTCTCGAGTACCCTCATGTAGTACAGTGTCAAAGACTCTAGATAGCCTGGCAAAGAAGAAAGGTAAACTGGTGCTACTCAACAGATGCTCACAGAAGGATGCAACACAAAAAGTCCCAAGTGCATCAGCTTTATTGCAGTGGATAACACAGCAACCAGGAACCAGGCAACAAAATGATATGCAATGATGCTTCAATGTTTTGCATGCATGTGCCTTGTCAAGAAGCTGTCAGATTGCCATCTTTGTCCATATTTAACCGTGGTATTGTTAGAAACAAGTGAAAACACACCATAACAACTGCATATAGGGCAGCAAAAAAGTTAAGATAACATGATGACATTAAAAACTGGCAAAAAACATCACTATTGCACTATATGTACTTGTGATGTGAACTTTGTGGCGAGTTTCTAATGTTGTTTCTGTCCCATTAAATACCACTGTTAAATGCTTGAAGCATCATTGCATCCTGTTTCTATGCTTGATTGCCAGTTGCTGTGTTACCCACTGTAATAAAGTTGATACACTTGTGTAACCCCCTTGGGTGGAGCTTACCTTAGTTTGCCTCCTGACTGCTCACCGCTGCCAGTTCTGGTCCTGGGTGCATGCCCTGTTGCTCCTGCTAGCCCATGGGTGGTAATCTTGTGCATGTGGACCAGATGAGCAGGTAAAGTTAAACTGCCCACACGGCGGTAAGGCAAAATGCTGTTGCAGCACTTAGTGCATGCATCTGAGCTGTCTGCACGAATGTGCGGTCTGGCGTCTGCCAGCTTGAGTGTCAACTAGTGCTACAGAGCTCATTTGCAAAGCTACTTTGGTGTCTCTTTCCAATTTTCCACATAGTGTGTTCTGTCCCCGGGGAGTGCCAGAGACTTAAATGGGGGTCCATAGGCACACAGGAGGAGGAGATATATTGGACTTTAAAAGAGCGCTCACAAGTGCCATTATTCTAAGGGAGTGCTACAGCTTTAAGAGCAACCAAAGCTGCTATATAAATGAATAGTTCTGCCTGTCACCTATGGGGCAGTGCTATGGTGCTAGCAACAGGAAGGGGGAGACTCTGCCAGAATCCACTCTGCCACCAGATGATAGGGAAGAGGGGCTTCTACTAAACTGTGGTGGCAGTTAAGTTTAAAGATCCCATGGCACTTCTCGAAAAGAGTAGGGGAATTTTTATTGCAAATAACATCAATATTTACAAGTTGACATAGTCACAAAGCATTATCAATACTTCTGAAAAAACAAATATACAATACATGAAACACAAAATATCACACAGATACACTACCCAGGAGATACACAGAACTCTTATCTATAGCAGGAAGGTTTATCTTCCCCTTTATTTAATTTTCAGACTAGCCTCACTAACCACCTGGGTCTAAATTCTGAACACTCTACTTATATTTTATAAATATAGCAAAACCTTTCCACCAGTGAAATATTTTAGTTGAAGTATATACTGATTTGTCTTTTTCATAAACAGAACACGCTGTCTGCTTAACCAATATACTCAAAGTGTCATAAGACACCAATCTTTGTTGCAGGACTCATTGGCACCTCACCTGCCACAAGTAAAATTTTGGGCAGCAAAAAAAAAAAAAAACTATCACAGTGCACTGATCATATTTGCTAAGCAAATGAGGAAAAACAACAACATAAATGATTGGTAATCAAGCATTTGTAACCACACAAAAACCCATTTTCTGGCTAAAAAAAACAAAGATGGCTGGCATATGTGCAGCTAAATAAACAAGCATTTGTCAATGACGAATGTTTGCTTGCTGGCATTGGCATTGGTAGTGTAGAAGTTACAGAGCTGCATAATAGGAATGGCAGCGAAGTATTGAACTGAAGCCAACCCCACCACCACCCTGCAGAGAGTGACAGGCATTGGGGTGTGTCTTTGGGTCATCAGGCATAACGACCATGCCATTTCACCACACCCTACCCTGCAGACACTGACAAGTGTCACAGTGTGCCTTGGGGTCTTTGGCCCTTATGCGCACCCCATTCCATCAGGAAATACGGTGAGATGGGTGTGGTATAGGAGAATGGGGTGAAGTTTGGGCCCAAAGAGTCTGAGGCACACCTTGATGCCTCTCACTGGCTGCAGAGTGTGGGTGGGGGTGGAATGGTATGAGCATGACAGGCAAGAATCCCAAGTCACACCTCTGATGCCTGCCATTCTCTACAGGGTGGGGCGTTATGGCGGAAACCCTAACGCCTCAGGCATTCGTTGGTATTTTCACTCCAAATTTTCAACATGTTTTTTTTGTGACCCCCACCTCGTGAACAGTGGCAATATCAGTTTGTTAGCCGAAAACTGCTTTTGCACAGTGACTATGGCATTTGGCACCACAGGTGCAAAAACACATTCCGAACAGGATGTGAAAAATGACAGCAGTACTGTTCATGGGGAGGTGTAAAAAATGGCAATGTTGAAAATCTGCTGTGAAAATCTTAAAAAAACTGGTGAAGTCATGAGGTAAGCAGAGAAACTGTGCAACGCACCCGTAATGTAACTAGTTTGGGATTTTTTACAGCAGATTGTTAACACAGGCATTTTGGGACTCTGTATCATGAACAGTGTCAGTGTGATTTTCTTATCTGTCCCAAACAATGATTTTCCACAGCGACCATGCATTTCTGTGCTGAAAGTGTGAAAACACATTTCGGCCATGTTGTAGAAAATGACAGCTGTACTGTTCATAAGGAGACGTGGAAAAATGCCACTGGTGAAAATCTGGACTGAAAATATTACAAATTCATGAACTTATGAGGGTGCATGGAAACTGTGCAATGCTCACTTGTAACACAGTCATTTTATGGAGTTTTGTCACCAAATTTTCACCATAGCCATTTTAAGACCTCTGCTCATGACCAGTGTCACTGTGATTTTCTTAATCTGTCCCAAACATTGTTTTCGCACACCGACTGTACCATTGTGCGCTACATGTGTGGAAACACATTTTGGGTGAGATGTGAAAAATGGTAGCTGTACTGCTCATAAGGAAGTGCGGTAAAATGGCAGTGTTGAAAATCTGGTGTGCAAATATTACAAATTCGCAAACTTGCCAGTGTGCATAGGAACTGCGCAACGTGCGCTCCTAAAACAGTAATTTTAAGGAATTTTTTCACCAAATTTTCAACGTAGCCATTTTAACACCTCTGCTCATGACCAGTGTCACTGTGATTTTCTTAACGTGTCACATACATTGATTTCGCACACTGACTGCACCATTGTGCGCTACATGGGCAGAAACACGTTGTGGGCGAGATGTGAATAATGACAACTGTACTGCTCATAAGGAGGTGTGGTAAAATGGCAATGTTGAAAATCTGGAGTGAAAATATTGAAAATGTACGAACTTACGAGCGTGCATAGAAACTCTGCAATGCACGCTCGTAAAATAGTCATTTTAAGGAATTTTTTCACCAAATTTTCAACATAGCCATTTTAAGACCTCTGCTCGTGAACAATGTGTCCCATACGTTGATTTTGCACACCGACTGCACCATTGTGCACTACATGGGTGGAAACACATTTTGGGTGAAATGTGAAAAATGACAGCTGTACTGTTCATAAGAAGGTGTGGTAAAATGGCAATGTTGTAAATCTGGAGTGAAAATATTGAACATTCGTGAACTTGCGAGCGTGCATAGGAACTGCGCAATGCACTCTCGTAAAACAGTCATTTTAAGGAATTTTTCCACCAAATTTTCAAAATAGGCTTTTTGAGAGCCCACCTTATGAACACTGGCAGTGTCGTTTCAGTAATCATTCTGGAAAGGTGATTTCGTGCAGTGGATGCGAAATCACCCTTCGGGCCCGAGTAACGCCGTGACAGTGACAGCATTCATAAGAAGGTGTCCCAAAAACCCCATGTTGAAAATTTGGGCCAAAAATTCCCAAAAATGCCTGAGATATGCAACAAAGTTGAAAAAACCCTGTCTATCCCATTATACAGCTTACGGCATTTCCTCAGTTCGTGGTCAGCTTTGAAGAATGCAGGCGTGTTCCCGGTCCACGAAGATCATCGCGCCCAGCTCGGAGGTAAGTATGGGGTGGGGGGTGTGGGAGGCAAGGGTGCACAGTGGGTGGGTGCGGGTTGTGAGAGGGGGACAGGGAGAAGCACCGAGGGACAGTTTTTGTATTTACAGTTTGTTTTTTTTCTAAGACTACGAGGGACAAAGACTATGAGGGACGTTTGCCCAGCATGGCAGCTGGAAGGCTGTTGGGGGGGCTGGAGCCGACGGGGGGATTGGACACCCCCATCGGCCATAACATCAATTTGCCATGCTGGGGTGGGTGGGCTCAGCGTGGCATCTGGACTGCTTTGGGGGGCATGCAGCCGACAGGGATTGGGCAACTCGCCGACATGAACATTTTTCCATGCTGGGGTGGGCTCCGCATGGCACCTGGATGCTTTGGGGGGCATGCAGCTGACAGGGGATTAGGCACCCCGTCAAGCTATACAGTATGTGCGTGGGGTGGGGAGCATGTCAGCACGCAATATGCGTGCTTGCATGTTGAGGGGGGAGCTCTGCTCACTGAAGCGGAGCTCTCCCTTTCAACTGTATGCCACTGCATTTTCAGCTGTCATAGACAGCTGGAGCAGTGATTGGCACACTGCGACCGTGCCTGCAAACACACTGACTGAATTGGAAGAGGCTGACACACCTCTGGAAAACTTGGATGATGGCACTATGTTTCTTGCACATGCGTGCTAGCAAACATAAGAATGTTCCATTGTTTCTTTTATTGCTTGCCATATGAGATAAGGACAATATCTCTCACTTTGCATTTTGTGTTTTGCATTACCTTTAACATTTAGTCTGCCATACATAGACAACCATAAAATATCCCACATGTGTCTAGGAATCCTCTCATTTTTTAATTTGTTTAATACCATTCCCTTCAGGGCATCTGGACAATGTTTGAATTCAGGCTCGGAGAGATATATTAAAACCATTATTTGCTGATAAAGGCAGGGCCCTGGATTCCCATCTACCAGAGACTTTGAGGGGGCACATTTAAACAATTTCTGAGCACAAGATTTCAAATAAACAGGAACCACCACTCGGGGGACAGTTTTGGGGGACAGTCCTCCCAACAACTTAAGTAACTACCCAATGCACTTTGGAGCCATACGTAGTGTAAACTAATAGTGGGTTGTAAACCCAATCTGAGATTTTACGACAATAACCCATAATGAAAAAATATTATGGTGTCTATCATCCCCAATCCTCCTTGAGCCTTAGCTAAATATGTGAAACAGCGCTTGATGGGGTTAATCTTCTAAGCCATAACAGAAAAAAAAACAGGATTATAACCTAGTTTCTAGCTGCAAAAGGGGTGGAAATATTATTGCCACATAAAGCAAGTAAGGAATTGCGAATCTTTTAATAATATCATGGGCCCGATTCCAAGACAGCTACAGCAGGAGTAAATGCAGTACACCAGTACCGAAGGCACAAATCACAAGTTATGCCAGTGACATGCGACATGCGCAATTCCAAAAAACACTTACGCTGCAACCTGCAATCGCTACAACAAACGCAAGTTATGATGCTGGTATGACAAAGAAAGCCTGCGCCACTACATAATGCAGCTTGCAACATGCATAACACACCAGTAACACAAAACTGCTATTCCGTATCAGGTGGTGTAAGTAAATACGCCAGAGGAAGCCCTCATAAGTTAGAACAAGGAATAGCTGTCCTTACCAGAGCACAGGCCACATACCCCACCCCCCCCACTTAGGCAGACAGCAGTGCAGTGAGACACAAAGCAACATCAGCAAGATGAGCCCAACTGAGAAAAATGAAAGCAGAGCACCATGAGTGTAGGCAAGTCAGACGCAGAGACAGGACACAGGGGACCTAGCCACAGCATCCAACAATGGTGCCAAGACCACTGGTGCAGAGAGCAATAAGCCCCCACACAACCAGTGAGGACCTGACTGAGCAGCAGTGCCAAGCATGCCAGAGGCACAGCGTGTGCTGCAACAGGAACAATGCCAGGACCTTAGCAGTGACTGATGCAGCACTAGCAACAGAGGCCACCCACCACCAACTGAGGTGCGCATGAGCGCGGTGTTGTGCCAACCCACCATCAGCACCATTCAAATGCCCACAGGGGACACAGTGCGGACCACCCAGCTGGCAGAGGCCAAATACCCAAGGATGACCCTTGTGGCCCCCAGTTGGTGTGACACGCAACACAGCAATGGAGGACCACAGCACACATGGCCCATGGACAGGCAGACAAAGGTGGAGATGGACCACATGGGACGGAGGCACACAGTGCTGATGATGGCACTGCCAGACATTATACACCTGCCATGGCCACTGATGGGAACACAGCACCATGTGACACAGGCCCCCAGATGTATGGCAGTATAGCAAGCCACTGTGCTGTGCCTCCGGTGCCACATACAGGGCCAACCATGTCCCTGGGTAGAAGGGTGCCATGCTGGCACAGGGCCACAATACAGGCATGTCACACACGGTGTGATGGCACATGAACAGGATCAAGCACATGGTGCTGCTGCCCACACAGACTACCATGTTGCATGCCCACCTGCGTATGCCCCATGCCATGAGATGGATGGCTGTCACATATGAATGATGTGCTGTGTGGGGACACGCATGGTATGGAGCTGCACTGCAACAGGTGGGCCCACATGAGCACAGTGAACCACACACACGCAGTCACATGCAACCAAGGATGGAGACGCTGAGCCAGGGATGTGCAAAAACAGTTTAATAACACAACAGAGGTACAGTAAAAACAGCAAATAGGCACAACAGCAAACATGCAACAGCACACTATACAGCCCCCTGCCCCCCACCCAAGGACCAGCCCTATAG
Organism: Neoceratodus forsteri; assembly: GCA_016271365.2. Taxonomy (NCBI): domain Eukaryota; kingdom Metazoa; phylum Chordata; order Ceratodontiformes; family Ceratodontidae; genus Neoceratodus; species Neoceratodus forsteri. The sequence continues at coordinate 626,425,776 of CM057452.1, read as the reverse complement.
ACAAACCCACCCCAGCCACTGCCATGACCCCACCCCACAGTCCACAGCAGCATAGTCCTAACGGTCCCACAGTGCAGCCAGAAGCATGCTGAGGGACCCATGCAGCCGGCCAATGTCTTCCATCATGGCTGTGACCAGCCAAACCAGGTCCATCTTGTAAATGAGCTTGTCTCAATGATGTTCCGCCCGGCAAAATAAAGATTATGAGAGACTGATTGCTTGAATCAGCTCCCAGTTCCTGTCTACCGGCTGCCCTGGGAATAGTGACATCACTCCCTGCTGCTCTGCAGCATCCTGCAGCCCTGATGTCCTGCAATTGGGTGTTCCATGGGTGCAGGCCAGGCCTGCCCTGGCCTGGTGGAGGCACAGCAATGTTACTGATCCCAGTGTAGGGCCCCTCCACTAGTGGCATGTCCACCACTGCTGGCCCCACTAGTGACAGTTTCTCCTCTGCTGGTCCCGCTGGTGGCATGTCCACCTCTGCCTGCCACTCTGGTGGTGTGTCCACTGCTGCCTGCCCATCCTGTGGGGTGGCTGCTGACAGCCCCTGCTGCTGCCCATGGCCCTGTGCTTCCTCCACCAAGGTGCCTTCCATAGTTGGTAGTGCCACATCAGTTGCTACATCTGCAGTGTCACCGGCATGCCCCGCAGCATCCACAGCAACAGCCTCCTGGTCAACCAGGGCTGCATCCTTTTTATCCTCCTCTTCAGATGTGGCCTCTGGCAAAGGCTGTGCCATGCATCAGCAGCAGCGGGTGCGGCGATGGTACTCCTCAGCATCATGGGCCTTCTGCTCTACCATTGCCCTCAGCAGGGCATGGTGTCTCACAGCAAGGTGGCTCCTCCCAACTGCAAGGCAAGACAGGTATTGAACACTGCCAGACCAGGATGCACCACACACACATGGGCACCCATGCATGTGTGCCATGCCACATCATGCAAGGGGTGCCAGATGGACACACACACGCACGGCGCATGCCCTGGGTGCACTGTGGCAGGCACACTAGTGGTGTGCAGTGGCCACAGGCACCACAGGTGCGCATGGCTACACCTGGACTGCAGGGCTGGGCACGCTGGTGTGCTGCTGCATACATGCGCAAGGCCAGGTGGCCCATGCCCCCCACATCGTGGCGTGGCCAACACACCACGTGGACTGTGCATGCACCTACCCGATGCCCAGTGGCCCTGCAATTGCTGCTGTGGGTGGCCATGTCTGTGCACCACCACCATCGGCTGACTCTGCTGTCCAGCTTTTCTGGACCTTGCACCTGTGAGGAATGGCAACATGGTTAATCCTGCACACCACTTCTGGCCATGGTAAGTGATGCCTGTATGACTGGGTACATGCACCATGTAGTGGGACCCACCTGAATGTCTGGTGCCCATCTCCCTGTCGCACTTCTCTGCCATGTCCAGCAGGTGGTGTAGGATGTCAGGGTTGTGGCGCGTGAGGTCCTGCCACCTGTGCTGGATCTGCCTAATTGTGCGGGCCACCCCACTCAACTCACTGACTCATGCCCCAATGGCCTGCCATGCCTTCTCCTGTTCAGCGGGGGTGTGGTTCCTGCAGGACAGGGGCAGCAGTGTGGTGCACCACTGCTGTACCAGGTTAATTATCTGTGCTGTTTTGGTGGCTGTGAAGTTGGGCGCATGGCCACTGAGCCATGATAGGTCCCTGTGCACCATGGGCTGAGTTGCGTGCACACCGATCCTGCTGCCCATAGTCCTGTCTTGCCCCATGCAGCTGTGACCTGCAAACACAAATGGACAACATGTCGTGACCAGTCAGTGCCCCGCTGTCCACATGGTCTGTGTCACTGCTACATCACATGGGCATAACCAGACACATATACTGCATGCACCGGGACCATGAGCCACACCCCAGGGGCACATAGCCCCGGCCGCTGTCCAAGCCCCCCCAGGCATAGGTGCAGATGGGACACCTGCATCGCTCCCAGGACACCAAGATGACAGCCCATGGTCCCATAGGATGTACATCCCATGGGTGTCATGGCCATGCTCTGTGGCAACCCTGCCAGATGTACTTATGGTGCTCCGGTATGTGGGGCAGGTGCCACAGCCCCACCAGTATGGTGACATGGACAATGGCTACAGTCCAGGGACCCTCTGCCACCCCAATCTCTGTGTTCCCATGGGCCATGTTGTCCATGGGATGTGCCTACCTCTGCCCCTGCTATATGCTGCGGCTACCTAAGGTGCCCTGGCAATGCCACCCTACAAGGAATGATGGCTGTCTGTATGCCCCCTTCAGGCATGTCAAGCAGCACTGCCCTGGGTGTTCCATGGTACACATGGGTGGTACGTCGCATGTGCTATGTCACTGTCAGGCGGTGCAGCCACATGTGCAGCGTGATGGTGTAGGCAGAGCATGTCCCTAACTGTCACCACCTGCTGTACATAGTGTGGCCAACCTGCCCCATGAGCACTGCACTGCAGTACCACAGGCCTGTTGCATAGCTGGAAGCATTGCCCAGCACACACTGTCCCCCCATACCCCTCCATCACTCAGCAGTATGGTCATAGCAGTGGCCTACAACCATCACAATGGATGGCCATGTTGTGCAGCACTGATCATATGACACTCAACAATGGCTACACACTGTGGTGCCCAAGTAGGTATTGTGCTGGCATGTTACTGTTACCTAAGGTCACTGCCCTAGGTGTTTGTGGGTCCAGTTGTAGCTGTTGCATTTGTAGGCATCATGCAGTGTGCAAACAATAGTATGTGCATGTGTCAGCAGGTGTAGGCTCTACCCATCCCGTCCTGCCTTAGTTGCTGGTGTGGTGGCCTTCCTGCTCAGATGATTACCCCCGTAGCCATTTGCTAGTGCCTCCAGGCTGTCTCTGTGGTTTCCTCCTGTGTTGTGTGAGCAGTGCGGTCACGGGCTCACCCTGCACATGGTGCAAGTCCGTGTGACACATGCAGGCCAAGTGTGCAGTGTGCATATGTGGCCTGTGTTTCTGCAGGCCACATATGCGTTCAACTCTGATGCATGCAGCATGTGTGGTCCACATGCATGCAGCTGCATAAATTGTGGCCACGTGACCAGTGTAACCCGCTACTGTGTCTACAGCATGGATGTGCCTGTGTGCCATTGGCTCTGCATCCATCACAGACACCAGGCAATGTTACATGCTGCCCATACAGTGGTAGAAATGAGTGCGGCCACACAGATGTGTAGAGCAAGGTGCATATTCAGTTAAGTCGTGACATGGTACAGTGCTACATAACAATTGTGTCAACATCCCAATTACACATACCCACACCCTGTGGCAGTTCACAACATACACACTCGACACGTAATGATCACCATTGCCCCATGCCTGCACGAACACGCCCACTCATCCACACACAGTCACACACTAGCATGCCCCACGCACACCACATGTCCTCACACAGTGCCCTTCCAGCATGCCACCCGCACACTGCCCACCACCCGCTGCGGCACCACAGCATAGTGTCATGGACAGTCCCCTTCCATGTGCTGCTGCTCAGATCTCCTGCACTTGGGGGCAGGCACTCCCTGCCCAGCACTGTGTGTTGTGTGCCCAGCCACCCCTGTGTCACCACCTCGCCCTACCTGGCCCTCTGGCATGCCTGCTGGTCCTCCAATGTCCAATGGCACAGTCCACAGTCCACCGACGTCTTCCACTCCTCCTAGGGTCTGTTGGTGCATGTGCAGGCACGGACCCCAATTTCATGTTGTGTGGCCACCTGGCCACCGCAGCCTGCAATTGCACCACCACCTGGGCATCTCCTGTCCTGACATTCCATCCGGTGCTAGCCCGCCCCATCTGGCACTTCTCCTGTGACCTGTGAGCACCGCTGCATGCCCCACGGCCATGGTGGCAGGTGTTGCTGCGACCTGTGCCTTGACACTCTGGCCACTTGTGGTGCTGCTGGTGGTGTTGTTGGGGGTGGTATTGGTTGCAGTTGCACCAGCACTGTGGGTGTTGTTGGTGATGGGAGCTGTGGTGCCTGTGGCGCAGGTGTTGATGGTGGTGCTGGTGGTGGCAGTGATGGGGTCACGTGCACAAGCACTGATGGGAGTGTTGGTGGCGGTGGTGGGTGCTGCTGCTCCAGGGTTGCCAGTGTTGGGGATGATGCTTCTGCTTGCCCCTCCACCCCTGGCAGTGGTGGTGTTGTTGCTACAGCTGTTGGTGGCTGTTGTGGTGGTGTTCGTGGCTGTTGCACCACCTGTGGCACCTATGTGGTGGCGTCCCTCCATGATGTGCCTCTCAGTGGCTGGCCTGTGTTTGCACCCTGTAGCACCATGGACAGTATGTTCACCTGCCTGGTCAGCTGGGCCACAGGCCCTTCCACAGCCATGGCCAGGCAGGTGACGGCTCTTGTCTGTGCCTGCACATAAGCCTGGGAGGTGGCCATGGTGTCTACGAGGTGATCTATGGCTGCCTCTGTGGTGCATGACCCTGTCTCCAGCACACCTATCAGGGTGCCCATGTGTTCCTCCATCGATGCATGGTTTGCATCCATACTAAGCCATATGCAGCCCATCATCTTGGCCTGTTCCTCGTGTGCTCTTTTGAGTGTCCGGCAGAACCCTGCATAGTCCATGGGTGCATCTGAGTGGTCATCCTGCAGGGATGGCTTGGACCCATTCAGGGCCTCCTCCAGCCAGCGATATGATACGGGGCTTAGGTCCTGCGCTACGTTGTCCAAAATGCTGCCACAGCTGAACAGATCACTCAGGTCCAGTCCCTCCTCCTCCTCCCACTGTTTGGCCCATCTGCTGCCTCATGCTCCCCCACAACTGGTGTCAGGGCTGTGTTTGGCTGTGCCACATAGGCACTACCAGGAGTGTGCATCACAGTCGCCTGTTGGGTGGTCAGCTGCATGGGTTCCAGCTCTGTGCCTGTGTCACCACTGTCCACTGCCCCTGTATCCACTGCTGCTGCACCTGTGGGGGAATGACAGTGCATCAGTGCTACCACACCATGTCATGCTTACCATGGCTGCCTCCATTCCCACCCCTGCATCGCTGTCCCATGCACTTCAGGTAGTGCCAGCCATCCACTTACCTGTCCCTGCATCCATCCACGTCGTATCTAGGTCAGTGTCCCCATGGATGCTGTGCTGGCTCAGGAATGCTAACACCCTTTCCTCATGTCCACTGATTGGTCTCACCTCTGTGGCAGCTACCTGTCTCCTGTTCTGGGCCTCCATGGTCTTGGTGTGGCACTTGAGGTCACTGACCCACTTTTGGAGGTCATGCACAGTGCACTTTGCATTGCCCACAGCATTCACCATCTTGGCCACCTCCTCCCATGCCTTCTTCAACTTGGGACACTGCTCCCATTCCCCTCTCTTGCCCATTAGCAGTTCTGGCTGGGCCTCTAGTCCTTCAAGTTGTATGTCTGTCTCCTTGTGTGTGTAATTGCACTTCCTGCTTTTTTTTGCGCTTGCTACCTGTCTGCTGTTACCTGCCATCTTTCCCATAGCTCCTATGCCATGTCTGCAACTTGCACAGTTTTCTATGGTCATTGAGTGGTGACATGCATAAGTGCTTTGCCCACTATTGCCAGTTACACCATGTCTTGCTAGCATAACTTGTGACATGCGTACTTTAGCATTCTCCGTCATATCTAGCGAGTCTCTTGGAATATGGCACAGCTCGCATATTGCAGAGGTTTTGGCGTAACTTTATGCGCTGGAGTACTTTGCACCATGCTCTCCCCACTGTCTTGAAATCCGGCCCCATGGATTTGTTTTATCTTTGAAAGTTTCCAATCCTTCTATCTTTGAACTTTCACTTCTACCCCTTAAAGCTGATTCCCAATTTTCAACCGGACAATTTTGTGAACCAAAGAGTATCCCTAATATTTTAAGAGGTTCTACTGAAAAATGTATACCATTAATATATACCTGGTCAGGAGAGGGGGAGCCTTGAACAGGCCTTTTGATTTATCCACATTTAATTTCGAGTTGGATACAACTGCATAGTATTTTGTCTCTTGCCATACCATAGGAATCTGTGAAACATCAGATAAAAAAACACATATATCATCAGCATGGGCTTGAACAACCAAAGTATCCAGGGATTGCTCTCCCGATAATCCCCTTATAGTGACAGATGAATTTAGTTTGCGTAACAGGGGATCTAATGAAAAAATATACAATAGGGGACTTACACCTGATGCAATTTTAATAGGTGCAATTACTGTATCCCTAATAATGGGGTGTACTATAACTGAAGCATAGAGCAATTGTATCCAATTTGCAAACTCTTTTGGAATTCGATAATGTTCTAGGGTGTGGAAAATAAATTGGTGATGAACTCTATCAAAAGCCTTGCTCTGGTCCAATGAAAGTATACATCCCCTGTTTCCCTGATTTGTTTAGGTATTCAATTAAATCCCTAATGATCATCGGTGCATACTGAATTTTTCTATTGGGAATGCCACAAAATTGTGAGGGGTAAATTAAAGCCTGTGCTACACTCCACAGTCTGCTATTCAAAATTTGGGAAAGGATTTTAAAAGCAGAATTTAATAGTGTAATGGGCCTCCAATTTGAGATCTGTTTCCAGTCACCTGATTTAAATAAAAAGACCACTACGCCTTGGGTGAAAAAGGTCGGAACTGCTACCGATTTCAAAAAATGGGTAAAAACCTCCACTAAACACTCAGTTAGGGTCACAGAAAAGAATTTATAAAATTCATATGGGAGTCCATCCAGACCTGGAGATTTCCTTAATGCCTGGGACCTAATAACGGCTTCTATTTCCAAAACGGTAATGAGGCTAGCTAGTCTAAGTACTTCCTTAGAAGGTATTGGAGCTGGAATATTATTCAGATAGTCTAGAATATCATTTTCTCTTGGAGGATGTGTGGGAGAGTGAGACTGAAGGTGTTTGGTAATCTCATTGTGAATACCTTCTTCGGTTTGAATTAATCTCTCACTGCCTTTCATCAGATCTCCCAGCCCGTTAGCCTCGGTTCTAGATTTACAGGCTTCAAAAGGGTCCCCAATTGAGGATTTTTGCATCCCGAATTGTACCTCAGTTCTCAAAGTTTGGCCTTATCATACTGATAGGATTTCATTTCAGCTTTAAGATTTTCTGTTTGTGCAGAATAGTCCTATCTAGATGTGACATAACGAAAAAAGATACTGCAACTGGTTTCGTAGTTTTAAGGAATAAAGGCATTCTGAATTTACAGTCTTTTTTCCATATCCCTGAAACCATTGTTTTATGTCCATTTTAGTATCCACCCACCATTCCCTTATATCCTCATATAAATCAGCTACAGAGGTTCTGGCCCATAACAGGTTGTTTATACCCACTTGAACCTTGGGGATCCATTAAGACAGATGAATTTAAATGCCACAGATTAGTTTTTAATTTTTTGGGGAGGAAGGGGGTGGAGAACATTATTTTTAACAAAAGGTGATCAGGGAATTCAATTGGAAGACATTCAGAGGTTGGAACAGGCAAATTATTAGAAATAAAAAAAAATATCTATTACTGTAATCAATTTCCCTTTTCTATATGTATAGGAAGGGCCTGAGGTTTGATAGTTTTTACAGACCCATAGGTTGGCAGATTTAATAGTTTTCCCCAAAGTATTCGAATCACAATATGTTTTTTTCCCTCCCCTAACCTCCCAGGTTTAGGCAAGTCACAATTAAAATCACCTCCTACAATGATGTACATGGAAGATGCCAGATAGGATTGTAGTGTAACCAATAAAACCACTATTCCTGCCTTTATTTGAGGCCCATAAAGATTAATAAATTGATGTAAAGATTATTGCCAAACTCCATCAAATATGAGGAGTCTACCGGGCATTAAATCAACTAAGTTGGACAAGGAAAAGGAACCAAAAATGATTCCTACATCATCTGCCCTGTCCAAACCAAATTACCAAAACAAAGGACCTCATATTCATTCTGATTGGAAAAGTCTACCCTGGTCCTGAGTGTACATCCAGGTCTCTTGTAAGAAACAAACATCCAGTCTGGAATCATGAATGTACTGGAAAAGTGCCTGTCGTTTGGAAGAATTCAACAAACTACAGCAATTCAGAGTTCCTAGGGAAAGAACCTGAGGTGCTCAGTTATCTAGGGTGCTTTTTTCCTTTTTTTCTTCTTTTTACCTTTATACTCAGAATGAGAAGGTTTAGTTTTATTTTGATTCTGTGAATGTGGTGCCCCAGTATCCATGTCTGAATCCTCACCTACTGTGGCTAAGGCTTCATAAGAGTTTTCATTTTCCAACACGGAGGGCTCCGGTGTGGGGGGGGGACTCTTGGTAGTTGTTTGTGCAATCATGGGGGATGGTTCAAGGGGGGGTGAGAGATTCCAGTGTCACCAATGGCTCATGGTAGCAAACTGGAGGAAAGTTACTTGCATCAGAAAAATCAGCGGAGCAACCACTTCTTCTTTTGTTACAGGTCCCAGGGGTTTAATGGGATCATCACCATTGGTGTGTAAACATCCTCCTGTGGGAGATCATGGTGCGGTGGTGTAGGTGTGGAGGGACATGCATGACTTATTCCATTACCCTGTTGTTGACTAAAGACAGTATCCTGAGCTTTTCGAATTAAGAGTTTAGAGCTTATGACAGTGGCTTTATTTTTTGCAGCCCATGGGCACTCAGTAAACCCATGCCATTATTCTTCTCACGAATCACATCTAGGTTGGTTTGCACACTGGAGACTGATATGTCCCACCTTGCTGCATACTGTATGTCACAATGAGAAGTATCACACACACTAGATAAATGAATACGAGACGTACACTTATAGCAGGCCAGGGGCTGACCAGCATAAAAACAAACTCCCCGATCTCTGCCTAACATAAAAGAATTAAGGATGTGCATGATCTCATTTTCAATTAGTCTGAGCTTCACCTTGTACTTCCAACCCACTGTCCAAAAACATTCTGTATCAAAGACTGCCTAAAGGGCACTCAGGACCTCACATTTTTTGGACAACCAGTAAGTTATGTTCTCAATGTGGAGCCCCTCATTACGAAACACAACTGTGACAAACTTAATCAAAGGTTTAGTTAAAGGAATCACAAAGAACGGGGTCCACAGTGGGGAGAATTTAACCTGGTTGTACCTTTGCCAAAAATGATCAAGTAAATATGGAAAACGAAAGCTCGCGTCAAAGTTATCTTCGCCCGAGATATTAATGAAGGCTAAGACTTCTTTGGGAGAAAATTTGAAAGAATCTTTAAGTAAGGATTTCCCTACGTACTGCCTATCAGACCTAACTTCTAAACCTCCTTTATAATGTATACAGGCTGCATTCTGTCTTGGTGCAGCTACTTTTTTAGATTTAGCAAACAGTTCTGATAATAGAGGTCTTGGCTGGGGGGGCCCAGTGTCTTCAGTTACTGCTTTAGTGGAAGCAGAAATTGTATCAACAATCCCTGACTTGGTCAAGACATGTTCCAGGGTGTTTGGTGGACGTGCATGTTGTGGAGAAGGTGTCGCAAGTCCTTCATTCAAAAGCCTTTGTAGATCAGGTACCTGCATAGTCATCATAGGGCACCATTCTGGAGATTGTGAAGAGAGGGGGTCCAAAGAAATCTACTCAAGGTCTGAGAGCCAGCCATCACCTGACGCTTGCTTCCGGCCAGACTTCTGCAATGCTTTATCAGGTGACCAGTTTTCAAAGTGGTCATTTGGAGCTTGTGTTACAGCAAAAGCAGACAGAATGGCCAACGAAATAGATTACTGGAGATGTTTAATTTTAGTGGCTGGTGTTTCCCCCAAATCCTTACTCATTTTGTTCCAGTCTAAGGAAATATTTCTCTTTGCCGAGGTAATAGCTGCCCTTTTTAATTTTTTCCTTCCATAGATGCAGTTTTCACTGCCTGACCTGTGGCTGTGAATGAGAAAGTAGTAGCATTGTCCTGATTTAGTGAGTTAGATTGGTAAATAATGGTGCTCTCAGTCCCTGACCCAGAACCTTATTGCAGATCCTTTTTTTCCAAGATAGAGATCTCAGGAAGTCCAGAAATGTGATCTGTCACGCATGTTGCACTAGAGTTCGTGATACTGGAAACGGTAGTGTTTTGTACTGTGTGGGTCTGGGAAATGTGAACAACAGCTGGCTCACGATCTTTTCCAGTCAGTATTTTAGCCTGGATAGTGACATCGCCCAGGCTGCCTGGTGCGGCATTCATTTCACTTTTATCTCGTGGCTTTGGGCACACTCAAACATCTGCATTTGTACTGCCAGCAGCGTGGATAAAATCAGCAGTGGAAAGTACAGGATGTATAGGGTTAACCAACAAAGTGGCCTTCCTCTGTGATGCTACTGCGTTATCACTAAATTTGACAGGCCTGCCGGTTTTTCTGACAGCCATGCTACTGGCTTTCATTTTCTCAGGAATAAACAAAGAGCCCACAGGAGTTACATTCTGCTCACAATTCAGCGAAGAAGGTGTGTGTTCTCCCAGTGTGTCATCACAATTTTCCATCAGTAACAAATTAATTTCAGCACTTATCTTTGCATTCTGTGTGTCCATGAGAGCCTTTTCCTCCATTATGCTTAAATCCTCCATGGATTGAAAAATATCCATGTCTTCTTCATCGATGTTAAGGTCAAAAGTTTAATTCTTGAACAGCTCCTTGCAAGTCGAGACCAAAGGAAAATTTTGCTCCTCTGTCTCCATACCATCCAATGTCTCACACTGAGTGGCCATTCTGAGAACAGCCAACAGCTCCACCTACTGATGAGTAGGGGAATTTCCCCAGTGCCCTGGCCAAATTTCCCCCCATTCACTAAAAATACCACCAACAGCTTAACCTGGTTTAAGGTCAGTTGGCATTCATCTGTATGCCCCTCCACCAGGTCGTGCCTGAAAATAGGCAGAATTTGTCTAGTGCACTTATCCAGTCAACAAAAACTAAATAAATAAAAAATAAAAATAAATAAGAACTCCCCTGAGCCACAGCCCAGAAGTACTTACAGTTTGTAGATTCAAAGAAAGGATTTACAGAAACTTGTTTCAACACTACCGTGCTGGTATCAAGAGGAGTTGGTGGTGCACCATGACAGATGATTGCAGATGAAATGCAGCTGGTCTTCACCTCTCAGACCTTTCAGATCTTTGCCTCTGAGGCCTTTGTATGTGGTGTTCACCTGACAGGCCTCTCGATGTCTTCCTCTCCGGTTATCTCCTCTGTTGGTCTGGGGGACAGAGCAGGCTAGTTGTTTCCCAGACTTATCGTTTGGCACACACTTTTCTCTGCTGCAATATGTAGATGGGCTTTGGATCAGTCTCTAGCCCCAGCATGTACAGTCACTCTGACTTGCAGCAACAGCAGTCTCCGATGCACTTAACCCACTGAGGGGAAACACAACTCGCTCAGTCTCTTTATTCTTTGCTGCAAAATCTCTTTTCTCTGCTGCAAAATCTCTTTCTCTCTGCCACAAAATATTTTGCTTTAGCTTCAGGTTGTAAATCACAAAGCTGAAACTTGCAACAGTAGGTTAAGATCTCTCACAGGGAACCACTCACACAGATAAATTCTTTCCCTGTTGCTACTTGCTTCCCTAAGGCACTCTGCAGTTTTTCCAATCCTGGGGCCAGCAAGGCCGATGGAGCAAATAAACAGCCTACTGGGCTAAGTATCCCACAGCAGTATCTCTTGCTCTGTTCTCAGACTCCCACTGGAATCCCTCCTGTGGCAGGGAAATAGTCCTTTTTATAACTTTTTGGAAGTCCCTTTGTGATTGGCTGCTTTCTCCAGGGCTCATAGGTTGCCCTCTGACACTTTTCACAACAGCCCCTGCTGCTAGCAAGTCCATGAATGCAGCCATAGAGTTTATCTTTTTTGCCACACAATGCAGCCCTTATTATTTGTAAATATGCCCTTCCGAGAACAGAACACCTCTTTACTACACGCCAGGAGGTATTATTCACTGATCCCCTGCTATGCTGCCTGCCCTGGAGCTGGGAATATCATTTAATTGTGGACAATGGTCAAATGTGCTCAGTGGAGCCGTGGCTTCTTTAACTTTGCCGGCCTGGTGGCTGCACATGCACAAAAAGCACACACTACCAATTTTTTTATTTACCTTTTGTGGTCCCGATTCTGTAGCTCTACGGGACAGCAGAATCACCCCCAAAGGTGCCCAGAGGTGCAGAAATTGCTCAGACCTCTACCTTCTCACAAATGGGGCTGAGACACAAAATATTTCAGTGACTACAGCTGAGGAGTCACAATGGGTGCCATGGCCCGGATCCCACCCAAGACCACTGATTAAAGCCCTACAGTCCTGATTCAGAAGTTCGGGGGACTGGTGGCAGAAGAAGGACATAGAAGGGATGCAGCCCCATAAGGTAAGCTCAGCCTGGGTTGGGGGGCTTACGTATGACTCCTAGTTTTTGAATTTATGTCTTTGAAGGTAATGTTTAATTCATTCATATGATAAGGATCATTAATTATATCATAAAACAGTGGTATAGCTCCTCTTTTATGCACTCCTCCAATGAATATAATTTTAGATTACCCAATATTTTTTCTTAAGGTTTATCCTTAATGTCCAATACTATTTTAGTCATTCTACGCTGCACCTTCTCCACTATGTCAACATCCGATCTCCTATATGGACACCACAACTGACTACAGTAGTCCAGAAGTGGTCTTACATAAGATCTGTACAGGGACATTATAATATCTGCTCTATGACTTTTGATATTCTTTTTATTGCTTGAAGAGGTACTACGTCCATTAACCAGAATTCTTATCCTCTCCCTTAGCCGCAGTCAGTTCCCTGACAAATGGAAATCTGCCACTGTTACCCTGGTCAATAAAAGTGGTGACAAGACCAATCATATGAACTATCGGCCTATCTCTTTATTGCCCCCACTCTCTAAGGCCCTCGAGCATATAGCTGCAGACCAGCTCACTGACTACCTGGACAAATATAATATTCTGTGTGCACAGCAACACAGTTTCAGAAAAGGTCACGGCACCACCTCTGCCCTCCTGGAGTTCACTGGAGCACTGCACAGCACTCTGGACAGTGGCCACCTAACTGGGGCAGTCTTTATCGACTTGACCAAGGCATTTGATACTGTCCACCATTGGCTGCTAATAGACCAGCTGCTGAAAGCTGGGCTCTTTCATGACTCTACAGTGTGGTTTAAAAGCTACCTTGAAAATTGTTCACAAAGAGTAAAAATTGCAGACGTACTCTGATACTCAACCAGTTCGCTCTAAATTCCCCCAGGGATCCACACTGGGTACACTTCATTTTAGCCTTTTTTCTAAATTCTCTTCTACAATCCTGTTTGGAACATATCATCCTGTATGCTGTCGACACAGTTATTTATTTGTTTATTTGTTTTTGTTAACCGGGTAGGGCACACTAGACAGCCAAGTGCCTATTTTCAGGTGCTACCCGGGAGGGTTACATAGGTAGTAGCATACAGGAGTCAGTTACATACAGTTGAACAAAAAACAGGATTAACAGGAAATGGAATAGGCAGCTAACAGTATAGTACAATTTTAGCAAACAAGAAAACAACAGACATTACCTGGAAAGAAAGAGGAAGCAAGGCATCGTTAGAACTGAAGTTGGGGGACACGGATGCACACAATTAAGGAGTAAAACAAAATGAATTTAGGTAAAACAAGGCGAATTTAGGTACATTTTATGAGCTAAATTAGTGCTATCAGAAGTAAGTGCTGGGGGGGGGGGACTGGATAGAACGGGTGAGGCCAAATTGGGAGGGGGGAGTGAGGGGAGAGGATGGAGAAGGATGTACAGTCTGGATTGTGTTACCAGTTCAGAGGGGTAAGGTGCAGTGGACCCTGAGAGCTCATAGTACATGAGTAGGTAGGGTGATCTAGGAGGTACAAGGGCAAGCGGAGAAGGATTTCAGGAAGTGCCAGAGTGAGGTTTTGAAGCAGGGATGTGAGGGGGTGGACCGGGTAAGGGTTGTTCTCTCTTCACACAAAGACCCTATACCACTACAACTCAATCTACAACATGGTTTCACCTCTGTTGAGAATTGGTTTACTAATCATAAACTTGTCCTTAATCGCAAAAAAACAAAGTCTATGCTTTTTAGCAGCTCTCACTACCAGCACAGGCTACACCCCCTGACTATCTCCACCAGCCAGGGGAATACCCTTGAACAAATCCAATGTTTCAAATACCTAGGGATCCTGCTTGATGTCAACCTATCCTATGGGGCCCACATTGACAGCATAGCAAAAGCTGCTAATACGCGACTAGGCTTATTGTTCAAGCACAGACAACATCTCACCCCGGAAACCATGAAGATTGCTGTCCAGAGTTCCATGATCTCCATCATTGATTACGGCCTAATCATTTATAGCTTAGCCATGGCAACTATCCTCAGACACATTCAATATCCCTCAACAAGGCCTGTCTGCTTATCACTGGAGCCCACCATCTCACTGAAACCTGTGATCTTTACGCTCAATCTTGATGGCTCCAACTCTCCAACCGTATTAAGCATCTGACCTGCACCATGGCAAAAAAAAATTATCCTGGGCCTCACCCCTCCTGGTGACCAAGCTCTACTGCACCCTAGCACTAATCTGCGAAGCTCCAGGAGATCCGAATCGCAGCTCTTGAAAGTTCCCTGCTGTTGCACTACCCAGGGTCAATGATCTTTCACCCATAGGGCTCCCTTGTGGCTGAATGGACTCAGCACCACTATCTCCGCTGCTCCCAAACTTGGCATGTTTAAAACCAGGCACTTACTCCACCTTACTGCCTCCAGCATCTGTGATTGCCTCACCTAATCAGAAATACTTGCCACCACCAGCAGCCTTGCATTGCCACCCCTCATAGCACTTATTTCCTGTTTCACCTCTGCTCCCATGACCCCTCCCCTCCCCTACCCATCCCCTCTCTCAGCACTTCTCCCAGTGATGTCTGACAATGCCTCTGGCTGCTACTATTCCCACATTGCCATTCCACTCCTCCTCCTCCATTGTTCTTTAACCCTCTCCTAGTTGATGCTGCTCTGGGCCATTCTATGTACTGAGCTCTCTAATGTGTTGCCTCCTCTCTTAAATAATAACTGTATAATATACTGTTTACCTGCAATGTTGTTATTTCTATTGTATCCCCTGTATTGTACTTCAACTGATGTGGAACCTTTGTAAAAGAGCCTTGGCTCAAAGGTATTTGTAATCCTAAACCAAATAAATAAAAATTAGCACCAAGTACTCTTTTAGCTCTCGACACGGCATTAATACATTGGTCTTTAAAGTCCAGGTTATTATTTATAATTATCCCCAGATCTTTTTCTTTAACTGTTACCTTCAGAGTAGTATAGTATTACTTAATACATACTGATTTAGTGAATTGTTTCTCCCTAAATGAAGGTCACAACATTTATCTAGGTTGAACATCATGCCCCATTTATAAATTCACTGTTGTAATGTTCTGGTCTGTTTGGATACTTTTTATTTGCTCTACAGTATTACTTGGTCCTCCTAGTTTAGTGTTGTCTGTGTACTTAATAATCCAGTTCTGCATTTAATTATTTAGATCAGCTATGAATAATTTAAATATAATGGGTCCCAGTACTGTACCCTGGAGCACCCCATTCATCACCTGGACCTCCCTTGATAGATAACCATTCACCGTCAGCCTCTGGGTTCGTTTAATAAACCAACTTGCAACCCAAACTCACTATGTTTTTTTTTTCTCCTTCTGTTTTTCTCCCCCGCAGTGCTGCTGGCAGGGAAGCTTTGACTCTCTCCTCGAGAGAGCTTGCATCTGCCCTGCAATTCACATTGCTCTCTCCTTACCCCAGACCAGGTCTCGGCAAACCCCCCCATGGATTCCACCCCTATGGTATGGCCAGGGATGTGAGGGCTATCCTCCACCCGATACACAAATCCAGTTTTATCAGGGTTGAGCCATGGGTCGGGAGTGCGGTACGGGCCCCATGCAGTCTACCAAATTTCCTTATTTTCTATTTCCCTTCCCTTTCCTCCCTGTTGCTGGAGCATGCATGTCAGTGTGCATACATGGAGGCATGCGCATGCTGCAAAGTCCCTCTGCACCGTCCCATCATTGGCATCTCCAGAACGCACTACACTCAGGCCTCCACCTGGGGGTAGTTATTTGGTGGGACTGCCAAGCTGCCCTTCCCCAGAGAGGAGAGCTGCTCTTCAGATGCTCAGTCCTCTCCCTCCCCAGCCAATCCCCAACAACCCTCATTCACTGCAGAACGTGGGACAACGGTGTTGCAAAACGTAAGGTTCAATAGCTCAGCCCTCCATGCCATCTGGGCTGGCTCCAACTCAATGTTTTTTTTTGATAGAAACATAGACTTTGATGGCAGATAAGGACCACTTGGCACACCCAGTCTGCCCATTTCCCTACCTACTGGATAAGCTGCAGATTCCAGTTAACCAACAGCCTACTTCCTGCCACCCCCCCCACTACAATTGCCTTGTGTCTGTCCCATGCATGTTTGAATTCCCCCACTGTTTTAGCCCCAACAACCTCCCCAGGAAGGCAGTTCCACGCATCCACCACTCTCTCCATGAAAAAAGATTTCCTCACATTACCCCTGAGCCGTCCCCCCTCTATCTTTAAATTGTGTCCCCTTGTTCTTACACATCTCTTTTTCTGAAAGATGCTACCCTCCTGGACTTTGTTGATTCCCTTGAGGTACTTGAACGTTTCTACCATGTCCCCCCGTCCCTCCTTTCATCAGGGGTATACATATTAAGCTCTCTCAGTCTCTCTTCATATGATTTCTGATGCAGACCCTGCACCATTTTAGTTGCCCTCCTCTGGACTGATTCCATCCTGTCTATGTCCTTGCGTAGATTAGGTCTCCAAAACTGCACACAGTACTCCAGATGGGGTCTCACCAACTGTCTGTACAGAGGGATAACCACTTTCCTTTTTCTACTTGTGATGCCCCTTCCTATGCATCCCAGTATCCCCCTGGCTCTCCTTACTGACTTCTCACATTGCTTACCAACCTTTAGATCATCTGATATGACTACCCCCAAGTCCTGTTCCATTTTTGTTGTTGTTAGTACCTCCCCTGCTATTGTGTACTCTTCTCCTGGGTTTTTGTTTCCCAGGTGCATTACTTTGCACTTCTTTGCATTGAATCTAAGTTGCCATATGTCTGACCATTTCTACAACCTTGCCAAGTCCCTTCTTATCCTTTCTACCCCCCCCCGTATATCAGCTCTGTTACAGATCTTTGTATCATCTGCAAAGAGGCATACCTTTCCCTCCAGACCCTCTTCAATGTCACCTATAAAGATGTTAAAGAGGACTGGACCCAGTACTGAGCCCTGAGGTACTCCACTAGTGACCACCCTTTCTTCAGAATATGTTCCACTCACTATTACCTTCTGTGTCCTGTTGTGCAGCCAGTTTGCAACCCAGGCTACCACTCTGGGACCCAATCCCAGGCTGGCTAACTAGATTATTAATCTTTTGTGAGGGACTGTGTCAAATGCCTTGCTAAAGTCTAGGTAGACCATATCCACAGCCCCTCCCTGATCTATTACTTTGGTCACCCAGTCAAAGAAATCTATTAGATTCATCTGACATGACCTTTCTGCTGTAAATCCATGCTGCTTTGGGTCCTGTGCCCCGCTAGCCTCTAGGTACTCAATAATTCTTTCTTTCAGAAGTGATTCCATTATTTTCCCTACCACTGAGGTCAAACTTTCAGGTCTGTACTTTCCTGCTTCTGCCTTGCTCCCACTTTTGTGAAGGGGAATCACATCTCCCCTCCTCCAGTCCTCGGGTACCACCCCATCCTCCCATGATTTGTTAAAAAGCATGGTCAGTGGTGTCACTAGGTCCTCCCTTAGTTCTTTTAGGATTCTGGGGTGAATCCCATCAGGCCCCATTGCTTTGACCACCTTGAGTTTTAGGAGTTCTTTCAGGACTCTTTCTTCTGTAAATGGACTGGTGTCAACCCCCCTACCCAGAGTGCTTCTATTGTCTGGTTTAGGTAACTCCTCCTCATCTTCTTTTGTGAATACTGAGCAAAAGTATTTATTCAGTATCTCTACCTTTACACTGTTTCCCTCTGCCCACCTCCCCTCTCCCTTATTAATCTTCACTATTCCTCCCTTAACCTTTCTATGCTCCCTAATGTACCTATAAAAGGTTTTATCCCCCTTCTTAACTGAATTGGCTATTTTTTCCCTCAGTTTGGGCTTTTGCTATTCTGACTGCCTTCCCCACTTCTTTCTGCTTTAATTGATACAGTTCTCTGTCGTGCTCCTTCTATGATGTCTTATACTTTTTGAATGCAGCCTTTTTCTCCTTAACCTTCCCTGCCACCTGTTTTGAGAACCATAGTGTTTTTTTACTCCGCTTTGTTTTCTTTATCCGTTTCACACAAAGGCTTGTTGCTTCTATGATGGCAGTTTTGATTTTTCTCCATTTTTCTTCCACCCCTCCTTTTTGGCCATTTGCTAGTGTATTCCTCAGGTATTCACCCATTTTGCCAAAGTCAGCCCTTCTAAAGTCCAGTATGCTTGTTTTTGTATGGCTTTTCTCCATGGTTGTGCTTATGGTGAAGCACACTGTGCAGTGGTCGCTTGTTCCCAGATGTCGACTGACTTCTAAATTTGTGATCCTCTCTCCATTTGAGTGTACCAGGTCTAGTATTGCTCCCTCCCGAGTGAGTTCCAACACTAGCTGTCTAAGGCCTGCTCCCTACAGGGCATCGAGAATGACCCTGCTCTTGGATATGGCTGCAGTACATGTCATCCAGTTAACATCTGGCATATTCAGGTCCCCCATCAACAGTATTATGCCTGTTCATTTTTTCAACCACTGTCCAGTTGGGCACTGTGTTGAAGGCCTTACAGAAATCCAACAAGACCATGTCTGCTGCACCTCCCTGATCTAATAGCTTATTATTTTTTTCATAAAAACAAATAAGGTTTATTGTACAGGAATGTCCTGAGGTGAACACAAATTGTTCTAGATCTAAATTATTATCTATTTTAATGTGATTCGGTATTCTATCCTTGATTATTGGTTCCAGGATCTTGCCTGGTACCAAAGTTAAACTTATGAGGTGGTATGGTAATTATAGATATTTTGCATGTCCTCTTTTTTGTGAATCTGGGTACTTTTTGTTGTTCTGCAATCCTTCAGCACCTCTCTCGTGCTTACACATTTTTCAAATAACATTTTTAGTGGGATTGATGCTTTCCTTTATCAGTTTTAGCATTTGAGGGATAATGTCGTCTTGTCTTGGAGCACTATATGCTTTGAGATCATTTATTTTCTCATTTATTTCATCATCTTTTATTCTGAGGTCATTGTCACTTTTGTAGACATTTTGGTAATGGATGTTATTTGCCTTTGAGTAAACAGTGCAAAAGTAATTATTAAATGTGTTAGCTATATCGGTAGGGTCTGAAAACTTTGTATTATTTTGTATGATTATGGTAAGCTTTGTGTCAGTTTTGTTTAGGGAATTTATATAGCTATACAACTGCTGTTCTTTTTTGCAGCTGCCATTGCCATTTTAATTTCCATATTCCTTTTTGCTTTGTTGATGGCATTTTTATAGCTTTTTTGTGCCTTTTTAAATTTGTCATAATCCAATGTTGTACTGCTTTGTTTATAGTCTGCATAAGAATTGTTCTTTTTTATTAGCTTCATTATTTTCTTATTTAACCATTTGGGTTTCATCCCTTTTCTGTTACACTTTTTAACCTTTTTTGCATGCTTATTGCTATCATCCACTATTGTCTGCTTTAAACATTCCCAACTCTTCTCTGTTATATTGTTATATTATCTTTGAACATTGTGTTCCGGTTAAGCTCTGAAATATTTCTAAGTTCTTTATTAGCTGATTTATTACAAATACACTTCTGTGCAGCCTTGTAATCTACAGCATTTATTTTGCATGTTGAACCATATACTGGGCTTCCGGTCATGACACGGATCCAAAAAGCTGCTGAGACTAGCGCTCCATCCTCACCTTGCCAAAAAACCTTCAATTATTTTATTTTTATATTAATCTAACTTACCCAAGATGTCAGGACAGGGTTAATTACGAGAACGCAGCACCAGATCGCAAACCAAAACTCAACAGCATCATACAGAAACAGATGAAACTGGTTCTTTGACCATGTCCTCAGGACAAAGTCATAGCCTGTCTCAGACACCTGAACAGGGGCCCACTTATGATATGGAGGAGGAGACAGAACAATTATCCCGTAATCGATTTGAGTTAGTGCGACCATGAACATTGTATGAAATAAAAGTAGTATATGTGTTAGCCATTATCTGTTATATAAAAAGTAAAAGTAATACTCTCATAACCCCCACCTTTAGGCAAATTGACAAAAAATAGCATTACATAGACTCCCAAGCGAAAGAGGGTGACAACAACACAGACTAAAGGAACAATACCAGTCTGTAACATAACCAACAAAGTACTGTAACAATATCACAATAAACATACTTGCTTCCAAGTTTGGAGGTCTGAACTGCCAGACCTCTAATACCATCCCCCAAAAGGTGGAATAGTAAGTAAAATACTAATGGGGAGGTAAAAAAGAGGTATTGATGCCCCCTAGAAGGATGTCCTCTTTCAGAGTCCCCGGTGTTAAATGTGGGCTCTCCATATCATCCTAAAAATATCAGGGGCAGATTTTATTATGTTACAAGAAACCCACCTATCCAAGTTAGAACATGACAAGTTACACACATTTGGATATGATACAATGGTAGCCTCTACTTATAACTAGGGGCCATGGCATGATACTGTGAATCTTATTCACACGTGGGTACCCTTCAAGGTGAGGAACACCTTAGTAGATGCAGAGGGATGTTATACCCTTTTAAAGGGCACCTATTATGGGAAGCTGATAACTGTACCTTCTGTCTATGCCCCTTCGGGTTCTGACTACCCCTTTTTTCATGACCTTATTACCAAAATTACTGAATGGACAGAAGGCATGTTTATTATAGGGGGAGACTTTAATTTGGCTTGACAGAAGACACCAGGAGAAAGGACTGCTGTGTGGCTGGACTTCTCTGCTGGGACTAAAGATGAAGAACTTTTGTACTTGGACCTTTAATTTAGGGTAAAAAAAAACTAACAAACAAAACAAAAAAAAGTGTGTCTTTGTCTGGGTTAACTGAACTAAATGGGTATCTGAACAGTCATCTAGGTGTAAATCTCAGGTGATTGAAAGGACTTAATAGCTGTGAGGTTTAAATTACTTGTAGAAAGATCTAGTAAGTAGGGGGAGTGGCTTAGCTAGAAGGAAGCTACATTTAAAGACTGCCTTAGAAAGATTCTGCTAATAGCTTGACAGAAGACACCAGGAGAAAGGACTGCTGTGTGACTGAACTTCTCTACTGGAACTATATTGCCCTCCTTCCCTCCCCTCCACCGCCTCACCCAAAGCTAGTTCTATTTTTATAGGCACAGGATTTGACTGACAACAGGAACTTCCTCTTTGGGAGCAGGAAGTGAGTGATCACAGAACCACCAAAGACCCACCATCCTAGAAGGGCAAGAGTAGCTCTCTGGCCCCCTCTAGCTGCTGGAGGTCTGCTTCTGAGCAAGTAAGTGGTCTACTGAGAATATAGGATATTCTTGTCTCAGAACAGGACAATCAGGAGCTTAAAGGGCACACAGGCAGAAAGTAAGGAGAGAGATAAAAAAACAGAGGAAAGAGTAAGGATTGCAAACAGTTAAGGGGCCAGAAATAAGACATGATTGGAGTGGTGCAGTACAGTGGCTGTGGAGCAGCAGTCTTCTGGGAGACGTTCTGGAGGATGCGGTGTTGTCCCATCTGCAGGCACCTCTCTGGGCTGAGGGAGGAGGTTGCTCATCTCCAGGCTGAGTTGGCCAAGATTTGTGGGACCTCCTCTTCCATCCAGGGACCACCAGTGCCACTGTCGTTGCCTCAGAGGTTGCCAAGAAAGAGGAGCGGTTGAACCACAGTGGGCTCAGGGAGGGTGAGGGTGGTAGAACAGAGGTGCATCCCCATAGTTGTACCTCTCCACAATTCCTATGCCATTCTGGTAAAGTGTGGTTCCTCTATGGAGGCACCCGCAGTGGAGACCAAGGAGGATGCTGGGAACCTCCACAAAGGAGACCCACAGGAGGGTGGCAGGGGACCCTGCATGGGAAGGAAACAACTCCTGGTGGGGGACTCCATTGTTAGGAAGGTATAACTGGGGGAGGAAGGGGAGAGGGAGGTAAGGTGCCTCCCTGGTGCCATGGCTTGGAGGGAGAGGAAGCGAATCCTCAGGATTGCTGGAGCAGCTGCAGAGGGTTGGGAGCTGGATGTCATTGTCCACCTAGGGACAAATGACCTGGCTAAGAAAGGGATTAGAGAAGTGCAGAAGAGTTTGTGGAATTGGGAGGGCCTTAGTCAAGTAGCATGCACGGTAACCTTCTGAGGTGCTGCCCATCTATGGCATAGGAGAGGCTAGGGTGTTCCGCACCATGGGATTCAATCAGTGGTTGAAAAACTGGTGTGGAGCTCAGGGATTTGGCTTCATTGGGGACTGGGGTCCACCTGGAGTGATGCATGACTACACTGGCATGATGGGCTGCATCTGTCCGGGAGAGGAACGGGGATCCTAGGTGATAGGTTTAAATGCTTCATTGGCAAGCTTTTAAACTAGCCAAGGAGGGAGGCACTGGAAAGGAGAAGGGAAATCCTAGCCCCCCCAAATAATCAAGTTAGTAAGTGCAGCAAACACCAACATAGAGGTGTCGATAGGGAGAAGGGCAGGGGTAAATTGAGAAAGTGACAAAGGCAAGAAGGACAGGGATGGGGCAAAAGGGAGTAAGGCCATCAGGAAATGGAGGGTAATGAGTACCAATGCCCATAGTCTGGGCAACAAGCTCCCTGAGCTGGTGGCCTTGATGCAAGAGGGATGCCTGGATATCATAGCAGTCACAGAAACATGGTACACAGAGAACCATGACTGGGATGTTAACATACCAGGCTACATAACCTACAGGAGAGACAGGCAGGGGAGAAGAGGGGGAGGAGAAGCTTTCTATGTAAAGGAAGGGATAAAAGCAACTGAACAAAAGAGTAAACAGGGAGGAGAGGAGTCACTGTGGGTCACCTTGGAGACTGGAAAGGGCACCACAATCCACACAGGGGTTGTGTACAGACCCCCATGTCAGGGGGAGGGAATGGGCAAGGATATGATAGAAGGCATTCTTAGAATGGCAGAGAAAGGGGAGATACTGTTGATGGGAGACCTGAATATGCCAGATGTTAACTGGAGCACATTTCTGCAGCCACATCCAAGAGCAGGGCCATTCTTGATGCCCTACAGGTGGCAGGCCTTAGACAGCTAGTTTTGGAACCCACTCATGAGGGAGCAATCTCAGACCTCATACTCTCAAACAGGGGCAGTGAGAGGATCTCAGATCTAGAAGTGGGTTGCCATCTGGGGACAAGTGACCATCAAACAGTGTGGTTCACGTTAAACTCAGCTACAGAGTCAAGCCATACAAAAGTGAGGGTACTGGACTTTAGGAGGGCTGACTTTCGCAAGATGGGAGAGTGCCTCAGAAAAGCACTGCAAACAGGCTAGAAGGAGGTGTGGAGCAACAATGGGGAATCATCATAACTGCCATCACAGTTGCAACAAGCCTTTGAGTGAAGCAAATAAACAAATCAAAATGAAAGAAAAAGCCACTATGGTTCTCAAAAGAGGTGGCTGTGAAAGTCAGGAAGAAAAAGATAGCATTCCGGAAGTGTAAGGAAACACAGAAGGAGCAGGACAGAGAGCTGTACCAGTTAAGGCAGAAGTAAGCAGGGAGGGAAGTCAGAATAGCAAAGGCCCAAATTGAGGAAAAGATAGCCAACTCAGTTAAGAAGGGGATAAACCTTTTATAGGTACATCAGCCAGCGAAAGACAAAAGGAGGGATAGTGAGGCTGAATAGAATGAACAGTGGTGGGCAGAGGGGACAGTGAAAAGCAGGGTACTGAACGAATATTTCTGCTCAGTATTCACAAAAGAGGAGGGGGAAGTGCCTAATCCAATTAACAGAAGCACTCTTGATAGGGGGTTGATCCCAGTCCTTTCACAGAAGAAAGGGTTCTGCAAGAACTCCTACAACTGAAGGTGGACAAAGCAATGGGTCCTGATGGAATTCACCCCAGAATTCTAAAAGAATTAAGGGAGGAACTGGTGAAACCACTGGCTACTCTTTTTAATAAATCATGGGAGGATGGTGTGGTACCCAAGGACTGGAGTAAGGTGGATGTGATTCCCCTTCACAAAAGTGGGACCAAGACAGAGGCAGGAAACCACAGACCTGTCAGTCTGACCTCTGTGGTAAGGAAAGTGATGGAGTCACTTCTGAAGGAAAGAATAGTTGAGTATCTAGAGGCCAGTGGAGCACAGGACCCAAGGCAGCATGGGTTCACAGTGGGAAGGTCATGTCAGATGAATCTAATAGATTTCTTTGACTGGGTGACCAAAGTAGTAGACCAGGGAGGGGCTGTGGACATGGCCTACCTAGACTTTAGCAAGGCATTTGACACAGTCCCACACAAAAGATTAATAGTCAAATTAACCAGCCTGGGAGGGGTCCCAGGGTGGTAGCCTGGGTAAAACATTGGCTGCACAACAGGACAGAAGGTAACTGTAAATGGAGTCCACTCTGAAGAAAGAAGGGTTACTAGTGGGTACCGCGAGGGTTCAGATTGGGTCCAGTCCATTTTAATGTCTTTATCAGTGACATTGCAGAGGGACTGGAAGGAAAAGTATGCCTTTTTGCAGATGACACAAAGATCTGCAACAGGGTTGATACACAAGGAGGCATGGAAAGGATGAAAAGGGACTTGGCAAGGTTGGAGGAATGGTCAGAAGTATGGCAGCTAGGATTCAATGCAAAGAAGTGCAAAATAATGCACCTGGGAAACAAGAACCCAGAGGAAGAATACACAATGGGTGGGGAGGTAGTAACAACAACAAAAAAGGAAAGGAACCTGGGGGTAATCATATCAGATGACCTTAAGGTTAGCAAGCAATGTGAGAAGGCAGTAGGGAGGACTGGGGGTATACTGGGATGTATAGGGAGAGGCATCAGCAGCAGAAAACAGGAAGTTGTTATCCCTCTGTACAGACAGTTGGTGAGACCCCATCTGGAGGACTGTGTCCAGTTCTGGAGACCACATCTCCGCAAGGACATAGACAGGATAGAGGTAGTCTAGAGGAGGGCAACTAAAGTGATGCAGGGTCTGCAAGAGAAGCCGTATGAGGAGAGACTAAAGGAGCTTAATATGTATACCCTTGAGGAAAGAAGGGAGAGGGGGGACATGATAGAAACTTTTAAGTACCTCAGTGGAATCAACAAAGTCCAAGAGGGTAGCATCTTTCAGAAAAAGAGACTTGCAAGAACATGGGGACGCAATTTAAAGATAGAAGGAGGGCGGTTCAGGGGCAATGTGAGGAAGTATTATTTCACAGAGAGGGTAGTGGATGCATGGAACAGCCTTCCTGAGGAGGTTATGGGGTCTAAAACTGTGGGAGAATTCAAGAATGCATGGGACAGACATAAGGCAATTTTTGTGGGGGGTAGGAAGAAATAGGCTGTTGGTTAACTAGGATCTGCGGCCTATCCTGTAGGTAGGGAAATGGGCAGACTAGATGGGCCAAGCGGTCCTTATCTGCCGTCAAAGTCTATGTTTCTATGTTTCTTTTAACCCTTGTCTTAATACCACCTCATATACCCCATGGGCAGACAGTAAGGTGGCAAAAAAAGTTGGTACACTCCATGCAGAACTTGGGTACTTAGACACATGGAGATATAGTCAGGGACATAGCAAGGATTTTACTTTTTATTCTACAGTGCATAAAGTTTACTCTAGATTGGATTACTTTTAGCTCCTTAAGGAAAATGTGGGCCAACTATGGGTGGGTGATATAAGGAAAATATCACTGTCTGACCACACCCTCATCTTCCTTAAACTGGATTTACAGTAGGGCAGCTAAAAAAAACAAAAAACTTCTGGATGCTAAACCTGTCTCTCGTACAAGATAAGGAAATGCAGTCTTCTATAGTTGACACTATACAGTCAACCATAGAAGACGATATTCCAGGGGTTACTCCCATGATACTGTGGGACACAGTCAAAGCCATAGTTCAAGGGAAGCTTATTGCCATATATGCAGAAAAAAAGAGGCAGAGAGAAGCATGGAAGCTGCAACTTCAAAACCAAATATCTATTTTAGAAATGTTGCAGAAAAGTCAGTTAAATCCTCAATGTGAGGCCGAATTGTCCCATCTTAAACAAGAACTAAATTCAATCCTTGACTATCAGGTGAACAGCATTTACTATATTTAAAGATCATGTGCAACGGTTTTTACATATTTTTTTTATAAAAGCTTGAAAAGCTAACAATCAAGTCCCTGTGTCTTGATTAGTGTTTCCTGAAAATTTCATGCTGTTTGATTTTGTGGTTTTCTTTAAATCAGCATTTGTTAATCTGAGCTACAGTGGCTGAAGACAGTGAAGTTATTTCTGTCCTCTCAGTCAAACTTAGAGTGCAATGACATCATTTTGGAGTAGCTTACTGTTTCAGATTCCCATTCAGAACATTACTTTGTAGAGTTAATGGTTTTCTGAGCTCGCCTAAGTTTCTTACAAACCCAGTCTCTGGTTTGTGTTTAGATAGTTCAACTTAAAGCAAATCATTATCTTCTGATAAAAAGCTGATCATTTCAGTTTTAATGTTAAATTGAAGTAGTGGAAATCATTCTCCGTGAGAAGTCAGCTTGTCTGTATCACAGCTTTCAGTTCATTCTAATCAAAAATCTGATTTTTTTTTCTAACTATATTGCACAGGGCTGTTTAATGAATATAAAATAAATCAAAATTTTGTTCGTTCACAGAAACAGTTTGTCTTTGATGTAGCCTTTTATAAATATGTTCATGTAAGAACATTTTTTATGTCAGATTAACAAACAGTATATGTGCTTGAAATACTGTAGCAGAGTGTGACAGGCACCAGTCTGAACTCACAAATTTCAGTTCTTTGGTGGTTTCAATGTGAAAATATATCATGTACGTGTACAACTAGAAACACTATGTGGCATCCTGATGCACCGTGTCTCTGCCCCACAGTTGAGGCAGCTGCAATCTACTGCCACCTGTTCTTGTCCCACAAGCCACCTGCCTTCTGCTCTACATGTGAGACTGCTGCATCCTGCTGCCCACTGTCTTCTCCCACACAATCAGGGATTGTGCACCTTGCTGCCTCCATCCCCTGCCTAAGGAATTAGGGCTGCTGCACCCTGCCACCCCCTGCCCAGACAGTTGTGGATGATGCACCCTGCTGCCCTTTCTCCCTCACCCTCACAGTTAGGGAAGCTGCACCTGTTGATCCCGTTCCTGTCTCCACAGTCAGGGCTTCTGTGCCGTGTTAAGCTCTAGTGTGCCAGGTCCCCTGCCTCCACAGCTGGGGCTGCTGTACCATGCTGCCCTAGCCACCAGAGGTGGGCCTTTTGCTACACCCTGCTACCCACTTCCATTGCCCCAAATGGGCAGGGATGCTGCACCATCTGTATCCCATCTCATAGTCAGAGCTGCTGTACCCTGATGCCCCCTCTGTTCTGCACCACAGTCAAGACTTCTGCATCATGCTGTCCTCTATCCCTTGTCACCAGAGACAGGGCTGCTGCACCCTGCTCCTTTCTACACAGTTGGGGTTGCCATGGCCTGCTGTGCTCTAGTTCCCATGCCGCTGCAGTTTGGGCTCCTGCACCATGCTGCCACTTGCCACAAGATGAAGGGGATTTGCTGTGCCCTGTTGCATGCCTCCACAGTTAAGGCAGTTGCACCCTGCTGTCCCCTGCCACCAGAGTCAGATCCTTTGCTATATCCTGCTGCCCACATCCCTTGTCGCAGACAGGCATGGCTGCTGCACCCTATCCTGCAGTTTGGGGTGCTGTATCCTGATGCCACCCCTATCTTCTGTCTGAACATTTAGGGCTGCTACACCCTGCTGCCCTCTGTCCCCATGCTCACAGTCAGGGCCACAACACCCTGTTGCCCCCTGTCCCTGTCTCCACAGTCAGGGATGCTGTGCTGTGCTACACCCTAGAATCTCATGCTGCCTGCATCCACATTTGGGGCTGCTGAGCCCTGCTACACATTTTCATTGCCCCAAATGGGCTGAGCTGCTGCACAATGTACTCCCTGTATCACTCTCAGGGCTGCTGTATCCTGATACCCACCTGTGTCCTGCCCCACAGTCAAGGCTTCTGCACCATGCTGTCCCCTCCCACTGTTGTGTTCTGCTGCACCACACAGCCCCTTGCATCAGCA
Organism: Neoceratodus forsteri; assembly: GCA_016271365.2. Lineage (NCBI taxonomy): Eukaryota > Metazoa > Chordata > Ceratodontiformes > Ceratodontidae > Neoceratodus > Neoceratodus forsteri. The sequence goes on along the minus strand of CM057452.1, from coordinate 626,397,450 downwards.
ACCAGGGGACAGGTTGCAGCAAATGCCCATATGCTTGTGATGCACCCTTCCCAAACAGTATGGGTTGTTGAACCCTGCTACTCTCTCTCTCTCTCTCTCTCTCATCCTCACAGACAGGGATACTGCACATGTTGCCCCCTTGTCCTGTCTCAGCAGAGTGTAGCAAAGGATCTGACTCTGGTGGCAGGGGGACAGCAGGGTGCAATTGCCTCAACTGTGGAGGCATGCTACAGGGTGCAGCAAATGCCCTGCATCTTGTGGCAAGTGGCAGCATGGTGCAGCAGCCCTAACTGCAGAGGCATGGGCCTCTAGGCCACAGCAGGCCACAGCAACTACAACTGTGTAGAAAGGAGCAGGGTGCAGCAGCCCTGTCTGTGGTGATAGGTGATAGAAAACAGCATGGTGCAGAAGCCTCAACTGTGAGATGGGGTACACATGGTGCAGCAGCCCTGCCCATGGAGGCAGGGAACATGGCATTTTAGGACCTAGCGCAGCACAGCAACCTTGACTGTGGAGACAGAAACGGGTCAACAGGTGCAGCTTCCCTAACTGTGAGGGCAGGGGTGATAGGGCAGCAGGATGCAGCAACCCCAATTGTTTGGGCAGGGAGCAGCAGGGTGCAGTAGTCCTGATTCTTTAGGCAGGGGATGGAGGCAGCAGGGTGCGTAATCCATGACTGTGTGGGAGAAGACAGTGGGCAGCAGAGTGCAGCAGCCTCAAATGTGGAGCAGAAGACAGGGGGCTTGTGAGGCAGGGGACTGGTGGCAGTAGACTGCAGCTGCCTCAACTGTGGGGCAGAGACACAGTGCATAAGGATGCCACATAGTGGTTCTAGTTGTACATGTACATGATATATTGTCACACAGAAACCGCCAAAGAGCTTAAATTTGTGAGTTCTGACAGTACATGTGCTTGAAATACTGTAGCAGAGTGTGACAAGCACCTGTTTGTCAATCTGACATAAAAAAAAATGTTCTTACATGATTGTATTTATGAAGACTACATCAAAGACAAACTGTTTCTGTGAATGAACACAATTTAGATTTATTTTTATATTCATTAAACAGCCCTGTGTTATATAGTTAGAAAAAAATTGAGGTTTGATTAGAAAGAACAGAGCTATGATACAGACAAGCTGATTTCTTACAGAAAAAGATTTCCACTGCTTCAGTTCAGGATTGGAACTGAAATGATCAGCTTTGTAAAGGAAGAGAATTATATATTTTAAGCTGACCTATCTAAACACAAACCAGAAACTGGGTTTGTAGGGAACCTGGAGAGCTCAGCAAACCATAAAGTCTATAGAGTGCTGCTCTGATGGGGAATCTGAAACAGCAAGCTACTCCAAAATGATGTCATCGCACTCTAAGTTTGACTGAGAGGACAGAAATAACTCCACTGTTTTCAGCCACTGTAGAGTAAGTTAACAAATGCTAATTTAAAGAAAACCACAATACCAAACAGCATGAAATTTTCCAGAACACTAATCATGACACAAGGACTTGAATTTCAGCTTTTAAAGCTTTTATTAAAACTATGCAAAAAACCATTGTACATGATCTTTAAAGCAATGCTATTACGAAAGGGGGCCTCGTGCCTTATGGCTCCTGGCTAATAGATTGCATCAAAGAAAAGCCAAAGCAACAGTCCCAAACATTTTTCACCCACAAACCAAACAGATGTATTCCTCTATATTAGAAATAGCAATCGCTTTTAAGGATTATTACATTACATTATATAAAGCTGATCAGGCCAGGACAACATTCTACAGTCAAACTTCCTCACCCAGCTGAATCTCTGAAGGATCTGCCAGGCGAATAATCCGATGTTGACTGCCTGCATCTCTTCCACATAAATAATTTCCAAGAGCTCCCGATTAAAGGTAGGTAAATGCCCAGGGACTGATGGCCTCCCCAGGGAGTTTTACAAGCTCTTCTGAGATCCCGTCATCCCACCACTGCATCGACCATATAATTCAGCATTAGACACTGGGGGTGCTGTGGTGTCTTCTTGGACTCAGACAATCATACAGATACTCCCAAAATTTGCCAAGGACCCAACAAATTGTGCCTCAGACCTTCCAATTTCTATATGAAATACAGATTATAAACTACTGATGGGGATAATCACCAGAGGATTAGAGCAAATTATACCCAAATTAATATGTGTTGGTCAAATTGGTTTTATCCCAGGGCAACAGTTGCAAGACAACATCTGTAGGGCCTTGCACATAATAAACCATTTGTCTTGAACTAAACAGTCAGCTTTACTAATGAGTCTTGATGCTGAGAAGGCTTTTGATAAAGTCTATTGACTTTATCTGAAAAAGGCCTTGGCCGGTTTTGGGTTTTCAAAGCTGTTTCTCAATTTTATTTACAAGATATATTCTTCCAACTTGGGTTTTGTAAAGGTCACTGGACATATTGCTGTACCATTTCAGTTGGAGAAGACCCGGCAGGGTTGTCCACTCTTCATTCTCCTATTCACTTTATATATTGAGCCCTTAGCCCAAAGTATTTGTTAAAAGCCTAGAATTCATGGAATTACTCTGAGGGAATTAGATCATAAATTGGGTTTATATGCAGATGACATCTTGCATTTCCGGTTATATATTAAACACAACTAAGACAGAAATTTTAGCTTTTTCATGTCCAGTAACCAGGGAATTGCAACACAGATATCCTATGCATTGGAACCTCACCAAGATGAAGTATTTGGGTGCTCACTTGGGGGTTACAACATCCACCCTTTTCCAAGATAACTACCCTTCACTATTATCCATACTATAGGCAGATTGTAAACTGTGGATTCTTCTCCCCCTTCCTCTCTATGCTGTGGATTCAAACAACCAAAATGAATATTCTGCGAAGATTTTTGTATTTATTTCAGTGTCCCCTGTCTAGTTTCACAACAAGAACTGCATACATGGCAAAAGCAATTATTGGCATTTATATGGGGCCCTATATGGCCTCATGTGAAGCAACAAATCCTTTATCTCTCAAAGTGCCAAGGTGGACTAGCCCTGCCTTACCCACTGGGATATTGAGTTGCTGCCAAGATGAAGTTGGTTCTATTATGGTAAAATCCACAATACTCTTCTCGGTGGAAACAGATAAAGCTGGTGGCAGTTAATGACCTACTGCTGCTAGCATTACCCTTTTGCCTAAGCCATCTAACATAGAAGGATACAAACAGGCTTAGTAGGATAACTATAGCTCTTGAGGGTTGGTGGTGAGGAGTCACTAAGAGCCATGTAGTCCACTCCCTTTGGCACTACCAATGGCAGGCATGGGACCCTTTGTTTGTTCCAGCCAGTTTAGACCCCGGTTTAAATGTCAGGCATATCATGGGTTTTGCTCTCCCTGGCAACTTATGCAGGCTGGCACAATCGTATCTTTTGAAGTAATATCCAAAGGTACAATCTGCATCCATGGGACATATTCTATTACTATCAAACACAAAATTTTATGAACTTCCAAATTAATATACCTTCTACCATAAAGGATTCTGCTACACTGCCTCCACCTTTTGAGACAATCTGGGTGACTCCAAGTAGTAAAGAAGCAATTACATTGCTCTGTGCCAACTACCTTAAGGATCAGGGGACAACTATCATCAATGTTAAGGCTATGTGGGAAAATGAGTTGGGTATCCAGCTAGAATAGAAGGAATGGGAGAAAGTATGGGTTCTAGCATGGCATACGACATTCTCACCACTCTGGCAAGAATCTTCCTGCAAACTTCGAATTAGATATTTTCTGGTTCCAGTGGTTCAGGTAAAGTGGGATCCCCAAATTGCCACAAATTGCCAGAGACAGTGTGAGGAACTGGCTGCTACCCAAGCCCATATCTTCTGGCAGTGCACAATACTTATTACCTATTGGACAACCTTAGTGGAAAATTTGAAACACCTTTTCATTCTGCCAGAGAGCCTAGGCTCAGAAAATATACTATTAGGTATCTCTCTTCAAATGCTGATGGTGAAAGATTCAAAATACCTATGGGGTATATTGATAACTGTGGCTTTGAAAGCCATCACAAAGTGTTGTCTGCAACTGGACCTCCCCATCTGTTGAGGATTGGGTAAGTGTGGTCAGGCAGAGACAGGGAATGCAGTGTATTGAGTTTTCAATATAATACTGCCAGAAGGTATATGGTAACAGGTGGATGATATGGGAATTATACCAATCATAAATTTTCCCCTAATGCCCCCCCTTTGTTTGTTTACCAACAGTCTTATAGTTTTAGGGATTTAGAAATTTTTTTTTGTAAAGACCTGTACTACCGATCTTCTTTCTTTTATCATCTGCATCCCTCTGTCCCCATAAACAGTGTTAACTTCCTTGTGTTTTTTTTTCCAAGGTATATAATAGGCTAAACTAGATATTGATATCGAAATTTAGATTTTTTTTTTAGTTAATAGCTTTATTAATTTTCAGAGCACAAACATAAACATACAGTACAAAGGCAAGTGCATAACACAGATGCAGGATAAAGTACAAACAATGCTTGCAGGCAATCTGGTAAGGGAAAACATTGCATACAGTCCAGTAACATAAAAAGGATTTATAATTGAATGCACCTACCAGGAATATGTCATGCCACCTGTAAGAGGAGCAATGTGGGGAGCCTGGTTTCGCTGTCTTGCTACAGTGAACGCCCTTATCTTGCACACAAACACAAAACGTAACACAAAGAACCAGGCAACTATCCTCAAGTATCAAACACATTTAAGCAAAAAGTAACTGAACAGTTTAATGGCCGAAACAGGATCTATGAATACCAGACTGGGGTCACTAATAAGGATTGGAACTAGTAGTACACCATAAGTCAAAACTAAGTTACATCACCTAATACCTGTTCTAGATTTTAAATATTCAATGAAAGAGCTCCAGCAAATATTGTACCTTGGGAGGTTGTTTGCAATGATATGAGAAAGATGGTCTAATGTGGCCACTTTCGAGAGGGTATTCAGAAGCTCTGTTTTTGAGGAAATATCAGTGGTTCTTCACATGCATAATACGAGCCTCTTTATTTGGATACAAAAAAGGTAGAGCCATCTGCTTTGGCTGGGCTTAAGCTGGGGATACAGAATGGAGATGCCCAAAATCCAGAGTTTGGGGTCCAATGGAATCCCGATACCCAGGATGTGTGAAGCTAAATCACAAACAGGGCTCTAGAAGAGGTTATAAGAGAGCAGTCTCAGACTATGTGCTTCAAGTCCCCTTCTCCCCTTCTTGGGCCAGGCACCTCCAGCACAGGTTGTTATCCACAAGTTTATTCCTGTATAGTAAAGCCAGGGTCTTGTACCAATGATGGAGGATCTTATTTTGAATAAGTTTGCTTTTGGTGTCAGGGTATGCCAAATGTGCTTGTCTCCAGCAATATGCCCCTTGCTGGTCAGAGACAGACATTTGCAAGGCTCTCTCCCACTTAGCCATAGAATCTGCAGATTGCAAATGGAGAGTGTCTCACAATGCCACATAGATCTTGCTTGCCTGCCATCTGGAGAGAGTCAGACAGTATGAAAGAGACTTGAAGAGATTTATTGAGGCTACTTTTCTCAGGTAAGCCTGGACCAAGTTCTGCAGTTGCAGGTGCCACCTGAAATCTGATTGGGTGATCCCAGTCCCTTGAGTCAAGTCTTGGAAAGATTTTAGGCAACTACCATTTGCAACCAGTAGATCACCCACAGTGTTAACACCCTCTTTTGCCAAACAGAGCTATATAATGGATTTGTGGGCCATCTGAAAGTCAGCATTATCCCAAAGAGGGGTCGTACTAGTGGGTAGTGGAGCCAGACATAGTTTCATGTGGGCCTTGAGCCAATATTTAACTGAAGGGGCAATAGTAGGGTGAAACCTTAATTTACAGGAGAGATTATTGTACAACAAAAGAGAATGGTGGGGGACCTTGGAGACTGACCTTTCAATACACAGTCACTGTGGGGAGTCTTGTGTTGGTATGTGGAACCACTGCAATGTCTGTGTAATTGAGTAGGCCCATTTGTACTCCTCCAGCCAGGGGAGGGACCACTCACCCAACTTCCAATGTGAATGCAACCTGTTTCTGCTATATCTGGGCTGCATCTGGTCCCATAGGAGCTTGCCAGTTTTGGTGTCTATCAGCTTGTACCATTTAGGGGGAAGTTCCAGAGCTATGTGGTAAATAGTATATAGCAGTTTTGGTGCTGAAATCATTTTAATTGCAGAAATTTTCCTGGCCAGGGTAAGATGCAGGGCATGCCACCAGCTCCAGCTCAGTCTTAAGCTCTGCAATCAAGGGTCTCAGGTTGAGATCCCACATTTTTGTTAAATCCAGGGCTATATGGATCCCTAGGTACTTAATTTCTGAGGGGGACCAGTGCAAGCTATAGGGAGAAATCAAGGCCAGGGTACAGGACACATTGAGAGGAAGCATTTCAGTTTTGGATTGATTCACCTTGAACCTGGATATCTATGAATTCAAAAAGTAGGGTAAGCTTGGGGGGGAGAGAGCAAAGACCCCAGGTTGTCTAGTGGAACCAGCTCTGGTTATCTACTGGGATACCATGAATAGCCAGATGTCATATGACAGTGGCCAAGGGCTCTATGGCAATAACAAACAGAAGGAGGGAGAGGGAACAGCCCTGGCATGTTCCTCTACCTAAAGGGAAGGGATCAGAAAGGTCAGCATTAGTCAGAGGTTTTGCCACTGGGTGGTGATATAAAGCTTCAATCCAACCAATAAGATGATCTCCAAATCCCAAGTGGAGCAAAACTTGTAACAAGTAATCCCACTCCAGAGAGTTGAAGGCATTCTCAAAGTGTATGGCCACCACTGCCGCTAGAGTGGGTAGAGATTTGGCTATATATAACAAGTTAATCAACAAGTGGATTTGGTCTCTGCTATATCTGCTGGGGACAAAACCCACCTGAGAGGGATTTATAAGGCAGGAGAGAAGCAGGCTCAGCCTGACAGAAATAATTTTAGCAAATAGCTTGCTATCAGCAATGATCAGGGATATTGGGTGGTAACTGGAGGGCAAAGTGAGGCCCATCCCTTTCTTAGGGAAAACTGCTATTACAGCTTCCCAGAGGGTTGGAGGGAAGAAGCCTTGTATCAGGGCATCCATGTACAGGGAGCTTAGTAGGGAGGATATTATGATAGATATGGTTTGCTAGAGCTCCATGGGATACCCATCTCCCCAAGGGGTTTTCCCTTTATTCATGGATTTAAAGCTGACTCCACCTCCAAAGCAGTGATGGGGATTTCCAGACATTCCCCCTAGTGCTTCTCAAGCCATGGAAGATTCAGGGAAGAATGAAAGTCCTGTGTTCTGCTAGTGTTCGGGTGTCTAGTAGAAGCATAAAGCTCAGCATAATAGTGTTTCATTATGTTATTAATGTCCACTGAATTTTTTTGTGACATAGCCCAGCTATGTGTCATTCTGCCTGTTTCTTCCTCAGCCTATAGGCTAAAAGTTTCCCCCTTTCTTCCCCCTCCCAAAATTTATGCTTTAGATGAAGAATGGACACCTTTGCTCTCCTGGACAGGAGGTCATTGATATCCATCATGAGCTTAATGATATTACAACGCAGAGGGGAGTGTGCACAGTGGGTAAGTGAGGTTTTAGCTTCTTGTTCAACTTGTTGCAGCTGATGCTCCAACAAGGCTAGAAGGTGTTCATGCTTTCTGCACCATTTAGGAGCATAGCTCATAATCCCCCCCAGAGGGTGGCTTTAAGAGCCTCCCACATGTTCCCTGGGCTAGTGTCTAGGATTGGATTTTTGTCAAGGAACTGGGAAACCATCACCCTAATCCATGGCTTAAAGTTCGGATCCAGAAGTAACAGGGGGTCCAGCTTCCATGTAGAGGGAGATAGGATATGATGTCCCCATAGCAAATGAAAATGGACAGTAGAGTCGTCTGAAATAATTGTGGGGAGTATCATTGAGTCTATAGCCTTCTGTGCAATGTGAGTAGAGACCAGCCAGTAGTCGATTCAACTAAAAGTGCCATGCACAGGGGAGTGAAATGTATAATCCCTGTCCCTGGGATGTAATATGCTCCAGATATCAGTTAACCCAGCATCCTGCACTAATTGCTGCAGTTTGGGTTGGTGCTCTGGGCAGGTAAAGCTACGATCTATGTGAGGCACCAGAGGCAAATTAAAATCTCCCCCAATTATAGTCGGTATGGAATCAGTGGACATGGAATCCAGGGCTGAGACACCTCATGAAAAATGGCTGGAGCATTTTCATTGGGACCATAAACATTCCCAAACAGGACACTATGAAATGGGAATCCCTTAAAGGGGACAGGTAATCTGTGCTAATTGTCAGCAGTTAGTAACGTTCCTAGTAAGAGAAATTCTAAACTTGCCTCCAAATGAACCATGTTTAATTGTACCTTAATAAATATTGACATGAAAAACCTGTGTTTTCAACTGTTTTCTTTTTATGAACAACATTCTGAACATTTCTCTTCATGGAACCAGCAATTTGAAGTGTTTACTATGTCATGGTTTGAGTAGTGAATGCTAAACATGAGCTATTGTCCTAACAGAACCGTGCTTAGAATTCATTGCTCAAACCGTGACATAGTTAAAACTCTACATCACTGGTTCCATGAAGAGAACTGCTACAGAATGCTGCCATTAAAAGCAAAGCAATGCAAAATACAGTTTTTCATATCACATTTTATTTAGGTACAATTACTTATGGATCATTTAGGCGTATGGATATCATTTCTGTAAATGGGAACATTATAAACAGCTACCAGTTAGAAATCATTTCCTGTCCTCTTTAATTTCAAACCTTAAAAATCCCTTAATTTTACCATTTATGGCCCTATTGAATTGGAATAATGAAGTTATTTTCATCCTTAATTTCTGCTGAATTTGGCCTTAATCAGAGTGCAGAATTTAAACCTCTTTTCCCCTCATTTTTTAAAATTAATGATGTTTTTCTTCTTACCTGCATGCTTAATTGTTACCCTTATTTTTTTAAGTAAGCATGACTATTTCATTGATTTTATACTTAATCTGCACCCCTTTATTCTGAAAATTAAATATAGTTACATTCTCAATTTCATACTTAATTTGAATCCCTTAATACTTTAATTAAATATGTTTTACCACTTAATTTAACAATTAATCTGTAGATTCTTTCATCCTTAAATTCTGCTTAATTCATCCTTAATCAGAGCGCACAATTTGAACCTTTTTTCTGCTTAATTTTTTAAGATTAATGCCGTTTTTCTTCTTAATGCTATGTTTAATTTATACCCCTTAATTCCTCAAAGTAAGCAAGAACTTCTAATTGACTGTATACTTAATCTGCATCCCTTCATTTTTTTTTAAACTAAATATATGTAAATTCTTAATTTCACTTTAATAGTAATCCCTTAATATGTAAACTAAATATATTTTACTGGTTAATTTAACAATTAATCACGATGAACACCTAAAATAAAATAAATAAAATTTGGTACTTAATTTTACACTTTCGCATACTGTAAATTTGTATTTTAATACTTATTTTTATACTGAATTTACCAAAAGTAAATCCTTAAATATACAGTAATTGTATCATTAATTGATTATTGCTTTATGGGGTCCCTTAGAAAAAGTAATATATTATTAGTATATCTAAGTGTACATCAATATTAAGTATAATAAATATAAAAGTATACAAGCATAGTTACATTTTTGGTTAATAAATATACTTGAAATGTATAATGTCTGAAAACACCAAGTATATTAAAAGCATAATTTACCATTGCACTTTATATTATGGCCCTGTTTAGTATTTTTAAGTATACTAAACAGTATATGATTAATTTACTGAAGTATAATACTTCATAGGAAATACTGTACTTGTATTACAAATGTACTATTATGAGGACTGTACTGACAGTATACGATTGCTGTACTGAAAATATACCATCATTCTATGGTTATTGTACTGATAGAATGCCATCAGCATATGATTATTGTAGTGATAGTATTCCATTGATACATGATTATTATGCTGAAAGCATACCATTAACATTGTCATGAAAATATACTATGTTTAATATGTGGTTGTACTGAAAGTATACTATTAGTATCTCACACATGCACACATGCAGGCACGCATGCACGCACACACATGAACACACACACTATGCTCTCATCAACATTTTCTGTTTTTATACTATGCATGGACAACATTCAGTAATAAGTACATGCCCAGAGCATTTCTGAACTTAAAACAACTTTATTTTTTCATTACAAAAGTAAAAAATAAAACCATTTCATTAGTAATAAATTAGAATGCCCAGCATTTATGACCCCCACCTCAGGTGTGTGGCTACCAAATTTTGATTAGAACTGGGTGCATGAAGAGTTGTTTTTTTTACTCACTTCCCAGCTGGAATTACACTTCTATCTGGTTGGTCCAAAATGACCCACATCATTATATCAACAAAGCCGTTCCAGCAGCATCCAAGAACCACCTGCAGCTACCACCACCACTGTTGGTCAGTTGTGGGAGAATAAATCAGTTACAGTAAGTCCTGGCATTATTTACAGTGGTGTCCCCCAGGATGAAACCCCTTTTAAAGCACTTTGCAGTATGCTGGAGCAGACCTTCTGAATAAAGCAATGTAATTTCAATGACAATTAGGCCTTTTTGGCATGCAGGAAACTGTGGCATTCACTTCATCCTGGCAGTTTCACGATTTCCTGAATGACAAAAGGGACTAATTGACATTGAAATTACATTGCTTTATTCAGTAGGTCTGCTGCAGCATTCTGCAGAGTGCTACGAAATGCTGCAGAATTGGGTTTCATCCCGGGGGACGCCACTGTATTTCTCCTAACAAACAGATGAAAGCTGGCCTTGTAGCACTACTGAGGTTAAGTACAAGTCCCACAATAACTAAAATAATATCCATTGTCAATTGGTCTCCAGTTTTGTTACAGATAATTTCAGAATGTCCAGTCTTGCATTTATCTGGGCTCACGTTTCATTTGCGTACTTCAAAATTAGGAAATCTGCAAAAGGATAAAAACAAAATGTTAAGCTAAATCTCAGAGTCAGTTGGAGAAATAGTAACTTGAAATTGTGACTTGGTTTATAGATTTCAGAAGGACTATTCAAACTGAAATAATTTGGGAGACAATATAGCTGCTATGAAGTTAGCACCACTGGTGGTCTCGTTAGCCTATTTAAATTCTTCAGTTGGTAGCATCCACCTGATGATGAGTCCTCTGATGTTAAGAACAACCCTACCCCTCTCCAATTCAGTGGCCCACAATGCAAGCTCAAATCCATCCTTTCTTCACCTACATCTGGTCACTCTATGCAGCAGCTCAGGCCAATCACAGATGGAAAGATAGAAACATAAAGTTTAACGGCAGATAAGGATCACTTGCCCCACCTAGTCTGCCATTTTCCCTACCTACTGTAACAAGGCAGACCCTACTTGATCTTTGGCTCCCCCCACCTTTCCTTAGCACTATGGTTAACTTATGCCAATTCCATGCCTTCTTGAATCACACTACAATTTTTGCACCCACAGCTTCTGCTAGGAGGCTGTTCCAGGCATCCAAAACTCTTTCTGTGGAGAAGTACTTCCTTATATCACCCCTGAGACTACACCCCCAGCTTCATAAAATGACTGCTTATTCTTGAGTAGCTTTTTCTCAGAAAAATGTTTCCCCCTTGAACCTTATGTATACCTGTGAGGTATTTGAAAGTCTCTATCATATACTCCTTCTCCTTCATTTCCTTCAGGGTGTACATATTGAGGTCCTTCAATATCTCCTCATAGGGCATTTGATGTAAACCCTGCACCATTTTAGTTGCTCTCCTTTGGTCCACCTGTACTCTGTCTCTGTTCTTCCAGGGACATGACCCCAGAACTGGATACAGTACTCTAGGTGAGGATTCATCAGTGATTTATACAGCAGTATCACCATCTACCTGTTTCTACTGGTATTATCCCTTCCTGTGCACCCTAGCATCCCACTGGCAAACCCCACTGCCTTCTCAAACTGTTTGGCCACCTTTAGGTAATCAGATATGACTACCCCAGATCTCTTTCCTATTTGGATGTTGCCAGTACCACTCCCCCCATTTTGTACTCCACCCCTAGGTTTCTGCTCCCCATGTGCATGATTTTGCACTTGTTCACATTAAGACTTAGTTGCCACACTCTTGACCTCTCCTAAAGCTTTCTTAGATCCTCTCAATCCCCTCACCCCCCCGAGCGCCTACTCTATTGGAGATCTTAGTGCCATCTGCAACAAAGGCATACTTTCCCTTCTAGACCCTCTGCAATGTTGCCAATAAAGACAGTAAAGAAAATTGGCCCCAGTACTGATCCTTGTGGCACCCTACTGGTCACTCTTCCTTCCTCTGAGTGAACTTCATTTATCTCCACCCTCTATCGCCTATCCCCCAACCAAATTCTTACCCAGTTTACCATCTTTGGACCTACTTCTAGGTCCTAGGTGGTTCAGCTTGTTTATGACTTTCCTATGTGGAACAGTGTCAAAGGGCCTACTGAAATCTAGGTAGGCCACATCCACCACTCCACCCAGATCTAATTCCCTGGTCACCTAGTCAAAGAACTCTATCAGATTTGTTTGACATGATATCACCCCATTGAATCTATGCTGCCTCAGATCTTTTAAGCCACTGAATTCAAGATATTCCACAATCCATTCCTTCAGTAGTGATTCCATTAATTTCTCCACCACTGAATTCAGACTGACTGGCCTGTAATTTCCAGCCTCCTGTCTGCTTCCACTTTTGTGAAGTAGGGACTATATTTGCTCTCCTCCAGTCCTCAGGACCACTCCAGTCTCCAGTGAGTGACTGAATAGGACTGACAGAGGTGAAGCCAGTACCTCTCTGAGCTCCCTCAATATGAATGGATGTATCCCATCTGGCTCCATTGCCTCATCCACTTTCAGATTTTCAAGTGCCATCAGGACAACTTTATCTGTAAATGGAGTAGTATCCACCTCCCTTCCTTCAGTGCCCCTGACATTTATCTGTAATCCCTTTCCTTCCCTTCCCTTTCCTTTGTGAACACTGGACAAAAGTAGTCATTCAGGATTTTCCTTGGTCCCTTCCACACACTCCCCTGCCCCTTCCAACTATGGGCTTATAAACCCTCCCCTGGTCTTTCTCCTTTTAATTACATACCTGAAAAATGTCTTGTCCCCATTCTTTACTGCCTGAGCTATTTTTCCTGTTTTTACCTTTGCACGTCTGACTGCTTTCTCTGCCTCCCTCTGCTTCTCCTGATACACCTCCCTATCCTCCTCCCTCTGTGTCTCCCTATACCTTCTGAATGCTAACTTTTTTGCCCTTATCTTCCTAGCAACTTTGTTTGAGAACTATAGCAGTCTTTTCACTTCTTGCTTTTGCTTACTAGCTTGATGCAGAGGTTTGTTGCCATCATTATCAGCACTTTTAGTTTCACCCACTGTTCCTCTACTCCACCCAAGTTCTATCTCCTGCCAGCGTATCCTGCAGGCATTCCCCATATTTGTAAAATCAGTCCTCCTGTAGTCCTGGATCCTCACCTTTTTTGTGGCTCACTTCTGCCAAGGTTCTTATATTGAACTCCACCATACGGTGATCATTGGTCCCCAGACTGCCACCCACTGTGACGTCTGCAACACTTTCCCCATGGTGAGTACAAAGAACAATATTACTCCCTCACAAGTGGACCTCTTCACTAGTTGCCTGAGGAATTCACCCTGCAGGGAGCCTAGAAAGGGAAATGGTGTGACCACTACATAATGAGTTTTAACATGGGGACTGGGATGTAGACTAGTCACACTGAGGCAAGAGTCTGGGATTTCTGTAAGGCAGATTTTGCTAGTATGGGGAGGGGCATAAAAAATGGCCTGGCAAGGAGGGAGTTAGAAGGGGAAGTTGAGAAGTAGTGGGGACACCTGAAGGGAGCCATACAGGAGGTTATGAACCAGTGTATTAAGGAGGTAAGCAAAGGCAAGAAAAGGAGGAAAAAGCTATGGTTCTCAAGGGAGATGGCAGGCAAGGTAAGGGCCAAAAAGGTGAGTTTCAGGAAATGTAAGGAGACTGACATGGATGAAGACAGGGAGATGTACCTAAAGAATCTAAAAGGAAGAAGTAAAGGCTATAAGGAGAGCAAAGGCACAAACCGAAGAAAGGGAAGTGCAGACAGTGAAGAAAGGAGACAAGGCATTCCTTAGGCATATCAGTGAAAGGAGGAAAAGTGGAGGGGTTGTAAGGCTCAGAGGGGAAGCAGGGGAATGTCAAGAGGGAGACCTGGAAAAGACAGAAATACTGAACAAATACTTCTGTTCAGTATTCATTGAAGAATGGGAGGTCATGAACCACAGCTGAGTAACAGAATGAGGCAAGTACTGCCCATCAAAGCAATGAGTCCACAACAAACTTTACTATTACGAGTATTCCCACCCATAATCTTGGACCACTACACAGCTCAAGATTCTCCCCTACACCAACACCAAGGAATGCATCACCACTCTGACATCCACTATGTCCTTGGCTTTGTAACCAATAATCTCTGTCATACACCCAAGGACACTCAGATCTTTCCTTGACCTCTACGATATGTGCCAGACTATGCAAAACACCTGCACTGCCTCCCAGTGGCTTTATCACCCTCAGTCACTGTGCTACACATCAGTAGAAAGAGAATCTCAACCCAGCGCTGGCACATTAAACTTAAACTCAACCTAGAAAAGGTCTCTCACTTAGGCTTATACTAATGCTATTGCCATCGTCAGGGAATGTGCATCCCAACCCCAGCCTGGCTAAGCCAGCCTCATCCCTGGTCCCCACAAGACTGGATCACTCAAGCTTGCCTCCAGCAATGTCTGCAGTTTAATGTGTAAATTAGATAGGCTTCAAGCATGGGTCTCACAGCAGAACCCTGATATCCTAACTGTTGTGGAAACATGGCTCTCTCCGAAGATTCCAGATTCAGCAGTGGCCTTATGGGTTATATCATATTCAAGCAGGACAGGCTTTCAAAATGATGAGGTGGGTGTGCCATCTATGTCACGTAACCCTTGCAGGTTATACCTTACCTATACACAACCTAGGAAATGCCACCCAGGCACTGGCTGTTAATGTTCCGCTTGGGGCACACAACAAAATTCTTACAATTCTGTCAGTTTACATACCATCCAAGAACCACAACACTATTTTCCATTCTCTGGTGGAATTCATTAGGAACTTGCCCCAAAACTCTGAGTCTATTATTATGAGTGACTTTAATATTAACTGGCAAGCACCTGATGTTAGCATTTTTAAGGATGCAACATCTGTTCTAAACCTCACTCAGCTATTTACTGCACTGACCAGGATAAAATACATAATGGATTCTTGTTCCCTAATTGACTGGATCCTGTCTAACTTCCTAGATTGAATCTCCAATGTTAATGTGCTACCTGATGCCATAAGTGACCACTCATCCATTACCTGTCTTTGGAAAAACAAATTTAATAACCCCCCCTCCCCAAAACTATTCTCACCAGGAAGCTAAAGCCTGGTCACCTCGAACATCTGAAGCAGCACCTTTATAGAATTGACTGGTCATTACTTGATTCAACAAATGAGATAAACACAGTTCTTGACTACTTCATCAATCGCTTTAATGAAGCTTGTGATATCTATGTACCCTTGAAAAAAAATGAAAATCAAGGGCACAACTAATCCCTGGATATCCCAAGATTTGATGAGACAGATGAACCACGGAGACCACCTTTGGCACTGTGCCAGGGTCACTAGCAAGCCCTGATGTCCAAGCTTACAAAGCTGCAGGAACATGTGTACCCAGGCTATCTGTCTGGCAAAAAGAAGGTACCACAGAGAGCAGCTCACTACCACCTGGGGCAACGGAAAAGGTTTCTGGAACAACATAAAGGAAGCAACTGGCAAAGACCCCAAGGTTGCCCCTACAATGCTCAATATCAATGAAACTCCTATGCTTGACCCTCTGACCACAGCCAATGCCTTCAACAATATATTTTTGGACCTGGGCAGTGTTCTTCCCCATGATTTCTTTGAGGACAGTGAAGACTTTGCCATAGACACTGAAAAATGGCCTGTTGTCAGTCCCGAGGTCCAGACCCCCACACCTTCTCCTTTCTACTTTAAAGAGGTCCCTCAGTACATGGTCAAGAAATACCTTGCAAAGGCCCTTGGTAAATCCAGACACAGTAGCAACTCACTAGATCTCAAACTAATTGCACTTACACTTGATGCTACCCTGGGACCTATCACAAAGATAATGAATCTCTCACTCAGGTTGGAACAATTCCCCCTGCTCTGGAAGTCTGCCCTTGTTACCCCTATCCACAAAAGTGCAGACCGTTCTCTATGCTCTAACTATAGGCCTATATCCATCCTCCCACCCCTTTCCAAGGTGCTTGAATGTATTGTTGCTGACCAGCTAGTTGATTACCTGGACAAATACTCGTTACAGTGCCCCCAGCAACATGGTTTTAGAAAGGGCCACTGCATCACCTCAGCATTGATTGAATTCACTAGTTTCATTCATAAGTCCCTGGTTCAAGGCAGCTTAGTGGGCGTGACATTCATCGACCTCACTAAGGCCTTTTGATACAGTTAACTACAAGACCCTCCTCAAGCAGCTATCCTCCTTAGGCCTCTCTACCAATATTGTGTCCTGGTTCAGAAGCTATTTAACCAAACATACCCAACAGGTGAGAATAGCCAATTTTACCTCTGACTTATAACCTGTCAGATCAGGAGTACCGCAAGGCTCTATTCTTGGGTCACTTCTTTTCAGCATCTTCATAAATGACCCCCCAAGTGCGTGTCAAGAGCACACCCTCCTCTACACAGATGACGCTGTGAATTTCAGTAGTGGCACAGAACCCGCGCCCATTGAATATAAATTTCAACTTGGTTTCAAGGAGGTGGAGGACTGGCTCAGGTGCCACAAACTGGTACTGAATTACAAAAAAAATGAAGGTTATGTTGTTTAGTGGTGCTCATAGCAATCACAGAGCTACATCACTAACCATCAGGATCTCCTCTGATGTACCACTTGACCAAATACAACACTAAGTACCTAGGTGTAACTTTGGATAGCGCCCTGTCATTTGCCCAACATGTCGATAATGTCACCTCCACAATAAATATAAAAATCGGGTTATTACACAGGCATAAACATAGTTTAATGCTAGAAGCCCTGAGACTTGCAATCCACTATTCTTTCAATTGTAGATTATGGACTAGTCCTTTATAGCTCAGCTATGAATACCTCCCTCCGCAGAATTGCTGTTGCCCTAAATAAAGCGTGACGTCTTCTGACTGGGGAAACTCACCTTACCCACATGTGCAAACTATATAAGCAAACAGTGTGGCTTCAGCTAACTGGCAGGGTCAATTACCAAACTTGCCTGCTCACCAAGAAAGCTATCCTCAGGCTCCTTCCTGCTAGAACTAACAATATACTCAACCCATTTTTTCAGCACCCAGCATACCCATAGATCTGTCAACCAATTTCTTTCTGTCCCTAGATGTCAGTCTACCCAGGGTCAATGTTCTTTTGTGTACAGAACACCCCTCTGGTTCAATGCCCTTCCAAGTGATATCTCTGCCCTTCCTAAATTGGGTCTGTTCAAAAGCTCCCTCCATCAACACCTCTCCTTTGTCAGTGTCTGTGACTGTGTCCACTGATACTGATCTGCTATTATTTGTTAACTCTTGGGGTAGCCACCCCATCTTTCTGCTACACCTCTGTACCTCTGCCACCTCTGGCCTCCCCCCTTCCCCTCCCATTCCTCCCTATCATGAACTACCTAACTTAATGTCACTCTAACTAACTCGCTTACTTGACAAGGCCTCTTGACTGCCATCTTACTTTTCTTATTCTAGCCACTGTCATTTCTAGTTGCATTGTCTAGGTATTTTACCTATCGACTACTGTATCTCATTGTTATACCTAATATTGTTTATTTTATTGTCCAACTGCCTTGATCACTGTCATATGGTTTTGCTTGTCAGCAACAACCTTTGTTTGTCTGTCACCGTTCCTTTGATGTGGAACCTTGTACTGTAAATGAACGTTTTTAGCTCAGAGGTATTTTAGCCTGAGAAGTAATAAATAAAACAAAGCAATAGGGCCAGATGGCATACATCCAAGGATATTATGGGAACGGCAAGGGGATCTAACAGCATCCCTGGTAGCCATGTTCACTGAGTCACTCAACACAGGAGTGGTTCCAGAGGACTGAAAGAGGGCACATGTAGTCCCTCTACACAAAAGTGGCAGCAGGGAGGATGCAGGGAGCTACAGGTTGGTCAGCCTCACCTCAGTAATGGGGAAGATCATGGAGGCTCTGCTGAAAGAAAGAATAGTGGCACACTTTGAATCCATTGGTGCCCAGGATCCAAGGCAGCATTTCATAGATTCATAGTGGGAAGGTCATGTCAGATGAATTGGATAGATTTGTTTTGACTGGGTGATGAAGCAAATAAATCAAGGAGGGGCAGTGGACATAGCCTACCTTGATTTCAGCAAGACCTTCAACACTGTTCCACATAAAAGGCTGGTAAACAGGATGGAAAGTCCGGTCATGGGACACAAGGTGGTAAACTAGGTTAGGAACTGGCTAACGGACAGAAAGCAGAGGGTGGTAGTAAATGAGATCCAGTCTGGGGAGAGGGGGTGACCACTGGGGTGTTACAGGTTTCAGTCCTTGGGCCAGTCCTGTTTAATTTCTTCATTAGTGACATTGCAGTAGGGCTGGAGGAAAAGGTCTACCTGTTTGCAGATGACACCAAGATCTGCAACAGGGTGGATGCTCCAGATGGAGCAGAGAGATTGAGGAGGGATCTGTAGAAGCTTGAAAAATGGTCTGAAGTGTGGCAACTAAGATTTAATTTCAAGAAGTGCAAAATAATGCACCTGGGAAGAGGGAACCCTGGGCAGTGCTACAGGATGGGGTGGTGAGTTGCAGCCTATTACAAAGGAAGAAAGGGACCTGGGGATTATCATTTTTGATGACCAAAAAGTGTCTAAGCAGAGTACAAAGTACTACAGGGAGGGTCAATGGTATGCTGGGATGCATAGGAAGAGGTATCACAAGAAGAAGGCAGGAGGTGGTTATGCCATTGTATAAAATGCTAGTGAGGCCTCACCTAGAGTACTATGTGCAGTTCTGGAGGCCGCACCTTCATAAGGACATTGACAGGGTAGAGACAGTCCAGAGAAGGGCGACTAAGATTGTACAACGACTGCACCAGAAGACATATCAGGAGAGACTAAAGGACCTCAATATGTACTTACTGGAGGAGAAAAGGGATCGGGAGACATGATAGAAACATTCAAGTACCTTAGGGACATAAACAAGGAGCAGGGGGGAGACATCTTCCAATATAAGAGATGTGCAAGAACAAGGGGGCATGACATGAAATTGGAAGGTGGCAGGCTGAGGAGAAATGTGACAAAGTTTTTCTTCACAGAGAGGGTGATGGATGCATGGAATAAACTGCCACAGGAAGTGGTGGGGCAAACACAGTGGAGGGCTTAAACATGCATGGGACAGGCATAAGGGTACATTGCTGGTGGAAAGGAGGGGGGAAGCCAATGACTAGGTAAGGTCAGTGGAAAAAAACTAGTGTAGGGCTTTCAGCAGACTGGATGGGCCTGGTGGTTCTTATCTGCTGACAATTTTTATGTTTCTATGTGTGTGTGACAGAAAGCACTACTCAAGACAAATGTGTGAGATAGGGCTTAACACAAACAGGTATGTAACAGAATGCAACATAAAGGGTGTGTGGAAAAGAGAGCAGCATGAGGGTGTGCACGAGTAACAGTAAAGTGAGTATACCTGTGTGATACCAATGTGGGAGGATGCTTGTGACAGAGCAGTACAATGTGGGTATGGTTATGTAAGAGCAGTGCAAGGTAAGCTTGCTTGTGAGAGCACAATGATTTGGTTGTGCATGAGGAACAGCCAGATAGAGCAGCATATGTAACAAAAGGAGAAGTAGATTGAAAAATGGATATACACAGTATGTGGTAAAAAAACATGCTTACCTGAACTACTTATGATTTGCTGTCTCCAACTGTCGTCACCATTCTTTAATATGTGCATCTGTAAAGAAAGTGGACAACATCTTAAGAAACCTGTAAAGAGGAAGCAGGGAACAACAGATCAGTCAGCCTGACCTCAGTAGGGGGAAGATCATGGAAGCATTACTGAAGGAGAGATTGGTGGAACATCTGGTTGTCAACGGACTACAGGACCCAAGACAGCATGGTTTCACCAGGGATAGGTCATGCCAGACCAACCTCACTGAATTTTTCAACTGGTTGACAAGGTAGGTGGATCAGGGGAGGGCAGTGGACATGGCCTATTTGGACTTCAGCAAGGCCTTTGACACTGTGCCACATAGAAGGCTATTAAACAAACTGGGGAATATGGGAGTGGGCAGGACAGTAGTGTGGTGGATAGGTAACTGGCTGGATGGCAGGACACAGAGGGTGGTTGAAAAAGTGTGGAGTAACACGTGAAACATTGGCTTGCTTATCAGGAATATGTGCTGCTGTCTGTAATGTATTTTAAACTTTGTGAATAAATAGTGAGTGTATTTTTAAACACCACCATGTTACTGTGATGCCCTCCTTTAGTTTGATAAGTATATGGAGGTAATGTGCAGTGGCTCTGGAAAAGAAGGGTATAGGCAGCCCGCTCTTCTGGTGATACTTTTGGCACAGCTGGAGTAGGCAGCATTCTCTTCTGGCAGCACCTGTGGCACAACTGGAGTATGGCACTGATGTCATTAATGCACAATGTCTTCCAACCAATTCCCACCCATAACTGGGAGTGGAAGAATATAGGTAAATCCTGGCTGTTTGCTTTGGCTCCCTGTCCCCTCGACATCATCTTGACATCAGTATCCCCCTGCCAACTGGGCCATGCCCAAGCCCCTTACAATACAAAAAATGAAAAGGTAATGGCTGGCATGATACTTTTAGATGCACCATTATATCCTAACATGGAAAATAAAGAGAACTTACCTGGGTCCTGGTGATTCTGGAACAGGGGTTGGGTGATTCTTATTAGCTGGGTCGGATGAGTGGTTTAAAAATTAAAGAGGGCTTTTTTTAAGTGTTTTTTTTTAAGTTGGTTGGGAGGGTGCTACCAGTGCCAGGACAACAACCTGAGTTAGGGAACAGATGCTGATCACTAATGTAAACTAGCATGGGGAGGTTGACAGGATTCAGCATCCCTCAGTCCAATCTCCCCTCAGGGAGGGGTGAAGGTTGAAAGAAGCTACACTTACTGACCAACACTAGGGAAGGTTGAACGCACCAGTGCATGGGCAGGGCAGCAGATTGCTAAACTGGGTGAGTCAAGGAGAGGCAGCATCTCTGGGGAGGGTTACCTAAGGTACAAGACAAGTCCCTGGGATGGAGGATGAGGGTTCTGGGTGGCTAGCAGCAGTAGGGGGCCAGTTGGTGGTGCATGGCCTGCAAGCACCTGTCCTTCATCCTGCAAGTTGCTTCTTTCCCCATTTTTCATGCCAACCCACTTCTCGTGATGCAGTATGTGGACCCCATCAGGCCTCGACATGCATGTCAACCCCACAACGATTGGCACAACCTTCCTTTCTTCTCCTCGTCTGGCCACAGACTAACAAATGCAAACTGCAAATATATGATTTGTGATTTGTATTTGTTAGTCGGTGGTAGGCAGAGGAGGAGAGAAGAGGGGTGTGCCAGTCCCTGAACTGTGTGACTCAATATTATTTTTTGGACAATGAAATATGCAACTAAAGGGTGTAGGGGAGCCACTGAATACCAGGAAATAGACCAAAAAGAGTAAAGTGTTTTACAAAACAAAAAGACAGTGTAAGAAATGTGACAAAGCAGAAGAATGAGGAGAAGAGAGGAGTGCTGTGCCATCCACAAGTTGTATGACTCAATATTACTTTTGGAACAAGGAAATGTACAAATAAAGGGTGTAGGGAGGATTGCTGGACATCAGGAAATAGAGCAAAGTAAGTGATATTCTGTATTGTTTTACATGACAAAAATGAGCGGGGACATGATCTCAGGTGTTTTTGCATACTCAAAGGTATCAAAAAAGACTGCAAAAACCGAAATTCTTCGGGCAAGAAATTGAAAACACAATGCAAAAGCAGAGTGGCAAAGGTTTCCACTGTGATTGAGCCCAACCCTGAGATTTCTATATTCAGTCAGAAAGTACAACACCACTATCCGACTGAATATCAGCCTGTGTCAGTACAGTGCTAAGTCAAGTTACACTGCTCTGACATGATCTGGGCTGCAGGTAGCCCATAGGAAATTGTGCCTGCAGACCACAGAGTACCAGGTGCATGGCACTAAGGGGCCATTAGCATGCCCATTATTAAGGCTGTAAGAAAATCATGCAAAAATCACCATTTTTCATGGCATCTGCACGGTAAAAAATACCACTTTTCACAGTAAAAATGCAAATAGTCTAAAAACAAAGAAACAACCAAATAAATTTGCTCTGATTATTTTATTAAATTATATCATGTAAAAAGCATAACATCCTTCAATTAAAGTGCATTAGGGTGCATTAATTTTGTTGCAGCATTGAATACATTCTTAATTTTTTAGGTTTTATACTGTGTCTGTTAACCTGCAGCATTGCTCTGTATCGTGAAAACGAACGCTCAACACTTGCACTGTGTACTGGTACACTTAGGCAAGTAATAGCAATTGTAGATAGATGCACAAATCTTTCCTTGCAATCAATCCAATATTTTAAAATATCTCTCTCTTCTGTTACTTTGGTGCCACGCTGTATCTCTGCAATGTAGTTTCTTAGCTCAGCTTTTGCGGCGGTATTATCTTCGAACCAGGGGATACCCTCACATATAGATCACTCTGTGACAGCAAATGTGGCAGGTCTCGACGGATTAAAGAACCGCACAGCAGCAAAAAAATTATTAGCATACTGATGAAATCTCCCAGTCCCCGTCACGTAATCTCTTATTTTTAGGGAACAAGCTGACAGTGTGTTCTTAGTAGGTAGATGCTCTTTGGTCTCAGACTTAACTTCTAGGAACGTAGCAAAATCTAGTAGTTCATAAAAGACTGCAAAAACCGAAATTCTTCGGGCAAGAAATTGAAAACACAATGCAAAAGCAGAGTGGCAAAGGTTTCCACTGTGATTGAGCCCAACCCTGAGATTTCTATATTCAGTCAGAAAGTACAACACCACTATCCGACTGAATATCAGCCTGTGTCAGTACAGTGCTAAGTCAAGTTACACTGCTCTGACATGATCTGGGCTGCAGGTAGCCCATAGGAAATTGTGCCTGCAGACCACAGAGTACCAGGATCTGCAGCATGATATTCAGTAGCACTATACAAAATAAGCCCATAGGGCATGCATGGCACTAAGGGGCCATTAGCATGCCCATTATTAAGGCTGTAAGAAAATCATGCAAAAATCACCATTTTTCATGGCATCTGCACGGTAAAAAATACCACTTTTCACAGTAAAAATGCAAATAATCTAAAAACAAAGAAACAACCAAATAAATTTGCTCTGATTATTTTATTAAATTATATCATGTAAAAAGCATACCATCCTTCAATTAAAGTGCATTAGGGTGCATTAATTTTGTTGCAGCATTGAATACATTCTTAATTTTTTAGGTTTTATACTGTGTCTGTTAACCTGCAGCATTGCTCTGTATCGTGTGAAAACGAACGCTCAACACTTGCACTGTGTACTGGTACACTTAGGCAAGTAATAGCAATTGTAGATAGATGCACAAATCTTTCCTTGCAATCAATCCAATATTTTAAAATATCTCTCTCTTCTGTTACTTTGGCGCCACGCTGTATCTCTGCAATGTAGTTTCTTAGCTCAGCTTTTGAAGCGGTATTATCTTCGAACCAGGGGATACCCTCACATATAGATCACTCTGTGACAGCAAATGTGGCAGGTCTCGATGGATTAAAGAACCGCACAGCAGCTAAAAAATGATTAGCATACTGATGAAATCTCCCAGTCCCCGTCATGTAATCTCTTATTTTTAGGGAACAAGCTGACAGTGTGTTCTTAGTAGGTAGATGCTCTTTGGTCTCAGACTTAACTTCTAGGAACGTAGCAAAATCTAGTAGTTCATCATCACATCACATTCACATAAGCTAACAATGTCCACACATGCTGCGCTCTCATCTCAAAAAAATTCAGAGTACTCATTCAGATGAACTGCATGATAAAATACTGCAAGAAACCACGTATTCCAGCGAGTTAAGACTGGCATGGGTGGCAAAACATTTGATTCTCCCTTTGACGACAGATAATGCTTGAACCATGCCTTCCTTGCTGGGCAAGCAGTACATAGAAACATAGACTTTGACGGCAGATAAGGACCGCTTGGCCCACCTAGTCTGCCCATTTCCCTACCTAGAGGATAAGCTGCAGATCCTATTTAACCAACAGCCTATTTCTTCCTACCCCCCCACAAAAATTGCCTTATGTCTGTCCCATGCATTCTTGAATTCTCCCACAGTTTTAGACCCCACAACCTCCTCAGGAAGACTGTTCCATGCGTCCACCACCCTCTCTGTGAAAAAATACTTCCTCACATTACCCCTGAGCCGTCACTCCTCTATCTTCAAATTGTGTCCCCTTATTGTTGCACATCTCTTTTTCTGAAAGATGCTACCTTCTTGGACTTTGTTGAGTCCACTGAGGTACTTAAATGTTTCAATCATGTCCCCCCTCTCCCTTTTTTCCTCAAGGGTATACATATTAAGCTCCTTTAGTCTCTCCTCATATGGTTTCTCTTGCAGACCCTGCACCATTTTAGTTGTCCTCCTTTGAACTGCCTCCATCCTGTCTATGTCCTTGCGGAGATGGGGTCTCCAGAACTGGACGCAGTACTCCAGATGGGGTCTCACCAACTGTCTGTACAGGGGGATAACAACTTCCTGTTTTCTGCTGGTTATACCTCTCCCTATACATCCCAGTATTCCCCCAGCCCTCCCTACCACCTTCTCGCATTGCTTGCCAACCTTAAAGTCATCTGATATGATTACCCCTAGGTCTCTTTCCATTTTTATTGTTGTTACTACCTCCCCCATTGTGTAATCTTCCCTTGGGTTTTTGTTTCCCAAGTGCATTACTTTGCACTTCTTTGCATTGAATCCAAGCTGCCATACTTCTGACCATTCCTCCAACCTTGCCAAGTCCCTTCTCATCCTTTCCATGCCTCTTTGTGTATCAACCCTGTTGCAGAACTTTGTGTCATCTGCAAACAGGCATACTTTTCCTTCCAGTCCCTCTGCAATGTCACTTATAAAGACATTAAAAAGGACTGGACCCAGTACTGAACCCTGCAGTATCCCACTAGTAACCCCTCTTTCTTCACAGTGGACTCCGTTTACAATTACCTTCTGTGTCCCGTTGTTCAGCCAATATTTTACCCAGGCTACCACCTTGGGCCCCACTCCCAGGCTGGTTAATATGACTACTAATCTTTTGTGTGGGACTGTGTCAAATGCCTTGCTAAAGTCTAGGTAGGCCATGTCCACAGCCCCTCCCTGGTCTACTACTTTGGTCACCCAGTCAAAGAAATCAATTAGATTCATCTGACATGACCTTCCCGCTGTGAACCCATGCTGCCTTGGGCCCTGTGCCCCACTGGCCTCTAGGTACTCAACAATTCTTTCCTTCAGAAGTGATTCCATCACTTTCCCTACAACAGAGGTCAAACTGACAGGTCTGTAGTTTCCTGCCTCTGTCTTGGTCCCACTTTTGTGAAGGGGATCACATCCGCCTTCTTCAGTCCTCAGGTACCACACCATCTTCCCATGATTTGTTAAAAGCGTAGTCAGTGGTGTCACTAGTTCTCTGCTTAATTCTTTTTTAGAATTCTGGGGTGAATTCCATCTGGCCCCATTGCTTTGTCCACCTTCAGTTTTAAGAGTTCTTTCAGAACTCTTTCTTCTGTGAAAGGACTGGGATCAACCCCTTCTCTCAAAGAGTGCTTCTGTTAATTGAATTAGGCACCTCCCCCACTTCCTCTTTTGTGAATACTGAACAGAAGTATTCATTCAGTATCCCTGCTTTATCACTGTCACTCTCTGCCCACCCACCATCCATTCTATTCAGCCTCACTATCCCTCCCTTTGTCTTTCTACACTCCTTGATATACCTATAAAAGGTTTTATCCCCCTTCTTACCCAAGTTGGCTATCTTTTCTTCAATTTGTGCCTTTGCTATTCTGACTACCCTCCCTGCTTCATTCTGCCTTCACTGGAACAGTTCTCTGTCCTGCTCCTTCTGTGTTTCTTTATACTTCCTAAATGCTATCCTTTTCTCCCTAACCTTCACCGCCACCTCTTTTGAGAACCATAGTGGCTTTTTCTTTCATTTTGATTTGTTTATTTGCTTCACACAAAGGCTTGTTGCCTCTGTGATGGCAGTTTTGATATTTGCCCATTGCTGCTCCACCCCTCCTTCTTGCCTGTTTTCAAGTGCTTTTCTAAGGCACTCTCCCATCTTGCCAAAGTCAGCCCTCCTGAAGTCCAGAACCCTCACTTTTGTATGGCTTGACTCTGTAGCAGAGTTTATCGTGAACCACACTGTTTGGCGATCACTTGTTCCCAAATGGCTACCCACTTCTAGATCTGAGATCCTCTCACTGTCCCCATTTGAGAGTATGAAGTCTAAGATTGCTCCCGCATGAGTGGGTTCCAAAACTAGCTATTTAAGGCATGCCACCTGAAGGGCATCAAGAATGGCCCTGGTTTTGGATGTGGCTGCCGCAAAGGTGCTCCAGTTAACATCTGGCATGTTAAGGTCCTCCATCAACAGTATCTCCCCTTTCTCTGCCATCCTAAGTATGCCTTCTATCATATTCTTGTCCATTTCCACCCCCTGACATGGGGGTCTATATGCAACCCTTGTGCGGATTGTGGTGCCATTTCCAGTCTCTAAGGTGACCCACAGTGCCTCCTCTCCTCCCTGTTTACTCTTTTTTGTTCAGTTGCTTTTATCCCTTCCCTTACATAGAGAGCTACTCCCCCCCTCTTCTGCCCTCCCTGTCTCTCCTGTAGGTTGTGTACCCTGGTATGTTAACATCCCAGTCATGGTTCTCTGTGTACCATGTTTCTGTGACTGCTACAATATCCAGGCATCCCTCTTCCATCAAGGCCACCAGTTCAGGGAGCTTGTTGCCCAGACTATGGGCGTTGGTACTCATTACCCTCCATTTCTTGATGCTTTTTTTACTGAAACAACAACATTATTCACAGCAGGAAAGTGTTTACGCCAAATGTCACCCAGTGAATTTAAAAGATGAGCTGAGCAGGTAACGTGGACTGCATTTAAAAGGACATACTTCAAGTTGTGGTCCCAACTTTTATTCATATACATGGTATTGTCAGTAACATAAGCTGCAACTTTTGTGTAGGGGATTTCATATTTTAATAAACAGTTCAAAACTGCTTGCGATACTGTTTTAAAATTAGTAGCCTCCAACATAGTGCATTCAAGGAGGAATGACTCAAGCTTTGCAACAAGGCTAGAGTACACCTTGCTATTGTGAAGAGATGGCACAGCAACAATATTTAAAATGTAGCGCTCTTCAATATCTGTTGTCTGCCCCGATATATGGAAAGTCCCCTTCTCATACTGCTGACATCTCTGCTTTGGATATACATTGCCTACTTTTGCAGTTTTACTTGCTGACAACGACTTGGGAGAAACATACATCATAGCTTTCTGTTGCTCACAGCTTTCTCCTCGGATCCCCTGCACTAACTGACACCAGCAAATGTTAACTATTTTAACCTACATAGCAGTTACTAATTAGGGGCTATAACAAGGTCACTAACAAGCTGCAATTTAAGTTTATTGTTACCTTGACTGCTATTTTATACATCGGCAATCAAGGTAACAAAAGGCTTCAATTCAGACTACGTTGATATGCAATTAAAGACAGGTGATGCTAATCTGCAGCATAACAACTAATTTATTTGCACGTTATGATAGGATTGTGAGCTTTTTTGAGCTTTTTAGAACATTTTAGAACATATTACACAAATTCACGGTAAAATGAAGAAATTAGTCAATTTTACGGTACCGCTTGTAAATTGTGGAAATCGTGAAATCCGTGCATGCCATGATTTTCTTACAGCCTTACCCATTATGGGTCCATCTGCATTGGGAGCGGCAGCATGTTTGTGCTCATCCTGACATCCTGTCTTCTCTGGTGGCTAGTGGCACCCCCACCCTATGATCCCTACCTGGGGTAGTGTGTTGGATTCCCTGGTGTCTAGCAGCACTTCCCTCACCCGCTGAGCACCTATCCTGTAGACAATACCCATCACTGGTGACTATCAGCATACTCCCAAAATGCCATCCTGATGCTGAGAAGATAGTCATGGTTGACAAGTGGCCACCCCCTGCACACCCTTACCAATGATGGTGGGATGTACCCCAGACTAACAGTGATTACAGGCACTCCCCCAAAAACCTGTTCCATAGATTGCTATATGGTTCCTGGCATCTCATGGCACCCCCTGACCCTGTTTGCCTGTCCAAGTAGCCCCATAGCCCTGGTGTCCAGTGGCATAACCCATCCATCTGAGCTCCCTGCCCATGTCCACACTATGGACTTATAGAGCGATATCAAAGATGCTACCAAATTATGTCTCAGACTGCTTCACACAAATCACATCAAGTAAACATGCCCTAAGAAATCTAAACTTCATCATGCTTAAAGTGCCCAAATTCAATTCTCGATATGATAGATCTGCTATCAGCTATGTCTTATCTGCCTTATGGAATAGGATGCAGAAAACCCTGAAAGTGAACAGATACATCTCATTTACATCCTTTAAATATCTGTATTAGAGGCTTATCAAAGAAAAATGTAATTGTTTCCGCAAACAGTAGAGTATTCCTAATCTTATCCATCTCCCTCCCCAGACAGCCAACTCATGGAAAGTATCCACCTTTACTAAGAGTCACCACCCCTCACACTCCATGCACCCCTCCTTTCCATCCACCTCCCCTTAATCCCTTGTCATATATCACAGCCCTATACCCCTGTTATAAAAAAAAAACAGTGCCACCCTCCTGCACTCTTCATAAGGCCCACAGTTTATCCGTTCCACAGTATAGGCCCCCACCATCTTCCTCCTCCCCCACCAGCCAGGCACACCACTTCCCGCTCCCCTTCCCCTCACCCCTTATTACCACTACACCTGAATTTAATGGATAGTCTGATTAGAATGTATCCTTAGACTGTGTGTATACTGAATATTCTATGTAGTATCCTAGAGTGTGTGTATATTGATTATTTTTTATGTATTTATGTAAATTGAACCTTAACCTTACCAGGTCCATCTTGCAAATGAGCTGTGCTCAATGATGTTCACCTGGATAAATAAAGATTTGATTGATTGATTGATGTCCCCTATACAGTCCTTGGCATCCAGTGGTACCCTTGC
This sequence comes from Neoceratodus forsteri, assembly GCA_016271365.2. Classification (NCBI taxonomy): domain Eukaryota; kingdom Metazoa; phylum Chordata; order Ceratodontiformes; family Ceratodontidae; genus Neoceratodus; species Neoceratodus forsteri. The sequence continues at coordinate 626,367,942 of CM057452.1, read as the reverse complement.
CCCACTCCCAAATGCTGGGCAACAGATTTACTGATGCACAGTAGCCATCTTGGGTCCCCCAACTGCCTCACCCACACCCAGTGCAGCACCCACCCCAACCCCTTCCCTTTACCTGGTAGGATGGGAATGTGAAGTGAATCTCTCTATGGTAACCTGCATAGAATTCTCTCACTTTCACCTCCAATTGCCATACAAGCTGCAGTGAGCACTCATTCCATGTGTGTCTGTGGGGAAGGGGGCCACTTGTCAACAGCGATTATCTTCTCAACAATAGGACAATTATTTGGGGAGTGGGGGTGCTGCTAACCATCAACGATGGGTGTCATCTATGGGATGGGGGAATCAGAAAGTTTAGGATCTCAATGGACACCATGGCAGACAGTTATAGTACTGGGATGGTATATTGGTGGGTTGGGGTGCCACTGGACACCAGGCGCACAGTAACAAAACCATGACAGAGGATTGGAGAGTGGGGGGTGCCAATTTATTTATTTAGTTTTTGTTAACCGGGTAAGTGCGCTAGTCAGCAAGCGACTGTTTTCAGGCACGACCCGGGAGGTACAATTACAATACACAAAGAGTACAGCCAGATTATTAAGACAATGAGTACAAAAAAATGCAGAGAGAAATACATATGGCAATGTAACATACATTAGTAAACAAAAATATACTTTAGCACTTGATCATGGAACATACTCAAAAATGTGAATAGTAGAAGGCAGAAAATAAGAGAGAATAGGCATCAGTAGAAAAGACACAAGGAAGGAAAACTGGCAAAAGGATGGGAGGAGATTAAGTGGAAAGGAGGTGCCGTCGAATCGGCAACAGCGGGTGAGTACCAACCTGCGGCCGAGCCTATGGGCGAAGGCAGGCGAAGAGAGGGTGGTGGGGGGAGTGGCAGTAGATTGCAACAGCGGTAGGAGGTAGGAAAATACAGCCGGTCTGGTGGAACCGATAGACGGCAGGGCGAGAGTGAGGATGCCGGTGAGAGGGGGTTAGAGGCGGAGGAGTTACGGCAATAGCGGCAAAAGTGTCAAAGTCAAGCCGAGCCAGTGGAACCAAGAGACGGCAGGGCAGGGAAGGGGGGGGCGGTAGACGGTGGGAGTAGGCGGTAGTAGGTGGAGAGAGGTGACTAAGCACAGCCAGGAGGGTGGGGACTAAGGAAGGGCATGGATGAGGTAGGAACAGGTAAAGGTGAGTTTGGTGGGAGTGGCAAAAGGGGAAGAGGATATAACAGAAGAAGGGGGAGAAGAGAGCAGCAGTGGGGTTAAGTAAGGAGAGGCTGTGAAGTGAAGATAAGAATGTCATGGAGTAGAATAGCGACTTACAATTGTCAACAGCTAACATTAGGCTTATAAAGAAACAGGTTAAGGCAACATTAATTACAAGGCACAAAATAAAACGTTAATTACAAGGCACAGTATAGAACACCCATTTGGACAGGCAAAAGTGCTAGCAATGAGGAAACAGTACAAATGCAGCGGATCAGGTAGGGTCAAAGCAAACACATTTGTCCATAGTAGTGAGGAAAGTCCTGAGTTTGCTCTTAAAGTCACATAAGTGGAGACATCTCTTAGATCCTGAGTAGGTTCCATAGGTGGGGGCAGCATGATGGAAGGAGCCCATGCCCTTTTAGTCCGACAAGGGGATGGATAGTAAGGTCTGATCAGCCAATCTAAGATTCCTTGTGGGAATGGCGGCCTGAGGAGATCAGACAGGATAGCAGCTTGGACGTCCTTAGGATGGAATCAACTAAATTGTACAAGTAGTACTGCCTGGTAGAGGAAGGAGAGAGCCAACCAAGGTCCTGATATAAGAGACAATGATGCTGCAGCCGAGGTGCTTTGGTTGCATACCTGCACACATTATTGAAGGTAGTATCCCATAGTTGCAGTGAAGATTTGGTGGCCAAGGACAGGATGGGACACCCATATGTAAGGGTTGGCAATAGAATGCCTCTGGCTATCGCCAATTTAGCAGCAGGGGTGAGCAGGTATTTGGTTCTATAGGCAGCCCCAATTTGCAGTTAATTGACTTGCAGGTTTCCTGTATATGTGCTTTCAGGTCCAAGGTTTGATCCAGGTGGATGCCAAGGTAACAAAGGAAGTGACAGTTTCTATAGGTCCCCATCAATATCAGAGACAGAGATGGTCAGAGGACAGGATCTAAGCTTGTGATTGGAGCCAAACATCATAACTTTTGTTTTATTTGTATTTAAAACCAGGCGTTGAGAGTTCAACCAGTGTTGTACAGCACGAAAATCTGCAGTGAGGCAGCATTTAGATCCAGGACCTTATCAGGTGATAATAAATTACCAGGTCATCCGCATAAAGAAGTGAGTGACCTGTGGTGACCAGCTCAGGAAGTTTATTGACTAATAATGAGAATAGAAGAGGCCAAGTATAGACCCTGAGGGACCCCAATGTTGATAACAGCACTGTCTGACATGGATGAATTAAACTTAACAGCTTGTGTTCTGCTGGAGAGGTAGCTTCTGAACCAGGTAGTGACTGGGAGAAAGCCCAAGGTACTGAGGGCGGATAGTAGCAGAGAATGGTCAACCAGATCGAAAGCTTTGGTTAAGTCAATGAAGACTGCCCCTGTTAACTTTCCTCTATCCATATTGGTAACGATATCTGAAGTGAATTTTGCAAGTGCTGTCATGGTGCTGTGATGCTTTCTAAAACCATGTTGTGCTGAGCTTAGTAAATTGAATTTCTCAAGGTATTCAGTGATTTGCATGGATACTACTTTTTCCAGGATTTTATTCAGAACAGACAAAATAGCAATAGGCCGGTAATTTGTAAACACCAGAACAGACAGTCACAGTACCAGGACAGGGGATTGGAGGATAGGGGGTGCTACTTCACCCAGGGTTATGGTGATGCTCACCCTGACATGTGATATGGAGAAGGGAGGAGCCACCAGACACTAGGGCTAGGATGATGCTCATCTATACAGGTTATTGGGGGAGTGGGTGGTACTAGACATTAGGATTTACACTGCATTTCCTGAGACAAGCGGCCAGAGGAGGGGTGCCAATGGACACCAGGGCATCATATACATGACCAAGGATAGGGGTTCAGATAGTGTGGAGGGGGCACTAGACACTAGGGTATCTTTTATTTTGCCAGGATGGGGGTTCAGAGATTTTGAGGCTCATGGCTGTAGAAATGCCATCTTGCCACTAGATCTTTGTGGCCAGTTAAGACTAGGTTTGCAAAGGCAGAAAACAACGCCCCTTTCAGTGCCATTTACCACTGCTACAAACCTCTAAATTTGCTGCTGCCCCTGTATGCAAAGGGAGACCCACTCATTTGCATAGGCACCATGCTATGTTAGTGCTTGAGAGCTAAGGGGCTTAGCATGTGCTACCAGGGTCTCTGAATATAGACCCCACCTACAAACCATGTGCAAAACACAGTTAGCATAGGCTAACACCACTTAACATTTGAATATCTGGCCCCTGGTCTGTTATCCTCCAGCAAAACTCAGGAACGCACCTGAAGTTTAGCACAATCACTACTGGTAGAATAGGCATTATTATGTGCTCCTTCACAACAATGCAATCTAAGTGACTTCCCAGCACACAGAGGTTCCCTGTTCCTCAGTCTGCCAGTCACATCATCAAAGGACTGGCCACAGGGGACGTTGGGACATGTAGTAGGTAAATGTGGCAGATGGAGGGTTGCAAGATTAACCAGATAAAAAAATGAAATTATAAATTAGTAAGTACATTAAAACAAAACAAAACAAAAATGTGCTTTCACTGCATTTTTCTTCACTGGAACCTAAATGTCCTGCAGTGGTGGTAAGTGGTATACAGTCAGAAGAGATGCAAGTCACAAGTGGGGTACCTCAGGAATCAGTCCTGGGGCCAGTCCTCTTCAATATCTTCATCAATGACATTGCAGATGGACTGGAGGGTAAGGTTTGCCTGTTTGCAGATGACACCAAGATCTGCAACAGAGTAGATGATCCAGATGGGGTGGGCAGAATGAGAAGAGATCTGGATAAACGTGCAAAATGGTCGGAAAAGTGACAGCTGGGGTTTAACTTAAAGAAGTGCAAGATCATGCACATAGGGAAGAGAAACCCTGAAGCCACCTTTAGGCTGTGAGGGGAGCTGCTGGCAGTCACAAGGGAAGAAAGAGACTTAGGCATCATCATCACAGATGACCGTAAATCATCCAAGCAGATCACTAAAGCAGTAGGTAAGGCTAGAGGGATGTTGGGGTGTATTAGTAGGGGTATCACAAGTTATAAGAGGAAGGGAGGTAATAATCCCTCTTTACAAGACACTGGTTAGGCCCCGTCTGATGTATTGCATGCAGTACTGGAGGCTGCACCTTCACAAGGGCATTAACCAAATTGAGGCAGTCCACAGAAGGGCAACCAAAATGGTGCAGGGACTGCATCAGAAAACATATGAGGACAGATTAACGGAGCTCAACATGTATACCTTAGAACAAGGAGGGAGAGAGGTGATATGATCGAAACATTCAAACACCTTAAGGGCATTAACAAGATGAAGGAGTCTAACATGTTTCAATATATAAAAAATAGCAGGACAAGAGGACACAGCATGAGATTAGAGGGTGGCCGATTAAGGGGTAATGTGAGGAAGTTCTTTTTTACAGAAAGGGTGGTGGATGAATGGAATGGCCTACCTCGGAAGTGGTGGATATGAATACAGTGCAGGGCTTCAAACAGGCATGGGATAGGCATAAAGGAGCAATACAGATGAGTATGAATAGATAGACTATTGACAGACAAAGGCCAATGGGCACATTCACAAGGTAGAAAAAGAAATGGGCAGACTGGATGGGCCTTGCCATCCTTATCTGCTGTCAACTTCAATGTTTCTATGTTTCTATTACTGCAGGTTAAGTGAGGATTCTCCTTTAAACTTGGTTTGCTAACTTGTAAGGCCCAACATGGTTTATGTCCTGGTTACCTGTTAGGTGTCTTGAACCCTTATGTGCTTTCACACTCTCTTTGCTCCATCGTGGTGGGCCTCCAAACTATACTGAGAGCTGTGCTGAAAACCTCAGGAGACTGGACCTTTGACATGGCAGTGCTGGTCTTATGGAATTAGATCCAGATGATCCTCAGACAAGCCCCCACGGTGACTGCTTTTGAAGATGTATCCGGTGAACTTTTGGAAACAAACTTTTGGAGATTGATGAATATTCTATACTAGGCCCCTTCCAGCACAGTTTTTGTGAGTTTTATGTGTTTTAACTGCTGATTTATGATAATTACATGTTTGTTTATTTAGGGATTGATTGTAATTTCTGCACTTCTGTGAACTGCCCTGGGCGCATGGGGAAGGGTGTTGTCAGAAATAAAATCTACCACTACTTTTCCTAGAGGGTGAAGAACCTAAGGAACAGTCTGAAAGTATAGAAGTACTCATGAATATGTAGATGTATCTGAACTCATATGCATCCCCACTGTGCTATATTGTATGACTGTATCTATATTCTCTGATAGAGCATAATGTTTACCCTGTTATGAATCCGGTTTCTTTCTAAACTTCAATAAAACTGTGAAAAAAAAAAAAGTATAGAAAGTATCTATGAAGTCAATACAGGCTTTCAATGTATATAAGCCTGAAGAGAGAGAGAGAGAGAGAGAGAGAGATAGATAGATAGATATTTTTATTTATGAAGCGCCCAATTCCTGAGACTCTGGTCTCTGTACAATAAAACAATAATACAAAACCCAATTAATTAAAAACAAGCAAAAAACACACATATAATAAAATCATTATAAATAAAGACAGTCATCTATCTATTCAAACAGCATCAATCAATAAAAGCTACTTGGAACAGTTATGTTTTTAATCCCCTTTTAAAGGCTTCCACCAAGGGAGCCCCCTCAAAAAGTCAGGTAAAGAGTTATACGGGTTGGCGCAACCACTGCAAATGCTCGGTCTCCCGAATGCCGCAACCTAACCCTGAGAAGCCCCAAAGAGGCCTTCCTTGGCAGAATGGAGTGCCCAGGCTGGACGATAAGGGACAAGGAGATCTTGCAGATAGGCAGGGCCCCCCATCATCCAGGGTCTTGTAGGTAAGGAGCCCTATCTTGAAGACAATACTCCTCCTGGCTGGCAGCCAGTGTAGTCCACAGAGGACTGGGGTAATATGCTCACATCTCCTTACCCCAGTCAAAAGTCTCGTGGCCACGTTCTGTACCAGTTGCAGCCTGTGGTCATTGCCTCCAGATAACCCAAGGTACAGGGCATTACAGTAATACAGCCTGGTAGAGATGAAAGCATGTACCAGTGTGGGCATGTCCTCAAGAGGGATCAGGGCTTGGATTCGGGTAATATTACTAAGATGATACAATCAATTTTTGACAATAGTTGACACCTGAGCATTAAGTGTCAGGCTGTCATCTAGGATCACACCCAAATCCTTCACCTGTTTAGGAGGTCCAAGGGAAAGACCCCGACACTAGGATAGGGAGCAACCCCCATCCCCCCTCCTCCACGATGACCCAGCTGCACCACCAGTACCTCAGTGTTGTCTGACTTGAGCCCCAAGCCAGTTGTGAGTCATCCCAGACTGTATTTCCTCGAGGCAGCTGTTAAATATGGAATCTGACACTTGGGCATTGGGTGCACAGGACAAGTACAGTTGAGTATCATCTGCATAGAAACATCGAAACATAGAATTTGACGGCAGATAAGGACCACTTGGCCCACCTAGTCTGCCCGTTTTCCTACCTAATGGGTAAGCTGCAGATCCTAGTTAACCAACAGCCTACTTCCTCCTACCCCTCACTAGAATTGCCTTATGTCTGTCCCATGCATTCTTGAATTCCCCCACTGTTTTTGACTCTACGACCTCCTCAGGAAGGCTGTTCCATGTATCCACAACCCTCTCTGTGAAGAAATACTTCCTCACATTACCTCTGAGCCGTCCCCTCTATCTTCAAATTGTGCCCCTTGTTTTTGCACATCTCTTTTTCTGAAAGATACTACCCTCTTGGACTTTGTTGATTCCTTTGAGGTATTTGAAAGTTTCTATCATACCCTTCCCCCCCTTTCCTCCAGGCTATACATCTTTAGTTCCTTTAGTCTTTCTTCATATGTCTTATGATGCAGACCATGCATCATTTTGGTTGCCCTCCTCTGGACAGTCTCCATCCTGTCTATGTCTTTGTGGAGGTGGGTTCTCCAGAACTGTATGCAGTACTCCAGATGTGGTCTTACCAACTGTCTGTACAGAGGGCCAACAACTTCCTGTTTTCTACTGGTGATGCCTCTCCCTATGCATCCCAGTATCCCCCCAGTCCTCCTTACTTCCTTCTCACATTGCTGGCCCATCTTTAGGGCATCTGATATGACTACCCCCAGGTCCCTTTCCATTTTTGTTGTTGTCAGTATCTCACCCCACATTGTGTACTCTTTCCCTGGGTTTTTGTTTCCCAGGTGCATTACTTTGCACTTCTTTGCATTGAATCTAAGCTGCCATACATTTGACCATTCCTCCAACATTGCCAAGTCCCTTTTCATCCTTTCCACCCCACCTTGTGTATCAACACTGTTGCAGATCTTTGTGTCATCTGCAAAGAGACATACTTTCCCTTCCAGTCCCTCTGCAATGACACTTATAAAGACATTAAAAAGGACCGGCCCCAGAACTGAACCCTGCGGTACCCCACTAGTAGCAGTCCTTTCTTCACTGTGGACTCCATTTACTATTACCTGCTGAGTCCTGTTGTCCAACCAGTGTTTTACCCAGGCTACCACCATGGGACCCATTCCCAGGCTGGCTAATTTGTTTATTAATCTTTTGTGCGGGACTGTGTCAAATGCCTTGCTAAAGTCTAGGTAGGCCATGTCCATAACCCCTCCCTGGTCTACTGCTTTGGTCACCCAGTCAAAGAAATCAATTAGATTTGTCTGACATGACCTTCCCACTGTGAATCCAAGCTGCCTTGGGTCCTGTGTCCCACTGGTCTCTAGGTACTCAACAATTCTTTCCTTCAGAGGTGATTCCATCATTTTCTGTACCACTGAGGTCAAACTGACAGGTCTGTAGTTTCCTGCCTCTGTCTTCCTCCCATTTTTGTGAAGGGGAATCACATCCACCCTCCTCCATTCCTCAGGGACCACACCATCCACCCATGATTTGTTAAAAAGAGTAGTCAGTGGTGTTACTAGTTCTTCCTTTAGTTCTTTTAGAATTCTGGGGTGAATCCTATCAGGCCCCATTGCTTTATCCACCTTCCGTTATAAGAGTTCTTTCAGAACCCTTTCTTTTGTGAAAGGACTAATATCAACCCCCCTATCCAGAGTGCTTCTATTGACCAGATTAGGTATTTCCCCATGCTTTTCCATTGTGAATACTGAGCAGAAGTATTCATTCAGTATCCCTGCTTTTTCACTGTCACTCTCTGCCCAACCACCTTCCTCTTTGTTCAGCCTCAGTATCCCTGCCTTGGTCTTTCTTTGCTCTCTAATGTACCTATAAAAGGTGTTATCCCCTTCTTAACTGAGTTGGCTATCTTTTCCTTGGTTTGGGCCTTTGCTATTCTGACTGCCTTACCCACATCCTTCTGTTTTAACTGGTACAGTTCTCTGTCCTGCTCCTTCTGTGTTTTCCTTATACTTCCTGAATGCTATCTTTTTCTCCCTTATCTTTCTGCCACTTCTTTTGAGAACCATAGTGGTTTTTCTTTCATTTTGATTTGTTTATTTGCTTCACACAAAGGCTTGTTGCCTCTGTGATGGTGGTTTTGATGTTTCCCCATTGTTGCTCCACCCTACCTTCTTGCCTGTTTGCTAGTGCTTTTCTGAGGCACTCTCCCATTTTGACAAAATCAGCCATGCTGAAGTCCAGTACCTTCACTTTTGTGTGGCTTGACTTTACAGCTAAGTTTATCGTAAACCACACTGTTTGGTGGTAGCTTGTTCCCAGATGGCTACCCTCTTCAACATCAGAGATCTTCTCTCCATCCCCATTTGAGAGTATCAGGTCTAAGATTGCTCTCTCCCGAGTGGGTTCCAAAACTAGCTGTCTGAGGCATGACCCCTGTAGGGCATTGAGAATGGCCCTGCTCTTGGATGTGGCTGCAGCAAAGGTGCTCCTGTCAACATCTAGCATATTTAGGTCCCCCATCAGCAATATCTCACCTTTCTCTGCCATCCCAGGATGCCTTTTATCATTTCTCTGTTAATAAGGACAGGAATCAGGAGTGAGATGAGTCTCTTTGCGGATGACTCAAAACTGGGGGGTGGTGGATGGGGAGGAGGGGAGGGTGGCCCTACAGGGCGACCTGGAGGCTCTGGAAAAATGGTCTAGAAAGTGGAAGCTGAGGTTCAATGCAGGGAAATGCAAGGTACTCCACCTGGGGGCCAGAAACCTGGGCCAAGTGTACACCCTGGGGGGGAAGTGCTACAAGTCTCGATGGCTGAGAGGGACCTGGGGATGGTGGCGGATGTCAAAATGAACAACTCGGAGACTTGTAGGAGGGCAGCAACCAAGGCCAACAGGATGCTGGGATGCATCACTAGGGGGATCACCTCCAGAAGGAGGGAAGTGATGCTCCCTCTGTATAACTGCTTGGTGAGGCCACACCTTGAGTACTGCATGCATTTTTGGAGGCCACACTTAAAGAGGGACATTAAACTCCTAGAGAGGATCCAGAGGAGGGCAACCAAAATGATTTGGGGCTTGGGGGACAGGACCTATGAAGAGAGGCTTGAAGAGCTAAATATGTACACATTGGAAGAGAGAAGGGACCGGGGACATGATAGAGGTCTTCAAGTACATGAAGAGGGTAAATAGGGGAGGAAAGTCAGAGGTGCTTCGAAGGAAGGAGGAGGGGCCACTAGAGGGCATGGGTGGAAGCTGGAGGGGAAGATTCAGGGAGAAAGGAGGAGGTGCTACTTCACTGAGGGTGGTGGAGCCATGGAATGCACTGCCTAGGGGCTGGTGGAGGCAGAGACGGTGGAGGGGTTCAAGAGGGCTGGGACAGGTACAGGGAAGGGTTCTGGAAGCAAAATCCAATGCAGCAAGAATATCCGGAACTGGGAAGGAGAAGCCAGAGAAGGCGAGGGGGGCAGCAAGGTCAGCACCCAGGGTGGGGTCTGACCAATCGAGCAGACTCGAAAGACCATTAGGCCTATTCTGCTGGCATTTTAGTATGTTAGTATGTTAGTATTTCCTTGTCCATTTCTTCCCCCTGAGACGGGAGTCTGTATACAACCCCTGTACGGATTGTGGAGCCTGTTCCAGTCTCCAGGGTGACCCACAGTGTCTCCTCTCCTCCCTGTTTACCCTTTAGTTGTGTTGCTTTGATCCCTTCCCTTACATAGAGAGCTACTCCTCCTCCTCTTCTTCCCTCCCTGTTCCTCCTGTAGATTGTGTACCCTGGTATGTTGACATCCTAGTCATGGTTCTCTGTGTACCATGTTTCTGTGACTGCCACAATATCCAGGCATCCCTCTTCCATCAAAGCCACCATTTCAGGGAGCTTTTTACCTAGACTATGGGTATTGGTACTCATTACCTTCCATTTTTCTATGGCTTTATTTCTTTTTGCCCCCATCCCTGTCCCTACTGCCTTTGTCTTTTTCTACATTTACCCTTGTCCAACCTGTACTGCCTGATAATGTCCCTCAATGGGAGCATGTACACTGTGAACAATAAGGGCCACAAGAACAATCTCTGTGGAACCCCACAGCTCAGAGCCTTCAGGCTAGATGAGACAAGTCCCATCTTTACCCTCTGCACTCTGTCTGTCAGGTATGAACGGAACCAGTTGTTGACATTACCAGACAGGCCACACCAGAACTGCTGGTGGTGCAGCAGCACCTCATGGTCCCTGGTGTCAAATGCGGCAGAGTGGTCCAGATCCAGGAGAACCAAGATGTTACGGGCTCTCCTGTCCCTCGCCATCAGGCAATCATTAAGCACCCTTACCAGGAAAGTCTCCATATTATGCCAACCCAAAACCCAGACTGGAAAGGATCATAGGTAGAAGAAGAGGTGAGATGTCTCTGAAGCTGAACAGCCACCACTTTCTCTATAACCTTTCCTAAAAACAGGAGGTTTGAGACCAGTTTGTAGTTGCTAAGACAGTCTTGGTCCAAGGTTGGCTTCTTTAAAATGGATCTAACTAGAGCCTCTTTCAAGGACAACGGGAAGACCCCATTCCTCAATGAACTCCAGACAACCTCAGCAACCACTGTTTCTATCAGGTCTGCACATGCAACCAAAAGACAGGTCGGACCTGGGTTCAGACCACAATGTGTAGGCTGCAGCTTTTAGATTATCCCTATCACCTTCTCCACTTCAAACAGCTCAAACTCATCCCAGACAGGAGTGTTTCAACACAACTCAGGCTGGACACTACATCCCTTTCGAGAGATACTCAAGGAGACCTCAGCCCTGATAAAGGACACCTTGTCAGTGAAGAACAGAACCAACTTCTTGTACCTAGTGCTAGAACCTACTACTCCAGCATGGAAACAGACAGAATGTAAAAGCCTGTTTATCGTACTGAAGAGCTAAGCTGGTTTGCTCCTAGCCACAGCAATCTCCCTAGACAGAAACTCTGCCTTCTTTCGGGAGATTGACCACTGGTAGTCAGTGTAATGTGACCTCAGGGCCAGTTTATCCTCCATCTGGCCAGATATCCTCCAACACCTCTCTAACCTCCACCCCTTAGTCTTTAAACTCCAGAGATCCTCATCACACCAAGGAGGTCTCTGGTGAGTAGACAAGGGGTGGACATGAATGGGTGTGACTAAGTCAAAGGCTGCAATCAAAGCCCCATTATAGGCTACCACTGCTTACTCTGGCCCAATCGCACAAGCTGCCCCAACACTTGAAAGGTCCAACACTGCCAATAATAGTCCCATAGAGGACTCTCCTCTTAATGGGTGGTACCTGACCATCTCCACAGGGGCAGGACCATCTGAGTGGGCCCTAAACATAAACCCCATGGTGTTGTGACCCGACCAAACCACCATATCAACACAGAGGTCAGTAATATTTCAGTCTGCTTAAAAAAATGAAGTCCAATGTGTGGCCACCTGAGTGTATTGCAGAGATTACATTTTGTGTCAGGCCCAGGGCCTACATGCTCATAAGGAGATTGTTTCCAAATTTAGAGAGCTTGCTGTCGACCCAAGCATTGAAGTCCCCCAGAATCAACCACCAGAGGGACTCCAACAATAGGCCAGCAACAAGCTCCTAGATCTCCCTCAAAAAGTCCCCATTTAATCCTGGGGATGATAGAGCAGGAGAACCCTGAAGCCTGCATCCACGCTTCCATGGGAAGCCAAACATTCAAAGGACCGTGTAGGACCTATAGTTAGCACCATGAGGTTCTGGCTAGATTTAAAACAAATGGTCACCACCCGCCCCTGTGAGCCTCTCTTGGGATGTGTATCATGGAGTACCCAGCCAGTACTGCCGCCTCCAAAATAGGAGTAGCATTTTGATCCAGCTAGGTCTCCATGATGCAAGCCAGGTGAACTGAGGATATAAAGTCCACCATTATGTCAGTATTATTCTTCATCGACCGGGCAATGCATAAAACAACCCTAGTAGGATGAGGTGAGGCAACTGGGCCGGTCATCTACCCACTTTCTAAGGTGGAACCTTGGGTATGGGAACTAAGCATGGCAACCCCCTCTCAAGTTCCCATTTTGCACCAGAGCGTCTCTTTGTCTTCACCACCTGAATCCCAGACACTCTGGCAGTCACTCTGGTGCAACCCCCCTCCAGACCCCCTTCCAGGCTATCCCTAAGGCCCTACACCTCCTATAGGCCTCAGCTAGGAGCGCTGGAAGCTCAAAGGGACAGAGGTCATGGAACCCCCCCCCCGAGTAGCTGTGACTTAAGGGTTTCTGTCCCAAACACATTTTAAACTAATCCCACCTCAAATAACCAAGTCCTCAAAAAAATCCACCATCACCCAACTGCAAATGAAACCTGCAAATTAAATACAACCCTCAAAAATCCAACCCTCACCATCCACAAACAACAAAAAATTCAACAAACACACACACACACACACACACACACACCATATAATTATTAGTACAATGAAAAACTAGCAGCACAGTCCCCTATTCATCGTGTATAGTCCTAATTTAAGGCAGTTCATTGTCCAATGATTCCAGTAAGGATACACAGTTTTATTTTAGAAGCACTCAGAAAGATCCACCATATATCTCATGTATTGGAAAATATTGGAGGGTGAACTCTCACCACCACCCTCCCAGTTTGTCCAAATATCTTGGTACTCTCACTGCCACAGCTATTTTATTTTAAATGTAAATTCAACAGAAGCTGAGGGTCTCTCACTGCCCCACCAATTTAATTTCAACCAGCACAGTACAGTACAGTACCCAAAGGATCCACACATTTAATCCATTAGTCTAATCCATCGGCTTATTGCAGATTTCTGAGGAAATAACCCGGTATCGAGGTTAGTAGGGTTGCTCAGATTTTGGATTACAAATACAGAATCACTGTATTCCAATCCGTTTTTAGGATTTCAGTTTTAGGGACAAAAAAAAATTATTGAATGCAGAATCAGAATCCAGTTTCGCATGTGTATGTAGTTCTATGAAACACTGCCCCTTCCTCATCCCTTATATAGCTGGTGCTGCTGGGTGCTGGTGCGGGGAGTCTCGAGGCTACTGGTGGAGGGGCTGTTGAACAGTGGACACCTTGGAGGCTAGGGAATCAAAGGGAGGGTCATCTTTTATGGACTGGCTGCTAGTTCGCAGTAGCACTGATGGATTTGGACAACAAAGGGGACTAAAGTGGAACACCAGCCGAATGACCTCTATGCCACCTCAGCCCCCCAGGGACCCCAGTCAGTTGGTAAGGGAGAGCAGCAAAAGTGGGAGGAGGATTATTCTGAGTTACTGGGTGGGAGAGGTTTTACTTCAAGGTTAAAGGGACACTGTCAGCTTTTGCAGGCATTTTTATGACCCCCTACTATGTATGCCTGCCTGTAATCTGCACTCAAAACACAATCGCTGAGCTGACTGTTCAATTGCATCTGGGAAATATGAAAAGATTAATTTTTACAGAAAACGCATTCAGAGTGGACTGACTTGATGTCCTCTGCGCCTTGCTCCCATTCCCGCTGTTGAATTCTACCAAACTCGTGCATGAACAAGTTCGGCAATTTTGGTGGCTAGTAAACAAAATAGTTGGCATCATGGACTAAAGTGCACAAAAAATATCTGTACAGAATCCTTTCTTTAGACAAGTCTAACAGAGCACAACTTCAACTGCTCAAGTCTATGATTTCCCTCTGGGAGTAAACTATGAAGTGTCTCCCACTGACAGTATCATATCCTGCTAAGAGGCCAGGAGATTATGGGAAGTTACATTTTTTTGAGTAGATTTTATATAATCTGGCAGTATAATATCTTGCCAAGAAGCCAGGGGTTATGAGAAATTAAGTTTTTTCTGAGTAGATTTTAAGGCAATAGACAAGTAAAATCTGTTAGTTTTTCAAGGTGTTCCAAATTATTTATACAAAAAAAATGGGGTTATAAGGATGATTGCATGAGTGTGTGTTTTAGAGGACTGACCTTATTTAACCATTTATTTAGTTTTTTGATAGCTGGGTAAGGCCCACTAGGTATGAATGCCTATTTTCAGGGGCGACCTGGGAACACTGGGTGGTTAAGTGACTTTCTCAGAGTCACACAGTATGCAAGTGGAGGTTGTGAGAATCAAACCCAGGCTTGATCTGCTGGATGTACCAGGCTCATTTACAACTTGTTACTCTAACTACCAATCTATACTGCCAGCCAATTTACCCAAGGTTGTCAAAAAAGATGATGAAGGATCTAATTTTCAGTGAAGTCCTGTTTTTTTCGCTCAATTTTCAGAAGTTAAATAGAGCCTAGGGAGATCAAATGTGGTCACATCTGAACAATAAGCTACTATGGCAGGCCTGATAAATGGTTTTTAAGCAATAGGGAATCACCCGTAAAGCACACCCTTGGGGTGCAAAGTGGCACAAGGCAAAGTCGAGTGCCACATTCCCCTAGGGTGTGATTCACATACAGATAATGCAACCCTTGGGAGGACCTTATTGCTTTTTTAGCAATGTGAATAGAAACATAGAAACATAGAATTTGATGGCAGATAAGGACCGCTTGGCCCACCCAGTCTGCCCATTTCCCTACCTAATGGATAAGCTGCAGATCCTAGTTAACCAGCAGCCTACTTCTTCCTACTTCCACCCCCTAGAATTGCCTTATGACTGTCCCATGCATGCTTGAATTCCACCACTGTTTTTGACTCCACAACCTTCCTCCGAAGGCTGCTCCATGCATCCACAACCTCTCTAGAAAATACTTCCTTAAATTACCTCTGAGCTGCCCCCTTCAAATTGTGCCCCTTGTTCTTGCACACCTCTTTTTGAAAGATGCTACCTCTTGGACTCTGTTGATTCCCTTGAGGTACTTGAAAGTTTCTATCATGTCCCCCTCTCCCTCCTTTTTCGAGGCTATACATATTAAGCTCCTTAAGTCTCTCTTTATATGTCTTCTGGTGCAGACCCTGCACCATTTTAGTTGCCCTCCTCTGGACAGCTTCCATCCTGTCTATGTCTTTGGAGATTGGGTCTCCAGAACTACACGAGTACACCAGAAGGGTCTCACCAGCTGTCTGTACAGAGGATAATAACTTCCTGTTTTCTACTGGTGATGCTCTCCTATGCATTCCAGTATCCCCAAGCCTCCTTGCTGCCTTTCACATTGCTTGCCCACCTTTAGGTCATCTGATATGACTACCCCCCGGTCTCTTTTCATTTTGTTGTTGAGTATCTCACCCCTGTTGTGTACTCTTCCCTGGGTTTTAGTTTCCCAGGTGCATTACCTTGCACTTCTTAGCATTGAATCTAAACTGCCATACATTTGACCATTCCTCTAACCTTGCCAAGTCCTTCTCATCCTTTCCACCCCACCTTGTGCATCAACTCTGTTGCAGATCTTTGTGTCATCTGCCAAGAGACGTACTTTTCCTTCCAGTCCCTCTGCAATGTCGCCTATAAAGACATTGAAGAGGACCGGTCCTAATTCTGAAACCTGCGGTACCCCACTAGTAACCCCCCTTTCTTCAGAGTGGACTCCATAAAAAAATATTCATAGTAGCTGTTTATTTTTTGTTAATTATACCTGTTTTTTATTTAGGTAGTCCTTCCACCATCTGATTATCAGTCCTCAGTTAGTTTATGTTCCAGTTTAGCCTGCAGACATTCAAATACAAAAGCCTATATGTGCAGCATGCTCACAGCACCAGTTGGGTGGCTGGCAGCTGAGGAGGTGTGCAGAGGGATGTGCTGCTTGCCGTCTGTGCTTGTGGCACCATTTCTCAGGTATGAGCTTGGGGGGAGAGGGGTTGTCAGTGCTGTGGGGGTCCACTGACCACAAATGATGCTGCTGGGCACCGGGTTCAGGGTTGTTTGGACCGGGGCACCTCAATGTGTGTGTGTGTGGGGGGTGTCATGTTCTTCACCGGGGATGGGGCAAACATGTGTTGTGGGGGGGTGCATTGCTACATTGGAGAGGGAGCAGACATGTGTTGTGTGGATTCATTGACACAACGGGGGTGGGACAGTCATGTTTTGGGGATTCAATTGAAACTATAGGGATAGGGCAGTCATGTCTTGGAGTTCACTGAAACTACAGGGATGGTGCAGTCATGTGTTGGGAGTTCATTGAAACTACAGGGATGGGGCATTTGTGTGTTGGGGGTATGCTTTGCTACAAGAGGGATGGAGCAGTCTTGTGTTCTGGTATGCTTTGCTACAAGGGGGACAGGGCAGATGTGGTTGGTGTTGGTGAGTGGTTCGGCAGTGCGGCGAATGACCGAGGTGTTCCAGAGTTTGGGCAGGGGGTCCTCCAGCCAACGCGGTATGGCCCCATTTGTCCAGGTGCCTGCGTTGACCATTCACACATCCTGACCAGCACCTTCACATGCATGTGATTCATTATGGGGCCCAGGACAGGCATCTGATTGGATTAATTCCTGTGTTAGTTACTCTGCCCACGGCTGCCCTGTGCAGTCCTGCACACTGGGGGGTGGGGCCGCAGACAGGTGCCTCATATCATGCACCCTGCACCTGTCCACTGCTCCAGAGTTATGCAGGTGTGGTACATGCCTTTGGCATGTACCTTCCGTCCCATTCATGCATAGCCCCCATTTAGTGGGCCCTAACCAGGACCTATGGATATACTGTGTGATGATTTTATTGACATAAGAAAACAGCATATATTCAGTTCAAAATGAGTTCATTAATGTTGAAATAACTTTGTACATTTTATAGTTTGGGGATTACTGTGTTGGTTTCTTTCCACTGTGTTTGTAAATGTATGACACATAGCACATAGTAATTGAAACCACATGGTATACCCCTCTGACAGCTACATTTTGACAGCAACCAATTACAGTGATTACAGTGCCAGGTCACTGTAGTGTAGGCGCTGGAACCCGGTACTCTATTCTGAGGGCCTTGCACCCCATCCCCTAATCAGCTCTGACTTGGAGTTGATTATATTTAGTGGGGGAGGTGCAGGAGGTGAAGACCCTGAAGAAAACATGCCAGTAAGTTAGAAATTGTATGCGGTTAACATCATGGTTTCACTATACGATCTTCCGACAAAATTTTTGTCGACGACAGATCGTAGATCCGAAACCACACTATGTAATTGTAAACATTGTAACAAACGTGTCAATAAAGGATGACACAAAAATAGAGAAATGCAGCCTTTTCTATTAAAATGCTGGAGAATGACAGCAATGTAGAATTAGATTCCAGGGTTTATTATTGTAGCTTTAAATATGAAGCTACAATTTTGAGGGTCATGTGGGTGGGGTGGACACTATGGTAGTAGTGCTGTGCCCTGCAGGTTCTTTTATGTCTACTTTTTTTATGTACATCTTTAAAGCCCCTTCAGCCACTGCCCTTGTACCATTCCAAACTTCTCTGGGTCTTACCTCTATCTCTGACACCCACCACAAGAGCTGTCAGTTTGTTGTAGGCCCTCTTTGAAGACCAAATTCAATAGAGCAGGGTCTGACATCAGCAAGCTTGATCCTGCACAGACTCAGCCTTTAATCCTCTGATTGTCCTTCCCACACTTAGGCAGTAGCACAATGCTTCCACTGCACATGCAAAGAATACACAGAGATGTACTACAGTATATGTACCTTTCACTTTTGCAATTCCCCAAAAGTGTGAATACTTACCTTCCATGTTGCAGAGCCAAGCTGATAATGCTTGCTACCCTTTTTCACTCTCTACAGCCACTAAGCACTTCTTTTTTTTTAATTTCTTTTTCTTTCCGGTCACCAGCCCTGAAGCATCCCTCAGACGTTGCCTGGTTGCCCTACCTAGCCTGAGATCCCCAACACCATAGGTTCCTCTGGAACCCCATCATGACTCCTCATCCCACCAGAACCCTACCACAGCTTGTGCACTCTGGGCAAGGCCAGCCTCCTCTTACCTTGGGCATTCCTAGAATCCAGTCTTTGTGGGCATGGTGCAGGCCAGAAGAAATGGGACCAGGGAGGGCTGGGTCAGATAGTGAGCCTGGGGCTCGTGCATTGTCTCCTCAGGAACCAGGATTTTTCCTGCTTGCGTGAACATGAATGTGACCCCCCCCCAGAGGTGAGGACATGCAATGATGTCCAGATTGGAACATGTGTGCTCCAGCCCCAACCCATGGACACCCTCAGCAGCCTCCACACAGACACAACGTGACCCTGGCTGTTGTACCCCCAGTCTCCACTGGGAGTTGCTGGTGGCAGGGAGTCACAACCCACCCCACCCTGGAGAGGATAGCTGTCATTGGATGCTCTATCTTCTCTCTCCCTGACCAACCTCCAGTAACCTAAGCTCGCTACTGACCCCAGGTCACCAGCGTAGTAAGAGGTAAGGCCCGAGGCACCTCAGCCCTCCACCCTACTGGGCCAGCTGACCTGAGAACTTCTTTGTGGTGAGAGAACAGAGAAATGCTGTTGTCAGATAGATGAACATACTACAACAAATAAAACTATAAAAATGGTCTTGGAGCTGGCCCAGCAGTGCAGTGGTTATGCTACCATTCATAATGCCAGTGACCTGGGTTCATTAGCAAGCCACAAGCATCAGGGTCAGCTGGGAAAGGAGGATTGAGCATCCCAGAGGATGCTCTCCTCCTCCAGAGAGGGTAGGTCACTTCCCCCCCCCACTGCACTGCTGCCACCTAGTTGACCATGGGTGGCAGAGGGTTTACCTATAGTGCTGCGACAGCACGGATGCTGACATCCCTCACAGCAACAGGCACAATACCAAGTGTCAACATTGTTTTGTCAGGGATGTAGGCATGTTTTCATCGGGGGTTGTGCCCATGAACCCCCCCCCATGTGGGGAGCTCCCCCCAGTCACACTGGTCTCTATATATACAACTCCAAGTTGGAGTTGTCTCTGGGCAGGGGCACAACACCGGGAGGTGCACCACCAGTGTCTGCAGGGTCCAGCACAGCGACCCGACAGTTTTGGGCAAAATTTGTTGCTGTGCTGGTCTTCGAGGTTGTGGTGGTGTTCTACGGTTGGTACACTATGGCAGAGCAATGGAGATAAGCAGGTTAGGGTCTGGATGATGACTGTTTTTTGCACCGCATGCCGTCATGCGTGAGTACACCTTTTCCTTTGCAAGTGGGTGGAAACAAGTTAAAAGAACGGCCCTTGAAGCCACAGGTGACAGGACCCTCATAATCCAGGCACTCGAAGCATTCATCATGCTGCCCATCTGTTAAACCTGTGAGAATTAAGGGATACATTCCCTGCCATTGACTCTGCAGTGGGGGTAGGGGGCAAACCGTTGCTCCATAGAGAGGCATGCAAGAGCTGGCATCGCGAGCTGAGTCAGTAAGTACTTTGGGATCCCCACAAGAGACAGCAACCAGAGACAAGCAGGGGACAAAAACTATATGAAAAAAAGTGAAAGAAAAGGTATTGGAAATGCTACATTCTGATTGACTGTTTGCATTTCAACAGCCTACATTACTGTCTATTACACTGTCATGAGCCTGATCATGGTGCATGAATTCTTCCTGTCAGCTTTTCATTCCCTTTACTGTGATGACTAGAATGATCCATTCAAATTTTGAACAACCATTTTAACAGAATTAACTACTGTATTATGTCTGATACACATGTTTTTATTGCTAACTTTTGGTAATGTGTATTACAATAAAATATTTGATAATGTATATAAGTGATGCATTTAATAAATATCTGAAATGTTTTGTGGTAACTTGGTGTGGTAGAGCTGCCCCACAGAATGGGAGGAATGTTTGAGAGGGTCTCTCTCCTATTTTCTTCTTTTCGCACCTAAAAGTCTATTACAACAGCACCTTCACTACCATCCTTTTCTATCCTTTTCTGTAAGTTGGCCACTTAAACCCCACTTCTTATTTTCTGTTTTCCTTTCTGCCCTCCAACATTGTCTCCTGTCAGTGGGAAGCACTCTCTGCATACTGCCAAACCTGCCTGTAATAGCTGGCTGCCCAGCTAATAATGTTTCTGCCAGGTATTACTTAAAGTTCACAAGAGCTGTAATACTAGTGTCTCTGCACAAATGTGTGAGAGGGCTCTATGGCACTGTCATTTTGTAATTTTATTCTGTGTCTGCTAAAACTTCCCTGTTGCAGTGTTTAGTGTCTCTTATGATTAATAAACCCCTGCTGTGCCCTAGTGTAACATTAAAGGCAGAAGTTTTCATGTAAGGCACTCTGGGTTTTAATGTCAGCGCTTTTAGTTGTATTATGAGAAATGGATGACACGGAGCAAGCCGCCAAGCTCAAAAATTGGTTTTAATATTCTTGCACTGTGTCTATCCTGCTTCCCTATAACAATATTGTTTGTTCTGTTTGCTTTGGAAAAATAAAAGGCTACCTGTAGGTGAGTGGTCAGAAAAGAAAAGACAAGCTGGTTTTCTGGTAAATTGCAGCCGACCTGAAAGCGTGTGGCTCCACGGAGGTTTATTTGTGTTTTGTTCAGCTCTCTGTTCCCTCTCTGTGACCTCCCCGCTGTCTCAAGTTCTGCTATGCGGCATAAAGCTACCTATAACAATAAGAGAATGGGGCCAGAAGAAGTGTTTGCTGTTCTTGTGTGGAAAAGAGCTTACACTTTAAATTAGGAGCTCTGAGCACTCCAGTTTCTGTAGTGCCCCACCTGTTTGTACTGCAGCTGTTTTCTTCTCAACTTTGCTCAGTTCCCAAAAATGTTTTGAAGCAGAATTTAGAGCCACGTACATTTTTTTCTTGCACCTTACATGCATGGTTGTGTGCAGACCTTGCATGCAGGGTTAAGAAAGACCTTAAAATAAATAATTTGAATATAAATCTTCAACATTTCCCCTATACTGAGATAGGTCTTTTTAAAACCTTTTTCAACAAAGCCTTTTAAACAACTTTGCTAGCAGGAACCTTATGAAATGTTACTGTGTCTTCAGAAACTGTTTTATACAATAAAGCTGCTACCTTTGTATGAGAGGCTTACCATAGCAACCTGCTGCAGTCTCTGTCCTTAAGGGCCAGTGCCCCAAATGGTTGCTAGTTTTATAGTAAGGTTACTGTCAATCTTGGCTGAGTGGGCAGAGTTTCAGAGAGAACACCACTAAAATAACTTGAAATTCATAATAAAATGAAATAAGTTATATATTCTGATGGGTTTAGTTATCCTTATGTTTTCCTGTATTGTTTCATTGATTTTTCTTGTTGTTTAGCTTAGGAAATATTTTTGTATTAGACTAGGAGGCAGAGCCTATCGTCATTGATTTATTTTAGTATAAAATGCAGTCCTTGGACCTAGTAATCAGATCAGATCAGTTCAGCCTGAGTGTAGGCTGAGGACACAGAGAGTGGCACTGAAGCTATATGATGAAAGTTGATGTATCTTTTGATTTATTTTGCTGAAGTATTTTCTTTTCTTTTTTTTAATAAAACCACACTGTGGTGTGTGTATACACCTTACTCCTGTTGTTTGTGTTTCCTTCTCCCACACTCCACTATGACACTTGGGCACATTGAACATTCTTGATTTAATTGTTCACAGCTGTGTACTTTTTATCAATTTTAATATTTATGTAAATAATTCCTGTACAATTTTCCTAAATGTTAAAATAAACACTTTGGGCACTATGTATGAATGTGCAGAGGGAATGCGCACTGCAGATTAGTGGTGCGTAGGCTCCCCGCACCCATTGTACCCCCTGAATGGGATGCATGAAAGGGGCATGCATCCCACATGTACCTGATCACCAAGCTGCATGGACAGCAAAGTGCAGGGCTTGGGCCCACACTACATGCCATTCACTAAGGAGCATTGTACTGTGCACCAGGAATGTAGCAGGGTGCTGGTTAAACTAGGGGGGACCCTGCTTAATGCATCAATGTGCCCAGCCTGTGACACACTGAACACTGGCACAGTCATGGCCATACAGTACAGGCCCCCCACATGTCAATCTCTCTGCCCCGTTCCCAATTGGCAGGCCCCCCGACACATACACATCTTGGCGCACTATCCCCATCCGTGTGCTGCAACTCTCTCCCACCACATATCACTGTCCTTTTCCCTATCATATGTAGGCTCCCCTTCACACCACACATCTCTGCCCTGACCCCCATCAGAGTGCAGAAACCCCCCCACACATCCATGCCATGCCCTGCAGTGGTGATACCTGCCCCTCCATCCTTCCCAAGTCACATTAGTGCCCCATCCCCAAGGTACCTGAGCTTTCCCAACATGGGCCCCAACGTGATTTGTCTGGTGCAGTGCAGATCATCCCATACACCCCCTAATCCTGGCACACTCGCCCCCTTATTGATGTTCCGTGGTCTCCCCCAATCCCCCCGGCAGCACTGACAGCACCCCCCAAACCACATACCTGCCCATCAGTGTCACAGAATGGGATGGCCAGTGGCACAGCCCTCCTCACACCTCCTCGGCCATCAGCCATTCAAGTGATGCTGGCAGTCCACCCCTTTTGCAGTGTCAGTGGCTCAGCAGGTAGCACACTTGCCTCTGAGGATGGGAGATCAGAAGGCTGTGGGTTCTAGCCCCACACCAGGCACTTGGGTTAATATCCCAATACTGACACTGCAGTGCAGCAAGTGGGGGGTGCTGCACTCCTGAGGTGCCATCTTTCAGATGAGACGTTAAACCGAGGTCCCATCTGCCTGTTCTGGTGGTAGTTCAGGTGGATGTTAAAGATCCCATGGCACTTCTCGAAAAGAACAGGGGAATTTTTTATTATAATAACATCAAAAACAAATAATTGCAAACAGTGTTGAATCACACAAAACAAAATACTAATCATAAAGTAAAAAAATCCAAATAAATACAAAACAGTGTTAAGTCACACAAAATATACAAACCAAAAAAGAAATCAAATGAGTTTTACAGTCATACATTTTCTAACAAAACAAAAGAAATGTAAACCATACAAACAAAATTACAAATCTAAATGATAATTTAAATCAAATCAGTATTACATTCATACATTCAGCACATTAATATAAAATGAATTATTTATCAACCTTCCCCCCCCACCTAAAAAGAAGGGGCAGTTTTTATTATATTAACCCCACATTTTATCAAAACTGTGTTAAATTACACTAAAGATAATCCAAACCAAATATCAATTAACACAAGAAATGCTGAAGTATTTAGAACTAAACAAAACAAAGGTTAAAGAAAAAATAATCAGTATTAATTCATACATCAATTACATATACTCCTATCTCCATTTTACTTTAACAAATTTTCCCATTCCCCTTCTGTATAATCTTGACTCTGTTGTATCATCAAGTCTCAACCCGCATCTTTAATTCATTTATATTTAATAAAATAAGTCAATCCTTTCCACCAATTGTTAACCTGTCTGGTGGACGCAAATCCAATAGCCGTCTAATATACTATCTTCAAGGCCCTGCTAACCAAACAACATACTATCTCAACGGGCATTTGCTTCTGATATAGTACCCATTGACAGCGAGCCTGCCACAAGTAACATATCAATGCACAGCACAATAGATGTAAAGTCCCAATATAATACTTTGTCTTTAAATGAGCAAAGTGACCCAAAACCAAAATGTCATAATCTAAAGTACCTAACCACTTCATTATCCACTGTACAGCTAGGAATTTCCAAAGAGACTGCATAGGAACAGTCAAGTAAAAAATGTTCCATTGTTTCCTCTTTATTAATACAGTGTAAATAAGGACAATTTCTTTCAGATCGAGCCTTATATTTTGCGTTGCCTCTCACCCCAATCCTCCCGTATACTGACAACCATATAAGTTCCCACATATAAGGTGGTAACCTTGAATTATTTAACCTCTGGAGCACTAGTTTAATTTCTTGTGATGGACAATTCTTGAAAGCAGGTTCACTTGGGTATAACTGCAACATTACCTTGTTATATAATATTCTCCCTGTGCATTCCCTTACTAATTTCTCCGATAGCTTCCATTTGAATATTTTTCTGACAATGGGTAAAAAAAGGCTAGGAATAAATAAAGTGGGAACAGGTTTGGGGGGATCAATCAACCAAGCCATAAAGTACCTATACAATATCATAGAAAGTAATTTCCCATCATTCATAGGATACAAGTCCCATCCGCCCTTGAAATTAGAAGAAATAAATAATGTTGAAAAAAGAATAATCGGATCAACCATACCCAAACCCCCATTCTGTTTTGATAAATACGTGTACTGACGTTTGATAGGATTAAGCCTAATTCCCCACACCATCTGGAAAAACAAGCTATATAATTTAGTTTCTAATTTGGTTGGGATTGGAAATATGTGAGCAATGTACAATAGCATTAGTAAAATAATTTTTTTAAGAACTGCAACCCTCTTTAATTTGGGCAGTTTCCAATGTTTCCATATGTTGATTTTACTTTCAACAGAATGCAATCCTTTCTCCCAATTTAAAGAAGGTAAATACTGAGCCCCATACCACAACCCCAAAATCTTGATTGGTTCAGAAGAAATATGTAAGCCCTGGAAAATTAAAGGCTCTGGAAGTTGTACACCTATAAATAATCCTTTGCTTTTAGAGGGATTGAGCTGTGAATTGGAAATCCCAGAATATATCATCATAAAGTCTAGAAATATTTTTATTTGATGATAGTGCATAAAAAATAAACACAAATCATCAGCATAAGCCTGAACTCTTACTTCCTGTAACAAAGAGGGGGCGTGATCCCATCCCATAATGAATTTTGTGATAAATACTGAATTAACACATCTATTGTATATACGTATAATAATGGGCTGAGTGGACAGCACTGATGCACCCCTGTTGAAATGTGAAACCCTTCTCCTATTACAGTTTGAATCATAGGTTGAGTGATATTATCTTCATACATTGCCTTAATCCAATCTATAAACTGTCGCGGTACCCCATAGTGGGTCAACACCAAAAATAAAAATGAGTGATACACTCTGTCAAATGCTTTTTTCTGGTCAACAGACATAATACAGCCAGATAATTTATACATATTAATATATTCGATCCAATCTGTAATAAGCCTGTGTGCCTGAAATATAGTTTTCCCTGGTAAACCACAAAATTGATTAGGAGATATAACATCTATTGCCACTTTTTTTAAACTGCTATTAAAAATGCTCATAAACAGCTTGTAATCCAAATTCAATAATGTAATTGGTCTCCAATTATCTAATGAGTATCTATCCCCGGATTTAAATAAAAAAATTAATAGACTCTCAGGAAACCACAACAGGAATGTTGCCGACTCAAGAAAAAATTATAAACTAATTCCAAACATGTCGCAAGAAAGTCAGGAAAGGCTTTATACAATTCCATTGTCAACCCATCTACCCCAGGTGCCCAGGTGAGGTTCCAGATTTCAACTGCTTAATTGCTGTAATAATTTCTTTTTTGGAAATAGGTAAAACAATAGCCCCCATATTACTAGATTGTACAGGTCTATCCAATTGTGCCAAGAACTGTTTTATAATTGGAATGCTAGGTGAATTCTCAGGCTCATGGGCCATAAAAAATTGTATAATCATTTGTTGTAATTTTTTTGGTGCTGTGAAAATACTACCGTCATCATCTTTAAGTGCATCAATGGTAGTATTCATTTTATATTTTTTAAAAGCTTCGTAAGGGTCTCCAGTTGGACATTTTTTATCACCATATTTGAATAATGCTTGAAGAGTTTCTACCATATTATATTGCCACTCCTTGAGTTATTGCTTAATGTGCGAAATATGCATAGAATTATCTACTTTGGAAGTATTTGCAAGTGAAATTGAATCATATAGGCGTTGTCTTAACTTAAGATAGTGTAGAAACTTCTCATTACCCCTTGTTTTTCCTATATTTTTAAAAGATTTACCAAAATCTTGTTTTGAATCCAACCACCATTCCCCTAAATTATTGTATAAAAAAGCCACTGACAATCTTGCCTTTAATAATATGTTAAATTTATCTCTTACCTCGGGACAATGTAACAATAATGCATTTAGTTTCCATCTGGCCCTCATCTGCGCTGGCAACCTTGAAGGCCCGATCTTACACAGCAAGAGCAGATGATCTGAAAATGAAGCTGGAACCGTAAAAAATTCAAATGACAAAGAATCTGATAGAAACATATAGTCTATAGTAGAAGTATATTGGTTTTTTTGATAAGTAAATTTTACTCCTCTCTGTTGCCAACTACTACCATTAACAAGTCCAGATGTTTTTATTAACTGTTCCAACGCATTAGAATCACAATACACCTTTTTTGTTTTTTTCCCCAAGCCTGTCCTCCCTAATTTTCTTTTTAAGCTCACAATTAAAGTCACCACATAAAAAAATATTATGAGAAGTAAATAAATGTAGTTTTATTAAGTGAAAAAGTGCTATCCATTCAGTTTTGATTTGGGAACAATAGACGCTAATGAATCT
The DNA here is from genome assembly GCA_016271365.2 of Neoceratodus forsteri. Classification (NCBI taxonomy): domain Eukaryota; kingdom Metazoa; phylum Chordata; order Ceratodontiformes; family Ceratodontidae; genus Neoceratodus; species Neoceratodus forsteri. The sequence continues at coordinate 626,340,964 of CM057452.1, read as the reverse complement.
ACATGTCAAGGATTTCCAAACTCCATCTAGAATCATTAATCTACCTGGAACAATGTCCATTAACTTAATTAATGGAAAATTAAATGAATTAAATAAAAACCCTATGCCATCAGCTGTTTCCTGGCCGAACGACCAGTAGGAAGGCCCCCAGCACCATTCTCTTTGAAAAAGCCTAGTTTGTTCTAGACAATACATCCAGGTTTCTTGTAATACACAAATATCTAAAGCCTGAAAGTGAATGTAATCATAAATTACCTTCCTTCTTTTGAAATTCAAAATTCTATGGACATTCATGGAGCCAATGTTAACTGCCATTTAGGTAAAAAGACAAACCCTTCATCCATCTTTTTTTCTCCTTTTTTTCTTTTTCCCCTTATATCCTTCATTTACCCGTAAGGGAGATGGAGGGCTATCCTGTATGGGTTGTGAATCTAAATCCTGACCATCCATTTCCGACTCACCCCAAGAAGTAGCTAAAACTGAAAAAGGATTGTTTGATTCCAACTCGACTGGGCTAGGCCCCGTAGTAGATTTAGTATTCCGGGACGACCTTCGTACCAGAACCAGAATCAAGGGTCTTGATACCTCACTGCTTCCTATCTCTTCCTGTACCACAACCTCTCCTTGAATCTCCTCAGCATTCGACCGAGGCAGCTCTTCTGCAATCTTATTTTGGCTCAGTTTTATAACTATATCTTTATCCTGAGTACCGTGTTCCAGTACCACCTCTTTAACTGGTACAACAGAGGTCGTTACCTTATCTTGTGCTTCCTGTATCAATAATTCAGGACTACCAAAGGATGCTTTATTTCTTGCAGCCCACTCACATTCTGCAAAAACATACCCAGTCTCATCACATAAGTCACACTTTGTGAAATTAGCACACTGAATAACTCCATGTCCTACTTCACCACAATTATCACAATGGGGTTTATCACAAGAGCTTGACAAATGGGTTCTAGCCCCACATCTATAACAGGCTCTGGGCTGGCCTGCATAGAAGAACACACCTCTATCTCTCCCCAAAAGAAAAGAGTTAGGGATGTGCTCAATTCCTTTATCTGTTTGCCTGAGTTTAACTTTGAATTTCCAACCCCCAGTCCAAAACTGCTCTGAATCAAGAATAGCCTCCGGGGGACTTAAAACTTCACATTTTTGACCTAGCCAGTATGAAATGTCATCCACGTGGACACCTTCATTCTGAAACATCACAGTTACAAACTTAATTAAAGGTTTCTTCAAAGGAATCACAAAAAAAGATGTCCACATGGGTGAGAACTTCACCTGGCTATTTCTTTCTCAAGAAAGATCAAGTGCGTATGCTGATCGAAAGCTAACATCGAAATTATCCTCACCAGATATGTTAATGAAAGCGATCACTTCCCTGGGTGAGAAGTGCAGTGAATCTTTTAATAAACATTTCCCCACATACACCCTATCCGGCCTAACTTCCATTCCTCCTTTATACCTGATGCGCACAGCATTACTACGAGGAGCTGCCTCTTTTTTTGTTCTAGAAAATAACTCGGACATTGGAGGTTTTTCCATATTCAGAGTATGTTTCCTATTCACCCCTGGCTGTACCTCCTCTACCAAAGGAACAGAACTTGGTTCATCCAGAACAGAATCCTGCTGTACTGCCATCATCACATTCCCCCCCTTCAGACCTGACCACTGGTAAAGGCACATTTGGTTTCCACCCAGGCTCGTTCTGAGAAAAGTTAAGTTTAGGATCCCAGTCTGGTGTTGGGTGCCATGACCCTTTATTTAATGTCCAACCAGCCTCTTGCAATGCTTTTTCTGGTGACCAATTATCTACCATTGGGGCTTGCAGCACAGAACTTTGTCCCATCGTCAGTTTCACATGTTTTTTTACCTGTGCTGTCTCATTTGTTTGATTGTCTACTGGTACCTCTAGATTCCTTTTTGCAAACAACACCGCTGTCCATTTGTCTTTCCCATCATCTCCGATTTTGTCCAAGCCAGGTACAGAGCATTTCAAAAACGAAAATTCTGAAACCCCTTCCTGCTGAAAAGGGTCCGTTTGGTAAATACAGGGCTGTTCAGTAACTCCAATTGTATCCGCTCCTCTAAAAACGAAACCTGCTGCTTTTGTGAGTGCAACCAGGAGCCCCGAGGACTCAGCATTGCTCGATGCTTTCCGGTGCACATCCGGGTTACCTGTAGCTGCCATGGGAACTGGCTCGACGCTTTCCTGCAGTACAGAAGATATTAAAGGTATAAAAGCATTTTGTTGTAGCTGTTTCTGCTCATCATTTGTCTGAATCACTTCTAGTTTGGAATTCTCTACCTCTCCATGACTCTCACTATTCAGTAGTACATTTTCTTCGCTCACTCCTATAACAATTACTGGGCTCTCCGGTGTCTCTGAAACACACTCAATGTTCCCATGTAGATCTACCGGTTTCTCCACTTCCAGTGCCGAAATTTCTTGTAAAACTTTATCTTGCTCCATTTGCAGAGTGCTGAGTTTCTCCTGTAGTGTTAGATGAAGCGGTAAAATATTTTTAATGTTATCTGAATTAATATGAACTCCTTCACCAGACAACTCCATTTCAGACGACCAAATCTCATTCTTACTGTGCATAGGAATCAGTGCAGACTGCACCCATTCTAGCCGTTCCAGCCATTCTTCCATTTGAACTTCCCTCAGAAAAATACTGTCTTCAACCTCCTCTACTGCATCCATCCTCTCCCAAGTCTGACTTCGACTGACCAGACTTGCTGCTGTCACTAGCCCCCTACTGCCAGCAATGCAGTAGGGGAATTTCCTCGGTGTCCTGGCCAAATTTCCCCCCATTCACTAAAAATACCACCAACAGCTTAATCTGGTTCAAAGTCAGTTGACATTCATCTGTATCCCCCTCCCCCAGGGGTCATGCCTGAAAATAGGCAGAATTTGTCTAGTGTACTTACCCGGTCAACGAAAGCCCAAAAAAAATACAGGCAGCATTCTAACAGCATCACTTGGATGGCTGGCAGCTGAAGAGGTGTGAGGAAGGCTGTACAGCCATGGTACTGACAGGCAGGTACAGGGGTTGAGGGGTTGTCGATAGCATGGTGGGTGGGGTGGGGGAGGCCACTTAACACCAATGAGGGGGTGGGGGTACTGGGTTTGGGAATCTGGATAGTGTGAGGAGGGGTTACTGCATTCATGGGGCTGGTATCTCTACTTGTGTTGGGGGGTGTCTGCATTCAAGGGTCCATTGCCCTTATATGTGTTGGGGATGTATGCATTCATGGGGCCAGTGTCTCTATGTGTGTTTGGTAGTGCTGCATTGCTGGGGATGAGGCTCAACTGTATGCGGGGGTAATGGGAAGACATTGGGGATCAGGGCAGGTGCTTTGTTGTGTGTGGGGGCAGCTGTGCACTGGTCCATGGGTGGTGCCACAGGGGCAGGTTTAGGGCACGGGGGATTGTATCGCTGAAGGGGACATTCCTATCGGGCAGTGCCTGTGTGGGATGCAGTTACCAGGTCCTGCACCAGCATGCACAGGGGATCCAGTCCGATACCCAGGATGGGCTTCCAATTGGCTGCCTGCCTGTGTCTGCTACTCTACCCCATCTGCAAAGTTCATACCTGCACATCTGGGGGGGTGAATCCATGGACAGGTGGTGGCCATTGATGAATACTGGCCTGTGCACACCTCGGCTGTGGAGCTGAGCAGGTGTGATATGCACCTCTGCCATGTACTTTCTGCCCGTTGGTGCACTGGCACCTTTTTTGCTAATGTATATCGGTATTCTCTGTATGCATACTTTCACTGTTTTTTCAGAATTTAAATTCAGCATATTTGTTTTGTTAATGCCACCATTAATTAAAATTAAGGAGAAAGAGGATTTCCTAGGGCATTTTAATTCAGCAGATTTTTTTATTCTTAATCTTCAGATTATTTTAAATTAAGCACAAAAGACTTCATTCATTTGTACATTGATTTTAATTAAGTATATTCTGTTCAAGTAAATAAGGATAATTAAGTGGTCTGGGTGTTACAAACTTTTTTTTAAGGCACCATTAATTTTAAATTAATGGGCAGATTCTAAATTCAGGGATCAATTAATGGAAAATTAGGGAGATTTTAAGCACATTTTGTCCCATAGTGGGAAGGGGCCATAGGGAGTTTCCATACGGACAAAAACCCATCTCCCTTGTGCATCATGCTTTGTTTGCACATAGGTCAATTTAAGTTGTTTATTGATAAGGACCGCAACTCCTTGTTTCTTGGTATGAGCAGAGGAGGCAAAGACCTGACCTACCCACTTCTTGGCTAACTTGGAGTGATCTGATTTATTTAGTTTTGTTTACTGTAGGAATGCCAGATTGGACCTCAGTTTCTTCAAGTGTGAGCTCACCTGTTTCTGTTTCAACGGGGGTATTAAGGGCCCGAACTTTCCAGGTGTGGCAGTGTAGATCACCCATAATCGGGTTTAAAGTTAAGTATTAAGCTCAGAGGATGCTGTATATATGGGGTCCCCACTGAGATCCAATATGACATCTCACAATAATCAGCAAAACAGTACCACCCCAGTCCAGTATAATTTAACATTGTTACTAATACATACATCACTAGACTTCATAGTTGCCTGGTTCAAACTTGGATAAACTATAACACATGGGCTAAGGACCCAGAACAATAATACTACTACATAACTAAAACTACTTACAAAGGCTATAACCTTAAAGCTAGAGGTGTGAGATGGGTGTATAGCCAGTGATCTGATCACCAAGACCTTCCCTAACACTCATAAGGCATCCCCAGCTGGCAGTATAGCCAAATCCAGTAATACCAGTCATGGCAACCACAAGTATACCCTGTGAGCAGCCCTGAGACTGAGACAACATATTTGTAAACTACCCAGCTATAGTGGGAGCTTGGGTGAAAACCAATGGCCACTGGAGGGGGGTATTGAGAGAAAGAGTGGTAACTTTAGGGACTGCAACTCCTGGACAAGTGCGTAGAACATATCTCCACCCTGGCCACCACCTTAAGTGCGTAGTGATGCTTAGGGCCACCATATACCAGGGTTGTCAAAGAAAATGAATAAGTTGGAGAACTACCATGGGGTGATGCCCCCGGTACATCGTGGAAACCAGTTTGAATTTTCTGACCAGCAGCAATATCCATTAAAATACCCCACATAATCCTGTACTAGATGCATAGCAATTAATCCCCCATCTAGAGCTGATATGTTACATGTGCCTGGAGAAGCTACCAGGCCATTAGCGTGAGGCCCCCGACAACAAGCAAGTCTCGCCATGCTCTACCAATCAGTCCTGTAAAAGTTTAAATATAGACTTCTTGATAGTAGGGATCACATGAGGAGCATCTGGTGAGAACAGCCTGGTAGTCCGCTGCAATGGCAACGGAACCCCCAAGGATGGAAAGGGTGTCTGCAGGCCTAAGAAATCAGTGAGGTCCAGGCCGGCATAGTACAGCCATGTAAGAGGCATAAGGGGGGAGATGGAGTGGATGGAACAGCTCCAGTAAAACTGAAACATGGGCATCATGGTACACCTGAAGCATATCAATCCCACCTTTATCAACCAACCCTCATTAAAGCTTCACAACATTGGGCACTTATCTGAGTTCAGCCTTGGCCGGTAGAAGAAGATGCAGGGGGGTCCAGCTGCTACACTTTACCAACTGGGGCTGTCTCTCATTGTTAGGTCATGGCTTGTTCAACACTGACATCTGGAGAGGAGGTGACCCCATCCCTGTGACCTCTGCCCATGATTTCCCCATCTCCAGTGTTGCAGTGTCCCAACTAGGTTCAACTGCAGCCAAGTGATCTTGTTCTGTGTCTTGGGGATTGGGAGAAAGCTGTTGCAGCACTGCATACTTGTTCAGGGAATGGAAGGCCTGCAGACTGCTTGTGTCCTTCATAGTGTTATTACTGCCACTGTCAGGGATTCCATACCTCACTCTATCAGAGGGGTGCTTGCATCTGCCATGTTTAGTGGAGGTCTGTCTCTTATGATTGCGAGGAGGCAAAGAGCCCACAAATACTGGGCAATCTGGTAGAGATGGCTGGTGTATAGTAAATCCTGGTCGACTGACCGCCATGTGTTCTTTAGGAGAGCTGCTCTGGGCTTCAGAAGGGCTCCCTTGACCCCACAATTCCAATGGGAAAGAGCAGCAAAGAAAATCCATCAAGTTATCTGGGTGGGCGAACAACAACAGGGCACCATTATAGATCACCCACATGATAGCTGGGTATCTTAGTGAAAGGACAAGTTCAGTCTGTGCAGATGTCTGTGGTATTCCACGTGAGCCTTCTGTCTTTCTTATAAATCCCTGGAATATTCTTAATATATTTGGATGCTCTGCTCTTGCCATTGAAGTTGGTCTTTGTTCCGGGCTGCTGCGGTAAAAAGTTCTTTTTGTGTAAAATCCAAAAACTGGGAAAGCAGAGTTCACGGCCACTCCCCAGGCCTTGGAAGGTGTGCAAGGGAGTGGTGCGCCTGTTCAGTTTGTAGCGAGGTATCTTGTGGCAAGTCCAGCAATTGAGGAAGGGATTGCTGCAGAAACTGCACTGCATCTAGGTGTTCGGCCCCCTCTGGGAAGCCCAAAAAGTGAAAGTTGTTGTGACAACTGTGATTTTCCAAATTGTCAACCTTGTCTTGCATTTCATGCAGAGCTCTGGTTTGCTCCCACATAGTGGTTGTCAGTTGTTGTATTGCCTCCTCATGTGAGCTAATTCTGTGTTTCAATTGGAATAATCTCATCTCGATCGATTGAATGGCTTGCATGTTGTGGTTTGTGGTGACCATTAGCTGAGTCATCTGTCGCATCAGTTGCGCATACATATGTTCAGTTTGGGCATATCACAGGCTGTGGAGGCAGGGGAGGCCATGATGTAGGGCATGTAGCTGTCGACCATACATCCTGACAATTAAGTGCAGGTAGGGTCCAACTGGACAATTTTCAGTTCAAAATGTGCAGAATGGTTCTCTGAGTCTGTCGGTACCAATTGTTAAGCTGGCTGTAGCATCCAAAAGAAGGATTTTGCGGATTATGTCCCATGCTGTGCAGAGCTACACAACTATGCTGCCATCTTGGTTTAGGGCTAAGCCATGCCCCTGATATTTAGATTATTTGAGGGTGACGGCAGTTGTTTTACCAGCAGTTGTTTTACATAGTTACTGTCTCACTCCTCCTTCAAAACTGCACTCTTCTTCCACCTTCTTGCACTTGGCTGCTGTGATTGTACCTAACCATCCTTGGACATCGGTTTCTGCTTCTTTCTTCCTAGCATTGCTTGCTTTTCCTAACGTCGATGGTATTTCAAGCTGATTTGTCATTGTCTATTTCATCCCTGTGAGGATGGCTACTATTTATATGCATAACTCCTAGACTCTCCCTGCAGGGGGTAACTATTGTAGCATTTAGGACATTTCTTGTATACTACCCGCATTTGTTTTGAAAGCCTGTATTCTCCTGTAATGATTGATTGCTTCTAGGGTATGTTTTTTTATTCATACTATGTGCTTGAAAATAAGCAGGGTTATTGCCTAATACACTTACCCGGTTACTAAAACCTAATAAATAAATAATATTGTTAGTTATCTTTGTTTTTTTTTTCTAAAATCTATTCATGACAGATAAAATGTAACTGTTATGTCTAGTCTATAGTATAATGTTGTACTGTAATATATGGATAAGCCTCAATAATACTCTACGAAGTTATACAAAAATTTCCAAGTAATAGATCACTATCTCAATAATACTGTTCTGAAATGTGATAATACCATCGTTTTGCTGATAATACTACAGTTCAAAGGTCATCTCCAATTGCAGTACTATCAATGGAGCCACATGTTACAAAAAATAACAGAAAGATAAGTGTTTTACAAAGCAGTAATACCATCTTGAGGTTTTGGGGACTTTAGGACTTCTCAAGCTTCGCTCTCGAGGTTCCATGTCCCCAAAACCTCTTGATGGTATTACTGCCTTGTAATACACACTTATCTATTATTCTATTTATACATATTACTTATAAACCATTACCTTTCTATGTACTATAATGGAAATTCTGGTAGGCCTTATTAGAGGCAATGTGTATTTTTTCTCCTGTGACATGTATTTGGTATATTTTTTAATAAAGAAGTACAAAAAAAAAGGAAACGTATACTGGAGTGGTCACGATTTCCTAATGGTCATGTGACCTCACAATTTGTGATTCCAATGATTTCTGTATTAAGTACTAAATCTAATATATTACCACCCCTGGTGGGCTGCCTGACATGCTATACTAGATCTAACTCCTGGCATATATTAAGGAATTGCGTACTATGTTTTGTGGTAGCAATTTGATTTTCCCAGTCTAAGTCACTGTAATTTAAGTTTCCAACAAAAGACATTTATTGATTTATTTAAGAGTTTAACCAGGAAGGCATACTGAGCGGTATACCGCTCAATTACAGATGCATTCTGGGGGAAGGGGGGAAAGGATATATACAATAAGGTACACCAGGATTAAGTAAATATATAGCCTCATACACAAAAATTGTACAGTACAAAGCACTTCATGCAACATGTTTCCAGTGTTGTCAACTTTTACCAGTTCATTCATAATTTCCTGATTACTTTGTCATCAGTATTTAGTAGAGATGCAGCGAAGTTTTAATCTGCCAGCAAAGTAGCCCACTCCACGTACCCACACAGGACTACACAAAGCCCCCACTAAAATGAGCTACTTTGCCTTCAGTGACGTCACACTGCGATTAGACAAGACAAAGTCATTAAGAAACAAACAGCCCAGAGCCCACTGATTAGTGATCTGATTACATGGCTGACTGTCTCTGCATGTCTGCAGGACACATGATTCAGGGTGGCATTTCAAGACACTGGCAGGAAGTCAATGTTTTATGTTCACTTTCTCTAGTGGAAAGAGCTTGCAGTCAAGGCAGTTCTGCGGTGTGCAGTCTGACTCTATTCTGTGTGTTTTGGAGCTCAAAAAAAGCTAGTTTTTTTTTTGTATGTGTTAAATCTTTGTGTATTTAGTTTTTGTAGTCCTTCAGGAAAGTTTTATTTAATTAGGAAGGCTTTTTCTTGTTAAAAAAGTATTTTATGTGTACTTATTTTTAGGTACTATACTTTATTTTGCTATTACTTGTCCTAGTGATTTTTTTTTATTTGCTTTCTTGATGGAGCATGGATGTGGTGGGCCAAGTGGTGGTCATTTTGGGTCACAAATATGGGGTGGTCACCCAGTTAAATTAAATTGGCAAGCTTTGGGTACCCCACCTGCAGCCGCAGTGAGCCCAGCAGCTGTGGTTGTCATCCAGGAGCAGCAGCAGGAGCAGGTGGAACAGCGGCCCCTGCAGGATCAGCAGGAGGAGCTGCAGCAAGAGCAGCAGGATCCACAGCAGGTTATTGGCCCTCAACTACCAGCAGCACAGCAGCAGGTGTGTCCTGGTGCCCCCCACTACCTGTACCACACCTTGCCCACAGCTCCCCTGCGTGCGCTTTTGTTTCTTCCTTCCCTGGAGCCTCCAGTGGGGTGTGTCACAATCTCTGTAATGTGGTGGTCCTCTGGGGGCCCAAGGGCAGTCATCTGGGCACAGGTGGTCAGCACACCCATCTAGCAGTTCACCATCGTGCCCAGTGGGAAGCAAAGCTGCAGGAGATAGCAGCACCCCCTGCAGCAGTGATGGCACAACCAACTCGTCTACCTGTGCGTCGCTGTAGTAGATGGAAAATGGCATCAGGTGAGATGGTGGCAGGTCCCAAAGCTGCCCATGATGAAGAGAGGTTGCATCAGCCAGTGATGCAGGGGGAACTTGCTGAGCTGCGTGTCAAGCTACAGGTGCTGAAAACATTGGTGGAGGCAGCAATGCAGTGGCTGATATGTGTTGAGGGGCAGAATGAGGAAATGCTATGATTGCTGCGTAGTAATAGAGGTAGTGATGAGCAGCAACAGCCCCCACAGGTCCATTAAGAAAGTTATATTGATGTCCAAATTGACCCCCCCATAAATGAGCCTTCCTCGTCTTTAAATTATTTTTTCTTAATTAATATTTTACTTTTTCTGTATGAAATTTATGTTCAGGTAATGTTTTGTTTGTGATTTTTCGTACCTGCTACTTAATTTACTTTATTTGGAATTGATCTTTTTGTTACATCAGTGATGGTTGGCATTGACAAAATGGTGGATGCCACATGCTTTCATTTCAGGTGAAACTTTCGTGCCATCATACATGCTGCAATAAAAGTGCCTTGAAGATAGCTTTTTGGTGGCACAATTTCAACTGCAATGAAAGCACACAGTGTCTGCACAGTTGGCAACCACATGACTTATTACATAAAATAAAGTAAAGATTATGGTGATAGCCGAGACAAGCTGAAGTTAAGAACAAAACAATTTGTATTACGAAATTCTTTAATGGCATGGTGGGAAGAACATTTGAGGGAGGTGGGATGGTGAGTCGGATTTACCAGTATGAGGGACAAGAAAGATCAAGAAAGCCAGTATTTACTACATTTCCCCAAAAAAAACAATATAATCTCTGCTTTTATTTATTTTGTTAAACCATATTTTTTTTCTTACTTACAACATTTATATTCAGTTAATGTTTTCTTAGCTATGTTACTTTTGTTAATCCTGTATTTCTTCAGCCTCATACTGGTAAATCACATTCCCCACTTCTCCCAATGCCCCCCCACACCATTATGCTTTCAGTAATAGAAAGTATTTTGTTCTTAGTTTCATTTTATGTAATAAGTCATGTTGCCACCCACTTTGCGGACACTGCATGCTTTCCTTTAATTACATATTGTGGCCCAGATATTCAAACTGTGCCAGTTTGTGGTGCAAGCCTGTGCACCACTCAAAATAGTTGCGCAGGGGTGTGGCCAGGGTGATATTCAACGGAGTTGCACTATGGTGCAACTGCTTTGAATATCGCCCCCTGGCCACCCCCACTGTGCATGGCACAGTGGAACTGTGCCAGCGCAAGTGGTCAGAGTGGAGCATTGAGATGTGGTGGTGCAAGTTCCATTGCACCATGCACAGCACCTGCGATATTCAAAGGCTGACATGCAAATGGGGCCATAATTTATGCAAGGTGCACGGGGGGCCATTTGCATCTGATTATGGCCCCATTTGCATGCCATTAGCATGCAGGTGTGCCGATCCCCGACAACTTGCACCTGGCACCCTGCCAGGCAGCATCTGTCGGGGACCTACGCCCCCTGCAGCCCAATCGCCGGACGTCCCATAAGGGACAATGAATGTCTCCAATCCCTGGTGGTCCAGTGGACCGCAATTAGCCTGATCGCGGGCATAACTGTAACTCCCTCCCCAGTAGCATGATCGTGGGCATAACTGTACTCCCCCCAGTAGCCCAATCACAGGCATAACTGTACTCCCCCCCCGAGTAGCCCGATTGCGGGCATAACTGTACTCCCCGAGTAGCCCGATCACGGGCATAACTGTAACTTCACCCCCATTAGCCTGATCGTGGGCATCAGTATCCCGCAGCAAGTCCAATATCCCTGGTGGTCCAGTGGATCGAATGGAGCCAATCGTGGGCAGCATTCCTCACCCCAAGTCCGAAATCCCTGGTGATCTGGTGGACCCCCACCCCACCCACCCATGGAGACCACCATCCCGCTCCCCGTCAGCCGGCAGGCGACAGTACCCACCACCTGCTGCCCCACCACCCGCCAACTGACAGCTCGGCATGGCTGCACATCCATTGGTTCAAAGATGAGCCATCGGCTTGCAGTAGCCCATAACAGAGTTGTCAGTCCAGATATGTGAATGAATACATTCACATATCTGGATCTGATTAGCACGGTAGGATTGCACACCCATTGGCTCATGCTCTGAACCACGGGCGGCAGCTATACCGAGCCGCCAATTGGCGGGCAGTGGGGTGGCAGGCGGGTGGGTGCTGCCGCCGCCGCTGACGGGGAGCGGGGTGGGGCTCCATGGGCGGTGGGGTGGGGGCTCACCAGATCACCAGGATTTCGACTTGGGGTGAGAAGCCGCCCGTGATCAGGCTCCATTCGGTCCACTGATCACCAGGGATATTGGACTTTGGGGTACTGATGCCCACGATCGGGCTAATGGGGAGTTACAGTTATGCCCGCGATCGGGCTACTCGGGGATATCAGGTGCCCGTGATCGGCTACTCACGGTCCACTGGACCACCAGGGATATTGACTTGGGATAATGATGCCCACGATCGGGGCATGGGGCGCCTGCCATAGTGGCGGAGACAGTCAAGGGCCACCCACAGGTGGCAGCTGCTGTGTTGTGCCCTGAAATGCAGCAACTCACCTGTGGGTGGCCCTCGACTTGTTCCTTTTTTTTTTGGTGGAACTTTGTGCAGGCGCAGGTATGGGTTGTGCCTGCATAACTCTGCATGGCCCGGGCTGAATATCGGGCTGTGCAGTTTATGCATGGGCATGCCCCCCCTACCTGTGCCTGCATACTTTACTGATGCACCCCAGTACATCAGGATTTGTGCGGCGCACTTTTCCCTTTTAAATATCACACCGGGGTGCATCGCTGGGTTGTGCATGGCGCAACACCATTGCGCCATGCACAACCCTTTTGAATATCTGGGCCTGTGTCTCCAAAATGCCATCTTCAAGACATTTCATTGCAGCATGCATTGTGACAGTGGCACCGGACTTTCACCTGTAATGAAAGCATGCACCATCCACTATTTGGCCAACCATCAGTCATGTAAGAAATAAAGTAAATTAAGTAATGACAACTATGAAAATACTTGTTAATTTTCTGAACATTTATTTAAAAGGAAACTAACATGCAGGACTACATTTATCAATATCGTTAGGAGTGGAACTCTGCTTTACAAAAGCTATTGACCGAACCCATAACACTTTTTTTGTTGGCATCATGTTCTTTCATTTGTAGGAGTGTGATCAAGTGGCTAGAGCAGAAGTGGGTTATAAATAATTCTGGTTCTACAAGTGTTATGAGTTCAGTCAAAATAGCTTATGTAAAGCAGATTTCCATTGGTAAGAACAAGAATGATACATGTAGTCCTATGTGTTACTTTCCCTTTAAAGCACCAGCACAATTATTACGAACAATACCATTACCACACCTACCATGCCCCCCACAAATGTGCTATCTTTTGTGCTTGTGTCCTCTATTTTAATGTCATGCTGAAAAGCCCAGATTAGAACTGAAATGCCAGAAATGTGTTGCACAGTGCTGTGTTCCCAGAAAGAAAATGCTTCCTTTAAGTTAAATACTTTTGCTGCACACATCTGACAAGGTGGTGCCAAGCACATGTGAAGACTGTGAGAGAATTGATAGTTGGGCCTGCCACCACCACCACCACCAACACTTTACCAGAAATGTGAAGTTGTGTCCCCTGAGAGAAAATGCTTCCTTTAAGTCAAATACTTTTGCTGCATACACCTGAGCCTGTGCCAAGCACATGTGAAGCTTGCCAGAGAACTTGATAGTTGGGCCTGCTACCCCACACCACCACCACCACCAGCACTTTGCCATAAATGAAAGGTTATGTCCCCAGAGAGAAAATGCTTCCTTTAAGTCAAATACTTTTGCTGCACACACCTGACAAGGCTGTGCAAAGCACATGTGAAGCTTGCCAGAGGACTTAAACATATTTATCAGACTAAGCATTTTTGGGTCTGCCATTCCACTGCTTGCTAAGTGACATCATTTCCTAAGTTGTGACACCACCTGCTGCTGCTGCTGTTCTCCTGCTGATGTAATTGAATGAAAAGTCCAGATGAAGTTTAAAATGCCAGAAATGTGTCTCTTTGTCCCAAGTGAGACCAGTGACTGTGTTGACGCCTGCTGCATCACCAATATGTGTTGCCCTTTGAGTGTGCCTTGCCTTCATATCACAATGGTAAGTTATTATGCTTGCCACCATAATTTTTTTCCAGAGACACAGCTTATCTATATAATCTTGTTCTATGTTGTAAGCAGTCCGTCATATTGCTCCTTTTCAGGGAATCCTCACACTTTATCGTGGTGGGCATGATGATGATCAAATCACATGAACATGCAAGCAACGTACAGTATATTTTACAACTAGAGCTTGAGAAGTAATGTGGTATTGTTAAAATCAAATGTTCTTTTTTTGGGGGGGGAGCTGTGGTACACTGAAAGACAATAATTTATGATTACTTTTTTTTCAGGTAGTCGGACGTAGACACAGTGTAAGTGGTCCACCATAACAAGTTTTGGATGTCTGCTGCTGAGTTTGGCTACACGGAAACTGTCAACCCATAAAAGTTAAGTATTTTTCTTGGGGGGGGGACATTAATTAAAAAAAAAGGAAAAAATGGTTAAGTACTGTTTTGGTCATCTTTACAGTTCTTCAGCATATCATCAACTGAAAAGAAAATGTAACTACTGTGATTCGTGAAGAATGTGATTTATCTCGTGATGAGTGACTGGTGTGACATAATTAATGAATTCTACGCAGATACCTACAGCTGTACCCAGACTTGAAAACACATATCAATGATTATAATGGTCAAGCTGAGATACTATCTACAGGATTAAATAAGGACAGCTTTTTGTGAGCACAAAGATTCAAGTGGGGCATCCTACAGAATGTGAACACAAACAGAAGCATTGGAGTACACCATGGATCTTGAGTGGCATGACATGATATAATTGGGTGTCCCCAAGTCATTTTCCTGATCTGTAATGAAACTGAAGACTTTAAAAAACAGGGTTACATATAACTGATACCCAAAAACTTAAAGTTGTGCAATTCGTGAATCATGATCGTGAAGATGAAGAACATGATTTGTATCCTTTTTTTTTTTTTAATTAAAGAGAGCTTTATTAGTTTTAAGCACCAAGATAGATATATAGGTTGATCCAACAAGTGAGACATCATGTGCAAACCCACCAATACAAAAACAACCCCTCCCCTCTACCCGTCCCCCCTGACTACACATAGTTATTGATCATATGGATATAACATCAGCGAAATCCCTCATCAATTGGACTTCCAAATTGTCAGGATAGTCTCTAGTCTGCCCCATAACGAGGTAAAAGCATTAACTCTATCTCACATAAGTGCAATATGCCTTTCCAGCTGTAGTGCCAAGACACTCTCCCTGTACCATTCCAATAATGTGGGAGATTTCTCCTCTGCCCAGTGTCGCACTATTATAAGTTTAGCAGTTGCAGTGATGAGTGTCATGTGTGCTCTCCTGCTTTCAGGGGTGTCAGCTGGAAAATGATTTACTATACAGACTTCAGGCGTAAATAATTCTCTTAAGCCAAGGATAGGGTCCAAAGTACTACTAATAGACAGCCAGAATGTCTTTATATAGGGACACTGCCATAACATATGATAGAGGGAACCGGTGTCACTCTTACACTTATTACACGTCGATGCAGCTAATGTCCCATATCTAAAGAGCTTAACTGGTGTCAAATAGATATCATGCATAATATTATAATGGACTAATCTCAGTCTATCTTGCTTAATAAATTTATACATTGATAATGATTTGTATACTGATGAGTGACTGGTGTGACACGACTAATGAACTGTACGTAAATACCTATGGCTATACTTCCCTGACCTGTACCACCCTAAACACCCGTACTTGAAAACACATATCAGTGAGTACAATGGACAAACTGAGATCCTATCTACAGGATTAAATAGGGTTGGCTTCTTGTGAGCACAAATATTCAAATGGGGCATTCTACAGAATGTGAATGCAAACAGAAGCATTGGAGTACACAAAGGATCTTGAGTGGTGTGACATGATATAACTGGGTGTCCCCAAGACATTTTCCTGATTCATGATGAAAGTGAAGACTTTAAAACAACAGTGTTACATACAACTTACACCCCAAACACTTAAAGTTGTGTAATTCGTGAATCATGATTGGAAAGAAGAAGAATGTGATTTGTACCATGAGTGACTCGTGATGATCATTCTGACTTAAAAATGCACATAAATGAGTACAGTTTTCATGCAGAGATATGCACCACACCTGTACTTTGAAGGGAAGCCAAACAAATAACTGTGACTTAAGTTACAGATGGAGTTGTGCCCTAAAGAGATGCAGATGCATAGAGAGATGGAGATTGCACTTAAGAGATGCAGCCACACAGGCACAAGCACAACACCACCTTAACCAGTAGTTAAAATCAGAAATCCAAAACTGGAACAATAATACCTTTTGAGGTGGTGGGGGCTGCAGTAACAGTCCACTACCGACCAAGATACAATGAAGCAGTAAAAAGTGCCACAGACAGATAAGAGATTCAAATCGGAGTCCTGTGATTATGGCGTGGCACAATAAAATGTGTGTGACTTGATGTCATGCACACACTAACACACTACAGGTAATGGACAGAAAATTTTTAAGTTCAGCGTAGTACAGCCAAATCTTTTAAAACAACTGGAGAAATGCAAAGCACCACAGCAAAACCAAAAAAAATTATCAAAACTTACTAAAAGTATTACTGTGTGTACAAGAACACACAAATACTAACATACTAGCTATCCAAAAACAGTTAGAAAGACTACCGTTCTCATTGAGTCACTGTGAATCTCCCTTCATCACAATCCTCCCCTGAAGCACACTTCTACAGTGTCTGTCAGTACACAGACTGAATCTTACAAATTAACATTCAAACTGCACACAAAACCAAGAAATACTCGATGATATAAGCACAGGAGGGTTTCCTGCAATTGATGTACTAAATTGTGACCCACAAAATTGGTTCAAAAATGCTTTTTAAAAGGTTTTTCAACGGTTTGATTCTCAGACCTCTGAGAGCAAACTGTCTCCAGCTTTCCACTACACACACTACACAGAACTGATGCTGTACAAGACAATCTAGAGCCCATGTTACCTGCCATCCCCCATGATTCAATGCAAACTCTGCCTTGCAGTCCAAAGATAAAGCAAAGTCAACGCAATGTCAATTGAAGCCAACAGTGCTTCGTGTTACTCATTATGGTGAATTACTTCACTTCATGTTGCAGAGTACTTTACGTAATTATCTATAATTGTAAAGTGCTCCGCGGAGCGAAGTGCATAGACTTTGCCCACCTCTAGTATTTTACTGGTCTGTAACATAAGCCTATGATAAAATCTTTTGAGGCTTGTGTGTTAACCTTTAACCAGATAGTTTTTGTATTGAATTCAATTTTATTTTTATTTTTGCAGAGATATTTGTTACAATGATGCTATTAATACCACACGATCAATGCCCTTTCGTGCCTTATTGCTTACAAACCCCATTTCACAATAAAGTGGCTTGGTGGCTGCCATGGCAGGGATATAAAACCTATTGGGCCAGATATTCAAAACTTTGCTCCGGGGCAAAATTAGCACTGCCCAGTGGGCAAACTTAGCCTGGAGCACAGAGTACGCTATATTCAAAAGGAATAGCCCAGGGCAAACAGCTTCCGAATATGGCATGGTAAAGAGGCCATGCAAACTGGGCTGGGAGTGCAGGGCAAAAATAGCCCTGGAATAAGACAGCACTGAATAAAGCAACCAGGAAGTGCAACCCACAACAACAACACAGCAACATGAGGGCAGGTACAGATGAACTACGTGGCCAATGTGTATGCCAGCAAATGCATGGACTCAGTACAGCTGCAGGAAGCAGCAGATGTGAAAGAACAGTGATCAAAACTGTATAATATTCCCCATACCGTTAGCGCCGCGCTAACACATTAGCGCGGCATTAGTGCGGAGCTAAGTAGTTAGCCTACGTAAACCGTTTGCCGAGGCTAAAATGTGCCATATTCAAAGTGCCATGCAAATGAGCCTACTTACGTAGTCTCTGGGCAAACAACGGATTAGTATCTCATTATACCCTGATTTGCATGCAGTTTGCCCAGCGTTACTGCACAGTCCCACAGAGCCACCTGTAGGTCAGTCTGGAAGTACAGGGGCTGACCAGGTCCAACCTCAGCTCCACCTGTAGGTCAGTCTGGCAGTGCACGATGATAGCTGCAGGCTACATGTAAACAGTACAGCATAGCATAGCATATTATACCCCAGGGGACAGGACACCATAGGCACAGGTGGTGGTGGTGCTGCATGCAACTGTCATACTGTAGGGCATGCTACAGTGCACAGCAGAAACTACAGTAGCAAGGAGGCCAGTAGTGTGTGGACACAGCAATGCCTATGGTGTGTAGGGCAGTGATGATGACTGCACTATACACAGTGAGAGGCCCAACCTGCGGGTGTTTACTGACACTGGACATTACTGTTACGCTGTTGTGTGACCCACAGATGCTGTACCTGTGGCATGGGTGCTCACAGTGACATGTACATTCCTGGCTTTCTGTGCTATGGCAGTTGTACAGCTGTGTGGTATGTGGCCGGGGGGGGGCATATATTATCCGAAAGGCACACTGGTGTTGGGGTATTCCCAATACTGACCCATGTACACTGCATGATGTGTCCCAGCCTTGTGGCCACACCTGGTCTGTAGCACAGCCTCCACCACCCATACATGCTCCCTCAACATCCTCCATGCCCAAAGTGCTGCATGTGTGTGCTGGCATCTGTTGGTGTCCACGGAAGTGTGGTCCACAGGTGTGTGCTGTATGGCCACACTGCCGTGCTGTCCACTGGTGGCAAGGTCACCACTTACTGCCTGGCATGGCTGGGACTGGTGACAGATGATGGCATCATTGTGATGCCATCAGTTAGCAGCATGCTTCCTCTATGTTTGGCTTTATCTATGTGTCATATTTATTTGTTAGGGTCTCACAAAACCCGCGCTAAACCCAAGCAAATGCCGCGCAAAGCCATAATGTCGCGCAAAGCTGATTGCCCAGGATTAAGACCAGCTTTTCCTGGGTGGTAATGTACCTCACGCTAAGTGTCACGCTAAGTCACATAAAACCCTTAGCACGGCGCTAGTGCGCTGCATATAGCATTTGTCTGCCTATTCATATCAGTTTGCCTTGCATACATTATAATTTTGCCCGGTGCTAATGCAGTTTGCCCGCACTATTTGGCCTTTTGAATATGGCAGACCTGCGCTAATCCGACGCTAAACCTGCGCAAATGGTTTTTGCCCAGCGCAAAGTTTTGAATATCTGGCCCATTGTGTCTAAAGCAGTTATAAGTTGTGCCTACAGTTCTCTACAGCACTTTAGTCCCAATTTGTACAGCCAAGATACTAGGCTTCTGTGATGGCATGTGCCTATTTTGCATTATGAAGTGTTTATTTTTGTAGTAGAATAGAGTCATGTCATTGACTAAACTATGATGGGATGTCATCAATGCATCACAGGCTGAGCAGAATGGAGGGATTACAGGATACACAAGGTCACCTGGCAATATAGAAAAACAGTGATTTTAAAGAAAAACACCAAGAGACACTAATTGCATGGCACTGCAAGCAGCATATTCTCGGGCTTCTGATGCTGGCTCTGTGGAGACATTCCATGACTGTGGGATCACACAGTTACAGTGGCCTGGATTATATGAACCCAACTGGCAACAATGGAAAGAAAACCAGCATCTGACTGTAGTAGCCTCTATTCTTCAGCCACTTAGCATGCTGAGCCACTGCACTGACACAGAAGTACATTTTGAGTCATCATCCTTAAGATGATCTTTGCTTAATATTATGATAGGTAACCATTCATTAAAATTATTAGGAGCACTGTGACAAACATGTGTTCTTATTTTCCAACCAGTACATTGAGTACTACATAAGAATTTTTAGTTTTTGAAGCTTTGCAGTTGACCAATAGTGCTGGATATATTTTGTTTCTGCATTGATCTTGTTAATATCTAATATAAAAAATTGGTATGCTATATAAAAACAAATTTGTTGGGTAACAGTAGGATATTCTGATAACAGGGCTGCAGCATGATTGCATCTTATGACATAAATAACTCTGTTTTTCATAGATATGTAGCAATAGCTTGAAAAAAGATCTTCACATTAGCTTCAAGTCAGTTATAGACATGTGGAGGCAAAACTTGTATTGATTTATCATTGGAAATCTATCAGGTTATTTCCCAAGTGTACTTTCTCACACCCTAAGGAAACTTGCTTTGGTTTTCTCCTCAGGTTTAGAACTTCTAGTCTGCAACAAGGGTATTCCTGAATACAAAAAAGAAAAAAAATGAACAGTGAGACCACCAGAATGCTCTTAGCTTTAATGTTCATGGGAAGCTACTTTCTTTTTATTGTAAATTCCCAAAGGTCACTCTGTCAGCTCTACATAGTCATATAATTAGTGTTGAAATAGAGGGAAAGGCCTGCCAGGGCTCAGTCCCACTACCTTTCCCCAGCATACAATGGGAACATATTATTAACATAGTTTTGTTGTGATGATGGAAGGGAATCGGGGTCCTGAATACAAAAAGGAAAAAGTATAATGAACAGTGAAACCACCAGAATGCTCTTAACTTTAATGTTCATGGGAAGCTACGTTCTGTTCATTGCAAATTCTCAAAAATCACTCTGTCAGCTCTACATATTCATATAATTAGTGCTGAAATAGAGGGAAAGGCCTGCCAGGGCTCAGCCCCATGGTTTTATGTGATAAAGGCAAGTCTGAAAGACCGCCTATCACATAAAGTGAACAAATATGATGCCATAGTCAAAAGGGTGATGGATACTGTACCAACCATCTCAAATAGCGACGGTCGCTACAATACTTTACAAATGCACACAAAAAATGTTTTTTTATGCTGGGGGCTGTGCCCTCTGCACCCACCCTTGTGGGGGAAAAGCTCTCTGCACCCCCAAAATTAAATAACCAACTCCAAGGGGTGTGTGGACCATGGGGCAAGTTATTGGATTTTGAAAAAATAAAAATATTCTGCCTGTTGCCAGACCCAGGTCTACTAGCATCGCAAGCGGTGGGGTGCACCACTTCACTATGTGAGCAGCTCGGCGGGAATTGGCCTCAAAGGATCCTATATTCTGTAGTAGTGAGTACAGCTCCTTGCTATACTCGCTATACAGGATATAGCGATGTATTGCACCACTCACTTCCTTGTAGAGCACTAATATTGAGTCACTCAAAAGTGCAGCGCTCAATATTCAGCACTCTACATGGGTGCTACCAGCCCCACTACCTCTCCCCGAAATACAATAGGAACATATTATTAACATAGTGTTGTTGTGATGATGGAATGGGATCAGGGTCCATCTTAATTACCCCTGCTGCTGCATGGCAGTGAATATACCCAGTTTTAGTACACAAATGCATCCAAGCTTAACCCAGAACTTTACCCCTAATCATGCAACTGTATGGAAACCTCAACACCATTTTCCCTCAGGAAAATGTCTTCTCCAGTTTTGAAAGTCTGACCAGTGCTATGTCCTATATTTTATTAGTATGCTATTCCATATCTTTATTAACCTTTGTGTAAAATAATGTTTCCTATGTCCCACCCCCTTTTATTTTTGATTAATTTGTGACTTTATTCCCAATATTATGTTCTATTTGTGATGTATCTGCCTATAAGCGTGGGGGTCTGATATTTAAAATCGCTCAATACAGAGCACAAAAAATGTGCGCTGTGCCTTACGATGGCCCAGGTGCCCAAGGATGTTATATTCAGTTGAATAGCACACCAACACTATTCAACTGAATATACAGTCATGTCAGCACAGAGCTAAGCCACTCAGAACTGCCCTGATAGGGCTCCTGAAGTTTGCCACCAGAATAGTGCCAGAGTGCTAGCTACCATATTCAAAGGGACCCATGCAAATGAGCCCATTGGGAATACAAGGTGTTAAGGGGCCATTTGCAGGCCCATTATGGGCTCATTTGCATGGGTAGTGAGGCAGGTTAACATAGCACCACCACCCCCAATTACCTGGTCCCAGACGAGAAGATATCGCTGGTGCTGGTGGTCCCCACTCACCGATTGCTGACCCGTATTGTAAAAAAAAGAAATATCCTTGTTTCTAGAGGTCCCCCTTACTGATCACTGGCCCATTCTGTAAAAAAAGAAATATTTCTCATGGTAGATGCCACCCTGTCTGATCACTGGCAAGTTCTGTAAATAATAAAATATCCCTGGTGCTAGTGGCTCCTGCACCGATTGCCAGCCCATTTTGTAAATAATAAAATATCCCTGATGCTAGTGGTACCCCCCCCCCCGCTGATCGTCAACCCATTCTGTAAAAAAATTAATATCTTTGGTGTCAGTGGTCCCTCCCACTGATGGCCGGCCCATTCTGTAATAATAAAATATCCCTGGTGCTAGTAGTGCCCCTTCCCCGCCGATCACCGGCCTGTTCTGTAAATAATAAAGTATCCTTGGTGCTAGTGGTCCCTACCACCGATTGCAACCCTTGCTGTTCAAAAAGAAATATCCCTGGTAGTAGTGGTCCCTGCTCCTCCAATTGCCAGCCCATTCTGTAAAGAACAAATTTCCTTGGTCCTAGTGATCCCCCACTGATTGTCGGACTGTACTGTGATAACATGAAATCCCTGGAATCTAGCAGTTCCTCAATCTCAGCACCAAAAACCCAACACTCAGTAACCTTCCTGGTCCCCTTGGTGCTGCAGGTGCACATGGCAACTGGCGCAACCCTCCTCAAGCCTCCAATCACCTGATGTCCAGGCAGGGAGCATGCCTCTTGTTTTTAGGACAGGACACGTCACCATGTCCTATAAATAAGAGGCATGCTCACTTCTAGGACATACGCCGGCCAGCCAAGGAGGTGTGAGGAGGGCTGTGCTGGTTGTAGTGTGCATCTGCAGCATCAAGGGGACCGGGAAGGTGACTGACGGTGTGGGTTCCAGTGCCATGGTAGCAGGCTACTAGATGCCAGGGATTTCATGTTATCACAGTACAGGCCAATGATCAGGTGGTGGGATCTACTAGCACCAGGGATATTTTATTATTTACAGAACAGGATGGCAATTGCTGGGGATGGAACAACTAGCACCAGGGATATTTGTTTTTAGCAGAACAGGTCAGAAATTGGCAGGGGAGAACCACTAGCACAAGGATATTTATTTTCTACAGAATGGGCCAATAATAGGTGGGGGGGCACTAGCATCAGGGATATTTTATTACTTACAGAACAGGCCGGCAATCGGCAGAGTGGTGGTGAACCACTAGCACCAAGGACATATCTTTTTTTACAGAACAGGCTAGCAATCAATGGGGGGAGGGGACCACTAGAATCAGAGATATTTTATTATTCAGAGAATGAGCCATCGATTGGCAGGGGGACCACTAGTGCCAGGGATATTTCTTTTTTTACAGAATGGACTGGTGATCTGTGAGGGGGACCACTATCACCAGGAATATTTTATTATTTACAGAACAGATCGGTGATTGGCGGGAGGTGGGCCCACTAGCACTGGGGAGTTTTAGTTGTACATTAGGGCTGGTGTTCCATGTGTGTGGGGGGTGTCAGGGACCACAGGGGGTGGTTGTGCTCCCCTGCGTCCAACACGCTAGGTGGCTGCATTACCTCCTGCAGCCATTAGGGTTGCCTAGAGTTAAAGGAGAACTGCACTGAATGTACAAGTACTTTTTTCTAGTAGAAGCTGTTTTTAAATATCGGTTAAAACCCTGTTATTGCTTTAGTTATTCTGACTTTTTAGTTATCCTTGTGGGTGTTTCTCATTTACAGTATGTGCTAATGGTAAGAACCATTTTAGAACTGTATGATGTAATTTATGTCCCTGTTCTACTCTTCTATTGTTGGCAGAAAGCATTCATGTTTTACTATGGAACTCTGTGGCTGAGAGGGACATAAACTACATTACATAGTTCTAAACTGGTACTTACCACCAGATTGTAAAGCAGAAACCCCAACTGAGGTTATTAAAAGGCATGCATAGATGGAATAATAACAGAATATTAACCAGTACTCAAAAAAAAGCTTCTGTAGGGAAAAATGACTTACAGGTTCAGTGCAGTTCTCCTTTAAGTTGGATTATGTTTAGCAGTATTTGTGCTGCTCAAAAGGCCCACGCTAAATCCTTTTGGGCAGTACAATACCACTGAATATGGGATTGCATGGCTATTCATGGTCACGCCCCTCCCCTTGACCACACAAATACATTATGTTTTGCACTGGCACTAACCCTCTTTGCCTGTGCAACAGACCTTTTTTGATATGGGATTCCAGCACAAACCCTGGTTTGTGTGGGCAAAGACCCATTAGCATCTGTGCAAACTTTTGATAACTGGGGCCCAGGTCCTTTCACAGCCAGCAAATGGAGTATGAAATGTTTTGGTGTACAGTGTGTTTGTTCTTTTGGCTGTAATGTTCCCCTTTATTTGGTCTGTTCGCTTCATGGGTATTCTTATTCTTTTGTACCATTGGTTTTACTGTTATTTTCATATCTGCTGCATTTTCTGGTGTATTTCTATTAATCATTATCCCTGTCCCTTAGGATGCACCTGGAAATGAGCTATATAGCTTGGTGTGCCTTCCTGGCTAACTCTTTTAAATAAACTAGGCAATAATTCTTATTCTTAGGCAAATCAACTACTAATATCTTCCAAATATTTTCAAAAATAATCTTTTATGATAACATCTTTGAAATAAATAAATCAATAAATATGGTAGCTGAAACAAGTTCTTATGTTGTTGTAAACTCAGCTGACTTCAAGCTTGCTTTAAAAAAATTAATTTCTAGTCCTAATTGTTCCAAAGTAATCACAGTTTGAAGAAAAGTATCTTTTGAAAGGTTTAAGTTTAGAACCAGTTGGTTTTGAACCTTATTTTGTTTTTAAACTGATAGCTTGGAGTCCAGTAGTTAAGAACTAGCTCTGTCAATACTGCTTGTACATATCAATACTATAAATCATGGGACGGTTAAAAAAAACAAAGTTTTATATATATACATATATATACTGTGTGTATATATATATATATATATATATATATATATATATATGTATTTTTTACTTTTTCTTAATTTGGGTACAATTATACATTATGTAATT
Source organism: Neoceratodus forsteri (assembly GCA_016271365.2). Classification (NCBI taxonomy): domain Eukaryota; kingdom Metazoa; phylum Chordata; order Ceratodontiformes; family Ceratodontidae; genus Neoceratodus; species Neoceratodus forsteri. The sequence continues at coordinate 626,316,021 of CM057452.1, read as the reverse complement.
AGAAATATAGTAGTTTACAGTTTAATTTTCATTCATCTTATACCCTTAATCAGGTTAGAAACATTTCATTCACCTCCCTAGAAGTCCCTACTCTCCCCTGTTTGGCAGACTATGCCTATGAAATAGCAATTTTTTCCATAAAAAATCATTCTGCAACTATTTCTGCAGAAATCTGTGGAATAAAATTCTGTGGAAATGTTGCAGAAAACCTCATTCTGTATTTTTCTGCTGCAGAATTCTGCCATTCCGTTTCCGGCAAAAATCTGTGGAATTTGGGCGAAATTGTGAAAATTCTGTGAAATTTCATTCCACTGGAATTTGAAAATTCCACACAGCATTACTGTGAAACAATTGGGAGATAATAAATACTTAGTTTAACATAAATTACTATTGCACACTCTTATCAAGCTTCCAGTCTTGTAAAACATTAGCATTTATGTTTTATTATTTAGTTCAAAGTCACTGGTAGAACTATGTGGAATGTAGAATTCAGCTGGCAGAATTCGATAATGTCTATGGAATTCTGAAAGTCTTAATTTTATTCATGGATTATTTTTCCATGCTTTATGTAAACTGCAGGGGCCCGATTCACAAAACTTTGCCCCAGTACAAACCCAGTTTGCGCTGTGCAGTCTGGGTTTTGCCCCAAAATGGTATTCACAAAAGTTTAGTTTGCACTTGCAAACTGGGTTTGTGCTGGGGCAAAGTTGTGAGAGGGCCACAATGCAAATGAGAGGAAGGGGACTGTATATCAACGCAATCCGATTCACTAAGCATTTTCCCCATGCAAGGGCATTTTGTGGGGTTCCACTGCATGGAGAAAATACCTCCAAGGAAAACCTCCTCTTAACTCTATGCATCATTAGTGGCTGTCAGAGGTAGTGCAAGGCAGCCCCCTGACCAACAACACCATGTCCCTGGTAGTCCAGTGGTCACTCCCCCCCTCCTGATTACCAGTCACCATCCCCATATAAAATATACAGTATATATTCCCTGGTAGTCCAGTGGTCCCTATCCCTTCCCTTATTGCCTATCGCTGTCACTGAATAAAAAAAATATATATCCCTAGCAGCCCAGTGGTTTCTTCCCCCTTCCTGATCACCAGTCGCAGTACCAATGTAAAAAAAAAAATTCCTTGTAGTTTAGTGGTCCCTCCCTCCCTCTCCCATGCTCTGATCACCATCCCCATATAATGACTTGAATATCCTGGCAGTCTAATGGTCCCTCCCCCTCCCCCATGCTCTGATCACCATCCCTGCGTAATGACAAGAATACCCTGGCAGTCTAGGGATCCCCCAATCACTAATCACTGTCCCCACATAAAAAATGTATTCCCTGCTGTTCCTGTAGTCCCTTACCCCTCCCTGATCACTGAGCACCATTCCCATATAAAAAAATCAATTCCCTGGCAGTCTAGTGGTCCCTCCCTCTCCCTATTTGCCAATCACCCTCCCGTTGAGCATAACATATTTCCCTGTAGTCTAGTGGTCCCCATCCCCAACTGCCCTTCACTTATCACCAGCCTGAGAACAAAAGACTGTCTTCCTGGTGACTAGCAGTCCCTCTCCCCACCCAATCCCTCACCCAATATATGAAAAAGTACACCTGATGTCAAGTCCCCCCCATCCTGGTTCCACGCAAAGTCCTGTGTAACATTACCATGGTGGTCCAGTGACCTCCCTCTCTAGCCCAATCCCCTGTACCAGTAATGGAATCCATGCTCTTGTGGTCTAGTGGATCCTCCATCCCCCACCCTGGCAGGTAGGGATCCCCCATTATGGCCCCCTGCCAGCAATCATCACAGCCCTCCTCTCATCATCACAGCTGGCTGCCAAGTGAGCTCTCAAGAGCACATTCTTGTTACAGTGCTGTAAAAAGAATGCGCTCACTGAGAGCTTAGTCAGTGGCCATCTGTGGTGGTGAGAGGAGAACTGTATTGGTTGCCGGCAGGGGGTTATGATGGGGGGATGGGGTGGAGGGTCACTACCTGTCACGGTGGAGGTCCACTAGACCACCAGGGCATAGGTTCCATCACTGATATAGGGGATCGAGCTACGGAGGGGGCCACTGGGCCACCAGGGTAATGTTACACAGGATTTTGCAGCGGACTGGGATGGAGGTGAATTAGACTCAAGGGGCACTTTTTTCATATATTTGGTGAGGGATCGAGTGCAGGAGGGACTTCTAGCCACCAGGGGGTCAATATTTTGTTCTCAGGCTGATGATCACTGAAGATGATGATCATTCTGCAACTGGCACTGCCCTCCATTCACCACTACGGCCAGCGGTATGTGGGTATTGTATACTGTTATACAGTACAAACATAAGGCATTATGCTACTGGCTGTGGTGGTGTGTGGAGGGTAGTAGCAGTCACAGAATCTGTTCTGGGATGGGGAGCAGGGTGGGCAGTCACAGCCTGTTGGGGTGGGGAGGGTAGGGGGCTAATATGTCACTAGCGAATAGTATGTGGCATAACCTGGTGGGATAGGGGGTCAGAGGTGGGTTGAGAGGATGGTGGTGGTTTTGAGGCATAGGATGCAATCATTTTCAGGGGTCAGGGAACATGGGAGGGGGGTTGGCACTGTACCATCATGGACTGTCAGACACTGGGGGGGATCATAGGGGAGGCACTAGACTCAGGATGCAAGCTTCGTACGGGTGGCTAATTCCTGATATTGCCACATACCTCCGGTGTTGTCCAATATTGCCCTGACACCCCACCTGTCACTCCTGGCACTCCTTGTGCACACCTCCCACCCACTGTAGTGCAACAGTACACTGGTACAACCCAGTTAATACACCTCCTGACTTGTCTAACAGGGGGCCCATGCTGTGTCCATGGTGGGGCTCTGAAATTACGGGAAAAGGGAATGTTGCAGCCCCATCACGGTGCAAGCCCCTTCATGGCATGCTGCACCTGGTTGTGTGCTGCAACCTGTGGTGCAGGGGGATTTGTCAAAGCTACATCCAGACTTGACGCAGGCTGCCTTCTAAAATCATGCTTGACAGAAGTTGGGAAGAAGTACCCACTTGTGTCAAACTCTTGGGACACAAACCCCTTGCGTCCCTCTTAACCTCTCTTGGCCCTTTGAAAATTGGGCCCAGTATGCCAATTTGCATCTGTATCTCCCATTGGGACAAGGCTGAAAATAGGCAGAATTGCCTAGCCTTCCTTTTCTGGTCAAGGAAAACGAAATAAAATAAATCAATTATGCATTGCCACAGAGATCCCAATTTTTGATGATTTTTTTTTTTAATTTAAGAAACACTCAGTTAACATAATTCCAGCCCATTTTCCCTTCTTTGTTTGTCTTGAAATCATTCCCCCATTCCCAGTATCTGATGTCTTCATGTACGTATCCAGGTATCTTAGTCAACAGTTAGCACATTTTTTTCCTCTTTTATGAAACAAATCTGCAGATGTTTGGAAATTCCTGTGAATGTATAGAAGCCCTTCCTGAGAATCTGGAAACATTACTGTAGCCAGCACTTTACCTATGTTGGGCTCCACCATGACCTAAACCAGTAAGACCAAACTGTGACTGGTTCATACTCTCCAGGGCTGTTACAGCCAGGGCACACTGATGAACCTTGTGTAGGATGAAACACTTGTCTGTGTTTTCTGTTTTCAACCTTTGCATTTTGAGAGGCATGAGAGGCCATTTGGCACCATACACTTTTGCTTAACCCATTATACCCATTAGCGCCATATGGCATCAGAACCATCCATTGCTTAACCTGACCCAAAATGGTGACATCAGATAGAATGAGTTAAAATGGAACCAGTCAAACTCTTTCTTGGTGATTTGCGTATACTTCCCATGATGCTTTTCAATATGAGGATATGTGTAATTTTACATTTGTTTGAAACCTGGCTTTATTGCCAATGCCTTTTCTGAGTAACTCTTGCCTCAGTGTTTTTGTGCTGAGCTTCTTTGACTTTCAGATTTGTTTCCTATTTTGGGCTCCATCATGACCCAATCCATGAAGACCAAACTATGACTGGTTCATCTTTCCTCGGGGTTGTTACAGGGACACACACCAATGAGTCCTATGTAGAACAAAATATCTGTCTATGTCTTCTGTTTTCAACCTTTGCATAGTGCATGAGAGCCTTTTAGCACCATACACATCTGCTTAAAGTATAAGTGGTCTAAATTAACTCATGGTGATTTGCATTAAGGGGATATGTGTAATTTTAAATTTCTGTGAAGCTAGAAATGCTATTTTCTTGGGGCTTGTTTGTGTGCTAACCTCCCAAATTCCCAAATTGCATGTACTGTATGTTTTGGTTATGAAAGTATAAAACAAAATGGGGTGCCTATGTGCCGGTTGTTTGGAGACAGCACTAAAGGCTTGTGGGTACTGTAGTCTCCCAGTGATAGTCAGAGGGTACTACATTTGACATCTGCAGCCATTAACTGGAGCTATATGAATTTGTATTGGGACTAAGGACTCAGCAGCCTGGGATAGGCTAGCTAAGCTGTTTTATGCACTAAATTTACTGCTCGCAGTCTGCATAGGACTCAGAACCTGTGACTTCTGGGTCCACGGATACTTACACTCAGCCCATAATGAGCAGCACCGAGCTACAAATGCTCCTTTCTAGTGGTTTGTGTGTGTGCCAACCTCTCTAACCCTCAACATTTCCAAATTACATGTACAGTGTGTTTGTGGTATAAAACTATAAAAAAACAAAAAATCGGGGGTGCTTGTATGATGATTGCTTGGAGACGGCAGCAGGGGCTTATGGGCATAGTAGTCTCCTGTAGAAGCTCATAAAAGACTGCCACTGATGTTTGCAGCCACTAACTGGAGTTTTATGAATTTTTATTGGGACTAGGGACTCAGCAGCCTAGGATAGGCTAGGTGAGCTGTTTTATACAGTTTTTTAAATTTATAGCTCTCAGAGTGCATCACGCTTGGACCCTGTGACTTCCAGGTCTTTGGATACTTAAGCTTGGCCCCTAGTTAGCAGATCCAAGTATGAGCAAAGTTGACACGTTCACAGACAAGTGCATGATCTGCCTGTCTCTGCCAGTGTCAGCCAGGACAGATGAGGCTGCAGGGCACAGATACTATCATCAAAAATATTTTCAAAACAACTGGTTGGAACTGTGGGACAACCTTGTTTGGGCTCATTCTCTGGTGACTAAGGTAAAAAACTATAACATGGTAGATACAATAATAACTTTGGATGGTGAGGTGGGTTTTAAATGCATTAGCTGTGTAATGTAAAAGACAATAAACAACCAAACAATAAAAGGGGAGTCTGTATGTGACAAATGCATGACTAACCAGTTACCTGAATGGGTAATGGAATTGAGTGTTTTTGTTCTGTTTTTTCCTGTAACCCAGTAAGTTACTCATTGGTGTAATTATTGGGTTTACCTATAGCGCTTCGACAGTGCTAGCATCGACATCTCCTACAGTGACAGATACAATGCTGACTGTCAGCATTGTAGCCATGGGGATGTTGGTGCTCACAATCAGAGGACTCCGCCCCTGAACCCCCCTGCACAACCCCCTGTCTCTAGGATTCTAACTCTGAGTCGGAGTTGGACGCGAGGTAATCACCCAATGAGGCAGTCCCAATCAGCACACAGACCACCACAGCTATGAGCAGATTGTGCCCGATTCCTGTCACTGTGGTAGTCTTCATCATCAGAGAGTTGCTGCAGTGACGGTACACCTAATTATTGTATTCTAAGTCTTGTATGTCTTGCCATATCATTGCCTACTTGTCTGTAACTTCTAATTTTGACTTGGAGACTGGGTCTGGGTCTGATTCAGGTAATTACAGATGTCACCAGGTCAAATCATAAAAATCATCTCAACAATTCACTTATGGACCTAGTCATTATGAATTGATCACATAAAATACTACAAGAAGCTGTTTTCCACAATGATCTCAGAGACCATAATATAGTAGTGTGTAAGGAACCTATTCAAACCTGCACCTATTGCCAAATGTGTCATTAAGAGAAACCTTGTGAAGTTTAACTTAGAAAACTTTCTGTCCGATCTGAGGGACATCAACTGGCAAACTTTTTATTTAGCACATACTATTGATGAGGCCATGCAAGTTTTTAACTCTGCTCTTAGTTATGTTATAAATAAACATGCCACAATGATTTACTGCAGAGTAAAAAAAGCCCCTTGTCCATAGTTTAATGGGAATATTAAAAAAGCTCTGCTACAAAGAGATCATGAGCTATGGCAAGACACACTAAATCTCCTGTGGACTGGATGGTTTTCAGGGCATGCTGCAATGCCTGCACTAGATTGATAAGATCTACCAATGAGATTTACTATATAAACATCCTCAAATCTGCAGAGAGGAACCCTGCAAAATATGGCTCACTTTTGAATCAGTGGATGGTCACAAAGAACCTCCAACCTTGCCAGATAAAATTACTCTGAAAGGTTCCACCATTACCGATAAATCTACAATACTTAACAATATTAATGAGTATTTCGTAACGACAGGCCTAGGGCCAGATATTCAAAGCTTTGTGCGGTCCGCAAACAGTTTTTTTGCAGGAATAGCATGGGATTAGTGCGGGTCTGCCATATTCAAAAGGCCAACTAGCACAGGCAAACAGCAGTAGTGCCGGGCTTAGCATAATGATATGCAAGGGGCATAGTTAACATGAATAAATTCCTATGAGATATTCAGCGACTAGTGCCATGCTAAGGTGTTTAGTGAGACATAGTGTGACCCGTAGCGTGGTACAATTTACTGCCCAGGAAAAGCTGGTGTTAACCCTGGGCAAACAGCTTTGTGCAGTGCTATCTCAGCATTAGCATGGCTTGTGTGGCCTAACATACGAGTATGACACTTAGAAACTGCCAGACATAGAGTACACATGCTGCTCACTGATGGCAGCACCATGATGCCATCAGCTGCCACCAGTCTGAGCCAAGCACAGACAGTGAGGGGTGATCTGACCCACAGGAGACAGCATGGTAGTGTGGTCTTATAACACACACCTGCAGACCATATATCTGTAGTGCGCAACAGATGCTAGCACACACATGCAGCACTGTGGGCATAGTGGCCAGTGAGGGGAGGGTGTATGGGTGGCCAGACCTCACCACAGCCCAGGTGTGGCCACAAGACTGGGACACATCGTTCAGTGCACATGGGCCAGTAGTGGGATTATGCCACCACCTGTGTGACTGTCAGATCCTACATGCCCCCTCCAGCCACCTACCACACAACTGTACAGATGTCACGGCACACACTGCCAGCCATGTACATAACACTGAGTGCATCCCATGCCACAGGTGCAGCATCTGTGGATCACACAACAGCGTGATAGTACTGTCCACTGTCAGTAATTACCTGCAAGTTGTGCCTGTCACTGTGTACAGTGCAGTGGTCATCACTGCCCTACATACCATAGGCAGTGTTGTGTCCATCACACTACCAGCCCTCTTGCTACTGTAGCATCTGCTGTGCACTTTAGCATGACCTACAATGTGAAGGTTGCATGCAGCACTACCACCACCTGTTCCTGTGCTGTGTTGTCCCCTGGGGTATGATATGCTATGCTGTGCTGTACTGTTTATATGAAGCCTGCAGCTATCATCATGCATTGCCTGACTGACCTACAGGTGGAGCTGCGGTCAGACCTGACCAGCCTCTGTACCTCCAGACTGACCTACAGGTGGAGCTCTGGGACCCTGCAGTAATGCTGTGCAAACTGCATGCAAATCAGGGCATGATGAGATGGTAATATGACTGTTTGCCCAGAGACTATCTAAGTAGGCTCATTTGCATGTCACTTTTGAATATGGCAAAGTTTAGCATGGGGCTAATGTGTTTGCACCGGGCAAACCGCTTAGCTCCATACTAAAGCTGCGCTAATGTGTTAACACAGCACTAATGGTTCGGGGAATATTATACAGTTTTGATCACTGTTTTTTCATGTGTGCTGCTGCCTGCAGCTGTACTGGGTCCATGCATTTGCCAGAACACACATTGGCCACATTGTTCCTCTCTACCTACCCTCATGTCACTGTGCACTGTGTTGTTGTTGTGGCTTGCACTTCCTGGTTGATGTATTCAGTGCTGTCTTATTCCAGGGATACATTTGCCCTGAACTCCCAGCCCAGTTTGCACGGCCTCATTCCCATGTTATATTCAGAAGATGTTTGCCCTGGGCTATTCCTTTTGAATATAGCTTGCTTTGTGCTCCAGGCTAAGTTTGCACGCCAGGCAGTGTTAACTTATCCTGGGGCAAAGCTTTGAATATCTGGCCCCTAGTGTTCAATTCTTCCCAGTTGGCTACCCTACACCCCACTATCATACAAACAATGACTGCATCCAGTACCCCTATTGATGCCAGTTACACTTTTTCCTCCATTTACATTTAAGCAAGCTGAAGATCTTCTACTTAAACTAGACACCAAAAAGAGTGCTGGATCAGACATCACTGATCCCATTTTCTTGAAGCTAAGATACCATTACTTGACAGCCCCTATTACATACCCATTCAATTTATCACTAACAGAGGGTATTGTTCCTCACGAATGGAAGGTAGTGAACATACTACCTCTAATTAAGTCTGGTGACCCTAGCGATATGAATAACTACAGGCCTATCTCAATTTTACTGATTCTTTCCAAACTCCTAGAAAAATTAGTTCGCTTTAAGATCAGGGAATTCCTCGATGAGCACCAACTGGTCAACCCTCTACAATCTGGGTTTAGATCTTGCCATAGCAGTGTATCTGCTTTGTCTAAGGTTATGAACAATTGGTTGGAGGTCTTAGATAAGAAACAGATTACAGGGACTGTATTTTTGGACCTTAGCGAGGCCTTTGACACAGTTTATCATGACCTTCTTCTTAATCTTAAGGAACGTGGATTTGAAAGCACAATGTTAAAATGGTTCGTTAGTAATTTGGTCAATAGGCGGCAACATCTCAAGGCTAATGGGATATTCTCCACCCTACTTCCCTTGGCAAAAGGGGTCCCCAAAGTTCCATTTTTGGCACCCTGTTTTTTATGCTATACGTCAACAACCTGAGCAATAACATTGCATACTCAAAAATCCACCTCTTCTCTGATGACACTGTGCTTTATATTTCTAGTCATTCAGTTGTGCAAGTCTGTTCTGTGATTCAATCTGGCTTTCACCAGCTGCAGAACAATCTAATCCAATCAAAACGTCTTCTAAACACCAAGAAAACCAAAATAATGTTCTTCCACTCACCCAATTATTCAAGCGCTCTCCTCAACTGCTGCCCCCGTCCACCTATTACTATCCTTCTTGGCAACACGCTCAAAGTAGTAGATAGATTCAAATATCTGGGTTTTCTGCTTGATTGTCACTCATCCTTTACCCTTCTCCATGAAGAGTTAGTCAAAAATTTAAAGCTGAGACTAGGCTTCTTCTTCAGAAATTAAACTCTCTTCTCCCAGACCTCCAGAATGAGATTAGCCCAGGCCACCTTCCTATCCTTACTGGATTATGCAAATATCTTGTATAGTATCTGTGCTACCATCTACTTTCAAAAATTAGACACACCGTATCATCGAGCTATTTGCTCTATAACCAATGCCCCATCCAGAACCCATTACTGCTTCCTGTACAAAGAGGTAAGCGGGACCTCCCTGGCTACTAGGAGGTTTATGCACACTTTCATCTGGGTATTCAAAGCATTCTTAAACAAACTGCCTCCCTATATTGCCACTCTCCTACAGCACTCTCATTGCTTGTATGCCCTAAGGAAGAACACATATATTTCCCTAGAGGTGCCTAAAATCTGCACTTGCTATGGAAAAGCAAGTATTAGTTATATACTCCCTACTATTTGGAATAAACTCCAAACAGCTCCTTCATATCTTAATACCTCTAAATGCATTCAAAACCCTTATCAATAAACTCACTACTGATACCTGCCTTTGCTTCTAATCTGTATCCTACCTCCCTAACTCTAAGGCTCATCTCCTCCCTTTTTGTTATGGCATTTAATTTGTTTTTGCTTTTACATTGGCCCGAAGTCCTTGCTGGAAGTAATATTGTATATGCTATACCTTGATTGGGAACTGCTATTCTATTTTATATAATACTATGTATCTATACTTCTGTATTTTGTACCATGCATTGTTGTGTCATTGTTGCTCAAGTTTGTATCACTGTTTGCACAAGGGATCTCCTTCCAAATGAGCTTGCTCAGCAGATCTCTTCCTTCACAATAAACTTGAACTTGAACAGAGAACAAAAATACTTGTTCAGGATTTCTGCTTTTGCTTGGTACCCATCTGTGCACTTCCCTGCTTCCTTGTTTTAGTCTCACAATCCTACTCTTCATTTTTTTTTCTATCACTAATGTACCTGAAAAAGTTCTTGCCCCTTTCATTATTGTCTGGGCTATTTTCTTCTTCTGTTTGTACCTTTGCATTCCTGACTGCTTTCTCCACCTCCCTCTGCTTTTCCAGACACAGTTCACTGTCTTCTTCCCTCTATGTTTCCTTGTACCTGCCGAATGCCACCCTTTTCGCCCTTACCTTCTCGGCCACTTTCTTTGAGACCCATGGTGTTTTTTTCTCTCTCTCTGTTTTACTTACTTGCCTAAAGCAATGGCTTGTTGCCTATGCTATGGCTCCTTTAAGATTCTCTCATTGTTCCTCTGCACCCCTCTTTTCTCCTTCTCTGCCAGTGATTTCCTAAGACATTTCCCCATATTTGCAAAGTCCACCTACCAGAAGTCCAGGACTGTTGCTTTCCTGTGGTTTGACTCATCTGATGTTCTTACATTGAACCACACCATACTGTGATTGCTTGATCCCAGATGCCTCCCCACTTTTACATCTGTAAAAGCATTATGTCCTGTTGTCATATTTTGTTATGTGTGACATATCATATACTGTGGTATGTCATATGGTTTTCCTATAGCGGTTCGACAGTGCTAGCACCGGCATCCCCCATAACAACAGTTACAATGCTGATGGTTGGCATTGTACCATTGGGGATGTCAATGCTTTCTTATTGGGGGTCTGTACCCCCTCAACACCCCCCTCCAGTCTCTAGGATTCTAACTCCAAGTTGGAGTTGGATGGGGAGGGCACTACACTGGGATAAGCACCACCAGTATCTCCTTTGCACCAGCATAGTGAAGCACCGCAGACAAGTGATTTCTGTTGCTGTGCTGGTGTTCATGATGGTGGAGTTGATCTTGTGTTGGGAAACCACGTTGTATAGAAGAACACCACAGTATATGATATGACAGACATAACAGAAAAAGCAATCTTGAGATGTAAGAACCTTTTCATCGGTGGCTAGTGGTTCCACCCTCTACCCAGTCACCCCCATATATATTATTGCTTTCCCTGGTGTCCAATGGTCCCTCCCCCACCTGGTCACCTGCCCAATATCCAATAAAGTTTCCCTGGTGGCTAGCAGTCCCTCCCCCCACCAATTACTCTCTCATTATGTCCTGCTGTTGTATTTTGGTTAAGTGTGTCACATCACATACTGTGGTGTTTCACATAGAAGAACTCCACAGTATATGATACGACACACATAGCCAAAATGCATGCCTCATATCTAATAATGTTTTCTGGGTGGATAGCGGTCCCTCCCTCCACCATATCACCCACCAGATATGTAATCAAATATTCCCTGATGTATAGTGGCACCCACCATGCTCTGATTGCTGTCCCCATTTGTTTTCCTCATTTCTTTGGTGTCTAGTGGATCCTCTCACCCTCTGATTGCTGTCCCTGTTTGTTTTCTCCATTTCCCTGGTGTCTAATGGCACCTCCACACTCTGATTGCTGTCCCCCTGTTTTATTTCCATTTCCCTGGTGTCTAGTGGCACCCCAATCTCCAATTGCTGTCCCAATTGTTTTCCTAGTGGCAATCCCCATCCTCTGACTGCTGTCTCTGTCTGTTTTCCTCATTTCCTTGGTGTCTGGGGGCACCCCCAGCCTCCAGTTGCTATCCCCATTTTGTCTGCCATTTCCTCTGGTGCCTAGTGGCACCTTCCACCTCTCAAATGCTGTCCCCAGTTTTATTTCTCATTTCCCTGGTGTCCAGTGGTATCTCCCACCTTCTGAGTGTTGTTTGTAAACACTGCAAAGTCTTTTTAAGTTTGCTTGCATGCATGTGCAAGAAACATGTTGTGACAGCTTGCTGGAGTAGCAGGTTGTGGAGGTGCAGTCATGTTGTGGCCAGTGCCACCACTGCTTTTTGGGAAATATCTCTATGGCACCAATGTATGAGCATGCTGTCTATGACAGCAGCTCAGAAGTGTGCCACCAACTTGAAAGAAATTCACCGCTGCAATGAGAGAGCACCCCCTCATTGCAGGGCATGTCATGCCTGGTGTAACATTTCAATAAACATGGTGGCGGCTGCCACTGTCCACCTCTCACCATCCCATGAAAGCTGATGTTGGGGTGCCCATTCCCCCCTGTCTGCATGCCCCCTCCCCAATTAATTTGCCAATGGGGAGCCCAGTCCCCATTGTCATGATGTCCCTGTAATTTAATTTGTCTGCCAAGGGAGTGCTCAATCCACCTCTTAGCATCATGCCCCCCAACACAGACCTGTTTTCTTTGCTGACAGGGTGCCTAATCCCCATCAGCTCCAGTCCCCCAAAAACACCCGGGCAGCACACTGGGAGCCCACCCCAGCATGCCAAATGTACCTGTAAAAAAGAAATCCTTCAAAGCAAAGTTTTTTTAACCTATAAACAAGAAAACGGTCCCCCATTGTCTCCAGTGCCCCTTCCCCTTCCCTGCACCCTCCCTGTGTGCACTTAACCTCCTGCTTCCTCAACCCATACTAACTCCGAGCTCGGCACAGCGATCTTCGGTGAGTGGAATAATGGCTGCATTCTTCATAGCCGAACTTGTACTGAAGAACTGCTGGATAAGCTGTATAATGGCATAAATTGGAGTTTTCAACTTTGGTGGCTATCTGGACCATTTTTCTGACTTTTTGAACCAAATTTTCAACATAGGGTTCTTGAGATGTTACCTCATGAACTCAGTCACTGTCATGTCGTTATTCTATCCCGAAAGGTGATTTCATGGTCACTGCACAGAATCACCTTCTGGGATTGATTAACAAAATGACAGTGTCACTGTTCATACGGTGGGCTCCCCAAAAGCCTATGTTGAAAATTTGGGGAAAAAATCCCCAAACTTACTTTGTTACTAGCATGCCTTGCGCAGTTCCTACGCACGTGCATATCTTTGAGAATTTTTTATATTTTCACTCCAGATTTTCAACATTGCCATTTTTCCACATGTCCTTATGAACAGAACAGATGTCATCTTTCACATCCTGCCCAAAATGTGTTTTCGCACAACTGGAGCACAATGGTGCAATTGCTGTGTGGAATCAATGTTCAGGACGGATTAAGAAAATCACAGTGACAGTGTCCATAAAGAGAGGTCCCAAAAAGCCCATGTTGCAAATTTGGTGAAACAATTCCAAAAAATGAGTTACCAGCATGCATTGTGCATTTTCTATGCACGCTTGTAACTTCACCAGTTTTTTATATTTTTACTCCAGATTTTCAACATTGTCATTTTTGCACACCGCCTTATGAACAGTACAGCTATCATTTTTCACATCCTGCCTGAAACATGTTTTCACACCTGTGGCACTCAATGGGTGTGGTCACTGTGCGAAATCAATATTCAGGACTGATTAACAAAATCGCAATGCCACTGTTCATGAGCAGAGGTCCTAAATGCCTATATTGAAAATCTGGTGTAAGAAACTCACAAAATAATTGCATTATGGGTGTGTGTTGCGCAGTTTCTATGCATGCTCATGACTTCACCAATTTTTTATATTTTCACTCCAGATTTTCTACAGTGCCATTTTTCCACATCTCCTTATGAACAGTACAGCTGTCATTTTTCACATCCTGCCCAAAATGTGTTTTCACACAACTGGGGCACAATGGCACGGTCACTGTGTGAAATCAATGTTCGGGACAGATTGAGAAAATCACAGTGACAGTGTTCATAAGGAGAGGTCCCAAAAAGCCCATGTTGCAACTTTGGTAAAACCATTCCCAAAAAATGACTTGCTTTACCAGTGTGCATTGTGCAGTTTCTACGCACGCTTGTAACTTTGCCTGTTTTTTGTATTTTTACTCCAGATTTTCAACATTGTCATTTTTGCCCACCGCTTTATGAACAGTACAGCTGTCATTTTTCACATCCTGTTCGAAATGTGTTTTTGCACCTCTGGCACCAAATGGCACAGTCTCTGTGCAAAATCACTTTTTGGCTAATTAACTGATAGTGTCACTGTTCATGTGATGGGGTCACAAAAAGCCCATGTTGAAAACTTGGAATATAAATACCAAGAAACGCCCAGGGCATTAGGGTTTCTGACTATAATACCCTACTCTATAGGGACTGACAGGCATCAGGGGTGTGACTTGGGATTGTCTACAGTAATGCTCATGCCATTCCACCCCCACCCTGCAGCCAGTGACAGGCATTGAGGTGTGTCTTGAACTCTTCTGCCCCAACGTTCACCCCATTCTCCTATAATGCACCCATTTCAGCATATTTACTTATGGAATGGGATGAGTGTAAAGCCTGAACACCCCAAGGCACACCTCAACACTTGTGTGCAGGGTAGGGTGAGGTGAAAAAGCATGAGCATTATGGGTAATGACCCAAAGGCACACCTCAATGCCTGTCCATCTCTGCAGGCTGGGGGTGGGATTGGAGTCACTTCAGTACTTCACTGCCATTCCTATTCTGCATCTGTCTAAGTCCTGCACTTCCAATGCTAATGCCAACAAGCAAATATTCGGCATTTACAAATGCTTGTTTTAACCTGAAATAAAGAAAACAGTCCCTCTTCATCACTGCCAACCTCCTCCCCCATCCCAACCCTCCCTCTGTGCACCCACCACCCCACATCCTCCTTTACTTATATTTACCAGCTGAGGTTGGACCTTGTCATTCTCTGTGGATCAAGACACATCTGCACTCCTCAAAGCCAAGCCATGAACTAAGGAATAAGGGAAAGTGCCATATAATGTATTTCAATGGTGTTTTGAGCGATGTTCAAAACTTGGTCATTGTCTGATTTAGCCCACCAATTTCTAGTGGTTTTTGATCTTACTCATGAAAACTGTCATGAAATTTCATTAATTGGGCCCAGAAGGTGATTTTTATGGTCACTTTGCAAAATCACCTTTTGGGACTGACTAATGAAATTTCATTGCAGTATTCATGAGGTGGGGTCCCAAAAAGATCATGTTGAAAATTTGGTGAAAACATTCTTAAAAATGGCCAAGTTACAAGTGTCTGCTTGAAATTTTTCAATGCACATGTGTAACTTTGGTAATTTTCAATATTTTTAATCCAAATTTTCAACACAGCTATTTTTCACACCTACTCATGAACGTTACAGCTGTCATTTTCCATATCCTGGCCAAAATCTTTCTTCATACCTGCTGAGTGGAATAGTGTTTTGGCGGCGATTTGAACATTTTTCCTTACTGAGTTCATGAGGTGGGGTCATAAGATGATTATATTGAAAGTTTAGGGTCAAAATATTGCAAAAACAAAAATTCATTCATTAACATTGTTTGCAGGGATGTCCATTGCAGCACATGGTGACCACATTGTTTTACTGTGTCAGTGATCTGAGTTCAGATGTGAACTCAGTGAGCTGGGTTAATAGGACAAGGCAGATGGGGAAGATGCTATAGCATGCAGCAGCAGCCCCAGCCTGGGTAGAGACAGAGCAGTATTTTGGTGCAGACATGACACCCTGTGTTGGGTCAGGGAGCATTCTCCACAAGGTATTGACATGTATCCAGAGGTCTGCTGAGCCCATGCACAGAGTCAGGACTGTCTTCAGTATTGCATTTATCTCAAAGGAGGATACAATTCTACTATCAGAAAAAGAAAGGAAATGTGCTGCAAAAACCTTCATTAATGCAGACATTAGGGTTCAAGAATGCAAAGTGCACAAAGAAGGGAAATGAAAAAATATTAGGGATTTTGGGTCTCTGGAGCACTGTGTAATCAATGGTGGTCTTCCTTCTGGTTGTTAACTCTAATGCCCACCCCTTCCTCTGAGCAAATGAGATCAGATGTGATGTCTTCACACAGGGTACTGCAGAGTTCTACATGAAGAAAACTATGACAGATTATGCTGGCCATACCATATCACTATGAGTCACTAGCTTGGAGCTTTACCTTGAGCTTGAGGCAGAAGGTATGAGCTAGGGGGAGGGTGTGGGCAATAGGGTTGACAATCCCAAGAAAGACCTCACCAGTGATTTGACAATACTCTCTGGAGACTCAAATCCATAATTTTTTTTTTCATTTCCCTTCTTTGTGCCCTTTGTGTTCTTGAACCCTAATGTCTGCATAAACATATTTTTTTGCAAAGAATTATGGATATAGGTAAAGTTATTAAGGACATAAAATGTAAGGCCCTTTTTTTCTGAACTACTACCTAAACCAAGTTCAAGTTCAAGTTCAAGTTTATTGCAGGAAAGACTCCATTGAGCAAGCTCATTCACAAGGAGGTCCTGAGTCATAAGCATATATGATACATAATTACATAGTTAGGAGATATACAGTGAAGGACAAAAGGTGGATAATTATATACATTTAGGAGGCATATACAATGGGCATTTTTGTACTATAACGCTGTACATTTCAGAGTTAGCCTACTCTTATGTTATGTAACACTTTTGATTTATACCATGGAGGGCCAGTGAATACTTGTGGAGCTGTTTAGGCGTTGAGGTCTAGTTGCATCTACATATGTCTTTTATTTTGGAGAATGCTAATGTTTTGAAGGAGTTAGTTGATATTTATTTATTGAATTTTGATGACCGGGTAGGCCCACTGGGCCCCGAAGGTCCCTTTTTCAGGGGCGACCTGGGAATAACAATACAATAATAATTAAACAGTAGAACATAAGCAGATACAGGTTATCATGGGTATACAGTATTCGGCTGTGTACACATAGCAGTTGTAATAGTGGTTTCATATATGTAGTTGAAAAGTTGTTATTCCATTACATTACATTACAGTCTTCTTTGTCCTACATATTAGTAGCGACAGTACTGGAGATTCGTTAGGTATAATAGTTCTGGAGCATCCGGAGGGTTCAGAGGGGAGGAAAAGTTAGTGCTACCTTGTGGGAGGGTTAGAGATTTTGGTTTGGTAAGTAGGCAAGTTGTGGTCAGTAGTAGTAGTGTCAGGTGCGGTGGCACTGGCATACTCTTGTTGTCATAAGATAAGTCTTGAGTCTTGGCAAAGCTCGGCACCGATTGGGTTTCTCTTACCTCCAGAGGAAGGTTGTTCCACACAAGGCAGGGCAGCGCATGAAAGAATTCCTGACCCTGCCTAGTCCTAACCTTGGGTACCTCTAGTAACGTTAGGCCCGAGGACCTTAGGCTGTGCTGGTTTCTTTTTACTGTGAGGAGTCCCACTAGACTCAGGGGAGGCGTGGGGCTAATAATCTTCTTCATCAGACAGAGCACAGGGTAACTGAGGCGGGCTTCGAAGGATGGCCAGTTTAGCTTAGCTAACGTCTCACAGTGGTGACTCCTGGAATGGGATAAGGTGGCAAAGCTGGCCACCTTGTTGTATAGAGTGCATAATTTCCTGTACTCCAGCTTTGTAATACCTGAATGACTGGGGCAGCATATGTTATTGGAAGTAGAACACTGGCTGCAATAGCAGTCCTGGCTCTGGGTTAACTGATCCTTAATCAATACAGTAATCCGAAGTTTGTATGGATTACTTTAGTGACTTGTTCCATGCGTTGTTTAAACGTGAGACCTTGGTCGATGGTGAGGCCGAGGTACTTTGTCAAGGGGACTACTTCCAGCTTGTTGCCCTCAAGGGATGAAAGTTGGAGTAGTTGTGATCTATCTTGTCCAAGGGCTCTTGGTCCAAACAGCATGGCTTTGGTTTTGTTGGTATTGAGGACCATTTTATTCTTGATGAGCCACCTCTCCATGGCAAAAATATCCTCTTGGAGAGAAATGCGGAGGTCATCCAGGTTATCCGAGGTTTTGTAGATAACAGCATCATCCGCATATTGGATTAGGTTGCTGCTTCCACAGTGTTTGTGCAGTTCATTTACAAACAACGAGAACATAAGAGGCCCAAGTATAGACCCTTGGGGTACTCCGCCCATTAGGGGCTGTGGATTGGAGAGTTTATCCTGCCACCTAACCCTTTGTGTGCGATCTGAGAGGTAGCTTTCCACCCATTTGAGGGAGTGGGCGTCTAGGCCTGTAAGGTGGAGTTTTTGGAGGAGTAGTCTGTGATCCACCTGGTCAAAGGCCTTGGAGAGGTCTATAAAAACCACCCCTATATTGGATCCGGAGTCTAGGTCTCTGAGTACGTCAGAGGAGAATTTGGTCAGGGCAGTGTCTGTCCCGTGGTTAGCTCTAAAGCCATGTTGCAAAGGAGACAACAGCATGTGTGCCTCCAGATATTCTCTAAGTTGGGCATAGACCAGTTTCTCCTGTATTTTTGCCAGGGCACACAGCAAGGAGATAGGCCTGTAGTTTTCAATTGGTTCTGCAGGCCCTCCCTTATGAATCGGTACCACATGCGCCTGCTTCCACAGCTCTGGGACCGATCCTTCAAGTAAGGACCTATTGATCAGCCAGGTGAGTGGCCATGCGAGTGCTGTGGCCCCATCTTTTAGCAATCTAGCTTATAATACTGGTTAGCTTTAGCATGGGTTGAAGTTGATTCCAAATCTTTGGTAGAGTGTATGAGACAGCCCTTTGTCCGGCTGCAGTTCGTGTCATGGGCACATCTAGTAAGACAAGGTTGGATTTCCTTAAGGAGTAGGTGCTGTGTGAGATATTTATAAGTGATGTCAAATATGCTGGCAATTTGTGAAGTAGCAGTTTGAAGGTCCACATGCCAGCATGGAGGAGACATCTGGTGGTCAGGGATGACCAACCAACTGCTGTATAATGATCACAGTGGTGGGTCCTATACGCCGAGTTGGTAATAAAGTGGATAGCACGGTGGTATAGTATGTCTAGTTTTGATAGGTAAACCAAGGAGGGATAACTGGCTTCATATGGAGATCCTTAGGCATAACCAACGATTGCCTACATATGCAGTAAAAGAAGGGTTTAAATTTATGAGAAATTTAAAGACCTTTATTGGACAAAATGATTATTACAGAAGAGTAGGTTTGCACCTCAACAGAAAAGGGGCAGTAGCTTTATGTAACAGAATTATGACATAAAATATAATTTAAGCTAGGTCCTGGCAAGGGGGTGAACCACCACTGAGCTCTTCTGAGTCAACTGAGGATAGTCATGGTTAAATTGATAGGCCTCAATGATGTATATGGAACATAGAAGAATAGACTTGCTAACATACAGTAAATATCCTGACCCTAAATGCTAGGAGCCTAAACAACAAAATGGATCATCTAATGGTAAAACTAAAGCAATTGTAAGATGTAATTGTTATTACTGAAACATGGTGGAAAGATTCCATTGGCTGGGGACACCACCTGAAGTGCTATAAACTGCATCAGCTTAATCAGAAGTATAGGAGAGGAGAGGGAGTGGCGATGTACGTGAATGATAAACTAAGAAGTAGATTACTACTCACATTGCAGGAGGAGGGGAGTACAAATATCGAAAGTATTTGGGTTGAAATTGATGGAAAACCCAAACCCATTATTACTGGGACATGCTATAGGCTATAGCTTGCAATCAGGATTACAACTTTAAACTGCAAGACATCATACATAACAGATGTACGACCAATAAAGATGTTGTCATACTTGGTGATTTTAACATAAACACAATCAGTTTGACTAACAGAACATTCACAAGCCAAATAAAAATGGGTCTAATTGAGATTACGAATAACAGTGACCTAGGTCAGATGGTGTCCGAACCCACAAAGGGTTGTAGTTTGCTAGATTTAGGTCCAACCAATATCATAAATCCTGTAATACTACTGTAAAGCTATTTATTTTCACATAAAATTTTAACGCAAACCCAATTGTAACTGCAATTGCACAAATTTAATTTAGCGCTAAGACATTAGTGCCACATTCGGTATAATGGGAAAAAGTGCTAATAATGATAATTAGTGTAAATTTATTTTAGCACAAATTACTGCTTTAGCGAATATAGCAAAAGTATTTTTACAGTGAAAATAGATAGTTTTACAGTATGTACTGTACTGGGACCACTAGGTAATAGTGATCATGGTATGATAAATGTGGCACTGTATCACAGATACTAGAACACACTTATGGACCTGGAAATTTACAACTATAGAGGGGCTGATTCTGTTGCCATGGTCAGTGAAATAATTGAATGGGACTGGAGAGCACAATTTGACCAGATGACTGTAATGAAGAAATGGGTATGTCTGAAGGACAAACTTTTTTAATTACAAGACAAATGGGTACCTAAACATAAAAAAGTTCTAAGCAATACAATCAAACCAAAATGGTTGGTGAGCAATATCAAAAGGAAAATAAAGAGAAGAGATCCTATAGAAAGTGCAAAAGTGACCCGAATGATACCAACTTTGATATTAACATAGAAACATAGACTTTGACGGCAGATAAGGACCGCTTGGTTCACCTAGTCTGTCCATTTCCCTACCTAGAGGATAAGTTGCAGATCCTATTTAACCAACAGCCTATTTCTTCCTACCCCCCACAAAAAATTGCCTAATGTCTGTCCCATACATTCTTGAATTCTCCCACAGTTTTAGACCCCACAACCTCCTCAGGAAGACTGTTCCATGTGCCTACCACCCTCTCTGTACAAAAATACTTCCTCACATTGCCCCTGAGCTATCCCCCTTTATCTTCAGATTATGTCCCCTTGTTCTTGCACATCTCTTTTTTTAAAAGATGCTACCCTCTTGGACTTTGTTGATTCCACTGAGGTACTTAAAAGTTTCTATCATGTCCCCTCTCTCCCTCCTTTCCTCAAGGGTATACATATTGAGCTCCTTTAGTCTCTCCTCGTATGGCTTCTCTTGCAGACCCTGCACCATTTTAGTTGCCCTCCTGTGAACTGCCTCCATCCTGTCTATGTCCTTGCAGAGATGAGGTTTCATGAACTGGATGCAGTACTCCAGATGGGGTCTCACCAACTGTCTGTACAGGGGGATAACAACTTCCTGTTTTCTGCTGGTGATGCCTCTCCCTATGCATCCCAGTACCCCGCAGCCTCCCTACCACCTTCTCACATTGCTTGCCAAACTTAAGGTTATCTAATATGATTACTCCCAAGTCCCTTTCCATTTTTGTTGTCATTACTACCTCCCCTCCCACATTATGTAATCTTCCCCTGGGTTTTTGTTCCTCAGGTGCATTATTTTGCACTCCTTTGCATTGAATCCAAGCTGCCATACTTCTGAACATTCCTCCAAACTTGTCAAGTCCCTTATCATCCTTGTGAGTGTGTGTGAGAAGTGATAAGTTAGACACACTGTTCCTTTAAGGAACACACAGAACTTGTGTGAAATTGAATTTTAAATTTCAAAATAAATCACTTCAAAAAGAAATAAAATAAATCAAATAAAGCACCATCTGGCTTTTTCTCAACCTGAGAATCTTCGATACTTCTTAACAGTGAAGCACCGCCACAGAGTAGATGTATTTCCCTCCAGCACCTCTACTATCCTCTGTGCTCAAAGACTATCTGATTCCTTCAACTAAACAGTCACCTTATATAGGTGTATGCTCTGACATCATAGGTCAGCTGATCCACCCTCTATCCTAATACATCGAATTTCTACACTAATACATCATGTAGGGGGTTCTGCATGACCACAAATTATTTTATTCAGTAATAACATTTATCTACTGTTATGTCCATCTCCTAAACCTATACTGAACGCAAGAAAAGGCTTAATTGACAATTAGTGATCTTAGACCCCTCCCACAGGGTGTTGTCATCATTCCTCTGCTCATTATAAATAAGCTTCAAATGTGGGCTACTGGCCTTAGAGATGCAGTGCTGTCCATGATGTGACCAACATGGGAGAGGTAAGAACACAACTATAATATACACAAACAATATGGCAAGAGAATGTGTTAGTACCAAAGAAAAAGGAAGTTTTAATCCAAAAAGAACATGTTTCCCTTGCATGAGTTCTATTTATTAAATAATGATTATGTTTTACAGGTAATTATTCTCATTTGGAGCTTTGCTAGCTGGTTCTTAGAACTACTCCTTATTGTGAGCTGCAGACTAAGTAGTTCATCCGGGTGTTCTAGATATTATGGGCTGCTTTAAAACTATTATGGTCTAGCCCAAATAAAACCTAATGGAGCCGCTTTTTCTGTCACTCATTTGAAAGCCTAGTGATTTCCTTTTATTTCTGTCTGTGCAGGCATCCCTGTGTTTATTACTTCAATGCCTGTTTCAAATGTGCAGATAGGACTTTCTAGCTGCCTTTCAGGCATTACGCAACTTGTGCACTTTATTTTGAATGCAGCGTGGCTCGCATGCTTCTGAGCCTTCATACAGCTGCATTACCCAAACTGAAATAAAAACACAAAAAATCACATCACTGAGACAGGGGACGGAATATAAGGCAGGGCAGTTAGAGTAAGATATAATGGGAGGCCACCCTATCATGATAGAAAGGTGAAAGTAGAAAAAAAGACAAGAAATAAGCACTACTGCAGTAGGTTTTTCAGAATAAAGGGGCAGAGAAAGAAATGTCTTGTGATGTAACTAAATATAATAAACAAAAAAAAGGGGGGGGTCCGAACTCTGACACACCCCAACGTTAAGCGAAAACCACCATTTATTTCAATAAATCCCGGAGTTTTCAAGAAAATCTACCCAATCTCTAAGGGTAGGATGGAGCTTTCACCCACCCTCTCTTTGAAAGCTCCACCCCAGGGCACCCATTTCAAACATTAGAATTATCTTTACAGATAGATGTGGATCGTCAAAAGCATAAATGTCCACATTTATTAAATAGCCCTGGGGTGTCATGACTGTATCGCTTAACTTTCTTTCCTATGTGTTAAACATTGATACAGATTTTCAATTATCTATTTTAGGGCTGGTGGTACCTACTCCCACCCCATGTCTTGACAAAAAAATCTGTATTCATATGAGCTGAGCCTCATCTGTGTTATGCTGTAAAACTATAAGGTTGCAGGGCCAGGTACCATCTCATGATTCTATTATTTTTGTCCTTCATTTGTGATAGGAAGCAGAGAGGATTGTGATCGGTTATTAAAGTAAATGGGGCACCCCATAAATAAAATTTCAAAGACTCAATGGCCCACTTGGCTGCCAGACATTCTTGCTCGATGGTAGCATGCTTTTGTTCCCTGTCGTGGAGTTTCCTTGAAATACATATTACAGGGTGTTCCCTCTCCATCTATCGTTTGGCTCAGCACTGCCCCATACCTGATCCTGAGGCATCTGTATGTACCTCGAATGGGTATGCGAAGTCAGGACTACACAGGACTGGGGAGGAGCATAGAGCTGCCTTAATTTTATTAAATGCTTCCTCACTTTCAGGAGTCCATTTTATCTGATTCCCAAACTTCTTTTTTGTTAAATCCATCAATGGAGAAGCAACAGAAGCAAAGTTGGGAATGAATCTTCTGTAATACCCCGGCAAAACCCAAGAAAGTCTGTACGTGTTTCTTGGTGCTGGGTATGGGACACTGGGCTACTGCTTCCACCTTTGATATCTCTTGCTTTATACTACCATTTCCCAGTATGAAACCAATATATCTTGTCTCTTTCATGGCAATAGTACATTTTGTGGGGTTAATAGTTAGTCCTGCCTGTTAGATAGAAGAGAAAACTGCTTGAAGATTTTGTAAATGAGCTTTCTAGGATGAACTAAAGACAACCATATCATCCAGGTACACTGCACAATAGGTGTTATGAGGTGCCAGTACCTGGTCCATAAACCACTGGAAGGTAGCCGGAGCCCCATGTAGCCCAAACGGCATGGTTCAAAACTGGAAAAGACTCATGAGGGTATTAAAAGCAGTCTTCTCCTTGGTGGATTCTTCTAAGGCAACAGTTCTCAGACTTTGTCACAGTGAGCCTCCCCAAATCCATGGGAAAGATTTTGAGCCTCCCCAAAAAACTGAAATGATCTTGGGCCTCCGAGAAACTAACATACTGTACTGCGCAGTACACCATGAATAAATGAAACCCCTCAGTACGTAGCTCACATTCAGTTCTTTGTCTTATACTGATCGCGGAACCTTTGAAAAAGAACTCCCTGTGCTCAAAGGCGTTATCTGAATAACAAATAAATAAAATTAACAAATGCTATTATTCAGCTTGTGTAACCATGCCCACAGGCCAGCCTACCTGCTCTGCTTTTTCATTCTTGAATCATTGTTACCCTTGTTGCGTACCTTCATAGGTCAGACTACTTTCTCTGTTTCCTCTATATGAAATAACCTTCCTACATACTTTGCCTCTCCCTCCTTCCCTGCTCCTAACAACCTCTCTGGGATTACTGCTCCTTCCTGCTACTGCTCTCTGCACTTCTATGCTCCAACCCTTGTATTTGGGCTGTTCTGCCATCAGTCTACAAATTGATCAATTACCACAACTCATTATTAGTTTATTGTTCATTTTGTTTGCACTGTTGTTCATTATTGTATGTTCTTGATTGTTTTCAGTTACCTTTTGAAATGTATTACTCCCTACCTTTCCCTGATACACCTGAAATGGCCTTGGCTCATTTACCTTCAATAATGACCCATTACTAAATAAATACATAAAATTCACTACTGTTATCCTCTTTCGTTTGCTTCATCTCTTCACACAAAATATGAAAAATCAAAATTAAATACAGTACTTTCCAGACTGGCTTGAGCCTCCCCTGGAACAGGTTGGGGCCTCCCAGGAGGCTGGCCTCCTGTGAGAACCCTGTTCTAGGGGGATCTGCCAATAGCCTTTTGTGAGGTCTAGTGTAGAGATATAAGTGGCTTTGCAATTCGAGGCCACTATATAGTCTACACATGGCATAAGATAAGCATCAAACTGTGCCACATGATTTAAGCCCTGAAGTCCAACACAGTCTATATCCTCCTTCCTTTTTTGGGACAATTACCAGAGAACCCCACGGACTCTTAGAAGGTTCTATAATCTGTAATGATCTTAGTTTCTGTCTCTCTTTTTACCTCCTCTATAAGGCATTCACAGGTCTGTATGCCTTTTCCTTATCAGGTTTAGCATAAGTACATATATGGTGTTCTACCCTTTAGACATGCCAGGTGATAGGAATGTTTTGTTAAACTCATTCAACAAGGACCTTACTGCCTGTGTTTGTTGTACATTAAGTTCTGGGTTTATAATAACATCATATACTCCCATTTCTTTTCAGTCTGCCATATGCTAACTCTATTTCAGTTTCTCTGGGTTCTGAAATTATTGAGAGACTCACCCTGTAGTTCCTTTTCGTGCTTAGCGTTTCAATAGGTTAGCATAGTAAATTCCTATTTTTTGTCTTTTGTCCGGGGTTTCAATTTCATAAGTGAGCCCTGCTTGTCTAATTATTTTGTAGGGTCCTTGCCATTTCATTTAAAGCTTATGTGTGAAGTGGGCAAAGTAACAATACCTGTTCCCCAGGAGAGAAGGATTTATTTTGGGCGTACCTTGATCATAATATTGTTTTTGCTGGATTTTGCTTGGGTCCCATCTCATGAGCCTTTTCAGTATATAGCACCAATCTTTGTCTTAATTGCTTCATATACTGCTATTCCTGGAGTTTAGTTCTGTGTTGTCCTCCCAGCACTCTTTAACTACATCCAGGGGTCCCTGAAGGTTTTCTTCAAATAAAGTTCAAAGATGAGAACCCTGTGGATGCCCTGGGAGCCTCCTGGTAGAGCAAAGAGAAAGAAGGGAAGATAAAAATCCCAATCATGCCCCTCTTCATGTATGAATTTCTTTATCATACACTTAAGGGTTTGATCAAACCTCTCAACTAAACCATCTGTCTGGGGATGATTGGGAGAGGTTCTTATAGCTACTATCCCCAGAAGGTGGTATAGTTCCCTTAGTAGTGCTGTGTTAAAGTTAGCCCCCTCTATCAGTGAGAATCTCTTTAGGTATTCCGATGCTGCTAAAGAGTTTCACCAGTTCCTCTGTGATTCTTTTGGTCATGACCATTCTCTTGGGTATAGCTTCAGGATACTTGGTGCATAATCACACACCACTAAGATGAATTTGTTTCCCTTTTTACTTTTATCAACAGGGCCCACAATATCCATTCCAATTCTCTCAAAGGCATAGCCACTAGTGCAGGAATAAGTGGCATTACCTCCTTTCTAGTGGCTTGGCAGTGATTTGACATTTAGGGTGTTCCTGACAGTATCGAGCTATGTCCCCATGTATCCCAGGCCAAAAGAATCTTTGCAGTATTCTACTGGAGGTTTTGTCTTTTCCTGTGTGCCCAGCCCAAGGAACATCATGCCCCAGTGCTGAAATATCCTGTCTGTAACATTGGGGTACTAATAATTGGTCCACTGTTTCTTGGGTAGTTGGCTTGGTAAAACTCTATAAAAATCCATTTTTCTCCTGTATTTCAGGGGTCCTGCTGTCTCCCTTTCCCCACCTGTAAAAAAAATGGTTACAGAGACATCTGTTTTCTGTTGCTTTTTCATTTCTGCCTTAACAAATAGGATTATTTTCTACCTTCATCCCTGTTGTTCCTGTTGCCACTTGTGTTTTAATAATTTCTTTGCTTTACAGGTTTTTCTATCCTTCCCAGGGGGGTTGACTACTTCTCCTTCAAAGGGAAACACTTTTCCTAGCACAATCTTTTCTTTACTCTGGGCCCTTGTAGTTATAGCTGAAACAGCTTCAAATTCCAGTAGTAGTGAGGCAAACCCATGATAGTCATGCCCAATCACTACTGGGACAGGGAGATGTGGGACTACACCAGCAGAAATGTCAGGTGTTACCCCTCGTATTCCCATAGACAGTCGTACAGTAGGGTATTGTGTGAATCTCTGTGCATGCAAATGACATGCATAGGAGCCCCTCGTTGCATTGTAGATACTAAATTTTCCCTAATCGAGTATTCTTTCTACCAGAATTCAAAAGTCCATGACATTTTTCCCTTTATAATAATATCAGAAAACATATGCCAGAATTTAGTAAAGCTAAGTGTGCCATATCAGTTTTCTTTGATGGATAAAAATGGACATATGTCCTAGTCCTTCTGTATGTAGACATACAATGTTAGATGGAACAGTTCTCATTCTTTGTCCATTCCTCCTCTTCTCTCCCACTCTTCTCTTTTAGGATAGGCATTCTGAACATTTCTTACTGGACCAGTCTGTGGTTTCGTTGGGGATTCAGATTGTCTCTGCCCTCCTTTTCTGAAAGGTTAATGGGCTGTCAGAAAGTCCTCAGCCAGAGTCACAACTATTTCAGCGGACTCGGGATTATGTTCTTTGATCCAGATCTGGACATTATTTTGCAAGATTTGTAAAAATTGTTCCAGTACAAAAAGTTCTATAATGTGCGTTCGAGACTTTCCTTCTGGCTGAATCCATTTATTACATAGTTCTCTGAGTCTTATATGTGTTTCCTGAGGAGGATCATGGGGGGAATGTTTCAGGGCACAAAAATGCTGCTGATATGTCTCAGCGTTAATGTCATATCTTTTAAGAATTTCCTGTTTCACCATGTCATAGTCATCTGCAAGATGGGGTCCATATCTGCATGCTAACTGGGCCTTCCGGAGAGGTCGGGGACTAATTGAACTACCCATTGGGATTTAGGGTGAGTCACACACTTTAGCAATTCTCTCAGGCGTGGTTGGCATGACTCAATATCTTCATTGACAGTCATCCTAGTTAGTTTAATGTCTCTGGGATTGTTGTGTTTAGTGTTATTATTTCCCCCATTTCCCTGTCCAGTCCCCATGGTCTGAATTAGTTGTAAAAGTTTCTGCCCACCTCATATCTTGGCGCTGGTGCTCTCTCTCTCTCTTTCCTGAGCATCAATGTCCCTCTGGCGTTCAATTTCCCACTGGCGAACTGCCAACCAGTGTAGCAGATCCAAAATGCCCTCAGGAGGTCTGTCATCCACCTTTGGTCTTCTCTGCTGTCACTCTTCTTCTTCACCATCACTAGTGGACTGTTCTTTTGGTAACTTTCAGCTTACTGAAGTCTCCAAACCGGATGCAGGGATTCACCTGTCTTCTCTGTCTGTGACCAAGCCACTGCACCCTTCTCTGAGTCATCTGTGCCTGTTGCCATCATCTCAACTTATCACTGTACCAGGTCTGGTACAAAAACTGGTTTCCCCTTGGAATACTTGGGCAACCAGAAAATCCCACTTCTGACACTAAATTTGTGAGCGTGCGTTGGAAGTGATAAGTCAGACACACTGTTTCTTTAAGGAACACACAGAGCTTGTGTGAAATTTAATTATAAATGTCAAAATAAATCACTTCAAAAAGAAATAAAATAAATCAAATAAAGCACCATCTGGCTTTTTCTCAGCCTGAGAAACTTCAGTACTTCTTAGCAGTGAGCAGAGTAGATGTGCTTCCCTCCAGCACCTCTACTATCCTTGTGCTCAAAAACTATTTGATTCCTTCAACTAAACAGTCACCTTATATAGGTGTATGCTCTGACATCACAGGTCAGCTGATGCACCCTCTACTCTAATACTTTGAATTTCTACACTAATACATCATGTAGGGGGATCTGCATGACCACAAATTATTTTATTCAGTAATAACATTTATCTACTGTTATGTCCATCTCCTAAACCCATTCTGAAAGCAAGAAATGGCTTAATTGACAATTAGTGATTTTAGCCCCTTCCCACAGGGTGTTGTCCTCATTCCTCTGCTCATTATAAATAAACTTCAGATGTGGGCTACTGGCCCTTAGAGATGCAGTGCTGTCCATGACATGATCAAACTGGGAGAGGTAAGAATACAACTGTAATATATACACAAACAATATGGCAAGAGAATGTGTTAGTACCAAAGAAAAAGGAAGTTTTAATCCAAAAAGAACATGTTTCCCTTGCATGAGTTCTATTTATTAAATAATGATTATGTTTTACAGGTAATTATTCTCATTTGGAGCTTTGCTAGCTGGTTCTTAGAACTACTCCTTATTGTGAGCTGCAGACTAAGTAGTTCATCCGGATGTTCTAATATTATGGGCTGCTTTAAAACTAATATGGTCTAGCCCAAATAAAACCTAATGGAACCGCTTTTTCTGTCACTCATTTGAAAGCCTAGTGATTTCCTTTTATTTCTGTCTGTGCAGGCATCCTGTGTTTATTACTTCAATGCCTGTTTCAAATGTGCAGATAGGACTTTCTAGCTGCCTTTCAGGCATTCGCAACTTGTGCACTTTATTTTGAATGCAGCGTGGCTCGCATGCTTCTGAGCCTTCTTACAGCTGCATTACCCAAACTGAAATAAAAACAAAAAATCACATCACTGAGACAGGGACGGAATATAAGGCAGGGCAGTTAGAGTAAGATATAATGGGAGGCCACCTATCATGATAGAAAGGTGAAAGTAGAAAAAGACAAGAAATAAGCACTACTGCAGTAGGTTTTTCAGAATAAAGGGAGAGAAAGAAATGTCTTGTGATGTAACTAAATATAATAAACAAAAAAAAGGGGGGGGTCCGAACTCTGACACACCCCAACGTTAAGCGAAAACCACCATTTATTTCAATAAATCCCGGAGTTTTCAAGAAAATCTACCCAATCTCTAAGGGTAGGATGGAGCTTTCACCCACCCTCTCTTTGAAAGCTCCACCCCAGGGCACCCATTTCAAACATTAGAATTATCTTTACAGATAGATGTGGATCGTCAAAAGCATAAATGTCCACATTTATTAAATAGCCCTGGGGTGTCATGACTGTATCGCTTAACTTTCTTTCCTATGTGTTAAACATTGATACAGATTTCAATTATCTATTTTAGGGCTGGTGGTACCTACTCCACCCCATGTCTTGACAAAAAATCTGTATTCATATGAGCTGAGCCTCATCTGTGTTGTGCTGTAAAACTATAAGGTTGCAGGGCCAGGTACCATCTCATGATTCTATTATTTTTGTCCTTCATTTGTGATAGGAAGCAGAGAGAGTTGTGATCGGTTATTAAAGTAAATGGGGCACCCCATAAATAAAATTTCAAAGACTCAATGGCCCACTTGGCTGCCAGACATTCTTGCTCGATGGTAGCATGCTTTTGTTCCCTGTCGTGGAGTTTCCTTGAAATACATATTACAGGGTGTTCCTCTCCATCTATCGTTTGGCTCAGCACTGCCCCATACCTGATCCTGAGGCATCTGTATGTACCTCGAATGGGTATGCGAAGTCAGGACTACACAGGACTGGGGAGGAGCATAGAGCTGCCTTAATTTTATTAAATGCTTCCTCACTTTCAGGAGTCCATTTTATCTGATTCCCAAACTTCTTTTTGTTAAATCCATCAATGGAAGCAACAGAAGCAAAGTTGGGAATGAATCTTCTGTAATACCGGCAAAACCCAAGAAAGTCTGTACGTGTTTCTTGGTGCTGGGTATGGGACACTGAGCTACTACTTCCACCTTTGATATCTCTTGCTTTATACTACCATTTCCCAGTATGAAACCAATATATCTTGTCTCTTTCATGGCAATAGTACATTTTGTGGGGTTAATAGTTAGTCCTGCCTGTTAGATAGAAGAAAACTGCTTGAAGATTTTGTAAATGAGCTTTCTAGGATGAACTAAAGACAACCATATCATCCAGGTACACTGCACAATAGGTGTTATGAGGTGCCAGTACCTGGTCCATAAACCACTGGAAGGTAGCCGGAGCCCCATGTAGCCCAAACGGCATGGTTCAAAACTGGAAAAGACTCATGAGGGTACTAAAAGCAGTCTTCTCCTTGGTGGATTCTTCTAAGGCAACAGTTCTCAGACTTTGTCACAGTGAGCCTCCCCAAATCCATGGGAAAGATTTTGAGCCTCCCCAAAAAACTGAAATGATCTTGGGCCTCCCGAAAGGAAACTAACATACTGTACTTTGCGCAGTACACCATGAATAAATTGAAACCCCTCCGAGTACTTAGCTCACATTCAGTTCTTTGTCTTATACTGATGCGGAACCTTTGAAAAAGAACTCCTGTGCTCAAAGGCGTCGTTATCTGAATAACAAATAAATAAAATTAACAAATGCTATTATTCAGCTTATTGTAACCATGCCCCACAGGCCAGCCTACCTGCTCTGCTTTTTTTCATTCTTGAATCATTGTTACCCCTTGTTGCAGTACCTTCATGGGTCAGACTACTTTCTCTGTTTCCTCTCTATATGAAATAACCTTCCTACATACTTTGCCTCTCCCCTCCTTCCCTGCTCCTAAGCAACCTCTCTGGGATTACTTTGCTCCTTCCTGCTACTGCTCTCTGCACTTCTATGCTCAACCCTTGTATTTGGGCTGTTCTGCCATCAGTCTACAAATTGATCAATTACCACAACTCATTATTAGTTTATTGTTCATATTTGTTTGCACTGTTGTTCATTGTGTATTTCTTGATTGTTTTTCAGTTACCTTTTGAAATGTATTCACTCCCTACCTTTTCCCCTGATACACCTGAAATGTGCCTTGGCTCATTTACCTTCCATTGTGACCCATTACTAAATAAATACATAAAATTCACCTACTGTTATCCTCTTTCAGTTTGCTTCATCTCTTCACACAAAATATAGAAAAATCAAAATTAAATACAGTACTTTTTCAGACTGGCTTGAGCCTCCCCTGGAACAGGTTGGGGCCTCCCCAGGGAGGCTGGCCTCACCATTTGAGAACCCCTGTTCTAAGGGGATCTGCCAATAGCCTTTTGTGAGGTCTAGTGTAGAGATATAAGTGGCTTTGCCAATTCGAGCCACTATATAGTCTACACATGGCATAAGATAAGCATCAAACTGTGCCACATGATTTAAGCCCCTGAAGTCCAAGCACAGTCTATATCCTCCTTCCTTTTTTGGGACAATTACCATAGGGGAACCCCACGGACTCTTAGAAGGTTCTATAATCTGTAATGATCTTAGTTTCTGTATCTCCTTTTTTACCTCCTCTATAAGGCATTCTGGGAGTCTGTATGCCTTTTTCCTTATGGGTTTAGCATAAGTACATATATGGTGTTCTACACCTTTAGCCATGCCCGGGGTATTAGAGAATGTTTTGTTAAACTCATTCAACAAGGACCTTACTGCCTGTGTTTGTTGTACATTAAGTTCTGGGTTTATAATAACATCATATACTCCCATTTTCTTTTCCAGTCTGCCATATGCTAACTCTATTTCAGTTTCTCTGGGTTCTGAAATTATTGAGAGACTCACCCCTGTAGTTCCTTTTTCGTGCCAACGTTTCAATAGGTTGGCATAGTAAATTTTCTTTTTTTGTCTTTTGTCCGGGGTTTCAATTTCATAAGTAACAGGCCCTGCTTGTCTAATTATTTTGTAGGGTCCTTGCCATTTCATTTAAAGCTTATGTGTAGAAGTGGGCAAAAGTAACAATACCTGTTCCCCAGGAGAGAAGGATTTATTTTTGGACGTACCTTGATCATAATATTGTTTTTGCTGGATTTGTGCCTTAGGTCCCATCTCATGAGCCTTTTCAGTATATAGCACCAATCTTTGTCTTAATTGCTTCATATACTTTGCTATTCCTGGAGAGTTTAGTTCTGTGTTGTCCTCCCAGCACTCTTTAACTACATCCAGGGGTCCCTGAAGGTTTCTTCCAAATAAAAGTTCAAAAGATGAGAACCCTGTGGATACTTGGGGAGCCTCCTGGTAGGCAAAGAGAAAGAAGGGAAGATAAAAATCCCAATCATGCCCCTCTTCATGTATGAATTTCTTTATCATACACTTAAGGGTTTGATCAAACCTCTCAACTAAACCATCTGTCTGGGGATGATTGGGAGAGGTTCTTATAGCTACTATCCCCAGAAGGTGGTATAGTTCCCTTAGTAGTGCTGTGTTAAAGTTAGCCCCCTCTATCAGTGAGAATCTCTTTAGGTATTCCGATGCTGCTAAAGAGTTTCACCAGTTCCTCTGTGATTCTTTTGGTCATGACCATTCTCTTGGGTATAGCTTCAGGATACTTGGTGCATAATCACACACCACTAAGATGAATTTGTTTCCCTTTTTACTTTTATCAACAGGGCCCACAATATCCATTCCAATTCTCTCAAAAGGCATAGCCACTAGTGGCAAGGGAATAAGTGGCATTACCTCCTTTCTAGTGGCTTGGCAGTGATTTGACATTTAGGGTGTTCCTGACAGTATCGAGCTATGTCCCCATGTATCCCAGGCCAAAAGAATCTTTGCAGTATTCTACTGGAGGTTTTGTCTTTTCCTGTGTGCCCAGCCCAAGGAACATCATGCCCCAGTGCTGAAATATCCTGTCTGTAACATTGGGGTACTAATAATTGGTCCACTGTTTCTTGGGTAGTTGGCTTGGTAAAAACTCTATACAATAATCCATTTTTCTCCTGTATTTCAAGGGTACCTGCTGTCTCCCTTTTCCCCACCTGTAAAAAAAATGGTTACAGAGAGACATCTGTTTTCTGTTGCTTTTTCATTTCTGCCTTAACAAATACAGGATTATTTTCTACCTTCACTCCCTGTTGTTCCTGTTGCCACTTGTGTTTTAATAATTTCTTTGCTTTACAGGTTTTTTCTATCCTTCCCAGGGGGGTTGACTACTTCTCCTTCAAAGGGAAACACTTTTCCTAGCACAATCTTTTCTTTACTCTGGGCCCTTGTAGTTATAGCTGAAACAGCTTCAAATTCCAGTAGTAGTGAGGCAAACCCATGATAGTCATGCCCAATCACTACTGGGACAGGGAGATGTGGGACTACACCAGCAGAAATGTCAGGTGTTACCCCTCGTATTCCCATAGACAGTCGTACAGTAGGGTATTGTGTGAATCTCTGTGCATGCAAATGACATGCATAGGAGCCCCTCGTTGCATTGTAGATACTAAATTTTCCCTAATCAGAGTATTCTTTCTACCAGAATTCAAAAGTCCCATGACATTTTTCCCTTTTATAATAATATCAGAAAACACATATACCCAGAATTTAGTAAAGCTAAGTGTGCCATATCAGTTTTCTTTGATGGATAAAAATGGGCAATATGTCCTAGTCCTTTACAATTGTG
The DNA here is from genome assembly GCA_016271365.2 of Neoceratodus forsteri. Lineage (NCBI taxonomy): Eukaryota > Metazoa > Chordata > Ceratodontiformes > Ceratodontidae > Neoceratodus > Neoceratodus forsteri. Next base: position 626,281,843 of record CM057452.1, on the reverse strand, counting down.
ACATACAATGTTAGATGGAACAGTTCTCATTCTTTGTCCATTCCTCCCTCTTCTCTCCCACTCTTCTCTTTTAGGATAGGCATTCTGAACATTTCTTACTGGACCAGTCTGTGGTTTCGTTGGGGATTCAGATTGTCTCTGCCCTCCTTTTCTGAAAGGTTAATGGGCTGTCAGAAAGTCCTCAGCCAGAGTCACAACTATTTCAGCGGACTCGGGATTATGTTCTTTGATCCAGATCTGGACATTATTTTGCAAGATTTGTAAAATTGTTCCAGTACAAAAAGTTCTATAATGTGCGTTCGAGACTTTCCTTCTGGCTGAATCCATTTATTACATAGTTCTCTGAGTCTTATATGTGTTTCCTGAGGAGGATCATGGGGGGAATGTTTCAGGGCACAAAAATGCTGCTGATGTGTCTCAGCGTTAATGTCATATCTTTTAAGAATTTCCTGTTTCACCATGTCATAGTCATCTGCAAGATGGGGATCCATATTCCCGTACGCTAACTGGGCCTTCCCGGAGAGGTTGGGGACTAATTGAACTACCCATTGGGATTTAGGTGAGTCACACACTTTAGCAATTCTCTCAGACGTGGTTAGGCATGACTCAATATCTTCATTGACAGTCATCCTAGTTAGTTTAATGTCTCTGGGATTGTTGTGTTTAGTGTTATTATTTCCCCCATTTCCCTGTCCAGTCCCCATGGTCTGAATTAGTTGTAAAAGTTTCTGCCCACCTCATATCTTAGCGCTGGTGCTCTCTCTCTCTCTTTCCTGTGCATCAATGTCCCTCTGGCGTTCAATTTCCCACTGGCGAACTGCCAACCAGTGTAGCAGATCCAAAATGCCCTCAGGAGGTCTGTCATCCACCTCTGGTCTTCTCTGCTGTCACTCTTCTTCTTCACCATCACTAGTGGACTGTTCTTTTGGTAACTTTCAGCTTACTGAAGTCTCCAAACCGGATGCAGGGATTCACCTGTCGTCTCTGTCTGTGACCAAGCCACTGCACCCTTCTCTGAGTCATCTGTGCCTGTTGCCATCATCTCAACTTATCACTGTACCAGGTCTGGTACAAAAACTGGTTTCCCCTTGGAATACTTGGGCAACCAGAAAATCCCACTTCTGACACTAAATTTGTGGCGTCGTGGGAAGTGATAAGTCAGACACACTGTTTCTTTAAGGAACACACAGAGCTTGTGTGAAATTTAATTATAAATTTCAAAATAAATCACTTCAAAAAGAAATAAAATAAATCAAATAAAGCACCATCTGGCTTTTTCTCAGCCTGAGAAACTTCAGTACTTCTTAGCAGTGAGCAGAGTAGATGTGCTTCCCTCCAGCACCTCTACTATCCTTGTGCTCAAAAACTATTTGATTCCTTCAACTAAACAGTCACCTTATATAGGTGTATGCTCTGACATCACAGGTCAGCTGATGCACCCACTACTCTAATACTTTGAATTTCTACACTAATACATCATGTGGGGGATCTGCATGACCACAAATTATTTTATTCAGTAATAACATTTATCTACTGTTATGTCCATCTCCTAAACCCATTCTGAAAGCAAGAAATGGCTTAATTGACAATTAGTGATTTTAGCCCCTTCCCACAGGGTGTTGTCCTCATTCCTCTGCTCATTATAAATAAACTTCAGATGTGGGCTACTGGCCCTTAGAGATGCAGTGCTGTCCATGACATGATCAAACTGGGAGAGGTAAGAATACAACTGTAATATACACAAACAATATGGCAAGAGAATGTGTTAGTACCAAAGAAAAAGGAAGTTTTAATCCAAAAAGAACATGTTTCCCTTGCATGAGTTCTATTTATTAAATAATGATTATGTTTTACAGGTAATTATTCTCATTTGGAGCTTTGCTAGCTGGTTCTTAGAACTACTCCTTATTGTGAGCTGCAGACTAAGTAGTTCATCCGGGTGTTCTAGATATTATGGGCTGCTTTAAAACTATTATGGTCTAGCCCAACTAAAACCTAATGGAACCCCTTTTTCTGTCACTCACTTGAAAGCCTAGTGATTTCCTTTTATTTCTGTCTGTGCAGGCATCCCTGTACTTATTATTTCAGTGCCTGTTTCAAATGTGCAGATAGGACTTTCTAACTGCCTTTCAGGCATTACACAACTTGTGCACTTTATTTTTGAATGCAGCATGGCTCGCATGCTTCTGAGCCTTCTTACAGCTGCATTACCCAAACTAAAATAAAAACAAAAAAATCACATCACTGAGACAGGGGACGGAATATAAAGCAGGGCAGTTAGTATAAGATATAATGGGAGGCCACCCTATCATGATAGAAAGGTGAAAGTAGAAAAAAGACAAGAAATAAGCACTACTGCAGTAGGTTTTTCAGAATAAAGGGTCAGAGAAAGAAATTTCTCATGATGTAACTAAATATAATAAACAAAAAAAAAGGGTGGTCCCAACTCTGACAATCCTTTCCATGCCTCCTTGTGTATCAACCCTGTTGCAGATATTTGTGTCATCTGCAAAGAGGCATACTTTTCTTTCCTGTCCTTCTGCTATGTCCCTTATAAAGACATTAAAAAGGACTGGACCCAGTACTGAACCCTGCGGTACCCCACTAGTAACCCCTCTTTCTTCAGAGTGGACTCCATTTACAATCACCTTCTGTGTCCTGTTGTCCAGCCAATGTTTTACCTAGGCTACCACCCTTGGACCCACTCCTAGGCTCGTTAATTTGACTATTAATCTTTTGTGTGGGACTATGTCAAATGCCTTGCTAAAGTCTAGGTAGGCCATGTCCACAGCCCCTCCCTGGTCTACTACTTTGTTCACCCAGTCAAAGAAATCAATTAGATTCCGTCTGACATGACCTTTCTGCTGTGAACCCATGCTGTCTTGGGTCCTGTACCCCACTGTCCTCTAGGTACTCAACAGTTCTTTCCTCCAGAAGTAATTCCATCACTTTCCCTACCACAGAGGTCAAACTGACTTGTCTGTAGTTTTCTGCCTCTGTCTTGGTCCCACTTTTGTGAAGAGGAATCACATCTGCCTTTCTCCAGTCCTCAGGTACCACACCATCCTTCCATGATTTGTTAAAAAAGGGTAGTCAGTGGTGTCACTAGTTCTCTGCTTAATTCTTTTAGAATTCTGGGGTGAATTCCATCTGGCCCCATTGCTTTGTCCACCTTCAGTTTTAGGAGTTCTTGCAGAACCCTTACTTCTGTGAAAGGACTGGGATCGACCCCCCCCATCCAGAGTGCTTCTGTTAATTGGATTAGGCGCCTCCCCTACCTCCTCTTTTGTGAATACCAAACAGAAGTATTTGTTCAGCATCCCTGCTTTTTCACTGTCTCTTTCAGCCCTCTCACCATCCATTCTGTTCAGCCTCACTATCCCTCCCTTTGTCTTTATGTGCTCCCTAATATACATATTAAAGGTTTTGTCCCTCTTCTTAACTGAGTTGGCTATCTTTTCCTCAGTTTGGCCTTTGCTATTCTGATTACCCTCCCTGCTTTCTTCTGCCTTAACTGGTACAGTTCTCTGTCCTGCTCCTTTTGTGTTTCCTTATACTTCCTAAATGCTATCTTTTTCTCCCTAACCTTCACCACCACCTCTTTTGAGAACCATTGTTTTTTCTTTTGTTTTGATTTATTTATTTGTTTCACACAAAAGCTTGTTGCCTCTGTGATATTTATAAGAAAGCTCTTAAGAATTGTAAAACTGCTGTAAAAAAGCAAAAGCAAATGTAAATTTGAAGTCATCTTAGTTCATAATATAGCCAATCAGAACTTGGACATATTAACTCATTAAAAGGCAGGGAAATGGTAACCGGACAACTGAGAATAAACAGTGTACTAATTAATCATTTTTCCTTACCATAGCTGTATTTTATCTTTGTTTTTATCCTTTCCCCCTGTCACACCTGGAAACAAGCCTTGCCTCTGTGTGCCAATCCTAGTTACTAATATTTTAAATAAATCAGTCAATAAATAAATAACTTGATAAACCTGCAGAAATGGTGGAGAACTTAAACAATTATTTTGCGTCTGCCTTTAACAGTACTGATGATCAGGGATTCCTCTTTAAACCAAACTCTGATATAATTAAGAAACTTGACACAATATTGTTTACCCCAAAGAACTTAATAAAACGTACCCCCATAAGGCACCTGGTGTCAATCACATAAACCCTTTGACTCCTAGAAATCTGGCCCATGTCATTTTCTGAACCATTATGCATCATATTTAGTTCTTCTTCTTCCACAGGTATAGTACATGAGGACTGAAAGGAAGCAATAGTCACCCCCATATTATAGAAGGGTAATAAATAGCTGATTTTCAGCTACAGACCTATCTGCCTGTCATCTATTGTGGGTAAAATCATGGAGAAAATTCTGAAAGTACACATTATTGACAGTATCAACAAAGACAGGCTGATGAACAGGATCCAGCATGAGTTTACTAGAGCGCTTTCATGTGTAACTAATCTTATTTCATTTTATGACCCAATCAGTGACCTTAAAGACCAAAACATACAATGTACTGTGATCTACATAGGCTTTAGCAAGGCTTTTGATAAAGTTTCTCCTGGCAAGCTACTGCAGAAGATAAATAGGCTACATATTGATAGTAGAGTGGTGAACTGGATTAGCAACTGGTTAACTGATAGGCAATGAAAAGTAAGGTTTAGTGGTGCAGTATCAAACGACATCATGGTGACAAGTGAAGTGCTACGTGGTTCTGTCTTGGGCCCAGTATTGTTCATCCTCTATGTTAGTGATCTGCATTTGGGACTTAATGGTTTTGTCAACAAGTTTGCTGACGGTACTAAGACAGGAGGCAGAGCATGAAACAGCAAGAGCACAACACAGTTTCCAGGCAGATCTTGACACCTTATGTAATTGGGTAATGTTACCTGGGATGTGCAATTCAAGCTAAATAAATGTGTGGCACTTCATATAGGATTCTCAGGATTTTATACTGAGCTAGATGGACTTACGTCCTAGATGCTCGCCTTCTATAATACTAAATTTTATTGATATATGCTTCCCAGTTCTTTTTGAAAGCAACTGTAGATTTGCTAGCCACAATCTCTAGTGACAACCTGTTCCAGTCATGTACCACCCTTTGGTTAAACCATGAAGTGTGCCAGTCTTTTTTCCTGTGTGGTGCTGTAAGATCTAATGAGTGGATCTAGTGTTATATGTATTTGTATTACTTTCCAGGCCAGTAATATCCCAAAGGTCATCATCACGCCATGATCTGTGCACAAGGCACATGTCACCCCTTTTTCTCCTTGCCTCCAAGGAGTACAAGTTCAATTCAGTCAAGCGGTCCTCGTATTTTTTACCTGACATACCCTGTTTTGCCCTGGTTGCTCTTTTTTCCAGCAGAGCAATGTCTCATGTTTTATGTGGGGCCCAAACCTGAGACAATATTCTATAACTGGTCTGACCAGGGATGTGAATAATGGTATCATTACATCCCTGCTTCTTGCAAGGTTGTAATGATACCAGTGCTATATATTGTTCCACCGACCTGCATCGACAAGAATTCTGCTGAGTGGCATTACAGTAATGACACAATGCTGACAGCTGACACTGTACCATCGGGAGACACAGCTCCCATTCAGGAGGCTCTGCTCCCCCCCTCCCTTACCCTTCACTATAGATTGTTAACTTCTAGTCAGTGTTGTTTCAGGGAAGGGGATGAACTCCTTGAAAACAACAGTGCTGGACAAACAACAGACCATTACAGTGAACAGCTGATTCTGTCACTATAATGATTTTCACTGTTTTTCTGTCACTGTTTGAGTGGCATACCACTAAATACAACTTCAATGGGGTAGAACTAAGAGCTGTTATAGAAGAAAGAGACCTAGGGGTCATAATGCAATCTGATTTATTGTTTAAATCTAATAATTCCACTGCAGCTGCTAAAGCATCAGATATTCTGGGCTGTATCAGGAAAAAAATTATTAGTAGGCATATGGATGTTATCACCATTGTATATCACAAAGCCTTGTACCATGTTTTCTTGTATAAATCTGTATGTTTGTCCAGATGTGGAGCCTTTGCAAAGGAGTCTCAGACTCAAAGGTTGTAATTCCAAAACTTTGATAAATAAATAAAATAAATCATGCCTCTATAAATCTTTGTCGAGACCTCACTTGGTTTACTGTTCTCCATTCTGGTCACCCCATCAGAAGGGTGACATTCACTATATGGAGAGGGTTCAGAGGAGATTTATTAAAATTATACATGGTCTTGATGACTGAGATTATAAAGCCAGACTGGAATAACTGGGGTTACATAGTCTTGAAAAGAGACATATAAGGGGGGACCTTATTCTGATGTATAATTTAAATAATAACTAAGAGTTACTTATTGAAATGGGCTTTGAATTTAAAGAAATGACATATTACACTAGAAACCATAACAAACAACTCTGTGGAAAGTTTTTCAAGACTAACAAAAGAGGACCTTACTTTACCCAGACAGTGGTCAACCAATGGAACAACTTGCCCTAATACATCACAGATTCAGCACACATGGATTGTTTTAAAAATAGTTGATTTCATGGACTATTCAGAAGATATATGGTTCACCAATGTATCATGGTGTGGGGGTAGACAAGTGCTATTATTGCACATTTACCCCGGTTTTACCTAAGTATCTGTGCTGGTGCTTCTGTCTTTTGAAATAGCTTCCAGATTAATTCACTAATGTTTTGAAATTATGTAGCATTACATTTTAAAAGTTTTGTCAAGACAGTGCTTTGAGTTTCCTATTTTTTTCTTTTGTTTATAGGGGTGTCACTGCTCTAAAAAGAGCATAATAATAACCTTCCAGCTGTAGCAGATATTTTTTGTAGGGGGTTACACTGCATTTTATAAATGTTCAGCTAATGCAGTTGGGTGTCATAGTTACGCCAAGGCAAAATACCAACTCTATAAACATACTCTGATTTGAAAGGACTACAGAAAAAGAAACACACTAATAACATCTACCAGTATTTTTTTTAAAGAAAATGGAGACTTTAGATGCTAGGTCAATAGTATTTATATGGCCTAGGTCCCAGCAACATCTATGTAACTGCTAACATTTAATGTAGGATGGTCATCAAACTACCAGACCCCAGCAGTCTGAGCAATCAGGCTTGATCTTAGTCTGTTCAGAAATTATTAAGTCCTACTGTTTTTCTCTACAGGTATTTGGACATCTTGTATCAGGTAATCACTTAAAGGTCTGCACACTGAGGTGAGAATTGCGACTAGTGGGAAATTATGCAGCCATTTCTGTAATGGACATAATTATAAAGAACTATTCTAAGAACAAAGAAAGAAATATGTTCTGTTACATACATTATTTTAGACCTTATAAACTGGCACACCAAATGCCAGTGCATATATTTTTGTTCTTAAACCCAGTTTCATGCAAGCATTTTCAGTTGGTAAGGCAGTGTAGTCTGGTGGTTAGAGCACCAACTCGGAAACCAGAAAATAGCAGATTCAAAACTTATGCCCACCCAGCTTTGTAAATGGGTAAATTCAGAATCCTACTGAAAATAAGATGTTGCATTTCAGTTGGGATTTTCTAGGTAAATATACTGTAAAAAAAGAAAAAAGATTGTGAAACTAGGCATCACAGAGAAAGCACTGTGGAACATACCTTCTAAAATATTTTATATATATAGACTTTGCAAACAAAAATGGTGTTAGTGCACCAGTTAGGGTTCACATTAACACCACAAAAGTAGGGAAATGTGGCATTTGGGTTTCAGCCCTAACTCCACACCCCCACCCACACAAGCAGCAAAAGAAAAATAAAACATTAGGGTTTTGGGTCTCTGGATTCTTGGCAAATCAGTAGTGGAGTCTTCCTTGGGGCTGTGAACTCTAATGCTGTCCCATCCCCCAGTCCATAGCCTCCTATCTGAAGCACAAGTTACAGCTCTAAGTCAGTGCCTCATACTGATACACTCTTCAAGGGAGAAATGCATGTCTTGCCATGTGTTGGCAGCACAGTCTGTTGTAGCTTTCTTCATGCAGGACCCACAGGGCCCTACATGAAAAAATGACATCATGTGTGATGCTATTTGCTCAGGGAACAGGGTGAGCATTAGAGTGGACAACCCCAAGGAAGACCCCACCACTAATTCTCCAAGACTGCAGAGTCCCAAAACTCTAATGTTTTTTCTTTTTGCTGCTGAGGGTGGGGGTTGAGAGTTAGAGTTGGAAACTCTAACACTATATTTCCCTACTTTTGTGGTGTTAACTTAAACCCCAACTGGTGCATTAACACAATTTTTTTTTGCAATGAATTTCCTTTTTTTTTGAGATAGTGGAATTGTATCCTCAATCATGCAGGTCCTGAAGGGGCTGTGTGAACACATACAAATGTACAGAGCCAGGGGAAAACTCCATCTAACAATCGAAGTGCAGCAACTAATGTCAATAATTCATGGGTCTCTCTGGTGAGCTGTAGAAGTGCAGGGCCCTGTGGGTCCTGTGCTTCTATGTGACAGCAGATACAGTCACACAAGGCAAAGAGTCCATCTCCCACTTAGTGCATAAGGCCTTCTGCCACCCATGGGTACAAAGGTGCAGGGCACTATGCCAAGAGAAGAGTTATCTTCACTATATGGTACCTGGGCCCAAACTTGCACCCTGTCCCTTTATTCCCTGGCTCAGGGGTTTTGCATAATAGCACCATCACCCCAGCTTTTCCCCATCCAGATGAGTCACTGAGGTCATCACTGAACTCAGCTCATTGGCAAAGAACCACAAAGCACTACCCACAGCAGTCAAGACTGATACTACTGTACCCACACAGTTTTATAATAATTATAATATTCAGGATAGTCTTTTTATGATTACACTTTAAACATAACATGTGGCATACAGTATTTTGTACATTGACCATGTGATTTCACACAAGAAATGCAAAAACACCTCTTGTACAGGATTTTTAAAATGACACCTGTCACATTTATGAGGCTTTGTGAAAAAATGGCTATGTTAAAAGTCTGCAGTCAAAATATTGAAAACAAGAAAGGTTATAAGTGAGCATTAAAATATTGTAATGTTCATTCATAACTTGGTAATTTTGCCATATTTTTAGAACAGAGGCCAGATTCACAAAACTATGCCCAGATGCAAACCCAGTTTGCCCTGGATAAACTGGGTTTTGCGGGAGTTGGTATTTACAAAGCTCAGTTTGCCCCCCGCAAACTGGGTTTGCTTTCTGGGCAAAGTAATAAGGGGGGCACCATGCAAATAAGAGGGAGAGGATTTGCAAATCCCCACAATCCCATTCACAAAGGTTTTGCTCTGACTAAAACCTAATGGTAATCTACAAAAACCTAGTGGTTGGCAGAAGTACTGCAGCCCCTCACCCCCCTCCCTGGGTCCCTGATCACCCAACTGACAGTAATGAAAATAGTTCCCAAAGTATAGTGGCCCACCCCAGTCCCCAATCACCCACCCAAGATTTAAAAAAAACAGTGTTCTATAGTATAGGGTTCCACCCCAGTCCCTGATCACCCACCCGATGATACAAAAAACAATATTTTCCATACTGTAGTGTCTCTCCCTGGTCCCTGATCTTCCACCTGGGAATGAACACTCCATTTTACATAGTGTAGTGGTCCTTTCCCCTTCCCCAGTCACCGATCACCATCTACAAAGGAGCAAAGCCATTCCCTGGTAGTCTAGGGTCCCACCCCATCCATTGTGATCCACCACCCTGCACCCCCAACACAGCCCCCCGCAGGTGACCAGCACAACCCTCTTCACATCACCATGGCTGGCCACCAACTGAGACTTCAAGGAGTGTGTACTGTATACAGTACAACTCCTTGACTGTGATTGGTCACCCACAGTCAGGGAGTTGTACTGTACACAGTATGTGCTCGTTGAGGACTCAGTTGGTGGCCAGCTATGGTGATGTGAGGAGGGCTGTGCTGGTCACCAGCTGGGGGTTCATTTGGGGAGAGTGGGGTGGTGGGCCACAGTGGTTGGAGTGGGGGTGGGACCCTAGACTACCAGGGAATGGTTTTGCTCCTTTGTGAATGGTGGTCAGTGACTGGGGATGGGGGAGGGACCACTACCCTATGGAAAATAGGGTTTTCATCACCAGGTGAGAGATTGGGGATCAGATAGGGATCCTACACTATGGAAAATTACTTCGTTATTCTCAGGTGGGTGATCAGGGACTGGGATGGGACCCTACACTATTGAAATGTATTGTTCGGTTCTCAGGTGGGTGATCGGGGTTTGGGTGGAACACTGCACTATGGAAACCTTTTTTCCTTACTGTCAGGTCAGCAGCTACTGGGGAATGTGGCTGTGTGTTGCATGGGCTGGTGGGGGGGCATGCAAAAGCCACACTAATGCCATGCAAATGAGCCCATAATTGTCATGCTAATGGCCACTACCACCTTGCATGTCCAATGGGCTCATTTACATAGCTACATTTGTGAATAGCACATTAGTGCCTGGGTGATATTGACTGTGGGGCCATTGTCCTGGCTGGCTGTGGAGGCAGCACTACTGGGTATTCCACTGCTTTTCCTGGGTTAGCACTGCCCCCACCAGCCCATATTCACAGTCAGATATCACACTGTGCTATCCAACTGTGAATAGCACATTTACACTTCAGTGTAACTGGGAGGCTTAGCACAAATGTTTGCAGGACCCTTTGTGCAACTTTAGTGAATCCTGGCCCAGATTTTCAGCATATTTTTCTTATGACTCCAACTAATGAACCAGTAGGTGAAAATGTTCAAATTCCCATTGAACCATGATTCTGCATCACAGGTGTGAAAACACATTTTGGCCAGTATTTAAAAAATGACAGCTGTTATGTTCATGAGGTGGTGTTAAAAAATGTCTGTTTAAAATTAGAGCCAAAATATTGAAAATTAACTAAGTTTTGAGCAAGCATAAAAATTGTCAAGGTACAGCTCATACATTTTCAAAATAGCTTTCTTATGACTCCACCTCATGGACAAGGAGAGTGAAAATTTTCAAATGCTGCCAAAAGGAAATTCTGCAAAGTGACTATGAAATTCCCTTTTTGGGACAGATTTGAATAATTCCATTGCCTTTGGTCACGAAGGCCAAGTTGAAAATTTTGTGTAAAAATGTGAGAAAATGACAAGTTATGAACATAAGTTCAAACCCCACTGAAATACATTAAACTGAACGCACATTATTTTCTCATATTGTAGTTGATGGTTCTAGCAGCAAAAAAAAACTGAAGAGTAGATCTATGTCATGGGACATGCTAAAGAGAGTGAGTGTGTGTGGGGCGTTTGGTGGTGGGTGCTGAGTGGGAGATCGGATGGTGTGGGTAGGAGTGAGAGGGGCATCAAATCAGTGAGGAACCATTTTCTTTTTTTACAGATTAAAAAACTTAATGAGGGCAGCTTTTTTTTTTTGCAAATAACTTTATTTTATTAATAAAACATATACAATATAGACAAAAAACATAACAATAAAACAAATCCAGACAATACTCCCAAAAAGGAAAAAAACCTTCCCCACAACCCCCCCTGGCAGCTATCCAAAACATTTAATACAACAGAGGTAAAGGAACTAGATCACAATTGAAATTAATACATTAGCTAGCAACTGGGTATAGGCGGGAGAAGGGAAATTCAACAGTAAACCTATCTCTGTGGGGTAAAGGGGGTGGAAAAATGCAATAACAAATATGGGTAATAAGGCTAAATTTAAAAGGAAGGGGAATAAGGAAAATAATCACACAATCTAATATCCATATCTGTCTTTCAGGGATTGGAAAAAGCTGCCCCAGCACTTTAGAAATTTACCTGAAGCTTTATGGAAATTTAGTACTGACCTCTCAGCATTTAGTGCATTCAGGAATTCATCCCACCATTCTTTAAAGGAGGGAATCCAACTACCTCGCCAATGACGAAGAATCAGAAGTTTAGTAACCGCAGCTACCAGAGCCATTTGGCATTTGAATTCGATGTGATCTGGGCATACATCCCAAAACGCAAACATCTGGATTAAAAAAGATGATAGATCACAATACGGGTCTATCCAACATTTAACTGATTGCCAAAACTTTGCAATTTTGGGCAGGACCAAATTTTATGAAAAGTGGTAGCTAACGGGTCTCCACATTCACTACAGGCCGGAGAAGATAATTTATTTAGCCAAGATAATTTGGCAGGTGAGAAGTATAGGTTGTGTAACAGGTTAAACTGAATATCTCTCAGTCTATCCTGTTTAATACATGAGTAAATATTTGCCCAGGTCCTCTCCCAGATCTCGTCTGACCACCCCAAGGCCAGATTAGTCTCCCAGTAAGGAGAAACTGGAGATATTTTAAGTTCTAATCTTAATAAAATATACTTATGTATTTTGGAAACTGGCTTCCCAGACAGCACGGTTTCACAGTTTCCTCATTAATTTGCCGGCTTCTTCAGAGACTTTATTTTTACGTGTACAGGAAAAAATACTTCTACGTATCTGAAAGAGTCGTAGAAAGTCCTGAGGTTCTACCCCAAACCTTTCAATCAGAACGGGAAAGGAAGAGACCATGTTTCCCGAAAAGAAGTCCGAGATGCGAAGTTTTGTGTGAGAATCAAGCACAAACCTTTTGATAGGTCTATTATCCACAAGGAAATTAGGATTTCTCAAAAGGGGTTGAGATAAGTCATTAACATAGGGAATATGTAATCTTAAATATAATTGGTGTAGTGCCCTTATATCCCAACCCATAGGGATATTTCTGACTTGCGTAGGGACCTTAGACCATGGTATATACAAAAGGGATTCCAGATCAAGATTAACACGCTGAGAGATCGCATGGTCTATGGCAAGTCCATACGAGAAGGTATCTACTTCACAAAGCCATAAAGCTGATCTAGCTGCGTGGATGGCTAAATAGTAAGTGTAGAAGTCCGGGATCTGAAGGCCTCCTACCTTCCGGTGGAAAATTAATTTAGCATAAGCCCTGCGAGGGGGTTTGCCCTTCCATAGGAAATCTGAGCAATATTTATAAAGCGGACTAAAGAACGACCTGGGGAGGTAGACATTTAGGTTGAAAAGAGGATAGAAAATCCTGGGTAGGATCATCATTTTTATTGTATTAACCCTACCTGAAAGAGTCAAAGGGAGCTTCGACCACCTCTCCAGGTCCTCCCTGATAGACTTGAATAAGGGCTTTAAGTTTAGGCTAGCCAGTTTCTCAAGGTCCCTCGAGATCTGAATGCCTAGATAAGTTAAAGAGTTTGTCTGCCACTGCAAACCTAAAGAAGAACACCAACTTTTGTAAAGGTAAGGGGATAGTGAATAAACCATTGTTTTGTTCCTATTAAGCTTGTAAGCGGAGAAATCACTAAAACATGAAATTAGCTTGAGCAGGTGGGGAAGCGAAATAGTACTATTCTTAATATGCAGCAACAAGTCATCAGCGAATGCTGATACCTTGAACTCCATGTCACCTATACAGATCCCCTGTATTGAGCGGTCCATTTGTATGGCTCTTATGAAGGGTTCTAAATACAAATTAAATAAGTATGGTGAAAGAGGACAACCCTGACGTGTACCTCGTAAAAGAGGGAGGGCCGCCGAAATTAGATTGTTGCATTGGAGTCTTGCGGATGGGCAGACGTATAAAATCCGGATATAGTGTATAAATTTTTCCGGGATGCCAAATTTGGCCAATGTTGCAAACATAAAGCCCCATTCTACCCTATCGAATGCCTTTTCTGCGTCTAACGATACTAAGGAAGCCTCCATATCTGGGTTCTCAGACTCAGAAATTAAATAAAACAACTTCCTAAATCGGTCTGCCGAGGAGCGACCTGCCACAAAACCAGACTGTTCAGGGCTCAATAGCCCGGTCCACGTTGATTTCAGCCTGTTAGCTAAGATTTTGGTGTAAATCTTTACATCTACATTTAATAAAGAAATAGGTCTGTAATTACTCACCGAATCTGGAGACTTGTCGTGTTTAGGTAACAGAATTATCCTGGCTTCGAAAAAGGATCTATCATTTGCCCCATTACTATGCCAGTAGGCATAAAGTTGATATAAAAGCGGTATCAACTTCTCCTTAAAGGTCTTGAAAAAAAGGGGTGTGAAGCCGTCCGGACCTGGTGCTTTATCCAATTTTAATGAGTCAATAGCATTTGCTATTTTCTCCTTCAAAGGGCTATCAACAACCGTTTGGATTCCTCGGGCATCTGTGGGAAGGGAATTTTATCTAAAAATTCTCGCATTTGGGATTCACTCTGCAAGGAAAGGGGTTGACTGGAATATAAAGTCTTGTAATAGTTGAAAAAAATGTCTAAGATACTCTCGGGGTCAGTGATCAATTTATTCATATCAGGATGTTTCAGGGATACTACCCACTTGGCCACTGCTCTTTGCTTTAACTGCCATGACAAAAGGTTGCCGGCTTTGTTGCCCTGCCCTATATACGCTGCTTTTAGTTTAGAGGCTGAGCTCTCTACCTTTTCATTTAAAGTGTTTACATACCATATCCTTAAACTAGTCAGTTCTTGTTCCTGCTCTTGGGATCTGGAAGTCTCATCAATGGCTTCTAGAATGGAGATTTTTTTTAGGCAGTTGTTTAATAAATACCTGTTTTTGGCTTTGCACACTGTTGCTATTCTAAGGAGTTCACCCCTCCAGGTGGTTTTTAGGGCAGCCCACACTAAGTCTACTGCATTAAGGGATCCCCAGTTATCCATTATTGAGTTAGCCATAAACTCTTGAAATCGAACTAGTGTAGGGGGATACTATTGTTTAATGACCATGAGTAAGATTTAGGTGGGGCGGACAAGGGGGAGCACCTCAGTTTAATAGGGGAATGGTCAGAGAGAACTTGAGGTAGAATTGAGACCTCCTCAACTATCGACAAGCAATGTTGGCTAACCAAAAAATAATCGATTCTAGAGTAGGATTTATGTACAGGGGAAAAAAAAGTAAAGTCCCTAGTGGTTGGGTTATATAATCTCCAAGGGTCAATTAAGCCGGAGGATGCTTTAAACTCTGACAAAGCTCGTTGAGCTGGGGAAAAGTGTAATGTTCTATGTCACGAGCGATCCAAACTGCTTGACTGAACTAAGTTCCAATCACCTCCTAGGATGATAGGAACATCCTTGAAGGGGGCTAGAATTGTAGCCAATTGCACAAAAAATGAGGGTGAATCTAGATTAGGGCCGTATATTGATCCCAAGACTAAACTGGCCCTCCCAACTTACCCAAAACTATAATGAATCTACCTTTCGAGTCAGGGATGATCTCAGAAGACGAAGGGAACACCTCTCGCTACCAAAATGGCTACCTCAGCTACTTGAGGAAAACCGCACCAAAACCTGGCTCACCCATTTTTTCTTAAAGCAGTGGAGCCGGTCAGGAAGAACATGGGTTTCTTGGAGAAATACTATGGACGGGTCAAATTGAGCCAAATGGTGCAGTAGAATATATTTTTTCCGATTATCCCTTCCCCCCTTTGATATTCCAGGAGATAATATTCAGTTGGCTAGCCAGATAAAAACTTGTGCTTGTTCATCAGAAAAATATGGATAGCTGCCCTCCCTCCCAACCTTAAACAACAAAAATAAATAATCTTGCCTCCTTCTCCCTCCCAAAACCCCCTCTCGGACCGCCATAAGGGCGGACCCACTTGCCCAAAGCCAACTCCTAAAGCTATGGTCCATGGTACACCATAGAGGTTGGGTACCCCCCCAAAAACAATGTAACACTGAACCGGAGGTGTTAACCTACAACTTTTGTATCCCCCACTGTGGGGAGACCCCCTAAACATATTTGACACTATAGCCAACATAAACAATCTTTGATTAGAGAGAAAAGGGTGGAGCAGTTAATATTGTGCTTGAAGATGAAAAACTACCATAAAGCTAACTCCCAAGTATAACTATGACCCAAAAGGCACCAGATACCTCCCATAAGGAGGGCTGGAAGGTGGAGTCATAGATCAATATTAATATTCATAGATAAACATAGCCACTATTTCCCTAATGTTGCCAAGGGCCAAACCATGTGGAAAGTAAAGTTATATTGCAGTTAGATCGTAATGAGAATTTTGAGTAACCCTCCCGATTCAACCCACTATAGCGAACTAGAAAAAACTTTATCCTGTGGCCACTGCACGATTCTCATAGCCCTTGTGTCATTAAGCGGGCTACTTATCTTCCTGTGCCTTGCCTAAAGCATAACCTAGCACTTGAATACCTTGAGGGTCGTATTAGCTTACTATTCCTGTACTATGAGGCCCTTTGCCAACTAAAAGCGCTTATCTCCAGAGTTAATACACAAATAGCAATTATTTGGGAGCAGTAAACAAGAAAGAGAGAAAAAAAAAAAATTAAGTAGACTAAGAGCTCCCTCTTGTGTCTCTTTATGGCGCTTGGCCTGACTAAAGGCATTATAAAATGTAGAGGCAAAAGGACCCAAAAATCATGTCTCTGTTTCCCCCGAATTACTAAGTTAAATCAAAAGGTCCACACAGATAGGAAATGAATCAGTTCCTGGGGGAAGATACATATTCTGAGTTCCAAACACTGAAGCAACAGTCCTCAAATGTTGTTGAACTCCATCAGTGTGCCCATTAATTTGCGTGGATCACAAATATACTGAGAGGATATAAGCTCTCATCCTTTCTTGAATAGGTCTGGCAAAGAAATCGTGAGGGCTTGTAATGCTTCGTCCACAGATTCAAAACACTGAGTCCCTTCTTTTAGGGAACTTTCTAGTTTGGCTGGGTAGAGCATGTGATGGCAAATTCCTGCGGCCCACAACTTGGAGGTGATAGGTCTGAAACTGGCTAGAGCCTGCCGCACCTTCCATGTTAGATCAGGGACAAGCCGGAGCTTCTTGCCTTCCCACTGAAACGTAGATAGCTTTCGTGCCTCTTCCAAGATAAACTCCCTATCAAGGTAGTTTAACAGCTTAAAGATCACAGGCCTAGGAGGTTGCGATGGAGGAGGTTTGGCTCTTAAGGCACGATGGCCTCTTTCTATCACATACTCTGGTCCGTTGGGCGATGGACCCACTGATTTCTTTAAAAATTTCTGTAGAAAGAGGACAGTATTAGGGCCTTCTTCGCCTTCAGGAAGCCCCAATAAAACCAAATTGTTGCACCTGCTTCTCCCCTCGAGATCGTCCAGACGGTCCTCCAGCTTTGCTATGGTCCTCTTGCTGTCAGCTATGGCAAGGCCCATTTTCTCTTACTTCCTTTCCAACAAAGAAATCCTGGCTTCAGCATCGGTTACCTTCCGGGCGAGCTGTGTCAGCGCCGGTTTAAACTCTGCCACCTCATCCACCAATTTGAATAGCGCCTCTTTGATGGTCGAAAGATCATCGTATATCTTAGCCGGCGATATATCTTCTTGTGACGCTGTCAGCGATGAGCTCCTGCGAGGCCGCTTAGCTTCCGATTCTATGTCCGAGCTTTCCATTGTTCCCCGAGAGGTAAGAACCAAAATTAACTGTTGTCTGCAGTCTCGGTCCCAACGACAAGGGTTCTAAGAAGTTTAATTCGGCAGAGAATTCCTTTTAATTGTAGGTTTGATTGCAGCGAGGGGAGACCCGAAAAACTACGTCTACTCCTCTTGGCGCATCACGTGACTCGGAGGGCAGCTTTTTTAAATTCAGGGCGACTTTGTGACACTGGGGATTGGGCACCCCAGTGTTCCTTTGCTATGCAGTGTCACTGGGAGTGGGTATGCCCATGTGCCTCCATGTACATAATGAGAAGGGGGGGCAGGAAAACTGGATGGGTGTGGATGAAGAGAACTAGTACTGGGGTGGGCAAGTCTGTCCACTTATTAAACTTAAAATTAAACATGGGAAATGGGGCAGATAACCTGGAAGGAAGGTGGTGGAGAAATAAGCAGTAAAGGAGGTGGGCACTTAGTTCAATGAATAGATGAATGAATGGATGGAGAGAGAGAGAGAGAGAGAGAACTAGATAGACAGACAGACAGATGGATGATAGACAGACGGACATAAAGGGAGAGAGAGAGAGAGAGAGAGCAACAGAGAGAGAAAGAGAGAGAGAGATAGAGAGAGCAAGGGATCACCAGCTCACTGCTGTAACTGAAGCTGGTAGCATGATTCCAGCTGTGGCTTCACATTTCAAGAAAGACCTGTGGTTCTTATACTGAGAAAACAGGTGAACTGCTCCTCTCACTAAGCTGAGCACTCAGGATTTTCAGGTGCCCAGGAATGTTATTTTCAGGGCACTTTTTTAAAATACAAACACCAGAGCTTAACTAAACAGATCCTGTTTACCTAGGTTCAGGTGTTTGCTTTTTGAACATGCATCATTTGTATGTATTTTTTATTGTTTTAGAGTTAATAAAACAAGATGGCATCTGCCACAATCTTTTTTTCTCTCATGACAAATAAATATTTTTTCATAACAAGTAACTGATGAAAATAAGCACTCACAGCTGACCTAGTGGTGCTGAGGGTTGAGGCACTGGATACCACACCTCACACCATGTCGGTGACTCGAGCTCTAGACTGAGCTTGGGTTACCAGGAGTCAACAGGGGAGGGAGAGGATCAACCCACTGACAATGGCTCTCTTCTGCCGGGGATGGGGGAATGTTGTCCCACTCCTTGGCTGTGGGTGGAAGCATCAGAGTTAGGAAGGCAAGAGCATGGCTATGTGGCATGTTCCTACATGCATGTGCATTCATGGCCATGAGGGGAGGGGCAAAAAGCAGAAAAAGAAGGGTGACCACATGCTCCATGAAGCCCTGCCTACCAAACAGTGTCCCGCTCCACTGCCGGATAACCTGAAATTTCCCCAGTCTGGATTGTGCCCTGGGTGGGGGGAGGATGGCCCTCATAGAAACATAGACTTTGATGGCAGATAAGGACCGCTTGGCCCACCTAGTCTGCCCATTTCCCTGCCTAGAGGATAAGCTGCAGATCCTATTTAACCAATAGCCTATTTCTTCCTACCCCTCCACAAAAATTGCCTTATGTCTGTCCCATGCATTCTTGAATTCTCCCACAGTTCTAAACGCCACAACCTCCTCAAGAAGGCTGTTCCATGCATCCACCACCCTCTCTGTGAAAAAATACTTCCTCACATTGCCCCTGAGCCATCCCCCCTCTATCTTCAAATTGTGTCCCCTTGTTCTTGCACATCTCTTTTCTGAAGATTCCCTTCCCCTCCCTGCCCCATCTTGGGGGTGGGAATCTGTGGGGGAAATGCGGCTTGATGGTACAGGGGGAGTGGTGGATGGTCTCAGATGGTGGGTATGGTTTAGTCTCCTGCCTGTGGTTGCCAGGGGTGGAAAACAAATGAGGAAAAAAAAGAAAATAATCACTCACAATCATGTTTTTTACTGGACAAGCTAGAGGGTTCTCCAAAAACTAACTTTAAATCCTTATAACTCTGGAACCATGTAGTATTTTTTCATGAAACATTCATAAGGTACTATTTATGTACAGGCTGCTTCTATCTCAACCATTTGTGAAAAAATTCCACACCATCTAGGCTGTGTGCAAGAGCAAAAAAAAAACAACATATTAAGTATAGGAAAATGAAAAACCTTTTTCTTTGCATTTTATGGTGTTCTGTATCTTGAAAATCAAACAAGATACCATCATGAAACTTTTCAAGTCTTGAGACTTTGGAAGCCTGACTGTACATGGCAAATTTTGGCAAATTTTGTCAAATGCTGTAAAAGTTATTAAGGTAAAAAAATGGCCTTTAACGTTAAACACCCTACTCAACCCTAACTATTGGGGCACTACTGCACCCCTGTCATATATATTTTTTCCAAAAAAACTGTGATAATGCAACATTTAGGGGTGCAGTCTTCCTTGGGGTTGTCAACTCTAAAGCTCACCCCATTAATTGAGTATGTTTCTGGAGTATATAGAATAAGGTGCTCTTTAGAATTGACACACCCAAGGAAGACTGCACCCCTGATCTGTTTTAGGTGAGGGTGTAGAGTTTTAGGGTTAGAAACCCTAAAACCACATTTCCATATTTTTTTTGCTTTAACCTGAACCCTAAATGTTGCATTAATGCAGTTTTTAGCAAAGAATGTCCTTACTTTTTGAGATGGAATAAAATTGTGTCCTTATTTGCCTATGGATGTGCAGGGCCCTCAGGGCCATGTGCTCCCATCCATCCATACTTTTTGAGATTGTGTAATCATAACCTGAAATTATTATATGAATGAACATTTCATACAAACATATTTGCATATATGTTTATTTGGAGTTAGTATGAAGATTTCCATTCATATGAAAATATCATATAAATATATTCATATGAACAAAATGTTTGTATGAAACTTTCATCCACATATGATCTTTCATACAGTTATTTTGAAGTGCTTACTGAGCATGGTCAGAACTGACATTTTTTAAAATAACTGGAACAGACTAATATTTTTTTATCAGACAAATATGTGGTCCAAGCACTTTCTACCCTGACAATTTCAGATTAAAATTCAAAACACTCTGGGTGTAAGGTGATGAGAGAAAAAACAGCAATAAAACAGTGATTTTATATGTTTTTTCACTTTCCAGATCGCTGACTTCACATAGCCGACTGGAACGAAACTTGGCACCTCAAAGATCTACCCCACAAGACTGATCTTGCACAATTTCATGCAACTCTGTTGAATGGTTATGAAGATATTACACAATTTTTTGACATGAACAAAAATATACAAAAATTTTCATTTGAACAAAACTTTTCGTATTACATTTTCATATTAATGAAAATATTCATATAACATTTTCAGATGGACATTTATGTATGAAATTTTCATTCATACAAAAATTTTTGTACGATACTTTCACCCCATACGATCATTTTGTGCAGCTATTTTGAAGTGGTTACTAATCATTCTCAGAACCAACATTTTTAAAACTAACTTTGGAATGGATTAATATTTTTTTACCAAGCAAGTGAAAGGCTCATCTGTGAGCTAACCCCTTTCTTCTCTGAAAGTTTCAGACCAAAATTCTAAACCACCTGGGATCAAGGTGATGGAAAAAAAATAGCAGATTTTTTTATGTTTTTTCACTATCAGCATCTCGTAATCCACACATCCGACCAGAACAAAACTTAGCAGGTCATGAGATCTACCCTCATGACACCATGCATGCAAATTTTGGGCATATCCAAGGTTATGAAGATATTGCAAAATTTTTCATGTGAATGAAAATATCATAAGAAAATGTTCATATTAATCAAAACTTTCATGTGGTTCATATGAAAAAGGATTCTTTTTTGTTTCATACAGCTATGTTGAAATGCATCCTGAACATGCTCAGAACCCAAAATTTCAAAATTTAATGATTTTGGAACAGAGTAATATTTTTCACTAAACCAGCAAAAGGCACATCCATGGGCCAGCCCCTTTCTAGCTTGAAAATTTGAGACCAAAATTCCAGACCATTGGGGTGCTACAGGTGTCAGAAAAAGCATCAAAAAGCCCTGAAAAATGTACTTTTTACAATATCTGGATCTTGGAATCTGCATATCTGACTGGAACTCAACTTGTCACATCCAGAGATCTTCCAAACAACACAGAACATGCAATATTTCACACAAATTTGTTGAATGGTTGTGAAGATATTACAAAACTGTTCATATGAAAGAAAATATCATACTCTATTTTCACTCTTCAGTGCCGAACAATGAACTGAGGAATACAGGCAAGCGGCATACAGTATAATGTATTTCAGTGGCATTTTTAACTTCTCTTCATAATTTGGCAATTTTTAGGAACGGTTTTGCCAAATTTTCAACATGGCCTTTTTGGGACCCCAACTCATGGACATTGGTGATAAATTTTCATTAATCAGGACCAGAAGGTAATTCTGCAGTTGTTTTGTGAAATCATCTTTTGACCCGATTAACATAATTTCACTGCCACTATTCATGCAGTTGGGTCCCCAAAAGGCCATGATGAAAAATTTTTGAAAACATTCCTAAAAATGAACAAGTTATGAGCGTACAATGAGATTTATCAATACATGCACATAACTTTGGCAATGTTCAATATTTTGACCCCAAATTTTCAGCATAGTCATTTTTCACACCACTTCATGAACATTATAGCTGTCATTCTTCACATCCTGGCTGAAATGTGCTTTCGCACCTGTATAGATTTGAGAAATTGGAAAATTTCACCTAGCAAAATATTTCGTGTAATTCCCGCATTACGCAAAATTTTTCACCTAGGAGAAACATAATTTTGCCTCCTATTCTGCTTTCACATAATGTGAAATTTCGCTCCAATTTCACCCATTTTCACTTTCGATAAGTCAAAATTTTGCCATTATCCTTAATTTCACCAATGTTTTTCAATTTTGCCAGTGACGTAATGCATTGTGGGTAGATAGCAGAAATATCATTGCAGGCAGCTTCCTGCACAGTGTATTGTCTGTTGAGTCAGACAGCGGTTCAGTGTGGTGCATCACAGCCAATAAACCCATCAAAAACCTTTTTATTGGCTGGTTCGGTGGCACTGAGAGTTAAGGCACTGGCTGCCACACCTCGCACCATGCTGGCGACCCGGGTTCGGGTATGGACTCGGGTTGTCTGGGGTCAGCAGGGGGAAGGAGGATTGAGCATCCCCATGGATGCTCTCCTCCTTCAGGGTGGGTTACCAGGGGTGCTGTATGCACCTGACACTCCTGGGGGCTGGTGGGAGCACCGGCTCTTATGGGGCACTGGCAGCTTCAGAAGGGCTGGAGTCGGGAAGGGTAGGACATTGTTAGACACTTGGCAGGTGTGCGTCAGCATGCAGTTGCCTGAGCTGACGTCCTCAGGGAAGGGGGGATGGGAAGTACAGAAAAACAGAAACCAACCTCAGTGGTCCTAGATGAAAGCCGCTCCAGCTACCCAGTCCAGGAACCATGGGCAGACCCCTCTGTGCCAGGGGTGATCCACTAAAGAGACAGGAGAAAAAGGTAAGAGTTACCCATGGGCACTCCAGAGGCAGACTCAGTGTTGGGTGAGTTGCATGAGCGATCCCAAAGGAGTGGAATGATGGGGTGTTAGGAGGGGATAAAAAGAAAGTAAAAAAAAAAACTTTTTATTTGTGATTTTTGAGAGTTAATTTCTCCCAAAATCTCAATTTAGTTCCTAGTGCTGCTACTGAACATTTTAGTTTTTATATCTTTGGATAATACTTAGTTAAACTTAGGTAGTATTTTTAGTTTTCTCTGTGTCTGTGTCTTTGAGGGAGTTGAGTGTGGGAGGGTTGACCATGTAGTGTGTGTGTGTGTGTGTGTGTGTGTGTGTGTGTGTGTGTGTTTGTGAATGTAGATCAGGCTAGTTCCTAATATTTGACAGATTTCTCACAAGTAGTGAGTGAGTTTCTGTAATTTATTTTAAGTCGTAATATTTTTGTTTGTGTGCTACTTATTTGTTATATTTTTCTTACATATTGACCCTTTTTTTGGATAACTTTATCTGAACAGTTACTACACTCTAACTGAATAGTTCTGTTTCGGTTTCCCTTTGCTTAATCGCTTTTGTGATTTATTTTTTTGATTGAAAGTATTCGTGTACATTGACCATTTGACTTGTCCATAGCCAGGCACACTGCATTATTGAATTACTCACAGAAATTAATATTATCATCTAGCCTCTGCATTGCAGCGTTCCTGTTTTTTTATTTAATTTACTAACCATAGTAACCCTTTCCTCCATGTTACACCAATGTTGTTTGCTACCTGACCCACTATATAAAAAACTACATAGTTTTCAACATAGTGGTGGTCCCTGGATGAGTTCTGGAGGTGACTTTGTTCATTTCAAATATTGTTGTCCCTTCTGTCTGATAGGTCTGTAAGCCCAAACTGTATGTAGTAAGTACTAACACATTGCAGTACTCACCTTATCCAGACACCACTTATCTGGACTGTAGTTCATATTTTGACTGAGAGGTGTTCTGTGTTGTTGGTTTACAGTTCAGTTTTTGTGAACCTACCAGCACCTACCTGGGTATTATCAAGTTATGTAATAATCATTCCACTTAAAAACTGACATTTGATTAAGAACTACTGAAGTATTCTTTTCAGATTTACTGCACAACCTTGTTGTGGTGGTGTTCTCTGTCTTTTGTACTGAAAGTCTCTAATTTCTGTCCTCCTGTTACCCCATGTTACTTAACTCGTGTTTTTTGTAACTGAAAAAATAAAATAGTGTTTTCACACTTGAATAGGCTACAGTAGCAGTTGTAGGTAGTTATATACACATACACTATAGTACAGCTACCTTTTCTTATTTCTGTATGCCCTTTGTAGATAGCACTGCGGGTGTTAAATCACACTTATTTAATAGAAATACATAATAATATAGTTCCAGAGGAAGCCAAATGAAACAAGCATATAAATATGCCTGCCATGAGATGCTCAACTTCAGGTAAAATTCAGGTAAAGGTGCCAGAGTGGGAGGTGACTCAAAGAAGGCTGTTGGAAAAAGTAAACCTACAGTATGTCTGATTCTGGATCAGTGTCCTTCAGTGTCCTCTTTGGGCTCTGCTGCTGCTGTGGCAGCCAGGAGCAGCAAAATCAAAGTTAGAAGTGGCTACAAGTCTGTGACTCTTTTTTTTTACTGCCCAGTCTGTAGCTAGTATGCTTGTTGGAGATGATACTGGGAATAAGGGAGACTCTCACAAGTACAGAGGTCCAGGAGGAGGTTGAAAAAGTTGTCAGTGTGACTGTTGTTCCTGCTAAAGGAGGAGCTGATGGTGGTGAGTGTGATAGTGTCCAGCTTCAGTCTGTTTCTCCTGGAGAAGGAGATAAGGAAAGTCCCTCCCCCACAGTGAGGAGATGCCAGAGAAGGGAAATGTTTGTCTGGCAGTAGACAGTGATAGGGAAGAGGAGGAGGAAATATGTTTTGGTACAGATGATGATGAGGTGTTGGATCTCCTGTGGAAGCCAGAAGTGAAAAAGATGAAAGTTGAAGATGTAGCCCATTTAGATGACAAGACTGAGGGTGAGGATATCAGCAAGCCTACAATAAGCAGTCCAGTCACCCCACCTCCCAAACGTAGCATGCTGGATATCATGCAAGCCGCACAAAAACCAAAAACTTCAACACCATTGACTCCGCTGTCCAAGTGTCAGTCTCATGTCAAATCTAGAGGTGCAAATTCCCTAATTTGGGATTTTTTCATGCTTTATGCAGCTGATGACACCATGGTGATATGTCAGCTGTGTCAAGCATGTGTAAGTCATGGAAAAAAGGGCAGACAGATAGGCACCGGTGGCCAACACGCCCACTTGAAAAACAGGCACCCATTGTGCTGGCACCAACACCAGAAAGATATCAAAACAGTTGATGAGATTTGCCTTGTCAAGCTTAATGTTAGTGACAGCAGTGCAATACAGCAGGAGGAGGGAGGACTGAGTGTGTCGGTGGAGGAAGAGTGTGAGGAATCATTTTCTCTCTCGAGCAGTGGGCATAATAGCAGTGGATCTTCCACTCTCTCAAGTTATAAAAGTTCACCACCAGGCAACAAATCCACCAAAATAACCAGTTTCATACATGCTGCACATCTCAGGACCCAAGAGTCACCTGGTACCCCAGCAAGAACAACATTGGTGGCACAAGTAAAGTATTTTTGTTGACCCACTCCCAAGATGCAGCCCACATTGAAGAGTGTGTTTGAGCAGCACTCAGAGTACCCCCCCAATTAGGCTGCTGCACATGAGCTGAACATAGCCACAGCTGAAATTCTCGCTATTGACCTGTTACCCTTCTCCTTTGTGGAGAATCCTAGATTCCATTGTTTGATGGCCTGTGCCTGTCCCAAATGGCAGGTGCCATCGTGAATGTATTTCTCCAAACGTGCCATGCCCAAACTCTACAGCAGAGTTTTGCAGTCTGTCCTACATGCCGTAAAATATTCTGCCTCAAAATATATCCACCTTAACATGGATATGTGGACAAGTGGGCAAACAGAGGGCAGCTCATATCTGTGCATAACAGCACACTGGGCACAGGTACCTGGGGTGGTTGTTGATTTGGGACCTGGCAAAAGCTGCATAAAGCAAAATTGTGGTGGTTGCAACACACCTGGTATTCACCAGAATGCAACCATTACAATGCAAAGTGTTACAGGGTTTCACACTGGTGAGAAAATGCTGAATGTGCTGCTAAATCATATTGATGAGTGGCTAAACACACACACTCACTCACAGCAGGGTTTATTGCCAGTGACAATGGCTCCAATGTGGTTAAGTGTATTACTGGCAGTAGTTTATTCAGAGTTCTGTGCCTGGCACACTGCCTTAATCTAGTCATGCAGCAATTTCTGAACCACAATGAAATAAAGGAAACTGTGTTTGTCACCAGACACATCTGTGTACACTTTGCCTGTTCTGCAAAGGCCCGTGACCATCTGCATGAGCTGCAGCATGCTAACTATCTGCCTCAGCACCGTATGAAGCTTGATGTTGTTACCAGGTGGAACTCCACACTGCGCATGCTGGACTGGCTTTATGAGCAGTGTAGTGTAAGGCAGTTTCAGATTACCTACTGCTGCACACCACTCGGGACAGTGCTGGAGTGTCCATCGCCCTAACAATGGAGCAGTGGTGACAAATGGATGGCATAATATGCATTCTGCATCCATTTGAGTATGCAGCACAGGCTGTGAGTGGGGTCACTGCCTGAATAAGTCAGTCAATACCCCTTATATGTGTGCTGAGGCAGACACTGGCAAAAGTCCATCACCAGATGGAGGCAAGTGATGATCAAAGTTCTGTTCATGTAATGGGCCACATGCTCTGTATACTGGACAGCAATACACACATCTCTGGCATTATGTAGTCTAATGAGTTTGTTATTGCTACCATGCTGGATCCATGGTACAAACATGGCCTGCCTGTTATGATTGAAGGGGCTCATGTGTGAGTAGACACATTAACCAATTACCTTGTCAGATGGGTACATGGTGCACAGATGAAAAATGCAAGACAGAAAGGGCACATATACCAGGAGGTGCTACCATCACCACTAGTAAATCATCAGAGGCCATCAAATTGGAGAAAATGTCAAAGTTGCAGCACAGCATGGCAGGTAATCCCATTTGGGATGCTCTGTACCAGGTGGGCATGGAAGAAATTGAAGACAATGAGGAGGAGCATGATGAAGCAGCAAGACTCAGGGCAGCACAATGTATGGTGGATGCCTACATGGGAAACATCAAGCATCTTGGCATCACTGATGAGCCATTGGTGTACTGGAGTAGAAAAGTGAGTGATTGGCCTGCATTGTCATCTATTGCTTTTAAATACCTCAGCTTCCCACCATCCAGTGTCAGTGTGGAACAGGTGTACGGTTCTGCTGGTGCCATTGTGAGTGACTGTAGGACAAACCTGTCACTGAAGAATGTTTCCATACTAACATTTACAAAAATGAATGAGGCTTATATTCCACATAACACAGTTATTTCAATGGTGTTGCACCAAGAACTGTGTCTTGGAGACGATGATGACAACGAAGATGTCCACACTGGTAAGGCCTCTACTAGCAGGGAGGTAGATGAAGCTGCAATAATGACCAAATTTCCACCTGGTGATGACTCCAGTCTTGAAGACTGTGAGGGATGCTTCATGGATGATGTGTCAGTGGAAGAAGGTTAAAGGTGTTCTGCCTCCCCCAGCCCCACCAGCTTCCCTCCATTTCTACTGAATATGCTGTTTTAAGTTATTGTTATATATTTTGAAATTTTATTTTGCTGGTTGTTCTGTGTTACACATCCAGGTAAACCGTTTAATTTGATTACCCAACCTAGTACCAATACTTAATTCATTTCATTTTTGAAAATGTATTTGCCCCTGCTACTCTAACTGGAATGAATATGTCATCTTAGCAATACACAATGGCACCATCGAGCAACAAATCCTGAACAACATCTTCCCCATTTTCACATATACCTCCTCCATGAGACCCTGAATGAGTGTCTAGTGAGTGTGCCACTACTGCATATACGATGTAACAATAACAACATAGTCGGACAGTGCAAAGCCAGTACTATGTTACTCAGAAATGCATGCATACTCCATCCCCATGAATACAATTAACCATCATGTAATCTGCCTCCTTGTCATCCATCCTAATGTGTCTAACACAGACTTAGACAGTGTGGGTCATCACTCTCAAACTGCCAAGAAATACCGCTGAAAATCTGTGAAGATGACAGATGTGTGCTCCAGCATAAAAAGCAGTCTTAGGCGAGTACATTAATGCTGCCTCTGAGTTCATTTAAATTACTACTCCTCCTCCTCCACCAGCAGTCTTCCACCAAGAAGAAACACAGCATTGCCAATGCCTGCACTTTTGGGGCCAGTACATCAACCCTCACAATGCATCACTTTCATCACAGCATGCACAACTCTGTTGTTTTTCCTCCTGCCGACCACCCAAGATGACAGCATTGCAAGCACATTTTGGGCCACTACGTCAACCAGCATGATGCAGAATTTTATCCCAATGAGCACAATTGGTGTCGTTTTCCCTTCAGCAAAAGAAACAGCCACTCAGAAAGCAACACATATCATCATGAAGCAAGAAATACATATGTTCTTCCTCAATGGCCTGTCTTCTGTTCATTGATTCATGGTAATTAGATATCAGTTTTTATCATGTTATTACTTACAGCTCCATAGTGCGGTTATGCATGCCTTTGTTGCGATAGAATACCAAGTATGCATGCAAGGCGGCACACCTTACTGCATAAGTTATCTTATGTATTTCCATTTAACTCTATGCAGGTTTTGCCGTGATGATGCCATGTGAGGCCAGGACCAAGGAACAAGGATGATACATCGACATGGCACATTCAGAGCCTAGCCAATCCACATTGCAAGCATCATTATGTACAGGTCAATATTGGAATTGTAATGTTTTTCACTAGCGAGATTTTGTGAATTCCATTCCAGGCACTGAATGTCCTGGTATGTTTCAACATAGGCTCATAATTGAAATAATTTCAGCGGTGGGATATTTTTGGTCACGTTGCTAACATCGATGGTAAGTATCAGCGCTGCACAGGTAAGTATCAATGCTATTTTTTTTTCTTTTTGATATTTTTTCTACAGTTTTTTACAGATCACATTCATTCAAACAACATTTGTCTTGAATTGGGTGACTGTCAAGTCAAATGAAAATTTCTGTTCAAAAGGAATTCATTTTTTAAAGGGACACTGTCAACCTGTTTTTCATCATATTATTTCTAGTTGAAACCTCACATTTCATGATTGCTTACCCTCTTTAAAATTCACTGATGTTGCTGTTTATTTTGTCTGTCTCCTTGTTTAGAAGAACTGAAATGCATGGCAGTGTATATTTATAAACAACCTTGTTTTTGTTTACAATCCTAGTTCTGTTCTTACAGCATACTTCCTGGGCATTAGAAACACACCCAAACAGTTCAGTCCCTCATAAGGCTGTAGCCTCCTAAACTCCCACAGCATCATGAGGTGCTAGAATGTTTTGTGGGTGTTCCCAAGTCCAGGAAAGATGTATTTGGAGCTGATTAAGAAATGTAAACAAACCTGTTTTGGTGTGATAACAACAGTTTGTTGGGCAGTCTGTTTTTTTACTTTTGTAAAGAAAATATGAGTTTAAATCAAACTACCAGCTACATCAACAATCTTTACAGAATGTTGGCAATCATAAAATATGTTTTTTAAACCAGGGACATTTTGAGACCTAAGGGAGTTGACAGTGTCCCTTAAATATTGTTAACAGTATTAGCTCAGGTAGCATCATAGTTCAGGTAATAAATGGTTATGCTGTCATTTACAATGTCAGTTGCACGTTTGTGGATAAAAGTAATTGAATTATTTATTTGAGAAATCGGTTTACAACCTTTGAGCCAGAGGCTCATTTCCAAAGGTACCTCGTCACAGTGAGGACAAATACATAACAGACATACATATGATGCAGACAAACAACTGAATTTTGGTTACAGCATTTGGATTATTGGTAGCAAGCACAGTTGACTACATCCGGGCAGCAGATAAGCAAGTTTGTAAGATGCAGCTAGGTCAAAGCAGTATAAACAGCAGAGGATGAGGATTAGTGCAATGTAGAGTGGATGCAGCCCAGTGGGCATTGTCAGAACATTGTATTATAATATTATTATGCATTGTAATATATCCTTCATCATCTTACAGTGGTTCATTCAAGACACTTCTTTAAGCTATGTATGGGAGATTTCACAGTGTCAATGGCAAAACACATGAGGATACAATCCAAGGTCACAATTTTCACGTTAGTGCAACAGTATATATAATATGTTTGTTTTCCTTCACAGGTGTCCATTGATGATGACAACGTATGTTTTTAGTTGACAGTAGTGGCCCACACCACGCAGGCGCAGCACCTCAATCTAGTGTCCACACACCAGAATGGAAGACTTGTATTTAGTCACCAATACCCTACAGAGATGGGATGCATTGGCAAATGTTCACCAGAAAACTAAGCCACCATTCCAGTTGAAGTACTTTGTACCTGGCAATAAGGAAAAAAGAAGAAGATATTTTGAGCATTGTTACAACTAGGTGCCCCCCCACAATTATTACATGAAGCTATATTTATGTCAGGGAATGGCTGTTAAACTGGAACCCTTGACATGAATAGACTATGTCTGATGAGAACGGCCAGCAGCCAGATTGGGAGATAACAGACACACCCCAGCAGTGGAATTCCTTAATATTGACAGACCCATATAGAAGATAGAAGGGGTAGGTAAGAGATAGGATGGCTGTCCATATGGTGAGGGCCTGAGAGGGAAGACCTTAATGGTAGCAGTTACAGGAGGCCTCAGTTACTAGAAGTTGCCATAGCAGGTGCTTGAAATGACCCAACTTAGTTCCACTGGGCATATCAGGGTGCAGCGAGTTGATCCAGAGTGGGGCTCTCTAGGCAAAAGCTCACTGTCCAAGCATGGTACAGTACCGAGGAGTTCTGAAAATATGATTGCTGGAACTTCTGGTAGTGCGAGGATTTAGCGGAGAATTTGGAAGGGCTTGAACACCAGGGGGCATCATATTTTGACTATTTTCTTTGGCCAGCAGGCAGGATTGGTATCTGAGCATACTATCAAACTGTAATCAAGTTGCTTGGGAATATAGGTCACATGTATGGGTCTGTTGCACAGTCCCGATAAGAAGGTGGCAGGCTTTATTGAAAGATATTTTGATGCGCCAAAGAGCAGTGTCATTGGCTGATCCGTAGATGACCATACCATAGTCAGAGAGTGAGGTTACAGAGTTATGTATGGCTAAGTGCAGCACTTCCTGGGTTAGGTTTTGCTTACGCCTGTACAGCATACTGATTCTCCTGTTTATGGATTTTGCTGTATTGTCTGTGTGCTGTGTGTAGGACAGGGTAGAGTCAATGGTTATACCCAGGTACTTGAATTGCTGTACTAGCTCCGGGGGGAACCCACATAATTTTTAATGGTTAGTGGAAGCTCTTCTGTTGACTATGGGTGCTGATGAACATCATGGTCTTGTTTTCTTATAATTCATTATGAGCTTAATGATCAGTAAACCATTTTTCAACAGACGTAAAGTCTTGTTGGAGTTGATCCTGAAGGTGTATTGGATGAGGGTGCCTAGTGAAGATAACAGCAGCATCTGTATATAGAAGGATGTGGCCCTGGCAAGAGTTTGGAAGCTTGTTTAGAAAGATACTGAATAACAGTGGACCCAGGATGGATCCTTGTGGGACCCCTGAGCGTACTTGTCCACTGTCTAAGAGGACGTCCTCAATTTTTACTTGCTGAGTTCGATTAGTAAGATAGCTAGTGAACCATTTAGTGGTGTCAGAGGAGAGTCCAATGTCATTAAGTTGGTTGATGAGGAATTAGTGGTTTACCATATCAAAGGCCTTGGTGAAGTCAATGAATGTTGCCACAACCAAGAGCCCTTGATCCAGAGAGTTATGTATGTAACCTGTAAATTCCAATAAGGCTGTGACAGTACTATGACCTTTACTGAATCTGTGACGTTATGTAGATTGAAGATTGTATAATTCCAGGTATTCCGCAAACTGGTCAGTGAATGCACTCCAGGGCATTCTTAAGCTGTGGTAGGATTGAGATAGGGTGGTAATTTCCATGACGTGCACGATCCCCACTCTTATGAACTAGTGTGACAGTTGCAGATTCCTAACATTGTGGGAATTAAGAGAGGTTAAGAGAGAGTGAGGTTGATTATTAATTCATCCAGAGCAAGGCTGATAAATTTAAGATCCAGAGAGCCACCTCTATGCCTTGATTTCCCCAGGACTTTCATAAGATGGCATCTGGCTACATTTTCAGAGACAGACAAGAAATAGAATGGAGGGTGATGATGTTGTAGGTCTGGTGTTCCTACGTTGTTTGTTGGTTGGGTATGGTTGAAGTAGTCAGGGGGGAGAATACTGCTCAGGTCTGAGAACGCCTTATTGAAAGTGTCCCCAATGACTTTTGGCTCTGTGGTTAGGATTCCTTTAAGATTTAGCAGGTGGGGGGTGGTCTTGTGGTCCTTCCCTGTGATGTTATTAAAGTTTTTCCAGAATGATCTACTGCTATTCCAAATGTTATTGAGGGCATCCTTGTAATATTTTTTTGTGCCAGAGATGGGGGTTATTTGACAGGAAATGTATGGTGCTGTGTGAAGTGGACAGTTTAAAAATAATGTGTGCACAAGAGAAGAACGGATGCAACTATGCTAGCAATTTGGTTTTCGAAGTACAAAACAAAAAGATTTATTTGTTCAGTGTTATCAGTTTTAGAGCTTAATTGTTATAGGAATTTCCCAGAAATGAATATGCCTGACTACTTCATTTTGGGTGCTCAAAACGGCAAGAGTTTATTGATCCAAGTATAATATTACATTCATTCAAACCATCACCATCATCATTTCCACATTACTTACAGAAATACATTTCTGATCAATCTATCTTAGCCTCTTGCAGGCCACTTTTCCAATCAATCCATGTTTGCCTCTTGCAGACCACTGTTCGGTCTCCTCTCTGGTCTTCACAGGGGCCCAGGTACATGAACATGATGCCCTTCCCATCCTCCTCACCAGCCAACTCTAGCTTCTAGGGTCAGGTGCCTCCAAACCATGACCCACTTCTCAGTTCTATCTCTTCTTCCTATCCCCCCATGGCCGGGTGCTGTTGACCCTATCCCATGCCTATTGCCCTCCCCCTTTACCGTTTCCTTTCCCCTTCTTAGTTGCCCACCCTCCAGCCCATTTTAATCTATTCCTTCTATCTCTCCCATAAAGGTCCCATCTGTCTACCCTGGCAAATTCTTGTCAGCTCATGCCCTTGCATGTGATTTAGCCCTGTTCCAGCAGGAAAAGGAGGGTGATCATTTACTTACCAGCACTTTTCTATCCTCCAAGGACCCCAGTCAGGACCCCAGAAAGCCCCTCCCTTCACTCAATTGTAACTCTTTCTTCCACACCTGGGCACCTCCCCCTTTGTGATCTCACCTTCCCCTTAAACCTCCTCCCACTTTCCTTGCCTAGTCTCATACCCTCCCCCAGCTTACACACCTCCTCTCTCTCTGGCCTGCAAAATGGGTTCCACAGCATTTCTGGTGGCAACCCTTGACGATTCCGCTTGCCTTTTAATGGCAACCCTATTTGTCATAGGGATTTCCCAGAAATGAATTCACCTGACTACTTCATTTTGGGTGCATTAAATGGCAAAAGTTTATTGATCCAAATATAATATTGCATTCATTCAAACCATCACCTTCATCATTGTCACATTATTTATAGAAACACATTTCTGATCAATCCATCTTAGCCTCTTGCAGGCCACTGTTTGGTCTCCACTCTGGTCTTCACAGAGGCCCAGGTGCATGATGCTGATGCCCCTCCTGACCTCCTCATCAATCAACTCTAGCTTCTAGGGTTAGGTGTCTCCACACCGTGACCCACTTCCCAATTCTCTCTCTTCTCCTTATCCCCCCATGGCCTGGTGCTGTTGACCATGTCCAGTGACTATTTCTCTCCCCTTTACCCTTTCCCAGCCTCTTCTTGGTTTCCCACCCCCTACCCATTTTAAGCTCTTCTTCTATCCCTCCATCAGCACACTATCAGCTTGCAATGGACTGGTGGGTATCCCTCCCCCTCTTCCAAGTCATATTCCCTCTTATTCTTTTCCCATTCTATTTTTCCTTCCATGATGCTTGCAATAAAAAAGGCTCTAACCACAATGGACAGGTGTACCCCATCTTCCCTGTAGTAACCCGGTACTGAATACGTTATCTTTTTGTGATTAATGAAAATCCTTCCCACTACCCTTATGACCGGCACCAATTTCCTATTGAGGCTCTTCCTCACCTTTTCCACTG
This sequence comes from Neoceratodus forsteri, assembly GCA_016271365.2. Classification (NCBI taxonomy): domain Eukaryota; kingdom Metazoa; phylum Chordata; order Ceratodontiformes; family Ceratodontidae; genus Neoceratodus; species Neoceratodus forsteri. The sequence goes on along the minus strand of CM057452.1, from coordinate 626,247,478 downwards.
CCTTCACATCCATAGCGTATCACCATATGCACCTGGAGATAATCTCAGACCATTCTATGGTCTCCCACGACCACCACCACCCCTTAATGGTGATGAAATCCTCTTTCATTTCCTGAAGTAAATTCCCCCATGGATTATCCCCCAAATCATTCCCTCCCAGATGAATTATCAAGAAATCTGGTCTTGCCCCCTGTCACCTCATTTCTTCCAGTGAGGGGAGAAGCTGGGCCTATCTCATGCCCCGGGCCACTTTCCATAGCACCTGTGCTCTATCGATGTCCTTATGGAGTTGTTTCCCTCCCAGCATAAGTGCTGCATGTCTCTCCACCCAGTACACAAAGGAATGTCCTACAATCCATATCTGTTTCTGCCTACTCAAGCCTGTTGATACATATGACAAACAGACCATGTTCCTCAGACATCTCTTATAACAGTTGGATCTCCACTGCCTACTCCCTTGATTGCTTTCTCAGAAGCCCCCTCAGCCGCATTCTCCAAGGCCACCCCAATTCTAAATGAATGCAGTGAAAAAAGGCTCGGGTCCTCACCCAGGAACACTATGCCTTTCTTCAGAATCATCGCCACCTGGTAACAGGTGACTGGGTCCTTATTCACATGAATGAATAAAGCCCCCCACCTTGACCATGGCTCCCTATATTCTTTTAGGGCTGCTACCAGGCACCAGCTTAGACCTGCCTGGCTAGCCAAGCTAATGGCCACCCCTTTACCCACGTGGTCTGTCTTGGACCTCCTCATCCACATTGAAATTTTTGTGGGTGCCCATGTTACTTCCTCCCACAAAAGCTACCCCCTCCCCACTGCCCATTTGTTCTGGACCACCACCTCTGCTACCCTGAAGGTGCCTCCCGTCATCACTGAAATTACCACCTGGAACAAATATGCCTCATAAGCTGAGCTATATATCTGTACCAGCGAGTTAAGCAGCATGACCAGTAACTGGCCCATTGTTGGCTTCCTGGGGCCACACTTGTTGCCTTGCATCCTCTGCCACCCCATGAACATGTTCCTAACCACCCTAAATTTGTTTGGTTCTGCCCATCCTTTATTACTGCAACCCCAACCTATTCCAGCTTTCATTACCTTCATTGCTCCATGTGTAATCCCTGCCTCCCATCTCACAACCATGTATTGCATAATTTGGCCCTCTGTGACCAGTCTATTCACCTCAAAGCCCTCCCACTGCCAAAACTCTTGTAACATGGCCCACGCCCCCTTGTAAGCCCTCAATGTGTTGACAGAGCAAGAGCTTCAGTATAGCCATTGGACTCAGTTCATCCAGCCTCCCATAGGTGATACGCTACCAAAGTCCTCTGAGTGTCAGCTTCCAGTACTAGTGACTTGAACTTGTTCAACTGAAGATGTGAAAGGCTGTCAGCAATGTCATTCTTCACCCTCTCTATATGCTTCACTCTGAATGATAAGCCAATCTTCAGCCCTGCTAACACCAGCTGATGTAAAACCCTGATTATCATCTCCATGGACCCCTTCTGTCTGTTAATGACCAAGACCACTGCTTTGTTGTTGCACCAAAATTTGACTTTTTGGTTCACCAACCTGTGACCCCATACCACCACCGCTACCCCTATGGGCACATTTAGAGTAATGTGATGTCCTTCAGTAATCCCCTATGCCTCCACTCCACTGGCCATACCTCAGATATCCACTCCCCCTTAAAATATGCTCCCATCCCCAGTGACCCTGATGAATCTGTGTAAAGCTCTAAGCCTTTGTTAAATAGCCAATCTGCCTGCCAAAATGTAACCCCATTATAACTCCCTAGAAACTGCACCCCCACTATCATGTCCTAACACCTTACGATATATCCACCCAGTGGTGCAGTAACCTGACCTTTGCCATGCATTTTGCCAGCCTCCTAGTAAATGCCCTTCCTGGGCCAATTTCCTTACAGGCAAAATTCAGGTCTCCCAATAACCGCTGTACCTGTGCCAATGGCACCCACATCCATTGAATCACGTGATGCAGTAACTCCTTTAACCTCTGTACCTTGCCACCAGTAGCCAGAACAGCTCATGTTCCACATCTACCTCTGTCCCCAAGAATTCCAACATTTTGGCTGGACCTTCCATTTTATCTGGTGCTAGCAGGATGCCAATGACCCTGCATATGTCTTGAAATTCCCCCAACTTCCTTGCTGTTTCACACTCTCTTTTGCCTATTATCAAAATATCATCCAAATAATACACCATGGTTGTATGCCCTCATCTATCACTAAAAGCTCATTGTACCCTAGTGCTGAACTCTTAAATGTAGGACAAGCTATGGAACAACCCATGGGCATGGCCTTGCCAAAATAGTAGTGGCTTTGGAATTGAAAACCCAGAAGGTCCAAGTCATCAGGGTGTACTGGCAGCAGACAAAAAGCAGATTCAGTGTCCATTTTTGCCACCCACCTCCCCTTTCAAAGCCTGATCATATCTACCACCTGATCTAGGGTTGCATATGAAACCACACTCTGATCCTCTGGTATGCCATCATTGACTGACACACCTTCTGGATAAAAGAGATGGTGTATAAACCAGAACTCACCCTCCTGCTTCTTGGGGACCACTTCCAGGGGTGATATCTTTAAATTCATGGGGGGGGACCTGAATGGTCCCACCACCCTGCTGGCCACCACCTGTTTCTCAATCTTCCTCAGAACTATTCCCTCCCTATCCCTTACTGATCCCAGGTTCTTTGCTCCATTGCCGTATGTGGTCCCATGTAACCCAAATGGATCCCCATAGAAAAACCCTCCTGTCAAAGTTTCCCCCACTTCCTGATCTGGGTAATTCTGTCACCAGTTGTGTATCACCTGCGTCTTCACCAGGGTATAGGCCTAGTGGAAGCTTTGTCTGTCTCCGCAATCTTTTTCCATTCAGTTACACCCATAACTGCAATTGTAGTTTCCCCACCCAAATGACCCCCATCATCTATCCCCTTAGTAGTGCCCTTTTCCCCCTGCAGCATTGAACCAGCTCCAAAAGGACTGTTCACCTTGCTGCTGGTAGCCTTATTTCTCTTCCCCTGTCCTACACTGAGACACCAGGTGCTGACCTGAACATTTTGAGTATACATGTCTGAACTTACAGTTCACTACATGCACAAGACCTTGTTATAGCCCCAGCATGTCTTTGCTACTGGAGTTGCTCCTCCCATTTTGTTAACTTTCCCTGAGGCTCCCCCTGGGCTGGACAGCATCCTCACCCATAACTCTGAATGGGTGCAATCCCATCTCAGGTTCTCTCAGTCTGCCATCCTTTATCGGAAGGCCTCATCATATTTCAGTCACCCATAGCCCATCTTAATCTTATATGCATGCCTGATTATGGTGGAATATGCCAGTAATGGAATGGCCAGTTCTGGCTTCTTCTCAAATAAAATAGCACTAAATATCACAAAACCCACTTGCCAAATCTCAATATTCTTCCACTTACACGTCGCTTCCTCCACTGGGTTCCCCACTACCACTAGTGCCACTGCCATTTCCAATTTCCCAACTGTTTCTTTCTGTTCTTATTTACTTGCAATGTCTTTGTCAACCAAGGCAAAGAGGCCCACAAATTCCCATTTCCATATCTTGTCTTTTATGGTATGTGGCACATGGCCTCCCTGTGTGGCCCCAGGAATTGCCACCACTGCATTCTGTTCCCCTTTGCCTTTCCCCACCTCCCAGAAGACCCCTCATTTATTTCCACCAGCACCTTCTCCATTTTTTCCATTCTTGCATCCCTCATATCACTAATAATCCTGTACAAGTATTCTTTTAAATACCCTTCCCCTGCTAAGTCAACTTTTCCCTTACCGAGCCCTCTGTCCAGTGCTTCCGGCTCTGGCAGAGGTTCCGGCTCTGGCTCTGGCTCTGCGACTGGTGCTGGTGGTCTCTTTCCTTTGCCCTTCCTCCTGGTGCCTGTTGGGTTCTTCTCCTTTTTTGCTCCTGTCTTCCTCTTCTTCCCTTGCTCTTGCTGCATAAATGAGCTCCATCATTTTGGACATCAGCTGAGCAGCTTCATCTCACAGCTGAGCACTGGTGGGAGGAATGGTAACTCTCTTTTATGCCATCTGGAACTGTCTCATGGATCACCAAATCTGAGATAACTAGGAAAATGGAAGGAAGGGGCAACAAGAATGGAAAAAGAAGAAACACCTGGACATGTTAGTCCCTTCATTAATCAGTAAAACATTTTTTTGGGGCCCCTCAGCCCCATATCCACCACAAGAAATGAGTTCCCCTTTACTCTGCCTGTGGCCCATTCAGCTTGTCCCTCTGCAAGCCCCCCTTCACTTGGAAATTCATACCCCTCCATGCCATTCCCCTTCCTCAGATGAAAAGGTCTCACCCAGCCTACTACTCACTGTACCTTGATAATCCCCATGGAAGGACCCCTGCACATGCAGGCCCCTGGCCATCTGGACACTAAAACCTGCACCTTTCTCCCTTGGCCAGGCTGGCTTGCTCCTCCTGGCCTGCCTTCACTTGCCCACCTTCTTGCTTTCTTTCCTTTTTTTTGAAACCTTCCACCCAGGACAATGAAAATGGCTCATTGAGAGAGGTACCCACCCCACCTCTCTTGGCCTAAGGAGGTGATCCTCCCTGACTGCACCATATTCCCTATTCCTGCTCATTTTCACCTGGGGCACCATGCCAACCTTCCAACTGCCTGGGGTAGCTGGAGGCTGCATTATCATGGGCTAGGGAATGCCCCCATGGCCCCTCAGCCATGCCATGTGTCTGTTCTCCCGGTATTGCATCTCTGCAGCTATGTGGTCTCCAAAACCCTTTTTCCATGGCCATCTGTAAAAACCCTCCACCCCAGAAGCCAATACAGCTGGCCAATAAACAGAAAATGCAGGCAATTCCTGTTTAAACCTTGTTTGCATAATTCTTTTTTTTTTTTGCACGGAGATCTCTCACTTTTTCCCGACCATGCAAGCACGATTAAAATGTTAGGGTGCCTATGTCATGTATCAGCCACATGGTGCCCTGACCTTTGCATGGCCTGTCATTTCCACTGGCCTCTCCCACTAGGCACAATGGCCTTGTTCGCAACCATGTGGCGCCCCCTCCCCCAAGCAGCCAGTCTTTCTCATTGGGCCAGCGTTCAATGCTCGCACTGTCTACGGCCACAAATTCTGGCCTCAAGCAACAACCACAAAAGAAGAAGGAAACCATTGCCGCCCCTCATCTTAACCATGTGGTGAACCCATCCTCTGCTCAACCTGCACTCTTCAAATACTCGGGCCAGCATCCCTGCCTGTACTGACTGGTTGCAGTGCCAGCTGCCAACAGAGTCTTCAGCATGGCACAAGCAAAAGCCTTCCTGAGCACCATGGCCTTCTCTTCCCCATGTGGCACCCCCAATTCACAGTGCAGCCTGTGTTCCCTACTAAAACAATGGGCCAACTTCCCTGCCTATACCCCTTCAGCTGCAAATCCAGTCACCACAAAAATAAAATCACTAAAATGCAAGGAAACTGTTCCGGCTCATGATCCTGCAGCTGCCATGTTCCCCGGTTAGCTGGTCCCTTGAGGCTACTAATACTTGCAACCCTGAGTGGGCACATAGCTGTGTGTCAGTGGTCAACCACCAAACCTGCAAATAGCTCTTTACTGGGGGAGGTCCCCTGAATCTTTCTAAATACCCGCATCTCTGAGCAGGCTCATAGCTGCATAGCTGTGACCAACCAGAAACCTACAGTTGACTCTTTAAACAAACCTGCCTGGCCACGAAACCTACGAGTTTGCACCATGAGAACTCCAAAACCTAGCTTGGACTTGTCTCACCAATCTACTCCACCACCCAAAAAACATTCTAAGCCTTACCATAACAAATGATTATTCTAGTTGTCTATCCTTTTTTTTTTTACAAAACAAACTCATTTAAAAGATTTTTTTTAATTGCTACATTTTCACAATGTGCTGTACAGTTACCTCGCTTCTCACTAGCATTCAAATCCTAATGTATCCTGGGATACCTGCAGTGATTTGAAGTGTCCTTAGGCATCTGGGCCCCCCACATGCAAGCCATCCCACCTAGCTCATGTACCTAACCTGTAAACAAAGGATCACTCTTGCCCTTGAAGTGCTGGACTCACTGGTTCAGAATGAGTTCCAGCAGGAAAAGGAGGGTGAGCCTTTCCTTATCTGCACTTTTATACCCCTCAAAGACCCCAATCAGAACCCCAGAAAGCCCCTCCCTTCACCCAGTTGTAAGTCTCTCTCTTCCACATCTGGGCACCTTCCCCTTTGCTATCTCACCTTCCCATTAACCCTCCATCCACTTCCCTTACCTGTTCTCAGACATCCCTCCTGCTTTCTCCCCTCCTTTCTCTGTTCTGGCCTACAAAACCTGTTCCTCAGCATTTCTAGTGGCAACCCTTGACAATTTTGGTTGTCTTTTAATGGCAACTCTAAATGTCTCTTTAATGTTTTGTGTTTAGTGGGGTAGTTTGGGTTGTGCTATAGTGTCTATCGAGGACAATCTCGCTAAGCAAGAGAGAAAAAAATGGTGGCTAGCAAGTTTGAAAATTCTGGGTGCCCAAGGATACTTTCTGTGATAGGGTACCCCAAACTGGCATTCATTTTTTACTGTGCTGTATTGAAAAATAAATGCATGCCTGACCATGACTTTCAAGCCTTCAGGATGCTTTATTTTTCAAGCTCATTTTCTAATAATAAATAGCTTAAGTACCATTTGACACTGTCATGAGCTGTTCAATAAAGCTAGTAAAATATTTGGTTGCATAAGGAAAGACTTCATCTCCAGGAATAAAACAGTAATTTTGCTATTGTATATAAACTGTAAGGCCTCACCTTGATTATTCATCCCAATTTTGGGCCCTGATATATGCCAAGCTAATATTCTAAACACTAGATCACCCTGTCAATCAACAAAGAATACTGTCCAGATAATCTAGGAAGAAGTTCTAGCCATTGATCCCAATTCATGAACAAAAACAACACCAAAGTAGAGAAGAAATAAATGATCTCAGCATGAAGCTTGAATATCACATGATTCCCACCAAGGGAGAGGCTGAGATATTCAAAGCTGTGACATCATTATGGAACCTCCTCAGCATTCATAGAGGCAGCTAGCACCTGATATTCAGAGACTTGCACAAATGCAAGAACAGCTACTTGTGCTGCACTTCCACTTGTTCTCATCTAGCTCTTGTGATTTTTCAGATGGCTAGTGCTCATTGACAGAGTGGTGCTATCAGACTGAATATAGGTCAATATTGGAGCAGTGCTAAGTGGATCTGGACCATGGCTGCACATGGCCTACAGAAGACAGCATTGCCTGAAACAGGATTGCACCAAGATCCTGTGGCCATATTCAGTCCGAGTATGCAAACAAGCTCATTGGCCATGCAAAGCACTAATGAGCCATGTGCATGCCCATTATGGACTCATTTGGACATGGCACTGGAGCTTCTTAGTACCACTTGCAGAGTGTAAGCAATCCCTGGTGGTTTAGTGATACTCCTGATTAATCTCCGGATTATCTAGGACACATTATAGTAAAATGCCCTAAAAGTGATCACATGGATTTTTTTTTGTACAGCTAATGGGAAGGGAACCATTGAACAACCATGGGAGCCACATATAAAGATAAGCAGACCTTTGGGTGGGAACTAGGGATGGGCAAACCAGCTCTGGTGCAGTTCCAACCCCCCCACCGGGACTGAGCCAACTCAACTCTGACCCAGAAAAACCAAGCCTTTTGTGGCTTGACACAAATTGCCAAGTTAGCCCCGATAGGAACTGTGTTCCCGGTCTGGAATAACACTCGCACCACCAGTACTGCATGCAAAAAGCAGTGCAGGCTACAGAAAGGTGCAGAAATATTTAAAAAAGCATCCCCTTTCGATCTCTGATGAATACTTCTGAGTACCTGGGCCATCATATGACCAACAAAGGCAAACACTTGCCATCCTGGGGCAGTGAAGGGAGCCAACCAATGTCTCTGTTCTGTAATTGACTCATATTCTAGCCAATCCTCTGAGTCAACTACCACAGGACATCCCTAGGAAACAATGTATCAAAGGCATTTGGGACTTTTCATTCAACAGAGAGAGTCATTTGTGTGTGTGTGTGTGTCTTTTTTTTCATTTTGTTAATGAGAAAGAGAGGGAAAGTAGAAAGACAAACAAATTCAACAGCAGAGTGCAGACAATGCAACAGACTGCAGAACAGTCTGTAAGGAAAAAAAAACAATTTTTTTCTTTCTCATTAGAGAGAGAGAGTAAAGAGAGAGAGAGAACCAACAAATTCAACAGCAGATTGAAGAGTAGACAACCACAGAGTGCAGATGTTGCAGACTCCACAGTAAAAAAAACTGAAACAACATCCATTTTTCAATAGTCAGAGACTGGGAGTAGAGAGAGAGAGAGAGAGAGAGATAAAGAGAAATAACAACACATTTAGCAGCAGACAACAGCAGAGTGCAGAAAATAAAAAAATAAAAAATATTAAAGGGAGGAGAATCAGACAGGACAGGAGAACTCTGTCAGAATGGGTCATAGTGCCTCAATAATTTTGATGGGGAGTTTATAGTGCCATATAGATTTTTAAGGGGGTGTCACTCCCATCTCAGACTCTGTGTTACCCATTTCTGAGCTGTCCTGAAAGGTTATACTACTGTAGACTCTCTGTTGCCCATCTCTGTGCCTGAACTTCTACTAGGTTATAGTGCCATACAGATTGTGAAGGGGGGGTGGGTGTACATTTTAGAATCTATGTTGTCCATCTCTGTGCCTGAACTACTACTAGATCATAGTGCCACACAGATTGTGAAGGCAGGGTGTCACATGTCAGACTCTGCGTTGCCCATTTCTGTGACTGATCTATGACTAAGCCATATTGTGCCTCACATATTTTGAGAGTTGGGTGTAATGTTTCAGATTTTGTGTTGCCCATCTCTGCATCCGAACTAATACTGCTAAATAAGCAATTAAGTTGGACCCCATAAAATGGATTCAGAATCAGAGTTTATTATGTAAATGTAACATGTGGACAACACCAGCAGTATGTCTGAAATTGGTACATGTAACAATAAAAATATTTCCCAAAAACAAATTCAGAAAAAAAGGGAAGTTTGCTGCTGAAGATATAATTAATACAACTGATGAAAATGAAGTGACACAACCAGAAGAAGATGAAGCAACACAACCAGAAAAAGAAAAGAATGTTGGTGAATCCCCTGATCAATGTAATGCAGCACTATTGGCATTGCCAGAAAAATTAGATGAAAGTAAAACACAGAAACTGGTAACCAAAAAAGACCTAGAAAGTCAATGATTATGGAAAAGCTCTATCTAGTACCACTAGACATGGTACTCCATGGTATCGAGTTAATATAGCCTTTCAAGAAGAGTACTGCAAGAACTGTGCTGTTTAAAGCACAAAAGCATTTAGAGCAACAGGGGTATAACAGCAGTAGGGAATTACCACTACGCCTGTAGCTATGTACTGTTATCTGGAATGGATAAGGTTGCTGTGTTTGGGGTGCCTGGCTGAGCCACTTCCATGATGGAGTGGCTAAGGCACCATCACATGGCAGGGATGGAGACCTGGGAGCACGGTTCGGTTCCCTCCAGGTCTCTGGGTGTCACTAATCTTTTTTTTTTAAAAAAGGAGTTTTCCACTCTCCCAATTTTCTCCCCATTCCTCAAGTCCACAACCCCCTGGAGTTGATTATTTTAAGTCTGTGGGTGTATGGGGAGAAGCCCTCCATGTTGGGGAGTGTGGGGGGACAAACCCCCTGCAAAAACAAAAACAGTCCATTATTTTGTATGATGTTCACTGTGTTTGGGGTGGTCACTGTTGTTCCTAACATTGCAGAGGATGGCATTTTGCTTGCGGCATTGTTTTCCTCATGGTTATTGTTTCTGACATTATGACCCCATGCTCACTCCACGATATGCAACTCATGCGTATTGGACTCCTTCATCAGAAAGCAGTGCCTCTAAAGAAGAAGAGGTTGAAAATGTACAAGAACAAGATCATGATCAGGATGTATCACAGTTACGCTCTTCCAAAGATGATGAATCAGAATGTGATACTAATAAGGTAGAGGATGCCACCTGTGCTTCCCTGCTCAAAAAGAAAAAAACACGTACAGTGAGCACCACCAGTAGCCACAGCCAGCAGTGGAAACATAATCAATAATCATGGTAGCTCTTCTGGGGACAGCCAAAATGAGCATGACACAGGGTCAGAAACAACAACTGCCAACAAAATTGCTGTAGTTCCTGGCATGATGACACAATGTTCCACCTCAGTTGTGTAACTATTTTCATGTAAGCCCCAAAAATTAATGTTTTGTTGTCGGCACCTTTGTCATCAAGAAGTTAACAGGGAAAAAAGTGAGGGGCCAGTTTGGAACAATTTTACTGAAAAGGCATTTCCAAACAACACATCCAACCATTCGGCTGGGTAGTAGTCCTGAGCAAGGGAAAAATATCTCTGGTGAAAATAATCCTACAGACAATAGTGATGGTGAAGAGACTGAGAGAAAGGGCAGAAACAAAACATGTTTGACTTCAATGTCAGAAGGGCATCCCATGACTTTGGCAACCGCGATTGGGCCCTACCGAAAGGGTGACTCAATCGTGACACCTGTCATCAGGATGACCGGGAAGGTGGGAGATCGGATGGGGGGATGCATGAAATAGCTACATCCTATCACTACATGCCTATGCGCATGGGGTGATCGAGCACACGGAGTGTGGGGAGGGAGGAAACAGAGAAGTTGTAGGGGTTGGCACTGCTGTGAGCTGCCAAGCTGCTGCCGTAGCATGGTGAGTGGGTTCAGGGCTGTGGCGGGAAAGGTGCTGGATTCGGGTCTGGGTGCAGGTACTTTTTGTGGCACCTGGCCCAAAATTTTATTTATGCCAAGTTTGCTCATCTCCCCGACATGCACCCCCTGGAGTTGAGAATCCTTAAGTAGGCGGTGCAGGGATCCAGTGCCGTTTTGCTGTGCGCTGGGGAGTATATCACCAAAATACTTTTTTGGCGATGTGCTCTCACCCTTATGGCAATTGCCCATTGGCGATTGCCGTTATCACATAGATCCTGACAGAAGAATTTGGAATATCTACAGCTTTTCCTCTGCAATCCAGTGTTTTTTTCCACCTGTGCATGAACTAAACAGCAGACCATTACTGTGATGCTCAATCAAAACACTGCCTACAGTAGAACACATCAAGTCATGTTAAAAATTAATCACTTAATTGCTGATTTTATTGCCAAGGACCCTGTTACAATTTTTTGTGGTGGAGAATGATGGTTTTAGAGCCCTTTTAAAATATTTTGCTCAATGTTGCAACATACCATGCCATAAATATTTTGTAACAGTGGCTGTTTCCAAAATGTACCAATGTATGGAAAGTAAAATAAAATTGGCTCTTCAAGACAGTGAATGCAGTTCTGTGAACCTGACCACAGACATGTAGATGAGTTCTCAAATCACTGATTATATGTGCATCACAGCACCTTGAGTGTCACAATCATCTTCAAAAACCACCACAAGCAGCAGTGTACAGGAAGGCAGACAAAGAATGGCAGGTCTTTGTGATAGCATGTTTGGTAAGCATCAGGCCACTGACAATGTTTTGGAAGAGTTGCATGACAAAATTTCTGAGCGGTTTGAGCCCTGGGGACTCCATACTGAATTTGTGGTTTCAGACAATGGAGCCAATATTGTTAGTGCATTGAAATATGGGGGTTTTACTCACATTCTGTGCTTTGCACACTCATTAAATCTGTTAGTACAAGTTTTTCTTTCCAGTGACAACAGTATCATAACACTACTGGGAGTTGCAAAGAAAATCTGTCGCCATTTTAGTCACTCTGTAAAATCAAGTAGCATCTTGGCTGACCTACAAAATCAAAATTGCTTACAAATGCCGGCCTGTCGGTGCAGTGGTAGTGCTACTGCTCGCGACGCTGGTGATCCAGGTTCGGGAATGAGCCTGGGGAGCTGGAGGGCCAGCTGGGGGAGAAGGCTGAGTGTCCGTGGACTGCTCGCCTTCTCCAGGAAGGGAGGGGGGACAAGGCTTGGTGCTTGAGTAACCCCAGGCGGAGGCCCGGGGTTCAGCAAGTGCCTGGCCAATCCAGGAGGGTTGGGTGTGCCAGACATCGGTGGAGCTCCACCTTGACATCTGGGTGCATGGCATGCCCAGAGAAACAGGTGAAAAAACACCTCCATTGCTCCTGGTAGATGGAGCGCCAGCACAGACCTCAATTGTCCCCTGCCTGTCCCACACAGCGGCCCCGACAAAGTGAAGTTAGTTCGGGGTGCTTGGGCCCCACCTCATCCCCGCCTGGGGGGGAATCCAAGGCTACATGGGGGGACCACCGCGGGGCTACAGACATGGAAGGAACCAAGGCAGATGCCAGGTGCTCCAAAAGAAGCATAGTGTAGGGGGTAGGGAGAGGTGGTAAATAGCAAGTACAAAAAAAAAAAATTGCTTACAAATACAGCAATTAAAGCAACATGTTCCAACAAGATGGAACTCAATGTTTTACTTGTGTGAGAGACTTTACACACAAATGAAGGCAGTCCATGAATATACCATGGAGCACAATGCAGCAGATAGTGTTGTGCTAAATTCATTCAAGAGGGGCCTCTCTGAACATCTTACATTGCTCTTGACTCCCTTCGAGGAAGCAACTTGACAGATTAGCAAAGAGAATGCTGCTCAAAGCCAAGTAATTTCCATCATAAATTTATTGAACAAGGAACTCAGGAGGCTGCTTAGAGGTTTTGACCAAAAAGGAAACAAATCTGGTGAATCCCTTACAGACTGATACAGCAATTCCAAAATAGTGGTAGACTTCACAATATCATGACAAATACACATTTCCCTCTTTCCACTCTTCTTGACCCTCAGTTTAAGTTGCAACAGCTGCCTCCGTCAGATCTTGGTGACTCATATCTCGAATATAAAAATATGCTGATTTCAGCAATTGCACAGGAAAAGGGTGGGACTGTATTTGACAATACAAGTGAATAAAATGATATGGATGCTGCATCTGATGATGCAATGTCTACTGGTGGAGACAGCAATAATCTCCACATAGTGCCACCATGTACTCATTCATCAACATTTGGTAGTCATGAACAAAGTCCTCTTTCTTAGCCCTTGAAAAGAGCATGTAATTCTGAAAAGCACACAGATGACTCTCATACTTTTTGGTCAGCACTCATGGAAACTGATAATTCAGATTTGTTTGTCATGCAGCCACCTTCTTTGTCTTTGTCTGACATTTGTGGATGACTATTTATGAGAACCACTCATTAATATTACTGATGATCCTTTTGAGTACTGAATGGAAAAGAAAAACATTTGGCCTGCACTCTCTGCTTTGCTATTAAGCTTCTTAGTTGCCCTCCCACTAGTGTTTACTGTGAGCATATACTTAACACAGCTGGAAATGTTGTATCTGATGGCTACAAAAGGCTCTGCCTTTCCTTCCTAAAAGTCACTCTTAACAAATGCTCTTACTAGTTCAGTGAACAGTGGCAGGAACATAAAAGTGAGAACAAGCAGCTACAATAGATGTTACCTAGTAAGAGTGCTTCTTTGGTAGTGTTTAAAGATGATGGTGATGACATTTCATTTAATTATTTTTATTTCCTTGAATTCCAGAAGGGTGAAGGGTTGAAGGTTTGCCTTTCTCCCACCATCTCCCCATGCTGGAAAAGTTCTCACTTACTACTCAAGAACTAACCCAGGAATTGTATCTGCATTAATATGTTTTGTGTGTATGTATAGGATTTATGTCTATGAGTATGTATTTTATGTTTATATGTATGTATGTGTGTGACTATGCATAATGCATATATGTACACGTCTATATGTGGATGCCAATGCTGCCTACCTATACTTCAGATATGTTTGGCATAGTTTTAAATGTATGTACTGGTTTAAATCTATGTATATTTTACTTTGATCTCTTATTCAAATGTATCCCCTTTCTCCTCTCACCCAGGGTGCATCTGGAAATGAGCTATTGTAGTTAGGTATGCCTTTCCTGGTGAAACGTTTCAAATAAATAAATACTTCAGAAGACAAAGGTCAGCAACCATAACAGAAAGATCAAGTAAAAAAATCCTCCTTGTGCAGTCATGGTGTATATTACATCATGTGAATTGCTGTACATGTTTTTCAATTTGGGAACCCAGGTGTAGTGTAGCATGCAGATCCCCACCAACTTGACGATGGAGGGGTAATGAAGGGGCTGGGCACTGGCACTTGGGCTTCATGGCAGGAGTAGGTGACAGTTGGGGCCAAACATAATAGGCTGATCAGGCAGGAGTGTGTGGGATAGTTTGGGGCCCATGATGATTGCTATAACATCAAGTAGGAAGTAAAATAATTAAAAAATATAACATCTCAAGTCAAAAGGGTGGGGAGGGATGGCTGGGGCCCCATCACATATCCTCTTCATGATGCCTGTCTCCCACCAAAAAGCATGCTAGACTCAGTGAAGGTCTGTCTGCACTCTACTGTTGTCTTTCTACTGTTGAATTCATTGGTCTCTCTCTGTCTTTCTAACTAACATTTGACATACTGCCTCCTTTCACTGCAAAGCTGCGAATGACCTATATATATTGGACTGGATTCACACCACAACTCCAGTTGCAGACCAGAATCTCTGTATTTTATGGAGATTGCTATTCACATTCACAACAGCTGCAGAAGATGTTATGGCTGGTCCCATTGGCTGTAACATTTTTCTACAACTGCAGAGATTTCCACAGCAATACCATCTGCAAGCTGCCATAAATTGTGGAGCCAGTCATAAGCTTGCTTCACTTTTGAGAATACTGTAGCTGTGGGAGAAATTGTGGTTCTGCAAGGGGCAACCCACTTGCGTTGAATTTTTCCTGCTGCTGCAGGATTTTCTAGAGCTTTGTGAATCCAGCCAACTGTTTCCAATGAAGACGAGGCCAGTAGGGAAAACATCCAGATTTAATCAATCAATCAATCAAAATCTTTATTATCCAGGTGGGCACCATTGAGCAAGGCTCATTTGCAAGGTGGACCTAGTCATGAATACATCAAAATACAGTACAGAAGCAGGTACACAAAAAAGCAATAATATTCAAGGAAGAAAAACTATATACAGTGTATATAGTACAGTACAAGGTTGAAATAAAAAAAAGCAGCATTATTTTAAAATTGAAGAAATCAGCAGATGTACAATCAACCATAGACATACAGGGGTTATAAGCAGAGATCTTCTGAGTGAGGAAGCCGGCAACTACACATATAGGGGAAAGAGGCTGTGTATGAGGTGGCAGGTTAGAGAGGTAAAGAACAGGATGGATATATTACCGATGGCTGGGGGAAAAATTGGGCTAAAACCACAGAAAGTGATGATGGCTGTCATATACTTGTTTATTATGATAATGATGGAGAAGAGGTAGATAATTGGGACACTACTATGGATGAGGTGGGACTTTTACCAGGCTGGAGCAGAGATTCATTTCAGTGCAGTGCAGTGCAGTAACTGCTCATTGCTTTTTTTCTTTTAAACCTACTGTAGATTTGTGTGCTTTTAGTGGTGCTGTTTTCCTTTGCTGTCTTTACTTGGAATTGTTTTGGGGCTGTTGAAAATGTAAAACCTAGTTTGGTGTGCTTTTAGTGGTGCTGTTTTCCTTTGCTGTCTTTACTTGAATATGTTTTGGGACTGTTGAAATTTTAAAACCTAGTTTGGTGAGCTTTTAGTGGTGTTGTTTTCCTCTGCTGTCTTTGCTTGGAATTGTTTTGGGGCTGTTGAAAATTTAAAACCTAGTTTGGTGAGTTTTTAGTGGTGCTGTTTTCTTTTGCTGTCTTTACTTGCTTCACCACCCGCCCCACTCTTAATTATATGCCCTGTTAAATCTGATTGACATGAGCCAAGCACAAGGGAAAGCAGGGTTGTGGAGTAGGAAGGGCATTAGGTGGAGGAAGCCTGCCCTCAGCACAAGTGTTTTGACTCATTTTTTGTTGTTGATTCCTTCTTTAAAAGAAAAGTACCTGAGGATCAGTGGCAGGATTTTCAGGACAGTAAATTAATAAAGAAGGAACTACAAGGAGAGCTTCAGTAACAGACAACTACTGGAATAGCAGTATAAGTGCAGTAAAAAGTGGGGAGTGGTGCAATTCAGTGGATGCGGGGCAGCCGTATTCAGGCAGGCCTTCTGGACACTGAGGTGCTGCCCTATCTTCAGACATCTCTCTGGACTGTGGGATGAGGTAGCCAGACTAAGAACAGAAGTAAACTGGGTCAGGAGTACCTTTGCCCCACCCAGAGATCACCCAGTCCAACATCACTGCCTCAAAGGATGCCAAAAACAAGGAGCACTTGGATGACAGTGGATTCAGGAAGGGGTTAGAGTGGTTCGGCAGAGGTACATCCCAAATCCTATTGCACTCCAGAACTCATATGCTGCACTTGCAAATGAAGACAACCAAACAGAGGTACCCAGAGAAGTGGGAGGGAAGGATGTGGAGGTCAACCGAAGAGGTGGCCTCAGTGGGGAGAGCAGTGGACCCCAGAGGAGGAGGAAGCAAATCCTGGTAGGGGACTATATCATAAGAGGGATCCAGCTAGGAACACACAAGGGGGAGAACAGGGAGGTGAGGTGCCTACCAGTGGCCACAGGACATGAAGGGATGGGAGGAAGATCCTGGAGATCACTGGGAAGGCAAGACAGGAGGGTAAGCTGGATGTCATTATCCACCTAGATACTAATGACCTGGCAAACTAGGAGCCTAAGGAAGTTCAGGAAGAGTTTAAGAAATTGAAGAAGGGTCTCAAGCAAATAGATACATTTGTCACTTTCTCAGATGTACTACCTGTGAGAGGCATGGGAGAGTGTAGGGGTGCATGCACCAGGAACTTTAACACATGGTTGAAGAACTGGTGCTACAAAGAAGGGTTTGGATTCATTGGTTACTGGGAACCCACCTGGAAGGTGGGGAATTCAAAAGCTCAATGCTAGGTTTAAATGCTACATGGACAAGCATTTAAAGTAGCCAAGGGGGGTGGTAGGACAGCAAGGAGGGTATCTAATTGCCCACTCCCCACAGCTAGCAGTAGAACCAGTGAACAGGAGGAGGGGATATCTCTATAAAGCAGCGTGCAAAAGATTGAGATAAGCACCCAAAGGGTAGCTAGGCAGAAAGAGGGACAAATTCTACAGAAGGGCAGACAGCAGGGAGATACAGAGATAAAGGACAACCGGGGAGGGGGCTGGAGCAGAACAGCTTAACAGTTCAGGGAGTTTACATCATGGAACGCCATGTGTGCTAATGCCAGGAGCCTTAGCAACAAGATGGAGGATCTGGAGGCTGCCATGGTGCAGTCGGACCTGGACATTTTGGCCATCACTGAGACCTGGTGTAATGATAACAATGACTGGGAGATGGCCATACCTGGCAACAACATGTTCAGAAGAGACAGGGCAGGCAGGAAGGGAGGAGTAGTGGCACTTTATATGAAAGATGGCACAAAGGCCACTGAGATCCAGGAGGAACAAAATAGGGAAGAGATACTATGGGTTAAGTTGGAAAGGAAAATGGGGTCATCCATCTGCACAGAGGTGGTCTACAGATCACCAGCCCAGGAGGAATAAACAGATAGGCAGTTGATGCTAGTCATCCAAAGGATGGCAGACAAGGGGGAGGTGGTGCTGTTTGGAGACTTCAATATTTCAGATG
This sequence comes from Neoceratodus forsteri, assembly GCA_016271365.2. Classification (NCBI taxonomy): domain Eukaryota; kingdom Metazoa; phylum Chordata; order Ceratodontiformes; family Ceratodontidae; genus Neoceratodus; species Neoceratodus forsteri. The sequence continues at coordinate 626,229,739 of CM057452.1, read as the reverse complement.
TGGACTGGAGTCTCCCAGCAGCAGCATCAACCAGGAGCAGATTTATCCTGGACTCCCTTCAAGGAGCCTTCCTTAACCAACTGGTCATGGAATCTACTCGGCAGAAGGCAATACTGGACCTCATGCTCACAAATGAGGACAGTGTGATGGGGCAACAGTGGCGGAGCACCAGGGGAACAGTGACCATTGGTCACTACGGTTCGAAATCACAGAAGGAACAGAAACAAACCACACAAAAACACATATCCTGGATTTTTGGAAGGCAGACTTTGGGAAAATGGGGACATTCTTCAAAGAGGCACTAATGGGAATGGGGAGGGAATCATGGGTAGAGGAACAGTGGGAAATATTTAAAACAGGGATTACAAGAGCAACAGAATTATACATTAAGCAGGTTAGCAAGGGGAAAAGGAAGAGGAAGCAATTATTTTTTTCCAAGGAGATAACAGAGAAAGTGAAAGCCAAAAAGATTGCATTCTTGCAATACAAAAAGACACAGGCAGAAGGGGATGGGTAGAAGAACCAGGAGAAGCAAGGGGAGGAAGGGAGGTCAGTAAGGGAAGCCAAAGCTGAGACAGAAGAGCGCATCGCAAAATCAGTGGGTAGAGTGGACAAAACATTTTACAGGTACATAAGTGAAAAAAGAAAGGCAAAGGGAGGGACAGTGAGACTGAATGGGGAGGATGGGGGCCGAGTGGATAATGACAGTAGTAAAGCTGACATACTGAACAGATATTTCTGCTCAGTCTTTACTGAGGATTAGGAGGGTAATGGTCTGGAAGGGAGTACAAGGGGTGGGAATGGTGCAGAAATGAACACAAGTCCCTTTACAAGGGAACGGGTCCTAAAGGAACTGGAAGGAATGAAAGTCGATAACACAACAGGGCCAGATGGAGTGCACCCCAGGTTCCTGAAAGAACTAAGAAAGGTGGTGGCTGAACCTCTGGCAATCCTGTTTAGCTGATTACTGGAAACAGGGGAGGTACCCAAAGACTGGAGGACAGCAGATGTATTCCCCTTATGCAAAAGCTGGAACAAAAAGGAAGCAGGGAACTATAGACCAGTCAGCTTGACCTCGGTAGTGGGGAAGATTGTGGAGGTACTACTGAAGGAGAGGTTGGTGGAACATCTGAAGAAGAAGAAGAATCAGTATTTATATAGCGATTTTCATACACAGTATCCCAAAGCGCTTTACAAGCAATGCTAGCCTGGGAGTGAAGTGAATGAATGTGTGGTGGCAGCCATATCACACATCATCAGCTGCACACAGCCTGGATAATAACATGAACTGGTTTATGGGAAGGGGAATGTTGGTCAGGACACTAGGAATCCTCCCTGCTCTTTGCGAAGAGTGCCCTGGGTTCTTTTACTTATACCTGGACACCCACCAGGACAACACCAGGATGGGCAGAAGGGATCTCAGTTTAACATCTCATCCGAAGGACGGCACACCCCAGCAGTACAGCACCTCCCAATACTGCACTCGGATGCCAGTGATTTTTAGGTGCAGGTCCAATCCCGATGTAGAACGGGAACCCACGACCTTCTGGTCCAGAGGCGGATGTGCTCCAACTGAGCCATGCTGACACTGACATCTGGTTGCCAATGTACTACAGGACCCATGGCAGCATGGTTTCATCAGGGGGAGGTCATGCCAGACCAGACTCATTGCATTTTTTGACTGGGTGACAAGGGAGGTGGATCAGGGGAGGGCAGTGGATGTGGCCTATTTAGACTTCAGCAAGGCCTTTGACACTGTGCCACTTAGAAGGCTATTAAACAAAACTGGGGAATATGGGAGTGGGCAGGACATTAGTGCAGTGGGTGAGTAATTTGCTGGCAGCAGGATACAGAGGGTGATGTTAAATGGCTGTCACTCCACAGAGGGCAGAGTGAGCAGTGGGGTACATGATTAGTGCTGGGACCGGTCCTATTCAATATTTTCATCAGTGACATTGTGCAGCAACTAGAAGGCAGAATTTCACTGTCCGCTGATGACACAGAACTCTGTAAAAGAGTGGACACACCCGAGGGTGTAAACAGAATGAGAAGGGACCTGCAGAAGCTTGAAGAATGGTCAAGGGTTTGGCAGTTGAAATTCAATGCAAAGAAGTGGAAGATAATGCATATGGGGCACAAAAATCCAGGAACAACATATCATTTGGGGGGTGAGGATATAGCATGCACCAAGCAGTAAAGGGACCTTGGGGTTATCATCTTTGATGACCTCAAGGTATGGAAACAGTGTGACAAGGCAGCAGGTAAAGCAAATAGGATGCTGGGATGCACAGGCAGGGGCATCACCTGCAGGAAAACGGAGGTCATAATTCCACTATATAAGACACTAGTGAGGCCCCACCTAGAGTACAGTGTACAGTTCTAGTGGCCTTATCTACATAAAGACATATACAGTGTAGAAAACGTTTGAAGGAGGGCAACAAAAATGGTACAAGGATTGTATCACAAGTCCTATAAGGACAGGAGGATGGATTTGAATGTGTACTCCCTGGAAGAGAAGAGAGAGAGAGAGAGAGAGAGAGAGGGGGATATGATAGAGACATACAAATACCTGACAGGGAAGAACAGGGTGCAGGAATACATTATTTTCCATTGAAAAAGATGTAACAGGACTAGAGGGCATGGGATGAAGTTGGAGAGAGGGTAATTCAGAGGAAAAGTGAGGAAGAATCTCTTCACAGAAAGGGTGGTGGACATGTGGAACCCCCTGCCAGAGGAAATGGTGGGTGCTGAAACAATCATGGGATTTAAGAATGCATGGGGTAGACATAACAGAATTCTGGAGGTCAGGGATAAGGGGCAACAGACTTCTAGAAAAACTTAAAGGGAACTTACAAGCTCAATGGGCAGACTTGGTGGGCCATAGGCCCTTATCTGCTGACAGTGTCTATGTATCTATATGCCTATGTAATGTCATGTGGTTGCTAACACACAGGATTGGCAGGAACAACAGTCTATTTATTTTATTGCTGTTTGCTGACCTTGAATGACACAAAAATACAGACACAAAGTTTTTTTTAAAAAAAGGAAAAGTTCAATCTTTTTTAAAAGAAAGATCTAAAAGGAAAACACTGATGCATTTCTCATACTTAAATAGACTAACACAAGTGTCTACAATTCATCACAGTAAATTAGAGCCTTTTGGAAAAAAATCAGAATTGGAATCAAAGCCAGGTCACAGCCCATACCTGGTGGGAACCACTTGACCACGAGTGTATCTTGACAGACTGCGAAATGGGCGATTAGTGGATAGGGAACTGCTAGACCACTGGGACATTTTGCTAAGACATGTACCAGGTGATTGGGGGGGTGGGGGAACTGCAAGACCACCAGGGCACTTTTAATGTGATATATACCAGGTGCTTGGGGGAAGGGGAACCACTGGACCATCAGGAAGCTTGACATAAAGCTAAACAGCTGATCAGGAGTGGGGGGGGATCCACTGGACCACCAGGGAAGCTTTGCATATAGCTAAATGGGTGATTGGGGTTGGGGGAACCACTATAACATCAATGAATACTGAAGTGATGTCTAACAGGCAATTGGGCGTGGGGGCAATGTGGCACAGGGACAGGCAGCTGCAGTACAGCCACCCTGCCTTTGGGAGGTGGGGATACGGGCTTAGTGCCCAGTTAAGAGGTGCTTTTTGGTGGCAGTAAACAACCCCACTCTGGGTTGTTTACCACCACTGCAAACCTTTGAATATGCTGCTGTGCTGGTGTGCATGAGGGACCCCTCACCCCTCATTTACATAGGTGTAATTCATTTTCACCTGATTGGCCATTTTGAATCGGGTTAAGCAATAGATGGTTCGGACTTCATACAGTGTTATGGGATTTAATAGGTTAAATCATTTACTATTATTAACTAAAAATACCACCAACACCAAAGCTGCAGGAGTTTATAATGTATATCTTTGATTTGATGCCACCCTCAATTACTGATCACACTCAAATAAAAGCCACATTGAATTTAAAATGTTTAAATAAAAGCCATCCTTGTTTAGAGGCCATGGCTGGTAATCAAGTGGTTGTTTGAATATGACGTGCCATTCAGGTGCTTATTAGTCTCTTACTAAATCTCACTAAACCTCTTTTCTCCGCAGTAGAAATAGTCAGTCAGCTTACTTTATTTGTGGCAGAGTCAGTACTTTATTGTTTTTTTCTGGGCACCCCAAAATGCTGCAAGCAGAATGCTGAAATGCTGCAAGGAACACTGACATAACAACCATCAACTTCTCACTATGTGTGGTCAGCCTGCTGAAATGTTGCAAGTATAGTAGAAGAGGAAGCAAATAAGGGGGTCAGTCTTTATTTTTTTTTACAGCCTAAAATGCCACAAGCAGAATGCCAAAATGCCAATCAGCCAACATATCGACTGACAACTTCCTGCTAAGTAATAGATAAATACACAAGATTGGCATGTCAACACTGGGATCCCTCATGTGAGTTGGTGTGTTCATGAGCTAGGCAAGGAAAGGCTACTGAATTAAGTACTACTTTGAATGACTGTTTAAATAGAAACTGCCCTGGAATAACAGCTGCTCTCAATTAGAAGCCACGTCAAAAAACAACAAAGTGAAATAAAGGCCGCATCTTCTAATTAAAGATACAGCATAAGTTCAGAATATTTGTATGTTCAAACATATTCAGCACCAAAGAGTTATTGTTTAATGTCAGTTGGTTTGCATCTGTATTGTCCCCAACAAGTCTAAAAATAGGGGGCCAGATTCAGGAAGGGCTACGAATGATGCAAGCCACAGGTGTGCCAAACATATGGTGCATGGGGGTATCCAGTGATACGGGTGACGCAAAATGAGTGACTCAGTTTGCAAGCCTGTATGAAACGTGATCATGAAAAGATAGTGAGGGGTATGAATAGTGAGTTAGGAGGAACATAATAGTGAAGGACAGTGAGGTTAGTGACTGTGGAGAGAGGAAGGAAGCTAAATAGGGAAGTTGATCAGGCCACTGCCGAGCTGACCACCCAGCTTGGCGGTTCTGGGCACTGCCTACAGAGCAAAATGACCTGGGTTCAGGACTGTATGCAGGTTTCTTTTTTTTCTATTTTCTGGGTGTTGTGATTTAATTGTATTGTGCCAACTTCCCGTTCCACCGAGGTTGTTCTCCCCATCTGCAGGTTGTCCCTCTTGCAATGATTACCCCCTCTCATGTTTTCCTCCCTCGTCCAGCATCCAACCCTCCTGGAGTTGAACATATTTATTTGCAGGGTGCAGGGGGCTTGCCTGCTGAAAAGAGGGTGAGGGGGGCATAGTTCCTTACATATAATGTATGTGTATATGACTCCCATATAGGGTATGGTGTCCTATCGGTGCTCTTGTTGTAGTCGGTGTAGTGCTAATCGCCGATTTTATTTTTGGCGTTTAGCGCTCGATCATGTGTTGGTCACCATTTAATCTTCACTCTTATGACATGGAACCATGAATGGGGCTTTCAGCATTCTCCTGGCTGGCAATTGGGACTGCCAATCCCATGTGGCAGTTGCTGCAAGTTAGACAAGCTTTTTCTGGTCTAGCTTGCTGCAACCTAGGGTACTCTTTTTATGGGGCTTGTGCCAAATATTTGGCACAAGCAGAAATAAAACAGGAAAAGTGTCATAAATGTGCCAGTCTTCCTGAATCAGGTGCAGTGTGTGGCAAAATTGTTGGAAAAGCTGTGCCAACAGACAGGTTTGACACAAGGCTTGATGCAAGCCCTGTGTCTCCCTTTGTGAGTCCTAAACAGGGTGTTCAGTCCTTCTTGTACAGTCAAAAAAAAAAAATAATTGAGCTAATTTTATAACTATGGTCTGTGAAACCAGTGATACAAATTAGGATTATATGTCTGCGTATTCACTCAGGAACTCTGTCTTTTCTTTATAACTCACTTATTTTCCAAAGCAGCTCCTTGGCATGTCTCCTTTCGCTACAGCCTCTCGTCTTTTGAACTACCATACCCTCAGTTTGTTCCTCTTCCTCTTTTTCCTCCCTAAGGTCTTGCACCATAAGTTCAAGGTTTGTTCCTGGTCCTGTACCTTGTTTCTTATCCCTGACTGTGCCCACTGGTCCTCCCCTTCTCCTACTCTCTCAACAGCACCTGCTGCTGGTCCCCCTTCTGACTGCCTCTGTCCACTGGTCCTGTACTTAGTTCTGTATGTGGATGTTACAGTAGTTCTGTGTTGTTTTTATCACCACTACTGAATTGTCTGTTGCACTATTGTAACCTTTTGCAGCATTAACTGCACCTAATTTTGTGCCCTAGTGCTTTTTATATTGTCTATTGTTGCTTTCTATATTCTGTACCCTATACAACATTTCACAGTTGGTCACACCTGGAAACAAACGCCATCTATATGTTGTTTTGGCCAAACATTCAAAATTGTGTGTTCATGTTGTCACACACCCTCCCCAATTTACAATAATTGCTCCCAACATAAACCCTATATTTCCTTTTTACACACTGTTAATTTTAGCCCCTGAGCACTTTATGTATCATAATGTATTTACTTCACAGAATATTTGCCTTTGCACAATTGTTAATTTTTATTTCTATCTTTGTAATAATTGTATTATTTGTACTTTTGAACCTTATTGTTTCTACTGATTCTCACTCTCCCTTCCCCCAGGACACATGTGCTCAGCATGCCTTTCCTTGTAAAGTTTAGAAATAAATAAATACATATGTGCATACATACATACATAAATAATATGTATCTGTACTGGTATGTTTGAATTAGAGATTCTGGGATAATCCACAATATTTCATGATGACTGGAATATTGGCAATTTTATTGCAGATCTGGATGTTTTTGCCAGGCACAGATAATAAGGTATCCAGATTATTACCCTGATAAATTATCTGGATTATTCAGGACAATGAAGGCAAATTATCTATTATCTGAGTCTATCTGCCTGAATTTAGATTCTTGAGCAATTCACAGACGGTTTGTGATCCAGAGCAGTTCATGCACTCTCGAAAGTCTGTGAAGTGGACTCTTGAAGCTGGTGAGAATTTGTCAGAGGCCCTTCCCATGATGTTTGGGAGAAGGTGAGTAGGAGGGAGCTGGCAGGGGGAATATGAAAAGCAGAGGGTTTAGGTCGGTAGGCTGGGAAAAAACTTTGCCTGAGTGGACATTCACAGAGGCTTTCTGAGGGCTAGGACACTGAAGCCCAGCCTATTTGGTCCTTCCCTCTGGATGAAATATAGAAGCCTGGTCATGGAGCAGAAGTGGTGATCCACCCTTCTGATTGTTACAACAGATTGGCAAGTGTGACAGGAGTGAGTGTTGCACACCAGGTAGGTCCAAAGATTGCCACCCATGGTAGGAGCCCCACTCTGGTCCCTTTACTGGCCCCCAATCAGCCAGTGGGATTGCCTAGCGAACAGGTCATGGTGGTACATGGAGGAAGAGGTGAGGTACTACCAGTGGAAGCCCCACCCCAGATAGGTAGTCCAGAGTTACCAATGGGGGATACCAGCACAGTCATCTGTCTTTAAGAGAAGGGGTTCAAGGGTGCCAATGAGGAGACGGCAGCCATCGGCACTAGAACAGAAGCTCTACTGATCCCTGCGTACCTGGAAAGGCAAGCACAGGGTTGGGATGTTGATTGCCACGAGTGTCATTGATGGTGCCCCCTAGGCTGGGAAGCATTGCTAATCATGGTCAGAGTCCAGATACTGGTCCCTTCCCCAGTAGTCCATCTGCAAAAATGAACTTTGTAAGTCTGGGAGAGCCCTTAGGGTTCCACCTCACTAACAAAATGAGGTTACAAATCTTAAGTCGGGAATATGTAGATATACAGTATTCACACTCCTGAACTGGCCCAGAAAGCCTGAGAAAGAGAGATAAAATGACAAGGAAAAGGAGGATGGGATTGAAATAAGATGAAGGGTACAGATCCACCAAACTGGTAAAATTGGCAGGCAGCATTCAACATCTTTGCAGGGCTGACACAACAGGTGATTCTACAGAAGACAACTGGTCTTTGGAATTACTATGGCAGAGTCATGGTCACACATGCCAGTAAGCCTGGTTATGGTTGGCAGGTTTCATTGATGGAAACAAGCAGACCCAACAAGGCACTGGAGAGTGTTGGACATGACATGAGCATGGGGGGGGTGCAGCTCATGTATAATTTTTTTTCAGCCAGGACGGACAAATCCCTAATAGAGCGGTGTAAGGTTTTATTCTGCAGGGAGGGTGGCAGGACAGGGTGTTGTTATAATTACAACCAAGGGCTGTGTAAGACTGAGCGAGGCAGGTTCAAGCATGAATGTCTGGCATGCAACTGGTTCCATCCTTTTAGTAAGTGAAACCAGGCAGTGCTGCCTCCTACACATTTCGTAAGTGGTGCAACCAGCCTCCCAACACCAATAAGTGTGGACTGAATTAGGCCATGGCTGCTTTAGTACCCAGATCAGTCAGCTGCTCATTCTCTGATGGAGGAGTTCTCAGTAGGTTTTACCTTTTCATGAAACAGCTGTTGATGGCATTATGAAGTAGAAAACTTAAAGTCTTCCAGGTAGACACCAGGCCTGGTCAGGTATAAGACAGCAAAGGAAGTGGGAACAGGGAGGATCATTGGCCCCTTGTTGGTTTTGCCATCACCATGATTGTAAGAATCCCCTGTAATGTGATAACCATCTACTAGTTATGTGCATATAACATTGATATAAATATATGTTTTAGACTTCTGCTTAGGAAACAGGCCAAGCAGTAAAGCCTAATGGGACCTGGGAGTTTAAAAGAGAGGAAAAAAGGGTCTACCCTCTCACTGACCCAGTGGATAAACTAATTAAGAGCTTGCTTTTGACACCTACCTGTCATGCCTGTGTTAGCTGCTATATACCAGGTCATAACAGGTTGCTAAACAGCCATGGCTTTGAACCTAGGAAACTAGCCATAACAGACTGCATTTTATGACCTATTGGGAGGAAAGCAAATTTTGACAGATACCTGGAGAGGACTGCAGTGGTGGAGGGACTCATTTTGGTGGAGAGGCGACTAAGCACTAGCATTGGTGGAGTAGATGCTAGTTGCAGGGCTGCATAGCTCATTTTAAATTTGTTAAAGCTGTGCTACCTGTTGCCTGAAAAGTGCAGAAGTGCAGCACTTCCAGACCATCTTACTGTTTTCTATTTTCTGCCATTTTAATCTTTTCCTTTTTTAATCTTTTTTAATCAGTCTTCCGGGAGACTTTCTGGAGGCTGAGATGCTGCCCTATTTGCAGACAACTCTCTGCCCTGAGGGAGGAATTTGCCCATCTTCAGGCCACACTGGACAGCAGTAAGGGAACCTTCCCCCAGGCCAGACTGGATGGTAAGAAGGGAACCTCCCCCATTCAGGAAGCACCAGAGCCACCACCACTGAATCAAAGGTTGCAAAGAAAGCACAGCAGTTGGACCACAGTGGGCTCAGGGAGGGTGAAGATGGTGGAACAGAGGCACACCCAGTCAGTTGTTCCACTCCACAATCCATACACCATTCTGGGGGAGCACAGCTCCCCTATGGATGCACCCACAGAGGAGATTAAGGAGGTTGAGGACACATGTCACAAGGGAGGCCCACAGGAAGGAGGCAGAGGACACCACAAGGAAAGGAAGCAGCTCCTGGTGGGGGACTCAATTATTAGGGGGATAGAACTGGGGGGAGCAGGGAAAACTGAAGTAAGGTGCCTGCCTGGTACCATGGCTTGGAGGGACAGGAAGCGCATCCTCAGGATCACGAGAACAGCTGCACGGGAGTCTGAGTTGGACGTCATTGTCCACCTAGGGACAAATGACTTGGCTTAACATGAGATCAGAGCAGTGCAGAAGGACTTTAGTAGAACTGGGGAGGGCCTAAGACAAGTAGCACACACAGTATCCTTCTCAGAGGAGCTGCCTGTCAATGGCATGAGTGAGGAGGGTACTTTGCACCATGCAGTTTAATGAATGGTTGAAAAAATGGTGTGGAACACAGGGTTTTGGCTTCATTGGCGACTGGGGTTCCACCTGGAGGGGCACCGGCCTATACTGGCAGGATGGTCTGCATCTGTTCAGGAAGAGAACAGGTCTTTTGAGCAATCGGTTTAAATGCTTCATTGGCAAGCTTTTAGACTAGTCAAGGGGGGAGGCACTGATAAGCAGCAGGAAAATCCCAGCCTCTCCCTACAAAACAGGGTACTAAATGAGAAAAAGACCAAGGTAGAAAGGTCAGTGGGGGATGCTGCAACTGAAGGTAAAGCCATCAAAAAATGGAAAGCAATGAATACCAATGCCCGTAGTCTGAGTAACAAACTTCCTGAATTAGTGGCCTTGATGGAGGAGGAACATCTGGATATCGTGGCAGTCACAGAAACATGGTTCACACAAAACCATGACTGGGACGTAAACATACCAGGATACACTATCTACAGGAGGGACAGAGAGGTAATAGAGGAGGAGGAGTAGCTCTTTACATAAGGGAAGGAATCAAAGCAGCAGAACAAAAGGGAAAACAGGGAGGAGAAGAAGCACTGTGGGTAAATTTGAAGACCGCAATGGCACCACAGTCTGCACAGGGGTTGTATACAGACCCCCTTCTCAGGGGGAGGAAATGGACAAGGAAATGATAGAAAGTATACTTAGTAAGGCAGAAAAAGGGGAGATATTGCTGATGGGCAATCTGAATATGCCAGATGTTAACTGGAGTGCAGTTGCAGCAGCCACTTCGAAGAGTGAGGTTATTCTAGATGCCCTACAGGGGGCATGCCTTAGACAACTAGTATTGGAGCCCACTCGAGAGGGAGCAATCTTAGACCTGGTTCTCTCAAATGGAGATGAAGAGAGGATCACAGAAGTAAGTGGGTAGCCATCTGGGAACTAGCGACCATCGAACAGTATGGTTCACAATAAACACAGCAATAAAGTCAAGCCGTACAAGGCAAAGGTACTGGACTTTAGGAGGCTGACTTTTGCTAAATGAGTGAGTGCCTAAGGAATGCACTAGCAAATGGACAGGAAGGAGGGTGGAAGAACAATGGGAATAATAAAAACTGCCATCACAGAGGTAACTAGCCTTTGTGTGAAGCAAATAAACACAAACTAAACGATGTAAGAAACCACTATGGTTCTCAAAGGAAGTGGCAGTGAAGGTTCAAGAGAAAATAAAGCTTTCAGGAAGTACAAGGAATCACAGAAGGAGCAGGACAGAGAACTGTATCAGTTAAAGCAAAGGAAGCTGGGAAGGCAGTCAGAACAGCAAAGGCCCAAACCGAGGAAAAGATAGCCAACTCAGTTAAGAAGGGGGATAAAACCTTTTAAAGGTAGATCAGGGAGCGAAGGGAGAACAAAGGAGGGATACTGAGGCTTAATAAGGGGGGAGAGGGGGCAGAGGGTGACTTTGAAAAGGCAGAGATACTAAACAAATATTTTTGCTCTGTATTTACAAAGGAAGAGGGGGAGGTACCTAAAACAAACAGTAAAAACACTCTGGATACAGAAGTTGATACCAGCCCATTTACAGAAGAAAGGGTTCTGAAAGAACTCTTAAAACTGAAGGTGGACAAAGCAATGGGGCCTGATGGGATTCATCCCAGAATTCTAAAAGAACTAAGGGTGGAATTAACGACACCACTGACTACCCTGTTTAACAAATCATGGGAGGATGGGGTGGTAACCGAGGACTGGAGGAGGGCAGATGTGATTCCCCTTCACAAAAGTGGGAGCAAGGCAGAAGCAGAAAACTACAGACCTGTTAGTTTAACCTCAGTGGTAGGGAAAATGATGGAATCACTTCTGAAGGAAATAATTATCGAGTATCTAGAGGCCAGAGGGGCACAGGACTCAAGACAGCATGGATTCACAGCGGGAAGGTCATGCCAGACAAATCTGATAGATTTCTTTGACTGGGTGACCAAAGTAGTAGATCAGGGAGGGCTGTGGACATGGCCTACCTAGACTTAGCAAGGCATTTGACACAGTCCCACACAAAGATTAATATACAAGTTAGCTAGCCTGGAGTGGGTCCCAAGATGACAGCCTGGGTAAAAAATTGGCTGGAGAATAGGACACAGAGAGTAATAATAAATGGAGTCCACTCTGAAAAAAGGGGTTACTAGTGGGTACCACAGGGTTCAGATTAGACGGTCCTCTTCAATGTCTTTATAAGCATACATTGCAGAGGGACTGGAAGGAAAAGCATGTCTCTTTGCAGATGACACAAAAGATCTGCAAGAGAGTTGATGCACAAGGTGGGGTGGAAAGGATGAAAAGGGACTTGGCAAGGTTAGAGGAATGGTCAAATGTATGGCAGCTTAGATTCAATGCTAAGAAGTGCAAGGTAATGCACCTGGGAAACAAAAACCCAGGGGAAGAGTACACAATGGGAGGTGAGATACTAACAACAACAAAAATGGAAAGGGACCTGGGGGTAGTCATATCAGATGACCTAAAGGTGGGCAAGCAATGTGAGAGGGCAGCAAGGAGGGCTGGGGGATACTGGGATGCATAGGGAGAGGCATCACCAGTAGAAAACAGGAAGTTATTATCCCTCTGTGCAGTTAGCTGGTGAGACCCCATCTGGAGTACTGTGTGCAGTTCTGGAGACCCAGTCTTCACAAAGACATAGACAGGATGGAAGCTGTCCAGAGGAGGGCAACTAAAATGGTGCAGGGTCTGCACAGGAAGACATATGAAGAGAGACTTAAGGAGCTTAATATGTATAGCCTCAAGGAAAGGAGGGAGAGGGGGACATGATAGAAACTTTCAAGTACCTCAAGGGAATCAACAAAGTCCAAGAGGGTAGCATCTTTCAAAAAAAGAGGTGTGCAAGAACAAGGGGGCACAATTTGAAGATAGAGGGGGGGCGGCTCAGAGGTAATTTAAGGAAGTATTTTTCACAGAGAGGGTTGTGGATGCGCTGGAACGGCCTTCCGAGGAGGCTGTGGAGTCAAAACAGTGGTGGAATCTAAGCATGCATGGGACAGTCATAAGGCAATTCTAGGGGGTGGGGGTAGAAAGAAGTAGGCTGCTGGTTATCTAGGATCTGCAGCTTATCCAATAGGCAGGGAAATGGGCAGACTGGGTGGGCCAAGCAGTCCTTATCTGCCATCAAATTCTATGTTTCTATGTTTCTCTGTTTCTATGTTTCTGTTGTCCCTCTCCCCTTTTCTGCAACAGGAGTTGACAGCAGTGGATTCATGCCTGAGCAGCGCAGAAAGGGAGAGAAGCCAGTTGGATGGCTGGGCCAGGAGTCAGGGTTTTTGGCACTCTGGTCAGAGTTAAAAGAATTGGCTAAACCCTAGCAAGAGTGAACCACTCCAGCTAAAAGGACTGAGGATATTGGGACTGAAAAACTGAGAAGCTGAGTAGCGCTAAGAAGAGGAGGATTCTTTATCAAATAAACTTGTTTGTTTAGGAGTTATATTACAGTTCTATTACTATTACTGCTCTATGAGTATTATGTGTGACCGTGCATGACCTTACAAAATGATTATATTAATTATATAGTCACACAGCTAGACAATTTAAATTGGGAAGTTGCATTTATCTATCTTTCCATTTTAGCATTTTAAGGCATTTTATGTTAAAAAATTGAATTTTCTATTTTGGGGTTAAATTTCATGCCCTTTACTTTCAGCTCTGTATTATATGATCCAGGTGATTCAGGTGTATTTAATGCGCAGACTCTAGTTTGGTTTTAGTCACTTGGGACGCTACTGGGGAACTGCAAGTTTGCTTCATGCTCTACACTCCATGGAATAGAGGAATATTACAGCATTTTTCGAGTTAGATCCCAAAACGCTGACAGCAAACTAGCTAGCAAACAAGTAGTGTTCATGCTGCTTGCTATTTGGCTTCTCAGTAAATCTTTAGAAATTATTTGGTTTGTTGTGACCATAGACCAGGTCACTGTCCTCCAGGAGTCTGCAGTTTCAGGATGATATCATTTATCCTTAGTCCAGCTCATTTTACTTTTAAAAAAAGAAAAAGTAAGTAACAGTTGAGATATTTTAAGGTTTTATCTTGTATCTGGATCACAGTATTTTTAGTAGAATAGTCTTGTGTATCTTTATGTATTTTGTATTTTGTGTGTTTTTGTGCATTTGTGTATTTGTTTTTAAAACATTGTTAGAATTTTTCTTTTTGTTAGTAATTCTGGTAGTGATTTTGGAAAAGAAAGTTAAGTGTTTTCTTTTCCCTTTTAACATAATGAAACAAAGGCATGCTGTGTTTTATTAACTCTTCAGGAAGTTGTGAACTGCCCTGCTCATACCCCCCTCTTCATTCCTTGGTCTGTGAAAAGCGAATTTCAGGTGGATTAAAAGTGGATTTCAAGAGTGTTTGTACCTGCATCAAGTAGATTTCCTCCTTTTTTGCCAGAGAGCCTGTGCATTGCTGCTATCGTCAAATCAAACCTTTTTCTAACTGCTCCAAATTTAGAAGAAACACAACGGTAAAGGAATACTCCCTAGGTCTCTGGGGACTTTGGAACTTCTGACTTGGACATTGAATACTGAATATTGAACACTGATTCAGTTTTTTTTTTATTGTGTAAGAGAAACTATAGTGAGACTGCCATGCATAAGTATATATGTCACACATCTGACTACAAAAATCCTTACTAAATCTATTAAGTTGTAATATCAGCTATCTCTGTGTCACTGTCGTGTGCTATAGTAGCTGAATTATACATAGTATTTGTACCATAAGTAGTTGTGTTGTGTTGTTGCACTACTGCATTATTGCATTAATACACTTTGTACAATTGCACTATTGCACTTTATACTTTTATATATTGTTCTTTTTTCCTATGGCAGAGGAAAATATCCATTGCCTTGTTGAACAGGTTGAATAGGTTATAGATCTGTAGGATTCATATATCTAGAATTTCTGATATAAAATGAAAACAAGAAGTAAGGGGGATTTGGAGAAAATGGAGAAAAAAGATGTGATTGATAATTGTTATAAGACACTAAAAGGAAAAAGAAAGGGTAGAAAATTAGGTACAGGAAAAATTGCTGGAAAGGAAAAGAAATTAGATAAGATAAAGAGAGATAAAAACAAAAATAAGGAAGTAAAAGGATACACAAAAGGACAATGTTGAAAAGGTATTTTTTACCAGAATGAATTGTTTCTGCGACCCCATCAGCACCACTGGTTACTGAATTTGTTTTAATTCCATGACAGTTTCACAGCACAGTAGTCCCTTATCTGTTGCTGAAGCCACAGTTGTTTATTTTGCTTCACATCCAGCTAGCGAGTAGTGACCCTTGAGTCAGAAAGTGAATGTATCAAAATCTGAATTTGGTAATAATAATATTTGTGGTTGATCCCCCAAAATGCCTGCAAAGAGACGTGCAAGTAAAGCTGTTTCTGGCCATGGCAATGTTGGCAGTAAGAGGGTCTGTGGGCATGGTAGTAGTATGCGGACAGAGAAGTGCATTGCTGATGTGAGGAAAAGTATTTCTCCTTCAATGTTTTTTTATAGCCCAATCAGTAGCTTCACTGATAGCCGGAGGAGATGATGTTTTCCCAGCCGTTGGTGTTAGTGTTACTGGTGTTCATGGTGATGGAAGTAGTATTAGCATTGTTGCGTCAAATTCTAATTCCAACCAGTGTGCCGTATCCACACATATTGAGTGTGAAGCAGTGCAAGTGAGTGACAGCATAGATGATGTCATAATTCCCAGTAACATCCCATTAACTGAACCTGATTCTGATGATCATGTCAACAATAGCATACAATGTGATATTCCATACACCGTGGCACTTTAACGTCAATAATTTTCCATGCAACAGTGATTCACAGTGTGGAGAAAAAATATCAGGTGATGGTGGTGTAGATGCTGGTGATGAATGTGATGATGCTGATGATGATGATGTTACTGTTGTTGCAACATTCAGTCCACATGTTAGCATCCAAGCAGAAAATGTGGATGTGTGTGACAGTGACGTTGATGAATATGATGATGATTTAATTGACCCCAGTTGGGAACCGGAGAAAAAGAAATTAAAAGTGTCTGTGTCTGAATCTGTTTGCAGGGATCCCCCCCCCCATAACAATTTTCCATTTACCGGTTTTACTGGATGATGAGGATGATGATGACCCAGTACTCAATATGATAGGTAGTCATGGTGGTCAGTTGCAGTCCAGGTCTGCAGTGCCAGAAACATCACGTACCCCCCCCCCACTTCAGTGCTTAAAATAACAGACTTAAATAAGCCACATCATCATGGACATGTTAAAAGCAGAGCATTGCAGTCCCTTGTTTGGGATTTTTTTGTTCAAGATGCAAATGATGATTCAGTTGCAATCTGCCAGGTTTGTCATGTGCAAGTGAGTTGAGGTGAAAAGAGAAGGCATCTTGGGACAGGAGGACAGCAAACAAATCTTAAGAATAGGCACTTGGCTCTGTGGACCCAGCACAAGCTGGCAGCTAATACCAGACTTGGCGTTCACCCGTATCACCAGTGGCAACCATAGCCAGCATGTTATCCCCTTCCATGACTGTTAAGCCCAGTAGGAAATTAAACGTGTGCAGTAGTGCTGTAATAAGAGCAGAGGATTACTACAGGCATGATGAGGTGGAGGGCTATAATGACTTTGAAATGTTATCCAGTGCTGGTGAGAGTAGCAGTTTTTGTGATGGTGGTGGTGGTGAATGCAGTATGTCTAGTGCAAGTAGTACATCAACCCCAGTTGTCAAATCCAGAAAAATAACATCATTTCTGGGTTTGTCATCATCATCTGTGCAACTGTCTTCATCAAATGTCCACACTCCACCCCCTGCCAATGCCATTCATCACAGAGCACAACCATTTGTGACCAACAACACACATCGCGTAAAACGTTAAAGGCAGCCCACATTACAGAGTGTTTTTATGCAAAAGCTGAAGTACCCCCCCAATCATACAGTGTCACATGAACTTAATGCTGCTGTAGCGGAAATGCTGGCAATTGATCTTTTGCCCTTCTCCTTTGTGGAGAATTCTGGGTTCCAGTAGTTTGCTGCACATGCCTGTCCAAAATGGAAAGTTCCATCCAGGACATACTTTTCTACTCGTGCTCTTCCTGAGTTGTTCCGCACTGTCTCAGACTTAGTAAGACATGCCCTTCAACATTCCTCCTCTCCATTCATCCATTTAAGTATGGATATGTGGACAAGTGGAAAACAGTGGGGAGTTCATATCTGTGTATAACTGCACACTGGGTGCAGGTGCCGGGGGTTGTTTGTGATGCTGGTAGTGTGAATAATCAGTGCAGAAAGGTGGATTGTTGTGGTAGCAATCTTCCTGGAATTCACCAGCATGCAACAATTGCTATGCACAGTGTGACCTGTTCACACACTGGTGAGAATGTGTTGGACATGGTACTGACTGAAACTGATAGATGGCTAAACCCACTGTACCTGAGATCTGGGTTCATATCAAGTGACAATGGGTCAAATGTGGTGAAATGCATCACGAATAGTGTTTTTTTTCATGTTCCATGCATGACCCACTGTTTAAATCTTGTGGTTCAGGAGTTTACGCAGCACCCTGACAGAAACAAAATGCTGACCATTGCACAATGTATCTGCTCTCACTTTTCAAGATCTGGAAAGGCCAGTGACCAACTGCGGCAGTTGCAGATACAAAGCAGCCTACCTCAGCACCGCTTGAAGCTGGAAGTTGTCACCCGATGGAACTCCACGTTATACATGGCAGAGAGGTTGTATGAACAATACAAAGCCATCACAGAATATCTTGTTATGCACACTAGTCGTGACAGTTCTAGGGCCTCCATGTCTATGACGACTGAACAGTGGTGCATCATGGACTCTGCAATAACAATTTTGTAGCCTTTGGAACATGCCACACAGGTAGTGAGTGGCTAGTTTGCCTCCATTAGCCAATCAATTCCACTGCTGTGGGTGCTGAGGCAGACATTGGTGAATGTACAGCATAGCCTTGATGTTGGCGGAGACAGTGGTAGCAGTATGTTGCTGCAACACATGCTGACAGTATTCAACCAGAATCGTCACATTGTGAGCATTCAGCGTAGTGACAACTTTGCTATGACAACAATGCTGGACCCATGAAACAAACATGGAACTGCATCAGTACTGGAGGGAGGGACTGAACAGGTAAAAAATATCAGTGGTCAACTGGTTCGCTTGGTTCATGGGGCACAGAAGTGACGTGCCAAGGTTTGCAAACCTCAGCAGCATAATCCAGCTGAAGGTGTAGCTGGAGGACCAGCAAGCATATCATGCAAAGGTATGGGACTGTAGTTTCTGGTGGTCTGTCATCCAAAGTGGTTGGTGTAAACCCACTTTGGGAGGCTTTGTCCCAAGTGGGTATTTGTGACATCAATGATTCCGGGGAACAGTCTGATGCATCAAAAATTTGACTTATTTATTTATTTATTTATTTATCAAGTCTAGGATTACAAATACCTTTGAGCCATGGCTCTTTTACAAAGGTTCCACATCAGAGAAATACAAATTATGGGGAACATCAAGACAGGCATTACAACAATGTGGACATTGCAAACAGAGTACAGATTAATACAGTTCAAGGGTAGCATTGTAACAAGGCAGCCAGTGGCATTTGTCAGAGAAGATAGACAACAGATAAGAAGTGCCATAGTCATAGGGAGAGGGAAGAGGGTAGGGGGAGAGAAGGAATGTAGGAAGGGTGGCAAGAGGGTGAAAAGTGCAGCATTGGGCATACCAAGATGTGAGGGTAGATATCGGACTTAGTGCAGCACAGAGAATGGTTGAGTCATATTTGTCTGAAAACAGGTATCTGGCAATAAGTGATGATCCTCTTTTGTACTGGAGTGGAAATGTCAGTGAATGGCCAAAGCTGACTGTGGTGGCACTGAAGTACCTCACATGCCCACCCTCCAGTGTAAGTGTTGAGAGGGTATTCATCTCAGCAGGTGCAGTAGTCAGGGATTGTTGGACAAACCTGTCTCCTGCAAATGTTAGTCTGCTAACATTCATTAAAATGAATGAGAGGCACATGCCAGCACAGGCTGCAACCTCATTATTCATACTCTGGCCTAGTCATAGTGGTCTTGCTGATGTGGAAATAGAGCATCCTTGTGGCACTGGCAGTGGCTGCCTGAAACGGCCCACCACTGACGTAGATGATGACACAATAGAGAAAGAATTTCTCAGTGGTCAGACTTCAGACATCGATGACTGTGAGGGCAGTTTTCTTTATGAGGATGATGATATGGTTAAGGTTGGCAGGTTTTAACTGCAGTATTTAAAAGGCGGTGTGCCCCCCCCCGGACCACCACCACCGGGACCAATGTTATCCAACACTGCTGCCACCATGAGGCTGTCTGTCCACCCCGGACCACAACCACCAGGACTGATGTTATCCAAGTCTGCTGCCACCACAAGTCTGTCTACCCCCCATGGACCACCACCACCACCAGGACTGATGCTATTCAAGTCTGCTGCCACCATGAGTCTGTCTGCCCCATATGGACCACCACCGGGACTGATGTTATTCAAGTCTGCTGCCACCATGAGGCTGTCTGCCCACCCTGGACAACCACCACCAGGACTGATGTTATCCAAGTCTGCTGCCACCACGAGTCTGTCTGCCCACCCGGACAACCACCACCGGGACTGATGTTATCCAAGTCCGCTGCCACCACGAGTCTGTCTACCCCCCATGGACCACCACCACCACCAGGACTGATGCTATTCAAGTCTGCTGCCACCATGAGTCAGTCTGCCCCATATGGACCACCACCACCACCACTGGGACTGATGTTATCAAACTCTGCTGCCACCATGAGTCTGTCTGCTCACCATGGACCACCCCCACCACCAGGACTGATGTTATCCAAGTCTGCTGCCACTATGAGTCTGTCTGCCCCCCCCAAGGACCACCACCAGGACTGATGTTATTCAAGTCTGCTGCCACCATGAGGCTGTCTGCCCACCCTGGAAAACCACCACCAGGACTGATGTTATCCAAGTCTGCTGCCACCACGAGTCTGTCTGCCCACCCGGACAACCACCACTGGGACTGATGTTATCCAAGTCTGCTGCCACCATTAGTCTGTCTACCCCCCCCATGGACACCCACCACCACTGGGACTGATATTATCCAAGTCTGCTGCCACCATGAGGCTGTCAGCCCACCCCAGACCACCACCACCAGGACTAATGTTATCCAACTCTGCTGCCACCATGAGTCTGTCTGCCCACCATGGACCACCAGTCTACCAGTGCACTACCACCACCAGCTTCTTAATATTTAAACCATAAAGTGAGTATGTGCACTCATGTTTGTTATGCTGCCTCACTTTCTTAAGTTGTCTGTTATGTTTTCAGTAGCTATTCAGAGCCGCAGTGGCAAAACTTATACAGTACACTTACTTTGTTTATTTTACAGGAGAACAAAAACAGGCTCCATCACTAATATTACTCATTGGGAAAGATGCTGTAGCTATACAGTACAGAGAGGAAGCAATGTAATGTCCATGTGAAATGCATTCTGGTAAGTTTGAAGATTTTATTTCATCTGTTCCATTGCTTTGTAAAGACTGCTGCAAATATTGCAAACAACAGGTTATCTTAGTAGTTGACAAGATGTGTCTCTGAAATTTAATATAGCTGACAATAGGGACTGAGATTTGAGAACCAGGGAGGGACACATAACAATGAAGTTGTAACTTTAAGGAAGTCATTCATTTCTTTTTTTAGGAAAATTCGCAAGACTTTGTTGTTCTGTCAAAGTGACCTTATCCAAAAATGTTTGTCAACATGATCATGCACACCCTTCCCCGACCCGAGCTTGGGCACACATGCAACATGCAGAAGTCATTTCATTCGATGACCATGACCATCATTAAGAACCAGACTCCAGAAGGATGCTGATGAAATCTGTGAAGTAATAAAAAAATAAGAAATCATTACAGACAAAACCAAAAATATGATCCCTCTCAAAAAAAGAAATACTTACCTTCATGTGCTTGAGAGTTATCCATTTCCATTTAAGTGCAACAAATTCTCATTGAGCAATGGATGGTGCACAGCAACAGTTCAGAGATGGAGTCACCTGCGTGTGATGCAGAACAATAGCATGAGTACATGTCCATGTCAAGTTCAACCCCTCATCATCACCTACAAAATACACAACTATATATATATATATATATACAGATATATCAGAGGCAAAAACTCCGTTTAATGCATCAGTTAGGGTTGTCCCAAAGCGACAAAAGTGAGGAAATTTAATGTTAGGGTTGAAACCCCTTTGCACCCCAGCCCACCCCAACTGGAATCGGGTGCACATTGGGGTCATCGGCCCTAGTGTCACCCATCACATGTGGAAAGAAGCTGAGGAATAGGAGAATGGGGTGACAGTTAGGACCGATGACCCCAATGCACACCCCGATTCCAGTTGGGGGGTGGGCTGGAGGGGTGCAAAGGGGGTTTCAACCCTAACATAAAATTTCCTCGCTTTTGTCGCTGTGGAACAACCCTAACTGATACATTCAATGGAGTTTTTTGCCTCTAATTTCCCTTATTTTTGAGAATGATAATGAGAAATAGTGAATGTAAAGCAGCGGCGGGAGCACGGGGTGATGCCTTGTCGCATTGTAACATTGTGCCCACAAACGCAAATCGTAATGCGCATGGTGACGCAAAGCAAAACAGAAAGAGGAACAGTACTGTAGACAGAAATGTTAAAAACAATGGAAATGCAACCGCAAATGAAAACGCAAAGGGTAACGCACATGGTGGCGTAAACGTGAACGGTAAGTGAAACGGGTACGGAACCGCAAGCAGAAATGGTAATGGTAAGAGTAATGTAAGCGCACAGGCTGGTTTTCCCCAAAAGCTGTATAGAGAAACACAGTGAGCAGAAAGAATGTATGCAACATAATGACTCTCGGAACACAAAAATCAGTAGTTGTAATAGTAAATTGCTTATATCTCAGTAAACGGACGACATAAAAAAAACATTTAAAAGTCATATGTATTATCACTTTCCTTGCTAGTTTTATATGTAGCCCTCTTTTTTGACAAAAACTCTGAATCTCGCACTGTTTTCAAGATACGGGCCCTCAAAAGCACGGCGAATGCCGTAATGTTATCCTATGGGAAAAAAACAGAAGTTCTGACTGCCATAACTTTTGAACAGTTTAATATTTTTTCACAAAATCTTTGAAAGGCACATTGGGAACCCCAGAAGCACATTCCTGAAGATTTTGGGCAGGTTGTATAAACCGCGGCGAACTGTAGGCTGCACTGTTAAATTCCAGAAAAGCGTAAACGCATGAGCAGATCAATTTAATAACCCGCAGCTGTGTATCCAACTAGTACAAAACTTGGCAAATCCCAAGGCGTATGAGTTTTTATTGTGTATTCCAAATTTCAGGCACATCTGTCAAACGGTTGCAAAGTTATTAAGGTGCAAAATTTGGGGTTTAACACGTAAATGTCTCCTCAACCCTAACTATGGTAGCACTACCATGCTACCATAATATATATATATATATATATATACACTTACCAAGGCTACTATTACTGTACATCCAAAGGGCACCTTTCAATCCAGTTAAGATAATCAATTTTCTGCACACCAGGAGGATGCATTGTGGGCCTGCAGAAAAAGATCTGGGGACTCTGTGCCACCACTGCACACATGACTTAGTGCTCCATAAAGTCTGGGGGACTTTGCATATGCTGAAACAGTCTCATTTCACTCTATTACCACTTGTCAATTTTCTGGACACAAGGAGGATGTATTCTGGGCCTGCAGAAAAAATCTGAGGACTTGAGTGCGTCATTAATTCTGGAGGACTTTGTATGTACTGAAATAGTCTCATTTCACTGTGTTACCACTTGTCAATTTTCCGCACACAAGGAGGATGCATTCTGGGCCTGCAGAAGAAATCTGGGACTCTGTGCCACCACTGCACACATGACTGAGTGCTCCATAAATTCTAGGGGACTTTGTATGTTCTGAAACAGTCTCATTTCACTGTGTTACCACTTGTCAATTTTCTGGACACATGGAGAATGCATTGTGGGTCTGCAGGAAACATGTGTGGGGACTCTGTGCCACCACTGCGCGCATGACTGAGTGCGCCATAAATTCTGGGGGACTTTGTATGTGCTGAAACAGTCTCTTTTCCCTGTGTTACCACTTGTCAATTTTCTACACACAAGGAGGATGCATTCTGGGCCTGCAGAAAAAATCTGGGACTTTGTGCCACTTTTATGTGCATGACTGAGTGCGCAATTAATTCTGGGGGGACTTTGTACTTACTGAAATAGTTTCATTTCACTGTGTTACCACTTGTAAATTTTCTACACACAAGGAGGATGCATTCTGTGCCTGCAGAAGTAATCTGGGACTCTGTGCCACCATTGCGCGCATGACTGAGTGTGCCATTAATTCTGGGGGACTTTGTATGTACTGAAACAGTCTAATTTCACTGTGTTACCACTTATCAATTTTCTGCACACAAGGAGGATTCATTCTGGGCCTGCAGAAAAAATCTGGGACTCTGTGCCACTTTTATGCACGTGACTGAGTGCACAATTAATTATGGGGGACTTTGCATGTGGTGTGACGGTATCATTTCACTTCCTTCGGACGTGTCAATTTTCTGGATAGAAGACAGATGCATTTTGTGTGTTGTGATTGTGAGCACGTAAAGTCATACTTAAATTATAAATTAAAGCAGCATTGCAGCAATGTGCTGACAATTTTTACCTATAGTTTTTTATGCTATTTTACATTGCCACTGGCACCGCAGTCGGTGCAGGCCACTAGTTACCTGATGACTTGTATGATACCTTTCTTTTCACAATTTGTGTCTGCTTTACTACTTTTTCTCGTGTCTGAGAATAAAAAAGGAGCACGCCATTTAATATTGTTCTGACCAGGTTCTTAGCACTATTTGTAGCTGTTTTTGAACAACTATTGTTCTGTGATGTCATAAAACACTGCCTGTTGCATAATTGTTAATTTGACAACAGAAATAACAACAAAAATAATATACTGTATAACAACTGATGGAGAAAAACAGCGCAAAATACTGACGAAGAACTGGTCTGCACCATATTAAAAGGAGTGCTCCTTTTATTATCTCACACATGAAAAAAAGTACTAAAGCAGACTCAAATACTGGAAAGAATAATATCATACAAGTCAGGATGTAAGTAAAGTGGCAATGTACAATAACATACAAAAGTATAGGTCAACATTTTCAACAGATTGCTGCACTGCTGCTTTAAAGAGATTCACCAAATTGCATGGTTATGGATGGTATTGCACCCAATATATTGGTGCCTAACCTCCAGGGGAATCTTTCTTGCTCCACATGTCCTTAAGTAGCGCAATACTTTTCTGGCAAAAACTTTCATAATTTTGGTAAAATGGGTCCCGGAGGACTTCCCATTCTGAAGTGCTGCTTAAGTTCTACCACCCGCGTTCAGTAACGTTGTGGTGAAACGTGGGCACGTTTCAACTAATAAGAGCCTTGTTAGTGGAAACGTGCCCACATTTCACCACAAACTGACAATTATAACATAAAGAAACTTTCAGAAAGCTGCCAGCCATTCACTATAGTAAAGCACACCCCCGTGCTCTCCCTGGCATCACGTCATAGCATTGCTGAGCAAGTTGGCAGAACTTGGGTGGATCTTCAGAATGGGAACTTGGGAAGTCTTCTGTGCCCCAGTTTACCGAAATTATGAGCATTTTGGCCAGAAAAGTATTGCACTATGGAATGTAGGGACATGTGGAGAAAGAGAGATTACCCTGGAGGTAAGTCACCCATATAAGGAACATGTACGACTGTATGTGCATGTATATATTTAAAGGGAAACAGTCAGCAACAGGAGCTCCTGTGTCCTGCATTTTAAGCCTTTTAAGAATGTGCAGCATTTTTTTTGTGCCACAACATACTTTATTTTAAGAAAGAAAGATCAGCGACCCAGAAGGATGCTGAACGCTGTGGGGCCACATTATTTGTAAAGGAAAGGTGCAGTGGAGATGCACCATGTGCTTCAAATAGTTTTGTATTGCAGTGCATGATGCGTCAATGTTGCACCTTTATGCATAATGGAGCCCCCATAGCATGTGCCATACTACCGGGTTGCTGACGTTTATTTAATATAATAAAGTATGTTGCAGCATGAGAAAAATGTCGCAGCATACTTAAAAGGCTTAATCGGATGGTAAGCCTTGCAGGGGGCAGGATGCAGGCATTCCTGTTGCTGATGGCTTCCCTTTAAACTAATTCTGTGGACTTCCATCTGTCTGGTATGAAACAAACAAAACACAAAACAGTACAGCACTGAAGGGGCAGAAAACAAAACCTAATGCTCGATCACCATGATATTCCAGCAGCAGATGAAGCATCAACACTATTTGTAGCTGCTCTTGCTCGATCCGCTCCACCTGCTACTGGACAGCACCCATCCTCTGATTATTTTCCTCCATCGCAACCCACAGCAGTGCTACTTCTGACTGCGTTGCAGGCATGGCGGACTCCTCTGCTGCGGGAGAAAAGGCAGGTAGTGGTGTTGATGAGGGTGCTGCTGGTGGCAGTGGTGGGGGTAGTGGTGGAGGAGCAGCAGCTGCTGCTGTGGCCCTTCTCCTGCTCTGGCAATGCACAGCAGCAGCACCCACTGCCACTGCCACAGAAGGGCCAGCAGGTGGAAGCCTGGCCCATTCTATGGCAGCCTGCCACTCCACCTTGTGGTGGTTTAGCATGTGTGTCCTCTAGCCCCCAGTCCCCAGATGTGTCCCTCTCACACCAGCTAATCCCACTAGTGAAAAAACACCAGGTACTAGTGGAAACTTCAATGAAACTTCAAATAGTTTATTAATCACAAAATACAAGTGGTGATACACCTACACGTCAAACAGCCACCCAGCTCTTCGACTCCTCATGAGTCTTCCTCAGAGGTGTGGCCAGCAGACAAGAGAACATATTTAAATATACAAAAGAATATGACGTCAGACAAGCAATCTAACAAAATTTAAACAAATACTTTCTAATTCAATTCTACATTTCAATAGTAAAACAACGAAATTGCTCTATTATGTACATATGTATAAGAAGTGTAATAAACCAACACCTACAAAAAGAAAGTAAAAAGAAAGGTATAGTAACAAGTTCATTTAAAATGGCTCTAGGTTATAACAGGTGCAGCTATTAAAGCGCACTATGTAGATAACTCAAGTATACTTATACTTAATGTCATAAGGATCTAATAAATTCAAAATGAACCAATAAATGAACTACAAAAGAAACTATACACTAGCAAAGGGATTCCGTTTCTGGAAGGATGCGTTTTCCTTATTTAAAACACTGGTGGCAGCCACAAGCTCCATAAATATTTTATACCAGCCCTGTGAGTCTGGATCCAGAAAACAGAGTGTCCCAAATGCTGTTTTAGACATCTGAAAGAAAAGGCGAAAGGAAAGAAAAGTTAGTATTACAAGCAAAAAACCATACAATGTCACATAATAATTCAAGGAAGGTGGAGATGGGGAGGGAGGGAAAGGGAAAGGGGGAGAAGGGGAAGGGGAAAGGAAGAGGGAAGGGGAGGGAAAAAAAGGGGAAGGGAGGAGGGGGAACAATAGAAATTACTCAACAAGAAAAGGTTTTAAATCCCATCTTTCATTTAAACCTTCTGGTTTAACACTTTTCAATTGAAATATCCATTTTATTTCTTTTTCCAAAAGAAGAATAGCTCTATTACCTCCAAATTCAAGTGGGGGTACCCACTCAATGCCCATAAATTAAGCAGTCTGTATTGGAGTTGTGTTGGTGGCTAAAATGTAATTCTACTGGTGTATCCTGTCTATTGTTGTGTATCGATCGGACGTGTTCTTGAATTCTCTGTTTCAAGGGTCTAATCGTCTTGCCAACATAAATAAGATTACAGCTGCATCATTGTACATAAACTACATAACTTGTATCACAAGTTATAAGTTCCCTGATTTCAGTTTGAATTTCTTGTTTTCTTGGGTGTAAAAATTTCTTTCCTGTCACTCAGAATTTGCAGACATTGCACCTAACACATTTAAAGCAACCATTACTTCTTCTAAGTAATCAGGTGTTACTTGATATACTTTGTGTTGCTGGTGTACCAAATCTGCTGTGTACTAAAATGCCCCTAAAATTCTTAGCTCTGCTGAAAGACACCCTTGGTTTGTTCCCCACTGCCTTTGCTATAATAGATTCACTAAGTAGCATGGGCCAATTGTTAAAGATAATGTTCCCTATCTTACCTGCCTTGTGATTGTATTGTGTAGTGAAAGTGCAGAGCTGTGTAGTAGCTTCTTGCTGTTCTGTGGACAAAAGTGTTAACCTGTCCAGGTTAGAAGCCTTTTCTCTAAGACCCAGCAAATGATCTGGAGCATACCCTCCCTCTCTGTAAAGTGCTTGATAAGTTCATCTGTCTGCTGTTTGAAAATTTCATCTGTACTGCAGTTTCTGCGTATTCTAACCATCTGACTATATGGAATAGAATCTATGAGTTGTTTGGGGTGTGCACTTGTTGCATGTAACACTGAATTAGTGGCTGTTGGTTTATGATAGCATTTGGTTTTAATAGTGTTCAGTTCTTTGTCTGCAAAAAGATTTAGATCCAAAAAGTTGATTTCAGACTTATCAGCTACATGAGTAAACCTTAAATTCAGGCTATTCACATTAAGCCATTTAGCAAAATCCCCTACCTCTAAATCATTACCTTGCCAGATACATATTATATCATCAATAAAATGATACCAATATTTGATACTTTTAATAAAGGGATTGATCTTATCATTAAAAATGATGGTTTGTTCCCAATGGCCAAGAAACAAGTTTGCATAACTTGGTGCCATTGCCGCTCCCATGGCAGTACCCCATTGTTGCAAATAGAACTGAGTATCAAACTTGAAGAAATTATGTTCCAGAATAAATTCCAAAGCCTGTAGAATAAAGCCTTTCTGTGTATCATTAAGTTCAGATGCTTTATCCAGAAAATATTTCATGGCTGGAATACCTTGATCATGATTGATCGATGTGTACAAAGATTCCACATCGAT
Organism: Neoceratodus forsteri; assembly: GCA_016271365.2. NCBI lineage: Eukaryota > Metazoa > Chordata > Ceratodontiformes > Ceratodontidae > Neoceratodus > Neoceratodus forsteri. The sequence continues at coordinate 626,201,684 of CM057452.1, read as the reverse complement.
CCCAAGAAAACAAAATTCCTCCTCCCATAAAATCTTCTGGAGTTTTTGTAACAAATTCTTGGTGTCACAAATGTATGAATCTAAGTTTGATACACTTAGTTGTGAAAAATGATCTATGAATTTACCTAGATTGTGTGACATGCTCCGTATACCTGAAACAATAGGGCGACCTGGTGGGTTTACCAGATCTTTATGTACCTTAGGCAATATGTAAAAACCTGGTGTGACAGGGAATTCACTCCAGATATACTGAAATTCAGACTCTGAAATCCCTCCAATTTGAACTGCCTTAGTCAATAAGGCAAATAGTTCTTTTTTATAAAGCATCGTTGGATCAAAGTGCAGTTTGTGATAATTTTCCGTATTATTCAACAAACTCATCACTATAGTTAAATAATGTGCTCTATCCAAAATGACAATATTGCCCCCTTTGTGAGCAGGTTTAATTACAATAGATGAGTCTTTAGCTAAATCCCTAATGGCATAATTTTCTGCTTTTGTTAAGTTAAAACTAGGTTTATAACTTTCATTCAATACTTGCTCCACTTGTTTACAAACAATTTTTTCATATGTGGAAATAGTATTATAAAATACATTAGGACAAAAAGTAGATTTAGGTTTGAAACTACTTTGCTGTTCTGTAAACTCCCTAATAGGCAAAGTATCAGTACCTTGTCCAGTAGTGGGATGTGAACCAGGAACATTATATATGTAATCTTGAGATGGTGTTTCAAAAAAATCAAAATATGATGAAAAGTCCACATCTTCAGTTACTGCAGCATTCTCAGGATGGCCAGTCGTCCCACTAATAGACACACTGTGGCTTCCTAGTTCCTCAATAGAAGACGGCATAGTAAAAATAGCACGTAATATGAAATCAATGTCCTCATCTTGAGTAGTGTTGACTAGAGACCCGCCCATATTGTTTTCACCAGAACGACAGTTTTTAGAGTGAAAGAAGACCTTTAATGTAATCTTTCTGAAAAATTTAAATAAATCCACAAAAACATGGAAATCAGTGACTGGTGGTGTTGGTATAAAGCTAAGCTCTCTGCTTAAAGTTCTCGTCTGTATCTCTGTAAGTGTAACAGCCGAAAGATTGATTATGTGTAGTTTTTCTTGTTCTTGCCTCTCAAATGTCTTTCGTTTTTTCCCCCCAAGTTGACCTCTCCTGGTCTTCCTTTTCCTAGTCTGTTTTTTGACTGTGCTGGTATGCTATGTGATTCTCTGTCTGTGCTGGTTCCAATATCAGGTGTTTCACCTTTCTCTTTAGTAGTTGTGGGTCTGCTGTTAATGCGTGTATTTTTAAAGGTAAACCGCACCTTTGATCGACCTCTGCTACGAGACCTGTTGTTCTGAGCTTTGGGCCAACTTACGATGTTACCCTTTTCATAATCTGAAAGATCTCTCTGTAGTTTTTTGGTTTTATGCTCAATTACAGCCTCTTCATGTTTGATTAATTTATTTTGCAATGCTTGGTTAAACTCGTGATATTTAGCGTCAGATTTCAATTTTAATACTTTTTCTTTTGCCTCAGTCAATTCTGATAGTAATTTTTCATATTTCAGAGTATTACTCTTAATAAGCAGCTGGATACATTTTTCAGAACATTCAGAGATTGCTTGGACCCATTCGTCTTTATAAGGGAAATCTTCTAAGCCACTGGTAGGGACAATGATGATTCTTAAACCTCTTGGTGCCTGTTCTCTATTCAAATATTCTTCTAATGTAGTTATATTGAAAGAGATGTCAATTTCTTTAAGAAGTACCCTTTCAAGTTAGAAAAATGCTAGTTTAATAAGATTGGAAGTTTCAGCACAAACCTCTTCACCATGTAAACGTTGTCGAACCTTTCTCCTTCTGTTTTCAAATTCATCAATGTTCTCCCAATCATACTGATTTGGTGCTTCAAAGTGCATGCCTTTGACTATAGGAATCCAAATGCTATTGGCTCAATATAATGGAAAATCCTAAAACTCAGCTTACTTCACTGAGATGCACTTGAAAACTGCACCGAAATGCAAAAAGTGGCGTGTAGGAGAAGTGCTGGGATAAACTGAAACGCAAACCTGCCTGACGTTCAGCGGCAAACAAAGGCAGTTCAATAGTAACAAAGGAAATTGCCGTGAAGCAGTCTGTTCAGTCCGGTGCATACAATGGAGTGACCAGCTCGTAAGGTTGAAACAGAACAAAAATGTAGCACTCGCACCAGCTAATACCACTAGTGAAAAAACACCAGGTACTAGTGGAAACTTCAATGAAACTTCAAATAGTTTATTAGTCACAAAATATAAGTGGTGATGCACCTACATGCCAAACAGCCACCCAGTCGCTCCATTGTATGCACCGGACTGAACAGACTGTTTCACGGCAATTTCCTTTGTTACCCAGATGTGTCCCCCAGGGGCCACGGCACACCTGCACACCATAAAGCAGGCACACCACAATGCTACTGTCCCCCCTAACACAGTCAAAAAACTGCCAGACTATCGAGCTGTGGGAAGGGGGAACAGGCACAACAGGGGCAGATGTATTGCCAGCAGCAGTGTCATGCTCCTGGGGGGGGCTCCACCTGCTGCTGTGGAGTGGGAGGTGCTGCTGCTGGATCTCCTGCAACTGGTACAGATGGTGGTGGTGGTGGCGGCGACGGACTTGCTGGATGTGGCAGTGGCACTGGTGGTTCTGCTGCTTCCTGAGGAGGTGGTGGATGAAATATTCTGGAGTGGTCCAGCGATACCCGTACACACTGACCCCCATGTGTCCACACTCCCCTCTGTCCAACATGGGTCACAGACTGTTCCTGGTCCATAACTCTCCTTCCCTCTCCACTCTGATGCATCACGTGACGAAGACCAACTCACACACGCACACACACACAGTCACACACACACACAGAGTTGCACAGAACAAAACTTATAAAACAAATAAATCAGTCGCAAAAAAGAACTCAAAACAGTACAACAAAAACTAAAGAATTAGCTTTTAAAAAAGCTGTTGGGTTTTATGATGTTTAAGCAAGTTAAACAACAAATTCACAGTCCTCTCCTACAATATCCTTCCTTCTCCTATCTCTGCAAAGGAGAAAGTGAAAGTATCTGCTGATAAGACTCACTTCCTGCCTGGGTGGCTAAAGCAGCATGTGACTTACAGTATTGTAAGCCATGGGCTGCTTAAAGTGCCTATTGCTGTCATTCCGCCTTACTTCACATTAAGGTAGAATAACAACGCAAAGTCAACTCATTATGAAAAGGCGAAGTGAGTACTCCTCAATGTCCACTTCGCGTAGACTGCAACTAACACGAAGTGGCCACATCATGCTCACTTTGCCTGCGAATTTTAAATTTGCTGCATCACTAGTGATGTGAGGGGTGAGAAAGGGGGTCTTACTGGTGGAGGTGGACATATAGTCCACATTTTGATTATTGCCAGTTCATGAAGGGGACAGGGATTTGCTTGCAATAACATATGAAGGATGGTATTATGTACATGCCCATGGGGTGCAAAGGGGTGTGTGCAATGTTCAAATGTTTCAGAACCATTTTGCATTGTGAGATAATAATCTAAGCACAGCATATGGAGGTGGTTATTTTTTGGATGACTTCTTGTTTGTTGGGAAGGTCATCACCAGAGAATGTGAACATCTCCAGAAGCTGTTTCAGGAGGTATGTACATACTTTGTATTGCCTTTGCCATAGACTAAGATGGATTTGCCCTGCACCATGCTATTCTTTCTGGGTATTGAGATTGATACTCAGGCTTCAGTTTTCCAATTACCAGCAGATAAGGTATAGACCTTGCAAGGATTACTGGCCAGAGTAGTGGGGGTCCTGAAAATCACTTTGAGGGAGCTGCAAACATTTTTGGTGCATTTCAGTTATGCTTGTAAGATAATCCCGATGTGGAGGACATTTTTTCACAGAATGGCAAAGGTAGGGGTTGGAAGCTGCAAACCACATCACAGATTTCAAGAGATAGAAAGCATGAAAGAGGATTTGGTGGTATGGATGATCTTTCTTAATCGTTAGAACAGTGTGTCAATTGGGCCAATGGTCACAACCAGCCAAAGAACTATAGCTTTACATGGATGTGTCTGGGGTTTTGGCTTCAGGGCATATTTCCAAGGAGCTTAGTGCACTGAACAGCAGCAGCCCATCTGGCAGGAAGCAGGATTGACAAAAAAGGTCACCCTGTTAGAATTTTTCCTGATAGCAGTGGCCCTAGGGGTGTGTGGCAACCATTTTTGGAATAGTAAGCTCATTTTCCAGATGGACAACATGGGCCTAGTGCATACTATTACTGGTCATCAAGGAGCAAAAGGCTATTGAGGGATCTCATGAATGTATTTTTGTTAAAGAGCCTTATGGTAAATACTCACTGTAATGCATTTGCAAGTGCCTGTGGTGAATAATTATATCACTGATGCTCTTCCTCATTTACAGTGGTAGAGGTTAAGAAGTGAAGGAGCAAGCTGGCCCAGTGGTGCAGAGGGTTGTTGCGCTGGCGCCTTACCTTATCCCACACTGGCGACCCCGGTTCGGGAACTGACTCGGGTCGTCAGGGGCTGGCAGGGGCAGGAGAGGATTGAGTGTCTGAGAACTGGTCTCCTCTCCTGGGGGTGGGTAGTGGGGTCTTGTCGCACTGCAGCGGCCTCTGGGGGAGACCAGGAGTACTGCGGACGCATGCAAGGAAAATGAGGAAGTAATATGAAAAGCGGAAATACCACTTCACGGTAGCCGGATGACGGCTGCCCGGTGCTCTAAGGCCATCAAAGGTCCTACTGAGTTCTCTGCCTCAGCAGCATCCCTGGGGCTAAAGTAGGAGCACTGTTCTGCCCCTCGGCTGGTGCCTTCCCCCTCGGAGGAGGGGGACCCATCAGGCGAAGGGTTACGCCAGGTCACCCTGCGGATTGGCTGTGATCTGAGGCAGAGTCTCGGAGGACGGATGGGTCAGAGGACTGCATTGACAAGCCTGAAGGAGTGGCTGCCGAGGAGCACGTAGGGGTTAAAAAGAGATAACACAAAAAAAAAAGAAGTGAAGGAGCACCCTAGCAGAGTACCAACCTTCCTCTGGGAATTGTTTATCCAGAATCCTGGGAGTAGACTAGGAACTGGTTAACTCAGGGCATACGGCAGCATATAAGAGGAAGTTTGAGGGTGGAAAACATTTTGCCGGCATTAGTAGATCCACTGTGCCAGTAAGTACCTCAGAAAATGTGTGATGGCCTCACAGCAGCAGTGGTGAGGCAACAACATCTGATCTGAGAAAACTTTGTTTTCAAAGGCCGCTTGGTCTGAGGGTAACACGCAAGTTTCTCAGCTTTGCAAGTTGTTGGATGGATGGTCATGAAAAACACCAAAGATGGTTGATGGAAGACATCTGATTACCCTTGATCTGTTGGTTCGTTCGTCCATGTCAGAGATAGTATTGTTTAGAAAAGCCTTTTTGGTGGCCTTCTGCAGGGCATTCCTTGTGTCAGAATTTGTAGTAGCCAAACAAGTCATTCAGGGCTGAGGTAGTCTTGACATAGAGACAAGTGGCTTTGACAACCAAGAGGGTGTTCCTGCAGATCTGGAAGAGCAAAACAGATTGACTGGCATTTGGTGGCTGGTGAAATCAGATGGCACCCTCAGGGATAAGGGACATTAGGTCAGCACAGCAAATGTACATAGCTCAGAGGCTTGGAGGGACATACTTTGAATATGAAGATGAAACCCATCAGACGGTATGTCGGTTACAATAAATCCATGGCAGGGTCATGAAGTGGTTGGGGTTGAACTTGACTGTTTCAGTACCGATTCCTTTTGCATTGGTGCAGCCACAGATATACAGTAAGAGCAAAATACAGTAAGAGCAAAAGGTTGTAGACACCCAAATACAGGCACTGGAGCAATGGAGGTCACAGACCTGTGAAGGATATATGTGTCCACGTTTGCTGTAATTATAGATTGTTTATAAACAGGTGGCAGATTCCAAATGAAACAGGCATCAACTGTGAGCACTCCTTTAATCATTGTGCAGCCAGAAGGGACAATCAGACACCGGGAGTTGAGAACCTCTTTCTGAACCCAAGACAGCAGCAAGTGCATTGGATGGGTTACTGTGGAAGCAGGTGGAAAGACTTTCTTATTTCCATGGGACATGGCAGAAGCCTGTCAGCATGGCTCTCCTGGAGTGTTGATTGTCCATTTGGGAGTAATGACTTGAGGCTAGTGAAGTTACTGCTTTGCCAGATGAGAAGATCACCTCTATTTCTCATGTAACACATGGCTTGGGTAATATTGATATAGACGCATATTGTACAAAGGCAAAAATGGTGATGTAGAAGGACTCTTGCAGCAATGGAGAAGGCTTGCATGGTAGCTAAAATGTCTATGCACAGCTTTATGGGCTCAATAAGTGTCATGGTGCAACAGTATGATGAAACTGTAACCACATTGCCACAGCTGTATCCTAGGGATGGGGTGCATCTGTTTAATTAGGAAATAATATATTTTTAGCAGACATAGAGGGTGTATTGAGGAACTGTTTGCATGGCTTGTTTTTGAGGAGGGACTATAGTCATCCTGTGGTAGCATGGTAGTCTCACAACTATAGTAAAGAGGGAATAATGGGGGGACCAGCTACTGACACAGATGGATTTCTCTTGAGGCCAGCAGGAAGTAAGACCCAGACAATGCTCAGCTGTATGGGCCACTCAGTGGATAGCCTTCTTGGGTTTTGTCCTTCATGTGTAGCACCCTCTGATGTCATGGGGTACATATCATATAGCTCAGGAGCCACCTCGTATGCCTCAGAGGCCATAGGCCCTCTGAAGATTGTGCCCCTTCAAAAAATGGTGGGTCTGCCTGGAGGATCCAATGTGGGGTAAGTAGGTGGACTGGTTCATGGTTCAGATCATCTTAAAAAAAGGAATGCTGACACTACTGAGCTGTGCACCACACATTGCTACTTGTTGATTGGTGGTTTATAAATAAACACATGGCTGTGGCCATTTTATCCAAAGCACTGTGTTTGTCTCTTCTGTTCAGGTAAATAGGGGGAAGGGGCCTACCCAGACAATCTTAGCATCACTGTGTGTAACATTCCCATGGCCAGGAACTCCTTGTAAACCAGCTGTCCAGCCGAACTGGGATATACTGTTGAAATATTGTTTTACATTAAGACTGTGTGACATTGTCTTGTGCATTTTCATGGAATTATTTACAAGAAATTCACAAATTCAAGAGAAATAAGTATTTCTGTGGTAAAGTATTGTGTAGAAAATCACCACTGCTGTGTGAAAAACTGACATTTTCACACAAAAATAGTGTTTGCATACTGTTTGTACAAACCCAAATTGTTATGAAAAACAGCAAAATGTGTACACTTTTTGCATAATTTCAAATAAAATAATGTTTACAAAATATGGCAATCATGCAAAAATAGGGAGGGGGTTGCATGATTTGAATCCACAAAAATAAAATGTCATCCAGATTTACGTTAGATAAAATACACTAACTAAAAAATAAGCAGTTTCAAACTCCATAGAGGATCAGGATCATAGTATATAATATGTCATACATTTGGGTCTGCTGGATACTACAGTACTTCAACATAAACACATCTCTCACAGAATATATAAATGGCAAATAATGTACAGATAAAATATTTCTTGATAGAAACCCTAATCGTTCTACTGGACCCTGTATACAGTATATAATAATCTCATCTGGGAACCATGTTCTTGAACCAGTAAAGAATATCTGTTTGTTAGACATTAGGCATAACATAGTTTTAAAGAAACAACTCAGGATATGAGAGAGAGAGAGAGAGAGAGAATACAAGAAAGTGCAAGTTAGCTGCCATGAGAATCTCACAGATTAGTCAATAATAAATATAAGGGGCATGTAGTCAAATAATCGGCAACAAAATAAAATGCAAACAAGATTAACACATTTAATTAACTACTATACATTTAATAAAACATAGGTGATAGGTATGTGAAGATTCACATAAACCATTAAGCACATTTCTGATGAGATTTGTCTGCTTCTTTGAAACTGCATTGCCTCCAGCTAATGTATTTATTCTGTGTTATTTCTTCATATGGAAAAACACCAATGCCATTGCTCTTGTGTAAAAAAAAGAACCCTGTCACTGAATAAACTGGCATTTATCCCAGCCTTGTGGCTTGATGTATATATGTCTTAGCCTTTCAGGAAAAAATTATGGGAGAGAAACATAACCAGCTGTTGGAGGTGTCATTCCAATCATGGAGTCAAGAACTTTTCCCATTCTGTAAATTAGTAAAGTTGGTATACAATTAAGAAAAATGTGTTCCAACCTGATCGTCTCACTAAATACAGCAGCTCAATTGTATAGCCTGCCAAAGAGTACAGTACCTCAGAGAACTTCAACATCAATATGTCATTTGGCTCTTTTCTCAGTGGACTTTTTTGTACATATTACAAACTCATTCAGGCAAATCCCAGTTTGCTGAGTAGGCACCATTTTCTGCACATTAGTGCCAAGACAACAAATTGCTGTTTAAGGTGCCTCTTTGCCAGCCTTATGAAACATCATGAAGTTGGCAGCACTCTCAAATGAATTGGGGTTTTGCCAATGGAACATTTATGGGTTGAGCTACACAAACATGTCAGACACGCATACATATTTTTATCTGTTGTGATTTAATTGACAATCTGAAAGTACAAGGATACCCTCATTTAGATGGCAATCAGTATCAGTCCTATGTTCATATGATTATTTTTGTGTAAGATGTAACTATGGTAGTTTCCCCCAAGGTTTTGCTTCTTGCTACACTTTAGTGGTTTTTTAATTTTCCCCTTTTTCCCCCCAATGTGTTCCCCTTCTCTACCCAGTGAAAGAGATTGTTATGCTGTGGCTTGGAGGGTGGGCAAGTGACTACTTTCACAGCTAATGCCAATGCTGCTCCATATTTGGTTGGCATGCAGTGCTATAACACATGGCAACATGTGCCTTTTGTCCATGATGACCAAGCAACTCACCTCCACAAAAGTTCATGGCCCCCAGCTGGTCATTCTGTGAGACTTGCTTATGAGCTCCAGTGTGCCAGATGAGAGCACAAAGCTCTGCTAATATGTCACTCTGGGCTGGACCTGCTACAGACATTCAAAAAATTAAACTGTAGATGACTTTTGTGTAGTATACTGCCCCTCAAAAAACTGGAAAATGGCTGAAAAATAGGGCCTGGTGAAATTAACAAATTCTAACAGTGGTATTTTCACAAAATTCAACACAATTTCATATTCTTTAATTGGTCATAACCTGATTAATATTATAGCTAGATATATGGAATGTGACATACATATTACATTGAATAGGTACTAAATGAATGCCAAGTTTCATAATATTTGAACGAGGAGAGGGAAAGTTATAGGGGCTCGAAATATGGCAATTTATTATTCATATGAACATGTCTGAAAATATTTATATGCTTACAACTTAGCCACCTTTGGGGCTAGAAGATTGAAAATGTATATGCAAACTGTCTTGGAAGAGTCACAGAAACTGATAAACAGAGAGGTATTTGGTTATGTAAATTGTAAGTTACAGGAGTTCAAAAGTTCACAATTTAAATATTTGTTAAATGTTGTGAACATTTTCAAAAATATTTAACAGTTCCACTGCTATTGCACATATACACTCATGATTAGAGATGCAGCAAATTTAATTTCCACTGGTGAAGTGGCCAATTTAACCTCATAGAGTAATTCACAAAATGTTCTGCATTAGGCGGAATTTTGCATAGGAGAAATTCTGCCTAATGCAGGTGAAATTTCTCCTTCCATGGTGAAATTTCATCTTCTGAGGGTAAAATTTCACAGTAGAAGGTGAAATTTTGCCATTCTGACAGGTCAAATTCCGCCATTCCGCCAGGTGAAATTTTGATATTCCACCTAGCACAATTTTGTGGATTACTCTGTGAAGCAAATTTTGCTCACTTCACCCACCATTACTCACAATTTGGCAGAACACCAGAGTAAATATGTCCTGGAATCTAATTAAACTTGATAAATGTGGTTTACTAGGTTACGATTTATTGTGGGTACTTTAGATTACTAATTGGCAAAATGTGCTCAAAAAGTCATGGGAACATAAGAGGTAATGCCACTAGAATTCTGCTTGTTGAATTTAACTTTCACAAAATACTTATCACCACTGAATAACCTTACCTGCAGTAGAATCATGGCCCAGCAACACCCTTCAACACTCCAGTGGCAGTGATGCCCAGCATCATGCTCCATCATGACTAAAGATATAAAGATACTTCCATCACAATGGAATATGTTGCAACTAGATATAAGGCTTGGTGTCACTTGCTGTCACTGTTTTCAAATAATAAAAATGTACATTATCTAGAGGGTTGTTAAAGAGTCAGCAGGAAACATTGTATAGAAACAATGCAACACATACATGTACTTCCACAAGTCAGTAAGTCTGTGAGCTCTAGTGGTTATCTGGCATATTGTAAAAATTCAAGCTAGTACACAGTGATGTCCATGACTATTCTTTTTTTATGCTTCATCAATCAAACTAGTGACCTGACCACTATACATTTACTGTGGATTCTTTCATAAATGCTACCTTATTGCCATCTTTTCCAGCTTTCACCTGCATCTACAGCTGCAACTCAACTCTATGACTGGGAAAAATGTATGGACATGACTTTGACAAAAGTACCACAATATTCCAGTTTCACAAAAGCTCATGAAATTGAGCTTTAATTATTGATATTAAATTTGACTGCTTATAACTTGGCCAGCCACTGAACAAGGGATTAGGGAGTTGCCACCCATACAGCCTCTTTTTTTTTGTATTGATTTTTCTCCCAACTGGCAGTTCATCTATCAGAGACATACCCTGTTCAGAGAGATATACCATCATTGTGCTAAACCCAGCCATCATTCAGTTTGCTACATGTTTTTCTCCAACATTTTTTCCCTCCTATTTCAACTGGTGGGAGTGATGCTTCTGTCAGCCTCGCACAGTCTCAGCTTCCCCTGAGGCATGTGCAAGGTCTGTGGCCCAGCTGTAGGGGTAACGGTGTTGGTGGATTCCCTCCCCAACCTAGATGCACTGCTGAGTGGCAGCTGTCTGAGCCATAGCCTGCCTACCGATATGACTTCCTATGCTGGCTTCTGAACCTGGCTTGTCAGCATGGCAATGCAACGCTCTGCTACTGGGCCATAGGGTTGGCCTCAAAACCAAGTATTTAGGGTTAATGAACTTAACAAAGTTGGTGACATTTCATTCTCTAGTTTTAAAGTTATAGAGGCTTAAAATTCTGCAGTTTATATAATTGTGAAATGTAGTTTGAAAATGTACAAACATTTGGAGGCTTATAACTCAGTCACCTTTAGAGACAATTATGAAACTCTGTACTTCTGTGTGGACCTTGGTAAAGTCATCATACCAAAATTTTAAATTTATATTTATTTGTTTACTCTAGGATTACAAGTACCTTTGAGCTAAGGTTCTTTTACAAAGTTTCACATCAGAAATAACAAACAACAAGGAAGCAACAGTGAAATAACAGTAAACAATTCATGTACTTTACAACAGTGCTATTGAAAGGGGTCAATTATAAGAAGAGTAAGGTGTAGAGGAGGAGGAGGAGAAGTGTAGGTTGTTAATGGAGGCAGCTATAATAAGATAGTGAGCACAGCTATGATGCATATGCCCACAAGGAATGGGTAGGGTCAGGCTCCTGGAGGTAGCAGAGAAATAGGGATGAGAGGAGAGGGGGAGGATGAAGATGCAGCTGGAGGCATTTGTCAAAAAATAAATGTGAAGGAGTGATAGAAGAGATAAAGGGGCAGAGTGGGGGGATAAGAGCTGTAATGGGGCAAGGAGAGACCAATGAGGTAGTATGAGGACCTGAGATTTGAAGTGGCACCTCAAGAGCTGGGGAAGGGGGACTTGGGGCCTTGGGTTAAGTAGTATATAAGTTAGGGTTAAAGCTGTGTAGGTCATCATCTAGGAGAGGCAGTCACAGGAGCTAAAGGCAATGAGATGGGCCTGGAGCCTGGTTTTGAACAGACCTAGTGTTGAGGCAGAGGAGATGGAGTGGCTGAGACCATTCATCCATAGAGGAGCCCTATAGGCGAAGGAGCATTGGCCCTGCGTAGTTCGACAGTGAGGAACTTGTGGAATCTGTGTTGTCGAGCTCCTGGTGTTTGTTAGTTGGTGTTTAATGTAACAAGGCAGTAACACTGGGGGATGTGAGGCCAAGGTTGATTTTTCCTGCCATTGCACATGTGAGATACTTAATACGGTTGGAGAGTTGGAGCCATCCAGATTGTTCATAAGGTGCACAGGTGTGGGTGAGGCAGTGGTCATGAGTTGTGAGTTGGCATGCTTTGTTAAGAGCAGTAGTTATACGTTGGAGAGCAGACATCATGGTGGAACCATAGATAATGAGGCCATAATCAATAACTGACATCACAAAGCTCTGGACGGCAATCTTCAGGGCCTCTGAGGTGAGGTGCTGCCTGTGCTTGTAGAGTAATCCAAGGCATGTGTTGGCAGCTTTAACCATGTTGTCAATGTGATCTGTATAGGAGAGACTGGGGTCAAGCAGAATCCCTAGGTATTTGAAAGAGTAAACTTGTTCAAGGACAGTCCCCTTCTTGGTGGAGATGGCAAGGGGGTGTTGCCTGTAACGGTTATGTGAACTGCAGAATAGCAATGACTTGGTTTTCCTGTAATTGAGGACTAGTTTATGATTGGAGAACCATGTTTCAATGTCACTGAATCCAAGTTGGAGGTTGTGTTGTAGTGGTGAAAGTTCCTTGCGCGTAGAAAAGACAACAGCATTATCCACTTACTGGATGATTTGTTCTGAGCAGGAATGTGGTAGGGAGTTTAAAAAGAGGCTGAAAAGAAGAGGGCCCAGTATGGACCCCTGAGGTACTCTGGAGCGGGCAGGCAAGGTGTCCGAGATAGCATTGGCAATTTCTTCTCTTTGAGAGCAGTTGTCAAGGTAGCATCTGAACCAGCAGGCTGAGTCTGGCGCAATGCCAACAAGGAGTAGCTGGTCAGACAGCAGCTGATGCTGGATCATGTCAAGGGCCTTTGAGAGGCTGATGAAGACAGCCCCAGTAAGAAGTCCTTTATCAAGGGAACTATGCACTGCACCGGTAAATTCAAGCAGGGCAGTGGTGGTACAATGCCCTTTTCTAAAACCGTCCTGTTGTGTGCACACAATATTATATTTTCCAAATAATCAGTGAGCTGGTCTGCAACAGTATGCTCTAGGGTCTTGGATAGTGGTGGCAATATGGAGATCAGGTGGTAGTTAGAGTGGAAGGTCTTATCTCCAGTTTTGTGGACTGGGGTCACAGTGGCAGTTTTCCATATTTTAGGGAATGTACTGGTGTGGAGAGAAAGGTTAAGAATTTTAGTTAGGGGACTGAGGACCTCGTCAAGTGTAAGTGATAGTAGCTTAAAGTCCAGGGTGTCACTGCTGATTTTGGAAGTGGAGATGGCTAAGGCGATGTGACGGTGAGCATCATTCATCTTAATCTCCCTGATGTAGAATTAGACATAAAACTGAAATCACAATTTTTGTGAAATTTCATGAATTTTTCACAGAAATTTTGCAACACTTTGCAGGAGCAAAATCAGAATTTTCCAGAATTTTACTTCTGAAAGATCAATTTTGCCCAGCACTACTGAAACAATTTTGCAATTCAACAAAATGCAAGGGAAAACACAAGTGGGATGTTTCAGGTACACTGAAAATCAGGACCTGAGCACTGAAATCCAAGATCTCGGTGTTCTTCGTTCTCTAAGTACCACTGCTTATGTTATGCTCATGTGATAAGGTCTGCTATTATTAGAATACTGAAAAGGAATATCAGCTTCTAATGTTTAAGCTCAGTGTCAAACATGAAACAGATAAATTTTTAATTGAATAAAAATGAGGGGCACAAGGTCATCCCTGACTGTAGAGGGGCCCACGACTAGAGATATGCGAAACTGGAAAATTTTGCCTAGCAAAATATTTTGCGTAATTTCCACATTACACAACATGTTTCGCCTAGGTGAAAAGTAATTTCTCCTCAGATTTCATTTTTGCATAATGCAAAATTTTGCCCAGTTTAGCTGATTTTGCTTTCGCATAAGGTAACATTTTGCCATTACCCTAATTTCACCAATGTTTTTCAATTTTGCCAGAGGAATTGAAATGCATTGTGGGTAAATAGCTGAAATATCACATGCAGGCTCTTTCCTGCACAGTATATTGTCCTGTTGAGTTGGAGAGCTGTTCGGTGTGGTGCATCACAGCCAATAAACCCTTCAAAACCTGTTTAATATTGATTTTGAGAGTTATTTGCTCCCAAAATCTCAGTTTAGTTCCTAGTGCTGCTAGTGAACCATTTTTTTTTATTTTGGTAACTTTGGATAATACTTAGTTAAACTTAGGTAGTGTTTTCAGCTTTTTCTGTGTCTGTGTCTGTAAGGGAGTTGAGTGGGGGAGGGTCAACCATGTGGTGTGTGTGTGTGTTGTGTGTGTGTGTGTGTGTGTGTGTGTGTAGAAGCAGAGAAGGCTGGTTCCTAATATTTGACAGATTTCTCACATGTAGTGATTAAGTTTCTATAATTTCTTTTAAGTCGTAATATTTTTGTTGGTGTGCTACTTGTTATATTTTTCTTAAATATTGTCCCTTTTTGGGGTAATTTTATCTGAACAGTGACTCATTCTGAGTAGATCTATTCCTGTTTCCCTTTGCTTTTGTACTTTATTTTTTATTGGAAGTATTCGTGTTCATTGACCACTTGACTTGTCCATATCCAGTGCACTGCTGAATTGTTCACAGGAATTACAAGTGTGATCTAACCTCTGCATTGCAGTGTTCCTGTTTTTCTATTTAATTTGCTTACCATATTAAACCTTTCCTCCCTGTTACACCACAAGTGTTTACTACCTGACCCTACTATTTAAAAAACTACGTAGTTTTCAAGAAAGTGGTAGTCCCTGCATGATTTTTGAAGGTGAATTTGTTCATTTTAAATCTTGTTGTCCCTTCCGTCTGCTATACCTATAAACCAAAATTGTATTTAGTAAATGCTTACACATTGCAATTCTCACTTTATCCAGATGCCACTTATCCAGACCATAGTTCATATTTTGACTGGGAGGCATTCTGTGCAGTTAGTTTACAATTTAGTTTGCATGAACCTACCAGTACCTACACGGTTATTATCAAGTTGTGTAACAATCATCCCATTTAAAAACTGACATTTGATTAAAAACTACTTAAGTATTTTTTGGGGTTACTGCATATCCTTGTTGTGGTGGTGTTCTCTGCTGGTTTTGTAATGAAAGTCTTTTACTTCTGTTCGCCTGTTACCCCATGTTACTTAACTTGTGTTTTTGTAATTGAAAAAAATAAAATAGCATTTCAATACTTGAATAGGCTACAGTAGCAGTTGTAGGTAGTAGTATACACCGCAGTCCAGTTACCTGTTCTGATTTCTATTTGCCCTTTGTAGATAGTACTGCAGGTGTTAAATCACACTTATTTAATAGAAATACATAATAATATACTTCTGGAGAAGCCAAATGGAACAAGCATATAGAAGAAGAAGAAGAAGAATCAGCATTTGTATAGCGCTTTTCATACACAGTATCCCAAAGCACTTTACAAGCAATGCTAGACTGATAGTGAAGTGACTGAATGTGTGGAGGCGGCCATATCGCACATCATCACTCACACACAGCCTGGATAATTGCATGAACCGGTTTATGGGAAGGGGAATGTTGGCCAGGACACTGGGAATGTTCCCTGCTCTTTGCAAAGAGTGCCCTGGGTTCTATTACTTCCACCTGGACACCCACCAGGACAACACCAGGATGGGCAGAAGGGACCCCGGCTTAACGTCTCATCTGAAGGACGGCACACCCTAGAAGTACAGCACCCCCTGATACTGCACTTGGATGCCAGCGATTTTTAGGTGCAAGTCCAATGCTGGTGTGGGACGAGAACCCATGACCTTCTTGTCCAGAGGTGGATGTGCTACCAACTGAGCCATGCTGACATATAAATATGCCTGCCAAGAGATGATCAACTTCAGGTAAAGGTGCCCGGGTGGGAGGTGGTTCAAAGAAGTCTGTTGGAATAAGCAAACCAATTTTCAAATCTGTGCACTCTGTGGGTTAGGTTGCTGCTGTGGCAGCCAGTAGCAGCAAAATCAAAGTGGCTTTGAAGTCTGAGACTCATTTCTTTACTGCCTAATCTGTAGCTAGCATGCTTTTTGCAGGTGATACTGGGAATAAGGGAGACGTTCACACCAGTGAAGGTCTAGAGGTCCAGAAGATGGTTGAAAAAGTTGTTAAATGTGACTGCTGTTCCTGCTCAAGGAGGAGCTGATGGTGGGGAGGTTGATAGTGTCCAGCCTCAGTCTGTTTTCCTGGAGAAGGAGATAAGGAAAGTCAGTCCCACACAGTGAGAAGATGCCAGACAAGGGAAAAGTTTCTCTGGAAGTAGACAGAGATAGGGAGGAGAAGGAGGATATAATATGTTTTGGTACAGATAATAACAAGGAGTTGGATCCCCTGTGGGAGCCAGAAGTGAACAAAATAGAGGGTGATGAT
This sequence comes from Neoceratodus forsteri, assembly GCA_016271365.2. Classification (NCBI taxonomy): domain Eukaryota; kingdom Metazoa; phylum Chordata; order Ceratodontiformes; family Ceratodontidae; genus Neoceratodus; species Neoceratodus forsteri. The sequence continues at coordinate 626,185,060 of CM057452.1, read as the reverse complement.
GTAGTCCATTCAGATGACAAACCTGAGGGTGAGGATATCAGCAAGCCTACAACAAGCTGTCCAGTCACCCCATCTCCCAAATGTAGCATGGGGGAAATCATGCAAGCAGCCCAAAAACCAAAAACGTCCACACCTTTGGCTCTGCCGTCCAAATCTCAATGCCATGTTAAATCTAGAGATGTAAAGTCCCTAGTTTGGGATTTGTTCATGTTCGATGCAGCTGATGATACTGTGTTGATATGTCAGCTGTGTCACACACTTGTAAGTCATGGAAAAAAGGGAAGCCATAAAGGCACCAGCGGCCAGCATGCCCATTTGAAAAACAAGCACCCATTGTGCTGGCACCAACACCAGAAAGATACCAGAGCTGTTGGTGGGACTTTCCTTGTCAAATATAATGTTAGTGACAGCAGTGCAATAGAGCAGGAGGAGGGAGGGCTGAGTGGGTTGGTGGAGGAAGATTCTGAGGAATCTTTTTCTCTATTGAGCAGTGGGCATAGTAGCAGTGAAGCTGCCACTCCCTTGAGTTGTAAAAGTACACCACCAGGCACCAAATCCACCAAAATAACCAATTTCATGCATGCTGCACATCTCAGACCCCAAGAGTCACCTGATACCCCAGCAAGAACAACACTGGTGACACAAGTAAAGCATTTTTGTTGACCTGCTCCCTAGATGTAGCCAATATTGAAGAGTGTGTTTGAGTGGCACTCAAAGTACCACCTTAGTCATTCTGCTGCCCGTGAGCTGAATGCAGCCACTGCTGAACTGCTCGCCATTGACCTATTGCACTTTTCCTCTTTGGAGAATCCAGGATTCTGCTGTTTGATGGCCCGTGCCTTTCCCAAATGGCAGGTGCCATAGCAAACGTATTTCTCAAAATGTACCATGCCTGAACTGTACAGCAGAGTTTCACAGTCCATCCTACATGTCATGAAGCATTCTGCCTCTAAATATATCCACCTTAGCATGGATATGTGGACAAGTGGACAAACGGCGGACAGCTGATATCTGTGCCTAACAGCACACTGGACACAGGTACCTGGGGTGGTTGTTGATTTGGGGCCTGGCAAAAGCTGCATAAAGTAAAATTGTGGTGGTAGCAACACACATGGTATTCATCAGAATGCCACCATAACTATGCAAAGTGTTACGGGTTCTCACATTGGTGAGAAAATGCTGAATGTGCTGCTAAATCTGATTGATGAGTGCCTAAATGCACACTCATTCACAGCGGGGTTTACTGCCAGTGACAATATATCCAATGTGGTTATGTGCATTACTGATGTTGTTTTTTCAGAGTTCCCTGCCTGGCACACTGCCTTAATCTAGTCATGCAGCAATTTTTGAATCATGATGAAATAAAGGAAACTGTGTCTGTAGCCAGATGCATCTGTATGCAATTTTCCCATTCTGCAAAGGCCCATGACCATCTGCGTAAGCTGCAGTCACTAACCATCTGCCTCAGCACCGTATGAAGCTCAATATTATTACCAGGTGGAACTCCACACTGTACATACTGGACCAGGTGTATGAGTAGTATATCATGGTTTTAGATTATCTACTGCTGCACACCACCTGGGACAGTGCTGGAGTGTCCGTTGCTCTAACAATGGAGCAGTGGTGACAAATGGATGGCATAATATGCATTCTGTGTCCATTTGAGCAAGTAACACAGGCTGTGAGCGGGGACACTGCCTGTATAAGTCAGTCAATACCACTTATATGTGTGCTGAGGCAGACACTGGTGAATGTCCATCACCAGATGGAGGCAAGTGATGATCACAGTGCTGTTCATGTAATGGGTCACATGATCCATGTACTGGACAGCAATACACATATCTCTGACATGATTAAGTCTAATGAGTTATGAGTTTGCTATTGCTACCATGCTGAATCCACGGTAAAAACATGGCGTGCCTGCCATGATTGAAGGCGGTCATGTGCGAGTGGACAAATTGACCAGTTACCTTGTCAGATGGGTACAATGCACACAGATGGAACATGCAGAGACACAAAGGCACATATACCAAGTGTTGCTACCACCACCACCAGTAGCTCATCACAGGCCACCAAATCTAAGAAAATGTCAAAGTCACAGCACAACTTGGCAGATAGTCCCATGTGGGATGCTCTGTACCAGGTGGGCATGGAAGAAAATGAAGACAAGGAGGAGGAGCCTGATGAGGCAGCAGGACTCAGGTTAGCACAACATATGGTGGATGCCTACATGGGAGACACCAAGCATCTTGGCATCACTGATGAGCCATTGGTCTACTGGAGCAGCAAAGTGAGTGACTGGCCTGCATTGGCATCTCCACCATCCAGCGTCAGTGTGGAATGGGTGTTCAGTTCTGCTGGGGTCATTGTGCATGACCGGAGGATAAATCTGTCACCGAAGAATGTTTCCATCCTAATACTTAAAAAAATGAATGAGGCTTACATTGCACATAACACAGTTATTTCAATTGTATTGCCACAAGAACGGTGTCTCAGAGATGATGATGACAATGAAGACATCCACACTGTTAAGGCCTCTACTAGCAGGGAGGTAGATGAAGCAGCAATGATGAAAGAATGTCCATCTGGTGATGATTTCAGTCTTGAAGACTATGTGGGCTGCTTCATGGATGATGTGTCACTGAAAGAAGGCTAAAGGTGTCCTATGCCTCCCCCAGCCACCACCAGCATCCCCCACCCATTTCCACTGAATATGCTCTTTTATGTTATTATACATTTTAAATGTTATTTTGCTAATTGTTCTGTGTTACACATCCTATTAAACCATTTCATTTGATTACCCAATCTAGTAACAATGTTTGCTTCATTTCATTTTTGAAAAATTAATCTCCTTTACTATGCTAACTAGAATGTATATATCAGCAATACACAATGGCCCAATCAAATGACTAATACTGAACAATGTCTTCTCCATTTCCATATATACCTCTTCCATGAGACCATGAATGAGTGTCCAGTGAGTGTGCCACCACTGTATATTCAATGTAACAACTTAGACAGTGCACAGCCAGTACTATGTTAATCAGAGAAAGGCATGCATACTCCATCCCCATGTGTACAATTAACCATCATGTAATCTGCCTCCATCCTAATGTGTATAACACAGTCTTTGACAGTGTGGGCCATCACTCTCACACCACCAAGAAATACAGCTGAAAAGCTATGAAGCTGATAGATGCATGCTCCTGCATAAACAGCAGTCACAGACCAGTACAGCAATGCTGCCTCTGAGTCCAGCTAAATTGCTCCTCCTGTAGTCTTTCACCAAAAAGAACCGCAGCATTGCCAGCACATTTGGGGTCAGTATGTCAACCTGCATGATGCAGCACTTTTATCCCAGCAAGAACACTTGGCGTCGTTTTCCCTCCAGCCAAAGAAACAACCACTCAGAAAGCAACACATGTCATCATCAAGCAAGACATATACATGTTCATCCTATATGCCCTGTCTTCTGGTCAAGTGATTCATGGTAAATAGATTTCATTTGTTGTCATGTTATTACTTATACCTCCATTGTGCTGTTCTGCATGCCTTTGTTGCAATAGAATGTCAAGTATTCATGCAAGGCTTAATACATAAGTTATCTTATGCATTTCCATTTCACTCTATGCAGGGTGTACTATGATCACACCATGTAAAGCCAGGACCTCGGAATAAGGCTGATGCTTCGACATGGCACATTCTGAGCCTAGTCAATCCACATTGCAAGCATCATTATGTTAAGGTTAGTATTGTAATTGTAACGTTTTTCACTTGTTAGATTTTGTGTATTCCATTCCAGGTACTGTACATCCTGCTATGTTTCATCATAGGCTCATAACTGAAATCATTTCAGCAGTGGGGTATTTTTTAGGACATTGCCAACATCAGTGGTAAGTATTACCACAGGTAAGTATCAATGCTAATTTTTTTTCCTTTTCCTATTTTTTCTCCACCTTTTTACAGGTGACATTGGTTCAAACAACATCTTTCTTGAATCGTGACTGGCAAATTAAATTTTCTGTTCAAAAGGAATCTGTTCTTTAATATTGGTAACAGTGTTAGTTCAGGAAGCATCATAGTACAGGTGATGAATGGTTATGCTGCCATTTACAGTGTCAGTTGCACATTCATGGATGAAAGTAATATATCCTTCATCATCTTAGGTGGTTCAAGGGACTTCTTTAAGAGCTGTATGGGTGATTCCACAGTGTCAATGGCAAAACACATGTGGATACAATCCAAGGCCACAATTTTCAAGTTAGTTCAGCAGTATTTATAATATGTTTTTTTTTTCACAGGTGTCTGTTGATGATAATGATGTATGTTTTTAGTTGTCAGCAGTGGCCCACACCTCGCAGGTGCAGCACCTCAGTTCAGTTTAGTTTACTGTAGGAAAAACTCTGTTAAGCAAACTCATTCACCAGGAAATCCTATACATAACAGTCTATTAAAGAAGGACAAACATCAACTTGTAAAACAATTTTACAACATTGGTAGGAGGTCCAAAGCTGATACAGCAGCACTTAGAGATAATGTACAATCAAATGATTAGACTAAAAGTTGCACAATTTATAAAAAGGTACAATAAACATGAACAACAGAAACTTGCTACAATAAAAATTACAATTTCAGTTCTGGATGATACATGAGGCATTGCACATATTAAGTGAATAAATATGTAAGTACATGATATTACAGAATATCATTAAGGGGCAGCAGTAGCAGAGGGGTAACTGGGGCCAAAGGAAAGATATAGAGGGGGGGTGAAGGGGTGGGCCAGAGTCATTTGTGAGTGAGGAAAGGTGTAAGCTGTGGAGAAAGGACAACGGGAGCGGGAATACTAATGCCAGATGCATGTGGCTTTAAGTTTGTCAGACATTAGGGATTTATAAAAATGAATAGAGACAACAGTAGTAAGTTTAAGAATGGACTGTAGGTGATTCCAGGTGGTGGGCAGGGCATAGGGGATAACCCGTTTGCCAAAGTTTGTATGAGACTTAGGTATGTCAAGGAGGATGAAGCTGGTCTTCCTTAAGGAGGTATGGATGAGGGAGGATATATATTCTGATAGCTTGTTTAGCAGAGTTTTTACATCCATATCGCTAGATGGATTAGACGCCTCATTTATAAGGAGGTCCAGCCTACTTCTGTGTAAAGGTTGCACTGGTGGCTTCTAGGAGCTGCCTTTAAGATGAAATGAAAAGCCTGGTGAAACCTCAATCCAGCGTCCACACACCAGGATGCGACATTTGTATTTCGTCACCATACAGAGATGGAATGCATCGACAAATGTCCACCAAAAAAACTAAACGACCATTCCAATTGAAGTACTTTGTACCTAGCAATATGAAAAATAGAAGACATTTTGAGCATTGTTACAACTAGGTGCCTCCCCCCACCATCATTACATGAAGCAACACTTACATCAGGGAACTGTTGTTAAACTTGAACCTTTGACATGAATAGGATATTTTTGATGAGCACAGCCAGCAGCCAGATTGGGAGGTAACAGACGCACCCCAGCAGCGGAATTCCTGATTATTGACAGACCCACATAAACCATAGTTACTGTCAAGGTCTGACATCTCTGTACTGCAGTAACCACACCAGACAAAAGCAATGAAAAAGTTAATACTTAACCATATCCACCAACCCCACACCACCCCTCAACTACCAGAACCAGCCCACCGAAGACCATCACAAATTAAGAAATAATTACTGCAAGTTAATAAACTGCACACAGCATACTGATGGCACAGCAATGAGAATACCACAAAGACCATCACAGTGTCATTTTCGGCAGTTCTCTGTGATGGTCTCCATGTATTTTAACACTGTTGCCACCGGAGTGTTTGCATCCCTCCTTGAACTAACTCTGACTGGAGTTAGTAATCCTTACTGCAGGGGGTGCAAGGGGTAGCGCTTCCCACATGGGAGGTATGGGGGCCAAAGCCCCCCACAGAAAACACTTGTTCCCCCAGCAACAGTACAACACCAGTTGGCAGTGTTGTGCTGTCACTGTGCTGACAGTCAACAAATTTCATGTTGCCACGGCATAGTGGAACCATTGCACACATGTTGAGCAGTAGTAGCAGTGTACCTGGAGTTAATATCACCTGAATTCCTGCATGTTGACAAAAGCAAAAAGAATACAATTACAGTCCAACTCAGATATCTGAACTGCAGTCATCTATCCCAGTAATGAAAAATTCAATACTTACCTTGTGCATTGTGAAATGTGGTGCATTACAACATCCCGAACCCAAATCCAGGCATGCATGTTATGATGATGTAATCCTCTGCACACTGCCAGATAATACAAAATCAGTGCAGACATATTAACATTCGAGACATCAACCAACCATCCCCCTTCTCTTGCACTGGAAAAAAAAAATACAGACAGATACTTATGTGTGCAATGGCAGCAGCGGCAGCAGTATCGATCGACTATGTGACGAGGATCCATGAACCAGACAAAACATTACTTCTCGTGGCAACTAGTCAGAGCAGCAGGCAGCAGCTAAAGGCAACAGCAGCAGCACACACAATGTCATTCAATCCACACTGACTTAAAACTACAGAGCCAACAGAGCAAACCAGGGCAGCAGCATTGTGAATGATAGTTTCACAGTTCCCAATAAATTGAGAAACCAGCAGCAGGAGGAAGCAAGTGCAACTTTAAGTAGCAGGACCATTTTGCGGGAGTATTTATTTTTCTCAGTGTGGCAAACTGGCTTGTGTTGCATATTATGCAGTGGTACCACAAAGGTTAGGTGTAAAAAACATTTGAAACAGTGCATGAAACAGAAGATGTGGGTCCTGATGGTGGATGTGAACCATATAACTGCATGTCTGACACCTGATTTCTGGCTGAATGTATTGTAACATTTTTTGGGAAACATTTCTGGACTGCCAGGCCATGTTAGGCAGACAATAGATGCCCAGCTAAAAATAAGAGCCAGGCTACGGTGCCCCTTCACCCACTGAACTATCCTAGCACCCACTCTGCTTCCTAATTGGCTACAACTCAAACTTTTCATTTCAAATTCGCCACCATTTTATCCCCTCACTTAGTGAGAGAGCTACCAAGATCCCCTCCCATTCAATCCTTTACTGACCCAGTAATGTATAAAAGGACAAATGCACAGCAGTAGTTTCCCTCTTGTCCCAAGTCAGTCGACCTTCTGTAACAATTTTTTTTTTTCCTCCCAAAACCGACTGGCACCTTCATTACTCCTTACCTCTGATCGTCATCCTGCTCTCACAGCAACCGGTACTGGGCAGCGCGACTCCATCCCAATAACACTTTTAAACCTCCCGCTCCTTTCCTCTCCTAAAATCTGACCACTAGGAAGCAATTCACAGCTCATAACAGCACACAGATTCAATGGTAACGCAGTTAAACATCCTAGTTATGTTTCTGTTCCTCCTACTGTAGCTCGCCCGACCACTACCACCACTCCTCAGCCTGATTCCCTGATGAATTAATGGCAGCCAGTTTGTTTATAATCAGAAATCACACATCCACCCTCGCGCAACTCAGTTGTCCACAACTCACTTTTATTTAATGAGCTTTTAGCGAGGGACAACCCCCACCTCCCAACATCTCACTTTGCTAATTGTCCCACAAATACAGCAGTTTCTACACACAACCATCACAAAGTCTGCCAAGCCACTTTTTTCATTACTGAGCAGTTGTTGTTTTTTTTTCACAATAGTCAACAAGTTGAAAATACTGGCAGTAGTGCTCCCACTAGCATTTGAGCTGTTTGCCGTTTGCACAGCCTGTCACCTCGTTAACAGTGGTCGTGATGTATTTCAAACCATGACCGTTCCCTGTTAGCTTAATAGCTTCCCAACAGAAAATAAAATAAACTGTCATCTTTCACCTTAAAGCGCCGTCAGTACTACCGCAGAGTACTTGGATCCATCTTGTTGATGGACATGTCAGCAGGAAGGACTGGAAGCAGGCAGCCAGGATCGCGACTGCAATGAATAGGATGAGGGGCAGATCAAAATGACTGAACCTTTTTTTTGTCCTCTCTACCTCTTGATGTCTGCAAGTATTAAAACCCTCCAGTATAGCCAATAGCTCCACTTCCCATTTTAAAAGGTAAAACAAAAATGTGTGTGTGTGTGTGGGGGGGGGGTAACCATGATAAACATTTCAAAAGTCACAACTACAGAGTGGGGTAACCGTGACAACTAGTTCAAAAGTCACAAGAACAGAGGCTGTAGTAGGACAGAAGTCCTCAGCTCAAACAAAAAAAAACTGCATTCCAATACAGGTGGAGGAACTATTTTATTACAAAATCACTTTACAAAATGAAATTACAAAAAAATGTTTTCTCAAACATATATAATACAGGAAATCATTTTCTAAGCGCAATAATACCCTCCAGGGTGGGTGGTATTGGGCAATACCGCCCATCCTGTCAGGTATTATTGCTTGCGTAGTGAGTGAGTCAGTGTGATATGAGAGAGGAGATGCATTTAGGAGACTGTATTTCTCTTCCATTCTGGATCCATACTAAGCGCAGTCTGAATTTATGAAATTAAATGAAAAGGACATTTTTTGTGCTGCTATTTCTTGTTGTCCATTTTAGAATTACTATCCCCGTGTAGCCAACATGGGCAACCTTTTACAAGCACTGATTCACTGAATCTCAAATGTGTGTATAATGTGAGACCCTGTTTTAAAGAGAAGCGCAGTGTCATCTCTCTAGACATATGTACAGTCAGTGTCTCAGCCTGCTAATTGAGAAGGTTATACTCATCCCAGCCCCCAATAAATACATAAAAAATGACACAAACAGACAGTATGTTGCTTTGATGCTTTTATTGTAAACAAAAACTATAGTTTTCCCATTTTCTTGTACTGAAAAAAAAATGAACACACTTTCAATGGTGAGACTTTAAATCCATTATAAACACATTTAGTATGTGAAACGCTGCTTGGGGAGGAGGAGGCAGATTACACTGAAGTTGTGCAACTTTAAAACTGAAATAATATAATACACACCATGTGTCAGAGAATCTCTCACATTGCTTTGTTGGGGGGAATCTACCAAACAAATAAAACATGCCATTTCTGTGAACAGCAGGGAATACTGTTTATTATCAAGTACTGTCTTACTGAAAAAAGGTGTTAAGCAAAAAACATTGCTGTAACTGCAAAGCTGATTGGTTGGAATTTTGCCGATCGGTTCCATTGTTCAATAAGTGGAGCAAGAGCGAGACTGCTGGCTCATTAACTGCTGGCTTGTTACAGTTAATGGGTTGTGGCCTCAGGGGTGGGAATGCACTTTTTCTTTCCCATTCACTTTCATGTCCTGCTGTCTGAGTCTAAAATATGAGTGATGACTGTAGTCACTACTTCATGAACATGAGGCTGCCTCTCAGTTGCTTTGTGCGCTACTACTGAAGCTGTGTGCGGGTTATTTTTGAATGCTATGCGGATGCACGTGCGCACACCTTAGGGGGAACATAGGTGGACACATATATGCAGTTAAAAAGGGACTTAGAGAAAATACAACAGTGGTGGCTGGGGTAAGCCTTGTTTGGTTGGACATGATCCCACAGAGGGTAAGGAGAAATGAACACAGTCACACAGCCTCAGACAGAGCCAGGAGGAAAATGAATAGAAGGGTGGAACACTGATAAGGAAGATGGGGGGCACATAATACTGCGAGGCATGGAGGAATGGGTAGAGGATTTCTATAGGTCAGACTGAGTGCACCTATCAGATCTGGCCATATATATGTTTAATACAAAAATGATGAGTTTCATAGAAACATGGATGAGACAGGCAGGGAAATAAAAAAAAAAGGATGATGTACCCTAAGCGGGGAGAGAAATACCCTAAATTGGTGGGGAAAGCCAGTCATCCTATGCAAGCTGGAGACTGGTTTATGGGGAAAAAAGGGGGGGAAGGAGGGAAGGGGGGAAGAAAAAAGGAATATGATGAGAGGAAGAAGAAGCTGAAGGAGAAAAGATGGTCTCGGTTCTCACCGTTACCTACCAGAAAAAGAAAAGAAGAAGGCACCTAGGTTTTCACCTGGGGGAGCGAGAAGAGGAAGAAAAGAGGGATGATCAGAGATACATAGATACATAGACAGTGTCGGCAAATAAGGGCCTATGGCCCACCCAGTCTGCCCATTTGAGCTTGTAAGTTCAGTTTATGTTTTCCTACAAGTCTGTTGCCCCTTACCCCTGACCTCTAGAATTCCTTAATGTCTATCCCATGCATTCTTAAATCCTGTGATTGTTTCAGCACCCACCACTTCCTCTGGCAGGGTGTTCCACTTGTCCACCACCCGTTCTGAGAAGAAATTCTTCCTCACATTTCCTGTGAATCATCCTCCCTCCAACTTCATCCCATGCCCTCTAGTCCTGGAACATCTTTTTCACTTAAAAATAGTGTATTCCTGCACCCTGTTCCTCCCTGTAAGATACTTGTATGTCTCTATCATATCCCCTCTCTCCCTCCTCTCCTCCAGGGAGTACATGTTCAGTTCCTTCAACCTGTCTTCATAGGACTTGTGATGCAATCCATGCACCATCTTTGTTGCCCTCCTCTGAACCTTCACTACCCTGTCTATGTCCTTATGTAGGTAAGGTCTCCAGAACTGTACACTGTACTCCAGGTGGGGCCTCACTAGTGTCTTGTATAGTGGAATTACGACCTCCCTTTTCCTGCTGGTGATGCCCCTGCCTATGCACACCAGCATTCTATTTGCTTCACCTGCTGCCTTGTCACACTGTTTCCCTACCTTATGGTCATCAGAGATGATAACCCCAAGATCCCTTTCCTGCTTGGTGCATGCTATATCCTCACCCCCCAACTGATATATTGTGCCAGGGTTTTGTGCCCCAGATGCATTATCTTGCACTTCTTTGCATTGAATTTCAACTGCCAAACCCCTGACCATTCTTCAAGTTTCTGTAGATCCCTTCTCATTCTGTTCACACCCTCTGGTGTGTCTACTCTGTTACAGAGCTTTGTGTCATCAGCAAACAGTGAAATTCTGCCTTCTAGGTCCTGCATAATGTCACTGATGAAGATGTTGAATAGGACCGGTCCCAGCACTGATCCCTGTGGTACCCACTGGTCACTCTTCCCTCTGTGGAGTGACAGCCATTACCACCACCCTCTGTGTCCTGCCATCCAGCCAGTTACCTACCCACCACACTACTGTCCTGCCCACACCCATATTCCCCAGTTTGTGTAATAGTCTTCTATGTGGCACAGTGTCAAAGGCCTTGCTGAAGTCCAGATAGGCCATGTCCACTGCCCTCCCCTGATCCACCTCCCTAGTCACCCAATCAAAAAATTCAATGAGGTTAGTCTGACATGACCTCCCCCTGGTGAAACCATGCTACCCTGGGTCCTGTAGTCTATTGACAACAAGATGCTCCACCAATCTTTCCTTCAGTAGTGCTTCCATGATCTTCCCCACTACCGAGGTGTGGCTGACTGTTCTGTAGTTCCCCGCTTCCTCATTGTTCCCACTTTTGTATAAGGGGACTACATCTGCTGTCCTCCAGTCTTTGGGTATCTCTCCTGTTTCCAGTGATCGGCTAAACAGGATAGCCAGAGGTTCAGCCACCACCTCTCTTAGTTCTTTCAGGACCCTGGGGTGCACCCCATATGGCCCCATTGCTTTATCAACTCTTATTACTTCCAGTTCCTTCAGGACCCTTTCTCGTAAAGGGACTTGTCATTCCATTTCTGCACCTATTCTCACCCCTTGTACTCCCTTCAGACCCATTACCCTCTCTCTTCTCAGTAAAGACTCAGCAGAAATACCTGTTCAATATGTCAGCTTTACTGTTGTCATCCTCCATTATCCATCCTCCCCTTCAGTCTTTCTCTCCCTCCCTTTGCCTTTTTTTTCACTTACGTACATGTAAAGGTTTTGTCCCTCTACCCACTGATTTTGCAATGTGTTCTTCTGTCTGAGCTGGCTTCCTGCAACCTCCTGCCTCCCTTTGCTTCTCCTGGTACTTCTCCTATCCCCTTCTGCCTGTGTCTTTTGTATTGCCTGAATGCAATCTTTTGGCTTTCACTTTCTTTGCTACCTCTTTGGAAAACCATAATGGTCTCCTCTTCCTTTCCTCTTGCTAACCTGCTTAATGCATAATTCTGTTGTTCTTGTAATCCCCATTTTAAATACTGCCCACTGTTCCTCAACCCCTGATTCTTTCCCCATTCCCCTTAATGCCTCTTTCAAGTATCTCCCCATTTTCCCAAAGTCTGCCCCCCCTAAAATCCAGGATACTTGTTTTTGTGTGGTTAGGTTCTGCTTTTTCTGTTATTTCAAACCACAATGACGGGTGGTCACTATTCCCCAGGTGCTCCCCCACTGTTACCCCCATCACACTGTCTCTGTTTGTGAACACAAGGTCCAGTATTGCCTCCTGCCGAGTTGGTTCTATGACCAGTTGCTTGAGGAAGGCACCCTGAAGGGAGTCCAGGATAAATCTGCTCCTAGTTGATACTACTGCTGGGATGCTCCAGTCCACATCTGGAATATTGAATTCTCCAACCAGTACTACCTCACCCTTGTCTGCCATCCTTTGGATAGCTAGCATCAGCTCCCTATCTGTTTCTTCCTCCTGGGCTGGTGGTCTATAGACCACACCTGTGCGGATGGCTGGCCCCATTTTCCTTTCCAGCTTAACCCACAGTATCTCTCCCCATTTTGTTCATCCTGGATCTCTGTGGCCTTTATGTCATTTCACATACAGTGCCACTCCTCCTCCCTTCTTGCCTGCCCTGTCTCTTCTGAATTATTTTGTAGCCAGGTATGTCCATCTCCCAGTCGTGGTTATCTTACACCAAGTTTCAGTGATGGCCACAATGTCCAGGTCTGACTGCACCATGACAGACTCCAGATCTTCCATCTTGTTGCTAAGGCTCCTGGCATTTGCACACATGGCTTTCCATGATTTGACCTCCCTAGACTGTTTTGCTGTTCTACTCCAGCCCCTTCCTTGGTTGTCCTTTATCACTGGTTCTCCTTGCTGTCTGCCCTTTTGCTGAATTTTGCCCCTTTTCTGCTTATCCACCTCTTGGGCGCTAATCTCCATCTTTTGCACACTGCTTTGTAGAGATAGCCACTCCTCTGGTTCACTGGTTCCACTGCTAGCTGTAGGGGGTGAGCAAGTAGGCACCCTCCTTGATTGATTGATATATAGATGCAATAAAATACAATGGTGAACATCACTATAATAAATGAAGATGGAATTGTAAATGGAATTATGATATATAATAAATTAAATGCCATTCTGAGCACAACAACATACAAATGGTTTTGTCTTTTGTGGGGGAAAAGGGTTTAATCCGGGACAATGGAGTTGGCCCTTTAAGGGGCAGACCAAGTTGTCCTGGTGCACCCCTTCCCTTTACCTGAAGATGGTGTGCTCAGGAAGGGAGGGGGCAAGGTAAGGGTTGGGACAGGTGAAAACAGAACAATAGGCAGGGAGCAGAAAGGGGAGGGGCTAAAGGAGGTACTTAAGGGACAGCACAGTGGTGGTTCAGCCACTTTTACTGAAGTTTTTGATCCCTTCCATCCACCCCAAAAAACTATAGAGCATGAAGGAAGAAGGCAAAAGGGGACTGTATGGTCTGTCAGAGGTGGATGACAGAGTTGTCCGGTAGGACGGGAATGGCCTGCCAAATAGTGGATGGCAGAGAAGAGGGGGAAAAAAGGGGGGAGGGGGAAGGAAAAAGGAATAAGATGAGAGGAAGAAGAAGCTGAAGGAGAAAAAGCGGTCTCAGGTCTCACTGTTACCTACCAGAAAAAGAGAAGAAGAAGGGATCCAGGTTTTCACCTGGGGGAGTGAGAAGAAGAAGAAAGAGGGATGATTAGAAATTGACATATGGATGCAATAAAATGCAATGGTGAAAAATACTGTAATAAATGATGATGGAACTGCAAATGGAATTATGATATATAGTACATTAATTGCCAATCTGAGCACAGCATACAAATGGTTTTGTCTTTTGTGGGGGAAAAGGGGGGAATCCAGGACAATGCAGTCTGTGAAACATTTCATTGTTTTTAATGTCAGACAGACAGTAGCTATACTAAACCTCTCCAACCTTCTGATGGAAAAACGATGCACAGTTCCACAAAAATACTATGGAACCATAACAGATACAATATTACTTACATATGTGTTCAATATGATATACATATATATACATTATGTAAAAAAAAAAAGAAACATAAACTTTTCAATGCCAAATTACATGTATCCATGCAGACACCTCATGACAGAATTGTTAAGTAATGAAAGCAATGGACTAACGGAGAGAAAAAAAAGGATTAAGGTTACATCAAACTACTGGCAGTGTGCATGCCACTCAGGCGGCGTATGATGTTGGTCAGGTGTTAACCTGCAGGGACAACAAATGACAGGCAAAAACACACTTGAACGTTAAATCAGAAGAAGTAATGAGAATTATGACTGCAAGCCAAGTGACTCATTCTTACCTTCAAGTCCTCAGTGACAAGACTTGCAGGGGCTGAGTGATGGTACTCATGTCATTGAACCGATGTTTCAATTACTCATGGGTCTGCCTTCATGCAATGGAACTCCTGTGACTGTAGCATCCCCACTACTGATTCACATTACCAGTACACAAGTGTTCGTAGGTGCCCCAAAACCGGGGTGGGCAGTTCAAAATGTAGAACATAATGGTATGGGCACTGGCTGTACTAACACTGAAAAAGACAGTAGAAGTCATACAGGATCCAATCTGCTTTATATCAAAACCATGGCTTCATCACTAGTGCAGCAACTAGATAATGCTGTGTAATGCAGAGCAAAATAATACACAAGGTTGGAAAGGAGCTGGTGGTGGAGCAGTGGGAGACAGGGCTGTGTCTTTATTGGATTTACTACCTATAGCAGGAATTGCTTGCTGGACTTTTAAAAAGTAATTTTTTTTGTAGTTTGAGGCAGTTCTGGTGAGGGGACATGACAGGTGGGCAGGAGCAGGCATTGCCAGTATTGCAAACCATTGCATTGTAGTGCTGTTTTTTGACAGGTTGAGGATGGATGTAAATGGGCAAAAGGAAGCAGCAGCAATACAGTTCTAAGAAGGGAATAGTAACAGTCATGACAATAACATTAATTCTGGAGATGTCGTATGAGAATACAATAAGGGCGTGCAAAGGAGGGACAGCACACATAATATTGTTTTCCTTAAGCACCACCTTCTTCAAAGAAGCAGCCCTCACAGTCCTCAAATCTGGAGTTGTCACCTGATGGGAATTCACGTTCCAGTACTGAGTCATCAACATCAGTGTCACTAGTGCATGATTTTATCTTTATGCCAACAGCACCACCTGTCTCTTCATCTTCCTCAGACGATCCACCATAAGGATGTGGTAGGATCATGGATGTTGTGGTTTTTCAAGAATGTGTTCCCTTATTCATTTTTATAAATGATAGAATTTCCACATTCTTGCCGACAGGTTAGTGCACCGATCATGTACAGTACAATGGCACCTGCTGCACTGAACACATGCTCAACACTGACACTAGAGGGAGGGCAGCTAAGGTATTTTATCACCACAGATGTCAGTGCAGGCCACTCAGTTACCGTACTCACCCAGTAGAACAATGGCTTGCCACCAATTGCAAGATGTTTTTGTTCAGTCATGAAACAGTCAATCATGTGTCGTGCTGCTCTGAGTCCAACCACCTCATTGTGCTCCTCCTCCTCCTCCTCCTGGTCTTCCAAGGTTCCAACTCCATCCTCACTTAAAACATCCCAAATGGGATTGCTCATTTTTTGTTTTTGTCTGCCTGTTAACATAGTTGTGCCATGACGTGATGCAGTTTACCATGTAGCAACTCATCTTACTAACTCCAGCCACCTGGCTATTAAAATAGAGATTTTTGGAGATCGCTAATCTTTTAATCCTACCAGTTCAGCTCCTAAGGTTCTACTGATCACTCAGACTCACAATAATCTGACAGATTGTGTGACATGGAGGTTGAAATGAAGAAAGCGCCACCCAGACATACTCTGCCGACTGCACCAGAGAAAGCTAGCAAAAAAGTTAAGGCCCAGACTCTGACAGGTGGCCTTGCATCTACTACTACCCCTATGGAAGCTGAACTCCTAACAGTAGAGAGATCCCTGGCTGAATTCAAACCATTTTGGGAGGAATAACATTTCCTCACCACTGAGGTCAAGTCCATGGTAGCAGCTCTGGAAGACATTTCCAAATGAACAGGGGACAATGAGACATGCTTGTTCTCTCTTGAAAAAAGATTTGATAAATTTGAGCCCGAGCTAACTACTGCATGCCAATAGATGTTGGATGCCAAAATAGAAAACCTTGAAGGTCGCAGTAAGAGAAATAATGCAGTCATAATCAGACTCCCTGAGAAAGAAGAGGGCTCAGATACCATACATTTTGTGCAGAAGTTAATCATAAAACTAGCTGGTCCCTTGCCTTATGGGCCTACCTACACCATCAAAAGAGCAAATCAGGCCCTTAGGCCCATGCTGGCTGTGGGAGCAGCCCCACGTCCTTTGATTTTTTGTTTTTTTAAACTACTTAGAAAGACAACATTTTTTGAACAATATAAGAGAGATCCACGAAATTAAATAGGAAGGCTTCAAGCTACAGGTGGCCCAAGGCTTACCTGCATCAGTGCGGCAAAGGAGAGCTTCATTTCATCCCATTGTTATGAGACTTATAGCGGCAGTTCTAAAATTTCATATGGGGTATCCTGCTCATCTGCAAGTTCAGTCGTCTGACTCATGGGTCTCATTTGAAGATAAAGCCTCTGTGACAACTGAACTCAAAAAAGTCCTCTTTGATCTTATTAAGGATCGCTGGTCAAGGTGTGGCATGGCTCTTTCTGATCCTTATCATTTCTAATTTTGCAGTTTAAGAACTTAATTTTTGATAGGGGCCATATCAGGACAACCTGGAGCATCTGGCAAGGTTTGATATAAGAGCAGATTCCTCCCACCCATGACCTGGACCTGTAGTTCTTTGCACTGACTATGATATGCGAGAGGTACTTGTTTCATTCTTTCCTCTTTAGCAGTGGCCGGGAGAACAGTTCCTTAATAAGCAACAAGAAAACAAGTCACCAATACCTATTATCTGCATCAGAGGAAACAATAATGATATGCAGTTTTTGTACATGGGGATATCAATCTCGTCTCCAGGAGGTAATCTCTTCCAATATGTGTTGCCTAAACAGAAGTGGTTGCACCACTGAAGGAGGCTCTTTTAATTTTCTACTCTTTTGCTTGGAGGATTTCACTTACTTTAGAGACATGCAGCATATGCAAGAAGATCATGAGAACTTCATTTTCATTTTATCAACTCCTTTACTGCAGCCAGGAGATGGTTCATCTGAGGAGGGATTAAAACATAAAAAAATTTGAAAGAGTATTTTCTTCATAGACTGCTCCATAAGTTTTTGAACTGGGCATTTTATGCAATGGTATGGATACTGGTTCCTATTATAAGTTTAACTGCTGGTTTAATTATCTCCCAGGAGACCAAGGTTCAACACTATTTTATATATTTCAGTTCCCAACGGGAGGGTTTTTCTACTCAGTTCTAGTTAGAGCACTTGACCGCATGCACTTTGGGAGGTTCTGTTATTTTATTCTAACTTGTGGATGTCCTTTCTGTCTTCAAGTTCTGGTACTTCATACATGAAGGACTTACCCTCCTTTCAAATGGTTTCATGTCTTATTTGGCTACAGGGAACTTTACCTGAGTTGGTTTGCCTCTGAACTATTTAAGTTCTGAAATTTGGGCGGTCACAGACAGAGACCTCCTTCCTTTTACTTTCTTCATGGTTATTTTCAGGTGCTGGGGGGTTAGATGAAAAGTGGATGTACTGTTCATCATGGTTCATAGTCAATTTTTGTTGGGAGGGTGAGGGGTACTGTGTTGTATTCTCAGAATGTATATTTGAACTTGTTTATTAGATTAGAGTCACAGATGTGTGGGAGTTTTATTAGATATGCTTACTCATGTTTCATGGTTCAAGAGGGTTGGATATCTGTTTGGGGATACTTTTGTGGGTGGGGGAGCAAGATGGGGGTGGGTGGGACACGGCATCAATGTACACTGGGAATAACTCTGGTCTGGAAACTGATTCCTATACCAGGTCCTTATATCAATAGTTAAACACTTATAATGGCAAACAACTTTAATGCATTCACATGGAATGTTAGGGGGGCCAGACATAAGATCAAGCAGTACAAAATCCTCAAGCATTTGCAGCTCCTTAAGAGCGATATTTCTTTACTTCAAGAAACACCTCTTAGATTCTGTGGCTACTCTATTTAGGAGGCAGTTTGTCAGCCAGGTCTTCACTTCTGGTGAAAGTACACAGAGTAGACTGTCCTCAATAGAGATAGGTCATTTACTGAGAGGAGATGGGACATGGCTCTTTTCTGGTGAAATCATACAAAAATACAGCATCAACCGTCGGGATGTATTTAAAGTTTTCCAGCTCCAACACATGCTGATACAGTTCTCCAAAACTCCTTTGACACAGCCTACAACCGGTAAGTTCTTACAGGCCATTAAACCTATAGCCACCCTACCACATGCAGTATCCAAAATATATGCCACCCTGTTAGAACGAGCCTTTCCCTTAGTAGACGGGGTTTCCAATTACTGGTCCTCCCAGTTTCCAGACTCGAGATTTGACTGGCCAAAGGTATGGAAAAAATAACACACATATGTCACCCAAGACAGATTAAGGCTTATGCAATTTCAGGTACTTCATAATATGTATATAACTCCAGTCAAAATGGCTAAAATGGGCAGGTCTGCATCCTCTCGGTGTGTGCAGTGCCAGCGGGTAGATGGCACTTTATTTCATATCTTTTGGGAATGTCCCAAAGTAGCAACATTGTGGTTGCTCATTCAGGAGAGAGCCGATCCATCATTGGGCCTGGAAGGTCTTTTTACTCCCGACATTTGTGTAGTACGGGACTATGACAGTATTAAGGTCAGAGAGAGGAGGTTTTTTTTATAGCCCTTACAGTCCTGTCAGTTAAGAAGTTAGTTTTACGGCACTGGCTCAATGGTGATTGCTTCTCATACACAGAATGGATACAAGAGCTGTTTCTATATCATTGTACTGAGAGAATGATTGCCAGTTTACACAATTGTCTCCATAGGTTTGAGAAAGTATGGGGGAAATTATATTGTCTGTATTGTCTATCGGCCAACCATCAATAACTGGTTTTCTGCCTTAGTTCTTATTACAGCTTTATGGATATTGATGCCATGAGGAAGGTGGGTAGGAGAAGGTGGAGGGGTGATAGGGATGGGGAGGAGGTTGTGATGGAGGGATGAAAATGACATTCAACATTTCTATATCATGTTTATAAGCTGTATATGTATAAAAGTTCAATAAATATTTAATAAAAAAAAACATAGTTGTGCCATGTGAAGATGACAATGCTGTTGTGATACTGTTGTGATGGTGGTGGTAGCAACAACACTCGGTGCCCTATGTGTCTTAAGCATCTGTTCCCCTCTGACCCTTCTGTCAAGAAGGTTGGTAAGGGCCACAGTGTAGAACAGATTCAAGGCCATGCTTAAAATGTAGGTCAAGCATGGTGACAATGCCAAAGACATCAGACTGTAGAATTCCAATAATATGAGGGTTGGAGTCCAACACGTGGTGCACGTGCTTCATCAAGGCCAAACTAGCACTGTCACCACCTGCCTTAATCGATTGTTGAACATTAACCAGTGTCCACCTCAGCATGTATAGCAAGAGGATGGACTGACTGATACAGGCAGTGTCCCCATTTATTTCCTGTGTTACATGTTCAAAGGGACCTATAATCATTACCAGTTCATCCATTAAACGCTATTGTTCTGTGGTGGGAGCCGTGGACACTCCAGCACTGTCACGACTGGTGTGCAGCAGCAGATAATTGGACACAGCTTTACACTGTAAATAGAGTTGTTCCACCATCTACTGTGTGGAGTTCAATCTGGTCACCACATCCAACTTCATGAGATGATGAGGGAGATTGTTCTTTATCTGAAGCTGGCATAGCTGATCAAGGTCCTTCCCAGAATGGACAAAGTGGGCATAGATGCGTTGGGGCCACCAACAAGATATCCTTCATATCAGGATGGCTGACAAACTGTTGGATCATGAGATTCAGGCACTGTGCCAGGCATGGCACCCTGAAAAAAACACCATCACTTATGCATTTTACGACATTGGAGTCATTGCTGCTTACAATGAAGCCAGCTTTCATTGAATGTGGGTGCAGCCATTCATCAACCTCACCCAGTAGTAATTTGAGCATTTTATCCCCTGTATGGAATCCAGGCATGCTTTTCATTGTGAGTGTTGTATGCTGCCTAATACTGGTTATGTTGCTACCACCACAGTCTGCCTTGCTGCACTGTCTCCCACCATGCCCAGATTCCAAGACCCCCCAGGTACCTGTGCCCAGTGTGCTGTAATACACATATAGAAGCTGCCAGCTGTTCTCCCACTGGTCCACATATCCATGCTAAGATGGATGGATGGATGATGATGAATGCTTAAGTGTATGGAACACTGACCCCTTTACAGTGACATGCAGTTCAGGAACAGCACATTTGGACAAGTATGTCCTTGATGTTGCCTTCCCTTCTGGACATGCATGAGCAGCAAACCTTCTAAATCCTTCATTCTCAACAAAGGATAATGGAAGCAGGTCGAGTGCGAGCATTTCTGCAGCAGCCGCACTAAGCTCCCATGCTTTAGAATGATTAATTCGGTATTTACTGTACTCTGCCATTCAAAAATGATCTTCAAAGTTGGCTGCCATTTTCAGGGTGTTGGTTTGGCAAACAGACATCCATGTTGTGGTGGCCCAGTAGGGGTTCTCTTTGACTCAAGAACAATATGTGGTGCTGATAAAGGGGCACAAGTCATTTTAGCTGTTTTATGGGTTGGTGATGGCGTTACTGTGGACTGACTCAAAAGGGAACTGCTGAAGCTGCCACTGCTGCTATGCCCACTAGTTGTAGCAATCACCTCCACATCATCCTCCTTCTCCACTATATACTTCCCCTCAGTAACACCATCTAAAGGTGATGAGGATGAGGATGAGGGACTAGGATCACCTGCAACTGCTTTTTTCTGTGTTTAAGCTACTGGAGAGGGTGCCGGTTCTGTAAGTGTGTGTACTGGCTACCAGTGCCTTGGCAGCTGCCCATCTTCCCCCTAATGACCCGTACATGGCAAAGCTGACACATTGCCACCATTTCATCTACTGGGATTGATGGGCCATTATAAGGACTATCAAGTGGCCATCTCCCTTAAGAAGGCAGAGTTCCTGTCCAGGGAGATTGCCGCTGCATGGAACTAAAGAGCTCAGCTCTTCCAGACTGTCAACAGGCTATGCAATCCAGCCTGTCTGCAGTTTCAGAGAGAATTTTCACAGAATAAGTGTGATGAGTTCACTTGGCTCGTCGCAGATAAGGTTGACAACATCAGGTCGGAGATCTGTGCAGCACACTTTAATGGGTTTGGTGGCAGTCAATGAGAGGTTGCAAGTTCCCAGTTTGTCTGGTCTGACTTTGGCCAGTTGGCATTCACTGATATTGTGAAGATCATCCAGGGTGTGGCTGACCTACTGTAGTTTGGATCCAGGCCCAACTTGCCTCCTTGTGAGGTGTGTTGAGGTAATTGGCCCAGTCCTTACTGAGATAGTCTGGTGCTCGTTAAACACAAGGGTGTTTCCTGACACACTGAAGGAGGTGGTGGTAACACCTCTCCTGAAAAAATCTCCTCTCAGCCCTGATTGTCTTGCTAACTACAGACCTGTCTCTAACCTGCCCTTTGTGGGAAAGGTTATTGAGAAGGTGGTCACACTGCAACTAGAGGATCATCTTACCATCCATGATATCTGTGATCCTCTCCAGTCTGGATTTAGGAAGAGGCATAGTACCTAGATGGCACTGGTTCAGGTACTTAATGATCTGATAGTGAGAGATCAGAAGATCTGTTCCATCTTGGTTCTTCTTGATCTCTCTGCAGCATTCAACACTGTGGACCATAGAGTGTTATTGGAGCACCTGCAGCTGATCTGTGGACAGTCAGGAACAGTCCTCAAGTGGTATCAATTTTTCCTCATAGGCAGGACTCAGAGAGTGGCGTCCTGTATTTATTCCTCTGCCCCACTCTCCCACTCTCCCTGTCCTATGGTGAGTCCCAGGGCTCTGTTTTATCACCCATGTTGTTCACAGTGTACATGCTGGCATTGGGGGACATTGTAAGGCAGTATGGGCTGAGAGTTCACTGATATGCAGATGACACTCAGCTATAAATGCCCTTTGTACACAAACAGGGTGGAGCTACCTTGATTTTTAATAACTGCCTCGCTGAGCTCCAAGACTGGATGGGTGCCAGATGGCTGAGGTTGAACCATGATAAGACTGAGGTGTTGGTTGTGGACTCTGGTCATCAGGCAAAGGGGCCATTGGCTGGCTGGCCCTCTGGCTTTGGCTTGGAGGTGGTCAGCTGTTGACCTCTGACTGGAAGCAGAATCTGGGTGTTATGCTTGATGATGGGTTGACACTTAAACCTCAGGTGGCGTCAGTTGTCAGGACCTCATTTTACCATCCATGGAATATTGCCCAGATTAAACACCTTGTCCCATCTGAGGATCTTCCAACATTGGTCCATGCCTTTGTGACTTCCGGTCTTGATTACTGCAATGCCTTGTACCCTGTACCTAGGGCTACCGGGGACTGATATCTGGCACTTGAAGCTGGTGCAGAGTGTAGCAGCCATGCTGTTGACTGGTCTATCTAGATCATGCTATGTCATGCCTGTGCTCTGCGGTCTGCAATTCCTGCCTGTTCAGTGGTGGATCATCTTCAAGGTTGGTTTACTCATCTATAAGGCCCCACACAGACAGGAACCGCGGTATTTGTGAGATCTCCTTTGCTCCTACGGCCCCCTCTGCCCACTCCACTCCTCAGACAAGGGATTGCTAGAGGTTCCCAGGGTTCATTTGGTCATTTGCATTTGTGGCCCCAACCCTTTGGAACTGTCTACTGCATCAGGTGAGAGAGTGACTGACCGTGGAGAGTTTTAAATCAGCACTTAAGACACATTTATTTAATATCACTTTTTCTGAATTCTGATAAATTCTGGCTGCTGTTTTTTTATTACTTGATTGCTAATATATTTTTTAGATATTTATATTTTAGCTTTTTATCATTTATGTACCAGCGCTTTGATAACTGTGAATTGTGATTTTTACAAATAAAGTTGGATTGGATTGGATTGGGTCCAATACATAGAAGTCCCACACTAGGGATTTTGTTGGCCTTTTTTATCATGATGCCTGGACTGGGATAGCAGAGTTGAAGTATGGGGCCGGGGATACTATTGCTTTTGTGGTTGTCTCTGTCTCATGACATCAGGAATAGTATTGCGGGGACCTTCAGTGTGAAATTTGGTGGTTAAATCAATGCTACATTTAAGAACTCCTACATTTTCACCACCTTTCTGCTGCTTCTTCTTCTCTAGTTCCCATATGGGATCCAGAACCTCATCACTATGATCATCATCATCAGCAGCAGCAGCAGCATGCCATCCACTGATGTCCTCCTTATGCTCCTCCTCATGAACCTGCCAGTCATGAACCCCAGTCTCAACAGTTTCTGTGGTTGTCTCTACAGCAAATGTTGCTGTAGTGCTGTGATCTACATTTTTGGGCTTTCCAGCATTCCCGTCAACTACTGCCTCAACCGTATCACAAGGAACACCGCCACCACCACCACCAGCGGCAATGGAGATGGGAATATACTCCACCTTATCTTTATGAGATGCTGCTACTGCTATAATTTTCAGGCTGCTTGCATTATCACTACCTCCCACATTTTTTTTTCTTTTATTTTAGGCTTTGGCAACTGGGTAAGGCCCACTAGGCACACGTGCCTGTTTTCAGGGGTGACCTGGGAGCACTGGGCAGTTAAATGACTGGTTCAGAGTCGCACAGTATGCAAGTGGAGGTTGTGAGACTCAAATCCAGGTCTGGTCTGCTGGACATACCAAGCTCGTTCACACCTTGTTACTCTAACCTCTAGGCTATACTACCAGCCCACATCACCCACTGCCATGGCTGTCACAGAGGTTGACAAACAAAATTTAGATGCAGGAAAGCCACTGGTGAATTCTCCAGCACTACTGTGAGGAGCACCCATCCCAGAGCACTTAGAACTTGTTGATGGCAACACAATGTCAGAAGACAGTCCTTCATTCACCTTTTCAGTTGCACCACTTTTCACAAATGATCCTAAAGTCTTGCCTGCATGACTCACTCCTCTCCTCTCCCTTTCTTGTTTCTCTTCACTGACATTCTTAACATAGAAACACAGAATTTGAAGGCAGATAAGGACTGCTTGGCCCACCCAGTCTGCCCATTTCCCTACCTAATGGATAAGCTGCAGATCCTAGTAAACCAACAGCCTACTTCCTCCTGCCCCGAACCTGTAGAACTGCCTTATGTCTGTCCCATGCATTCTTGAATTCCCCCATTGTTTTTGAATCCCACAACCTCCACAGGAAGGCCGTTCCATGCATACACAACCATCTCCATGAAAAAATACTTCCTCACATTACCTCTGAGCTGTCCCCCTTCTATCTTTAAATTGTGCCCCCTTGTTCTTACACATCTCCTTTTCTGAAAAATGCTACCCTCTTGGACTTTGTTGATTCCCTTGAGGTACTTGAAAGTTTCTATCATCCCCCCTTCCTCAAGGGGATGCATATTAAGCTTCTTAAGTCTCTCTTCATATGTCTTCCGGTGCAGACCCTGCACCATTTTAGTTGCCGTCCTCTGGACTGCCTCAATCCTGTCAATGTCCTTGCAGAGACTGGGTCTCCACAACTGCATGCAGTACTCCAGATGGGGTCTCACCAGTTGTCTGTACAGAGGGATAGCAACTTCTTATTTTCTACTGGTGATTCCTATTCCTCTACATCCCAGTATCCCCCAGCCCTCCTTACTGCCCTCTCACATTGCTTGCCCACCTTTAGGTAATCTGATATGACTAACCTCAGGTCACTTTCCATTTTTGTTGTTGTTAGTATCTCACCCCCATAGTGTACCCTTCCACTGGGTTTTTGTTTCCCAGGTGCATTACTTTGCACTTCTTAGCATTGAATCTAAGCTGCCATACATTTGACCAGTCCTCCAACCTTGCCAAGTCTTTTCTCATCCTTTCCACCCCACCTTGTGTATCTACCCTGTTGCAGATCTTTTTGTGATCTGCAAAGAGACATACTTTCCTTCCAGTCCCTCTGCAATGTTACTTATAAAGGCATCAAACATGACTGGTCCTAGAACTGAACCCTGCAGTACTCCACTAGTAACCCCTGTTTCTTCAGAGTGGACTCCATTTACTATTACCCTCTGTGTCCTGTTCTCCAGCCAATCTTTTACTTAGGTTACCATCTTGGGACCCACTCCCAGGCTGGCTAACTTGTATATTAATCTTTTGTGTGGGACTGTGTCAAATGCCTTGCTAAAGTCTATGTAGGCCATGTCCACAGCCTTTCCTTGATCTACTACTTTGATCACCCAGTCAAAGAAATCTAGTAGATTCATCTGACATGACCTTCCTGCTGTGAATCCACGCTGCCTTGGGCCCTGTGCCCCTCTGGCCTCTGGGTACTCAACAGTTCTTTCCTTCAGAAGTGATTCCATCACTTTTCCTATCACTGAGATCAAACTAATAGGTCAAAATTCCTGCCTCTGCTCTGCTTCCACTTTTGTGAAGTGGAATCACATCTGCCATCCTCCAGTTCTCAGGTACCACCCCATCCTCCCATGATTTGTTAAAGAGGTAGTCAGGCGTGTCACTAGTTCTACCCTTAGTTCTTTCAGAACTATTTCTTCTGTGAATCGGCTGGTATCATCCTCCCTATCCAGAGTGTTTCTTTTGTTTGGTTTAGATACCACCCCTTCTTCACTTGTGAATACTGAGCAAAAATATTTGTTTAGTATCTCTGCCTTTTCACAGTCACCCTCTGCCCCACTTTATTAAGCATCACTATCCCTCCTTGGTCTTTCTTGCTCCTGATGTACCTATAAAGGTTTTATCCCCTTCATAACTGAGTTGGCTATCTTTTCCTCGGTTTGGTCCTTTGTTGTTCTGACTGCCTTTCCTGCTTCGTTCTGCTTTAACTGATACAGTTCTCTGTCCTGCTCCTTCTGTGATTCCTTGTACCTCCTGAATGCTATATTTTTCTCCCTAACCTTTCCTGCCACCTCCTTTGAGAACCATAGTGTTTTTTTACATCATTTTGTTTTGTTTATTTGCTTCACACAAAGGCTTATTGCCTTAGTGATGGCAGTTTTGATTATTCCCCATTGTTATTCCACCCCTTCTTCCTGCCCATTTGCTAATGCATTCCTTAGGCACCCACCCATTTTAGCAAAGTCAGTCCTCCTAAAGTCCAGGACCTTTGCCTTTGTATGGCTTGACTCAACTGCTGTGTTTATCGTGAACCATACTGTTCAATGGTCGCTAGTTCCTAGATGGCTACCCACTTCTACATCTGTGATCCTTTCTCCTTCTCCATTTGAGAGTACCAGGTCTAAGATTGCTCCCTCCTGAGTGGGTTCCAGTACTAGTTGTCTAAGGCATGCCCCATGCAGGGCATCTAGAATGACCCGACTCTTTGATGTGGCTACAGCAAATGCACACCAGTTAACATCTGGCATGTTCAGTTCCCCATCAACAATGTCTCCCCTTTTCTGCCATTCTAAAGATACCTTCTATAATTTCCTTGTCCATTTCCTCCCCCTCATGGGGTCTGTATACAATCCCTGTGCTGTTTGTGGTGTCATTGCCTGTCTTCAAGTTGATCCACAATGCTTTCTCTCCTCCCTGTTTACCCTTTTGTTCTGTTGCTTTGATTCCTTCCCTTATGTAGAGAGCTACCCCACCTCCTCTTTTACACTCCCTGTCCCTCCTGTAGATAGTGTACCCTCGTAAGTTTACATCCCAGTCATGGTTCTGTGTGTACCATGTTTCTGTGACTGCCATGATATCCAGATGTTCCTCTTCCATCTAGGCCACTAGTTCAGGAAACTTGTTACCCAGACTATGGGCACTGATAGTCATTACTTTCCATTTTTTGATTGATTTTCCTCTTGTAACCCCATCCCTGCCCTTACTTACTTTGCCTTCTCCATTTACCCCAATCCTGCTCCTTACTGACCATTTTACCTTGGTCTTTACCTCATTTAGTACCCTATTTTGGAGGGGGAGGCTGGGAATTCCCTGCTGCTTATCACTGCCTCACCCCTTTGGCTAGTTTAAAAGCTTGGCAACGAAGCATTTAAACTGATCACCGAAGAGACTGGTTCCTTTCCCGGACAGATGCAGAACATCATGCCAGTATAGGTGGGTATCCCTCCAGGTGGAACCCCAGTCCCCGGTGAAGCCAAAACCCTGTGCTCTACACCAGTTTTTCAACCATTCATTGAACTGCATGGTGCAGAGTACCCTCACCTCACCCATGCCATAGATAGGCAGCACCTCCAAAAAGGATATTGTATGATCTACTTGTCTAAGGTCCCTCCCCAACTTCACAAATTCCTCCTGCACTGCTCTAACCTCATGCATGGCCAAGTCATTTGTGCCTTGGTAGACAATGACATCCAGTGCTGTCTCCCATGCAGCTGCTGTTGTGATCCTTAGAATCTGCTTCCTGTCCCTCTAAGTCATGACACCAGGCAGGCACCTTACTTCACTTTCCCTTGCCCCTCCAGTTCTATCCCCCTGATAATTGAGTCCCCCATCAGGAGCTGCTTCCTTTCCCTGCTGTGTCCTGTGCCACCTTCCTGTGGGCCTCCCTTGTGATGGTTGCTGTGTGGCAACACAGAAAATGGATATTTTTGGACACTGTTTCTCAAAGCACATGGGGGTACAACAACAGATCCAGTAGGCTAGCAGGGTGAGTAGCTGGATTTATAAAGCTTGTACTTTGCCAACACTGCAGTACTACACCAAAGGCTGGGATATCACTGGTGTTCACAAACAGAGGAAAATTCAGTCCAACTAAGGAAAGTTCAGTCTGGAAAATTATATTTTTGGATGCTAGTCCTCACAGGACACAGGGGTACAACTACAGGCCGAGTAGACTATTTGGGTGAATAGCTGGATTTCTAAAGCTTGTACTTTGCCAACAGAGCAGTACTATGCCACAGACTGGGATACCACTGCGGTTGAGAAACAGAGGAAAATTCTGTCAAACAAAGGAAAATTCAGTTTAGAAAACTGATATTTTGGGATGTTATTTCTCACAGCACATGGGGGTACAATGACAGGTTGGGTAGGCAAGTGGGGATGAATAGCTGGATTTCTAAAGCTTGTACTTTGTCAACAGAGCAGTACTACACCACAGGCTGGGATAACACTGGTTTTCACAAACAGGAAAATTCAGTAAAACAAAGGAAAGTTCAGTCTGGGAAACTGATATTTCTGGATGCTGTTTTTCACAGCACTCACAGAGGGGTACAACAAAAGGCCAGGTAGGCAGGGGGTGGGGCTTAGCGCTGAATGAAACAGATTCTTAGTCTCTCAACTCCTCAGACACTGAGGGTATCTGTCATCATCCTGCAGACTAGAGGGCTCAATTTCGAACTGAGAGGATGCAGTATACAGCATATCAAACTTCAATGCACTGTCTACTTTTTGGCATCAGATTTCCTGATTATAGCATATTTGTAGCTGCCTCTGTGGAAGCTCACTTCTACAGCAAATGACTCAAATGGCTTTGTAAGTCAATAACAACATGCAGACCTTGCAGAACTTTGAATGCCACTTGTTTCAATCGGAGCAACAGATCGGCTCCCGTGACATAGCAATAAAAACAGATGACTGCCACAATGCAAGATCAGGCAAGAGCCATTTCATACCTGCAAGACAAAGTAGATAACCTTGAATATAGAAGCTGATGGAACAATCTCTGCTTTTTCAGCTTCCTGGAGGAAACAGAGCAGAAAGACTGTGCTAGGTTTCTTCAGTCCATGCTTCCCCAGGTGCTGGAACTCTCTCCAGGGACTACTGTACACATAGAGTAGGCCCATCACTCCCTTGCTCCCCCTCCTAAACTGGGGGACATGCCTTGCCCAGTACTGGCTTGCTTTCTGGACTACAGACAAAAAGAGGAGGTATTGGCAGCTGCTAGGACTAAAGGGCGGGTAGTCTGGCAGGGGCACAAAATCTAAATACACCAAGACTACACAAGAGAACTTTCAGAGTGCCTCAGAACATATACAGAAGGGCACAAATATCTCCACAAATTGGGTATTCCATTTCCTCTTAGATACCCAGCCATGATGAGAATAATACACAATGAAGTCCCTTTGCTGTTTGCTCACCCAGAAAACCTCATGGATTATCTCTGTAAAATGCATCTGGCAGAGTTCCACTCTGTGGGGAGCCCAGAATGCAGGGATGGCGGTATACCACAACCAGATACATCATCTAAAAGGCATACTCCCACCCTAAGCCAGCGAGAATCAGTGGGGGTGCATGTTTTTGAAGAGGCATACTCACAGGATAAAGAAGAGACACAACTCTCACAGACATGAGTGAAGGATCCACCCAGTGGAGAGGGCTAGAGAGGAAAGCCCTTCAGATCTCCAAACCTTCTACTCCCCAAATAGATATGAGGCCCTTCAAGAGGATGACGCAGAGGACAGTGAGTCGATTGAGGTAGATGTCTCCCCAGTGACCACTTGGCACTGACCTACATCAGTACATTCTAAATCCTAGGTGGAAACTGTTGCACCAGGCACACTGACAATGGTGGATAACCCCGCTGAGACCTTGACTTCTCTGAAGCTGCACCATGCCCGCGCGGAGGAGTGGTGGCTCTTGACCGACGACGGAATAGCCACAGAGATTAACCCCACATGAACAATCAGGGGAGAGGTACTGTTTTTCTTTGGGTGATTGGGGACTAGTGAGGGGGCTTTGACCAGAGAGTGAGTAATTGACTCTGCAGAGCCTAACACTGGCCAGACTGGTAGTTTACAGGTCTCCTTCCCTCTCTATTTATACAGTATGGTAAATGGACTGAACTGGACATTCCTTTGCAAACAGAGTGTTCCATGCCCTCGATATGTTGAAATCAGGCAGCTGGAAGTTATCTACATTCTATGGTTTGGACTGCAGCACTCATTGTGGCTTTAATGCATGTATTTGGACTTGAAATAAGGGCTATGGGACTCCACATAGGATTTGGTACCTTTGGTTTGGTTGCAATGTATCTTATATGGCCACATGCTATCCTGGGGATTATAAATGAGGGCTTGCCCTGTTGCAGGTGTTTAAAGGGAGTGTGATAGTTCAAGGTATAGATTCTTAACCAAGAATACCCATATCATGCTAGAAGGAATAGCCTCCCGTCACTCTGGCTGAATGGGGAATTTCCCACACAGTGGGAACTCTCTCTACATCTAAGGAACACAATGAGGGTAATGTACAATCAGGGGAATCCATTCTACTTCTCTCAAGTCACCCAGGGCTGTCCCCTTTAATTGTATATGTGAAAGTGTGGACGGTGAGGAGTATACCCTCACCGGCTCTTTCATGCTCCCACTTTTAGTAGCCCCTCGTCATTTCTCAGTGATTGAGGGGGTAAGTTTGACACACCCCATGAGTGGTTGCCCTCCTCAGAATAAAAAGGATGCCCCCCCCATGAGAGAAGGAGGCAACCTTGGTGTCCCCACACAAGTCTAATACTTCCCAGTTCATCAAAATGTGCTATATGTTTATAATGTTTATCCTTGTTAGAGATGTGTATAGTTTGAAGGACAGGGACGTATGCCCAGTTGGTTTTACATGTTTTGTAACACACCAGGCCTCAATACTATTTAAAGTGGTATATACACATAATGAGCAGCTACAGTATTTGCTAGAATTGCTTCACAAGGGTAGGGAAAGTAGATCGTCATGGCGGTCTGCAGTCTCCGGTGTCCACGATCACACACTCCTTCCAATGTATGTAGTTCTTCAGCAAGAAAATTGGTGACCTACACGCATGCACCAGGAATGTGTGAGATCTTAACACCTCGGTAAAGCACAAACAGGTGCTATTGCATTTAAAAAGACTGCGCATCACCATGGCTTTCCTTCAGGAAATGAAATGAACTCCACAGGACCATGACAAGCTTGCCAGGGACTGAGTGGGACAGGTTTTTTCCTCTTCTGACCCTTCCAGAAAAAGAAGAGTGACTATACTCCTGCACAAAAATTTGAAATAGACCCCTAAACAGGTTAAGAGTAATACACAGGAGTGGTGTGTCCAGGTTTCCCTAAATATGCCAGAAGGTCCACTCATGCTGGTAAATGTCTACAGGCCAAATTAAGTTTCCCTGGGGATCTTCTGTGAGATCTCCCAACCTATTCATTTTCTGGCTATGCCTGCAACTCCCAAAGTGGTTGGGGGAGATTTTAATCTGCCTCTGGATCCCCTGACAGACCGCAGCTCATCCACACAGGACAGCCACTACAAAACAAGACTTGCTTTAAAACAAGTCACATCAGACATGGGTATTCAAGACATGTGGAGGATCTTCCATCCTTGTGAGAGAGAGACTAAACCTTTTTCTCACTGGTGCACAGCACCTATAGTCAGCTAGACTATTGGCTGGTCTTAGCTTCCATTGCCCAAGTAACCGTGGGCTCTGATATTGCCCAGATGGTCATATGAGACCACTCACCGGTTCTGCTGCATATTTTATGGGGGCACCAGATACCTTTTAGTACTTCTTGAAAGCTGGATCCACTTCTCCTTGGGGATACAGATTTTAAACAGTGGTTTACCCTGGCGATCTCTAGTATTTTGGTCAAAAATAGCCCACCCACTGACACTTCACCTGGCAACACTAGAGTAGCCTTAAATGTTACACTCAGAGGAGCCATCATGGGTTTTGAGGCTAGGAGATTACAAAAGGAGCAGCTACTTAAGTCACTTGAAGACCAACTGCGGTCGAAAGAACTTGAGGTGAAACAATCCCATTGTTTTAAGTACCAGTCCCTGCTGGGTTTGGAAATTGTCTGACTCAAAATGGCAACACACATTGAGGGAAGAGCTGTGTAATTTGGGGAGTGATTGAGGGACTGCTGTTCAGATTTTAAGTGTGTTTAAGTGTAAGTGACACTGGAGCCATACTCCCATTTAAACAGGAAGTGGGAAGAGAGCGCAGTAGTTCTGTCAGTGGCAGACAGAACTATAAAAGTGCTAGTTGTTTGTGTTTTTCACCACCCGAGACATCATTGCACTGTGCCTTGGCCTCGCATGAGAGGCAGATGCACAGAGGGCAAAAATTATATTTTAAAGTGATGACAGCTGTTTTGAGGAATTCACGACCCCCACAGGCACTTCCAGGTCATTTAGCCCCATATCTAGTGGCCCTGTTGCGAGCGGGTGAGCGAGCAACACACATTAAGGGAAGAGCTGTGTAATTTGGGGAGTGATTGTGGGACTGCTGTTCAGATTAGAAGTGTGTTTCAGTGTTAGTGACACTGGAGCCCTACTCCCATTTAAACACAAAGTGGGAAGAGAGTGTGGTAGTTCTGTCAGTGGCAGACAGAACTACAGAAGCTCTAGATGTTTGTGTTTTTCACCATCCGGGTCATCATTGCACTGTGCCTTGGCATCCCATGAGAGGCAGATGCACAGAGGGCAGAAATTATATTTTAAAGTGCTGACAGCTGTTTTGAGGAATTCACGACCCCCATAGGCAATACTGGGTCATTTAGCCCCATATCTAGTGGCTCTGCTGCGAGCAGGGCGAGCGTGGGCTGGGTGCGCATTGCCGCATGCAGAGACACAAACAGAGACACTCGCATTGGTGCATGTCAGCTGTATCAACTGGGGCACTGGGTGTTGGGACTAAACATCACCAATAATTTACAAGCCCAAACCTACCATGATGCAGTGTGCCAGGTGTGGTATGTACATAGAAGGAGATGATACTCTGGGGTTTATATGTGACAATTGTAGCTTAATAGAGGTGCTGCAAGCTTAAACTGCTGCTGTACAGCATACAGTGAGGGTACAGGCTGAGATCTCTGTGCTGGAACAGTTTATTGACACAGCAGCAAATGATTTATCTATGTCAGAACAGTCATCATTACCCAATATTGCAACACCCCCTGTTGAAGCCCCTAACTAGTCTTGCAATAAAAATGACTAGTATACAGTGCATAAAACATCTAGGGGGAAAAAGAGAAGAAGGAATGTAGGGGGCTCTTCCAATATATTAACCCCTAACAAATGTTGTGCCCTAGAAGCTGACCAGGATCTGAATGAAGTAATTGAGCCCATACTAAAAGATGATAAAAAAACAAACAATGGTACTCTATTGAGCTCTCATGATACAGTCAACCCTGTCACAGCAACACAAGATAAAGAAGCGCTAAGGGATGTCCTCTTTATTGGTGACTCAATGCTTAAGTATACAGACCATGTGATCTGCAAAAATAGGAATGAAAACACCACTGTTTCTGTATTGCCCAGGGCTGGTATTGGGGACATACGAAAGTTACTCCCTGGCCTGCTTGAAAACACGCATAAACCAGTAACAGTTTTACATGTGGGAGTAAATGATGTGGGCAGGAGAAGTCTCATAGAGATACAGCAGGACTTCTAGATAGTAGGGGAGAAGCTTACAACCAGAGGATGTGAAGTGGTTATTTCTGGCATATTACCAGTTCCCTGAGTGGGACGGCATCAAAATGAGGACATTAGACTTTTAAATGGGTGGCTCAAGCATTGGTGTTTTAGGGAAAGGTTTACCTATATGGATCACTGAGAGGATTTCCAGGCACCGCACAGTTTCACGCAGGATGGATTACACCTCAACAGGCAGGGAAAATGGGTCTTTGCCAGTAAGCTAAAGCAGTTTATTGACACTTATTTAAACTCGAAGTAAGGGGGGATGTGGGGGCCACTATAAGGAATACAGTAGGTAACTTGGAGTTCAACTGGAACTTTCTTAAACTAAATGCTAGAAGCCTAAACAACAAAATAGATGAACTGAAGTTGAAATCATGTAATTCAAACATTCACATATGTGCCATTACAGAGACTTGGTGGCGAGCAGAGGACACTTGGGACAAACAAATCTTTAGCTATATCTTATACAATAAGGATAGGACTCACACCAAGGGAGGCGGGGTGGTGCTATATTTTCTTGATAATATAGTGTCAGAAAATATTGATTGTACTGTATGAGGCAATTCTGAAATTTTGTGGATTAAAGTTACCCCCCACACGCTTTTATTTATTTTTATTTATTTAGCTTTTGTTGACCGGGTAAGTGCACTAGACAAATCCTGCCTATCTTCAGGCACGACCCGGGGGAGGGAGATACAGATGAGTGCCAACTGACCTTGAACAGATTAAACTGTTGGTGGTATTTTTAGTGAATGAGGAAATTTGGCCCAGGACACGGAAATTCCCCTACTCTTTTCGATAAGTGCCATGGGATCTTTAACATCCACCTGAACTACCACCAATCCAGGCAGATGGGACCTCGGTTTAATGTCTCATCCGAAAGACGGCACCTCAGAAGTGCAGCACCCCTCTCATGCTGCACTACAGTGTCAGTACTGGGATATTAACCCAACTGCCAGATGTGGGAACTGAACCCACAGCCCTCTGATCTCCCGGCCTCAGAGGTGAGTGTGCTACCTACTGAGCCACTGACACTGCAATAAATCTAATCTTATCGAAGATCAGTTTAGGAGTGGTATATAGACCACCAGCTAATCAGTTCAAAATGATAGCCTACTATTGAAGTTCATCAAAGACATCATACAGGAGGATAATGTTATCCTACTAGGAGATTTTAATCTCCCAGGTGTAAACTGGGATACATTACAAACAGACTCCCAGGTGGAGACTAGTTATCTGGAGGCCTTTCTGTTAGCAGGACTAGAACAATTGGTCTGTGAAAATACTATGAGAAATCATGTCCTCGATTTGGTACTGAGCAGTATGACAGAAAACATTGAGAATTGTATGGTGGAGGTTCCCCTGAGTACTAGCGACCATTCTATGGTTAATTTTAAGTATATAGGTGTCAGGGAAATCAACACGGGTAGTGCAGTAATTCACAACTATGATAGGGAAGACTTTAGTACAATAAAAGAAGAAAAGGACAAATGGAACTGGGTGAAAGAATTTGAAAATCTAACATTACACAATATGTGGGATAGGTTTAGTACCAAACTTAATAAACTGGTTCAAACCTATATTCCGGTCACTAGTAAATAAAATAAGTCCAAGAGAGACATTCCCCTATGGCTCACCTCGCGGTAAAAAAAATAATATAAAAGAAAACTGGGCATATAGTAGTGCTAAACAGAGTGGTGATAATAGATCTTGGGAAGGGTATAAACACAGCTTGAAGGAAGCGAAAAGAACTATTGCCAAGGCAAAAAATAAATATGAGTTTAAGCTAGCTACAAAGGCACAGGACAATTATAAGTCCTTCTATGCTTACATCAATAACAAAAGAGGAGCTAGTAGCATGATTGGTCCATTAAAAGATAATGCTGGGGAACTAATAATAAGGAACAAGGACATGGCAGATCAGTTTAATAGCTATTTTTCCTCCGTTTTTAATATAGGTCCAAAAGCTTCAGATTCAAATACCAGACTTCAAGGGACCTTAGGCCCACAAATTGGGGCTCAAGACATAAGAAAAAGGTTAAAAAATCTGAATCAAAATAAGGCACAAGGTCCAGATGGTCTACATCCTGGACTCCTTAAAGAACTTGCAGATAGCTTGGCAGGGCCTGTTACATTTTTATTTCAACAACCGCTGGATAAAGGCCAGGATATAGAGGCATGGAGACAGGCAACTGTAATCCAAATCCACAAAAAAGGGTCAAGACAGGAGGTCGGTAACTATAAGCCAATCAGCCTGACCACAGTCCTTGGGAAAATACTCAAGGGCATTGTCAAGGACATTATTATGAGCAACATTGAATGAGAGGGGGTGAAGGATAAGACACAGCACAGATTTACAAATGGCAGATCATGCCAAACTAACCTACTTGAATTTTACAGTAAAGTAAGTAAACATCAGATGAGGGTAGCTCGGTGGATGTTGTGTTTCTGGACTTCACCAAGGCCTTTGACAAGGTCTCCCATGAGCAGCTGATCGAAACCTTTAATGAATTGGGGGTACAGCCAAAAATAGCTAGCTGGATTAGGGGCTGGCCGATGGGGAGAAAGCAAAGTATATGTGTACAGGGTGAATAGTCGGATTGGACAGATGTGACTAGTGGGGTCCCCCATGGATTGGTACTGGGATCCTGCTTTTTTAACCTGTACATCTCAACAATGCAGACAAAAGCTAGCATCTAGTTTTCCAGATTTGCAGATGATACATGCCTGGGTCTCCCAGTAAATAGCCAATCTGATGCAGCAATACTACAAGAAGCAATAGAGGAACTAGAGACATGGGCAGAGGAAAAGAAAGCACTTTTCAACATTGAGAAGTGCACAGTGATGTACTTGGGAAAAAAAAAAACTAATTTAGATTACACACTGGCCGGGCAGGTGCTCAGAGAAGTGCATGATGAATGAGACCTGAGGATCAGGGTTAGCAGTAACCTTAAATTCCAGCTACATTGTAACTAGGTGATTAAAAGGGCTAGTGGAATCCAGAGTTGCATCCATAGACACATTAAGAGTAGGAAAAAGGAGGTCTTGCTTCCTCTTTATACCTCCTTGGTGTGGCCGCACACCAAGTATTGTGCACAGTTTTTGAACTCCTGGGAACAAGAGAGATATTAGAGCACTGGAGAAAGTCTAGAGAAGGGCAACATGAAGATTTAAAGAAGTCCAGGGGTTAGACTGTGAGGGAAGACTGAGGGAACTGGACCTGTGTACTTTGCAATATCACTGATTGATGAGGGATATGTGCCTGATTTTTCGGGTTCTGTCAGATCAACATCTCTGGGAACAGTTAGGCCTCACCCTGAGAGACCAGATTTACAATATGAGGGCCCATCCCCTACACCTAAAAGGTGATAGATTCAACATACATGTATGAAAGCACTGGTTTTCAGTGAGAGTGGTTAAAATCTGGAATGAACTGCCTATTGAAGTGGTGGGTGGCAAAACTATGGAGACATTCAAGCATACTCTTGACCATTATATGACTAATAAATACATTACTGGGTACCCATAGATCTCTATTAGTGAGCTATAATGGACTTCAGTCTTTATGGTGCTCAGAATAACCTATGAATAGAGATAAATGAATTGTTGGCCCGGAAGGCTGAGGAGGTGATCCTCTGCCTCAAACACAAATTATGGAAGGGTGGGGAAAAGGAGGTAGGTAGCTTGCTTACATATAGACTGCAAAAACAACAAGCCGAAAGGCATATGCCAGGGCTAAGAGACTGCAAGGCGATAACTAACACAGCTCCTGCCCAAATTAATTGCATCATCCAGCAGTATTAAACTAACTTGTACGCCCCCTCCAGATCCATGGATTGGGATACAGTGCAAAGTTTCTTAGCCTCTCTAAATCTTCCTAAGCTGACTTCCCAGTAGGGTACTCTTCTGGACACCCCAGTCTCCCCTGCAGATGTACAATGGGCCATTAAAACCATGAACTCAGGGAAGGTTCCAGGAGGAGATGGACTTCTGGTCCGAAGTCTGGCAGCTAGTTCACTCGCAAATAGCTCCCCTTCTTAGTGATGTATTTAATGAAGCACTAGAAGATGGGAGCTTTCCGCCTTCCCTACAAGAAGCTATCATTACTGCCTTTCCCAAGGAGGGGAAAGACCTCACTCCATCTAGCTACCACTCCATACCGATTATCAATACAGATAGCAACATTTTTGCTAAGATACTGGCAGCACAGCTAGACCCACTGCTCCCAGAGCTCATACATCCCTCCCAGGTAGGATTAGTACTTGGCTTGTACATTAGGGATCATATTCACTGCCTACTGAACTTGCTTTACCATGCCAAGACCATTTACACACCAGTAGCAGCAGTTGCCATTGACTTCAAAAAGCTTTTGATTCCCTGGAGTGGGAT
The DNA here is from genome assembly GCA_016271365.2 of Neoceratodus forsteri. NCBI lineage: Eukaryota > Metazoa > Chordata > Ceratodontiformes > Ceratodontidae > Neoceratodus > Neoceratodus forsteri. Next base: position 626,146,924 of record CM057452.1, on the reverse strand, counting down.
TATCTTGCCATCGTCCTACAACATCTAGGTATTGGGGAATGGTTTAGAGGATGGGTCTCAGAGCTGCATCAGAACCCTTCGGCCAGGATCCTTACCAACTCCATCTTGTCAGGCCCCTTCCCTCTGGGCAGAGGTACCAGACAGGGATGTCCCCTCGCTCCGCTGTTGTTCATGCTAGCTGTAGAGCCACTAGCAGTGACTATGTGGCAGAACAGAAGTATACAGGGCCTAATGATTGGGGGTACCTCACAGTACTCTTATGTATGCTGATGATTTGTTGGTGCCCCTGAAAAATGCCCCAACCTCCATCCCATCCTTCCTTTCTTTACTGATGGATTTTGCAGCATACTCATTCCTGAATATGAACCAGTCTAAGACAGAGGTTCTTCACCTTAACACCCTCTGCACCTCTACTATTATAGCCCCTTTTGGCTTGCATTGGTCCCCAGAGGAGATTGTCTACCTAGGGATACGTATTACCCAGACCTCTCTAAGATGTGGGATTTAAATATGAGGCTGTTGGTAGCTGAACTCGGTGCTTAATTGGACAGGTGACAATCATTGCACCTCACTTTGGCCAGGAAGGTTGCAGCAATCAAAATGATATTCACATCCAGACTTCTTTATATCATATCACACATCCCGCTAGAGCTCCCTGCGCAGTGGTTTCACACTATTGATGCACTCCTGAGCAAATTCATTTTGGATAACAAGACCCCTCGATATAGCAGAAATAAGATGAGGTCCCACTTGAGGGTAGGGTTGGTCTCTGCCATGGCTGGAAGGTTACAAGTGGGCCTACTCCACCACACAGATGCTGAAATAGTTTGCTCCCCTGGGACCACATTCCTCACAGTGGATCACTATGGAGCAGGCACAGGCTTAGGTCATTAGTTTGCCTCTCCTGTTTTGCAACCTTCTATCTAGGGTGCTGAAAGCCACCCCACTATAGTCCCTGCAATAAAAATCTGGAAAAAGGTACATGCAAAACTTTGAGTGGAACCACTTCCTCTCATCTGGATCCCCCTTTGGGGCAATGTACCAATTCAGATTGAATGGAAGGTTGTTCACTGGGTCTACTGGAAGGACCGTGGTATTAACACATTGGGGGACATTATGATTGGAGATGGGCAAGGCATTAAGGCCTTCTGAGTGCTAACCAGGGAGACTGGGTCGGACAAGACTGACTTCTGGAGATATTTACAACTTCGTACTTCTATTGTAGTTTACTTGAGAGCATCTTCTCAGGCTCATCCCTTAGTGGATAAATTGACACACTCACTCTCACTACCTAAAGGACAAGCTAGTATAATTTATGCTGAACTTCGGTACTCGCTCCCTTTCCAGAATCAGTGCATAAGAGTGAAATGAGAAACAGCATTACACACCACTATAACAGATGACCAGTGGAAATACTGCTAGAGACAGGTCCATTTCACCTATATGGACATGAGAAGTAAACTCATCCAAAACAAGATTCTCCAGCATTGATATAGGATCCACAATGGGTGTTTGACAACATTTTTGTTCAATGCCCTGACAGTGAAACCAGCATGTTGACCACATTTTACAGTAGGCTGCTGGTTTCCAATAGAATGAAGTGTTTTCTTCAGGGGCCACCCCCCCCTTAGGATTATCAACTCTGAGTCGGAGCTGAATTGGGGGGTGCAGGACCCCTGACAGACAGTGCCAGGTTCCAGTGGGTTCCCCACAGAGATGTGGTGCTATATTCACTGTAGGGGACCTCGCTATTGAAAAGTCACTGTGGGGTGGGATTACCTTGATATAGTACACCACAGGTGCTCCATAAATGCAAGCTTTTGGATAATGACCTAAGTTGGAGATGTAAGACCCGCCCAGGGGACTTGCTCCGTATTCTCTGGACATGCCACCTGATTCACCCCTTTTAGACCTCTGTGATTGAGCAGGCATCCCATATTGTAGGGGTGCAAATGGGGAGGGACCCTTTTTTGGATGATAGGTATCCCTTCTGGATATGTGAAGCTCCCCAAGGTGCAGGAAAGATAGTTGGCCCTACTTAGCCTCCAAGCCAAATGGCTGCTCTTAAGTCAGTGGAGAACCATGATATCCCATCTATATCTAAGTTTCTAACTGCTTTTCACAGGCTGGCGTATCTAGACCGGATGTCACATATCATAGCTAGTACCCTTCCAAAGTTTTACTTATGCTGGGCTCCCTTCATCACATATCTAAAACCAAGAACAGGTATAGGATGATAGCCCTCGCCGGCATGTTGGTCTCTGTCTCTTTCCCCTCAAGCTTGCAACAGATGTCCCAATTAGAAAACAAGAAGTACTGACCACATTAGCTGAACAATTTTGTCATTAGCTGCTAGGGCCTACACTCTTTTCAAGCCAGAATTGGGATATGTGTCTGTTTACAAAATGCTTTAACTGTCTGAAGTAAGTGTAAGGTCCATGGCCTACACTCTTTTCAAGCCTGAATTGGAGTATATGTCTGTTTGCTAAATGTTTTAACTATGAGAAGCAAGGGAAGCATTCATTTTCAGCAAACATATAAAGAAGTGTGGTAAACTGTCTATAGAGCATTTTGGCTTTTGAAACCATATAACATGTAATTGCAAATGGAAACAAGAGAGTTATAATTGTACAGATAGAACAGGAAAGTATAAAGAATATATAAAATAAGTAAAATGAACTTAGAAAGAAAACGTAAGAGACATGAATAAGTTAGTACAGTGCATTGCTTGTAGAAGGCAAGTGAATGCATAGTCGGAGATGGTTTTGTTGTAAATCCATTAAAAACATAGAATAGAAGTTATTGTTTATAAGTGTAAATAAGGGATGCATAAGTGAATTTTTGATGCTTAAGTAACCAGAAGTATTACATAGTAAATATGTCACCCTTTGTAGATGTAAGAAAATGATCTACAAAGACAATGTATAAACAAACAAATGTTATAACAGAATATCACTCTAAAATGTAGGTTACTGTTAAATGAATCCTCAGCAATGTGAAATTCACTTCTGATAATACATGAAAAATATAATGAGAAGGCAACATTTGCCTGATAAAAAAGTAATAAAAAGTTGAATACTGAAAATAGTATGTTTACTTAGGAAAAACTATTCAGGAAACACTCATTATAGAAACTGAGAGGATATATACCACCAGAAAATAATCAACTCAAGAATCACAGGTAATTAGATGGGTCAGTTACAACTAAGTGCTCTGGGTGAAGTTCAGTTGTAGATGGTGGTCATTCACTGCCTTGTTTTGATTTAAGTTGTAAATACTAATAATGAATTTAGTTTTCTACCATCATAAAGAAAAATGTAAATAGCTCATAGATTGTGATAGGAAGTGCAACAAAAATGCAACATTAGTTTGACTTGAAAAATGTTTTCGAAAAATTAATGGTAAAAATAATTGTTTTCATTGTTAGAAATTAAAGCTGTAATTATGTATTTATAATAGATCCTGGCCCTTGAGGAAGCCAGATGTGGGTGAAACATTAGGCAAGCACAAGGGCTCATTGATTCCAAGAAATGCTTCATAAAAAGAAATAAACAAATCAGCTTTTAAGAAAATATTGAGTGGCTGGCTTTCTTCATTTTCTGAACATTGGATTATCCATACTCCAGCCCCACAACAAACTGTATAGCATATTAACTGCAAGGGGACTCACCGACTCTCTTTTGTGCTCTCCAGTCCACAAAACATTGCAAACTTCACCTGTTGTGGCAAATTTCACCTGTAAAGTAGGCAAAGTCAGCATCTCCAACAAGCATTTCACATTTCTGCTTTGCTAATGGCAAAGCTAAAGTTTGCTGCTGCGAAGTGGGCATAATTTGTGAATTATGGACTTCACTTTGAGGAGTAATTTGTGAAACAAAACGAATTTGTGAAAAACCATGTGGAGCGAATTTTTCCACCTACACACATCTCCACGCTCTACTATGAACAGAAACCACACAAAAAAAAAAGAGACAAGAAATTTTGGAAAAGATACTTACCATCACGTTGGTGATGTCCATGCCTTGAAATGGAATGAAAGTGCCCCAGAAAGATGAAGTGGAGGAGACATCTTGCTTGTTATATGAGAAGACATCAGCACAGGAGGTCTGTGAAAACAAGACAAACTTATTTAGTCTGACTTGGCCACTGTGGAACTGTGTACCTGTGAAAGGAAATAAAAAAAAATTAAGTTCAATGTGAGGGAATAATGTGCTTGTGTGAACTTGTGATTATGTTTTACATATTTGGCTTCACTCATTCTCACCTCTTGTTTATGAGAGGCCAGGATCAGGGAACATAAAGGCCTATAGAAGGGGCAGGAAGACCACTGAGTGGGAGGAAGTGGGGAGGATGGTGTCCTGAATGAACTAAGTGCTGAGTAAGTTTGTAGGTATGCTCATATAGTGCTGGAGGGTGGAGTTATTACCCCCATTGAACCTCAGACTTAAGCCCTTCCATTCAATGTGATGGAATAACATGCTTGCGTGAACTTGTGATTATGTTTTGCATATTTGGCTTTACTTGTTCTCACCCCTTGTTGACGAGAGGCCAGGTTTAGGGAAAATAAAGGCTCAAAAAGAGTTGGTGTGAAAACCTCCCCCAACTCGGAGATTGTGAATGACAGCATGCAGGAGAGGAAAAACCCCTGTGGGGGAAACCTCTGAGGAACCATGGCTGCTGGACTGCCCTTCCTTTGGGAATACTAAGAGGAGGTAATCCTAAGATATATAGACTCAGACTTTTGGAGAACTATAGTCCGGGAAGGATCTGGATCATTAAAGTCTTCAAATCGGGAATCTTCTTCAATGAGGGTGATGAGTGTGCAATCCATGCATAGTAAGTGGACAGTTACTAAACAGTTTGATGATGGAACAAGTCTTTATCCATGGATAGAGATGAATGATGGAGTGGAGAATCCTGGAGAGAAGTGTTTGCAATTCTGGGCTCCAGCGAGGGCTGAGCAAGAATGGCATGACCTCCAGGAAAATAGCCAAGAGAGGACTCTTGAAGTAATGGCATAGTTCATTAAGTTCCACTTGGGCAAAATTGGAAATTGGCTAGGCTCCTTGTGGTGGACTGCTACGGAAGAAATCCTAGATGTTTGAGCCGGGACTGTAGGCCTCACATGGCTAAGTGAAAAATGGCATTACCCTCATGTAGGTCCACCATGATAGAAGTCTGAAGGGTTAAATAGTGAGTGAGACCCCCACCGTGGACCAAACCAGGGATGGTGAGACCCCCAAGTAGGACTGCCATGAGATCAAATGCAGAATGGGTGAATTATAGGTGAGGCCTCCCTGGTACTAAGCCAGTGATGGTGAGCCCCCTACCTAGGTCTGCCACAAGTGTAAATACAGAATGGATGACTTGTAGGTGAACCCTCCCATGGGCAACGCCTGGGATGGTAAGACTCCCATGTAGATCTACCATGGGTTCAAATGCAGAATGGGTGAGTCTTCAGTGATGCCCCCCCAGACAGCCAAACCAAGGATGGTGATACCCCCATGTAGGTTCACCAATAGACAGAGTGTAGAAGACTTGAGTCATGGATGAGGCCCCCCTGAGTCATAAGTAAGACCCCCACATGATTAAGATTAGGGATGGCATGATCCACACACATCCGCCATAGGGGATAAGGATGAAGGTGAGTCATGAGAAAGGTCCCAATATGGGATGAACTGGAGAGGAAGGAACCCCAACCTAGGTCCTCCATTGGAAGTAATGTGTAATTGGCAGGATTAGTAAGGTTGAAGAAAGTCTACTGCCACTGAGCTGGTGAGGAGAATGGATTGAATGATCAGAAGTGCTGACAATTACTGCTGTTGAGATAGTTATGGACAGTTGACCTTAGCATGGGCTTCACTACAGTAGCTGCAGACATGGAGGTAACGACACCAATAGACAAAGCAATTGGAGGTGTTGTAGTTATTGCAAATTGGTTCATGTCCCATGAAGATCATTGGCCATCCCTGGCTATTGTGGCTGGAGCAAGGAAGCACCCTTGGATTGGGTATGGTGGGGGTAATGCCTATGGAGGCAGGAGCGGAGTCCCCAGGTGAGATTCATGAAGGTGGATCCATAAAATGAGATACCGATAATGGGCAAAATGAAGTGAAGTGGGAAAATGCACTGCATAGCTGGCAGGATAAGGCTCATTGGCCAGAGAAATGACAGCAAAACAATTCACTATCCAGGATAGACCAGTCAATCCTGGTATTAAAATGGAGTAAGGCAACAGCTGCTTTAGCAGAGAAGGAGTGGTGGTAATCACAAAAGAGCATGTCTCCATATCTGGCCCCCAGGTCTACTAACAGATACAGGTAGGAATACAGCTCCCGGCATCTGGCAGGGAAAGCGGAGCATATAATGTCCCACTATAGGCTAAACACCAGCACAAATTCTGGGATGGTTAGCTTCTTGGTGAGTTGAGAGCCTTTAGATTTAAGCAGCACTGAGATATTCCTGCAGGAGATGACCCTGTTTTCTAGGGTGTCATGGGAGGAAATCAGGAGGGAAATAAGATTAACGTCCTTGCCCTTGATGACATCTTTGTTCAAGTGACTAGGAACGAGGTAAATCGCAGATGTCACTGGAAGAGGAGCAGTCATGTTGGAAGATGTGAGATCTGGAGCAGATGTTGAAGTTGAAGCCACTGGAGCTACAGACAGCAGGACGATGGAAGGCAACTCTGCTGAAGAACTGGAGAGGCTGGTAGGCAATGAGGGAAGCAGTCCAGAAGCAGAGGGAATGGACCATATACCCACTCGGATTTCAAGAGCTGATAGGAGGGTCTGCAAGTCTGTTAGGTCAGGATTGGGTGGCTGTTGGGCAGACAGGCATGATTCCAATGTAATAAGGTGATCTGAAGGTTAGAGAGGGAAGAAGCTAAATGAGTCAGGAGAGAGAGGATTTCCATGTAGGCATCAGTAACAGGCTGGGGCAGAGATGCAGTAGGAGAAGGAATAGTCTTCTGATCTCCAAATGGAGGCATGGGTTCAAATCTCACTGCTAACACCATATGTGGGAGGCCGGGTTGGATGAAGACACAGAAGGCTAGACAAATTCTTTTAAAATGTCTCATAGGGCAGTGCACTTTATTACAGAAGGACTTCACACATTTGGCAATACCATAAACAGTTCAACAATGCAGATCTGGAACTTCTGTGTTGCTCATACTGATTGACTAGTCAGGATGATCTTCAGCAATCATAATAAAACTTGGCTTATAGGGCTGTTGGTTCCCACTCAGCCAGTAGGCTCACAGGGACAAATCCATTGCCTGAGGGTGGTCCTACTTGTACCTGCAGTTTTGCAGCCAATACTTTAGGAAGACCAATCACCCCTCTAGCTTCTCAACTCAACTCTGGTTCAAAACATCCCAGCCTTGAGTAGCACCACCACTGGTCAGTCTTTCTGAGACTGCTTCCAGCACCAGCTACTCCCCTCTTGCATCAGCCAGTTTCACTCCTACAAAGGACTGCTCTCTCCACAGCTCACATCTTATCTGCCAGACTCTGCTCGGCCAGCTCCTTTTATAGGGCTGAAGATCATGTGACCTGTCAATCATAGCTTTAAATGTTAATTAAATGTTTGCAACAATTTTAAATATGTATATTTCATACAGAAAAGTAAGCAAACATGATAAACAATATTTTACACAGATCAGCATTTAAATAATCAAAAAATAAGGCAATAAGAAAATAAAGAAAGGAACTTCCTGGCAGGAAACCCCACCTTTCTTGTTCCCAGACTCCCACATGCTAGAGCTCTATAAAGCCCACAGATTTCAGCCAGCTTGAGTCCCTAGCAATCTACAAAATGGATGCCAGCAAACTAAAGCACATGGAGTCTGGCATTTCCCAAACAGGTACATTTTCCTCAACATATAGCAATGTGTACAGTTTTGGCTTAAAGAAACTAATTAACATTTCATCTAATATCAGGAAAATACAAATGAAACCAATATAAAGCAAAAGACACTGCTAATTCATTGTTTGGTAGCAATTTGTAAAACATGTGTTTGGTACATTTCAAACAGCAAGAACTTTGAGATTCCTAATACCTTCATTACCTTCCATACAAAACTAAAGGTGGTTTATTGTAGTTCTTCAGTACTTTATATTTTATAGGGCCAAAAACCACTTTCTTCCCCAGGTTCACTATTTTGTACATGGAAATTTAACAGGGGAATACAGCACCAAAGACACAACATTTCCTTTGACCCTAACCCTCAAGACAGCTCTTACATACTTAATACTAGCTGTGTGTGTGTGTGTGTGGGGGGTCAGAAGGAGAAGAAGAAAGAGTATTGAAGTTTCAGTGCTGGGTGATCAGTCCAGCAAAGACAAGATAGAATAGTAGCATAGAAGAAAGGCTGCAGCCAAAAGGATAGGAAAGAAACATTTATTTTGACATGCTGTATGACTATTCCTGCACTGAATATTTCAGGTCTCAGCAAGCTCTCATTTTTATTTGATACCTTAAATCAGACTTGTTGTAGCTGCAAGGCTTTCCTGCAGCCCCTTAAAAACTGATTCTCTATTTTCATTAATCCAAAATACAGTAGGAGGATTTCACCCTGCTACAAGAGGGAAGAAGCTAAAGGAGTCAGGAGAGAGAGGATTTCCACGTAGGCATCAGTAACAGGCTGGGGCAGAAATGCAGTAGGAGAAGGAATAGTCTTGTGTCTGGCCTCAGCCTGGAGGAGCAGATCAGATAACTCTTGCTTGTTTGCATAGGGTGACTAGGGAATGCCCAGTCTATGGGGTTCCAAAATAAAATAAGTGACAGTCCAGTCCTTTAAGGTGAACTGAGGTTTAGGGGGCCTTTGGCTAGTAGCCGGCAGTTCCTGCAAAGAAGGAAGGTGAGAAGACGTGCCTTCCTCGGGGTCGGTGATGTCAACAGCAGGTGGGTGAAGCTGATGATGTGGATGAAAGGCAACGAGCTTGTAGATCTCCATCGATGGCGAAGTTCCAAAAGAGGACTCAATATGGTGGAAAAGTAAATCTCTATGAAGGTAAATCAGGAAGAAGAAGAGCTTGTCAGTCAGGTATTTGCTACCGAGAGAGCAAGCAAATGCGAGGTGAGCCTTGCAGAGATCCAATGTAACGGGCTATTCTCCATGGGATATGGAGGCAAGCAGGGATTTGGAGACCTGGCAGGAGCAATATAACGTATTGAGAGTGGAAAAAGTATCTGGATGAGACTTAATGCTGATGTAGCACCCTGAAGAAAGGTGGTGGTGCCAAAAGCAGCTCAGATATGGAGGTAAGCAGAAAGAATGAAGATAAAGGGGCTAGAGAGGACTGAGGGTCTCAGAAGTCAGTACAGGGCCTTTAAGAGTAATCCAAGCACAGAGTGTAGATGCAGGTCCAATGCACAGAGAAGGAACAATGGAAGTCCAAGGAAAGGTGATCCATAGCATGGAGGCAATGCTGAGGTGAGAGAACTGAATGCAGACAGCCACTAACGGAGCACAGCAGTGAAGAAACGAGGGTCCTGCAAAGTATCGAGGACAACCACTGCCGGTCAATGGCTGGGGAGAAGAAAACAGAGGCAAGAGGAAAGTGCTGGAGGGAATAGATGACAGCCGGGCGGTGAAGACAGTACACATCACCCGGAAGAGAAGGAGATGAAATGGAGAGCAGGGGCCGAGGAGCTTGCCAGAAGAGAGAGAAGAAAGAGCAGTAGGGAATGAGCTGAGGAGAAAGGGGATGAGGCAACAAGGGAAACCAGCTCCAAAAGACACACCAGGAGGAAACCAGGTATGAGGTGTGGGTGGGAGGAGACACAGAAAAGCCATGGAGCGGTGAGACAGGGGAGGCAGAGGGGAAGCAAAGATGGGGAGAAGGGAACACAGGGGCAGATAAGAGGGGAGGAAGAAATGAGAAAAGGAAGGGGAACAGCAGCTGGGAAGCCGGCACAGCCGGCAAGAGGGGGGATGGAGCATAGAGCAGGAAGCACAAAGAGCTGAGAACAGGGGAAAGGAGAGTCAGGCAAATGAAAAGCAAGTGGTAGAGGCAAGAAAGCATAGCCACAAACCATACAGCAGCTCAGTCCTGAATAAACTAAGCACTGAATGAGTTCGTAGGAGTCCTCATATAGTGCTGGTGGGCATAGTTATTCCCCCAGTTGAACCGTAGGCTGAAGCCCCTCCAAAAAAATATGTTAATGATACTGTACTTACCATTTAATTAGTGATAGCCATGGCATGAACTTGCATGATGGTGCCAAAGAGGCAGGTGGTAGAGGCAGAGGCAACCAAAATTGGTGCCTTGCATGTTGTCTGGGTTTGCAACAGGCTAGACAGTCATCCCAGTGAACAGTCAAACTTGCAGTGAGAGGGAGGCAAAAGGAAAGACAGAAACACATTTTAATGTTTTCCAAGCAAGATGAAAGCCCTTCCTGAGTGTGAATAGATTCACGGCCAGAAGTAAGGATGAGGAGTGTGAACAACAGTGACAGTAACTTACCATCACAGTAGACAAAGGTGGGCCATGCTGGACCTCAGGTCTTGCTGCCTTGATGTGTTGCCTGGCTCGTGGCTTAGCTTAAGGGCTGCTTGACTGGCTGGCTGAGGGTCTGCCTGGCAATGGAATTTATGCTGACTGAAGTGTCTGTTTTTCAGTCTAGATTCATTGTGTTTCTCATTCTGGACACGTGTGGTGGAAGAAGCTGTGGCCCATGTTGTTGATGGATGTTTATTTATTTAAACATTTGTTGACTGGGATAGGCACACTGAGATGAGGCTCGTTTCCTGGTGCAACCCAGAAAGGAGGACCGTAGGACACAAGCAGGCCAGATGAGGAGGAGGTTGTATCTTGATTGTCAGAGGATGCATGGTATACATTGTTAGTAATGGCATTTATGATGGCTTAAGAATCATGTTTTTTTCAGTCTGGATGCATGCAGTGGAGGTGACAGTGGCCAATGTTGTTGCTGGCAAACTTGGCATTTAATGATGCAGAGTTCTCTGATTTCCAGTTGTCTGTAGGTACGATATAGGAGAGGGCAGAGAGAGGTAATCAGATGGATGCATGAAACAGCAGCACAATTTGGGGAAGATATGATAGGAAATAAAACCAAATAATAAAGAAAGGGGTTCAGCTGATGATGAGGGAAGGATGGACAGAACACATTTCTTTTTATGCTTCAGTTATCCTCATCAAGGAAGCAGCCTTCACAGTCTTCCAGACTGGAATTGCCTCCACATGTGCATTCTTTCCCCATTCATGCTTCATCTACCTCAGTAAAAGGTAATTTGCTAATGCTATTAACATCAGGCTGTTCAGGTTCATCATCATTATCACCACCACCACCTTCATGTGGTAGGAATGCAGATGTGACTGTGTTATGTAGAATGTGCTCCACATTCATTTTAATGAGTGTTTTCCTGCCAATATTTCTAGGGGAGAGATATGTACACCTGTCCCACGCATTGGCCTCTGCTGAACTGAATATCCTTTCCACATTGACATTCGAGGGTGGACAGCTTAGGTATTTTACCTCTATGATGGACAGTGCTGGCCAGTCAGTGACTGTGCTACTTCAGTACAGCAAGGACTCTTCCATGATTGTAAGGTGTCTTTTGTCCACCAAATATGCATCCACAATGTATTGCACTACGCACAATTCAGCTGCCTCATCAGTTTCCTCTTTCTGATTTTCCTCCACATCTTCATTTCCCATCTTGCCCTTAACATTCTGAAGTGGACCTGTGGTTAATTTTTCTGTTACCTTGCATGTTTTATCAACTTGTTTACCATATGATAGGAAGCAGCACTGTGAGTTTAACATTTTTTTCTCCATATTCCCAACTTATTAGCTGATTGGTTAAATATTGGACCTGATAATGCCCTGCTTCAAGTACTGATCAAAGGTCCTATTTATATTGTGGGTCCAGCATAATATCAATCCAAAAATCTGAAAATTGCAGACTGCAGGAAATATGGTTTTAGAGTCCAAGATTTGGAGCATTTATTCCATTAAGGCCTGGCTTTCTGCATCACCAGTTGCCTCCATCACCTGCTGTACATTTAACAGCATCTGCCTCAGCACCCATACAAATGGGGTATCCTGACTGATACAGGCAGTGTCCCCACTCTCTGCCTATGTTGCATGTTTTAATGGCCTTAGCATCATGATCAAGCCATTCACACTAGTGCAGTATGACAAAGGTGCTGCACTGCTGAGGTGCCATGCTTCAGATGAGACATCTAACCAAGGTCCTTTCTGCCCATCTCTGGTCATTGTCCATTTGGAAGTAAAAGATCCCATAGCACTTTTAAAAAAAGAACAGAAGAGGCATTTCCTCAGTGTCATGGCCAACATTCCCCATTAATAAAACATGTCCATGCAACACACCCCTAAGGACACACCTGGAAACAAACTGCAATAGCTCATGCACCTTTCCTGGTCAAAAAATTGCAAATGACAAATAAATAATTAGTAAATATTTGCCACGGGTCTATTGTCAGAGACATGACTACTCTGACACTGTCACAGTTTGTATGCAGCATCAGATATTCAATGATGCCTTTGGACTGCTTGTACAAGTGCGCGATCATGTACAGTGTTGAGTTCCATCTGGTGATGACTTCCAACTTCATATAGTGCTGAGGCAGTTTGCTTTGGTTCTGCAGGTGCCTGAGATGATCATGGGTCTTTCAGGAAAGTGCAAAGTTGGCATAAATGCAATGAGCCACAGACAGCATGGACACGATATCAGAATATGTTAGAAACTCCTGCACAACCAGATCAAGACAGTGCATCAGGCATGGCCCGCTGAGAAATTCCCCATCATGGATACATTTCACTACATCCAAGACATTATCACTCACAATGATATCCGATTTCAGTGAATGGGGGTGCAGCCACTCGTCCGGTCAGTCAGAAGTAGTTCTAGCATTTTCTGTTCCATATGTTATCCAGTTATACTCTTTATTGTCAAAGTAGCATGCTGGTGAGCACCCCAAGTATTGCTATCACCATAACTGGGGTTAGTATAATATTTTTCTGTGTCGGTGTCAATTACTACTCCAGGTACCTGTGACCAATATGCTATAATGTACAGATACTGTAGGAGTCACCAGCTGTTTGGCCATTGGTCCAAATGTCCATACTGAAATGTATGTATGGTGATCCTGAATGCAGCAGGGCATGGATTACCATGCATGACATCATCCCATAATGTTCAGGAGTTGCATATGTGGAAATGTAGGTTCTTGAGAGAATCTGCCATTGGGGACAGGCAGGCACCATCAACCTTCTAAAGCCCATGTTCTCCATAAGATAGAATGGCAACAGAGCAATTACAAGCATTCCAGCTGTTGCTGCATTCTGTCCGTGTGCATGATTGCATGCATATTTAGCATGATGCTTAAACATGCTATTCAGCATAGGCTGAACTTTCTGGGTATTGTGCTACCAAGCAGTAGGACTCAGTATAGCAGCATGGCTGGTGGGGTAGTGTTCAACTCCTAGGGAATCACAGGTGTTGCTGTAATGAAAGCAGTGATTTTGGGTGCTTTCTTCACTGGGAATGCTGTGCTTTCCTGCCTCTGTGTGCTAGTAATCAACCCAACACTGCTGCTAGGACCACTACTAGGCAATCCCACAGACTCCTCTTTTCTACAGTAGTCTTATTCACTCAGCCCTCCCTCTACTGGAACTATTTCTCTGCTGCTTCTTGAATCCTTAGTAAATGCAGATGATAAGGGAGAGGGACCCTCTGCACAAGCTTCCTTTTTGTGCTGAGTCTAGTGTAATAGGTACCTGGACGTAAGGCATATAAGTTGGCCATCTGTGACTAGGTGGCTCCCCCTAAAACTAACCGTGCTTGACACAGCTGACAGACAGTAACTATTTCCTTAGTTGGATCCAGTATCTAAAAATGCCAAACTTAGTCTTTTGTACCTCTTGAATTTACATGGCACTGGAGTGGGATGGGGATGGGTGGAAATGGATGTTTTTGGGAAGTTTAATGCATTTTAACACTGGTTAACAAATTCAGCGCAATGGGCTGAACTCTAGTAAGAAGAAAAACTGTTATAATGTTTGGAGGAGCTTTGGTAGTTCCATGATATGCTGGTGTGCAACATTTCACATGTTCAGCAGCATCACTCTTCCTCTTTTTATTTTCTGGTATTCATAGGGGATCAAAAGCATCCTCCCCACTACTGCTGACATCCTTCTTCCCCTGAGCTCTTCTCTTCTCATCTTCACATTCTCCAGACTTTCCCTCTCTCTCTCTCTCTCTCTCTCTCTCCCTCGCATCATTCTTACTCAGGGACACATATTTTAATTAGTCTTTTCAGACAGGGCAACAGTCAGATCTCCCTCCTCAGGCGCAAACTCATGGTCAAGCTCCAGACTCTCATTTTGGAATGGAAAACTATCATCAAGATCAAGCTCAGCACCACCATAACCAGGAGTCAAAGGGATACTAATTACCTCCTCCTCCTCAACCAATGTGTCTGAGCCAGATATTTTGCTACCTTTTGGACTACTCCACTTGTTGCTGCCTCCCCCAGTTTCTACCAGCATCAATGCCACAGATGAGGCAAAGAAAGATCTGGCCACACTAATGTCACAGCTGTGGTCAACTACTCCTTTACTACTACTAGTGGCCCCAGAGCCAATAGATGATGCTGCTGCAGATCTATTTTGTTGAGCTGCAACAGCCTTTTGCCCCACAGAACTTATATACTTTGCCACTTCACCCGCACCTCTCCTTTTAGTTGAGCATCTCTTCCCAATCATTTTATTTACTTAAATTTATAATATTATGAGAACCCCCAGCTGCTGAATCCCCCAGGATTAACAGTGTGATCTGAACAGAACAGTTTAGTGACTTAATAGTAGCTACAGTAAAACCACACAATTTATTTTTACACCATGGAGTTAACAAGACACACATGATAAGGGTAAATAACAAGTGGCTAAAAGTAACAACATCACTTCAAGAACTAAATGAAATAACTGCAACTAATACAGAAAGAGACTGACACAATATTTCACTTAACCACACCAAAGTGTACTGCAGAAATAAAATGGGAAATCACAGACAAAAAATAATTATCAGGTAAGACTAAGGAAAACAAATATGAGACAACTGCTACACGCTGACTTGTACTCACAGTAAACATGCTTAAGGTCATTGATCTATATGGGCTGCCCTGACAGCTGAAATAGCTCCTCTTCCCCACATGGCAGTACTTCACTACACAAAACAAAACTTATACTTTAAACTAACTAAATCAGCAAAACTTAAAACAAACAACACTAATCTACCTGCACAAGTCCTTCCAGATATTGTTGTGAGTGATTTAATTTCAAAATACTCACTTATGTTTGTTTCTTTACTCAGATAATAGGGGCACACTTCTCTCCAGCTCTCTTTTCAGAAGATTTTACTCAACACAAACTCTGATGACATACAGATCATTTCAGAAACATGTGACCTCCATTCCCATAGTAAATTGCCAACTTCATCTTAAGGCCCCACTTCACCAGTAAAGTTATTAAATTCACAATTTGCAAAGTTGTACTATACAGTAAATTGACACTTTGCAGGGTGGATTATAATGAACTGCAGCAAATTCACAAATTAATTGGCAAAGTGAAATTTTCCAGCTTAACACAGCACTAATCATAGAATCCCAACCACTATGAATCTCTCAGCGGCCTTCTTCCTATGCTCATTTCTGTGTGCCACCAGGTTGTCACTACCATTTCCCTAGACTGGCTGAGAGTCCCTCAATAAAGATGTCAGGTAACTGAGTCTCCTATGGTGGTGCAAAGTGATTTGCTGTTGGGATGGCATGGTGCTGGTTGACCTCAATCTGGCTGATACTGCCAGCCTTCTCCTCCCCTTCCCCACCACTCTACAACCCCATAGTCCAGTGGGCCCCAGAGGGAGAGGGAGAGGGGTGTGGGGTACGGGCCCCAGCTGAGCCAGTACCAAAGGAGAGATGTATCTTTCTTCAGTGCTACCAGTTGAGCATAGAGCTTTGCAAAGGTCCTGCAGAAGAGGCAGTAACATCCTCATCCAGAGTGTTTCCCTGGAGAAGAAGTTCCCAGATTCTATGTGACTGACATGCTCTCAGTTAAACATCTCCCCCTATAATGATCCTTGTGATAAACTCTAGACATCTGATACTAACCAGTTCTTCCCTACCTTTCTAGTACCCTTATGTTAGGACCAGACTGGCCTGCCTTATGCTTGGTCACCCAGATAGGGAAACAATTGTTACTAGTATACATAACACACTTACCAAGCAACACAGGCTAACTTAATATGGGTCACCTAGATTGGGTGAGGCTATGACACAATACAAGCAAACCCAACAAGAATACACATTAACAACACAAGTTAACTATTTAAATGTCACCTGGATAGAGTGAAGTTGTAATACAACAGAAGAAACCCCAAGTAGTGCAAATAACAACACATGTTAGTTAGAGCTGAAGTCATAGATATAGTGTGTTCAGATATTTCAAGATGTTTCATGTTATATCTAAATAGATTTGCTCTGGTGGCCCACAGTGGCACTGTAGGCAGATAGGCAGGGAATTTCTCTAGAAATATTTATTTATTTATTTGCTTTTTTTAACTGGGTAAGCACACTAGACAGCCAAGTGCCTGTTTTCAGGTGCGACCCAGGAGATTACAAGGTACATACATGGACATCAGGCAAAAACAAGTGAAGGATTACATTAAAGAGAATTAGAACACAGGGACATTACAAGCAACAGTACCAGCAGGGATTTACATTGCAGGCAGTAGGAAGAAGTACAGTGTGGTTTCATCATTCCAGGCAGCAATGCTGTAAGGCTTGCAGGTAGGCAAAGAGGAGTCACCTTGGGATAGGGTGGGCCCAGAGCAAGATAAGTGAATGTACAGTAATAGTGCTCACCCTGTTGGGCAGGTGGGCCTAAGTGGTCTATTTTTCTAGTAAGCTGTGAGTACAGGAGGTGTATAAACACAGATGTACTCTATTTACAGAGATATATGGTCATATCTTTGGCTACAACTACATATAATGATCACCCAGATAGGGTGAGGCTAGGGTACAGTTCAAGTGGTCTAAATAAGTACACCTAACAACACAGGTTAGCTACATAGGGGTCACCTAGATACAGCATGTTAAGGCTATGGTACAGCACCAGAACATTTAACATAGTTATACCAAGTAAAAACTTCTGACCAGCTATGAATTAGCGTTACCTTCTCTTCACAGCACAGGCTATCTATGCATTTGACTTACAGGTGCAGTTGGCGGACTGAACATTTAGTGGACTTACCCTTGCAGAGAGAGAATATCTGACTGGAAGGAACACTTAGGTTTCATGTCACCCCCCTGCAGAGTGTTCTGTGGGCTAGTAAGGTATCTGGATTCGTTCTTATTAGCTGGTTTTGTTCAATATATAGGGAGTTACACAAAAGGGGAAAAAACATTAGACCTTGTGTTAAGTAATTTAGGAGACTTAATTAAAAATTATAGTACTTCTTCACCACTCAGTTCAAGTGATCACTGCACGATTAGTTTTGAATTGAGAGGGTTTTTTTTTCAAATACTTCTGGCTTAACCAAGGTTAGGAATTTTAATAAAGCCAATTTTAATAAAATGAGAATGGAACTCCTGGAATGGGGATGGAAAAAAGATTTTGAAAATAGATCAATAAAGGAAAACTAGGGTAGCGTGGAGAAAAAAATATTGACTTAATAGATATGTACTGTATGTCCCACTAAGGAAGAAATATGATGCTTTGGGTAAAATTCCCTTGTGGCTATCTCCCAGAACTAAAAATGTGATCAAAAAGAAAAAAGAGCTTATATAAAAGCCAGAAAAAGTGAGTGTGCAACAAATTGGGCCCTGTATAAAAAATTATTAAAAGAAACTAAAAGAGCTATTAAACAGGCAACTCGGAAACGTGAGCTAAATTTGGTTACAAGAGTGACAGATAATCATAAATCTTTTACACTTATATCAATAATAAAAAGGGAAGTAAAACTAGTGTGGGGCCCATTAAGGACCAGGATGATGAATTAGTTGGGGACTACCAAGCTATGGCGGGGCTTTTCAATACTTATTTTTCATCAGTATTTAATAGTAAGTCAAAAAATAACAGAGACCATCTGTCAAATACTGATTATAAAATTGTTCTAAATAAAAAAGATATTGGGGTTAGACTAAAGCACCTGGACCCTAATAAGTGTCAGGGACCAGATGAAATCCATCCTAGAGTTCTTAGGGAATTGGCAACAGAATTGGCAGAACCTATAACAGCATTGTTTCAAAAATCATTGGACAATGGGGAGGTGATTGAGGTATGGTGTAAAGCAAATGTGGTCCCTATCTATAAAAAGGGATCTAGACAGGAAATGAGTAACTATAGACCTGTGAGTTTGACTGCTGTCCTGGGGAAAATATTAGAAATGATTATAAAGGATCAAATAGTGGAGTTTCTGAAATCAGTAGGGGACTGTGATGATGCACAACGTGGTTTTAAAAAGGGGTTATCATATCAAACAAATCTCCTTGAGTTTTATGAACACGTGAGTAGGGCCTTGGACAATGGTACCTCTGTGGATGTGGTGTTCTTGGCTTTTTCAAAGGCGTTTGACAAAGTCCCACATGGAGCATTGATTGATGCTCTGATAGAACATAAAATACCGGGGTACATTACAACCTGGGTAAATGCATGGTTGAGTGAGAGAAAGCAGTGGGTTTGTTTAAAAGGAGTTTATTCTGATTGGTTGGGAGTGGAGAGTTGAGTCCCCCAGGGATCTGTTCTGGGGTCCTGCTTGTTTAATATATATATATATATACAGTATATACACTCATTGTCTGGAGGAGGGGATGTTTGGGAAACCAAATTTGCAGATGACACTAGATTTGGTATTAGTATCAGAAATGGTGAGGATGTAATGAAATTGCAAAAAGCCTTATTTAAAATGGAAAGTTGGGCTAGGGAAAAAAGTTATCCTTTAACACCGACAAATGTGTAGTGATGCACTTTTGGAAAAATAACAAAAAAGCTTATTACATTTTAAATGGTCATATATTGGGTAAAGTAGTGGAGGAAAGAGATTTGGGTGTTAAAGTGACAAACGATCTCAAGTTCCATCAGCACTGTAGCCAGGTTATAAAGTTTGCTAGTGGTATTCTTATCAACATTAAGAAACATATAAAGAGTAGGAAGAGGGAAGTGATTGTGCCTCTTTTTGGAGCACTGGTGAGGCCACAGTTAGAGTATTGCACACAGTTCTGGTCACCAGGTTTTAGGCTGGATATAAAGAGATTGGAGAGGGTTCAGAGGAGGGCTACCAGGTTGGTAGCTGATGTTAGGGACCTGGACTATGAGGATGGATTGGAGGATTTGGGGATGTTCACATTGGAGTATTGGCGATTGAGAGGGGACATGTGTATGGTGTAAAATGCACTTAAAAACTTCAGTCTAAGGGATAAACTGGGACTTACATCAAGGGAACAGTGATAAGACACTAAGACACATTCATGGCAACTTATGGGGCAAAATTTTAGGACCACAAAAAGAAGACACTGGTTTAGTGTTAGAGTCATTCCAGTGTGGAACAACTTACCTGAAGAGGCAGTTACTAGTAAGGCAATACTTGAGTTTAAGAGGAAACTGGACAAACATTGTATATCAAACAAAATAGGGAGTTACCATAATTAGAGTTAACAGCGATCACAATGGATGTAAGTCTTCTTTGCTCTGAAATTACCTATGATACCTATGATCTGCAGAAGCCCTACAGATACTCTCAAGGCAGAAGCTTAGCCACTGCACTGTGCCACTCACACACTGGGACATGAGCATGACAGTACATGCAGGGAGGAAGTCTATTATGCAGGAGTCACTGCTTCCTGTTTCCCCCTCAGTGGCTGAGCATGGTCATGTGCTGTCTAGGCTCAGAGGTCACCTAAAAATGGTGCTCCTTCTTCTTCCTGTTAAACAAAGTCTGCTCGATTAGAATAAAAATTCCAAAATGTCCCTTGGTTTGCTTTGTATTCAGGCATAAATTATTCTCACACTTGAATCTATAGCATTCTGTGCATTTCAAGATTATGGCAGGAAAAAGTGAGAAGGATCAGAATATATGTTTTTTTTTCATTTGAACAACAATTGAGATGGAGAAATGGGTACCAATCATGAAATATTTGGCTGATCAACATGAAACTGACCTATTGTGCCTGTTTTTGGATTAGAATGTACTAGGATGTCATTCCAAATGGGAACATTTTACATTTCTTAGATTTCTTCAGGGTGATAAGGCCAAAGATTCTTGGAAAATGTCTATTGGAGGTATTGGGTCAAAAAGTACCCAAGGAGAAGGTGGAAGTGGTGGGGGCTCATATAACATCTAGGGCAAGTAACCCTGACAGATTTTATCCTAGAATATGCTACTGTATGTTCATTTTTGCAACTGCAAGATTTTGAGAGGGTCTTACAAGCTGCCTGGAAATTCAATCATTCAGATATGAAGGAGCATCAGATTTTGTATTTCTAGACCTATGTCCTAGGGATGGATTTTCAAAAAGGATTGACTCAGTCACAACTCCTGATCTTGAGCTGTGTCTGTAGCCTCTGAAATACACCAAATTTAAAACACAATTTTCCTATTTTCAGACATGTTGGCACATTTGCAACAGTTAACCTACTTTACTTATTTATTTAGTTTGTTGGCTGAGGAAGGAAGGCTAAACAATACTATTTACTTTCAGCCTGGTAGGTAGGGGGTTACATACTGTAGGTGCAAGCCAAATGAGTTTGAACCAGATTAAGCTGTTGGAGTTTTTTTTTTTTTTAGTGAATAGGGGCAATTTTGAACTGGGTGCTGCAGAAACTCTCCTGATTTTCTCAAGAAGTGTAATAGGATCTTTAACATCCACCTGAACGATCATCATATGGACCTTGGTTTAATGTTTTGTCCAAAAGATGGCACACCCTGACAATACCAGAATCCCCCCAGTACTGCATTTGAATGCCATCGTCCTAGCTGGACTAGAACCTATGACCTCTGGCCCAGTGATGGATATGCTACCAACCGAGTCATTCTGATACCTTTATGGCCAGTTGCATTCCTCAGTTTTGTGGTGTAAATAGCACCTCAATTGCCACAAATCATAACATTTGCACCTAAAAGTTAGACTTCCCATAAAGAGGACCAAATGTATAGGTGCAGTTTGCTGTGTTGTTGCAGAAAATCCTGCACCTGGACCTATCACAAATGGAAAGTATTTGAGGATATTTAAAAATTTATTTGGGAGTTGTACATTCAATAAATCTTCCTTATCCCAGCTACCTTCAAAATTTATAACAATGTAAAGCCAGCCTTTATTTACTGGCTTAGGCAAAATATTTTATTGCAAATGTGCTGAAATTAAATGCCATATGCCTAAGAAACCCAAGTTGATTCACACTCCCTGTTCGAGCACCTGCGATCTGCTACAGAAGGTAAACTTGCCATTAATTTGAAGGGAAGCTACCTGGCAAAGATCATGGTGGAAGACGTGAACATCTGCCAGAGCTTAGTGTTCATTCAACTTCACAATCCTGTGGTCTCCAAAAGACAACCTAGAACTATAGTAGTAATGATGATAAGACATTAGTAGTAATGGTGAGAAGATAGCTGGTAATCTAGAGGCAGAATTATCTCCAAAGTCTTCAACTACCTTGGCAGACAAGCTGGTGGATAACCTCACTTCAGTAGCATTGGATAGGGCATGCCTGACTTCTAGCATCCATTTGTCTGTTTTAAACCCCAAACCCTGCAGCTCCCTTTTTGATACTTGTTGAAGGTAACCTGTGATAATGGCAACCATGATTGAGCACTTTCAAAAAGGGTGACTCAATCAAGGTGCCTGTGCACAGGGCTACCTGGCAGGGAAGGTGACTGGATAGGAGGTTTGGTGAATATAGCAATGGGATGTAGCTATGTAAACACGCGCATAGAGGTGGGTGGGGAGGGATCAGTCTGTGTGATGGGCAGAAGGGAAGGGAGGGTTTGTGGGGTGTAGTGCAGTGGTGGGCTGCTGAGCTGGCCATGTGTTATGGCGGGCTGGTGGCAGGCTGGGGTTGGGAGGGTGCTGGATTCAGTTCTGGGCACGCTTGTGGTCTTTGCGACAGGGCTTTTTTTTTTTTTTTTAATTTTGCACTCCCCAACATGCAACCCTTGAAGCTGAGAATCCCTTAGTAGGGGTGTGTGGGGTGCAGCTCCCTCCATAGTTGAAGAAAACCTAAGTCTCAAGCGCCCTCTTACTGTTCGCCCGAGTATACATTGACAACATTTATTTTCATCAATGTGCACTCGCCCAAATGATGATTGCCATTCTCTGATCACCATTATGACATGGAACCCTTGCTGAACAGGACACTAGATAGAATAAAATAATAGGAACATTATGCTAAGAAAATGTGGGAAGGGAGGACACCGAATTACAAATTAATCTAAAGGGAATACTAAATTATACTTTTGCAAGTTTATTTAGGCCAAAATACACAACTTGGATGGGAGTTTCTTTTTGGGCGTGATGGCCCTAACAAATAAATTCCAAATAACAAGTTCAACAAGCCTCTAAAAACCTCAACTTTCCTAATAGCAAAAAACAAAACAAAGGAAAGCAAAGAGGGGTGCTTGGTGTAAGAGAAACACTGTACGTGAACAGTTGCTACAGCAAGGACCCTAGGGAGTGTTGAGGGCTGCAGTGTTTTCCACCACCATCATTTTAGTGTTCTACATGACTGGAACTCATAGCATTTAGCTTTTATCAGTTAATTTTCTAAAGTTAGCCTTTGACTAACTGACCCACTGGCAGTGAGGGCATTGCTCTTTTTTCAGTATTTTGTGCTTTTAGTGTATTAATCCCTGTACTCCTCCTAGCACGTATGGTGTCTGGCACTGCCAACAAAACTCAGCTCAGAGTGAGCAGAGCCAAGCATCAGTGGAGCCAAGCATGAGCAGAGCTGGCACGTGAACGGAGGTGACATGGGAGCAGAGGCAAGTGCACCTGCCTGCGTCAGTCAAGGAAGATGAGGGAGGGAGGCTCACCCCTTTATATTAAATAGGTAGTATATTGGTCAAAGTTTTGTTTTAGTGAATTTTATCATTACAGTGTATTATCAATTCATTTGTGAGTCTGCAAAGTGCTGTGTGTGTGTGTGGAGCATGATAGATTTCTAAAGCTGTTGATATTTCTTTAACATGGTGGGGTGGATTGCTGTTTGTATAAAACATTTTCTGCCAGGTTTGAATATTTGTGTATTATTCCATTAGTTAAGGGGGTCTACTAACTAATTACATGTTTTAGATAACAGGGAGTGGACTTGGGATATTAGGACAATACATTGCAGTTATAGGGTATTGCTTTTGTATTACTATATGTTGTAGGCACTGATGACTACCAGCACATTAATTATATCATTCTCTTGCAGTGAGCACCAGGAAGCTTTTACTAAGGATACAGCTTCCGATATTTGTAACATTCTTTGCACTGAAGGTTCTTTAGTGAAATGCACAAAGTGTAATATGTATGCTATTATCTCAATGGGTGGGGATCACGGACAGTATGTATGTGGCAAGTGCTCTGATTGTTTCAAGATAACAATGGAGAGGGATCATTTCAAGAGTGAGCTAGATAAAATTAGTGAAATAAGCAAGACTGAGAATTTTGTCAGTGAAAGTGCAGCCAAAAAGAAACTTTTACAACAGGTTTTGAATACTAATAAAAAAAGAACAAGGGAAACTGTGGAATCTTCTGGTGGAAGTATTAATGAACATTTATTAAAAAGAGTGATAGATGATAATTCATTAATTGATGATAATGGGTGGTGTGTGGTGTCTCACAAAAAGTAGTACTCTAAAAGGCATAGAGCCATGTCAGGGGGTGCAGCACTTGGGGGGGAAGGGATTCCTCAGCTTAAGGGTAACATCCCAGCCTGCACGCTCCCAGCATAAGAGGCAAGGGAAAGATTAAGGAGGGGGTACTATATGGGTGTGGGGGGCGTGGAAGGGAATTCTAGCCAATGCCAGGAGCCTAAGTAACAAAATGGCAGACCTGGAGGCTGTGGTGGGGCTGGACAACCTGGACCAATTAGCAGTAATAGAAACATGGTGGATGGAGGGACATAGCTGGGAGATAGAATTACAAGGGTGCAAGCAATTTAGAAGAGATAGGCAGGGTAAAAATGGGAGTGGCATAGCCCTGTATGTGCGGGATGGGATAGAGGCAATGGAAAGTAGGGGGGTTAAAGGATCCACTGAGATCCTGTGGGTTACATTGGGGAGTAAGAAGAGGGGGGCAATAAGGGTGGGAGTGATATACAGGCCACCGCATCAGGGCGAGGAGAGGGATCAGGAACTGGCTAGGGAGATACAGGAAAGGGCCAGAAAAGAGGAAATTCTAATGGTGGGGGACCGGAACCTACCAGATGTGGACTGGGAAATTCCATTGGCCACAATGGAAAAGAGCAGGGGCTTATTGGGATCCCTGTAAGTTGCACTCCTAAGCCAGCCAGTTAAGGAACCTACTGGGGGGAGGCTATACTAGATGTCATCTTAACAAAAAGAGACAGAATAGGGAAGGTTGAGATAGGGGAAAACTTGGGGGACAGTGACCATCAGATAGGTTCTTCATCTAGGCAGGGGCAAAATTGGGAAGGTCATCTACCAGGGTGCTTGACTTCAGGAGATCAAATTTGGGGAAAATGGGGGTTATCTTGAGAAGAGAGCTTACAGGGATCCAAAAGCTGGAGGCGGTGGAGCAGCTGAGGGAAGTAATTCAGGGAAGAATACTCAAGCCAGGGGTCAACCTTAACCTTTTTTTGCACTAACCAGCAGGGCAAGTTGATTCAGAATTGCACTAGCCCGCAGATGGTTGCACCAGCCCTCAATTATATTAGTAAATTTTGATCACTTATATAGGAAACAATGTAAGCCAAGAAATACTCTTAATTTATTGCACATTTATCCTGCTCTGATATTGTTTCCAGCTCCCCAGCAGAAAAAAGACTGCAATGCCATCACACACAGTGAGTACCCCTCCCATTTTTTGTACCATGGCCTCCTGTCTTCCTCTTCCTCTTTCTGCCGCCCCCTCACCCCCCTCCCCCACCAAACCAGAGGACATCACAACAGCAAATGTTCAATCAAACAGTCCTAGCTTTGCACACAGAATAGCTGACATCATCATGCACCTCACAACACTGTCACCACCACCCACAGGGTAATGAACAGAGTTAGGTAGAGAAAGACACTCTCAGCACCCACCCTATAGTCAAGTAGACCTGCACTTCTGAAAGTTTGTGTACAATCTCAAGTGAGCCAGGAGCACATCTAAGATTTCTTTGGGGTGGGGGCTACACAAACCTAAGGGGCTTGGGAATTACACTATTATTTTTTAAAGCATTGATTTTAATATGCTGTGCCCCAACAATAACAGATTTTTCTTTAACATTGTCCTTTCATCAGCCCAGGGGAAACAGTACTCAGCCATAATGGGGACCTGCTACACTTGCCAGTAATGGCAGCCATGGATTTGTGGATGGTTATTTCAGAGTCTGGTCTGTAGTGGTGTCCAGGGAAATAACACAGGAGATTTGGTAAGGAGGGGGAAGTTATTGTAAGGCTGGGATAAAACCCTCCACCTGCAGGACTGACCCTGTATGCTTCTTCACATTTTATTTAGTTTTTGTTGATGGGGTAAGTGCACTAGACAAATCCTTCCTATTTTCAGGCACGGCCCGGGGGAGGGGAATACAGATGAATGCCAACAAACCTTGAACCAGATTAAGTTGTTGGTGGTATTTTTAGTGAATGAGAGAAATTTGGCCAGGACACCGGGGAAATTCCCCTACTCGTCAGTAGGGGGACAGGCCATTGTTAGCATGGCCACTCTGTGTGAGACGCCGAAGAAGGAAGACGTCTGCTTGGTGGGAGAGCTTGTCTCAGCTCCCACTGTTTGCAACACTGAGGCTACTTCTTCTCATAACATGGATGCAGATTCTGATATGGAATTTCATGATGCACCAGTTTTTACAGATGATATGGGAACCCTTTCTTACAGTCCAGAGGAACAGATGCAGATTTCTAATTTGTTTGGTTATGGAGCTGAAGAGATGCGAGGACAACACTCACCTGTGAGATGGTCAGCGCACCAAGCGGCAGCAGTGAATCTCGCTACACACTCTCTACCTTCACAATTATCCTGTCAGCAGCGCGGCTGCTCCTGTCAAAACCACAGCTGCATCTGAAGCTTCAGAAGGCCCAGTGGAGCACAGTGAGCCATTACTTAGTTCTAAGGATGCTACTTGTTTGTTGCACAACATTTCTGCTTCTATTCAGGCTGGCAGTGATTCCGCAAATACTTGCCAGTGCCTAAAGCCTACTGGTTTATTGTCTCAGGTTAAACAAGTTTCCTTTCAACTTATGCAGTAGAAATGCAAGGGCCCTGCTCACCTGTGGGTCTGTTGGAGCAATGAGCAGTTACAACAACTTCTGTAGACAAACTGCAGCATACGGAGTTAATCCCTGTCAGCAGTATAGCTGCTCCTGTCAATTCTGCAGCTGATTCAAAAGCCTCTGAAGCCTCCGTGGGGCACGGTAAAGCACTGCATAGTTTCTCTCCCATACCAAGCTCATTAAACTCCTCATATGCTTTACTACAGGCTGGCAGTAATATTGCAAGCTCTAGTGAGTGCCTAAAGCCTGCTAGTTTGCTTCCTTTGACTAAAACAATTGCTTCACCTGCTATTTCGATGGATCACTGGGAGGTTCCTCAAGGGTTGTCCACTACTAAATTTATTCAAAATGAGACTGCCCTGTTGAGTAAATTGGTGGGTTTTGAATTAAAAAATCCTACAAATATGGAGTTACAAACCCAGTCTGACATTGTGTACCAATCTACTACAGTATCCCAAGCTGGGGTTACTAAATTTTTCTTTACAAAACCTGTACCTGAGCAGTGCAGTAATATGTCTACAAAACCTGCTGTAGCAGGTTCTTCTTCTTCTGCTTTAGAAATAACTCAGGAGACCTGGTCTCCAGGTAAAGCTCTTGCAGGAGCAGGATGGAAACAGGCCCCGATAGGTATCTGGACACCTGATCCAGCCTGGGATGCAGATTGCTCCTTATCACAGCACTCTCCAGCGTGGAAACCTGACTTGCAGCTGAAAGCTTCTACTGGAAGTTCTAATAAAAAAATGACTTGACAGAGACACTGCAGCTTATCCCTCCTACTATAGCTCCTGATTTACAAGCCTTACTGCCCTCCACTCCAAATCCAGATTCCGATCTCCAACTGCTGGATAATACTTCATCTTTGCAGGACTCTTCCTTGCTGAAACCCCCTCAACAGAAGCCCTTTATGTCGGAGTTATTTTCTACTGCGAAAAGGGAAGTAGCGCCAAGGCATAATGCTGTCTGCATATGCTATAAAGGGGGCTTAGATAATAGACCGGACAGATACTATATGGGGAAAACACTGTTGAAAGATTTCCTTCATTTCACTCCCAAAGATGTGTTTAGTTTCATCAATATTTCTGGAGAGGATAATTTCGATATCAGCTTCCAGACATTGCATGCGCCGGATTTATTTTGGGACCATTATGGGCAAGTTAGGTTTTCTCCCACATGGATCCCCTTTTTGGTTATTCCCTTAACTAAGCCTCTCATAAAATTTGTGTTGGCAATGTTTAGGAATGAGTGGGTCTTTGTGGAAGATATCACCTTTTGGCTATCACAAAAATGTGAGGTATTGAGTGCCCCTGAACCCATTTTAGATTCTGAACAGTTTTGGATGGGGGGGTTGGAAGTATAAAATTAAATTGAGGCAATCTGATTCAGGAGTAGAGCACATACCTAATTCCTATTTATTAGGCAGGGATAGAGGGGTTTGCTTTTATGGGGGACAACCAAGAGCTTGTTACAAGTGTGGTTCCAGGACACATCTATCCAGTGTTTGTGACTGGCCCAGCTGTGATAATTGCGGTGAAGTGGGGCAAGTTACTATGCAATGTGCTAGTCACTCTAGGTGTGATCTCTGTGAAGATTATGGTCATGTTTTCTGAGATTGTCCCTTGGCAGCTAAAAATAAAGCATCTTGTATAAGTCCAGACCTTTTAATCCAGAAAGCGCAAAATGCTGCAGACTCCCTTCCCCCTCCCCTTCCCCCCTTCTTCCCCCTCTCCTCCTTCTCCATTACCCCCCTCTAGGATAAAGACAGATGCCATTCACTCTGAACCTCCTGTCAGGACTTCCTCCCCTGGGCCTGATAAGGTAGTGCAATCTGCTGGTTCAGGTTCTCTTGGGGATAAAAAACCCTGTATGGGTCATCCTGACCCTTTGGAATTCCCTCCAGTATGTTATACTGATGCTGATTCAGTTATCCCTGAGAAGGAATCTAAGAATGCAGTCCCTGGGTTACCTCTGCCTTGGCGCAGATCTTCCAGGAATTTACATCCCAAAACCCCACCTCCTGCTCCCTCTAAAGAAACTAGTAATTCCTATGCGGCCTTGTTCACCCCATGGGGAGGGACACAGAAATCGACTTGGGAGACTCAGACTCTCAAAAATCCTCTGTATCTTCTGTCTCACAAGCAGTGGATAATTATAAAGAGGAAAAACAAAAAAGCAAGAAATAGAGGGTCTGTTGTACTAATATGAAGGATTTTTAATGTGGTTGTCCTGGGGATCTTTAAATATCCATAGCTTGCTGAATACCATTAAAAGGCAAGCTCTGTTTCATCACATTCATGATTGACATGTTTCAGTTTGTTTTTTGCAGGAAACTTGGATGCACTCTATTGAACAATTATCCTCTTTCAGAAGGCATAGGACCTGGGGACCCTCCTATTGGTCTTTTGGAACTGATAGGGTGGATGGCATAGGCATTCTGTTTATTTCTTATTCATTTATATTGCATAACTTAATTGACTTGATACCTGGCAGAGTTATGATATTAGATGGGAAATGGCATGATATATGCTATCAATTTATTAATATCTATAACCCACAAATGAAGGCAGATAGAGTGGCTTGTTCAAAAGCTGTTCAACCTTTCCTGGTAACCTCAGATAAGGTACCATGGGGTGGAGATTTTAATTGTAGAATCACTGACTCACCCAAACAGAATAAAAAGATTTACTGTGACTCACATGCACTGGCCAACATTATTAAACTGGCTGGCCTCTTTAATTGTATTGCTTATTTTTCCCATGGGCCTCAATATTCCTTTGTGAAAGGTAAAATGTGTTCCTTAATAGATTATATGTTAGTTTCCTCTTCTGTACATGTGAACTCCTTTGAGATGATACCTAGTGAGTTCTCTGATCATTTTTTTTTATGTTCCCTCCATTTTTCAGGTCTCCCTGAACATAGGCAGGTTTGATGGAAATGAAATACTTCCATTTTAGACCTCCCTCACATACAGACAGGGGTTAAATATATTTTAAAAGCTAGATTATAGGTAGCTTTTCTGTATTCTAATATAGGTAATTGGTGGATGGAGACTAAATCCGATTTGCATAACTGGTTTAAAAAACAAGGGATTAGGACAAAACATCATAATTTTTTGAAGTATCTGTCTCTTAGACAGCAGCTTCTGAGGCTTATCACGATGGCATATACTTCTAGGTATGATTATTCGAGCAAATTACCAAACTTAAGAATAGTATGAAGGAATTTCAGTATGACAGGGCTCAGACCCTGTAAGCCATACTTACTAACGGTATAAAAAATCCCTATAGGGGACCCTTTCGAGGTTTGTAAAACCTTGAGGGTTTCTTCCAATACTGATTTTCTAAGAAAGTCAGATGATTCTACGGCCACAACAATTGCACAGTTAAGGGAATTAATTATAAGTCATTACCGGTCCTTGGAATCTTCCCTCCCGATCTAAGAAGAATCAATGCTTTCATATTTAAGTTTTATTAAATCTCCTTCTGTATTCACAGAAGCCTAACAAAAACAGAGCCTATTACTCAAGAGTAAATTGTCAATGTAATTCGGAAGCTAAAACCAAATATTTCTCCAGGAATGGATGGCCTTTCCAATAAATTATATAAAACCTTTTCTGCCGAACTAAGTCAATGTCTCTTTATTTTGTTTCAATATTTTATTAAAAACACTGTTATTTTTCCTTCCTTTTCAGAGTGATTATTAATTCATTTGTTTAAAGGGGATAGAGATAATATTAAGAATTGGAGGCTCATTACCCTGCTAAATTCTGATTATAAAATGTTTACTAGTATTTTGAATAATAGGTTAAAAAATTATGCTAAGTTGGTGATTTCTCCCTACCATTTCTGTGGGGTACCAGATGGAAGAATCCAATCTGCATTAATGGTTATACGTGATGTAATCGAACACTTATTCCTATCAGGCATTTTAGGATGTATGGTTATTACTGATTTTGAAAAAGCTTTTGATAGGGTAGATCTACCTTTTCTTTTTTTAACTTTAGAACATTATGGGGTCTCGATTACAATGGTTAATTTAATTAGGATGGTATATAAACATAATGTAGTTTTTCCCTTTTTGAAAGGTTGTACAGCTAAAAGTTTCCACTTATCGACTGGGGTGTGTCAAGGTTGTCCCCTTAGTCCACTTCTTTATATCTTTTTACTGGATCCTCTTTTGCAGAATTTAGTTATTTTGTAGCAGTGGACTGGAATTACAGATAATTTATCTGAGGATGGTCAACTTTTATTGCAGCCCTATGCAGATGATTTAATACTATACTTTTCTGACCAGTCTCCTGTCCATAAATTTTTGAAAACTTTTGATTCTTTTTTCAAAAGCTTCCAATGCCAAATTGAATTTACATAAAACTAAAGGGTTGTTTATTGGGGCAATGGGTCCTGCTGCTGTGGTACAGGATGGTATCCATATTTCCCGGACTCCACTCAAAATTTTGGGTATTCTTTTTGGTCCCCAAAACTTACCAGTTGAAAATTGGGAACTAGTTCTTGAGGTGGTGGAAAATAAAGTTAAAAGATGGAAGCAGTGGAAATTCTCAAAACTGAAACGCATACACATTATTATACAGTTCCTTCTACCCTGCTTACAGTATGTGGTCATGATTTTCCCTCTCCCAGCTCATCTAGAAACCAGGGCTTATAGTTTATTTTTTCAAATGCTTTGGGGTAACTGCTTAAATCCAGTAAAGAGATGCTACACTTATTTAAGTACAAAATCGGGTGTACTCGGTATGGTAGACCCTGTAGTGTTTTTGCATTCCTTGTTTATTATGAATTCTATCAAATGTGGTTTAGCTCTGATAGAAGGGATTGGAAAAGGATAGGTTAATAGGGCTCTGGGAAAATATTTTATGAATTGGCATAATCTGGCTCCTAAATTGAATCCTCACATTCATATTCCACGGTATTTTTGGCCTGCTGTTCAGAAGTTGTACAGATGGAAAATTACCAAAGAAATTATTTTGAATAATAGTATGCAGGTCTTTTACCCATTGATAATGACAACTTTATATCCTCAAGATCCTTGCTTCAAAAATTGCCCATCAGCTCTAAATTCTAAGGTATTAGCCCAGTTGAATAATATTAGATTGCCTCAGCTACAATGGGAAATGCAATGGTTGATTTTTTATGGTCATCTGAATGTTCGGGGTAATGCAAAATATAAAGTCATCAAGGAGAGGAATTGCCCCTCTCTGGATTGCATAAATGTTGAAGAGACAATGGAGCATTTTTTTTCAGTGTTCCTATTCAAAGGGTTTGTGGGCTTATCTGGCAAACTTATGGAACTTTAAATGGCTTACCTTTATCTCATATGATATTTTGATTCTAGGGCTTTACCCAGCTAACTTTTCCCATTTTCATGATGGGACATTGTCTTTATTTTTTTGTTGTTTAAGAAATTTTCTATGGCAGGCTAGCTGCCAATGGGTTATATATCAGAAAAAAATGCCTTATATCTGTTTTAGTATATTGATTTTGAATGAGCTCTTAAAAAATATATTCACATGACGCATAGAGGCTTGCTCCCTCTAAACTTCAGAAATGGTGGAAAGGTTTTCTTCACTTTATAAAGTTTAAATAATTTGATTTGTTTTTATTATCCATTTTTTTTTTGTTATTGCGATTTATTTTTGTTAACATAACCTTATTTTTCTCTTTCTTTTCATTGTTTGTTTTGATTTACTGTGTTGCTTTCTATGTTTATTATTGCAATAAAAACTCCCCTACTCTTTTCGATAAGTGCCATGGGATCTTTAAAATCCACCTGAACTACCACCAATTCAGGCAGATGGAACCTCAGTTTAATGTCTCATCCAAAAGATGGCACCTCAGAAGTGCAGCACCCCTCTCATGCTGCACTACAGTGTCAGTACTGGGATATTAACCCAAGTGCCAGATATGGGAACTGAACCCAAAGCCCTCTGATCTCCCTGCCTCAGAGGTGAGTGTGCTACCTACTGAGCCACTGACACTGCTTTTGTCACCAAAATGTTGGATACAGACACTCAAAATATAGGGAAATGAGGGGCACTGGTCTTAATAATATGAATTAAATTGTTAAGAGACACATTCAGAAAACTGGAAGCTAGTAACTTAACAGCACTCTTACCCTTGATCACACCCTGGACAATAGCTGAAAGTCCTAACAGTGGAGTGATAATGACTCACACTAAGTCTTTTGTGGGATCCCCATCTTAAACTGCCAGATAATTGCAGCTCTTAATGAGCTGTTAATCACACCAGGCCATCTGGAACATTGAGAGAGATCAGCATGCGGACTAGAGCCTGCTAAAGTAGAGTATTTAACTTCATTAACAGCCTTGAAAACCTGCACTAGTCAAGGTGGGCAAGTAGAGAGTTAGCTGCACTAGCCCTGGTCAATTTGCACTAGTGTTTGGGCTAGTAAAACAATGTTAAGATTGACCCCAGACTCAAGGCCATAGAGCAATGCATCCAGAAAATCAGCAAACATGAAAGAAGAAGAAGAAAACCACTGTTGTTCACAGCAGTGGTTAGGGAGGCAGTCAAGGAGAAGAGAAAGGCCTTTATGGCTGAGAGAGAGAGAGAGAGAAAGAAAGCAGCCAAAGCTTGCTTAAATTAAGGATGTTATTTAATAGACTACACTGAATTGAATAATGACTTTTTGGAACTGTGTAAGTAACTTGTATTGATTCTCAGTATTTGGGGTTGAGTTTTCTTAGTTTAACCTAATTTTCCAGGGAGGAACTGTAGCTGGGAGATATTTGCAGTCATGTGTGACTAGACCTATTACTTAACCTCTGTGAAATAGGTGTCTGAAAGGAAGGAAGACACTTCCCGGGGTGGAGGGTCAGAGTTGTAGTTGATTATTTCTGGAGGCACAGGTTTATGCCCACCCACCCTGCCCCTCACCCCACCTGCCACAAGTGCATAACTTCCTTTATAGCAGGGGTTCTGACATCACTTTCCCAAAACTGCTAATAACATACACCTGTTCATATCCTTAAAGGCACAGCACACTGAATAGGGGGTAGAGACACACGCAGGCTTGCACACACTAAAACAAGAAAAAATAAAAGAAAAGCATATGTAACAGGAAGGGAAACAGACATATGGAGAGTAGTGCAATGCACTGGTTGTGGAGCAGCAGTCTTCTGGGACACATTCTGGAGACTGCATTGCTGCCCTATTTACAGACACCTCTCTGGTTTGAGGAAGGAGGTTGTTCATCTCCATGCTGACCTGGCAAGGATTCGGGAAACCTGCTCCCCACCAAGGGACCACATAGGCCACCACCACTACTTCAAAGGTTGTGAAGAAAGAGGAGTGGTTGGACCACGGTGGGCTCAGGGAGGGTTAGGATGGTGGAACAGAGATGCATCCCTCCAGTTGTGCCTCTCCACAATCCAGTCACCACTCTGTTGGATCATGGTTCCTCTATGGAGGCACCCACAGTGGAGACCAAGGAGGATGCTGGGAATCTCCACAGTGGAGACCCACAGGAGGGTGGCACAGGACCCCATAGGGGAAGGAAACAACTCCTGGTGGGAGACTCAATTGTTAGGGGGGTAGAACTGGGGGAGTAGGGGAAAGGGAGGTGTGGTGCTTGCCCAGTGCCATGGCTTGGAGGGACAGGAAATGAATCCTCAGGATCATGGGACCAGCTGCAAGGGGGAGTGAGGTTGATATCATTATCTACCTAGGGACAATTGAACTGGCTGAGAATGGGATCAGAGCAGTGCAACAGGAGTCTGTGGAGTTGGGGAGGGGCCTTGGACAAGTAACAAACATGATAACTTTCTCGGAAGTGCTACCTGTCTATGGCATGGATGAGGCTAGGGTACACCGCACCATGGGATTCAATAACTGGTTGAAAAAATGGTGCAGAGCTCAGGGATTTGACTTTATTGGAGACTGGGGCTTCACCTGGAGGGATGCAGGCCTATACTGGAGTGATGATCTGCATCTATCCAGGAGGGGAACCAGGATCCTAGGTGATAGGTTTAAATGCTTAATTTGCAAACATTTAAACTAGCCAAGTGGGGAGGCACTGAAAAGGAAAAGGGAAATCTTAGCTCCCCCCCAAAAATCAGGGTATTTAGTGAGGTAAACACCAAGATAGAGTAGTCGATAGGGAGAAGGGCAGGGGTAAATGGAGAAAAAGACAAAACCAGTAAGGACAGGGATGGGGCAAAAAGAAATAAAGCCATAAAAAAATGGTAGGTAATTAGTATCAATGCCCGTAGTCTAGGTAAAAAGCTCCCAGAAATGGTGGCCTTGATGGAAGAGGGATGCCTGGATATCATGGCAGTCACACAAACATGGTACACAGAGAACCATGACTGGGTTGTCAACATACCAGGGTAAACAAACTACAGGAGAGACAGGGAGTGAAGAAGAGGAAGAGGAGTAGCTCTCTATGTAAGGGAAGGGATCAAAGCAACAGAACTAAAGGCTAAACAGGGAGGAGAGGAGGCACTGTGGGTCACCCTGGAGACTGGAAATGGCACCACAATCTGCAAAGGGGTTGTATATAGACTCCCATCTCAGGGGGAGGAAATGGACCAAGAAATGATAGAAGGCATTCTTAGGATGGCAGAGAAAAGAGAGATATTGCTGATGAGGGACCTAAATATGCCAGATGTTAACTGGAGCACCTTTGCTGCAGCCACATCCAAGTGTGTGGCCATTCTCAATGCCCTACATGGGGCATGCCTCAGACAGCTAGTTTTGGAACCCACTTGGGTGGGGGGAGCAATCTTAGACCTGGTACTCTCAAAAGGGGTCAGAGAGAGCATATCCAATCTTGAAATGGGTAGCCATCTGGGAACAAGTGACTACCAAACAGTGTGGTTCATGATAAACTTAGCTGCAGAGTCAAGCCATACAACAGTGAAGGTACTGGACTTCAGGAGGGCTGATTTTGTCAAAATGGGAGAGTGCCTCAGAAAAGCACTAGCAAACAGGCAAAAAGATGGGGTGCAGCAACAATGGGGAAACGTCAAAACCACCATCACAGAGGCAACAAGCCTTTGTGTGAAGCAAATAAACAAATCAAAATGAAAGAAAAAACACTATTGTTCTCAAAAGAAGTGGCAGGGAAGGTTAGGGAGAAAAAGATAGAATTCAGGAAGTATAAGGAAACACAGAAGGAGCAGGACAGAGAACTGTACCAGTTAAAGCAGAAGGAAGCAGGGAAGGCAGTCAGAATAGCAAAGGCCCAAACTGAGGAAAAGATAGCCAACTCAGTTAAGAAAAGGGATAAACCTGTTATAGGTACATTAGGGAGCAAAGAAAGACTAAGGCAATGATACTGAGGCTGAAAAAAGAGAAAGGTAGTTGGGCAGAGAGTGACAGTGAAAAAGCAGGAATACTGAATGAATTCTTCTGCTCAGTATTCACAATGAAAGAGCAGGGGGAGATACCTAATCCAGTCAATAGAAGCACTCTGGAGAGGGGGATTGATATTAGTCCTTTCACAGAAGAAAGGGTTCTGAAAGAACTCTTAAAACTGAAGGTGGATAAAGCAATGGGGCCTGATGGGATTCACCCCAGAATTCTAAAAGAACTAAGGAAAGAACTAGTAACATCACTGACTACCCTTTTTAATAAATCATGGGAGGATGGTATGGTACCTGATGACTGGAGGAGGGCAAATGTGATTCATCTTCACAAAAGTAGCAGCAAAACAGAGACAGGAAAATACAGATCTGTCATTTTGACCTCTGTGGTAGGGGAAATGATGTAATCACTTCTGAAGGAAAGAATTGTTGAGTACCTAGAGGCCAGCGGGGCACAGGACCCAAGGCAGCATGGATTCACACCAGGAAGGTTATGTCAGACAAATCTAATTGATTTATTTGACTGGGTGACCAAAATAGTAGACCAGGGAGGGGCTGTGGACATGGTCTACCTAGACTTTAGCAAGGTATTTGACACAGTCCCATACAAAAGATTAATAAACACATTAGCTGGCCTAGGAGCGGGTCTCGGGGTGGTAGCCTCAGTATAACACTGGCTGGACAACAGGACACAGAGGTTAATAGTAAATGGAGTCAACAGTGAAGAAAGGGTGGGTTACTATTGGGGTACTGCAGGGTACAGTACTGGGGCTGGTCCTTTTTAATGTCTTTATAAGTGACATTGCAGAGAGACTGGAAGGAAAAGTATGTATCTTTGCAGATGACACAAAGATCTTCAACAGGGATGATATGCAAGGTGGGGTGGGTGGAAAT
The DNA here is from genome assembly GCA_016271365.2 of Neoceratodus forsteri. Classification (NCBI taxonomy): domain Eukaryota; kingdom Metazoa; phylum Chordata; order Ceratodontiformes; family Ceratodontidae; genus Neoceratodus; species Neoceratodus forsteri. The sequence continues at coordinate 626,110,208 of CM057452.1, read as the reverse complement.
GATGAAAAGAGACTTGGCAAGGTTGGAGGCATGGTCAAATGTATGGCAGCTTAGATTCAATGCAAAGAAGTGCAAAGTAATGCACCTGGGAAACAAAAACCCAGGGGAAGAGTACACAATGGGGGATGAGATACTGACAACAACAAAAATGGAAAGGGACCTGAGGGTAGTCATATCAGATGACCTAAAGGTGGGCCAGCAATGTGAGAAGGAAGTAAGGAGGGCTGGGGTGATACTGGGATGCATAGGGAAAGGCATCACCAGTAGAAAACAGGAAGTTGTTGGCCCTCTGTATAGACCACATTGGTAAGTCAGTTGGTAAGACCACATCTGGAGTACTGTGTATGGTTCTGGAGACCCCATCTCCACAAAGACATAGACAGGGTGGAGGCTGTCAAGAGGAGGGCAACCAAAATGTTGCAGGGTCTACACCAGGAGACATATGAAGAAAGACCAAAGGAACTTAAGATGTATAGCCTCAAGGAAAGGAGGGAGAGGGCATACATAATAGAAACTTTAAAGTACCTCAAGGGAATCAACAAAGTCTCAGATGGTAGCATCTTTCAGAAAAAGAGATGTGCAAGAACAGGGGGGCACAATTAGAAGATAGAGGGGGGACGGCTCAGAGGTAAGGTGAGGAAGTATTTCTTCACAGAGAGGGTTGTAGATGCATGGAATAGCCTTCCTGAGGAGGTAGTAGAGTCAAAAACAGTGGGGGAATTCAAGAATGCATGGGACAGATATAAAGCAATTTCAGTGGGGAGTAGGAGGAAGTAGGCTGTTGGTTAACTAGGATCTGAAGCTTATCTGTTAGGTAGGGAAATGGGCAGACTAGGTGCGCCAAGTGGTCCTTATCTGCCATCAGATTCTATGTTTCTATGTTTAAGGTCTACAAAAGGAAATAGGCAATGTAGGAGATGAGGGCCTACAAGAATAAACTCAGGGAAGCTGGAAGAACAATTAGGAAGGCAAAGGCAACCACAAAGGAGAAAATAGCTAGGGAGGTGAAAAGGGGTGATAAAAGATTTTATAGGTATGTGAGTGATAAAGGAAAGAACAGGCAGGGGATTTCAAAACATAGGGGAAGGGGATAAAATAGTTGTAAGAGAGGAGGCAGAGAAGGCAACCCTCCTAAATGGATATTTTACATCCACTTTCAGGGCAGAGAAGGAAAGGAAAGGGCCAGAACTGAGTGGAAAGGGGAAGAAGGGCATCAAAGCAAACACAAGTCCCTTTACAGTGGAGAGGGTGATGGAGGAGATGGGAAAGCTAAAAATGGATCATTGAAAAATTAAGTAACATCTGGTCCTAGAATGGTGTACAGAAAAGGGAGGAATATTTCTGATATATTGGTACATTCACATCAGCCAGATCTAACACAAATTGGATACCCCAACCCCCACAAGGCTGTTTTAATTGTGGCCATTGTAAATTTTGTAATGTTATAGATCAGAAAAATAATTTTACATCAGCCAACACTACCAAACAGTTTGAAGTGAGACAGTTTATTAACTGTTCAACTACTGGGGTGGTATATTTGGCTACCTGTACTTGCCATGCATTTTATGTGGGCAAAACTTCACGTGCATTTAGATCTAGAGTTTGTGAACATTGAGTGACATTAGATGTCACAATGAGAAAAATGCTCTGACACAACATTTGCAACAATGTAATGATGGCACTGTACACACATTTTCTTTCTGTGGGATAGAAAAAAGTTAGTACAGGACCGGGGGACCTGGAGAATAGAATTCTCTGAAGAGAATCATTTTGGATCTATACTCTGGGTGCTTTAAAACACCCAGGACATAATGATACTTTTGATAGTGCACCTTTTTTAAAGTCTAAATATTTTAGGTAATGGAATATTTTGGACCTAAATATGTATTGTTTACCTTTTTTATGTGTTTCTTTCTTCTAGGTTGAATTTACTTCAGCAGCCCTGGTATATATAAATGTATCTGAAATTTCAATTTTACTTTAACTTTATTTTGCCTGTTAAGAGTAAAAATTACTTGTATAGTATCGTAGTACTTTGACTTATAGCAATATGTCCATTTATTATTTTGAAATTTAGATTATGGACATTTACTTTGCAATTTAGGTCATTGCACTCATACTAGAATCATTTTAATTGTTTATTAGGTATGGGTGGTGTATTATTATACTAACATTATTTACCACAATTATATGTGTTAGTGGTATAAGTGTTGCACTGTCACTTTAAGTGTTTTTTTTTCTATTTAAATGATTGATTGTGATTATCAAATTAGTCTCTGAGGAGGCATTTTTCGCGCGAATCCGGTCGGACTGTTTGTGTGTTTGGGAGCCGTTGTCACCTTGCTTGGTGCCACTGCAATTTACTCTTTTTCACGTATATGTCAGTAAAATAAAGATCATGCTATTGATGTATTGGTGCTATGTTCTTTTGTTGTTTGGATTTTAAAGCTAAAAATGGACAAGACTATGGGGCCTGACCAGATACACCCAAGGATGCTTCGGGAGCTTAGGGAGGATCTGGCAGGGCCTCTGGCAAGGCTGTTTAACCTATCCCTGGAATCAGGAAGGGTCCTGGGAGACTGGAAAAAGGCATGAGGTTGCACCGATATACAAGGGAGGGAGAAAGAAGGAGACAGGCATCTACCACCCTGTCAGTCTCACCTTGGTTGTGGGCAAGTTAATGGAGGCTCATAAAGGAAAAACTGGTGAGGTATCTAGAGGAGGATGGTCTGGCTGATGATAACCAACATGGATTCACAGGTGGCAGGTCTTGCCAGACCAACCTTATTGAGTTCTTTGAGGGGGTTATGGAGGTATTTGATTGGGGGGATGGCCTATCTGGATTTTCCAGAAGGCGTTTGATTACATTCCACATAGAAGGTTTGTAAGCAAGTTGAACAGTCTGGGGGGTGGGGACTAGGCTTACAAAATGGGTAGAAAATTGGCGGGATGGGAGAACCCAGAAAGTGGTGCTCAATGGTAGTCAATTCAGGAAACTAGGAGTGAGGAGAGGGGAGCATGGGATAATTATATGGGACTAGGGAAGGGAGGGGAGAGAAGGCGGGGGGAGGTAAAAGGGAGGAGGGGGGCTATGTTGGGCAGACTAGATGGTCCGTATGGTCTTTTACTGCCAGCAAAATTCTATGATTCTATGATTCTATGTCCCATTTTGATGTTCCTTTAGAGATATTGAACAGATACTCTTCTCTTAATGATGAATGTTGGAAAGCTTTACTTTCCTGTAATACAACTACTATGGGACATTCTGATAACAACTGCACTCCCTCCAATCCTCAAAAAAAGTGTAAATCTATTATTGAAGACTATCATACTGTGTACTGACGCCCACATTTGTAAATCAAATAAAATATTTTTCTACTGTTACTTGTCTTCCTGGGGCTAAAATTGCAGACATTGATGCCAGAATTGATCAATTATTCATTCTAAAGTATACAGTGGTGATTCTGCATGCTAAGCAATGATGTTGGATATCAGCATGAAAAAGATATTTGCCAGGAGCTATTGACTCTTGGGTTGTAAGGTTGCCATATCTGGGATATTACCAATTGTGTGTGCTTTAGTTGAAAAAAAAATCAAACAATCTTACATATAAATGCTCTCCTAAAAAAATTTTTGTAAAACCAAAAGTTACTACAGAGCAATGGGATTCATTTTATAGTAAAAATGAACTATACTGAATGGATGGTCTTCATCTAAAATGTAGATGACCAAAAGATTCTAAATAAAGCTGGTGCTAAGGCATTAAGCATTCGATTTCAGTTTGTATTAGTCACTTAGGGCCTGATTCCAGAACAGTTACGCATGTTGCAAAGTGACTTGTGCCAAACAAAATGGCACAAGAAATACTTTGCGCCACGCATTGCACCAATTGGTATTCCAGAAGGCAGCCTGCGACAAAGTTGTGCTGCATCACTGGTTACACCATAAACCTCCTGCTACATACTGCAAGGGGGATTATGGCAGTATTTACACCAGATTCCAAGAGGGTGGCTGTCCGAATAGAATATGTGCTATTCCAAGACAGTCCCCAGAAGACTGTGGTATAAGTGCACTTAGACCAGCTATTAACTGGTCTAAGTGTACTCTACATCTGGGGAGTACACCTCTGTGCCTGGTGCCCAAACAGCCACTCCCCCACAGTTCCACATACGCCCCCACCCCGGCCCCCATTGGCATGGAAGCCCTCTGTGGACTGCTGGCACCCCCACACCCTCATCCCTGAATATTGCCCTGTAGGGCAGTCCACATCCCCAGGCTCCGATCCCCAACATGCCACTATTGGCATGCATGCCATGCCATGCAATCCCTGGTAGTCCAGTGGCCCCCATCCAGCTGTGCCAGTCCACCCCACCCCCCACCCAACTGCTACCAGTCAACCCTCCACCACCTACACCCATTACCAGTTGGCATGCACAACCCACCACTCACCTCCATGGCCATCCATCCATCCACTGACCTCCATCCAAGCATATATTACTGTATACAGTACATGCTCTGTAACTAATGGAGCACTTACTGTCCACAGTAGTACGCACTCTGAGGTAGCGTTGTTGGCAGCTGGCTATGGAAGTGAGAGGTGGGTATGCCAGTCGCCAACCGGATGTGGGGGTTGGGGTGGACTGGCACTGCCAGGTGGGGGATTGGGAGCATGAATAGTCTTGCCAGCCAATGCAATAGTGTCGGGTGGGCTTTGGGTGGCCTTGCCAGTCATGACTTGTACCCTGTTGGAGAACATTACTGCAGCTTGTGGCACCCAGTTCATTTGGTGCAACACTGGAGGTGCTGAAAGTTGCAGGACATAGTTGCTGGGGACCCTGCCTGGTCTGAAATCTGGCACAGGGTTCCCGGCATATCTGCATATGTCACAGTTCACAAGCACCAGTGAGCTGTGACATTCATCTTGGAATCGCGCCCTTAGGGCCCGATTCCAGAACAGTTACACATGTCACAAAGTGACTTCCGCCAAACAGATTGGCGCAAGTAGCACTTTGTGCCATGTGTTACAATGATCTATATTCCGGAAGGCAGCCTGCAACATGTCACAGGCTGCCTGTACCAAAGATGGGCTACACCATTGGCTACACCATAAACCCCCTGCTACATGGCACAAGGGGGTTTATGGCAGCATTCATGCCTTATTCCAAGAGGGTGGCTGACAGAATAGCAAATGTGCTATTCCAAGACAACCCTTGGAGGACAATGGTCTAAGTACAGTTAGTCCAGCCATTAGCTGGTCTATGTGTACTCTACATCCACTGGGGGTGCACCTTCATGCCAGGTGCCCCTACAGCCAACCCCCACATTACCACAGAAGCCCCCCACCCACTCCCCCCATTGTCATGGTAGCACACTGTGGGCTGCTGTCACCCCCAGGCCTCACAGGGCAGCACATGCCCATCTCAAGCCCCACACCGCGACACCATGCCAGTGCCCAGCAGGGTTCTTTAAGCACCCATTCCCCCACCCTGATGGCAGCCGCCCAGATTCCCAACAGTACCCCAAATTCCCTGGTAGTCTATATTCCCCCACCAGTCCCAAGCCCCAATCCCCATTGGTCAGCTCACCAGTACTCTGATGCCATGTCCTGCAAGTCAACCAAGAATGTGCTAATATGCATGAAAGGGACACCCGCAGTTCCTGTAATCCCTGGTGGTCTAGTGTCCCCCCAACAGTGCTGGTTCACCCCCCAACACACAGCCATGCCCTGTTGGGACTAGCACAACCCACGTCTCACCTCCACGGCCAGCTGCCGATTGAGCTTCCCTGAGTGTGTACCACTATATACAGTACACACTCAATAAATGAGCTGTCATTCATTGAGAGTGTACTGTAAACAGCAGCATGCTCTCAGGGAAGCTCAGTCAGTGGCTGGCTGTGGAGGTGAGAGGTGTGTTGTGCCAGTCCCGACTGGGCATGGGTATGTGTATAGGGGGGTGGGGGTGGACCAGCACTGCGGGGGGGACACTAGAAGACCAGGGATTACAGGCACCATGGGTGTCCTTTTCTTGAATATTAGTACATTCTCGGATGACTTGCAGGATGAGGCGTCAGAGTACTGGTGAGCTGGTCAATGGGGATCTGGGCTTGGAAATGGGAGGGCCTTGCTCCCAGTCAGTGGGCATGTCTGTGGATCATGGCACCCAATTCAGGTGCACCCTTCCATTGGTGCACCACTGAAGTAGCTGCAAGTCACAGGATGTAGTCACCAGGGACCCTGCCTGTTCTGGAATCTGGCGCAGGATCCCCAGCGTATCGGCACATGTTGCAAGTTGCAAATGCTGGTGAGTTGTGACATTCATCTTGGAATCGGGCCCTTCAGTTTAAACTGACAGCCCAGGGGGAATATTGTAGAGATGATCACTTGGCTCAGTACACAGTGAGCACTCATGAAAAATCAAGAACTTTAAGAAATAAATTGAATAAGATTAGCAAAATCAAATGCATAATACTTAATGCATGAAGTCTTAATAACAAGTTTGATTAACTTCTTGCTATTCGCTCTCATGATAAACCTGATATTATCACTATAATGGAGACCTGGTGGTCAAATTCCAATATGTGTTATAGAGGAATCCTTGGTTTTGATATATATATATATTTTTTTATATATAATAGATCATCTACAAATGGGGGTGGTGTAGCTCTTTACACTAATTCCAGTTTTGGGACTTATGACATTTTGCATAAGATTAAATCAACAGCTCAGACTGAAACTTTTTGGATCAAGTTATTCACACTGCTTCATGATTCTCCCATCCTTGGTCTTTGTTACCACCCACCTGATACAAACACTGAAAATATATTAGAAATAGCTTGTGATATAGGTGAAACAATAGTAAGCTGGGACCTTGACCTTAATTATATAGATTGGGGCAACTTGACAGCTATGTCTACAATAAGTAGAGATTTATTACTGCATGGGAACAACTTCATATGCATCAATATGTATTGGATCTGACTAGGAAAGATAAGATACCTGATACTGTACTAGGGACAGGAAATGTCAAAATAAATAACCGTAAAGTTGAGGCCGGTTTGGCTAAAAGTGACCATAACGTGGTTAAAATTGATTCCTCTTATAATAAATCATTGGGTGTAATTGAAACTTTTTTTTATATAAAAGGCTGATACACATAAAATTGAAGAAGCACTAAAATAAATTAACTGAGATGTGCAAGTTTACAACTGCTTTGCCAATATGATGTGGGATGAGTTGAAGAATATTGTTCTTCATACTGCAAATCGATACATTCCCTTGGATCAAAAAAACAAAAATACCAGACTTAGGCCAAAATGGTTAACAAACAAAATGTTCAGCTTAATTAATAAAAAGAAAAAAAATATATAAAAATGTAAAAATTACAAAACTTACACTAGTTGGGAAGCATGTAAATACGTTTTCATTCAGTGTAAGTGAGAAATTGGAAAGTCTAACATAAAAATGAAAAAAAAAAACATGCAATCAACAGTTATATTAGTTCTTTAAAGAAAGTTCAGTGTAAGGCTTGGACAGTCTTAATAGATAACAACAGTTTTAATAGGCCAGATTAAATGGCAACCATTTTAAAAAAAAAATTCCAGTGCATATGGAAGCCAGTCTTGATCAGGAAATTGAGTTCTCTATTGAGGATATTACCAAAAAACTTAATAATATTAAGGCTAACACATCTCCTGGTCCAGTCTGCATCACAAGTAGTATGGTGAAGATTATAAGTAAACATTTTGTATAGCTTCTAAAATTAGTCTTCAATGGTAGCTTGAAAAATGCACGTATGCCAAATGACTGGAAATCTGCAAATGTCATCCCACTGTTTAAGAAGGGAGGAAAACAAGACATAAGTAATTATACAGCCATAAGTCTCACCCCAACTCACTCTAAAGTCATGGAAAGTCTAATCAAAGATAAGGTCACAGCTGCTCTGGAAGTGCTAGATGTAAATCAGGACGTTTTCTTACAGGGTAGATCATGCCTAACACATTTCTTGTGCTTTTATGAAAACATAAGCTCAAAACTCAACAAGAACATACCATATGATGTTATTTTTTTTTTTTAATGTGGTAAAGCCTTCCATTGAGTCCCACATTGGGCTTTAATTGAGAAGCTTGGTACCCTTAATCATATATATATATATATATATATATATATATATATATATAGCTAGATAGATAGGCATATGAACTGGATCTTATAGTGGCTAAAGGATAAAAGGTAGAGAGTTGTGGTCAATGGTCACTTTTCAGAATGGGGGTCTACGGCAAGTGGGGTCCCTCAGTGATCATTACTTGGTCCCCTGATGTTTCAAATATTTATTTCTGACTTATTAAATTTGGAAAAGCTGGGTGTCAAAACATGCAGATGATTGTAAAATATTTTTATATATTTATTTATTGAAATGTTTCACCAGGAAGGCACACTGAGTGACAAGTCGCTTATCTCCCAGAGTGACCTGGAGGGGAAGGGGTACAATAGGAATGAGACATTAAACATTCAAGTTACAAGATCAACATTAGCATTCAGTTATGAGGCAGATATTACAAATAGTGTTACAACAGTGTTACACATAATAGGTGGAAAGAGTGGACAATAATAAGTGCCAGATTAATAAGTAAACAAGTACATACATGAAAGAAAGAGGGTAAAGGAGAGGGAGGGGTAAGGTGGGGGGAGAGGAAAAAGTTGTGTCCCTGGAGTCACCTTCAGGATGCGAGGAACCCTGCAAGGGGACTTTGGGAACCAGAGAGAAGAGGATAAGGCAGTGTCACAGAGAGATCCCTACAGAACTTGGGGAACCCTGCAAGGGGGGCTGTGGGGCTAGCTAGAAAGGGGGATAAGGCTCTAGGGATTTAAAGAGGGAGAAAAGAGAAGGAGGAAGTATGACTTAAATGCTAGGAGGGGGAATAGGACCCTAACCCAAGAAAGGACCCTTCAGGATGCGGGGAACCCTGCAACGGGGTTAGGGAAGGTCAGTAGATAGGGATTAAGAGACTGATAGGTGAGGAAGGGAGGGAGAATTGAACCCTTGAAGGGAAGAGAATTTGTACCTTTGGAGGGGGATGGGGCCTAATCAATAGTCTATCAGGATGCAATTGGACCCTGCTAGTAGTAGTCATGGAAAGCCAAGATAGTGGCTAGATAGAATAGGGGAGATATGCTAAGGCTCAGTTGGACCCATTCAGGGTGCTGAGAGCCCTGCAAGGGGACTGCAAAGGCTAGGTAGAAACAGTAGAATGGGGGAGGGTAAGGAGAGGAGACATGCCTAGGCGCAGTAGGGCCCCTTCAGGATGCTGAGAACCCTGCAAGGGTACTGCAAAGGCTTGGGGGACAAGTAGATGGGGGAGAGGGAAGGAGAGGAGACAAGCCTAGATGCAGTAGGACCCCATCAGGATGCTAAGAATCCTGCAAGAGGACTGCAAGTCAAAGGAGATAGGAGAGATGGTGGGGGAAGGGACTAGATGAGAGAAACAAGCCCCTTGGGGGGGAGGAGAGGGACTCATGGAGAGCATTCAGGGTCCCTTACATTCTGTGAGAGATCAAGGGAGGCCAGTAAGGGGAGCAATTTTGGGGAAGGGGAGGAGAGCTAGAAATTTGTGTGGTTGGGGTGCACAGGGTAAAATGAAGGCTACGGTAGAGAGGTAGGGTTTGTCCAGGGCTTAGAGGAGGGAATTAGGGAGGGACATGGAAAGAGCAGCCAGGTGCAAGATAATTATTGAGGGCAGAGCTGATGGAGTAGGTGGAGGATGAGTACCAGATTTAAGGGGGGAGAGAATTCCAAATTTTTGGGTGGTGGTGAGAGTAACTGGATTGGCCGATTTGGGTGGATCTGCAGGGACTACCAGTGTGCAGAAGTCAGTTGATCTAAGGGAATGGGAGGATGGGGGGGTGAAATAAAGGAGGAGGTGAGGTAGAAAGAAAGCTCACCCAACCAGTGCTTGGAGGTGAATTTAGCACAGTGGGAAAGTTGTTTATTTGTAAGAGAAGGGAAGGATAGGATATGCTAAAGATTGCAGTGGTGGGTGTGAGAGGGGGGCATCCAGAGCAAAGCAGCAGAAGGAATTGAAGAGGGTGTCCAGTCTGGCCAGGGAGGACTTGGGGCAGCACCATAGACTATGTCACAATAGTCAAAAATGGGCAGTATCATCTTCTGAACAAATTCATGCCTAGCAGTAGGAGGGATGCAACTACAGTCCCTGAATAGGGCACCAAACTTGGGGTGCAGTTTTTTATGGGTGGCTTCAATATGTCCAGAGAAGTTTAGGTGTTGGTCCAACCAAACACCTAAGTACCTGAAGGAGGATGTGTCTTCAAGTAAAGTCCCATCGAGAGTGTGGAAAGTGAGTAGGGACGGAAGCCTAGAGAGTCTCTGCCTTGTGCCAAAGGTCATGGAGACAGACTTCTTGGTATTGAGGAAAAGTTGATGGTTAGCAAACAGTGCTGAACCTTGTCGAAGTCTTGCTGTAAGCTGGTTGTAACCTTAGCAGAACAGTGGCCAGATGCATACAGGACCGTATCATTGGCATATATATATGTATAGTGGAGGAGGGGGAGCAAACAGGGGGAAGGTCATTTAAGAAGATGGAGAATAGGAGGTGCCCTAATACAGAGCCTTGGGGGAAACCAGTGCTAATCGGGAGGGAAGGGGAAGTGGCGTTCAAGATCTTAACTGATTGGGTTCTGCCAATAAGATAGGCCTTGAACCAGTATGTGGCAGAGGGAGATAGGCCTGCTGCTGGGAGTGAGTCAAGGAGAAGGGCGTGAGAGATGGTGTCAAAGGCCTTGGCCAGGTCAACAAAAATTGCAGAGGTAATTTTGCCATTGTCCATCTGGTTAGGATGGAGTCTGTGAGCTGTAGGAAACAGGTGGTGGTTGAGTGTTTTTTTCTGAAACCAGATTGGAAAGGGGTGAAAAAGGAGGTGTCAGAGAGAAAAGTGGTGAGCTGGGAGAGGACAATGTGTTCTTGAAGTTTGGCAGGGGTAGGGAGGAGAGAAATGTGGTGATAGTTGTCAGGGAATGAGAGGTCACCCTGTTTGGATAGATGGAGTATTACTGCATGTTTCCATGAAGAGGGGACCGAGGCAGTAGAGAATGAAAGATTTAAGATTATTGAGAGGGGGTAGGAAATGGCTGAAGCGGAGAGGGAGAGGAGTTTTGGGTCAAGGACATCAGGGGAGGCACCTTTAGAGCGGTTGATGGTAAAGAGGGCACTTAAAGCATTGTTTGGGGTTAAAGTAGTGAAAGAGAAGGGGAGGTGGGAGGGTGGTGAAGGGGTAGAAGGGGAGGGATTTCAGTAGCTCTGTGGTGCAGGAGGTAAAGCAGGAGTTAAATTCCGCAGGTACTGCTGGTGGGTCAGATACTAGTGAGCTATTTAAGTACCAGGGTGGTATGCGAGATGATGGGGTAAATCAGGTGTGGACCACCTTCCAGAACTTTGAAGCGGAATTTATGTTGGTGATGAAGGCAGATTTGAAATATTCGGACTTGGCTAACCTTGTAGCCCTGGTGCAAGTGTTTTGGAACATATGGCAGTTCGCAAGATCACTAGGATGCTGGGTAACTTTAAGACGCTTCCAGGCACAAGCTCTAGTCCTGAGGCAGGCCAGAAGTTTAGGGGTTATCCATGGTAAGTGGTTACCTCTGACTCTATTTTTTTTGAGTGGGGCAAAGGTGTTCCAGTTTGCAAGAAAAAGTTCTTTGAAGTAGGCAAAGGCCTTATCAACCGAGGGAAGGGAGGTCGGGGGGACCAGTCAGAAGTGGCAAGGTTACTCAGATGCAGGTCGAGGTCAAGAGACTTGAAAGAGCATAGGTGTATGGTTTTGTGTGGTGATTTAGTTCTGTGGACTTTCCTTACTATAAATATTGGGTTATGGTCACTGAGAGCATCGGGGAGGATGCCAGAGGTAATAATGCTGTGGGGGTGGGAGGTAAGGGCCCAGTCGAGTAGGGAGTGTTGTTGTGTTTTCTGGTTTGGGCAGGTGGGTTTGAAAAGCAGTTGGGAGAGGTTTAGAGCTCCAATTTAATTTTTAGTTCTGGTAGGTTTAGGTGATAATCAATTTATATTGAAGTCGCCTAGGATGACTAATTCCCCAGAGCGAGCAAGGGAAGTGATGGAGGTTAAGAGGTCTAGTGCAACTGAAGGATGGACATTTGGGCAGCAGTATATGCTGGCTACTAAGATTGGGGGAGTGAAGGGGAGGGTCACATGGATAGCTAGGGCATCACGGGTCTCAGGATTGGAGGATGAGTCGATGATGGAATATTGGATGGAGTCTAGGACATTAATGGCCACATTACTACCCCTGCCAGCACGGTCTTGCCTTAGCAGTGAGTAGCCAGGAATGGAGACCGAGTGATCAAGGATAGTGCTCTTTAGCCAAGTTTCTGAGATGACTAGAATGTCTGGTTTTAGAGTGCACACCATGGTCTGAATCTGGTCTATTTTTTGCAACAAACTGCGGGCGTTTAGATGTAGGATCTTTAAGCCCTTTGGGAGTGCTAAGAGAAGAGTGCAAGGGGAGTTATTAGAAAAGGACACACTACAGGAGCTAGGGGCAGTAGGGCCTGGGTTGGGGTGGATATCCCCCAGTGGAGAGCAAGAGGAGAGTGAGTATGAGAAAGTGGAGCTTAGGGGATTTTGAAGGGGCTGGCGAGGAGGTTGGGAGTTTTGAGGAGAAGGGAGTGAAAGAGTGAGGAAGAAGAATGTGGAGAACAGCAATGAAAGTGGACACCGTTGTCAAAGCCGCATGAGGAATAGTGGTAGAGTGAGACCATATTTCAAATGGGGAGAGGGAGTGATAGCATGGATGTGGGTAGGGAATTGGAGATAATAACTGACGGGGGTGGGAGAGTTATTAAGAATAGATGAGTAGTGAGCAAGTGGATGGTGATAAAGACAGGGGATATGAGCAAAACAAGAGGTTGAAAGAAGAGTAGGGGATGCATTGTTCATAAAGACAGAGAAATTAGAGAGCAATTGATTTAGGAACAGGAAGAATTTGGAAGCACGGAGCATGGTGGGGGACTGGTCAGATGGAGGGGGAAGCTATAGCTTAGGAAGGTATCTATATGAACAACAGGCTGGAATCATTTTAAAGATTGTGTCCCTCTAGTGGCAGTACAGTATAACTTGCTAATGGGAAAATGGAGAGGGGCAAAGAGCTACAGGAGTGGGTAATCTACAGGAAAATGGCAGGGGCTGGTAAACAGAACAGAACAGGATTAGACAAAGTTAAACAAAATGAAAAAGGAAAAAAGGTTTGTGGCTTGGAATCAGAACAGGGACTTAGCCAAAAATGAAGCAGTAAAAGAAAGGAAGTTCGAATCAGAACAGGGACTTAGCCATAAAAATAAACAATAAAAGTAAAAGTGATTTACTACAACCAAACTGGCAATTCACTAAACATTTAGGTGGCTAGGTGCAAATTAATATAGTAAGACACAAAGTGTTACTCAATGAATGCATACAATTCTAGCAGAAAACATTGCAAAGTTCAAGTTCTGAAAAGCAGCCAAGGACCAAATGATTTGAGTTCTGTCCACATAATCCCACATTACAGCACAGCAGTCCCAGTTAAGTAGTTTAATTAGCCTTGGGAGCTGCATTTCTTTGTCCAAACCTGCAAACTTGAAGGCGGCAAGCAGAGGGCTGGGATATGGTAAGGGCACTAGTAGCAGCCTTGAGAAATCATTAAGAAATTAGGAACATATGAACATACGAAGAAGCCAGCAGAAGAGGCAATTTGGTCTATCTAGTCTGCTCATATTGCAAGGTACACAGCTTGAGAGATACTGTCTCTGCCCTCCCTCCCCACACCTCCCATCCTCCCTACCCATGATTCTTTCCTTCCCTATGCCTATTCCAGCCTCTCTTAAAGCTGCCCACTGTCCTCAGATCACCTCTTCCAGCAGTGCATTCCAAGTGTCCACCACCCTCTCAGTGAAGAAGTGCTTCCTGACCTCCCTCCCTCCTAAACCTCCCACCCTCCAGCTTAAGACTGTGCCCCCTCATGTTATGGTTGCCACTCAGCTTAAAGAGACTCTCCTTGTCCACCTTATTTATCCCTTTCAAGTACTTGAAGGTCCCAAGCATGTCCTCTCTCTCTCTCTCTCCTGTTTTCCAGGGAGTACATGTTTGGTGCCCTCAACCTCTCCTCATTCTCCTTACCTGCTGACCCACTATCATCTTTGTAGCCCTTCTCTGTACCTTCTCCAGCAGGTTAAGGTCCTTTTTGAGGTGTGGGCACTAGCAGTGAACACCATACTCTAGATGAGGCCTTACCAGGAACCTGTACAAGGAAAGTATAACCTCCTCTCTTCTACTGCTGATCCCCCTAGATATGCATCCAGCATTGTATTTGCCTTTGCTGCTGCTTTCTTGCACTGCACAGAGTGCTTCAGGTCACTAGTGATTATCACTCCCAGGTTCATCTCCTTCTCTGATGCAGATATTCGGACTTCACCCAGGTAGCACTCTGTCCTGGGATTCTTGGCTCCAATATGCATACCTTTGCATTTCTTGGCATTGAAGCCAAGCTGCCAGATCCTGGACTACTTCCCCAGCTTTTCCAGATTATCCTGTAGGTCCTGTATCCCTTCAGCTGTGTGCATTCTCCTGCAGGGGTTGGTTTCATCCGCAAATAGGCAAATTTTGCCCATAATGCCATCCTTAACATCATTGATGAAGACACTGAACAACACCTGCGCCGGCAATGAGCCCTGTGGGACCCCACTGGTTACCTCGCTAGTGCCAGATAACTCTCCCCCCCACAATCACCCTCTGGGTTCTGTCCCTCAGCCAGTTTTCCACCCATCTGGTCATCTTTTCCCCAAACCCAAGATCCACCAACTTCTTGATCAACCTTTTATGGGCACAGAGTCCAAGGCCTTGCTGAAATCAAGATAGAGGATGTCTACCACTTGGCCGCTGTCTACTGTCTTAGTGACATGGTCAAAGAAGTCAATCCAGTTCATTTCACATGATCCCCCCCATGAACACATGCTGCCTCACATCCTGGAGACCATGCTCCTCTAGATATTCTACCAATCTTTTCTTTAGTATGGTCTCCATGAGCTTGCCCACAATGGAGGTCAGACTGACTGGTCTGTAATTCCCTGGGTCATCCTTGGGACCGCCTTTGTGGAGGGGCACTACATGTACTGTTCTCCAGTCCTGCTGCACCATGCCTGACTCTAATGAACAATTAAATAGGTCTGCCAGTGGCCCTGCCAGCTCCTCAGCTAGTTATTTTAGTACCCTTGAATGTACTCTGTCCAGGCCTGGTGCTTTATCCACCTTCAATGCCAGAAGCCCCTTCCTCACTCTTCCTCCTCTATCATTACCTCTGTTTTCCCCTCCCTCTGCTCCTCTTTTCCCTCCTGAAGGCACTGGTCTGTCCTTCTCCCTGGTGAAGACAGAACAGAAGTATTCATTTAGTACCTATGCTTTCCCCCCATTATCCTCCACCCACTCATCCCCTTTCTTAAAGCTAACAATCCTTTCCTTCTTGTCCCTTTTCTCACTTATATAGATAAAGAAAGCTTTCTCCCTCTTCTTAATTCCTTCAGCTATCTGCAGCTCCTCCTGTGCCTTTGCTCGCCGGACTTTCTTACTTGCCTCACTAGCTAACTTTAGGAAATTTTCCCTATCCACCTCTCTCTTGCTCTTCCTGAATTTTCTATAGGCCAACCTCTTTTCTGTTACTGTCTGGGCAACCCCAGAACTGAATCAGCTGGGCTCTTTGGCCATTGTATTCTTTCCTCTGAGCTTAACACTCTCATCTGTGGCAACCAGTATTCCTTCCTTAATAATGGACCTCCTTTGCTCCACCCCCATATCTGATCTGATACCTGCCAGGCAGCTCCTTAGCACTTTGCCCATTTTCCTGAAGTCTGCCCTCCGGAAATCCAAGATTTTGGTCTTAGTCGGGATGCTGTCCCTGCCCATATCCAACTGGAACTACACTGTGCAATGGTCACTTCCACCCAGTGGATCCCTGACCATTATTTTGTCTACATGCTCCCCATTTGTGAGCACCAGATCAAGAATTGCCTCAGCTCTTGGTGGTTCTCTGACACCCTGAGTCAGGAACCCACTCTGCAGTCCTTCCAGAATCACCTGACTCTTAGCACATGTTGTGGATGCTATGCTCCAGTCCACATTGGGCAGGTTGAAGTCCTCCACAATTACCACCTCTCCTTCCCCTGCAGCTTCCAATATTTGTTTATTCCCCCATTTTGTCCCTGAGTACCCTCAAAGCCTCCCAACTGAGGTATAGCCTGTCTGGTGAAAAGAGTGATTTGTTTGACCAGGTCTCCTCCCAGTCCCCAGTTCAGATAAATATCTCCCTGCACCATTTCCTTAGCCAATCATTAAAATCCTCTATTCTTCTTTTCCTGGCTGTGCTGGCCCTTGGTACTGGTATCACCTCTGAGAAGGCCAGCGCACTTCCTTGTCCTCTGCACATCGTCCATACCTTCTTCAACCTACTTTGCACTACCTCAACCTCCTCCCCAGCTAGGTCGTTGGTTCCCAAATGTATAACTAAATTAGGTTTTCCTCCGGCCTCCCTTACTATTTCCCTTATTCTTGGGCTCACCTTCCCTGCTGTCATCCCTGGCATATAAAACCACCCTCCTGCTTGCATTTATGTCCCCTTTCCTTTCCCAGTGAATACCCCTAATTATGGAGTCACCTATGATTACCACCCTTCCACCCACAGCACCCGTGCTCTCCGTACTTCCTTTCTTACCTTCAGTACTAGCTGCTTCCCCACCTTACTGTTCCCTCTGCACCCTGGTGAACTTATTTCCACATCCACAATTTATCCCCGTAACTATTTCTCCATCTCCTTCTCTGCTCATCCCCTTCTGAAAATCTGTATCTGCTCTTAGTTTTCCCTTCTCTCTTCCTTTCTTTTCCTTTTCTCCACCGCCCCATCTTCCACTCCATTTTGTCTACTTCCTCTTCCCTGCCCACCCTGGTTAGTTCACTCTCCCCCCTGTACTCCTACTCTCAGCCCTGGCTCAACCTGAACTTCTACCTCACTTCCTGCTGCCCCCACTCTTATTCCAGACAGTGGTACAAACCTGTTCAATAAAGGCACCCCTTCCGAATGTCCCACCTCTGATGCTACCCTCACATTCCCACCCCTTCCCCTTACCACTTGCCATTCCTCCACCATGTGCCCCCTGAACCTCTTAGGGAGAGATACTTCCATGTGCTGGGTGGTCCTCCCCACTCCCATCCCCTGCCTGATGCCCTCCTTCCCTTGGGCACCATCTGTCTTCCTTTACCTCCACTGCTCTGCTCCTCTGACTTCCCACACCATCCTCCCCAGCTCCCATTTGAGCAGCCTTATTTCAGCCCTTAGCTGCTCAAGGCTGTTACATCCAGGACAGCTCCCTTTACTCCATGTCACCCCCAGAAAGACTGCTGTCCCACAGCTATTGCAGTTTACCACTCTGCTGCTTCCCATACATGTACCTGTTCCCCCAAAGCCTCCCAGCCCAGCTTCTCCTAGCATCCAGTTATACAAAATTATAAAATATTAGTTGAGGGAAATAATTTCTCACTACTCAAAACAAAATATATGGTGTACTTTCTACACTTCCTTTACTCCCTTAACTTTACATAAATATATAAAAAATACATACATTTCTATTTCACTTGTATCATATCTTATCCAGATCAAGACCTTGATAATATCTCTGACTGGGTAAACAAATCAGAGATGTCCTTTTATCACAATAAATGTAAGATTATGCACCTACTGTAGGTTTGAATAATTTCAAATATAAAGTTATTATCTCACTGTCATCTTACTGAATTAAACTAAACAAGAAAAATATCTGTGAATCATTCTAACTCATGACTTAAGTCATTCAAAACAAATAACTGAAACTATAAGTGAAGTTAACAAGATATGGTAGATAGTGAGGAGATACATAGGATGAAGAAATTGTTCAGTTATTCTCCCTTTATATAGGTCTTAAATTCACCCTTTTCTGGACTGTGTTTCACAATTCTGGAGTCTATATATGAAAAAAAGATATATTATGAATTGAGTAAATTCTGAAAAAAAATAAGACAAATAAATGGTATAAGGAACTTGGAATATGATAATAGGTTATGCTGGCTCAACCTTATGTCAGTTGAAACTAGGCAATTGAGAGGTGATCTTCTTTTGATGTGGGTCATAATAAAGGACCCTTATCCGATATCTGAGATACGTCTACATTTTAAACAAATTGTAGCTGAGACCAGTGGTCATCCATTGCAGTTAAAATCTCAAAGATTTAAGTCATTAAAGCAAAAGCATTTTTGCCTCCAAGGAATTATGAATCCTTTGAACTCCTTTCGAGTGAATGTTGTTGTAAGTGAATATAAAATTATATTTAAAAATAGACTTGACGGTTTAATATTATCTGGATTATGCCTATGTCATTACTGGTGATTGATAGGAGCTCATATGGGCTTTATGCCTCATGCTGCTGTGCTCAAACCTTAGTATGAACCTTAGTATTATGAACAAATAGGATCAAGCATGTCTCATTTGGCTAACAATGCTTTATCACTAAGGGTATGGGATAAAATTGATATCCTGGGATTTTCTGGGTATCAACAGTGCAATAATTTTACTTAAATGGCTATCAATGTATTTTATTATTTATTATCCTAAACTTTTTAAAAAAGCTCTAGTATAAGTGTTTTGAAATACACTGAGGGGGATAGAATATGGATGGGATGTGTCACATTAAATGTAAATACTCTGCAACAGGAAGGGGGAGAGCTTGCATTGAGAGAACTGAAAAGAAGAAACAGAGAATGTGTTGGCAGGAAAGGATCGCTTGCCCCACCCAATCTGCCCAGATGATCCCTGCCTTGTCTGCCTTCATGGACCCTAACTGGTCTCTAAGACCAATAAGAATAAAGTTATAATGACTTCTGACTTTGTAATGAGTTTTTCTTCTAACTTTATTGATATTTAACATGGTTTAGGCACACACTTGTCACATAGTTTAGCAAAGATTTGAGTTAGTTCAGGACCCTTATTGCACCCATCTCATGCCCAGGTCACCTGAACAGAACTATGACACAAATGACGGCAACTGGCAAGCTCTACACACACCACCTCAGCCAGCCACCCTCTGACTGTAAGTGAGCAATCACATGTGCTATAGAAAAGCAGTTTGACTGTTAGCAAGCAATGTGAGTACTGTAGAAACAGCTGTGCTGGTTGCTGACACCTTTGTCATAGTTCAGCATATGTGACAGGGGTGAGGGAGTGCAGGGAGTATGGTCCTGAGCAGGTGGGTCAGAAGGTCAGTTGCCCTTTCAGGGGTAAGCGAACCACTAGACCACCAGGAATATTCCAAACAGCTACAAAATGGGTAATCAGGGGTGGCAGGACCACTTGACCACCAGGAATATTCAATACAGCTAGAGGATGGGTGATCAGCGGGTAGCCATGCATAGGAATAAGGACAGGGTTTAGGTAACATTATACAGTAAGGTCTCACAATTCTCTAACTTGATTGGATGACTGGCAACTTTCACCCATGGTAAATCCTATGATATACCAACAGGTAAAAGTGCCAGTCAGTGACATCTGAGCAAGAAGCACTCCGACCCCCAAACACAAATGTGAAATCGGGCATGTTGGATTCCTGGTAAACACCACCGTCGTGTGCACTCCACAATTCAAAACAAACAGTCCCAAATCATATTGGAACGTGAAGCGTTCAGTACTTTTAAAACTGTTCCCCAGTAAACACTTGTCTACCACTGCACCCACCTCATTTCTCACTCTTTTCAGTTTACTCTTGCTTGCAGTCCAGTTCCACTCCATTCCCTCTCTGAGTTTTCGCTGCTGCCCAACTCTCTCTTTCTCTCTCTTTCTGTATCATATAAATTGGACCAAAAAAAAAGAAATGGCAATGTAAACAGGAAAAAAGGAAAAGGAACAAAAGGAATTTATTGGGGAAAAAGAGCAGGCTGTGGGCCGAGGAAGAACATGAAAAAAGTTAAAAACAAATTCCCCTTAACACCACAGTGACTGCATCATGTCCGCACACTTATACCCAAAAGTACATAAAACTGCAATCCCAGATGCCCTGCTCTGGTTCAGTTGCAGTGGTGCTGCTGCATATCATTCTCTGTTTGTATCAGCCACTCACTACTCCCAATACATTATCAAATCTGGTGGAAAGTATTTAAAAAAAAACAAAAAACTAAAGCCTGCTCTGACAACCACAACGGACGGCAGTTCAATTTTACACTGTGCTCTAGCCTCTCTGTGAACAGCAGAGAATGACAGCTCACCTTTACACCACACTCTCTTTGTCTCCATTGGGGAGAACAACTTTTAAAACAACAGTAAAGCCTCTCAGTCTTTCTTTTAATAATAAAAGAAAAAAAAACACCTGCACAAAAATAAAAAAAAAAATACAAAAATGAAACATTGTTCAAAAAGACATGGGGAGGACTTAATCATATTGTACCCAGCAACAAGGGACTACTTAATACAGAGTGGAAGAATATTTCTACAAAAATATCTAAAAAAAAATAAAAATACAATTTTTTTTACAAATTGTTTCTGTTTTAATAATTAGCACTTTGTATGATCACAATAAATCACTCCAGCATGTGGGTTATTCTGGGATTTACCCACGGCTGACCTGGTTTGACAACTTGGCCTGTAGCCTTGTGGCCAAACCACACTAGCCATGGGTAAATCCCAATATAACCTACACCTTGTTGTGCTTTATTGCTTAATTAAACAGTGCTGCATTGTAGGTTGCTTACTGTTTACAAAGCCACTTAATATACTGCTGCACCCAGTGTGCACAGGGGAGCCCTCATTTGCATGGGCACAGTGATATATTTTATGCTGTTGGGTCAGCGCAGCACACTGGAGGCCTTTGATTATGGTCCCCTGTCTCATCTGCAAGGGCTATTCATGGTAAACACAGCACTAACCCAGTTAGTACCATGCTAACTCTTTGAATATGGGGGCCCTTGTGCTGAAAAAAATGCTGACTAAAGTACATCTTTATAAGTTCACTATTTCATCATAACTTCATTGTTTTTTGAACTTTTGATCCCAAATTTTCAACATAGATATTTTATGATCCCGTGTTACGATCAAGACAGGTGGCATTTTTTGAATTCCATCCAAAATGGGATATTTTTGGAGCAACTGCAAAAATATGTTTTGGAGGGGATTTGAAGAATGACATCTATTGTGTTCATGAGGTAGGGTAATACAAGGGCTATGTTGAAAATTTGGAGCAAAAATCTGCAAAATTAACTAAGTTATGAGGAAATGTTAGTAAAATTCAAGGTTTTTTCATAATGTCATTTTTTTTGACATTTTGACCCCAAATTTTCAATATTGTATTTTTATGACTTTCACCTTATAATTAAGACAGATGGAGTCTTTTAAATTGTGCTTAAAAGGTGATTTTGCAGTGCGACTGCAAAAATAAGTTTTGAAGGGGATTTGAAAAATTACACCTCCCCTGTTCTTAAAGTGGGGTAATAAAAGGATATGCTAAAAATTTGGAGCAAAAATGTTAAACAATGACAACAATATAAGTAAAAGATCAAAATGCATTTAAAAGCCTTTAACTAAACTTATCATGTTTTCAGATAGTTCATGGTCAGTCTGTGGAGCAGCAGGGCATGCCAGCTGTCAGAGGTGTTCAGTGGTGGACAATACAGGTAAATGAGGGGTGCGTGAGACTGTGAGGTGAAGGGGCTAAGAAAGGGGTCAAAGTGCAGGGTAAGAATGGGCAGGTAAAAGGGTGAGAGAAGGAGCAGCACATATCAATGGATGGTTTGCTCTGCTTCAGGTTAAAAAAAATTATGATGAGTGACAGTTTTCCTTGTTGTAGGTATCAACACTGGGGATTTGGCAGCCCAGAGTCTGTGTGTTGTTTGGCAGCACTGAGGGGGTGGGCACACTGGTGTGGCATGCTGTTGGTGGGCCACTGTTTTCTGATGGCAGGGTTGTGCACCCAACCGATGGACTTTAGTGGGGGAGTTTGTCATGGGTTCCAGCAGTGGAATAGGGTACCCAACTGCTGAATAGAGGTGGTGTGGTTATAGTTTCTAGTGGTGGAATTTTGTGCCCAACCATGGTACTTTCGTGGGGATGGTTGCAGTTTCCAGCGATGAGGTTGTGCACCTAATCACCAGGCTTTGGTGGGGGGATGTTGTGTTGCCCAGCAGCAGTACTGGGCACCCAACCTCTGGACTGACTTGAGAGCATGATGGGGCAGGAGGGGGATACCAACAGTGGGATTAAGCACCCACTGCTGGTGCTACAGAGCTGGATTGTTTGGGAAGGTAGATGCTGCTTCACTGCATGATGTCAGCAATATCAAAGGATACAGTGCCATTGTGATAGGTGAGACTGCATCCTTTCATATTTGAGATGTTTCTGCCTATCAGCCAGCAAAGTAGCAGCAGCAGTAGCCTTGTCAAGATTTGGTGTTGACTTACACGGCTCTGTGATGCCGGTTCGACAACCGTTTTGTTGACTGTCATCTCATGTCATCTGCAAGTTGTGGTTTACATGATTCTTGGGTGTGTCCCAGTCTGTTTTTTTTTTATCGGGGGTCTTTAACCCCAAACCACACATGCAGGGAGCTCTGTCCCCACCCCCCATCTTTAGGATTATCAACTACAGTCAGAGTTGATTCTGGGCAGGGGTGCAGGACTGGGAGACAGTGTGCCCCGTCTCAGGCACACCAACACAGCAACCTGTCGGCAAAGTGTTGATTTTGCCGACAGGGTTGTAGATCTCTATGCTGGTGTCACTGTATGTGGGGCATACTGACTCACACACCTCCTGCAGACTTAGCTGCATTGGCTGATGCAACACATGCCTCCCCAGCCCCTACACTGTCTAAGTGGCCCTAATATGTTTTGCTTGCACATCTGTGCAAGCAAACATAAAAAGGTATTTGACATATTCTGGCACTTTGCCAGGAGCCAATGTCATCTTTTAAATCACCTCAACCCTACCAACCAAGGTCTGAAAAGACATTAATTTAACTGTTCTCAAGTCACTGATGCCTCATCTGTGATTTGAGGTTGAGGGATACAGTCAATAGAACCAGGCTATCACAGTCATCCTTCCCTCCCTCTCCATTCATAGATTTAAAAAACTATCACTGTCTCTATGGCAAGGAGCCAGGAGCCAGTAGCATATGTAAGTCCTGACCTTTCTCTCTAACCCCCTAAACCCCCAGAGCACCCTTGTTATTAAGGTAGGCACAGGTCTAGACTGCAAATCCATGACTTGGGGTCCAGTGTTTAATGACCCTGGTTTTCTCTGTCCTGACCAATTCCCAGCATGCCTACTCCAATTTAAATAATTTCATGGACTACAGCAAGCAAGCGCACAACTAAGAGGGAGAGGGAGAGCAGCTGTATCTTTGATGACACAAAAATGCAGCTATTCTGTCTTCCTCCTTTATCCAGTCATGCACTGACTTGCTCCAGTCTATCCGATGATGTAACATAGAGTGGGCCTGCTGGGGGAGCAGTTAGCTGGATTATTGAATACTGGTTCCCCCTTCCAATTATGGACTGGGGCTCAAGATGAGAAATCCACCTTAATTAGGAAGGTTCTTTTGGGGTTCATGAGGTGCGGGTTAGAGAGTGGTATTGTGTATTCATATGCTGCTGGCTTCTGATGCAGTGCCAGAGAGCTGGCCAGGATTGTTTTAAAACTATGGACTGGTAGAAAGAAGGGACAAATAGAACATGGAAAACAAATATTACTGGCAGAGAAAGACTCCAGAGGATGGATTTTCAGCTGTTCGGGGACCTAGTCCCATTCAGCAGCCACTGTTGCGTGACAAAACCTCAGCATCTGCTGAGATTCTTACTTTCAGCCTGTTGTCCTCACAGGCAGCAGGTAGAACTGCAGGAGATGTTTCACCTGGTCCCATCATGCATAACATTTTGGTGCCGTTGCACCACAAAAACAGCTGCAAGTAGCCATATATTAGAGAGACCATTGTAAACTAGCTTCTTCTTTGAGAATCTGGTGCATGTGGGAAAAACTGCACTCCATTTGCCCTATATGCAGAACAGTCTGGATGCACATGCATAATGGTTCGCTGCACAAATAAGTTGGACCAACTGGCTCTGGTGTGATATTCAAATAGAATGCATGGTCAGAACAGACTGCTCAGTCTGTTTGAATATAGGACCTTGGTTACACACAGCACAGCAGGGGGATGCCATGTGCCATGCAGTGCAACCAGGGTGTGGGGCTGAATACCAACCATAAGGGAACTGTGTGGCACACACTGGTATGTGCTGCAGCCCTCATGGGTGATATTCAGCCCAAATATATAGATGAGTCCATTGGGCATGCAAGGCACAATTGAGCCATTTCCATGCCCATTATGGGCTCATCTGCATGTCTGCACAGCTGTGTTGTGTGCAAGGCCAGCCCTCCCCAGTCCCAATCACACTTACAAATAGAAATGTTCCCTAGCCCCATTTCCATAATGTGGTGTCCCCCATCCCCAGCCCTAATCAGTACAGTAAACAAAAATGTCCTTGAGCCCCATTTCCATAGTGCAGTGTCCCCCCAGCCTTGCTAACTATTCAATAAACAGAAATGTCCCCAAGCTCTGTTTCCATAGTGCAGTGTCCCACCCAGCCATCACAGTTCAATAAACAGAAATGTCCCTGAGCCCCGTTTCCATAGAGTAGAGTGCCCCACCTCCCTGTCCCGAGCATTGGTACACAAATCAAAACTCCAATCCCCATTTATTGGTAGTGGTCCCCCGACTCTGGTAGGCAGTAATTCACCACCCCACACCCCACTATCCAGACCCCTGCTGGTGACTGGCCTAGCCCTCCTCACCCTGCCATGGCCAGGTGCTGCCTGAACTGTACTGAAGCATGCACAGTAAATTGCACACGCTCATTGGTCAGGTCCGACCAATAAGTGAGTACTATTTACTGTATGCACTCCTGTGCAGTTCATTCAGCAGCTGGCCATGGCAGGTGGAGGAGGGCTGTGCCAGTCACCAGCACAGGTCAGGATTGGGGTGCAGGATGGTGGGGGGTGGGGGACCTCTTGACAGCAGGGAATGGGGATTGGGGTTTTGATTTGTGTGCCAGTGCTCGAGGCTGGTTGGGGAAGACCACACTATGGAAATGGGGGTTAGGGACATTTCTGTTTCTTGAACTGTAAACAGGACTGGGGAGGGGGACAATACACTATGGAAACAGGGTTCAGGGACATTTCTGTTTATTGAACTGTGATCAGGGCTGGGAGGGGGGAAGCCACAGTATCAAAATGGGACTTGAGGACATTTCTATTTATTGAACTGTGATCGGGGCTGGGAAGGGGGGACACTACACTATGGAATCGGGGCTCATGGACATTTCTGTTTATTGAACTGTGATTGGGGCTGGGGGGGTTGAGAACCCATCCCTAGACTGTGGCCGGGGCACCAACCTACCGCACATATTGTTAAATTAGGGTTTCAAAAGCATAACTATGCACCAGCACAGCCAGCAATTTTTATGTTTTGGGGGTGTTCAATATTGTGATGCATGATTTATGCATGGGGGACCATTCATTTGCATAGGTGTATCACAATATATTGTGCAGTGGTGCAGTCAGGGGTGCATGGTGCATCAGTGGCCTTTGAATATGGCCACACTCCTGATGGCCCACTCAAATTCGGGGATGCACGGTGCATCAAGGGATGCACCACTCATCTTGTCTGAATATGTTGTGGGCCCACAAGTGAAGCCCAGCTTGTGGCAGTTTTCCCCAACAGCTGCACCAGTTTCTGGGGTTTTGAAAATCTAGACCCTGGTTTATCCAGTCTGGATGACTAGGTTAGCCAGATTTTATTAATTGCCCAACGTCGAATCAGGAATCAGGAGGAGAACAGTTACATCAACATGTTTTTTTTGGGTGGGGGGGTGGTGGTTGAATTACTGAAGAGATGTGATTACAGGGTTATAATATCACAGATCTCCCAAAGGATCAAGTGACCATTTATGATTTGCATTACAGTCTCTCTATGATGTGATACCTAGGACAACTGAAACTGTTTAAAACAGTCTGTACATCAATCAACAAATTTTGAAATGGGATGAATGCTAGACTGAAAATCCTGAGCTGAGATAAAAGCTGAGATAATACTTCCTTCACATCACCCTAAGGAGTTGGGAGAGACATAAAATGGTGGATGAGAGAAGCTGTGGAATCTCTGATTAAACATTACTTGCTTTGGAGACGCCATCAATATTCTTAATTATGTAGAGTTTCTTTACCATAAATTAGTCTTTAAATTGCTGTTGAGTTTGAAAAACATCCATTTGGGACTTTTTATGATGAACTTTCTCCAGTGGTGCTACATCGTACCATTAATAGAAGTGATGAATTTAAGTAGTGTACTTGAGGAACTACTAACCTAGAGTGTTGCTGACTTGATTTATCTGTGTGATACCACTTTTCAAACTTGTAATATGCATGTGTATTGGCATCCTGAAGGGGTAAAATCAACTTTACATAGAAGGACTTGCTTGAGGTTTTGTATTATCTTGCTCTCCGACTGTGGTAGCAAATTACATGACAGTATGTACAGTAATGCTTAAACCTGCTGTTTCAGTAATGTATATTTTCTTTGACAATTCAGCAGCATGCTTTGATTTCTGTTTCTCTGAACATCAATAAAATTGTTAATAAAAAATGGGTACCCTTGGTGTTCCCAAGGATAACTCTCAAATGATAATAAAACAGGAGGATCAAAGAAAAGCCCTCAAGTGTTTGAAGAGCACAAACTCAAAGAGTTACTTTAGCATTTCCATTCATGCAGTGCTGTACATAGCGAATGTCTATAGACTGCTCTGAAATCTCTTAAGTAAGTAAGTACTTAATTCTTTTTAACTGGATAAAGCAATAGCATTTCAGACATCTGGGAGGTGTAGCACCATCTGCCATTACATCAATGCACCCGAGCCCAAAAGGGGAGGGGAGTCATGCAGGGCAGAGCTCCTCCTTCTGTCACCCTTCAAAGCAAAGTGTGACACTGACATCAGCCTGAGCTGATTTCAACTTCTGGTATATGAAGGGGTTAATACCTGTCATTGCTGTTATTGGGTACGGTCTCCTCAATTGACATTCTAGGAGTCCCTACATGAGGAGGTAAATTACAAGTTTGGAGGTCTCTGACCTCCTAACTCATAATAATCCTATACGAGTAATAAAGCAATAACTGGTGACTGTTCCTACTGATGAGGCAGACAGTTTGGGGTGCTAACGAGGAAGCTGAAGTGGGAGGTGGCAGCATGGACAGAAAAAAGAAAGAGCATAATTATTTATTTTATTGAAAAGACAACTAGAGAATATGAGATTCAGGACAAGGGGAAACATGAGAAAACATAACTTGACAGAGAGGATGTTTAAGATGTGGAATAGTCTGCCTTGTGAGGTTGTGGAAGCTATCCCTCCACAGGGCTTCAAAATGGATATGCAGGTTCCTGAGGGAGAATGGCATTTAGGTTTACCCAACATGAGTTGTGGAAGCATTTCAGGTCATTTATTTTTGTATTTATTTATTTTGAATGTTCAGAGTAACATCTTTGAGCAGAGCTCATTTTCAAAGGTTCCACGACAATAGGAACAGGAGTAATACACTTACAGAGAAGACAAACAAAAATACAGAATCATGCAGGATCCTAAAATCTTTTCATAAGAGTAAATACATGAGAAGTCATACATGAGTTACAATGGTTTCAAATAATATCTAATGATACTAGTGCAGTATCTATGTTTGCCTTGTCAGAGTAAAGGGCAGTTGCACATGGCAGCTTTGTCATTGCCATCCATGACATCTATGAACCTCTCCAGTCCAGTTTTTAAAAGAGGCATAGTACTGAGACGGCACTGGTTCTGGTGCTCAATGATCTCCTGATGACAAGAGATCAGAAAGAAGGCTCCATCTTGGTTCTTCTCAATCTCTCTTCAGCGTTTGACACTGTGGACCATGGGGTTCTCCTCAGTAGCCTGTGGATCATCTGTAGTCTGTCTGGTACAGTCCTTTGGTGGCTTACATCATTCCTCACCCGAAGAACTCAGAGGGTGGTGTCTGGGATTTATTCCTCTGACCCAGTCCCTCTGTTATGTAGGGTGCCCCAGGGATCGGTGTTGTCCCCCATGTTGTTCACAATGTATATTCTACCCCTCGGAGACATTGTAAGAAGGTATGGGCTGAGGTTTAACTGCTATGCTGATGATACCCAGCTCTTCTTTTCTTTTGCACCCAACCAGGATAGAGCTCTCTTGGTATTTAATAACTGCCTCGCAGAAATCCAAGACTGGATGAATTCAGGTTGGTTGAAGTTGAACTCAGAAATTACTGTGGTGCTGGTTGTTGACCCGGGGCACTGGATAGGGGGGGTTGGAGGTAGGTTCACCCTAGGGAATGTTTCTTGGGGGCTTATCACTTCCGACCTCTGAACAGGTGCGCAACCTGGGGGTAATTTTTGACAAACGGCTGACACTTCATTCACAATTGTTGGCAGTCGTCAAATCCTCATTTTACCATCTGAGGAATATCTCCAGGGTTAAGCATCTTGTTCCATCTGGCAATCTCCCCACATTGGTCCATGCCTTTGTGTCCTTGCACCTGGATTACTGCAACTCCCTTTACCTAGGGCTACCTGGGGTGGATATCCACCACTTGCAGCTGGTGCAGAGCGCAGCGGCCCAGTTATTGATGGGAACCTCTCGGTCCTGTCATATTTCCCCGATGCTGGGCAAACTGCACTGGCTGCCGGTACAGTGGTAGATCACCTTTAAAGTCAGACTTCTGACTTATAAAGCCCTACATGGACAGGGCCTGGACTACCTGAAAGAGCTTCAGGTCCCTTACTGCCCTGGGCGAGTGCTCCGCTCATCTGATGAGGGGTTGCTAGAGGTTCCGAGGGTTTATTTAAAATCTTCCGGGGCCCAGTCATTTATGCATGTGGCCCCTACCCTCTGGAATTCTCTACCCCATCAGCTATGGGAGTGCGTGACTGTGGAGGGATTTAAATGGGTACTTAAAACGTACCTATGGAGGAAAGCATTTGGTGACTAATGTATACACTGGTTTTATCTGTATTATCTCTTTTTAAATATTTATACTGAGCGATTTTAGGATTTTTTGTTTTAATTGTTGTAAGGTGCCTTGGCTATGGAAAGGTGCCATATAAATAAAGATTCATTTATTTATTATTATTAATCAAGCCAGGTTACAATAGGTAGGACCACTGGGCGTTGATTGTTGGATTAGCTTAGTGGTAGCATCAACAGACTTATAGGGAAGTGAGGTATTTTTTTAGAGCCAATTTAAATGGACTAAGTTTGGACAGTTCCAATATGGAAGTGAGGAGTTCATTCAACTAGGTTGGTGCCTTACATGCGAACTCTCTCATGGGTTGACTGGTCCTGCAATAAGGGACGAACAGTGCATGTCTTGTGGCACTCCTAGTAGTATGGTGGTTGGTAGGGATATGTAGTAGAGATTGCAGGTAGATGGGGGTGTGCCCTAACAATGCCTTTTTTTCCAAGAAGGCATGTTTGATATTGTAATCTCATTAGCTTAGATGTGTATCCAAAGTCAAATTGGGTATAGGTGCTGTCATGCAGCAGGAACTGCAGACAAGATGAACCTGAAGTCCCTTCTGTCACCACAATACTATTTTTTTTGTCAACTCTATTTATGCCCCCTTCTCACTGGCCACATAGGAACTCGCTCCAGCATGGATACTGGGACCGGTTTTCTCCCGCTCTGCCCAAAATCCTCCTACCCAATCTATGTCCCAGGGTGCTCTTGTACCTCACCCCAACCTAACCAACCCCCCAGCTCTGAGTCCCCCAATGTGGGACTGCCAACTCCTCCGGTGTTCTGTCTAGAATCTAGAAGGTGGCCGGAGTGAGGGTGAGAGCCGGAGGTCAGTTGGATGGATCCAGCAATGAGTGTGGGTGCCATCTGAGGGTCCCACTTTCACCTTCCCGGGTGCCAGGGTCTTTTCTGTTTTTTCAGTGTCCTCAGGGACATGAACATGCAATGACATCCAGTGCATGATGGGTGTGCTTCCACACCCATGTGCAGGGCATTCACCAACATCCCTATACCCCATGTACATGTCCCCACTAACTGAAATTCACCCAGTCTCCACTGGAAGCCACTAGAACTGCAGGATACACAACCCTCCCTCCCTAGCAGTGGAGAACAGTCCATTAGATGTTTGATCCTCTCCTCCCTGGCTGACTCACGGCAACCCGAGTCCGCTCCTGAACATGGGTCGCTGGCATGTAGCGAGGTGTGGCATCCAGTGCCTCAAACCTCAGTGCCACCGGGTCGACCACTATACTATGTTTTCATGTTATCATTCTTATTTAACATTAGATAGGTGGGGATGGACAGACACAGTTATCTAAGGGACCTTTTTTGTCAGACGATTCTATATTGTTATGTTTTATGTTTCTATGTATGTAATAAGAAAAACAAATTTTTGAACTGGGGGTTCTGCATAAGAGGTACTGTACTTACAGCCATCAGTGGGGGTGGGGGTGGTGGTACCTAACAGGTTGGCAAACAGGAAAGCTGGGGATGCAATGTTGTCCAGTGGTTAGGGAACAAGTCAGTGAAGCAGAAGATCCCAGGAAGTCCCACCAGATTTATTTACTCAGTGTGTTATCACACACTTCATCTTTACCTCTAGAAAACTGGGTAGATGTGGTGTCCCACTGAGAACTAGATGCTGCTATTTCTGCTGGGCTATCCTTGGTAAATAGTCTACGAAAAAACAGGTTACATTTTATTATAGACATTGTGTGGCCAAGACCCGTATAAGCATGGAAAATACTAAAGCAACGCCAAATATGTGTTTGTTGAAAGCACAGCTGTCTCAAAACAAATTTGTTTTTTTGGGGCTGCCCTTTTTATGAAACACTGGGACTAGGGCTAAAAACAATAATGAAGTGGAAACACTGCATTGAAGAAAATGAAATCAGTTAATAGCAGAACCCAGATGAGGCCTCTTTTTGGGCTGCGTCAATCTCATTTTTTGCTTTTCTTGATAACTGTGGGTCTAGGACATATATTATAGACAAACATTTCACTTGCTGGCAATAGAAAGACACTCTTCATATTCAAAAACCTTGAAGAAAAAATAATTCATTATAGTGGTCATAGGACTAAGATCATAGAGAATCAAATTCAGCAGGAAGCTTCACTATTTCAATTTTTTTTATTGTTTTCTAGAACCTGTGATTGGTGATAAAATGTTATTTTAAGACATAAGGATGAAGACTGGAAAAGACCTTGAACCTATTAAGACCATACCTCCCTCTCTCAGCAGTAATAATAACTCTTTAAAACTAATTCCTTTATGTACAGTATACTGTATGCCTCAACTCACTTTGAATTTTTGTTCAGAAGCCATTTCTGATTCCACCACCTGGAAGAAGAAGGTGGGTGTCCATTGTGTTTATCTCCTACCATCCAAATAGTTGAGCCATTTGATATTATGAGAAATAGCCATTGCTAACATACTTTTTAAAATGAAGATGAGCCTCTCTACCCAGCTGGCCAAAAAGATGCCCTGGTTTGAACTGTTGTAACCTATACATTTGTGACAGAAATCATTCAAGTCTAAACCTTTTTGAGACTCCGAGATGTTAGCTTAGGAAGATTAGTCCCATAAGACCTATTCTGAGACCAGTTTCTTCTTTGCACTTATTTTTTTTTCTTGCACTTTATACCCTTTAGTGTATATTTACTATTATACAATGGGCTCTGATAATCCTGACACCTGATTGACTGACTGGCACTTTTCAGCCATTGCAAATCTTCCAATTTGCCAACGGGAAAAGGTGCCAGCCACCAGTGAACCGCATGAAGAACTCCCCCGAAATCACTCTGACAATTAACAGCCCAGGAGTAGCAAAGACAGCAAATCTCCCCACTTGTTAGTGGTCAAGAAACCATGCTATGGAACACACACTATCCCCACCAACTTCCATGGCAGTCCAAGCTACCCACTGGCTTGCCACTTAGTGCCAATAAAGCCTACTGAAAGAACTTGAGGGAAAAAAAAAACATGCAATAAAACCTTCTGAGAGTACAGGGCTCACTTCCACATGATGCGGCTGCTGCATGTGATTGTAAAGATCAAAGGCCACCAAAATGATTTTTTTAATTGCCAGAACAAAATAATAGGCACCGTTATGAACCAAAAAAAAATTGCTGTAATCCACGACATACACTGTAATTCTGCACATTTTAAACTATTACATTTATCACTTTAGTAGCATGTAAAATTCAAAGGCACCATCAGGATCACGATGCAGTAGGTCTGTTGCTACAGATGCCATTTTGCTACATATACTGTAGGTAATTAAAAAACAAAAGGCAATGCCAGTAAGCAGGGGCGTGAAAGGGTACAAGACTTCAAAGCATGAAACGTTCACTGAAAAAACATAAACCCTTTTTCCCAAACCCACTTTCCAAAGCCATTGTTTCTACACATCTCACTCGTTTAAGCATTTTTATATTCATTGCTCAACTCTGAGCAACACTCTTCACTGACTTTCACCTCCACGCCATGGGATCTTTACATCCCCGCTACCCACCATGAAGCCCATAATACCATGCCCATCAAGCAAAAAAGTAAAAACAAAACAAAAAAAACAACCTCTGACTCATACTGTCCTCACCAAAAAAAACTAAAACCAGAAGGAGATGCTGAGACACCGCAGCTCGTTAATGTTTACACTACGGTGCCTCACATATGGAGAACAGCAACTCCAAACTGCACCTAGCTTAGACTTGTTTAAATATTACAAATAAACTAATGCTCTTTCTCTGTAGCTGAATGGTGGTGCAGTGCTCCCAATAAGGTGTGTCTCACATACACTTCTAGTTCTTACAAACAAGGTGTGACTGATGGGGAAAAATAGCCCCTGTAGCTCCTAGCTCACAGCCCTAACAACAACAGATGCATCCCTAGCAACCCAGCACTATTTTTTCTCTCAGAGCAATAAATACAGTAAAAACCAATAAAAATATAACAAATAAAGTGTTTTGCTTTCTTTTTTTGTCTCAAAAAAGGGGAAGCATTATATAATCGCAATAAACCACTCCAGGGCGTGGGTTATGCTGGGATTTACCCACAGCTGACCTGGTTTGACCACTCAGCCTAAGGCCTCATGGCCAAACCATGCCAGCCATGGGTAAATCTGAGCATAACACTCACCCTGTCGTGGTTTATTGCTTAATTCCAACACCACCCTGCCATGGATCACCACTCCTATGAGAACAGAGTCTAAAATAATTTTAGAGAAATCAGGATTCAGATCCAAACCTCCTGGTTCACAGCTTTGGGCCTTAACCACTAGCATATGCTGGCTGGTGCTTATTAAACTTGCAGTATGACACATGTGTGTGAAACTAACTGGTCCAGACCAGTTAAAAAGAGAAACTGGTCTCAGACCAAGTCTTAGGAGAGTAATCTTCCTAGATCATGGGGCTACACACATCCAAGCCATTGTTGAGTTGCTGTCGTTTTTTACTGGTGTGGGGGATAAATTCCTTTTGTCAGTTGAGCTGTCTGCTCCCAGGTTCTCATTTTCTTTTTTGGCCTCACTGTGTCCTTTAGTTGGGATAGCAAGCAAGCAGTTGCCTTTGTTTCCTAGATCAGAGGGTGTCATTCTGCTTAAGTTCGGAGTGGTCTGGCAACCCTGATCATTGTCCAGAATTCCTATTTTGCATTTCACAATACTTTTGAAACAAAGTAAACCCCATTAGAAATGCTATGTATGTAACACACATGGAGGCTGGCAATAGGAAACTAATGAGCATGTGAAATTACCTCTGTTTGGAGCACAAACAACAGAACTGCAAGGTCTAATTACTGTATATGCTTAACAATGCCACTAGTAACATGAGCCTCAGCTCAAATGAAGAAGAAAGCATAAGCAGCTTACCAAATACAGAAGTGCAGCTCTTCTGCCTGGCAAAACTGGTAAACACAAAAGGTAACACAAAAAATTAAAAAGGAGACAATTTGTTGTTTGGGCCAATGGGACCAGCAACATGCAATCAAGTAAGTTCCCCCAATTTAAAGTACATATTTGTGACTCCAGGGAGAGGATGCTGATGTCAGTTCCATGTGAGAGGTGGAGCTGAGCAGGACACCAATGCACTGAACCAGGGAGCCAAGGTGGCAGCTTTGAATTTGGGTGCTATGAATCAGCTTTAAACACAGCTCTTTCGCGGTTTCAGATTAATTGTGTTTAAGGTAAAAACTCTGTATATTGCAACATTTGGTTTGTGATGTGAGAGGAAAAAAGAAAACGCAAAAACAGTATGTCCAAATCGGTTCGTCGTACTAAGAAAATTACCTGCTCTAAAAGCAGATCCAGGAAGGAGCAGAACACTAAATTCAACCCTTCGGGAAGCCAAGGATCATGTGATGCCTTCAGCTTGAAAGCAGCTCCTCTGCAGAGCCTCTGTCTCTCCACTGCTCAAACTATAATTTACAGAGTCATCAGCCTGGAATAGCACATCATTTTGATATATATCAAATCCGGAAAGTCTGCAGTGCAATCCTAAACCTTCCTCCTATCATCATCAGCTTTTAATCAGCTATGATGGAGGCCAATATGCGGCAGGCCTCACTCCACCATACCCCACCAGTAACACCAGAGAAGATTCCGAAGAAAACAAGAGGCCAGGGGTCAGCTAGCACTAAATCTTCAGGCCTCAACACCTCCGCAGTCCCACTCACAGAGGATCATTTCCTGCAAAAATTGCTTCCCTTCAAGGAAACTTTAATGGAGATCTCAACAGAGCTCAAGTCTATCAGGTCAAATCTAACTGACCTGGGTCACAGGGTTGAGGATGTGCAGGCTCGCACTACATCAGTGGAATGCTAGTGGGAGAAAACTACTCCTGAGCTGGATAAACTAAGACAACAGTTAAGCAAACTACATTTAAAGATGGAAGACCTTGAAGGTCGTAGTCGATGAAACAACATTCTTATATTTGGGATTCCTGAAGGGGAAGAGGGTGCTACCATTATTGCCTTTGTACAAAAACTCCTGGTTAATTATAGGCCCTTCTCCTCATAATCCAGTCTATTTAATCGAGAATGCCCATCGCTCCCTCCATCCATGGCCAACTGATAATTCTCCTCAAGACCCAATTTTTTTAAATTCCTTAATTACTTGGAGAAACAGCATGTTCTTTCTAAAATTAGAGAACTGCAAGCCATCCTGTGGGAGGGGAAAAAACTGCACCTTAGTCAGGATTTGCCTTATGAAATGCAGCAAAAACATGCTGCCTTCCACCCTATAGTTACAAAGATAATTGCTGTCAGCATAAAATTCATGATGGCCTACCCAGCCTGTCTGCAGGTCTTGGTCTTTGGATCATGGCTGTCTTTTGAGACCCTAGAGAAAGCCAGGAGCAAACTAGCTACCACCCTGCCTGACTTACTTCATGCCACATGAACTGCTTTTAGCTGGCTAATTTCTTCCACTCTTGCATCCTGTAAGTGGATGCCACAGTTTCTTTAAGACTTCCCTGCTCTGTTTAGTCCCATCCTGTTTTAAAATGTGCCTACCTTTCAAGAAATGGATGTGCCATTGAGCAGATAAGATGGAAGATCCAACCTCGGAGTTTCCTATTTTCTTTAACTGTGGCCAGTTTGTTCAGCGCTTCTTGATCAGCAGGGGGCCCCTTACTGTTTTTAAGCTCTGCAGCAGTGCAAGGGGTGGTGAAGCTCAGACCCAATTGATTGGGTCCAGTTTTCTCAGAGGGAATGTTTTTTTTTAATCAGCGCCTGATCCCAGCAGTACTACTTTCCCCCTCCCAGCTTCCTGAAACACCTTACAGGAGAATCCCAATGCTATGATCATGAGAGAGGGGCTCCGGAGTCACTTAAGTACTGAATATACTGACTTTGTTTTCTTTACATGGTCTGTTTGCCTCACTATAATTGAAAATGATCAGTTTATTAATGTATCTTCTAGTTTCCCATACTGTCGTTTTAGGCAGCTGATTCAAGGGGAAGTGTTTGCTTTTCAGTGTTTAGAGGGTCTATCTTCACTTTGGGATAAGCAAGGAAGCAACATCCCGCTAGTTCCAGAGACCCCAACCCTATGGGTTACTAATTGTTTTGAGAGTTGTTACAGCTTGTTATTCTGGTTTTAGATGATGGGCACTGACAAAAAGTTTTGGGAGTGAGTGGTGGGAAGGGGGGTGGCAGGGGAAGTGTTTTTGAAGCTGAAAGCTACCATGGGTAGATTACTAGGGGAGATGGCCCAACCTTCCTCCTGTACCAATAATACCATCCTGGGAACCATTGTGGAATGGGGGATAGCGTAGTTTGCTGGATTTCACTTTACATTGTTCTCAATGGCATCTTTCCGCAGGGGTACGTGTATACATGCTGGTTGTCTGCTCTCATTCCCTGGAGGGGGAAATGGTGGGCTATGGAGTACAGGATGTTTTCTACTATGGTATGCCCACTAGGAGACAACTTGCCTAAATGTTGAGATATACTCAGGGGCTATCAGTGGAATATAGTGGGGGGGTTGTATATAGTTATTTTATGGAGGTGGGGGGAGGGAAGGGAGATTACTGACTTGGATTACCTTAATTTTTACATTCGCTTGCACGCATGCGCAAGGAACATTTTGGGAAAGTAGCACACTTTGGAGGTGTGCCTCTCCTGTTCAATGCACTGCTCCGTTGAGCAGGCATGGCGGTCCTGCACCACTGGGTGTGGGAGCTGTGTATGACAGCGGTGGTCTTCGCTTCAAAGAAAAACACCGCTGTCATACACAGCACTGGTAGGCCTCATGCCCCCCCCAAAGCTTTGTTGCCACGCTGGGAGCCCACCCCAGCGTGGCAAACGTCTTCGTGCTCTGCCGATGGGGGTGCCCAATCCCCGCCGGCTCCACATCCCCCAAAGGCCCCCCAAAGCTTTGGTGCCACACTGGGAGCCCACCCCAGCATGGCAAACATCCCGCCGGCTGCTGACGGGGTGCCCAATCCCATCTGCTCCACGCCCCCAAATGCTCCCCCAGCTTTGGTGCCATGCTTGAGCCCACCCCAGCATGGCAAACATCCAAGGCCATCTGTTCCTTCCCCTCCCACAACCCGCACTCAGCCACTGCGCACCCTGTTTTCCCCACACCCCCTCACCCCATACTTACCTCCTGAGCTTGGCGCGATGATCTTTGGTGGACTGGGAACACGTCTGCACTCTTCAAAGTCGACCGCGAACTGAGGAAATGCCGGTAAGCTGTATAATGGGCTAGAGAGGGGGTTTTCAACTTTATTGCATATCTTAGGCATTTTTTGGAATTTTTGCACCAAATTTTCAACATGGGGATTTTGGGACCCCTTCTCATGAATGATGTCACTCTCATGGTGTTATTCGGGCCTGAAGGCTGATTTCACAGTCACTGTGCAGTCACTGCGCGAAATCACCCTTCGAGACTGAATAATGGCATGACAGTCACATCATTCATGAGAAGGGGTCCCAAAAACCCATGTTGAAAATTTGTTGTAAAAATTCTTAAAAATGACTGTTTTACGAGCGTGCATTGCGCAGTTCCTACACAGGCTCCTAAGTTCGCAAATTTTCAATATTTTCACTCCAGATTTTCAACATTGCCATTTTACCACACCTCCTTATGAGCAATATAGCTGTCATTTTTCACTTCCTGCCCAAAACGTGTTTCCGCCCATGTAGTGCACAATGGAGCAGTCGGTGTGCGAAATCAATGTATGGGACACATTAAGAAAATCACAGTCACACTGTTTATTAGCAGAGGTCTTAAAATGGCTATGTTGAAAATTTGGTGAAAAAATTCCTAAAAATGACTTTTTTACGAACGTGCGCTTCGCAGTTCCGACGCACGCTCATAGGTTTGCGAATTTTCAATATTTCCACTCCAGATTTTCAACATTGCCATTTTACCACACCTTCTTATGAGTAGTACAGCTGTCATTTTTCACATCTCACCCAAAACGTGTTTCCACCCATGTAGCACACAATGGCGCAGTCGGTGTGCGAAATCAATGTATGGGACACATTAAGAAAATCACAGTGACACCGTTCATGAGCAGAGGTCTTAAAATGGCTATGTTGAAAATTTGAACAAATTCCTAAAAATGACTGTTTTACGAGTGTGCGTTGTGCAGTTTCCACGCACACTCATACCTTCCAGAATTTGAAATATTTTCAGTCCACATCTTCAACACTGGCATTTTTTCACACCTCCTTATGTACAGTACAGCTGACATTTTTCACATCCTGGCTGAAATGTGTTTTTGCACATCCAGCACACAATGGTGTGGTCACAGTGAGAAATCAATGCTCAGAACAGATTATGAATATCACAGTAACACTGTTCATGAGCAGAGGTCCCACAATGCCTATGTTGAAAATCTGGTGACAAAAGTCCACAAAATGACTGTGTCATGATCGTTCATTGCTCAGTTTCCATGTACACTCATAAGTTCGAGAAATTGTTGTATTTTCACTCCAGATGTTCAACATTGCCATCCCTTCACACCTCCCTATGAATGCTACAGCTGTCATTTTTCACATCCTGCCTGAACTGTGTTTTTGCACATGTGGAGCACAATGGTGTGGTCACTGGAAATCAAGGCTCAGGACAGATTAACAAAATAACAGTGGGACTGTTCATCAGCAGAAGTCTCAAATGCTTTTATGAGGTGGGGGTAACAAAAAGGTCATGCTGAAAATTTATTGTGCAAATACCAGCAATCGCACAGGGCATTAGGGTAAACCACCATATGTGCCAAACACCACTGCAGATACCTGCAAGCGAATGTTCGGCATTGACAAATGCTTGTTGGATATAGGTTGGTGTCTTTTTTCAGGAGTTTACTTATAGGGTGGTGGGATTGCTGGTTTAGTACAGTTTCTGTAACAGATTTAAGAGGGGGATTGGGGTGGGGGTAATGTTAATGCATTTTAGATTAATTTCTTTGAGGGTGGGAGGTCCTGGGATATGTTTAAAATTGGGATCTGGGCTCATGACTTTGTATGCACTGTTGCACATTTCTGATTTGTGATTTCTACTAATTTGTTGCAATGTTCTTGTGACCAAGGGCCAGTGACTTGGGGTGGGTGGGTGGGTGTGGAGGTATTTTGGGAATATGATTTATCCAATTATACTGTTCAAATGTTCTAGTTATGGCTAGCACACTGACCAAGTTTTTAACCTGGAATGTCAGAGATGTCAGGGAAAAACTCTAACGGTACCAGATGCTCAAGCATATCTCTTTGTTACATGCCCAGATTACTTTTATTCAAGAGACACATCTCCTCCCTCGAGAGGTACTCAGTCTCTGTAGGCAAGATATTGGTCAAGTTTTTACCTCTGGAGATTCATCTTCAAGCAGAGGTGTTGCTATTCCGGTGTCCCGATCAGTTTCCCTGCAGGTCAATCAAGTTATTACAGACCCACAGGGAAGATACGTTCTTATACAGGGATTACTTGACCATAAAGAACTTGTTTTGGGGAGCATATATGGGCCAGTTGGGGGGTGACCCTACCTTTTTCATGGAGCTAACTGATAAATTAACTCCTTTCCTCTCACTCCCACTGATACTGGGAGGTGATTGGAACCTCCCTCCCACTCAGTACATAGATCAGTGTAATTATTCCCTTAGGTCTCCCTCAGCAGCGCAACAAGCCTTACAGGAATTCATGGATCTTCTAGGCCTTTGTGACCCCTGGAGAATTTTAAACCCACTATCCTGCATGTATTCCTTCCACTCAATGGTCCACCACATATCCTCTAGGCTGGATCATGTTCTCATTAGCTTTTCCCTTCTTCTCAGTCTCTGTAACTCTGGCTTAGAACCTATTATCCTCTCTGATCATGCAGTGGCTTGGACAGCACTTGCCCTGGATGAAAATGCCCAGTGTGATGATGCCTGGAAGCTAAATACTCAAATCCTTAAAGAAGAATATGTGATTTCCAGAATCCCCTTCTCTCATTCAGTCATTTACTGTATCTAACCAGAATACTGTAGCTAGGGTAGATCATGAATGGTGTGCCCCATAATGCTTTTTACGTGGGGAATTCATCTGTTCAGCTTCTACCAGGAAACATCATAGGGAAGCAGAAGCTCTTTCCTTGTTGGCTGAAATTCATACACTAGAACAGTCTCTCTCACCCACTTCTTCTCCAGATTCTATACAGTAACTGATCTCTCTCTCTCTCAGAAATAAATACGCTATCCTACTGCAGGAAAAGATGGAATTCTCCATGTTAAATACCCAGACTAAATATATAGAACAAGGAGAAAAGGTGGCTCGCATGCTCACTCTCTGGCTCCGGAAACTGGTAACATCACAACACATAGCTTCTATCAAAGCTTTGGACGGATCCATCACAACACACCCTAGGGACATAGATCTAGTTTCAAACAATTTTGTTCCACCCTTTATGGTCAACGCTCATCTTTGCCATCTAAGGAGGATCTACAGTATCTGCCTAATTGTATTCCTCTGCACTACCCCGTCTGCTAGAGCATCACCAGGTCCTCCTCTCCACCCCTATTTCTTTAGAGGAAGTGGAATCTGCCATAAACAAATTAGCACTAGATAAAGCCCCAGGGCCTGACGGCTTCCCTTCCAACTTTTACAAACTTTTTATTAAGGACATCACCCCTCTCTTACTTTGTCTCTACCACTTCATGCTCTCCTCAGATTCCTTAGACCCTTCCCTCCTAGAAGCTACTATTGCTCTCCTTCTCAAACCAGATAAATCACCCACTTCTGCAGCCAGCTTTCATCCTATTTCTCTATTAAACTGTGACATTAAAATTCTTACTAAGATCTTAGCCACTAGAATAGAAAAGGTTTGGTCTTGTCTTCTTAGTCAGGTGGGTTTCATTTCTGGTAGGTCTTCTGCTGACCATCTCTGTAAATTTGCCTATATTTTCCATTTGGTGGGCTCTTTCTCCTCCCCTATGGCCTTAATCTCTCTTGACGTGAAAAAAGGCCTTCAACAGGGTTGACTGGACATTTCTGTGGTCAACCCTACAAAAGATGGGCTTCCCTTCTTTGTTTCTAAAGTGGTGTCAAGTGATTTATTCCTCACCCACAGGCAAAATATACTGTAATGGCATGTTTTCTTCTCTTTTCCCTTTGTACACAGGCACATGCCAAGGATGTCCACTCTACCCCTTTTTGTTTAGTCTATACTTAGAACGTCTCATCTGGCACCTAAAATCTTCCCCTAACATAATGGACATCCCTGTTGAGAGTTTCACACCTTCTCTTTCAGTTTTTTCTGATGATATCCTCCTCCATCTGTCCAATCCCATTTCCTCTGTCACAGAATTCTTAGAAATAATTAACGCATTTGGTAAGTACACGAATTATAAGTTAAACCTCAACAAGACAGAGATACACCCTCTCAATCACTCAACATACAGACAGGATTTCATCCCATTTGGTATGAAGTGGTCTCCATGTTGCCTTAAATACCTGGGTATACATTTAACCACTGACCCCTCTTTAAGCCGGAAACTGAATCTAGAAGATCTGCTCAGCACCATTCAGCAAGACCTATCTCCCTGGAAGTGCCTACCTCTTTCACTTTGGGGTAGAATTAATGTTATTAAGATGAATGTCCTACCCAGACTCTTTTACCCCTTAAATATGGTTAATACCTGGCTTCCTAGTTCCTTTTTTAAGCATATCCACTCTGTCATTACCTTATTTATTTGGCTTGATAAGGTTTCCAGACATTCATATCTTAAACTGGGGTTACTCAAAGAAGCTGGGGGCTGTGGTTACCTAATTTTATGTTATATTACTGGGCCAGCCACCTTTATAAATGTGGGAAATGGCTCTCTGCTTCTCAACCACCATTCGTAAGTGAATATGTCCCCATCTGGTTGCAAATATAAATTGAATTAATCACCAACGATAATCTGAGACCTGCTGCTATTCTCTTTTCTGCTTTGAAGATTTTTCCAAAGACATTAGCTTCTTCCCCAGTCGGCACTTCTTTTAAAGTCCTCTCGCAACTCACTGCATATCTTAAAATGTCTCCTTACAAAGATTTTTCTCAGCCTATTTTCTCCAACTTAAACATTAAGATAGGTGGGTACCTAATATCTCCTACTTGGCTCCCAGAACCTCCAGATCTTAAAGTATCAGACTGCTACTCTCAGACATCTGTACTCACCTCTCAAGAGTT
This sequence comes from Neoceratodus forsteri, assembly GCA_016271365.2. Lineage (NCBI taxonomy): Eukaryota > Metazoa > Chordata > Ceratodontiformes > Ceratodontidae > Neoceratodus > Neoceratodus forsteri. Next base: position 626,067,889 of record CM057452.1, on the reverse strand, counting down.
ACTAACCAAATTTCACCTGGCACCATGTAACATCTTTAAAACCTATCAACTAAGGCACCTTTTGGTACAACAGTTCAGTCTCCTACTGAAACCATCTCTGTTTGGGGACTTTCTTCAGCAGACTCAGGATTTTGCCTCCAAGCCCCATGGTGTTTCCTTCCTTTACATTTACTTGCTTACCAATCTCCAGCCTTCTTCTCAGGCAGGTTCTAAGATTTGGGAATCTCTCATACCAGATCTGGAGATCAACTGGGCATGCCTCTGGAAGGATCAGTACACCTATTCATCTCAAGACCAGTTTAGGCTTATCCAATAACTTATATTAAACAATATTTATTATACCCTAGTCAAATTAGCCAGAAAGGTTTGCCTCCCCTCTTCCTCTTCTACAGTACCTGCACTAGATGTGTCAAAGTGGAGGGTACCCTATTGCTTGTTTTTTGGTCATGTGAGAAGGTGTCTTTCCTGTGGGAACAAATGGAGGAGTGGCTAGACCCCCTTTTAGGCCTACAAGGGCTTTATTCCCTGGAATCTGTATTATAGGTGATTATTCACAGATTCAGGTTAAAGACAGGGGCTACCATGTGGCCCTTATTTCCTTAACAGTCAAGAAGATAGTCCTTAGACATTGGCTGGACCAAGCACCTATAACTTATAATGAATGGTTGCACAAGCTCTCCATTTCCCTATGTACATGACATTTAATTGCCAGCCTATGTCATCAGAAGGCTCGTTTTAACAAAAAATGGGGCAGACTATATGCCCTTTTTCTAAATGAGTCCTCTTTTTGAAAATACCAGGCACCTAACTAAAAGTAGATAGATCATATATGGTCTTAACTTGGGTGTTACTTCATGATGTACCTACTCCTGGATCCTATAGTACTCTCCACCTATGGTGGGGGGTTGGGGTATGATGGGTTGGGGTAGGTGGGATTTGTTTTCTCCTATTGTCATGTTTTGTATGCAATGTATAGGTGATGTAGGTTGCATGTATATATTCGACAGAGTTTTTTCAATAAAAAAACATTGAGGACGCTGGGACACAGCAAAACACAATCCTCTTTCCTTGAATCTTCTAGACACAACATTGGTAAATGTATTACCCCTCTCCCTTCTACCAGAATCTCTGGTAAGTAAAAAAGCCACCTCACAGCTGGGAAATATAACGTTTTACTGCAAGAAAAGGAAGGTGAGCCTTTTTCTACATCCACCAGGGATTGGTATCTTGCTAATACGCTACCTGAACCAGAAACCTTAAATAATATGCAATATAAGATGAGCTCTACTGAACTCAAAACTGCTGAGGCTACTTACACTATTGAAAGGAATGAGACTTTGGGGAGGGGGCACTATTTCACATTGATGTTGATAACAAAAGTAATAACAACTGGAGACTGTCAGCAAGTGAATATGTACAAGCCCCTGACTCACAGGAATTAGAAGATGTATCAACAGGCCTGCAGAAACAGCATTCTAATTTGCAAGCTGAAACTAGGATGGAACTACAACAGCAACAGTCAGTTACAGTGATTTCTGGGGCTGAAACAAAAGAATGAATGCAAGCAGTAACTTCTCTTTGGGTCAAAATGCTGAATGCTTTATCAAATATTAATTCCTCTATAAAAGGGATATCTGACTCAGTAAACACACTCAAGACAAAATTAGAAAACATCTCACTCCACACACAGGAACTGAAGGAATCGGTATCACAGCTAGAAGACATTAAAGGCCCAATATTAAAAGCCCAAACCACTCATTCTATCCAGCTTCAATCCCTAATGCAAAAAGTTGTGGAAATGGAAGACCGCTCTAGGTAGGGTAACATCAGAATATGCAATATTCCTGAAGGTCTAGGAAGAAATGGGGATCCCATTCCATTTTTCAAAAATATGATTACTGTAGCAATGGGAAGACAATTCCCCCAGCAAAATATAGCCTTGGATCTGGCGTATCGAGGCAGGCCATGATTTTCAAATACCCAGCAGAATTTCCCCAGATCCATTTATCTGAAACCACATAGGTATCAGGACAAAGAAGCAATTCTGCAGAAGGCCCAAACTGAATGTGACTCCAATTTTGTGACATTCATTTTAATGCCTATCCAGACTTGTTGGCAGAAACTGTTAGTAGACACAAGCTATTTAATCCAGTTAAAAAGAAACTTTATGAGATGGGTATAAGGTTTCCTTTCTTGTATCGGGCCACATTATGGTTTGTACTCAACAGGAAACATGTGACCTTTGATGATCCAGAGGATGCTAAGGATGCATTTGACAAGTCTTACAGAAGACAATCAAATCAACGATTGAGAGGTTGCTTGCAGTCCCTAAACAGTCGCAGAAAAAAAAATGGGATGGCATGTTTAAACAACTAGAGATGGATAATTTTCATTTAGAACAACTACATAGTTCCTCCTTTGATAAAAAAAGACCTGTTGATTAATTAATCAAGAACAAGGAGCTATATGATTTTCATATGACAGAAAAGGCAGAAAAACAAATCTTATCAGCAAAATCTAATTATTATATATCCCCAGATAAGCTCCTAAAATTGTTGCCCTGGCAACTAAATAAAGAACAAGAAAGCCATAACATAAACATGATTACTATTAATTGTGGCACACTTGAAAAGCATCCTAAAAAAATCAACCAAATATTTGTGGACTATTATAAATCTTTATATACCACACAATTACAGGGCTATAAATCTAATATAGCAAAATTGTTGGATGACATACAATTAATACAAATCTTGCAACAGAGAAACATTTATCTGGACAGCCCAATAACATCACTGGAGGTACAACAAGCTATAGATTCCTTAAAAATAGGAAAAGCATCTGGGTCTGATGGAATACCTATAGAATGTTTTAAGAAATATAAAATTACTCTTACACCTATGCTAAAAAATCTTTGTAGTAATATGAATACCCCCTTTAATATCTCATCATCTTTTTCAGAAGCTTATTTACTGCTATTTCATAAACAGGGAAAAGATCCAGCGCTAACCCAATCTTATAGACCTATATCTTTGCTTAACAGAGACTACAAGATATTAGCTAAAATATTAGTGACTAGATTGGAGGAATTAATGTCTTACCTAATTGATCAAAACCAAAATGGGTTTATTAAGGGTAGAAGAATGAATGAAAATATAAGATGCACATTAAATATAAAAGCTAATGCAACCTGTCCTGGATAAGTTTTGCTTACAGTCGATGCAGGAAAGGCTTTAGATTGGGTTGAGTGGGACTTTATATTTCAGACACTTAATAAAATGAATTTCGATAAGATCTTTTTAAATTGGATCAAAGCACTGTACCATCACCCTACAGTAAAAATTAAAACTAATAATGTAGTTTCAAACCCTATAGGACTCAGTAGAGGGACAAGACTGGACTGCCATTTATCCCCCTTGCTTTTTGCTCTAGTAATGGAGCCCTTGGCAAAACGAATTAGGAATAATCAAGAAATTTCAGGAATTTTTTGTTATTCCATAGACCATAAATTAAGCCTTTATGCAGATGATGCTCTACTGTATATGACAAATTCACAGAATTAACTGATGCATTTATTGAACTTACAAATTAGTTTAGGGAATGCTCTGGCTATAAGATTAATTGGAAAAAAGTCTCTGATAGTCAAATTAAATAAAAAAAACTAACATTTCTCTACCTAATAATTGCCCATGTCCAACAGTTAATTCCTTTAGATACTTGGGTGTTATTATTGCCACTCAAATAGAGGTACTATTTCCTAGTAATTTAGAATCCTTTTTGTAAACAACTAAGCAAGACCTTAATAAATGGAAGCACCTACCTTTAACTCTAATTGGAAAAAATAACATCATAAAAAGTCAAATACTCCCAAAACTATTATATTTTTTTCAGGCTCTGCCAATTTCTGTGCTGACTCAGTTTTAAATAAATTAAGAAAGCTGAGTCTCCTATAATAAACTTATCCTCCCTAAAGAAAAAGTTGGGTTGTCTTTACCCGATTTCTATACTTATTATTTGGTGGCCTCAATAGCTCTGATATGGAACTGCTAAAAATTCCTCATCAGCCATTAAAAAGCAGGCAAATGGAACTTAACAAACACAAGTATACAAAATTCATTAATCTATTATTTTCTGGACTTTATCAAAACAACACCAAACTCCTAAAGTAGGAAATATAGTCACACAAATAACTATTAGGAGCCAGTATGAACTTCATAGTAAATTAAAATATTAGACTGGGGTTACACAATTTACCCCCAATTTATATGAACTGTAGTTTTCCACATTCCATTAATAGTAAAGTTTATAAAGAATGGTTTGCATTAGGACTTACTGAATGTGGCCAGCTTTTTTTCTAATAATCAATTTAAATCTTTTGTCCAATTAAAATCCCAATATAACATTTCAGACAAGCATTATTTTAGCTACCTACAAATAAAAAAGTATATAATGAAAACAAATAGATATCTGATCTTAAAGTCTACCCCTTGTTAGATGTTCTTGTTCTCCAAAAAGAGAATAAGAGCTTAATTTCAAAACTGTATGCCTCCTGTTTTACATGCTACTCAAAAGAAATCATGAATCTTTAAAAAAAATATGGAAACAAGATCTTGGCAGCGAAATTATACAAGAACACTGGACAGCAATTATTCTCAATTTTAGTGATAACTTACAAACTTCCAAAATGCAACAAATTAAATGTAATACATTCATAGAGTTTATTATATCCTGTATAAATCACATTAAAATAAATCAAACAATCTCAGACAAGTGCCCTAGATGTTCCCAAACCACTAGAACCTTGATAATCTGATCCATCGGTGCCCTTACCTTTCCAACTTCTGGACAAAAATCATTTCTATATTAAAAAAATATTTAAATAAACAAATTAGATTCTCCCTTAAACATATCCTTCTATCTCAAGAAGATGAAATATATCTTTAGATTAATCTCAAAAAAATAATTTGGTTATGGCAATGTTTTTAGCAAAAAAATTATTTTATTGAAGTGGAAAGACCTGAGCCCACTGAGCTACATAACATGGGTCAACTTTATGGTGGATGCAATGAGAATGAAGCATTGCCATTATTTGAAGATAGGGGAGGGTAAAACCTTTGATAACACTTGGAAACCTTTTTATGCTCAAATTCAAAAAGGCATAATATAGATTAAAAAAGGAACAATTTTTGAATACTTACTAATATAATGAGAATTAGTCATAATAAAAGATATCCAAAATAAAACCTTGATAGGGTTAAAACAGTCTTTATACTTTTTCTTTTGTCTTTCTTTTTTTCTGGATCAATAGTTTAGTGTAGTGTAGGAGGTTATGATGATGTACAAATAGAGGTGAAGTCATATACTGATAATCATAGAAATCAGAAGTAAATACTTCCATATTAAGACAACTGAACCTCGGGGGAAAAAAAGAAAAAAAATACATTTGTGAAACTTGAATGATTAATCCTAAGTGAAAGGAGTAGCAGCTTTAAGTTAATTACCCTTCACAAAACACCTGTTATTATGTGTGAAACACTATTGTGTTTTTTTTGGGCTACTGTTATGGTAGTTTGGCACCCACTTTGGTTGTATTGCCTTGCACTTTAGATCCATGAAAGTTTTTTTTTCGAAGAAACATATTTTATTATATTTATGTGTGGTGGTTATATGCCTGTGTTGTATGACAAGTGCTACACCTTTTTTTGGTTGTTTGCCTGCATTGTTGTTGACCATAACACTGCCCTTAATTGGGGTGGTTCCTTTTACTAACTTGATTAATTTACTTGTTCTAAAAATATAAAGAATGTAATAGAGTCCCTTAGGGTCTAAGATTAAAAAACAAATCCTTTACTCCTGCATAACAAGAATTACATATTGAGTGGGACCAGGCTCTGGAAGAGTGCTTGTAAAAGTGTATTGGCATCTCAATATAGTCAGACACAATTGTACGAAAAAAAGCTGGTTCAACAGATTGAAGAGACTCAGTGTAAATTACTGGAGTTCAAAGACATGTAAGAATTTACTGCCTTAGATGAATCCCTTTAAGCAAAAGTTAACATAGGGACTGCTGGAAGGAAAGAAACATAAATTCAATAGAGACAGGCATGATTATGAGATTAGCCACATATGAAAGTGGGAATCCCAGACAAGGTTTCAAAATAAGAGGCAAAGGCCATGCAGAACAGTCTCATGACAGAGGGGTAAAAGTAGTTACAACAGGAACAATCAACAAAGCCAAAATCAAGAGTCTGAAGATTTATTGAATATTGTGCTCTATCACTGTGCCAGTTTCCCAGAGAACAGAATTATCTATTTTCCGCAGAGAACAGAATTGTCTATTTAGTACAGAAAGCAACCAAAGATACAGTGTCAGTCAAACCAAAGCAAAAGGAAAAGGATAATGAGAATGGGCAAAAGGTGTGTGTATGTGTACATGTGTGGGGAGAGGTGGTAAGTGGGAAAAAACGGATGCAACCAAAACTAACAAAATAGTAAATATATTTGGTGAACATTACATTTCATACTTTCAAATCTCTGTATTAAAGAAAAAGCTGAGTTTTGTGTCTAACCCCTGACCCCTTGCAGATACAAACTGGCCTCTTTAAATTTGTAAGAAAGATAAGCCTGTTGTGTCTTGTTTTTCTCACAGTAAGGTACAAACAACATTGCAACATAAATGCTTTTTTTGTTTTCAAAATGAAGGAGATACCCCAAGGGGTAGAGAGTTTCAATCAAAGTAACTTGAAATTACACAACTGAGACAAGACAAGATTTTGAAGTGGACCTAATGTAGGTGGAGAGAACCCACTTTATGAAATATCTTTTGACAAAAAATGTAACTGAGACTATAAATGACCCTGAGAGTGGAAATTATTTCAGTAAAGAATCATAGTTACAATATGAAGGGGAAGGACATCTAATTGATAAATGGACACAGTGACAGAAACTATTTTGCCTCAGATCTTTGTTCTTACCTGGTTAGGTGGCAATTATACAATCCATATTTACAAATGAGTAATACAAAAGAAAGTGGGACAACTCCTACTGGAATCAAGATCACAGAGGCTGACATTTTTCCTTTCAGAAACATAATTTATGCATTAGAGGAATTATAAAGGAACATTGAAATACTGAAATAAAACCCTGTACTAAAAGGGACAACCTGGTCATTCTGAATAAAGCAGACTATCAGAGAGAGGAAATTAGGCGGTTAAATGATACCAATCCATATGCCAAATTGTCAGTTGATCTCTCTACTGTGCAAAAGACAGCTGGATAAGTTGATTGAATGAGCTATGAGTCAGGGGTGATTAAAGAAAACTGAAACACTTTTTCTGAAAACAGATAATCCCTTCACCTCTACATTTTACCTAATCCTTAAAGGAGACAGGAAATGAGTGTTACAAGTATTTCAGAATTTTAAGTGGGAATCTGAGAACTCTTGGCTGTAAACTGGTGCTACTCTACTTTTTAACCTCATCAGGCATAACCAGGATTTGCAGGTAGAACAGAGTGAAAAAGAACTTCTGCTAGCAGATTTTCTGGGAAAGTTAGGAAATAAAACTAGCAACATTTGTGGAAATTCTGACTTAGAATGGCAGAATAAATGTATAAATTATGGATTATTGTATTAAACTTCAGAAAAACATCTGCAGCTCTGATCACTATTAGTGGTCAGTTCTGCAGAGTTTTTTCAGCAGTTTAATACAAAATTACACAATTCATACATTTATTCCATAATTCACTGAGTCACTGAACTGTGGAATGAACGTATGAATTGTGGATTAATGTATTCAATTGCAGGGACAAAAAGTCAGCAGAACTGATTACTGAACTGCAGAATAATTACATGTATTGCAGAATAATCCATTAAACTGCAGAATAAAATTCCTCAGAACTGTCTTTTCACAGTTCATGCATATTATACAGGCATTCAGCCCTAAAATTACACAGAACAGGGTAAAAATCTTACAAATACATTTGGAAGACTCCGATCTTGCCAATGATGGTAGTACAGAAAATTTAAAAAAATTTCAAAAAGTTCAGCAAAAGAGGAATTCACAACTTTTACCCAGCTCTGTTTGGAGGAAATTACATTCTATCTGCAATCTGCCAAGTTCCTGGCAATCCTAAACCCACCTTCATTTTGAAAGTGTTGGAGTTCCCATTAATACACACATTTTTTGTGTTTGATTCCTTAATACTACTTGCAGGTTTGCTCCACTGATATGGGGGCAACCAAATGCAAATTTGTTTTGGGGTTGGTGGAAACTGCAGTCTTGTTTTAACTCCCATGTGCTACTATACACAATTGGGATTTAACCCTTACAGAGTCATGGACTGATAAATCCATCCAGAACTCTAATACGTTCTAATTCTGTTGCCAGCCTAAAGGTTAATATGTCTATTTTCTGGAAAGAATGTAAAAATGAAGCTTGTAGATTTATGGTATTGCTGAATGACAATAATTTAAACCTCAGATTCTCCTCCCAGTATGATAGGGAGCTAAACAACAACTTGGATGTGTCTTCATAGTTTGATAAAAACTTGGAAGTGGTCAACAAGGATACAGAAAACCAATGGCTACAAATACTACTCTATTGTTCATGCCTCCAGTGCACATCCAAGACATTTGATGGCCCCATACCGCGTACCTGGAGAATACTTATGAGTGTCCCCAAACTGGCAGTGTGTGTGGGGAAAAAAATGAACATGACATTTAGGTGACATGAAAACCTGAAGGACTATTTAACAAGTAGTCATTTTTAACTTCAAGTTAGAAAAAATAAGTGTTGACTAACCAAGAGACCTTTTGAATCTCTAAAATGCCAAGACAAAAATGTATGTAGAGTTGCCAGCCCAGGTAGGGAAGTTGGAACACCAATTACAAGTGGCAAGTCAATTTGAATACAGTTTCACCAGTTTATTAATTTACACTACCTGGTGTGGTTCACCCTCAATATGGGAAAAGAAAAAGGAAGTACAGGTACCAGGACGGTCGAATGTAAGGGGTCAGACATTAAAAAGATGAGGAAATTTTGGGTAGGCATCTGGAGGGAATTCAACCAAGCATGGATGTTTGTCAAAAGTGGAATATTATTAAAACAGGGCTAGCAGAGGCTATTGAGACATGTACAAGGACACAAAGTAAGAAGGGAAGGGGAAAGAAGCCCAGTTGGTTGATTCAGGAGGTCATGGAAGGGGTGAGGGCCAAGGGAAAAGCATTTCGGAGACTCAGGAAATCGGGAGGTAAATGTGACAAAGATAATTATACAAAAAAGTTCAGTGAGAGTTACCAAGCTAGTCAGAGTGACCAAGGCTTCCAGAGAGCTAAGTCTGGCACAGGGCATTAAGGATGGAGAAAAGGACTTCTTCAGATATATTAGCGAGAGATGGAAGAACAAAGACCAGGTTGTGAGGATTAGGAAGGATGGTGGGTGTGTAGAGAAGGGAGGGGGAACATGCAGAAGCACTTAATGAGTACTTCTGTTCTGTGTTCATGAAAGAGAGAGGGGGCAGATACCTTGGGGGAAGAGGTGGGGTGGGCAGGGAAGGTCCGGTATTATCCATACCACCCACCCTAGAGGGTTTTATTGTGCTTAGAAAATGGGCAACTTTATCTTAATGTTTTAAAATATATATTTGTATGTAAAAATGTTACATTTATTTACTGTTTCATTTGTTTTGTAAATAAAATAGTTATTCCACCTGCATTGCTGTGTTTTTTTTTTCATTTTTAATCTAGGGACTTTTGTTCTATTCGAGCTTCTATAGCTGATGGTTTGGTAGTTGGTTACCCCCAACACCCACACACACACACACACACACACACACACACACACACACTCACTTACACCACTATGTTTTACCATTTGTATTTGTGAATTCCTATATTTAATATATTTGTTTGGGTTTGCTGCCTGTTACTGTGCTAGAGGTGATGCACCGGTACCTCGCGTGTGCCCAGCACATTGAAAACCAGAAGTATGATACCGTGCAATGGGAAAGCAAGGCAGAGCACTGTATTCTTTTTTTATTTGGCATTACTGTTGAGGTTTGCCTTTGTTTTATTTATTTGTTGGGTACTGTGTTCGAGTGGGACCAAGGGCGAGGAGCGGGTCATACACAGCAGCACCGATCGGGATATTATTGGCAGTGGTGATGATCAGCTTCTGAGCCGAAAAGTAAGCCTGCAGTTTGTGTGTGTAACAGTTCGTTACTGTGAATTGCTTCCTAGTGGTCAGATTTTGGGAGAGGGAAGGAGCGGTAGGTTTAAATGAGTTATTGGGATGGAGTCACGCTGCCCAGTACCAGTGGCTGTGAGAGCAGGACAACGATCAGAGGTAAGGAGTAATGGAGGTATCAGTCAGTTTTGGGAGAAAAAAACATTCGTAACAGAAGGTCAACTGACTTGGAACAAGAGGGAAACAGCCTGCAGAAAGCAGGTACACTTGTGAGGTTTTCATGTTATTTGTGTTTTGGGAAAACTGACTGAGGATATGTGATGGGACAGGAGTTGTGGGGATGGGCAGGTAGAGTTTGCTGGCATCAGTCCTTTACTCAGCTGGGGGAAGAGTACATGAGAGCAAAAAAAAAAGAGCTTATTTTATTTATTTTTATACTACTGCTGTGCATTTTTCCTTTTATACATTACTGGATGGGTAATGGATTGAATGGAAGGGGATCTTGGTAGCTCTCTCGCTAAGTGAGGGGATAAAATGGCAGAAAATTTGAAAAGAAATGTTTGAGTTGTAGCCAATTAGGAAGCAGAGTGGGTGCTAGGATAGTTCAGTGGGTGAAGGGGCACTGTAGCCTGGCACTTTATATTTCCTGGGAATCTATTGAAAGTTAATGTACCACATTGGCCAGGATACTAGCCAATGAGATGCCAGGAAATAAAAAGCCCATTTTCTAAGCTCTCATAATATGCAAGTGATGACCCTGTGTGATGTCCCTCTCTTGCTTATGTCCAGTGGAATACACTACCATTTTAATATTATAACTCAGTAATTTAAACCATGCATAGAAGATAAATGTAACAATAGTTATCTAACAAACAATAAAATAAACAGGCGTCAAGGCTATATCCTGTATGACCTATGGCAAGGTGTGATTTCCAGGAAGATCCACCAGATGGATCAATAGCCTTCTGCCTGCTGTGATAAGGTTGTTTTGTCCTCCATCTCCTCAATCAGATGTATGAAAGGCAGCCAGACTGCCAAAAATTAATCTCCTTGGAGGCGCAGGTCAGCCATGCATTTCTCCATTTGGTGTATTTGTTGAACAATTAAAATTCAGTTTTGTAATTTAGAACTGGTTGAGGACAGCCACCTTTTTGTTATGGCCTTGCCTGCAGCTCTCAAAAGGATGCCTAGGAATGATTTCTGATGTTTAGAATGTTTACCTAGAGGCAAGAGACCCAATATCAAAGTTGAAAACTGTAAGGGTTTGGTAGTGCCTGCAATGGCACCCAATTATTGGTCAAGTTCTAACTAGAAGAGCTGGATCTCCAGACAATCCCAAAAAATGTGAAAATGTATCCCAACCCCTCTCCCAAATCCTGTCCACCAGTGGTCAGTAAAACTAGAGCATAATGTTTATTCCAGGAGGGGTTGAGAAAAAAACAGCTAATGAGCTTGTGTCTAAATTTCTTTCAATTATTGGATAGTGAGCTGCAGAATATTCCTTCCTAAACTATCTTTCAATCTTGGGGAGTTAAATCTATCTATTTACAGTACGCACTGATTGATAGCTCAGTTGGTGAACAGCTGTGGTGATGTACAGGGGGCTGTGCTGGTAGCTGGTGCTGGGATGGAATGGCAGAGTGGGGGGCACTTCCTACTCAGAAAGGGGTTGGGGGACCACTAGACTACCATGGACTGTCATTTAAGGGGTTTTGGGGACATCAGGAATTGGGGCTGGGGGGTGACCGCTAGACTACCAGGGACTGAATTTTATTTTCGTACACGGGGATCGGGGCTGAGGGGGGGCTACTAGACTACCAGGGACAGTATTTTATTTTCATACATGTGGATTGGGGCAGGAGGAGGGGGTGCAACACATTGGTGCAAGGCTCACAACCCTCCAGAGGATATCTGAGTACCCTTAGACCAGCCCTTGGCAGGTGTAATGGTACTTAGACCTCTGCCCTCTGTGAGGGTTTTGTGAATGCTGACTTAGAGGATATGGCAACCTGGGTCTGCCACAAGTCCCCTAGCACCATGCTACAGCCCATTTTGTGGCACAAGACTGGCACAAACCCCCTTTGACGCATGCAGATGCATTTGATGCAGGCTGCTTTTCTGAATAGCTCCAGGTACATCTTTTGGCACAAAGTGCCACTTGTGTCATTATGTTTAATGTAGGCACCTTGTGTCTTTCTATGGCTTTGTGAATCAGGCCCACAATTTTATTTTTAATTTTTTTTTTTTTGCAGTTAAACTTTTTATTGAGTTTGTTATTCATACCAAAAACCAATACAACAGGCAGGTTTAACCATGAAAAGAAGAAGCAGGAAAAATGAAACAGTCTGGTTACAGGTAGAGTGTACAAATAGAGATCAGTACCACACAAGCAAATATCATAGAACTCACTCACCCAAGGTCTTTGACATAGGGTTCCTGCTTAGACTAGGTGTTGGACAAGGCAACAGTCACATTGCGGAAAAATAAAACAGATCACAAAGTAATAACCAATAACAAAATTCAACTTCAACTGTTTACAGTTAAAGATACTAAAAGCAATCTTCATCTGAATGCTAAGGCTACTGTCCAATATCTGTAACTTATTGGATATAGGGTGTGGAGGTGAACAAGGGTTGTACTTCACCCAATCCCCATTTTGGAGGTTATGCATTTAAGAAAAGGTAGCAAGCAGGTCTCAAATTCAGCTAATGTATTCATGGTTAAATAGGATATATGGTCTAGTAAAGCTAGCTGGGCGATTGAAGCCAGGATTTCTTGAAGAAAGGGGACACCTAATTGTCTCCATTTTCAGAGGACAAGGCATTTATCCTGCATCTATATTCTGGGCCAGAGAGGTGGGGGGCCTTGAATTTCATCCCTAGTATCAAGCATGGGGAGTACATTAGAATAAGCTTGCCTAGCTCTTGAGTACAAAGTTGGCATACTTGAGTCAACATGGGTTGCAGTTTACGACATGACCATAGTATATGTTGTAAGTCACCTTGTGGGAGCTGGCACCTTCAGCATTGATTATGATTTAAAACACCTGCTTTATGAAGCACTGCTGGAGTCCTATACACATATGTAAAATGTTATTGTGAATTAGTCTGCTTCTCACATCCTTGACGGCACTGTGCCCAAAACTCCAACATTCTAGCCATTGTTCTTCACTAAGTGGTGATTGCAGGGCCTGCTCCCATTTCTTCTTGGAGATCTCAGATTGTGAGGGAAGGGAATTCATAACTTGTGAGTAGATTTTACTGGCTAAGTGTTTTCTATTGGATATCCACCCAGGCAATGGGAAGGTGGTACCTCTGTGTGAAAGCTGCTTGATATATGTCTGGACAGTGCTGCAGATCTGTAGGTGTCTACAGAAATCCCTCACAGGGAGATCCCACTGTGACTGTAAATTCAGAAATATTTCTATCTGTGTGGATCCTTTCATCAAAAGGTCTCCTATGGTATTAATCCTGGCCTTAGCCCATTGCTTCCATAATATGGGTTTCCTGTCCATTAATATCTTAATATTACCCATAAAGGCATTAGCTTCAGCGGGGTGAGATTTAACCCCAGCTCCCAATGTAAATTGGCCCAGTACGCATTAGAAGGGCCAAGTGTGGGATGGGATAACCAGGCTTTAGTTGGAAGATTATAGATCAGTAATGGGAGGGAATGGACCTTGCTTTGGATGGCCTCCATGCAGATCAATGTGGAGAGTCTTCCACCTGAGGTTGAAATCGCTAGATTGTTTGTGTAGCCTGAAAGGCCCACTAGTAGCCTTCAAGCCATGGCAAGTACCACCCCCCTACCTTCCAGTGTGTCCAGAGTTTGTTGTGACTGTAGCGGGATGTTTGCCATTCCAAAGGAATCGCCCTATCTGTTTATCAAGTGTAGGCAACCAGTTTGCAGGGAACTCAAGAGGGATATGGGATAATAAATAGAACATTTTGGGGACAGTAACCATCTTGACCGCTATGATTTTCCCTACTAAGCTAAGTTGCATTTTCCTCCATCTGTCCATCTCTGTGGAGAAACTGACCAGTAAGGGTTGAAGATTAGGTTCCCAGACTTTTGCCAGAATGGGGACAATCTTGATAACTAAGTAGGTAATGCCATCTCCCGCTGATTGTAGACCTGAACTGGTCATCAGTGTACACATGCAGTATTAGTTTAGGGGTATTATTTCAGTTTTTGACTGGTTTATCTTGAGACCTGCACTTGAGGCAAATTTCTGGACTAATTGGAGGAGGGGAGTGATGGATACAGGCAGATTTGCCTGAGTGACTAACAGGTCATCAGCATACATGAGGGTACTGAATCTCCTTTCCCCGAATGTGATCCCATGGATCTTCTCATGTTGTCTAATTGCCGCGACCAAAGGTCCGAAATATTTTTATGTTTGACTCAAAATACTACTTACAAGTTTGTTATGCAGTTATGGGAGCAACAGTAGCATTTAGATATTAAAATTTGTTTTGGAGTTGTGGTAAGATGAGTCTATAATTAATGTGTAATCCCATTTGTGCAAAATATACACACTTGGGTTCTTTTGATAGACAAAACACTTTGTCTAGAAAGAGGGTGAAGAAGAGGCTGGTAGATTTGAGAAATTGATGAATGACAATAATTTAAACCTATGATTCACCTCACAGTATGATAGGGAACAAATCAACTTCTTGGATGTGGCTACAGTTTGATAAAAAAAATGGAAGTGGTCACCAATGATACAGAATAGCAATAGCTGCAAATATCTGTACTGTTTTGCATGCATCTTGTTTAAATCCAAGACATTTCAACAGTTCCATACCATATAACCTGAGAATACTAGAGCTGTGAAGAATATAAAATTCCATCTGCAGAATGCCCACAGAACTACCATCTGATTTCATGGAATTTAGCAAAATTTGCATGACACAAGCTGCAGACAGTAACAGAAAATATGGATAACCCCAGTTCTAGAAGCTCGGCTGGCAGAGCCCCTGCATGGATTTCAGGGGACTTGGGTTCAATACCCAATCGGTCACATTTTCTCAGCAAAATTGTATGTTCAATAACTTATGATGGGCCAGTGCCAAAAAAAGTCAATTTACCCAATGAATTAAGATTTTACTTCTATTGTGGGTAGATTATATGGAACAGGATGCTGTCTCCCTGTTGTGATTCAATTAGAGAATATGGTATTTGCTAGCTTATCATTATTCACTACCTTCAAATGACAACTACTTAATAAACAAAATTAAAAGACAACTCATAAAACTACAGCAGACTTCCTGATTAAAGAAGTGGTTCCTGGATATAAAACATTTTACCAAGTTTTTAAACTGGATATTGGTCATATTCTGAGTACTGGTACTTGATGATAAGACCTTGAACTAAATGTTTAAACTGGATATTAGTCATGTACTGAACACTGACCTTGTATAAGCTGGTATAGGATTGGTGCAGTACATGGTGCCTGCATTATAATTCACTTTTCTTTTCTTACTACTGCAGGTGGTGCTTTATTTATTTTCATTTCTATATGATCATAATGGAGTTTGCCCATAAAATGAAGCATACATACTTAATTAGAAGGCATTGTATTGATGCAGTGATCAATTTTCAGTATGGTGATAAATTTAGTTCAAAGTAAACTGCAGTTTTTAGACCATTAAATTACAATATTTGGTTGTGCATCTCTAAGTACAATTTTCTCTGCTGTGGAAACTCTTTCTGGCAAAACTTTAGAAAGATATTTTTTAAAGCAAAAATGACTACTTCCGTAATAATGTGATAGTAATAATAACACTGGTATTACATTAACAGTTATCATACCTTTACATTTTAATACAGGGATACTCCTATTTCTGAGCAGACATTTTCTTATGATTGCATTTCATACCAAAGCAGCTACAGCAGCCATTGTTTAACTTTCTGTGTATGAGGTCCTTCTAGTTAAATACACACAGATATGTTGCTCCAATTAGTCACTGTTTAAACAGGGGTTCCTAGAGTAGGCTTCTCCTAGGTGTTAACACTTTCAGATGGCCTATCAGAGGTTGATTAGGAAAGAAAGGAGAAGGGCTAACCAGTTAAACTGTACCCATCAATCTGTGGAAAATTACCCAAAGTTCTTCAGTGTGAGTTTCTATTGGTATCAGCTGGACTCATTTACTATATGAATAAAGAAATTTAAAGGAACATAAGTTTTTTGCATCTTAGACTTTATCTGTTCCTGCTGCTGTTTCTGCCATGGAACCATAATCTTCTTCTAGTGACACCAGCATGATTTCTGTACCAATCATTTATGATGTCATAAACATAGGAATGACTTCCCAATTGAATTTTATTAATTTTAAGTGATAGAGGATTATGCTTAAAAGACAGAAACGAGCAATGAGAACAGATTAAATGCAAGAGAATGATATCCTTCCTTTTTATGACTGCAGTGGGCTGAGCCCTGCAGACCTCTTGCTAGGCGAGGGCTCTACGATGCCAGATCAACATCTAAATTGTCGACTGCCATCACAGCGATGGATTTATGTTGACCGCAACTTGCCGTCGACATAAATCTGACTGGAGACCCTGGCTGTTTTTTCATCAGGGGGCTTCACACCCCGAACCCCATGGTCTAAAGCATTCTAACTCTGAGTCAGAGTTGGATCGGGGAGGGGGTGTAGGATCAGGTGAGAGAGTGCTGAGATCTCAAGCAGACTATGAGAGTGAAAATGTCTATGTTGTCAGCATCTATGTTTTCACTGTAATAGTGTCACCATCCTGAGGGCATACCCTAGGAGAGGACTGACCAGAAGATTCTGAATGAAAAACAATTTGGAGTCAATTTAGAGTTCCTTCACAGTCTCATCTGCAGAGTGTGAAGTACTTCACACTCTTCATTAACTCCAGTTGCAGAGCACTATTTGATGCAAAGACTACGACAGAACACAGTACATTCTGCCATGTCCAAGATGGTCACTGCACTCTATTGCATATGTGCAAGTGATTGCATATGTGCGATGGGCTGAGGCAGCCATCTTGGTCATATTCCACCATGACTTGCCCTTCTAAACCTGTTTTTTATACATATATGTATGTATGTGTGTATATATATATATATATATATATATATAATAGATATACCACTCTTGGGTGTGCGGTCGCGTTCTGATATCCATCGCCTTGGTGTGCGTTAGATGCACGAGGTCGAAGGCCGAGTCGCTCAACCACCCAAGGCGTGATATATCAGAGCTAATGACACCCAAGAGTGGTATATCTATCTTATACAAATGGCCCCTGTTGTGACAAAATAGTTTTATGTGGAGGAAAAAATAGTTCAGAATAGGCTGTTTAATTTGAAGTATTTTTAATGAATAAACATTTAACTGGATGAAACTGTAAGTGAATAGAACAGTTGAACATTTAGAATATGCTGTTTAAACAGTTGAAGATTAATGAGTACTGTCACTTTAAGACTGGTTCATTTTGGGAAGAAAACGTCTGTTGAACAGTGAATTGTACTGGCAGGAAGTGCTTATGCTATACAAGGCTAACAACTGCTGAACTTTTACGTGGGACTTTAACAGTAGTAGGTTGAAGTGGTTCTTCGTTTTCTTTTTATTGTAGTATATGTTGAATTGTAGGATTTACCATGCACCGTGACGTTTTGCATATATGGTGCAAGTGGATGCGATCCTGCAGGTAGCGTTGAGGAGTGCTTGAGGCTCTTCATTTTGTGTTTTGTGGTGGTTTATGTTCTTTTCTGGGATGTCTTCTGCAGCGGTTTTGTGGGTCTGTGGGGATCGTTGGAGGCGGCTGCAGTTTGGGGCTGCACTGTTATTTGTCGGAGCTTCCGGGTGAGTTTTCAGCAGGAAATCCGCCCAGTACTCTGTGAGAAATTTTCTTCTTCTTCGTGGTCTGTTTCACTGTGGATGGGTGAGCTTCTTTGTCCTCTGTTGGTGTGAGGAGCTGGTTGATGTGGTTGCTAAAAGCCCTGTTTTACTGCAGGTATCTCGGGAAGGCGGGTTGCTGTTGATGCTGCTCTTGGCAGTGAGTGTACAGAGCTCTCTGCGGTGGTTCGGCTGCTGTAACGGTGGGAATCTCGGCGTTTTGGGGCAAAGTTGTGTTTGTGGTGATGGTTGGCAGTCTGATGAGCTTGTGCCAGCCAATATATTTGAACCAGTTTTCCTATCATGTAATGTGGGTGTCCAGTAAGATTTTAAGCTAATTTCTGATTTGTGGCCTGTTACAGCCATGCTCTGACGTGATTCCAGACCTGCTGAGGAGAGCAGCTGAACAACAGTTGATCTTAGGCAGTGATTTGTATATCTTTGAGAGAGTCCTGCTTCAATAGACAGGCGAGGCATGAGGGAAGATAAGTAATTAATTCCCATGGGCTCTTTACTGTACCAGATTTTCTGTTTGTCTAATATGTCCTGTGAGGCTCTTTTGGGGTGTAGGAAAAAAGCTGTGGTTTCAGGTGGGCATTTAGTGAGGTACTTTTTGAAAGAAAGTACAGGGCAGAGAGGATCATTCGGCTGTGCAAAAACAAAGCCTCTTAAAGTGGTTTGGTTTAACTCTCTGGCATCTTTATGATTTTTGCTGTCTGGGTTGTATTTTAGGGTTATGTACTGTAACCCATTTTCATCAGTTTTTATATGGAAAGAGTCTCTTTTTAGTTCTCTTTGTCCTTCCCTTCCCCTACGAGCCATGAATATTTGTAGGTCGAACCAGACCTTTCTGACTAGTCCTGCAGCTGTGTTTGGTGATAGTGCTGGAGAGTGCTTTAACTTTTTGAAGTCTGATTCTGTGAGGCATTCGTGGTGTTGAGTGCAGTCTCTGCCTTCTTTTCTGTATTTTTTATGACGGAGACAAAAACATTGTTTGCAGATTGAAAATCTGTGTCTGTGACAAGATTCATTTGTCGTGATAGAGCCAGTGAATTTAAATGCCTGTTGAGTCCTGCTCTTAAACCAATAAAAAACTTGACACGCCATACTGTTCGCCTGAGGAGTTTCTAACTGTGGCATAAAATTCTCTCAAGGTTGTGTTTAATTTATCTGGTGTTACTGTTTTTAAATCGAGGTCTATTTGCTTTTCTGTTACCCAGTCTGTAAATACTTTGTTGCCCAGACAGTTTGCTTTTTAGTATTTTTCAGCTTTGTTTTCTTCTATGTTATCTATTTCTTCAGGGTGAAGGCTGGCATGTCTACTCACTGTTTGCTGTGCTGGATTCTGAAGTGGCTGCTCAGGTAAGTCCTGTTCAAGTTCTTTGAAGAGATCATCATTGTACCAGTCATCTTTGGTGAGGATTGATGTCAGCTCCTTTGAGGTATGTGGTAATTCTGCCATTTTTAAATTTTCTGTCAGATATTTGTATTTCTGTCAGAGTGAGGCAGTGATGTGCTGCTTTTCTTTGAGTAGTCTCTCTGTGAGTGATGCTATTGTTTACACTTGTGGAGTGATACTGCTGTGGCTTTGTGATGAGGTTTTGGTCTCAGTGGGAAGTAGTTCAGGCGTGCGGTTGCGCTGGGAGGTGTGCGGTCGTTGGGAAATAATGCACGGTCATGTGATTTAGTGTGTCCAATCATGTTAGTGGGATTTCTGTCATTTTAACACACCATTTTATAAATATATATATATATACACACACACAAGTATGTGTGTCCCAGCCACCCAGCCACCCAGCTGACCCTCCTGATCAGCACCTACCACCCCACCCACCCCACCCAGAAAACATAACAGGGACAAGGGAGGTGTCCAATCCCCAGTGTCATGATCAGGTATTTTGATTTTATTATTATTTACTATACATATAAAACATTTTTGCCCCTCCTGCCCACCTGACCCTCCATCTAAACACCCAGCACCTCCACCCCCAGAGATATACCACTGACACTGGGGTTGCCCATTCCCCCTGTGCCTGGATCCAGAATCCTGGGTCAGTTTTTATTTTCCCTTAAACCTGTAAAAGGAAAACTGTTCATCGATGTCTTTTGTGGCTGTTATTTTGTCCCCCCACCTGACCCTCCCACTCAGCACCCAGCACCCCTGCACCCCCCAAGCCCATATATTCCCATCAGGGGTCCAATGCCATAATCCTTTCTGGACCGCATACACATCTTCACTCTTTAAAGCCTGACTGTGAACTGAGGAAACAGGTAAGTGGTTCAATGCATTTCAATGGGAATTTGAACTTAGTAGCATAACTTGGCCATGTTTGCATATTTTTGCCCCAAATTTTCAACATGTCTTTCTTGGGACCCCACCTCATGAACAATTACACTGTTATTAGGCAGATGTGTCCTGAAAGGTGTTTTTTGAGGTCCCTGCACAAAATCACATTTCCAGCAGAAGTTTATACTTGTATCTGTCCTTGTTCATGAGGTGGGGTCATAAGAATGCTATTTTGAAAATCTGTTGTAAAAATAATAAAAATCAACAAAGTTATGAGCCTACATAGAATTTTGTGAATGCAGGCTCGTAACTTTGGTAATGTTCCATTTTTTCCCCCAAATTCACAACATAGCCACATCTTTACAGCACCTCATGAGTGTGACAGCTGTCAATTTTCCAATCCTAGCCAAACTGCTTTTTTCATATTCTGAATGGTAATTTTGTGGTCCCTGTGCAAATTCATCTTCAGGCAGGAGTTGAACATTTTCTCTGATCTTGTTCATGAGGTGGGGTTATAAGAAGGCTATATTGAAAAGTTGGTGTAAAAATATTTAAAAAAAAACAACAATGTTATGAGCCTACGTTGAATTCTGTGAATGCAGGCTCGTAACTTTGGTAATTTTCAATATTGTTACCCCAAATTCACAACATAGAAATATCTTTACAGTACCTCATGAATGTGACAGTTATCATTTTTCAAATCCTTGGCAAAATGTTTCTTTACATCCCAAAGGTGATTTTGCAGTCCCTGCATGAAATCATCTTTTGAGCAGGAGTTGAATATTTTCTCTGCCCTAGTTCATGAGGTGGGGTCATAAGGTAAAGGGGAAATTGTTTAACCAGGAAAGGCACACTAAGCAGAAGCTTGTTTCCAGGTGCGACCTGGGAGCACAAGGAAGTTAAGTGACTTGCTCAGGGTCACACAGTATGCAAGTGGGGGCTGCGGGATTCAAACCGAGGTATCCAGGTTTGCAGCTCAGAGCCTTAAACCACTACACTATACTGCCTTCATAAGAAGGCTATACTGAAAATTTGGTGCAAAAATATTAAAAAGCAACACTTTTGCAATTGCAGGCTCATTGCTTTGGTGATATTCTATATTTTTACTCACAATTTTCAACATAGTAATTTCTTTATAGCACCTCATGGTTGTGACAGCTGCCATTTTTCAACTCTTGCCCAAAATGTGTTTTTGCTCCCCAAAAGTTGTTTTCAAAGACCCTGCTCAAAATCACTTTTAGGCCAGGAGTTAAACATTGTCTCTGCTCTTCTTCACGAGGCAGGGTCCTAACAAGGCTATGTTGAAAATTTGGTGTAAAAATTAAAAAAAAACAAATGTTCAATATTTTTAGTGCACATTCCTCAGCTGCAGTCCTAATTTGGTGTGTAAATATTACAAAACAATGAATTTATGAACCTATGATACATTTTGCAAATGCAGGCTCCTACCTTTGAAAGATTTCAATATTTTTACCTCAGATTCTTCACCTGCAGCCCTATCAGCTCTGACCAAAATTTGTTTTATTGGAAACCTCCTCAGTAGTAAAAAATAAAAGAAAATGCCCAGAAGTTGTACCCCACTAAGCCCCAATGAAACTGCACAGAGTAATAGGGCAGACACACAAGTGGCCAGTTTCCTGGGCAGTAGTTGAGCCTGGCTCCCTGCCAGGGCTTTGCAGCTGGAGGAAAGCCCTAGTACTTGCTGAGAGATCAGGACCAGACCAACATTACAAGGTATTCATCCCCTCCTCCTGGTCCCCCCTGGAATTGGAGCAGTTGGACCAGTATGACACAGCAGCAGCCAGAATTTAATTTTTTTTAGCTGCATTTATTCCTTAAATAATGAAAGGTCTGTGTCCTTGCTTTGCCATCACAAACAGCAGCAGGGGCATGTACTTATGTCCAGTGAAAGCGATTGTTCTAGTTTCCCCTCACTGACAGTAGCTGGAGATTTTTTTTAAGAACACAGAGTCAGGACTGTTGGGGGAGAGACAGAAAAGTGTGAATGAGCATGGAACCCAAGAAAGCTGTCCTGTCACCAGCAGAAGCCAGGACTAGTGAAGGGAAATGCAAACCTTTTTTTTATTAACAGAAATAGGACAGGGCCCAAGTTAGTCCCCTCTACTCAGCAGGAGCCGAGACCAGTATGGGGAGGAGAACTAGAGATCTTTTTTATTTAAAAAATTATGGAGGTACAGGAGAAATAGAAATGGACAGGGGAGAGAGACTGGAGACATTTTTTTATTTGCAAAAGATTGTTTCAGAGCTGGGGTAGGGGGGAGAGAGTGAGAAATATAAACAGGCACAGAATCCATGTGAGTTGGCATCTCCTTGGCAGGATCCACAACTGGTGAGGGGAGGGAATTCAGAGATTTTTGTTGTTTACAAAAATATGGAGTCAATGCTGGGGGAGGGAGGGAGAAATGGGAATGGACACAGAGCTGACAAAAGAAGTGCCATGATGTTTCCAAAATTAATAAAGTAGTCCTGGGAAGGGGCAGGGAAGGGGGAAGAGAGAGAATAACATGTTAATATAGATTATGTAAGGGGGAGAGAAAGAGAGAGAGAGAGAGAGAGAGAAGAAGCACATGGATCATATGCATACTAGAGAGGTGCTCAGATTGCATGGCATTTCCTACTGTGTACTTCTTGACTCTGCTCCCTCCTCTACTCTATTAGCAAAAGGTTCTATAGCTGCTGTTATACAACTGTAAGAATGGGTTCAACAGTTGTTTTTTTTTTTACTTGACTGTATTTTTTATTTTCTTTTGAAATTAAGCCCCATTTAAAGTGAAACAGTTCCTCTGCTATTGTACAGTGTGGTAAGTGTTATAGCTGACAAACAGTTACATGCTGCCTCAGTGCTCGGTCTCAGTGTCGTGTATGCCTAGCTTAGCAGTGTCATGACAATCTTTCCAAACTGAAATTTTTTAAACTAGCAACAATAAACCTCAAATGGAAATAGGAATGGAAAGACATATTGGAGTGATTGCGATCTTGAAGAATGTGAAGTGGCACATTCACTAAGACTGTTGCCAGTAATGAAATTGTTGATGTTTAAGCTTGAGAAGCTGGTGCACAGGACTTGAGCTGAACATGCATGTGTTTCTGAGATGTGCTGTTGTTATCATGGTACAGTATGATCAGTGTTGCCACAGCAATCATCTGAGACCAAAATATATATTGCTTTCATAGCAAAAATAAAACATGCACTAATGGATGATTTATAAATATATTTAGCAGGTGTTAGTTTATTTAAATTATATCTATAATTTATTTGCAAATGGCAGCATACTACCAGGTCCAATACAATAACAAGACAGAACATGCACATTGACTGAAGTAGACTCAATGGGAGACAGGAACAGAAAGACATAGTGAAGAACTCATAAATGAAAGATAGTTATTTGTAAAAGTTAAAACAGTGAATTTATGATTTTTTTTGTATGTACTTTCTGTTTGCACTTGCTGTTGGGTATATTGGTGGGAATAAAGGTGGCTCAGTGGCTCAGGGTTCAACAAATAGCATATTGAAAGATGCAATGTAGGACCTGGCAAATAGATAAACAGGTAATCAGGCTGTAGATGTAAGTATGTATATAGGGGTGTAGTAGCATCCATATATTTAGGGTTGAGCAGTGCTTTCTATGTTCAACATCACATTTTGCAATTTAATAGCTTTACAACCATTCAACAGATTTGCACGGAATTTTGCATGTGTAGTCTTATGGAGTAAGTAAGTAAGTAAGTAAAATTTTATTTATATAAGGCACCCTTGCATAGCTCAGGGTGCCTTTACAATACATCACAATAAAATTCACAGGGTTATACTTAAAAGCAATAAAACAACAGCAGTTAATCAGTAAGTCTCTGAGAATGCCTGGCTAATCAAGTATGTTTTTAAGGATTTTTTAAATCCTTCTATGGCCAGGCTATCTCATATCTGGCAAGGTAGAGAATTCCACAGGGTAGATACCATAAAGGCAAAAGATCTCCCACCAAATGTTTTCAGAGATACCCTGAAATCTCCAGCAATCCCTCATCAGAGGATCGGATGGGTGGGTGGGAGGGGCAGTAAGAAAACAGGAGTTCCTTCAGGTAGTGGGGTCCCAACTCATGTAGGGCCTTGTAGGTCAGTAATGAAACCTTGAAGGTGATCTGCCATTGTTTTGGCAGCCAGTGCAGTTCACGCAGCACAGGTGTTATATGACTGGATCTAGGTGTTCCAGCCAACAACCTGGCTGTCATGTTCTGCACTAGCTGCAGATGGCAGATCTCTACTCCCGGTAGCCCCAGGTAGAGGGCCGTTGCAGTAATCTAAATGACTGGTGACAAAGGCATGGACTGAGGTAGGAAGAGCTTCAGGTGGAATCAGATGCTACACCTTGGCTATGTTCCTTAGATGGAAAAAGGAAGATTTGACTACAGTTGAAACCTGTGCTCTCAAGGTTAGGCCTTCATCAAATACCATGCCCAGGTTACGCACCTGACCAGAGGCCTTAAGTGTGGTCCCCCTCAGGTATAATCCTGACAGTTTCCCCTCTCATGCTTCTGTTGTCCTAAAACCAGGGTCCACCACCAATACCTCCATTTTACTAGAGTTCAACCGAAGCCAGCTAGTACTCATCCAGTTCTGTATCTCCTTTAGGCAGTTGTTAAACACCGTGATAGAATCAGACTCCTGTTCAGGCACAAAAGACATGTAGAGCTGTGAGTCATCGGCATAGCAATGAAAACTCAGCCCATACCAACTTATAATGTCCCCCAGTGGGAGAATGTACACCGCAAATAACATGGGGAACAGCACTGAACCCAGTGGAGCCCCACAGGTCAGTCAGTGAGGGGCTGAGGACTAAATCCCGACACCACTCTCTGGGATCTGCCCTCAAGGAATGATCAAAACAAACTGAGGACTGCCCCCTCAGTCCTCAGAAAAAACACCGGCATTCTAGCATCGCCCCATGATCCACAGTGTCAAATGCTGCTGAGAGATCAAGAAGAACCAAGATGAAATGAGTTCTCTGATCTCTTGCCATCAGGAGATCATTTAGTACCCACACCAAGCCGTCTCGGTGCTATGCCGTTTCCTGAAGCCAGACTGGAGAGGGTTATAGATACTGTGGTTGGTCAGATGATCTTCCAGCTGCAGAATGCCCAACTTCTCAATAACTTTCCATATAAAGGGCAAGTTTGAGACTGGTCTGTAGTTTGCTGGGCAGTCAGGATAAAGGTAGGGTTTTTCAAAAGGGGGTGTACTACTGCTTCCTTTAAGAGATCTGGAAAAATCCCTCTCTCCAATGAAAATGCCACTATCCCAGCAAGAACTTGGCTGATAACCTCTACACACCCCATTAGTAGGTGTGTAGGGCCTGGATCCAAACTACAGTATGTAGGCTGCAAAGTCTGGCTGATCTGCACTGTATCTATGACTGCTGGCTGGCTAAAGGTGAACCAAGTCAACTGGGCATTAGTACCACCTGATAGATTAGTGCAAGGTCCAATGGGAAGGCACTGGCTGATCTCATCCCTGAGGATTGACACCTTATCAGCAAAGAATTGTGCAAACTTCTCACACTGTACCTGTGACAATGCTCGACCGGCCTGGAGACAGGCTGGATTGAACATTCTATCCACAGTCCGGAAAAGCTGGGCTGGCCTATTCTTCACTGTAGCAATTTCCCTGGAAAAGAACTCAGCCTTCTTATGGAAAATTGCTGATTGGTAGACCTTATAATGGTCTAACAATCTAAGCTTATCCACCTCCAGGTGAGTTTTCTGCCAGTGTCTTTCCAACCTTTTCCCCCATCTCTTCAGCTCACGGATCTTTCCATTAAACCAGGGGGTCCCAGGTGAAGCGTAAAAGGGTGAACATGAGTTGGAGCAATGACATCCAAGGCCCCCATGACAGCCCTATTATAGGCCAACACCAGGGGCCATTGGTCCATGCTCTCCATTGGAAAACCCAAGAAGTCCAGTTCCATCATTAGGCCTTCTGAGGTACATCTCTTGATGTGCCAAGTGTTGTTGTGGTCAGATGTGTGGATTCTATGCTGCACATAGTGATACAATGTGAAAAGTTGCCCTTTTTACGTTTTTTTGTCAGCATGCTGTGCCTAGACAATTTCACATTTTGATTTGTTCAGGATGCAAAGGGCTTGGTCACAAAAGTGCCTTTCACTTGTCTGGTGTAAAACTGTTAATCCATTCAAATGGGAATTTCACTCTCCTGGATAGCTTCCTGGAATGAAAAAAGAATTTTGTCAAATGAAAATGGATTTTTTCTCTTCATTGGCCAATCCTCTTGCTTGAGAAAAAACAATCATTTTAAATTTCCACCATCTTGTTTTCTGTTTTTTCAAGAAAAAATATTGAGAACCCACAAAAATGGGGTGATGTAGGGACAACAAGAGATGCATCTTGCTCATTGGAACTCCTTTAAGTGGATTATGCAGTTGTCTGGTTGCAGAATGATTCTGGAATCTTTTTCATTTCAACTTTTAAAATCCTTTTTCGTCACTCACTAACATTCTTTTTCATGAATCCTTTTTCAGTCAAACAAAAAAGGATCATGAGTCACGAAAAAATATTTGCGACTTAGTTTTCTCTGGTTCCTTTTTTTTGTGACAAGGGATATTTATTCATTTGATATTTTTGTTCAAATGCAAGAAATCCCATCTCTTAAAAGAGGATTTTGGGATTAGTTTTTTTATCCATTCCTTTTTTGAGAAAATGGATCCTTTTTCATTTGATATATCTGATCAAACAATAAAGAATCCCTACTCACAGAAAAGGATTTCTGACTTAGTTTTTTGTCTGATTCCTTTTCCATGACAAAGGATCCTTTTTTGTTTTATAGTGTTGTTCAAGCGATAAAGGATCTATTCACACAGAAAAGGATTTCAGGCTTAGTTTTTGACCAATTGTTTTTTCTTTTGAAGGATTCCTTCAACATTCACTTTTTTCCTTTGAAACAGAAAAGGATTCTTTCAAACAACAAAAGCCTTTTCCATGTGTACATCCTAGTTGTACTGACTTTTTCTGTCCTTTTCTTTTTTTTGAATATTTTATTTTATTTAATGTTTCCCGTTCTATTTCCTGGTGTCAAGTGGAACCCCCACCCTCCAATTTCCATTTCTATGTACATATTTTATTTCTTTTGCTTATTATGATTTTGATTATTATTATTGGTAATATATTTCTTCTTTATTTCCTGTGAATCCCTGGTGTTTAGAGGCACCACCACCATCCGATACACAACTTCATAGATTTGACCTTTATCCCTGCAGTCTAGTGGCACCCCAACCCTCTGATGGTTGTCCCCATTGTTCTTCATGTTCGGGTGTCAATGTGGCTCAGTTGGTAGCACATCCGCCTCTGGACCAGAAGATCGTGGGTTCTTGTCCCACACTGGGATTGGACTTGCACCTAAAAATCGCTGGCATCCGAGTGCAGTATTGGGGGGTGCTGTACTGCTTGGGTGTGCCGTCCTTCAGATGAGATGTTAAACCGAGGTCCCTTCTGCACATCCTGGTGGGTGTCCAGGTAAAAGTAAAAGAACCCAGGGCACTCTTTGCAAAGAGTAGGGAATATTCCCAGTGTCCTGGCCAACATTCCCCTTCCCATAAAACCAGTTCATGCAATTTTCCGGGTAATGATGTGCGATATGGCCGCCACCACACATTAAGTCACTTCACTACCAGTCTAGCATTGCTTGTAAAGCACTTTGGATGTATGAAAGCACTATATAAATGCTGATTCTTCTTCTTCTTCATGCTCACCCTGGTATGTAGTGGCAGTCACCCTTTCAGTGTCCAACTCTGTAATGAAGAAAACTGTCCCTCACTATTTATATAGACATATTTCTTCATTGCTTATTTTAGTTCTCCTATATTTCTTGTGAATCCATGGTGTCTAGTGACACCCACCGACCCTCTGATACATTACCCTGTACATTTGCCCTTTATCCCTGGTGTCTAGTGACACCCCCCACTCTCTGATGGTTGTCCCCATTGTTCTTTATGCTCACTCTGGTGTGTAGTGGCAGCCCACCCATGAGCATCAAACTCTGCAATGGAAAAAACTGTCCCTTGCTGTCTGTTGTGCTTTTTTTTGGTTTACAGCTGTAAAACAAATATGTCCTTTGGTGATACCACCCCCCACCCAAACCTCCTACTGTGCAGCCACCACCCTGAACCCCCAAAACATCCTTACTCACCTGAACAGGTCTGACTATGAAGATCCACTCTCCAATGGAAGACACGTCCTGCTGCTGGAACCATTGACTGCAATATGAGAAACTAAGGTAAATGTGGTTCAATGTATTTCAACAGGACTTTCAACTGTGGTGCAAAACTTCATCATTTTTCCACATGCCCTTTCTGAGTCCCCATCTCATGAACAGTGTTGGTGCCATTTTGCAAATCATGCCTGAGAGGTCATTTTTCAGTCAGGTGATAAAATCACCTTTTGGGTGAGATTTCAAAATTTTCACCATACCTGTTCATGATGTGGTGTCATAAGAAGGGAAAGCTGAAAATGTGGGGCCAAAATATGCAAAAATGGCAAAGATGTGTGTATCTATTGATATTTCGCTATGCCCACTCATAACTTTCTTAATTTTAAATATTTTAACACCATATTATCAACATAGCCATTTGTTTACACTACCTTTATGAATGTCACAGGTGTCAGTTTTCAAATCTTGCTGAAAATGTTTTTTCATGCCCCTGGAATGGAATGACACTGTGGTGGCAAAGAAAATGATGTTTTGGTGTGGATTTCACAATGAGGTGGGTAATAGGAAGTCTATGTTGATTATTTTGTTGCTGTTTTCCACAATCATACACATACGCATCTGTAGAGGGATGGGAGTGCAGGGCCCTCAGACAAATAAAGGTATGATTACACAAAAATTATAGATGCATAGGAGTACAGGGCCCTCTGAGTGAGACTTGCGCTCCAACAGGAAAATAAGGATACGATTACAATATTTCAAAAAGTATGGAAATTCTTTGCAAAAAATGCAACACTTGAGGATCCGGCTAAAGCAAAAAAAAGTAGGGAAATGCGGTTTTAGGGTTTCAAACCCTAAAACCCTAAACCCACCCCTAAAACAAATCAGGGATGAAGTCTTTCTAGGGGTTGTCAACCCTAAAGATTACCCCCATTCTATACACTGCAGAAACATACAAACCTAAGGTTGGGGTTTGAGTTTTAGGGTTGGCAACCCTAAAACCACATTTTCCTACTTTTCTTTTCTTTAGCAAGAACCATAAATGTTGCATTAATGCATTTTTTTGCAAAGAATATATATGTATGTGTGTATATATATATATATATATATATATATAGATACATTATGGCACTACTGGAATAGTGAAAATATTTTCACTCCTGCAGAGTGAGCCTGGATATTTCATGAGTGCCGAAGGCACGAGTGGAATATACAGTGCTCATGAGGCAAGAGTGGAAATATTTTTCATATTCCACGATGTGCACATCATGTGTCCTGTTTATACAATGGACCTCACGACTGCAAAATGTAAAATTTGCTCTGCTTGCTTGGGGTTAGCGTGGGTTTAGCGTGACTTTGCGTGGGTTTAGCGTGATTGCATGGCTTTGCGTGGGTTTAGCATGGGTTTCAGTGGTGCAATGAATGGCATTTATTTTAACTCTGCTGACATCATCAGGATTTATTTCACTGCTGTGAAAATAACATGGTTTATTTCACGTGGGATATGCATCACCCCATTGTATAAATATATATATATATATATATATATATATATATATATATATATATATATACATATATATGTAAGCAATAATACCCGATAGGTGGGTGGTATTGTGTTATACCAGACCACCCAGGGGTGTAATGAAGCATGATGCCACAGGTGGAGGGCCTTATAGCCCCTGGAAGGTCCAGTATAACACAATACTGCCCACCCTGGAGGGTATTATTGCACTTAGAAAATGGGCACTGTAAAAGAAAGAAAGTTTAATGAAAAAATGGTAATAATAAATTTACATAAAATAAGATTTGCAATACAATAGTTCCTCCACCTGCATTATCATTTTTTTTTGAGCTAGGGATTTAGAGTCTCTGTAGCTGTGTCTTTGGACCAGGTTATAATGGATATCTCCATTGTCCATTTACCCTGGTTATCATGGCTACCTCTGTGATCTGCTTACAGTGATTGGGCAGGGTAGGCTGACCTCAAACAAAATTAGCAGTGCTTGAACTTCTGTCAGGGAGCCCACCAGTGAGAATGGGGAAAGTGATCATCATCTGGAGCTGGTGTGTGTGCACAGTCAGTCCATGGCTTGACTTCTGAGCAACAGCCTGACATTGGGACCTGAGCGGGACTCAGGGAGACGTCAAGCAGTGCAGGCAATCACAATCTGTGTTAGTACAGCAGCTTTTTTCCCCCCTTAATAATTTTAGTTCTTTTAAACAGGTGGCAGGGATGTGAATGGGGAGCAGAGCATGGATGGGGAGCAGAGCGGGGATTGGGAGCGGAGTGGGGGTGCAGCCGAACTAAGCCGGGAAAGATGTATCCAGTAGTGGTGAGAGCATGACGAGCTAGCAGTGTTCAAAATAGAAACAATGATGGGTTCCAATGAATATCATCTGTGGAGGTGGACACAAATTACCAGCTTGACAGCAGCCAGCCAGATTAAGGGGTGCGAGACCATAGTCAGCAGAGTGACGCTGTTGCCATTCAGCATGGTTACGGAGAGATGAACAGTTGCTTGCCACATAAAAATGTGAGCTTGTTTCTATTTTATTTTGCCCTTAATATTACTAATCTTTTCAGAGAGGAAGTCCAAACAGGCAGGTGCCACTTAATTAAGGCATTTTGAGGAAACCAGTAGCTCTCACTATGCCAGAGAAAAAAATGGTGGGGATTTGAAATTTAATCGGGTGCTTTCAGCCAATGAGGAAGCAGGCTGGGCACAAGCATATGTGAGTGAGTGAAAGGGCTGGCACTTGTTATCTACTTGGTTCTACTGTCTGATAGACCAGGGCTATGAGTAGGGAACTGGACAATCAGAAGTGAGAATTTTAGAGGCCCATTTTCTAAACATATATATCCAACTGCACTAATGCACCATTTAGGGTTAAGACTATAGTGACACAAGTAGGAAAATGTGGTTTTAGGGTTTCCATCCCTAATTCCTCTTACACATGAAAAAAATCAGGGGTGGAGTCCTCCTTGGGATTGTCCACCCTAAAGCACACCCCTTTGTATACACTCCTTGTGATAGGGTTGAATAAGGCCCTCACCCATTTGTTATGCAGAAAGAGTTTAAATGAAAGGGTCTGTTCTATCCTCTCTGTTCTGTCTCTTCTCTCTCTGGTTGTCCAACCAGATTGTCTTGTGAGACAAAGGAACTGATCACGCCGACAGTTTTGCAGTTCTCCATCTCTCACTATCTATCTGCTTTCCCTTGCTATTTCTATCTTTTCTTCCTCTTGCATATCTGTAGTTATGAAAAATATATATGAATCTTTATGTGGAAATATCACTGATACTGGGATCCTTTGTTTAAAATGTATATAGTTATACTATTGAAATGATTGTAAAATGCTATTTGGAACTAAAGGGGTTAACGTGAGATGCAGTTGTTAAGCCCTTTGCAGAGTTGACAACTAGAGATCAGTTCTGGGACACCATGAACTGTTTTGCTGCACCTGCATCAAAACTGATAAGAACATTCTGTGAGAAGCACGCTCTCTTAACAAGTTCCCAGACAAAGACTTGTAAAAGAGCAGGAATGCCTTTGTTAGAGAGACAAAGAGAGCAAGAGACTGAGATACTGAAACTTGGAATTAAGAGATAACCTCAGAAGAAGGACTTAGGTTTCTCTTTTTGTACTGCCTTTGTAAATAGTTATACTGAATATTTTTTTTTAATTTTGCTGTTATTGAGAAAAATAAGATGTTATTTGCAAATGTTCAAACTGCTGCTGGTTTTCCTATGCTTTCTGACCTGTGGCTCAAGGACAGATGGTATCAGCCTAAGTGGGATTTATGCTGTGCGTACTCTAAGCCAGGAGTTTTGTACGTGGGTACTAGACCTGGTACCAGTGAAGCATAGTAGAAAGGTATGGTTTCTGCAGCAACAGGAGCAGCAGAGAAAAGAAGAAATCCAGTGACAGGTGCAGCAGAGAAGAGATGCAGTGACTGGAGCAGCAATGGCTGGATGCTTTTCAAGTTATCAAAGCTGGAGGATCTGGCACAGGTCCAGCAAAGCAACAAAACAACTTACAAAGATGTGTCCCTTAGATGATATCTAAGCATAGCTGACAACCTTTGAAAAGGTTGCCACAGTCTGCCAATGGCCAAAGCAGCAATGGTCAGTCAGACTGGTACCTTACCTGACAGGGAAAGCCCAACTTGCCCACAGCAATATGAACACTACACAGTCAGAAAACTATGACCTGGTGAAAAGAGACTTTCTTAAAAGATATGACATTTCAGGAGAAACTTACAGGCAGAGATTTTGGTCTCTGCAGTACAACTCAGTTGACAATCCTCAAGAAGTCTTCACCTGACTCAGAGAACTCCTCATGAAATGGCTCCAACCAGGGCGCAAAACTGTCCAACAGATCTTTGAAACAATCAAAACTTTGTAATGAAGCAGTTCATCAACATCCTAACCACAGACACATAGCTTTGGGTAAAAGAACACCAACCAGAAAGTGGGGAAAAGGCTGTTTCTTTGGCTGAAGACTACCAAATGGCCAGACAGATGCCACAGCAGCAAGATAACAGCCAAACACTCTGTTTCCCATTTAAATTCCAAGTCTGTTAAGAACTCTGGTAGGGGTAACAAATCTTCACCCAAAGACTTTATTTGCTATAACTGAAATAAGCCAGGTCATATTGCAAGAAATTGCTATAGTAAGAAGAGAGACACTGAAGCAGATTTGCCCTTATCAAATTGGGGCAAGTACTTAACAGATATGAAGATGGGAGATAAGACTGTGAAAGGACTTATAGATTCAGGAAGCAGACAGACCCTAATGCATATTGAAGTGCTGGGAAAACAATGTCCAAAAGGGTCAGGTACCAGTGTCATCTGTATCCACGGGGACACTCAATACTATCCCACCAGCCAAGTGACTCTGACTATTAAAGGAGTATTGCACCAAATGAAAATGGGGGTAATACCTAAGCAACCTGTATCTGTAATTATTGGAAATTACTTTACAGGATTTACTGAATTAATCAAAGAGAAGAAGATCCTGATGTTTCAACAGCTGTGATGACAAGAGCTCAGGTAAAGAAAATCTCAAATGGTGGGGACTCTTCCTTTCCCTGATTTTGTTTGGACTTGTTCGAGTACAGCTCCAAGATCCAGAAGTCAAGGAAAGAAAGACAATACTTGAAGAAATATTGGCAACAAAAGACTGATGGACCTAAGGGGTTAACATTTGAAAATGCTGAAACTGAACTGATCACTGATTATGATATTCTTTCAGAACAAGCTAACAATATTTCTCTCAAGGGTTATTTTAAGCAGCTGGGGGTGAAACCAAAACAGGATGAACCTATGTTTAAACAAGCATTTGTCAATGCCGAATGTTTACTTGATGGTATTAGCATTGGAAGTGTAGGAGTTAGACAGATGCAGAATAGGAATGATAGCAAAGTATTGAATTTATGCCAACCACACCTCCACCCTGCAGAGATGGACAGGCATTGGGGTGTGCCTTTGGGTCATCGCCCATAATGATCACACCATTCCACCTCTCCCTGTCCTGCAGACAGTGACAAGTGTAGAGGTGTGCCTTGGGCTGTTCAGTTTTAAGTCACCTCATTCCATAAGGACATATGCTGAAATGGGTGCAGTATTGGAGAATGGGGTGAACTCTGGGGCCAAAGAGTCCAAGGCACACCTAAATGCCTGTCACTGGCTTCAGCGTGGGGGCGGGGGTGGAATGGTGTGAGCATTACAGATGGCAAATGAAAGGCACACCCATGACACCTGTCTGTCTGTACAGGAAGTTGGCAGAGCCCCCGCCAAAAAAAAAGAATTATGCCACATGGCAGAAATTGTGCTGTATTGGCAGTGTGATTTTGCCATGCAGCATAATGTCTTGCAACATTATGACCCCATGCCTTTTCCTGAAACCATCTGGATCCAGCACATACTGAATGCCCAGTGAACCTGAAAAGTATTTTAGGGCTTGAGAACACTGGCACAGACCATGCAATAACAACATCTAAAGTGTTCAACAGTGAAAGAATCAGCTCTCCTCTCTTAGTCACTGTGACTACCAATCTTAGTCACAAAACCCACTCCGTTTTCCTCTTCCCCACCCTTCTTACCCCTTCAACATAAATCACCTACTCTCTAATACCCCCTACTCTCTCTCACTCTACTTCTCTTACCCATCCCTACCTCCTCCCTCCAACTAATCACGACCCATCTCATTCACTCCTACCCCACCCATCTTTATCGAAAACAGTTCCTGACTGCCTCCGACTTTATCTTTCTGCTTTTTCCTGCTAAACAAAGTCAATCACTTGGCTGCTACCAAATGTATGTGCTCAATATTTGGCTATTTATATGTCACCATCAACTGATCTAGATAAATTCTATATCTTTGATTGCATTTTACTATGCCGTGTATGTCTACAATATGTACTTGATATGCCATGGAACCTTTGTAAAAGAACATCTAGCTCTAAGGTGTTTTTTCCAAGAGAATAAATAAATAAATATCTTAACATTTCAGTTACCACATCAGTCAATGCCACACAAACTAACAAAGCAGAACATTCTGCTTGTGTCAACACACACCAGAGTGTGTTCTAATACTTACATTACACCCACCACACCCAGCTTGCACTACATTAGCATGGGACTCCTTCACATCAAGACATCCTGCATCATTCTGAGACCAAGTGTTTCTTCATCTTGGAATGAAAATGAATGCCCACAGAACTCTCACCCTTGGATAACCAAATGGCAGTGGTGCAGTGGCATGACAAGAACGATACTCCTCAAAGTAGCAGAAATTTCCAAGACAGGCACTCAACGCTGCTGCTATATGTACAGTAGCCAAGGTTTAAGACATAATTCCAAGTCAACTCCTTTGTAAAAGACACCACTTAGCAATTAGACAGCCAAGTAGTATGCCCTCACCCCCCACTGTTTCTCCCAGCAACTCTATAACAATCAAGGAAACCACCGTTATAACCTTTCTCTGGTTGGGTGGGAAGGCAGATGTTTTAACAGTTATAGTCAAAGACACTCCTTGACTGGTTGGTAGGTGGTTAGCAGGAGGTGGAGGAGCAGCTGGCAGCCCAAACACTACCAGAGAGTCAAGTGCCTTAACACCATGGATCACATGGACCCCAGTTGGTCTTCAAAGGGAGTTTGCACAAGAACACTCATCTCCAAGGTGGCAGTGTAATACCGTGACAATGAACCAAGCAATGTTGCCTCATTACTGGCCACAGACCCTCATTTTATGCTGCATGTATCTTGCTTTGTATGCCATTTACCAACTCCGGTACTCCAGCCTGTATTCTATTTTGTATCTTGGACATTTTGTAATGACCATCACTTTCCTTCACTGGCAGTTATTGTATATCTTTCTATGCTCTGATCTCCCAGGTCTTGTCTGAAAACAAGCAACTATTTATCCTGTGCACCTACTAGCAGTGGTGCAAGTGGTAGGCAAGAAGTACAGGAACTCAAGCATTGGTAAATATGAAATGCAGAATACGGTTTCTCAATATGAAGGACAGCCATGTCAAAACACATCTATCTGTTTCCACACTAGTAGATTCAGTTAGAGCTATTAAAGTATTTCTAGGAAAACACCATTGGTGTACAAGTTAAATGTTGTTATGAAAACCCTGATTTCAGGTCAGAGGCCCAGAAACTGTCATTATGTTGCTGGTTTAAGAATTTCAGTTTTTTTTTTTTAATTGTTTAACCAGGTGAGACACACTAAGCTGAAAGCTTGTTTACAGGTGCAACCTGGGAGCACAGAGAAGTTAAGTGACTTGCTTAGGGTCACACAGTATGCAAGTGGGGGCTGATCGGATTCAAACCCAGGTCTCCAGATTTGCAGCTCAGAGCCTTAAACCCCTGCACTATACTGCCTTCCAGGAATTGGGTTCTTGTGCGTTCCTGTTCACTTTCATCACTGCCTACTAGTACATAAAAAAAATACCCTGATACAGTTAATCCATAAAGAAACAACAAACTGGATCCCTCATCAGTGTGTAGGCTGCAAACAAAACCAAATGGACATCTTGACTATGAATGTGTTTCTACAATTGAGCCTTCATACCACTGAGGCATAATAATTGTCAGCTCGCAACTTAGTAGGGAAAAAGGGTCGATGAGTTAACAGAATACCATCAATTGTATTTATTCTTTCTTTACAGATCATTACTAAATAAAACAGCAATGTGAAAAATGTTATGTTAAAAACTTTTTTTTCATTATGTTCAACCTATTTTCAGGACAACCCCATTTATTCTATAAATCTGACAACCTGCATTTAAAAACTGCTGCTTCTATAGCACTGTTGATCCTTTAGTCATGGTGCCGTGCAACCATACTTTTATCTGAATTTTGAATTTGAACTGCTTCTTGTACAGTTATGCTATAATTTATGTTATTGTATTTACAGTATTAAAACAGTACCCCAATCCCCGAATTCTGGCATCTGGAAACAAGCTGCTAGGAGCTCAGGTCTTGTGACATCAAAGCATGACGATTCAAGCTCTGAATACTGTGGAAAATAGTGCCTTTACCTGTGCAAGATAACTTTTACTTTAGTATCATTGTCTTGTGAGTTTTATGAATCACTAACAGCAGTGCATTGCATTACCTCTGTGTGGGCAGCACCGTTTCTAAGAGGGACAGATGAGGGATGGAGCAATTATGAGAGCAAAAGGAAAAACAGTTGAAAGTTATGTCTTTCCTGGTGACATTTTTGAAATAAATAAAGGCTACCTGTAAAATATTCAGGAGTACAAGTGACAAAACTCAGAGTATCAATGCTGTTTATGTTTACAACGCATCTTAGAAGGCTGTCCTGATCCATGGATTTTAGAACTTCAGTAACATGTGTCATACTGAGGGCTGTGTCCTGCAGTAGCCCAAATACCTGTGGGTAAAGGACAAGGTATCTTCAAATGTTACTTCAGCTTGATAAAGTTGCAGTATGACTTCACTCCCACCCCCCACACCTACTCAACACATCCCTGCGTATTAGGACAGGCAGCCTGCCTGCCTCATGTGTCACCAACAGCAACTGTTAACTCAGTGTCTGTTACATGCACTGATCCAGGAACACAGCTACATGTCAACATTTTCACAAATTTTATGATAGCTTTATGTACCTTGTTAACTTGTGACTGCAGTGCACTACATTCATGCCATGTGCTTGTATAAACAATGCTTTGATTGTTTCAAAAATCTTGATATAAAATTAGTGAAGAGCTTAGAGGGAGCCATTCCCAGTCCTCATAGCTCAGTCATCAGGAAGAGGATGAAAGCAGTTGGGATCCACTTAACGGCAGCTGACTCTACAACTGACACTGCCTATTTACAGGTAAGTACAGTTTCGGCCAATTTACTGTCATTCTGGTTTACTCGTACTTTCACAACCTTCCCAGAACTGTGATCTGTATTCTGCTGTATAACTGGATTTTGTGCTGACTGTGCTCCAGAGTTATAAAAACAATTAGTTATCATGGTTGCCTCAAAGGTTAATCTGAACACTAGACTTCTCCTCAGCCCATGCACATCTATTCTAAACACAGTCATGTCTGTATCTAATAGCTACATCGATTGTGTTACCATTACACTGCACATTATTCTGCCTGGGCTTCAACTCATTCCCATCCATGTCAGGAAAATTATGGGGGGTTCTGCTTCTGACAAACTGCACACAGTCATTCTGCTTGTTCGCAGCCCAAAATGCATGTGCAAGACACTGCTGTTTTGAACAGTTTATACCCCAAGCCTTGATTTCTAAGCAGTATAAGAAGCTGGATAGCTAAGGCATGGGTACAAAGGTAGGAAACTGGGTAAGAAATTGGCTAGGGGATAGGTGACAGAGGATGGTTGTAGGTGGAGTTCACTCTGAGGAAGGGAGTGTGACCAGAGAGGTGCTTCAGGGATCAGTGCTGAAACTGGTCCTCTTTAATGTCTTTTTAAGTGACATTGCAGAGAAACTTAAAGGGAAGGTATGCATCTTTGCAGATGACACTAAAATCTGCAGTAGGGTGGACACTCCTGTTGGGGGGGTAAGGATGGGTAGAGATCTGAGAAAACTCAAGACGTGGTCAAAGGGTCAAAGGTGTGGCATCTGTGATTCAATGTGGAAAAATGCAAAATAATGCACTTTGGGCACAAAACAAAACTGGGGTGAAGTACAAAATCGGTGGAGTGGCATTGACAACCAACAAACAGGAAAGAGATCTGGGGATAATCACATCTAATGATATAAAGGTGGCCAGGCAGTGCAAAAAGGCAGTTGGGAGGGTTAGTGGAATGCTGGGGTGCATAGGGAGGGGTATTACCGGCAGAAATAGGGAAGTAGTGCTTCCACTGTATAGATCATTGATAAGATCCCACATAGAGTACTATGTCCAGTTCTGGAGACCACATCTCTGGAAAGACATAGGCAGAGTGGACGTGGTTCAGAGGAAGGCAACTAAAATGGTACAGGGTCTGCATCAAAAGCCCTATGAGTAGAAACTAAAGAACCTCAATATGTATGCCCTGGAAGACAGAAGGAAGAGGAGGGATATGATAAGGGACTTTTAATAACCTCATGGAGGTAAATAAGGTACTAGAGGGAAATACTTTTCAGAAAAAAAGGTGCACAACAACAAGCTGACATGCTATGATCTGGGGGGGATAGATTCAGGAAAGATGTGAGGAAGTGCTTCTTCACAGAAAGAGTTGTGAATTCCTAGAACAGCCTACAAGCAGAAGTGGTGGGGGAAAAAACTTTGGTGGGGTTCAAGAATGCATTGGGTAGGCATAAGGGAATCTTCATAGAAAGGAGGGGGGAGGGAGAAAGAGCCAGTGATTAAGTAGGGTCTGCAGTGATATGGTAGGCAGGAAAAAATGGGCAGATTGAGTGGGCCAAACAGTATCTACCATCAAATTCTCTATTTCCATATTTCTATCTGTATTGGCTAGTATGGGGCCATCCACTATCAGAGGGGCTGACCCAGGTTCCTCTGGATTTTGTGGGACTAGCTGGCATAAGGTGGAGGGGGTACTACTTTAAACATCAGACACATTATATCACTGCCCTCACAAGCATATCCACTAAAGCATTAGAGGTTAATTTTAGGTATAAGATGTGCTCCTAAGTCTGGGACAGCTGTGACCCAACAACCTCAGACTCTCAGATGCTACAGGGCCCCAGAGAGTGAACCTCAGTTCATTACAGTAAGTACACTTTATTTTAGATGCTACCTTCACATCAGTAGCTTTGTGGCACATGGCTGTTTAACATATCTTGCTAGCTGCATCACAGGTTTTGCAAACAGCATGCTGACAGGCATTTGACCTGGGATAAACCTGGCGGCTTCTGCTTAAGAGGGACCTACCTCAGGAGACCAACCCACAAGGGGCAGTCATGGATATTTCCACCCTTGCTTGTTGCCTGCAAGGTTTACATTACCTGTAATTACACTAGAACCCTGGAGGGTGTACCTTACTTCCTTAGCAGTCTCTCAGCTTGACTGTTACACCACAGCATTGGCTGTTAACTCGCTGCCTCCTCCCTCAGGAGAGATTGCCTTTATGAGGGTATGCTTGGCTAGATGACCTGTCTTTGAGACACCGAAGGTTTACTAGTTGAT
Source organism: Neoceratodus forsteri (assembly GCA_016271365.2). NCBI lineage: Eukaryota > Metazoa > Chordata > Ceratodontiformes > Ceratodontidae > Neoceratodus > Neoceratodus forsteri. The sequence goes on along the minus strand of CM057452.1, from coordinate 626,027,689 downwards.
GGCTTTTAGCCCTTCACTCCAGAGCTGTTAGAGCTCAGCTTCAGACTAAGAAAAAAAAAGTAGGCCTCAGCACATCAGGGCCATATTGGACAGACCAGATAGGCCCACCCTCTCAGGTACAGGCCCTGGAGCTACAGTTGCACAGACTGAACTCTTTAGAACTAGCTCCACCCCTTTGTATTATCTACTGGCAATGCTAACTGATACCCAGTCATAGGAAGTGGACCAAACTGTTAATGTATTAGGTGTACATAGGGGGTTACATACTTTTTTCCATATAACCTTTCCAGTGATATACAGTACCCTATTCCCAGGGAAATACCTTGTTCAGACCCAGTGCTCACCAAATCTGTCTGGGTCCTGCTGCCACCCAACTGCTCCCACAGCCTCCCCTCCATGGGTGAGGCTCCAGGGGGAAGACTGTTCTCCCTCTGAGGCAGTCTGCCAGGTGGAGAGGATCCAGTACCAGTGGCACTAGGACTCAAGTGGATTGAGAGACTCCAGCCGTTGTATATAAGGGACAAGGGACTGCCCCCAGTTTTCTTCTCCTCCCTGGAGCCAGTAAAGTGTAGTGGTTAAGGGCACTGAGCTGCAAGCCTTGAGACCAGGGTTCAAATCCCATCAGCCCTCTTTTGCATACTGTGTGACCTTGAGCAAGTCACTTAACTTTGTTGTGCTCCCAGCTCACACCTGGAAACAAGGTCAAGCTTAGTATGCCTTTTCTAGTTAAACAATTTCCCCTTTCCCTTTCCCCTGGCATAGACGGAGCCTGTTGATGGCCTCAAATGCATAGAGTGATATCATGTGGAGGAGACAAGCTCCCTCAACCCACCACAGGAATCACTGAAGCACTAGTCATGCCCAACACCTTCCCTCCCGACTGTAGCACACAGCCAAGTAGCAGCTGTTGTGTGTTATGTTATGAATGTTATGCTGTGGTGATTTGCATATGCAGCCCATGATGCTTTGCATTGTGGGGGCATGTGTGACTTTGTATTTTCTTGAAACTTGGCTTCCCAGCCAAATGCCCTTTGGGGTAACCCTTGCCTCAGTGTTTGCGCACAGAGGTTCTTTGTCTTTTAAATAGTTTTTTATTTTAATGGGTTCACCACAATATATCCAAGGCACACTGCCTTAAGGGTAGCTGGTCTATTCCACTGGGGTGTCAAACAGACGAGGCATACCGATGAGTCCTGGTAGGATGAAACATGTGTCTATGTCTTCTGTTAGCATCCTTTGCAAACTGTGTGAGAGGCCTTTTGGCACCATGCAATTCTGCTTAAAGTTGGACCAGCATAACATTCTGTGGTGATTTGCATATGCAGCCCATGATGCTTTGCATTGTGGGGGCATGTGTGACTTTGTATTTTCTTGAAACTTGGCTTCCCAGCCAAATGCCCTTTGGGGTAACCCTTGCCTCAGTGTTTGCGCACAGAGGTTCTTTGTCTTTTAAAAGGGAGCAAAGTCCCAAACCAGCCGTTATTTATTCCACTACTCCAGTCTCACTTGGAAATAGTAGACAGCAGACAGAGCAATAACTGCCATTGTGATCCCTCTCAGACTTTTTTCGAGCTTCCAGAGACATTGGAAAACAGTAAATGGGATAGACAATCAATATGGGGGCTGCTGTAACAGACTACAGTATGTTCCAGTTCCAGTTCACAGGGTCCCCAAATGTTACTCATGTCTTGTTACATCCATCTACTTATCTACTAGTAACCAAAAAACAAACATTAAGAGCATAATAGGCTAAAAACAGCATGCCTTGAATAAGTACAGTAAAACCTCTTTCAGAAATAAAATATTCAGCCAGTAGCACACTTACATGTTCAGTCCAGGTGATGTTTCTTCAATTGGTCTAAACAGCCAAATCTGGACCAGATCAGTAAAAGCTGGACCAGGCAGTATGGCCAGACCAGCCAGACTGAGAGCCCGCTGTGTGAATTATTCAGATTCAGCTGTTACCACTCTGGTCCAGTCTGGTTCTGGCAGCCCAGTTTTCACTATGTCCTAGGCATAAATGAAAACAGCACCACCTAACCCAGATCATAGCTGGACCTGCTGATCAGTCCAAGATGGCTGGATCAGCAACATTCACACAATTTCATCCTGTCCAGCTGGTCTGATCAGACTTTATGTCTGGCTTTTACCATTCTTGGCTTGTCCATAACAGTAGGCCTGGTGATCATGTCTGACAGAATTTGGCATTACCGAACCTTTCCCCTTCTTGCTCCTGCTACAGTTTCCAGGCCTATTTCCCAGCTTCAGTCGTGTCTACGTAGATCTATGTACAGACTCTGTGGTAGACACTCAGGCAGCTTAGCAGCGAACATCAACATGCAATGTATGTCCAATGTTCAAAATCTGCACTTAGTATCATTAGAGCATTTCCCCTCTGTCAAAGTATGGGTTGGAGACCTTTCTGGCACTGCCCTGTCCTGCTGGCATGCTGATAAAGGTGCCAGAAATCCAGCACCTATACCAGCATGTTGGAACCAAATGCCACTGTTGGCATGCTGGAACCAGGTTTCTGCCACCTGTCCTGGTACCAGCATGTTGGTGGAGGTGCCTGCAGTGCCAGTCTTGTTGTTACATTTCCAGTACCTGAATAGGCAAGTTAACAAGCCATCCCAATGTCAGAGGTGCTGCAAATCAAGTCAGTCTAGTTGTTATCGAATCTTCAGAGCTTTTGCAATTAACAAAACCTAAAGTTAAAATTAAAAAAAAATATATTCAAGTGTATTGACTTTTGAATCTAAAATAGTTTATTTTACTGTAAACCAGTTCTCAAAGGCACTGGCAGAACACCACCATTTAACTTCACTATAATACCACCAACAGCTTAATCTGGTTTAAAGTCAGTTGGCATACATCTGTATACCCCTCCCCTGGGTTGTGCCTGAAAATAGCCAGAATTTTTGTCTAATGCACTTACCCAGTCAAGAAAAATGAAATAAATAAATAAATAATAAAATAAACTTGCACCATTCATCTAGCATGTTAGGGTCTAGATAAAGTGGTGTGCCTGTCACTTTTACACAGAAAAACAACTTTTCACCCCCAGCCCAGTAAGTTAATAGTTGAGTATTTTTTCTTCAAAAATTATCCAAAATAAAAGATCAAAAGATCAATGTTCAGGATTTTCATTTGAAAGCAAAAAACAGTCACTGACTTTGAAAGTTTCTAATTAAGAAAAACCATAACTCTTAAACTGTCCTTGGACCTGCAGCAATGGGGTTTCTGCTCCCCCAGTCCAGCCAGAATAGGTTTCTAGACCCCCAGAATGTCTCAGATCTGTTGGAACAGTTGCCCCATCCCAGAATGCCCATTCTGGCAGATCTTCACAACTGTTCATACTGGTTGGGTGCATTCTGGGGGTTGGGGCACCTATTTGGACAGGGTGGGGTGGGTCCAGGGAATTTCAGCAGTCCCAGAGTCAGAGCATATTCTGGTAGGTTGGCATGTGGTAGAAGATGGAATAATAGAATGTGTAACATGTCCTCAAGCCAGAACAATGTAGGAACAGATTTCCCCATCATTGGCCTCTGGGGAAACACTATTGACCTACCTGTCCTATGCAGGAATGGCATTCTCCACCCTCAGGCCCTACTGAACCACTTCCACCCACTATACATTGAATACCCGAATGCACCTGGAATCAAAATGTGCATTCTGCTAACTGATAGCATGTGCCAGTAGGTGCTCCAGTCTGCCAAAATGCAACCCTGCCTCATCAACTTGGACAAATGACCAAACCTTTGGAGTTGTACTGATGTGCTGGGCTCAGTACACCACTCCACCAGCTGAGTCAAGGCAAATCAATCAGAGTGCATCTCTGCACTGAGACCACTAAACACATGAGCTGATGTCAGCCAAGCAAACGCTGCCTGCCCCCATTGCGACACGGTCCCACCTGGGGTTAACGTAAAGAAGTGAAACAGAAAGATAAAGGCAGAGAAAGACCCAATGTCCATCCAGTCTGCCCTAGAACCCTGCCTGTTAGCTACTGTGCATCATGGTGTTGACAACTGGCCAAGCATGTGTGTCCTGACAGCTCATCCCTCTGCCCACCATGATCTGCTCCATTCTCCCTTCCCCCCACCAGTTCCTTAAAACTGTCCCAGCTCAACTTGAACCCAGTAATTGATCCAGCATTTACCACAGTGCTGGGAAGCTCTTCCATTTGTGTACCACCTTTTTTTTTGCATGATTTTGTTTTTACCTCCACCATGCTGCAGTGTCCCCTACTCCTTTGGGCCTTCAAAGCCCCCAACAACTACAGGCCATCTCTCTTAAGCCACCCCAGCCTCACATTGCAGTTGATCCCCAGGGAATCCAGGTGTGACCCTTCACTGGTGGGCCCCTCTCTTCCAAGGGGAAGGCACCGGGAGGGAACCCATGACTAACTATTAGGACCCAGGGGTGCTACTGAGGTCCAGCAGTGTCAGGGATCAGAAGCTATCATCCGGCGGACACCGCAGAGGTTTTCCTAGTTTCCTGGGTTTCCCTTCAATGCTTCGCTCCTGCAGTGCCCCCAGTCTCCACTAGGGGCCACTGCCAAGTGATGCTTCCCACTCCCCCCCCACCCCAGGAGAGGAGAGCAGTCTTCTGAATGCTCAATCCTCTCCTCCCCCTGCCGACCCCCAGCGTATGAGTCCATTCCCGAACCTTGGTCACTTGCATGGGTCGAGGTAAGGCACCAGCGCCTCAACCCTCTACACCACTGAGCTGACCATGCACCACCCTTTCATGAAGAAATACCTTCGCATATCTCACTTGACTTTACCTCCCAGCAACTTGCAATTACGACCACTGGTTGTCTAGTTCCCACTCACTGTAAACAACTTGGAACAGTCCACCCTTCTGAGCCAATGTAAAAACTTGTATGTTTTTAACATATCCCATCACTCCCTCCTGGCCTCCAGGGATTACATATTCTATCATACCTATCATAGCTTAGTGTGCCTTTCCTGGTAAAAAATGAAATGTATACAAGCATTTGTCAATGTTGAATGTTTCCTTGCATGGTGTATGTGGAATGGGTGTATTATGTTAGTTGAATCACAACTTAAGATTTCAGGCCTGAAGCATCTGGGGCAGGCTGAGCCTTCCCATTTCTGCTCTGCAAAAACCCAAAATTAGAATCCACACAATTTCTGTAAACAGTGTTCCTGCATACTGCAGCCAGGAGCTGCAAAAATGTCACCACAATATGTAGACCTGCGAGTCTTAATTTAAACCAGTCATCTTATAGTTGTATCAATCTTTTTATAAATGTCTAGTTTCTGTCCCTTGATAAATAAACTTCTTAAATGATGCAATTGCAAAATAAAATGTCACTGCCCAGAAAGGAGTTGCAGAAATGGCACAATTTCACAATTTATATCAGGTTCAGATGAATGGATTGGAATAATATTGACTGATTGATTGAGAAAGCAATCTGGCAGGCATGTAGTATAAAACATAATAATACACTTAGGTCATAGTCATTTTTTAAATTTAGTAGTCAATATTTATTAATTCAAGTAGTGAACAAAGCTAATGCGCTTGACAGCTTGTACATTTTTGTGATATAATCAATCACTACTTGCCTGCAGTGGATGGATTCCTGCTGCTAGGGGCCTGACTGTCTTGGACTGCATTGGGAGCATGCCTGCTGGCCAGCCTGCAGCCCATGGAGGTGAGGAGCAGAGCAGAGGAGCTGCAGAGTGTAGCACCAGCAGGGCTAGCCAGGACAGCAGTGCCACAGACAGTTTGTTCTGGCCTGGTGGGTGTGGGTCTCTGTGTCTGGTCCACACAAGAAGGCGATGATGACAACAACTGACAGGTGCAGGTCAGTTCAGGACAGACTTTTGGGGCCAGAATGAGTGAATCAGCGAGGTCCAGTCCATGAGGAGGTGACAGGTTCTTCAGGTAAGACCAATATTGGGGGGGGGGCAGGGTGAGTGACTCATCAAGAGGCTGCTGGGGTATTTTTTTATTTTGTCACCATCCAGGCACAGCCATACACTCAGTCCAGGCAAATTGGAGCAGAGCAGAGGAAAGGAGATTCATGAGAGCAGAACTCGGAATTCAGAAAATGAAAGACACAAACAGGCTCTCACCACACACAGAGGCTAACTACACTCATATCGGGGATCTGGTCTCCATAGACAGAATCACTGAGAACTGGCAGATCTCAGAGAAAGCTCTCAGGCTGCAGATTATTACCAATCTGCTTTATGCAAATGAAAATACTGAAGTGCTCTCTCTTTGGAGTGCTTCAGTCCTTTGAAGTGCACAAAGTTTCTAACACTGAAACTGTGACCACCATCATACTCAGGTAGCCTGGTCATCAGTCTGTCAGGGAGGAGCCCAATGTAGATTGCTCTGCATTGGGCTAGTCTGTGACACACCTCTGAAATGCCATTCTCTGAAGCAAAGCAAAATGTTTCTTGCACATGCGCAAGAAAACATAACAAGCATTTGTCCATGCCGAATGTTGCTTGCCGACATTACTACAGGGTCTCTATCACTGACTGCCACCTCAAGAACATAGACACAGAAAGACACACACAGACCCACTAAGCACGGTGTTGAAAGTCTGATTAAAAACTCGCCACTTTCTCTCTCTATCCTGCTCACCACTGTGTGTCTCTCTCTTTTTTCCGCACAGGGAACTTAAGACCCACAGAACCACACATGCTCTACTTTAAATGCACAAAAAACAAAAAAAATAAATAAATAGATAAATGCCAATGTTGACACAGGCAGAACACTACAGAGGTGCCACGCTGGAAGTGCCAATGTGCCTCTCACTGTGTGACCACGGTGTTGTTCTGATGACTGTTGGCAGCAGTATAAGGTAATTATGCTGGCTGACGGGGCTCCATGTGGCACATGGGTGCTGGTGTCTGCGCTTGGGAATAAGTAGATGACCAATGGGAGCACTGAAGTCTGCTATTCAGAAAACATATTGCTTAGTGGCTTGTGAATCCCCTTCCTACCTAGAAACACACACACACACACTTCTGTCTCACTGGTAACCATATAACATACTCAGGAAGCACTGCCAGCAGCTGAATATCACACTGCTATAGCGACACAGTTCCCTAACAGCTCTGACAATGTCCACTGCAGACAGACCAGGCTGCTGCACCTGTGATCAGCCAGGATGATATAACAGGCCACTGTGCTCACTTTCTCCCCACACAACAGTGTCTCTCAGTAGCCACAGATCCACAGAGCCAAAGTGGAACATCATCCAAGTTTGGTAACTGGAGATCCCTGGTGCTGGTCTCTGGTGAGCCAAACAATGACATGGGTAAACTGAGCAACATGCGTCATCCATACCTGTACTTTCTTTGCATGCAACCAGCGGAGCCTGTTCACCAGAACACCTACAGAGCTCTGTAACCAGAGATCCACAGGGCAGGTGGGTGGGTACACAAAAACTAGCATTGTGGAATGGAGCAGCATGTGTGCCTACAGGAATGGAGAGATGGCAGGGAGCAGGACAACAGGATGCAGGAATGGCGGGGGAGGGGGTGCAGCAGACACAGGAAACAAATAAGTGCTCTGCCATTGGAGAGCTTAATTTGTTTCAACTACACAAAGTTCCATCCATAAACTGTGAACCACTGCATGCATAGCTTGCATGTTCATTGGTCTGTCAAGAGCCCAGTGCAGCTTGTTTGCACTGGACTAGTCAGTGACACACCTTTGAAATGCCGTTCTCTGTAATAAAACATTTCTTAGGCAATCAACATAAAAATGTAGTTGTAAAAATATAGCTGCAAGCAAGACTCCAGATAACGTTGTATGTAATGAGTACTGTACTCCTCATTTTAAAAGGGAAGTGAGTAAAACCAAATTACGAATTGTACAAATGTCTGGATGGAGTTCAGTAAGGAGTACAGTTTTAAGAACAATGTAGTTCTTTCTACATGAGAACTGACCAGGTGCCTACAATGCACCAGACAGTGTTGGCAAGTAGGAGTAATTTATTCACCAGTTTTAAAAAACAGTGAATAAAACAAAATTGGGAAGAATATGAGAGCTGTAAACGATGGGAACAAACTGCTCCTTTTGAATCACCAGTTATGTTATGAAGCATTATGTTATGGAGTGTGCAGCATTTACAAATGTTGGGGGAGTACTGGTACTCATTAAAAAAAAAATTGAAGAGTATTTCCTCAAATGAGGAAAGTATAACAGGTTGGTACTCCCCCTCTCGGAGCCTTGACTGCAAGTGTTGAACTGCTTCAGGGTGCTCATATTTCAAGATGCTGCAGTTATTTAAATAACTGCAACATTTGTTTCAGCCTTTTATTGACATGATCGCACACTGTTAAAGGCAGCATATTTACCCCCATTTATGAGATAGGGCAGACCTGCTGGACCTAGTTCCATCCGAATATGTTGGAATAGGAGTGGGTGGGATGGCCTGAAGTACACAGCTGAGAAGACAGTCAATTACAAGTGCCTTGAGACAGGGTCACCAAGGGCTGTAATGAAGATGTGTCCAACTTTTGTGATTTACTTGAGTTACTAAAGATTTAGGGCAAGAAGCAGACTCCCCTCAAACTTCAAAAGCTGCAATTATTCTGTGCATTACATTTCAAATCCTGCATAATATGATTGTTCAATCTTTCCCTCCCAAAATACAGCCCTGACATCTCTCCACTACTACTACAGAGGTCCCATCTGCCTGTTCTGGTGGTAGTTCAGGTAGATGTTAAAGATCCCATTGCACTTCTCGAAAAGAGCAGGGGAATTTCCCTGGTGCCCTGGCCAAATTTCCTCCATTCATGAAAAATATCACCAACAGCTTAATCTGGTTCAAGGTCAGTTGGCATTCATCTGTATCCCCCTCCCCTGTGTCGTGCCTGAAAAAAGGCAGGATTTGTCTAGTGCACTTACCCAGTCAACAAAAACGAAATAAATAAATAAATGCATCTTTAGAAACTAGGGGGAGAGATATTTATCATTATGATAGGGATAAGTATGCATTAATGTTACTGATGTTAGTTACTCCCTGCTCGTGGCAGCTATCAGCCAGTATTGAACACTGATGAGGATTTAACTTTATTTTGATTATCCCTCATGTTGTACCATGATATAGGGGTCTAGCAAATGTGGTTCTGTAAAAATGTTTTTCTGTACTTCTGTATGGACTTTAATAATTCTGTCCACCTGCTTATAAGGGAAATGTGCTGTATGTTTTATGCAGTAAAATCTAATAAACATAAAGTACAAAATAAATACAGCCCTGAACAGCAAACTGCCCAGAAATGCCCCCTGCAGGCCCAGAGCAATATGACTGCTTCCTAACTATAAGATATGAAAAGTGGGTTTCCATTTTTGACACACATTACAGCAGTGGGTTCAATTTGGTGTATGTTTTCAACCCCACCCCCCCATGTTACTGCAGCAGGGGTTAAAAACAATATTTAAACCTGGACTTCCAGTGATCAGGCCTATGGTAGTGCTCCCAACCCTCTGTCTAATGGTTTCCTTATAGATTCTGGGAGAGGACTAGATGAATTGGGATTCACATATTACATTCTTTCCACATTTTTAAGAAATACATGATAAAAGTATGAAATGTCGTATTAACTCCCATCTACAGTACTTTGCTTCTTTTACTTCCCCACACAAACACATCATAAATACAAATTCTGAAGTAATACAGTTGTTCAGTTTATTAGCACCTGAGAGTCTGGGCTGAGATCAGATGAGGTTATATGGAGACCCAGTTTGTAAGGGCAATTTCAGTTGCTGATGCCCCCCCCCCCACAAACACTTTCACACCCACCCACTGAAAACTGTTCCCTGTGCATGTTGTATCGGATGCATTTGCATAAAACCACCAATTAAATGTCCAACTAAAGTATATAGAGATGATGTTTTGGTACCTTTCTCTGTAGACTTTTAGTATAAAATGCTGACTGGACATAGGAGTGTTTAGATAAAAATGGGAACGAATGTACACACATTACACCCAAGACTTACATCAGGCTGTCCATGTCTTCTGGTCCCTCCAGAGTGATTTGCTGATAAATTACATTTACCATGGAAGGGATTCTGTGTTTTCCTGTGTAAACAATGCAGATTTGCCTTTAACAATTTTCCAGTTCATGTTTCCTGAAAATAACTCGGACCATTTTCTCTGTAGCTCCATGACAATTTCCCATGCTTCCCTGTAGATTATATTACTTTCTATGAAAGCCAAATTGTTCTGTTTTCCCATCTATCCAATGCAAGTCTGTGTGAACAAGTTTTCCTGTAAATGGCTCTATTTCTCTGAAAAAAAAAATACAGGATCAAGGTAGATCTGACAGCCCTGACTGTTTTACTAAAATTATTGTCTACTGCATCTGGACATACAAACTGCTATCTACCTTGTAGCCACTGTGTCCATCATTTGCAGGTCAATGTGGTCCTGTGCTTCACGCCTGCATCATACCAACAGATTGGCACCATAATCTTGGGGGGGGCAATCGTAGAACAGCCCAGGCATGTTGACCAATACAGCAGGTCTATCGGGTCGAGTTCTAATGTTAACATGCCACCAGAACCCGTTTCTCGCACGGCCTTGTGGTAACTGAGGGAGATATGACAGAATTATCTGGAATATCTACAGCTACTTGGATGTACCAAATTTCAAAGCTCAAATTGAATATAATACCCTGGAATAAAACCAGAAAGGACACACCTATTGGCATGTCATGGCCCCCACCAAACTACAAACAGGGTGCAGCCGCCAGTGCCGAAACTGCCCTCTGCGTGTTACCCACTACAAAAATCATATTCGTGTAATTGCTTTCATTCAATTTAAATACTATAATAAAACATTAAGTAAGACACATGTAGTAAATAAGTAACAAAACAATAAGACTTGAACATTTCTATGCAGTTATATTCATAATTGGAGATGGCCTGTGAACTATCACCCACACCTCAAAACAATGACCAAAATGAGTCGGACACTGTTACGTTCACCTAGTTTTCCCTTTATCCTTAACGCACCCAAATTTTCACGTAAACTCATTTTTAAAAAGCAATAGCTGTGTCCCATTTTCCCACGCAAGCTGCTCTCTTGGAAAAAGCAAAAGGCTACAGCAAGTCTCCTCATTACACATTACAGTTTCTGTTTGAGAGGACTGCACTGTTAACGCCAGCATAAAAAATAACAAAAAAAGTACACCACAGTGAAGTCCTGCTGTCGGTAACCACAGAAGTGGAAGTGGACACTGTCTGTGTGTGTGTGTGTGTGTGTGTATGTGGGGGGGGGCAAATTAAATCTGTGCATTTCCTACTGTCTTCTCTCTCAGCTGCAGATGACCACAGCACAGCCACAGAATGAATGGTGTGTACTCCGCTGGGTGTTGGTGTCACAGTGGGGCATGCCAAGAAAAGGAAGATTCAGCACATCATGTATGTAAAGTGGAGACGTTTCTACTTCTGATTGCAGTGGGCCTTTTCTTTCAACTCAAGACCCGTGCTCTGAACCTGCTGTCATAGGCATCTCCCTGCTCTATTGGTGCATACCGGATACGCCCCGCAGACTGAGAACTGCATTGGCATGGACAGGCACACACCTCCAGCAAGTCGTATTGTCCCAAGATGTTTCTTGTGCATGCGCCCAAGCAAGCATAAAAATGTAATGGGCTACTGTACAGAGTTTGGGTTAATCTCTAGATACAGGACCAGAAAGAATAATTGGTTATACCACCAAAGTATAGATCAGAGTTGTTACAGATAGCACATGATAGATCTAGGGCTGGTCACTCAGGGAGGGATAGCACCCTTGCCAGATTGCTGTACAGATTTTACTGGTGTGGAATTCATGAAGATGTTGCTACCTATTACAGTTCCTGTGCTGAGTGTCAGAAAGTAGTGCTAGTGACTAAAAAAGACAAGGTGCCCCTGATGCCCCTACCCTTGATAGATGTGCCTTTTGAGAGAATCGCAATGGATGTGGTTGGCCCCTTAGATAAAAGCAAAAAGGGTAATTGATTCATTTTGGTAGTATGTAACTATGCTGCTCAATACCAAAAGGCAGTTCCAATACATACTATCACAGCCTCAAAAGTGGCAACAGAGCTTGCCAACATTTTCGGGAGGGTGGGCATACCTAAAAAGATTATAACTGATCAGGGTAGTAATTTTGGAGCTGCATTGCTGAATGAGCTGTACCAACTACTAGGTATCACTGCCATAAGAACCTTCCCTTATCACTCTCAGACAGACAGTCTTGTTGAGCATTTTAATCAAACCCTAAAACGCATGTTAAAAACATTTGTAAAAGAGGGAGGGAAAGACTGGGACCAATACTTACTTACCTGCTTTTTGCTTACATAGAAGTGCCACAGACATCAACAGATTTTTCATCATTTGAAATGCTATATAGTAGACAAACTAGAATGCCACTAGATGTAATAAAAGAAACATGGGAAGATAACCCCCATCAGAAACAATCTATTACATCTTAAATGTGTGTTCTGAGAAAGAAGCTTGCAAAATTTGTTGAAATCACTCAAAGTAATCAGTAAGAGGCCCCAAACCAGAAAAAGGTGTACCATGACCATGGGGTAAAAGAAAAAGTTATTGAGCCAAGTGAAAAATTCTTGCTGTTGTTACTCACTACAGACAATAAACTGTTCATGAAGTGGCAAGGGCCTTATAGGATGCTTTGATGTACTGGCACAGTTAATTATGAGACTGAAACCCCCAATAGGAAAAAATCCTACCAAAATATACCATGCTAACCTCCTGAAGAAATGGGTTGAAAAAACACCAAAGGCTGCTTTGCTAGTCTTACCAGAAACTGAATAAGAAGATTTTAATATAGCTTATGACAGACTAGAACAAACTGTAACTGCTGATGCTGTAAAAGTGAATGTTTCCTTAACTTCCGAACAAACCGCAGAAATTCATAACTTGCAAAAGACATTTAACATTACTTTCACCACATTGCCAGGCCAAGCTAAAGGTGTCTAGCATATAACAGTGACATGGAATGCTCCACCTATTAGACAAAAAGACATGCAGATTACCAGAGCAGTTAAGAGCTGATGTGGTTAAGGAAATATAAAAAAAAAAAAAAGAAAGAATTGGGTATCATAGAAGAGTCAAAAAGTGCTTGGTCATCACCAATGGTGATTGTAAATAAAAAAGAAGGAGGTATAAGAATCTGCCTTGATTTTAGGAAACTTAATCAAGTGTCAGAATTTGACAGTTATCCTATGCCCAGAATAGATGATTTGGTGGACAGACTGGGAAGTGCCAAGTATATCAGTACCCTCACTCTCACCAAGGTTTACTGGAAAATCCCCCTAGCTAAAGAATCCAGAGACAAAACAGCATTTGCCACTCCCATAAGATTCTATCAGTTCACCACCATGCCATTTGCTTTACATGGTGCACAAGCTATATTCCAGCAGTACATGGATGTGATTTATCCCCTCACACTGGTTATTGTGCTGCATACCTGGATGACATTGTGGTGTACAGTCCAGAGAGAAAAGCCACCTGGAACACCTATGAACAGTTATCCAATTGATACAAAAGGCAGGTCTGATAATTAATCCTACCAAGTGTGCATTGGGCATGCAGGAAACCAGATGTTTGGGCTATGTTTTGGGAAATGGAGATATTAAGTCAGAGGTTTCCAAGATAGAAGGAGTAGCTAACAGCCCTGTCCTCAAAACAAGAAACATGTCAAGTCATTTTTAGGGCTGGCTGGCTATTATCAGAGATTTGTTTCCAGCTTTCCTGAGTTAGCTACTCCCCTCACTGAACTCAAAAAGAAACAGTTCCCGAATAATGTGAAATGGACCCCAGAGTGTGAAGAGGCTTTTCAGGCCATTAGGGCTGCATCATGTTCAGCCCTTACATAGATACATAGACAGTGTCAGCAGATAAGGGCCTATGGCCCACCCAGTCTGCCCATTTGAGCTTGTAAGTTCAGTTTATGTTTTCCTAGAAGTCTGTTGCCCCTTACCCTGACCTCCAGAATCCCTTTATGTCTATCCCATGCATTCTAAAATCCTGTGATTGTTTCAGCCCCCACCACTTCCTCTGGCAGGGTGTTCCACTTGTCCACCACCAGTTCTGTGAAGAAATTCTTCCTCACATTTCCTCTGAATCATCCTCCCTCCAACTTCATCCCATGCCCTCTAGTCCTGGAACATCTTTTTCATTTAAAAATCGTGTATTCCTGCACCCTGTTCCTCTCTGTAAGATACTTGTATGTCTCTATCATATCCCCTCTCTCCCTCCTCTCCTCCAGGGAGTACATGTTCAGTTCCTTCAACCTGTCCTCATAGGACTTGTGATGCAATCCATGTACCATCTTTGTTGCCCTCCTCTGACCTTCTCTACCCTGTCTATGTCCTTACGTAGGTGAGGTCTCAGAACTGTACACTGTATCTCGGTGGGGCCTCACCAGTGTCTTGTATAGTGGAATCATGTCCTCCTTTTCCTGCTGGTGATGCCCCTGCCTGGCATCCCAGCATCCTATTGCTTTACCTGCTGCCTTGTTCACACTGTTTCCTACCTTGAGGTCATCAGAGATGATAACCCCAAGATCCCTTTCCTGCTTGGTGCATGCTATATCCTCACCCCCCCAACTGATATATTGTGACAGCATTTTTGTGCCCCATATGCATTATCTTGCACTTCTTTGCATTGAATTTCAACTGCCAAACCCCTGATCATTCTTCAAGTTTCTGCAGGTCCGTTCTCATTCTGTCTACACCCTCTGGTGTGTCTACTCTGTTACAGAGCTTTGTGTCATCAGCGAACAGTGAAATTCTACCTTCTAGGTTCTGCGCAATATCACTGATGAAGATGTTGAATAGGATCGGTCCCAGCACTGATCCCTGTGGTACCCCATTGGTCACTCTTCCCTCTGTGGAGTGACAGCCATTTACCACCACCATCTGTGTCCTGCCGCCAAGCCAGTTACCTACCCACCACACTAATGTCCTGCCCACACCCATATTGCCCAGTTTGTGTAATAGTCTTCTATGTGGCACAGTGTCAAAGGCCTTGCTGAAGTCTAGATAGGCCATGTCCACTGCCCTCCTCTGATCCACCTCCCTAGTCACCCAGTCAAAAAATTCAACGAGGTTGGTCTGACATGACCTCCCCCTGGTGAAACCATGCTGCCTTGGGTCCTGTAGTCCATTGACAACCAGATGTTCCACTAATCTCTCCATTAGTAGTGCTTCCATGATCTTCCCCACTACCAAGATGAGGCTGACTTGTCTGTAGTTCCTGCTTCCTCTTTGTTCCCACTTTTGTATAAGGGGACTACATCTGCTGTCCTCCAGTCTTTGGGTACCTTCCCTGTTTCCAGTGATCAGCTAAACAGGATAGCCAGAGGTTCAGCCACCTCCTCTCTTAGTTCTTTAAGGACCCTGGGGTGCACCCCATCTGGCCCCATTGCTTTATCAACTCCTAGTTCCTTCAGGACCCTTTCTCATGTAAAGGGACTTGTGTCCATTTCTGTACCATTCTCACCCCTTGTACTCCATTCAGACCCATTACCCTCCTCTTCGTCAGTAAAGACTGAGCAGAAATACCTGTTCAATATGTCAGCTTTACTGTTGTCATCCTCCACGCAGCTCCCACCCTCCCTTCAGTCTCACTATCCTCCCTTTGCCTTTCATTTTTCACTCTACGATACGTAAAAGGTTTTGTCCCCCTATCCACTGATTTTGCAATGTGTTCTTCTGTCTGAGCTTTGGCTTCCTTTCTGACCTCCTGCCTCCCTTTGCTTCTCCTGGTACTTCTCCTACCTCTGCCTGTGTCTTTTTGTATTGCCCTGAATGCAATCTTTTGGCTTTCACTTTCTTTACTTCTTTGGAAAACCATAATGGTCTCCTCTTCCTTTTCCTCTTGCTAACCTGCTTAATGCATGAATTCTGTTGCTCTTTGTAATCCCCATTTTAAATACTGCCCACTGTTCCTCAACCCCTGATTCCTGCCCCATTCCTCTTAATGCCTCTTTCAAGTATCTCCCCATTTTCCCAAAGTCTGCCCCTAAATCCAGGGTACGTGTTTTTGTGTGGTTTGGTTCTGCTTTTTCTGTGATTTCAAACCACAATGACTGGTGGTCACTGTTCCCCAGGTGCTCCCCCACTGTTACCCCATCACACTGTCCCTGTTTGTGAGCACAAGGTCCAGTATTGCCTTCTGCCAAATTGGTTCCATGACCAGTTGCTTGAGGAAGGCACACTGAAGGGAGTCCAGGATAAATCTGCTCCTAGTTGATGCTGCTGCTGGGATGTTCCAGTCCACTCTGGAATACTGAGGTCTCCAACCAGTACTACCTCACCCTTGTTTGCCATCGTTTGGATGGCTAGCATCAGCTCCCTATCTGTTTCTTCCTCCTGGGCTGGTGGTCTGTAGACCACACCTGTGCAGATGGCTGGCCCCATTTTCCTTTCCAGCTTAACCCACAGTATCTCTCCCCCATTTTGTTCCTCCTGGATCTCTGTGGCCCTTATGTCATTTTTCACATACAGTGCCACTCCTCCTCCCATCCTACCTGCCCTGTCTCTTCTGAATATGTTGTAGCCAGGTATGGCCATCTCCCAGTTGTGGTTATCATTACATCAGTTTCAGTGATAGCCACAATGTCCAGGTCTGACTGCACCATGACAGCCTCCAGATCTTCCATCTTGTTGCTAAGGCTCCTGGCATTGGCACACATGGCTTTCCATGATTTGACCTCCCTAGACTGTTTCACTGTTCCACTCCAGCCCATTCCTTGGTTGTCCTTTATCCCTGGTTCTCCTTGCTGTCTGCCTTCTGCTGAATTTTGCCCCTTTTCTGCCTATCCACCTCTTGGGCTCTGATCTCCATCTTTTGCATGCTGCTTTGTAGAGATAGCCACTCCTCTGGTTCACTGGTTCCACTGCTAGCTGTGGGGGGTGAGCAAGTAGGTACCTTCCTTGCTGGCCTGCCACCCCCCTTTGCTAGTTTAAATGCTTGTCAATGTAGCATTTAAACTTATCATTGAGTGATTGGATTCCCCTCCAGGATGGATGCAGGCCATCAGGCTAGAACAAACTTCCATCCCTCCAAGTGGGTCCCCAGTCACCAATGAATCCAAACCCTTCCTCACAACACCAGTTCTTCAACCATGAGTTAAAGTTCCTAGTGCATGCACCCCTATGCTCTCCCTTGCCTCTCACAGGTTGTACTTCAGAGAAAGTGACAGAAGTAGCTACTTGCTTGAGACCCCTCCTCAATTTCCTAAACTCTTCTTGAACTTCCTTTGGCTCCCCATTAGCCAGGTCATTAGTAGCTAGGTGGAAAATGACATCCAGCTCACCCTCCGTCTTGCCTTCCCAGTGATCCCCAGGATCTTCCTTCCATCCATCCATGCTGGGCACCTGGTAGGCACTCACCTCCTGTCTCCCTCCTGTGTTCCTAGCTGGATCCCTCTTATGATGGAGTCCCCACCAGGATTCCTTCCTCCTCCTCTGGGGTCCACTGCTGTTCCAGCTGAGGTCACCTCCTTGGCTAACCTCCACATCCTTTCCTTCCACTTCTCTACGTACCTCTATTTGGTTGTCCCCATTTGCCAGTGTGGCATATGAGTTCTTGAGTGGAATAGGATCTGGGATGTGCCTCTGCCTGACCACTCTAACCTCCCCTGAGCCCAATGTCATCCAAGTGCTCCTCGTTCTCGGCATCCTTTGAGGCAATTGCATTGGACTGGGTGGTCTCTGGATAGGGGTGCTGGTACTCCTGACCCAGTTTACTTGTCTTGTTTTAAGAAGTCCAGTTTTTGAGAAAAAATATTTGCTATTGATGCATCAGAGGTAAGCCTAGGTACAGTCCTGAGCCAATATATAGATGGAACAGAACATCCTTTTATATAGGTAAGTAAAAAATTGCATGACAGAGAGAAATTGTACTCCACCATTGAAAATGAGTGCCTTGTGGCAAAGTGGGCCATGGAGTCCCTTAAGTTTTATTTACTAGGAGCTGACTTTGTACTTGTAACAGATCACAATCCTCTCTGTTGGCTTAATCAAATGAAGGATACAAATTCTAGAATCACACTGTGGTACCGGGCACAACAGCCTTTTAAATTTAAAGTGATGCACAAATCTGGCAAAGAGAATGTCAAACCTGATTTTCTGCCAAGATACTGATCAGGAAGTGAGAATTCCAAAGGTTGAAAAATGTGAGTTGAAACTTCTCTATTTGCTGTACTGCATATGCACTGAACTGTAAAGGTTATAAGCTAATGTTATATGGGAATTTAATAGACCATTTTGGAAACCTGCTTCTGTAAAACAGGTTCCCTCTTAAAGAGTGGGGAATGTGATGAGGTTGAATAAGGCCCTGCCACATTTGTTGTGCAGAAAGAGTTTAAATACAAGGGTCTGTTTTATCCTCTCCTCTCCTGTTCTGTCTCTTCTCTGCCTAGTTGTGGAACCACATTTTCTTGTGAGACCTAGGAACTGATCACTCTGATGGTTTCACAGTTCTCTGCCTCTCGCTATCTCTCTGCCTTCCCTTGCTATTTCTATCTTTT
Source organism: Neoceratodus forsteri (assembly GCA_016271365.2). Taxonomy (NCBI): domain Eukaryota; kingdom Metazoa; phylum Chordata; order Ceratodontiformes; family Ceratodontidae; genus Neoceratodus; species Neoceratodus forsteri. The sequence continues at coordinate 626,009,145 of CM057452.1, read as the reverse complement.
CTTCCCCCTTGCATATCTCCAGTTATAAAAAAAATATATGTGATTCTTTATGTGGAAACATTACTGATACTGGGATCCCTTTGTTTAAAATATATTTAGCTATACTGTTGAAATGATTGCAAAAAGCTATTTGGAACTCAATGGGTTAACCTGAGATGCAGTTGTTAAGCCCTTTGCAGAGCTGTCAACAAGAGGTCAGTTCTTGGACACCATGTACTGATTTGCTGTACCTGCATCAAAACTGACAAGAACATTCTCTAAACTTATAAGAACCTTCTGTGAGAAGCAGAATCTTTAACGAGTTCCCAGACAAAGACTTATAAGAAAAGCAGGAATGCATTTGCTAGATAGAGAAGGAGAGTGAGAGACTGAAACATAGAATTAAGAGACACCCACAGAAGAAGAACTTGGTTTTCTGTGTTTGTACTGCCTTTGTGAATAGTTATGCTGAGTATTTTTTTTATTTTGTTGTTATTGAGAAAAATAAAATGCAATTTGAGAATTTTGAAACTGCTCCTGATTTTCCTATGCTTCCTGACCTGTGCCTTGACAACACTCCTGAAACATACACACCTGTGTCCATCACATCTGAGCTTTCCAGCAACCGCAATGCAGTGAACTTTAGGGTTGATAACCCCAAGGAAGACTTTACCCTTGATTTGCTTCAGGTGTTGGATGTTTTAGTGTTGGAAACCCTAAAACCACAATTCCCTACTTTTGTTGCTTTAGTCTTAACCCTAAATGGTGCATTAATGCAGTTTTTTGCAAAGAACTTTCTTACTTTTTGAGATAGTATAATTGTATCCTGATTTGACTCTGGGAGCACGGGGCCCAGAGGTCCCTGCACTCCCATTACTCCATAGATGAGTAAATGTATGTTGCTGCGGCAGCTCAGAGCCCTTTGAGCCCTGCCCTTGCATTTGTAGCAAAACAACAACCAAATTGTCAGCATCACCTTATTACCACAACTCATTAACCCTGTTCTGAAAATTTTCAAATGCCTGCTGAAACATTATTCCACGCCACCACAACATCATTCCACACCACAGCTGTGAAACCGCACAATTTGGCCAGGATTTGAAAAATGACAACTATCATGTTTATGAGGTGGTGTAAAGAAATGACTATGCTGAAAATCTGAGGTGAAAATATTTTAAATAACCAAAGTTATGAGCGAGTGTAGCTAAATTTTAACAGATGCACATAACTTTGTCATTTTTATATATTTTAACCCCAAAGTTTCAACATAGCCTGCTTATGACCCCACCTCATGAACAAGGGCAGTGGAAATTTTTGTATCCTGCCCAAAGGTGATTTGACCAAGAGACTGAAAAATTGCCTTTTGGTCTTTATTGGCATAATTCCACCATCATCGGTCATGATGTAGAGTTCCAAAAAGGCCATGTTGAAAATTTGGGGTCAAAATATGCAAAAATGATGAAGTTATGCATCAAAGTTCAAAACCCACTTGAAATACATTGAACCACACTTACCTTACTTTCTCATTTTGTGGTCAGCAGTTCCAGCAGCAAGATGTGTATTCAGTTAAAGTGTGGATCTTTGCCCTGGTACCTGTTTGGGTGAGTGCGGGTATGTGGGTGTGTGGGGGTGTGTGGGGTGGTGGGTGCTCAGTGGGAAGTTTGGGGTGATGTCCAGAACAAGTTAGTGGTGCATTCACAAAGGACACTGGAAGCCAATGAATGTGAAAAAAAATGTTTACTTGATGCAAAGCTTCCAGTAATAACAGCAAAATGCAGACCTCTTCAATAAAGCAACTTTTCCAAGTGCCTCAACTCTCACGAGTCTTCAGTGGGGTTCCCCCATTGAAGACTCATGAGAGTAGTACTAAAGACACCAGAAACATTAAAAAAATATGGGGACAATGATCGGAGGGTGGGGTGTACCACTAGACAACAGGGAAAAAAATGGGGATTTATGTCTTGTGCAAATTCCCATGCTATCCTCTGGAATTTGCAACTTTTAATTTTTGTATATTTTTATATAACCCCTACATATTTGGGGAGGGGTGTGCATGTATTATTCTAGCATTACTCCCTGGGGTTTTCAACCCTAAAGTTCACTCTATGGGATACACTCCTGAAACATACACCCCTGTGTCCATCACATGTGAGGTTTGTTTTTACCACAATGGGGTGAGCTTTAGGGTTGAGAACCCCAAGGCAGACTGCACCCCTGATTTGCTTCAGAAGTGGTGGTGGTGGGGTTTTAAGGTTGGAAACCCTAAAGCCACATTTCCCTACTTTTTAACTTTGGACAGAATCCTAAATGATACATTAACACAGTTTTTTGCAAAACAATTCCTTAATTTTTGAGATAGTATAATCATATCCTCATTTCGCAGTGGGAGCACAAGGTCCTCCATGCCGTACACTTCCATCCCTCTATTGAAGCATATAAGTCTCTTGCTGTGGAAGCACAGGTCCCAGAGGTCTCTGCACTTGCATTTGTAGTGAAGCAGTAACCAAACTGTCAGCATAGCCTTCTTTTTACCCCACCACATGAACCTGGTACTGGAAATTTTCAAATACCCACCAAAATGTTATTCTGCACCACCACAATGTCATGCAATGTGCGTGAAAACACAGTTTGGCCAGGATTTGAAAAATGACAGCTGTCCTGTTCATGAAATGTTTTTAAAAAATGGATATGCTGAAAATTTGGGGTCAAAATATTGAAAATTACCAAAGTTATGAGCAAGTGTACACAAATTTAAATATATGTGCATGTTTGGCATTTTTAGATATTTTGACCCCAAATTTTCAACATAGTCTTCTTTTGACCCACCTCATAAACAGGGGTGGAGAACATTTTGAAATCCTGCTCAAAAGAGGATTTCACCAAGCAATCATAAAATCACCTTTTGGGCTTCATTTGCATAATTCCACCACCATTGGTCATGAGGTAGAGTCCCAAAATGGCCACTTTGAAAGTTTGGGGATAAAATATGCTAAAAATGGAAATGTTATGCATCAAAGTTCAAAACCCAATAAAAATACATTGAACCACAATTACCATAGTTTCTGATATTGTAATTGGCAGTTGCAGCAACAAGACATGTATTGATTGGAGAATGGATCTTTGCCCTGAGACCTGTTCAGGTGAGTGAGGATGCATGGAGGGGAGTTCAGGGTGGTGGGTGCTCAGTGAGAGGTTGGGGTAGGGTAGTGCCAGGTCGTATCAGTGAGGTACCATTTTCTGTTTTACAGGTGTGAGAAAAAAACACAAGACATTGAGGGACAGTTTTCTTTTTGGCAGGTTATTTCCAAATATGTAGACAGTGATTGTAGGGTGGGAGGTGCCACTAGACACAAGGGAAACAATAAAAAATACAGTATGTGAGGGACAATCGGCTGGTAAGGGAATGCACTAGACACCAGGGAAGCATTAAAAAAATGGAGATGGGGATCAGAGGGTGGGGGTACTGCTAAAAATCAAGGAAAAAGAGGGATTTATGGGTTGTGCAAATTCCCATGTTATCCTAAGGGAATCTGAAAATTTTCATTTTTGTATATATTTATATAGCCTGTAGATATTTTAGGGGTTGGGGTATGTGTTATTCTAGCAGTACTCATGAAAACCTGCAAATTTATAAATACGTTTGATCTGAAATCAAAATTCTGATGCAATTCTGGTTTGTAGAACCTAAAATCAGAAACAAAAGTTCCAAATCCTATTTCCTTTGCAGGAATTCTTTCCCGTATGAAACAAAACAAAACAAAAAAAGAAATGAAAAAGTATCCCTTCAAAAGAAAAAAGATTTGCAAAAAATTAAGTCCAAAATCCTTGTCCATATGAAGGGATCCTTTTTTGTTTGAACAAAAATATCATGTGGAAAAGGATCCCTTCATATGAAAAAAGAATCGGGAAAAAAAATAACAAGTCCAAAATCCTTTCCTTGCATGAAAGAAAAAGACCATATGAAAAAAAAAAAAGTGGGAAAAAAAACAGTCCAACATTTTTTTTCCATATGAAGGTATCTTTTTTTGTATGAATGAAAAAGGCCATATGAAAAAGGTTGAAGCAAGTCATGAAAATGGATTAAAAATGTAAATAAAAACTCACTTTTAGGGTAATTTTTCCAGCAGTAACGTACAGAATCTTAATCAAGTCCCAATGAATAAGATGCATGTACTGATCTCTGTGCAGCATGTCATTTTTGTGGGTTTTGATTTTTTTTCCCAAAAAAAAACTGAAAACAAGATGGCAGCATATGAATCAGGATTTTTTCATAACAAAAAGAATTAGACCCCATCCAGACAGGAATCCTGATTAGTATTGCCTAATTTGTTTTTCATTCCAAATATATGTCCTGAAGTGCTTACTGTGTATGCACAGAACCAAAAACTTCTAAAATTAATGAACTTTGCAATGGTAATATTTTTACACCAAACTAGTGAAAGGCACTTCAGTGGGCCAGGCCTTTTCTACCCTGAAAATTTCATACCAAAGTTCCAAAGTGTCTGGGTGCTAGGTGCTGACAAAAAAAACAGCGAAAACTCTCAAAAAAATCACTTTTTTTATATCTGGATCTCAGAATCCACACATCCAACAGTAACTAAACTTGGCACATCTAGAGATCTACCCACAAGACTATGCATGCAAAATTTCATGCAAATCCATTGAACGATTGTGAAGTTCTTAAAGTGCAAACATTAGGGTTTAATATTGAACACCCTACTCAATCCTAAATATAGTGGCATGACTGTGCCACTATATAATACATGGCTGGGACAATTCCCCACTGAAAAAGCCATCATTTATTTCCCCATATATGATGGCAGATAGCTAGCTGCCTATTGCGATTCATGACCTCAACTAGGTACCAATTAGGATATTATAACTTCAACTAGCTGCCAATTAGAGTATTATGATTTAAATTGGCTGCCAATTAGGATATTATGACTTTTAATTGCCTACCAATTACGGTATTATGACTTGCCAGTTTGGGTGTTATGATCCCAAGTAGCTAATTACAGTGAATTAAAATATCATGAACACTTGAAGAATACATTAACATCCAATACACCCTCACCAAGCAATGCTGTTCCCTAGAACTAACACTAACACTAACACTAACACTAACGCATACCACTACACTATAGAAACACATAGAGCACAGCAAAAAGCGTCCAACCTTATGTGTTATATAAAACAAAAGATGGCAATGTCTTATGTGAGGAAATAATACCCTCTTGGTGTTTTTCACACCTGTGGCACATAATTACATTTCAGTGGTGATGAAAAGATGTTTTGGTGGGGACTTTAACATTATTAGCTATTAGGTTCATGAAGTTGGGTAACAAGAAGGCTATGCTGAAAATCTGGTGTACAAATATAATGAGATACCCAGATTATGAGTGAAGGTTGCAGTATTTTAACATTCACTCATAACTTCACTAATTTTAAATATTTTGACTTTCAATATAGCCATTTTTCCACATCACCTCATAAACATGACACATGTCATTTTTTATATCCTGGACGTGATGTGTTTTCAGACTTCTGGTATGAAATGACATTTCGTCCAATATGCTATGACTAGTACATGTCATGTTTATAAGATAAATCATAAAATGATTATTTTAAAAAATTTGGGGGCCAAAATTTAAAAAAAATAATTGTTAACAAACTTTGTGTAGTGCCAGTCTTGACCCCAGTACGCATGCTTTGTGATCCCATGCTTGTCAGCTGAGTTCAGTGGAGAGCACAGTGACCCAGCTGGATGGGGTGAGGGTAGGGGAATGGTAATTTTATGTGGTACCTCTCCAGCCAGGGAATTAAAGGTGCAAGGATGTCTATACTGGCCCAGCTACCAAAAAGTGAAGACAACTGTCCTCTTGGCATAGGGTCCTGCACCACTTCCCCTTGGGTGGCAGTAGGCCCTGTGCATTGGCTGAGAGATGCATTCTTTGCCCTGTGCATCTGTAGCTGCCACCACATAGAAGTGCAGGGACCACAGGGCCCTGAGCTTCCACAGCCCACCAATCAGCCCCATGAATTCATCATATCCGTTGTTGCACAAAACTGCAGGGTCCACAAGGGCCCTGCATTTCTGTAGGTGGACAAAGTCATCCCTTGGCACAGAGCATCTGTATCTGTTCACACAGGTCCTGAAGTAGCCTGTGTGAATGAGGATATGACACCACTATCTCAAAAAGAAAGGGAATCCTTTGCAAAAACATTGTTAAAGCACTAGTTAGGGTAAATTAATTCACAGAAGTAGGGAAATGTAGTGCTAGGAAGTCCAATACTAACTTCCCACCACCACCCACTAGCAGCAAAAGAAAAACAATTAGGGTTTTGGGACTCCAGAATCTTGGAAGGTCAGTGGCGGGGTCTTTCTTGGCTAGATGTATACTGACCTTTAACTCAGGATATTACAATTATTTATGCTAGGGGAGGTCTGAATCATATATTAAAATGATGAAGACTCCCACAAAATGTGGAAGACTTGGAGTGTATGTTGCATTTAAATATTAGGAGACTCAGTCAAAAGTGAAAGGGTTTCCTATCAATGTTGCTACATCCTGTAACTGATCACATTTCAAAATGAGCACTCTACAAAGAAGTCTGCATATTGTATAGAGACTTATTTCAAAAATAAGTTGAGACTTGTTCATGTCTCAGGATTTTGATCTCTAAGTCTTGCATACAAACTTTGGCTGTTGGTGGCACTGATGTGGATTTCGCACTTCAATTTCCCCACCCAGTGAAAGGCAATGTATGTGTGTGCCAGTCTCTGTGGACTGTTGCAACCTTCCCTCACTCCCTTGTGAACTCTTCATTGTGGACACCATTTGTTTTGAACCCCCTCATCTTGTTGAAGTTGGTATTTTTGCTCCAGATTTTCAACATGGGCTTTTTGGAACCCCACCTCATGAACAGTGGTAGTATCATTTCGTTACTCAATCCCAAAAGGTGATTTCACACATCAAGTGTGCCATTCGGTGCCACAGGTACAAAACACATTTCAGGCAGGATCTGAAAAATAACAGCTGTACTTCTCATGAGGAGCTGTGAAGAAAAAGCAATGTTGAACATCTGGAGTGAAAATATGAAAAAGTGGTGAAGTTACAAGTGTGCGTAGATTCTGTGCAATGCATGCTTGAAACGCAGCCATTTTTTGGCATGTTTTCACCAAATTTTCAGCATAGTCTTTTTGAGTCTTTTTGGGACATCCCCTCATGAAAAGTGACACTGTGATTTTGTTAATCTGACCCGAAAGTTGATAACACACAGCCACCATGCATTCTGCCCCACAGGTGCAAAAACACATTTCAGGAAGGATGGGAAAAGGGACAGCTGTGCTGTTCATAAGGGGATGTGAAACAATGGCAATGTTGGAAATTTGGAGTGAAAATATTAAAAACTGATGAAGTTATGAGTGTGCATAGAAACTGCATAATGGACGCTCATAATGCAGTCATTTTTTGGAGTTTTTTCACCAGATTTGCAACAAGGGTATTTTGGGACACCGCCTCATGAACAGTGGCACTGTCATTTCATTTACTGTTCCCAAAAGGTGATTCTGCATAGCGACAGTGAAATCACCTTTCAGGACAGAGAAACGAAATGACAGTGCCAGTGTTCATGAGGTGGGATGCCAAGAACTCCAGGTTAAAAATCTGGGACCAAAACTCCAACACTTATCTGAGATATCAACCTAAATTGAACATCATCCCCATTCACTGCCATTATAGGGCCTACCATCATTTCTTCAGTTCCTGGTTGGTCTTTGAAGAGTGCAGACATGTTCCCAGTCCACAGAAGATCACTGCTCCCAACCTTCAGTAAGTTTAGGTGAAGGCAGGTGTGGCATGCAGAAGTGTGTGTTGTGGGAGGGGGGCCGGTGGGAATGTCGAGGGGCTGTTTTCCTTTTTTCAGGTTTAAAAAAAATACATTGTGGGACTATTTCCTTTTTTACAGGTGAAATATTACAAAATGGATTTCGGCACACCAGGGTGGGCTCCCAGTGTGCCAGAGTACTGGAGGGGAAGATCAACACTGACCTGGGGATTGGGCACCCCAAGGTCAGCTGAGAACATAGGGGCATGGGGGTGGCATACATCTGACACCGGGAGTGGGCATCCCAGTGTCTGAAACAGCAAAGAAGTATTTTATGGCACACTGGGGTGGGTTCCCTGTGTGCCACATTAATGGGGAAGGGGATACATGCAGACACCAGGATTGAGCACCCCAATATCAGCAGGGAATGAAGAATGGAGGGTTCAGGGTAGACAGCATTGGGAGGGAATGAATCTGTTGTCCTGCTGTGTGACTGGTTGGGAGGGAGGGGGGACTGCCACTGCAATAATGAAACTGCCTCTGATTGCAGCAGCAGATTTTTTCAAGTGTGGCTCTCACTGTGAAACTGCCATCATTGGTAGCTTCAGCATTAATTGGTTGCTGAAGGAAGTACCTACTAAAGCATCCTCTGGATTGGCCACAACACTGCCACACCTCTGCAATGCTCTACTGTCTCAATATGTTTCTTGTGTCTTGTGTGTGCAATCAAACATAAAAATTATTTCAAAGGCATGCAAAGAAAGCAAAAATAGAACAGTATTTAAAATATTTACAATTGCAGGCACAATTACACTGCCTGATATCTATAATGTATGAGGAAGGGACAGATGTGATGAAACAAATTAATAAGATTAAGTAGGACATAAAAAAATACCAGTATAATAGAGTAGGCTCTCTAGTTCAGGAAATGCAGTTTAGGACTGAGGGGAAACATCAATCTCTAGATAGTTTTAATGCATGACATAATCATGTACAATGGTGAGTAATGGGAGGCCTCAGTTACTCAGCTTCTGCTCAGGTTTGGTCAGATAAACAATTCATGATATACATAGTACTGGTATTTGTCACGAATAGTTTTAATAATGTGTCCCCTGTTACAAAGGACACATCACTTTGGAATGATTTAGACATATACTATCTTTACCTGGTAATTTAGGCACTGTTCTAATAGAGCCCATGCAACTAACAGAGGTGGACACTACTATATAGAGGATAATGCCTGATGTACAGGTGATAACCATGGTGTAATCACCTCAAATGGTTGCTAGAGCATCAGTAAACCTTGAGAGCACAGCCCTGGCCCTAGCAACTGCAAGCTTTTAAATCCCAATTCCTATAAATACAGAAACTGACACTGAAATCATTTTTGCTAGAAAACAGAGTGAGAGAAATATCACACTAGCACTATGTTATCATTCACCAAACTTAGACACCTCAGGTAATAATTCATTTATGCACATTCTTGAGCATTTAGAGACTTATCAAGACCTAATTCAAATAGGAGATTTTAATTTCCCATCTATTTGTTGGCAAACATTATCAGGAAATACTCAGCTGGAAAAAAGATTTATTGAATTTACCTTATTGCATGACTTGGAACAATTAGTCAAAGAACCTACTAGAAAGGATAATATTCTGGACCTCATTTTAACTAATATTAAAGATATAGATGAACTACCAAAAGTCACAATACCTTTGGTGGATAGTGACCATAATATGGTTCTCTGGGGTATTAAATATTATTCCACAATAAATCATGGTGTAACAAGAACCAAATATTTTCATAAGGCTAATTATGAAGTTATTAGAAAATTTATTAGGGCTTGGAATTGGAGGATTGAATTAAATAACCTAAATAGTGAACAAATATTGTCAGATATATAAACTAAAATTGACTATTGTATTAAGACTTGGGTCCCTGAAAATAATAAATGTAATAGTAATAAAAGAGTTCCACCTTGGTTAAATGGTAACATTAAAAGATTGATTAAAAATAAAAAAGGGCATTTAACAAATATAAAAAGGACAGAATGGCAGATAATTGGACCAAATTTAAAAGTAAGGCCAAACAGTGTAAAGTAGCTATTAGAATCACAAAAAAGAACCAAGAACTGAAACTTGCTACTATCACCAAGGATAATAAAAATAAAAATGTTTTAATTACATTGGTTCACTTAAAGGGAAAGAACATCTGTTGGTCCCTTACTCAAAGACAATGTGCCACTAGTAAAAGAACTTGACATGGCAAAGGAATTTAATGAGTACTTCCTGAGTGTATATAAAGCTAAGGATAATGCAAATTTGGATAAGATATCTTCTAATCTCCCTTACCTAATAATTACTACAGAGGAAGTTAAATTAGTTATTCAGGCTACCAAAGTTAATTCATCTCCTGGCCCTGATGGAATTCCAGCAAAATTTATTATATAATTAGCAAAAGATCAGTTAGAAATTCTTGTATTGTTATTTAATGTATCCTTACAAGAAGGAACTGTTATATCTGATTGGAAATTAGCAACTGTAGTGCCTATTCATAAAGGGGGTAGTAAACACCTTGTAAATAATTATAGACCAATTAGTCTCACCTCATGCTTAGGCAAATTAATGGAAAGGATAATACAACATAAAATGATGGATCACCTACAAAATTTGAATATTATTGATATTTCTCAATACGGCTTTATAAAGGGAAGATCTTGTCAACACAACTTGATAAATTTCTTTGAACCTGTTAGTATGGCCTTAGAACAGGGATTACCAGTAGATGTTATTTTTTAGATTTTCAGAAAGCTTTCGATTTCGTTCCTCGTGGTATTTTAATAGAAGAATTAATAGCATATGGTTTTTAGGCCAATATTATTAAATTGGTCAATTCTTGGCTTAGTAATAGTATGCAGAAAGTGAGCATTAAGGGACACATGTCTGATTGGGGAATAATTACTAATGGCATCCCTCAAGGCTCTGTTCTGGGACCTTTGTTGTTTAACATACTAGTTACTAGCTCGCAGGTAAATAATAGTACTTGGATACATAAATACGCTGATGATTGTAAAATTGGTTGTATTGTTAATAATTCTGAAGCAGTTGATTCATTGTAAATCAATTTAAATAATCTTGCAGAATAGTCCACAAGAAATAAAATGTCCTTTAATGTTAATAAGTGTAAGGTGATGCACCTAGGAAAGAATAACAGGTTAGCTGCCTACACATTAGGAAGTAATGTACTACAAACTGTAAAAACAGAAAAGGATTTAGGAATTACAATTACACATGATTTCAAGATTATAATTCATACAAATAACATTGTTAAAAGATATTATGGCACACTATCCTACATATTGAAACATATTAAGAGTAGGGAGTCAGATGTGTTGATTCCCCTATGCACTAGTCTGGTTAGGTCGCATATTGACTATTGTGCTCCATTCTGCACCCCCACTACTTTCGGATGTAAAATCATTATGGAAAATGTGCAGAGAAGATTTACAAAGAAGATTAGAGGCCTATCTGATACTGATTATAACAGTAGATTACAAAATTTGGGTCTGTTTTCACTTTACTATAGATCACTGAGGGGTGACCTATGCTTGGTATATAGAACATTTCAAGATCCAGCCCTCTGTGAGGCTATTTGCCTGGAAAGGAATGAGTTAGTGCTGAACACCAGATCACATAACTTAAGGTTAAAAACCATGGTTAATAAAATGACCAAAAGAAATAATTATTTTACTCAATGAGTGACAACTATTTGGAATGTTTTACCACCAGATGTTGTCACAAGTAAAAGCCAGGTGGAATTTAAACATAAATTAGATAACTATATGGTGCATAAGAAATTTGATTATTGCCAGTAGGCAATGAGTTTTGTATGGACATGTCCTTCGAACTTGTATCACACCTATGAACCTATGAACTTATGAAGCCTGGGTTACTTCCTATAGACTGACAATCCTCAGAATTTCCAAAACATGGTTAAACTCCTCCATCCTCCTACACGAGGTGGCCCTGCCTGGGTACAATACCTTCAGGCATGACAGGGTTGGTAAAGGAGGTGGCAGAGTTCTTTTATATATTAAGTCCACCCTCTCAGCTGCTGAAATTCCACCACCAGCTTCCTTAACATTGCCAGCTGAATCAATCTTTGTCTCCCTAACCTTTGGTGATACAAAAAAATAGTAGGATGCAACTACCTACCCCCCAAGGCTGCCACTACTGCCTTACCTAAAGTCATTACCTCCCTCATTGACCCCCCCCATGAACTAATAATGTGGGGGGACTTCAACATCGACTGGTTAACTAAAAACAAAAGCACAGCCCTCTTCTCCCTGGCTGACACCAACCTAGTTCAACAGATCAATGAGCCGACCAGAAGGAATAATAGAACAGGAAACCATTCTCTCATAGACGGAATCCTGTCTAACTGTACACATAGAATAATAGCCTCAGGAGTAACAGCATCAGTGACCACTTGCTAGTCTATTTTATTTGGAGGAACAATTCCCCAATCCCCCCCAAAATTGTGGAATTTCGTAATTTGTCCTCCTTTGATCTTGCATCCTTCCTCAACTCTCTCAACATTGCAAGCTGGGACTCCATACATACCCTGCCTTCTATGGACGAAGCCCTGGATTACTTAATCAACACTGTCACTGCCATCATAAACATTCATGCTCAACTTACTCAACATAGATTCAAAGGTGCAAAAGCCCCATGCTGTCAAAGGATACAAGGAATCACGTGTCCAAATGTGATGCAGCCTGGAAAACATACAAGAAATCTGGGCTACCCTCAGACTGGCAAATATTCAGACAGCTCAGAAATACCTGTAAGTCTAAAATAACTAATGCCAAGTGGACTTATTACTGTTCAATCCAAACTAAAAACCTCAATAACACCAAAGAGTTCATGTCCCAGATTAATTCCCCCCACCTGCCCTGACTAGAGATGTAGTGAAGTTAAATTCTGCCCACAAAGTAGATATGAAATAGCCTTATTTTACTTTAAAGGCAGAGTGAGAATTTACAGGCAGCCCACACACATCACATGCTTGAAAGAGAGTTTCACTTTTGCCTTGTACGAGGAGAAAGAGCTTGTTGAACAGAGAGTTAGAAAGAAAAATCTAGAAATTAGTCTAAGGCTACCATAAATCTTTTAATTTTTTTTGCTAATTAGCTGATTATTTTTGCATATTATTTGTCTGGATTTGTGTTTGTGCAGTATTTCAGTTCAGTATTCGTAGATCGTTAATTGTTTTTGTGTGTGTGTGTGTGTGTGCGTGTGTGTGAGAGAAAGAGAGAGAGACCAGAATGAAGGGGGAGAGAGGTGTTTTTTGCAGACATAGTGGAGGAGATCGTGCCAGTGTATGCACACATGGTGGCAGGCTGTGTTTGGACCAGAGCACCATCTTGAGTAGTGCCCCCCCCAAAGCAGGAGGTAGTGGGCTTGGTGCCTGGAAGCACCACCTCCTATGGCATCTACCAGTGTCCCCCCAGTGCCACCACCTACTATGGCCCCTGCTCCAGTGGCACAGCAGCAGAAAGTCAGGGAGGAGGAACCACAGCAGTTGCAGTAGCTGGTTTCCACACCCCCGGCCACAATTGTGCTGTAGCAGCCCCTGGCTCCAACAACACCTGGGCCCCCACCACCTGTCCCTGGTTCTCCCCACACCTCATTAGTGTGGGAATTCTTTACTACACTGCCTGGGGACAGCAGTGTAGTGAAATGTAATCTGTGTGGTGTGGAGTTGCACCATGGCCCCAAAGGAACTCACTTTGGCACAGGTGGTCAGTGTACCGTCCTGTACAAACACCACTGTGTACAGAGGCAGGCCAAGGTTGCAGAACAGGGCAGTAATGCACCTGCTGGCCCTGCTGGGAAAGAGGGGACAGCTCAGCATCCACCTTTGCATAGTGGTGTAAAGCAGGGAAGGGCCAAGGATCAACCGGCTGCTCCACCACCGCAACCTGTATCATGTGACGATGGCAACCCTGTCCAACTACCTGCCACACAGGTCAATTTTGGCCTGATGTGGAGTGAGCTGGAGACTGCTAACCACCATCTTGACAACGTTGAGCAGCAGTTGGAGTGAATTGAGGGGCACCAGCTACAAATTATGGGGATGCTTCAACTGGTTCTGTCCCATCACACCGTTAATTATTAGTTTTAGTTTGTCCTTGCACCCACCATCCTATGTGTGAAAAATAGTTCCTGATGTTGCCCCTGATTCGTCACCCCATTATCTTCAAATTTTGAGCCCTTCTACATGTACATCTCTTTTTCTGGATGATGCTACCATCTTGTATGCTGTTGATTTCCTTTCGATACTTGATAGTTTCTTTGATGCGCCCTCCCCTTTCCTTGCATTTATATGTAATGTCCTTTAGTGTCTCTTCGTCTGGCTTTGTTCTGGTGCATACCCTTTAACATTTTAGTTCCCCTCCTTTCTACAGCCTCCATCCTGTGTACATCCTTGCAGAGATATGCTCTCATCCCTGCATGCTGTACCTAAGATGAGGTCTTACTAAATATGTGTACATAGGGATAAGAACTTCCATTTTTGGACTTCATTTTAATGTGATGGCTCCCAATGCATCCCAGTATACCCTGTCCCCCAGCCCATCATACTGTCTTCTCACAATTTTTGCATACCTTTACATCATCTGACACAGGTAACTGTCCATTTTTGTTGTTTTTATTCTCTCCCCCTTTGTGTAATGTGTATAATATTAAGTATGTTCTGTTTTTCTTTTGCATAACCTTGTTTACTTCCCCAAAATGCTAAGAACCACACCCAAAAATAGCTGAAATAAAATAAAGTACAAAAGTGGTGTCCTTGCCCTCATGATGTTCCTACTTAAAACCAGAAAGTCAGCACTCCAGGAAAATAAATGCCAAGAAAAAATGTTCACTACTAGTGCAAATTTATTGATGGCAAAACAAGACACACAAATGATCTCTGCACTTTGGTAGTTAGGCTAAAGTGCAGGGGTCATTTGTGTGGCTTGTTTTGACATCAATAAATTTGCACTAGCAGTGAACATTTTTTCTTGGCATTTATTCATCTGGAGTGCTGGCTTTCTGGTTTTGTCTTGCACATTTGGAGCTAGCTGCTCTCTACCAGCACCCATCCTCAGTGTTAGTGCAGCATGCTTCTGGATCTGTTATATTCCTACTTAATAATGTCTGTTTACCATGAAATATTTTTTTGGGCCTCTGTAATGTTTCCTTTCTGTTGTGGTTTGTTTGTTGAAAAGCAGGAGTGAGCAGTGCAATAATCTGATGAACAGCATGTGTGCACTGTCAGGTTGCCACTGCCCACAGAGCCCCCTGAGAACATATTATATGATTTGGTCCACTTTTGATGATGGTACAAATAAAATGTATGTTATATAGTCTTTATTCTTTATACCAGCAACAGTAGCACAAGTCAGCTATCATATATGTTTTCAGGGGGCTGGGCAGTGTGCACCTGACACATGCTGTTTAGAAGATTATTGCACTGCTTACTCCTGCTTTTTCACAGACTCACAGACTCACAGACCAAGACAGAAAGAAAACATTACTGAGAACACTAAAATATTTTCCTTTAGGAAACAGAGATTATTAAGTTGAAATGTAACAAGGAAGGGAAGGACACTATTTTGTAACTTATTTTTTGCATAATGTTTTTAGCCAGTGATCATACAAATCTTGGGATGCTGTCTTATTTTCCAAAAATTCCTGTCTCCAGATGAATAGAAATGAAAGCATACCATGGAATGTCAAGTCTCCATTAATTCATGCCGCACTCAATCATGCATGCACCCAGTCCCCATAATTGTGCACCCCCCAAAATGCTGCTGTCTTCTTATGTGCAGAAAATTCCAGACTACACATATTGAGAAATGATGAGAGCATAATGTGCTGAAAAGTCTGTGGTCTTTCTTGATGCACTAAATAATGCGTGCACACAGTCCCCATAAGTGTGGACAAAAGAAATGGCGCTGTATAAATGTGATGGAAATTCCAGACTCCACATATTGAAAAAAATGATGAGACAATTAAATGTGATGAAAAGTCTCCATGAATTCATACTGCACTCATTCGTGCATGTACACACTCCACCAAGAACTATGTCACCTGCTGCTGCTCTTGGAATTTCATGTAATGTTTCTTGCACTGACTGGGCTGATGCACAGTGTCTTGTCAAATGATGTGATAGAAAAAGATGACAATTGAGTTAACCATGATGATGTGATGATGCTGTTGGTTACCCAAAGTCTGCTGTTCTGACCCAAACAGAAACATAGAATTTGATGGCAGATAAGGACCACTTGGCCCACCTAATCTGCCCATTTCCCTACCTAACGGATAAGCTGCAGATCCTAGTTAACCAACAGCCTACTTCCTCCTACCCCCCACAAGAATTGCCTTATGTCTGTCCCATGCATTCTTAAATTCACCCACTATTTTTGACTCTATGACTTCCACAGGAAGGCTGTTTCATGCTTCTACAACCCTCTCTGTGAAGAAATACTTCCTCACATTGCCCCTGAGCCGTCTCCCTTCTATCTTTAAATTGTGCCCCATTGTTCTTGCACATCTCTTTTTCTAAAAGATGCAACCCTCCTGGACTTTATTGATTCCCTTGAGGTAACTGAAAGTTTCTATCATGTCCCCCCCCCTTTCCTCAAGGCTATACATCTTAAGGTCCTTTAGTCTTTCTTCATATGTCTTCTGGTGCAGACCCTGCACCATTTTGGTAGCCCTCCTCAGGACAGCCTCCACCCTGTCTATGTCTTTGCAGAGATGGGGTCTCTATAACTGTACACAGTACTCCAGATGTGGTCTAACCAACTGTCTGTACAGAGGGTCAACAACTTCTTGTTTTCTACTGGTGATGCCTCTCCCTATGCATCCCAGAATCCCCCAGCCCTCCTTACTGCCTTCTCACTTTGCTGGCTCACATTTAGGTCATCTGATATGACTATCCCCAGGTCCCTTTCCATTTTTGTTGTTGTTGTCAGTCTCTCACCCCCACAGTGTGCTCTTCTCCTGGTTTTTGGTTTTTCAGGTGCATTACTTTGCACTTCTTTGCACTGAATCTAAGCTGCCATACATTTGACCATTCCTCCAACCTTGCCAAGTCCCTTTTCATCCTTTCCACCCCACCTTGCATATTAACCCTGTTGCAGATCTTTGTGTGACCTGCAAAGAGACATACTTTCTCTTCCAGTCCCTCTGCAATGTCACTTTTAAAGACATTAAAAAGGACCGGCCCCAGTACTGAACCCTGTGGTACCCCATGAGTAACCCCCCTTTCTTCACTGTGGACTCCATTTACAATTACTCGCTGTGTCCTGTTGTCCAGCCAGTGTTTTACCCAGGCTACCACCCTGGGACCCACTCCCAGGCTGGCTAATTTGTTTATTAATCTTTTGTGTGGGACTGTGTCAAATGCCTTGCTAAAGTCTAGGTAGGCCATGACCACAACCCCTCCCTGGTCTGCTGCTTTGGTCACAGGAAGGATGCCCTATATGTGTGTACACTCATACTACCCATGCTAAGTTAATATAGCTGGCACCAGCAGGGTTTTCCACAGAACCTGACTTTAAATGTTTATATACACATATTATATATATATATATATATATATATATATATATATATATATATATATCATAATATACACATGTAATCATTGCTTTTTTGTATCACAGGTCATCATATAGTTGAACTTAGGGTGCACATTGTTTGGCTTGATGAAGAATTTTAGTGTTGGAATACTGTCAAGCCAGACAAGGTAAGTATTTTTTTTTGGGGGGGGGGCTTATCATTTGGAAGCAAGTTTCATTAGCAGTTTCTTTTTTTGTGAATTCTTCACAGGTTTTCTGTGTATCCTTCAGTCAGTAACTGGTAACTGGTATTTTTCTTTTAAACTTAGATTGTAGGCTTGTAGTGACACTATACTTTCTTTCTGTGTTGTCTTTACTTATAATTGTTTTTGGGCTGTTGAAAATTTAAAAAATAATGGTGGTGTAATTCTGTGCTGTCTTTAATTGCTGCAAATTTTCCCCCCCACCCCTTCCCAACTCTTAATTATATGCCCTGATAAATCTGATTGACAGGAGCTAAACACAGGGTATAGTAAGAGGTGTGAAGTAGGAGGGCATAAGGGGGAAGAAGACCACCCTCAACACGACAAGTGTTTGACTCATTTATTTATTTATTGGTTTCTTTTTCCTTAAAAAAATATATATCTGAGGATCAGTTACAGGATTTTTAGTACTGTAAATAAATAAAGAGAGAACTAAGAGAGCTTCAGTAGCAGATAAGTAGTGGAATTGCAGTATAATGTGGGGAGTGGTGCAATGCAGTGGCTGTGGGGCAGCCATATTCAGGCAGACCTTTTGGACACTGAGGTGCTGCCCTATCTGCATGCATCTCTCGGAAATGCGGGATGAGGTAGCCAGACTCAGAGCGGAAGTAAACTGGGTCAGGAGTACCATCACCCCTGTCCAGGAACCACCCAGTCCAATGCAGCAGCCTCAAAGGATGCCGAGAACGAGGAGCACTTGGATGACAGTGGGCTCAGGGAGGGTTAGAGCAGTCAGGCAGAGGCACATCCCAGATCCTATTCCTCTCAAGAACTCATATGCCACACTGGCAAATGAGGACAACCAAATAGAGGTACCCAGGGAAGTGGAAGGAAAGGATGTGGAGGTTAGGCAAGGAGGTGACCTCAGTGGGGAAAGCAGTGGACCCCAGAGGAGGAGGAAGCGAATCCTGGTGGGGGACTCCATCATAAGAGGGATCCAGCTAGGAACACAGGAGGGGGAGGATAGGGAGGTGAGGTGCCTACCAGGTGCCACGGCATGGCGGGATGGAAGGAAGATACTGGGGATCACTGGGAAGGCAAGACAGGAGGGTGAGCAGGATGTCATTATCCACCTAGGTACTAATGACTTGGCAAATGGGGAGCCAAAGGAAGTTCAGGAAGAGTTTAGGAAACTGGGGAGGGGTCTCAAGCAAGTAGCTACTTCTGTCACTTTCTCAGAAGTACTACCTGTGAGGCAGGGAGAACATAGGAGTGCATGCACCAGGAACTTTAACTCATGGTTGAAGAACTGGTGCTGTGAGGAAGGGTTTGGATTCATTGGTGACTGGGGACCCATCTGGAGGGATGGAGGTTTATTCAAGCCTGATGGCCTGCATCCATCCTGGAGGAATCAAGCACTCAATGATAAGTTTAAATCTCATTGACAAGCATTTAAACTAGCAAAGGGGTACGAGGCCAGCAAGGACTGTACCTACTTGCTCACCCCACAGCTAGTAATGGAACCAGTGAACCAGAGGTAGGCTATCTCTGCAAAGCAGTGTGCAAAAGATGGAGATTAGTGTCCAAAAGGTGGATAAGCAGAAAAGGGGCAAAATTCAGCAGAAGGGCAGACAGCAAGGAGAACAAGGGATAAATGACAACCAAGGAAGGGCTGGAGTAGAACAGTGAAGCAGTCTAGGGAGGTCAAATCATGGAAAGCCATGTGTGCAAATGCCAGGAGCCTTAGCAACAAGATGGAAGATCTGGAGGCTGTCATGGTACAGTCAGACCTGGACATTGTGGCAATCACTGAAACCTGGTGTAATGATAACCATGACTGGGAGATGGCCATACCTGGCTACAACATATTCAGAAGAGACAGAGCAGGCAGGAAGGGAGGAGGAGTGGCACTGTATGTGAAAAATGACATAAGGCCACACAGATCCAGGAGGAACAAAATGGGGAGAGATACTGTGGGTTAAGCTGGAAAGGAAAATGGGGCCAGCCATCCGCACAGGTGTGGTCTATAGACCACCAGCCCAGGAGGAAGAAACAGATAGGAGCTGATGCTAGCCATCCAAAGGATGGCAGACAAGAGTGAGTAGTACTGGTTGAAGACTTCAATATACCAGACATGGACTGGAGCATCCCAGCAGCAGCATCAACTAGGAGCAGATTTATCCTGGACTCCTTCAGGGTGCCTTCCTCAAGCAACTGGTCATGGAACCAACTCGGCAGAAGGCAATACTGGACCTTGTGCTCACAAACAGGGACAGTGTGATGGGGGTAACAGTGGGGGAGCACCTGGGTAACAGTGACCACCAGTCATTGTGGTTTGAAATCACAGAAAGAGCAGAACCAAACCACACAAAAACACGTATCCTGGATTTTAGGGGGGCAGACTTTGGGAAAATGGGAGATGCTTGAAAGAGGCATTAAGGGGAATGGGACAGGAATCAGGGATTGAGGAACAGTGGGCAGTATTTAAAATGGGGATTATAAGAACAACAGAATTATGCATTAAGCAGGTTAGCAAGAGGAAAAGAAAGAGGAGACCATTATGGTTTTCCAAAGAGGTAGCAAAGAAAGTGAAAGCCAAAAGATTGCATTCAGGCAATACAAAAGACACAGGCAGGGGATAGGGAGAAGTACCAGGAGAAACAAAGGCAGGGAAGTCAGTAAGGAAGCCAAAGCTCAGACAGAAGAACACATTGCAAAATCAGTGGTTAAAGGGACAAAACCTTTTACAGGTACATAAGTGAAAAAAGAAGGACAAAGGGAGGGATAGTGAGAATGAAGGGGGAGGATGGGAGCCGTGGAGGATGACAACAGTAAAGCTGACATATTGAACAGGTATTTCTGCTCAGTCTTTACTAAGGAAGAGGGGGGTAATGGGTCTGAAGGGAGTACAAGGGGTGAGAATGGTGCAGAAATGGACACAAGTCCCTTTACACGAAAAGGGTCCTGAAGGAACTGGAAGTAATAAGAGCTGATAAAGCAATGGGGCCAGATGGGGTGCACCCAGGGTCCTTAAAGAACTAAGAGGTGGTGGCTGAACCTCTGGCTATCCTGTTCAGCCAATCACTGGAAACAGGGAGGTACCCAAAGACTGGAGGACAGCAGATGTAGTCCCCTTATACAAAGTGGGAACAAAGAGGAAGCAGGGAACTACAGACCAGTCAGCCTCACCTCGGTAGTGGGAAAGATCATGGAATCACTACTGAAGGAGAGATTGGTGGAACATCTGGTTGTCAATAGACTACAGGACCCAAAGGCAGCATGGTTTCACAGGGGAGGTCATGTCAGACCAACCTCATTGAATTTTTGACTGGGTGACTAGGGAGTGGATCAGGGAGGGCAGTGGACATGGCCTATCTGGACTTCAGCAAGGCCTTTAACACTGTGCCACATAGAAGACTATTACACAAACTGGGGAATATGGGTGTGGGCAGGACAGTAGTGTGGTGGGTAGGTAACTGGCTGGGTGGCAGGACACAGAGGGTGGTGGTAAATGGCTGTCACTCCACAGAGGGAAGAGTGACCAGTGGGGTACCACAGGGATCAGTGCTGGGACCGGTCCTATTCAACATCTTCATCAGTGACATTGCACAGATCTAGAAGGCAGAATTTCACTGTTCGCTGATGACCAAAGCTCTGTAACAGAGTAGACACACCAGAGGTGTAGACAGAATGAGAAGGGACCTGCAGAAACTTGAAGAATGGTCAAGGGTTTGGCAGTTGAAATTCAATACAAAGAAGTGCAAGATAATGCATATGGGGCACAAAAACCCTGGCACAATATATCAGTTGGGGGTGAGGATATAGCATGCACCAAGCAGGAAAGGGATCTTGGGATTGTCATCTCGATGACCTCAAGGTAGGGAAACAGTGTGACAAGGCATCAGGTAAAGCAAATAGGATGCTGGGATGTATAGGCAGGGGCATCACCAGCAGGAAAAGGGAGGTCATAATTCAGCTATACAAGACACTAGTGAGGCCCCACCTGGAGTACAGTGTGCAGTTCTGGAGACCATACCTACGTAAGGACATAGACAAGGGTAGAGAAGGTTCAGAGGAGGGCAACAAAGATTGTGTATGGGTTGCATCACAAGTCCTTGAAGACAGGTTGAAGGAACTGAACATGTACTCCCTGGAGGAGAGGAGGAGAGAGGGATATGATAGAGACATACAAGTATCTTACAAGGAGGAACAGGGTGCAGGAAAACACTATTTTTAAGGAAAAAGATGTTTCAGGACTAGGGGCATGGGATAAAGTTGGAGGAGGATGATTCAGAGGAACATGAGAAAGAATTTCTTCACAGAGCGGGTGGTGGACAAGTGGAACACCCTGCCAGAGGAAGTGGTGGGAGCTGAAACAATCACGGGATTTAAGAATGCATGGGATAGACATAAAGGAATTCTAGAGGTCAGGGGTAAGGGGAAATAGACTTCTAGGAAAACAAACTGAACTTACAAGCTCAAATGGGCAGACTAGGTGGGCCATAGGCCCTTATCTGCCGACACTGTCTATGTATCTATGTATCTATGTACCAGTTGCGGGTGTGATGTTGAACTTTGGAGAACGCACCAATGGCAGCACACAACACTGAAATGTTTCCTGCAAAAACAGATGAACAAGAAATTATTAGTACTTCATTGCAGTAACACATTATGTTTAAAGTGCGGCTGTTACTGCCTGTCATATATTCAGCTTAACAGATATCAAGCTCTTAATAAGCCACACAAAGACCAAAACGCAAATTTAGTATGTGTTACCCATGCACTGTCCCAATGTCTTAACTTAAGTTACATTTTATAAGATATCTTGTCATGACCTGGACAAAACTTTGTTCAACACTGCCATGGCCTGCTGCACCAATACAGTGTCTGATGTGCATGAAAAATGTATCATGTGACGTACGTCACCTACTTCCTATGATTTATACTCTCTTGAAAAAATGAACTACAAAAAAGACCTGATGAAATAAAATTAATATACTTATCTGAAGTGGATATCCTATAGGTGGTTGTAGACAGTACTGCAGTACTACAGTCCTCTGGTCCAGGAGAGTGCTTGAATCTGTTAACCTGTAAAAGAAGAAAATAAGTTGACCACATGTGTTTCTCAAGTGCATCTCAGAATGGCAACAGGAAGCATAACACAGCTCAAGGAACTTCCATAGTCTGAAAAATTAGTACACATACTCACTGTAAAGTATGTCGCTGCTGGATGCGGTCTCTGCCTGCCATGGCATCGGCAGGGCATAGGATGGAAAACAATCACATTCCCTCTCACTGAGCATAGTATCTGGCATATTTGACTGACTGCAGTTTACTGGTGGTGGTCATAGGTACAATATGACATTCCCTCTCACTATCTGGTGGCTTTGGCTGACTGAAGTTTACTGGTGGTGGTCATGGGCACATGATGACATTTCCTCTCACTATCTGGTGGCTTCGGCTGACTGTGTTTTACTGATGGTGGTCATGGGAATAGCAGCAACACATTCCCTTTCACTGTCAGACACGCACAGGTGGATGGCTGGATATGGTGTGTATCGTGTTACAGTATTTCATTGTCAGTCACGAGGCAGATCCCTTTAATCAGCAGGTTTTAAGCAGCTAACACCTAGTACTGCAAATGGACAGTTGTGTTTAAGAGGCTGACTGTGTTTGCTAATGACAGCAACACATATTCTGTTAAGTCTAATCAGAAATGATGCCAAGGCGGGGAAGGTAAAATAGAAGGATTGTTAATTTACTTGTGCCAAATTGCCAATATAAAATTATGAAATGAGACTCATTTAAGGTTGGAACACTGATTTTACGTTATGAAAAACAAAACATGTACCATTGAAAAAATGTGACAGCCTTTCAACCAGTTAACTTAAAACCCACCAACATCAAGCTCATCATCATCATCATACAGGAAGCTGCCCTCGCAGTCATCAATGTCTGAATTGTGCCCACTAGGGAATTATTTTTTCATGATTTCATCATCTTCCTCAATGTTAGGCCGTTTCATGCTGCCACGAGGATGGCCTGCTTCTCCCACATAACCTCAACCATGACCATGATGGGGTATGAATACAGAGGTTGCGGTTCGAGCTGGTATGTGCCCCTGATTCATTTTTATGAATGTCAGCATGCTGACATTTGAAGGAGAGAGGTTTGTATGATGGTCCCGAACTATTGCCCCTGCAGAACTGAATACCATCTCAACAGTACACTGGAGGGTGGTCAGGTCAGGTACTTCAGTGCCACTGAGGTCAGATCTGGCCATTCACTGACATTTCCACTCCAGTATAAAAGAGGATCATCAATTACTGACATATGACTGTTTTCAGCCAAATATGAGCCAGCCATCTGCTGTGCTGCATGAAGACCGGTGGCTGACTCATCATTCTGTTCTCCAGAATCATTGATGTCAGAAATCCTGACTTGGCACAAAGCATCCAAAGTGGGTTAATGACAGCTGGTTTTGATGACAGACCACCTGGAACCATAGCTGCATTACTTGGTACTACTCCAAACTGACCTTCAGCCTTGTTATGCTGCTTAAGTTTGCTGACCTTGGCACATGACTTCTGTGGCCCATGAACCAAGCACACAGTTGCCGAATGACATTTTTAACTTGTTCAGCCCCTCCCTTCAGTAGTGATGCAATTCAGTGTTTGTATCGTGGGTCCAGCATTGTTACTATTGCGAATTTGTCACTTTGCTGAATGCTCAAGATGTACCAATTGTGGTCGAATAATGTCAGCATGTGTTTCAGTAACACACTGCTGGCACAGTCTCCAGAACCATCAAGGTTATGCTGTAGATTCAGCAGTGTCTTCCTCAGCACCTGCAGAAGTGGAATAGATTGGCTAATGGAGGCAGAATCACCACTCACTGCCTGTGTGGCATGTTCAAAAGGCCTCAACATTGTTATAACAGAGTCCATGAGGTGCCACTGTTTGGTCGTGAGAGACATGGAGGCCACAGAAGTGTCACGGCTAGTGTGCATGATGAGATATTTGGAGATTGCTTTGTATTGTTCATACAACCTCTCTGTCATGTATAAAACTGAGTTCCACCTCATGACAGCTTCCAGCTTGAAGTGGTGCTGCAGGAGGCTGTTTTGGATCTGCAGCTGCCAAAGTCGGTCACTGGCCTTTGCAGAACATGAAAAGTGCAAACAGATATGGCGTGCAACTGTCAACATTTCCTTGATATCAGGGTGCTGCACAAACTCCTGGACCACTAGATTTTAACAGTGGGCCATCCATGAAACCCGAACGAAGCCACCATTCATGATGCATTTAACCACATTTAAGCCATTGTCACTTGCTATAAATCCAGCTCTCAGGGTCAAGGGGTTCAGCCACTCATCAGTTTCAGTCAGTAGCAAGTGCAGCATGTTTTCACCAGTGTGGGAACAGGCTACACTGCACATTGCAAGTGCTGCATGCTGTCAAATTCCCAGAAGGTTGCTACCATGACAGTCTGCATTACTACACTGATTATTCCCTCTACCACCAGAACAAACAACCCCCAGCATCTGCACCCAATGTACAGTAATACACAAATATGAACTCCCTGCCATTTTGCCACTTGTCCACATATCCATACTTAAATGGATGAATGGTGAGGAGGAATGTTGAAGGGCATGTCTTACAGAGTGGGCCACAGTTCGATATAACTCCGGGACAGCATGGGTGGAAAACTATGTCCTTGATGGGTCATTCCATTTCGGACAGGTGCATACTGCAAACCACTGGCAAACTGCCAGAATCCTGAATTCTCCATGAAGTAGAAGAGCAAAAGATCAATTGCTAGCATTTCAGCTACAACATCATTAAGTTCACATGTCACTGCATGATTGGGTGGGTACTTCAGGTTACGGCCAAAAACACTCTGCAACATGGGCTGACTTGTTGTTACACATTTTGCATGGGGTGTGCCAAATGGCTCTACTCTGTGAATGGCCAAGGTTGGGGTGTGGACAGGTATTGAAGAGTGGTGCACAGGTGACAAGTCCACAAATTAAATTATCTTCCCCGTTTTAAGCACAGGGGTTGGTGTACCACTTGCACTAGACATAGTGCATAGATCACTGCTACTGCTGCTACTCTGTCCACTACTTGACAAGATTTCTAAAACATAATCCTCCTCCTCATCATGCTTGTAGTAATCCTTCGGTGTTATTTCAGTGCTACTACAGACATTGCTACTTGGTCTTACACTCATGGAAGGGGATAATATGGGGATAAGGTGATGATGAGGGTGAATGCCCTCTATGGCATTAGCTGCCTTCTGGTGCCGAGTCCACAGTGCCATGTGCCAGTTCTTAAGATGTATATGCTGGCCTCTCATGCCCAGATGACTCCCCTTTTTACCTCGACTCACACACACATGGCAAACCTGGCAGATTGCAGCTGACTCATCATTTGCATCTTGGACAAACAAATCCTAAACAAGGGATTTTGATCCCTACTTTTAACATGTCCCTGATGCTTCGTATTGGACTCCGTTTTTTTAACCGCTGAAATGGTGGGTGCACTTCATGATTTTTCTTGCTGGACACACTTGGACTCTGACTGACCACCACAACAACCTATGATTATTACTGGGTCATCATCATCATCATTTATATTAACCACTACATCACACCTTTTGAGAAGGGGGGGATTTAACATCAACAGACCCAGGTACAGCCATCTTTACTTTCTTTTTCTCTGGTTCCCAACAGTGGTCACTGACATCATCATTATATTCATCATCAACGTCCACAGTTTCAGCTTGGGTACTGTCCTGTGGAGAACATGTTCTAACCACAGCTTCCTTATCATTATCCGATATTTTTGTGCCACACTTTAAATTATTGGATGGCAAAGGCATGACCTCAGTAGCACTGGAAATGTGACTTAGTGAGTTATCGTTGTCAGGATCAGAATCATGTTCAACTACCATGGGGATGTTGGGGAGTATGACATCATCTACACTATCAGTCACAGCTTTAGAGTTAACTATATTTTCTAAAATGGTGAACTTGATTAGGACCCTCTATATCTGCATGAAACCTACTCCGTAGCAGAGAGGACTCCCCTGGGCACCTTTTTGCGGCGTTTATCACAAATTCTTTTCACTCTGGGAACTGATGCATCTTTTCCTCGGATGGCAGATTTGCAATATGGCCTTTACCATGCAGGGCTCTGGGTACACACTGAGAACCGAAATGATGTTCGGCCAGCTAATGGCCCAAATGGCACAGCTTACAACGGCAGTCAATGCCACAACTCAGACCTTACAAGGGATTGAGGTCTGGATATTACATAATGAGAGACAAATCTTTTCCCACGATGTGGCCCTGTAAGAACTAATAGCTGCCCTGAGGGAACAGACTAAAACTATTCATCTCCTGCAAAACAAAGTTGACGACCTTGAAAAACGCATCCGCCGCAATAATCTGCAGTTTGTGGGTTTTCCGGAAGGTGTAGAACAGAAAAGTGCTATTGAATTTTTACAGAACAATCTTCCGAAATTGCTTAACTTACCAAAAGACTTTTACCTTCTGATAGAGTGGGCCCACCACTCACTTGTTCCAGTGCTGAGGCCTGGAAAATGGCCTAGACCCCCTTCTTGCTAGATCCTTGGACTTCTGACAAAAAGAGTCTATCGCAGCTACAGCCAGATCTGCAGGGAAAATCATATGGCAAGGACATCAAGTCTAGGTTTATCAGGACTATTCCAGAGAACTATCAGACCACCATAAGGAATACACCCCTGCATGGAGGCTTCTACAAAAACTGATTTATTCCTACTCTCTGCACTACCCGGTAGTCATGCGGGTCATGTACAATGGGTCTCACCTCCTGTTTGAGACCCCTGAGAGCTTAACAGACTTTCTGCAAGCCAGACATCTCGCAGAATTTAGGGGCTCAGATTCACCGGCTGACCCGCCACATCACTCTCCCTCTCTGATAGCAACAGACACTCCACCGGCCCCTAAGCAAGCTGTACAAGATCCTGGCATGTGAGTCTTTGCTGCCTCACTAACTCTGAGGTCAAGGAAGTGGCAACCCTCCCATCGACACGCCTGATGACAACATCCTGCTCACAGGGCTGGATCCCCAAGCCTACAGATGACAGAGCACTCGGATCAGCTCTCGGACCAGCAAGACTCCATTGATTTGCAGACCTTTTTCACTCCCAATCCATACATGATTCTGCAGCCTGATTCACAAGACATAACGGATGGGGCCGAGATGGATCCAGCAATGACTGTGGCTTCAGGGCCTGCTCTCTCTCTACAGCTCAAAGTAAATCCTGGGCTGACATAGTTGCCAATGGCCTGAGCTCTACAACTAATCAACCTACTGTGGCTCTACAAAATAAGGTAAGGTAAGGTAAAATTTATTTATATAAGGTGCCCTTCCTGAGCTCAGGATACCTTTACAAATTTCAACATAACAATAAATTTAAAATCCATAACAATTAAAACACATTTAAACATCACAGACATTAAGTTTTCAGAAATGTTTGTTCAAAGAAGAAAGTTTTCAGGTTGTTTTTTAACCCTTCTGCAGTCAGACTATCACGTATCTGATGAGGTAGAGAATTCCACAGGGTAGGTGCCATAAAGGCACAAGTTCTTCCACCAGATGTTTTCAAGGTTATCCTGGGGCTCTCTAGCAATCCCTCATCAGAGGATTGGAGGGAGTGGGAGGGACAGTAAGAAAACATGAGTTCATTCAAGTAGTGGGTCCCAAACTGTGTAGGGCTTTATAGGTCAGCAACACAACCTTGAAGGTGAGCCACCACTATACAGGCATCCAGTGCAGTTCAAGCAGCACAGGTGTTGTATGACTGCATCTAGGGCTTCCAGTCAACAATCTGGCCACCGCGTTCTGCACCAGCTGCAAGTGGAAGATATCCACCCCCGGCAGCCCTAGATAGAGGGCATTGCAGTAATCAAGACTTCTGGTAACTAAGGCATGGACCAGGATAGGAAGATCTTCAAGTGGGACCAGGTGTTTCACCTGTGTTATATTCCTTTAGATAAAAAAAGTAAGATTTGACTACAGCCGACACCTGTGCCCTCAGGGTCATGCCCTCATCAAACATAACTCCAAGGTTACACACCTGGCCAGAGTCCATAAGCGCCCCCCCCCCCAGAAATAAACCTGAGGGTTTCCCACCCATGAACCTAACATCCTCACCCCTGGATCCACCACCAATACCTCTGTTTTACTTGATTTCAACCTAAGCCAACTGGTACTCATCCAGTTCTGTATCTCCGGCAGGCAGTTGTTAAACACTGTGATTGAATCAGACTCCTGCCGGGCACAAAAGACATGCAGAGCTGAGAATCATCAGCCTAGCAATGAAAACTCAGCCCATACCATCTTATAATGTCCCCCAATGGAAGCATATACACTGGAAATAACATGGGGGACAACACCGAACCCCGTGACACCCCACAGGGCAGGCAGTGAGAAGCCAAGGAATAAATCCCCAACGCCACTCTCTGAGTCCTGCCTTCAAGAAAAGATTGAAACCAACTGTGGACCACCTCTCTTAGTCCACAGAAAAACCACAGGCACTCGTGAAACACTTCATGATCTACGGTGTCAAATGCTGCTAAGAGATCAAGGAGAACCAAGATGGAACAAGCTCTCCAATCTCTTGCCATCAGGAGATCATTTAGTACCCATACAAGAGTTGTCTCAGTGTTATGCCATTTCCTGAAGCCAGACTGGAGAGGGCCATAGATACTGTGGCTGGTTAAATGATCCTCCAGCTGCAAAGTGACCACCTTCTCAATAACCTTCCTTAAAAAAGGAAGGCTCGAGACTGGTCTGTAGTTTGCTGGGTAGTCAGGATCAAGGGAGTTTTTCCAAAAGGGGGTAAACTACTGCCTCCTTTAAGGAATCTGGAAAGATCCCTCTCTCCAATGAAGCCACCACTATCCCAGTCAGGATCGGGTCAATGACCTCTACATACCCCACTATTAGGCAAGTAGGGATGGATCCCGACTACAGTAAGTAGGACGCAAAATCTGAACAATCCTCACTATATCCATGACTGCTGGTCGGCTAAAGGTGAACCAAGTCAACAGGGCATTAGTACCACTCAGTTTATTGATTCAAGACCCAATGGGGAGGCACTGGCTGATCTCATGCCTGATGGTGGACACCTTATCTGCAAAGAACAGCACAAACTCCTCACACTGTAACTGTGACAATGCTCGATTGGCATGAAGACAGGCTGGATTGTTTAGTCTGTCCACAGTCCAGAAGAGCTGGGCCGGTCTATTCCTCACTGCAGCAATTTCCCTGGACAGGTATTCTGCCTTCTTATTGGAAATTTCTGATTGGTAGATCTTATAATGATCAAATAATCTAAGCTTGTCCACCTCCAGGAGAATTTTCCGCCAGCATCTCTCCAATTTTTGACCCTGTCTCTTCAACACACGGATCTCCCTGGTAAACCATGGAGCCCCCAGGCAAAGAGTACAGGGGTGAACATGAATTGGAGCAATGACATCCAGAGCCCCCGCAACTGCCCTATTATAGGCCAGCACTAGGGGTTCTGGGTCAATGCTATCCATTGGCAATCCCGAGAAGTCTAGCTCCATTATTAGGCCCTCTAAGGTAACTCCTCCCAAATGACGGAACTGTATTATCTCCTTAGAGGCAGGCTTCTTTCAGGGGGCTGTGAAACTGAACTTCAGGGAGTGATAGTCAGACCAACTGATAGGCTCCACCTCCACATCAGAGACTTCCATCCCAGATGGAATATCAAGTCCAATGAGTGTCCCCACACGTGAGTTGCAGAGGTAATAACTCGTGTCAGGCCCAATGAATCCATCAATTGGAGGAGGTTTTGTCAAAAAAGTGAGAGGTCATCGTCAGCCCAGGCATTGAAGTCTCCCAAAATTAACCATCGGGGGGACTCCAATACCCTCTCGGTGATGAAGTCATCAACCTCCCTCAGGAATTCCTTCCCATCACCTTGTGGACGATAAATGAGAAGGATCCTGTAGCCTGCACCTGCACCCACAATACACTCAAAGGAATTGATACATCCAACTGGCACCTCCCTGAGATCCAGTTCTTGTCTAAAATGGACTGCAACCCCACCACCACCCCTACGGTCCACTCTTAGGTGGTGAATCACCAAGAACCTGGCCAGAACTGCAGACTCTAAAATAGGGCCCACTGTCGTGGGGTGTAGGAATGACTTTTACCAGAAACAGCAAATTGGGTACAACATACCTTACAGGTATGATTTTTATTTAAAAAAATAAACAAATCAAGAAAAATACAAACAAATGACTTTTTATTCAAACAGACTAAATAAATCAAAAGAAATTCATAAAGCACAGCTTGGCAAGAAAATAGAGAGCTATCTTGCCAACATCTATCTGTGCCTGACCTCTCACAGAGCTCTCCCAGGGAGAACCGCACAGGGCCTCTCCCCACGAACATCTGATCTGGGAGTCTCAGCTGAATCCTTTTATATGCTTGCAGCTCCTCCTATAATCTAAAAACACTTCCATCAATTATTTCAAAAGCATGTATTATTCCCAAATAACATCAATATTTTATTACAAAATCATCTTACATGGATTTGTTTTTACAAATAATCAAGAACATTCTATTCTTAGAGAAAACAAACATTTGGAGAAACTTAATGTTGCCCTTAATATACTCATGTGGGCTACATTACTGAAACTCCACCCAAAGGAGCAAGGGGAGAAGATTTCCTAACAAGATAATAGGAGAATACCTAGGGCTGTCCATCCCCTATAAGGCTCAAAACAAGGCAAGCTTCTGAGCAGACACATGACTAGAGAGTGAGCTCCATAAAGGCTTGTGTTAAGGAAACTCAGGTATTTAGATATCTTTATTTTACATTGTATAATACCTGTACATAAGCCTGAGTTAGTACATTAAAGAAAAATGAACAGTCACTCAGAGAAGCTGCTGTGTAGTTCAAAGACAAGCAGACCCTTCTCAGTGTACAGTTCAGCTAGAAAAACCAACAGTGCTCAGCACCCAGCTAAGTTATTTCATTTAAGTCAAGTGTTTGGCTGAGCTTTGTCAGGATTCAGGACAGAGTTTAACTTCCTGACTGCTGAGGGCAAAGACAGGAAGGCAAGTGTACCATTTAAATTCTATACTTTAAAGAATATGAGGCTTAAAGGGCTACTTTTCCACTCAGGGCAGAGTTAAAGTTCCCTGTTTGCAACTGTGGTTTTGCAGACCTTTGCAATGTGTGAAAGGCCCCAACGTTAGAAAAGATTAACAGAACCTTTTTACTTAGCTGGCAAAGTTACAAATGGGGGAAAATAATTATCCAGCATGTGAGTGGTTTTAGAACGGCCTGCCACTCCATAATAGTATTTTAACCCATCCCCTTCCTGAGCTCTATCAGATATCCAGTGCCAAGGGTTCCTGAAGACAGAAATGAAACAGAAACTGAATAGCGAGTGGCCAACACGCTTTTATAGTAAAAATGACAGTAGCTTAGCAAGGAAGTAAAGAATAAGCAAAAAAAATATATTTAAAAATGCTGTTGCACAACAGACTTAGAAATGTAAATAAAAGAGTTATAGAAAAAGAGAAAAATAAAGACTTCAGGTCCTGGACTGGTTCTGAAAAATGCAGGGGGGTGGGGGACCATTACACCCACATTTTCATCCAGCCAGGTCTCGGTGATGCAAGCCAGGTCAACAGACATAATAAGATCTGTCACCATTGCGGTCTTATTCCTGATAGACCTTTCATTGCTTAACACCACCAGAAAGAGATGAGAGTCCAATGATGACTCCACCTCCTGCCTGACCAAGTCAGTGCCCTTAGGTATTGGTACAAGGGGAATCTGTGGACACTGTAACGAGCAATCTTAGACCCAGGTCAGACGCCCCCAGACTGACTGCACTCTCAGGATCCCTATGTTTCAGCTAAGATGGGGTCTCCTGGTTATACAGCAGGAAGGGAGAGGAACGGTCGAAGTCTGGGTCCATTTCCTTCCCCAGCTCTATATGAACCCTCGCACGTAGACCTTCCCCCTGCACAACTCACCTATATAGCTGAGGGGCTTCATTCTTGTCTCCCTCCTGTCCCTCACTTAACTTTGTGGGTACATATTGTGCGCTATCTGCTCCTCGAACAAGCCATGTGCTGGTGGACGTCCCATCGCTAATATATCAGGGGTACTCTGCGTCCTGGGGTGATTTAACTGTATTGACTTCTAAGGGGGTGTCCAGTCCCACTTTGGTTTCCCATTAGTACAGGCTTGATGCTCCAGAAGCTCTTAAGCTGACCTCAGGCCATACCCCCATGGATGCCAGAGGATGTCTTGCTGCTCCTGCTGCTGACACAATACCTCTAGGCTTCCTAGTGGCCGCAGGTGGGCCAGATTTTGTATATAGTTGGATAAATGTTACTGTAATTCAACAATGTTTTGAACTAGTTGCTATAGTTTATTGTTGTGTCCAGATCATGATTATCATACGTTTAGTGGGGTGGAGGGTACCCATGTATTTTGGGTGCTTTGCCAGTTGCGATCACTACAAAGTATACAGACCCAACAGTCAGCATGGCATGAGGCTGCCTTCATTCTCAGTCTCTATTTTTGTCTATAGCTTTTATCCTTTTAGACCAGAACTACTGCTTCTAGATCATGGCTGAAACTCATCTTGTCACCTGAAATGTACTGGGTCTTAACACCCCAGTGAAGTGATTCCAGGTGCTGCACCATCTTAGGAGACTGCGAAATCAGGTAGCTCTACTACAAGAAAACTAAGCTGAAGAAACTGGATCACAACCGATTGAAATGTTTTTGGGTGGGACAAGTTATCTCCTCTTCAGCATCCACTCACAAACGGGGGGTTGCCATCCTGCTGCACAAATCCATTCAGTGGACACAAATAAAAGTGCAACCAGATGAAGAAAAGGCAGGTGGGTGGTGGTACTTTTCAATACCCTGACATGTCCCCTGGTGGTAGTTTTACGGCCCAAATGAAGACCAGCCAGAGTTGTTCCATACAGTAGTACAGACATTAAGCTCTTTAGCCTCCCCGCATGCCCCTCTAATCTTGGGGGGAGACTTCAATCTCCCCTTGGGCCTCTCCTTAGACTGCACTGCCTTTAGCCCGACCACCAACAGAAATCTTGTCTCTCTCTCAGTCAGCTGATCTCAGATATTTGGCTACAGGACCCCTGGCATATCTTTCATCCGAGGGATAAGGACTATGCCTTCTTCTCCCCGGTGCATAACTCACATAGCTAGTTGGATTATTGCTTAGTATCCCTGTCAATTATGAATAGCTCCAATGATGCTGTGATCCTTCCAGTTATTATAGCTGATCACACACCAGTTCAACTTCACATACTACACAGCTCGCCAGCTCCTCGTTCCCCAAGTTGGCGTCTGTACCCGTTATTATTGCGGGACCCTGACTTCCCTCACTGGCTTTGGGTGAAGGTAGCCAACTTCCTACAGGACCATGCTACTACCTCGGTGCCTCTGACATTGGTCTGGGAGGCCTTAAAGGCCACCATATGAGGAGCCATCATGGGGTACTCTGCCCATTGCAGGCGTCGGAGAGAGCACTGGCTCAAGTCCCTAGAATCCATTTTGACCAATCTTGAGGCTAAATTTAAGAGCATGCCTCATATTACCCTTCACTCTCTGTTAGGTCAGGAGATTATTCAAATTCATCTTCAAATAAATGACCTTCTTGCCAGGAAAGCTGAATTGGCCATTCTAAGGTTAAGGCATAAGTACTGGGAGGGTGGAGAGAAGGGAGGTAAAGTGCTGGCTTTTCGACGCCGGAAACGGAGGGCCAAGAGTCATATCCCTGGATTTAGGAGACAGGGGGCCCCATGCAAGTACAGTCAGAGCTGATAAATGAAATTATGACAGACTTCTACAAGGAGTTGTATACCTCGTCCGGTACCACTGACACCTCACAGGTATGCACCTTTTTGACTTCTCTCCCCCTCAGTCATCTAACCCCTCAGCAAGCTGCCACTCTGGAAAGTTCCATTACCCCCCAAGAGGTGTCAGAGGCACTCCAAACTTTAAATTGTGAGAAAGCTCCTGGCGGGGATGGTTTTCCCCCTGAACTGTGGAGCCTTGTTGCACCACTGATAGCCCCTTTGCTCAGTGATATCTTTAACTTGGTCCTCACTACTGGATCCCTTCCCCCTTCATTTAGGGAAGCAACCATTACTGTATTTCCAAAAAAGGGGGAAAGATGCCACCTTGCCATCCAGCTACCATGCCATTTCACTCATTAACTCAGATGGTAAAATCTTTGCACAAATCCTCGCCTCCAGGTTAAATCCCCTGCTTTCCCATCTTATTCATCCATCTCAGGTTGGGTTTGTCCTGGGTCATTTTAGTAGAGACCACATCCACTCGTTGATTAGTATAATTTATTGGGCTGGCAAATGCCCCACACCTTCTGCTGCAGTGGCCATAGATTTCGAGAAGGCTTTTGATTCTCTCGAATAGCACTATCTCCAGCAGGTGCTAGAGGTCATGGATATTGGTCTGAACTTTAGGCGCTGGATAGCAGCCCTATACTTTTGCTCTATGGCTCGGGTCCATACTAATTCTACCTTGTCCGCTCCCCTCCCTTTGGGGTGGGGCACGAGGTAGGGTTGCCCTTTCTCTCCCCTACTTTTTATACTGGCAGTGGAGCCACTTGCAACAGCCATATGTCACTCCCCAGGTATTGCAGGTATTGCAGGATTCCCCAGGATTTCCCTCTACTTTTATGGACGTGGATAATCTGCTAGTCCCACTAGTAGATGTACCCACCTCCCTCCCTGCCCTGCCTTGCTATTTCTCCTTACAGTGTTTACAGGCTATTCCAGCCTGAAAATTAACAGGTCTAAAATGGAAGTCTTATCACTTAACAGCTTGTGTACCTCTGTCCAGGTAGCCCATCTTGGCCTTCAATGGGCTCTGCACTCCCTTGTGTATCTAGGGACACATTTTACCTCATACTTCACCAAACTCTGGGATCAGAACCTTAAACCACTCCTTGAAGAAATGAAAACAGAGTTTGCATGCTGGTGAGGCCTTCACCTTACACTGGCAGGCAAAATTTCTGCGATTAAAATGGTGGCAGCCCCCAAACTCTTATATGTCATTTCACACCTACCTCTTGCAATGCCTGCTTTATGGGTTAGAGCAATAGACCAGGCCTTCTCCAACTTCATCTGGGAAGGTACTAAGCCCTGCTACAGTAGGAATAAACTCAGATCACACTGGTCACAGTGGGGCTGGGGCCTCCCTTGGTTAGAAGGATACAAGTGGGCCTTTACCACTGCCCAAATCTTAACTTGGTTCCTTCCACAGGCTCTGGAGTTGCCACAATGGGTGCATATGGAAGCATCCATAGTCCAGACCCAGTCACTTTGCAGTCCTACTCTATAACCCCCTCCCCAAACATCTTCACTCGTGCCCCACGATTGCAAGTTCCATGCAGTTTTGGCACTTGGTGCATAAGAAATTGGATGCTGACCCATGCCTTCTACTGGCCACCCCTATCTGGGGGAACATGTCCTTAAAGGTGGATGGCAAAACCCTGCATTGGCCCTTATGGCAGGGTAAGGGCATCTCTACACTGAAAGAGTCAATGGTGGAAGATGGCCTTACTATAAAATCTTTTCAAGCATTAGACCAGAAATTCCAGCTAAGTTAGCCAGCTTTCTGGTAATACCTGCAGCTTTGGAGTTCTGTCTTAGCTTATCTTAAGCATTACCCCATGGCAGATAAGGCAGGGCCTTCCTTACTGATTAAATGGCTGACCTATAAAGGAGGTAAAGCCAATTTCATTTATGCCAACCTCAGGAACCATCTCCCCTCAAACTCACCTCAGGCTAAATATAAGTGGGAGCAAGCTCTCCAACAACCCCTTTCGGAGGCTCAAGTGGAAGTTCTGTTGGAAATATGCCCACTCTATGTACCCAGATGTGAGAAGTAGCCTTATACAAAACAAAATTCTGTCTCACTGGGACCGTACTCCTGCAGTCCTCCATAGACTGCACCTAATGGAAAACAATCGATATTGGCGATGCCTGTCCAGAGTAGGAGACCTCTTGCACATACTCTAGCTTTGTCCACTTCTCTCCCCATTCTGGACAGCTGTTTTAGGCCTGGCACAACAGGCCTTAGGTCTTGGCTTGACTCTTGACCCTCTGGTCTAGCTGTTGGGCCTTCCTCCTGCATCAAGGACACTCACCCGCCAGCAGCATAGATGGCTGGCACCACTCAGTCTCCAAGCTAGGAGGCTTATTCTCTGTCGATGGAGAACCATGGTGGTACCCACTATCTCTGAAGTATATAATGCCCTTTCCAAGGTAGCTGTGATAGACCATCTGTCTCACTTGGTAACCAATACTCTCCCACAATACCACCTTACATGGGCCCCTTACCTGGCTTACCTCTGCCTGCATACTGGGATTGGCTGAACCCTCCAACAGAGAGGTCTGGATTAAGTACATGATGGTTTACCTGTATACGTAGGGTTTTGAGCCCCTCTTCTTTCCCTGAAACTAACTACTGACTGCTATCCTTTTTTCCCTGATAAGATATGTGATCTGGACTTTATGTGTTTGTTACTGTGTTATATATCTTCTGCTTCTGCATTTGATTCCTTAGGTTCTACCCTGGTACCAGGACACTCCTTCTGCTACTTTTGTATGCACTTTCCTCCTTAATTACCTCCTATGTGGTTGGCAATCATGGAATTTTGCAATCTCCTTCCCTTTCCTTGGAATCCCTCCCATGGCGGAGGATGTCAGCATAGTACTCAACTGTTTATTTATACATAAACGTGCTGTATGTTGGAGCCTTGCTCATTGTCTTGTTACACTCCTGCCAAGCGCTGTACATTCATATTGTCACATTGTACTGTATGTACCTGGTTCTGTCTGATGCTATATTTTAACAATTTTATAAAAATTATTAATCAAAAAAAAAAAGGTTAACTTGTCAGAAGTGGAACTTGGGGCAGCAATACTCATGCCAGCAGCAACTGCACTAACACCACCAGTGGGGACAACATCATCTCCTTCAACTATCAGTGAAGCAACAAACTGTGCTGTAAAAGACATTGATGGAGAAATCCCTTTAGAAACATAGAAACATAGAAACATAGATTTTGATGGCAGATAAGGACCGCTTGGCCCACCCAGTCTGCCCATTTCCCTACCTAATGGATAAGCTGCAGATCCTAGTTAACCAGCAGCCTACTTCTTCCTACCCCAACCCCCTAGAATTGCCTTATGACTGTCCCATGCATGCTTGAATTCCACCACTGTTTTTGACTCCACAGCCTCCTCCGGAAGGCCGTTCCATGCATCCACAACCCTCTCTGTGAAAAAATACTTCCTTAAATTACCTCTGAGCCGCCCCTTCTATCTTCAAACTGTGCCCCGTTGTTCTTGCACACCTCTTTTATTGAAAGATGCTACCCTCTTGGACTTTGTTGATTCCCTTGAGATACTTGAAAGTTTCTATCATGTCCCCCCTCTCCCTCCTTTCCTCGAGGCTATACATATTCAGCTCCTTAAGTCTCTCTTCATATGTCTTCCGGTGCAGACCCTGCACCATTTTAGTTGCCCTCCTCTGGACAGCTTCCATCCTGTCTATGTCTTTGCGGAGATTGGGTCTCCAGAATGCGAATGCAGTACTCAGTTGGGGTCTCACCAACTGTCTGTACAGAGGGATATTAACTTCCTGTTTTCTACTGGTGATGCCTCTCCCTATGCATCCCAGTATCCCCCAGCCCTCCTTGCTGCCCTCTCACATTGCTTGCCCACCTTTAGGTCATCTGATATGACTACCCCCAGGTCCCTTTCCATTTTTGTTGTTGTTAGTATCTCACCCCCCATTGTGTACTCTTCCCTGGTTTTTGTTTCCCAGGTGCATTACCTTGCACTTCTTAGCATTGAATCTAAGCTGCCATACATTTGACCATTCCTTTAACCTTGCCAAGTCCCTTCTCATCCTTTCCACCCCACCTTGTGCATCAACTCTGTTGCAGATCTTTGTGTCATCTGCAGAGAGACATACTTTTCCTTCCAGTCCCTCTGCAATGTCGCTTATAAAGACATTGAAGAGGACCGGTCCTAATACTGAACCCTGCGGTACCTCACTAGTAACCCCCCTTTCTTCAGAGTGGACTCCATTTACTATTACTCTCTGTGTCCTCTTCTCCAGCCAATTCTTTACCCAGGCTGTCATCTTGGGACCCACTCCCAGGCTGGCTAACTTGTATATTAATCTTTTGTGTAGTACTGTGTCAAATGCCTTGCTAAAGTCTAGGTAGGCCATGTCCACAGCCCCTCCCTAATCTACTACTTTGGTCACCCAGTCAAAGAAATCTATCAGATTTGCCTGGCATGACCTTCCCGCTGTGAATCCATGCTGCCTTGGGTCCTGAGCCCCTCTGGCCTCTAGATACTCAACAATTCTTTCCTGACGTCAGCTATGTGCTTCTATTTACTACCACGCCCATAGTCAATCTTAGCACTGGCAGCAGTGCCATGGCCAGAAACAGCTTTGCTTGCATGTCTCTTTGCAGGCATTTTTGGGGATCACCAAGAAAATTCTTAGCAAATTTAGATTTATAAACTTTCAGTTTGGGGTGGATGGGAAGCCAAAAAACAACAACTGTGGCTTGCAGATGGAGACTGAGCACTAAACAGATGCAAACGCACAGACAGATTAAGATTGCACTGCACTCTCAAGAGATGCAGATGCAAAGGCACAGAAACACCTTAACCAGTGCTCACAAATCCAAAACTGGAAAAGAATACCTTTTGCTGATTTGGGGGAGGGCAGTAACAGTCCACTACCAAGATACCACAAAGCAGTACAAAATAACGCAGACAGATAAAAGGTGCAGTGCTGCAATTACTGTGTGGCACAATAAAATGTGTCTGCCTTGATGGCACACATTGCATACACACTCACACACACACTACAGGCAGGGCCCCGATTTTTCTGCGGCACATCGGAGAAAAGTTCTGCGGCAGGGTTCTCATTTGCCGCAGAACTTCTGTGGCACTCAGCACCAATTTCTGCGGCAATTCTGCGCACATTTTTACCCTTAATTTTTTCCTTTTTTGCCCAATTCGACACAATGCACGCTCTTAACACAGTCATTTTAAGGGCTTTTGTCACCAAATTTTCAACATAGCCAGTTTAAGACCTCTGCTCATGAACAGTATCACTGTGATTTTATTACTCTGTCCGGAACATTGATTTCGCACACCACACCCCATTGTGCGCTACATGTGCGAAAACACATTTTGGGTGAAATGTGAAAATGACAGTTGAACTGTTCATAAGGAGGTATGGTAAAATGGCAATACTGAAAATCTGGAGCTGAAAATAATAAAAAATGTGAAATTCTGACGTGCGCAGGCTCTTGCGCACTTTTCATCGTAAAACAGTCGTTTTGGGAATATTTTCACAAATTTTCAACATAGGGTTTTTAGGAGCCTACCTCATGAACTGTGACACTGTCATTTCATTAATCATTCCGGAAAGGTGGTTCCGGCGCGGTCACTGCGAAACCACCTTCGGGACCGATAATGAAATAACAGTCTGATTTATAGTCGAATAAAAACCCATGTTGAAAGTTTGGTGAAAAAATTCCCAGAAATGGCTGAGATATGTACTAAAGTTGAAAAATCCATTTAGTCCATTATACAGCTTACCGGCATTTCTTCAGTTTGCGGTCGGCTTTGAAGAGTGCAGACGTGTTCCCGGTCCACAGAAGATCATCGCGCTGGGTTCCGAGGTAAGTATGGGTTGAGGTGGTGGTGAGGTGGGGGTGTGGGGAGGTGGGTACGCAGAGGGTGGGTGCGGGTTGGGAGAGGGGCAAAAGAAGCAACGATGGAAGGTTTTTTGTTTCAGGTTTTTTTTTATTTGGATTCCACAAGGAAGGACTTTTGCCACGCTGGGGTGGGCTCCCAGCGTGGCACCAGGCAGCTTGGGGAGCAGTGGAAGACCGGGGATTGGGCACCCCGTCAGCAAAGGAAACATTGCCACGCTGGGGTGGGCTCCAGCGTGGCACTGAAACTTCTTTTTGGGGGCAGTGAAACCGGCGGTGGATTGGGCACCCCATCAGCAAACAAAGCTTTGCCATGCTGGGGTGGGCTCCCAGCCCAATGATGTGAGAGGGCACGTTTGTCCAGCGAGCGTAATTCATGGTGAAAGCAATTCCACGGATATTTCCGTGGTTTGCCACACCCGCAGAACCGTGGAAAACTCGGGGCCCTGACTACAGGTAATGTGCAGCAAATTGAAAACTTCAGTAATATAACCAAATCTTTTAAACGAATTGAAATTATGCATTGCACCACAACAATCAGCAAAAAAAGTCAACAATTACAGAAAATATTACTGTGTGTACATGAACACAGTTATACAACAAAAATATAACCAAAACAGAAAGACTGCCCTTCTCCCAGTTAATCTACCTCCACCACAGATACGCCCCTCCCTCAAGCACGCTTCAACAGTGTCTGTCAGTACACAGACTAAATGTTCTAAATTAACATTCAAAATCCTCACAAAAACAATAAACACTGGATGATATGAGCACAGGAGGGTTTCATACAATCAATGTACTAAATTATGAGCAAAACAATGGCTCAAAAAGTCTTTTTGAACACTTTTTAAAGTGTTTGAATCTCAGCGCTCTGAGAGCAAACTGTCTCCAGCTACCACTACACACACACAGAACTGAAGCTGTGCAGAACAATCTAGAGCCCATGTGACCTGCAATTCCATGAATCACTGCGCAATTCACATTAGAGCTCACCAACATAGAAACATAGACTTTGACGGCAGATAAGGACTGCTTGGCCCACCTAGTCTGCCCATTTCCCTACCTAGAGGATAAGCTGCAGATCCTATTTAACCAAAAGCCTATTTCTTCCTACCCCCTACAAAAATTGCCTTATGTCTGTCCCATGCATTCTTAAATTCTCCCACAGTTTCAGACCCCACAACCTCCTCAGGAAGGCTGTTCCATGTGTCCACCACCCTCTTTGTGAAAAAATACTTCCTCACATTGCCCCTGACCCTTCCCTCCTCTATCTTCAAATTGTGTCCCCTTGTTCTTGCACATCTCTGTTTCTGAAAGCTGCTACCCTCTTGGACTTTGTTGATTCCACTGAGGTACTTAAATGTTTCTATCATGTCCCCCCTTCCCTCCTTTCCTCAAGGGTATATATATTAAGCTCCTTTAGCCTCTCCTCACATGGCTTCTCTTGCAGACCCTGCACCATTTTAGTTGCCCTCCTCTAAACTGCCTCCATCCTGTCTATGTCCTTGCAGAGATGGGGTATCCAGAACTGGACGCAGTACTCCAGATGGGGTCTCACCAACTGTCTGTACAGGGGGATAACAACTTCCTGTTTTCTGCTGGTGATGCCTCTCCCTATACATCCCAATATCCCCCAGCCCTCCCTACCACCTTCTCACATTGCTTGCCAACCTTAAGGTCATCTGATATGATTACCCCCAGGTCCCTTTCCATTTTTGTTGTTGTTACTAACCCCCCATTGTGTAATCTTCCCCTAGGTTTTTGTTTCCCAGGTGCATTACTTTGCACTTCTTTGCATTGAATCCAAGCTGCCACACTTATGACCATTCCTCCAACCTTGCCAAGTCCCTTCTCATCCTTTCCACACCTCCTTGTGTATCAACCCTGTTGCAGATCTTTGTGTCATCTGCAAAGAGGCATACTTTTCCTTCCAGTCCCTCTGCAATGT
Source organism: Neoceratodus forsteri (assembly GCA_016271365.2). NCBI lineage: Eukaryota > Metazoa > Chordata > Ceratodontiformes > Ceratodontidae > Neoceratodus > Neoceratodus forsteri. The sequence goes on along the minus strand of CM057452.1, from coordinate 625,966,719 downwards.
CACTTATAAAGACACTAAAAAGGACTGGACCTAGTACTGAACCCTGCGGTACCCCACTGGTGACACCTCTTTCTTCAGAGTGGACTCCATTTACAATTACCTTCTGTGTCCTGTTGTTCAGCCAATGTTTTACCCAGGCTACCACCCTGGGACCCACTCCAAGGCTGGTTAATTTGACTACCAATCTTTTGTGTGGGACTGTGTCAAATGCCTTGCTGAAGTCTAGGTAGGCCATGTCCACAGCCCCTCCCTGGTCTACTACTTTGGTCACCCAGTCAAATAAATCAATTAGATTCGTCTGACATGACCTTCCCACTGTGAACCCATGCTGCCTTGGGTCCTGTGCCCCACTGGCCTCTAGGTACTCAACAATTCTTTCCTTCAGAAGTCATTCCATCACTTTCCCTACCACAGAGGTCAAACTGACAGGTCTGTAGTTTCCTGCCTCTGTCTTGCTCCCACTTTGTGAAGGAATCACATCAGCCTTCTTCCAGTCCTCAGGTACCACACCATCCTCCCATGATTTGTTAAAAAGGGTAGTCAGTGGTGTCACTAGTTCTCTGCTTAATTCTTTTAGAATTCTGGGGTGAATTCCATCTGGCCCCATTGCTTTGTCCACCTTCAGTTTTAAAAGTTCTTTCAGAACCCTTTCTTCTGTGAAAGGACTGGGATCAACCCCGCTCTCCAGGGTGCTTCTGTTAATTGGATTAGGCACCTCCCCCACTTCCTCTTTTGTGAATACTGAACAGAAGTATCCATTCACTATCCCTGCTTTTTCACTGTCACTCTCTGCCCACCCACCATCCATTCTATTCAGCCTCACTATCCCTCCCTTTGTCTTTCTACACTCCCTGATATACCTATAAAAGGTTTTATCCCCCTTCTTAACCGAGTTGGCTGTCTTTTCCTCAGTTTGTGCCTTTGCTATTCTGACTACCCTCCTTGCTTCCTTCTGCCTTAACTGGTACAGTTCTCTGTCCTGCTCCTTCTGTGTTTCCTTATACTTCCTAAATGCTATCTTTTTCCTCCTAACCTTCACCATCCTTCTTTTGAGAACCACAGTGGCTTTTTCTTTTGTTTTGATTTATTTGCTTCACACAAAGGCTTGTTGCCTCTGTGATGGCAGTTTTGATATTTCCCCATTGTTGCTCCACCCCTCTTTCTAGCCTGTTTGCTAGTGCTTTTCTAAGGCACTCTCCCATCTTGCCAAAGTCAGCCCTCCTGAAGTCCAGAACCCTCACTTTTGTATGACTTGACTCTGTAGCTGAGTTTATCATGAACCACACTGTTTGGTGGTCATTTGTTCCCAAATGGCTTCCCACTTCTAGATTTGAGATCCTCTCACTGTCCCCATTTGAGAGTATGAGGTCTAAGACTGCTCCCTCATGAGTAGGTTCCAAAACTAGCTGTCTGAGGCATGCCACCTGAAGGGTATCAAGAATAGCCCTGCTTTTGGATGTGGCTGCAGCAAAGGTGCTCCAGTTAACATCTGGCATATTAAGGTCCCCCATCAACAGTATCTCCCCTTTCTCTGCCATCCTAAGTATGCCTTCTATCATATCCTTGTCCATTCCCTCCCCCTGACATGGGGGTCTGTATACAACCCCTGTGCAGATTGTGGTGCCATTTCCAGTCTCTATGGTGACCCACAGTGCCTCCTATCCTCCCTGTTTACCCTTTTGTTCAGTTGCTTTTATCCCTTCCCTTACATAGAGAGCTACTCCCCCCCTCTTCTGCCCTTCTTGTCTCTCCTGTAGGTTGTTTACCCTGGTATGTTAACATACCAGTCATGGTTCTCTGTGTACCATGTTTCTGTGACTGCTACAATATACAGGCATCCCTCTTCCATCAAGGCCACCAGTTCTGGGAGCTTGTTGCCCAGACTATGGGCGTTGGTATTCATTACCCTCCATTTCTTGATGGCCTTCCCCCTTTTTGCCCCATCCCTGTCCTTTTTGCATTTGTCACTTTCTCCATTTACCCCTGAACTTCTCCCTATTGACATCTCTATGTTGGTGTTTACCTCACTTAGTACCCCAATTTTTTGGGGGCTAGGATTTCCCTGCTCCTTTCCAGTGCCTCTCCCCTTGGCTAGTTTAAATGCGTGCCAATGAAGTATTTAAACCTATCACCTAGAATCCTGGTTCCCCTCCTGGACAGATGCAGACCATCATGCCAGTATGGGCCTGCATCCACCCAGGTGGACCCCCAGCCCCCAATGAAGTCAAATCCCTGAGCTCTACACCAGTTTTTCAACCACTGATTAAATCCCATGGTGTGGAGCACCCTAGCCTCATCTGTGCCATAGACAGGCAGCAACTCTGAGAAGGTTACTGTGTGTGCTATTTGTCTAAGGCCCCTCCCCATCTCCACAAATGCTTCTTGCACTGCTATGATCCCTTTCTTAGCCAGATCTTTTGTTCCTAGGTGGACAGTGACATCCAGCTCCCTCCCCTGTGCAGCTGCTCCTGTGATCCTGAGGATTCGCTCCCTGTCCCTTCAATCCATGGCGCCAGGCAGGCACCTTACCTCCCTCTCCCCTTCCTCCCCCAGTTCTACCTTCCTAACAATGGAGTCCCCCACCAGGAATTGTTTCCTTTCCCTGTGGGGTCCCATGCCACCCTCCTGTGGGTCTCCTTTGTGGAGGTTCCCAGCATCCTCCTTGGTCTCCACTGTGGGTGCCTCCATAGAGGAACCACACTTTTCCAGAAAGGCATAGAAATTGTGGAGAGATACAACTGGAGGAATGCACCTCTGTTCCACCCACCCTCACCCTCCCTGAGCCCACTGTGGTCCAACCGCTCCTCTTTCTTGGCAACCTCTTAGGCAACGGCAGTGAATCTGGTGGCGAAGTAATGCAAAGTACATTGAAATCAATGTATTTCACATTAAAATGGATGTAGAAATGGTTGGGGAAAGGTGAAGTAACACAAAGTCAGTGCTTCCAATCGAATTTGCGATCATAATTAGAAGGCGAAGTACTCCGCTTCGTGTTGCAGATTACTCCATGGATTCTGCCTTAATACGTGAATCGCTCCACGTAGCGGATTTTGGCTATATCACCCACCTCTAGCCCTGACTCACTTACCATGAAGCACAAAGTACTATCAGACCCAGAGTCAGTAGCTGATGGTCTTAATTTCTTTAGTGACCTTAGCAACTATGTATACCACTTCACTACAAAACACGACACCCAACCCAGTCACACAAATATCTTTAAAAATGCGACTGCACAATTTCACATCAAACTAGCTACCCGATAAGAGGTGCTCAAACTACTTCAAAATCTCAAGGAATGTGGCTCAACCTGCCATGACTCACTTGAGCCTAGGTTCTTAAAATGTGTAGCACTGGCACTTGCCGTACAGGTTCAAAACCTGATTAATAGATCAATCCTCAAAGGAACAGTACCCTCTACTCACACCATCTGAAACACCACTGACTCCTCTATTCTGACCTGGGCTGGCCTCCTCCTAATGAATTAATGCTTCACACATATGACTCTATCATTGATAATATTGTCCATCTACAAACACCTTCATGCCTTGCTGAACTTTTCCAAAATCTGATGCCTTGCTATGGACTTAGGTCTGTTGACCAGGCCCCCGTCTTTATCCCCAGACACAAAACCACTAAATGCACTAGTGCTTTCACCTGCTATGCCCCCAAATACTGAAACTCCCTTCCACTAGCTTTACACCAGTCATCATCTCATACAACTTTTAAAAAAGTGCTGCAAAACTATCTTGATTCTTCCCACAAGTCCTCATGTTTCAAACCTCCATAGCTTCTTTTGCTTCCAGTCTTATCTTCCATGGCATTTATTATATGATCCTCTATACACTATGCACTTCTCCTTCCTATCTGACCCACCTTCCCCCTTACTCTCACTCTCATCCCTCTTTTCTTGTTCCTAATTCTATCACTTACTAGTATCCTACTACATTCTTTCCCTTATTAGCACTAAAATGTTCAATCTGTTTCAAGTTTTTCATCCTTAAAGCTCATTGTTATGTAGTTTTCTGGTGTGTACTGTTACTTTCTTATTTTTATTTATTTTTAACTATCCGCATTGGTATTACATTTGCTAACTGCTCTGTATAGTTCTGTCAACTATGTCTGTAATTGTTTTGAAATGTTACCCTGTATTGTTGTACTGTACCCTCCCAGGTCATGCCTGAAAATAGTCATTGCCATGGCTAGTGCACCTACCCGGTAAACAAAAATTAAATAAATAAATAAATAAATAAAGGAGAGGTCGGCCAACCCTGCTGAATACTACAGGTCAATCTCAATTCTATGTCACCTTGCAAAAGTACAAGAATTAATTCTATGTAACCAACTACAAGACTACCTTGAACATGACCAACTCCTATCACCCTGCCAACATGGTTTTCTCAAAAACCATAGCACCCTCTCTGCGCTTACCAAAGTCACCTCAGACATTCACCAAGCATTTGATCTTGGCCTAGCCACAGGGGCAATCTTAGTCGACCTCACCAAGGCTTTCGACCTAGTTAACCATCTGCTGCTAATAAGTAAAATTATTATCCTTGTGTCTAGATCATTCATCCACTTTTTGGCTCCTTAACTACCTATCCTGCCACACCCAAAGTGTCAAATGGGCTAACTGTCAATCCCCCCTTTAGACAAATTACACACAGAGTTCCCAGAGATCTTTCTTGTGCCCTCTACTTTTCTTGTTATTCATCAATGAGTTGCCTGGCTTCTGCAGAGGGGCAACCTTTCAGCTTTATGTGGCCGACACCATATTATATTGATACTCAGCAGATACCCAATGGATTGTTTGACACCTGGAATCAGACTTCCAGCAACTAGAAGCATGGTTCTTTGACAAAAACTTACTTTTAAATACTAAAAAAAAACTAAACCTATGCCTTTCCATCCCCCCCCTCATATAAAACTGCTCTTAACCCACAGCTCACCATCCACTCCAGCAAAGGAGAATCCCTCAGATCAGTAGAATCATTTAAATACCTGGGCATCCTGCTTAACCCTAACATCTCCTTTGAGGCCCATATCAACAAAACCACCAAAACCTTACACCAAGAGATTGGTTTGCTTTACCATCTTAATCCCCTTCTTTCTAACACATCTTGCCTAAAAATTGCCACAGCCTCACTCCTGCCCCTACTTTCCTTTAAGGCTCCACTATTCTTATCTCTCAAGGCCTCTTACAAATCATTTGAAACAGCTTTATCATAAGATTGGGCGTTTTGCCATCAGAGCAGCCCCCAGCCAACATCACTGCACTGTTCTCACATCCTTGGGCTGGCTACACTTTTGAACACTTAATCGAGTATTCCTCATTATGCCTCACATACAAGCTCACACATCTCTACACTCCACCAAGTCTATCTGACATAATAGTAAGAAAAACCAGGTGGTCTCTCAGCTATACCTCTCTTCCACTACTAGCCATATCAAAGGCCTATCTATCCTCAGGCAGAAGATTCTTCACTTATGCCACACCCTCAGTGTGGAACACCCTCTCCCCATCGGTCCTCTCCTGTGCAACCTTCACTCATTTCAAACTTGCCCTGTATAACCACCTGTCTGGTTCAGGAAAATGTAACTGCCTCACATAACCGGGAGGCCCCTACTCTTATCCTCACACCAGTGCTTACCTCTCCACATTCTGCTGCTACTACTGCACTGTAACCGTGTGGTCACCTATACTGTACATCAGTGTTCTACAATATGGCAATGTGACTACCAAGCACCTGCATAACTGTCCTCAAAATTGTACCCTACTTCAATTTTCCAGTCAAAACTAAATTATGTACTACATTTTGGAACTCAGCCAAAGATCATATGATTGCACTATGACTATATATATGTATTATAGTCCTGTCTAGTGCACAGCTATGAGATACTAGTTTTAGTATTTATTGTATAGCACTGTGACTCTTTTTATGTTGTATACTATTTGTCCTACATTATGTACACTCTCCTGGGTCACCCCTGAAAAAGAGACTGCATGGTCTCAGTGGGCTTACCCAGTTACCAAAATTCAAATAAATAACACCTAGGTTTGTGAGTTGTGAAATGTGCAAAATTTGTAGGTATACTATTTTGTTAGTTTTGGATTTCTTTGTTTGTTTCTTTTTGTTGTTATAATGTGTGTTATTTATTTTGATTTATTTTTCCCCATCAGTTATTTGTATGATGATTTCTGATTGTACTGTGATTTTTTTCTTTTAATAAAAAATACTCCTACTCTTTTTGATCCTTTAGTTCCATCAGATGATTCTACAGTAGTCAAGGAACACCACACTGAGATGTCCCCTTTCCCCCTCTATCCAATGATACTTTTCAGACTGCCAGAGCAGAAAGGGACAAGAAAAGGAAAAAAAAAATCTGCAGCAGAAACTGTGCCTTTGGGGAACAAGTTTGCCACATTATAGCAGTGGGGAAACAGTGAGGAAGAGGAAGATTTAGATGTATCTTCTATTGCTCCCTTTATGACTTCCTCACAGAAAGGAGTATCATCAGATGTACAGGAAGTTGTCTCCTCAGCCCAGTAGCTCAGAAAGAAAAAAATGAGAAACAAGATAATTTTCCAAATCGTCCAAGACTAAATATTATTTACTTCTCTGTACAGCAACACATCCCCAATTGGCCTTAGCATCCTTTAATGTTAATAGCATCAAGGCATTAAAGAGAAGATTTACTACCTTTGCAATTTTAGAACTATTAACTTATATTTTCTTTTTACAGGATACTAGACTGTGGTCTGTGTCTGATATGTAAGCTATCCAAAAAGCTTGGATTGGGGGAAATCACTTTTTGTCAGTTGATGATGAAATATGAAGTGAGGTTGGAATTTGTTTTAAGAACCCTGATATTTCTGTGACTCGAATGATGGACATTCATGCAAATTGAGCTCTTATACTTAATATCTCATTGCATAATCAAAACTTTAGTCTACTTAACATTTATGCTCTCCAAACAAAGGCAACTAGGATTGATTTGTTTAAACAGGTTCAGCCTTATTAATTTGCATCCAGAACACTTTTGTTTGGGGGAGATTTGTTCAGATATGGAGGAAGTTGTCTTCTCAGCTCAGCAGCTGCCATTCAAGTACCTCAAAGGCATAAACAGGGTTCGATTGCAGAGTATATTCAATCTGAGAAAGGAGGACAATACAAGAGGGCATAGCCCGAAGCTGGTAGGGGGTAGATTTAAGAGGGGAAATGAGAGACACTCTTTCATGGAAAGGATGATTAAGGGGTGTAACAAGTTGCCGGAGGAGGTGGAAGGGAAAAATACAGTGAACAGCTTCAAGAGGGGGATGGGACAAGTAGAAACAGAAAATCAGAATGGGAGGAATCAGTTCTGGAATGGGGAAGGGGGAGTGTATGAGGGGGTAGATGGATGACTCCAGGAGGAGGAGGATGGGAGGGGGCAGCTCCAGGTATCTAGACAGAGCTACACACTCAAGCAGACTGGCTAGACCATTACACAATGGCATGAAAGAATGCTGGGTTCTGATTGGTCAGTCTAGGGCTGGACCTGTGATGTTATCCCAGCATAACATCATGGATCTATTCCCAGCACATACATGACCAAATAGCAAAAAAATCACTCCACATACCATGTAAAAGTTGCCCACACTTGACATGGCCCATCTCAACTTTGCCAGTACATAACAAAATCTTAAAAGTGTAAATCCCTCCCTCCCACAGTACACAAACCACTAAAATGAAACTGAGATCCATAACACATTTCTTTAAATCTCCATTATCAGTTTTCTTATTCATTTAAAAAAGAGAGAGAGAGAGATGTGAAAGCCATCTTTCTGCTTGGCTTCAAAGCAGCCCCCAGCTGTACTGGCAAGCCTCACTTTGAAGCTTGATACACTTGATTCTTCATGTCTCTTTTTTTTTAATGTAAAAAAATGTTGTTAGTGAAACATAAAGCCCTCAGCTTGGCTTTACAGGATAACACTTCCTCCCCTTCTCTAGACAATCCCCTTCTAAAAACTAAAAGCCATCACTACGATCGGCTTTAACGCACTCCATCCCGCTCTCCTCACAGTCTCCCCGAGCAACCCAACAGAAATGTACTGAGCATGTGCCTAGCACCGTGCTTCAGTATGACTTACCAGATTGCTGTTTTCCCATTTCTCACAGACCGCGCTTTTGTGCGACCACATCTTCATTCTTCCAGCTTCACTTATCTACCGGGAGAACCCGCAGAGCCATGATAGACAGACAGGTGGGGGGGGGGTGTGGAGGCGGAGATCTCCAGCAGCTAGAATTTTGAGAGTGGTGGCTGGATGAATTAGTTCACATTTCTCGGTGGCGCCACCATTAAGAGTGAGGGATGGGAAAGAAACAGGCACAATCCAGAAAGAAGATTAAAAATATAAATAAAAAAATGGTCTTAACAGTGCATCAAAGAAATACACAGAGAACAACACAAAGATTTTATTTTTATTTTACTCTTTGGTAACAGCACCACCTACTGCCCAAAACAGAACTACTTTTCTCCTCAGTATACATCCACATTGAAAAATATACTCAAAATCTATTTAAAATTGTTTTTCCCTCATCTTTTTGTCTTTTAAAATAAAGGAGCCATTGTATGATAGGAATAATGCACTCCAGTGGGTGTGTCATGCTGGTATAACATCACTTCTGGAGTGATTAGTCACACCCGGCCTGCAACCTCGTGCCTAATCACCCCAGGCATGACTTTATTACAGCACGACACACACCCTGTCATGCGTTATTCCTTTATTATGGCCTGTTTCTGCTGGCAATTTTATATGTTCATATGTTCATAGGGCTTTTTAACTGTCTGTCACCACCTCATGCCTTTTGTTGGATCTGATCTCTGGAACACCCAGTCCCGTCTACGCCTCCCCCAGCTCTTGTTTCAGTCAGGAACAAATTTAAATATCTGGGGTTTTGGCTTGATTGCTGATTATCTGCCAAAACCCACATTTAGGAACTATCCAAAAAAACTAAAACAGAGGCTAAGCCTGTTCTTTTGAATTTAGAATCTACTTAACCACGATGCAAACATAAGACTGGTCCAGACCACTTTCCTTCCCCTCATTGATTGTGCTGATTTTCTTTATAGTCACTGCTCCAAAGCAGCTCTTGTCAAACTGGACACACTTTATCACAGAGTGCTAAAGTTTGTCACTAATGCCCCTTTTAGAACGCACCATTGTTCTCTTTATGACCATCTCGACTGGTTCTCATTGTTCCACCAAGTCGTTTAGACAAGAAATTTGTCGAAGGACTTTACAGTGACAGCACTTTGCCAATGGTGATCACATTGCTATGGCAAAGTGCTGATGGCCCCAACAGGAGCTGGAGCTATGTGCTGCCTGCCGGGGACTTTGCCCCTGCATCAGATTTTAGATTCCTAACTCTGGGGGTGGGGGACAGATGTCGGGGGAGATCAGCCAAACCCAGGAGTCGATGAATCCATTCATTGTTCCTACAACCCATTCCACACTGCAGGGGTCGAATGAGTTGAGTCGATGTGGGGGATTCATTGTAACAGCATCACTGTTACAATGGTAAAAGGGTCATCGCATCACACCAGAAGGCTACAAAATTCCACATTATGGTTATATAGAGCTATTACAAACAAACTCCCTACTTACATCTCCAAACTCTTTTAGCATACACCAGGTTTTTATTCGCTGAGGAGATATTCCTATTTACAGCTGGACATACGTAGGGCAAGATCCCACTACAGAGAAGCAGCAGTCAGCCATGATCTCCTAACCATATTGGATACCCTACAGAAATCATTGAAACTTACTAAAATTATCTGCCTGCAGACCTTTAAATCTCTGTTGGACCACTCCTTGCAGGAGTATTGCAACTGTTACACATAAAAGACACTTAAACCTACTGTAGGCTGCATTGTTTTGCACCACCCATATAGCACTTGATGATCTGTACCCAGTTTTGTTGTAGTGTGTTATGTATCCTTTTTTTATTCCGTCTTTTTCCCCCTACTTTACAGTTATGTGTACATTCATTTATTGCATGTATTTTAGTTTAAGGTTGCTTTCTTGTTGTGTAAAATAGACTTACTCTGTTGAAGTTTTATTTTTCTTTCTTTTATCTTGTTATTACACTCAAATATTGCATCTATCGAAATGGTTTTCCTCTGTTGAAATGCCATCCCTTCTGCTGTCATGTAGTTCAGACCATCTGTTACAAATGTTAATTGCTATTATACTCAGGTATTGTATGTATTGATATGCCTCTCCTTTATCATATCCCTGCAGGACCACCTTGTAAATGAGCTTGTTTAATAGTGTTATTCCTGGCATAATAAAATTTGATTGAATTGATTGATTGATTGATTGATCGATTGATGTGGGACCCCAGAGTCCCAAGGGTAAACATATATGGCAACAGGGGACATATTTTTCCATTTTCTCCATTACTTGCCAGGTCCTCAGGGTCACAGTAGCTCATGTGTGTGGAGGCGCACATGTGTTCTGAAACTGGTGACCCTGCTCTACCCACCAGGCCTAGAACCAGCACCTATTTGTTCAATGCTACCACCACACCTGCACTCCATAACAGCCAAGAGATGGGAAGGTCAACCTCCCCAATCCAGGAGAAGAGAGCTGCCCAGTGGCTGCTCAGTCCCCTCCAACCCACCCCACCTGCCCCAGCAAGCTGAGGTCATTCCATAATGTAGGTCATTGGCAAGGTAAGGGATAAGGTGCTCAATTTTTCCAGCCCACCACTTCGCCTGATCCCCAGCAATCCAAGCTTATTCCTGAATGTGGGTCACTGGCATGGTAAGAAGTAAGGCGAACAGTGTCTCAGCCCTCAACCCACTGGGCTGGCATGTTTGGGGGAGATTTTAACTGTTGCTTATTACAAACAGATAGAGTGGCAAAAACTAGTGAAATATTTTGTGATGCAACATTTTCTAAAATTTTAGTCCACTGGGCAGGATTAATTGACACCCATAGCCACAAGGAAGCCCATCCTTAGCATATTTATTTTTGTGGCAATTTGTCCAACATAATTGATTACTGGTTTATTTCAGCTAATCTTCTAACTTCTAAAACTGAAGTCACTTTAACAAAAACGACTGACCAAGGTTTGGTGGGTATGAAGATAACTGATTTAGCTGATTTAGTTTCAGGTAGGGGTTTTTGGCATTCCAATATTTGTTTGTTGAATGATCCTCATTACTTTTTTTTTTATATATTTTTTTTTATTCAGATATTTCAGCATACACAGTGTATAGCATTAGAGTGTTACATATAGCCAAAATGTATGCCAGTAAAGAACATTAAGTATCACATAATGCAATACATCTTCCCAATATTAAACAATGTACACCACACATATCTGGATAACAGTATCCTATATCTTCTCATCCACTCTAGGGCTGAGCTCTGAAATTACAAGTCTTTCCCGTTTATCCAAAATCCTGCCCTGCATTCACAGGTCCTAAAGAGATGGCCCCATGATATCCAAAGCAAACCCCCAGCCATCAAGTGTGGACCTGCCAAACCCTACATTGTAATAACAAATAAAAGCCTCCAGAAAGAAGGAAGCAAAAAGGCTAACTAATAGAAAATAATTTACCTATCCAACTAAGAAAAAGTCAGTTATCCTTCTTTATGCAGCTGAAATGACACCCTGAATATCCTATGTGGCTCCTATACCTTGTTTAAAGGTTTTATTAGGAGGTCAGGTAAGTGCGGGGAATGAGAGAAGGAGGGAACACAGCCATCCAAGGGACATTGGGAGGGGGGAGTGCGGGGGCAGAACCACCTACAGTCCCAGATTAATATCCCTGAGCTGTTGGCTGGGTGACCGATGATTCGGGAAGCATAGAGGGGCTTAATCAGAATCCAACATATCCTGGAGTATCAACCACCTTCTCCATTTATCATCCCACCCTTTTTGACCCCTGTTATATTTTGCTGCAATTCTCTCATCATTGGAGAATTTCTGAACCGTTTTTCGCCATTCCTGTATGGTAGGGACCTCGGCCTGACCCCATTTTCCGGTAATAGCTTTCATTGTAGGCGGAAAAAATATTAATATCTTCTGAAGTTCGGATTTAGAGGGGGTCAGTTGGGTCACTGAGCAAAGGGTAGTGAAGAAATGTGGTTGTAGCAACTCCTCTTCACCGCAGATTTTAACAATATCCCGTATCAGCTAATTTTGGGCATAAGGTAAGTACGTGCGCTAAATTAGGACTCAAACTTCCACACCCTCTCTAGCAGGGAATTGGTTGAAGATGTCACCAGGCAGTCTTCTCTGGGGTCAGAAAGTAATGAGTTATAACTTTCCAAGCAAATAAACACCACCAAGGGGATTTACATACCATCGGGATAATGTCTAGGTTTGCCACCCATTGTTGTAGTGGGACCGGGAATCCATATTCTCCTTACCATTTAATTAACCATGGGAGTTTATCTAAATACTCTAAGTTATGGAGAAACCGATATATCTCACTCACTGCAGGATTAGACTTCTGAACATACAGTTTCTGTCGCAGCCAGAGGACTACCTTCGGGGTCTCTTCTATATGAGAGTATTGGGGGTGAGTCATTCCACCGATAATTAGGCTGATAAGAACATATTCTCGATATGAATTCCCAGGGACACGGTATAGTCCTTGGATGTAAGAGAATCCCCCAAGTGATTCTTCCCTATAGAACTGAAAAACCCATTTGAGCCCTAACCTCTCCCACAACTTAAGAGCCTGTATCATTTGTCTATCCCCTGGGAGACCCAAACTCCTGAGAGTACGAAACTGAAAGATATACCGAGGGGGTATTGGGAAGGGAGAAGCCTATGCCACCTTTCCAGATTATTTGAAGACATATGAAGAGAGACTTAAGGAGTTTAATATGTATAGCCTCGAGGAAAGGAGGGAGAGGGGGGACATGATAGAAACTTTCAAGTACCTCAAGGGAATCAACAAAGTCCAAGAGGGTAGCATCTTTCAAAAAAAGAGGTGTGCAAGAACAAGGGGGCACAATTTGAAGATGGGGGGGGTTCAGAGGTAATTTAAGGAAGTATTTTTTCACAGAGAGGGTTGTGGATGCATGGAACAGCCTTCCAGAGGAGGTTGTGGAGTCAAAAATAGTGGTGGAATTCAAACATGCATGGGACAGTCATAAGGCAATTCTAGGGGGTGGGGGCAGGAAGAAGTAGGCTACTGGTTGACTAGGATCTGCAGCTTATCCATTAGGTAGGGAAATGGGCAGACTGGGTGGGCCAAGCGGTCCTTATCTGCCATCAAATTCTATGTTTCTATATTTGGGTAGGTTCAGGAAGATGTTGAGGGGGAGGCATACCAGCCATTAAAACTGGGTCAATGATGTCCCCTAGGAGTGTGGATTCAATCCCAAGCCAAATAGTATGGGTCCAGGCTGTAAACCAGAGGAGAGCTATACGAAGCATCATGGCCTTAACATAAGTCTCAAAATTGGGGAGATTAAGACTCCCTCTGTTTTTTGGAGCCTGCAACTGTTTTAAGGATACCCTAGGGGGACTGTCTAGCCAGATGAGTCTTCCGGTAAGTCTATTCCATGTCCAGATACAACATCTAGGTGGGGGTACAGCTAAGGTTTGGATTGGATAGAGCACCCAGGATAGTGATTGTTGATGAACCAACAGAACTCTTTCTTGCATGGGGACTGCCTTCAGCTTCCAGTTACCAATTAATTTTCTAACTGGAGTGTGAGGTGCTCAAAATTATCCAGGTCCAGGTGTGAAGGAAATCTGGTGAGGTGTATACCCAAGTATTTTAATTTAAGTTGGTACCATTTGAATGGGTATTTGGATTTTAAGTCCCTGGGAGGGGAGTAATTGCAAAAGAGTGTTTCTGCTTCATTGGAGTTCAGGGTATACCCCGAGAGTTCCCCAGACCTGGAAAGGAGGGCCCAAACTGCAGGGAGTGAGGCATATGGGTCAGACAAGGTAAGCAGTATATCATCTGCATATAAAGATATCTTCTGTGGAGCGCCATGGATAGTAATTCCCTTAACTCCCTGATGTATCCGAATAGCTTGTGCTAATGGTTCAATATAGATGGCAGAAAGATAAGGTGAAAGGGGGCACCCTTGATTTGTCCCTTGGCAGATTGGAATAGCCTGTGATATCCCTCCCATCACTTTACAGTATGTCTTTGAGGATTCATATATCGACCTAAGTTGATATATGAATTGATGCGGAAACCCCATAGTGTTCATGACATCCCATAGAAAAGCCCACTCTACCACATCAAACGCTTGGTGGGCATCCAAGCTAAGAAATAGGGTGGGCTCCAGAGAATGGACAGCCAGTTGTTGTACCAGCAAAGTCCGGCAGATAGCATCCGTCGCCTGACGCTGCTTAATAAATCCTACCTGGTCAGGGTGTATAATAAGGGGCATTGTTTCATCTAACCTATGCGCCAGTATTGCCATAAACATCTTGTAATCCATGTTGACCAATGCAATTGGGCGGTATGAGTCCAGTTTGGTGTGATCCTTTCCAGGTTTGGGGATAGGATTTAGCAGTGAGGTCTTCCAAGAGGGCGGTGGAACCCCCACTTCCTGAACCGACACTAAAACTTGTAGTAGGTGGGGTGTAAGTTCCTCCCGAAAAACCTGATAGAACTCTATGGGGTAGCCATCAAAACCAGGTGCTTTTCTGTTTTTTCCTCTTTTAATAGCTTGGGATAACTCCTCTTTAGTAACTGGAGAGAGTAAGCTTGCTTGGCACTCCCTAGTTAAAGTCAAGAGGCCTAACCGATGGAGAAAGGTCAGCCTCGCCTCTTGATTGGCAATGTTAGAGGCCTGATAGAGCCATGAGTAATATTCCTGAAAAACCACATGTATCTGGGAAGGGAGGCTCACCAAGTTACCAGGGGTAGCACACCATAATTTGGGGATTCTGGTAGAATTCTCTGCTCTCGGACTTTTCTAGCTATGCGTCTCATAGAGGCAGGCTACCCTGATGATTTATACTATGGAGATAATAGAATTGGGCTAGGAGTTTCTGGTCCTGTATCCCCTGTAGCTGGCTTTTGATGTGGAGAAGTCGCTGATGAAAAAATGGTTGCATATGCTTAGGGAGCTTCTGGAGATGGGCCAGTTCTTGCACCAGTTCCTTCTCTGTACACTCCCTATCCTTTATCCTGGTCCCCCATTCAATTAATGCACCTCTCAATGTAGTTTTAATGGTATCCTATAATATTGTTGGGGTATGTCCCTGGCCATTATGGTCAAGGATATCTTGAATTTGTTGCCAAATAAAGTCGCAAGCCTCAGGGAATGCAAGGTGCATAACATTTAGTCTCCATGGGGAACATTCTGAGCTGATACCCAAATCTACACTAGCCTGTAGTGGCCTATGGTGAGAAAGCAAGGTTGGGGTGGTTGTTACCGCAGACACAAATCCTATAAGGTCCCTAGATACATAAGCATAGTCTAGCCAGGCAGCAGACTGGGTATTTTGGGGGGTACCTCATATATTCTCTAGCACTGGGCTATAGGGTTCTAAATATGTCATACAAGTCTCTTTTACACATCTCAGTTTTCCAGAGTTTCCTAAGGGGGGGTATATCTGCTTCTATTTGGGTATTCTGTATCTAGAGAAGGGTTAATCATCAGATTCAGGTGCCCAGCAATAATGAGGGGGCCCTGTGTGTTCTGATCCAAAACCTTAAAAAATCTTTTCAACTCCACCGCCTGGGTCCCCGGTGGTAAATACAAGGATACCAGTGTATAGGTTCGCCTGCAAGTGTTCCCACCACCAGAATAAAAACATCCCTTTGAGTCCTGGACAACCTTCAAAGTTGACCATGTGATTCTGGAATGTACTAGGATCGCCACCCCATGTGTTCTACCCCTGTTATACGAGGATGCCCCAACCAACTGGTATCCTCTTGTGACCCCTTACTTAGCATGTTCAGCCTGGCTAAGGTGCGTCTCTTGGAGAAACACAAATATGTGGTTAGCCCTCCTTATGTCCCTGAATAGCCTCTGTCTCTTAATGGGGGTGGCGATAAAGTTCATGTTCCAGGACCACAATGTCATGCTCCTTCCCTGTCCTTCCCCAGTAACTCCTAATGGAGCCATATCCCCGGTTCCCCCCTAACCCCCACCAGGCTGCATTTCAGTTGTAACCATGAAGCTGCATAATTACATGCTACAAAAAGTAATTGACACAACTGACAACAGTCCAACACTAAACTAATAGATAAACTAAGTACTAGGATGAGTAAAACCCAACCAGAACGACATCCACGTAGGGAGCAGTTTATTGCAGTGCTCCAATTAGGAGTCCAGATCTGGGGGGGCTCCCCCCTCCGGCTAACTGGGCACTCCCTGGACTCTCATTCGAGAGCTCCAGTAAAAGGTAGAAAACAAACTGAGTCACCAAGTGGCGTCACATGCTCCCAGAGTATTAGGGTGGGGTAAAAAATAAATGCCCGCATCCCAGGGGTAATTATTTACCTCTTGGAAGGGGTCCTAAATATGTATATGAAGTAAAGGTAAATGCCAATACTATAATAAGGGCTAGGTGTGAGGGAAATATTAAGAGGGGGAGGAGAAAAGAAGATAGAGGCATAATCTCCACTCTGTCTTGCATGGCAGCACACTATCATCTCCAGTCCTCCCTCGTCCTGTCAGCATGTCAACCCCCCCCCAAAGTAACACCTTCTAAGAGGATAAAAATCCAATATACAGTGGATTTCTCCATCTGGGGTAGAGACCGATCTAATTACTAGGGTGGATTGTATCCAACGATGCTAATCCACTTTGGTGAATTTAAAAAGGGAATAGGAAAATATGGAGGAGGAAAAAGGAAAAAAAAAAAACAGATTAGTATTGAGTGTGTCCACTTCAGTGGTGATCAAATATAAATAATAAGGTATAAGTAATACAGATATAGTCAATCTGAGGGGTAGAACCCTTCCATAAGCACAAAGGATAGCACATAATATAGTCACACAAAGGAGATGCTTGGAGAAACATTTGCCCAGGTACATGTTTCATCCTCCAGCAAGCTCAAACAGAAAAATAGTGCAGAACAGTGGAGATTATACCCAATGTAGCATGCCCTGTGTCAGAAGATCAGGAACTCAGTTCAAAGGTATCATAGATTGCCCTGGCAGTCAGCGCTGAGGAGCCTGGGTGATGTAGGCTCAGAAGGAAGGGTAAGCTAACTGCCCAGGCTGCGTGTGTAAAAATGCCGGCGTCCCCCATCTCTCA
The DNA here is from genome assembly GCA_016271365.2 of Neoceratodus forsteri. NCBI lineage: Eukaryota > Metazoa > Chordata > Ceratodontiformes > Ceratodontidae > Neoceratodus > Neoceratodus forsteri. The sequence continues at coordinate 625,949,477 of CM057452.1, read as the reverse complement.
GCCTCCTTCGGGATACTGAGCATGACAGCAAAAGGGAGAGTAATCCCTTCTTGAGCCTAGTCATCCTAAAAATTGGAGAAATCCATAAGTGCTGCTGACAAGTCAGGAAGATGCTGTTGTACAAGAAGGCTCTACACCTTAAATGTGGTGTCTCCACAATCCTGAGAGACCTGCGCTGCTGGCTTAGGTGAGCTATCAGGGTGGTATGCATATTCCCGGAGTTATCGCACTTATATCCCTCAGAGCCTCAGCTTGTTTACGCACTTGTGGGCAGGGGACAGAGAAGATTTACTCAGCGACTGGTGAGTTCATTTTCCCTCGTAGTCTCTGAGTCCATGACCTCTTGCACAGGGAGCAGGTTATTTTGTTGTAGGTATAGCTTTACCTAGTCCGATGTATCAAAAACTTTTATAGAGTTCCCAAGCCATATTTTTAATTTAGCCGGAAAGATTATTGTAGCTTTTAGGTTATGTGCCTGCAGTTCCTTTTTGGTTGTATACATCGCTCTCCGTTGCTGCACCACAGCTGAGGAAAAGTCATGGTCGAAAGTAATTCTGTGGACACCATCCAGCAAGATTTTATTAAGGCTCCATGCTTTTTTGATGATCTCTTCCTTTTTAATAAAACTCTGCATGCACAAGACAATGGAGCATGGTCTTGCTTGGGGGTCTTTGGGGGGAGTAAGAGCCCGACGTACACGCTCTATGTCGTAGGGACGGAGATGTTGTAGAGCTAAGCCTTTATCAAAGAGGTGTTCAACATATGCTCTAAGGTCTCCTGTTTCCATTCACTCAGGCACCCCAAAAATTCTAACGTTAGACCACCTTGAGTGGTTTTCCAGGTCATCAAGTTTCTCTCACAGATCAATGTTGTCTCTGAGTAATTTACCAGAGACTTGGTGTAGTTTATGGATTTTCTGATCATGTTCCCCCATTTTACTTTCAAGTTTTGCTGCCTTCTGCTCCAAAGCTGACAAGGTATTTTTTAGAGCATGTTGGTCAGCCCTATACTCAGTGCGATAGGTTTGAAACTCCAAGAGAAGCACTGACAGCGAGGCCTGTAGCTCGCCAAGTGTGACCTGAGGTGGCTCCATTCTCTCGTCACTAAAGCTGGTAGTAAACTGTAGAATCCCCAAGTCGTTCATGATCAGTTAGCCATGGAATATGAAAAAGAAGGTAAGCTGTTCAGTCAGAAATAAAGGAGAGATTTTGAGGACCCCTCATTATGGAATCTGGCAGATTTTACCCCTGGGAGTCTGCGGAGAGAAATTAATCAGCCGCCATTTGTTGTCTCGCCAAACCGGAAGTCTTCCTCTTATTACTTCTGAGTTGAAACAACTTGTAGATGCCAGAAAGTCAGTGCTTTGTTTATATGATTTGCCACTTCAATGGTTGGAAGGAAGCAAATGGGATTTTTAAAATTTCTTCCAAAAAATGCCAAACACTTAGATACAGTATATTCACTTACCATAAATATTTAGATTCAAGGTCCAGTCACATAAACTGCTCATTTTGCATAACACCAGGAACCATGATTATTCAGCCCAAATATCACAAACCAACAAGAAATAAAACAATATCAATACAATAGAATGAAATCCCTAGAACTGGAGGAAAAATATGGCACACATGGGAGGTAAGAACCTTCAAGTCAACCCTTTTGAAAGCTGTACCCAATGTATACAACGTACAGTTATGTGCCAAATATAAACTGTTACTGGGGATGTAGTTTCTAGCAAAAATGGTATTTGTAATGCTTTTGACTATCTTATTAGGAAAACATTCAATACGACTTTCCCAAATAATTTTAATATGGATTATTTACTAAAAGAATGTAATGTTCCTAAAATTTCAGATCATTAGTCAAAGACCCTAATTACTCCAATTTTGTTGTTAGAACTTGATTCTGTGATAAAAAGTCTAAAATTAGGGACAATCCCTGTGATAGATGGCTTACCTACTGAAATGTATAAGTCGCTGTGGGACTATATGCCCCTGGAATTATTGGACTTATATCATTCCTTTCTAAACACATCAGGAGCCCAATATTCAAAATATTACGCTGAGTGCAAATATTTTACACCCAGATTGTGCACCAGTATGTGCGTGGTCAATATTCAAAAGACCAAATAGCACCAGTGCAACAGTGTAGCACCAGCACAAAAAATAATGTATGCTTGGGGCAAAGTGAAGAGTAGGGACATGAATACGGGTGTAACGGTACAATATATTTGGCGCATTGTGTGATGCCAAGGCCAGGTGTCACCCAGTGGATTGGGGAGAGCCCATGGATGACACCATTGCAGCAGTGCTGGCTGACCCCGACCTACCACTATGTGCCAATGACGCAGGCTGGGGGACAGTACCTGCAAGCTGATGGCATGTGCCAGTGTGGTGTTGCTGCCTGGCCAGTACAACATCCCTCACCATGGCAGTGAGCTCCCGCACTGCCCCAGTTAGTTCCCCAAACACCAGGTGGAGGGCATCCAGGAAACGTGCCTTACGGTGCTCCGCACGTTGTTCTGCATGCTGCAGGTTGGCATGCAGGATCCCCCAGAAGTGGGCCAATTCCTGCTGCATTTCCCTTCAGAATGCATGTAGCTCCCTTTATGCAGTGGACTGGGAGTCCACCGCAGACTGGAGAAGCTGCTGGGCCTCTGAGTGATCCTGTCTCTGGTGGGCATGGTCATCAAAGACAGTAGGTGTATGTGTGTATGGGTGACAAGTTGGGTGTGTGCACCCCACACCCTGTGAGGATGGTATTGGCAGTGCCTCACTGACTGCAGGGCCTCACATGTCACAGGAGTGGGTAGGTGGGGCAACATGCTGGCCACCCACAGACGCCAGCGGTGTAGGATGTGTGGTATTGGAGCTGGTGGGTGTGGAGGTCACACCTGTGGTAGTGGTGGAGGGGATGGTGGTGGTGTCAGTCAAGGTAGAGGAAGCATCACCATGCAGGGACCCTGCCAGCACAGATGGAACTCTGTGCTTGACAGGCAACTGTGTGGTGGCCGTGATAGCCCCCCTGGTGTCCACCCCTGCCTGATCGGGGTTGTCAAGGTACACCCGTGATGGGGAGAACCTCCCCAGTGCAGCAATGGCAGATAAACAGTCCCCAGTGGGAATGTAGGTGTCGTCATCACTGTCTTTCAGTTCATCCAGTATGGTGCTCAAGGACTGCCCCTCCTCTTCATGTACTGCCTGTTGCTTGACACCTGATAGGAATGGCCTAGTGTCCTCCTCCTGTTCACCCACCTCATCGGTGCCATCTCCCTACGCTGTGGACAAAGAACACTGTCAGTGTGTTGAACAGTACACAGTGGTCATGTACTGGTACTGGCACATGCATACCCCACCATTGCTGTATGTCACCAAGTGCCAACATAAAACAGGTGACCACAGACTTTACACCCGCACATCCAGGGTACAAGAACACCTATGGGTGGAATGTGGGACCTACAGGCATGCCCACACCTAACACCAATGTATCCCACACACACCACACATGTGAAGACTGCCACCCACAGGGATGGCATAGGTAAAATACCCAATGACACACGTGTCAGCATGCAACACCACACATGGAAAGAAATCCTGCAGCTGTGTGTGCAGAGTACTATATGACTGTATTAGTGTGGCACATGCCGCTAGGCCGGTTGTGTGGTAAACACAGCAGCAGACAGTGCCATACAGCACACAGGCCATCCCAATGCACACATGTGTGCACTGGCCAATACTACATTGTGCCACAACACAAGCAGAGCTGGACATATACCCATGGACATGAATGCACACCATGCTGGTACACAGCCATGTACTCACATGTACTGTGGGATGCCACCTGTGTCTCACACCTTCAGCCTTCGACACCTTCCACAGCTACAGTCCTTAGAGCTGATGCCACCACCTCCACTATGGGGTCAAGAGGTCTTGCAACCTCTGATGGCTGCAGCCCACCACCCGTGGCATGCAGTGTGTGGTGGCATGCTGCCAGGTCATCCTAAGTATGGTGCTGTAGGTCATTCCTCCACTTGCATTCAGCATCCATGGTGTGTCCCCTGCCACCAACAGCATTCACTTCCACTGTGCACAACACATGTACTGCAGCATCAGTTGTCTTGTAGCACCACATGTTGTGCTGCCTGGCCTTGTAGACATCAATCTGGCCCTTCAGCTACTCCCTAGGAAATGTGTGGCTTTGGAGGCATTCACCACCACCAAAGGCACCTGTTGGGGGATGGAAATGGTCCAGTGCTCAGTGGCTGTTCTGTAAATGGTGTGTGTGTGTGTGTGTGTGTGTGTGTGTGTGTGTGTGTGTGTGTGCATCTGTGAGACTCCGCACAACCAATAGGCCACACCGTGGCATCAGTTGTGGGCATGCATCACAGGGATATAGGAGTTGGTCTCCCTCCTTGCTGCCCCTGCCCATCATTGGCCCCCACATGTCCGTCTTCATGTGGTGGACACCTGCTATTGTTTCTGTGCCACATATGTACTAGCAGAAGCCTGCATTGTGCGGGCTGCAACAGACCCTGTATTGTGATTCTACACTAACAGGTGTGAGATGTGTGTTGGATGCAGAGATCTGTGTTGTTGTCCACGTGATCACAGTATCCTGGTCATTGCACAGCATAGCATGGGGGTAAACATTCACATGATGGTGTCACAGAGATCTGCCATGGGACCAGTTTGCCTGTGTTGTGTGTCATGACAGTCTCCCCCCCCCCATGGCATGTACAGCATACCTGTAGATGCACATGGGCATCTGTTTGTGAGTCATATTGTGCGACTCCAGTGCCACTGTCTCAGAGTATACATGTAATAGGACAGTATGATAGTGCTGCGCACTGTTAGTACACACCTGCCAACTGGGCCTGGTGTATGTGTGACAGCATCATTCTGCAGTACCTGACACAAAGCACTGCACATATGTTTCCCAGTCACTGTAGCAGAATACACACTGTTGCAGACCATGATAACTGTATATTACTTGGAGATTACCTACCTGTTCCTCTGGAATTTGTCGGGGACATGGTGAGACCTACTGTTGCAATCACAGATGTCAGACTACTGCTTGCAGTTCCAGTGAACTGTGCAGGTGATGCTGTGTTCCCACTGAAATAGCCCGGGCAATTCACATATGGTAATGCATACATATTAGGCCATAATGACATGCTAATGTGGTGGTTTGCACTCCGACTGCCTAAGTAGGCTAATTTGAAGAGCACTTCTGAAGATTGCATGTAATTGTGCCGGGCAAGCAGTTAACCCTGCAGTGCAGTGCTATATGAATTGTGTGGGACAAACTGTAATTGCGCTACTCTAAACATGCATACATGATAATGTAATCATTGGGAAGGTCATGCAATAATTGTGCATGCTCAATGAGGCCATTTTGCGTTAGCGTGGTACTGTAGTTTTTGCATGGCACCTTCCTTAGCTAGCCCCTTGCTAAGTTAAACACATTTCCAGTTGTGTTCTTGACAACATTCCATGCACAGTTGTGTTAGAGTGGTGCTTCTCCCAGTGACTGACCAAGTATGGTGAGCAGAAGGGTCAGGGTGGTGGTTCAGAGGGATCAGCCATGGGGGAATATGGAGCTGGCCAACATGGTGCAGCTGGTGCTGGCCAGGGAGTGCCAGCTCTTTGGAGAGGTACGTGAGGGGGATAGGCCTTGGCATGAAGTGTGAGCATCTTTGGCACACCACCTCACTGGCTGCACAGGCACCCACCACACAAGGGAGCAGTGTAGGCAGCATTTTGTGGACCTGCAGTGGAGAGAGAGGCAGAGGCTGGACAGGTTCTGGTGCATGGTGCGTGATGGCACTGTGCCTGTGCCTGGTAAGTGGACACGTTTCTCATAGCCCAGCATTATGCATGTCAAAGGGTGTGGGCAGGCATGAAGGCAGTACACATCTGTAGGACAGATCACTGCACACATGCCTATAATGCTACAGTGTAATTCTCATGCTTTGCTGTGTGTAGATCACTATGGGTACAGTGGTGTCCTTGTGTGGGTCAACAGTGCCTGTATATGTGGTAGTACATATGACATGCACAGAGGTATCATGTGACATGTATCAGTGTGCTCCATCATTAGTTGTGTAGCACATGTTGGACATTTACACATATATGTTACAAAGGTTGTGCAGTTGTATGGTATGTGTACAACACCTAATTGTCCAGCCACACCTCTGTACATTGACAAGTTCTGCTGTGGGAGGCCTATTCGCCACACACTGTCCAGACATGTGTGTAGGTTGCAGGCACACTGCTGCTTGTGTTCCTGGCATGGTAGCAATGTACCCTCCCTGTGGGTAGACATGCTGCATTCCAGGTGACAGGGCCAAGGCTGTTGTTGACCACTGCCACATTGTATGTCTCCTCTGCCACATATGTCAATAACATCCTCCCAGTGTGGGCAAACATATGCCTGTGAATGATGGATAGCTGCCAGTTATGTTCCCTGGGCTCACTGTGGTGTGTCCATGTGCTCCATGGGCCACGTGACATTGGGCTCTGCTGTGTTCAGTGGTTGTCTGACACACATGTCAGTCACATTAGTGGGCACTGAAGTGGCACTGTCTGTGTTGGGTGTGCTAGCCACTGCTGTACCACCATATCCCTAAGCTACCATGGTAATACAGTTGTATATGACATATGGGCTCATCAATGGGCCCCCTGGTACCTATTGACAATGTGGCATGGTCCATTGGGGGGCACAGGCAGGTTACAGGTGTGGCCCATCCATGCTGTGTGTTAGGAACATACTATTATGGGTGCCATACTGTTGTCTGTCACCCACAGGCAATATGTGCTGGGTGCACACAGATGTGTACACCTCTGTTCCACTGTTGTCTGTGCATTGCTTCTACAGATGTTGTCAGATGGTCTAGCATGTATGAGGTACATGGACTACTACAGTACAATGTACCGAAATTGCACATGTGTCCCATATGCTTGTTGGGAAGGGACAGAGTACACTGTTTGATGGTTGCATACAGAATTACTGGCACAGTTTGGGAGGGGTTATTGATGTCCATAAGGGTACTGACACTGTTCTATTCCCTTCACTCTGCAGACCACACCACCAGGGGACAGCAACAGCAGCGAGGGTGCAGTCAGGTGACCATGGCTCACAGCCAGAAGCCCAGGCATGGCAGTGATGGGCAGCAGGATGCCACAAATGAATATGCTCCTTTGTGGTTTACATATGTTGCATTCCTTGTTTGGTGGGGCATGTATGGTACCCCTTTACAGCACAGCGTCATTACATGTGCATTTGCCCTGTGTCATGTTACTTGTCCCAGTGGCACATGGCCATGAGTTGCCATACTGCTGTGCTGCTGGGCACGGCATCGCACACACCTACTGCAGCCTGTGGAAGATTGCACCTAGCCAGTGAATACACTTGCCACACAGCCTGTGGGCCTATGTTGTGACAGCATGTCAGTTCACAGTCCTGCACTGTTGCAACATGATGTGTCATGCTTGCTCGGAATGTGCAGTGCTTGTACTTTGCTTGCAGCACTCCCCTACATGGGCACACACCCTCCTTGGTGCTGCTGTCCTTTTGTCCTTCATCTGCACCCTGAATGGTTACATGTCAACCATTCAGTGGCCCTATCTCCCATGTGTGGCTGTGACATGCTGGCATGGGCATGTCTACCTCCTTGCACCTTGCACATTGGACTACACGTGGTGGCCTACGATCCACCATGGGCACGTACAGCCAGTATTAATGGGCCATGTAGGGGGCACTGTTATCACACTGTGTTCTCCATGTGTGCTGTGTATGGACAATCTGCTATCATTCCACAGTTGTATTGTATGGTTGATTGTAGCTGTCTCCTCCTATGGTATGTGGTGTGCTATTCCCATACATCTGCTGTGGGCATGTTTGCATTGTATACATTGTACAGAGGGCATGTGGTGTGTGGTATTCACTACTGTGTCATGATGGGTGGGTGTATTGTCTGGTTCCTGTGGTTGTGTGCATGCCCACAGCATGCATACACTGCATGGCGTGCCTATGGTCTGGACATGGTCTCTGTGGACGTTGTGTGCTCACAGTGGTGTGGGCATGTGTGCCCCATCCACATCAGGCATGCATACTGGTCACATTGCATTGTGCTGTTCTAGTGTGCCATCATGACAGGGCTGTGCTGTACACTGTGGCCACTGACCCATTGTCTGACCATGGGGGGTTGTTGCTACTGATGTATGCCTACGTGGTGTATCATGGCCTACAGTACTGTGTCCGTTACATAACCACACAGCACACTTGTGTCATGGACAGTATGTGTGACTGTCCAGGGGTGTGTGGGAACACTTGAACAGTGTCTGCAACAGAACCCTGTGGATTGACACAACAGGCCACAGTTTGTTGTCATGTGGACTGTGGTTGTGGGGTTTCTGATAGTGATGTCGCAGTGCTTCAGGGGTCTATGTTCTGTTCTATTTGAACACCATGTCCCAGTCATTCAGTTGCTATGGTTTATTTGATATTGCTGTGGAGCTGACTGGGGTTTACCTCAGAGTGGCCGTATAGCAGTAGTGTTACAGGGGCTACATTGGATATGCATGGGGTGGCATCTCGGTGGTGGCAGTGGTGGTGGCGGTGGTGGCAAGGCCTTACAGGCCTTCACATCAGAATGGGATGAGCTTTTGTGTACCATGGGGTTATGTGATGCCACATACTGGCACATGTCGGGTGGCATTTTCACTGATTCCGTTGTTGGGTACATGGGCATACTAGTTGGAACATGCTGTCCTTCTCTGGGGCCACATCCTGAGTTCTGCATTACTCCACAGTGTCAGGTCACCATTCTTACATGGCCATCTTTTCCCCCATGGGTTAACATAGCAGTTCTGCATGGGCCAGATGCCCAGAGGAGGGAGAAGACTGGGACAACCTGCTGTGGCAACTTGTGAGCAGCAGCAGATGATAATTGAGCAACAGGTCATGTTGGTGGGACTTTCTAGGTAGTCTGTGGAGCTCCTGGAGCAGCTGGTGAAGGAGCAGCACCTGGCTAAATCATAGAATCATATAAATCTGATGGCAGAAAAGGACCCTACAGGGCAATCTTCTCTGCCCATCCCTCCCCTGTCACATGCAGCAATATATATCCCATGGCTGCCAACCAATAAACTCCCCCATTCCCTGTTTTTTCCCCCTTCCCTGCACCCCCCCATTTTTCCTGTTGATTTTCCAGTTGTGCTGTATATAGTTTCCATTGCTGTTTTCACAGTATATATTTTTGGATGTTATGGTCCTGTGTCCTGTGTCTTTCTACCTGTAGATCCAGAAAAAAAGAGATGATTTGATACCTTTTATTGGAATAACATAAATGTTAAAAAAGAAAATAGGTTATCTTTCAGACTACATTGAGTCCTTCATCAGAAACTAATGCCAGTTGTTTGGAAAGAATGGCTGAAATCAGTTTCACTGCTGTGCCACGTTGCACCTAATGACCATCTGATTCACCCTGGTGGCTGCCATCCTGGCCTATAATGTAATGCCAGTTTCCCTCCAGCTCTCCCTTCAGAGTATGTGGCTGCCCATCTGGCTGTTCATTGTTGTGGGCATGATAGGTTTGTCCTCCAGTTGACTGACACATTCTGTGCTCCATGTGTATCCTGCATTACCTGTGTGTGTGCCAGACAACATCTGGCTTGTGACTGCCCATGGACATGGTCTGGTCCCTCTTCCTTGGGTGGACCACACCAGAATTGCCTGGCTTGGGGGGCCTTGATCTGCCGGTCTGTGTGTGTCTTTGTCCATGTTGCCATGGTTGACGCTCATCGCCCTGTGTCCTCTTGCCATGTGTCATGTGGTGTGCTGTCCCCTGCTCTGTATCAGGGATCCTTGTCCCCTCCCTCTGTGCAGAGTGGCACCAGTTGGAGTTATAGTGGCACACCAGCATAGTTGATTTTTTGTGCGGGACACTTCCCCACTGTCCCATCTCCACTCTTTTTCCACAGTTCACATCTATACGGTGTTGCTGCATTTTGGGTTACATCTCTCTTGGCATTGCCTTTGGTGTATCTGTTGCTGTTATTTCTTTTGTACACTGCTCTTTGCTCAGGTTTTCTCATTTTATGCACCACTTCTCTGCTGGCACCCCCAGTGGCCACGTGGTTCACCTGTACCTGACTCCACCTATGTGTGCACTGTGCTGCTGCTGCTGTTTAAAATGCCCCATTGCAATATTCAGAGCTCTATTCTTCACCAGGCTGTCTATGCACTGCACTCTCGGCCATGTTTGCCTGCTGTCATTTGCCCGTTATATTCAACTGTGTTTGCCCCTGGGTTATTACTTTGAATATTGCGTGCAATTGGCTGTGGCCTAATTTTGCCTGCCGGGAAGTGCAAATTTTGCTCTTGGGCAAAGTTTTGAATATTGGGCCCCAGATCTTCCAGATGATATGTATAAAGGCACCTTAATTTTCTTAATTAAAAAAGGAGACAAGTATTTGATTTCTAATTGGTGTCCATTCTCTTTACTAAATACGGATTTTAAGATTTTTTAATGAAAATCCTGAGTAAATTACTTGCAATGTCTATGGAATAATCAATTCATCATGCCCAGTCTTGTTCAGTACCTGGCAGAAAGATTACTGACACCCTGATTTTATTAAAGGAAATAGTGGAATATGGGAATATGGGCTTATTCAATGGTTTTTAATTCAGCTTGGATCAAACTAATACATTTGACAAAGACTTACATGCCTTTTTATGGAACTTATTACAGTACCATGGGGTACCACAACAGTTTCTTTTTTCAAATTTAATAAACTTTATTAAAAAACAAAACAATACAACACAACAAGCAACAAGAATTAAAAAACAAGTCACAACACATGGTCCAGTGTTGGTAACAAGTAAAGGAATAACATTAGAATCCTACAAATATAACAGCAATAAGAAAATGATCCATAAATAAATAACTGGATCACACAGAAAACCCCACACCCTCCCCAACCACCCCCATTCACCCTCCCTCCCTCCCCTCCCCGCCTCATCTGGAGACTAAGAACAAGGACAAATGATATCTGTAAGCATTATAGTTACCAGAAAGCATGTTCACTGTACACCATGGTTAGGGGTTGGACCACGGTGTCAAGGCCGAGTGGGTCCAACCAACCAACCATGGATTAATTCCACTGTACACCCATCCTTTCAAGTGGCTTAATCCGCTTGTAACACGGCAATGAGTGTATGACTAATAGTCTTTGAATAAATGAGTGCAATCACACTAATTTACTTTCACAATACTTTAAATTGAGCTATTAAACATGATCTACATATACTTGAAAACAACTGGAACACACCTATTGGAAATATCGTGGCTACTATTTCACTTTTGTTAAAATAACTTTCATTACAAGGTTTAAGCTTTCTAACATCAAAATATATTTTACAACTTTTTTAAAACCTTGCAATTCACGTTCTATTCTAGGTGCTTTGATTTTCCTCTCTATGTATTAGAAGATATGGGCTGCACTGCATGATGGGAGTGTGCTATGTTACATTTTAGTTTTCTTTCTCCAGTTCCTTTGCAGACCAATAGGTGGCTGTCACACAATCCTAGTAGCTCAAGCACCTTTTCTCCAAATGTACTGAACTAAGCCAATCTGAAAAACACTTTATTGAACAACTACTATTTTGCGGAATATTATTTTCACTTTTTTTTCCTCTAAACTACCTAACTCAGTAGGACATAGAACAACATATCGTTTACTGCTTTCGTCTTTCAAATACTTGTTTTGACTACTATTGTTAGTCTGTTTCTTTGATTTCTTTTTCTTTCTCTCAAATTATTTTTCTTTTCACCCACAGATGTATCATCTCTCTTTACTTTTGCTTTGTTTACCTCAGTGTCTGTTATTTTTGCTTTCGGTTACAGAAGTTACATGCTCATCTTTACCACTGTGTATTCACCAAGACAAGGCCAGATAATATTATTCAGTCATCCACAATGCATTGCACCCACAGTTGCTTAGAAAGCAGTAGATCAGAAAGGATGGTAACAGTATGTAACTGTTCACTTCTACAGAAATATTGCTGCAGCATAATTAACAGTATATGTGGAGTTTAAATGTACAATCTTTAGTAACTCAAGAACTTCTGTTGTAGTTACAACATAGAAAAATCTTGAAAAAGTCAAAAATCCTGTGCCAGGAAAATTCTTAGTAAATGCAACTTGGGACAACTACACACTGCAAGCTATTTGCATATTGCTTTCACTTGTATACTGCTTCTTACCTGTAGTGGATTGCCAAGGTATTACAATACAAACCATGATCTACATGCACTTAACCATCCAGGGTTAAATGATTTATTTGAATTAATGCCATTTTTGTAGTAAATAAATCCAAATCTATATAATTATTTTTCCTCCTCTTCCCCCCAAAAACCCTTCCCTTCTTCTTCTCTTCCCACCTCACCCTCTTCCCTCCCCCTTTTATTCCCCCATGAATTTAGTCTTGTGCACATGAAAATTCTTGTAGAATGAATTAACTATACATATAGAAAAAACATCAAAGCACCTAGAATAGAAAGTGAATTGCAAGGTTTTGAAAAGTTGTAAAATATGTTTTGATGTTAGAAAGCTTAAAACTTGTAATGAAAGTTATTTTAACAAAAGTGAAATAGTAGCCAATATATTTCCAATAGGTGTGTTCCAGTTGTTTTCAAGTATATATACATCGTGTTTAATAGCTCAGTTTATAGTATTGTGAAAGTAAATCAGTGTGATTGTACTCATTTATTCAAAGACTATTAGTCATACACTCATTGCCATGTTACAAGCGGATTAAGCCACTCGAAAGGATGGGTGTACAGTGGAATTAATCCATGGTTGGTTGGTTGGACCCACTCGGCCTTCGGCCTCATGGTCCAACCCCCCCAACCATGGATTAACCATGGATTAATACCACAGTAGACCCATGCTTTCTCGTGGCTTAATCCTAACTTAATTTATATATCCAAAACTGCTCCTTTTGTGACAGAAATAATCCAAGATCACCTCCTCTAGAGCACAACTTTACTTTCTCTGTCCCACAAAACACAAATTGATGTACCAGATCCATTCCCTCATGGGCTCTAATATGACAAAACAAGGGATTTGTATGGTCTTTATTCCTAATTTCACTAAGATGTTCTCCAACTCTTGTTTTCAGAGCCCTAGACATCTTCCCTATATAAAATGCACTGCAACTACATGTTGCTAAATAAACAACACAAACAGTACTGCAGTTGATAAACCCCCTAATATCAAAAATTACATCAGTTTTGGCAGATGTAAAATGTTTTTTCTGTTGCATTTTACTGCAGTATATACTTCTACCACAATGAAAAAAAAACCTGAGGGGCAGAGGGTAACCAAGTTTGTTTGTGTTGAACTGGAAGATAACCATGTACTAAACTGTCTGATAAATTCTTAGACCTCCTAAAAGTAATTTCAGGTTTATACTTGGTTACTGATTTCAAATGTGGTTCAGTATCCAAGATGTGACAAAATGTATTAATAGTATCACTTATACATAGATACATAGATACATAGACAGTGTCGGCAGATAAGGGCCTATGGCCCACCCAGTCTGCCCATTTGAGCTTGTAAGTTCAGTTTATGTTTTTCTAGAAGTCTGTTGCCCATTACCCCTGACCTCCAGAATCCCTTAATGTCTATCCCATGCATTCTTAAATCCCGTGATTGTTTCAGCCCCCACCACTTCCTCTGGCAGGGTGTTCCACTTGTCCACCACCGTTCTGTGAAGAAATTCTTCCTCATGTTTCCTCTGAATCGTCCTCCTCCAACTTCATCCCATGCCCTCTAGTCCTGGAACCTCTTTTCACTTAAAAATAGTGTATTCCTGCACCCTGTTCCTCCCTGTGAGATACTTGTATGTCTCTATCATATCCCCTCTCCCTCCTCTCCTCCAGGAGTACATGTTCAGTTTCTTCAACCTGTCCTCATAGGACTTGTGATGCAATCCATACACCATCTTTGTTGCCCTCCTCTGAACCTTCTCTACCCAGTCTATGTCCTTACGTAGGTATGGTCTCCAGAACTGTACACTGTACTCCAGATGGGGCCTCATTAGTGTCTTGTATAGCGGAATTATGACCTCCCTTTTCCTGCTGGTGATGCCCCTGCCTATACATCCCAGCATCCTATTTGCTTTACCTGCTGCCTTGTCACACTGTTTCCCTACCTTGAGGTCATCAGAGATGATAACCCCAAGATCCCTTTCCTGCTTGGTGCATGCTATACCTCACTCCCCAACTGATATATTGTGCCAGGGTTTTGTGCCCCATATGCATATCTTGCACTTCTTTGCATTGAATTTCAACTGCCAAACCCCTGACCATTCTTCAAGTTTCTGCAGGTCCCTTCTCATTCTGTCTACACCCTCTGGTGTGTTTGCTCTGTTACAGAGCTTTGTGTCATCAGCGAACAGTGAAATTCTGCCTTCTAGGTCCTGTGCAATGTCACTGATGAAGATGTTGAATAGGACCGGTCCCAGCACTGATCCCTGTGGTAGTCCACTGGTCACTCTTCCCTCTGTGGAGTGACAGCCATTTACCACCACCCTCTGTGTCCTGCCACCCAGCCAGTTACCTACCCACCACACAACTGTCCTGCCCACACCCATATTGCCCAGTTTGTGTAATAGTCTTCTATGTGGCACAGTGTCAAAGGCCTTGCTGAAGTCCAGATAGGCCATGTCCACTGCCCTCCCTTGATCCACCTCCCTAGTCACCCAGTCAAAAAATTCAATGAGGTTGGTCTGACATGACCTCCCCCTGGTGAAACCATGCTGCCTTGGGTCCTGTAGTCATTGACAACCAGATGTTCCACCAATCTCTCCTTCAGTAGTGCTTCCATGATCTTCCCCACTACCGAGGTGAGGCTGACTGGTCTGTAGTTCCCTGCTTCCTCTTTGTTCCCACTTTTGTATAAGGGGACTACATCTGCTATCCTCCAGTCTTTGGGTACCTCCCCTGTTTCCAGTGATCGGCTAAACAGAATAGCCAGAGGTTAAGCCACCACCTCTCTTAGTTCTTTAAGGATCTTAGTTCTTTAAGGAACTTTATAATGCTACACTTGGCACAATATCCTGTAATAAACCTAATTTCTTGATTTTGATTTTCAAAATCCCTCTATTTGTATTGTAGCAAATCTCTCCTAGAAAAGTGCTGATTAACTTCTTCTGCTGTCTTTGACAGTAACACAGAGCTTTACTCATGATTATTAAATATCTCCTTTAGTTCCTGACTTCTTCGAAAAAATGTCTCATCTTTTGAACATATCCGCTTAACCCTCATAAATTGAGACTTGGGAATGTTAACAATGGTGTGGCTGGGGTGACAACTACTGGCCACTAAGAGGTTATTACAGTCTGTCGATTTTCTATATAAATCTGTTGTCACTGTACCATCACTTTCCTTATGAATTTCAATATCCAAAAATGAAATAGATTCTCTATTGTAATTTATTGTGAATCAAAGATTAGAATCAGACTGTTCCAGATATTGTACAACTATTTTCAAATGGTAGTAGTTCCCCTGCCACACCATTAATATGTCATCAATATATCTGTGCCATAAATCAACAAAATCATAATATTGATTCTGTACAGTATCATAAATGAATGACAGTTCCCATCTACCCAAATACAGATTTGCATATGTGGGAGCAAACATAGCTCCCATTGCAGTCCCTTTTATTTGCAAAAAAATGTTTTCTTGAAACATAATGACATTTTTAGTGAGTACAAACTCCGTTAACTGGCACAAAACATTAATGAAACTAGATGTATAAGTAGAATTATGTTCTAACCAGAAACGTAAGGCTGATAAGCCTTCTGTATGGGGCACCTTGGAATAAAGAGCTTCAACATCCAAAGTAACTAAAGCCCAATCATTTTCCATTTGTAAATCATCCAAAACATTTCTTATTTGTGTTGTGTCCCTCACATACGACCTTAATTCTGGGACCAAAAAATGTATATGCTGGTCAATAAATTTTGACAAAGGTTCTGTCAAAGAACCTATCCCAGAAACAATCGGACGTCCCAGGGATCCACTAAACTTTTATGGACTTTAGGTAGAATATATATAGTCTGCCTAATAGGATGTGAAACACTTAGATATTTAAAGGTTGGCAAATCAATAAGTTGGTCTTCCAAGGATTTAGAGAGAAAATCATCAATTTCCCATTAAATCGCATAGTAGGATCAGACTGCAACTCTCTATAATAATCTGTATTTGCCAACTGTCTCCAGATCTCTGTGACATATTTATCTTTATCCATTAAAACTACAGAGCCCCCTTTGTCAGCTGATTTAATAATTATATCAGGGTTATTCTGTAACTCATGTAGCCCCATACATTCTTCCCTATCAACATTCACATAGTTCAAAGTGTTCATTTCATCTTTTCGAGACTCTAATTCCTGAATTACTGCCCTTTCAAACGTAATAAACTGCAGGGGAATACTTGGGTAAAAATGTTGATGGATTTTTAAATTTAGGTTGCACAATCGGTAACCCTAATGTTGTTTCCCCAGACTTATCCCCATCTGGCATTTCTGTTTGAACAGATACCTCATATTTTTCAGAGAGTTTTTAAAAGTGAACATGTAAATTCAACTGTCTAGTAAATTTTTTAATGTCCAGAAATGTGCCAAAGTCATTTGCTGTATTGTTGGGGCAAAAATTCAACCCCTTAGATAACAATTCATTCTGTGAATCAGTCGGCACTAGTGAGGAGAGATTTATCACATTTACTTATGTTTGTTCCGGTAATACCATGCCCTCCTGGTCAGTGAACTCGTTCCCCCATATCATTGTATTTGGTTCTGCTGAGTGTTGGACTGCTGTTGTTTCTGACAAGAATGTTGAATTTCTATTTCTGGCTCCATTTCTACATTCGCCCCGTCGTGTACGTTTTCGACCTCCTGAAAATGTACTGTCCGTGGACTGCATCTTGGAGTGGATGTAGGATAATGAGACTCCCCTTCTTTACTAGAGTCAATTACCATATTAGTTTCATCCAATGACTCAGTGCTTGATTCAGAATTGGAAGTAAAATGATCAAGGGTATGTTCTGGCATCTTCAATATAGATCTTAAAGAAACAGTTGCACCTTGCGATAGTCCTTTGTTACTCCCCTTCCCTTTGCGTGAATTCTCACCTTTGTAACTATTACTTTTTTGTGACTGTCTCCAATTGAAACCCCGATCATTAAGATAATATTGGCGGTCTCTCTCAAATTTGGTCATTTTTCTGGCCTTCAATTTAAAGTCATGTTCTATGATCACATGCTTAAGTTCATTTTCAAAGTCCAAAAAATCAGTATGCTCCTTGAATGTAACAGTTCCTTTTTCACACTCTCTTAATTCCTGTTCAAGATCATCACGTTGTGAGGTATAGTCCCGAATTAGACAATGAACGAACAGCATAGATGTTGCCTGCATTTGTTGTATCCAATCTGAAAAAAAATGTTTTTTTCCTTCCCATTTCCAGGCCATTTAATTACTCGTAAACCTTGTGAAGCACAATTTACTTTGGCATATGCTTCCATAGTTTTAAGATGCCAGTAATTACTTCTAACTTTTACAGCAGCTTTTTCCAACCGCTGAAACGCCAAAACTATATCTGATGGCTGTGTTTGACATTTAGTTTGTGCACTTAAAACATTTAATTCAGGTGTTAATTTTTCATTTCCAAATGGATTAAAAGCTTCATCTTCTCCACCAAGTAGTGCAGCTACTAGGGTCTCACCAGAGCCCCCCAAAGAAAATCCTGAAACATCTTCAGGTTTCACCAACAGTTACCAACAAATGGTAAACTGTTGAAAAAGGTAATGCTGTAAAGACGACTTAAAAACATGTGGAAATAAGCACTATTATGGGTATATGCAAAACTGCAGACTTTCTGTGCTGGCTTAGAGACCAACCTAATCACAAACTAAACAGCTGCCCCAAGAGCTAGAGTGTGCTAATATGAGTAAAGACAACCATGTACCAAAAGAAACCCCAGCACCACTCACTGCAGAAATAAATAAATATAACCAAAAAAATCAAATCAACAGGCACATTGCAAGTTGAAAATATTTGATTCAATAAAGTGCTTGAACACAAAGAAAAACAGTCAAAAACACCATTTACCTTACAAACAAACAGTGGCTCAGGTGGGAGCCACAAAGGCTCTTACCGGTTTCACTTTAGAGCATCATCAGGGAGTGTTCAAACATGTGATACACTCTACTCATATTGGTAAAACCTTAAAGTAAAAGTATAACAATAAATAATATTCACTCTAGAGTGACATTCACATATAATAAAATATTCATAAAGACAAAAAACATTTGTCTACATTTATCTAAATGAACCATAGCCCACTACTAAACAGATGAAGACACAACTGCTAAGCACACAAAACATATAATACATGATTATATGTCAAAAAATGTATAAAAAGAGGGTATATAAAAATACCACAAAAAACACCTGAAAAAATGTTTTTTCTATATGTATTGTTAATACATTCTACAAGAATTTTCATGTGCACAAGACTAAATTCATGGAGGAATAAAAAGGGGGAAGTGAGAGGGTGAGGTGGGAAGGGAGGAAGAAGAAGGGATGGGTTTTCAGGAGGGAAGGGGAAGGGGAAAGGAAGTAGAGGGGAAAAAAACTATATAGACTTGGATTTATTTACTACAAAAATGGTATTAATTGAAATAAATCATTTAACCCTGAATGGTTAAGTGCATTTAATTTATATATCCAAAACTGCTCCCTTTGTGACAGCAATAATCTGAGATCACCTCCTCTAGGGCCTACCTTTACTTTCTCTATCCCACAAAATACAAAAATTGATGTACCGGATCCATTCCCTCATGGGCTCTAATATGACAAAACAAGGGATTTGTATGGTCTTTATTCCTAATTTCACTAAGGTGTCCTCCAACTCTTGTTTTCAGAGCCCTAGACATCTTCCCTATATATACATGTTGCTAAATAAACAACACAAACAGTACTACAATTGATAAACCCCCTTATATCAAAAATTACATCAGTATTGGCAGATGTAAAACATTTTTTCTGTTACATTTTACTGCAGTATATACATCTACCACAATGGGAAAAAAAAACGAGGGGCAGAGGGCAACCAAGTTTGTTTGTGTTGAACTGGAAGATAACTATGTATTAAACTGTCTGATAAATTCTTAGACCTCCTAAAAGTAATTTTAGGTTTATATTTGGTTACTGATTTCAAATGTGGTTCAGTATCCGAGATGTGCCAAGATTTATTAATAGTATGACTTATAATGCTACTCCTGACACAATATCCTGTAATAAACCTAAATGTGTTTTGTCTTTATGAATATTTTATTATATGTGAATGTCATTCTACAGTGAATATTATTTATTGTCACTTTAAGGTTTTACCTTTATAAGTAGAGTGCATCACAAGTTTGAATACTCCCTGATGATGCTCTAAAACGAAACCGGTAGGATCCTTTGTGGCTCCCACCTGAGCCCCTGTTTGTTTGTAAGTTAAATTGTGTTTTTGACTGTTTTTCTATGTGTGGAAGCACTTTATTAAATCAAATATTTTTCAATTTGCAATGTGCCTGTTAATTTAATTTTTTTTTGGTTATATTTATTCATTTCTGCTGTGAGTGGTGCTGGGGTTTCTTTTGGTACATGGTTGTCTTTACTCATATTAGCACACTCTAGCTCTTGGGGCGGCTTTTTAGTTTGTGATTAAATATGCCACCTTACCCACTGAAGTGATATAGATACAGGTCACAACCAACCCTTGAAAATTCTGGGAATCTATTTTTGGGCCTGATGATATGGCTCAGATAAACTGGGAACATCATTTTAATATCGGAATGAGCAAAGTTACACAATAAATAAAATGACCCATGAGTAAGAAGAAAAGGGTTTTATCATTAACACATATTTAATCCATGTCTTTTTGTGTCTAAGTTATATATACCTCCAAAAATGGAAGCCAGGCTATATAGTTGGTTTTTCCAATATTTATGGAGGAGTAGGTTAAACCCTATAAAAAGAAGAGTGATGAATTTAGACATCAGACTGGGAGGTTTATGGATGCTTAACCATTTTATCTTTTTTATAGTATTTTTATTTACTCCAGTCTAGGCCCCCTTTTATGATCACCATGTCAATTGTTGGTCCTTTGGCTCCTGCATCATGTTCCTTCCATACTAGATAAATGATTATCTAATAGAGTTGTACAAAAGACTACATGGCCTAGGAAATTATTCACATATCTGGATGCTTATTTAGACAAAGTAAAATAGTGGGGAATTTCACATGAACAGGTTTTAGATCTACCTAGGATAGCCTTACATTTAGCAATATTGTCTACCCATTTCTTTGAACAGCCTTGATTTGTCAGACATTCTGCTTTACAGATGGTATGCATTAAAACAAATGTTGACTAAACCCTGAATACCAATTAAAATGTTAGTTGGACACTATCTGGCTGTGTGTACATGGCAAACTGAATGTCAAAAATAACTTGAAGCACAACAACACTTGAACAGTTTTGTCCAATACTACTTGTGCTACTTCTTTGGAAATAATGGAACATTTATATTTTGAGTTTCTATATATTCAAAGACTTTTGGACACTACTAGCTACAAGATGGAAAGTACCGATGTTTCTTACTTTATCATATGCTATCTTTTTTCTTGATATTTTTCCTCCTGTCTCATTAAAATATAATACCAGTAGTTCAATGGTCCTTTTTGCTTGTTTAAAATACTGGATTTGGCGAATTTGCTGTAGACTGGTATTACAGTAACAGTTAGAGATGTGGCAAAGTTTAAATTTTCTGGCTAATTTCTCATGGCGTGGCCAAAATGTGCACTTTGTCGAGCTTTGCAAAGTTTTCCCAGATCTGAGAACTTTTTTTTCACCTGAACTGCAAAGGTTTTGCTGCAAAATGTAGAACTTCACCTGCTAAATTCCACACTTTGTGATGAAACTTTGCACTTCACGGATTAATCTGCATCTCGTAAATTGCATGAAATTCATGAATTTCGTTCCCCAAATTGTACAAAATTCACAAATTAATTTGCAGAGTAAAGTTTGCAGACTTTGTCCATCTCTAGTAACATTATCTATCTCAGACAGACTTGTTTCTAATTATTGTGCAGGAGAGTCAAAGTAATCAAGCATCTGAATTGTAATTAGTAGGCAATACAAATTTGACACTTGGTGGGAGACTTTCACTTGGCTGCTGTGTACCACACAAGACATTAGATATTATGGGCCATATATTCAAAACTTTGCCCCAGGGCTAAATTAACACTACCTGGTGGGCAAACTTAGCACAAAGCAAGCTATATTCAAAAAGGAAATAGCCCAGTGCAAAACTAGCTGAATATAGCAAGCAAAGGAAGCTGGGCAAACAGGGCCAGGATTGCAGGCCAAAAATTGCCTGGGAATAAGACAGCACTGAATATAGCAACAGGGAAGTGCACACTGCAACTGCAGCTCATTAGACCCTGGAGCAAGCCAGTGTTGCAGGTGGAGAACATTGTGTGTGATTGCACAGATATGACTCACATCTACTGCAAACAACAATGTAAGCCATACCTCTCAACCTCTTGCCTTATGAATCAGAGACAAGGATTAAAAAAATTCCAAATCAGGGACCATACCTCTCAACCTCCTGCCTCATAAATCAGGGACAAGGCTTAAAAAAATTCCAACTCAGGGACCATACCTCTCAACCTCCTGCCTCATAAATCAGAGACAATGCTTAAAAAAATCAGGGACAAAGGACTAAAACCAGTGACACATATTCAAAACTGATGATATCCACTCAGAAAATTGCTAGAATAAGGGGCTTAGTGTAAAATGCATTTTCTAATGAAAAACAAGTCTTTAACTGTAGTGTTTGATATTATTTTGTGTATACAACCCCCACTGTTTGGTAACGGAAACTCAATTTTTAGGAGGGACAGAGTATAAGTTGGAGGTAAAATCAAGGATGTCCCTGAAAATCAGGGACAGTTGAAAGGTATATCAGGGACACATCTGAAAAATTGTTACTAGTCACACAGGAAGCTGATAGAAAAAAAAGGGATGTATGTTAAGATGCATTTTCTGATAAAGAACAAGTCTATAACTTTAATGTATGACATTATTTTGTGATTTTTATCCCCACTGTTCTGTTACAAAACTAAAAGTTTATGAGGGACAGAGGGAAATTGTGAGGCAAAATTAGGGACAGTAGAGAGGTATGATGTAAGCCACACCCTGCAGAACTGTGCTATGCTGAAGTGAGGTTTGACTGGGGCTAACCTGCTTGCACAGTGCTACCACATTAGCGCAGGGCAAACTGGTTAGCCCGGGGCAAACGGAAGCTATATTCATAGCTCCCATACAAATGAGCCTACTTAGGTAATCTGTGGGCAAACAGGTACATTTACATCTCATTAACTGCTGCTTAGCATACATTACTGTGCAGTTTGCTCAGTGCTACTGCATGGAGCACAAAGCTCCCCCTTTTGGAAGGAATGGAAGTACAAGCTGGGCACTGCAGGCCAAGGCATGCCCACAGCATTCCCTGTTGGTCAGAATGGAAGTATAGGTTGGAAGCAGCAGGAACTGTGTGCTGGCAGGCACAGTCAGTGCATACAGCACACCCATGCTTATGTGAAAACATGATTCAGAGTAGGGGTGTATATATATATATAGATATATATATCTATATATATATATACACACACACACACACACACACACACACACATATCCAGATCGATAGCTAAACACAGACACGCTACCCATGGCCACTGTGGCCACATATGCCCTGGAGGACGGCCCCCCCAACAACATAGGTACCCCACTGCAGTAGTGGGTGACTTACAATGGGGGGACTCAATGCATGGGGGAGGCAGAAGGTGAACCTGCTGGGGGCAGGATGCCATAGGCCATAGGTTTACTAGGATATGCAGCATATCCATTAGATAGGGAACAGGACAGACTGGCTGGGCCGGACAATGCCTTCCCTGCCGTCATGGTCCCTGTCCCCATGTGTGCCTGTTACACACCCTGGCATACCCCTCAGCTCTTGTATCACTGACAAGAAGGACATGGACATATTTGGACACTCAAGATGAGGAACTGATGAAGGACATGGCAGTTTCAACAGTTAGAATTAGGGATGTTCCTCATAAACAGGGACAGTTGAGAGGTATGCACCCTGGTAGGCTGGTGTCTCTCTCCACCCCCCAGCACGTATCCTGACCCTAGCTTCAAATAAATATAAACTTGTTTCCCTGATAGTCTAGTGGTCCCTCCACCCCCCAGCAAGTATTCCGACCCCAGATTCGAAGAAATATAAACTTATTTCCTTGGTAGTCTAGTGGTCCCCCCACCCTCCAGCATGTATCCTGACCCCCAATTTGAAGAAATATAAACTCGTTTCCCTGGTAGTCTAGTGGTCCCCCACCCCAGCACATATCTCGACCCCGATTCAATTAAATATGAACTCATTTCCTGGTAGTCTAGTGATCCCTCCCCAGCACGTATTCTGACCCATGTTTGAATAAATATTAACTTGCTTCCTAGTAGTCCCCACCCCCCATATATCGACCCTATTCACATAACTATAAATTTGTTTCCCTGGTGGTCAGTGGTCTCTCCACCCGGCAGTGAAGCCCGCTCAGTCCAATCACATCCCAGAATGGAGCCAGTCACTGGCTCTGTTCTGGGATGTGATTGACTGAGCAGGGTTTCACTGCTGGGGGCGGACCACTGACTACCAGGGAAACAATTTATATGATGTCCTGGGGGTCGAGGGTACATGCTAGGGGTGGGGGTGCCACTAGACTACTAGGAATGAGATGAGATGTATTCAATTAGGGGTTGGGATACATGCTGGGGGGGTTCTAGAAACGAGTTAATATTTATATGAAGTGTAGGTCAGGATATGTGCTGGGGGTGGGGGACCACTAGACTACCAGGGAAATGAGATCATATTTATTTGAATAGGGGGTCAGGATACATATTAGGGGTGGGGGAACCACTAGACTACCAGGGAAATGAGTTTATATGTATTCAAATCAGGGGTCGGGATACATGCTGGGGGTGGAGGGGACCACTAGACTACTAGGGAAATTATTTCATAGGGCGTTACTGGGGATCGGGACTCATGCTGGGGGGGGTGCACCACCACCGCATTACCGCAGACCTTTTCTTAGTGGTATTCAGTGCCGCACTAATGCCTGTAGCACGGCACTTTACTTTCGAATATGCCGGTGAGCTGGCATTCAGGACCCCACCCCTCAGTCCCTCCCCTGCATACATTCTACTTTAGCGTTGGTGCTAACATCTAGCACCAGCACTAATTGTCCTTTTGAATATTGCAGTCAGGTGCAAATTCGGTGCTAGTTCAGTGCAACGGATTTGTGCCCGATGCTAACCTTTGAATATCTGGCCCCTGATGTGCGGTTAAGGCTTCTGAATCTTTCTGTTTTGTTCCGATTTCCTTTTGTTTTTTCTTAACTGTACTTCAGTCCTTTGAATTGTATTTCCTTTGAATGCATATTTATTTGTGTATATGTGTTGTTTTGTTTGTTTTGACATTTTTTTAAATAAACAAATTCCCTACTCTTTTCAATTAGTGCCATCTGATCTTTAACATGCACCTGTGCAACCACCAGAACGGGCAGACAGGACCTCGGTTTAATGTCCCATCTAAAAAACAGCATCACAGGTGTGCAGCACCCCCTTCCCATTGTACTACAATGTCAGTATTATTTAAGATTTTACCCCTAAGTTCCTGGTGGGTGGCTAAAATCAACAACCTTAACCACCCTTACACCTAATACAGGTATCTAGATAATTTGCAGACATGTTAAAGTAATCAACCCAAAGTGTAAACATCAGCTTGAAAGTAGAACTCTCTTGATTTATTTTGTTTCTACTTAGCCTCTTCTTTCATAGTTTATGCCATCTCTTATTCCTATAGGATCTTACTGTAAATGATGATGTGTGAAGTTAGAAAGCTTTACTCTGAAATAAGCTACACAAAGTTTCCTGACATCGCGTAGTGGGTGGTGCCATTTATCATATTTCCTCACCTAGTAAAGTTTTACAAGCCTGCATGAAGTGGTACTTCACCAGCAAAGTGCCACTAGGCACAATGCTTTGTCTCACAAAAATGGCACTTCATGATTTTTTTTTTTTTTACATTTTCAGAAGAGAAAACCCATCTCCTCTCTTGTGTAGCACATTTTACCACCCTCCTCTCCCAGCCTCAACTATATGAAATAGTCCTGTCCCTTTACTCTTACAGCACCCAAACTCCTCTCTCCAGCCTTGGTTAAATGAAGTGTTATAGTCAAAAATATGGACACTCATCAGTTTATGTTACCCTTATTCCCACCTTCATAGCTATATTTACAGTCACCCCCTCTTAACCAGCTGAGACCAGTAAACAAACAGTAAAACACCCACCCCTCCACCCTTGGGGCACCCAGTAGTGACAAGTCTGTGGTGTGGGGGGGTGGAACCCAGTTGTCCTCCTTGTCCTAGATAGGATATACTGTATAACAGGAAATATTCAGTCATTTTATTTTCACTGTATTCGCTGGTTCCATGTTGGAGTGAAAACTGACAGGCACAAAAGAGGAAAGGGACCTGGAGGTTATTATTTCAGATGACATGAAAACGTCAAAGCAGAGTGCTAAGGCAGCTGGAAGGGCCAGTGGCATGCTTGGGTGCATAGACAGGGGTATCAGCAGCAGAAGGAGGGAGGTAGTGATGCCATTATAGAAAACCATGGTCAGACCTCACATGGAGTACTGTGTGCAGTTCTGGAGGCCACACCTTCATAAAGATATTAACAGGCTGGAGATTGTCTAGAGAAGGGTGATTAAGATTGTACAAGGCTTGCAACACAAGACTTATGAGGAGAGTTTAAGGGACCTCAATATGCACTCACTGGAAGAGAGGAGGAAAAAAGGTGACATGATAGAAACATTCAAGTCCCTCAAGGGTATAAACAAGGTGCAGGGGGAAGACATTTTCCAAAACAGGAGGAGCACAAGAATGAGGGGACATGACATGAAATTGGAAGGTGGGAGGTTAAGAGGGAATGTGAGGAGGTTCTTCTTCACAGAGAAGGTGCTGGACGCATGGAATGGTCTGCCTCAGGAGGTGGTGGGAGTGAGCACTGTGGATGGATTCAAGCATGCTTAGGACAGGCATAGGGGAACCATAGAGGTACAGCAGCGGGTGGCTCAGAAGTAATAATCCAGTACAAGGGCTTATGGGCAGACTAGATGGGCCAGGCAATCTTTATCTGCCAACAATTTCTATGTTTCAATGTTTCTATGTTAAACTAAAAGGACAGTGAATATTTGGTAGATCACTATATATAGCAGCACCAGTATTCCACTAATGAAAATAAGAGGAAGTGAATATGTGATGGTGTGCTTGGAGCACTAAATATAAAGGGCAAGAATATAAACTGCTATCCAGTATGCTTAACAATTTTAGTACTGGAATCTGCTTCAGTGGTTGCAAAAAGGACAGTTTTTGTCTTGTGGAGAGACTCATACTTCAATAAAGTTTCAACATTCTGTTTCTTTTTCCAGTAACCATAAACAAAAGTAATCAGCAGAAACCAATGTTTCCTGGCCTTGGGGCCACTTCCTCAAGGTGTGTGGTTGTCCTACAGTAGACATAATATATATTCAAGAAATATGTACAAGTTGAATATTGCCAGCATATACAAAACATTATGGTCCTAAACCGTAAAGCCACCTCCTCATTCTAAAAAAAGTCTTCCATTTGTTATTATAGCTATTGTATTGTACCAATATGTGTAATTCCAGTAATAATATTTATGAGACAGGACTGTAACTTGAACCAGGCAATATGGTGGATACCTCTTAGTTTGGCTCTGGCAGGGCAGCAACAGATTTAGCAGTGAAAGTATATAAACCTGCATACTTTCCAGCCACATCAGCATCTGTGGTGAGTTAACAACTGGCTGCTCCTAACAGACTGGGTAACCAACAAAGTAAACTGCAATTTGAGCCAATATAGCGAATGAGTGATGCTTATCAGGGCCACGAGATCTGCACATGATCCCAGACCTCCAATGCTCAAGATGGCTGCAGCATGGCAGAACTTGAAAAATCCCTAGCTGGTTTGCCAGCCATGCTCACTAACCTGCAGAATGATACGAAGGCAGGCTTCACCAGCATCACTGCCCAGATTTCTTATGGAAACATAGAATCTGTCAGCAGATAAGGACCATACAGCCCACCTAGTCTCCCCATTTCCCTGCTCACTGCTGCAGCCCCAGATCCTATTTGATCTGCTGCTCTCCTGCTCTGCACATCTCCAGGGTACCCTTATGTCTATCTCATGCACTCTTGAACCCCTGTATTGTTTTCACCCCCACCACTTCTGCTGGAAGACAGTTCCATGGCTCCACCACCCTTTCAGTGAAAAAGTACTTCCTAACATTACCCCTGAGCCTTCCACCCTTCAGCCTCTTATCATGCCCCTTTGTTCTTGTGCAGAGTTATCTATGAAATATGCTTTCCACCTGTACCCTGTTTATTCCCCTAAGGTACTTGAAAGTCTCTATCATATCTCCCATCTCCTTTCATTTCTCCAGTGAATAGATGTTAAGGTCTTTAAGTCTTTCTTCATAAGGCTTCTGGTGCAGTCCATGTACCATCTTCATTGCCCTTCTCTGGACTGCCTCTACTTTATGTGCTTCCAGAGATGTGGTCTCCAGAACTTGACACAGTACTCCAGCTGAGGCCTTACCAGTGATCTGTACAGTGGCATCACCACCTCTTTCCTTCTGCTTGTTATGACCATCCCTTTGCATCCTAACATTCTGTTTGCCTTCCCCACCACCTTTTCACACTGTTTGGTCACCTTGAGGTCATCAACTATGATAACCCCCTGGTCTCTCTCCTGACTTGTGGTGGCCAGAATTTCCCCACCCATCCTGTACTCCTTCCTTGGAATCCTGTAACCAGGTGCATAATCTTGCACTTTTTAGCATTGAAACTCAACTTCCAGACACCCGACCACTTCTCTAATAGGCTTAGGTCCTTTCTCATTTTTTCAACCCCCTTCAGTATATCCACTCTGTTGCAGATCTTGGTGTCATCTGTGAAGAGGTACACCTTTCCTTCCAGATGCTCTGCAATGTCACTAATGAAGACATTGAATAGGACTGGCCTCAGCACTGACCCCTGTGGCACCCTGCTGGTCACCTTTCTCTCCTCAGATTTCATGCCATTTACCACCACCCTCTGAGTCTTGTCCCTTAGCCAGTTCCCAATCCACTTTACTACAGTAGGACCCACTCCCAGGCTCCCCAACCTATTAAGGAATCTCCTGTGCAGGATGGTGGCAAAGGCCTTGCTGAAATCCAGGTAGGCCACAGCCACTGCCGCTCTATAATCTACCACCCTGGTTACCCAGTTAAAGAAATCTATTAGATTTGTCTGACAGGACCTTCCCACTGAGAATCCATGTTGCCTTTTATCCTGTGCCCTATTATTCTCCAGAAACTTCACAATCCTCACCAAAAGGAGATAGGAAATGCTTTTTACAGAGCTAACTGCCATTCTATCTTCCTTTCCATGCCAGTTATGTATTCTGATATGCTCTGATAATTTTTTGATGAATAAATAATCTAGCTTTGGGGTACCCTCAGATCTACACTGAATTACACTCTCCTCACCAGTTACTGCTCTTGATTTTCAAATTGCTAAGACATTCTATGACTTCAGAAACTCCCATTCCATGCTAGACATCTGAATGGTGTGAAAAGGCATTTGTGATGTCATAGAATGTTCAGACAGTATGAAAAGAGAGAGCTGCAACTGCTGAGGAGAGAGGGATTCAGGGTCCTTAAAACTTAGATTATTAATTAAACAAAAAAGGTTAAAAACATGTCAGAATACTGGGTTGCCAATAAAAGAAAAACTAGAGGGTTTCTTGAGGTGTAGAAACTGTCTCCTATCACCTTTAAGTAAGGACTCCGTTAGTTTCCCCACTACTGAGGTCAGGCTTAGAATCCTGTATATGCCTGCCTCCTCTCTGCTTCCAGTCTTGTGAAGAGGGATCACATCTGCCCTCCTCCAGTCCTCATGTACCTCCCCCTTCTCTAGTGATGCTTTGAAAAGGGCAGCCAGAAGTTCCCCCAGCACTTCCCTGAGTTCCTTTAGTACTCTGGGGTGGATCCCATTTGGCCCCATTGCCTTATCTGCTTTTATTTTCCTGAGTTCTTCTAAGACTCCTTTATTGTGAATGTGCTGGTGTCTATCTACTTCCCTCCCCTTAATACCCCTATTAATGAGTCTCAGTCCCGCACCCTCCCCTTCCCTTTTGAATACTGAGCAAAAGTACTTGTTCAGTATCTCAGCCTTTTCTAGGTCATCCTCCAACCTTTCTCCTCCTTCCTTCTTCAGCCTAAAGATCCTATTTCTGGTCTTTTTCCTCTCATTAATGTATCTGAAGAAGGTCTTGTCACCTTTCTTAATAGCCGCGGCTGTACCTTCCTCTGTCTGTGCTTTAGCCCTTCTAATTATTGTCCCAGATTCCCTCTGCTTCTCCAGATATTGTTCTCTGTCATCATCTTCAGACTGTGGTTACAGGCCTCTCTGAAACAACAGCAGCCCACTCCTCATAACTGGGTGAGGCTGAGAAGTGCTTAGGGGAAGCAGAAGACCTGATCACAGACCTCAGCTGCAAATGTAATGATCTGAAGAAACAGCTGTCGAAACTCCAGATGCAGGGTGACAATGAAGAGAATAGATAATGCTGCTCCAACCTCCATATAATTGGGGTCCCAGGGGGACTGGAGAAGGAAAATCCCAAGGTAGAAGTGCACCACCGTGGGTTGGTCTATAAGTTGAAATCGGTGATGATGGCCTTCAATTCGAGGTGGAGCTCACCAGACAGGACATAAGCCATGGCCAGGAGAATGACCAAGGCACTTTCTAATAAAGTATCTATGGTATTCGATAAAGAATGAGTAATTTGAGCTGCTAAATTAAATGGCCCCATTCAACTCAAAGACAGCCACCGTGTCATGGTCTTTCAAGATTATAACTGTGATCTTCAGATCTGTCACCACAAATGAAATGGGGTGAAGGCCAAACTTCATCTCTGTGGCTGGAATTTTGCATATCTCTACCCCTCAGAACTCAAAATAACCTGACCTTGTCACCATCCTTGTTACTTTGACAGCTTTCAAGCAGCTGAGCTTTTTGTGGATGAAGAAAATGACGTGATCAAGGGGAGATCATAAGCCTGCAGCACGGCCCTAGCCTGAGCCATAGTTAATCCTTCTATCACCCTTTAGCAGTGGTGTTTGTCTCCCTTCCTGCTTCCTCTTTGAGGTCCCAGATATCCACACCATACCCAATGGGTTCCTATCCGGCCTTGAAAAAATGAAAACAAGTTAGTGACTCCAGCTGCTTTGCAATGGGCTGCACCACATGGAATGGAGGTAGGGACTCTCTGTGAAGTTGGGGGGGTCTGATTAAACTGCCTTTTGAACTTGGGTAACTGCATTGCTCCCCTTACACATAAGCAAAGGCTCCTATTTTCTGTTGGTTGAATGAACTAGGCTCTCTGAAAATGGTACCAATCCTGCATTCTGATTTAAGGAAGAACCACTGAGCATGACATCTCCATGCAGCCTCTGCGAATGTGCACAAGGGCAGCAGAAAAAATGGTGCCGATAAACACCTTGTTCATTTATGTGGTCTCACTCACCATGCTACTGGTTCTCTTTGACCCCCCTGATATGATGTACTCTACCACTCCAGCTTTAATAGGGAGTAATTTTGAGAATCCTCTCCCTGACTGTGCCAAGTGGCACAGTTTCCAATGGGGGAAGGGACAGCACCTGAAGTCTCAGCCTGAGCGATCTAGCATGGGAACTTTGAGCTCACATTCATTCCTGCTGTGCCTAGTGACCTGATTCCAACCTGCCTGTAAAGAAGGTGACTTTTTTTTGAATCCCTGTTTGCATGAACTTCAGTGGCACCATTTCCTTCTTTCCTCCATGGGTTGTGCCTTTCTCCAAGCTCACTGCCTTTGAGGGCAATGGAACCCAAGCTGAGGAACTGAGAGTGGGATGTGGGGTGGGGGATTGAGAGGAACAACCACAGAGTTTGGTAGTAAAAACTGTGTACAGGCAACACTGAACTAATCAGCTCTTCTTTCAACTGCTTACTTACATTTACCAAAAATTGGTTGGAAACATTGTTTAAATGATATATGCTAATGTTCTATATGCTGACCTGAACTGTACCAGTATGCATGCTAGAACTGGCAGATGAGGTGTATTCCTGATTACCTAGATGCCAGGGTTAGCTACAGAAGTTACAGTTCTACTATTACCATTGTTGTAACACACAAGGTTTCACATGTTATACTGCCATCATCACTTTTGAGGGTAGTGGTTGGTCGACCTTTCAGTCGACTAGTTGGGTAATTGTTATGTTTTTTTACTGTTGCTACATTTTTATTATTCTTTGAGATGGAGACTATGACTTCTAGGGTCTTATTGTGTCCCTGTTCCATTTTTGGTAGTTTCGGTGGGGGAGGCGGTGGGTGGGTGACTGGTTTGAGATGTAAAAGGATTCAAGTGGTGCAGGAGAGGGGGGCAGAAAAGTGGGAAAATGTACTGTTTTATCTACAGTTTTTGTTACTAGATTGGATGTTACTGTAAACAGTGTGCCGGTTTATATATTTGTTGTAACCCAGTGTCTTTGGCCTGGGGGGGCATTGAGTCCGTTATGGACAATACTACTAAAAAGAAAATGAATATAACTAGAGGGAATGTTAATGGCCTGAAAAATGTTGTGAATCATGAAAGGGTACAAGGGAGACTAAAGAAGATGCAATCAGATATAACAGTGCTGCAAGAAACACACATGGCTCAGAGAGTTCAAGATGACCAGTGACAACTGGGGAGCACTTGGGTTGCAGCCTGCTGCAATATGAGGGTGAGAGGTACTGCCATCTGGTTACCTTGAGGCTTTGTGGATCACATGGTTCATAGCTACAGTGACCCAGGGAGGAGGTATGTCTTGGCACAGCTGGAACTTAGCTCAGGAAAGTGTCTCTCAGTTGTGTCAGTATATGGCCCTAATATCGAATATCCAGGCTTCTATCAACAGCTTTTACTAGATATGGCATAATTCCCGGGCCCATGGGGCCTGAGTGGAGACTGTAATTGTGTCAGTGACACTGTTTTGGGTAGGTTCAACCCAGCCCCAGCAGCCCTATCCTAAAATGCTAGAGCCCTGGGAGAGGCAGAGGCAACCTGCTCACTGATAGATATATGGAGACACTACAACCCCACTGGGAGAGAATATAGTTTCTTTTCCCACTCTCACCAGATATATGGTAGGCTAGATAGGATTATGATCTCTTCTCTTCCTCTATTGCCATGCAAATCAGCCATGTAGATTATGCACTTATCTTGATCTCAGATCACACCCCTTTTACATACACATAGATGCTGTAGTACTCCCTATACGACCCTGGAAACCTGACCCTACATTAATGAAGGATAAGGCCTATGTCCAATATATCACCTCATCCACTTCTGAATATCTGGCCATCAACAAAAGAGGAGCCACTACACACTCAACCGGATGAGATGGTCTTAAGGCTTATCTTTGTTGGCAAACCATCTCTTTTGCAGCACATAAAAAAAAGCAGAGAAGACAGATGTCAGATGGATAGAAACCAAAATTCAGGAATTTGAAAAGGTGCACATGCTTCAACCCTCCCTGGGATTATACCATATGTTGCAAAAGATGAAGTGGCAATACAACTGTCTAAGTATCTCTCAAATGGAGAGATCCTTTCAATTGGGTAGGGTTAATCCCTATTTTGATGGGGACAAGAGGGGGAAGCTCCCTGCATGGCAGCTCAAAAGGAAAGAGGAGGAGTGCACAGTGAAGGGTATTAAAACTCCAAGTAGGGAATTGTTTCTGGACATGCAATCCATAGGCTAAGCCTTCTCAAACTTTTAAAGGGCCCTATATACCACAGAGGTGTCTTCCTCACTGGCCCAAATCCAACAATTCCTACAGAAAGCCCTGATTATATCCTTGGGTTCCGAGACCTCTCGAGCTTTGAAGAGGTCACTGGACAGGGGAGAAATACTGAGTGTAATCAAGACATTAACAGGAAGTAAGGCCCCAGGGCTGAATGGCGTACTAACTTCTTTAAAAGCTTTTTGGCCCTCATTTTTGAACCCTTCTAGGATATATACAGTATGAGCAGAGCCTAAAGTGTGAGGAACTGCCCCCCTCTCTGTGGTCTGCCATCATCATTGTGCTCCCTAAGTTGAGCAAGGACCATGATCTTGTTTATCTTACTACCCCATCTCCCTTCTGACCTCGGGCTATAACATTTTAGCAAGAGTTATTGCTGCACAATTAGAGTCTTTATTGCCCAAATGCATACACACATCAAAGTGGGTTTATACAGGGGAAGCATAACATTTGGAAAACCCTTAATATAATATAGCAGTGGGTGAGAATTTCGAGGTCTCAAGGAGTGGCTGTCCTTGCCCTAGACGTGGAGAAAGCTTTTGACTACATGGAGTGGGGGTATATGTTTGCCATTTTGTGGGAATTTGTAACAGGACCACACATGTTAGCCTGGATCTTATACATGAGCTCCACCAGTTAAATTATGGTCAACAGCCCTCTAACACCTTCCTTTGGCTTGGCAAGGGGCTTCTTACTCTATGTCACTTGAGCCCTTAGCAGCTGCAATATGGGGCCATCCCAATATAAAGGGATTATGGCAGCAGGGTGAAAACAAGATTGCTCTCATTGCGGATGATCTGCTGTTTTACCTGTGCAACCCTCTTGTAGGCCTCCCCCATGTTCAGGCACTTCTCCATAAATACATGTTCCTCTTTGGCCACAAAATAAACTGCTTCAAAAGTGAGATCATGCCGGTGGGGGAGAGAAGCAGGGACTCACTAATCAACAACCCTCTGGGGGTAGAAGTGGTTTTTCATATTAAATGTTTAGGGGTATTTATCACCCCCAGAACCACTCAGTTGTTACACATGAACTATGTTCACCTCCTTACTACACTATCTGAAGAATGTGATAGGTGGAAGGCTCTTACTTTGACTCTTCTTGGGAGGACTAACATAGTAAAGATGACCATCTTGCCTCAATGTGTATATCTTTTTCAATCTCTGCCTAGTCATGTTTCGGACAGAATATTTAAGCAGCTGGATAGCATCATACATAAATTCTTATGGAAAGGGAAGAATGCTCAAAACTAAAGTCTTGAATTGTGCCAGGCTAACCTCATTGAGTTCTTCGACTGGGTGACTCGGGAGGTTGATCGGGGTACAGTAAAGTATTTGACACTGTGACACATAGATGGCTGTTAAACAAGCTGGGGAACATGGGAGTGGGTAAGATGGTGGTGAGGTGGGTGGAGAATTGGCTGGACAGCAGGACACAGAGGGTGGTGGTAAATGGCTGTCACTCTGCAGAAGGAAAGGTGGTCACTGGGATTACACAGGGATCAGTGCTGGGTCCATCTTCTTCAGTATCTTTACCAGTGACATCACAGAGGACCTAGATGGGAAAATTTGCTTGTTCACTGATGACACAAAGCTCTGCAACAGGGTGGACACACCGGAGGGTGTGGATAGAGTGAGAAGAGATCTGCAGCACCTCGAGGACTGGTTGAGGGATTGGAAGTTGAGATTTAAAGCAAAATAGTGTAAGATAATGCACATGGAGCACAAAAACCCAGGAACATCATATCAGCTGGGAAGGTCATAGAATGCTCCAAGCAGGAATGGGGCCTAGGGGTTGTTGTCTCAGATAACCACAAGGTAGGGACAAAGGGAGGCAGTATGGCGCAGTGGTTTAAGGCTCTGATCTGCAAATCTGGAGACCTGGGCTTGAATCCCACAGGCCCTACTTGCATACTGTGTGACCCTGAGCAAGTCACTTAACTTCTCTGTGCTCCCAGGTTGCACCTGTAAACAAGCTTTCAGCTTAGTGTGTCTCACCTGATTAAACAACTGGAAAAAAAAAAGTGGCTGGAAAAGCAAACTGGATGCTGGGATGCATAGGCAGGGGTATCACCAATAGGAAAAGGGAGATTATAATTCCACTATACAGGACATTAGTGAGGCCACACCTCAAGTACAGTGCTCAGTTCTCAAGGCCTTACCTATGTAAGGACATAAACAGAGTGGAGGCAGTTCAGAGGAGGGCAACCCGGATGGTGCATCACATACCCTACAAAGACAGGCTGAAAGACTTAAATATGTGTACTTTGGAAGGGGGGGATATGATTGAGACTTATAAGTACATCACGGGGAGAAACAAGAGCAGGAAAACACAATTTTTCAAAGAAAAAGATTCTCCAGGACTAGGGGACATGGGATGAAACTGGAGGGAGTGAGGTTCAGAGGGAAAGTGAGAAAGTACTTCTTCACAGAGAGAGTGGTGGACAAATGGAACTGCCTGCCAAAAGAGGTGGTGGAAGCAGAAATGATTACAGAATTTAAGAAGGAATGTGATAGGCAATAGGGGATTCTTGTAGTTGGGGGGAGGGGACGACATAGTTCCAGAGTAACTTGAAGAAACAGAATTGCATGATGGGCAGACTAGGTGGGCCGAAGGCCCTTATCTGCTGGCAACATCTATGTGTCTTTGTACACCTCAAAAACCCAGTACCAGAGGGGGAAGGCACCTGCCAAACTTTAAACTATACTGCTAGCCACTCAGGTGTCCTTTCTCCATGAATGCCAAGCCCCAACTATTTCTTCAAGGATAACCATGGAAGAGAATGAAATTGGGGGTGACCTAATGAGAGCTCTACTTTGCCCTTACATAGCATTTAAGCAATCTAAACTCTGTGAAAACACTTTCACCAGGACCCTGCTGAGAGCGTGAAGGTAAATGCATGCCTATATAAAAGCAGCCTACAAAATATATCAATATGCCACCATTTTGACCACCATGAAGCATACCCTGAAATACTCTGCATGTCTACATAGAGGTCTACTTTGTTGGCACAAAAGGGGCCTATGCTATATCACACAGTTGTTCATGGGTGAAAGGCTTCTCTCTTTCAGTGAGATCACAACCCAGTGGTCACTCTCCAGAGGACTTATTTATATAACTTCAGGTGCACCAGAGGCTAGCCAACCTCCTCTTGGTCTCTCTATATGGTTTGAGTGCTGACCCCTTTGAAGAGGAGCTGTATCTTCAACCTCATTCTAAAACAATATCCATTTATGATAAGATCCTCCAGCCCCCCCCCCCACACAACTTATTTTACAAGAATGGGGAAAAGACCTGGGATTAGAAATAACACTGGCCATTTGGAGTGAAGCTGTGAAACACTTGAATAACTATTCCCAAAAATAATAGACTGAGACAGACACAACTCAATTTCCTTTATAGGGCCTATATAACTTCTTTAAAGATGCACCAATTTAATAAAAAAAATAAAATAAAGATCTGTCCAAAGTGTAAGGCCCAGAATGGCTCTTTTATTCACATGATCTTGCGATGTCCCAAAATCTTGGCCTGCTAGGCTAAAATACACAGAATAGTATCAAGCGTGTTGGGCTCCTGGCTCCCCATCACCCATAGAATGTATTATGGGTGCTGATCTGAGCAGACGTTTACTCAAGAGGGACTTAGGACTCTGGTCTTTGGCCCTTGTCAATGCAAGTAAGACATTAGCATGATGCTGGATATCAGAGTACCCCCCCCACTAACGAGCAAGTGACGAATACTGCTTGATTGCCTAAAATAGAAAAAGCCCAGTCTGTAACTGCATGCACCACACAGAAGTTCGACCTTATATGGGGAAAGTTTGAAAGAGCCATAGAGGAAGGTCTATTCCCCTGGTAAATTTCAAGTCTTGGAGGTCTGCAATAGGCGGGGAATGATTTTGTATGGGGTTGCTCCCCAATTCAGTCTAGCAGACTTTGGCCATCAGAATATTAAAAAGGCATTCCATTGATTGCTTTCCATGATTCGTACAGTATGAAATTGTTTTAAACACCTGTGTCTACTCTTTTATGTTTTGCAACTGCATCCAATCAAATGTATGTTATTGCTTTATATGTGTTTTATGAACTGTTTTGTAATTGTTGCATTTGTTTCAATAAAAATAATTAAACAAATAATATTTGTGAGTCTTATACTGGTTATATTTCACTACTAAGGCACTCTTTGTGACATAAGAATTATGAAGTCCACAGATTCTTGTTGCCACTGATCCTCTTAAGAAGTTCAGTGCTTAGAGGTTACTAGCCCTAATCGGAAACTCCAATACAAAATGCACACAGACCCATCTTTGCGCACACAGTTCCACACAAGATTAATAAACAAATTAGCCAGCCTGGCAGTGGGTCTCAGGGTGGTAGCCTGGGTAAAACATTGGCTGGACAACAGGACACAGAAAGTAATAGTAAATGGAGTTCACTCTGAAGAAAGGGGGGTTACTAGTGGGGTACCACAGGGTTCAGTACTGGGACCGGTCCTTTTTAATGTCTTTATAAGTGACATTGCAGAGGGACTGGAAGGAAACATATGCCTCTTTGCAGATGACACAAAGATCTGCAACAGGGTTGATACACACGAAGGGGGTTGAAAGGATGAGAAGGGACTTGGCAAGGTTGGAGAGATGGTCAAAAGTATGGCAGCTTGGATTCAATGCAAAGAAGTGCAAAATATTGCACCTGGGAAACAAAAACCCAGAGGAAGAGTACACAATGGGGGGGGGGAGGCAGTAACAACAACAAAAATGGAAAAGAACCTTGGGGTAATCATATCAAATGATCTTAAGGTCAGAAAGCAATGTGAGAAGGCAGTAGGGATGGTTGGGGGGACACTGGAATGTATAGGGAGAGGCATCACCAGCAGAAAACAGGAAGTTGTTTTCCCTCTGTTCAGACAGTTGGTGAGACCCCATCTGGAGTACTGCATCCAATTCTGGAGACCCCATCTCCACAAGGACATAGATAGGATGGAGGCAGTCCAGAGGAGGGAAACTAAAATGGTGCAGGGTCTGCAAGAGAAGCCATACGAGGAGAGACTAAAGGAGCTTAATATGTATACCATTGAGGAAAGGAGGGAGAGGGGGGACATGATTGAAACTTTTAAGTACCTCAGTGGAATCAACAAAGTCCAAGAGGGTAGCAAATTTCAGAAAAAGAGATGTGCAAGAACAAGGGGACACAATTTGAAGGCAGAGGAGGGACGGCTCAAAGGCAATGTGAGGAAGTATTTTTTCACAGAGAGGGTGGTGGATGCATGGAACCACCTTCCTGAGAAGGTTGTGGGGTCTAAAACTGTGGGAGAATTCAAGAATGCATGGGACAGACATAAGGCAATTCTTGTGGGGGGTAGGAAGAAATAGACTGTTTAACTAGGATCTGCAGCTTACCCAGTAGGTAGGGAAATGGGCAGACTAAGTCGGCCTAGTGGTCCTTATCTGCCGTCAAAGTCCATGTTTCTATGTTTCTGTTTTCCTTATATATTTTTTATTTTGAATTCCAGCTGCAGTTAATTTATTATTTTCATAGACCAACATTTTTAGATCAAATACCATCTCTTCATCAGGGTTTCTTGGCTCAAACTCTATTGTAGAGGATGCTCTTTATGTCCTGTCATAGATACAATATGCTCTTTCAGATGTAGATGTCTCTCTCTCTCTCTCTCTCTATATATATATATATCTATATAGATATATATATATATATATATAAATGCAAAAAAATAATAACACACAGTTAGGGTTCCTGTCATGCCCTTGATAGTATGGAAATATGAAGTTAGTACATCACACAAGACACCGATTCGCCACCATTAAAATACAGACACGTTAACTCCACAGAACCTTAACCGCAACAATTACAGCAGCTTATGTTACACACATTCATAAGGATCAGCACTTTTAAGTCAACTCACGTCCCTAATGCTCAGTAGGACACAGTAGTGAGTTATATGAACAGTACTGCAGAGTTCCTTTTCTTACCTATTATACTGAGCATTAGGGGACATGAGTTGAGTTAAATGTACTGACCCTTTTGAGTATAACATAAGCTGTTGTAATTATTGTGGTTAAAGTTCTATAAGTTAACAATGTGTGCACCTGTGTTGTGAGTCTTAGTGTGCTATTATGATTGTACATCCTAACTTCATATTTCCATACTATCAAGGACAGGAGAGGAACCATAACTGGTGCAGTAACAAAGTTTCTTTGCATTTAATTTCCTTACTTTTTTAATATAAAACATGCAATTATAAAGATACACATGGAATGGGGTGAGAGTTAGGCTGTTGACTCCAATGCACATCCCAGACGCCTGTTGGTGTGTGAAGGGTGGAGGGATGGGAACCCTGGTGGTGGGTCGTTAGGGTTGAAAACTCTAACACCTCAATTCCCTGATTTTATCGTTGCTGTATTCGCACTAACTGATGCATTAACCAAGTTCTTTGATATTAATTTTCCTTCTTTTTCAGATAGTATAATTATATCCTCGTTTTACTGTGGGAGCACAGGGTCCCTCCATCCAGATAGTATAATAGTGTACAGCTTCCATCCCATCCAGATAGTACAACAGTATCCATATGTCACAGTGATAGTGCAGGGTCCTTTGAACCCTGCGCTCCCATCCCTCCACCGATACACATATGTATTTAGCTGTGGAAACACAGGGGTTTCAAATTCTGGCCCCTGTGCTTCCACACATAAAGTTATGAGCAGGCATAGTGAAATCACAACAAATAGTCATAACTGTGCTATCTTAAATAATTTTCACCCCAAATGTTGAACATAACCTTCTTATCATCACCTCACCACATGTACCTAGTACAGAAAACTTTCAAATCCCTGTTAAAATGTAATTCTTCACCACTGTAGCACCGTTGTGCACCAAAGCTGCAGAAAAACATTTTTGGCAGGATTTGAAAAACTACAGCTGTAATATTCATGAGGTGGTGTGAAAATGGTAATGTTGAAAATCTGGACTGAAAACATAAAAAATTGGTGAAGTTACAAGCGTGCGTAGAAACTGCGCAACACACACTCATAACTCAGTCATTTTGGGGAAATTTTTCACCAAATTATCAACATGGGTTTTTTGGGACCTCCCCTCATGAACAGTGGCACTGTCATTTCTTTAATCAGTCCCAAAAGGTGATTACATGCAGCAACCACAAAATCACCTTTTGGGAGTGAGAAATGAAATGACAGTGACTGTGTTCATGAGGTGGGGGTCCCAAGAACCCCATGTTGAAAATTAGGTGCAAAAATTCCAAAAATTTGCCAAGATATTAACATAAGTTAAAACCCCCCATTGACTTCCATTATATGGTGCTTACCTACTGTAGGTTCCTCAGATCATAGTTCGGCTTTGAAGAGTGCAGACATGTCCTGGTCAACAGAAGATGACGGCACTGACCTCTGGAGGTAAGAATGAGGTAAGGGGGAGCTGGGAGGTGGATGCTTAGTGGGAGGGTGGAGCTGGGGGAGGGGATACTAAGGAAACAATGAGGGACCATTTTCTTTTTTACAGGTTCTAAAAAAAAAAAGACATCGGGGGACATTTTATTTTTATAGGGATTTCATTAAAGGGGGACGGGGAACAAGGTTGTAGAGTGATACTGCACAGAGGAAGGGAGCAGGAGGATTTTGTTTTTAAATCACAGTGGAACCAGGGTATGAGTGTGGCAGGTGGGACTGCACAAAGGGAGGGAGTGGGAGGGATTTATTTTTTTATAAGAAAGTGGTACCGGGCTACAAGGGTGGTGGGTGGGACTGAACAAAGTGAGGGTAACTTTTTTTACATGGCCCCAGGACAAGGGAACGAGGGTGGTGGGTGGGACTGCACAGAGGGAGACAGAAGGAGGGTACATTTTTTTACATGGACTGGGGACCAGGGAGTGAGGTTGGTAGGTGGGACTGCACAGAGGGAAAGAGAGGAAAGGTAATTTTTTTACATGGACCAGGGACCGGATCACAATGGTGGTGGG
This sequence comes from Neoceratodus forsteri, assembly GCA_016271365.2. Taxonomy (NCBI): domain Eukaryota; kingdom Metazoa; phylum Chordata; order Ceratodontiformes; family Ceratodontidae; genus Neoceratodus; species Neoceratodus forsteri. The sequence continues at coordinate 625,908,361 of CM057452.1, read as the reverse complement.
TTGGATTGCACAGACAGAGGGAGCAGGAGGGATTTATTTATTTACAAGAAAGATGTACCGGGGAACCAGGGTGGACGGTGGGAATGCACAGAGGGAGGGAGATGGAGGGTAGTTCTTTTTTACATGGACTGGGGGAAGGGAACAAGGGTGGTGGGTGGGACTGCACAGAGGGAGGGAGTGGGACAGATTTATTTATTTATAAGAAAGGGGGACTGAGCTACATGGGTGGTGGGTGGGACTCTACAGAGGCAGGGTAACTTTTTTTACATGGCCCTGGGACCAGGGAATAAGGGTGGTGGGTGGGACTGCAGAGAGGGAGGGAGAGGGAGGGTCATTTTTTTTACATGGACCGGGGACCGGGGAATGAGGGTGGGATTGCACAGAGGGAAAGAAAGGTAAGGTAATTTTTTTACATGGACCGGGGACTGGGGCATGATGGTGGCGGGTGGGATTGCACAGAGAGATGGAGCGGGAGGAATATATTTATTTATAAGAAAGATGTACCAGAGAAGGAGGGTGGCAGGTGGGAATGCACAGAGGGAGGGAGAGGGAGGGTAATTTTTTTTACATGGACCGGGGACAGGGAAGGGGGGTGAGTGGGACTACACAGAGGGAGGGAGCAGGAGGGATTCATTTATTTATAAGAAAGGGGGACTGGGGAATGATGGTGGTGGGTGGGACTGCACAGAGGGAGGGAGGGAGTGGGAGGGATTTGATACTTTTACTGGTTTGTGTGTGTGATTTTTGTGCACAAAATACATCAGAGGCAAGGAATATCATCCTGATTCGAAGAAGCACTGGGGAGAGGTGTCCTGTTTCGAAGAAGCCCATTCTACTGATGCAGGGCTCCTTTGAATCAGGATCCCTATCTCCCCAATTCCCTCATATCATGAATCTTAAAATCATAATAATTTTGGGGTGTTTTTTTTTTGCTCACCTGCATCTGCAAAACGTCTTTAGGGATTGGGCTGAAATTTTCAGGGTACAAAGAGTTGGCCTAAGAGTTATACCTTTTAAATGTTTGCATCCTTATGCACGATACAGCTAACTGTATTGTACAAAAAGTACCACAGAGCATCCTGTATCAAACTGTTGTCACTGATTCCTCCCCCAACATAGGATCCCTATGACCAGGACTCCTTCACAACATGAATCCTATTTCGTGCCTCACATATATTTTCTCCCATTGAAAGTAATGGGAAAAAAAACAGTTCACAACTTAAGTACGAAGAAATATTTTTGCACCAAACCATTAAAAGGCATATCTGTGAGTCCAGCACTTTCTACCATAAAAATTTCAGCCCAATACACAAACCTGTTTAGCAGATACAGATGAGCAAAAAACTGCCCACAATGTCAAAACCCTTTTTTTATTTTTAGCAAGCTGTATCTCAAAAAACTAAAAAAGTTTCAGCAAAAATTGGCATACACAGAGACCAATCCACAGAGATTGTATATTCCAAATGTCAGCCAAATCAAATAAACCTTCACAAAGTTATTATCATTCAATAATTGCTCTTTAACATTAAATACCCGTATCAACCCCTAACTATACTGCCACTATGTCATGGCATTCTTTCAACATAAAATGATGAAAGATGTCCCCTGGAATGTAAGCTTTACAAGCAGATATTATATGATGAGCCTGTTTAAGAAATTGCTTGTGCCAGCCTGCTGGTGCAGCGGCAAGATGTCCGCTTGTGGCACTGACATCTCAGGTTCGGTCAACAGAGATGAAGATTGTTTGCATGCATGAGAGACCCCCGCGTAGGTCTACATGAAGCAAGGACCTTCTCGTAGGTCCACACATTTGCATTCACAAGATACCTCCTCGTAGGTCAAGCAAAGCTGATAGATACTGAAACTGAAACAGTGGGTCATGACTTCCTAAGTGGAGAGGGAATGGCAAAGAAGGAGAGCCACCATCTGACTCTATACAACAGCAGAAACCTACCTGGGTAAATAATAGGAATATATTACAATACAGACTACCTAACTGTTGTGACCTTCGGCATGGCAACTGCAATTTAGAGACCCAATTCATGGGAAGTTTAATTTAGTGGAAAGGCTCACAATCTATCCCTCTAATGGGAACACCATGAGGGGGCTGCATGTGAACTCTGTAGCAAAGGGAGATTCCATGCCAATGATGCCCTCTCCCAAGGTGGGAGGAGGAGGAGAGTAACAACCACTGAAAGGCACTCACCCAGTCTCCACCAGGGAGATGAATGAAAAGCCAAGCCCTTCAGTGGTAATGCATGAGAAGGGCCCTTCAGGGACAGGACATGGAGTAGAATGATCTTCACCCTTGAGGGGAAGGGAAGCAGGGGGAACCAGGTGAACCGTAGGTGGCTGCAGGGAGAATAGCTATTGAAGATGCCTCTGGCTTGGTCTGCATGGCAAAAGAAGCCCCCTTGGGCTTAAGGGCCCCCACTCTTCAGTAGCTGAACTCTTAAATGCTACATCAAGAAGTGCTGCCAGTATGTCTGCATGGCTAAAGCTCCTCCATGAGTGAGAACATTCCCACTGAAGGCAGAAAGAGAAGGACCCGACTCCAAGGTTGGCTTGCTCAATATGCAAACTTAATGGGTGCAGAGCCAGACCGTTGGGTGCAAGGTGAGCCCTGAGCCATATTATAGTTGTGGGTATGCCGAATTGTATGTGGCAGTTTGTATGTCAGACCTGCATGTTGTTCTGCAACTAACAGAGTTGAAGTGTGAATAAATGGAATTGAGAGTAGAGATGCAGCAAAATGTAATTTTGGCAGTGAAATTCCATTGAAATCAGGAATTTCAGCCTGTGAAATATTTTACCAAATGTGCAAAATATTTTGTGGGAACGAAATATGAAATTCTGCCCATGAAATGCAGAATTTCACCTGTGAACAGCAGAATTTTGCTTGTAAGTGATGAAATTCCACCGTTCTCAGGTGAAATTCCACATTTCACAGGTGAAATTTTGCATTTCGTACCTGTGAAATACTTTGTGACATGCGCACATTTCACAAAATTTGTGGATTTCGCCCTTCTCTAATTAAGAGTGTAGTAGGATTATATTCAGAGACCAACATGTAGGTCAGCAGGTAACAGAGTAGAAGGGTTTATAATTCGAGACCTCCACTTAGGTCTATAGGTAGCAGCAAATGAAAGCGACTGAGACTGAAGGATATGAGTTTAAAATAAAGGATGAGTTTAAAGTAAAGGAGGAATGCCTGCCAACCAGTTCCATGAAGGAGGCTAAGGTTAATTGCTAATTCTTTGAATTCGGTAGGGTGAGGCAATATAAAAATGAATGAAACAGCTAGGAAAGCCATAGCATATGGGGACAAACTAGCGAACAGAGCTGCTGTAGGGAACAAAGAACAAGGAAGTGGCTGCCTAGCTAGGAGCCAGGTATAAACAGCTGAGCTGATGGAGTGAGGGTTTGGTAAGGCATGGAACACAACAAAACATGAGTCTGAATAGCACAAAGAAAGGAATGGGGATGCAGAACACTAGAAAGCCCAAAAAGAAACGAACAGAAGAAACACATGGCACAGGAGAAAGGAGTGCAGGAAAACAAAAAACAAAGACAAGCACTAGCAGCAACCGGAGACAAAAGTAAAATACTGACCTAGAAAAGCAGGAGAAACACAAATCAGCAGAAAGTCCAGCACAAACCAAGCAGAAATCCAAAAGCACGAGAGGAGGGAGACAAAAACTCTGAAAAAGGGAGGAGGTGGGGACAAAGCCCTAGCAGAACCTCTAGCTGAGACAAAGCAAAAGTGCTTCTGAGTGAGGCTGGAATGAACTGACTAATAAAGCTCAGGCAGAGGGTGTGGCTGGTTGCTCCAGCACATTGAACTACAGCCATAGCATTTAAAGAAAAAAACATATTTCATGCTCAAAGATCCAACCTCAAAAAGCCTTAGAGCTACTCACACAAGAAAAAACTGAAACACTTAATGAAAACATAGAATATATTCCAAAAATTGTGATTCTGCACAACAGCAGAAATATTTATACATACAGCACTAAACTATGAGCAAACCTCTACAGAGATTGCTCTGTTTATAGAAATATCCATTTACAGTGCCTATTTGGAATGCAGCAACAAACACTGACCATCTAAAATTATTTGCTTCTACCTTATCATCAACTACATGCACCTGAGTTAGATCATGGCATCCAAGCAACAGCCTTGGCTTCCCGATCAGATTCCAATCTCATCGAAGTATCAGAAGCACAGCCTTGTTTTCAGCTTAGCCTCACAGATCACATAGATACATAGATACAAAGAAGCTGTCAGCAGATAAGGAGCTCTTGGCCCACCTAGTCTGCCTTATCATTCCCTTAACTATTGTGATATCCACTGCCCTCCTAGAACTGTGGACCCCCCCCTTGACTCCAGGACTTATATGCTAAATAAGCATGGCCCCAATACCCACCCCTGTGGAACTCCACTGGGTACCCCTGCCCAATCTGAAAATGCCCCTCTTATGCACACTGTTTCCTCTGTATTAGCCATGATGTTACCCAAGCCGCTATGTTTTCTGGGATTCCTATTGACTCTAGTTTGTCTATCAATTGTCTGTATGGCAGTTTGTCAAATGCCTTTGTAAAGACCTGGAAGGCTATGTCCATAGATTTTCCCTCATACAAGTACTTGCTTGTTTTATTATAAAATTAAAGCAAGTTGGTTTGGCATGATCTCCCCTTCCTGAATCCATGCTGTGTGGTATCTTCTAGCCAATTACCTATGAGGAAAGTGGAGATGTAGTCCTTTATTATACAATGGCAAGAAAGAATCTTGGACTGTGATTGGTCAGTTTGGGGCTGGACCGGTGGCGTTATCCCAGCATGACGCCAAGGGCCTAGTCTCAGAACTGTGAACCTGTAGTTGAGCTACATGAGCTAGATATCTTTTTTGCATCTCCTCTTAAGAAACAAATATAATTTTTTCCACACTAATAAAAACATTCATTTAAATTATTTTTTTATTTTATATATAACAATGAGCCATTGTATAATAGGAATAATGCACCCCAGGGTGTGTGTTGTCTGGGATAATGCCATGCCTGGGGCATTGGATGCACTCGGCCTGCGGCCTCGTGCCCAACACCCCCAGGCGTGGCATTATCCCAGCATGATACACACCCTGTCGTGCATTATTCCTTTATTATACAATGGCAAGAAAGAATCTTGGACTGTGATTGGTCAGTTTGGAGCTGGACCTATGGCGTTATCCCAGCACGATGCCTCAGGTCTAGTCTCAGCACTGTGAACCAATGTAGATGAGCTTATGGTCATATAGCACATAGAGCACATTGAGCGTCTTGAGCTTGATTGTTTCATCTGCTCTTAAAAACCAAAAAATATTTTTCCACACAAAAACATCTTTAAAATTATTTTTTTTATTCTGTATAACAACAAGCCATTGTATAATAGGAATAATGCACTCCAGGGTGCGTGTCGTTTGGGATAGCAGACACACCTGGGGCTTAGCACACTGACTGTGGCCCTAGTACTAACCCCCACCCCAGGTGTGGCATTATCCCACACACACCCTGTCATTCATTATTCCTTTATTATGCCCTCTAGGATCTTACATACTATGCTAGTTAGGCTTACTGGCGTGTCTTTTTATAATGGGCATTTCCTGTCCCCTTTTTATGTTTGCTTGCATACATCTGCAAGAAACATTATGTGGCAGCTTAGGAGAGAAGCAAGTTGTGGAGGCATGCCAGTGTGGCAGCCAACAGAGGCATTGCATTTGGGGGCTTGGCACTGGTGGACCAATGGAGGCACGGTGTGCTGATGACACTGGCTTCCAAAAGTGCCACCAACTTGTAACATTTTTGCCGCAGCAATCAGGGGCTGCCTCGTCATTGCAGCATCAGCCATTCTGTTGCAATGAGGCAGCAACCTGTCATTGTAGGGCAGAATGTTGCATAGTGTAATATTGTTTGTGAACATGGCAGCAAGCTGCTGCCATGTTCTCAAACAATATTAGACAGCCCCCAGTGCCGAAGGGGTGCTCAGTGTCCCTTGGCATCATGTGCCACCCCCAAAAACAGTTTTTGTCTGCCAACGGGGGTCCCAATCACTGTTGACTTCATTCCCCCTCCTTTCCAGTGTAATTTGCCAATGGGGAAGCCCACTCCCATTGGCAAAATTCTCCAACCCCCTTGCCACTCTCCATTGGCATAATGCCCTCCCAAAAAGTTGGTTTTGTGCAGTGAGGGTGCCCCTCGGCTCTTGCCCCCCCATATGTGCTGATGAGAGTGCCCAATCCCCCATCAGCTACAGCCCTCCCAAAAAAAACACTCGGGTGGCACCCTGGGAGCCCACCTCAGTGTGCCAAATGTCCCTGGTTAAAAAAAAAAAAACATCCTGCAATGTTTTTTTCTTTTCCTGTGAATCAGAAAACGGTCCCTCGTTGAGTCTGGTCACCCCACCCTCCAACCCACGCCCACCCTCTGCACACCGTGCCTCCCCACACAGCCCCCTCACCCCATACTTACCTCCGGAGCACAGCACAACTATCTTCAGTGGACCGGGAACATGTCTGCACTCTTCAAAGCCAACCGCGAACTGAGGAAATGCCGGTAAGCTGCATGATAGCATAAATAGTTTTTTTTCAACTTTGGTGCATATCTCAGGCACTTTTGGGAATTTCGGCACCAAATTTTCAACATGGGGTTATTGGGTCCCCTCCTCATGAACTCAGACACCATTTTGGCGTTATTCGGTCCCGAAAGGTGATTTTTGGTCTCACTTCGCAGAATCTCCTTTCGGGATGGATTAATGAAATGACAGTGCCAGTGTTCATGAGGTGGCCCCTCAAAAAGTCTATGTTGCAAATTTGGTGGAAAAAAATCCAAGAAATGACTGTTTTATGAGCGTGCGTTGCCCAGTTGCTATCCACACTCATAACTTGGTGAGTTTGCAATATTTTCACTCCAGATCTTCAACATTGCCATTTGTCCACACCACCTTATGAACAGTACAGCTGTCATTTTTCACATGCTGGCCGAAATGTGTTTTCGCACTTCTGGCGCAGAATAACTCAGTCTCTGTGGGAAATCAGTGTTCGGGACACATTAAGAAAATTGCAGTGACACTGTTCATTAGCAGAGTTCCTAAAATGCCTATGTTGAAAATTTGGTGACGAAAGTCTATAAAATGACTGTGTTACAAGTGTGCATTGCACAGTTTCCACACACACTCGTAACTTCGCACATTTGTAATATTTTCACTCCAGATTTTCAATATTGCCATTTTTCCACACCTACTTATGAACAGTACAGCTGTCTTTTTTCACGTCCTGGCCGAAATTTGTTTTTGCATTTCCAGTGCAGAATAGCATGGTTGCTGTGGGAAATCAGTGTTCAGGACACATTAAGAAAATTGCAGTGACACTGTTCATGAGCAGGGGTCCTAAAATGCCTATGTTGAAAATTTGGTGATGAAAGTACATAAAATGACTGTTATGCACATGCGTTGTGCAGTTTCCATGTGTGCTCGGAAGTGTGAGCATTATTAATATTACCACTGCAGATTTTCAACATTGCCATCTCTTCACACCTCCCTATGGATGGTACAGCTGCCATTCTTCACATACTGTCCGATCTGTGTTTTCGTACATGTGGTGCAGAATGGCACTGTCACTGTTGGAACTCAACGTTCAGGACACATTGATAAAAATCACTCTGCCACTCTTCATGAGAAGAGGTCCCAAATGCTTTCATGAGGTGGGGTCACAAAAAGGCCATGTTGAAAATGTGTAATGCAAATACCAATGAACACCCGAGGCATTAGGGTTTCTAACCATAACGTCCTACCCTGAACAGACTGACAGGCATCAGGGTGTGCCTTTGTATTGCCAACTGTACTGCTCATGCCATCCCACCCCCACCCCCAGCCACTGGCAGGTATCGAGGTATACCTTGGACTCTTTGGCCCCGGATTTCACCCCATTCTCCTATGCTGCACCCATTTCAGCATATGTCCTTATGGAATGGGGTGTCTGTAAAGCCAAACACCTTAAGCACACCTCAACACATGTTGGTGTCTGCAGAATAGGGTGAGGTGACATGGCATGACCGTCATGGGCGATGACCCAAACACTTACCCCAATGCCTGTCTGTCTCTACAGGATGGAGGTGGGGTTGGCATGAAGTTCAATACTTCACCGCCATTCCTATTCTGCATCTGTCTAACTCTGGCAATTCCAATGCTAATACCAGCAAGCAAACATTCAGCATTGACAAATGCTTTTTTAAATAATGGGATGCCTATTGCATCTTTCCAAGTGGAGACCACTTCCTCTTTGTTTAAGGATTGTTGGAATATATAGGCAAGTGGTGGTGCTAACTCATGTGCTGCCTTTTTCCAAAAGTCGGTGATGCAGGTTATCAGGACCAGCTGATTTATTTCTATTTAGTTGCAAAATCCTGTTCCTAACCTCGCTGGTTTCAGTATTAATAGGACTTTGATTGTCCTTGCTCTGTTCTCCTTTTAGTTTTGAGTTAACATTTTTGTTGAAAACCGATGCAAAATATATGTTTTGAATATCTGCCATCTCTTTATTAATAGTAGCCATTTGTCCTTCTGTTGTTTTTAATGGTCCTATGGTTGGTCCTACACTTTTCTTGTCATTAATGTATGTTAAAATGATTTAAAGGTTTGTTTTACAGTATTTGCTAGTATAATTTCATACGATGCTTTGGCTTTCCTAACCTCTTGTTTAACTTTGTTTTGTATATGTTTAAGTTTTAAAGAATTTTCCTCTGTTTTATGGTGTTTCATTATTTTAAACAGCTTTTTTTTTGCTTGCTTTTAATCATTTGTTTTTAGTTTAGAGTTCATCCATGCTGGTGTTTTTGTACCCCTCCTGTATTTCTTCCAGTCAGGAGCGGTGGCAACTTCATGGCAAGAAGGACACTAGCAAAGGAGAAAATAAAGCTCAGAAAAGGAAAAGAAAAAGCTTGCTTGCGGTGAATTAAAGACTACATAAATAAAGTTTTTTTGCTGGCTGTACTTATAAGATGCACTTCAATAAAGCGAGTATTTAATTAGGATAGTAACAAGAAAAAACAACACTGTGTATGCGGGCCTGAAGAAGTGGCGTTTTCGCTACGAAACTGTTGCCCAGGACTTTGGTGTGGATCTTTAGAAAATAAAAATAACTGTTTTATGGCAAATTAAAAATTGTGTGAGCAGTGGAGTTCATCCTATATTATGATGTTATATGTTCTTTAACACATTTGTTTATTTTGTCCACCAGAATGTCTCACATTTTGTCCAAGCTGTTATGCTTTAATGCTTTTCTCCAATTCCACTGTACAGTAGTAGTTCGCTGCGACTAGCTGCAAAGTTAGCTTTACTCCACATTAATATCTCGGTGTCCCCTTCTATCAAGTTTTGTTTTTCCTGTGTACTGAAATTGATCATGTTATGGTCGCTGTCTCCCAAAGGAGCCTTGGTATTACATGTTAGTATTTGTTCTTTCATGTTATTCAATACCAGATCTAATATATTAGGTCCCCATGTGTTAACTTGTACTAGCTGTTCCAAGCCTACCTGCTCAAAAATGTCCAAATATGTTTTCTCCACCTTAACTGTATCTATAAGCGTTTCCCAGTTTATACCCAGCAAGTTAAAGTCTCCTACCACAATTAGCCTATCTGCTGGATTGAAGTTCTGCATATGTTGTTGTAGGATTAATTGGCCTCTTCTGAGATAGAGGGGGGTCTGTACACCACACCCATGATTATTTTTGATGAGCCAACAGGTATAATTTTGATCCATAGCTGCTCAAGGTTTTTATCGTGGACCTCCATCTGTTCTACTTGAATGGTTTCTTTAATATATATATATATAGCCACCCCCCTCCCTTTCTGTATTTCCTGGATTTTAGTCCCTCAGTCTATCCTCATAGGTCTTCCCGTGTAAGCACTGTACCATTCTAGCTGCCCTCTTCTGCACCACCTCTACTCTGTCTATGTCCCTGACAAGATGGGCTTCCAGAACTGTACACAGTACTCAAGATGGGGTCTTACCAGTGTCTTATACAGTGGTATTATTACCTCCCTTTTTCTACTGGGGATTCCCCTCCCAATGCATCCAAGAATTCTGCTATTCTTTCCTACCAACCAGTCACACTGTCTAGCTACCTTTAGGTCATCTGAGATGACAACTCTCAGGTCTCTTTCTTGCTTCGTGACTAACAGTACTTCCCCTCCCATTTCATATGTTGCTCCCAGATGCTTGCGCCCCATGTGCATGATCTTGCACTTTTACCATTCCTCCAGTTTTTAAGGTCCACCCTCATCCTTTCAACCCCCTCCCCCAGCAAGTCCACCCTGTTGCAAATCTTTGTATCATATGTGAACAGGCATACCTTTTCCTTCAGCCCCTCAGCAATGTTGCCAATAAAGACATTGAAGAGAACCGGCCCCAAAACTGACCACTGTGACATCTTGCTCATCACTCTTCCCTCATAAGTGTGTACCCTGTTTACTACTACCCTTTGGCTCCTTCCAGCAAGCCAGCTCTCCACCCTGTTTACTATTTTAGGATTGACCCCAAGGCTATGGGGTTTGTTTATCAGCCTTCTATGTGAGACGGTGTCGAAGGCCTTCTTGAAATCCAGATAATCCACATCCACCGCCCCACCCTGGTCCACCACCTTTGTTGCTCAATTGAAAAACTGTATCAGGTTTGTCTGGTAGGCCCTCCATCTTGTGAATCTATGTTGTTCTGAGTCTTGTAACCCACTCATAGCAAGGTATTCTACTATCCTTTCTTTCAGTAGTGATTCCATTACCTTGCTCACCACTGAAGTCAGGCTGACAGGCCTGTAATTACCTGTCTCCTACCTATCACATTTTTTGTCAAGTGGGACCACATCCACTCAGTTCCAGTCCTCTGGTACACCCCCCCCCCCCATTTCTTGTGACGGGACAGAGAGTTGTTCCCTGAGTTCTCTCAGTTCATGGGAAGAAAGGGAGTTAAAAATCATAAATACCACGCTAGCCGCACCCGGTTCAGGAACGGACTCTGGTGGCCGGGGGTCGGTAGGGAGAGGGAGGATTGAGCATCCCAATGGATGCTCTCCTCCCTCAGGGGAATTGAGACCAAAACGCTTCTGCATTCTACATCACCCTCGTAGCCAGTGGAAGCACCGACAGGGGGATGGAGGTGGCTCGATCTAGTCGGGAGGGGACGTCGCCAATGCATGAGTGCTCTGGCATGTAACAGCATGCCATCACCAGGACGACGTCTCAGCTCGACGCCCCAGAGGGTAAGGGACGTAAGGGAGAAAAACGGAAAACCCTCCGCAGCCCTAGATGAAGGCCGCCTAAGTCCACACCCGGACCACCTACAGGACAGACCCCACTGTGCAAGGAGAGGAGATGGGCACTCTAGGGCAGATCCCTAAGGTAGGTAAGGGAGACATGAGCGGACGGAAGGAGGGGGCTCCGGAGGTAGGAAGGAGGATAAAGAAAGAAAGTAAAAAAAAAAAAAAAAAAAAAATCATAAATACCTAATTAAAGCAACAGGAACAACTATAATCATACAAGCTTAACCCACTTCTTGCAGCGCAGTCGTACTCAACTGGTGAAGGGATCCAGCTGTAACCTAATACCTACTGCATGTCTAATGTATGCTAATGGTGTAAAACTGCCCATTTATAGATACAGCACAAAACAGCAACACAACTACACTAGTAAAGAACTAAAATTACTAAACAATTTATAAGTGTATTAAAAAAAGATTCCATCGGGGGATTATGCTTGTAAATGAACATTCTAGTAGTCCAAGTCCCTCATCCCTTGGGCACAGACTCCATTCCATCAGAAGTTAGTACTGTCATGCCTTATTCCTAACACACTTCATATGAGCAGGTTTCAAGCAATGAGAAGCCAGAACTAGTCAGACTCTGTTCTATAAATTTCATCAAACAACAGTTCCCACTTTACTTTTCAATCATCAGTGCATCCATTAGCTCCTCTGAGTCTGTGTTCACTGCATTTGGTAAATTGAATCAGGACACACAGGCATCTGAATTAGCGGTGGGCAAAGTGGCCAAAATTCGCTCCGCAAAGTGATTCACGGAGTAACGCAGAATCCGTGAACTGCCCGCAACGTAAAGCAAAGTACTTTGCGTTATAATGGAGAACGTGAAGTCCATTGAAAACAATGACTTTGCGTTATTCTGCCTTCCCCAAACCACTTTTCCACCAATTTTAAGGTGAAGTACATAGAAATCAATGTACTTCGCCTCACTTCACCTTTATGTTTGAGCTCCAAAGGCAAATTTTGCAGTGCTTCATGGGATTGCAGGTCACCTAGGCGCTAGGTTGTTCTACACAGCCTCAATTCTGTGTAGTGCGCGTGTCATGGAAGATGGAGACAGTTTCCTCTCAGAGCTCTGCAATTCAAATCCTCTAAAAGCTGTTAAAAAGTGTTTTTGAGATTTTTTTTCTGCTCACAATTTAGTATATCAATTGTAGGAATCCATCCTGTTCTCATATCATCGAGTGTTTATTGTTTGTGTGTGGATTTTGAATGTTAATTTAGAACAGTCAGTCTGTGCACTGTGAAGTGTGCTTTGGGGAAGGGGTGTTTCTGTGGTGTAGTAGATTAACTGGGAGAGAAAGGCAGTCTTTCTGTTTTGGTTATATTTTTCTTGTATAGCTATGTTAATGTACACACTGTAATAGTTTAGAAATTCTTGACATTTTTTTGCTGATCGTTGTGATGCAGCAGTGTATAATTTCAGTTTGTTTAAAACATTTGGTTATATTTTTAAATGTTTTCAATTTGCTACGCATTACTTGTAGTGTGTGTATGTGTGCGATGTGTGCCATTAAATCAGACACCTTTTATTGTGCCACAGAGTAATTGCAGCAGTGTGAACCTGCTATCCACTGCACCTGCATGAATTTTTAATACTGCTTTGTGGTACCTTTACTCATAGTGGACTGTTACTGCCGTTCACTACCCCCCCAACTGGCAAAAGGTATTATTTTCCTTGCCGGCCCAGTGGCGCTGAGGGCAGAGGCGCTGGTCGCAGCACCTCGCACCATGCCGATGACCCAGGTTCGGGAGCAAGCACGGATCACCAGGAGCTGGCAGGGGAGGAGAGGGATTGAGCATCCGAAGGATGGCTCTCCATCTCTGGGGAGGGGGGGTCCACGACGGTTAGTGCCCAACTGCCTCTTGGTGGAGGCTGGGGGCAGAGATGCATGCCATACTCAGAAGAGGAGTCAGGGGCTGGTGCCTGGATGGGGGTGCATGCAGATGCAAGCACGCTCCTGACCACTGGTGTCATTGCACACCCACCAACTCTGGGGACGCTTGAACAGGGAAAAAGTGGCACCTCCTGTGGCTTGATGGCCATCCGTGAGTGTTCGTCAGGACGGGATGCTAGCAATCGAGCTGGATCCATTCTGGGTGGAAAGTTAGGGGGCTCCCTGCCACCCTGCTGTGGGGGGTAAGCCGCAGGGGCATATGGGTGCCAGTGGTCCAGAGCGAGATGAACGGCGCTGGATCCCAGCTGACAGGGATGAGAGAGAGCAGCTGGGATGCAGCGAGGCGGCCACAGAAGGATAAATAAATCAACAACAAAAAAAAGGTATTCTTTTCCAGATTTGGATTTGTGACTTGTGAGCGCTGGTTAGGTGTTGTTGTGCCTTTGTGTCTGCATCTCTTGAGTGTGCAGTTCAATCTTAATCAGCGTGTGCGCTTGCAGTACACCATTAATTCTGGGAGACTTTGCATTTCTTGTTATGCTCTCATTTCATTTTGTCAGCACTGGGGAATTTTATGGACACAAGACAGTAGTATTTTGGGGATGCACATTAATTCTAGTGACTGTGTGTGACCACTGCACGCATGATGGAGTACACAATTATTTCTGGGAGACTTCACATTTCTTGTTATGCTCTCATTTCACTTCATCAGCACTGTGGAATTTTCTGGACACAAGACAGTAGCATTTTGGAGATGGACATTAATTCTGGTGACTGTGTGTGACCACTGCATGCATGATGGAGTGCATAATTAATTCTGGGAGTGTTTGCATTTCTTGTTACACTCTCATTTCACTTCGTCAGCAATGGGGAATTATCTGGACACAAGACAGTAGCATTTTGGGGATGCACATTAATTCTGGTAACTGTGTGTGACCTCTGCGCATATGACTGAGTGCACTATTAATTCTAGGACACTTCACATTTGTTACATTCTCATTTTACTTCATCAGCACTGGGGAATTTTCTGGACACAAGACAGTAGCATTTTGGGGATGCACATTAATTTTGGTGACTGTGTTTGACCACTGTGCGCATGACAGAGTGCACCATTAATTCTGGGAGACTTTGCATTTTATGTTACCTTATTTCACTTTGTCAGCACTGGGGAATTTTCTGTGCACAAGACAGTAGCATTTTGGGGATGCACATTAATTCTTGTGACTGTGTGCTACTACTGCATGCATGACATCTGAGTGCACCATTAATTTTGGGAGACTTTGCATTTCTTGTGCTCTCATTTCACTTCATCACCATCAGCACTGGGGAGTTTACTGGACAAAAGAATGAACATTTTGTTGAGTCACATTAATTCTGGTGACTGTATGTGTGAAGGGCTGCCAGTATTGTTGTCACTCCATCTTACTTTGCATTAAGGCAGAATGACAATGCAAAGTAATAATCACAAGGCGAAGTGAGCCTTTTGCATTGGCCACTCCACATAGTGGAGTGACACTGCGAAGTGCCCACTTCATGGGCACTTTGCCAGTGAAATTTAAATTTGCTACATCTCTAATCTGATTACAATAAGACAAAAACAGATTTATTTACAAGTTGTGTACACAGGCCTTTGAGTGTTCCCACTCATATGCCTCCCACACAGCAACACTTCTACAGCAACATACATCGACACTGGCAACATCAAAATGTCACTGTAGAAGTCCACTTGGGATCTGGCAACACTTTCCTCCATTCTGCACCCCTTCCCCTAACCAACTCCTACTCAGAGGTGGAATCCAATAGTACAGGGTGTACGGGGGGGGGGGAAGAGCCTCCTGTGTGGGTGGTTGGGGGGGTGAAGCCCCCTGAAGAAAAAACACTGTCAGATGTGAGCGGCTCCCTGCTGACTGCAAATCACAGTCGACATGGAGCCTATCACTGTGATGGCGGTCAATTAAATAGTTGTTGAACCGGCATTGTAGATCCATTGCCACGCATCAGATGCTATGCCTGGTGGTCATGGATGGTACTTCAGGGATACTATCTGTTCTGCATGAAGCAAATTAAAAACAGTGTACAGTGGTTATTCATGTGGACCTTATTTCACAAAATGTTCCAGTTCAACAGCAAGTTAGTTCCTGCTAGGTGAACTTCTCACAGTCCATTCATCATCCTCTGGAAATGCGAAACATGGGTCAATGTCTTTTACTGTATGTTACCTACATTTTTTAATTCTTTGCCTACTGCAGTTGTCTCTTTATTAAGCAAGTTTAGGCAGGCTCTTAAAGTGTACATTTTTTCCAAGAATTAGTGTAATTGTACATATGTATTAATCTATTGTTAACTCTTTTGATGTCATTGTCATGTATATGTTTCTGGTCAGCCATGTAAAGGACTTTTCAGCTCATGGATTTATTAGATTAATTAAATAAAATAGAGAATAATGGATGAGAAAGTGTGTGATATGATAATTTAATGCACACCCAAGGGGTGGGATGCTACTACGCCCTCGGGGTTTATCAAAGCATCCCATCCCGAGGGTGTGCATTAAATTTTCATTTCTCACACTTCTTCATCTCTTATTTTGTATAATAAACTGGCAAGGAATGTTTTCCCACCAGAGTACATCTTTCTTTTGTATCTAACTGTTTTAGAAAATATCAATCTTTTGTGGACTATGACTAAAGGTTTATTAAGTACAACATTACAACAGCAGGAACATTGATATGCAAAAAAAAAAAGTAAGCATAGAACAAGACATTTGTAACATTTTTTCTTTTATGAAGAGACTGTAGGTAGACTGGTAAAACTGTTCTAACTTTTAAAATGAAGAGTCTTTTGCTAAGGTCTATATTTCTGAAAGTCTTTTTTTTTTGAAGGTTTAAAAACTGAGGATCACTTGCTGTTTGCAGTTTTGTTTTTCAAATCCGTTTCTGTTGGCGCTTTTGTTTTTTTTTCCTGTGACTCTGCATGGGGGATTGGTTGTGATGGAGAGTTGCTGAGAATGCTAGTCTTGCTTGTGGAGGAGAAGGGAGCATGGTAAAAGTGTATTTTTCATTTACTGTGGGCTTGTTTGTGCATTTTTTAAAGTTTTATTTACTTGCAGTATGCCAATTATGCTTAAGAAGCTGGTAGAGGTAAACAAATTAATGGCAGGAGGTCATGGAGAAAGTATTCTCTTGTTGGCAGTGGCAGTTGTTGTAGCGGGTGACAGGAGAGTATCTGTGGAGGGTCACGCTGTGCACTGTTTTGCTGAGCGCCTGTTCACCGTAACAACCAGCCAGTTGTTAAGGCGAATATCAACTTGGTCTCACCATTAAAAACATTCCTTGGCAGTTATTATTAAATAAATAAATTAATTAATTAAAATAAAAGTACTTCCCATTAGGGACTATAGGTGGAATATTCAGAGCGGATGTGCCATGCACAACAGGGATGCACCAGTGCAAGTGCGGAAATGCGCCATGGTGCAATATTCAGCGGGAGCGGCAGTGCAGCACAACATGCAATGCACCATAGTGCAACAGTTATGACTGCCTGCACAACTGCAGAGGGCAGAACCAGGAATAACATGCGCAGTGCGATATTCATCAGTATGCGACATGTGCAGTAGGGGAGCAAGCGGAAGTTTTGCGATGGCGGAAATGAGCCAAAATAAAAGGGAGCAAGAGAGGGGAGGAAGAATGTGCCACAGGGAAGCCATAGGTGGGAGCATAGAGACAGAGTGGCAGGGAGGCAAGACAGGAAGCAGGGGGCAGGTGTGGACAGGAGGTGGACAGGGCCTACTGGAGGTGTGCCTGAGGGAGAGAAGGAGTGGGTGTGCCCATGCCAGTGTGTGCAAGAGGGCCTGAGAGTGCCACAGTGGATGGAGGGCAGTGGCAAGAGGCAGGACAGCCAGAGGTGAACAGCTGGAGGTGAACCCGGTGCAGGGGCAGCACCAGCCACACACAGAGGGGGGAAAAGGAGGGCAGTCACCTGGGGGGGGACACCAGCCAGGGACATGGCCAGTGCCACCTTCCAGATGGAGGCAGTAATGAGGGGTGTGAGAAGGCAGGCAGCAGGGAGGCGCGGCCATGTAAGGGCCCATCGGCGGTACGGCCAGAACAGGCATTACCGATCCCGCACCACCTTCGAACAGTACAGTGACACTGAGATTGTTAGCCGGTACTGCCTGAACAAGGTGATCCGGAGGCAGCCCTGTGAGCTGTGCAGTGATAAGATGCAGGCACCCACATGACAGAGCCATGTGCTGTCAGTGGAGATGAAGGTCACAGCCATCATAGAAACATAGAAGCATAGACTTTGACTGCAGATAAAGACCACTTGGCCCACCCAGTCTGCCCATTTCCCTTCCTATTGGATAAGCTGCAGATTCTAGTTAACCAACAGCCTACTTCCTGAAACCCCCTACTACAATTGCCTTATGTCTGTCCCATGCATGTTTGAATTTCCCCACTGTTTTAGACCCAGCAACCTCCCCAGGAAGGCGGTCCCATGCATCCACCACTCTCTCAGTGAAAACAAATTTCCTCACATTTCCCCTGAGCCGTCACCCCTTTATCTTTAAATTGTGCCTCCTTGTTTTTACCCATCTCTTTTTCTGAATGATGCTACCCTCCTGGACTTTGTTGATTCCCTTGAGGTACTTGAAAGTTTCTATCATGTCCCCCCTTCCCTCCTTTCATCAAGGGTATACATATTAGGCTCTTTCAGACTCTCTTCATATTGTTTCTGATGCAGACCCTGCACCATTTTAGTTGCCCTCCTTTGGACTGCTTCCATCCTGTCTATGTCCTTGCATAGATGGGGTCTCCAAAACTGCACACAGTATTCCAGATGGGGTCTCACCAACTGTCTGTACAGAGGGATAACCTCTTCACTTTTTCTACTTGTGATGCCTCTTCCTATGCATCCCAGTATCCCCCTGGCTCTCCTTACTGACTTCTCACATTGCTTACCCACCTTTAGGTCATCTGATATGACTAACCCCAAGTCCCTCTTCATTTTTGTTGTTGTTAGTACCTCCCCTGCTATCGTGTACTCTTCTCCTGGATTTTTGTTTCCCAGGTGCATTACTTTGCACTTCTTTGCATTGAATCTAAGTTGCCATATGTCTGACCATTCCTCCAACCTTGACAAGTCCCTTCTCATTCTTTCTATCCCCCCTTGTGTATCAGCTGTTACAGATCTTTGTGTCATCTGCAAAGAGGCATACCTTTTCCTCCAGACCCTCTGCAATGTCACCTATAAAGATGTTAAAGAGGACTGGACCCAGTACTAAGACCTGAGGTACTCCACTAGTAACCCCCCTTTCTTCAGAATGTGTTCCATTCACTATTACCTTCTGTGTCCTGTTGTGCAGCCAGTTTGCTACCCAGGATACCACCCTAGAACCCACTCCCAGGCTGGCTAACTTAATTATTAGTCTTTTGTGTGGGACTGAGTCAAATGCCTTGCTAAAGTCTAGGTAGGCCATATTCACAGCCCCTCCCTGGTCTATTACTTTGGTCACCCTGTGAAAGAAATCAATTAGATTCATCTGACATGACCTTCCTGCTGTTAATCCATGCTGCTTTGTGTTCTGTGCCCTGCTGGCCTCTAGGTACTCAACAATTCTTTCTTTCATAACTGATTCCACCATTTTCCCTACCACTGAGGTCAAACTTACAGGTCTGTAGTTTCCTGCTTCTGCCTGGCTCCCACTTTTGTGAAGGGGAATCACATCTGCCCTCCTCCAGTTCTCAGGTACCACCACATACTCCCACAATTTGTTAGAAAGTGTGGTCAGTGGTGTCACTATGCCCTCCCTTAGTTCTTTAAGGATTCTGGGGTGAATCCCATAAGGCCCCATTGTTCTGTCCACCTTGAGTTTTAGGAGTTCTTTCAGGACTCTTTCTTCTGTAAATGGACTGGTGTCAGCCCTCCTACCCAGAGTGCTTCTAGTGTCTGGTATAGGTAACTCCTCCTCATCTTCTTTTGTGAATACTGAGCAAAAGTATTCATTCAGTATCTCTGCCTTTTCACTGTCTCCCTCTGCCCACCTCCCCTCTCCTTTATTAATCTTCACTATCCCTCCCTTAACCTTTCTATGCTCCCTAATGTACCTATAAAAGGTTTTATCCCCCTTCTTAACTGAGTTGGCTATTTTTTCCTCGGTAAGGGCCTTTGCTATTCTGACTGCCTTCCCCACTTCTTTCTGCTTTAATTGATACATTTCCCTGTCATGCTTCTTCTATGATTCCTTATACTTTTTGAATGCAGCATTTTTCTCCTTAACCTTCCCTGCCACCTCTTTTGAAAACCATAGTAGTTTTTTACTCTGCTTTGTTTTCTTTATTTCACACAAAGGCTTGTTGCCTCTATGATAGCAGTTTTGATTTTTCTCCATTGTGCTTCCACCCCTCCTTTTTGGCCATTTGCCAGTGCATTCCTCAGGTATTCACCCCTTTTGCCAAAGTCAGCCCTTCTAAAGTCCAGTATCCTTGTTCTTGTATGGCTTGTCTCCATGGTTGTGCTTATTGTGAAGCACACTGTGCAGTGGTCACTTGTTTACAGATGTCTACTGACTTCTAAATTTGTGATCCTCTCTCCATTTGAGAGTACCAGGTCTAGTATTGTTCCCTCCTGAGTGGGTTCCAGCAGTAGCTGTCTAAGGCCTGCCCGCTGCAGGGCATCGAGAATGACCCTGCTCTTGGATGTGGCTGCAGTACATGTCATCCAGTTAACATCTGGCATATTCAGGTCCCCCATCAACAGTATCTAACCTTTTTCAGCCATTTTGAGATTGTCCTCTATCATTTTCTTGTCCATTTCTTCCCCTTGAGATGGGGGTCTGTATACAACCCATGTGCGGACTGTGATGCCATTCCCTGTCTCCAAGGTGACCCAGAGTGCCTCTTGTCCTCCCCCTTTACTTTTTAGTTCTGTAGCTTTGATCCCTTCCCTAATGTATAGAGCTACTCCACCTCCTCTTTTACCCTCCCTGTCCCTTCTGTAGGCTGTGTACCCCAGTATGTTGACATTCCAGTCACGGTTCTCCGTGTACCATGTTTCCGTGACTGCCACATTATCCAGTTGTTCATCTTCCATCAGGGCTACTAGCTCAGAAAGCTTGTTTCCCAGACTACAGGCATTGGTACTCATTGCCCTCCATTTAATGTTGGCTTTATCCTTTTTTCCCCCATCCCTGCTCAATATTGCCCTTGTCTATTGTTCCATTTACCCCTGTCCTGCCTTCTGTTGAGCTCTGTACCTCAGTGTTTACCTTACTACCTGCCATGTTTTGTGGAGGGAGACTTGAAATTTCCTGCCTCTTATCAGCACCTCCCCCTTGGCTAGTTTAAAAGCTTGCCAAGGAAGCATTTAAACCTGTCACTTAGGATCTTGGTTCCTTTGTCTCCTTAACCTTCCCTGCCACCTCTCTTTTGAAAACCATAGTGGTTTTTTACTCCACTTGTTTTCTTTATTTCACACAAAGGCTTGTTGCTTCTATGATAGCAGTTTTGATTTTTCTCCATTGTTCTTCCACCCCTCCTTTTTGGCCATTTGCTAGTGCATTCCTCAGGTGTTCACCCCTTTTGCCAAAGTCAGCCCTTCTAAAGTCCAGTATCCTTGTTCTTGTATTGCTTGTCTCCATGGTTGTGCTTATAGTGAAGCACACTGTGCAGTGGTCACTTGTTTACAGATGTCTACTGACTTCTAAATTTGTGATCCTCTCTCCATTTGAGAGTACCAGGTCTAGTATTGCTCCCTCCTGAGTGGGTTCCAACACTAGCTGTCTAAGGCCTGCCACCTGCAGGGCATCGAGAATGATCCTGCTCTTGGATGTGGCTGCAGTACATGTCATCCAGTTAACATCTGGCATATTCAGGTCACCCATCAACAGTATCTACCCTTTTTCAGCCATTTTGAGATTGTCCTCTATCATTTTCTTGTCCATTTCCTCCCCTTGAGACGGGGGTCTGTATACAACCCATGTGCGGACTGTGATGCCATTTCCTGTCTCCAAGGTGACCCAGAGTGCCTCTTGTCCTCCCCCTTTACTTTTTAGTTCTGTAGCTTTGATCCCTTCCCTAATGTATAGAGCTACTCCACCTCCTCTTTTACCCTCCCTGTCCCTTCTGAAGGCTGTGTACCTCGGTATGTTGACATCACTTAGGATCTTGGTTCCCTTCCTGGACAGATGCAGACCATTGTGCCAGTATAGACCTTCATCTCTCCAGGTGTACCCCCAGTCCCCAATGAAGCCAAAGCCCTGTGCTCTGCACCAGTTTTGCAACCATTCATTAAACTGCATGGTGTGTAGTACCCTAGCCTCATCCCTGCCATGGACTGGCAGCACCTCTGAGTAGGTAACCATGCTTGCTACCTGTCTGAGGCCCCTCCCCAACTCCACAAATTCATCCTGCACTGTGCTGATTCCATGCCTAGCTAGGTCATTTGTCCCAAGGTGGACAATGATATCTAGTTCTCTCTCCTGTGATGCTGCTTCTGCAATCCTGAGGATTTGCTTCTTGTCCCTCCAAGCCATGGCACCAGGCAGGTACCTTACTTCCCTCTCCTCTCCCTTCCCCAGTTCTACCCCCCTAACAATTGCGTCCCCTATCAGAAGTTGTTTCCTTCCCCTGTGGTGTCCCTTGCCACCCCTTTGTGGGTCTCCCTTGTGGAGGTCCTCAGCATTATTCTTGGTCTCCACTGAGGGTGCCAACATAGAGGAACCTTGCTCTGCCAGACTGGTGTATGATTTGTGTAGAGGTACAACTAGGGGGCTTTGCCTCTGTTCCACAATCTGCACCCTTCCAGAACCCACTGTGGTCCAACTGCGCTTCATACTTGGCAACCTCAGAGGCAGTGGTTGTGGCAGTGGTGATCTTTGGGTGGGGGAGGCCTACTTGGTCCTTGCCAGTTCATCCTGGAGGTGGGCAGTCTCCTTTGGTTTTTTTGCCATGGACACCTTCCAGAGACCAACAGGGGACATGACAAGCATAACCCAGTCTGCTGCATCATGCCTACTCACTCAATTCCTCAGCGCACTGTTGCCACATGCTGCGGAGTACGTCCATTTCCCCAGCACACAGGTGAACAGCACACATACAGGAGTTCCATGGGCTAGCACAGTTACCTGGCATGCTCAGAGCCATAGACTGCACCTATGTAGGCATCCGCATGCCACCTGGCCTGGAGGAGGTGGTGTACATCAACTGCAAGGGCTACCTGAATGTCAACTGCCAGGTGGTGTGCGATGCCAGGGGGTGTATAAGCAACGTCTGTGCCATGCACCCTGGGGGAGCACACAATGCCTTCATCTGGCACCAGTCTGCACTGTGCCACAGGTTCAAGAGTGGGGACATCCCCACTGGTCATCTGGTCATCTAGTAGGTGAGTATGCATAGCACGCTGGATGATGGGTGCAGACATGGGGGGTGGGGCATTGTCAGGGGTGTCATGGGCATTGGACAAGATGGCCCATGGCATAGTGATGCAGACCACCATGCTAATGACTCCCCTCTACACACAGGTGACAGTGGTTACCCTCTACTGCCCTGGCTGGTCACACCATACCGGTGCCTCATGACCCAAGCACAGCAGCAGTACAATGAGGCACAACGCCACATCACAGAATGTCATCGAGTGGGTGTTTGGGCTGCTGAAGGCATGGTTCCATTGCCACACAAGTCAGACAGTGCTCTACAGTACGGCCCCTCAAAGACCTGCAGGCTATTCCTGGCCTGCTATATCCTGAACAACATGGCCACTGACTGTGGGATAGCTGTTGAGGTTGAGGAGGGGGACAGCAGTGGGGATGATGAGGACGCTGGTCCAGCTGGTGTAGGGCAGCCACCCCCTGGGCGATAGGACCACCGGCTGGCCTGGATGGCACAGCAGCACCTGGACACCATCGCAGAGGAGCACTTTGGACAACACAGGTAGGCAATGGGGCCATGTGCAACCACCAAGGGCAAGGGCACAACCCGCAGACAGGCAGGGGGTGGACACATGGGGCAGACAGCATAAAGGGAATGGAAATGGGTGGGTGACCACACACGGCAGCAGGGATGGACAGGGCTGCACATGTCACATGCACACATGCGCACACACACCACAACACATGCCCACAGGACCACACACAACCATACCCAGTGGCTGACACTGTGCATGTCTCAGATGCTGAGCTCCATTGCACAGTGCAGATAGTGCTACACAGGCATCATCATGCACACGCCGCAGTCGCCAGCAGCCGGGAGGGTGTGCACATAGACCATGTGTGTGCAGGGCTGGGAACCTCACCCATGCGTCACACAAAGAACACCAAAGTGCACACAGGGCAGTGGCAGACAGTGGCCATGGTGGGAGACAGATCAGTCATGTGGCACAGTACTACGGCCACCACGGATGCTTGGGCGGCCCAGCAGAGACTTGCCAGCCATGCCAGGCTGACCAGTGGCCTCATAGGGTGGCACCAATGGGCCCCAAGGCGTGACGCTGCATGAACGTGACCATGTCTGCTCAGAGGACTGCAGGCCACCAAACATGCCCGCTCCAGGCATGCCTCGTGTGCCCACAGCCGAACCCGGCATCGACATAGCAGGGGTTACACGATGCCGGGAACGGGGGGTGGACATAGCACTGTGCGGGGTCTGCGGCGGCTGGGCACCCAACTGGGTGGTCAGTGTAGCCATGACAGTCAACATTGCAGTGGTCTGCCTGTCAATGGTAGCGGTCACATCTGCCCACTGCTGGGCCAACTCTTCCAGGAGCAATCCATGGTCCCTGCTGTGCTAATCCTCTGCCTGGTGCAGAACTGCACTGAGCGCATCCACTGCCATCACGTGCCACATCTGCTGATTTACTGAGGCCTGGAGAAGATGGCTGTGGTCATCCAAGAGGTCATCTGCATGTCCAGCATGCTGTCCCCTGTAGTGTTCCTGGCCCTGCTGCACAGCATCCCTTGATGATGGGCGTTGAACAGCACTGCCATTCTGGGGTATGTCCAAACGTGGTGCACTGACACTGCCCCGTTCCTGTCCCCACATTGACATTGGTCATCTGCTGGCACTGCCCCTCTAGCTGCCGATTGACAGGGGACTCTGGCTTGGTTGCAGCAGCCGCAACAGCCCCACCACCCTGGATGCACACCAGTGCTGCCTCACTGGAGCATGCAGACACAGGCTTGGAATGGGCTGTTGCACATGCAGCCACGACAGCATCACCCGTGGAACTGCCCAGGCGGTTGCCTTCTGTGGAACCATCCTGTGTCCCACATGCATCACTGTCAAGGACGTGTGTCACATCATCATCAGTGCTGGATCCGGCCCCAATCTGTGTTCCAGCACACTGGACACTGAGGACGGTGCCACGCTGGGACACAGGCAGGGCCATGTCCGCACCCACACCACCGGCATCAGTCCAGACAGACATGCAGGTATACAGTTGGATGGTCCCTTGGACACCTGTGGAGGTGGATGGGCATTTCTCCATGTCCAGAGCCACCCCTTGGTGGACACACCCACCACCACTGCCCCATGTAGACACTCAGGAGCTGTAAAGGAACACAGTACCATTAGTGGCTCTGTCTGGCCCTATGGCATGCCCTCCTACCACCCACACACTGACAGCACCGGACCTACCATGTAGTGATGGGCTGCCACCCATCTGGAAGCCACAGCCAGGAACACCTCGATGGCACTATGCTGCATGCTGCTGGCCACCTGCTCCTACCGTGGCATCAGGTGGGGTACGTCCTGCTGCCCCCCACCAGTGGCAGCACATGCCACCCTGATGGTGGCCACCTTGTCCTTAATCTGCCTCCTGTCCATACCAACCTTCTTTTTGCACTCCTGCATGGACCACTGGTGGCTGCCCTGCTGGTTTACGGCACGTGCCTCCTCACTCCATGCCGCAGCATGGGCCTGTGGTTTTCCCTGCCGTCTGCTAAGCAGTGGTTCCCTGTCAAGGCATGCCTAGAATAGGGCATCAGATTCAGCCATGGTAAAGTTAGGCCTCCTACTTCGCACCCTTTGCTGCTCCTCCTCTTCCTCTCGCTCGGTCATGCTCATGCCTGGGGGATAGATAGGTGTTACCTTGGACTGTACAGTTCCATACAGCCCTCCCAGACCACTGTCCCCACATACCAACAGCATGCAACCTACCTCAAAGGACTACAATACTGATCCATGGCCTATGCAGCCTCAGGTTGCATATTTATAGTGCAACACATGCAAATGAGAACAGGCGCATCTGTAATTGGATGCTAATGCAGTGGATGCACTGTGGAATGGCTCATGAGCTGATTTGCATATCCTGGCTAAACATCACGCTGTTGTGCCTTGCGCAATGGTGTTGAGCATGCTCAGGCTATGGCGCACCACTGTGACGTGCGCAATTGGCACCGCACCATGCATGCCCGGGGTGCTGATGCTGACGCTAGTGGTGCTGCTGATGTGCTGTGCGCAAGAGGCAGTACAGGGCATGGCCACCACTGTGCCTGTGGTGCAAGTGCACTGTATGCTCAGGGGGTGTTCATGCCATGGTATGCTGTGGGCGCCATGGCGCCACAGTGCGCTAGGCCACTGCAAGGCGTCACACACATGCACCCTACCGCATTATACGCAGGGCTTCCTAATAGCGCTGTAGCATTCTGTGCATGGACAGACCCTTGACCCTGAGGCCAAACTTTGCCCCCGAGGCACCATGTGTACACATGGCTGCACCCCTATTGCACAGTCTGGTGACAGTGCGATAGCAACTGGCAGTGCAGTATCATGCTGTCTCCATACATGAAGCACATTTGTTACAGGGTGCCACTTTGTTGCCGATTGCCACTGCACCATGTCACGCACCGGAGGGCATGTCTGGAAGGCAATTGAACTGACAAACTGGTGGCCTTGGTAGATCCCCATGCTGGTGCCCTCTTTGGCCAGGTACCCCTCCTGAGACCACGGACTGCAGTGTGGCAGGAGGTGGCAGAGGGCCTGGAGAAGGCCACAGGGTGAAGCAGGACTGCAGAGCAGTGTTGCCACCGATATGGTGACCTCCAGCAGTGGGACCCTGACCACCTAGGGTGACTGCAAGCACATGCCTGGCCGGGCATCATGCCATGGCCAGGTAGGTGCTCCATCACATCACTGGTAGTATCTGTATGTCCTGATATCATGGTGGCCATCAGGTCATGCTGTGGGGGGGCCTACCTGTGTTGCTGGTGTTGGGAGTGCCTTGTGTACACCCTGCACCACTGCATCACGGCTGGGGGGGCTATGTTACTGACCTGTACTGATGTTACCCACTCCATGTTTGCACCCTAGGCCCAGAGGATCACCGTAGGGCCCGGTTGGCCCGTGAGCAGGGACAGCAGGCTGAAGCAGGTGGTGTGGCCTAGCAGCCAGGGCACAGTGGCAGTGTCATGGGTCAGCAGTGCCTTGCTGACCAGATGCATGTGAGTGCCATGTTTCCCCTTACATCCGTGCATGGTGGGTTGCAGGGATGGTGGCAGGGCATGGGTCCCCACACGTGGCCCCACTGCAGTGCACACCACACAGTGCACTCCACACTGTTCTGTGGCACTGCATGTGTGGGTGGGTGTCACAGGTGGACTGTGTGTGCACTGGACACCTGGCTGTGCCATTGCCATCACACTGCATAGCCATGACACTGCATGGCCTTGTTGGTGCTGTGTAGTGCATGGGCGGTGGGGGTGTGCAGTGGTTTGCATGGTGATGGGTGCCTGGGTAGGTGGGTCTTGTGGGCACGCCCACTGTGTGTGGTCACCTGCCATCACAGGGGCAAGGCCCACAGCTGTATGCCATACACATTGGGTGGGCTGCTGGGGTCTGGCCAGTCACACGTACTGACTCTGCTCCATTATCCTAGGTAGACAATGCTGGATGACCCAGGAGTGTCACATACATGAAATACTTCAGGTGACCCGTGCAACACTGGAGCGGCTGCAGGGAATGGAACACAGTGACCGGCAGTGGCACAGGAGGTGCCACAGAAGGCACAGGGAAGAGAGGGGCCACCAGTAGGGCCTGCGGCACCCATGCTGTTCCTTCCCCCTGGACTGTCCCTTACACCCCTTTGTCCAACTCCTTGCTTTCCCCCTTGCCCCATGCCCATCCCCACCCAAGTTGCAGCCTTGTACCCCCTCCCCCACTTTGTATATAGTTATGTAAGTAGTTGTTGTTAATATTGTTACCTTTTGAATTATATACATGTTTCATACAACAACTGTGGTGGTCTCTGATTTGCAGCAGGCATCTGGTGCTTTGCTGCAGTGGTGTGCATGGTGTCTGGGGTGGTGCAGGCCTGGTCATGTGTGTGTCTGGCAGGGCGCCCCTCCACTAGTGTGGGTGGGGGCCATGGTCCCTGTCTGTGGTATATGCCTGTGTGCAGTGGTCCCAGGTGCATGCACTGTGTCTCAGTTGCCCCTGTCAGTGTGTGCCTGGCCCATGCAGCTGAGTGCCTTGCATGTTTGTGGTACGCACGGTCATGCTGACTTCCTCAAATGCATGCATGTCTGCTGGCATGACATTGGTGGCTGTCCATGCCAGCCACCCCTCTGGGCACAGCGCCATGGTAGCTGGCATCCTGTCTCCAGGTCTATTGCACGTCTGCCTCAGGTGACACTGTGGGCAGTGCTGTTGTTTTCCCCCTCCATGCTGTCACTGGTGTCTGTGGTGGTGCCTGTGGTCTGCTGTCTGTCACATGTGTTCCAGCTGCATGCTGGTGGTGGACAGGTTCATGGTGCATGCACCACATGGCTAGCTCACCAGTGCCATGGTGGTGTACAGGTTGTGGGTACATGGCATCATTGGACACCCAACAGCGGCATCTGTTGCCACACTTTGTGTGGTTCTGTGACAGGGTACTCTTGGGACAGGGTGGGGGATTTGTTCATGCCCAGTGTTGCATCCTGTATGGCGCATGCCTCCATGCACCACAGCAGGCAGCAGTGCTCTCTGTTGGGGCCAGTGCTGGGAAAGAGTGTGTGCATGGGTGGGTGTGCGGGGTGCTGTCCTGCTGGTGGTGGCATCCAGGGCAGGCCTTGTCACATCCGGGGTCCCTCAGGTACTGATGCAGGGTCGACCTCTCTGCTGTGCCATGGTGGGGGCCATGCAGTGGGGCATTGTGTATGCTGCTGTTGCGTCAGTGGCTAGTGTCACTTGCTGTGGAGGGATCACAGTGGGGCTGTCATGCATAGCACCATGGGCAACAGGGCTGCATTGTCATGGTGGTGGTGGTGGCATGCCTTCAGTGCCATGCACTGTTTGGTGATGCTTCTGGGCTGAGTGTCTTAGGATCGCTGTACAGGGGGTGATCAGCATTGTTGGGGTCCAGTGGCACAGGAAGGTCCAGCCCTCCTTGTGTTGCAGTCACTGTTTGCCAGGGGAGTGTGCTGGGGCACCGTGCCTCTGCTGTTGAATCAGTGCTGGGGTTCATGGGCTGGTGGTCCATCCAGCTCACCTCTGGTTGTGCAGTTCATGGTGGGCCTGAGGGGGTTGGTCTGTCTGGCCTGCTGCATGCTCCTTTTCCCATGGCTCTTCCTTGGCTAGTGCACCCCTGCTTCCTGTCCTTGTCCCTGCGCATCACTGGATGTGCTACTGCACATCAGCCCTGCTCCACTGCACATTCCTGGTCACGCCATGGTGCATGTGGCACCATATTCAGCTGTGTTGTGCAGGTGCACATTGGCCTGTGCTTGGTTTGAATATCGTGCATGTTGCGCAGTGGCGCACTGCTCTTGCACCTGCTCCTGCTATTGGGCATCTTTTTGGCGCAGTCTGAATATCCCACTCTATGAGTACAACTCTCAACTTCAGTGATATATACCAGATGTCTGTGATCTGCTTGGATGATAAATCACTGTAACAGTGCTTTGATACTCAAACTCTTGCATGAAGAATAAATGCTGTTAATTACAGGGTGCTTAGGGTTATACTGTAGACATTCTCAGCCATCTCCTATTTGGCACTGCTGTGTCATCTCATCAATTACTTTTCCTCCCTCATGTGAGCTTAAGAATGTAAATGCTTCATCTTATTTTCAAAGGACCATTATGGGGTACTAGTGCCACTTCACCACTCTGTTTACCTTCTTCCCAGGTGACCGGCCCTTTCTCCCCCCCAGTTGGTGGTTACTTCCTGATTGTGCTCCTTACCTTGGCAACTTACTGGATGGGAAAATCTGTAGTCTAGACTTGGCTAACTCCCCAGTTCCATCTCAACTTCAACTTGCTCATTTATTACTGAAATCTGGACTCTGGTGCTGGGGGGAGCAGAAAGACTTCACGCTCCACCCAGTAACTGTAGCTACAGATCTTCCAAATGTCTTTAAATCAATAATGGGATGCATGGTGAAAATCACCTGAATGACCCCCCTAAGGGGAAATTTCTATAAGCTCCTCACTATCCCAACAGTGTCATCTTCTTCTGCAGCTCATCTTTCTGGGATTAGGCCTTATGGGAGACTTGTGCCTCAACCCTGACTCAAGATCCATTTTGCCACCTCCTAGGGCTATCTAGTGTCTTTGGATGGTTATAGCCATAGTTGTGGGCAGGGTCAAACCCTGAAGGGCTCTACAAGTCAATTCATCCTCATTGCTAACTTTGAGCAAAGTCTAAAATTTCCTGGGTCCCTTATTTACACTCCCACTGGCCATAATAACCAAGACTGAGTCCTGGCAATCCATGTACTATAGGTGCCCCTGTTTACTTGTTTTTTTGACAAAATTACAGAATGCCCTGTATATACAGTAGCTTCATTCTGTAGCATTAGGAAGAGAAAAAAATAGCAAATGAGTAGGGAAAAGAAAATACTTGGTACACTTCTACAATGATTGTTTTATCAAACACAAACTCTTTAGGATTCATATTTCATTGTCTAATTAAAATGGAGAAGATGGTAGCAAATGTCTGGTAGCTTGTGAGTTTAAAATGGTATCTGCTACCTTTAGTGGGAATGAACTAATATTTGTTCCATGGCAGTAGCATATTTCTCTTCTTTTTTCTATTGAACACATCATTGTAAGAACAAAAGGCTCTATATGCTACACAAAACACTCTTACAAAGGAACACTCTATCTTCAGCAAAGGTACTGACACTTCTTTCAGCATTATCAATAGTGCTTCCACTTGTGTGTGGGACTATTGACATGATGCTGCCAATTGTATTTCACCAGGTCTGCATTGGACAGGTCATATAAGCATACCACAAAAAAGGAGAAGCAAAATGGAAGGGATGCAATGTAAAGTGTTCACTTTGTTGGCTCAGTCATTTTTTTCTGGGAATGAGTGCTAGGGAGTAGGAACACAACCTTAGATTTTTTTTGTCATGAAAACAGCAAAATTGAGGTTAAATGCTTCTTATAACCAGATTACCATGGAGAGCTGTGAAAAGATTATACAGTAGGTCTTTTACATTTGCATTGGGATAGCATACCACAGAGATAAACTCTCAGTGTAATGGCTATGCCTACAATTTATTTATTTATTTGTAGCGAATTAGAAATGTTACACCCCAGGGCAGCCTCTTTTTAATAAAATGTCTAAAGTCTGATACACAACTGTGTTTGGTGGTGGCACAAATGCAGGGAGCAACTTAATTCCCATGTTGTACTGCCAATGAAAAATATGATGCACAAAGCTCTGATTTAGCCAACAGGAAGGAGTTTCCCCAGATTACTAACTTGCAGTGCATATAACTTAACCAGATAATAGTCAGCACAAATGTAATTTGTAACAGTGAACCTGCTGGCTAGCAAAAGGTACAGATGTAGAGGTATAATATAGTGCCAGTTACCTGGTGCTGTCACATCCTTTGAGCCTTAGCCAAATGATTTTACCACCACAGTGGTCCCTCCACCCATGCACAACTTACCTTTCCTCTGACTCTGATAATCTGTGGTAGTCATGACAGTGGTCATCCCTGGTGGCTCAAATCCTCCCATTGTATTTCCTGCCTTAGTATTTACTATGGCACCAAGTGGAATGCCCTTTCTAGCCATTTCTATACCATTTACTGTGATCAATGACACTGTGCACCATCTAATCCCTCCACTTTCCAAAACTTTTGTTCAGATTTACAATCCTGCACTCCAATGTACTGGACTTGGGGAAGGGGGACTTAGATTGTGACCATATGTTCAGGGCTAACAAGCACTTAATATGATGGTGACCACATTAGCATGGCTGTTCCTCCATCTTTCCTTGCACGGTTGCAATGATCTGAGCAACCATGCAGGACTTGCTTCCATTTTGTGAAAGGCTCAGTGAGACACAATGTTAAAGAATGACACAAAGGATCTATTGTGATGGTTTGCACCACAGAATTACAATTGTGTATGGGGCCCCTGCATTTTAAAGTAAAATTACACCCTCGTTAACTTGTAAATTTTATTTATTTCCACGTCAACAGACAACTCTTTTCATGTTGCTGTCAATGATATATGTGTTTGCATTCATTTATTGTCACTGTTTAGACTAATCCCCTCCAACTTCAGGGAAACTCCATTTTCTGGCTGATAAACTCTCATTTGTCCGGATAGTTGCATTAGCATATACGAATGTGATGTATCAGCACCCTTTATACACCACAATATGCAAGTCTGCTTAGTTAGAGTACAACAAAACATTTTGCAGCTAGATATGAAATATCACATTTACCTCCAATTAGCTTTGTAAACTGAGTCATGATGCAGAATTGTTCCCTTTAAATTCAATCAGTTTATTTTTCCACAAAGTTTTTTTCCCAGGATATTTATACTGTCAGCATTGAGATACATGGTATAAATTGATGCTGTGACATCATGCTCTCATATGCTAATGGGTATACACCTCCAACGTTGAAACTTCGACACTGACCGACACTACAGGAACTACAGCATCATGTCACTGTAGTGACAGTGCTGGATCCAGCATTGTATTGGGGGGATCTTGCACCCCCTCCCCTAATCAGCTCCAACATGGAGTTGATTATCTTTAGTGGGGTGGGTGCAAGGGTCAGAGCCCCCTGTGTGGGGGATTCAGGGGGGTGAAAGAAAACATGTTAGGGAGTTAGAAACTGTATGCTGACTACAAAAAGTGGTTGACATGAAAGTTTCGCTGTCTGGTTGTTCGACAAAGTTTTTGTTGGACGACTGGTAGTAGATCCAAGCTAATGCAGTTTTCATAGATAATGAGATTTCAACAACCATAAAATGGAGACCTCCGTGATAGTCACAGGGGACAAGTATGAGCAGTGAAAATAAAATAAGGAGGCAGTATAGTGCAGTAGTTTAAGGCTCTGAGCTGCAAACCTGGAAAACTGGGTTTGAACCCTACAGCATCCACTTGCATGCTGTGTGACCCTGAGTAGGTCACTTATCTTCCTTGTGCTCCCAGGTCACACCTGTAAACAAGCATTTAGTTTAGTGTGTATTTTCTGGTAAACAATATATAAATAAATAAACTAAAGCAAACACATACAGTATATCCCCAACAGGTACATGGAAAGAGTTGTCTGTTGACATGAAAACAAATAACACTTGCAAGACATCAGAGTATTGTGTTTCTTTAAGAGGATCGCAAGAGGAGGGTAACAACAGCAGAACAGTTACAAGTTAATGTATTTAAAGGAGAATTACACTGAACCTGTAATTCATTTTAACAGTAGAAGCTGTTTTTAAGAACTGGTTTCAATTCTGTTACTGTTCCATCTATGAAAACCCTTCAGCAACTACAGTGGGATGTTCTTGCTTACACGCTGGTGGTAACTACCATTTCAGAACTATATGATGAAATTTATGTCCCTTCCAGCCACAGAGTTCCATAGGAGAACGTGGATGCATTTTGCCAACAGTAAGCAGCATAGCAAGAACATAAACTACATCATAGAATTCTAAAATGGTCTTTGCTACTTGTGAGTAAATCAGAAGCACTCACTGGGATAACTAAACAGCCTGCACAGATGGAACAGAAATTGAAAGGTCCTGAAATTGAAATAGAGGTCCTCCCTCTATTTAAATCTGGTGACCCATGCGATGTAAACAACTATAGGCCTATCTCCATATTGCCTATCCTTTCTAAAGTTCTCGAAAAACTGATCCATATTCAGTTAAAATCTCACTTGGAAACCCTCTCTCTCATTAACCCAGCTCAAGCTGGCTTCTGGCTAATCACAGCACAATCACTGCACTAGCAAAATAACCAATGATTGGATCTCTGCTATAGATGCTAAGAAAGTAACTGGTGCAGTCTTTTGGACCTCGCAAAGCTTTTGATACTGTTGATCACAAACTATTAGTCAATTGCCTTGCAAAGTTGGGTGCCACATACCATACCACCCAGTGGTTCTCTAGCTACCTAACTGGAAGATTCCAAAAAGTAAAGGCAGAAGGCTTTTTTTCTGCTGCCTTGCCAGTTGCAAGAGGAGTCCCCCAAGGATCCATCTTAGGCCCTATCTTGTTTTCTTTGTACATTAACGACTTAGATGCTAACATATCTACGTCCAATCAGCACTTTTTTGCAGATGATACTGTGTTGTATACTTCTGGCTCATCGTTATCTGAAGTTAAGTGAGTGCTTCAAGCGGACTTTGCACAACTTGAGTATAATCTAATAAAGGCAAAGCTTCTGCTCAATGCTAAGAAGACTAAAGCGATGATATTCTCCCACAGTGCTGTCACAGGCCCCCCCAATACCCTTGCCCAAGACTTCATTGTCACCATGCTAAATGAGCCTCTGGAAGTTGTAACCAAATTTAAATATCTGGGTATCTGGATCGACAATAAATTATCTTTCAATGACCACATCGAAGATGTCTCTAGAAGGTTAAAAGCAAGGTTAGGTTTCTTCTACAGAAATAGGCCCCATTTCCCTCTTGAAACTCGAAACAAGCTTGTACAGGCCACTTTTCTCCCCCTACTCGACTATGGTGATGTAATCTATTCCTCCACCACTGCAAATCTAAGTAAACTGGACATCCTTTATCACCATGCATTACGGTTCATTACCAACTCCCCTTACCGTTCGCACCACTGTGACTTATATGCAGCTGTTGGTTGGACATCCCTTACTACTAGATGCCTGCTCCATGCTGGGCTATGGACTCTTAAACTGCTCCTGCGGAAATTGCCAAGCTATCTCTCTTCCCTTATTAGTATCTCACATAGTGCATACTGCTAAGAAAATCTGACTTTATTATGCTTGACATACCAAGGACGTTGACTTTTGTAAACGTGTTATTGCATATGCCCTTCCCTCCATTTGGAACCAATTACAAACCGTACTGAAACTAACTAGCGCAGTTTCAATTAGCTTCTACAAATCGCTAAGTTCAGCCAAAATAAAAGACACCTGTAACTGTCATTAAGTCTCTTCCTTCCCCATGTGTGCCATATTTATCCACTGGTAAGGTATTATTGATTTGTCATATTAACTGCTTTCCATTCCCCTTCTACTCCAGGCTTTATCTATGCTTACACTCCACTGCTACTCTATCAAATCACTCCTCCCCCCCATATCAGTTGTAGTCTGTTGTTTGTTCTAGCTGCCAAAATACATGTATTGCACACACCAGTTATCATGTTTCATTTATCAGTATGCAATCTGTAAGTCGCTTCCCTGTCTCATATCAATGTTTACCACCTGTGGTCACCCTATGTGGTACCCTTGTATGTATATCCAGCCTGTATCATGTAATGTGCATTTCATGTATATACTGTTATTACCTATCTGTGTTTGTACTTTAAGTGTTTATGTCACAGGACCTCCTTGTGAATGAGCTTGCTCAATGGAGTTTTCCTGCAATAAACTTGAACCTGAACTTGAACTTGAACTTGAAACAGTAATTACAACCAGCTTCTACTGGGCAAATTGACTTGCAGATTCAGCGTAGGTCTTATTTAATAAAAAACAGTAATAAAAATAATACTACCTGAATAAAATATACATGCATGGGATAGTACAGAAGCTGGGTCAGACTGTGGCCAAAGGAAGTATCTGTAATAGCAGGAGATATGGGACTAAATGAGTTTCAGAGGAAGAGAGCAAGAGTGCTGGAGTAGGTGGAGTTCATGAACAAAAGTCAGTTGGTCTGAGCATCACTACTGTGTTGGTATAATCACTTAATCAATCATTTATTGGAAAGTAAATTGAGAGTAAACTTTCTTTTTCAATTGCATCCAACAATCATACAAAGATATATATATATATATATATATATATATATATATATATATAGAACACAACTACAAATTACATTTCAATGAGCAATATAGTATTAGATATAATTTCATCTATAACAATCACATTTTGTATACAATAATCTGTTAATACCTGATTTAAAATGAGAAATAGACAGGAGGGGTACCATTTTAAATTTCTTCTGGATAGCTTCCCAGGTGCATTGTATGGATACTGACAGAGAATTTTTCTCAAAATTTTGTTCGGTACCTCAGAGTCAAATACTATATTAATTTTGTTGATCTAAACCCGTAACTATTGTTCAGCTTAAACTGCAGCAAACTTAATAAAGAAGAGGAAAGTGCACCAACTATAAATTTATACACAAAAATATCGCAGTTCAATTGTCTCCTGACTGACAAGGAATGCCAACCAACTGCTTTATACAAGCTGCTGTGGTTGGTCCTCCATGGCAGCCCTGTCATAAATCTTAAAGCACTATAGAATAATGGATCCAAAGTTCATAGCAAAGTCACCAAAGCTTTTCTATATAAACAATCTCCATAATCTAATGGAGACATGAGTAATGAATTCATCAAATGTTTCTGAACAGTCAGACTAAAAACATGCTTTATTCCTATAGAAGAATGCCAATAATCTTTTTAGTCTGCTTGATAAACTCTAAACTTGTGAATTAAACATTACATTTTTATTTAACTACATCCACAAATATTTATATGTATCAACGCTACTTATCTCTACACCTTCTAATGATTTTATAGTTAACTTAGCATTATCCCCTCTTTTTTTGTTTGTAAATAAAATCCACTGAGTTTTTCTAACATTCAATAACAATCTCAATTTTACAAGTGCACTCAGTATCTTAATAAAATAATTTTGGATTATGTGTACAGCTTTAGAAATATCTTTGGCTTGTGTATATAATATAGTGTCATCAGCATATAGGAATGTGTTAGTGTTGGCTGAGCTACATTTTGGTAAACCATTAGTGTCAATCAAAAATAAGAGGGGTCCTAGTACTGATCCCTGTGGGACCCTCTTCTAATATCAGTCAAATCTGAACAGAACTCTCCAGCCCCAACACATTGCTGCCTTGGTAACAAATAGGAAGCAAACCAACACAAGGAGTTCAAACCCAGGCCAGAAACCTTTAATCTATTTAATATGGTATGTTCTACTGAATCAAATGCCTTTGATAAATCCAGGAAAATTGCTGGCATGGTCATTCCCTTGTTGAAAGAACTAACAATAGCATCAACTACTCTAGATGTCACATAAGTTGTGTTATGATCTTTTCCAACAACCAGATTGATATTCTATCAGAATTTGAAATTTAGATAAGTAATATGACAGTTTTTTATTAACCATTTTTTAAAATATTTTTATTGTTGGTGAAAGTATTGAGATGGGGAGGTAGCAACCTGGATCAGCTGCATCACCTCCTTTACATATTAGGATAATATAAGCCATTTTCCAGTCCAAAGGCAGCTGTGGTGTTCTCAATTCAAAATTGTACAAGTAGGTTAAGTGTCCTGGTAAGATCTGAGCTCCTATTTTGTAAAAAAATAGATAAATTCTATCCAAGCCGGCACCTTTTTTAAAGTCCAGTCTAATGAATTCCCTTAGGAAATCATGGGTAGGATTCATGAAGCTTTGCCCAGGTGCAGACCTATTTTGCCCAGGGCAAACTGGGCTTTGTGAATAGCTTGTATTCACAAAGTCTGTTTTTGCCCCCACAAACTGGGATTGTGCCAGGGCAAAGGGGGTGGTGGCTGCAATGCAAATGAGTGGAGGTGACCTGCGTATCACACAATCAATTCACACACAATTGCTCCATGCATAGCCGCCTTTACAGAGGCTGCATGGAGCAATTGCCACCTGAAAACCTGGTGGTACTCCCAGCAAACCCTAGAGGGTTGTGGAGGTACTGCAGCCCCTCCCCATTCCACCATCACCATTGGTATGATCACAATATCCCCTTTTCCATAGTATAGTGGTCCCTCCCTCCCCATTCCCTGAGCCCTGTTAACACAATAATGAATATCCTTTTCTATAATATAGTGGTCCCTCCTCCTCCTCAGTCCCTAATCTCTGTTATCATAATAATAAATATCCCTTTCCATAGTATAGTGGTCCCTCCCTCCCCATTCCCTGAGCCCTGTTAACACAATAATGAATATCCCTTTTCTATAATATAGTGGTCCCTCCTCCCTCCTCAGTCCCTAATCTCTGTTATCATAATAATAAATATCCCTTTTCCATAGTATAGTGGTCACTCCCCCTCCCCATTCCCCAATCCCCATTATCATATTAATAAATATCCCTCTTCCATGGCATAGTAGTCCAAACCCCTCCCTTCCCCATTTGCCGATCTCTCACCTGTACTGTGCTAACATATTTTCCATAGTGTAGTGGTCCGCCCAATCCCCCACACACTCCAGTAACCACATCCAACTCTGCTCCCCCTGCACCAGCATGGCCTGCCAGTTGGTGAACAGCACAGCCCTCCTCTCACCTCCATGACTGCCCACCAACTGAACTGTCAATGACAGTTTACAGTATACATTACAAGCTGATTGACTGACAGTTCAACCAAGGGGCTTTTACTGTATACTGAAAGCTGTCATTCACATTTCAGTCAGTGGGCAGCCATGGAGGTGTGTGGAGGGCTATGCTGTTCACTGACTGGTGGGCCATGCTGGGGCAGGGGGAGCAGGGTTGGCTGCAGTTACCAGAGTGGGTGGGGGGTTGGGGGGACCACTACACTATGGAAAAATGTGACATATCATATCAGGTGGGAGATCAGGCAATGGGGTGGGACCCTACAATACAGCAACTATATTTTGTTATTAACCAGTGGGTAATGGAGTGATCAGGGACTGGGGATGGATCCTACACCATGAAAATTATATTATGTTCACATTGGGTGGGTGATGGAGTGATCGGGGACTGAGGTGCGACAATACACTATGGAAAATAATAAATGTTATTAATGGGTGGGCAATGGAGTGGGCAGGGACTGGGGTGGGATACTACACTATGGAAAATAATTAATTTTATTATCAGGTGGGTAAGGGAGTGGACTGGGACTGGCATGGGATACTACACTATGGAATAAATAGTTTTTTGCCATCAAGTCCGCGATCAGGGTGGTGGTGGGCAACACTGGAATATGGGGGAATGCGGCTGCATGGGGCTTGGGCTGCCGGTGGGAGCAGAATCACACACTAATTGCATGCAAATGAGCCCATAATGGACATGCTAATGGCCTCTAGTGCCTTGCATGCCCAATGGGCTCATTTGCATGCCTCCTGTCATGAATAGCACTTTAGCACCTGAGCACTATTGGCCATTGGGCCATTTTCCTAGCTGGCTGTGGGGGAAGTACTACCAGGTTTTTCACTGCTCTTTCTGGATTAGTGCCCTCTGCTTGCACATATCCACAGTCAGATAGCCCTTCTGGCTATCTGACTGTGAATAGCTTTGTTGTCCACCAGCACAGCCAGGAAGTGCAGCGGAAACTTTTGCACTTACTTTGCACTCCATTTGTGAATCCTGGCCCACGTTCCTTAATATTACAAAAAGAGAACAAAGGTCTCTTATTTTCCATGGAATCAAATCAGTATCCAAGGCAGTAGGTCGTAAATTTGAGTTTACCATGTCAAATGCATAACCTGCTTTTGAAAAAAATTTATTAAAAGTACTCACTTGCTCCTTAGAACTGTGTGCAGCTGTATCTTTATAATTTAACACTTTTGGTAATGTCACTTTACTATATTTTCGTTGCATAATTGTTATACCTGCCCAAATTTTCCTATTATAATATCAGAAAAGATTTGGAACTGATTATTGTAGAACCTACATTTAGCTTTCTTTATTTCAAGAGTACATTTGTTTCTTGTTGCTTTGTAGGCCTGTTTATCACTATAAGATGATGGTCTGATACACAGGCTGCACAAACAGGAACTGTCACTTATACAGCCTCAACTATGAACGGGGGGTCAGACTGGCCAATATTAAATATGATGAAATGAAATTAAAGGTATTGAAGTAGAGTTGTTTAGAGTATTTCAATAAAATCTGAACATTGTCCAGTTCTTAAACTCGTTGGTTCAGTTAAATCTTCAGGTAAATCATTAGTTCTCAGATTAGTTCAGTACCAGCTCAAAGGCACCTGAAAACCCTTGTTCACTGAGGACAATTCTCTGTTCATGGGCAACTGAGACAGAAGCTTGTCTAGCCTGGAAGGGCAATCATGCATACATTTGCATAAATGTACTGCATCAGACTAAGCCAGATCCATCCTGCTTTCAACCTTTCCACCTTGGAGTTAAGGTTTTGAGTGGTCTGTATCTGTAATCAGATGGGAGACCTCCAAAAAACACCAGGTGCTGCAGAAAATGGTGCTGCTACTTCTTCGTAGGGTGTATATTGATTATAACTCATTATTCCCTCCAGTCTCAGCTGAACACATTGCCAAACATGAAGCTCATATCACTGCAATGTGTGTTCATGAGGCCTCTGAGTCACCAAATAAGTTGCAAAGGTAAAAAAAACACTGTAATGCCAAACACAAAAGTCACAAGAGAAGCTCAACCGGATTATTTCACTTCCAATCTATGGAAGAACTTGAACTCCCTATCCAAATTCTGAAAAGATTATTCACTCTGTATTTGTCTATTCCCTCCCCCCTCATCTAATCCATAAATTCAGTCCTTTCATTAGTGAGCTCCATTCTCTCATACCCCTTGTGGTTGCTTCCTCTTTCAATGATTTCTTTACCTCCTGTGCCCAAGATCTATTGCACTCCCCCTCTCATTCTTCCTTCCTTCCTTCCTTCTTTCATCATGAACACATAAAATGTGCCAGTAGAACTAGGCCTGGCAATCCTTCGTGTCTGCTTGTATTGTGACACCCCATGTAATAGCTAAGGACTCCTCCCCTCTCTACAACTGATACCCCTTCCTTTATGGCCATTACCTTTTTGGCCCTGACTTTACCAATTACCATGCCCCATTCCATTTTGAAGCCCTCCACTATTTCTATTGATACTACTTCCTTAAAGAGCCTATTCCTCCCACCCTCTTCCCTCTTCCTTCATTCCTTCCTTCCATTACTCTACTTTGTCCCTTTCTTCTATCTTCAGCTACAACATGTCTCTGGTAGCTACTCTCAAGGTCCTGTCATCACATAAAAGCCTAACAATGGTGCACACAGGTAGGATTCAGAAATTGCCTTAATTTATTTTTCAAGACAGTGTTGATACAAACTATCAGGCATATGAAAAAGGGTTACCAAAAACTGAAGAATAACTGCTCCAATATTTTGCTCCTCTCTGAAGTTTTAACAGTGAGAAGCTCTTAGCCAGACGAACATATTAAGTTATAAACAGCTCATTTACAGAGGCATCCTAGGTGAGGGGTTAAAAAGGAACACAGATGAAAAAGACAAATTCTACAATTACTGAAGGTCATAAAATAAAGGTGCAATCAGTGATGAAATAGAATATACAAAAAATATATAATACTAGAACCTGCACAGTTATCCAAAAGAGCAACAGTGTGTAAAAAGAAAAGAAATCTAGTAGTAATGGGCCAGAGGTGTCCAGCACTGTAAGTTGTTAAGGCTGCTGCTGGTGTTTCTTATTGTATAAAAGACTCACACCTACATATATATATATATATATATATATATATATATATATATATATATATATGTATATGGTTAGTGTGGCATTAACCAGATTCCAGATTAGTGTCATGCTAACAATGAATAGTGTCAGTGGTCAAAAGACAGAGCCATATTTGGAGGCCACCCAAGTGCCACACTAACCCAGTGGCATAACCACACAGAACATACAGTACCTCTATGTCTATGCAAATGAGGGATCCCTAATGCATTAAGGGAGCAGTGATATATTCATATGTTTTGGCAACGCTAAACTGCCACCATTGCATCGCTGTTCATCTACGCCAAAACCCTGCCCTTACTGGGTGCAATGTTCAGCACTTATCATACCTGTTGTAATTGTTACACAAGGTCCCTGCACCCTTATTGGTACCCTCAGAAGTACACCGTAGACAGCAAACACTTAGGTATATGTTATACTAACATATAGGGCTAAGGGCATCTACCATGTAAGAGTAGATGTCAGGATATATATGCATATTATTGTTATACACTTTGCTTTCTAATACATATATGTAATTCTTGCTTACAAGGTGTTAGCACACTTGTGCCCTTGTGATGATTATGATGTATAAGTAAGCATTGCCACCTTTTGGTGATTTGTACTACTACAATGGTTTATGTAAGAACTGCACTCTTGTTTCACAAAGTGATGACTACTACAAAATTGTATAATGTTATCTTGGACTGTGGAGCTACTTCTTATTTAGTCAATAGGGCTCATCTCTGTAACTAGAAATGTTTCTATCTTACAGTAACCATAGTAATTATCATAGGTATATAATGTGAGACATTATGTCTTCTACCTTGGAGACCCCAAGAGACACAGAGAATCCTTGAGGTATAGGGAATGCTTAGCATTGGCTCCCGGTTCGTTTTGGTAAGAACTGCTTAGGGCAACTGTAATTATTCTCTTTGGCAGTAATAAACAAGTTTATTACTCTTATGCAATGTGTCTGTAATTTCTTGCATTCCCAATATTGCCAAGAACCTGAGACTGAGGTTTAGACCTCCTGACAATTGACGACCGCGTGCAGGCAATATTTGGTGTTTGCAAAGTTTTGCTTGTTGCTTTACAACTTTTCCCTTCCCAACATGGACTATAGGTGTGCATTCCAGGCTTCACCTCTACCATTTTAGGACCACTTTGTAACTCCTTGCAAAGTCTGGCTGCTATCTGGGTGTGGTCAATGCCGACTCGACCCGCTCCATGGTAGTTTTGAATTGCAAGCCTACAAGTACACAGTAGCCCAACTGTGTATGAAGTGCTCCTGCTGTGGATCAATACACAGCATGGAGCCTTTTTCAGTTTGATTTTTTGTTCCTTCCCACACAATGGCCACTATATCAAATATCTGCACAGAGCTGAGACTCGATGTCTCAAACTTCCTTACACCCATGGAGGCTGGGCTGACTTCGCATGGGATGCAAGTCAATCTGAAAACCATATACTGGGGATCTCAACCAAGTACTCGGAGACAAGACAAACAGCCAATAAGTGCCAAGCCAAAGGGCTTTTGGTCATGGCTCTCCATGCTGATTTAGAAGGCTCCAAAGCGAGGTTTCAAACCCTTGAACTGCAAATCTCATCTCTTAAGCAAGAGATG
Organism: Neoceratodus forsteri; assembly: GCA_016271365.2. NCBI lineage: Eukaryota > Metazoa > Chordata > Ceratodontiformes > Ceratodontidae > Neoceratodus > Neoceratodus forsteri. The sequence goes on along the minus strand of CM057452.1, from coordinate 625,865,651 downwards.
GGTTTGCAGGAAACAGAATGTGTTAGACTGCAGCAGAATTTAGAGTCCGAACTTCAAACTCTGTGAAATGAAAAATATTCTGCAGTGGAAGGTAAAGCCATCAAAAAATGGAGAGCAATGAGTACTAATGCCCGTAGTCTGGGTAACAAGCTTCCTGAATTAGTGGCCTTGATGGAGGAAGAACATCTGGATATTGTGGCAGTCACAGAAACATGGTACACACAAAACCATGACTGGGACATAAACATACCAGGATACACTGTGTACAGGAGGGACAGGGAGGTAAAAGAGGAGGAGGAGGAGTTCTTTACATAAGGGAAGGAATAAAAGCAACAGAACAAAAGGTACACAGGAGGAGAAGAAGCACTGTGGGTAAATTTGGAGACAGGCAATGGCACCACAATACGCAGAGGGTTGTATACAGACTCTTCTCAGGGGAGGAAATGGACAGGGAAATGATAGAAAGTATACTTAGAATGGCAGAAAAGGGAGATATTGCTGATGGGTGATCTGAATATGCCAGATGTTAACTGGAGTGCAGTGTGCAGCTGCCACTCAAGAGTGCAGTTATTCTAGATGCCCTCACAGGGGCATGCCTTAGACAATTAGTACTGGAGCCCACCTGAGGGAGCAATATTAGACTTGATTCTCTCAAATGGAGATGGTGAGAGGATTAAGATGAAGTGGGTAGCCATCTGGGAACTAGCGACCATCGAACAGTATGGTTCACAATAAACACAGCAATAGAGTCAAGCCATACAAAGACAAAAGTACTGGACTTTAGGAGGGCTGACTTTGCCAAAATGGGTGAGTGCCTAAGGAACGCACTAGCAAATGGGCAGGAAGGAGGGGTGGAAGAACAATGGGGAATAATAAAAACTGCCATCACAGAGGTAACGAGCCTTTGTGTGAAGCAAATAAACAAAACAAGATGATGTAAAACCACTATGGTTCTCAAAGGAAGTGGCAGTGAAGGTTCAAGAGAAAAGAAAGCATTCAGGAAGTACAAGGAATGTAGAAGGAGCAGGACAGAGAACTGCATCAGTTAAAGCAAAAGGAGGCTGAGAAGGCAGTCAGAACAGCAAAGGCCCAAACCGAGGAAAAGATAGCCAACTCAGTTAAGAAGGGGATAAAACCTTTATAGGTACATCAGGAGCGAAGGAAGACCAAGGGAGGGATAGTGAGGCTTAATAAAGGGGAGGGAGGGTGGGCAGAGGGAGACTGTGAAAAGGCAGAGATACTAAACAAATATTTTTGCTCAGTATTTACAAAGGAAGAGGAGGAGATACATAAAACAAACAGTAGTAACACTCTGGATACAGAAGTTGATACCGGCCCATTTACAGAACAAAGGGTTCTGAAAGAACTCTTAAAACTGAAGGTGGACAAAGCAATGGGGCCTGATGGGATTCATCCCAGAATTCTAAAAGAACTAAGGGTAGAACTAGTGACACCACTGACTACCCTTTTAACAAATCATGGAGGATGGGGTGGTACCCGAGGACTGGAGGAGGGCAGATGTGATTCCCCTTCACAAAAGTGGGAGCAGAAGCAGGAAACTATAGACCTGTTAGTTTAACCTCAGTGATAGGAAAATGATGGAATCACTTCTAAAGGAAAGAATTGTCGAGTATCTAGAGGCCAGAGGGGCACAGGACCCTAGGCAGCATGGATCATTAAAGCGGGAAGGTCACATGCCAGACGAATCTGATAGGATTTCTTTGACTGGGTGACCAAAGTAGTAGATCAGGAGGGGCTGTGACATGGCCTACCTAGACTTTTAGAAGGCATTTGACACAGTCCCACACAAAGATTAATGTGTTAGCCAGCCTGGGAGTGGGTCCCAAGACGACAGCCTGGCAAAGAATTGCCTGGAGAATAGAACACAGAGAGTAATAGTAAATGGAGTCCACTCAGAAGAAAGGAGGGTTACTAGTGGGTACCACAGGGTTCAGTATTAGGACCGGTCCCCTTCAATGTGTTTATAAGAGACATTGCAGAAGGACTGAAGGAAAGTATGTCTCTTGCAGATGACACTAAGATCTGCAACAGAGTTGATGCACAGGGTGGGGTGGAAAGGATGAGAAGGACTTGGCAAGTTAGAGGAATGGTCAAATGTATGGCAGCTTAGATTCAATGCTAAGAAGTGCAAGGTAATGCACCTGGGAAACAAAACCCAGGGAAGAGTACACAATGGGGGTGAGATACTAACAATAACAAAATGGAAAGGGACCTGGGGGTAGTCAATCAGATGACCTAAAGACGGGCAAGCAATGGAGAGGGCAGCAAGGAGGGTTGGGGGATACTGGGATGCATAGGGAGGCATCACCAGTAGAAAACAGGAAGTTATTATCCCTCTGTACAGACAGCTGGTGAGACCCCATCTGGAGTACTGTGTGCAGTTCTGGAGACCCAGTCTCTGCAAAGACATAGACAGGATGGAAGCTGTCCAGAGGAGGGCAACTAAAATGGTGCAGGGTCTGCACCGGAAGACATATGAAGAGAGACTTAAGGAGCTTAATATGTATAGCCTCGAGGAAAGAAGGGAGAGGGGGGACATGAAAGAAACGTTCAAGTACCTCAAGGGAATCAACAAAGTCCAAGAGGGTAGCATCTTTCAAAAAAAGATGTGTGCAAGAATAAGAGGGCACAATTTGAAAATAGAGGGGGCGGCTCAGAGGTAATTTAAGGAAGTATTTTTTCACAGAGAGGGTTGTGGATGCATGGAACGGCCTTCCGAAGGAGGTTGTGGAGTCAAAATCAGTGGTGGAATTCAAGAATGCATGGGATAGTCATAAGGCAGTTCTGGGGGGTGAGGGTAGGAAGAAGTAGGCTGCTGGTTAACTAGGATCTGCAGCCTATCCAGTAGGTAGGGAAATGGGCAGACTGGGTGGGCCAAGCAGTCCTTATCTGCCATCAAATTCTATGTTTCTATGTTTCTATTCACTTTTGCATCACTCTGCACAGGCAGGAGAGCAGGAAATTTGTATGTTGAAGCAGGAGTGTGAAAGTTTGAGACAGGATAAGGGACTGGTTTTGAATATGAATGATTTGTTGAGTAGAACAAATGAACAGTTGCGTGGGGAGTTGTGAGAGCTATAGGAGGAGATATACCAGGTATGTAATGACTTAGAGGTGGCTACTAGAGACAATCGCAAATTGAGCGCCACTTACAGAGTGTTGCAGACACAAATACAAGAGGAGGTTGATGTGAATGTTGCAAATGTGAGTCATGCAGAATGTGAATCTAAGATGGTGAAACTGTGCCATCAGTGAGAGGTTCTGGCTGGACATGTTAAGGGGATAGGAGGCGTAGCCCCTGCCTTAACTATGTCATCTGAAGGGGACTTCTCAGATGATGACATCTCTCAATATAACACCCAGTCACACCCCTACTATGGCCCACAGTCCCCACTCCGCCATCCACAACATGGCGGATACTCGTTACACCCACACCATGTCATACGTCATCGACATCATGATGCGCATCAAGGGTGATGCCAACATGGCGATCCCCATGATAGGGGGGAGCAGGCCCAGGCCTAGTCCCAATGGCACCATCGGTAGCCATTATTAATGTGGAAGACAGGCAGAAGATGGAGAGGATGACTAATAATGCAATAAATAGTGTGCCCATTCCGGAGAGGAATAATCGAGTTTTAAATGGCCAAATCAGGCAGCTTATTCATGAAAGTGACACTCAGGAGGGGATAGTCTGCTCTGTGGTAGAGTCTGCAGCTCAGACAGCCTTGGATGGTGCCTGAGGTAATGCACCTCCACCTGATCGTCCCCCTAATCCCCTACAAATGGCCTACTCTGTTCAGCAAATAGCTGACAGTATCGGTCGGATGAGCCCATCTGACAACCTGAGCTGTCACTTGGAAAAAGTGCACGCCAAATGTGAAATGCTTAGTCTTGCTGCAGACTACCAGGTTCAGATCTTACGCCAGACCATCGATCCTGGATTGTGGGCCAAACTCCCTGATGCCATCTGCCAGGCCAGCAACACCGCCTTTGATGAAGTTGTAGTTGAACTCATTTCTGCGCACAGCCCAGGTGTAGTAGGAGTGATGCTTGCATACCCTGTAAAACAGAATACAAAAGATAGTCCAGTGACTTACCACCAGAGACTCTGGATGGCCTACCAAGCAGGAAAACAACTTGCACAAGAAGCTGTGGATGTAGATCTTATCGAGTATAAGATCTTGTTCCTTAGGAACATGATTCCTGCAGTGAGAGGGAAGGTACAGCCAACCACTTATCCGACCAAGAAATGGTTTGCCGACATTCTTTGGAAAACCAAAAGAGTTTATTGACTTTACATCTGTGATCTGGGCTCTGGTTCAAAGAAAGTAGCTGCTGTGGAGCCTACCTCTGAGGCCATGATGCACTACATGGTGGAAGGGCAGGTCCAATATAAACAGCCCCTCCCTGTGGACAACCAACACCCTCAGCAGGCACAACAACAGCCACAACAGCAGCAGTAACAACAACAACAATGGGGGTGGGAACTGGAATTCTCATAAGAATAAGAAGCACCATAAAAATCATAAGGGAAAACAACAACAAAGACAAGGCCCTTCGTATAGGGAGATAGCCGAAGAGAATCAGAAGTTTAGAGAGCTCCTGGGACAAGTGCGTTCTGTAGCGGATGCTGTTCCCACTCAGGCCCTTGCAGCCATACAACCGGGAACCCAGGTCCCAGTGGACCATGGTGATACCGGAAGTACAGGCTCTCAGCCCCAAACAGGCCTGAACCCAGAAGCACCTCTCTCTCTATATAGCATCAGTGCAGCATGGTGAAGTGGTTCACAGGAGCCAGGCCCAACCTCTCCATGCTTCCTCCAGTTCAGATTGACAATTACAGGCCCCAGTTCAGATTGCAAACAAGCTGGTCTTGGAAACAAACGGAAGGCCCTGCACTGAGGCCGAGGTCGGGGCCCGCCTTTTTATAGTGTTACTGGATACGGGTGCAGCCGTGTCTGTATTACATGACGATCACCCAGATACATCTCCTTGGTCCACCAGATGGAGGGCCAACATGTCAGGAGTAGATGGTAATAGGTTACCTGCATACTGTTCTCTACCTACGCCTGTAGAGTTAGGACACCTGAAGGCCACACACACCTTCCAACTAATGGTATTGCACAACCATACCAGTATTGTTGGAATTGACTTCCTAGCATCACACAGCTGTGTGGTGGATCTAGCTAACATGCTACTGATCCAGATTCAGGGCCAGTATCATACTATTTTGATCCCTGATTCACACGTGGTGGCAAAAGTACCTGCCAACAATAAAAAGTATGACATCATAAATTTGTTCAAGAACCATGAGCTTTTCCTGAAGCTCCTCCCCATTCTACAAAGACATTTAGAAACATTTGCTACTGACAAGCATGACTGTGGCAGAATGCACACTGTCATCGAAGTGCCAGACTCAGCACATGAGAGGCAAATGCAATACCTTTTTCCACCTGAGGGCTTGTCCTCTCTTAGAGAAACAATTAAATCTCTCCTCAACCAAGGCATAATCAGAACATGTGTTTCTACTGCCAACTCCCCAGTGTGGCCTGTGAAAAAAGCTATGGGTGCCTGGAGACTTACTATTGACTACTGGAGACTGAACCAGGTTACCCCCAGTTGTGCTCCAACTGTGGCCTCAGTAGCTTATGTGCTGCAGCTTTTGACCCCAGACCAAAAATAGTTCAGTGCCTTGGACATCTCCAATGGTTTCTGGTCAATGCCATTAGCCCTTAAGAGTCAATATAAGTTTGCCTTTACTTTCGAAGGTTGACAGTACACATGGACCTGCTTGCCACAGGGATTACTTAACAGCCCTTCTCTGTTTCATCTGCATATGATGGATGCCCTTGAGGGTTTCTCTACCCCCCAGTGTCTCTTGTAGTATGTGGATGACCTGCTATTGGCAACAGCCACACTGGAACAACACTTGGATCTCTTGGATGAACTACTGACTCTCATCCAGAAAGCAGGCCTCAAATGTAACCCAGCAAAAGCACAACTATGTCAGAAAGAGGTGCTCTTTCTGGGCCTGAGGATCACTGCTCAAGGCCGAAGCCCTACCTGGAAGAAGATACAAGGACTGCAAGACATGCCATTGCCTACCAGTGTGGCAACTCTTAGGAGGTTTCTAGGTATGGTAAACTATTCCACAGATTTTATTTGTGATTTTGCTCAGAAGGCCACTCTTCTGTATGAGTTACTGAAAAAGAACATTCCCTGGACTTGGGGTCCCATTCACATCCAGGCTGTGACATCAAGTGAAACAGGCCCTGGCCTCAGCTCCACCTCTGGTCAACCCTAACCTAGCATTGCCATTCCATCTGGAGTGTGCCACCTCTGACATAGCTATGTCAGCAGTGTTGGCCCAGAAGGTTCATGGCACTTTGAGACCCATTGCATATGCATCACAGCTCTTGACCCCAGTGGAACAGAAGTACAGCCTTTGTGAAAGGAACTGTCTGGCCACCTACTGGGCTGTCAAGCACTTTCTGTATATCATTGGGTACTCTTCACTGATCATTAACACAAACCACACCCCAACTACCTTTCTGCTATCAGACAGAGTGAAGGATGGGTCAGTCTCTAACACTTGACTGACACACTGGTCACTCCTTCTCCAAGATAGAGACATACAGGTATACACAACCAAAATTCCATCCATGCTGACACATGGACTCCTTTTTCAAGGAGAACCCCATGATTGTACACTGGAACCACCTGATCTTCCAGCTCCAGGTCCTTTCCTCCCTGCCACACCACAAATACTTGAGAACACCTCCTTTTGTCATTTTTTTATAGTTGGTTCAGCCTCCTATTACCAGGGAGAACAAATTGCAGGGATGGGTATCTTGGTGATTTACCCCTATGGTAACACTATTAAAATCTCTAAGCATTGCAGTGTGGCATCATCATAGTATGCTGAGATGGCAGCGGCGGCCTCTGCACTCGAGTTTATCCAGCATGGGACCGAGGATACCATCATCTTCACAGACTCTAACTGGGTTTGTTGTTCTCTTAAAGAGTTTCTCGCTTTCTGGCAGAAGATCTCCTGCCTCTCGTCTGATGGCAGTCCAGTGAAACACAAAGAACGGTAATATACATACATTCACTGGCCCAGAGGTTTGCACATAAACTCTATGTACACAAGGTTAAAGCTCACTCCATACCTGACCCCTATCACAGAAACATAGAAACATAGACTTTGACAGCAGATAAGGACCACTTGGCCCACCCAGTCTGCCCATTTCCCTACCTATTGGATAAGCTGCAGATTCTAGTTAACCAACAGCCTACTTCCTGGACCCCCAATATAATTGCCTTATGTCTGTGCCATGCATGTTTGAATTCTCCCACTGTTTTAAACCCTCAACCTCCCAGGAAGGCGGTTCCATGCGCCCACCACTCTCCATGAAAAGAATTTCTCACATTACCCTAGAGCCTCCTCCTCTAACTTTAAATTGTGCCCTTGTTCTACACATGTCTTTTCTGAAAGATGCTACCCTCCTGGACTTTGTTGATTCTCTTGAGGTACTTAAAAGTTTCTATCATGTCCCCCCTGTCCCTACTTTCATCAAGTGTATACATATTAAGCTCTCTCAGTCTCTCTTCATATGGTTTCTGATGTAGACCCTGCACCATTTTAGTTGCCCTCCTCTGGACTGCTTCCATCCTGTCTATGTTCTTGCATAGATGAGGTCTCCAGAACTGCATGCAGTACTGCAGATGGAGTCTCACCAACTGTCTGTACATATTTAAACTAGCAAATGGGGAGAGGGGTGCAGCACCCCATACGTCGAATGGGAAGAACACCCCTCCCCCCCTCAGCTAGTGGTCAAACAGGGATTCAGCATGTTTGCAGTTCATTTGCATCACCAGGTAAGAAAAAAGGTTTGTCTCCCCATATGACACACAGGGGTAATGCCAAACCTCACCCAACAACTAATACACCAAAATCTGGCCAATGAAAATCATGTACATAATGCTCATGGCCTGGGAAATAAGATCCCAGACCTGCAGGCATAATGTCAGAGGCTAAACTGCACATAGTAGATTAGTGAGAACCACATGGGAGACTTCAGTACCTGGCTATGTATTGTTCGGAAGAGACTGAGGTGCAAAAAGGGGGGAGAGGCCCTGTATGTCAATGAAAATATCAAAGCTACAGAAATTCAGAATACACATAAGGAGCCAGAAGAACTGTGGGTCACCCTGGAAACAGGAAATGGGACAGCCATAGAACTGGGGTTGTCTCAGGCCCCAGACCAGGGGAGGACATAGACACATTACTAGTTAGAAGATATACAAACATGACAGCTAAAGGGAGGTTCTGATAATGGGGAGACTCAACATGCCGGATACAGATTGTCAATACCAGCAGGAACATCTGCAGAAGTAGACACATAGTGGATTCCTGCAGGGAGGGCCTCAAACAATTGGTACAGCAACCCACAAGAGACAGGGCTATCCTAGATCTAGTACTGACTAACAAGGAAGGGATCACAGATCTCCAGGTAGAAGGTCACCTGGGGCCAGTGACCATCACATGGTATGGTTCAATTTGGCTACTACATCTAAATCATCCCATTCCAAGGCAAAATATGGGACTTCAGAGGAGTTGACTTTGATAAGATGGCCAACAGAGTTAAGCTAGCCCTGGCAAAAGAAACACACAGGCGAGGAGGTACAGGCAAAGTGGGCAAGCATTAAGGATGCAATACTTGAAGCAACATCCATTGTGTTAGACAGAAAAGGAAGTGCAAAGAAGAAGGAACCACGTTGGTTCTCAAATACAGTAGCAGAAAAGGTTAGAGCCAAAAGGCTGGCCTTCAGGAAATATAAGGGAACACAGTGGGATGAAGATAGGAGGCATACCAAACTGCCCTAAAGGGAAGCAGGAAGGCAGGCAGGCAAAGTCCCAAACTGAGGAAACACTAGTACAAACAGTAAAAGAAGGTGACAAGACTTTCTACAGATACATTAGTGAAAGGAGAAAGTCCAGAGGGGGTATTGCTAAGCTTAATGGAGAAAAGGGAGCATGTGAGGAGGAGGACCCTGTAAAGGCAATTATCCTAAATAGATACTTTTGCTCAGTATTTACTGAAGAGAAGGTAGGGCAGGGCCCACAGCTCAGCATCATAGACACAGGGGGGAGGGAAGTGAGTACTACTCCCTTCACAAAAGAAAGGGTCCTACAAGAGCTTGCTAAGCTCAGGGTGGATAAGGCAATGGGACCTGATGCCATACATCCCAGGGTACTTAAGGAGCTAAAGTGGAACTAGCAGAGCTTAGCAGAACTGTTTAGTGAGTCTCTGAGCACAGGAGAGGTCCCAGAAGACTGGAGAAGGGTTATGTGATCCTGCTCCACAAGAGTGGCAGGGAGGAGGCAGGGAACTACAGACCAGTCAGTCTTACCTCAGTAGTGGGCAAGATTATGGAGGCACTCCTTAAGGAAAGGATAGTGCAACATCTGGAATCCATAGGGGCAGGGATCCAAGACAGCATGGGTTTACAAGGAAGGTCCTGTCAAACTAATCTCATAGATTTCTTTGACTGGGTAACCAGAGTGGTGGACCAAGGGGAGCAGTTGATGTCGCTTACCTTGACTTCAGCAAAGCTTTTGACACTGTTCCACATAGAAGATTGATAAATAAGCTGGGTAGGCTCTGGTGGGTCAGAAGTTGGTCAACTGGGTGGCAAACTGGTTGACAGGCAGAAAACAGAGAGTGGTGGTAAATGGTATACAGTTAGAAGAGATGCAAGTCACAAAGGGGTACCCCAGAGATCAGTCCAGGGCCAGTCCTCTCAACATCTTCATTAATGACCTTGCAGATGGACTAGAGGGTAAGGCTTGTCTGTTCTTGAGTGACACCAAGATCTGCAACAGAACAGATGATCCAGATAGAATTGGAGAGAGAAGAGATCTGGATAAACTAGCAAATGGTCAGAAGAGTGGCTACTGGGATTTAATGCAAAGAAGTGCAAATCATGCACATAGGGAAGAGAAATGCTGAAGCCACCTATAGGCTGGGAGGAGTTACTAGCAGTCACAAAGGAAGAAAGAGACTTAGGCATCATCATCACTGATGACCTGAAATCATCCAAAGAGACCTCTAAAGCAGTAGGTATGGCTAGGGGGTGTTAGGTGTATTAGTAGGGTTATCACAAGTCGTAAGAGGGATATAATTCCTCTTTACAAGACACTGGTTAGGCCCCATCTGGAGTACTGCGTGCAGTATTGGAGGCCACATCTTCACAAGGACATTAACTAAATTGAGGCAGTCTAGAGAAGGCAACCAAAATGGTAGGGACTGCATCAGAAGACATATGAGGACAGATTAACAGAGCTCAATATGTATACCCTTGAGCAAAGGAGGGAGAGAGGTGATATGATCGAGGCATTCAAACACCTTAAGGGCATTAACAAGGTGAAAGAGTTCATATGTTTAAATATAAGAAAATAGCAGGACAAGAGGACACAGCATGAGATTAGAGGGGCCGTTAAGGGGAATGTGAGGAAATTCTTTTTCACAGAAAGGGTGGTGGATGCATGGAATGGCTTACCACAAGAAATGGTGCTATGAATACAGTACAGGGCTTCAAACAGGCATGGGATAGGCATAAGGGAGCAATACAAATGACTATGAATAGATAGGCCACTGACAGAGCAAAAGCCGATGGCACATTTATAAGGTAGAAAAAGAAATGGGCAGACTGGATGGGCCTTGCGGTCCTTATCTGCTGTCAACTTCTATGTTTCTATGTTTCTATACCCACTTCCCTTTTTCTACTTGTGATGCCCTTCCCTAAGCATCCCAGTATCCCCCTGGCTCTCCTTACTGACTTCTCACATTGCTTACCCACCTTTAGGTCATCTGATATGACTACACCCAGATCCCTTTCCATTATTGTTGTTAGTACCTCCCCTGCTGTTGTGTATTCTTCTCTTGGATTTTTATTTCCCAGGTGCATTACTTTGCACTGAATCTAAGTTACCATATGTCTGACCATTCCTCCAACCTTGCCAAGTCCCTTCTCATCCTTTCTATCCCCCCTTGTGTATCAACTCTGTTACAGATCTTTGTGTCATCTGCAAAGAGGCATACCTTTCCTTCCAGACCCTCTGCAATGTCACCTATAAAGACGTTAAAAAGGACTGGACCCAGTACTGAGCCCTGAGGTACTCCACTAGTAACCCCCCTTTCTTCAGAATGTGTTCCATTCACTATTACCTTCTGTGTCCTGTTGTGCTGCCAGTTTGCTACCCAAGCTACCACCCTGGGACCCACTCCCAGGCTGGCTAACCTGATTATTAACCTTTTGTGCCGGACTGTGTCAAATGCCTTTCTAAAGTCTAGGTAGACCATATCCACAGCCCCTCCTTGGTCCATTACTTTGGTCACCCAGTCAAAGAAATTGATTAGATTTGTCTGACATGACCTTCCTGCTGTGAATCCATGCTGCTTTGAGTCCTTTGCCCTGCTGGCCTCTAGGTACTCAACAATTCTTTCTTTCAGACGTGATTCCATCATTTTCCCCACCACTGAGGTCAAACTAACAGGTCTGTAGTTTCCTGCTTCTGCCTTGCTCCCACTTTTGTGAAGGGGAATCACATCTGCCCTCCTCCAGTCCTCAGGTACCACCTCATCTTCCCATGATTTGTTAAAAAGTGTGGTTAGTGGTGTCACTAGGTCCTCCCTTAGCTCTTTTAGGATTCTAGGGTGAATCCCATCAGGCTCCATTGCTATGTCCACCTTGAGTTTTAAGAGTTCTTTCAGGACTTATTCTTCTGTAAATGGACTGGCGTCAACCCCACTACCCAGAGTGCTTCTATTGTTTGGTTTAGGAAACTCTTCCTCTTCTTCTTTTGTGAATACTGAGCAAAAGTATTCATTCAGTATCTCTGCCTTTTCACTGTCTCCTCTGCCCACCTCCCTCTCTTTATTAATCTTCACTATCCCTCCCTTAACCTTTCTATGCTCCCTAATGTACCTATAAAAGGTTTTATCCCCCTTCTTAATTGAGTTGGCTATCTTTTCCTTGGTTTGGGCCTTTGCTTTTCTGACTGCCTTCCCCACTTCTTTCTGCTTTAATTGATACAGTTCCCTGTTGTGCTCCTTCTGTGATTCCTTATACTTTTTGAATGCAGCCTTTTTCTCCTTAACCTTCCCTGACACCTCTTTTGAAAACCATAGTGTTTTTTTATTCCGCTTTGTTTTCTTTATTTGTTTCACACAAGGCTTGTTGCCTCCATGATGGCAGTTTTGGTTTTCTCCATTGTTCTTCCACCCTCCTTTCTGGCCATTTGCTAATGCATTCCTCAGGTATTCACCCATTATGCCAAAGTCAGCCCTTCTAAAGTCCAGTATCCTTATCTTTGTATGGCTTGTCTCCATGGTTGTGTTTATTGTAAAGCACACTGTGCAGTGGTCGCTTGTTCCCAGATGTCTACTGACTTCTAAATTTGTGATCCTCTCTCCATTTGAGACTACCACGTCTAATATTGCTCCCTCCCGAGTGGGTTCCACCACTAGCTGTCTAAGGCATGCCCGCTGCAGGGCATCGAGAATGACCCTGCTCTTGGATGTGGCTGCAGTCCATGTCGTCCAGTAAACATCTGGCATATTCAGGTCCCCCATCAACAGTATCTCCCCTTTTTCAGCCATTTTGAGAATGCCCGCTATCATTTTCTTGTCCATTTCCTCCCCTTGAGATGGGGGTCTGTATACAACCCCAGTGCAGATTGTGATGCCATTCCCTGTCTCCATGGTGACCCAGAGTGCCTCTTGTCCTCCCACTTTACTTTTTTCCCTTATGTAGAGAGCTACTCCACCTCCTCTTTACCCTCCCTGTCCCTTCTGTAGATTGTGTACCCTGGTATGTTGACATCCCAGCCATGGTTCTCCCTGTACCATGTTTCTGTGACTGCCACAATATCCAAGTGTCCCTCTTCCATCAGGGCTACTAGCTCTGGAAGCGTGTTTCTCAGACTATGGGCATTGGTACTCATTGCCCTCCATTTAATGTTGGCTTTATCCTTTTTTCCCCCATCCCTGCTCTTATTGCCCTTGTCTATTTTTCCATTTACCACTGTTCTGCCCTCTGTCAAGCTCTGTACCTCAGTGTTTACCCTACTACCTGCCATGTTTTGTGGGGGGAGGCTTGAACTTTCCTGTTTTCTATCAGCCCCTCCCCCTTGGCTAGTTTAAAAGCTTGCCAAGGAAGCCTCTAAATCTGTCACCTATGAGCTTGTTTCCCTTCCTGGACAGATGCAGACCATCATGCCAGTATAGACCTTCTTCTCTCCAGGTGGACCCCCAGTCTCCAATGAAGCCAAAGCCCTGTGCTGTGCACCAGTTTTGCAACCATTCATTAAACTTCATGGTGTGCAGTACCCTAGCCTCACCACTGCCATAGACTGGCAGCACCTCTGAGAAGGTTACCATGCTTGCTACCTGTCTGAGGCCCCTCCCCAACTCCACAAATTCATCCTGCACTGCACTGATCTCATGCCTAGCTATGTCATTTGTCCCGAGGTGGACAATGATATCTAGTTCCCTCTCCAGTGATGCTGTTTCTGCAATACTGAGGATTTGCTTCCTGTCCCTCCAAGCATTGGCACCAGGCAGGCACCTTACTTCCCTCTCCTCTCCCTTCCCCAGGTCTACACCCCTAACAATTGAGTCCCCTATCAGAAGCTGTTTATTTCCCCTGTGGTGTCCCTTGCCACTCTTTTGTGGGTCTCCCTTGTGGATGTCCCCAGCATTCTTCTTGGTCTCCACTGAGGGTGCCTTCATAGACGAACCTTGATTTGCCAGACTGACATATGATTTGTGTAGAGGTACAACTCTAGGGTACGCCTCTGTTCCACCACCCTCACCCTCCCAGAACCTACTGTGGTCCATCTGCCCTTCACACATGGCAACCTCTGAGGCAGTGGTTGTGGAACTAGTGCTCTTTGAGTGGGGGAGGCCTCCTTAGTCCTTGCCAGTTCAGCCTGGAGTTGGGCAACCTCCTCCCTCAGAGCTGACAGTTGCCTGCAAATAGGACAGCAATGCAGGTTCCAGAATGTCTCCCAGAAAACTGCTGCCCCACAGCCAGTGCATTGCACCACTCCCCACATGTCCCTCTTCCTTATAATATACAATGAGTAATATATAATTTTTTTGTGTGTGTACTTACCCTTTATGCACTGTGCTGGGTTATTTAGAATATGACAGTTCTGCCCCAAGACCTGTTGAAAAAGTGATGTTAGAACCTTGGCTATAAAGGAAATGCCATGCCTGGGGTGGTGGGGTGAGGGAAGGGTGGGTGGGTAGGCCACAACCACTGGTGACTGTTAGAAACAATCAAATATACCACTGCTCCACCACCATATTGAGTACTGCCCTTTATAGTAAGTCAACCAACACCACAATTTACAAGACCACTGCTCATACACAAACCACTCTACTGAGTCCAGGGATAAAAATGAACTCACTGCTCAGCCAGCAGGACACTTCTAAAATGTTGCACAAATATCCTTCCAAATCCTAGGTCTCTAGCACAGGAATCAAGCAACTTCAGTTGTATTTCACCCCCTCTGGTTATAAAATTACTACACTTTAATGGAATCCTGCAATTCTCTTCTTAATGCCAATAAGAAAAAATGAAACTTTCTGTAGAAAGCGTAGCTTACCTTCCTAACAAGTCCCCAACAATATTATGTTTTACCAGGTTCCCAGTTCCTCAACTGCGTTCTAGTTTGTTCTCTGCAGTATAGCAAGTTTCTCAACCTCCAACAGAAGCAGGCAAGTCTTTTCTGACTAGCTCATCACTGTGTAGTTTGCCTAAGACAGCTCAGTGATAAAAGCCCCACCCAGAATCAATTGATTGACTAGTGACACCTGTGATGTAAGCAGGCCTTTCAGTGTAGGCACTTTGCTATGTCTGATTCTAATACACAAACCCTTATCTGAAACCAGGGATAAACTCACTGCTCAGCCAGCAGGACACTTCTAAAATGTTGCACAAATATCCTTCCAAATCCTAGGTCTCTAGCACAGGAATCAAGCAGCTTCAGTTGTATTTCACCCCCTCTGGTTATAAAATTACTACACTTTAATGGAATCCTGCAATTCTCTTCTTAATGCCAATAAGAAAAAATGAAACTTTCTGTAGAAAGCGTAGCTTACCTTCCTAACAAGTCCCCAACAATATTATGTTTTACCAGGTTCCCAGTTCCTCAACTGCATTCTAGTTTGTTCTCTGCAGTATAGCAAGTTTCTCAACCTCCAACAGAAGCAAGCAAGTCTTTTCTGACTCATGCCTTCAATGACACAGCAGACACCCTTGCCAAGAAGGGGCCTGAGGGGGGTACACCTGGATGATGAACCATCCAGAAGCTAGAGCAGCTGTACACATAGCAGCAATCGGAAAGAAACCTGAACCCTTTTCCCCCTTAGACATCTCAGCAGCTCAGCATGCTGATTCTGAATTCAAAGAAGTGTTTAGATTCCTTGACAAGAGCACCAAAGAAAACTTACCTACCTATAACCCCTACCAGATGCATGAAGGTAAGTTATGCATGTCTCCAGACAACAAGCTCATCTGGTGCCAACCAGATGTCACCACCACCAAGTTGTGGGTGGTCCCTAGACACCTCAGGTCTGAATGTTTGCACCAAGTGCATGACATCCCTACTCGTGGACACCAGGGAGTTGAAAATACCCTCTAGAGGCTTAAGACCACCACCTAGTGTCCTGGTGTCACCAAAGATGTTAAAGAGTACATAGACAATTGCCTTGTCTGTGCACAAAACAATCCCATCCCCACCAAACGGAATGCCAAACTACCACCACAAAGACATCCTGGCCCCTGGCATGCAATTCAGATTGATTTTATTGTTCCATTGACTAATACCAGCAGAAACAACAAGTAAGCTCTTGTGGTAACCAGCCTTTTCTCAATGTGGGTTGAAGCTTTCCCCACTAATACATGCACTGCTAAAACCACTGCCAAAATCCTGGTGGAACAGATTTTCTCAAGGTGGGGCCTACCTCTTAAGGTAGACTATGACAAAGGAACCAGTTTTACAGGTGAGTTGATGAAAGAATCACTTGAACTCCTGGGAGTTCAACGGAAGTTCCGCATACCTTACCACCCACAATCTTCAGGTCAGGTAGAAAGAGCCAACAGATGGATTAAGCAAATGCTTTCCAAATTCATTGAGGACAATCCCAAGACCTGGGATTCCCTGTTGCCGTTACTCCTTATGGCGATTAGGGGTACACCCTCAGTCCCTACCCAGTTGACACCCTTTGAAGTTATGACTGGAAGACAGATGAGATTACCTGAACACCTGTTGATTGACCTGCACTCCCCAACCCACAGCAGACCATGTGTCTGTAGACCAATATGTGGAAAAACTCAGACAAGACCTCATACACACACATTTGTATGCTGCCAATTGCATGGGCAAGGCCCAGCAACAGTCCAAAATACATTTTGACAAACATGCACAAGAAGTGGATTGGCAAGTTGGAGATCAGGTAATGGTCCTCAGATTTGCACATCCCACCCACTCCTTCTCTAATAAGTGGGAAGGTCCCTATCCCATTGTCAACAAGCTCAGTCCTGCAGTCTACCAGGTTAGACTCTTGCACAACAATAAACTGACTGACAAATGGTTACAAGCAAACCAGTTGAAACTGCATAAAGGAGTATAATTACTTTTCCTTACCCCATTGGGTTTAATAGTACTAACCTACTAATGTCTGATCTTCCTTTTCAGATACACTGACAAAATGGCTATCTTGTTCCACTTTCTTCTCATCTCAGGAGTTATCCCCTACATTCAAGGCACGGTAAAGCACCTCCTTCCTCACCTTGATCCTCCAACATCTGTCCCAGAGAGAGTTTCCATCAATATACCTGACAATTTGATTACTGTCCAGGAAGATTCTGATGCCTACCTCACTGCCTAGGTTGTTGATCCTGACAAATCTACCCTACAAATTGGGTGGCAAACCACATCACAAGGACAAATTCTCCCTGTGGCCAAGCTCTCTAAGAGAACTTTCCGTGGGTGGCCCAATGCTAAATTATCCCCTAATGGTTCTCTGTCCTTGCTTCAGACTGCTCTTAAATATTCTGGTTTATACAATATTACTGGCTTAATTGATCCCTCATATTGTAATTCTTTGTCTGAAGACTCCACCAGAAAATGTTGTGCTGTACACAACACGGCCTCTGCTGCCATGTATCTCTCTGTGTTACCCCCTACTGAAAAACAGCTTTTGAAATGTCCAAAGCACACCCCTGATCCTCGTAGAGGTCCCACATCCACTGCGCTACCTGGTACACTTATTAACAACTTACAATTTATGCATATACCTGTTTTGCATAACTTGACTTACTGGAATATGAGAGACTTTGGTATGTGTCGTACTACTAACACTTCAGCATTTTGCAGTACTTTATTGCTTGATAATTTAGCAGCTTTTCAGATTCATACTCAAGACCCTATTGCTGGGGTACACACTACCGAGCATAGAGGCAACTTCAGGAGAAAACCCAATCCTGATGATCAAAGTCATAATTGTAATACATATGAAGTTGACAGTTCTGATGTCACTGGTGCCACAGGAACCATCACAGGTATTTTTGCTATAGCTATGTCTATTTGGAATAAAGCAGACATTGCTGCTATCAAATCTCATTCAGCTAAATTCCAAACTGGTTTGGTAAATGATATTTTACCCCCATTATTGTATGGTGTGGATGGCCTTAGTCAGGAAGAAAGATACACTGTTTATAACACGCACAACATTGCTAAGGCATGTATAAATTCTAAAGATAAGATTAACACACTCATTGCACACAACAAAAAAGAAGCAGATAAACAATTCATTACTAGAGAAATCCTATGTTCAGCCTATGGCACATATATCTTCACTATGATCAACAATATCTTCCGTGATCTAGAATCTGGAAGGATCCCTGATATAATACATGACAGATGTATTTCTAAATGGTATTGTCCATGCTGCAAAACCCCTGGCTGTATTGCTATGTGTATGCAACAATCTTTAACTATTACTCTTTCTACAGCTAGGAATTTGGATTTCGTGACCAGACACCCTATCATTGGTCCATGTTTCACCTCTAAGAAATGTTCTATCAAAGATACGTTTCTTTTACTTTCTCTTTACCATGTTTTGATCCCACTACAGCTTTGTTCGACAAGCTAGCTTCTGTACATTCCATTGGGCACCTTGATGATGACATCTATAGAGAACGCCTGGACTTGCCTCCTCTACTGGTCTTTCATCCTTTCCTGGATGCCTGGGTCACCCTGCACAGGGACTGCTGCACTAAGAAGAGGTAAATTTACCTGTGTTGATGTGATGTATTTGATGTTATTAAACCTGTATGTAGTTATTCTCCTGACAGTATTGATTAATCCTTTTCTATGGACAAGGACATCAGCATGAATGGCACAGACTCTTTGGACTCAACATTAACTCCAGACAAACTTTTCCAGTCATATTGAGAAGAGGTTCATTGCCTGTCAACATGGATTTCCAAGATCAGCAACACCTGCCCAGCACAGTTGCAAAAATGGAGATTGCCTACTGTCAAAATGCAATATAATTCTGACAGCGAGTATTGTATAGTGACTAATTATAAAAGCTATACCTACAGAACCCAGTCATGTGTTATTGATTCCCCAAATTTCTGTTTTGTCCCCCATCAAAAGTCTGTCATTGGACATACCGTCATTACCCCCATCCCCCTTATGGATGCTGATATCATTGATGGTAACCATGATTATCTGCTCACCCTTTCTGAATATTTACCATATTTTAATGTACACATTGATCCACTCACACTTACATTAAAATCACTTTTAGACAGGAAAGACACCCACCTCATCCACATCAGCAATAATATTACTAAAGCTAATGAAGCTATTCTTGCAATTATTAATGATGGTGATAGGAATATTGCATTGACTAACACTTGGTTAGAGATTATCTTTAAAGGTTTTTTATTATAGAGGAATTTTTGATATTTTTCTTGATTATTATGCTTTTCTGCCTACGGCTCACACTGCGTCAACACTGTGAGCGGCTGTAGTTCCTTTACAAGGCTCGTGCATCAGGTCTGTAAACGACCCCTGCTCTCTATCCACTTCCCTATTTTTGCTGTGTTGCCCTGAGAGGCAACAAGGGGGAGGAATGTTACAGGAGGTCCCTGCACCCTTATTGGTACCCTCAGAGGTACACCTTAGACAGCTGGCACTTAGGCATATGTTATACTAACATATAGGACTAAGGGCATCTACCGTATAAGAGTAGATGTCAGGATAAGTAGGCATATTATTGTTATACACTTTGCTTTCTAATACATATATGTATTTCTTGCTTACAAGATGTTAGGACACTTGTGTCCTTGTGATGATTATGATATATAAGTCGGCACTGCCACCTCTTGGTGATTTGTACTACTGCAATGATTTATGTAAGAACTGTACTCTTTTGTTTCACAAAGTGATGACTACTACAAAATTGTATAATATTATCTTGGACCATGGAGCCACCTCTAATTTAGCCAAAATGGCTCATCTCTGTAACTAGAAATGTTTCTATCTTACAGTAACTATAGTAATTATCATAGGTATATAATGTGAGACATTACGTCTTCTACCTTGGAGACCCCAAGAGACACATAGAATCCTCCAGGTATAGGGAATGCTTAGCATTGGCTCCTTGTTTGTATTGATAAGAACTGCTTAGGGAAACTGTAATTATCCTTTTTGGCAGTAATAAACAAGTTTATTGCTCTTATGCAATGTGTCTGTGATTCCTTGCATTCCCAATATTGCCAAGAACCTGAGAATGAGATTTAGACCTCCTGACATAATAATTCTGATGATTCTCTAGTGTCTAGTGGCCCACACCCCTAATGACTCCTATTTTAATAGTTCTGATGATTCTCTACTGTCTAGTGGATCCCAACCCTGATCACCCATGTTGTAATTATTCTGATGACTTACTGCTGTCTACTGGACTCCCACACCCACGTCAATCACAGAACCCCCACCTGACTCACCCACTCAGATCTCATTGCCCCACTCCCCAGAAACTGGTCAGTAGCTATCAGATGATGGTGTGTAGCATAGCCTTCCACTCAACTCCTTGGCCAGCTGTCATCTTACTGTCATGGAGTACAACCACAAGTACTATAGAAACAGTGTTTCTGCAGTACTTGCAATCAGGATTCATGACAGTTAGATGGTGGATGGCCATGGAGCTAAGCAAAGACCTGGGCCAGTCACTGCTGTTTAGTAGTTACTGATCAGTGTCCAGTGTGAAGGGGGCACAGGGTGGTGGATCCTGAGTGGGTGGGTCATGTGCATTCAGTGACCATTTGTAGTGGTCCACTAGACATCAGAGAATTATCATAATTATTAAAATGGGTTGTCAGAGGGTAGGGTCCATTAGACACCAGGAACTCTTTTGAATTATTACAACAGGGGTGATTGGGGATGTGGGATCCAGTAGACATTAGGGCATATCATTTTTGATAGGGAAGCAGCACTGCATGGTATGCTAATGACCTCATAATGGGCTTGCTAATGGCCACTGTGTGCCCTGTATGCCCAATGAGACCATTAGCATGCTGGGGCTGAATACAGCCCAAAGAAGCTCTGGTACTAACCTGTTTGGGTGTACTATCTTCAGTGTGCTCCCCTATGATTCATATTCAGCCTGATATTTAATGAAGCAGGCTTTAGAATTTGAATGATCATGGGGGGGCTGAATTATTGTCAGCCACTGCTTGGTGCCAAATGTCATGGAAACCATTTTTGGGGCAATTCAGGGTTAGCTGGTTTGCATGGAACTAGAGATGGATGCTGTTGAAGTTACACTTGAGTTATGCAGTCAGTTCAAGGGCAGGGGAACCCCAGCTGAAAAGCACAGCATAATACACTTACATGTGAATGTACAATGGGGACAAAAACATTAAGGAGGTTAAGGAAAATTGAGAACAAGATGATACCAATGACAAACCACTGGGTACACCTGCCCTGATTGGGAGGGGTAATCTACTGCAAGATAGGATATGAAACATTAGACCAAAGAGTACAGTGAGAGGTGTGGGCAACACTGTTGAAACCCTTGGCCAGGTCAACAAATATATGCAGTAATCAGGCCTTGATCAATCCCCATCAAGATGTGTCATTAAGCTCGTGTTAAGAGGAGAGTGCTACTTCCAAACTCAGAGTGGTATGGGCTTAGGAAAGAGGAGGAGGAGGAGTCAAGGAAGAGGGAGTTGAGAGAGCACTAGATGCATTTGGATTTTAGCCAGAGTAGAGGTGAAAGAAATAGGGCAGTAGTTACATTGCAAGGAGGGGTCACCACTTTTTTAATGGGGGATAACTCTAGCCATCTTCCTTACACCAGGGGCTGAACCAGTAACGATGAAGAAGTTATGGAGAGTAGTGACTGTGGAGGCTGCAGTGGGAGCAAAGAGGTAAAAGGGTTTGGAATCAAACTCATCAGGATTGCTATATTTGGAGAAGATGAGAGCCAACAGCGTAGAGAAGAAAGACACAGAAGAGGTAGGGTAGAAAAAGAATGGAGAGGGAGAAGGAGGATGGAGGGTTGTGGGAATCTCAGGAGATGGTGAGAAGGAAAGGAGGAAGAGGAGATGGAGAGCAATTGGAACAGTTGCACTGAGAGAGCACAGGTGGAGAAATTATTAAAGATGGAAGCAACATCAGCAGGATCAGACAGGGTGTAGGCTACTAATTTTGAAAACAGCCATGCATAACAGTGAGGACAGAAGAAAAAGGAAGTGGACTACCTTTCAAAACTTTGCTCTGGAAGTTTGAAGCAATTATTCCTATTTAGCCAGCCTGGTAGTTCATGTGCAAGTGCTATGAAACTGTTTGTAACTTTTTAAGTTCCATGAGGTACAGGGGCCTTGTGAAGGTGACAGGCAGAGTCTTGAACTTTGAGACATGCAATTAGTTAGCTGAGACACAAGAAAGCTGGGGTCCTTAACACAGACTCTCCAAAGAGGGGTGTTGAATACATTAGTGGATTAATTTTTATTTCATCTACTCTGATTTGCAATTTTCATTGCTTTTGTTTTGTCTGCTTTATTTATACTGTATACTTGGAAAATGGATCTAGTGTAAGTTGTGTTACTACAGTAATTAGAAAGTATATCCAAGTAATTTATGGTCAGGAGGAAGTCTAGGTCCTTCATGTCCCCCCCCCACTACATAAGTAAACATGAATAAATATACCATACAAGGATTTCCTACTTACTCTAATTCCCAGGATACCCTGGGATTCATTCAGTAAAGCAGAAATGTGTCCACTCTCACTTTGAAGATTTATACTGTGTTCATGGCAACTATATACTCTGGTAGACTGTTTCATAAGTTCACCACCATTTGGCAGAAGAATTGCCTACATTACCCTGGAATTTACCAACTACAAATAGGAAGCCTGAGTCACGGTACAGCTCCACTTTTCTGGTTGTCCTGATTGTGGAACTCCACAGAAGAATATGGGGGCAGCTGGACTCTGTGAATGTCAGCAGTACACTACTTGTACTAAGCAGCATTAAGTTATTGGGCTCAGTAGACTGACAGTATGCAAATCATACATATACCAGCCCACATCATGAATCAAGCCCTGAGTGTTTTTCATCACATCCATTTCTTACACGTAAGACCAGTTGATTGACATTCTGATTTGTGCCCAATGTAGGTCTCGTGAATAAGTCTGTGCCCGTTTCAAAGCCTCTGGTGACCCTTCCAACCTATAGCTCTACAGTACCCTTAGAAACACCTGTATCAAAGCTATATGGTCATCCAAAGCTGCATACTTGTGTTCTCAGCTCCACCAAAATAATAACTCCCCTGCCAACTCCTGGCCACAATCCACTCTATCCTCTACCATCCTGCTCAACAATCCTCCCCCATGCTTATCATTGATGGCACACCAGTCTCTGACCCAGCCACCATAGCCTCTGAACTTAACTCCTTCATCACCTGCACACGTCCCCCAAACCCTCCCTCCTCCTCCTCTGCCTCCCACCTACACTTCAAATGGCTATGCTTTCCTGTCAGTCTCCTGCCTTGAAGTCTAAAATGCAGTCCTGACAATCTAGACCCTTTTCTACTAACCATCTCCACCCCTGCCATCTCTCTCCCCCACTTACCCATCTACTAAGCCACTCTTTCAACCTTTGTGAGGTTCCCCTGGCTTGAAAGACCGCAAATATAATACCCCTTTACAAGGCTGGGGATGCACGCACACCAGGTAACTATCACCCTACTTCCATTCTTCATTCCTTGGCAAAACTACAGGAATCTCTAGTCCTCTCTAGACTTACTGATTTCCTCTACTCCACTGACTATCTCTCCACTTTCCAATCTGGATTTCAAGCTAACCATTCAACTGTCACCTTTCTCTGCCGTGTCACTAACTCTGTCCTTTCTTGTATGGACAAAGGCCACCGAACAGCTGCCATTTTCATAGATATTGTCAAGGCCTTTGACTTGGTCTCCCACTCCGTCTTGCTAAATAAACATACAGTAGTTCTGCTAGACTCTGCCTTAGTGGTAAATTGATTTTTGTCCTACTTCTCCTGTCGCTCTCAACATGTCCAAGTAGAAGGCACCATCTCTCTCTCTCTCTCTCTCTCTCTCCCTATCCAAGCTGGAGTCCCCCAAGGCTCAGTCCTGGGGCTGATACTCTTTTCTATATTTCTAAATGATCTCCTATCAGCCTGTTCCATTTCTAACATACACATGTATGCTGACAATACAATTCTCCATATCTCTGACCCATCTGCTCCTGTTCTTGAATCTCATCTCCAAGTCAACTGTCACTCAGTTTTACAGTGTTTTTGAGTCAAACTCCTCAAAGTAAATGTCAAAAAAATGCTTAAATGACTTTCGGCTCCACTCACAAATTGGCCAACCTCTCCTCCCCACTCAATTTCTCAACCCTAGAAGGTGTCCAACTGAAAAATGTCTCCTACTATAAATACTTTGGTGTCTAGCTTGATAACCACCTGGATTACTCCAAACACATTGAGCACATCCATTCAAAGCTTTGCCCCAAGTTAGGTGCTCTTTATCTAAACAAAGACTCCTTCCCTCAGAATGCTCACCTCATGCTCCACACTAAAATTATCTTACCCAGCTTTGATTATGCTGACATTATCTACAGTACCTCCCCAGCCTCCACTCTGGCTAGGCTTGACTCCATCTACAATGCCTTCTATTTTTTTTACTTAAATGACCCTCTCTGCACCCACCATTGCACCCTACTCTTTTCCCTCTCCCTCTCCTCCCTTCACTGTCATTGCAAGTTGTGTCCCTCCTTCTTCATCTCCAAATTCTGGTTTGGTTCCCTCCTGTCTCTCCTCTCCACTGTGACTGAGCTCTCAAACCCAATCCAGTCTAGGGACATCTATACCTTCTCCCTTCCTTGCTCTTTGACTTGTGTCAGCTCTGCTGCTTTTGCCTATATAGTAGGCTCCCCTCTCTCTAGAATTCTCTTCTTCTCTCCGTTCATCTCTCTTCCTCCCCACATGTTCTCAAAAGAACCTGTTCTAACCACTCTCCTATCTCAGGCATCTGTTCTTGCTAACTTGGTTCCCTCACCTACCGTTCATAGCATTCACTACTCCCTTATATTTTCACTTTTCTCCTCAGCTAACTAAGCCTAACATATTGATCTCACTTATTCTGCATTTCAAATCAATTCATTAGTATGTAATTACTGACTTTATAGGTGTATAATTTTTTTTTTGCCAATTCTTTCTGTATTATTTGAAAAATTCTTCATGCTTTGTTATAACTCCCTTCTCCCAACCCACTGGGATGCACCAGGAAATGAGCTTCAGCCCAGTGTGCCTCTCCCAGTCACCAACTTCAAATAAATGAATAAATAAATGTTTGGATGGATGGCAGAGTGTGGATTCAAGCAGCCTCAGTTTGCTGCGGTGAGGTCAATAAAGTCTTTCAAAATGTAAATGAAGGTTATTCTCCAAAACAGAAAAGCAGCCTCCAATTCACATGGTAAAGGAAAAAGCATTCCTCAAGGACTGAGGATATTTGGGGTTCCTAGTGTAAAAAACAAATAAATAAATCTCAAATTGTTAGTACAACAATTGATTGACATAAAGCATTCTGTTGCAACCCATTAACTTACATCCAAACAGAAGGCTGCTTGCACACCAAACAGTAGATTTTAGGCAATATTTGTATCCAAAAAAAACAAAAGGACTCTGGAAGCAGACCAGCTTTATTTTGTTTAGAAGTACCATGGAAAAATGTAGACATATGGGGCCCCCCACACACTTGCAAATTACTGGCAGAAAGTGGTCATCATTACCATTTTGGACTGGCTTATTATTTTGCACTCCATAGTACAATGGGATTGCAAACATTTCTTTGCATATTTGCTAAATGAACTGCAATCATGTAGGAAAAGGGGCAGCATTGTCATGGTAGTGTGGGAACTTTATTTATTTATTAGGTCTAGGATTACAATGCCTTTGAGCCAGGGCTCTTTTACAAAGAACTGAAATGGTAATGAGCCATTAAGGCATGCACAGTTACTCACCAACCACTGCATCCCAGGTCCCATACCACAGTACCTGTTCATGTAGAACCACCAAAAGCAGTTGTATGGGGAAGCTGCGGCTTGTGAACAAAAAATAAAAGTTAAAATAAGGGCAGGGATTGGGTGGTGCACAATGCTGTCAAACTCAGAAAAGGAAAGAGAGGGAGTCACATGACATCAACAGTGTAGAAGGACATGCTTGGCTGAGCTCTACATGGAATCTGTGCCTCTGTATAGTTTAATAAGATTTTACTAGTCAAATTAATTACTTGATTCATTAGCTAAGGATGGAGGATCACTCTGTGCAGGTGGAGGAGTTGTGACATGTGGTGGAGATTGTGGAAGCAAAGAATAGGGTAAGAAACAGATAATATTGAGAACATCACCTGCCAGTCAAGATGGTGAAGGAATAGTTACACTACCATTTGTAAAACTGTTGGCTGAAATGTCAGTGCTCTGAGCATCTGTAGACATAGGGTTGGAGGACAATAAACATTTAAAAAACGGAGGTGGGTTTGGTGAAAATGTGAGAGGGAGATGTAGTGGTAAAGGAAGTGAGTGTTGTCAGAAAATCACTAAAGTGTATGGAAAATTCCAATAAGGAGCTGGTCCTGGCGGAACTCATCTTGTAGCAACAGGGTGAGAGGGGTTGGACTGCTCTGGGCTGATTGATGTCACAACACAAATGCTTGTCTTAAATTATTTTCTTCATTTCTATTGCCCCAAAGTTTCACCAAACAAATACTGGCTTCTTCCAGGAGAATTTAGTATAGAATCTCACACATAAGTACAGCTGACTTGGTATTTTTTATGTTAAAAAGCTCTTGGACCTATCTGCCAAGTTCAAGATCAAAAAGGATTCAACAGATTTTAATAGTTTACTACCCTCACACTTCATCCCCCCTCACCCCCAAACCATTCTCTTCTGTTATAGGCTGCCACCTACCCTAGTGGGCCCCTCCACTTACACTCCCTCCTCCCCATAAGCCTGACCAGTGGTGTTAGCTATTGCTATAAATTCTGGCTTATACATTTCAACACCAGCACTTACCCCAAAATTGCAGTTACTAGTTTTTAGTTTTATTACCTATTAGTTATTATTAGCTTTTATTAGTTCTATTAGTTTTATTAGTTTTTGTTCTAGGTTGTTTTAAGTTTTAGTTATTACTGTTGTTTTAGTTTTAGCTAGTTGTTTCCCCTGCCAACTGTTTGTGTGCCCCTGGTTATTAAGACTGTTATAACCTGCTCTGTGAAATCTAATTCTTTGTATACCTTTATGTTAAGCACCCTAATGTATGTAACTACCTCATTCATTTCTGTAATGCTGACATATTGCAACCAAGAACTTCATGTCACATTCTCTGTACCATTCATCCTTCTGTACCCCCACCTCCCAGATCACACTGGGAGATGAGCATTTTATTGCTCAGCATGCCTTCCCTGAGGAAACATTTAAATAAATAAATAAATAAATGAATAAACATACTATATCAGTTTCATAATTTGTATGCTGCTGAGTCTTGCTCCTTGAAATGCCTTTTGAATCATTTTTGATCTTGAACTTGGCAGACAGGTCCAACCCCCCACCCTGTTGATACAAGGGACATGTAGTGGTCCTACTTTCAAGCATGGAGGATCTGGTGGAGTGGTAATGTTCAATATTCCAGGCACATTGAAAAGTTACTTGATAAAGTGTGACTTGAAATCTCATGGGCACCAAAATAATTCGATTTTTTGTGGGAAACAATGATGGAATTGCCAGCCAGGGCATTGTGTTATTTATGCAAATGAGGATGCTTGAGCTATGGAGCCTGCCACCTTTTAAAAAATACTATGCCTTCAAATGGGCACATCGGGCACTGTGAGTGAAACTACCTGTTCCAGACAGACCCAGAGTGATTGTTGTCCATTATTTTAATTTCTATGACAACTTATTTGTGCAGAGGGAAGTTTGGGGCTCTGACTGAAATGTGTACATGGAGCAAGATTTTTGTAAGTTTTTATTCAAATTTTCTTGATAGCTGGTACAGTGGGTAAAACATATAATCACCAGGTTTACCAAAACACACCTGAACTGCACTTCCTTAACTTCCAAACACAGTATAAAACAAACTACATCAATATTTTTTATTATGCCCTACAACGATCCAGAGACTGCCCTTCAAATAATTACAGGGATCATTTCATTATCCTAAATAGGGGTCAGAGGAATTACCTCCAGGACCATATTTTTCCATTCATCGTATTCATTTCAATTTCCATTTTTTTTAATTTTATACTGGTAAGCAAATCAGCAATAATGCCCTTTTTTACTTGCAACCAGTTACATAAAATTAACAAATACAACATATAACTATGGACTCATATACAAGTGCAAAAACATTATACATTACTGGTAAAAAACTGGTCTATCAATATATGGAAGTTAAGGAAGCGCAGTTCAAGAGTGTTCTGGTAATCCTGGTGATTATGTTTTACTACACCTTATTGGCACACATAAGGACCTTATATGTCTACTTAGTATAAAGACAATGTCTCCTGCAAATATGCAGAAAACAGGAGGCTCCACAGTGATCAATTCTAACCAAGGAAGGTGAGCATTGTGTGTCAATACTTTTAGCCTGGTGAACAAAATCCCAGATCTCACTGCCATAATGGTGGTGGTAGACCTTGACTAGGTCACAGTCACAGAGACATGGTTCACCAAGAGCCACACCTGAGATGTAGCTATCCCAGGATACACACTATTCCAAAGACACTGCAAAGGTAAGAAAGGTGAAGGAGTAGCAATTTATGTGACACAGCAGCAATGCAGAGGTCCTCTTGGTCACCCTCAGAGCAGGAAGTAAGTACCCTATACATGTTGGGGTTATATACTGCCCTCCAGCCCAGGGTAAAGACTTGGACAGGGAACTCCTTGTGGCCATCCTACAGATGGCAGGCAAAGGAGAACTGCTGCTGGTTGATGATTTCAATCTACCAGATGTGGATTGGCACTCACACATGGCCTTTACAGAAAGAAGCAGATAATTCCTCCTAACACTAAAGGGAGCAGAACTACAACAGTTGGTGACCACACTGTCAGTGTCAGTGGCTCAGTAGGTAGCACACTCACCTCTGAGGCTGGGAGATCAGAGGGCTGTGGGTTCAGTTCCCACATCTAGCACTTGGGTTAATATCCCAGTACAGACACTGTAGTGCAGCATGAGAGGGGTGCTACACTTCTGAGGTGCCGTCTTTCAGATGAGATGTTAAACTGAGGTCCCATCTGCCTGGATTGGTGGTAGTTCAGGTGGATGTTAAAGATCCCATGGCACTTATCGAA
Organism: Neoceratodus forsteri; assembly: GCA_016271365.2. Taxonomy (NCBI): domain Eukaryota; kingdom Metazoa; phylum Chordata; order Ceratodontiformes; family Ceratodontidae; genus Neoceratodus; species Neoceratodus forsteri. The sequence continues at coordinate 625,836,662 of CM057452.1, read as the reverse complement.
AAGTGTAGGGAAATGTCCCTGGTGTCCTGGCCAAATTTCTCTCATTCACTAAAAATACCACCGACAGCTTAATCTGGTTCAAGGTCAGTTGGCATTCATCTGTATCCCCCTCCCCCGGGTCGTGCCTGAAAATAGGCAGGATTTGTCTAGTACACTTACCCGGTCAACAAAAACTAAAATAAAATAAAATAAGTGAGAGGAAGCCATCCTGGACCTCATGCTCTCAAATAGTGACAGGATCTCTGACACTTCGGTGGGCAGCAATTTGGGTACCAGTGACCACAGGACCATTTGAATCACCATCACTAGTAAAGAGGAAGTCAGCTACAGCAAACTAATGGTCCTGGATTTCAAAAAGTCCAACTTTATTCAAATGTGGGCTTCCATAAAACAAATACTTAGCAAGGAAACAGGTGGCACAGTGGAACAGAGGTGGAAAGCCCTGAAGGAAGCTTTACTCACAGTAACTGCCCAGAGCACAAAGCAGATCTCTAATTCAAGAAACATGAAGAAACCACTATGGTATACCAAGGATGTAGCAATAAAAATAAAGGATAAAAGTAAAATGCTCAAGAGATTCAAGAATACTAACAATGAGGCAGCTATGGAAGTCTACAAAATAAGCTAAAAGAAGAAGGGAAGACAGTAAGGACAGCCAAGGCCCAGACATAAGAGAGAATCACATGAGGAGTGACAAAACGTTTTATAGATGCAGCAGAGAAAAAAGGAAAACAAAAGGAGACATTATAAGAATAACAACCAAGGATGGCGAACAGGCTGAAAATAATAATGAAAAAGCAGAGATTCTAAGCAGTTTCTTCTGCTCAGTCTTCTCAAAAGAAGTCAACAGCAATGGACTCAAAATGCAGAACACAGATGGACTCACCATAGAAGCAGATGCTGGACCATTTACAAGAGACAGTGTCCTAAAAGAGCTTCTAAAATTAAAAGCATATAAAGCAATGGACCCAGATGAAATCCACCCTAGAATTCTGAAGGAGCTGGCACAGGAAATTGTAGGCCCACTTTCCGAATTATTCACACAGTCTCTAGAAAGCAGGGAAATATCTCAGGACTGGAGAAGAGCCACAGTGGTAACATTGCACAAAAGTGGAAGCAGGGAGGAGTCTGGAAACTACCGGCCAGTGAACTTGACCTTGGTAGTGAGGAAGCTTATGGAGGCCCTACTTAAGGAAAGAATAGTGAAGTTCCTTTCAGAAACAGAGCAGCTAGATACTAAATAGCATGGATGGTCATGTCAAATGAATATGATTGAATTCTTTGGCTGGGTCTCCAAAACAGTGGATCAGGGAGGGGAGGAAGACATAGTCTATCTAGATTTTAGCAAGGCTTTTGACTCTGTCCCTCATAGAAGATTGTTCAGTAAGCTAGAGCACTCCATGTTAGGGCACAGAATAGTCAAGTGGGTTCAAAACTGGCTCCATAATAGAACACAGAGGGTCTTTTTTCTTCTTTTTTTCTTAATTTAAAATGCATAACACTTCAATAGTTTGTTACATTTTCACAGAAGTACAAAATAGCATAACAAATTTGAAACACATATAAAAACACATACTGTGTGTGACCTAACATTATTATCACTAAATCTTGAAAGTGCAATCATTTAATTATAGAAAAAAACCTTGGGACCCCATGCATTATCTTAATCTCATTCAGAGATAACGCATACTTTTTAAGGTCAGGTCCATGGTAACAATCAGGTGGGGATAGCAAGGTTATATGCCATTTCTTTCTTTGTTCATCCCAAATCATACATTCAAATAATACATGTACAATGTCTGGTACCATTTTATTAGAACAATTGCAGTTTTTATTATTTTTCTCATATAGTCTGTTCATTAGGTTAAAATATGTGTTACCTAGACTGGCCAGTCTGATGGCACATCAAATGTTCCTGTGTTTGTAGTTTTCACATTTGCTTAGGTAGTCTTCCAGATCCCACTGTATTTTAATGCTAGAATATAATCCATGAGCTTCTGTCTCATTTATTTTCCCTAAATCTTTTTGCATTGCAGTATTTCTTAGTCTCCCTATTGCTTCATTCATAAAGACTTCAATATTATCTACCATCTTTCTACTCCAAATTTCCATGAACCCAATTCCCTTCACAAACCTGACCCTCACACCCCGAAATCATCCACGTATAAAATCCTCTGTGGCCTTTCTACTATCTTTACATCCTTCATCAAATATGGGCTCCATACCATTGTACAGTAGTCTAATACTGGCCTTACCAAGGTCTTATACAAAGGCAACAGAACATCCCTATCCCTGGAGTGAAAACCTCGCCTAATACTGTTTACTAAAAACATTGCCTTATTTGATATATTTCTACATTGTATATCAGTTTTTAAATCACTTTGGATATAGATTCCTAGTTATCGCTCACAATCTGATTCCCTTAATTTCAAACCCTTCATATAATATTCTTGATTAATATTTTTCCTTCCCATGTGAATTATGATACATTTATCTTTATTAAAATTCATATCATTCTCCTCTGCCCATTTCAAGATATGTAATAGATCTTTTCCAAAACTTAACCTTTCATCAAATGTGTCCAGTACCCCATCTATTTTCACATCATCTGCAAACTTCACCAACCTATCTTCACTACCTTTATCCAGGTCACTTATAAATAAGACAAACAGTAAAGGTCCCAACACTGACCCTTGGGGAACACCACTCCCTACCCCCTGTGGCTCAGATAACACTCCCCTAACCCTCACCTGTTGTTTTCTGTCAGCCAACAATTGCTTAACCTATTTTACCACTGTTAAATCTATATCCAATGTAATCATTTTCTCTATTATCTTATTTTGTGGCACACTATCAAAGGCTTGACTGAAATCCAATAACTCCACATCCACACTCCTTTCCTCATCCACCCAATTTTGTATATGTTCATAGAAAACTGCAAGGTTTGTCTCACATGATCTGCCCATAACAAAACCATGCTGAAGCTGATCTATCCTTCCCTTTTTAACCAATATGTCCTTTATTTCATCACTTATGATACCTTCAATTATCTTTCCCACCACCAACGTCAGACTCACTGGTCTATAATTTGTCACCCGGTCCCTCTTACCCTTCTTGTAAACTGATACCACATATGCCCTTCTCCACCCATCTGGCACCACACCCTCTTCAAGTGATCTCTGGCCCATTTTGTTTATAACAGTCACCAGTTCATTTCTCAACTCCTTTAACATAAACAGATGAATATCATCTGGTCCCGCCGCCTTGTCCCCTTTTAACCCCATAATCCTTTTCATCACCTTCTCTTCTGTTATTATTTCCTTTAGATTTATGTTACCTCTGACTTCTACAATTATTTCTAACTTATTTTTCTGTTCTTTATATACAGAACTGAAACATTTGGCAAATTCCAGTAGGTCTGAAATTATTTCCCCTTTAACTATTAGTGGGCCCATCATGTTACTTTCTCCCCTTTCCCTGTTCACATAAGCATAAAAGCTCTTATTATTCTTGCTCATTGCCAATCTCATTTCAAGCTGCCTTTTTGATTTTTTTTATTTCCTGTTTAAGTGTCTTCAAAACTCTTTTATACCTAGCCTTATTTTCTGCTGTCCCTGCCTTTTTCATCTTCTGGAAACACCCCTTATTTTTTTTCACATAGTCTAACTATTCATTTTGTTAGCCATGGAGGCTTCTTTCCATTTTTATTATAGACTTCCTTTTGTGGAATATAAATTTCCTTAATCTCATTTAATTTTTTTAGGAATAATTCCCATGATTTCTCAAGGTCATGATCTCCCAGTATCTTTTCCCAATCAACTTTCCTTAATCAACTCCCACCCTTAATATCCTTCAAAAGATTATTCACCACCCTATTCCCAGAACTCTGCAACTGCTTCCACAAGGCCTAATTCACGGCCCTACCCACCCCCCACTTTTCTGCTCGTGTTTCTATATGCTGAAAAACTCCAGTTCCCAGTCCCAAGATTCACCCTCAAAATGCCTGCTAGGTCCTATAATCTACATATTAACTCTGATGTGCCAACTGCCTACTGTCTCCCAGATTAAAGTGTTAATGCCTTGTACATATGTATATTGTTATATACTAGCACTTATGTCATTGTATTACTGTTTTTTGTTACCCCTGTCATTGTATTACTGTTTATGATACCCTTGTCAATGTAATAACACTTGCACTTCTTGACCACTCAGGTCCATCTTGTAAATGAGCTATGCTCAATGATGTTCGCCTGATTAAATAAAGATTTTGATTGATTGATTGATTGATTGATTAATTCCTCCTTCATTTGCCTATAGTCCCCCTTCTTATATAGGTATTGGATCATATTTACCATATGATAATCACTTGTTTTGACCACGCAAAGGTCCAACCCACCCTCTTGTTATTGTCGGGAAAGTATATTCACCCATCCAGTCTCCTTTTGTGCATCCATTACGTATTCTAAAATTAAATTTTCCAAATAAATTGCATAAAAAGCTTCCCTTTATTTGATACAGTCTTATCTTTGGATTGTCTTAAAGTAATATTTAGAGCATCATCCAAACACCAGTCATTAGTTTGTTCTTCTATCAAAACTGTCTATATGTACGTTAACATCTCCTGCCATAACTATTTTGATTCCTAAGAATCTACCTTTAATTTATTCTACACTGTCCTCAATTCATTTTAAGGCTACTTTATATTTAAGTAGATTTAGTTTAGGGGGAATATAAATATTAAAAATTGCCCAACTTATTTCACCATTAGTTATTATAATATACATAAAGAATTCATAAAATGCGCTAATTTCCAGGGTTTTAAATTCCAGAGATATATCAATAAAAATAGCTAACCCTCCTTTTAGATGTCCATATTTCTTGGACCTATTTTCTGGTGATATCCAGAGGCCATACCCCTCCAGGAGTTGTTCTTTTACATCTCTCATCCATGTTTCTTGTAAGATCAGTATTGTAAAATGTTTCATCCGTTGTACACAGTCTTTGTCCAGGAGTTCCATCCTTAAACCTGCAATATTGCAATTCAACAAGTTCATGGTCTTACTTACTGTATTCCTGTTTCCAAGTCAGTTTGAATCATCTGTTAAGCTTACTGTACTATTTGTGCTTTCAGAGCTAAAGAGTGTCTCTTCTTCTATTGTACTTATTTCTACCACTACTTCATCAGTCTGTTAAATATCAGAGCTGTTGATCCTAGTTCCTTGTTGTTTTCTTCCCCTTCTTGTTAGCACCTCTGTTTCATCACTTTTTAAACTATGAACAGTCTCAACTGGTTTGATAAAGGCTGTAATCCTAGTTTGTTTATACACTTTAGAATATTTTTCTTATCATTTCCATCATTAACTGACCTTTTATTTGTCTGTTTTTTGTTCCATTGTTTGCCCATTTCTTATTGTAACATCTAATGTTACACCTGTTTCAAAAAATCAATCTTTATTTGTCAAAGTTTTGTTCTTTTATCCATATTTAAAAAAAAAACACAAATCCACCCTTTAGAGGAGCTGGCCTCATATCGATAGGTAGATTTAAGATCTTGGCAACCTTTCTTATCATGTATTGTTCCCATAAGCATGCTATATGTAGCCAGCTTTAAAGTATAGTTATTTTCATTTTTTGATTGTGGCAAACCTTTCACATAGATAATTGATAAAAGGTCACCTGCAGCTATTATTCTGTTCTTTCTTTCTTCAATTGTTTCTTCCCCCCCCCAGTTCTCCCTTTTTAGTTAAATTACTAAATTTCACCTTTTTCTCATAAACATCTTTTTCTGCTGCTACTTCATCTCCCCTTGTGACCATTTTTTTTGCCATCCATTTTATTATCTAATTTAGGTTCCTTATAACTGGTGTTATCCTTTTTATGACTTTCACTACTCTCTACTGTATTTTTTGTTATATATTTTTTTAATTTTCTCTTTTCCTTCAGCCTCTCTAATCTGTCTTTCTCTCTGATTAAGTTGTTTTATTAATCATTCTATTTTTAACTTGGATTAACTTGAAGGAATCAAAGTAGGCAAAAATGCCCATTTAATTGTCTCCCACTCATAATGGGGTTATCTCAGCTTCCTAGTACTCAAGAGATATTCATCTAGCCTTGTTTTAAACTGATCAAATGTAGATGCCTCAATAATATGTTTAGGTAAAGTGTTCCATATTCTGGAAGTACATATGTTATAAAAGTTCAGACATTTTACTGTATGAACATTAGGAATGTGAATTTCTATCTTATGTGACCTAAGGTTAACCTTCTTATCAATTATATGAAAACCACATTGCTCCATTAGGGTGGGGTATTTATTGATTTTGTATAATAGTAACACATCACCCCTAATTCTTCTAGTTTCCAAGGAATATAGGTTAAGTATATTTAACCTTTCATTATAATCACAATTTTTTGATCCATGTACTGAATGTGTTACCCTGTTCTGAATTATTTCTATTAAGTTAATATCTCTCAGGAGATAAGGACTCCAGACTGGGGTGCCATAATCAAGATGTGGCAAAATATATGTTTTATATAATTTCATAATACTTAATTTATCTCTAGATATAAAAGCTGTTCTTATAGAATGAATTGTTTGATTACTTTTCAGAAAAAGTATTTTAGCATGTGTTTTGGAAGATAAATTGATATTCATCCATACACCTAGATCTTTCTCACATATGCTAGCCTTAAGTGCTTTGTTGTTCAGAAAAAATTGATATTTGGGGTTACTGTTTCCAAAGTGTAACACAGAACATTTAACTTCATTGAATTTCATATTGTTTTCCACTCCCCATTGTTCTACAGATTGAAGATCTTTACATAATTGTTGATATTGAGAAAATGAGGAAACATCCCCACCTATTTTTGTATCATCCGTGAATTTAGTTATGGCACTGCTAAGCCCTTTACCCATATTGCTTATATATAAACTAAACAGGACCCAGCACTGATCCCTGGGGAATTCCACTAGTAACATTTCCATCCTTGGAAAATTCTGAATTAATTCTTACTTTTTGTTTCCTGTCAGTTAACCAGTTTTTTATCCATCTCAGGATGTAACTATTTAGTCCCAAGTTATGTAATTTAGAAATAAATTTATCATGGGGGACTGAATCAAAGGCCTTTCCTAGATCTAGATAAATTACATCTGTTGGTACTCCTTTATCTAGTTGACTACTAAGAAAATTATAGCAGGAAATCAAATTTGTATTACACAAGAGACCTTTCTTGAAACCATGCTGCATAAAATCTTTTAATCCCATAGAGGTTATTTCATAATCAATCATATTTTTGATTATTCTTTCAAGTAATTTACAGCAGACCAAAGTAAGACTAATCAGTCTGTAGTTAAGTACACAGGTTCTGTTACCCTTCTTATGAATGGGAACAATTGTAGCACTTAGCCAATCAGATGGTATATCACCAGTCTTAAGAGATTTATTAAATAGTATGGTTAAAGGCTGAATTACAGCATTGGCAATTTTTTTCCAGACAATATTTCTTTAATTTCTCTATCTGCCACCTCTTCAGTTATTGTTTTTGTAGATCTTACTTCACTCTCCCTTACATCTAATTGACCTCTGTCAATCTCCATATTTTGATTTGAGTTTGATATTAGGGTATGTGCTTCTTGCGATACCCTTGCACCATCATCAGCACTCGTTTGTGTTACATTTTCCTTTCCACATGCACACTTCTTCTTATCCTTTACATAAAAGTCTATAAAGGCATGTAATAGGGTAACCAACTCCAGAAATTGGACATTGCCAAAATGTACTTCTTTTCTTAGTTCATTTAAATCACCAATTAGTGAGTTATGATTTGCATCTTTTTACTATTACTATGACTTTTAATTTCTAAAGCGTCTGTGTTAATGATCTCTTCCTCTTCATTATCCCATAGAAGTAGAATTCTACCTGACTGTTTCTGTTCAGAAGGTGGGTCTAAGTTATAATTTCTAATATAAGATGTCAAGAATGATTTATAATTTTCAAGGTAGGACCCCCTCCTGGAGTTCTGTGTTTAAAGCTGCTCCCTTAAAACTATATCCTGATCATTAGGTAGCCCTTCTACTTCTGGAATTGACACACCATTGTTAGTATCTTTATTAATCAATATAATGTCATTAACAAGATGTTTAACAGTATAATTTTTTCCCATAGGGGTTGGTCTGCCATTTGTCAACTTCCCATCTGGTGCAGTCAAGTCAGACATATGCAATTCCGATCCATTTACATTAGCTTGATTTTCTTTTACAATATTAATTGCATCCATTTTGTCTGTAGCCTCCTCCATACTTTCAATAATTTTCATCAGAAGATGAGGGGATGGATGAACCCCAGCACTTCAAGATACTACTGAGAAGGAAGTTAATTTAGGATCAAAATTCTTCACTATTTTTTATTACCCCTTAATTCTATATGATTGTCAAGTGGGCTTACAAATTGAGTAATTTTACCAGGGCCTCCTCCTTTTTTACTTCTTTTAGCCCCAACTCTTTCTGCCCCTTTTTTTCCCACCAGTTTTCTTACTATACATTTTCATGTCTTTTTTCTGCATTCTGTTTGACATTTAACAGTGTATACACTTCAAAGAGAAAGTGAACAAGTATTCCAAGGCACACTTGTTTCACAGTTCAATACATACAGCAGGCTCAGTAATTAAAATATTTCTGAAGTCCGTTTATAAAGTACTTCAAGCAGTTGTTATTACTGCAACAGTTCAAAAAGTTATATATGCCATTTTTCCACTGCTGAGTCCAAGTCTGCAAAAAATCAAAGTATACAGTATATCGAACCTGTAAAGTTCCCAAGTTTCTGTACTAGAAGCTTAAATCACATAAGCTTAATCCTGTTAATCTTGTTAGTCTGCAGTTTTATAGGCGATACACTTTGATTATCAATCACATAAAACAGTTCATTAATTGCCACTTTCATGCTTTTCAAGTCAAAAATGCGTGAGTCTATAGCTTTTTCACTCTTTATAGTCATCTATCAGAGAGTGTTTTGATTTCTATCCACTGCAATAAACATAAATAAATTACAACTAGTGCATACTCCATTTACAAAGTTTCAGCAGTGAGTTTCACAAAATTTCACAGTTTTTATCACACACCCCAATCATCTACATGCATATATGCTCAGAACAAGATCTACACAATTATTTACAATACTTTGGAGTTCTTTACTAGTTTTTTAACATTTGATTTACTCACTGATATAAAAAGAGTCACACAGGTTTGTGGATAGCTTCTGTGGACTCTTTCAGCTATGGATCCTTGCTCTAAATGAACAGGAGACTTATAACAGCAGACCACACTTATAAGACTGCTAGGCTGATTAGTCCTTCTGCTTCTCTTTAATTCTCAATAGATACTTCTGTAGATCCAAACCAGCTATACAGTTGTCGCAAACACTATTATAGATCTGACACACAAACAAGTTAAACTACCTTACATAAACTAAGAAGAAGCTAGGAATATGTAATCTCCGATGTACAGGTCTTTCTAAGTGCACGGCGTACTACCAAGAACACCAGCGCATGCGTTTTTATATGCCTTTTTGTTCACAAGCTAAAATGTGCATATGGCTGGACTTTTAAATATACTTAGCTAGCTACTTTATACTTGTAACTTGTAAGCAATAAGAACAATAGTGAATTTTATCAAGATATAAAACTTAAATGTTCTATGGTGTTTTAGGTCATCATATGCATAAAATATTGTAAAAAGCATAAAAACAATGAAAGCTCATATAATAATCATAGAAGCACACAGACTAGGACAACACTCATACAATGATACAATTCTAGACAAAGTTAGACAAAACTAATAAATAGCTTAAATCAATCCCACTTCTATGCCTTGTACTTTTGCTTGTGAGATCATTTACAGTCATGTAACAAATAAAAGAAAGTATCATGCTGATACACTGGTGTGCTGGCACAGTAACATACAGCAACTCTAAATTATAAATGAAACAAATGAGTAAAAATGACTCAGTCTCTGGTATTGGTGCTTAAACAAAAAAATATCTTTTCATTTTGGTGCCACTCCTGCCACTCTTGCAAATATCTCCAGTGCTTATGCTGCTCAGAACAGCTTCTGCTAATGTTTGGCACCACCCGACTTGCTCAGTCAGCTTGTTTTCTGGCTTATTTTCTGCAAACCTCTCCTCTCTCCTCACTACTCACTTTGCCTCACTGCCCAGATCACAGGAAAGCCCCTGGATGCTCCTGGATTCCCAAGCTCGGGCAGTGAAGGCCATGATGGCCACATCTGGAAAATAACAGACACACCAGGAGAGCGCTACACCAACAGAGGGTCACAATAAGATGGCCTGGAAAGGGGATAAGCAATAAGGTAGCGATGGCATACCTCTTATAAATTGTATGAAAGGGTTATCCCCCAGCTTCTTAGTTTTAATCCACAAAACTAAGAGTGCATAGTGAACTTCTGCCTTCTCTCACAAAGACTTTGAAAAGTAACCAGAATTCTATGCACACACTCTGATAGTTCCCACAGAGGGTCATAGTCAATGGAATACTGTCTAGTGAGGGAAGGGTGATCAGTGGTGTGCCTCAAGGATCTGTCCTTGGCCTAATCTTCTTCAATATATTGATCAGCGACATTGCTGATGGCCTGCAGGGTAAGGTATGCCTGTTCACAGATGACACAAAGCTCTGCAACAGGGTAGATACAATTTTATTTATTTTTATTTCTTTGTTTATTTATTTAGTTTTTGTTGACCGGGTAAGTGCACTAGGCAGATTCTACCTATTTTCAGGTACAACCCGGGGGGGTGAGGGGGATACAGATGAAATGCCAACTGACCTTGAACCAGAGTAAGCTGTTGGTATTTTTAGTGAATGAGGGAAATTTTGGCCAGGCAATTGGGAAATTCACTTACTAGTCATTAGGAGGAACTGCTGTGCTGTTTGCAGTATGGCAGATGGTGGCCAGACGTCGGACAAGATGGATGTTGCTGCTGTGAAGCTGACTGAGGAACATTTGGGAGGTGCTACATGCCTCGTGGTGGCAGGAGTTCAACCCGTGTCCCAAAGTGATTTGCATGATGTGTCTCATGCAACAGAAGCTGTGGGTGAAACTGTTTCTGTTGTGTTTTCTCCCGTTTCTGATACATGTCCTGTGCTGCAGTCAGTGGTATTGCCTTTGGAGGAGCTCAGCTCTGCTGCTGCTTCTGAGCCAACGGCAGATCCTATGTCTGCTGGTGTACTTCCTGACTCTGATGTAACCCGCGATGATGTGAGGAAGCATTTAGACTTGAATGCTGATGGCTGCTTGTCTAAGGAGCAGGCCTTATTGGATGCAGGCTGGATATGTGTGGATGGTAAATGGATCCCTGACTCCAATTGGGAGTCTTTTTCTCCTTCATGTGCAGGGTCTTAGTGGAATACTGCTGCTGGTCTCGATTCAGGTCTGAATTTACCTTCTCCTACTAATCTCTGTACAGATGTTGTTGAGGATACTCGGGGACTGGAGCCTGATGCTGACTCTCTCCTAAATGATCCCCCAGCTGTTTCACCCCTTCCTTCTCCCCAGTAGGATTTCAGTAGGCCAGGGACTTGGTTTTCAGATTTTGTTAAGCGTAACCACTTGGAGCAAGTGCCCAGATGGAATGCAGTCCATCTCAGGTATCGGGGAGGCCTATCCGAACATCCTGACAGGACTTTTGTTGCCAGATGACTCCTGAAGGAGTCCATGCATTTTCCTGCCTCAGACATCTATGCCTTGATTAATGTCAGGGGGGAGGACATGTTTTACATTAGTTTCAGGTCCTTTTCTGGTTTGGACAAATTTTGGCAACTTTATGAGTCCTGTAAATCTTCACCACTGTGGATTCCTTTTTTTGCTATTCCTCTTACTAAGCCTTTATTCAAAACTTTACATAACATGTTTCAAAATGAGGTGTTAATGTGGGGGATATTCAATTCTGGCTTGAGCAAAAATGTCATGTTTGGGGACCACCTGAAGCTGTTATTGATGATGAGGATATTTGGACTGGTAGTTGGAAGTTTAAAGTGAAACTGCATATTGTTGAGAATGAAGTTTTGCATATCCCCAACAGCTTTTTTCTAGGTAAAGACAGAAGGGTTTGTTTTTACCCTGGCCATCCTAAAGTCTGTTACAAATGCAGTAGTCGTCAATACCTAAGTAGTGTTTGTGACAAGGTAAAATGTGCATTATGTGGGGATTTTGACCAAAACAGTGGGGTTTGTCGTAACACCTTTTGCTGTAATTTATGTAATGAACAGGGACACGCATATCACCAGTGTCCTTGGGCTGGGCAGAATAGACAGGGTGGGGTTAATAAAGATGATTTAATTAACAAAGCCCAAGAAACTCGTAGGCTTCTTCCTGATGCCCAGGATTCACACCATTCTAGACCTTCTACACAGCCTGAACCTGCAGTTAGGCCTGATCCACCTGCTTCAGCTACACAACCCACCGAGACTTGCCCCCCATTGGATGAGTGGGGCATTTCAATCACTGCTGTACCTTTAGTCTTGGATTCAATCCCCCCCCCAACCTGAATTTCATAGTCCACATCCCAAGAGAGTTACTAGAGCTTCTAGTAAGACTGGTACTCCTACTGTTACCATTATCTCTACCAACCCTTTTCAAGTTTTACATGATCCAGACTCTGAGTCTGATGTCTCTTCAAATCTGAATGGCATTCTGAAATGGAAATTAAGGAGAAGGGTGGTTCAGATCTGGGACTTCCATGTACTAAAAAGAAAACTGTGAAAAAGAGGAAGAAAGACAAATGATACTCTTAACTTTTAATGGCATCTTTAAACCTAGTCTCTCTTAACACCTGTGGTATGAAGCATTATAAGAAGAGGCTGGCTTGTTTAAATTACTGCAGGGGTTTGGGTGCGGATATTATCTTTTTACAGGAAACTAGGTTTACCTCTTTGGCTGATGTAGCTTTGGCAAAAAAACATCGGGTGCCTGGTCCTTCTTTCTGGTCTTATGGAGAGGATGTGGCCAATGGTTTGGGAATTCTGTTTACTAATACTCAGGTTCAGGTTCTCCATCTGATTGATTTATTGCCTGAGAGGGCTTTGCTCCTTGATTGTGCGTATCAAGGTTTTTCTTTACAACTCATTAATGTTTATGTGCCTCAAGTTAAAACTGCTCGTATTGAACTGTTTAATCTAGTTAAACCTATTTTGTTTACAAAATTGCATGTGGTTTGGGAAGGGGATTTTAACTGCAGTTTGGATCTGAAAGTCCAGGATCATGTTCAGAAGAAAATCTATTGTGATACTCATGCATTGCAGGATGTCCTTCAGACCACAGTTCTGACTGATGCTTATAGGCAGCTTTATCAGGATGCAGGGACTACCTATAGGAAGAGTGTTTTTTCTTCATGTATTGATTATTTTTTTATCTCCTGATATTTGATACCCACTCGATTTTCTTTGAGGCTTTGTGAAGTTTCAGATAACATGGCATTGGTTTGTCGGATAGGCCTTTCTGCGGTTCCCCCGTGGTTTCAGTCGGTCTCTGGGTGATGGAATTTGAATTCTTCCTTATTGGACCAGGATGAGGTTAAGAGTAATTGTTTGTATGTTTTACATTTCTGACTTTCTGTTGTTGATATGTATGACAATTTGGGGTCTTGGTGGGTGGATACTAAGTCTAACATCAAGCAGTTTTTTGTGAATTTAGGCTGGACTAGACAGCTAACCGATTATATTAGATATTTAGGGCTTCGGAATCAATTTTACCATCTTATGCCTTTTCTGGATCTTTCCATGGAACAGCTTCATGATCAGCTTGATAACATGAAGTCTGTTATGCATCATTATCAGTATGACAGAGCTGTCTCTTTACAGGTGAAAATGCATTTTGGGTTGCAAAAGTCTCCTTCTGCTGACCCTTTTTCAGCCTGCAAAAAGGCTGTGGATTCTAAATTGATGGATGGCCTGTTTTCTGTTGACGGAGTTTTTAAGTTGACTGATATCGAAATGTTGGATGAAGTAGATGGTTATTTATTGAAGCATCATGGGTCTCTTTTTTTTCTGATATGGCCTGGGAAGAGGTTTTTCATTTTATTTCTCCTGGGGTGATGCATGATCAAGCTGTGGAGCTTGAGCGTCCCATCACGGTTGCTGAAATTAGGAAGAATATTGCTCATTTGAAATTAAGAGTTTCTCCTGGTGAGGATGGCATTACAAACAAATTTTAGAAATGTTTTTCTGATATTCTCAGTGTTATCTTGTGTCAGCTATATAATGAAATACTGGGGTCTGGATGACTCTTTCCTAGGTTTGCTGCTGCCCTTGTTATTTTTTTGTACAAAAAAGGCTCTAGAGATCATTTGAGCAATTGGAGACCTATCAGTCTTTTGAACACTGATTATAAACTTTTAGCATCTATCTTATGTCATAGACTGCAGTCTGTTGCAATGGTGATTATACATCCTGCACAGACTTGTTCTATTCCCACTAGGTCCATTCAGCAGAATCTTGTTTTTTGGGGGGGTGTTTGTGCTTTTGGACAACAGAACAGACTTTCAGGTTATTTAATAGCTTTGGATCAGACCAAAGCATTTGATAAAGTTTTTCATGCCTTTCTACACCAGGTTTTACAAAAATACGGGGTGCCTGCAGCATTTCGATCCTGGATTCAGCTTGTATATCATGATGCTATTGTTTGCAGTGTAATTAATGGCTTAGTTGGGAAGAGTGTTCCTATTTTTCGGGGGTTGTGACAAGGTTGCCCTTTTAGCCCCCTACTATATGTTGCTTAGACCCTGTGGTTTGCTTAATTGTTAAATGATAGTAACATTTGGGGACTTTCCCCTGCTTTGGAGATTGTGCCTCAAAAGATTGTCATTTATGCCGATGATGTTTGTCTCACTGTTTCACATGCGGACTCTGTTTTTCGATGCATGGATGTTTTTTGCTCTTTTGCCAGGATTTCAGGGGCAGAGATTAATTTTCGTAAGAGTTCTGGTATTTTTATTGGGGACGGGCCTTTTGTTTCTACTATTGGGCAGATTCATATTTCTGCATCTCCTAATAAAATACTAGGTTGTTTTTTTTGTAACGGGATTTAGCAGCCATTAATTGGATGGAGAAGCTGGAAATTGGGGAATGGAAATTACAGGTGTGGAAGTCCAGGTCTTTATCGAAATAAAAAGGGTTTTAATTATTAAGATATCTTTGCTTCCACTATTTCTATATATTAGTGTGATTTTTCCCATTCTTTTGCATTTGGACACTCGGGTTTTGAGCTGTTTTTTTTTTTTTTTCAAATGCTTTGGGGCAGCCATTTAAACCCTATTAAACAGGATTTTACCTATTTGAAATTGACCCAAGGAGGGTTGGGAATGATTAATCCTATAGTGTTCTACCTTTCTTTTTTTTCTACATTTTAATTTTGGATCGGGGGATGTTATCTTTGTTCTCCTTGGACGTCTCTTTTATTTACACCCTTTTTTGAGAAATGGGGTTCAGTTTTTCCTCGCATTACCCCTACTCTAAAAGTTCCTGATTTTGCTATTCCTGCTTTGCGAAAATGTAGCTCTTGGCATATTATAAAACTAATGTTACATACTTTAAAAACAAAATCCCTGTATATGACAGTAATGGAGCAAAATTGTACTGTTCAGGTAGATTGTCTGAAATCTTTGCCTATGAAATTGAGGACTGCCTTGAGGCTTCTGAAAGATAAACGTATTCCTGCTAATATGTGGGATATTCAATGGTTGTGGTGTCACGGAAAACTTGGGGTTAAAGGGAACCTTAAGTACAAACCGCTTACTGAACGACAGTGTATTAGACTAGAATGTGGGGGTGTGGAAGAAACTTTAGAGCATTTTTTTCTATTATGTTCCTTTACCACTCTGTTTTGGCATGATTTGGTTGCTCACTGGAACTGGCGTCCAGTGTATAATATTTCATATGAATGTCTGATCTTGGGGGATTATTCTGGGTTTGGTTCCCAGTACCCTTATAGTACTTTAAATGTTATTTTTGCTTATATTAAGTTTTATTTATGACAGACACGCTGTCGTTTTTCCTTACAGTATGTGAAGACTCCTCTGTTATTACTGATCCTACAAACGAAAAAGCTTTGGTATAGCAAAAAGAGAGGGAACATGCTATTTTGGACTCTAGTCTTTTCCCGTCTTACTGGAGGAATGTTCCTTGGATTTAACATTGCTTTTTATTGTCACCAGTGCTTTTCTCTGATTATTGTGATTTTCTTCTTTTTCTTTATTTTTGTATTTCTTGTGAAATTCTATATGTAATTTCCTAGTACATTTTGGTATTTTTGTTCTGATGTTATTGTTTTGAAATAAATAATTCCCCTACTCTTTTTGAGAAGTGCCATGGGATCTTTAACATCCACCTGAACTACCACCAGAACAGGCAGATGGGACCTTGGTTTAACATCTCATCTGAAAGATGGCACCTCAGGAGTGCAGCAACCCCCTCATGCTGCTCTACTGTGTCAGTATTGGGATATTAACCCAAGTGCCTGGTGTGGGGATAGAACCCACAGCATTCTGATCTCCCAGCCTCAGAGGTGAGTGTGCTACCTGCTGAGCAACTGACACTGACAATTTAAGGAACTGCAGCACTGGAAGCAAATCTAAAGAGCCTAGAAACATGGTCTAGGGAATGGCAGTTGGAATTCAATGCCAAAAAGTGCAAGGCATGCACCTGGGTAAGGGGAACCTATGGAAAACATACACATTCGATGCTGAACAATTAACAGAAACAAAACTTGAATGGGACCTTAGAGTGTTTATTTCCAATGATTTAAAGGTGGGTAGACAATGTGAAAAGGCAGTTCAGAAAGCTAGTAGTATCCTTGTATGTATTAGCAGGGGCATTACAAGTAGGAAGCGAGAAGTCATACACCCTCTGTACAGGTCCTTGGTGAGACCACATCTCAAGTACTGCATATAGTTCTGGAGGCCACACCTAAAAAAGGACATAGACTGCTTGGAGGCTATACTTCACTGTCATATCCTCTCTAGCACACTGTACTGACAATATAAGCATACACATTGTATAATATATATATTTCTATATAACAAACCAATCACACACGCACACACACACACACACACACACACACACACACACAAAAACAAACAAAAAAAAGTAGATAAACATGTGGGGAGTAGTGCAATGTAATGGCTGTGGGGCAGCAGTCTTCCGGGAGTCTTTCTGGAGGCTGAGATGCTGCCCTATTTGCAGAGAACTCTCTGCCCTGAGAGAGGAAGTTGCCTGTCTTCAGGCCACACTGGACAGTAGTAACGAAACCTTCCCCCAGGCCACACTGGACAGTAGGAAGGGAACCTCCCCCATCCAGGGACCACCAGCGCCACCAAAACTACCTCAGAGGTTGCGAAGAAAGCACAGCAGTTGGACCACAGTGGGCTCAGGGAGGGTGAGGATGGTGGAACAGAGGCACACCCAGTCAATTGTTCCACTCCACAATCCATACACCATTCTGGGGGAGCATAGCTCCCCTATGGATGCACCAGCAGAGAAGACTGATTACAACTGTCACCAGGGAGGCCCACAAGAAGGAGGCAGAGGACACCACAGGGAAAGGAAGCAGCTCCTGGTGGGGGACTCAATTATTAGGGGGATAGAACTGGGGGGAGATGGGAAAACTGAAGTAAGGTGCCTGCCTGGTGCCATGGCTTGGAGGAACAGGAAGCACATCCTCAGGATCATGAGAACAGCTGCAAGGCAGTCTGAGCTGGACATAATTGTCTACCTAGGGACAAATGACTTGGCTCATCATGAGATTAGAGCAGTGCAGGAGGACATTGTAGAGTTGGGGAGGGGCCTAAGACAAGTAGCACACACAGTATCCTTCTCAGAGGTGCTGCCTGTCAATGGCATGGGGGAGGTGAGGGTAATTAGCACCATGCAGTTTAATGAGTGGTTGAAAAAATGGTGTGGAGCACAGGGGTTTGGCTTCATTGGGGACTGGGGTTCCACCTGGAGAGACACCAGCCTATACTGGCAGGATGGTCTGCATCTGTCCAGGAAGGGAACAAGTCTTTTGAACAATTGGTTTAAATGCTTCATTGGCAAGCTTTTAAACTAGTCAAAGGGGGAGGCACTGATAAGCAGCAGGAAAATCCCAGCCTCTCCTTCAAAAACAGGGTACTAAATGAGAAAAAGACCGAGGTAGAAAGGTCAGTGGGGGATGCTGCAACAGAAGATAAAGCCATCAAAAAATGGAGAGCAATGAGTACCAATGCCTGTAGTCTGGGTAACAAGCTTCCTGAATTAGTGGCCTTGATGGAGGAGGAACATCTGGATATCGTGGCAGTCACAGAAACATGGTACACACAAAACCATGACTGGGACGTAAACATACCAGGATGCACTATCTACAGGAGGGACAGAGAGGGTGAAAGAGAAGGAGGAGTAGCTCTTTACATAAGGGAAGGAATAAAAGCAACAGAATAAAAGGGTAAACAGGGAGGAGAAGAAGCACTGTGGGTAAATTTGGAGACCGGCAATGGCACCACAATCCGCACAGGGGTTGTATACAGACTCCCTTCTCAGGGGGAGGAAATGGACATGAAAATGATAGAAAGTATACTTTGAATGGCAGAAAAAGGGGAGATATTGCTGATGGGTGATCTGAATATGCCAGATGTTAACTGGAGTGCAGTTGCAGCAGCCACTTCGAAGAGTGGGGTTATTCTAGATGCCCCTACGGGGCATGCCTTAGACAACTAGTATTGGCGCCCACCGAGAGGGAGCAATCTTAGACCTGGTTCTCTCAAATGGAGATGGAGAGAGGATCACAGATGTAGAAGTGAGTAGCCATCTGGGAACTAGTGACCATCGAACAGTATGGTTCACAATAAACACAGCAATAGAGTCGCTTACAAAGGCAAAAGTACTGGACTTTAGGAGGGCTGACTTTGCAAAATGGGTGAGTGCCTAAGGAATGCACTAGCAAATGGGCAGGAAGGAGGGGTGGAAGAGCAATGGGAATAATAAAACTGCCATCACAGAGGTAATGAGCCTTTGTGTGAAGCAAATAAACAAAACAAAATGATGTAAGAAATCACTATGGTTCTCAAAGGAAGTGGCAGTGGAGGTTCAAGAGAAAGAAAGCATTCAGGAAGTACAAGGAATCGCAGAAGGAGCAGGACAGGGAACTGTATCAGTTAAAGCAAAAGGAGGCTGGGAAGGCAGTCAGAACAGCAAAGGCACAAACTGAGGAAAAGATAGACAACTCAGTTAAGAAGGGGATAAAACCTTTATAAGTACATCAGGGAGCGAAGGAAGACCAAGGGAGGGATAGTGAGGCTTAATAAAGGGAGGGAGGGTGGGCAGAGGGAGACTGTGAAAGGCAGAGATACTAAACAAATATTTTTGCTCAGTATTTACAAATGAAGAGGGGAGGTACCTAAAACAAACAGTAGAAACACTCTGGATACAGAAGTTGATATCAGCCCATTTACAGAAGAAAGGGTTCTGAAAGAACTCTTAAACTGAAGGTGGACAAAGCAATGGGGCCTGATGGGATTCATCCCAGAATTCTAAAAGAACTAAGGGTAGAACTAGTGACACCACTGACTACCCTTTTAACAAACCATGGGAGGATGGGGTGGTACCGAGGACTGGAGGAGGGCAGATGTGATTCCTCTCATAAAAGTGGGAGCAAGCAGAAGCAGGAAACTACAGACCTGTTAGTTTAACCTCAGTGATAGGGAAAATGATGGAATCACTTCTGAAGGAAAGAATTGTCGAGTATCTAGAGGCCAGAGGGGCACAGGACCCTATGCAGCATGGATTCACAGTGGGAAGGTCATGCCAGACGAATCTGATAGATTTCTTTGACTGGATGACCAAAGTAGTAGATCAGGGAGGGGGTGTGGACATGGCCTACCTAGACTTTAGTAAGGCATTTGACACAGTCCCACACAAAAGATTAATATACAAGTTAGCCAGCCTGGGAGTGGGTCCCAAGATGACAGCCTGGGTAAAGAATTGGCTGGAGAATAGGACACAGAGAGTAATAGTAAATGGAGCCCACTCAGAAGAAAGGAGGGTTACTAGTGGGGTTCCGCAGGGTTCAGTATTAGGACCATTCCTCTTCAATGTCTTTATAAGTGACATTGCAGAGGGACTGGAAGGAAAAGTATGTCTCTTTGCAGATGACACAAAGATATGCAACAGAGTTGATGCACAGGGTGGGGTGGAAAGGATGAGAAGGGACTTGGCAAGGTTAGAGGAATGGTCAAATGTATGGTAGCTTAGATTCAATGCTAAGAAGTGCAAGGTAATGCACCTGGGAAACAAAAACCCAGGGAAGAGTACACAATGGGGGTGAGATACTAACAACAACAAAACTGGAAAGGGACCTGGGGGTAGTCATCTCAGATGACCTAAAGGTGGGCAAGCAATTGAGAGGGCAGCAAGGAGGGTTGGGGATACTGGGATGCATAGGAGAGGCATCACCAGTAGAAAACAGGAAGTTATTATCCCTCTGTACAGACAGCTGGTGAGACCCCATCTGGAGTACTGTGCAGTTCTGGAGACCCAATCTCCTCAAAGACATAGACAGGATGGAAGCTGTCCAGAGGAGGGCAACTAAAATGGTGCAGGGTCTGCACCGGAAGACATATGAAGAGAGACGAAAGGAGCTTAATATGTATAGCCTCGAGGAAAGGAGGGAGAGGGGGGACATGATAGAAACATTCAAGTACCTCAAGGGAATCAACAAAGTCCAAGAGGGTAGCATCTTTCAAAAAAAGAGGTGTACAAGAACAAGAGGGCACAATTTGAAGATGGGGGTGGCTCAGAGGTAATTTAAGGAAGTATTTTTTCACAGAGCGGGTTGTGGATGCATGGAACGGCCTTCCGGAGGAGGTTGTGGAGTCAAAATCAGTGGTGGAATTCAAGCATGCATGGGACAGTCATAAGGTCATTCTAGGGTGGGGGGTAGGAAGAAGTAGGCTACTGGTTAACTAGGATCTGCAGCTTATCCAGTAGGTAGGGAAATGGGCAGACTGGGTGGGCCAAGTGGTCCTTATCTGCCATCAAATTCTATGTTTCTATGTTTCTATACAGAGGAGAGATACTAAAATGGTACAGGAACTCCACCAGAAGCAATACAAATCTAGACTACAGCAGCTGCAAATGTACTCCCTCGAGCAAGGGAGAAACAGGGGGGATACAATAGAGGAGAGCTACTAAAATGGTACAGGAACTGCATCAGGAGCAATATGAATCTAGAATACACTGCTGCAAATGTTCTCCTTCGAGCCAAGGAGAAACAGGGGAAATTGAGAAGTGCCATAGGATCATTAACATCCACCTGAACTACCACCAGAACAGGCAGATGGAATACAGTGCTGCAAATGTACTCCCTCGAGCAAAGGAGAAACAGGGGGAATTGATAGAAACCTTCAAATACATAAAGGGCATAAATAAGGTGCAAGCAGAAAACTTCTTTCACAGAAATGAGACCACACGAATGAGGGGGCACAGTTTGAAACTAACAGGGGTTAAGTTTAAAACCAACATTCATAACTTCTACTTCACAAAGAGGGTGATGGACCCTTGGAATAGCTTACCGCCAGAGGTTGTGGAGGCCACAACAGTCACTGATTTTAAGCTAGCATGGGACAAGTACTGTGGTAATCTCAGAAGAAGAACAGAATAGGGTAGGCAATCTGGGCAGACTAGATGGATCATATGGTTCCCTTCTGCCGACACATTCTTATGTTCTTATGCAATTTAAAAATGCAGACTTTGAAATCATTAATCTTACTGCACAAGGTAATATTAGAAGGCAGCCACTGATAGAAGCAAAGGAACATGCAACTATTACCTTCTCCAACAGAATAATACACAACTTGGACCACACATTTTCATACCTTGCTATTTGACCTTTTGTATTATATATTATTTTCTTAAGCAATAAGCCATGAGGGGGTGTGGGTTATCAGGGGATTTACCATGGCTGGAGTGGTTTGCCTACAAGGCACAGCCGAGTGGGTAAATCCTTGCTAGCTGTGGCAAATCCCCTGATAACCCACATCCTCTGAGCTGCTTATTGCGATTATACCAAGGTTAATTTTTTTACTACAATAAAATCAAATATTAAAGAGGACGCTTGGTTGTTTTATTTTTATTGTATTTATTCCTATACGTCAGATGTTAAAGATGATTGTTTATTTATCAGCCATTGGTTTTCAGAGGATTTAGGACGGTGGTAAACTGCCAGTTTAACGATTTCATTGGCTGTTCACTTATGTCCATGGTATAATCTAAATTAACTACTTGGGTTAGCTTTGCTTTCCAGGACTGCAAGGGTGGAGGATACAGGAATCTCCAATGAGCTAGTATATTTTGTTTTGCCATTACTATGGCCAGCTACATGAATATATTGTAACCTGATGGAAAATCCTTCCGAGTGGATGAGTCCTCAAGAAAAGCAAGGGAGACTAATATGTTAACAGAGGGCAGATTAATATTACTACAGTAATTTTAAGGTCTATCTTCTTCCAATATTCTTTGACTTATGAACAGTTCCAAAATGTATGCAGAATATATGCATCTGGGAGTTTACATCTGGGACATAGCCTGTCTGCTGCTGACTGAAATGTGACAAGTTTTGCCATGGTGTAATTGGCCTGTTACACACAAAAATATTGTGTTTAATATTACTATTGATCGGGTATCTAAGGGCCCTAAGCATGGGATATGAACAGTCCCAAAATGGGATTAATAGCACTCACAGAGTGAAGAAAAACCAGCAGACAGAAATAGCTTTTAAAGTTCAATACATTTTATTTGTGCGTATACTGATAACAGTTTACAGAGAATATGGACTAATAGCCCCAGCACTTCAACCAACAAATCAGACTTCCTCAGGGGGTATGTCTTCTAAACTCCCAGTACCTTTTCTTACAGTGCCTAATGGGACCCCAGTTATTCAACGCCAAAACACCTCATGCAAATACCCATTATAATTAATTTTGAATAAGCATGTTCCCAAGTGGGATAAAAATCCTTTATGACACAAAGACATGTTATCATTAAATATAGGAGCGGTATGGGAGGCGGAGGTAATAAGCAAGTCATCAAGCTACATGGAAAATGAGATAATAGGGAAAACGCTGCCAAAGCATTACATATTTATAATACAAACTATTAATAGCAGAAAAGCAAACTTGTTAAATAGATTTGTATCTGTAGTATCAAAACTTTTTAAATACTAAGTTGCCTAATTAATTAACATATGGCTATTACTAAATCTAGAGTATCAAAAAAGTTAACTAATAGTATTAGAACACTGTAGCTAATAGCAAATACACTGTTAAAGCAGACTAAGAAGAAATGAAATATACATTATATAGGAGAAACCAGTTTTTTTTTATACTCAAGCCACCTTTTATCTCTACTCCCTACCCACTGCCTCCAGCATCCTGGACAGAGTTACCCCCATCCTGCTGCAGTTTGGCCCCCCGGACAGGGAAGAGGGAGACTCGTTCCTCCCCATCAATCAACCCTAGTGTCAGGCCACTCTGTGTTTGGGCACCGGTGCCAGGCAAGGGAGCAGGGCTATGTTGCTTTTTCATCTGTTTTTTCCTCCCCTCCCCAAGAATGGCAGCATGCAGTGGGGTCTGAGGAGATGGTGCACACTGAGATGTGATGCTACTCCGGACCCCTGCTGACGTCCTTCCCTCCCATGTGGCACCCCCAGCTGCATCTCCAGCCATGTGCACCCAGGTTGCAATATTACAGTGGAAGCAGCATCCCTCCCTCCCCAGAGGAGGACAGCATCCTTATAACACTCACTCCTCTTCCCCCCCCCAGCCAGCCCTCCAGTGATCCAAGCTTGTTTCTGAACTCAGATCATGGACATCGCAAGCAGTAGCACTACCACTGTGCCAGCAGTCAGGAATGAGAAACCAATTTTTAAATAAATATAATAAATCTTTTCAGTTTGCTTTCATTCTTTTTAAACAATGGTATGAAATTTATCTGAAACAGATCTTCAAAATGTGGAATAACTCTGACATACAATTAATGAAAACTTACATTTAAATTGGTCCATGAAATAGAAGCAAGGACTGCAGGACACTATGGTTTGTCAAAGAGAAAGGCAAGATGACCAGAGGGGCAGGATTTTAACATGTTTAATTACTACAGAACAATCATGTGAGAAAAAAAAAGACTTGTTCATAGATACATAATTCAAGAGTCCATCCAGGCTGTCTCAAAATTCCCCACTGTACTTGGAGAGTCTCCAGTCTCAGTCCTCACTTCAAATCATCACTTATTCTCCCTCCAGATCTTGTCTAGTAACTCCTTTATATACATTCCACTTCTTCCTGAATCCCACAACCCTATCAGAAAGTTTGTTCCACCCACCCACTACCCTTTCCATGAAGTATAGTACTTCCTACTGTCCTTTTTTAATCTTCCCTTGGAAGCTTGAGCATATGCACCCTGGTGGATGCAATGCTATCAGTATAGCCAAGAGGTTAGAGTAATAAGCTCTGAATGAGCTTTGTACATCCAGCAAACCTGGGTTGGATTCCTACAGCCTACACTTGAAAGACCCTGAACAAGTCATTTGACCTCTCTAGTGCTCCCAAGTCACCTCTGTAAGTGTCCTTTGTGGTTAACAAGGAATAAAAAGTGAGTTTCTTAGTCTGAGCATATTTGCTGTGTCCATCTCTTGAATCATTTCATGAGCTTGAAAGTCTATATCACATTATCATCTTCCTTTCTTCCTTTTCGTCTTATGTACTGTAGGTGCGTGTGGGAGGGGTTTGATTCTATGGTAATTTTCCATGTGATTCTGTTCACATTATTATATTTCATTTCTTTACAGGATTCATAGGAAAGGTTTGAGTTAGTTAGCATTAGCTATAGCTGACTCACCATTTTTCAATGGGTTAGTGAAGTAGTCTTAAATCCCAGGTGCCTGTCTAATGATGCCTCAAATGTGTCCATTGTTTTGCTACTTCCTACAGCTTCTGGTAGGCTAATCCTTGGGTAATGCCCTACAGTTTATCCAGTCCTCTCTTTTGTTGGTTTTGTACAAGTCCCCTTTTAACTGGAATTTGTGTGTCCTTGTTACCATGTCAGTAATTTTTCTTCCTAACCCTTCACACTCCCATAAGTTATTTTCCCTAAAAGTCCTGAAAACCAAACATAAGTCTCCCCTTAGATGTCTGTACTCTTGGGAAAATAGATAGAGCTCATCCAACCTTTCCTCATATGAAAAGTGAGTTATAGAGCTTATGCTTTTAGTAACTCATATCTGTACTTTCTCCAAATGTTCAATATTACCTATGTTATGGCGTTCCCAAACTGTACACAATACTTCAAATGAGGCCTGACCAGCACACTATACAATTACATTAAAACTCTTCTATCCCTACTTCTAATATGTTTATATATGCAACCAAGCATTCTGTTTCCCTTTTTTACCACATCCCTGGTATGTTCCTCAAATGATAGTTTATTAGTGATGGCAATTCCTAGGTCCCTCTCTATATTGGTGGCCTCCAGCTCTGATCCATTTATAATGTATTTAGCCATTTTGTTTTTACATCCAAAATGCATAACCTTTTATTTGTCTGTATTAAAGCGCATTTTGTGCTTTTTAGCCTAATTCTCTAATTTGTGTAACTCTTTTTGAAACTGTATAATAGCTGACTCACTGCTTACTATAGCACCAGGTTTTGTATCATCTACAAATTTACAGTTCCATGAGTTTGTAGAAGTTTGTGTAAATGATATGAAAGTGTTAAAAAGGTATGGCCCCAACACCGATCTCTGAGGGACACCACTGGTCACTATTCACCATTCTGAACAGTATCCCCTAATACACACTCTCTGCCTTGTATTATTCAGCCAAGACTCTATCCATCTAATTATCTTTGGATTGAATTTTTGCTCAATCAGTCACTCTGTCAGTTCCTTGTGGGGTACTAGATCAAAAGTCTTTGTATAATCCAAAGATATTACATATACTGGTTGACTATTAACTAGACTATTAACTAATCGGTTCAAAAAACTGGAATACATTTGTTTGGTATGATCTTTGTGACCTAAACCCATGCTGAGTAAGGTCAACCAATCATTCATTCTGTATGTTTTTTTATTTCTTCCTTTACATATTCTTCAATTAATTTACCTATGAAAGATGTTAAGCTAATTGATCGATAGTTCTTATAATCCTGTTTTGAGCCCTTTTTATAGACTGGAGTTATGTTTGTTTCCCTCATTCAGGTATTACACTTACTTCAGCTAGTGAACATGTAACTAGTTTTGTGAATGGGCCCGGCAACTCATTAGCCAGACCCTTCAAGATTCTAGGGTGGATATTGTCAGGCCCTGGAGATTTGTTTATATTGAGTTTTTTCAATCTTTTCTTAACATCATCCTCCATAATTTCCAATTTAAAATCCCCTATTTTACCAATTTCATCTACATTTCATACAAGTGTTTTTTTGACTGATAAACACTCATGGAGTATTCATTAAAAATGTTAGCCCTAATTAGCTCATTATTGATATGTGTTTTGACTTAAACTAGCTATAGTCTTTGTTAATATCAATTGTGTTTCTTGGTGCAGTGTTTTCTAATGTTTTGCTGTATGGGTTATTTTGTCATAATTGTGGTGTACAATATCATTAGGCATATTTTCAATTGTAGGCTCTTTCAGCTCTGTTTCTACAGTTGCAGTTCACTTTGCTAATAAGGTGAGCCAACCCGTTTTTGCTGGAATTGCTTTGATATTTTTCCTTTGAAGCATAGAAACATTAAAGAATGGTGGACAGAAAATACCTGAACAGTCTATCCAGTCTATCACAGGATTCCCTATGTGGAGAGGCTCTAGTGCCGGTCCTTCCTCCCAGGCACTGCTTTCATATACTTCACGTCCCACCTGGTAATTCCTTTACATTTGTCCCACTTTCTCTTGCATCCTGCTGTCACAGTACTTTGTATCAAATGTTGAACAGGCTCATCTTATCCCAGACATCCTCTGCTGTGTCTACAGTATACATAATAAACAGCAGTGGTCCCAGGAATGACTGCTGCAGTGTCTCACTAATAACTGCTCAGTCATCTGAGAATTCACCATTTAGGACCATCCTCTGGGTCCTATCTGTCAGCTAGTTCTTGACCCATGTAGTTATTCCCTCCACTATCCACAGCCCACTTACCTTTTTAAAAAAACGCAAAGGTGGGTTTACCCAAAGGTTATGTGCAATTCCACCTAAACTTTGAAGCCCTATTGTGTGTAACTTTCCTGTGGACAAAGATGGCAAATTAAGGCTTGGCACAGGAACATGAAAACAAACACAAGCATGAGCACAACCACACAGGAATAAGGTGCTCACACAACAGCCAGAACCTAAAAGCAACATTGAGAAAGCAGAACACTAAAACGGTGCAGTCACACACCAAAAGTTGCAGCAAAATGGAATTTGTTTTAGAAAACTCAGACATCAAAAATTTCCCCACCACTTTGTTGCATGATGTCACTTCATCAGGGGGCCATTTATTTATGTATTTATTTATTTTTTTTTAGTTGTTGGTAACTGGGTAAGGCCCACTAGGTACAAGTGCCTGTTTTCAGGGGTGACCTGGGAGCACTGGGGGGGTTAGGTGACTTGTTCAGAGTCACATAGTATGCACATGGAGGTTGTGGGAATCAAACTCAGGTCTGCCTGATTTACCAGCTCATTCACAGCTCATTACTCTAACCTTTAGGCTATACTGCCAACCCCAGCTTATGAAGTGAGAGCTCACCATAGAGAGCCAGGGTAATTTTCTGCATTTGTGAGTTTAGTAAAATTAATTCCATTTTGCAGCAACTTTGCTTTTTGACTATGTTGTTTAGAATAGATACTTCCTTTGGTGTTTAAGGAAAAGAAGGATCAAAACAAGGCTCCAGTGCACAACTTTAGGTCTTCAAACCATGCATATTGGGAAAAGACTATTGGATGGATAGTTCCTATCTTGGTATGGATAGGGGACTTACCTTTTACCATGACATTTAGATAAGGTGCATCTTGGCCCGAACAATATATGCACTACAGAGGGTTTAGGGGATGCTTGAGAGTTTTGAAGCCTATACTAAAATAAGCTTCTTTGGGATTTTACCTCCTCTGCTCCTGTTGATGTTTTGTATCCCACTGGGATCTGCGCCCTAAAGACTGCATACATTTATTGCTGGGGATGCTTGCTGTGGAGTCACTGATGGCAATTTTTTGTGGAGTAAAGTGTGGGGGAAAACAATGCTTACATCTTTTCTTGTTCATGTTGTACTTTTCTTGGAGGACAATTGGTATCATCAGTGGGTGAGAAGGGGGCTACAGCAACTTTGATGATGGTATGGAATGTTTCATTTATCCTCCCGTTTATAATCTGGAATTTGACTCCTTTTAGCAGTTAGAAAAGTACTAGTGGATCCTGAGCACAGGGAGGTCATAAACTAGAATAGTGCAAGGTTGCCTGCCTTCAGAAATTTACCTTCTTATTTGGTCACTAGCAAATCCTTTGCATTTTGGGGTTGGTGGACTGTTTTGTTCCAAGAACTTAAATGCTGCTGGACTGGGTATTTGTATAATTTTGGAGCTGAAAAGGACTATGGTCAGTGTGTTATATTACTTAAATCCTTCATTTTGGTATATGTTGTAACTGTTTCTGGTTATGTAGCAGTACCAACATAATTTTTGTTTTTAGCCTGACAAGAAGGTGTGGATTGCTACACTTGAAGATACCCTACTATTGATCACAAACAAAGGAGGGGTCTTCGTGATTGTTTATTTGGTAAGGTGGTTTATTTGATGTAGAAGGACAGATTAGGTCTTCTACAGTTCTTTTGTTGTGTACTACACAATATTTTCATTTGACAGCCTAAGAATGCAGATGTCTACATTAAAGTGTTTTATTGCAGCAGAAGCATTTTTAAAATGGTTTCTGATGGGTACACAGGTCTAACTTTTAGTTTGTAACTAAGTAATGGTGGGTAAATTTTATAATTTTGTGACATACAGTATAATGTAAAAGGGATTCATATCCACCGTAATTGTCAAACAGTGTTAACTCATGTCAAACAGTTGGTAACTCATATAAAGCTTTAATCAAAAAGCTATAGTATCATTAAATGCATCATGAGCCTTTTAGGAGACAATATGGGGTGAGAGTAAAGTTCAAACAGAGCTGGAGTGTTGCTTTTTAACACAAGCTAGTTCAGTTTAAAGTTTCTTCACTGGCTATTAATGAGGCTGGGAGGTATATTCTGGTTACAGGGACACTGGAGGGAAAACAAGTGGCATTCCTTAACAAATTCTGACCAGAGCCAAGAGGGCTGCAGGTGAGGAATTTAGGGTAAAAATAATGAAAATTACCAAAGTTATGAGTCTGCATTCATAAAATGTAACATAGGGTCATAAATCTGTTGTTTTGTAATATTTTTACACCACATTTTCATCATAGCCTTGTTATGACCCTGCCTCATGATGAAGGGCAGAGAAAATATTTAAGTCCAGCCCAAAAGGTAATTTCACACAGGGACTGCACAATCACCTTTTTGGATATAAAAAAAATAAACATTTTTGCCAGGATTTGAAAAATGACAGCTGTCACACTCATGATGTGCTGTAAAGATATGGCTATGTTGAGAATCTGTGGGAAAATATTAAAAATGATCAAAGTTATGTGCCTGCATTCGCAAAATTCAACATAGGCTCCTAACTTTGTTACGTACGAACATATGAAAAATACCAGCAGATACAGGCCATCTGGTCTATCAAGTCTGCTTGATTGTACAACTAGTAGACCATTATACTGCAGCTGCCCCTCCCTCCCCTTCCCACTCCTTTTAAGTCATGCCACTTCCTGCTGATGCCCCATCCTCCTTCTCCCTCTTTGTGAACTTTCAGACCCACCCCCTCTTAAAATCGCCCACCTATGCTAAGGACACCACCTCCCCGGCAGAGCATTCCACCACATCACCACTCTTTCCATAAAGTAATGCCTTCTCAGTTCCCTCCTGAATTTACCTCCCTCCAGCTTCAGACCATGTCCCCTAGTGTCCCTGCCCTGCATCTGCATAAGCATGTCCTCTGTGCCAATCTTGTTTATGCCCTTCATATATTTGAAGGTTTCTGTCATATCCCCCATCCCTCTGATCCTACAGGGAGTACATGCTGAGTGCCCTCAGCCTCTCCTCATAGGGTTTGTCCTCTAGTCCGAGGATCATCCGAATTGCTCTGTTGTGAACCCCTTCTAGCAATTTGACATCTTTCTTCAAGTCGGGGTACAAGAACTGCATGCAGTACTCCAGCTGTGGCCTCACCAACAATCTATAAAGTGGCAGGATGTCCTCTCAATGCCTGGCTTTGATTCATCTTGCTATACATTCCAGCATCTTGTTGGCTTTGGCTGCTGCACTCCTACACTGTGCTGAGTGGTACATTTTTCGTGTTATAAGCACCCCCAGATCTTTTTCCTCTGTAGTGAACAACTGTACCCCCCCAACCAATAACCATTCCTTGGGTTTCTTGCTCCCAAGTGCATGACTTTTTTTTTTAAATATTTTTACAATAAATGTTCAACATAGCCTTCTTATGGCCTCACCTCATGAACAAGAGCAGAGAAAATGTTTAACTCCTGCATGAAAGGTGATTTTGCACAGGGACTGTGAAATCACCTTTTGGGATGGATCTGCCCAATGACAGTGCCACTGTTCATGAGGTGGGGCTATAAAGAAGGTATGTTCAAAATTTGGGGCAAATATATGCAAAAATGGCCAAGTTGTGGCACTAACTTCTAAACCCCATTGAAATCCATTGTATGGCATACCTGTTTCCTCAGTTCATGGTCTGGCTTTGAAGAGTGAAGATGGGTCTGCGGCCCAGAGAAGATTATGTTATTGACCCTGATTGGTACTCAGAGCTTCGGGGATGCTGATTGGAGGGTTGGGTGGGAGAAGTCTAATGGCTGCAGAAGACTTCCATGGGGGAGCATTATTCTCTACATGTGCCTGCAGCTGTACCACCTTGGAGCCTTTTATGAAATCTCATAAGTAAGCAAGGTTGGAACTGGTCTGTGGAGACCAGCAAATACCAGGTGGGATGAGGCTGAAAACAGCACTCATTTCCAGGCCACAAAACTAAATAAATAACTCAGGGTGCTACACGTTACAATGGCATGGGCACTTTGTTATATGCTATTTACCCTACAGGGCAGTTAAGTGTTAGACCTGCTCCATCACAGTTAGGAAGTGCAGATGTGGGGTGTCCTTGGTTGGGGTTATTCTTGCAGGACCTGAAAGTGAAGAACAGAGAATATTGAGGAGACACAAAGGGTTGGAGGTCCAAGAGGAGAGATTAGGAGGTTACAATTAAACAAAGATACTGTACTTATCGGATTGGTATACAGTCTGGACAGACCTGTAGAAATAAAGGGAAAAATAGATTAGTTAGATTAGTATGGGGAACTTAAAGTAGCAAGAGTAAGAAACAGAGAGCAGAGAGATAGAAAAAGGTGCAGCACAGCATAGAAGTAAAAGAAGGGAAGTTTTGCAGGAAAAGATAAACTTAAGGAAAACAGAGATACAGAGACAGACAATAAAAATACATACAGCTGAAAAGAGAATAAAGTGATATTGGGGTCTCAGCAAAAGCTCCTTGGCACCCCTAGGTGGCCTGCAGGTAGCCAGCAGATTTAAGCAGTAGCCCTTATGGACTAGTGGTGATGCTTTTGAGCTAGTGGTCCCTGCATCTGATTTTTCTGACAGCCATAAATTTGTTTTGGAAGGAGCTGAGGGGTAAGATGGTGTGAGATGCTGTAGAGTTGTTGGACCAATTGGTGGCCGACAGGTCTGCATGGAGGGAGGATAAATTCAGCAACTTGAACTACAGCAGGAGAATGATTTTAGGGGGGATTTAGAGAGATGGATCTTTCATACACAGTAGGTGGGGATGGTGACTGAATATGTCTGGGAGGAAACCTACATCAACAACACAGTGAGCTGAGAAGAGAGTTCCCAGTCCAGAAAAGTGGTTCAAGGATTTGTGATTGGGGTGGGGGCTCTGAAATATGTTGGAATAGCTGGAGAGTTGTAACATTCTGACAAAGTTGTGCACAGAGGCAGAGAGGCAATTAGAGTTAAAATCCCCAAGTATCAGTAACTCACCAGATGAGGAGTGGGAGCAGATGGAGATGAGAAGTTCAGTGACTAAAGCAAGGGACAGGACAGCAGTACACTTCTGCAAGTAAAAGTGAGACTGTGAAATGGAGGGTCAGTTTGAGGATGATTAGTTTGTAGGTGGAGGGAGACTGATAGCACAGGTGCCAGCTGGATGGCAAGGAAGCACCATAGGAGATCAGCACTAAACCACCCAACATCTCCCACAGCAACACCTGGGAATCACTGCAAATTACCCCGATGTACAGGATATCTACAATTGGAACACCATCACAGCTGCCCCAACAGACACCCCTATGGACAAGATACTGAACAGCCACTGAATGGTGCAGCAGGACCACCGTCAGACAGCATGGAGAAGGGCACGATGATGAGTCCCCCCCAGCCCCGGACATCCTGATGGTCAGCAGCTCAACATGCCTGGAGGTGAGCGGGGGTCACTGGTAGGCACAGCAGACCTGCACTATACATGGCAACAGTGGGCAGTGGCTGCAGGACCACAGCAGGATTACGTGGTCTGACTAGAGCATCCGGCCCCCCTGAGATTGTACAGCTGGCAAGGGACCAGTACACAGAAGACAGTGGCCACAGGAGCTGGCACAGGCAGCATGCCAAGTACCATCAGGTAGTCTCTGCAGCTACGGGTGCTATGTTGCGCGACGCTGTGGGGATGTGTCAGCTGCTGTGGTTGTGTGCTGTTGTTATGGTCAGGATTCCGGCTGGCTCTGTACTTGTGTTGCTGTGGCAGTGTCAATCTCACACCGATGGCAGAGGTGAGATAGATTGCAACACACTCCACCTCTCTTACAGTGATCAGGCCTAGCTGCGTAGGAACTACAGTAGGTATGGACACTGCAGACATTTGGCACATATAGCAGAGCCAAGACTCTGAGAATATCTGGGTGGAGGTTGTCCAAGAAGAACGTCAAAAGATCCAGCTTCAGAAGGAGGCTACGGATCCTAAGGTGCACAACTTGCAGTTCTTTGAGAAGCTATGGAAGGTGGGAGCAGGACCAGGATTATGTCACCTGCCACCAGGAGTAGCAAGG
Organism: Neoceratodus forsteri; assembly: GCA_016271365.2. NCBI lineage: Eukaryota > Metazoa > Chordata > Ceratodontiformes > Ceratodontidae > Neoceratodus > Neoceratodus forsteri. Next base: position 625,803,392 of record CM057452.1, on the reverse strand, counting down.
TTACAAGCAGTGGGGGGAGGGGAAGGAGGTGCCAGAAAGTTTCCAAGTGGAGCCTATGAGCAGGTAGAAGACAGCAACCAGAATATCAGGGTGAGTGGTGGATGAAGGGTAGAGATAAGGATAGGCAGGTGGGGAGGGAAAGGTGTGATGGGAGTAGGAGGGAGGAAGAGAGGGAGTAGCAGAGGGAGGAAGGAAGGAAGGAGATGAAGACATAGAAACATAGCAACTGTTGGCAGATAAGGACCACCAGACAAATCCAGTCTGTCCGTAAGCCACTTACTTAATTATGGCTTCTGACATCCCTCTGCTTTACCTCTATGGTTCCCCTATGCCTATCCTGTGAATGTTTAAATTAAACCACAGTGCTCACTCCCATCACCTCCCATGGCAGAACATTCCATGTGTCAACCGCCCTCTCTGTGAAGAAATACTTCCTCATATTCCCTCTTAACCTGCCACCTTCCAATTTCATGTCATTCCTCCTTGTTCTTTTACTCATGCTATATTGGAAGATGTCTCCCCCTGCACCTTGTTTATCCCCTTGAGATACTTGAATGTTTCGATCATGTCCCCACTCTCCTTCCTCTCCTACAGTGAGTACATATTGAGGTTCCTTAATCTCTCCTCATAAGTTTTGTGGTGCAAGCCCTGTACCATCTTAGTTGCCCTTCTCTATACCTTCTCCAGCCTATTAATGTCCTTCCAAAGGTGTGGCCTCCAGAACTGCACACAGTACTCCATGTGAGGCCTGACCATGGTGTTGTACAATGGCATCACTACCTCCTGCCTTCTGCTGCTGATACCCCTGCCTATGCACCCCAGCATGCCACTGGCCCTCCCTGCTGCCTTTGCACTCTGCTTTGACATTTTCTGGTCATCTGAAATAATAACCCCCAGGTCCCTTTCTTCTTTGGTGACTGACAGCAACTCCGACTCCCCCATTTTGAAGCTCTAACCAGGGTTACTAAGTGACAGGTGCATAACCTTTCACTTCTTTGAATTAAACCTCAGTTGCCACTCCTCAGACCACTTCTCAAGCTTCCCCAGGTCCCTTCTCATTTTCTCCACTCCTTCTGTAGTATCCACACTGTTATAGATCTTGGTGTCATCTGCAAACAGGCAGGCCTTTCCTTCCAGCCCCTCTGAAATGTTGCTAATGAAGACATTGAACATGACATGCCCAAGGACTGATCCATGAGGTACCCCACTGGTCACCCTCCTCTCCCCAGATTGTACCCAATTCACCACCATCCTCTGCCTCCTATCCGTTAGCCAGTTCCTAACCCAATTCACCACCATCCTCTGCCTCCTATCCGTTAGCCAGTTCCTAACCCAGTTTACCACATTGTTTCCTATGCCCAGAAGAGGGAGGATAGCTAAGATGAGAAGGAACACAGTGGATGACTACAATCCAGATGGGAAAGCTTGCAGGCTTCACCCAGACAGGGAGGCCAGATGTAATTTAAAAGCTCATTAAACCATTCTAAGCTTTCATCAAATCTTATAACTTCAGTGCTGACATCAAGAAAGTAACATAGTGTTACTATTATAGAAGGGACTTGGGGTTCACCTTCTCTGCCACTCCTGCAATACAGTAGGGACTACACATAGTGAAACAGTATTGTGATGATGGAAGGGGCTTGGGGTCCATCTTATCTGTTCCTCCTGCTTCACAGCAGTGACTATACCAAATGATTAACAGCATGATAAACCTTCACAAAGAAATAAAATATAAACACTGCATGAAAGACACTCATGTCAGTTCATGCCTTATTGTAAAATGATAATATTAAGCATATGGGTTTCACGATAAGATAAAATAATACACTTATAGTGCAACTTCTTCACCAAGTCAGTGCATTTCATAAATAGAGTGTGCTAGTGTAAACTGCAGGAGACATGACTGGTTTTTTCCCCAAAGCTTTTTTAAAATGATAAATGAAAAAAGCATATGCTATTCCTGGTAGGAACAACCAATACTCCAACCAGACCCACACGAATAATGAGACATTCATGAAAAATTAAAGCAATGAATAATCCCAGGCAGTACACTACAGTTCAGAGAGGCCCTTCACCCTCTTCCAAACACCCGTCTTAAGGTAACCAGCAGCAACAGCCAATATCAGTGCAAATACCACAGAAGCAATACTCAATCTAAACAGTGCCTCCGATGACAATGTGGCTCCGGTGCTCCATATCTTTGGTTCCTGGTGCTGTTTGCAGACAGAGGGAGGGAGGGAAGGAGGAGAGAGCTGCTACAAATCCAGGCTGTCAGATCCACTGATGACAAAATACTATTGGTGTGTGGCACCAGGATGCAAGCACAAGATAGGTGACTCCAGCACATCACTCTTCTCTAAATTCAGGTTCAGATTGACAAGGAGGCACCTATCCGGATCACCTGCATGCCCACTACAGAACAATAACTTATCCATCTTCAGTTCCGTGATGTAACTCGCAGGTTTTGTTGCTGGCCAGGACCAGAAAAGGCTGTAAAGACAGGAAATATAGCAAGCAAACAGTCCGGCAGCCCACGAGCACCTCAAAAATCAGTCCTCTTCATTCCAAAAAGTTCCATTTAAAGCATGATGGGCTCCCAGAATTCTAAATGGTCATCAAGGGTCAGCAATCAGAAATGGATGTGCAGCACTAGGATGCAAGCACAAGACAGATGATTCCCTCACATCACTCATCTCTAAATTCAGGTTCAGATTGGACTCATCTCTAAATTCAGGTTCAGATTGGCAGCAAAAAAGTAGAGTGATGTGGCCAGTAGGGACAACATGGGCAGACTGCTTCAGAAACAGAGGCGACTGTGATGCAATCTGACATATTGTTCATTCAGAAGGAATGCAGAGTCCTTTTTCTGAGTGATCTCAAAAGGACTGCAGGGCTATATCCACTGCAGCCCTAAAATGCATGTACCTAGTAAGGATATACATCTTAAAGAATGTAGGTCTAGGGCCCCCATAATTATTTTTTGCTTTTGTTTCATTACTTCCTTTCTTCATTGTTTTATTTTTGTTTTGCCCATTACTGTACTAGTAAAAATTAAGTCAGCAGAATCTGTATATTATTATGTCAGAAAGTGTTCACTTTCAAGGCTTCTGGTGTATTACATATACAATAATGGATGGGGAAGTGTGCTTAATGAGAATTTAATGGTTGCCTGAGGTGTGGGATGCTACATAAACCCTGAAGACGAAGCCAGAGGGGTTTATTAAAGCACCCCACACCAAGGGCAATCATTAAATTCGAGTTAAAAGCACACTTCCCCATCTTTTATTTGTTATAATTGCTGGTTAGCAATTTTTTGCCACATTGATTTTTGTGGTGCTGTTTCAGTCATGCAGGCAGACACACACATACACACACACACATACACACTCTCTTTTAGCTTGTTTTAGTTTTTATTTTTTCATTTAGTTTGTTGGTGATTTGTAAATTATGATTTGGGATTACCTTAGCGAGGCATGTCTGGTTGAAGCCCTTCCTGTTGGCAGTTGTAGTCCAGTGTGATATCTGAACAGCATGAGAAACCTGACAGCTTTTTTGTTTCTATTTTTAAGAGGGCAGAAAAGAAAAAATGAGGACTATCGGCACAAATGCAGCTTTTTCTCTCTCGGTGCAGATGAGCACTCCTGGTGTGGCAGCTCCTCACTACGGAGGATATGGAGCGGGTTATAACGGCAAATTATAATTGGCTCAGCCTATGGAAAAAATTGCTGGCCAGTTATTATACAGTAATAAAGTTCAAAACTGTTTGCAGATTTTTGTTGAGATATGAAGTGTAATTCCTTTAAAATATTATAAATGTAGTAACAATTTATAATGCATGACAATCTGTGAGCCTTTGTTATGATTTTCAGGTGATGTATTCTTCCACACTAGATGTTACTTGAGGAAAAAGAAAACATAAGTCAATTATGGTTATAACAAATTATAAAATCATACAGATATCCCGCAATATTTCAAACATATAAAAAGAATCAATTTGTTGCTGAAAGAAGTATATACATGTATTTCTTTTGACAATATAGAGATAAATGTATAGCTTCTCATTTCAATACATTGGGCTTCTAACTGGTAGGGATATTTATTTGTTTGTTTGTTTGTTTGTTTATTTATTTATTTATTGAAAACTGGTAACTGGGAAAGGCACTCTGAGCCAAAGCTCATTTCCAGATGCAACCTGTGGGAAGGAGATTGGGAAGAACAAGTAAACTCAAAGGTCAGGTACAGTCAATGTTAAAAAAAAGTATACAGGCAAATGTAAGTTACCAAGGTTATTAAACAGCAGTAAACAGACTATAAAACAGGGAACTAAGTAATCAACCAGGAATTTGCATATTGTAATTAAGCAAAATAACAATGAATGAAATAACTACATAGAGAAAGAAAGGAAAAGGCTGGACATCAGATAAAATAACTAACAGGTAGAAAAACAGGAAAAGGGAAGGGAAACTAGGAATAACATACTGGGAAAGAGAAGAAGGCAGATGGAATAAATCAAATAAGATGGAGGACAAGGGGTGTTGCATTGTTAAACACTGATTTTGTGCTGTTCCCTGCCTTTTCTGCATTTAGCATCAACAAAATTGCACTTTCAGCTTATTAAATTGGTCTGCATGACTTTACTTTACTGATGTGGAATGTCTGACTTCTTTTTTTGTACTTGTTTGGCTGTCAGTGCTCTGCAAGACCTTTTGAGCTACCTTTTGTTTGCAGGACAAGGAGCAGACTAGTCAATGCTAGAACAAGTGGAAGCAAAAGGAATTTTAAGTTGGTGTTTAAGAGAAATGTAGGAAAGAGACAGGCAAAGCGTGGGGGAGATGGAGTTCCAAATTGAAGGAAGACAAGAGGAGAAAGTCGATTGCCCAACAGCAAATTTGGAATATAGGATAAAGAAAGTGGGGTGGCAACTAGAGTGAAATGCATCAGAATAAGAGGGGTTGGGAGAGAGGTGAGGTTCGGAGAGGGAGATGGAAACTCAATTTAGAAATGAATGAAGTACAGTAAATGAAGCAGCGGGAGGCAAGATAAAGTAATTTGAGGCTAGTTTTATCCTCAACACCTATGGGTATGGTCTTAATCAAACAAACTTGATGTGACACTAGTTCCTTTTTAAATATATATTTTTGTATGTCATTATTATTCCAGCTGGGCTATATATTCAGTTCCTTTTATAACAATATGTAAAAGGGATTTTGTCTTATTTTGGTATATTACACTATGGAGGGGTAGTTCACGTGTTTTTTTTTTGAGAAAGGATTTTCTGACTATCATCATTAGAGAGACTGTGTGATGGTCTCCATGGACACCTGCATTAGTGTAGTAAGACACATTTGGCCCCTATACTATTTTAATATGCAGCTTGGTTTTCATTGTCCCTTAATATAAGAAGAAATAAGGAGGACCAGATACAAAATGATGTGCATGTGTGAATCACATTTGTCATTCACTATTATTATTATTTTTTTAAAAGGAATTATCAATGTTAGAATTTTGAATATGAAGATATATATCGATCAAATTCTAGAGCATTTAATTTTTTTTAATTATGCAGTAATGTATGTCTTTTATCACTTGGATCTCATGGTGCTTTCTTATTTGTGGGTTCACATTTAATTATGTATTACACGTGTGGTATTTGATTAAGATGATGATTGATGTTAATATGTATAGAACTGTTTCAGATTCAGCACCTTAGCTTCTTGTTAAAGTGTGCAAGCGTGAAACATTGGAATACTTATTGGTGGGGTACACTGCCGATTTTGGGCTGTTGTGTTGCAACATTAAAGTACGTGTTTTTGGCAACTTTGAACTCCAGAGTGCAGTTTTCTTACTTTCTTCACCAGTACTGGTTTTTGAAATGATGCATCAAGGCTGCTTAAGCTGCCCTTATCCTGTTATCTTAATATGTGTGTGTTGGGCTATGCTGGCAGCGGGAGTCAAGATCTGCCACCTGTTAGTGGGGACCATAGAAATTATGTCCTCTTTGGAGGTTCCTGTTAGTAAGGCATCTGATGACCCCATCTTCAGTCTTTTACATATGATTGCTGTTAAACCCACCTTGGAATTTTCGGATGTGGAAGCAGAAACACATGTGAGACAATCACCAACTCACACTGGAGAAAATGAACAGGCACCATTAACTATCAGAAATGCCTTTATAAGGTATGAGAAAATAGCCCTTAAGAAAAGACATTTAGTGTGGCAAGAAGTCACAGTGGAAAGATATTTGATTACAAGTCCCAGTTTTGGCAAATATAGAGACAATTGTTTCTCACATTGGAAGGAAGAATTGCATTATGCATTGTTGAGATTGATCAGATTAATTACTAAGGAATTAATTGTCATATTAAAACAGAAGGAGGATGATATAAATGCATTCATTGATCAACCTCAGTTTGATTACTTTAAAAAAAACAATTACCAGAGACCATCATGAGAACTGATAATAAAATTCAAGCACAATAGGAAATGAAATGGATTAGAGATCAAAGGGACTATGCTAATAATTTCATTTACACTAGGAAAAAGTTTGAAAGACAACAACAAGCAGCATCTAATAATCAATTACGTTCAATGCCTGGAGGCTATACAGAAGAGAGCTACTAAAATGGTACAGGAACCGCACCAGGGGCAATACGAATCTAGACTACAGCAACTGCAAATGTACTCCCTTGAGCAAGGGAGAAACAGGGGGGATATGATAGAAACCTTCAAATACATAAATGACATAAACAAGGTACAAGCAGAAAACTTCTTTCACAGAAACAAGACCACACAAATGAGGGGGCACAGTTTGATTCTTACAGAGCTAAGTTTAAAACCAAAATTCATAACTTTTACTCACAGATAGAGTGGTGGACCCTTGGAACAGATTACCACCAGAGGTTGTGGAGGCCAAAACAGTCATTGCTTTTAAGCTAGCATGGGAGAAGTACTGCAGTAATCTCGGAAGAAGAACAGAATGGAGGGTAGGCAATCTGGGCAGACTATATGGATCATACGGTCCCCTTCTGCCGACATGTTTTTATGTTCTTATGTTTCCATAGGGAATGTCTCTGAAGTGGGAAATCAAGTGTTAAACCACGTTCTAGATTTACCCCCCGCCATGAGTCTGGTGGTTCATAAATTTCAGAGGGCATGTGAGTGGTATTTTTCAAACCTTGTTGAAGCAAGTTTTACTACTCATTATATAAATCTGACTAAGGGAAAACGTAATACTATCACCCATCTTGGAGCTAATCAAAATCTCATAATAAAGCCCTCAGACAAGGGTAGTAGCATTGTTGCCATGGATACCATTAACTATGACGAGGAGGTAAATAGACAGTAGGAAAATACATAGTTTTGTCTGGCCCAGTGGCACTGGAGGTTGATGCATTGGATGCCACACCTTGCACCATGCTGGAGACCTAGGTTCAGGAATGAGCCTGGGCCATCGGGGGTCAGCAGGGGGGAAAGAGGGTCAAGCAGCATCCAGAGGACTGCTCTCCTCTCTCAGGGAAGGAGATATCACTTTTCCACCTGTTTATCACCCTCTGATGGGAGCCAGAGGGTGATGTGGGCTTGGACTGAAGTCACCAGCTGGCATGGCATGCATGTGTCTGCTGCACTCCAAGCCATATGCTGGAGGAAGTAAAGTGAAAAATGGCAGTGGGGGGGGGCTCTATGAAGTCCCGTGTCAGCCCCATTTGCTCAACAACATGATTTTGCCCAGATTAGGATTGTGCTCCGTGGTTGGGGGAGCCCCCTTCCCTGGCCTCACCATGGAGGGTTATCCATGTGGAGTTTCAGGGGATGGTCAGAGCATGGGGCTGGGCAGGCAGTGTGGGAACAGAGATATGCACAGGAGGGATAAAAATTTGTAAAAGAAATTTACAGTTTTGTGAAAAATGAAGTTTTGATCCCACATATAAGTTCTATTGATGCATATGTAATTGGGGCCCATGCGAGGGGATAGATAGATGTAAAAAACAAGGAATTTCTTATTAAAGAATATCCAGTTAGACAAACAATATATCTCTTCCCGGAGGTGCATAAGAGTCTAGTGGCACCACCTGGAAGACCGATTATATCGGGGGTGGATTCTCTTACAGAACCACTTTCAGTATACAGTATATTGATTCTTTTACTCAGCCCTTTGTGAAAGGTGTACGGTCTTATATTAGGAATACTAAAGAGATTCTGGCAGTGTTGCAGAATTTACACATCGAGCTGGAAATCTTTTGGTCATGCTCAATGTGGAATCACTGTACACCGTAATTCCACATAACGAAGGTTTAGAAGCCCTAAGGGAATATTTGGATCATAGGAAATCATCGGATAACCCTCCCACACATGTTCTGGTACCGTAGGCTCAATTTGTTTTGGAATCCAATGCCTTTAGTTTCTTGGGTGGACAGTATATTCAAATAAGTGGCACCACCATGGGTGCCTCTTTTGCCTCTAATTTTGCGAATTTGTATGTGGGTCTGTGGGATGAGCGACTTGTATATGATCCCCTTACAAAATCTTTCTTGGATTCCATTTGTCTTTACCACTGATATATAGATGATATACTGATGGTATGGAGGGGTACAGTAGATAAACTACAGTTCTTTGTGCATTATTTAGAATCTACCAATCGAAATTTGTGATTTTCAGTGACACATAGCAAGGCTAGTATTCTGTTTCTGGATATCATGTTGCTTAAGAATATGGACAGTGGTATTGATACCACTATGTATCAGAAATCCACTGATCCTGTGCCATTCTCATGTCTGGGTCATGCCATCCCCACCATACCATCAATAATATCTGTATCAGTCAATTCCTAAAAGCAAGGTATATTTGTAATACATATCCTGAATTTACAAACATACAAAATTTGCCAGCAGATAAAGGCCTAGAGGTCTATCAGGTCTGCTCGAATGTGCAGCTAGCACCCGTTATTCTATAGCTGCCACTCCCTTCCACCCTTCCCCTTCATTGACCCTGACCCTTGTCCTGTCCCATCCCTTTTGAAGCAGTCCACTGTTCTACTGGATACCACTTCTGCAGGTAATGCATTCCACCCAGCCACCACCCTCTTTGTAAAAAAGTGTCTCCTCGTCTCCTTCCTGAATATTCCTCCCTCCAGTCTCATATCATGGCCCCTGGTGTCCCTCCCCTCCCTTACTTTGAACAGCCCCTCTGTACCTGTCTTGTTTATTCCTTTCATGTACTTAAAGGTTTCAATCACGTCCTCCCGTCCCTCCTCTCCTCCAGTGAGTACATGTTCAATTCTCTCAGCCTCCTCTCGTATGATAAGTCCCCCACCCCCTTGATCATCTTCGTCACCCTGCACTGCACCCTCTCCAGTAACTTAATGACCCTCTTCAGATACGGGCGCCAGTACTGCACACAGTACTCCAGGTGCAGTTTAACTAATGACCTATACAGTGGCAGAAACGCCTCCTCCCTCCTTGAGGATATACCCTTTGCAATACAACCCACCATTTTGTTGGCCTTTGCAGCTGCCTTCCTACATTGTGCCGAGTTGTTCATTGACCTTGTAATAAACACCCCAAGATCCTTCTTCTCCTCTGTCTGGGCTAGCTGCACTCCCACCAGTTGGTAACTCCTCCTTGGGTTATTCATCCAAAATTGCAGCACCTTGCACTTTTTGGCATTAAACCCCAGTTATCAGGTGGCTGACCAGGTTTCAAGCTTTGCCAGATCATCCTGCAACCCCTGCCATCCCCTTAGGTCATCCACCACCACTTCTACCTTGGTATCACCAGTAAACAGACTGATCTTGCCCTTGTTGTCCAATGATATGTCTGCAATGAATATCCCAAACAACACTGGTCCCAACACTGAGCCCTGTGGAACACCACTCATCACTACCCTTGGGTGTGAGAGCTCCTCACCCACCACCACCCTCTGTTGCTTTTCCTGAAGCTAGTTCCCTACCCATCTCACCAGCTTTGCACCCACCCCTGTGCCTTCTAACTTACTTCCCAGCCTTCTATGTGACACCGAGTCAAATGCCTTACTGAAGTCTAGATACAGGACATCCACTACATGGCCCCAGTCCAGTTGCCTAGTTACTCAGTCATAGAACTCCACCAGATTGGTTTGGCAGGATCTGCCACATATGAAGCCATGCTGTCTGCTGTCCTGTAGTCCTTTGGCCTCTAGGAGGGCCACCAGCCTCTCCTTCAGGATAGTCTCCATTAGCTTACCCACGATGGATGTGAGGCTCACTAGTCTGTAGTTTCCCGGTTCATCCTTGGGGCCACTCTTGTGGAGGGGCACCACATGAGCCATCCTCCAGTCCTGAGGTAGACACCCCAAATGTAGTGAGGCATTAAATAGGTCTGCCAAAGGTCCTGCAAGGACCTCTGCTAACTCCTTCAGCACCTTGGGGTGGATGCTATCTGGGCCTGGCACCTTGTCCACCCTCAGTGCCTTCAAACCCTCCCGAACTCTGCCCTCCATGATTTCCCCATCTGTCACCCCTCCCCCATTTCAGCCATTCCTCCCCCCTTGGGTGTCACCCCCCTCTTCTCCTAGTAAATACCAAGCAGAAGTAATCATTTAGTGCTTCTGCCTTATCGCACCCTGCTTCCACCCAATCCCCCGCCTTCCTAATCCTTACTATGTGGTCCTTACTGGTGGTAATTTGAATCCCATTCTGGGGATATGGCTAGCAGATTTCAGCAGCATGGCTATAGTCAGGAAGTTATAGAGAGGGCATACCAAATGGCTAGTGGATCTAGCTGTGAGGGTCTTTTGGCTATACATACTCCTGGTACTGGCACATATAGTCCGAGATGTAATTTTGTTACCACGTGAAATACTGGATCTAGTGCAGTGGAAAATATCATTCCGGATAATTGGCACATTTTGCACAGTGAGCCTAAGCTCAGTGAATGGACACATCATTTTCCCTGCAAGATTTACAGAATGGGAGAAATATTTTGGATTTGGTCATGCATAGCTTGCAGTCCACACCACGTTCCTCATCCTGGTTTCTGGTTTTACCACCAGGGTGTTATAGGTGTAATAGATGCAACTTTTGCCAACACATACAGGTCACGAAAACCTTTTTCAATTTACAAGAAGAGATTGTGATCGAAAGGTTTATTAATTGTGACACTACAAACATTATATATTTGTAGTGTCACAATTAACAGTGCTTTTCTGGGTAGTATTCCCCTTCCCCTCAACCTCTGTTACTCCCTTGAGCCTATCCTAGCTACACTTCCCTTGTTTTTTGTGCCAACCTTCCCATTCTTAGCTCATGCCCCCTCCCTCCCCTTGTTTGTCTGCCATGGTTACCAGACACCTTGTATTTTTGCTGTTTCACTATAATTGAGTATATTACTTTAAGTTTCTGTACCTAGTATTGTTATGGTCTATTGTTGTATTTTCTTTTAGCACTTTGGCATCATTGTGTTAACTGGTCTTCCATGTTTTATGTATTTTGCTTTTGTTGCTTCCTGTGCCATTGTCTTGGCCCGAGTTGTGCCTGAAAATTGTCCCTGGGATCAGTGTACTTACCCGGTTATCAAAGTCATAAATAAATATATTTAGCTACTTGTAGTTGTGGAAAACTATATGTGGGCCAGACAAAATGCAAACTTAAGGAATGTGTTGGGGATCATGTACATGCTATTGAGCATGCACATTTCACATATGCTGCAGAAGAATATGTTTCCAAGAGTGAGGACCCTGCTGTGCATAAGTGATTCTTTGTTGGCATTGGACAGGTCACTTAGGGTCTGAGAGGAGGAGATCTGCTGAATTTAATTGTCCTGCAGGGAGGGATACTGGATTGTACCACTCAGGGCTATGATATGGGGACTGAATGATAGGTTTGAGATCTCCCCTTAATTGTGATAATTGAATGTGCATTTTACCTGTGTTTCTCTAATCTGTGTTGCAGGGCCTTCACGTTCAACCAAGCTTTCCTGGACCCTGTTTTTTAATTACTGCCTAGGTAGTGACGTACTGAATAACAACTTTTGTCCCAGTCCACCTACTTATTTATTTATTTTCTGATTTTATTTATTATAGCTGTCTATTTAGCACTGTTATATTTATTGATATGTTGTTTTATTTATTCTTTGATTGTGCTTTTATGTACGGCGCCCAGAGCCCCTGGGATTGGGCATCTAAAAATAAAACTTGCCTTGTCTTGCATCCCCTGTTCCTCTTGCCCTCTTCTTGTTGTTTTGCTTTATCTTTTGCTTTTGTTCTTCTTTCCATTTATTCCCTCTTTTCTCTCACTCCTTCGCCCATTTGGTTTTTCTTTTCCTTGTTATATTTCTAATATTTCTCATATTTTGGCCCAACATATTGATATTTCAACTGTTTTGATGTGCAAATATTGTGGTCCGGATATTCAGACTGCACCAGACGATGGTGCAAGTGGGGGTGCAGTGCAACTGTGCTGCGCTAGGTCCAGGACAGGGTGATATTCAACAGTGATGCACCATGATGCATCACCATTGAATATGGCACTGAATGCACATTGCGCAAGTACAATGCTCCAGCGCATTACACAGACAGGGAGGACTGGGAATGCTCCAGCACAAATGCAGTTGCGCTGGATGCATCACCCTCGATATTCAGAAGAGGGCATGCAAATGGGGCCATAGTATATGCATGGCACAAATGGGGCTATTTGCATGATATTATGGCTCCATTTGCATGCGTTGCGCAGGGCAGCGCAGCAGAATTCGTAGCTGCATGCAGCAGGTGTTGGGTCCCTGGTGGGCTAGTGCACCCCCTTCCCTCCATCATGCCTGATCATGGGCAATAATGGGCAATAGTGACCGATAATATGACTTGGTGGTACAGTGGTATCCCCCCCTCCATCCCGTATCGCCCAATCATGGGCTTCTGCAGAGGAAATAATGCTCTGGTGGTCCAGTGGTATCCCCCCTCCCTCCCGTATCACCCGATCGTGGGCACGTGACATATATATGCTATCTGGTGGCCCAGTGGACCCTCCTCCCATCCCACCCACAGAGGACCCAACCGCCCAGCTCCCCCCCATCGGTGGGTGGCTGCATTCTGCCTGCATACTGCCTGGCTACCCACCGAATGACAGCATACAGTATGTGCTGTATGCCCATTGGTCCACATTGTACTGTACTACACAGGCACAATTATGTGAATGAATGCATTCAGATGTTATTATATGTCACTACTGCCCGCGATCCGGCATGACGGAGGGTGGGAGGGGGAATGCCACTGGTCCACCAGGTATCATGCAGGGTATGATTGTGCACAATCACGCATAGCAGGAGGGTGGGGAGTGCAGTGGACCACTGGTGAAGTTGTGGATGCTTGTGGACTGTGTCCCTGCAGGGTGGGTGGCCACCCACGGCTGGTGGGTGCTGTGTTGCGCCCTGCAATTCAGCAGCCCGCCTGTGGGTGGCCTTGGTTTGTTCCTACATTTTACAGGCTCAACCTTGTGCCCCTGTATGCATTGCACATCAAGGTTGTGCCAGCATATGCGCTGCACATTCTGGGCTGAATATCGGGATGTGCTGCATATGTTTGGGCACGCCCCCTGCATTTGCGCCGCATACATTACCATTACAAGTGGGACTTGTGCTGCACCTGTCAGCCTTTTGAATATCCCATCAGGAAGCATTACGCAGTTGCGCAGGCACAACACCTTTGAATATCCTGGCCTAGGTGTTTAATGATGGACACACACATGCACTTGTTTGTGTATTTTAATGCTTTTTTTAATATTGTGTTAAGCATGAATGTTACAGTTTTATATTTGACTCTTGGTACATGTGGTTAACAGTACAAATTGAGTATGCACTTTTTTGGAATATTTTGTAAATGGGCCCTCAGCTTGGACTTTTTAGATGTATGTTTTTGTATATCTTTATTATTCCAGCTGGACCATGTATTCTGTTCCTTTTATAGCAATATGTAGAACGACTTTTGTCTTGTTTTGGTATATTACACTATGGAGGGGTGGTCCATGTTTTTTTTGAGAAAGGATTTTTTGACAATCATCTTTAAAGATACTGTGTGATGGTCTCCATGGACACCTGCATTAGTGTAATAAGAGACATTTGGTCCCCTATTGTATTTTTTATATGTAGCTTGGTTTTCATTGTACCTTAAGAATAAATATGGGAGAAGAGACACAAAATGATGTACATGTGTGGGTGTCGTTTGTCATTCACTATTATTGTTATTATTATTTGTTTAAAAGGTAACATAATTGTTAGAATTTTGAATATGTATATATATATATTTATATATGTATCAATAGTGTAATTTTTTTAATTATGCAGTAACGTTTGTATTTTGTTACATGGATCTTATGGTGCTTTCTTAATTGTGGGATCACATTTAATTATGTATTACATGTGTGGTATTTGATTAAGATTATGATTGATTTTTAATATATATGTAACTGTTTTGGATTCGGCACCTTAGTTCCTTGTTAAAGTGTGCAAGTACAAAACCTTGACTTACTTAGTGGTGAGGTGCACCGCCAATTTTGGGCTGGTGTGTTGCAACATTAGAGTATGTGTTTTGACAACTTTGAATTCCAGAGTGCGGTTTTCTTATTTTCTTCACAAGTATAGGTTTGTGAAAAGATGTATCGAGGCTGACTGAGCTGCCGTTATCCTTTTGCCTTAGTATTGGAATTTATTTAATTTTCATTGGCCTAATACTGAAACACCAGAGATTTATTACATGGAAACATAGAAACATAGAAGCTGTCAGCAGATAAGGACCTCTTGGCCCACCTAGCCTGCCCTATATTCCCTATCAATAGTGACACCCCATACCCTACTTAGTTTCCGGTTCTCCCACCCCTCTAATTGCCTCTAAGATCCCATAGTGTCTATCCCATGCCTTCTCCAATCCTGTAACCATTTCAGTCCACACCACCTCTGCTGATAGGCTGTTCCATGCATCCACCACCCTCTCTGTGAAGAAGTACTACCTCCCATTTCCTCTGAGCCCCCCACCATCTTCATAGTGTGGCCCCTAGTCCTCAAGCATCTTTTTCTTTGGAATATGCTTCCTTCTTGTATCTTGTTTTTACCTGTGAGGTGTTTAAGTGTTTCTGTCATATCCCCCCTTTCCCTCCTTTACTCCAGGGAGTACATATTTAATTCTTTTAGCCTTTCCTCGTATGCTTATGATGCAGGCCATGCACCATTTTTGTTGCCTCCTTTGTACCACTTCTAGCCTATCTATGTCCTTGTGGAGATGGGGCCTCCAGAACTGTACACAGTACTCAAGGTGTGTTCTCACCAGTGACCAATACAGGAGTATTATTACCTCCTTCTTTCTGCTGGTGATTCCCCTGACTATGCATTCCAGCATCCCACCAGCCTTCCCCACTGCTTTGACACACTGCATCACTGCCTTCAGGTCATCAGAAAAGATCACCCACAGGTCCCATTCCAGCTTCATTAGTGCCAACATCTCTCCTCCCATTCAGTAAGTTGCCTCTAGATTCCTGTGCCCTATGTGCATGATTTTGCAATTCTGTGCATTACAACCCAGCAGACAGACCTTAGACCATTTTTCCAGTATTTTTAGATTGTTCCTCATTCTTACCATACCCCCCCCCCGGTGTGTCCACTCTGTAGCAGAGCTTTGTGTCATCTGCAAACAGGCATACTTTCCCTTCCAGCCCTTCCGTAATGTCAATAATAAAAACATTGATGAGGATCGGCCTTAGTACTGATCCTTTTTGCACCCCACTGGCCACTTTGCCTAATCCAGAGTGTATGCCATTTATCACCACCTTTGACTCCTACTGCCCAGCCAATTCTCCACCTGTTTTACTATTTTATGGTCTACTCTCAGGCTCCCCAGCTTGTTTAACAGTCTTCTATGTGGAATGGTGTTGAAGGCCTTGCTGAAATCCAGGTAGGCCACATCCACCATTCCTTCTTGATCCACTTCTCTTGTTGCCCAATCAAAGAACACTATCAGGTTTGTCTAGCAAGACCCCCCCCGTGAAACCATGCTGCCTCTGATCCTGCAGACCATTAGTAACAATGTATTCCCCAATCCTTTCCTTCAATACTGACTCCATTACCTTACCCACCACCACCAACAACTTCAGGCTGACAGGCCTGTAAGTTCCTAACTCATTATATCCACTTTAATGGAACGGGACTACATCTGCACTCCTCCAGTCCCCCAGCACCTTTCCTGTTCTTAATGATAGGTTGAAAAGGGCTGTCAGAGATGTAGCCAGCTCCTGTTTCAGTTCCCCTCAGTATCCTGGGGTGCATCTCATCTGGCCCCATTGCTCTGTCCACTTTTAACTCTGTTAGTTCCTTTAGCAACCTTTCTTCTGTAAAAGGGATTGTTTCCACTTCCCGTCCCTTTATACCCTTGTCCTTAATCACTGGCCTATTTTTCACCCCGTTCCATAAATACTAAACAGAAGTATCTGTTCAATATATCCACTTTCTGTTGGTCCTCTTCTACACAACCCCCTCCCTCCCCCTTCAGTCTTATTATATTTCCCCCTTGTCTTTCTCTTATCGCTAATATATCTAAGAAAATTTTATCTCCCATGTAACTGATTTGACAATATTTTCCACTGTTTGTGCTTTTGCACTTCTAGCTGCCTTCCTTGCCTCCCTTTGTTTCTCTCTCTGTAAGTCTCCTTATCATCCTCCTTCTGTGTTTGTTTGTACATTCTAAATGTAATTTTTTTAGCTCTTACCTTTTCCGCTACTTCCTGTGAGAACCATAGTGGTCTCCTTTTCCTCTTGCCCTTGCTAACCTACCTAACACAGAGGTTTGTAGCTTGTTAAATGCCCTCTTTCATCTGTGCCCACTGTACCTCAACTCCACTCTTTTTCCTATCCCTGCTAGGGTATCCCTGAGGCACACTTCCATTATCTTAAAATCAGCCCTCCTGAAGTCCAGGACCCTAAACCTTTGTGTGATTTGATTCTGCCCCAGTTCTTATGTAAGCAATAAGACATGATGGGGTGTGCATTACGGTGTGATAACCGCACTCCTAGGGGCATAGTTAGGCATGAGGCCAAAGGCCGAGTGTCGGTCATCCCTTGGAGTGCGGTTATCACACCGTAATGCACAACCTCAGAGTGTCTTATTGCACTTATAAAATGGCTCTTTATTTTTAGAAGCAGTTTTTTTTATTTTGAAATACATTCTTAAATAAGTAAAAATATAAGTGAATCTTTGCTATTAACATAAAATAGTCCTTCCACCTACTGCTGCTAGATTAAAGTAGTGTTATACAGTGTGTGCCTTCTTGCCCACTTAAACTTCATATTCCCCTGCCATCCACAACAATTCACAAATGCTGTTTTCCTTATTCTAAGTATGATACATATCCCCCTTATTTTATTTCATTCTCCTCACTCTGTAGACAAAACTAAAAGGAAGCCATTACAGAGGCTTCTCAGTTTCCCAGTGCTGCAAGCTTGAGCATGGTTCAAAACTGCCACACTCACTGAGAGCATCATGAACTGCTCGCTTTGTCCTAAAAGATAAACAGCAGGGTGAAACATTTAACACTGTTTTTCTTTGTTTATATAGTATTATTGCTTACTTTGTTCATTCTGTTTTTGTTTTCTCTGTGTTTCCCCACATTCAAGAAATGGAATGTTTAGCATGGAATGTTTACTGTGGAATACAGGGATTCAAAATTCTGCTCAGTTCTACTAGCAGAATGTTCCTCCACTAACATACTGTACACACAGACAACAAAGGCCTGTTTCAGAGCCAGAGGCTCAGTAATCTCACTGTCAGGGAAAGCAGAGGAGATTTCCCTGATGAGCAGGTAAAGATACAAGGAGGATTTTTCACTGTTAGCAAAGAAACAATTGTAATAAAAACTACAAACAATACTTAATGTTTCTAATTTGTTTATGTGTGTAAGGAGAGTGTGATGATCTGGTAAACATGTAATTAATTTGTTTTATTTTATATATAAGGTAGTTTTATTTTTAGGGCCCAGTTGAAGGTTTCTACATTGTAAAGGTAGCAGCCATGTTTGTGGTGGAAGATCAGTTCTGGTTGTAGGGAGATTGATGGAAGATAGTCCTGGTTGTAGGAGGACTGATTTGATCAGTGTGTGATGTGGTTTAGGACTAGGATGACTGTGCATATATAGGGATTTAATGTATGGTCAGCTGATCTCTCTTGGCCAATGAGATTTCTTGAATTTTTTCTTGCCATTTTATAAATCAAAACACACTGTCATTGGTCCCGAGGTGGTCTCTCACTGTGACTTCAGTCACACTGTCCCGGTTTGTCAGCACTAGTTCCAGTAGTGCCCCCTCATGAGTGGGTTCCAATACTAGTTGCTTGAAGAATGCCCCCTGCAGGGTGTCCAGGATGTACCTACTCCTGGATGTAGTTACAGTGAGGATGCTCCAATCCATGTCCAGTAGACTGAAGTCCCCTATTAGCAATACCCTTCCCTTGTTTGTTATCTTCAGGATTGCCTCCATCATTTCTTTGTCTAACTCTTCCCCCTCTGCTGGAGGTCTGTAGATCACTCCTGTTTGAAAAATGGCCCCTTTTCTGCTCTCCAGAGTGACCCACAGTATCTACTCTCCTCCCTGATACCCCTGTATTTCCATGGCTTTTATGTTATCCCTTACATATAGAGCCACTCCTCCCCCATTTCTACCTACTCTGTCCTTTCTGAATAGTGTATATCTTGGTATGGCTACTTTCCAGTCCTGGTTTGCATTGCACCACATCTCAGTAATGGCGACTATGTTCAGGTCTGCCTCCATCATGGTAGTCTCCAGGTCTGCCACCCTGTTGTTCAGACTTCACACATTTGCACACATCGCTCTCCAGGCTATGCTGCTCCCCTATGCCCCTTTTCCCTTTTGCCCTACTTTACTGTGTCCACTGTGCTTTTTATTTTTACTTCCATCCTGTACCCACTGACCTTCACTGTTATTTGCTTCATTTCTGTTTTCTCTCTCTCTCTCTCCTCATGATACCCTTTGTTTGTCTTCTGAGATTCTGTGGAGGGACAGTTTATGTTTTCCTGCCTACTTCCTCCCCGGCTAGTTTAAAACTTGCTAATGAAGCATTTAAACCACTCACTAAGGACCACAGATCTCCTTCTGTCACCCTCGTACAGATCTTCAGCCCTCCAGGTAAGACCCCAGTCCTCAATGAAGCTGAACGCCTCCTCTCTGCACTATTCCTTCAACTATACATTGAACTCTCTGGTTCGGTGTTCCATAACCTCCCCCTTACCATGGCAGTACCTCTGAGAAGGTTACAGAGCATGCTACCTGCCCAAGACCCCTCCTCAACTCTCTAAACTCCTCCTGCACTATTCCCATCCTTGCTTCATCCCTTTCCAGGTTGTTTGTCCCCAGATGGACAATGACACCCGCTCCCCTTCCTTGCCACTGCCATATCGATCCTCAGGATCTGTTCTCCATCCCTCCAAGCTGTGCATCTTGGTAAGCTCTTTACCTCCCTCTTCCCCTCCCTAAATGTACCCAAATCTATTCCCCTGGTGCTGGAGTCCCCCACAAGTGTTTGCTTGCTCCTCTCCTCTGGGGTTCCCTGATGCCCACCCATGGGGCTTCATTATGGAGGACCCGATCATCCTCCCTGGTCACTACTTCAGGTGTCCCTATGGGGCCTTCCTGCGCCACCAGGATGGTGTAGGAGTTCTGTAGGAGAACTGGATAGGGATGTACCTCTGACCCCCACCCTTATCCATCCTGCACCCACTGTAGTCCATCTGTTTCTCCTGTCAGGCAGCCTTCAAGGAAGTGGCAGCAGACGTGGTGGTCACTGGGTGAGGGAGGAGCTCCCCAACTATGACCCAACTCAGCCAGGAGACTAGCAACCTCCACCTTCAACCCAGAGAGATGACTGCAGATGGGGCAGTACTGCAGTATCCAGAAGCTCATTGTAAACTTGCCTGACCTACAGTCCCAAATGTGGACTACCATGTTTCTATGATACAGCATAAGGAATATTAGTATTTACTGGTACCTGGTTAATATAGCGTTATTAAAACAGTGCTGCAATAACCGCACTGTGTAAAGCGTGGAAACATTTAGAGGCGAGGGGGGTATAATAGCAGGATGGAATTACTGCTACCACTGTTGTTGTGTGCTTGAAGTGTGAATAGATCAAGTTGCCATGTGGTGTGGTGCCTGGTCAAGCCACTCCTGTGGTGCAGTGGCTAAGGCACCAGCATATGGCAGGGATGAAGATCTGGGACCATGGTTTGGTTCCCCCCAGGTCTTCTGGTGTTGCTACTATTTTTTGTTTTAAAAAAAAAAAAGTTTCCCCCCTCCCGAGTTTCTCACAATCCCCGAAGTTCACATCCCCTTGAAAATGATTATTTTCAGTCCAAAGGGTGTGGTGAGTGAAGCCCCCCCACATTGGGGGGATGTGCTATTGTTGTAGGGTCAGTGTTTTGTCCGATGTTATGTCAGAGCACAGCATTTTGCTTGTGGCATTTATTGCCACACTGTTTTTGTTGGCGACATTATGACCCCATACCGTATTTACTCATGCTTGCTATGATGTACTATTCAGTACATAGTTAAATTTGTCATCATAGCATGTCACCTACAGCTATTAGCCATAATGTTATTATCAGCTAAATTTATGAATCGTATTGTAACCCAAAAAGTATGTTTTAGTCAGCATAATGCTTATCACTGTGTATGTGCAAAACCTAATGGGGCTTAGGTGTGAGCTGCCCATCATACCCACCAATAGAAATGCTTTGCTTAGCTTTTCTACTATGCAAATGAACATGTTACCTGATAACGGACCCTCTTAAATCTGACTAAAAGACTTTGTGTAATCCTGTTTTTCACTGAGTTTTTCCTATGATAAAACCAGGTGTCTGAAGTTTCTGGATTCGCAACAGGTACACTATCCTTTTTATATGTATTTGGGGAATAAACCTTTATTCTGTGACACCCGTCTTCTATGTTGTGTTTTGCCATCAGATTCAGAATCCTACCAAAACCCAACAAATGGTGACTGTGACACAGACTTGACTGGATAGAATCAAACCAGTACGCAAAAAGGTGTACAGATGAATGGGCACAGGAATCACAAGGTACTGTAACCTACACCTACCAGTTCAACCCATACGGATGATCTTGCAGGCCCTCCACATATGATACGTGTTTTGGGAAATGTCTTTTCTACCCTAATGTCTAAATATTGCATTTTTTTTTACAAATCATTTACACAGGGTAGTTCAACTGAGAGGCAACATCTCATTTACAGTGGAGTCCAGCTTCTAACCATTTTTGTAGCTGAGTGACTGGTGCACTGAGAGGTTAAAAGACTGGTGCAAGGTCACACAGTGAGTATTTGGCAGTAACGGGCTTACTCCTGCAATCTCCTGGTTTCCAAGCCTATGTTCTACTGTAACTACTAGACCATAATACCTCTTAATATGCATGATATGTAAGGTTTTTCATTTCATTAGTGGTAAAAAAATTCATATTAAGGGTATGACTTGATAAAGGAATTCCTTTTATCTGTTAACGGTATATAGCAAACATAGAATTCCTGTGGTAAGAAAAATTAGCCATGGACTTTGGAATGCCCTCACCAGCTAGGAGAAAAATGGTGTAAACTGAAAAAGTTATTGCTGCTGCCTGTTCTGGAGAGGGGCACACCTTAAGGGGCATTTTGGAGTGTGCAGTATGATACACTAAGCCAAACATATTTGTAGGTTTTTTTTTGTTTGTTTTTACAGTATGTACAATTGATGTTGGTTGATGGATGGATGGATTGATTTTATTTATTAAAAGACCTGGTTAGCCCCTGAGCAGATGCCTGCACATTTTCAAGCACTGTCAGGGAGAAAAATACAAAAGAGATAATCTGGGACCCACCAGGGAGCGGATGCATCAGAGGAGCAGCTGGAACAGCAGGGCAGCTGTTCACTAGAGGAGGAGGAGGCGGTGGTGTGCAGCAGGGACAGAGGATTTTGTGATAGCATCCAGGGACAGAGAATTTTGCAGCAGCATCCAGGGATGGAGAATTCCCCACAGAAAGAACGGTGTCATGGAAGCCAATCAGCTGCTTGGGGAATTTACAGGTGCACCATTCAGGAAGGACCTGTGCAGACTGAAGGTCCTATCAGCGAGGGCTCTGGCAAGCACAAAGTGGGGAGGCCCTTTAAAGAGCACAGCTGGCACTCGAGTCAACTGTAGGACCCTGTCCAGGCAGCGGCGGTGTCAGAGGAGTGGCTGGAGCAGCAGGGAGGCTGTCCACTAGAGGAGGAGGAGGAGGCAGCAGAGTGCAGCGGGGACAGAGGATTTTGTGGCAGCATTCAGGGAGGGAGAATTTTTCCCACCCCCCTGCATCTTCTTAAATACATGGCAGTCGTCAGCCCAGTGGCACTGAGGGCTGAGGCACTGGTCGCCTTACCTCATGTAATGCTGGCGACCTATGTTCAGGAATGAGCACAGACTGCCGGGGGTTGGCAGTGGTGGGGAAGGATTCAGCATCCGATGGACTGCTCTCCTTCTCCGGGAAGGGGGACTTCAGCTGTTGGTGCCTGGTTGCCCCCTAGTGGAGGCCGGGGGACACAGCTTCCATGCTGCAGACAAGGGAGGAGTCGGGGAAGACACTTGGAGGGGAGCGCGATCGGACGCATGCTCGTTCCACTCTGCAGGTGTCATTGCATGCCCTGACCCCTAGGGGAAGGAAAAGGGAAAAATGCTAGCCACAGTAGTGTGATGGAGGGCACCTCTCAGGATCCGCTCCTGGCTAGCCACAGCACTGGCCCCTTGAATCCAGTCTCTGGTGGGGTGTTGGGGAACCTCACTGGCCCTGCCGGGGGGGGTAAGCCCTGAGGCTGGGTCAGTGCCAGATGGCGGACCTAGGAAGACGGGGCTGGGGCACCCTCTGGATGTAGGCCAGCAGCAAAAAAATTAATCTAGCTACAAAAAAATGCATGGCGGTCGATAGGGGTTGGTCCATTCAGAGAAGAGGGAGGAGCACAGGCCACCACATTCATCAGGGAGGATCCAACAGCACCATGGACTTCTCAGACAGGATGCAAAAGGAGTGAAATCACTTAAGGTACTATGATTTTTATGGGGGCACCTGAGGCTTTCATGGGCACTGTGACTTTTAGGGTGGCAACACATAAGGTGCTGTGACTTTTATGGGTTATCAGGAAAAGAAATGGAAAACAGCTTGCATAAAGGCTTAAACTTATGTGGATGGCAAATCCAGGGATTTGGTACTAAAGATACAGGGCCTTTCTGTGAAGGGCACTTGATCTAAGGGGCAAACTGCTGGCATAAGGGTAGGATTCACTAGAGTTATCTGACCCTGGGAACTGGGAAGGGAAAAAAGAGCTAAGTATAAACACGTGCAAGTGGGTTGCTGCAGGGGATGCAAAGGGTCTCAAGCAGTAAATAGATCCCTGTGGTGATTTCTTGTTTTATTTTGGTTGTATAGGATGCTGATAGGAGTGAAACAACACATAAGGTACTGTGATTCTTATCGGGGCATCTGAAAGGAAGGGGAAAAATGCGTGCATAAAGACTTAAAGCTCTGTGGAAGGCAAAGCCAGGGAGTTGCTACTAATGGTGCAGGGACTTTCTGTTAAGGGCACTTGATCTAAGGGGCAAACTGCTGGCATAAGGGTAGGATTCACTAGAGTTCTCTGATCGTGGAAACATTTTTTGGTTGTATTGGGAGATGTGGAGTAGCCAGGATGGAAGGATGTGGATGGCGGACCTGGAAAGAGGAATGATGGGGGGATGGGGTGGACACAAAGGTAGGGAGGGGGGTTATGGGGATAAAACACAGAGGTGGGGCAGGTAGAGGACCTAGCAGGATAGTGAGATGTAGTGGATGTGGAGCAGCTGTTCACATGGACACACTCTTGAGTTTAGGAGCATGCCTTATATGTGTGAGGGTGTTTCACCTGGAAAGTGATATTTGGGAGTTAAGGAGGATGGTGGATCACTTAATCATGAAAGTAGGGCATATAAGGAGACATAGTGGGGGTCTGGCAACTCAGGGGGAAAGATTTGTAAGCTCAGATAGGAGGAGGGAGGGTGGGAGGGTCTTGCTACTCAAGATGATCTTGGAGGGAAGGGGCAAACAAGGGTTGGCAGAAAGTGGTCAGGAAGAGAAGGAGAAAGGGTAGGAATGGAGCTAAGGGGTCTGGTAATGTCAGCCATGGAAGGGAAAAAGGGTTAAGAGGCAGTGGCACTGCAGGAGGTACTGTAGTGAGAAATAGGTATACTCCTTTACAAAATTTAGAAGGGGAAGGCAGGTATACATCTATACAAAAAGGAAATGATGTAGGGGAGCATTTGGTGATACAGAAGGATGATGGTGCAAGGTGGGGGCAAGAGAGAGAGGGAGAGGTAAATAAGAGGGTAAGTAGGGCCCCTGAAAAAGCAGCTGAGGATGGAAGGACTGGGATTAAGAGTAATGAGGTGTTTGGAGCAGAGCTGAGCTCAGACCCAGGAGAACTATTAGGGGAGGGAAGGATATAGTTAGGTCTGGGGTGCTGATCATTCCTCGGGAGGGGGAGTGGCCCTGGTAGTGGGTGGGGAAATAGGAAGAGGGTGCTTGGGGAAGGTGAGGCAAAGCTGGCATGCAGGGAGAAGGCGATGGGGGAAAGTAGGCAAGGCAAGGAGATGGGGAGAAGAGGGTCCTGGTAATGGGGAACTCCATCATTACAGGAATCAGATGGGGGAAAAAAGGGAGGCAAAGGAAGCTCTATAAGCATGAAATCTATGCTGGGAATGACACTCTTTAAGGTAGGGTACCTTGTGCACTCATTGGTAAGAAAGCACTGTGGAGTGCCCCATATTGTGGTACACGTTGGCACTAATGACATGGAGGAGAACAGTGTGCAAGAAGTACAGGCCAGATATAGGGAACTGGTATGACTATTTGTAGCTGAGAATTGCACCGTCTCATTCTCAGAAATCTTGCTGGTACTGATGGGTACTCTGGAAAGGAAACAGAAGATTAAGGAAATCAATAGCTGGCTAATGGAGTGGTGCCCAGCTATGGGGTATAGGTTGGTGGGTGACTGGGGGACTACATGGGAAAATAAAGAACTTTTTGCTAGGGACAGGCTTCACTTGAGTCAGGAGTGGATGCAGGTCCTTAAGAACAAGCTAGGGGATTATATATCTAGGCGGTGGGATTTAAACTAGATGAGGGGGGAGGGCCAGAGAGTTCAGCACTCTTGAGCAAGAAAGGAGGGCATAGGCTCTTTCCCCAACCTGGAGGGATACAGGAAGTGAGGAACAACCCTGGAGGAGTGGAGGCAAGGGGCAAGGAGGGGTGGCAGGATTAGGGAAAATTCTGGGAGGGGCTTTAAAGTTGTTCTGATAAATGCCCAAAGTCTGGGAAACAAGATGCTGGAGTTTTGGGCATTGTTGGTGGAAGGGAGTGTAGATGTGGCTATTGTCACAGAGACTTGTGTCACCCAGTACCACAACTGGGACTTGAAAATTCCTGGGTACACTATACTTAGAAAGGCTAGGACAGTGGTCGGGGGGGTTGCACTATTTGTCAGGGATGGGATAGTGTGCAGCAGAGAGGAGATGGGGAAGGGTAAATGGAGTCGGTATGGGCCTCATTACAGGATCGTGATGGGAGGATAGTTAATCTGGGTGTGGTCTACGGGCCACCCATGCAGTCAGAACACATTGATGGGGTATTAATTGACAACTTGAGGAAGAATTGCAGGAGGAGTAGGGGTTGGAATGTGATACTAGGGGACTTTAACATGCCAGGGACGGACTGGAGTTCCATGGCATCTTCATCAGCAGAGGAGCAAAGAGTGCTTGACACACTCCAGGACAAATTCCTGACTCAGCTTGTTGAAGAGCTGACTAGGGAGGGAAACATCCTGGACCTGGCCTAGCCAATGGGGAGCAGGTCAGGGATCTGGCGGTGGAAGCCCCACTTGCTGGTAGTGACCATTCCATGGTGTATTTTACCTTGGACTTAGGGAAGAAGTGGAACAGAACAAAAAACACGGTAGTGGAATTCAGGAGGGCATACTTTGTGAAGATGGCAGATATACTCAAGGAGCATATATGTAAAACCGGGACTGGGATGGACATGGAGGGGCAGTGGTAAATCCTAAAGTGGGGCATCTTGGAGGCCATGAAAACCTGCACAAGGTCACAAAACAAGATGGCCAGTGCCAGGAAACCTTGCTGGTGGACAAGGGAGGTACAGGAGGAAGTGAGGAAAAAGAGGCTGGCCTTTATAAGGTACAAATACTCCCATAGCAAGGCAGATCTTGAGGAGTATCATAGGATTTCCAAGGAGGTTAGTAGAAAGGTTAGAAAGGCCAAGGTGGATAAGCAGCTTAGATTAGCAAGAGGGATCAGGAAGGGGGAGAAGGAATTCTTTAGATATGTAAGAGAGTGGAGGAAGGGTGAGATCAGATAAGAAAGCTGAGGAAGGGGTGGCAGATGGGTGGAGGATGGAGCAGGCTAAAGTGTTAAATGATCATTTCAACTCGGTCTTCACTAGGGAAAAGGGATGGGCCATTGCCTCAGGGAGGGGGCAGAAAAGGGAGAATGGAGGCTCTCAAAGATGGGGAAATCCAGGTAATAATAATAATAATAATAATAGTCTTTATTTACTGCGCCTTTCTAAAACCAAGACACCTTAACAACAAACTTCAAATAAAAACAATACAATAAAATACAGATACAATAAATACTGGATTCATAAAATTCAATAAAATAGCACCAAATTGAGTATGCCTGATACCACAGATGGGTCTTTAGGGCCTGTTTAAATTCCTCCATGGATGCGTACTCCCGAAGTGGACGGGGTAGAGAATTTCAAAGGGCTGGGGCCGTGTACATGAATGCACGGGCCCATGAAGATTTAAAAAAAAAATTTAAATCTCTAGCAACCCCTCATCCACCAAGTGGAGCAATTGCCAAGGGCAGTAAGGTATCAGAAGCTCTTTCAGGTAGTCCAGGTCAAGTCCATGCAGGGCTTTACAAGTCAGAGGTTCGACTTTAAAGGTGATCTGCCACCGCACTGGCAGCCAGTGCAGTTCGCGCAGCACCGGAGAAATATGACAGGTACGGGAAGTACCCATCAATAACCAGGCCGCAGCATTCTGCACTAGCTACGGTTAGCAGATAGCAACTCCTGGTAGCCCTAGGCAAAGGGAGTTGCAATAATCAAGGCACAAAATCACAAAGGTGTGGACCAATGTAGGCAGATCACCAAATGGAACTAGGTGCTTAATCCTGGAGATGTTTCTCAGATGGTAAAAGGATGATTTGATGACTGCCGACACCTGCAATTGCAGTGTCAGCCTGTCATCAAAAATCACCCCCAGATTTCACACCTATTCAGAGGTAGGGAGCTGGGAGCCACCAAGAAAAAGTACTGAAGGCAAACCAGCTCCCATCCCCTCTATCCGGCGACCTGGGTCCACGACCAACACCTCTGTCTTCTCTGAAATCAACTTCAGCCAACTCAAATTCATCCAGTTCTGGATTTCAGTGAGACAGTTATTAAATATAGAGAGAGCTCTATCCTGGTCGGGTGCACAAGATAGGTAGAGCTGGGTATCATCAGCATAGTAGTGAAACCTCAGCCCATACCTTCTTACAATGTCTCTGAGGGACAGCATGTACACTGTGAACACCATGGGGGACAACACCGAACCCTGAGGTTCCCCACATGACAGAGAGAGACTGGGCTGGAGGAATTAATCCCCAACACCACCCTCTGAGTTCTGCTAGTGAGGAAAGATCCAAACCACCCGAGGACTGTACTAGACAGGCTGCAGATGAACCTCAGGCATTCGAGAAGAACCCCATGATCCACAGTGTCAAACACTGAAGAGATATCAAGAAGAACCAACATGGAACAGACCTTCCGTTCTCTCACCATCAAGAGATCATTGAGCACCTGAACAAGCTCAGTCTTGGTACTATGCCTCTTTCGAAAACCAGACAGGAGTGGTTCATAAATGTCATGGATGGTCAAATGGTTCTCCAGTTGTATGGCCACTACTTTCTCAATCACCTTCCCCACAAAGAGAAGGTCAGAGGTTAGTCTGTAGTTAGCATGGCAGTCTGGGTCCAAAGAAGCTTTCTTCAAGAGGGGTTTTACCACTGCCTTCTTCAGGGAGCTAGGAAACTCACCCATCTCCAAGGAGCACCAGACTATCCATGATAGGACTGAGCCAATAGTATCCCAACAACCCTTAATTAGGGAAGTTGAGCCCGGATCCAAACTACAGCATGTAGGGCGCAAACCCTGGACAATCCGCATGACATCAATGAACTCCAGCCAGTCAAAAGAACTCCAAGAATGCCTGGGGACAGTGACCAAGCACCGATCCATAGCTTCTCCCATAGAGGGTGCAGGTTGGAGTACCGCCCTGATGTCAGACACCTTAGCTACAAAGAAGCAAGCAAGCTCTTCACACTCTACTTGTGAAAAGGCTCTTCGAACCTGCAGCAGGCTGGGATGCACAGTCTGTCTACAGTTTGAAAGAGCTGAGCTGGTTGATTCTGAGCAGCCTCAATCTCCCCAGACAGGAACTCTGCCTTCTTATTGGAGATTGTGGAAAGATAGACTTGATGATGTTCCATCAATGTAAGATGGTTAGCATCAAGGGCGGATCTCCACCAGCAACGCCCTAATCTTTGTCCTTGTCGTCGCATCTCCCTCAAGGTCCCATCAAACCGAGGGGACCGACGGCGAAGGGGAAGATGACAAACACAGACAGGAGCAATAATATCCAGAGCCAAAGAGATGGCTTTATTATAAGCCAAAACCAGGGCATCTGGATCATTGCTCACTCCAGAAGGCTCCAATAGGTCGAGCACCGCCCCCAGGCCATCAGAGCTTACATATCACAAAGGGTGGTAACTGACCATCTCCACAGGGGTAGGCCTATGAAGGGGGCCAAAAAACTGAACCTCACTGTATAGTGATCAGACCATCTGACAGGTTCCACCCCCAAATCGAAGCCTTCGATCCCCAGGAGGAAGATTAAGTCAAGGCAGTGACCGCCATTATGAGTGGCAGAAGTAACAACTTGTGTAAGGCCCAAAGATGTCATTAATTGTAGGAGGTATTGTCCAAATTGTGAAAGTTCATCATCAATCCAGGCGTTGAAGCCTCCCAGGACCATCAGCCTGGGTGACTCAAACACCATGTCGATCACGAAGTCTGCTACTTCCTGTAGGAAATGCTTCTCATCACCTGATGGACGGTAGATGAGGGAAATCCTACAACCCACACCTGCCACTACAGTACACTTGAATGACTCAGCCTCCTCAACTGGTACACTCGTGAGGCCCAGCTCAGTCTTAAAACAGACCGCAACCCCCTCCACGCAGTCCAACCTCAAGCAGTGTAACACCAAGAACCCAGCCAGAATAGCGTCTCTAATATGGGGCCTGCATTCTCATCCAGTCAGGTCTCAGTGATGCATGCCAGATCCATCGACCCAATAAGATCGCCAATAACTGCAGTCTTATTTTTGATGGATCTGGGGTTACACAACACCGCTTGGGTAGCATGGGCCTCTGGAGCTGCTCGGACTACCTGCCCACCAATATTGGTGGTGCCCTTGGGTATGGAAATTAGGCATGAAGAACCACGCTCCAGATTCCATTTGGCCGCAGGGCATCTTCTGGGTCTTACATCCCAATATGATGGCCCCACTCATTCGACCGCCACTGTTCATACCCCCCAATCCCCCTCCATCCCCTACGAGCAATACCCAGTGCTCTACAGTAGGTAGAGAGGGAGAGGGAGGCCCTCAAGTCCTTGAGGACATATAAAACCACGGGGTCAGATGGCATCCACCCAAGGGTTCTGAAGGAACTGGTGGATGTCCTGCCAGTTCCACTGATGGAACTATTCAATTCCTCCCTCCAACCAGGATGGGTTGCTCTAGACTGGAGGTTGGCCCATGTTGTGCTCTTCTGCAAGAGTGGACCTTGGAATGATTCGAGGAACTACAGACCGGTCAGTCTGACATCCATAGTAGGGAAAATGTTGGAGGCCATCTTGAATGCACAGCTGAGGACTCACCTTGAGTCTAGGGAACTGCTAAATCCTATGCAGTCTGGATTCAGAGCTAAACATAGCACTATCTCAGCCCTCGCCAAAGTTACTAACGACTGGCAGCGTAATCTTGAGAGCAAAAACTTTATTTGTGCTGTTTTCCTTGATCTAAGCAAGGCTTTCGACACCGTCGACCATAGTCTGCTCCTCTCCGCCCTTCAAACCATAGGTGTGGACCCCTCCTCTCTGCGTTGGTTCACTGACTATCTTACAGGGCGCCTTCAACAAGTTAAAGCCGAAGGAGGCCTGTCCCCCTTAAAAACTCTGCAAAGAGGGGTACCTCAAGGTTCTATATTAGGCCCTTACTTTTGCAATCTACATTAATAACATCGACTACTGTATAAAAGAAGCCAACATCCATCTGTTTGCAGATGATACAGTTCTCACGTGAGTCGCCCAACACCTGAAGCTGCCTGCAATGACCTACAGTCAGAATTCAACCTTTTGCAAAGCCAACTCCTCCAAAAAAAGCTACTCCTTAATGCCAAAAAAACTAAAGCGATGGTCCTCTCTCCTTTTATCCGTATAGCTAACCCTGTGTCCAGTGGGACAGTTCCCCAAAGTACCACAGTTCTAGGTGAAAAACTAGAATTTGTTACAAAATTCAAGTATCTGGGAGTTTGGATAGACCAAAGACTCTCCTTCATTGAACATATCGAGGACTTGCTAAAACGACTTCGGCAAAGGCTTGGACTGTTTTTTAGAATCAGCCAATTTCTCACCAGAGATGCCAAGAAACAACTGGTCCAATCCATTTTCCTATCATTGGTTGATTACGCTGACTTCCTCTACAGCCAATGCCCCAACTCTTACATGGCTAAACTGGACACACTCTACCATCGAGCACTGAGGTTTATAACGGGACTCCCCTTCGACACACATCATTGCACCCTATATGCGGTAGTGGGATGGACATCACTAAAGTTCAGACGCCACAGAAACACCGCTCTCTGGACCTATAGAGCCATCTCTAATAAGCTGCCTTACTATATCTCCTGCTGTCTTCCCCTGAGTATAATTGGGAAATACGCGTTAAGAAGTTACTCAGCTATTACACTTAAAGTACCCAAAGCAAAATCCCGCTTCGGCAGGGCAGCCATAAGCTTCATGCTACCTACCTTATGGAACGATCTACAAAAAACCCTCAAATTAAGCACTCTAATCGGTATAAATGCTTTCAAGATGCTTTATTTCCGTACAATCAAAGAAGTATGTAACTGCTTCACCCACTCAGACCCAGTACTGGTATATATCCACGCCTAGACCCAATTTTAAGTACAGACCCCCCCAGCTTGCTCCTCACCAGCCTAATTGTTCTCTCTCTTATCCCTCTGTCTTATCAACACTAGGCCCATCCATCCCCTTATTCTTCCTTTCCCAACCTCGGATAGGAGCTCACTACCCTGGGTTGTGACATCCTACCATGCCCGTACTTATAGCATTCAATCCAGGGCTCACACATACTCCTTTTCTCCATCCACCTTCTCTACATCCAGTTTACCAACTCCTTTCTGTGCACCGTGCCTCCTAGCCTTTCTCCCCTACTTCCTCCCTCTCTTCCCCTACCTTCACCTCTACCTGGTGTATATTTTTATTTTATTTTTTCTTCCGTTACTTCCTCCTGCAACCTTAGATAACCTGCTTTATCTTCCTATAGACACTTCTATGTATGTAAATACTGTAATCTGTATAATATCTGTATAATTCTATGTACATATGATCTTCTTTTTCTTCCTCTCTGTAAAGAGTATTTTCTGTATTGCCTTATAAATACCTGTGTTGACCTGTATATACAATTGTTCATGCTCCACCCAGGTCCATCTTGCAAATTAGCTTCTGCTCAACGATGAACGCCTGGTTAAATAAAGACTTGATTGATTGATTGATTGATTGATTGATTGAAAGAATGGATGATGGAGTTCCTGGTGGTAAATGGCTTTCAGGATGAAAATCAACATGGGTATGTCCAGGGAAAATCATGTCAAACAAACCTGGTTGAATTTTTCAATTGGATGACATGGTCCTTGAATGTAAGAAAGCCAGTTGATGTCCTGTATCTGGACTTCAGCAAGGCTTTCAATTAGGTCCCACATGGAAGGCTTATTTGGAAATTGAGGGAACTGGGGGTGTGAAAAAAAAGTTGGTGGGGTGGGTAGCAAATTGGCTTAGTAATAGGCAATAAAGGGTGGTGGTAGGGGGTGAAGTCTCGACACCCAGAGTGGTCACCAGCGGGGTCCTACGGGGTTCAGTTTTGGGCCCTATCCTTTTTAATGTGTTCGTTGCAGACATCGGGGAGGGGGTTGGTAGTAAAATGAGTTTATTCACTGATGATACTAAATTGGGGTGGTGGTAGATAGTGAGGAGGGAAGGAGGGCACTACAGGATGAGCTGGACAGGTTGGAAAACTGGGCTCACATGTGGCAGTTGGGGTTTAACGCCCATAAATGTAGCATTCTGTACCTAGGTGTTAGGAACCCTGGGTATACTTACCACTTGAGGGGGGTACAGTTGACTGTTGCGACATTGGCGAAGTATCTTGGGGTGATGATTGATGCTAAATGGAACAACTTGGTGCAGTGCAGGAGAGCAGCAGCTAAGAGAAACAAAATGCTTGGGTGTATTGCCAGGGGGATAATGTCCAGGAGAAGAGATGTTATACTTCCCCTGTACACTTCATTGGTGAAGATGCATCTGGAGTACTGTGGGCAGTTCTGGTGCCCCTCCTAAAAATGGACATCACACTGCTGGAGAGAATCCAGAGAAGGGCGACAAGGATAATTATTGGTCTGGAGGGGTTGTCATATGAGGATAGACTTAGAGAGCTGAATATGTATTCTCTGGTGGACATAAGGGATAGGGGAATATGACTGAGATCTTCAAATATCTGAAGGGGTTCAACAGAGGGAAAAAAGAGGGTCTGCTCAAGTTGAGGGAGGAGGGGACTATAAGAGACCATAGTCTAAAGTTATTGGCAGGGGTGATACAGAGAGAAGGCGAGGGGGCATTACTTCATGGAGAGGGTGGTGGTGCCCTGGAATGCATTGTCTGATGATCTGGTAAAATTGAGAACTGTGGGTGGTTTCAAGAAGGGTTGGGACAGGCACAGGGGCACAGTGCGGGGTGGGGGTATGGAGTTCATCAGAGTTGTACAGGGTGAGGAAGTGGGTGGGAGGGGGAAATAATGGGGGAAGGTAGAGCAGCTACTGGGCACTACCAGTGAGCTGCATCAGGCAGACAATATAGACAGTTAGGCCTAATCTGCTGACAACCAGGCCCGGATTAAGAGGGGGCAAATGGGTTAAATGACCCAGGCCCCCCACCGTGGGGGGGGCCCTGAAATGGCCACACTTGCGTGCTAATATATGGCAAAAAAAAGCAAAACATAGATGAAGTTGCCGTTTAAAAATGGCTGCTTTAAATTACCTGCTGAGGGCAGCCCCTGCTGTTCCTGTTTTTGCCAGTAGTGTCACCCGACTTGCCCTGAGACTCTGAGAATGGAGGGGGACAGGGGATCACATGGTATGCAGAAGCCGACTAGCTGAGAAGTCATGTGGGGTGTATATCATCTGCGCATGTAAGTGTATGCCACACAGTCACGGCAGCAGTGGTTTTAGAGAGGAGAGCTGAGCAGATGTGAGTTGGGTTTGGAGGTTCCATTTCGATATAAAACAATTAATTGTACTGTGTGTTTGCACTGAGACCAAAAGTCACTCACACACACAGGTACAGTACATCAGCAAGCGGGGAGCAGAGCAATTCATGTTTAAGTAAAAACAATACTCACACGAGGGACGAGTCATGCCTGAGGTCTGGATGGTTAGGTTAGGTAGTAGGAGAGGACCGACTGACTCAGGAGGAGACTGGGAGAGCAGGAAGCCGAGTGCATTCGGAACTCGATCCTCATGGCCTGAGCCTCCGGCAATAACCCAGTCCCCCCTACAACATGCCAGAAGTCACCGCTTTAATGGAAATGCAAATGCCTTTAGAACTGGAGGAACTCCTGTTACTTAGCAGCCACTCCCCGGCCCCCAACAAAACACACACACCAACATAAAAAATTGTTTTTGTCTCTTTCCAAACCCGGCCATGGCTTTCAAAGAAATGCACTTCCCCCTTTTCCTCCACTCGACTCTCTCTCAGTCTCTCTGATGAGAACTTCTTCAGGCTTCCGCTTCAGGGACCACAAGTATTCATTTTTTTAGTGTAAGCTCCCGGGGATCATCAATCCACCCATGATCCATTAAAAAAAACAGTTTTACCCCACTCTCATTCTCTTGTGAACATACTTTTCAGACCGCATGTGTAGCCGCCAGGAGAGGGACTTGACTTTCATTTCAAAGCCGTTAGCGTTTACCATGGCTTCAGAGATTAAAAAAAAAATCAGTATAGCAGGGTTCATTACAGGGTTGATTTCAACCCCGCTGTCCATAGAGTTACATTCACCATAATTGGTGCATGCTGAATTCAGAGGTAAATCATCCTTTCCACTGGAATCTAAAAAAAACGGAGTTAATCTTTGATTTAGATCCACTGGTATAAGTATCTATCACAATGGGCTGATTACTCTCTCTTCTCTGTGCAGTATATTTTAAAATTGCCTTTAGAACTTTGTTCTGCTTCTTCCAATTAAATATTCTCCCCTCCATATAGGGCTATGTACTGCATCAGGAGAGGTGTGTAATCATGAAAAATGGGAAAACCAGTAGCTTCTAGGATGAAGGATGATGCTCTGGTCACTGCAGACCCCACACTGCTGACAGGTCCCCTTCTGCCACCAGCCATGCAGGTTCCTCAACCACCACCACCAGAGACTTACTTCAGAGCTTCAGTACATATTTGGATCCCCCCCCCCGGGCCCCCACCATGGCAGGGCAAGGATGAGGCATACCATCAATACCCCCCCATGACTCTCGGCCAGTTCGCATTCCAAGTGGCCTATTGATGGTGTGCGGCATGCCACAGCTGGTGATCCTGCCCTGATGTAGGTCAATGAGTGTTGCAGATTACCCCCCACCCTGAGTTAGAAGTACAGTCACAGTGACACTGAATCCTCTCCCTCACCCCCCCCGATGGTTCCCCAGTGACATGAGTTCATTTTTGAACCTAGGTCCAATACTGGCATCCCCCTCCCTTCTAGTCTACTTATTTAACAAAAAAAAAAAACTCTGCAAGCCATTCTAACAAATGTAATTTAGTAATACTGTCTACACAATTCTGCATCATCTCCATAGTGACTGATGTCCTGGAGAATGAAACTAAATGCTAATTAGAGATTTTTTTTTCATTCTTTGTTAACCTGGTAAGGCCAACTAGGCACAATGTCTTTTAACAGAGGTAACCCTGGAGCACATGCTCAGAGTCACAGTATCCAAGTGGAGGTTGAGGAATTAAAGTCGGCTCTGCTGGATGTGCCGAGCTCATTCACAGCTTGTTACTCTAACCTGTAGGCCGCTGTACTGTCAGCAATTTAGAACATTATTTAAACTCTGCACAGTGGTCACATTCCCCCATTGGCTAAACACCAGATTTGTTTCTTTGCCTGAAGAAAGCAATCTCCTTGAAGTCTTCTCCAGCCTTCTGGTTTACTTTTATCTGTTTAATATTATCTCTTTGTTTTTTTTTTCATTTATTTAAGTTAGTTTTTGAATAACTCTGTGTTAGAGTGTTTATTCTACTCATTTAATTAAACTAGTGGTTTGTCTAGTTTCTGCTTGGTTCCCAGGAACTGGATGAGTCATGGTTTGACGTGGTTCCCGCCTAAGGGAATCCCCTGCTTTCTTTGTTTAAATTTAATAACTGCTTGTATTTTTCTGTTTAAAGGGACATTGTGTTACCTTAGGCCTGAAAGTGTTTCTAGTTAAAAAATGGCTGTTATGATTGGTTACATTCTGTAAAGACTGCTGGTGTCACTGGAAGCTTTATTCGGATTCTTGCTTCTTTTTAAAAAGTGGAAAACAGACCCACTATAATGGTGTTAGCACAATACAATGTGTTTGTTTACAGTCCTTACTCAGCTCCCGCTACATCTTTCTTAGACTTGGGAACACCCCCAACACAGTCTAGCCACTCATAATGCAGTGGGAGGAGAGGGTAATAATGCTCTTGAGTGGCTGCACTGTGTTCCTAATATTCAAGAAGTCTGTAAGTGTAGGTCAAGGATTTGAAAAGAAACAAGCTAGGGTATGTAAGTACACCATTAAAGGAATAATGCACGACAGGGTATGTGTCGTGCTGGGATAACGCCACGCCTGTGGGGGTTGGGCATGAGGCCTCAGGCCGAGTGCGTCCAATGCCCCAGGCGCGGCATTATCCCAAATGACACACACCCTGGAGTGCATTATTCCTATTATACAATGGCTCGTTGTTATACAGAATAAAAAAAAAAATTTAAAGACGTTTTTGTGTGGAAAAATATTTTTTGTTTTTTAAGAGCAGATGAAACAATCAAGTTCAAGATGCTCAATGTGCTCAAGCTGATCTCCAGGTTCACAGTGAGGCTGAGACTAGACCCGTGGCATCGTGCTGGGATAATGCTATGGGTCCAGCCCCAAACTGACCAATCACAGTCCAAGATTCTTTCTTGCCATTGTATAATACCATGTATTTCAGATCTACTCAGAAAAGAAGTACATAAAACGTTCAGTAACATAGATACATTTTTTTATAGAAGGTAAGCAATCATAAAATGTAGGTTTTCAGCTAAAAGTATCATGATGCAGAAAGGGGTGAAAGCGTTCCTTTAAAATAGCAGTATTTTGTTAATTTTGAAAAACAGAACCAAATTAAATGAAAGGCGCAGTTAGAAATTTGGCATGACTAATAAGACAAAAACTACACCTACAGTATAGTTTTAAAATTGTAAATCTTGTTTTCAATGCCTGGCACCCCTACACACACACACACACACACACACACATATACACACACACACACACACACACACACACACACACACACAAAAGGAATAAATGTAACATATTTTTTTTCAGCCTGGATTGGCAACTTACTAATTTGATTTCAAAAGGAGTGGGGAAGTCTCTTGGTATTCATCTCAGGCCCCTGCTGTGAAGTCACCCAGCTACCAATGTTGAGGTAGACCACCCATAAGCTGTGTCTCTATTCTGTACTGTATCTGCCTCAAATGGATTATTTTATATTAGGTGCAATAGCCTAAAATTGGCTTAATTAAGATGTGTACCCAAGTCAATGTGGTATGTGCCAATTTGCCCTACCTGCTGCAAAATGTAAAGCCCCAACTTGCTCTCTGGATTTGTTCTTCTCCTACCTATTGCTAGGGTTGCTGCATGAGGGAGGTGCTGCACTTCTGAGTTGCCGTCTTTAGGATGAGACGTCAAACTGAAGTCCCATCTGTCAATGTGCATAGCAGCAAGTGCTGTAATGGCCTTTACAGTTCAGAGGGCTTTATTTGGCTTCAAGATACAGTATTTATTTTTCTGTTTTTCTATTTTTAGAGCATTTTGCTATAGATTCTGACTACAAAAAGAGAAGACTGCCTGGCCGACTTGAGTAGTTCTTTCTTTTTCAAGCTGAGAGGAGAGTTTATCAGAGGTAAGTAAGACTGCCTTTTAGTTTTCATCATCATTTTGTTCTAAAATTGATGGGAATAGTGTACAGTACATATCTGTGTGATAGCCACATCATGGCTTGCAATTTCAAGTAAAAGCATGCTTGATACATGCTGTGTGCAACCAATAATACCCAACAGGGTGGGCGGTATTGGGCTGTACCCGACCACCCAGGGGCGTAATGATGCCTGATGCCACAGGCGGAGGGTCTGATAGCCCCTGGAAGGGTGGATATAGCTCATACCGCCCACCCTGGAGGGTGTTATTGTGCTTAGAAAATTAGGTTATATGTGGATTTTTATAAAAAAAAAAAAAGGAAATCAGAAAAATTAATAGAAAATGTTGTACAAATGTATTTAAACTGTTTTTGATAGTTTAGTAGTCCTTCTACTACTCTACTGGTATACTTTAATAGCAGAAGGTAGTGCAGGTTTTACCTCCCCCCCCACACACACACTAACATTCGCCAGTGGTCCATTTTATTTGTTTAGTTTTTTTTGCTAATTTGTTAGAGGCACCACTGCAAAGAATGCAGTTAGAGTTGTGTGAGAAACGGGGTTAGGTTGCAGCAGAGTTTTGAGTTACATGATGAGGCATGCTACGATCAACCAATGAAGTGTGGTGGCTGTGCTGGACTTTGTAAATTGAAAAAAATAGAGTTGCTTGTCTTTGGGTTAAGAGAGGGGTGAGCATTGGCGAGGTGGTAAGGGATGGTGGTTTTCAGTTTTTGATTTTAAAAGAGTGATCAGGATTTCTGTGGATAATGGGGCAAAAATGCCACGTTGTCCATTGTACTGTCAAATCATGACATCTCAGGTGTGGACCAGGAGATAATAGAAAGAAAAGTAACTTTGTGAAAACAGGTTCATTTATTTCTTTTCTACTGGCTTTGCTCTGCTTATTTCAGCAGGGATACTCATTAGGTTCATAATTTTATCGGGAGAACGTCTTGTGGACTGGTGTGTGGTCTCAGCTCTCGCTAAGCGAGACAAATACAATGGCAGAGATTTGAAAATGAAATGAGGGTGTTTTAGCCAATTAGAGACCAGGTTGGGCAGCAGGGCTGTGGTGATGGGGTTGGCTGGGCTGATACTTTTAATAGCCGGGCATCTATTGTCTGATAGATTCCCAGCTAGAGAAGTCCCTCAGCCAATCAGAAGCCTGGAATACTTTTAACCATTTTCTAAGTGGCAGCTTGAGAGGATGAAAAACGGTGCTCCACATGTTTCTGATAATTTTGGCTAAAGCAGCTGTGCATGAATCTGGTGAAAATGTTGACCTATACTTTTTTATGCTATTTTAGATTGGCACATACCTTCTGACTTGTATGATACCCATTTTTCCACAATGTGAGTCTGCTTTAGTACTTTTTCCATGTTTGAAACAATAAAAGGAGTGCTCCTCTCAATACGGCCTGATTCAGGTCTTCATCAATATTCTCAGCTGTTTTTGAACACCTATTGTTCCATAAGGTCAAGGGGCACTTCCTGCAACATGATAGTTCATTTTAGACACAACAGAAGTGATATTTAAACAACTGATGGACAAAAACAGCAGATAATACTGATGAAGTCCTAGTCCGAGCCATATTAAAAAGAGAACTACTTGTATTATTTCAAACATAAAAAAAAAGTACTAAGGAAGCTTCAAATTATGGAAAGAAGGGTATCATACAAGTCAGGAGGTGAGTGACAATCTAAAATTTCATAAAAAAGTATAGGTAAAAATTTCACTGGATTGTTGCAGTGCTGCTTTAATACTGTACCAAGGATGTCAATTTCATTTTTATATGGTGGAAATGACTCAGGAGAGGAAACATTTAAAAACTTCATCCCGTAGTATTTTGGTTCAGGAATGAAAGAAAAGAAAAATGTGCATCTTAAAATTTTTGCTAGAGACTAACATTATTGTGGCTTCCAACTATGTTGCCAGTTAACTGTGTAATTACTAACAATTACTACTGTATGCAGTTCTTTTCCAATCCCTCATTTTGTTTCCCAGGTCTGACTGGGACGTGTGGAGACAGTGTGTGTGTATAAGATTAAAGAAAATGCCACGAAGGGTTTTGCAATCAGGTGCTCTGAAATGTCGCATTGCAAAGGAGAAGCAAGATAAACTGAATTCCGTGTTGGCAAAGACCCCTCGACTCAGTCAATTTTTTGCGATTAATGCTTCTGCATCAGCTGAAGTCTTTGTCACCCCAACTAGTTATCCCTCAGCAAGTGTGAATGCTACTATCAGCTCTGAAGTATCACAGGCACATCCTGATGTGGAATCTGATTTAGAACATTTTGAAGACAATACTGTGGTTGTCCACCAGTGTCCTTTTGACTGCCACTTCTACAAATGAAAATGATGCCATGTTTTTGGGCCAGAAGGAGCCTATCAGTGATTCATCACACTCAGTACATGATGCATGTGAATGTCGATCAACCGATCCTGCGGAGTGGTTCCCCATACGTTCCGCCACAGTGGACTTCTGGATTGAGAAAGGACCAGACAGTTGCCAGAATAAGACTGACTCTGACAGTTACATGAAGTCAAAGCATTATTACAACCCAACACAGAGACAGCCAAAGGGGCATTTCCGTTTCATGAAAAATCACATGTTCTACACCAGGTGGACGAATGGTGAGATGCATCTGAGGAAATGGATGCTATATAGTCCTTCAAAAGGATCTCTATACTGCTTCTTCTGCACGCTGATGACAAGTCAGAAAGATCAATTTTCGCAAGTTGAGGGTTTTAATGACTTTAAAAAAGCTGACGAGAGAATCCGCACCCATGAAGAAAGTGACATGTACAGAGATTGCATTCTCAGCGTTTGCAACCGTCGCAAAGAATATTGCCATGTTGACCGCAGTTTGGAGAAGCAGTGTCAGGAGAGAAAGCAGTATTGGCGTTATGTATTATGTCGGGTAGTGGCTGTTGTTACTCTTCTGGTTGAGAGAGGCCTGGCCTTCTGAGGAGATGATGAGATAATTGGATCAAAACATAATGGCAACTTCCTTGGTTGCATGGAATTGATAGCAAGTTTGATCCCTTTCTGGCCACACATATAGAAAACTTTGGTAATTCTGGTCCGGGAAAGCCTGCTTACTTGTCCTCAACTATTTTTGAAGAATTCATTCAAATCATGGCGAACCATGTTAGAGGCACTATTGTTAGAGAAATCGCAATGGCCAAGTATTTTTCAGCATCTGTTGATTCAACTCCTGATTTAACTCACGTTGATCAGCTGACTGTGATTGCTCGGTATGTGTTAAATGGTGTTCCAGTTGAGCGGTTCTTGACTTTCCTGCAAATCAGCAGTCATATGGCTGAAGACCTAGCAAATACTCTGCTAGACTACTTGAAGAGTTAAGCCATTGACTTCATGGATTGTCAGGCCAGTCTTAACGGTACACATGCAAACAACATGGCGGACAATACTCTGCATGCAAGCACGACTCAGACAAGTGAACCCCTAGCAATATTCGCATCTTTGCGCTGCCCATTCTCTGAACCTAGTTGGTTCTAATTCTGTTGATTGCTGTGTCGAGGCAGTCAGCTTCTTTGTCTTTCTGCAGAAACTATACACTTTCTTCTCTCGTCTACACACCGTTGGTCAGTGTTGATGAAACACTTAAAGGAGAAAGGTGGTGGATTGACACTGAAGTCACTGTCTGACACACACGGTGGTCTGCAGGTGCTGATGCAACAAGGCACTCTTTGACAGCTATGCCGACATCAAAGCTGCTCTGGAGGAAATCGCTGATGATGAACATCAGAATGGCACCTCAAGACATGAGGCAGACTCGTTGTCCCAAACAATGGAGTTAGTCGAAACAGCATTTCTTTGTGATCTGTGGAATATCATTCTTGTCAGATTCTATGCGATGAGCAAATCTTTGCAACATAGCAAAATTGATCTTAAATCAGCTGTTGAATTACTGACATCTCTCAGAAGCTTTGTCAACACACTATGTGATTGTTTCGATAAATTTGAAATGCGAGCACAAGAATTATCTGGCTCCTCTAATTACAGGACTGATCACTCAAGGAAAAGGAAAAGAAACATGCAGTATGACGACGTGCAATCTGAGGGAGTTGTTCTAACTGGCAGAGAGAAATTCCGGACTGAGACCTACTTGGTTATAATTGATTGCCTCATTATGGCTTTGAATTACAGGATTTCAGCTTACCAAACAGTCTACGATCGCTTCAAAGTTATAGTGGACTCTGACGTCTTAACTGATGAGGCAATACATCTTGAGGCTCAGAAATTAGCTCAAGAATACCCATCAGACTTGTCTGTTGAGGTCTTCCCTGGTGAAATGTCTCAGTTCATCAGCTTTGCAAAGGCAAGAGGTTGTGATTCACCACTATCTCAAGCATCACTACTTCATACTGAAGAACTGCAAGAGACCTCTCCGAATGTTTCTGTCACTCTTCGCATGTACCTGTCACTGATGGTGATTAACTGCTCAGGTGAACGCTCATTCAGCAAAATGGCCCTCATTAAAAACAAACTGCGATCTACAGTGCGAGATGAGCGTCTGAGTGCACTCACTCTTTTAAGTATTGAAAGTGATATACTTCGACAAATCAGCTTTGATGCCATTATTGATACATTTGCAGCTGCTAAGTCATGCAAATGCCATGTTCTACTAGCATAAATTAATTTTCTATTGAGGAAAATACAATGAATAGAGAATGGGGTGACAAACAACCAAGTGTCAGGGGTAAGGATCCCATGGGCCCTTCCACCAACCAAAACAAGGGTTTTTCTGGAACGCAGCTTATTTCTCCCTTTTTCTTTCTTGTCCTACTCCTCCCTGCCTGGGGGATATTCCTGATAGTTACTAAATGCAGCATATGCCCCTGTGCACTATTCAGTCTAACTCTGCTTGGAAGTTGTTCTGCGCATGGGACGTGCTATGCACCTTTTTGGATTGACTACACTAGCTCTTACACAGGGTACATCCCTGTGGTTGCTGGAGAAGCTGGCCCATTTTCTTGATGAAATTGTTTCTTATTGACTATGTCAGACTGTCTTGATTGGTATGCCCCTTTTATTCTTGTGTAACTGAGCTGTTTGCACACTACCTGTAAGGGTGCTGGGGTAGATGAACACATCTCTACTACCTTCGACTGTGTAGCCCAGTCCTGCAAATCCATATTCATCTAGGTTCCCCTTTCTTCTCCCTGAGGTACACACTGAGTCTTGTCTTCTTCTGAGGCCTCACCACTTTTTAGAGAGGTTGTCCACATTCAGACCCTGATGGGCCACTAATATAAGAGAAATACAGAGATTTTTTTGTTGCCCTAGATATCTTCCATAGGGACTCCGATGTGGCCCAGTTCTGGCCCTTCTCTTGGCACCAGCAGAAGTGATGTGAGGCTCTGGCACCAACAGACCCTGGAGTCACTGCCTTATCCCTATCGCCGTCCACCTCAGTGGCCAGTGAATCATCTTTACACTTGTCTTTGGCTGCTGAGTACTCTCTGTACTAGCAATTCTTTAGGCACTCCAAGATGTCACTCTCAAAAAAACAAACAAAAAAAAATGGGACCTCTCCTGTGCTCAGAGACTCAATAAACAGTTCTGATAATGGCTATCCTAGCTCCACCCTTACCTCCTTTAGTACCCTGGGATGTATGCCATCAGGTCCCATTGCCTTGTCCACCCTGAGCTTAGCGAGCTCTTGTAGGACCCTTTCTTTTGCGAATGGAGTAGTACACACCTTCCAGACTCAAGCCTCCCCCACCAGACCTCCCCAAAGTTTGAACACTGCCCTTATCCTACACTGTCTCACTTTGCAAATATTATATATATTTGTAGTAATATCCACCGTATGTTTACATATTCATATCCTGAAAGCACATACAAATTTGTGCTATCCATATATGTGAATATGGAAACATACAATATGTGATTTGAGGCAGTGACATTTACAGTATTTTTCCAGCATAAAATGTCACTTTTTACAGTAGGAAAAAAAATCAGAAAACAGTAAGGAAACCCCCTAAAATGCACCATTTTCAACCATTTTTTCAAAATTTCCTGGGTGGGCATGCCCCCAGACCTCCCTAGATGGGTTGGGTATTTTGACATGTCATAAACACTGCATGCACATGGGCCCCCCAGAGGTCCAGTGCCCCAGGCCCCCCAAAGGCTTGATCTGGCCCTGCTGACAACTATGTATGTATGTAATAAAGAGCATAAACAACTGTATAGAGCAATACAAAAATGTTAACTGACCTAGTAATTAAACAAAACATTGACAGATTTCACTTGCTAACAAATGTGTTCTCAAACAAATTTTGAATCCATGAAGAGATGAATGATTAAACAAATCTGCAGGCAATACACTGACAGTGGATGAGGCTAAACTACGCAAAGCTCTCTGTCCCTGAATTGTAAGCAAAAAAGATATTTCAAAGAGGCTTCTATTTGACAAGCGAGTGACTGCAGAAGGAAAGATTAAGGGAAACAGGTTGCTGATATTCTATGGCAAACATTTGGAATAAACTTTAAACAGAATACAAGCCACCTGATAGCTATGTCTCCACCTTACAGACAAACACTGCCAAATATTTGGTAGTTGGCAGTGATGGGTACTTCTAGGAAGCTGTGCAACAAAATGTAGTACACTAAGTAAGAGGATATCCACTTTATCCATTGTTGTCTTAGAGGCAGAGCCACAGTAAAGGAGACTATTATCTGTTAATGATAGCAAAAATACCAATGCTAGGAGGTTATGAGTTTCTGTAAAAAGGGATTCATTGACTCTATACAGAAGACCCAGATGTGTGAGAATGGTTTTAGTTGACTGATCAACATACAGTACAGTATGGTTCGCATGACAGAGAAAAATCCAAGACTACACCCAAGTATGAAAATATCTCCACCAACCCTAATTTTCTTCCATCTATGGTACTTATAACAAAATCCGTAGACTGTCAATTTTTGGGTAATAGCCCTAAGTTTTATTAAATATTTCATAGGGTTAGAACTATATTATAGGGTCAGAACTAATTTAGGAATGTCAGTATTGGGAAACATAATGTAGAAACATAGACAATCACAGCAGAAAAAAAGATCAATTATTCATCCAGTCTGCCCATACTACCCTATCATGCCCCAAGATCTATTGCCTCTGTCGGGTCTTCATTTGCACTGTTCCCTCTTTTGTTATCTGAATTTCCACCTCCAATTCCCACTGAGTAGCTAATATCCCTTTGACTCTATCCCAGCTGTGGTTGAAGTCATT
This sequence comes from Neoceratodus forsteri, assembly GCA_016271365.2. Lineage (NCBI taxonomy): Eukaryota > Metazoa > Chordata > Ceratodontiformes > Ceratodontidae > Neoceratodus > Neoceratodus forsteri. The sequence goes on along the minus strand of CM057452.1, from coordinate 625,758,448 downwards.
AATGTTTTCAGCATCCACTACCTCTGCCAGAAGACCATTCAATGGCTCAACCACTCTTTCTGCAAACTAGTACTTCCTGACATCCTTTTTAAACCTTCTCCCCCATTAACCTATCTTCTCTGTTCCTGGTAAATAGCTTTTCACTGTCCACCTGTCAAAGTAGTAGACCAGGGAAGGTTTGTGGACATGGCCTACCTAAACTTTAGAAAGGCATGTAACACAGTCCCACACAAAAGATTAATAAACAAGTTAGCCTGCCTTGGAGTGGGTCCCAGAGTTGTAACCTGGGTAAAACATTGGCTGGACAACAGGACACAGAGGGGAATAGTAAATGGAGTCCACGCCAAAGAAAGGGGGATTACTAGTGGGGTACCACAGGGTTCAGTACTGGGACTGGTCCTCTTTAGTGTCTTAATAGGAGACATTGCAGTGGGACTGGAAGGGAAAGTATACCTCTTTGCAGATGACACAAAGATCTGCAACAGGGTTGATACACAAGGGGGTCGAAAGGATGAGAAGGGACTTGGCAAGGTGGGGGGAATGGTCAAAAGTATGACAGCTTAGAGTCAATGCAAAGAAGTGCAAAGTAATACATCTGAGAAACAAAATCCCAGGGAAAGAGTACACAACATAGGGGGAGGTACTAACAACAACAAAAATGGAAAAGGACCAGGGGGTAGTCATAGCAGATAACTTAAAGGTAGGCAAGTAATGTGAGAAGGCAGTAAGGAGGGCTGGGGAGATACTGGGATGCATAAGGAGAGGCATCTCCACTAGAAAACAGGAAGTTGCTATCCCTCTGTACAGACAGTTGGTGAGACCCAATCTGGAATACTTTGTGCAGTTCTGGTGACCTCATTTCCACAAATCAAAATCAAATCAAATCATCTTTATTTTTATAGCGCCTTTCAAAATCAAGGCGCTGTACATAAAAACCATACACATAAAGATAAAATTTTACAACAAGCATAAAACAAATTATCCGTAGCTAGGAAAAGCTAAGCTAAATAAATACGTCTTTAACTCCATTTTGACACAAGGACACAGACAGGATGGAGGCAGTCTAGAGGAGGGCAACTAAAATGGTGCAGTGTCTGCACCAGAAGCCATATGAAGATAGATTAAATTAGCTTAATATGTATACCCTCAAGGAAACGGGGGGGGGGGACATGATAGAAACATTTTGGTACCTCAAGGGAATCAGTAAAGTCCAAGAGGGTAGCATCTTTCAGAAAAAGAGATGTGCAAGAACTAGGGGCACAATTTGAAGATATAGGGGGGATGGCTCAGGGGCAATGTAAGGAAGTATTTTTTCACAGAGATGGTAGTAGATGCATGGAACGGCCTCCTAAGGAGATTGTGGGGTCAAAAACAGTGGGGGAATTAAAGAATGTATGGGACAGACATAAAGCAATTATTGTGGGGGCAAGAGGAAGTAGGCTGTTGGTTAAGTAGGATCTGCAGCTTATCCAATAGGTACAGAAATGGGCAGACAGGGTGGCCAAGAGGTCCTAATCTGCCATCAAAGTCTATGTTTCTATGTTTCACCTTGCTAATTCATTTCAGGAAGGTGAAGGTCTCCAGCATATCCCCTGTCTCTTTTGGTTTCTGGTGAATACATGTTCAGTGTCTTTAATCGATCCTCATAGGATCTGCCCTTATGGCCTTGAATCATCTTGGCCGTCCTATGTTGTGCCTTCTCTAGCCTGCCCTGTAATTTTAAGGTGGGGACTCCAGAACTGGGCACAGTACTCCAAGTATGACCTCAACAGTGACCTATACAGTGGTAACAGTACCTCCTGATTTCTACTGTTGAAACCTCTCCAGTGCATCCCAGCATCATGCTAGCATTGCTGAAGGCCTTGTTGTATTGGCTGGTTTGGTTAAGGTAGTCACTAATGATGTCTTCTGGATCCCTTTCCTCTGATGTTGTATCCAGCTTAAACCACCCTCCCATCCAATACTCTGCTGTGGAGCTTTTATTCCCTAAGTGCATAACTTTACTTTTTGGCATTGAATTTCAGCTTTTGACCAGTTTGAACTTTGGACCAGTTTTCCAGCCTTTGCATGTATCTCAGTAACTCCCTTATCCCCTCCATGTTGTCAACCCTACCACAGAGTTTAATGTCATCTGTGAATAGACACAACCTGACCTGGATTCACTCTCCCATGTCCCTTGATGAATATATTGAAGAGGACTAGGCCTAGAACTGATCCCTGAGGCACTCCACTAGTGACCTCTCTTTCCTTTGATCTGATCCATTGAATGCAACTCGCTGCTGCCTTTCTTCCAACCAACTACCTACTCACCATAATATTTTATTAGCTATACCCAAGGCCTTCATCTTCTTCAGCAGTATTTCGCTGTGGTACCAAGTGGAATATGCTGCTGAAGTCAAAGTAAGGCAAATCTTCATAATGACCCTTATCAACTACCTTGGTTACATAGTCAAAGTATACTATCAGGTTGGTCTGACAAGACCTCCTTGTCACGAACTAGTGTTGTTTAGTATCCTGAAGTTTGTTTTTCTCCAGGTATTCCACTAGAAGTTCTTTGACTAGTGTCTCCATCAGTTTACCTAACAGGGAAGTAAGGCTGACGGGTCTATAGTTTCCCAGGTGCTCCTTGTCCCCTCCTTTGTGCAGTGGAACCATAGCTGCCACCCTCCAGTCCCTGGAAATCACCCCTTGCCTCACAGAGCTATTGAGTGGCTCCACAAGGGGTTTGGCAAACACCATGTAATTTCCCTTAGCACCCTGAAATGCATTCCATCTGGACCATGCTTTTTTTACCTTAAGGCCTGCTAGCCCCTTTTCAAGTCTTTCACTGGTAAATATCTGCAATTTCATTTTTGTACGCCTCTATCAGCTGCCTTTATGCTATTCTCCAGCACTGGCCCGCTATTCTTCCTAGTGGATATGTATTAGAAATAGTCACTTAGTATAGTTGCTTTCTGCTCATCCTCCTTTATTTAATCCAAGAAAAAAAACTTCCGGCAAGGGCAAATTGTTAAAGATATGGTTCATTTAAAGGACTGGCTAGTCGAAATTATTATTTTTTTTATTTATTACACTTTTTCTGCTGTCGGCCACCCGGTACATCAGCCCTGTCATGGACCCCCACTTCCATGACCATATTTGGCTACATCTCTTGATACCCCCTGCCTTACCCCCCAGGGCGAGGTTGTGGCACGGGCCCTATAGTGTTGCAAATGATGGGATAGGTCGAGAAACCAGCCTGAGAGCTGATTGAAGCTGAGGGCGAGCTTCATCTAGGGTGGCTGGCTGTGTTCTTTCTCCAATGTATGGGGGTGGGGACGTACAATGATGATCAGCATCTGCCCTGCCCCCATGAGCAGCTGGCGTCAGTGTGCTCAGTACACCCAGCCTCCCTTAGGTGTCCGTGTAATGCCGAACACTCTACCCCCTCCCCTCTGGAGAAGGAGAGCAGTCATCAGATGCTCAATCCTTCTCCCCCAGCCAGCCCTCCAATGTCCCGGGTCTGTTCTCAAACCTGGGTCACCAGCATCTCAGGTAGGCAACTTGCCTCTGGGTCAACGGGCCAGCTGGCTAGTCCAAACTTAATGACATACCAATAATGTTAAACTACACTCTTATTTTAGGAAATAACTATTAGAACAATATTAAAATTACAACAATGGAGAGGTCAAGTATCAAAATATAGTTTTAATGAATGCATTTGTACAAGAAATACAGTCATTGCACTTCAGAATCTTTGGTAGCCCACTAGAAGAACAAATAAAGGAATATGTTCTGAACAGTCTTAGCTATGCGAGGGTAGTGTTACTAACTGGCAATGACTGTAACAACAGCTCCCAAAAGCACAGCTAGTGCTGTGTGTTTCCTACAGAACAATGTTCTTTCTTCGGTTATGCCAGCAAGAATTTGAAATGGAGTGCTTAAACATTCTAGACAGTGGAAAGAGCAAAACGCCAAAATAAATGACTGTAAACATATAGGTAGAAAAAGCTCAGTAACTCAAGGGTAATGCATCACCAAATTGTCATAAACCATCCCAGCTTTTTTTCTATATTCTTTTTATCAGTGTTTCATACTTTTTCTCCTCAATTCACGGACCCCAGCACACAGTGACATATAAACGTGTGGAGGCATGCATGCACACCGTGGCACCAATACTGGCCCCTTCCACCCCAACCTTGGCGATTGCTGGGGCTCCCGTATGGTGCTACCATCCATCCATCCTCCACCAGGAAGCACCCAAGAGCCAGGAACCCAACATCCCTCCCTGGGAGAGGAGAGATGCCTCGCAGCAGCTCAATCTAGCTCTTCCCCCTCCCCCCCCAACTGCTGACCCCTAAAGAGCTAGGCTTATTCCTGAGCACTAGGACATTCACACCAGCCAAATTGCAAATGCTTCCTTAATCTGTAACAAATATAAACTAATAAAGGGGCAATAACAGAGCAAAGACTGACCTCCCAGTGAAAATAAAAGTGCAAAAATACCTCCAAATGAGCAGTGCTGGCTGACAGATACCTGGAATGAATGCTTTGCCCTTCATTGCCTGCCTCAATGGATGCATGGCTAATTAGGATGTGGCAACCCCCCCTCAAGGGATGCATGGCTAATTGGGATGTGGCAACCCCCCTTATATACTTGATGGATCAAATCACATGGTGTCAAAGTGACATTATAGACAAATTGCCAAAAGAAAATCTTCAGAGTGCTAAAGTGCATGAAAACCCTTTTAAGTTAACTAATTAAAAACTTTAACAATAGATTGACAGTTTGATATACATACTGTACTTATGCTTAAAACATATCTTTCTGAATAGAAACATTCTTGAGTTACAACCATTTGTGGTTCACATACCATAACCAGCACCTTGCTCACACAATCAATACCAGTTCAATAACAAACAGTGCAAATATGGATCATTTTATAAGTCCATAATTGTGCCTAAAAAAAAATTGTGGCTAAATGTCCACATTTTTTGTGTTTCCATTTAAAAGTCATTTGCTAGACAAAGGTGATTGTTTCTGTCCTGTTGCTCTTCCCGCTGGACTCATGTTGTACTCAGTTATCGCCATCTCTTATGTGCCAATAATTCTTTTATATTTTGAGTCTTATTGTCACATTATAATATTGGCCTAAATATGGGAGAAAAAAATAGAAATAAGTTTTTTACACCTGCAAAAACAAACAAAAACAAACAACAAAAAATAGTGTGAGACCCAGTGCTCCCAGACTGATTTGACATTTTTGCTGTAACTCCACTGCAAATTTCCTCTGTTTTCCTGTTGAATACATTATTTCTTATGAAAGACAAATTGCTCTGTTTTCCCATATAACCAATGCAAGTCTATGGGAACAATTTCCCTGTAAATTACTCCATTTCTCAGTAAAATACAGAAATCTCTGTAGATCTGCAAGCCCAGGAGAATGCCTGAAGCCTACTGCTCAGTTTTACATTCAAAGTCCCCCACTGACCTATCACTTGTAGAGTTCTATCCTATGACCTATTTATTACAGACAAGTGGATCTCACATAAAAACTCAAAAAAGAATCCACCATTCAAAGAGGTTAAAAGTATACTTTTTAACTCTGGTTATGTTCGGCTGACAACCAGAGCTCACTGCTCACAAAGTCATGTCAGTACTAACTTTGGCTAACTGCTAACAGTTATATTATCAGTTTTGTTTCCCACTAGCTAACCCAAATCAGTTACATCAAAGGATTCAAGCTAAACATATCGATCTAGCAGTAATTTTGATGCATGTATACAATTCAATAAATGGTAGTCTTGCTCCTTAACACATCAGCTATCTTTAGTGGCTAGAAACAGCTGATTAAACAAACTCTGGCTAGAGCCATTATTGTTGTTAATATATTAACTTGATAAGAGTGCTTCATGGCCTTAAACATAAAGATGAATTGCCGTAGTCAGCTCAGTGTGTAAATTTCATTTCTGGTAAAGGTAGATCATTTATCTGGTTGATCCTGTGTTGCCTATGTGTTTAAATGTAAGTGGCAAGTGCATGTGGTACTATTTGTAGAAGGAGAGGGAGCTACACACCAAGGCCTTCAAGTAATGGTAGAAGGAATGGTGCAGGGAGGAGGGGTTTGTCTACATTGGGAACTGTGGGCCAAGCTAGAAGGATAAGAACCTATACTGAGGTTATGGTCTGCTTTCATCCAGGAGGCAACCACAGTCCTCAGTGGATGATTCAAATGTTACTTCGATAGACGTGTAAAGTAACCGGGTTGGGGGGTGATGCAAGAAATAGGGAGGCAGAAAGTGGGCCACTACAAGCTGAGATAGAGAGTAGGGAGATCCCAAGGGGAAAAAGTCCCATCAGGATGCAAGTTATTCAAGGAAGCAAGGAGTTAGCAAAGGAAGAAGGGGGAAAAGGAGCAGTCAAAAGAGAAAGATGTGGAAGGGGAAAAATTGGAAAAAGGAGAAAGTGGCTATATACATCCTGGAGGATAGGAGGGAGAGTGAGGACATTATGGAGACCTTTACATGCCACTTGGGTGTTAATAAGGTACAGGAGGGAGATATTTTTCAGAGTAAAAGGTTGTGTAGAACACGGGGTCATGATATGAAGCTGGAAGGAGGTAGATTCAGGAGAGATGTGAGGAAGAAGTTCTTTTCAGAAAGGGTGGTGGATTCCTGGAACAGCCTTCCATGGGAGACAGTGGGGGTGAAACCAGTGGTGGTTTTCAAAAATGACTGGGATAGGCACAAAAGAATCCTAGGAGGAAGGAAGGGGTGGAAGATGGAAGACAGACAGTGATGTAGGGCAAATTGGGTCTGCAGCAAAAGTGATCATAGCTAAAAATGGGCAGACTAGATGGGCCAAACGGTCATTATCTGCCATCAGTTTCTATGTTTATGTAACCCCCCCACCTCATTTGGGACATTACTAATCTATTCACCCCTCCCTGGGTTTTTTGGTCTAATTCAGCCCAGTAGAAAAAAGGGTAAATTCATCTCAGCACTCAGGTGGTGCCTCCTGCAGGTCAGGAGGTCACCACGGGTGCATGGGGGGGTTAAAGCCCAGCAGTTTAGATGAGAGGGTGAGTTCCAGTTGGAGGTGTGAGTGGCAAGAGAGTGAGAGTGAGTCAGGGCTGGGCAGGGGCGATTTCTTGCTCTGGTCCATGGACGGTGGCACTTGGGTGGACACAGAGGAAGAAGTGTGAGCCAGTAGCCACAAGCTTCACAATATCTTGGAGGGCAGCTAAAGTTGAGCGGTGAGCCAGCAGCTGCAAGTTACAGAGTGCCCTGGCAGCCTGCACTGATTGGTGTAGGGATCCAGTGGGCAAGAATGCAGCAAGGAGTGTAGTGTCCAGAGATCGAGTTGCCTTGGAGCTCCACGGGAAGTGTCCCCCTTCTTAGTTCAGGGACAGTTGCTGACAGTTATTGGAAAGGATGCAGGGGACATGAGGGAACCAGCAAATCCCCAAGCCATGAGGACTGCATGTTCTGAGGGTGACTTGCTGAGCCAGTGTGGAGAGAGAGAGAGAGAGAGAGATGGGTATCATTGAGAGTTTGGGTGCTTGGGAAGAATAATGGGCTGTTAGGCACTGTGAACTGTTTTGGGACTTGTGCTGCCTTCAAACTTTTGTGACCATAGAGGTACTGAGTTAATGCTGCCCTGAAGACTGTGCGACCTCCTGGGTCCAGGTCAAAGTTGCTATTATGACCATACCGGCCATGTGAAAGCTGAAAATGTTCCCCACAAATTAACTGATGCTACCTGGAGCTATGTGTGAATATGTTTAATGTACTTGGGAACCTTGTTGTTTCATCAAGTTCCATGTGAATATTCCATTATTGAAAGGAACTGTTTAATATGAATGAACTTGTTGTTTTCAGCCAGCAAGGAAAAGGGACCCTGTGTGTGACATCTGGCCTGGGTAACGTGGCCACTGGAAGTGTTTCCACTGCTGTGGATGTCCCCATCCCAGCGACATATTCCATCCATACCTCTAGATACGGGGAGAAAGGGCTACATTTCTGTGTATGACAGATTATGTGATGCAAATGGATAAAGCACACAACTGTTACAGTTTTGCACTCACACAGTTGGTTTACAGAGTTAGTTTAGACACAAATGTGTGTGATGGTTGTTGGGGGAGGAGTAAGGCTATGTAGGCTTCAGGATTAAACAAAACTAAGAGCAAAACAAATTAAATACCTGTGCCGTATAGTACTATGCACTCCATCAAGCCCAGCAGTGGTGAATATTACATACATATTCTGCAGTTTACAGTCAGTGATTTCAGAAATACATAATTTTTTAATCCAATCCATCAGTCTCCATTCAGTACACATAGTAAGCTTTACTTGTAAAAGGCTGGGAAATAATTAAAAAGTTTAAGTTGACAAAAAAGTCAAGTAAGTTATCATGTTTGGCCAGCTTCACCTTTCAGCATTTCCCTGTATAGGTGTGGTTCCGAGAAGGGGGGGGGAGGGTAATGGTAGAGCACTGTTTATCATTTAGTCTTAGATCAGTCCTGAAAGGGTTAACAAACCTTACAGACAGCAGTAAATCATGGCACACTGCCAGATAAACACAAACACATGCACACACACGCACATGTACTCACACACGCATGCACATCCACACACACACACACACACCCACACACACACAGTTGGGACAGAGAGAGAAATGTAATCTGAATCTCTGCTGGAGCAATACAGTCTCATTACAAACTCAGTTTTGACCAACAGTCAGTGGTGTAGTGCTATATTTAGAAGTGTGGGGTCTCCATCAGCTACGATATCGAACCCCCACCCAAGGCTGGGTGTCTGTGGACTGCCTGGGCCGCAGAAGCTATCTGGTTTTAGATGCATTCTAGTGTATTTTGAGGGTCATTTTTGAGACTACAGTGGTAGCCACAGTCATTGCCAGCTATTTCCAGATATTTCACAAAATTTCTGAAGACTTTCTCTCTGCTGCCCCTACTGTTTAAATGCAAAAAGCTTCAGATATTTCTGGAAATATCACAGAAATTTCGGGAAATAGCTGGCAGTCTCTGTGGCTACTACTGTTATTTGGATGCTTTTAAAGCCTTCTTTGACTTGTTACAAACAACCAAAATCACTATCAAGATAACTACTTTTTATTTTTTTTTAAAACAAATTTTTAAAACTACAGCAAAAAAATCCTACTCCAGCCACCCTTCCAACATCCGACTATATATCACTTCTCCTGAGTACAGTCAGCTATCACTTCAGCAGACATTGCATCGTTACCTTGCAACCTGAACAGAAGACTCTTCCCAAAAACAGTGTACCACACAGTCAGACATATAAGGCAGTGAGAAGGGCACAGAAGACACCAGCCTGGAGCTGCATGTGTCTGTCACACAGCAGATATGTACACAACCATCCATGCCAGAGAATGGAACTGATACACAGGACCCATAGGAGGATCTCTCAAGACCCAGCATTGAGACAGGATGTATACCAGGTATTTGCTTTATCTGTATGTACCCTGAACTGAGATGGTTGGAGCAGGGAGGGTAAAGCCCAGCAGGGACAGCTAAATGAAATATAGGGCATATACAGTGACATCACAGCCGACAGATGTGACATGTAGCAAGGGTTCCACAACCTGCGTGAGACCTCAGACAATGGCAGGACCATAATTATCACTGCTCTACAGCAGAATGATGTTTCCCATTCATATCCTGTACATGGCAGCCAACCCCAAATCCCCATATGTCATACACTGGAACCAAAACACCATCAAGCACTCCAGCATAACCCACACATGACAGCCAACCTGTAGGGGTGCACAGCCAACTGTAACAGATCATGACCTAAGCCAAGCATGTACTGTGGCATGTATACAGCCCAGTCACATGGTAAGGGCAGGAACAATGCCAGTGGTAGGCTCATCCCACCCTAAACATCCACTCAGAAGTCATCCCAGACACCAAAGTCAAAAAAACAGATGCCCTAATGCCTCATTCAAATGCAGAACAGGCTTTAATGCTGAAGAATTGTCATCCACCATCAGATGCATGTGGACTCCACTTCATGGGTTCCATGCTTACTCACTGTAGGGAGATGGGAGGATGACAGCAAGGGGCAAGTTTGGGGGAAGAGACAGATCACCTGAGTCGCTGGATGCAGCCCAGCCCCTCACTGTCAGATAAGGCCATTCAATACAAACAAAATTATTAATACAAAACAGCACACTTACCTCACTGATCCTTTTATTATAAAGCCAGGATGGTTATTAATTCATATTGTTCATTGGCACCTACCGTTTAACGCACTTGGTCCTGGCCAAGTCCCAATTATTGACTTCTGAGAATTAATCCCTCACAATCTCATATGGAGTGACTAGTCAGCTGCTCCCTGCTCACACTCAGCCATACTTCCAGTCACACAGGAACAGCTAGCTGCTCTCTGGGTTAGAGGATTTCTGCAGGACATTCCACAGATTGCAGATCTGTCTTTTCACATGAACAAAAAGGATTGCACCATGCAGCAGCAACATGGAGTTTGCTGACCATCAGCACAGAGATGGCACAACACTGCCAACTGGTGTTGTGCTGTTGCTGTGGGAACTGGTGTTTTCTGTGGGGGGCTTTGCCCCCCACAGCCCCTATGAGGGGGCTCTTCCCCTGCACCCCCCACACTTAAATTAACCAACTCCGAGTCTGAGTTGGTTCAGGGAGGGGGTGAACATCCCAAAGGCAATAATGTTGGGAACCCAGCAGACAATGACAGCGAACTGCCGAAAATGTCACTGTGATGGTCTTCGCTGTATTCCTGTCGCTGTTGTGATATGATACCAACAGACAGTACCAACTTCAAGATGAGAACAAAGTTATCACTGTCAGGTTATTAAGTTACTAATCCTTCATGGACAAGACACTTAGACATGCACTATTGTATTGCCAGGTTCTATGTCATAATGGTGAGTTGCCGAAAGGCGACCATCATTATTGCGAGGGCACATCACCGATAATAAATCTCAGTAATGCACATCCCTGATGCACAGAAAAATGGTGACAGGGACTTAGATTTTTAATGTTAATGTGGTGGGCTGTGCCCTCTGCACCCCCTCTACTAATGGATTCTTAACTCCAGGAGGGTGCATGTTGGGAGAGGTGCAAATTCGGGGGCAAAAAGAAATTTCGGGCAGGGAACACTAAAATGTAGGTGTGCCTGGACCTGAACCCAGAACCCTTGCAGTGTTAGGCTACCACCTACCCACGACGCTATGGGGCCAGCTCGACAGCCCCACACCAACCATGCCAGGCCAACCCTCCCTCCCTTCCATCATGCTCGCTCCCCCCCATGTGCATATACATATAGCGATGTCCTGTTGCTATATGCTCGAGCCTCCCGCATCCTGCCACCTTCCTCACACCCTTGCCCTGCCTTTCCTGTGCCACAAGTGGGTCACCATTTTGGTAGGTGCCCACTTGCGGAGAGCCCACCTCACAGGATACCACATTGCCACATTAAATATGTTAATTAAATAGATAAGTCCACTATACTGCTCTATCCTGGAATAATATATATTGTTATTTATTTAGTTTTTGTTGACCGGGTAAGTTCACTAGACAAATCCTGCCTATTTTCAGGCACGACCCGGAGGGAGGAGGATATAGATGAATGCCAACTGTCCTTGAACCTGATTAAGCTGTTTGTGGTATTTTTAGTGAATAGCATAGTAAAAGCCGGACCCCACTAAAAATGAGAAATTGCCTCTCATGGCTATATTATGAAAGTTAGAAACTATGTTTCCCGGGTGTCTCAATCCCGATGCCGGCTGCCTAAAACACAGGTGCCCAACAATGGGATTTTTGCCCGTGGCAAAGTTTCTTCACCCCCACATCCCCCTTAATTTATAGAACAATCTCTGCTAAGGGCAAAATCCCAATGTTGGGCAGCCATGTTTCAGGCAACTGGCATCAGGATTGCGCAACTCAGGAAATAGAGTTTCTGTCTTTTAAATGGACACCCCCTCTCACTTGGGCTATTCTGGGTAAATGCATTATAAAAATGGGTAAAACAAGGACCCCTCTGAAAAAAAAAGATCTTGCATCTCCACTATACTATTCTAGGTAAATGCAATGTAAAAACTTGGTCAAACAGAACCACACTATAAACAAAATATCATAAATCATCTGGGCTATCTGAGTAAATATATTGTAAAACTGTAAAAGCAGGAACCTACAGCAGAACCCCAAGGAAAAATAGATGTTGCATGTAAGCTGATCTGGCCTGGGAAAATATACTGCAAAAGCATCCAGCTCACCTGTCTTCTAGCTGTCTGGTATATTCCTGGTGATCTAGCAGTCCCCCCATAAGGGCATCTGACCCTCTCCCAACTCACCCTCTCAGGCACCCTCCCAGCCCTGGTCACATACTGAAATGCAAACTGCAGCAATAGTGATAACTGGCATAGCCCTCTGCCCATCATCTCAACTGATTTCAATCTGATGACCTCTGCACAATCACAAATATTGTACAAACACCTGTGTCTGCTGTACTCATGATCGCTCACTGGCAATCAGATGGTGGCCGGCCAAGGTAGTGAGCAGAGGGCTGTGTAGGTCACTGTCATTAATGCAGTACTTTGGCTTAGATGACCTGACTGTGGGGGTTGTGGGGAAGAGGATCCTGAGCAGGCGGGTTATAGAGGATCAGATGCCCTTAAGAGGAGACCACTGGACTACCAGGAATATTCAGGACAGCTACAGGATGGTCGATTGGGGGTGCAGGAACCACTACACCAACAGGAATATTTGAGACAGCTACAGGACAGGTGATCATGGGGGGGTGAGGGGACCACTAGACCACAAGGAATATATAAGACAGCTACTGAATTGGGGAGGGGCACTCACACATGTTAATGGGCCCTTAATGGGCATACAAATGGGCCATAATGCTATGGCTAAATAAGGCCCACAGGAGCCCTGCTGTGATCCCATTTGATCTGCGCTACCTCCATTGTGCTCCTGTCAGCCATATTAAGTCTGGGCCTGTATCAGCATAGCACAAAGTCACTGTGCACTGAACTGACATGGCTCCATATTTAGACAGTTTGCACTCTCAAGTTGCAGTGAGCTAATTGTCTGAATATTGCCACCAGGCAGGCTGTACACAAACTGCCACAGACCGCACATGGTCAGCTCTGAATATGGGGGCCTATACTCCTGAGCCCAGTGGAACCCAAAGTCCTTGAAGCAATGACTCATGGGCATAAGAAAGGCCTGCCTGTAGCCTCAAGATATTGTTGTTCTAACTTGTAACAGCATGAAAGCAAACATGTTTGGCACTGACTTACGTTTGTTTGCTTGGACAGCAAAATATACATAGCATTACCACATCAGCCAAATGCTTAATTTAATACAAACAGAAAAATATCACAGAAGTAGATATATAGGATAAAATATGACTAGTCAAAGTAGAGCAGTGCATTCAGCTCCAGGATCCGTGCCATAACAAGTGCATAGTTAGGCCCCACCATAGGGTAGGTATCAGGTAAGTGTTATCCCAGTTTAGTGTCATAGTTACTCTATCTTACTGTTTACATGTTTGATTATAGTACTAAAAAGAGGAGACTCTTGCTTACAGTACTGTATCTTGCAAGTATCGGAGGGAAGATTGCCATTAGACACGGGCACCAATAAAACTGTCCTTTTATTGTCAATCAAGCAGTATAAAAAAAAAAAAAAAACTCCTTAAAAATGCAAATAAAGTGTAGCCAACCAAATTCTTCCACAGGATTGTCAATACAAAACCTGGACAGAGGGTTAGATGAGCTCTACGTACCTTAGTAGGGAAAGTATCTTTAACTTAGTAAACAATCAGATTCACTAAAAAATGAGACTGCATGTTTTACTCAATTGGAGACTCATCACAATGACTGTTTGCCTGTTCCAGCCCATTGACCCCACTGCCACAACCGAAACCTGGTGTCAAATCACCTTGTTCTCCTCTTGAAGCAATTTAGCAGAGAGTTAAAACAAAGTTCCCTCATGGCTGTGCTTCAAGACTGTTCAGTTTCTGATTTAAGATTGCTACCTAGATAACTACTGTACATAAAAAAAATATATATCATTGAAGACTTTAAGAAATATAAGAGCACTACACCCCTACCAACAAGGCATTGCTTAGATAAAAATGTGTAAAAGGAAGGTTTAGGTGTTGTTTCAGACTAAAACAAGCTGCCTTTGCAGTTTACACTCCACTGATTGTAATTTGAGCTGGCAGGAGAATGCTACATGTAGAGCAGGAACTCTTTCTCCACCCCACCCCACCCCCAGGCAGTGATTTCAGGTAGTGGAAGGATCGTGGTTCAACTCCAAAATTGTGCTTCAGAAGAGTCTGAAGTGTTCTTTTCCACAAGTGATAGAAAGATGTCTGCAAAGCTTCGCCCCTGCAGCCGTAAAAATGGACACATCAAAAAATGTATACATAATAAGTAGCTTTATCATATGGCAAAGATTAAAGCTTGAGCCATTTGACTACTGCCCCTTTGTAAATGGTACTACTACCAATGGGCAGTAACTAGTGCCAGTCCTTGTGCCCAGTCATATAATCATTAAATCAAAATGCCAGCAGTCTAAAACAATTCAAACAGCTGCCATTGCTGCTCTTGGTAAATTATCGGTAAACATGAACATAAACAGAGCAGCCATGATGTCTTGATGTGCCAGAGCCAAACTTCTTCATTAATTTTAAGCAAGTCACTTATGAATTTATGAAAGAACCCGGCATATCTGTTAAAAATCAAATCATAACCACAGTCTTGATGACAGCCAATGGCTCACTGGATAGTAATGTAGCTAATGAAACTAAAGCAACCACCTCTGTGGAAGACAATCATTTGTGCATTGAAATGGTGTGTCAGCATGAGAGATCAAAAAAGAAAATTACATTCTCTGTCAATAAATGGGGGAAAACCTTGAATCATTTAAGGCAGATGTAGAAAAAAATGACAGGATACTATGTACAGTTGAAGCATGTGAAAGTGAATGTGACAGCACCGAAGCTGCCGATTCTGCTGTAATTTATTTGCCTGAAATCACACCCCACAGTGAGGATTTGATGAATATAAATAAAAACTATGTGCAGAGAGTAAAAAAGGATCAAAATTTCGATACCAATGCAGCCAGTTTGTCTGTTGCACTGAATGAAACTGACAAACCAACTGCTACAGAAAATGTCAGTTTCACTGATGACGTCCCACTGAAGTAAGAAATTACAAGAATGCTGTAGATTTCAAGACAGCTGACAGTGCTGTGTGTGAATGTGGTAGTAATGCCATAGTGATGCAATTTAACATGAACTGGCTTGCACAAGACACTGCACCCATTAAAGATCAAACTAACAGCCTGTACCATACAAAACTGGTAACACATGCAACTAGAAGGAATTATAGAACTGGCATATGCTCCATTATAGATTGGCTACTCGTCACCTGCCCTGAACATATTACAGACATTGCAGTACTCCCTGAGTGACCACTTACCAGTGGTGTGCCTATGGATGAATAAGGAAAATAAGAGCCCCCCTTTACTCACCATAAACATGATGCTAACAAAAGGGATGTTACAGCAATTCAAACAGTATCTAAAATTGGCTGACTGGACCCCCCCTTGAAAGCATCAATGATGCAAACCAAGCTACTGAGCACTTTATCTCTAGCTTCAAAACTGCCTATAACATATTTGCCCCAGTTGAATCTACAAAAGTTAAAGGTACCATGAATCCATGGCTTTCCAGCTCCCTCATCAAGAAACTGAATCACTGTGATAACGTCTGGCACAAGGCAAAGGCCACAGGGTGTCAGGCTGCCTATGAAGTCTAACAAGAGCTAGAAATAGGTGCACCAAACTAGTAAAGGCAGCGAAAGCTAACTACTACAAACAACAACTGCAAAATACCTGGAGAAAAGAGAGGGATTTCTGGAGCACAATAAAAACAATAACAGGTAGGGAATCCAAAACACCCCCTGACTTAGTCGTAACAGAAGCCGTAACACTTCAAGAGCCAAAGGACCTGGCTAATGCCTTTAACAATACTTTTACAGACCATAGCTTGGTCCTGCCTCCGGAGTACCTTACAACCCAACCCACTAGTATTATCTCCAAGGCAACCTCAGCCCTGCCCCCATCAAGAGTCAGAATCCCCCCATTCTATTTCAGTCAAATCACCACTTCCCAAGTAATAAAATACATCAAGAAGGTCCTGGGTAAAACAAGAATTGGTAGTGATATGATCGATATGAAACTAGTTGCCATCACATTAGAAGAAATAGCACCACGACTCTCAAAACTATTCAATTTATCTCTAAAAACTGGAGTGTTCCCGGACAAGTTGAAGACAGAGCTTGTCACCCTTGTGTTCAAAAGTGGTGCAAGAACCTGTCTCAGTAACTACAGACCCATTTCAATATTACCACCCCTGTCAAAAGCCCTCGAACACATAGTTTCCAACCAGCTAACTGAATATCTTGACAAATATAACCTACTGTGCCCACAACAGCACGGCTTTTGAAAAAAACACAGTACCATTACCGCTCTCATAGACTACACCATTAATCTGTATGAGGCACTTGACATCAATAAGGCAGTGGGGTCCATCTTTACAGACCTCACTAAGATGTTCAATACTGTGAACCACCAGATCCTACTCAACAACCTACTGGCCACTGGATTATCCCACAATGCAGTAAAATGGTTCAGAGCTACCTGTCCTCAAGAACGCAGTGCGTGAGAATAAGTGGAGCCACAACCGATCCTAGGGACATAACTCTGGGGATCCCCCAAGGATCAATCCTTGGTCCATTGCTGTTCAGTTTAGTTATCAACTCACTACCTTCCACATGCCCAGCAAAAATGTTGCTGTACGCCGATGATGCTGTTATCTCTGTGTTAAGCAGCCAGCAGTCCGAAGTAACAAAGGGCTTACAAGATAGTTTTAAAAACATGAAAACTGTTTTTCACAAAACAACTCCTCCTCAATTATAAAAAAATGAAAAACAATGAACTTCTCATTGCCAATCAACAAGAAAAAGTCCGGCCCCCTGATTATCCACACCAAAAAAGGGGACACTCTTGAAAAAGTAAATTCTTTCAAATACCTTGGCGTTCACCTAGATGAGACATTAATATTCTCAACCCATACTGATCACATAATCAAAATGGCAAACATCAAGCTTGGACTCCTTTACTAAAACAGACATGTAATGACCCCCGAAACCCTGAGCTTGGTGACTAGGAACTCAGTGCTACCCTCCATTGACTACGGCCTGGTTATACACAGTGCTGGGAATGATACAGCCCTAAAAAGAGTAAATGTGCTCCTTAGCAAAGCCTACAGATTCATCCTGGGAGCACCTCACTTGACGCACACCTGTAGGCTAGATTCTGAAACTGGATAGCTCCCTCTGCACCTAAGAGTAAAATATCAGGCCTGCCTTATTGGAAAAAAAAGCACTACTAGGTCACACACCTTTATTCACAACTGGTTTATTCCAGTGTCTACCAAATCCGCTAGAAGCACTGCAAAGGGTGTTTTCCATGTCCCCTTCAGACGTACCTCTTTCGCCCAGTGCACACTTTCCTACCGAGGGCTGCAGTGGCTAAATGAACTCCCGGCCTCCCTCACAGAGAGTGATAAGATAGGCTACTTCAAAATAGAGCTTCTCCTCCTGCTGGCTGAGGTAAATCAGTGTGCCTGCCTAACCTAGGCTGGCCAAGATGCTGCCTTCCTATCCACCTACCAAAACATTCAACCTCAAGCTTCCCACCCTCCAATCTCCTCATCTTCCCCCCCTTTATCACTCCAGACAAAGTCTGTTTAGACTTATTTTTTTCTCTTTTTAACTCTTACTGTGCTGCACCTTGTAACTAACTCTCCATTCCCCCCTCTCCCCTTTTTCCACCCTCTTCCCCACTGAGAAAGTCTAAGCAGACTGATGTAATCTCTTATTTGCACAGCACTTGGTAAGAAACTGTTCATGTTGTAATTAAGCCTTGTCTTAAGTTTCTATTTGTGTTTATACATACTAGTGACACTGTTTCTGTTTACTTCTCGAATGCCACAGTTATTATACCCACACTTTATAATACTCTTCTATAAATGTTAAATGTTGTTGAAACTCCCAGTGTCCCCACTTGCTCCGAACAGCACCACAGAGCGCATCACAGGAGCCAGCTTACAAGCTAGGCTCCGAAGTGAACCCCCCCCCCCACTTGCTCTGAACAGCACCACAGAGCACATCACAGGAGTCAGCTTACATGCTATGGACCTTAGGAAACATCACAGGATAGCAACTTGGGAGTGGACTGTTGAGAGTTTTAGATTGCCAATGTTACATGTCGACTGCCCCTTCACACACCCCCACCCTGGGTTGTCCCATATGTTATAGGGGAATAGTGGTCACGTGACCTATCATGTGATGCAGCAATGATTTGTCTAAGCATCCAGTTTGCCATTTGCAAAATTATATTCCCCCAGCACTAGGAGTCGCTAGTGGTCCTAATTCTCCTCTGTCTTCGCTGTGTCCTTCTCCATTCTCGATTTTCACCACTGCCCCCCAGTGTAGTCCTCTATTTTTTCCTGCATCACCCTACATTCTACTTTCTGTAGGCAGCTGGATTCAAACACCCAACCATCTGTACAAAAGATGAGTACCCTGCTGCTGCGCCATTCCTGCAGCCTCGCTTCCTTTCATTTCTTTTCATAATCTTGGCCTCTTTAGCATACTTTTAGGGCACTCCACAGTAGCTGGCCCCTGCCCCCTCCTTTTTAGGGTTAATCTCCTTATTTTCCACAACACCTGGCTTTCAATCCTAGACAGCACCATACTTCTGCCCCCTCCCTCTAGCAATGTCCCCAACATTTCTTCTTATGGCTATCCTACCAGGACTCCTCAATCATTTAGCCGTGGACAATGCTTCTCTTATTTTCACAATCCCACCATTTATACCCCCCACTTTGCCCCCTTCCATAGTACATCTACACTCTCTATATACTCCTCCCCAACTACTCTTCCACATCCTTCACCCATGTTCACTCTTATTTCCCCCTATTCCACCATGACCACCAGAGCACTCTCCCTGCTCTACATTAAATGTAGCCTTCGCTCTCTTGTCCCCCTGAAAAATCCCCATCCTTCATTCCTCACCTTGGGTGCTCCCAGAGAAGTAAGGTAGCTATCTATATACTAACCTTCATAAAGAAACTAATATTATTGCTTCTTCTTTGGTCAGGCAATGTGGAAATCAACCCATGTCCCCCAACAGCCTTTGCCTCACCCTCAGATTTTGCAACTGAGTCAGGCCTAAAAAAATGAACATACGAACATACGAATGTGCCAGCAGAAACAGACCACCCGGTTTATCTAAGTCTGCTCGAGTGTGCAGCCAGCACCCCTAGTTTGCAGCTGCCCCACCCCCCTTTGTCATCCCACTGCCACCCCCCTTCTACCCCACCCTCACTCTCCCCTGTTCCCTGTCCCATGCCCTAAAAATGATGGTATGCAAAGTGCTGAGCCTAGTCAAGAAATTTGCCCAGGTCCAGGCCAGGGTTGCCCATACTAGCCCAGATCTCTTCATAATTACTGAATCATGGCTCAAACACATGGTCGCATACCAGCAAATTGCCCTACCAAACTGTAACCTCTTTAGGGCAGATAGGTCATCAGAGGGGGAGGTGTGGTTATCTACTCCAAGGACAAATAAAGTATCACTGATGTTCAATGTATGTCCAAGCCAAAAGAATTTGAGCTGGTTCCCTGAAAATTAATTTACCTTCCACCGAAAGCATCACTGTAATTAGATGCTATAGGCCCCCTGCAGGTGGTTCATTCTCCCAACTTTTAAGTCATTAGTCACCTCCTCTACCAATGATAGAAGCATACTCATATATTTAAATATGGACTGGCTCTCCTCCAACTCCATCAGCCTCAAAGGTTTCTGTGCTTATTTTGGCCTCACACAGATCATCACTGAACCAACCAGGGCAAATACCGCTAACCTCAAAAATAGTTCCCTCCTTGATATAATTCTAACCAATCATCCACCTAAAATCCTACAGTCTGCCATCTTTCATAATGACTTGATCAACCATGGGCTTGTGGTTTGCACCAGGGCCCACCCAAAGGTCCCCTTCTTACCCAAAATTATTTCTAAGCACTCCTTATGTAAGTTTAGCCTAGAGAACTACCTGGCAGGCCTAAGAAATGTAAGCTGGCTAGGTCTTTCCCTTGCCAAGATGGTAGATGAGTCTGTAGAGCTATTTAATGATAAACTCACCTATTTGGCTAATAAACATGCCCCCATCATAAAAAGTAGAGCTTGCAAGTTCTCCCACCCTTGGTTTGCACCAGATCTTAAGGCCACATTCTCCAATCAAGACAAACTATGGTCTCATGCCAGACATACCAAAGCCCTGTCTGTTTGCTAGATCTTCAGAGCTGCCCAGAATGCTTGCGTCAAACTCATACAGACCACAAAATCAAACTTCTATATCACTACCCTTGAGCAGGCCAACAGAAATTCAGCCAAAATTTGGAAGGCTATAAAATCAGTAGAAGGTCGCCAATCTGCTTCTGCCATTTCTACCAAGATCCTCACTAATGGTGAGGTTGTTGAGGATTGTAACCAGATCATGCAGGAACTTAATACACACTTTACCACCGCTGGGTTGACTTTTGACTCCTCTCCGTACACCAGTTTAGTCAACCCTGCCCAAGTTTGCAATCCCCCGCCAGTTCCCTCATCACCCCACTGCTTCCAGCCCCAGCATGTTTCCTTCAAAGAAGTTGAGGATCTCCTCATTAAGCTAGATACCAGGAAGGCTCATGGTGAGGATGGGCTTGATCCTTCCCTTCTCAAATTAGGTCACTACTACCTTACAGCCCCCATACTTATCGTCTTGGTACCCACCTGCTGGAAAGCCACACACATAATCCCTCTTTTCAAATCAGGTGACCCCTGTGATCTAAAAAACTACAGGCCAATCTCTTTCTTGCCCACTCTCTCCAAAATCTTTGAGAAATTAGCCTACAACCAGCTTAAGCACCACCCTGAGAGTCACTCCCTCCTCAACCCTGTGCAATCCAAATTTAGGTCAAATCACAGTACCATCACTGCCATCGCAAAAATTACCAATGACTGGATTACAGACCACGATGCAAAAAGAGTCACAGGCACCATCTTCCTCAATCTCAGCAAGGCGTTCAACAATGTTGATCATAACCTTGTCATTCAAAGCCTCTGCAACATAGGTGCCACTGCCTCTACCATACTGTGGTTTACCAGCTACTTTTTAGGTCGAGTTCAGAATATTAAAGTGGATGGCCTCTTCTCAGACCCCCTTTCCATTGTCAGAGGTGTTCCCCAGGGCTCCATTTTAGGTCCAATTATCTTTTCCATCTACATCAACAACCCTGACTCCAACATCTGCAACTCCAAGCTACATTTATTTGCAGATGACACAGTTCTGTATTCATCAAAACCAACCCTGTCCAAAGCTAGAGATGAGCTGCTGGCCACCTTCTCATGACTTGAGTAGAACCTCATCAATTAGAAGCTTCTCCTCAATGCAAATAAAACAAACCCCATGTTCTTTACCCCCAACAACGTCCCCACCGCCTCCCTGTCAGCCCAGAAAAAGCCCCTATTACCACCCTCCTTGGGGAACCCCTGGAGGTGATCTCCAAGTTCAAATATTTAGGCATATGGCTCAGCTGAAGACTCTCCTTTAGCACCCATATTAACACCCTTGCCAGTAAGCTAAAATCCAAATTAGGTTTCTTCTATAGAAATAGATCACTCATCCCCAGAAGAATCTACACAAGCTGGACATCCTCTATCACCAGGCCTTACATTTCATCACTAAGCAGGAGATGGGGTGGGTACTGGGGTTATGCAACAGGTATGAGGTACTGGCAACTGAAGTAGAAGGGGGGAGGGAGAAGCTTGGTAGAGGGGAAGAGGGGGGCACAGGAACCAGTGCTACAGAGGGGGACATTGGTACATCAGGGCGAGGGGCAATGCCATGGCAGCAGGAGGAGCACCAGGAGGAAGGGGACATGGTGCATAGGGGGATGGGAAAACCACAGGGGAGAACAGACACTTAGGAGAGAAGGTGCAGGTGGAACAGGAGGCTAGACAAGAGGGAGGAGAAGGAGTAAGAAGAACAGCTCCAGAAATTAAGGGACAGTGAAGGAATGAAGGCCATGAGAAGATTGGGGGCAGCCAGAAGGGAAGTGTGGAAGGGGGGGGAGTTATACTGATAGGAGATTCTATCCTGAAAGGGATCAGGCGGGGGGGTGGGGTGAAAGATGCAGTCAGATTTGGGTGGAACGGGTACCAGGCCTGACAGCAGACAGAGCAGAGCAGGCTCTGAGAAAATGTGTTAGAGGAGGATGGCAGGAATCTCACATGGCAGTACATGTGGACACGAATGACCTGGGGGGCTGCACGTTGGAGTTGATTCAGGAGAGGTTTGAGGAACTGAGGAAGCTATGCTTGGAAATAGGGAGGTCCGTGGCATTCTCAGAGGTGCTACCAGTCCCAAGGGTGAGCAGGGCAAGAAAGAAATGGATAGTGGAATTCAACTCCTGGTTGAGAGACTGGTGTAAAGCACAAGGTATGGGTTGGTAGGAGGATGGGGAGATACATAAACTAACAGAGAACTGTATTCAAGGAATGGTTTACTCGTGAATGGGGCAGGTAAAAGGGTTTTAAAGAACAAATTAGAGGATTATATTGCTTCAAGAGGATATTTAAACTAGGTGGGGAGGAGGCAAGTGCGCAGCTAGCATGCAGGGTTGCCAGGTTGGGGTGCAAAATGTGCTGTCCCCTCTTGATAACATTGGGGGTAAAGGGAGGGGACCATTGAGAGGAGAGGGCAGATTAATGAGCTGAGGGGGGGACTGTTGGGAATGAGCGGAAGATGTTCTCCCTAAATGCAAGGAGCCTGGGTAATAAAACGGTGGATCTTCAGGTGCTACTTGCAGAGGGGAGTATGGACATCACTGCAGTGACTGAGACTTGGGCCACCCAGTACCATGATGGGGATGTGGCAATCCCGGGGCATAACATTTACAGAAAGACTGGGGGTTGGGTGAGGGGGTGGGGTAGCAATCTATGTGAGGGAAGGGATCAGATGTATGAGGGATGAGGGGGAGGAAGGGAGGACAGAGGCACTATGGATACAGCTTCTGGACTCCAAGGTTAGAAAGCTGAGGCTGGGGGTGGTGTACAGACCACCAACCCAAACAATGGAACTGGACAGGGAGTTAGCGGAGCAGATAAGGAGGTTGTGTAGAATGGGGAGTGTGGTGATTATGGGGG
Organism: Neoceratodus forsteri; assembly: GCA_016271365.2. Lineage (NCBI taxonomy): Eukaryota > Metazoa > Chordata > Ceratodontiformes > Ceratodontidae > Neoceratodus > Neoceratodus forsteri. Next base: position 625,735,112 of record CM057452.1, on the reverse strand, counting down.
ATTTAAATCTGCCGGGGGTAGATTGGAGCACCCCTGCCACTTCCAGTGCCAGGAAGCTGGTGCTTCTGGACATGATCCAGGATGATCTCCTGACACAGCTGGTCAGTGGGCCAACACAACAAGGTAACATGCTGGACTTGGTGCTGTCATATGGGGAGGCAGTGTGGGAAATAAGGGTGGAAGACCCACTAACTGGTAGTGACCACCAAACAGTGTGGTTCACTCTCAAGTTGGGCATGGAGTCTGGAGGCAGAGTAGCAAAGGTGGTGGATTTTAGGAGGGCAGACTTCAGGAGGATGAGAAATATACTGCAAAGGAGACTTCAGGGTATTAGGTCAGAGATGGATGCACAGCAAAAGTGAGAAATTATTAAAACTGGGCTAACAGAGGCTACAGAAGTTTGCACCAGGACTAAGAGCAAGAAGTGCAGAGCCAGAAAACCATGCTGGCTAACCAGAGAAGTGTTGGAAGGGGTGAGGGCGAAGAAAGCTGCATACCAGAAGTTCAGGAGAATGAGGAAGGAAGAGGACAGGGAGACTTATGTGACTTGGTCCAAGGCAGTGACCAAGTGAGTGAGAGTAGCCAAGGCCTCCAAGGAGCTAAGGTTAGTGCAGGGCATCAAGGGAGAGGAGAAGGACTTTTTTAGATATGTCAGAGAAAAGAGGAAGTGCATAGACCGTATAGTGAGGATAAAGTGGGAAGAGGAGTGGGTGGAAAAGGGAGAGGAACAAGCAAAAGTACTAAATGAATACTTTTGCTCCATTTCCTAAAGGAGAAGAATGGTCCACTATCACCATGGGTTGGGAGGGTGGGGGTGGGAGGGTAGGAGATGAAGGACAGAATGATCAAGGGGACAGAGTACTAGAGGGTCTGAGGGCTTTAAGGGTGGACAAGGCACCAGGTCTTGATGGCATCCATAGAAACATAGAAACATAGAATTTGATGGCAGATAAGGACCGCTTGGCCCACCCAGTCTGCCCATTTCTGTACCTAATGGATAAGCTGCAGATCCTAGTTAACCAGCAGCCTACTTCTTTCTACCCCAACCCCCTAGAATTGCCTTATGGCTGTCCCATGCATGCTTGAATTCAACCACTGTTTTTGACTCCACAACCTCCTCCGGAAGGCCGTTCCATGCATCCACAACCCTGTCTGTGAAAAAATACTTCCTTAAATTACCTCTGAGCCGCCCCCTCTATCTTCAAATTGTGCTCCTTGTTCTTGCACACTCTTTTTGAAAGATGCTACCCTCTTGGACTTTGTTGATTCCCTTGAGGTACTTGAAAGTTTCTATCATGTCCCCCATCTCCCTCCTTTCCTCGAGGCCATACATATTAAGCTCCTTTAGTCTCTCTTCATATGTCTTCCAGTGCAGACCCTGCACCATTTTAGTTGCTCTCCTCTGGACAGCTTCCATCTTGTCTATGTCCTTGTGGAGATTGGGTCTCCAGAACTGCACACAGTACTCAAGATGGGGTCTCACCAGCTGTCTGTACAGAGGGATAACAACTTCCTGGATGCTGAGGGAAATGTCAGCAGCAGGCCAAGCTGCTGGCAGACCTGTTTGGTGCCTCCCTGGACATGTGAAGGGTAGCTCAGGACTGGAGGGTGGCCCTTGTGGTGCCCATACACAAGAGTGGCCCTAGGGATGAGCCATGGAATTATCGGCCTGTCAGTCTCACTCCCATAGTAGGTAAACTTATGGGGATGATACTGAAGGAGAGGCTGGTGTTGTTTTGTCAAGGGTAATGACCTCCAGGATTGGTGGCAGCACGGATTTGTCTCAGGGAGGTCTTGACAGACCAGTCTAATAGAATATTACTACTGGGTAACAAGAGAGCTGGATATGGGTGATGCTGTAGATGTCCTGTACTTGGAATTCAGCAAGGCCTTCAATTCAGTGCCTTTTGGGAGGCTGGTGGGGGAAGCTGACTGCTGTGGGGGTGGGGACAAATCTGACAAACTGGATAAGGAACTGACTGCAGGGGAGGCTGCAACAGGTGGTTGTGGGGGGAGCTCTCTACACCTAGACCAGTGACAAGTGGTGTACCGCAGGGCTCGGTGCTGGGCCCAGTGCTATTTGGGCTCTTTATCTCAGATATTGCACATGGAGTTGGGAGCAGGGTCAGTCTGTTTACAGATGATACTAAAATAGGGGCAATGATGGAAGAGAGGATGGATGGAAACAACTGCAAAGGGACCTAACCAAACTGGAGGTATGGTTGACAAAGTGGCAGCTGGGATTCAATGTGAAAAAGTGCAAAGTTATGCACTTTGTTGAAAAGAACCCAAGGAGGGACTATTGGTTGGGAGGAGTGAGACTGGGGATCACTGAGGAAGAGAAGGACCTAGGAGTTTTGGTAACAGGGAGCATGAACAACTCTGCCCAATGCAGAAAAGCAGCAGCTAAGGTGAACAGGATGCTGGGCTGTATCGCAAGGGGTTTCTCATCCAGGCATAGGGAGGTGATCCTGTCCTCTACAGATCTTTGGTCAGGCTGCTCTTGGAGTACTGTGTGCAGTACTGGCTGCCGTATCTGAGGAAGGATATTAATTTACTGGAAGGTGTGCAATGGAGGGCAGCAAAAATGTTACAGGGGATGGAGGGCGAGGCCTACAAGGACAGGCTGAATGAGCTGAATATGTACACGCTGGTGGAAAGGAGGGATGGGGAGTAATGACTGAAATGCTCAAGTATTTGAGAGTGGTAAACAAAGCTAGGACTGAAGGGGTGTTTAAACTGAGGAAGGGTAGGGACTAAGATTGGAGGGCAGAAGATTTAGGAGGGAGATGAGGAGGCACTACTTCACAGAGAGGGTGGTGTCTAAATGGAACACTATCAGAGGGGGTGGTATCATATGAGATAGTAGGAAGTTTTAAGAGGGCGTGGGACAGAGCACGAGGGAGGGTCTGGGTGGAGGGGGCTGAGGTCATCACGGAAATGACAGATGGGGAGGTAGTTGGGGCAGCTGAAAATTAGGTGGCTAGCTGCACACTAAGACAGACACTGATAGACTGAGTGGTATGTTTCTGCTTGCAGATTCATATGTTCATATGTACTAATGCCCCAATTAGAACTCACCATTGTGATCTATATGCCTCCACTGGCTGGACCTCCCTCGGTACCAGGCTCTTATTACTCTCATGTCTCTGGACACTAAAAATTATTTTAAAGAAGCTCCAGGGCTATTTATTAACCCTTGTCCACATCTCCCATAGTACATACTCGCTGAGGAAGTCTGACTTTGTGTATCTAGATGTCCCCAGAACTTGTGCTTCCTTTGGAAAAACTGCCATCTCCTGAACCTTATCAACTGATTGGAACAATCTACAGTCTACTCTTAAGCTTACCAGCCCCATAACTGTTAACACCTTTAAAACCTTAACCACAAGAATAGTGAAATAAATATGCAACTGTCGTAGGCCGTGAACCAGGTATCTGCTAATAGTTCTCTAGTCTTTGCTTAGCCCCATCCCCCCCCTTCAGGCCTATCTTAACACAAACCCTCTCCTACCCTCCCTTCCCCCAATAGACCTACCCCGCAGTCTTCTTTCCTTTCTCCCTTGCTCCGCTACTCCCCCCTTTTCTACCATCCTCTTGTCTAGTCTCCTCCTCTTCTCCTCCTTTCTAGTTTTTTACTCCAATACTGCACTACCAGTACACCAGTAATTAATGAATGCTGTCTTGGCCGCCTATCTATGCAGCTGTTAGCAACCTTATGGCCTTGCCCTGTAATTATTGTTTCAGTTCCGTCATCGATATCTATACACCTCAATTCCATTTGTACTCCTGTTGTGCATTTTGCACAGTTGTAACCATTTTTATTTACTGTATACAATGTCTGTATAAACTCCATCTTGTTACTCTTCTTTATGTGCTTTTATGTACATTTTGCACATTGTAGCCATTCTTATTACTTGTATCATGTATGTATGCACACTATGTTGCCACCCTGATTTTGTATGTACACATGTACACTATGTTGCTGCCTTGCATGTGCTCCTGGTATCTGTTTCAGGATCTCCTTGTGAATGAGTTTGCTCAATAGAGTTATTCCTGTAATAAACTTGAGTTGAATTGAACTTGAATATGTCTTGTACTTGTGTTACAACTGACTTGGAACCTTTGTAAAATAGCCACGTGGCTAAACGGTATTAATGTGAAACTGAAATAAATAAATAAAATAGTAGTACCAAGCTGAATAGTGTTGCAGAAACCGAAAATAATACAATTGTTGTGCTGCTGACTTGAATACAAAGAGCTCAGTGCCTCAGAGACAATCTTTCTCACTGACGATTTGCTGAATATAAATAAAAACTATGTGCACCTGTAAATTTAATAAACTATGGAAAATAATTTAGTTTGCTTATCTTGATCACACTTCTGCTACAGAATGCACAATGCATGATATGGCTAATTTTAATCCCCCAACTCCCCTCCTTGAAGTTTGGTGCTACTTTCTTTAGCGTAACAATACATAACCCTAAATAAATTTATTTTACTTTCAAAACTCATATCTTTGTTTCTCTGAGTTTATTTTTATTATGAATGTCATATGATAAGTACAATAAGACACTCCAGGATGTGGGTAGTAGTGTAATCACTGCATTTCCATGGGCAATCAAGCACCCTCATTATGCCACTGGGCATGCAGTGATCAAACTACTACCCTCACCCTGTCATGTCTTATTACTTATAGAAACATAGAAACATAGAATTTGATGGCAGATAAGGACCGCTTGGCCCACCCAGTCTGCCCATTTCCCTACCTAATGGATAAGCTGCAGATCCTAGTTAACCAGCAGCCTACTTCTTCCTACCCCCACCCCCTAGAATTGCCTTATGACTGTCCCATGCATGCTTGAATTCCACCACTGTTTTTGACTCCACAACCTCCTCTGGAAGGCTGCTCCATGCATCCACAACCCTGTTCAGAAAAAATACTTCCTTAAATTACCTCTGAGCCACCTCCTCTATCTTCAGATTGTGCCCCCTTGTTCTTGCACACCTCTTTTTGAAAGATGCTACCCTCTTGGACTTTGTTGATTCCCTTGAGGTACTTGAAAGTTTCTATCATGTCCCCCCTCTCCCTCCTTTCCTCGAGGCTATAAATATTCAGCTCCTTAAGTCTCTCTTCATGTGTCTTTCGGTGCAGACCCTGCACCATTTTAGTTGCCCTCCTCTGGACAGCTTCCATCCTGTCTATATCTTTGCGGAGATTGGGTCTCCAGAACTGCACGCAGTACTCCAGATGGGGTCGCACCAGCTGTCTGTACAGAGGGATAACAACTTCCTGTTTTCTACTGGTGATGCCTCTCCCTATGCATCCCAGTATCCCCCCAGCCCTCCTTGCTGCCCTCTCACATTGCTTGCCCACCTTTAGGTCATCTGATATGACTACCCCCAGGTCCTTTCCATTTTGTTGTTGTTAGTATCTCACCCCCATTGTGTACTCTTCCCTGGGTTTTGTTTCCTGGTGCATTACCTTGCACTTCTTAGCATTGAATCTAAGCTGCCATACATTTGACCATTCCTCTAACCTTGCCAAGTCCTTCTCATCCTTTCCACCCCACCTTGTGCATCAACTCTGTTGCAGATCTTGTGTCATCTGCAAAGAGACATACTTTTCCTTCCAGTTCCTCTGCAATGTACTTATAAAGACATTGAAGAGGACCGATCTAATACTGAACCCTGCAGTACCCACTAGTAACACCACTTTCTTCAGTGGACTCCATTTACTATTACTGTCTGTGTCCTATTCTCCAGCCAATTCTTTACCCAGGCTGTCATCTTGGGACCCATTCCCAGGCTGGCTAACATATTAATCTTTTGTGTGGGACTGTGTCAAATGCCTTGCTAAAGTCTAGGTAGGCCATGTCCACAGCCCTCCCTGATCTACTACTTTGGTCACCCAGTCAAAGAAATCTATCAGATTAGTCTGGCATGACCTTCCGCTATGAATCCATGCTGCCTTGGGTCCTGTGCCCTCTGGCCTCTAGATCTGGCGACAATTTTTTCCTTCAGAAGTGATTCCATCATTTCCCTACCACTGAGGTTAAACTAACAGGTCAGTAGTTTCCTGCTTCTGCCTTGCTCCCACTTTGTGAAGGGATCACATCTGCCCTCCTCCAGTCCTCGGGTACCACCCATCCTCCCATGATTTGTTAAAGAGGGTAGTCAGTGGTGTCACTAGTTCTACCCTTAGTTCTTTTAGAATTCTGGGATGAATCTCATCAGGCCCCATTGCTTTGTCCACCTTCAGTTTTAAGAGTTCTTTCAGAACCCTTTCTTCTGTAAATGGCTGGTATCAACTTCTGTATCCAGAGTGTTTCTACTATTTGTTTAGGTACCTCCCCTCTTCCTTTGTAAATACTGAGCAAAATATTTGTTTAGTATCTCTGCCTTTTCACAGTCACCCTCTGCCAACCGCCTCCCCTTTATTAAGCCTCACTATCCCTCCTTGGTTTCCTTCGCTCCCTGATGTACCTATAAGGTTTATCCCCTTCTTAACTGAGTTGACTATCTTTTCCTCAGTTTGGGCTTTTGCTGTTCTGACTGCCTTCCCAGCTTCCTTTTGCTTTAACTGATACAGTTCTCTGTCCTGCTCCTTCTGTGATTCCTTGTACTTCCTGAATGCTTTCTTTTTCTCTTGAACCTTCTCTGCTTATGTATTAGAAACATATTAATCCAACTACATATGTCCAGTTTTAATTTTAACATATTGGTTATCTTTAGTGGTGCGAATCCTGCCACTATCTGGCCCCAAATCAGGCATACCATAAAATATATCCAATATGTAGATGTGTTAGGAACACATTAATATGACTACATATGCACAATTTTAATAGAGTCTTAGTCATATATACAAACACTCCATACATTGTTTGGGGTTTAGGTCAAAATAATGTGTCAAAAATAACGCAGTCCAAACCCAAGCAGGCAACAACGCGTGAGCAAATATCTCGCCGGGGGGAAAACAGCAACCTCACAAACAGCACTAACACCACAGGACTGTCACAGTGGAGCAGCAAGGGCCAATAATGCAACTCTGCTGGTGAGGGTAAGTTGGGTTGATGGGCAGACTTGGGGCCGGGGAGTCAGGAGTCGGCACACATTATAAAACAACTCCGAGAGGGATGCATGTCGGGGGTTGGCAGATATGCTAAAAGCACTCTGAGAGGGAGGGAGGCAACTCGGGGGGGGAGTCGAACAAACACCTTCCTGACAATGTAATGAAAGGGGCTTTGCCCCCACACACCCAATGCGGAGGGCTATGTCCCCCACACCCTCAAACTAAATATAATCAACTCTGCGCCACACACTACAAGACACATGGCAATCTCAGGTTGGGGGGGGACGTGATAGAAAGAAATCAGAAAGAAAAAATGAACACCAAACAAAAGTCATAATGCAGAATCAAACTGGGATCACCTGGCTGTAGCAACCACACTCCTAGCTTCTCTCTCTCTCTCTCTCTAACAGCTACACCATGGTGGGAGGATGCTTAGACAACACACAGTGGCAGATTTACAGTTGTCAGCATCAGTGAAAACAGCTACAGGTATTGCACTATAATGTCAGTGCAATAATTTCCCTGTCACTATTTTCACCGATGCTATTTTGTCCATACAGATTTGTACCGCACTGTTATTCCTGCCCTATCTTGACCGGATACACATTGTTTGAGTTCTGTCATCCACTTACTGCTCATGGAGTCAGACAACTAAGTTAATTGATACATTCAATAAGTTTCATGACTTAATAAAGTTGTGAAGTTCAACTATAAATCAAAGAAAACAGTTGCATAAGTTTCTGAAACCAACTTGGTATTTAACTACTGCATCATTGCATATTTGGTAAGGTAGAGCAGGGCAATGTTGTCAGGATAGCTATGGGGGAGCGGTGATGGAATGGGAGGAGAAGATGAAAAATTCAGTTGTACTTAGACATCTCACTAGAGGGGAATAATGATGGTTTCTCAAACAGACCACATAATATTACATTTGTTTACACGAAAGTTTGAGGTCAAATTCCTCATAATATCCAAAAGGCATAAGATTTCTATGCCTATGGAACCATTCTTCTGTCTCTTTTTTCAGCAGGTTTTAAGATGATCACCACCTTCAGGTGGGGAGGTTATAAATTCCAACCTTTTCCATTCTTCTTTTCAAACTGAGTTAACTTTATTTAAGAAAGAAACATAACACAATGGTTGTATGAAGTATACAAATCCAGAGACACATTACCGAGAAGAACGACAACCATTCTTGAATACAAACTTTTTATATACGTATAACCTCCCTTCTCAAAACCCCCAAACACCCTACTATCCCCTCCACCCCTCTCACCACCTGAAGTAGACTCAGTTAGATCATTTGGGATACCCATGGCAGAGAACCTGAACAAATTAATCTGCCCATTCACATGTGTGAACTTTTGCCACAAAAGAGGATCTCCTAATCAAACAGTTAGTAAAACGTACAAGGGCTCCCATGTGTGTTTGCATCTATGAATCTTGCACATCATATTTGCTATAAGGTGTTCTGCTTGTAGAGCAAACAGCACCTCCCTATGAGGAGCTGAGGGGGGTTCTGATCTAGCCACTGTTGAAGGATGACCTTTTTCATACAGGCTGAAATCAGCACCACGTGTGGCCTCTGGTTACCAGTTAAAGCACTAGCATATTCCCCAAGGAGGCATATTTCTGGACAAAAAGCCTCAGATAACCCAAGCAATGGATCTAAATGAGTTTGGATTAATTTGCAGAAAGGAACCACTGTTTCACAAGACCAGAGAATATGGAACAAGGAACCAGGTTCCTTAGCACATCAGGAATAGATGTCAATGGGTAGCTTACTCATCTTATGCAATTTACTGGGGTGTAATAAAGGTTATGAAAAATCTGGAATTGCATAAACCTGTATTTATCCCATTTAATGTACTCACATAAATGGTTACATATCTCAGACCAGTTCGAGGGGAATTGTTGGTCGACAGGGCTTGACACCAATAATAAGACCTGGGGCCTTCTTCATGGGTCAAATAATCCCTCAGGGATCAATAGTAATATGAGATATAGTGAGATGTGGGAGTGGACTTAACCAATGAAGCAAATTTCCCAAGGGGGTTGTGTCAGGGGCCAGTACCAAAAAAATGGAGGAGCATATGTGAAACCTGAAAATATCAAAAACAGCAGGCTGATGACCAATGGTATAGTGCCCTTGCCTCTAGGGGAGCAGTTTTTGGGTATGAACCAAACTGGCGATGGTATCCACCCCCATATTAGGCCAGAATCATTCTGATTGCATCTGCCCAGCTATTGGAAAATGTGGGTTCCCAAATAATGGTTGGGCTATGTCTTTATATGGCTGGATTTTTAGTGCTGAGCATAACTGTGAATGAGCTTGGAGGGATGCTCCAATAGAGTGCTCCACCATGGGTGAGGGAGTTTCTTCCAGGGAAGGTGCAAGAGTGACCGGATATCTAAGGAAAAATTAGAACACAAGGATCACTCTATGTCCACCCAGATTGGGATGTAGGACCCTGAGAGGTCCACTTTGGATGGTCCAAGCCAGTAAGGAAGCCTAGTACAGTGCACTGTCAGATAACACAGTAAGTGGTTAGGAACCTGTATGCCCCCATCCTGCTTAGTGTGCATCAATTTGGAAAGGGCCTAATGTGCCACCTCACCCCGCCACAAAAAAGAGGTAAAAAGTCAATGTGTACTTGATTGAACCACAACCAAGTTACTGAGAAGTTATACATCTGCAGAAGATATAGTAATTGGGGTATTATATTAATTTTTCGGATATTTAGATGGCTCCACAGGGAAATAGGTAACAGGGACCAGCGGACCAAATCTGATTTGATATGGGTCAAAATGGAATCAAGGTTAAATTGATTCATTTTGTTAGTTGATATACAGAGGAACATCCCTAGGTATTTCAACTTATCCCTGACCCAGCCTAACCCAAGATGCTCAACATCAGCTTTTAGGGTAAAATTGTTAAGTGGCATAACCTACATTTTGATTAAATTCAGGTTACAATTAAAAATAATTACAAACTGGGATATAATATGCAGAGCAGCAGGCAAGGATGTTGTGGGAGAAAAAACATACAACAAGATATCATCCACATACATCAATAGTTTATACTCATGGGGGCGTAAAGCAACCTCGCAGACTTGCAGGGAACTGTTAAGCTTATGGATTAGAGGTTCCATGAAGAGACTTGAAGGGTTAAGGAGAAAGTGGACATCACTGCCTGGTACCCTGCTGAAGGGCAAATGGGATGGAGAGGATGCTGTTGCAAAGTATACGAGCTGACGAGGAAGAGTAAAGTATCCTAATCCATTTTATAAACTCCTGGGAAATATGATATTTAGGCAACAGGGCAAATAAATAGTTCCATGACACTCTATCACAAGTCCATTCTGTGTCCAGGAACACCAAAGCCGCAGGAGTATGGGAGTCCTTGGACATGGAAATACAGTAAGATAACTTCCGGAAATGGTCTGCCAAAAGCCTATCATTCACAAACCCAACTTGTTCCCTACTCAAAGAGAGTCCCACACCCACCCCCAGTCTACAGGCCAGTACCTTAACTAGGATTTTAAAATCCACATTAATAAAGGATATCAGCCTGTAATTGCTGACCAACAAGGGATCACGACCAGGTTTAGGGAACACAACTATGGTAGCTTCAGTTAACAAGACATCCGACAGTCCTTCCATAAAAACATAATTGTAGGTATGTAAAAGTATAAGGGCCAACTGATTTTTAAAGGTCTTATAAAAGTTGGTGGTATACCCATCTGGGCCAGGAGATTTGTCTGAAGCTAATGAGTCTATAGCTTGCAAGTTTTCAGCACACATTAAAGTAGCTTGCAAGATGGCCCACAGGGATCAGTCAGTTGAGGAAGGGATATGTCTTGAAGGAAGGACGCAAATAAATCAGGGGAAAAAGGAAAGAGAGGCGAAGCATACAACTGTTGGTAAAAGCCTTTAAATGTAGCCACTGTGTCCTACAGTGAAGTAAGGAGCTGGTCAGAAGCAGAGCAGATGGAAGAAACTATCCTGTTCACAGTCTGAGAATGCAAACAGAGGGCCAATAACCTCCTGGCCCTCTCCTCTGATCAAAGTATTTCACCTTGGAACGTAACAATAAGTGCTCCACCTTTTCACCCAGTAAGATGTTATACTGGTGTCTGAGGTTGTCCAAATGTTCCCACTTTAATTGTGGTGAGGTCTGTGAAATGCATCCTTCCAAGGCCCAGATATCACCCAGCAATTAGAAAGTCTTGGCTGTAAGCTGCTTTTTGCACCTAGCGGTCAAATGAATCAGTTCCCCTCACAGCACGCACTTCAGAGCCCCCCCCAGAGTATGTCAAGTTTTGTCATGGAGGGGAGAGTAATGAGCATGAAGGATTCAACAAAAGACTGGATGTGATTCCTGAAATCTTCAAGTTTGAGTAATTGATTATTAAATATCCATACCTTATCCCTTTCTAACAAAGGGGTAAGACTGAGCTGCAGAAGTGTAGGATGGTGGTTTGATATTACTGTGGTGGAATAGTGAGAAGAGATAACCCTAGGGAGATATTCGGCACCCATGAAAAAATAGTCCAGCCTTGAAAATGAGTCATGGGTTAGGGAAAAAAAGGAATATTCTTGGCAATCCAGGAACAAGGCTCTCCACAGTTCCACAAGACACAAGGAGTCCATGATTTTGCAAAAAGTCAATTGCCCAGCTAAAAGAGCTCATTGGGCCTGACCAGACTGAGCTAGCTCATTGCACTGCTCCAGGTTCCAATCCCCCCCCCCCAGTACATTCGGAAGGGAGCTCCAGGGAGCTAGTAAGGAACTAAAGAAGTGAAGAACTGAGGGTCATCCTTGTTAGGGCCATAAACAGATCCCAGTATCACTTCTAGATTGCCAACCAAGGCTCGAAGAAAAAGGTAGTGACCCCAAGGGTCCACTATTTCTTGCAGCAGATGGAATGGAATACTTCTGACTATCAGAATAGAGAATCCCTTCTTGCGAGAGTCAGAGCCTGCCCCAAATGCCTGTCCCACCCAGGACCACCTAAAAAGAAAGGCCTGGGATGAGAGCAAGTGGGTCTCCTGCAGAAAGGCTACATCCACCAGTAACTCATGTAAGTGGAGCAGAATTTTAGCAATTTTAATGGGGGATTGGGCATTCTTAATATTCCATGAGCAAAAGTTATAAAAAGTCATGGTAAATCAGCAACCAGTAATGGTAATCTAGAGAAACACTGTAAGAATTACAATTCCCACGAAAAAAGCCCAACTTCGGTGTCGATCACTCTCCCTTCCTCCCACCCCACCCCACCCCAGCCCAACCCCTACAAAATAGTGAGAACAGACAAAGGAAAAAACAAGAAGATCAACATCAGTACAACCAATCCTTCCCCCAAAACCCGACAAGTAAACACTAACAACAGTCCAACATCAGTGACAAAGTATTCCCCCCCCCACCACCCAATTCCTTCTTAAAACACCAGAACCTTAAATTCCCACAAAATCCCTCCCCCAAAAAGATCCCTAGATGAAATGACAAAATCTTCCACCAAAAACAACACTGATAACTATCAGGGGGAAACAAATCCCCAACATAATGACTAGTGTCGCCCCTTCTTCAGCAGCATCACCTACTTCACCCACTGCTCCCATCCATAAACCTGAGATCCCCTCATCCCCGAAAAAGGAAGGGATTATATTGAGCTCCCACTCAGGATAAAGCTCACCCATCTCAAAATGCTAGCCAACTCATGTTAATTGCAGTTTTCTTTAAAAGGGGGGGAGAGGGGATGGTTGTACTAACAACTTTAAGTGCCAGGGATTACATGTTATGTCAGGATGCAGATAAAAACACCCCCCAAACCAACATGACCCACCCGACTTGTCACAATAATAGCCAGTACATAGAAAGGAGACCTACAGTCCCATAAACAACAATTCTTCCCAGATGGTAATAGGAAAAAATAATTATTGCCAATGTCAATGTCCCATAGTCACAGAATGACCCTGACAGGAAAAGAATCAAGGTCCTTATTCATTGCAGACAAACATTGTTCGAACCAGAATAATAGTCCAACTCCATGTAGGAATACTTGGACTAAGAACCACATAGTTCCTGCTTCGATGAATGGGGATGCTTCGAGTTAGAGTCCATGTTAATGCTGGTGCAGCAAATGGATCAATGATAAAACCAAGACATTCTTACACAAGACATTGTACCGCACAGCATAGGGGAGTAACAGGCAAACACGGGGGGGTAAGAAACATGAGCAACTAAGTCTATGCCGCATGTGAAAGGGTGATCCAGTCACAGTTCAAGTCCTCCCAAGGATCGTTCAATGGTCAAAGTAGCTTGTTCAAAGTAAGAAACAGGAAACAACATAAAGAAGGCAATACAAATCCTACTTTGAAAGAAAATAATAATTCATACTGTGGCTGCCGAGGAGGGTTGTTGTGGCAGACAAAAGTCCCTAAAATGACAAAGAATAATTCCCCAATGAGCCAGGCTGGGGGGGAGGGGGGTGCAAAATAAGCAAATACATGGAAGTAATGTAGGAAGGCTGGTAGCCCACCCAAGATATAAGGGAGGTGTAAACCAGATGGTTAATTCCTGCAATAAGCCTCAAAGGAGTGAAAACCTCGCAGGTGCAAGGTATATGTGCTATAACCATTTTGCAAACTGTAGCATACCAAGTCCTGTGCGAAAACTGTAGTGGCCTGGTATTAGTCTGACAGCAAAAGTACGGGTCTGATTAGTAAAAGTTTCCCTCAGGACCCATACAGTGCACAGTAGTGATATCAAGTATAAGCAAACAAATCAGGCAGGAACCGTCTCAGTTCCTTATTAGCCTGTTCCACTGAGTCAAACAAGCGCCATATATTTTGGCAGTATACCTGGAGCCTAGCAGAATACAAAATCTTGAGATGGATAGTCACTGTGAGGAGCGTAACCACAATTGGATGGAAGACAGCTCTCTTCCGACAGATCACAGCTGGCAGGTCCTGGGAATCTCTGACCCAATGCCCTTCCCAGGTAATTTCTTTACATTCTCTTTTTTTTTGAAAACGTGTTGCTTATCCAGGAAATTGAGCAATTTCAGGATGAATGGCCTGAGAGGAGAGCCAGGGGGTGGTCACAGGCACAGCTACCAGTGAGCCCATTCAACGATGTAGTATGGGTTATTGGGTGAAGGCCCAATAACATGCTTAAGAAATTTCTGGACAAACTTAAAGTTGCAGCTTCAACATCCTTAGGTAAACTGAATATCACTATATCGTTTCTACAGTTCCATTCTTCCACGTCTTCCAACTTGGTTTCCATCTTGTTTAATTTCTGCTGGAGCAGGGTTACCTCCGGGTCAGTGCAGTCTTTCCAGCCTTCCAAGGAGGTCACCCATGCTTCTAAATTCCCCACTCTCTATGTAGTTGCTGTTAAATCCACTATCAGAGTCTTAAGTTCCTCAGACAGAGATTTGATGTAGTCTGTCAAGGGCTGCATTTCTGTAAGGAATTTCTCCTTGATGAATGGGGGGTTGGAGTGGTAGCAGATGGGCACCCAGAGGCAACATCCTGGGCCTTGTTTTTTTTTAGAATACTTGTCGGGTGTCACAGGTGGCATATGGTGCAGCAGGGTCTGCCGCTTTTTGGTGTCCATCCTGGCGAGGGCAACTATCAAATCCACAAACAGTAGTAACCGAATAGGTCCTGAGTAGTGGTGGGTGAAGTGGCCCCAATTCGCTCCACGAAGTGATCCGCAGAGTGAAGGCAGATTCATGGAGATCTCCGCAACTCAAAGCGGAGTACTTTGCATTATAATGGGTAATGCGAAGTCCATTGAAAACAATGACTTCATGTTACTCCGCCTTCCCAGACCACTACTCCACCAATTCTTAAGGCGAAGCACATTGAAAACAATGTACTCCGCCTCACTTCGCCTTGTTTTGTAAGCTCCAAAGGTGAATTTTGCAATGATTCATGGGATTTCAGGTCACGTGGGCTCTAGATTGTTCTGCTCAGCCTCAGTTTGGGATACTGTGTGTATGAAGTTGTAGGAGAGAATCTGCTCTGAGAGCTCTGTGATTCATACCTTCTAAAAGCTGTTAAAAAAGCCTTTTGGGGTCATTTGTTTTGCTGAAACTTTAGTTCATCGATTACAGGAAACCCTCCTGTACTTACGTCATGGAGTGTTTATTGTTTGTGTGTGGATTTTGAATGTTAATGTACAATATTCAGTCTGTGTACTGAGAGACAGTGGAAGTGTGCTTTTGGGAGGGGTTTATCTGTGGTGTAGGTAGATTAACTTGGAGAAAAAGACAGAGCATTCTGTTTTGGTGATATTTTTCTTGTATAACTGTGTTAATGTACACACAGTAATATTTTCAATAATTCTTGCCATTTTTTTGCTGATTATTGTGGTGCAGCAGTGCATAATTTTAGTTTGTTTAAAATATGTGGTTATATTACTGAAGTTTTCAATTTGCTATGCATTACTTAGTGTGTGTGTGAGTATGCGTGTGACGCTTGTCAAATCAGACACCTTTTATTGTGCCACATAATTTCAGCAATGTGAACCTGCTATGCTATCCACTGCAGCTGTGTAATTTTTATACTTCTTTGTGGTATCTTTACTAGTACTAGTACTAGTGACTGTTACTATTGCAGTGCAGTACACTGCCCCCCCTCACGGCCTGCCCCAACCGGAAAAGAAATTATTTTCCAGATTTTTGAATTGCTGATGGTGAGCACTGGTTAGGTGTTGTGCCTTTGCATCTGCATCTCTTCAGTGCACAGCGCAATCTTACTCTGTCTGTGTATTTGAATCTCTTTAGGGCCCAATCTCCATCTCTAACTTAAGTCACTGTTGTTTCTTTGGCTTCCCTTCAGAGTACTGGATAGGTGTGGTGCATAATTCTGCATGAACATTGTACTCATTAATATGCAATTTTAAGTTGGGACCATTATCACGAGTCATTCGTGATACAAATCATGTTCTTCATCATCATGGATGGTCACAAATGCAGTTACAAATCACGATTTACGATCACGTCACGAATCACAATATTAATTTTTTTTATTAGTTACTTGGATGTATTGTAAGCCTGTTTTGTAGTATCTCTCCATGCTTCATCACCACCCCACCACTGTATTCATTAATGAGTGTTTTTAAGTCGGGGTGTTTTGTGCCACACCTCATCAGGGCCCAGGGAAGTACAGCTGTAGGCATTCGCATTTTGTCATCATTACGGTCACAAATGCAGTCACAAATCACGATTTACGATCATGTAACGAATCACAACATTAATTTTTTTTAATAGTTACTTGGATGTATTTTAAGCCTGTAAGAAAAATAAAATTTACAGAAAGAGCAAATTAAGTAAAAAAGAGTACAGAAAAGACAAAAAAATGTAGCTTTTAAAAAAACTGTTGGGTCTAATTCAAAGTTTAAATCTCCTCTTCTCTGATCTCAAAGTATCAGCAGTCACAAAACACACTACTCTCTCTCCATCTACACAGGAGAAAGTAAAAGTGTCTGCTTGTATGACTCACTTTCTTCCTGCCTAGCTAAAGAGCATGCGACTTACAGTACTGTAAGCCATGTGATGTGTGGGTGGGGCTGCCAAATCTGGAACACCAAGTGGGTCACTTAGAATAATAATGAGGAAAGTGAAGTCCATTAAAAACAATGACTTTGCCTTACTTCGCATTACCATTCTGCCTTAATGCGAAGTGGTATTGACAAGGCGGAGTGAGCACTTTGCATTGGCCAGTCCTGCATAGTGGAGTGGCAATGTGAAGTGCCCACTTCACGTTCACTTCACCGGCGGAATTTAAATTCGCTGCATCTCTAGTCCTGAGTGGTGTGCTGAAGGATATTAGATGGTGAAGCGAAGAAATAACAAGTAAAAAATATTAAAGTAGAACAAAGCAGACAGGAGCGGTGAAGCAGTGCAGCTGCTAGCTCAGGGCCATCACATGACTCCCCAACCCTATCCACTCTACTTCAACAGCAGAGGACTTATGGCAGTTTCTAAAATGTATCCCTAAGAGGCTATGTAGCCTACTCTTCTCGATAGCCTTTTCATGCTCCTGTGTCCCTTGTTCAACTGGACGAATTGTCTGACTTGCATACAGTATGTTTTCAAACAGAAGCATGTTATACAGTAAATTATAAAGTTACAGTAGTATCATAAGTGATTAGTTCCCTTACAGGATGTTTGATGCCAGTATTAAGGTGAACAAATGAATAACCTATTAATGCCAGCCTACAGATCTTGCATATGTTACAAGACCAAATCCTGGTTTAGATGGTGGGGAAATGGAAAGAGAAAGGGAAAGGGAAAGGGAAATTGGTTAACCAGGAAAGGTATACTAAACTGGAGCTTGTTTCCGGGTGCAACCTGGGATCGTAAAGAAGTTAAGTGACTTACTCAGGGTCACACAGTATGCATGTGGAGGCTAATGGGATTCAAACCCAGGTTTCCAGGTTTGTAACTCAGTGCCCTAACCACTGTGCTATTCTGCCTCCAGGTGGGAGGCAATGTCTGCTTTAATTTGTTCTTTATTTTTTTGTATTGACTCTTAATGAGCTCATCTTTAAGATTAGTTGCCCTTCTGAAACTTATTCTCGGTTTCTTAGTAAACTGATGGGAAAGATTCATGTCACTTGCAAGTATGGTACAATTTTTTTATGAATGATAGATCCTATTTGACGTGATAGATCCTATTTGACCTGCTGCTATGCTGTATTCAATTGATAATATTAGCAGCTGTTCATCCCTTGCCTCATTTTCTCATCTTGCCAAAAAGGATACTATTTCCATCCCACCTACCTCATTTCACATATTTTGTAAATTCTCTCCATCATGACCCCTTTCTACAGATCTTTCTAGCAGTTCCTCCTATTGCACGTCATAGTCTTGTTTTTCACTACAGGTGCTCCGTAATCAAAGAAACTGCCCATAGGGATTGATCTTTTTAAGGCTTGTGTATACTCTTGTGGTGCAGTAGGGAGTTTGTGGCTGTTTCTTTCTGATGTTCTTTGGTCGGTACAATTTGTTCATCTACCCTTGCAAAACTAAGATCTAAAAATATCTATTGTTTTCTGCTCTATCCTGGCTAAAAACCATAACCCCCTCTCATTTTGGTTTAACCACTTCACAGGCTTTTCTGCTCCCCTCCTGTCTCTTCTCCATGTGTAGATGACATCATAAATACAGCAAAACTAATAGATGATGTCATTTGCATATCGGATGGTTTCTGAGAAGACTGTTTTCTCCTCCCATAAACCAACTGTCATATGAGGGCGCTATGCAGGTTCCCATGGAAATTCTTCTTGTTTGTAGCTAAATGTTGCCTGCAAACTCAAAAAATATTCTTTAAAATTAACTCAACTGCTTGGACCAGCAGTACTTTGGGGCATTGGTTTAGATTCTTGTTCAATTTATATTGTACTGCTGAAATGCTATCCTAGTGCTTGATGCTGGTGCAAAGAGACTCAACATCAATTGAAATCCACAAATATTTTTTTCCATATAAAGTCACAAAATTTCTGTTGTACCTCCCCAGTGTCTTTGAGGTAGGATCTGAGCTTCATCACTTCCTTCATCAGAAAAAAACTACAAATTGAGATTACTTGTCTGTTAGATATCTACCCCAGAGACAATGGGGCAGCCTGGAGCGAATGTCAAATTTGTATGTATGTTCAGAAGTGCATACAGTACTGGTAGTACTGATCTGGGGTCCAGATTAGAGATGCATGAAGTTGGGAAACTTTACTCAGCAAATTAATCCTCGAATTTAGCACAATTCGCAGATTAATTCACTGATGCAAAGTGCGAAGTTCCACCCGAGAAGTGTAGAACTTTGCCTACAAAGTGCAGAATTTCACCCACAAATGGCAGAATTTTGCAATGAATAGTGGAATTTCACCATTCTTAGGTGAAATTCAGCCATTCATGGGCAAAATTCCAACATTCGAATGCGAAATTCTGCACTTCACGGTGAAATTCTGCATAAAAATTGCAATGTCACATAGGTGAATTTTGAGCCTATTATCAAAACTCTGTGGATTGTTCACAGAGGTGAATTTTCCAACTTTGATGGAACTTCACTGGCAAATTAAAACTTCTCAACATCTCTAGTCCTTTTCTTTATACTTTTTATTTTTGGAATTTCTGATTTACAGCCAGCTGTATCTCAAAAATAAAACATCAATTAATGAGTTACACAGACCTCTTCAAGCCATGTACAGATATTATAACAGTAGTATATGACCAGGTATTTCAGTACATGAACTGAAGAAGTCCCTTTAACTTTTAAAAATGAATAAAGTTCAGGTCATACTTCTTGTAGAGCGTTGATCCTCTCACCTAAAATTGACCATCCAAGAAAAAACAGAATGTCCAAGAAGCGAACCTCCTTGTAGAATTTCAAGGTGGTGGTGGTGGGGGGGGGGGACAAAAGGCCTAAGCACTGCATGGACATTTTCAGACTGCCTGGGCTCAATTAAGTTTAATTACACTCCGCTAGATTCTTGTAGGCACAGCAACCCACTCCAGGAGAGGAACATATCAAATCAGGCTGTTAATCAAGTTCACAAACTGAGTGATGCTTATTGCATCTATTTATAAGTTACAGCATAGGCCTATGAATCGTAATGTAGGAACTTTAATATACAGCAACAAGAGGAACATCAACTACAATTTTAACTATTCCAGCATCATGTGCCCACCCTTCCCACTTTAGGTACTTATACACAATATAATAAAGTAAAGAGCTCCTACTAGTGTTTACATAGTCCTCAACCCTCCTCATCTGAACTCTCTTCGGTTGATTTAAGGCTCTGGATTAACTTCTCTGCAAAAATAGAGGCTGCAGCAGGGTCAACAAAGACATCTGTTTTAGATGCATGTTTTATCAATGGTCAAATTAAGCTGAGCAGCAATACTGTTTAATATTAGGTCCTTCTTAATCACCTGCAGTTCTTTTTTCCAAGCTTGAGTTTGAGCTGAAAGATCCAGAAAGAAGGAGAGATGGTGTCCTTCTCAGTGTGTCTCACCTCTGGAGCGAACGGCCTGCAGAAGAGCAATCCTGGCATCTGAGTTTGAGACTGTGGCAATTGCGGTGCATTATTGCTGTACTCCATCTCTTGGCTTCTGATGCTGGGGAATCGAGAAGGCTCTCAAGACAGTAATCCCTGTATCTGCTGGCAATAACTGTAAGTTCTGAAAGATTAGTCAGATAATAGCAGGCACTAGCTCCTCCGATTGAATGTATTTGCAAGGGAATCCTATGATATGAATGTTAGCTATACGTTGAAAGTTCTCCAAGTTTTCCGTCTTTGCCCTCATCATGCTGATATCCCTTATACAGGTTGAGTTGTACTGCAGCTGGCACTCGTTTTCTGCCTTCAGCTTGGAGATGGCTACAGCATTCTCTTGAATCCATTGATCATTTTCCGAGAGTTTGGCCTCAACCACAGCCAGGCGTTTGTTCATTTCATCACCTGTGGCTTGAATTTTAGTCAGCACAGCCAAAATTTGTGAGGTTGGTAGCTCCGATGAAGGGTTACTCTTTAGGTAGATTAGGCCCAGCACTACTCATCACCCCTTGGGAAGTCATGTATGTATCTAGGTTCTGGCATGAGCGCTTGACATCTCTCTTGGGGCTCATCTTAATGTGAGAGCATTCCATGGAGTTCCCTCAGAATGCTGCCGTCATGTTGCCGCTCAGCAGCTCCCCCCTCTCGCAACATCTGTAGTCCTGATGAACTCAAAATCATATTTGGTATTGCCCTAAATTCAAGGGAATCTTAGAGCTCATCATGTAACTCAGTCTTGAAACTGTTTTTGGGATCACTCTGTTAAAGGTCATAACTTGCCCTATCATAAAATAAGTTGTTACCCATTCCTGCAATACATGCAGTATATTCCCTGTGGCATTACCACTATGTTGCCTCCTTTATTGTCTTTTTTTTATTAATAATGCCATTATTATTTCTGAGTTCCTCGATAGTGTTATGTTCATTTCTAGATAGGTTACTATATGTTCTTTGTTTGATTGTTGTTGTTGAGGTACTTGACCTCCATCATTGTTACCCTCACATAAGTCTTGATACTCACATTGGAGGAGCTGGGTAAAAAGTCTTCTTTTTCCCTATCCTCCCTAAACTCTATTATTCAAGTCAATCATTTGTGTTAAGTCAATATCCAGCACATTGTTTTCAGAAAAGACACCCCTGAAATATCTCCCTCAAATAAAGAAGAATTAGAAAGGTAAGTAATAATAATAATAATAATATTTTCTTTTTATGGTGCCATTCAAATACCAAGGCACCTAACAGATTTAAAATCAAACATCAACAAACATAAATCATATAAAATCAGCAGTATCATCATACCATCACTCAATCAGTAACCAAATTCCTGGTGCCACAAAAAAGTTTTTAACGCTTCCTTAAGTCCACCAACAGTTGTGCACTCCTGTAACCGACGGGGTAGAGAATTCCAAAGGGTAGGGGCAGCATGCATGAATGCACTAGCCCCAGAAGATTTCAAACACACCTTTGGAATCTCTAGCAACCCCTCGTCAGCTGAGCAGTAAGGGACCAGAAGCTCTTTCAGGTAATCTGGGCCCAGTCCATGTAGGGTTTTAAAAGTCAGAAGACCGACTTTGATGGTAATCCACCACTGTACTGGCAGCCAGTGCAGTCCACGTACTACTGGCAAAATATGACAGGATCGAGACGATCCCATCAAAAGCCGGGTCACCGCATACTGCACCAGCTGCAAGCGGCAGATCTCCACCTCAGGAAGCCCTAGGTAAAGGGAGTTGCAGTAATCTAAGCACAAGGACTCAAAGGCATGGATCAGAGTAGTAAGATCACTGGACGGAACCAGATGCTTAATCCTGGAGATATTCCTTAGGTGATAAAAGGAAAATTTGACAACAGCCGACACATGCGAATGCAGGGTCAGCCTTTCATCAAAACTTACCCCCAGGTTTCGCACCTGTTCAGAGGTTGGGAGTGATAAGTTTCCAAGAAACTGTCCAGAGGGCAAACCAACCCCCAACCTCCCTATCCAGCAACCTAGGTCCACAACCAGCACCTCATTTTTCAACTTCAGCCAGCTGGAATCCATCCACTCCTTGATTTCTGTGAGACAGCTATTAAAGACTAAGAGAGCTCCATTCTGGTCAGGTGCAAAAGAAAGGTAGAGCTGGGTATCATCAGCATAGCAGTGAAACTTCAGCCCATACCTTCTTACAATGTCTCCAAGGGGCAGCATATACACCGCAAACAACATGGGGGACAACACTGAACCCTGAGGTACCCCACACACCAGAGAGACTGGGTCTGAGGGAAAAAACCCAGAGACCACTCTCTGAGTCCCTCCCTTGAGAAATGATGTAAACCACTTGAGGACTGTACCCGACAGGCCGCA
This sequence comes from Neoceratodus forsteri, assembly GCA_016271365.2. NCBI lineage: Eukaryota > Metazoa > Chordata > Ceratodontiformes > Ceratodontidae > Neoceratodus > Neoceratodus forsteri. The sequence goes on along the minus strand of CM057452.1, from coordinate 625,712,628 downwards.
GATGTACCTCAGGCGGCCAAGCACTACCCCATGATCCACAGTGTCAAACACTGAAGAGAGATCCAGAAGAACCAAGATGGAATGGCTCTTCCGCTCTCTAGCCATCAGGAGATCACTTGAGCAGCCGAACTAGTGCTGTCTTGGTACTATGTCTCTTTTGAGAACCGGACTGGAGGGGTTCATAGATGTCATGGTTGGTCAAATGGTCCTCCAACTGTGCAGCCAATACTTTCTCAATCACCTTCCCTAAAAAGGGAAGGATAGAGATTGGTCTGTAGTTTGCATGGCAGTCTGGGTCCAAAGCAGCTTTCTTTAAGAGGGGTGTCATCACCGCCTCTTTCAGGGAACTAGAAAACTCACCAGATTCCAAGGAGCACCAGACTATCCATGCTGAGACTGGACCGATGGAATCAATACAACCCAAAATTAGGAAAGTTGGTCCTGGGTCCAAACTACAGCACGTAGGGTGCACGCTCTGGATGATCCGCATTACATCCATGAACTCCAGTCAGTCAAAGGTACTCCAGGGTGGTCAAGAAGCAGTGATCTCGTGCTGATCCAAAGCAATGCTCATAGAGTGTGCAGGCTGGAGTGCCACCTTGATGTCAGCCACCTTAGTTGCAAAGAATTGAGCAAGTTCATTGCACTCTATTTGCGAAAAGGCTTTTCAGACTTGTAGACCAGCTGGGTTGCACAGTCTGTTTACAGTTCAAAACAGCTGAGCTGGTTGATTCTGAGCAGCCACAATCTCCTCAGACAGGAACTCTGCCTTCTTATGGGTGATTGCAGATTGATAGGCTTGATAATGGTCCATCAATCTAAGGTGGTTGGCATCAAGGGTGGATTTCCACCAGCAACACTCTAACCTTCATCCTAGTCACTGCATCTCCCTCAAAGTCCCATCAAACCATGGAGATCGAGGGCAAAGGGAGAGAGGACGAACTTGGACTGAAGCAATGGAATCCAGAGCCACCAAAATGGCTGAATTATAGACCACCACGAGGGTCTCTGGATCATTGTTTGCCACTGGGAGGGGACGAAAGGTCAAGTACTGCCACTAGGCCTTGAGAACTTACATCTCATAAAGGACGGTACTTAACCATCTCCACAGGGGTGCTAAAACTGAACCCCACAGTGTAGTGATTGGACCACCCAACTGGTTTCACCCCCAAGTCAGAGGCTTCGATCCCCAGGAGGAAGACCAAGTCAAGGCCGTGTCCGTGTTTCTGAGTAGCAGTGGTAACTACCTGTGTAAGGCCCAGAGATGTCATCAACTGGAGGAAGTGCTGTCCAAATTGCGAGAGTTCGTCATCGATCAAGGCGTTGAAGTCACCCAGAACCTTCAGTCTGGGCGACTCAAAAACCACATCGGAGATGAAGTCTGCAATTTCCTGAAGGAATCGCTTCTTATCGCCGGGTGGATGGTAGATGAGGGGACATCCAACAACCTACACCTCACCTGCTACTGTGGTGTACTCAAATGACTCAGTCTCCTCAACTGGTACACTCTTAAGGTTACGTTCGGTCTTGAAACAGACCTCAACCTCCCCCCGGGATCCAGTCTTGGGCAGTGTATCACCGAGTACCCGGCTGGAGTTAAAGCCTCCAACATGGTGCCAGAATTCTCATCCAGCCATGTCTCGGTGATGCATGCCAGGTCCACTGTTTCATTGCAGTCTTCTTTTTAATGGACCTGGCATTGCATAACACAGCCTGAGTTGGATGAACCTCTCAGGCCACCTGGACCACCTGCCTACCACAATTGGTAGTGCCTTTGGGTATGGAAACCAGACATAGCAGACCACATTCTGGGTTCTATTTTGCCCCAGGGTGTCTTCTGGATCTTACCACCCTGATGCGATGGCTCTCCTCATTCATCCTCCACTGTTCACACCCCCTGCCCCCCTCCTTCCCTTACGCACACTACCCAGCACCCTACATCGCTGGTAAGTTGTAAACTGAAGAGGGGGATGGAAAAAGGAGCAGAGGGAATGGAAAGCAGAGGATGAATAGCACACAACCGCAGGGGCAGGCCTCCAACACATTCACTTGACTCAACAGAATAAACAAAATATTAATTCAAAACCAAATAAATACCCTCTAAACCCAACCCAAATAAATAAAACCCTCACACAAACTCTTCTAATAATGTACTTTCTAAAAATAAAACCAGAATAAAAAAATTAATTAACAGCCCAGGGCCCTCTTACAGCCTCAGGGAATAAACAAAACAATATTACACTAAAAACTAAAACATAAAATAATAAAATAAAACAAAATTGGTAGATGATACATATACTAACACTAAATTTAAAATACAGATAACTCGAGAAGCAGAGCAGTGGTTGGGTCAGTGACAATCAAAAATAATAATAAAATTTCTTGAAGCTGTAACTTAAATCCAAGTATATAAACAAAAAATAACAAAACTCTTCAGCCCCTTAAGGCCCTCTCACAGCCTAGGGAGGCCAAGGACAGCACAGGTACTCTCACTACCTGAGCAAACAAAAACGATGTTAAACATTAATGTCACAAATAATTTTCAGCCCCTGGGCCCTCTCACAGCCTAGGGTGGCCAAGCACAGTAGAGGTACTCTCTCAACCTGAACAAATGGACATGATGTTGAAAGTTAATGTCATAGATGATTTTTAGCCCCAAGACCCTCTCACAGCCTGGGAGTCTGATAAAGACAACAGGCAATCTCACTGCCTTCCAGAACATATACCAGCAAACAAGAGTAAAATGAAAAACTGATTGCAGATAGGAAAATGCAGTTTGAAGAAATCCTCTTCACCCAGTCCACTTAGTACCGGAGCGGGACCCACAATATCCCATACAGGGGATCACAGCTGAAATTGCCCACAGCCACCACTATGGATCCCTGCCAGAACCAACCCACCAGTTAGCCCCCCAGAGAACCTGAAGGACTGATGACCTGGCCTGCCAGCTACCCAGCTAGACAGAGACCTAGTCCTCCATGCAGCTGCAAGCCTCAGAACAGACACCCTGCAGGATCGGGACCACTCGCTCAACTGCACAAGTCCAATCAGCCTCCCGTGCCCTGTGGCTACCAAAAATGCCAATACAGGACTTCCAGAGTTATTCAAAAAAGGTCAAGATCCAAGCAGTCTTCTCATATACCTCACCAGTCACGGCTGATCAATTTCCCCAATGGTCTGCCTTCTTTCCTCAAATCTTCCCTTTTCTGTCCTCAGCATAGCTTCACAGTTCAGTGCTGACAGTCATACAAGGCAAAAACGATAGCAGATCACCTCCAACAGCTCCAGATGAAAATAAAATCCAAATAAAGAGAAAGAAGCTTAAAACCCATGCAGCACCAAAAGCCCGACATAAAACTTAATGATTCCGGGCAGTAGCGAGGCTGCATCAGAGTGGCTTGACTGCACTGAAATATTTAAAAACGTCCCGATATTGCTCTGAGATATATTCTTACTATCTCACTTTTTAGCCCTATCTAGCCCTTTCTAATCTATTCAACAACAAAAAAAAAAACAAAGAGAGCAAAAGTGAAAAAACAGAAGCAGAAAATAGGACAAAATAGCACAAAGTCACAAACGAGCTACAGAAGTAGCTGCAGCATGCCCAGCCCGGCGGCCATCATAAGTAACACTTTTAGTTTCGTTAACCACACTGTAACTGTATTGCAGCTGCAATGTAGTTACATGCAACAAACATTTAATTACAGTATAAATGCTGCTGTTGCATGTAATTAATGATTACCTACCCTATGGTTACAGTGAAACTGACAGGTGTGACCAAAGATTATCACTTTACAATGAGTCTAAAATTCCCAAACGTTGGATGACTTGTGAAGTGCATGCTGGTTCCATTTTTGTATTGCTTGGAGTATCCATCTGGAATTTCTGCATGCATCTCAACACTCCTAGATTTGCAAATACTCTATTTGCATTTTCTTCTTCTTCAGGAATGGATCTTAAAGCATTTTTTATTTGAGGAGCAGATGATCATTTATCTGAAAAAAACAAAAAAAAAATCCCTAAAATCCAGCTACCTAAAAAGGTGAAATAGGTCAATCATGATATTAAATTCATTGATGGGGGTATGGGGATGAACTTTAAACCTTCACTTAATTCTAAGATCTGTGCTTTTGTTAGGGGTTCTTGGGATAAATTAATTACTTAAGCAATAATGCACAGCAGGGTGTGTGTTGTGCTGGGATAAAGTCATGCTTGGGGTGATTAGGCACAAGACTGCAGGCTGAGTGTGACTAATCACCTCAGAAGTGACATTATCCCAGCACAACACACACCCTGGAGTGCATTATTGCTATTATACAATGGCTCACTTATATTGAAAAACCAAAAAAAGATAAAACAGCATTTTTAAATAGATTTTCACTTTATTTCTTAATGTGGAGATATACCAAGGAAAAAAGTAGTTCTGTTTTGGCCAGTAGGTGGTGCTGCTGGTAAAGAGTGTCTGTGTATGTGCAAATGCCACCCCACCCATACACACAGACACACACGCACATTTTTCTTTTCCTGTTCGCAGGGACAGGTATTCTAGTTTGTGGCCAATGCTTTTGATCGGGAGTGGGAGAAACATGGTTTTTTGAACACTACTGAGTGAGTAATCTCATGCCCTTTTTTGTTATGCCGATCGCAGTTACGATCGATGTAAACTGAAAAAAAGGTGTTTATTGATTCAGCACCACCTACACTGGGACTGTTAAAATATGTTTCACTTTGTTTTTTTTTTCATTTTCAGTCAAAAAAGAGGTAGTGGGAATGACCATGACAAAAGCCGAGGGTGCGATGGTATTTGAAAAGGCTCGCTCTGCAGCCGAAAGGGATAGAATTACCGTCTCAGATGACGGCTTTCTTTAAAAACAAACAACATTTATCTGCTTGGTGACATACTGTTTCAGGTGGTTGTCACCAATGTTTGTTTTTGTGGATGGTGGTGGCGGCAAGTAAGCAGCTCCTGGTTATGTATTTTAAGGAGAGTTGCCTAGTGAGAATTGAAATGGCTGCAGAGCAGGTGGAAGTTAGCTGCGTGGAGTGATTCTCCATATGTTCCTGTGGTCTTATGTGTACTAGGACTAGAGCTGTGATGTTGTGCTGGGATAACAACACGGCTCCAGTCCCAGATGGACCAATCAGAGTCCAAGATTATTTTATGCCATTGTATAATTTGATTTTGTTTGTTTGTTTCTTTTCTGATGTCCTCATTCATTCTCTTGGTTAGGTTCTTCCTTCCCCTCCTTGTTTTTCTTTTGTACCATTTTGGCTTGAATTGTGTTGGTTCCATGCCTTGTCTAAAAACCCATGAAATGGCTCATTTGAGCATTAGATACCAGTTCTACTTCTGATATAAAGTCCTCTGAGGATAAAGTACTAACTTTTCTTGATGCAGATATTGATTTCTCACTTTTAGAATGTTTTATTTTTATTGATGTCTTTTGTAATTTCTTCCTTTATTTGGCCTGCCCCTCCAATAGGATCATTATCTTTCTTGACCCCAATTTGTCCTGCCCCCCTCCATTAGTCTTACAATTCCCTCCACTCCTATCTTACTTTTTTCCACTTATACATGTAATGAACTGACCCCCCCCCGATCCCCTCTGCAACACACACCTTTGAGAAATGTTTGGCTCCTGCATAGATATTGTTGCATTTTAAAACACATAGCTGCAATCTAATGTTAATTACAAATAGGTAGAGCTCTGTGAAATTCTTTTTATTTTTTATAAATTTTCTTTTTATTTTTCTGGAATTTCATGTTTGTTTTTTTATTGATTGAAAATGTAGTTGTATTTCATGTTATTACATTTACATTCATAAAATACCTCAGAATGACCTTATACGCACTAGAAATCACATTCCTAGTACATTGCATTGTTTTAAGCAGCATTATGCAATGGTCTTGAAAGATTTTGTAAATCAGGCAGTTTCTCTGCAGCTTCTTTGCACACCGTCTCTGTGGTAACAATGGAAATTAAACAAAAACTGCTGCAAGCATTTCTTTGGTATTTGCTAAAAAACAAGCATTTTTTTTTACTTTTTTCATGCATTTGTTTTCATTTTATTTCTTTTTATACCTTGCATTTCTTGTTCTTTCTTATTTAAGAAAAACGTGTCTCTATAAATAGGTATCACTGTGTGGCTGCTGTATATTGCTAAATATATAGATTGTAGCATGTAATTACCTGCGAAATGGATTGCAATGATTCATGTACTCTATGTCTGGGTTGTACAGTACTGCTTTATGCTGACAACTGGAACATTTTAGTTAAATTTGGACCTACAGGGATGATGCTGGACAGAGCCAAAATATTACCCATAATCAGGCTAAAGGTAGAGGGTAGAGGAGGGTTATAGCAACAGTGCTGCTGGCCTAAGTTCGACACACTTGACACCTCAGGTTGCGACAATTTAGTATGTTCCTGCACACAAATCCTAAACTTCTGGATGAACTAAGTTCTGTTATGTCTCAAGCAACACTGCCACAGAGGCACTCCACTTCCTGGAAAGTTAGGGCATAGCAAAAAAGTATGGTGACACTATGGGGTACCTAAGATCCCCATTTTTTGACAGTGTACTGGGCCACATCAGTTTTGGATGCAATGGCACCCTGCATCTGGAATGTTCAACACATGTAGTGTTATTTGAAATGTTTAATTTCCCTGTGAAATTGCATGAAAGTACCAATTTCACATTTGCAAAATCTTTGCAAAATTATTCCAAAATGTGTCATAATTTTACCAATGCTTTTTTATTTAAATAGCACACATTTCCCTAAATTGTGCATTTTTAAGAAAACAAAAATGCATTCTTAAAAATGTGCAGTTTCAGCAAATAGCACCATTTTTAATAAAAACTGTGTTTCTTTAAAAAAATGGGGCAGTTTAGACCAAAATTCCCATTTTAAACACACAGTTCTAGTTCACTCATTTGTGTGGAATTACGCAAAATTGGAGGAATGTCATAAAAAAATACATGTAAAGGATTTTTCACCCAGGACTAGACACAAGCCAGCTGTGCTTCAAAAATGTAATTGAAAAATAGTGCCCTGAGTCTCTTATGGGTTGCTATGCACAAATGGCAGAAAGTATGCTCCAGAGGCATGTACCCCACCCATGTAGCTCTGCACTCATGGACAGGTGTGCACCGGCAGGTATTCACAAATGGCTGCCACCTGTCTGTGGCCCCGGGTGTGCAGGACTCTGCAGGGTGGCCAGGGACAAAGTTGAGGACCCAGGCAGGCATCCAATGGGATTCCCAGCCTGGGTTCTGGAGTGGATAACTTGTGCCCGATGGTGTGGGTCCGGGTGCATGAATAGCCCCCATGTGCACCTGGACCTGCACAGCCATGCCCCATCATCCACTGTTCCCACATGGCCCAGCCCATGGTACATAGTACCTTCATGGCACACAGACAGACCCCGAGTAGAAGGTCCCCACCCGCTCCGGTGCGCTGCCTCCCACCAGACTGCACAGCACTGACCCCATGGTGGCAAGAAGCAGCCCTCTGTCACATTGGTGCCCTGTTTTTAAATGCATAAACCCCATAGACACCCCCATGCCCTGATGTAGGAAGCCCCCAGACCCCCGTGTCCCATCCCTAACACAGACTCCCCCATCCAGGTATAGTACAGCTGCATATGGCACGTCTGGTGACACTCATGCATGTAATATATTCAGAACACCCCAATCCTGATACCAGTACCCCTCCCTCATTGGTGGCCAGTGTCCCCCAAGCACTGACAGCCCACCCCCCATCCCATGTACCTGCTGGTTGGTGCCAGAGCCTAGACAGCCAGCTACACAGCCCTCCTCACACCTCCTCAGCTGCTGACTGTTCAAGTGCTTCTGGGAGCATGCCCATATATATACAAGCAGTACACCCCTGCCAGCACTAGGATGGCTGGCAGAAGAGGAAATGTGAGGATGGCTGTGCCGCTGGCAGCCCAAAGCCACGGCACTGGGACTAGCAGGTATGGGGCATGGTGTTGTTAGTGCTGCGGGAGTGGGGGTAGGACCACTGAACACCAATGAGGATCAGGAATGCCAGGATCGGGGGTCAGTCGGGTGGACTTGGATGTCCATGCAGTGCCCACAAATAGTGGTATGTCTCATCATTCATGTCTATGCTTGTTGGACAATGGCAGGGGGTGACCATACTATCCAAGACCCCGGTGCATGTGGACTTTGTCGTATACACTGGGGGCTCCATTACGTGGGGCAAGATGCACTGGGTGGAGAGGCATGTGTTCCCTTGTACAGAGACAGGGCAGTGTAGTGTGTGGAGTGCTCTGCATTCACAGGGATGGTGCCCCCTTGTGTTTGTTTTGTGGGGGGCTGAGTGCAGGAATGGACATGGCTGTGTGCTGGGGTGGGTGGGCAGGTACAGGGATGGGTGATTGGGTCTTGCTGGTGTTGTACTGGGACAGTCTGCCTGGACCGGGGGGAGACTATGTGTGCCAAAGTATACTGAGGTTATGGCAGGGTCCCCCACTGCCATAACCTTTGCACCCCTATGCTCTGCTGGGGCTGGCACTATGTGCTTTCATGAATAATGCGCTTTCATGAATAATGCTTGGTGCTGGCATGCCCCTCACCCACCCCAGGTGCACTGATGTCTGTTCAGCCGGGGGATCGGTCGTGTAACTGTCTTGTGCCCTGTTATTGAATGCTGCATGGACCCAGCTCTGCGGCATTCACACATAATGATGCCTATGCACCCGGCTTCCATGGCACATAGGCATTGTGATAGGGCCCTTGGATATTATAGATTGAGAGCGCACTCCCAACCAATTAGTGCACCCCTTTCCTCTGCATGTAAGACACTCTTATTCTGTGAAGAGTGTCTCATGAGCAGCTGCCTGGAAGTGGGCATGTACAGTTAAGGTTTTTTTCATTATATGTTTTTAATCAAGCACATGCTAAAATATATTAATACTGCCACCAAGGCTACTCTTACTATGATAAGACTGGTCTCACTTACATTCTTAGGATATCAGAACCATGAACAGAAGATAAGTGGTTCTCATTCCCAAAGAATGCATGTGAGACCACTCTTACAACTGTAAGAGCAATCTCAGTGGTGGTATTAACATACATGATAATACCTTTTTTTTATATTATATTTCTACTCCTTCCTCCTGGTGTGGTTTATCAGCCCAGTCCCTGCCTCCCTGAGACAGTTCCTGCTTCCACTAATACTCACCCTGGTCATAGGTCTCCCCATGAGTTCCCCCTCATGGTGGAGCTGGGGGAAGAAGGGTCGTCCTCCCCCAGGTGAATAATCCAAAAAAGACCAATGGCAACATTTAGGAGGTAGTGTAGGCTTGAGGACAGGGGAACTGGGCCTCATTAAGCTCCCAACTCTCTATTTTTCTATTTTATCCCCACCCCACATTGCAGGGCATCTGTCTTGTGCATGGAGGCACACCCAGTTGATGTTTTCCACAGAGTCCCTCACTTATTGCTTCCTGTGCTGCACAACCACAAGGCCTCCACCTGGTGGCAGTCTATGGTTGGGCCAATAGCCTCCCCCCAGAGAGAGGAGACCTGTCACTCGGATGCTGGATCCTGTCCAGACCCCAGCTGACCCCCGACAATCCAAGTCTGTTTCTGAAACCATGTCGCTTGCGTGGCTGAAGGTGAAGCACTACCACCTTAGCCCTCAATGCCACCGAGCCAGCACTATGATAATATCTTCTTGAGAGTTCCTTTGATCAAAGAATTGTAAAAGCTGAAAGGTACTTTCACTCAAAGGACTTAAAATGCATCTCTCATGTAACAATCACAGTAAACATATCTCATAATTAATATTGTTTTTAATGAAGCTCTAGTTTGTAATATTTGGTGTCATAGAAAAAAGGTAATGAGGCAAATGGAGGGTTTTCTTGAACATAACACATTGATAATGTTCAGTTTCTATAGCATGAGAAATGCTGGTAGCAAAATATAGATGGGCAGGGATGTCTGGAAATAAATGGTCCAGAATGGTTCAAACAGATGGCATGCTCTACACTATACAATACCTTCCGGGTCATTATGTCACATGCTTAATAACGTATGACATTATGGCTAAGCTGGTACAGCGTAGGCTGTAAGCACTAATGGTGCAATACCGTGTATACTGCTGTACGTGGTATTGCACCAGTAGCACGTTCCCTGGCAGAGGATATGACCTCTGCTGGGAGGGTTCTACTACAGCCTGCGTAGCTCACAGGACTGAGCCACAGCAACAGAAACCCAGGTGCTGAGTCTGGGACCGGGTTTGATTCCCGGTCCCATAATATTTTAATTTGTAGTGATTTGTGCGGCCCTCGAGGTGAACTACCCCAGAGTTGAGAATCTTTAGTGTGGGGGTTCGGGGGTGTGGGGCCCGAGCCCCCCACAGAAAAAAGACTTATGGCAGCAATTGCGCTATATTGGCAGTGCGATTTTGCCATGAGGCATAATGTCTTGCGACATTATGACCCCATGCCTATACAATATACCCTCAAGATAGTTACTTTGTCCTGCCTTCATTTTCTCCATAAAAATTTGTCATTTTCAAGGCCTTTTCTTATACTGTATAGTATGTTACGCTTTTTCAATTGTAGGAAGGTAACAGATACCACACTGTCTATAGAGACACTAATTAAACAGAAAAGTACATGAGGATAACACTGAAAGATATTAGAATATTAAAATGACGCCATCCCACAGGCAGAGCGGATGGATTTCCGCTTGCGACGCCGGCAACCCGAGTCTGGAAATGAGCCCGGGTCATCGGAGGGTCGGCTGGGAGGAGAAGGATCGTGCATCCCTAGGACTGCTTTCCTTCTCTGGGGGGAGGGGTCTCTGCGACCGGTGCGAGAGTGACACCTAGCAAAAGATGGGTGCATCAGCCTGAGCACTGACGCACGGTCAAGGGGGGGTACTGGGGCAAGACAGATGCAGACATCATTGCACATCTCTGCCCCTGCCTATAGGGGGATAAAAAAAGTCCCTCCTTACCGGACGTCTCTATGACGCCCTGCCCCCAAGCTTCAATTATCTTCCTGGCCGAGGGCTCCCCAAGCAGTTACTGTCACATGGTGCCGATTCCTGCCACAGTGCCATGCCCTGCCTCCTGGGGGGTAAGCCAGGAGTGACCGGGGGAGTGAGAGGTTCATAAGGCAGTGGAAGCCTCAGGGGCACCATGACCAGGACGGATCCCTGACGAAAGGTGAGGAGGACAAAAAGAGGGGTACAATATATATATAAAAAAAAGAATATTAAAATGACTTGCTCACTAAAACTATGATACTGTGATTTTTTTGAGAATTGGAAAAATACAGTGCTCAATATTGGGTTATATTTACCAGTAAAATATTGAGTGTTCTGCACTTGTAAGACTCAGTGCCCAAACAATGGCCTGTCAACATCATGCATTTAAACTGATTAACTCCATGAATGTTCACTATGAACACACATACATTGGGAAAGGTTGCTACAAAATAGAGTGTACTAGATGCATAGGTCATGAGTATAATGGTTTAATCTGAAGACAAATACAGACAATGAGAGATTGCAAGTGTGACGAGTCAGGCAGATGCTAGAGGCAGTATTGGCAGCTGGCAGGCATTGAGCTAATTCTGGAACTTGGAAACCAACATGTCAGATATCTAGTGTTCTATCATTGTGGCAACTTACACCTTCATACTAAGGGTCAGCTGAACTCCATTCCCTTCCTGTCCAGTTTGATCGATCAAAGCTCTAACAGAAAAAAACATTGAACGATGCAGGGTATTTTTCTTTCAGCTTCCTAGGAATGCTACATTCTATATGGACTTTTCTGCATTTTCTGAACTCTTGGCCTAGCTACTTATTGAATAGAGAAGCTAAGTTTCCATCTCAGGCCACTGAGTTTTGAAATCTGGCAGGGAGCAGATTCATTTTCAAAAATCAGATTTCACTTGCTTGAGGGAGAGGCTGTCTGCTATCAAGGAACTGCATGACATTTGTCTTGCCAGTGGAGTAAAAATAATATGACTGGCACTTTGCTGCTATTGACACATGCAGCAGAATAAATCATTTAAATTGATCTGTAAAAATCACAACACTGGCTGATCAATCTGCATAAGTGTATATTGTAGAAATTTCAAATTGATTGGTGGCATTGCAAGTTCTAACAGCAAAAAGGTATGCAAATCCAGGTGTTTTTCCTGATGTGACATTTTAGTGTCTCAAAGTGAGATTTTTTTTTAGACAGTGGGACTCAATGGAATACAGTATTTAGTTGTTGCAGTTTAAGCATCAGATTGTCCTTAAGAAGGTGAGAACTTGGAATCTCTGCAAGCATGCCTAATAGCCCTAGGTCTTATCATGGACCACCTTAAGTCACAAAAGGGCTTCATAAAGGCTCTGGTTCTAATTAACAATTCTCTGTCCATGGGCAAGCACTTGATGAGTGGTGCTTGACAGCAGAGGTAATTCCTAATGGCACATGCTGCTGTACGTCTGGTTCATGATGACAGGTACCTTATACTAGCTTGAATTCACAAAGGGTAGCTGTCTTTAGGCAACAGCACTGCTCTGAAGACAGGTGCTTGCCAATCACATCTTTCACTAATACAAGAGCAGAATGTCTTCATACAGCTATGCTGGGAGTACTGCACAATAAAAAACAGCCAAGGCAGATCTGTATCAAAAAAGTAAGTAGAAGTCTTACATTGAAGGTGTGCTTCAATTTTATAGAGTGTAGCTGTGGCATAAAAAAAGTGCGCAGAAATGAATGGGAATGGGCCATTTGAAATATAACATTTCTAGCTATCATTGCCTTATCTCTGCATGCAAGGACACCCAAGCCACCAATAGCTGAAAGCCTCCATTTCAAAATGCAGCTCCTGTCTCTTAGTATTATCAGAATATTATGAAAGAATATTTTTGGTAAGGATGGACATGGACTGATCCATTGAAAATCGTCAATCCCCATCCCCACTCCCACCCCCAAGTCAAATCTAACCACATCAGGCTGACTTGGGAAGATGTAGAACCTGCCAGTACTGTACCAGGTCCACCTAGTTGTGTGTTTTTAAAGATGGCCACGGGTCAGCACTACAATTTTAAAACAACTAAACACCTACATTTTCTCTCCCATTTGTGAAAACCATTGACTCTGCACTAGACCAATGTGAAATAATTACAGTATACATTTTTCTTCAGGCCCTAACTTCTGGCTTAGTCACACCGCTGCTCCCATTCTAGCTCTGGCAATGCTATAAGTTCTCATGCATATACTGCAGTAGCACTGCACAGTTAAATAGCCAAGCAGACCCAGGCAGACAGAAAGCAGTAAAAACAGTGCAGATACTGTATGCTAGGAGTGGATATCATGACTGATGATATGTCTTTCAATCAGGACATTGCGTGTTTGGAAGGCAGTGGGGGGTCTGGAATCTTGGGCCATTCTGTGACTGTCGACTGTAGTGGTGGAAAAGAGTGTGTGTGTGTGTGTGTGTGTGTGTGTGTGTGTGTGTGTGTGTGCATGTGTGCATATGTGTGTGTGTGTGTATGTGCACGCGTGCATGCATCTGTGTGTGTGTATGTGGGTGTGGGGGTGTTTGTGTGTCTGTGTGGGTGGATTATATCAGGGGCAGGATTCACAAAGGTAGTGCAAACTGGGCGCAAAAGTTTGCACTGTACTTCCCGGCTGTGCGGGTGGGCAATGGAGCTATTCACAGTTGGATAGACTGGAGGGCTGTCCGACTGTGAATAGGGGCTGGCTGGGGGCAACGCTAACCCAGAAAAAGCAGTGTTATAACCAGTAGCACTGCCCCCATAGCCAGCAAAGACAATGGCCCTGCAGTCAATAGTGCTTGGCGCAAAAGTGTAATTCATGAAGGGGGGCATGCAAATGAGCCCATTGGGAATGCAAGGCGCTAGTGGCCATTAGCATGCCCGTTATAGGCTCATTTGCAAGCCATTAGTGTATTCTTGTGGCTCTCACAGCCCATACCCAAGGCAGTCACAGTTCCCTGTAGTTCAGTGGTGCTCTCACCCACCCTGATCGCCCACCCAACATTAATAATATAGTCTCCCACCCCAGTCCCCAGTCATTCCATTACCCACCCAAAAATAAAATCATTTATTTTCCTAGTGTAGTGGTCCCACCCTGCTCCCCCATTGCTCAATCACCCACCCGGTAATTAAATAATTCTGTTGCCATAGGTAGTGGTGCCCCCTATGCCCCAATTGTCTGACCACCCACCTAGTAGTAATGTAAAGACTTTCCATAGTATAGTGGTCCCACCCTAGTCCCCGATCGTCCAATCACCCACCCAGTATTCATGTAAACTATTTTCCTTAGTGTAAGGTCCCACCCCATTGCCTGATCTCCCACCAGATATTACAATTACTATTTTTCCATACTGTAGTTGTCCCCCCAACCCCTCACCCACTCCAGTAAAACCATACCACCCCACTCCCCCCCAACACGGCAATTGGTTGGCGAGCAGCACAGCCCTCTACACACCTCCACAGCTGCCCGCCAACTGAACTGTGAATGACAGCTTACAGTCTATACTACAAGCCCATTGGTTGATCAACCCAATGGAGCATAGTATGACTGTAGCTTCATTCCTGATTCAATCAGCAAGCAGCCGTGGGAGGTGTATGGAGGGCTGTGCTACTCGCTGACCAGAGGTCGTGCTGCGGAGGGGCTGGGTGTTATAGCATTATTGGAACTGGTGGGGGAACTGGCACAGGGTCATTATGCCTAAAACAAAAACAGCCCAGCAATGTATTGCGCTGTCAATACAGTGAGTACATAGCTAACACTCGCACAAAAAGCCAAATAGTAAACTTGGCAAAAATGGCAGTAAAATCTTTCTTTTTTGTGGGCCCTTGGTTACAGTGGGGCTGCACCCCACAAACCCACCCCTTTTTATATAATTAACTCTGGGGGGAGGTACAATATGGGGATGGGGAGAAACACAGGTGAGGGTAATAAGAAATTGCATGCACTGTTAAAAAAAAAAAAAACAGTTAAAACAAGTAGTTTGGGACCAGGTCTCTAACCTCGGTCCACAGATGCATAGCTTCCCTCCAGTGCTGCTGCTTATCCCCCTGAGCCACAGCAGCTGCTCGGTGGAGCACCTCTCCAGCAGAGGTCTTATCCTCTGCGTCACTCCCTACCAACCATGCATGACATGGGAACAAAACTATGATTGCAACATTTCTTCCTTGCGGTGTTTTGTACCCTGTTGTTCTATTCCACCATGCTGTGTGTGATGTGCGGTTTTGACTACGCTGTATTACATAAGGTAGATTGTCCCGGTACTCGGGGGACCACTACAACATGGAAAAATAGTAATTTGCATATCAGTTGGGTGATCGGGCAATGGGGTGGGGCCCTACACTAAGGAAAATAATGTACATTAATACCAGGTATGTGATCGAGCAATTAGGGACTGGGGAGGGACCACAATACTATGGAAAGTCTTTACATTACTACCTGGTTGGTGGTGGTTGGGAAGCTGGGTGGGACCACTACCTATGGTAATGGAATTATTTAATTACCAGGTGGGTGATCGAGTGATCGGAGAGTGGGGTGGGACCACAACACTATGGCAAGACATTACATTACTAAGGGGTGTGTACTCAGGCGATCAGGCACCAGGGAGGGTCCCTACACTAGGGCAATTATTTTATTTTGAGTGTGGGTAGGTGCATGGGTGCTCAGGGACTGGGGAGGGATACTGCACTACAGAAATGTCTTTTTCACTGTTACAGGTTGGGGATCTGGAGATCAGGGACCGGAGAGGGGATGTGGGGGAGCCGCAGTACCTCTGCCAGCCAATAGGGTTGCACGGATTACCTTCAGGGTTTTTTTTGGCAGTAATTTGCTCCACACAAGTACCTTTGCAAAGGCCCTTGCATGGTGCAAATGTATTGTGAATGGGATTGTGGGAATATATAGATCCCAACCCCCTCATTTGCAGTGTGGTCCCCCCAGTTTGCCCAGGTGCAAACCCCGTTTGCGGGGCAAACTGGGCTTTGTGAATACCATCTATTCATAAAGCCCAGTATGCCCCAGGCAAACCAGGTTTGCACCCGGGCAACATTTTGTGAATCCTGCCCCAGGTGTTTTTGTGTGTTGTGCGATTATCAGAGTGGGTATCAGCAGCTGGAAGGGGGCAGGTTACATACTGCAGCAGGGTACATGTCAACAGGTAGGAGGAAAGAAGAAGGGCTATGCATATTGAGGCAGGAAAGGTGCCATTTGCTAAAAGCATGTAGCGGTGTACATACTGAGGCAGGATTGGTGACAGCAGATGGGAGAAGGCAGGTATGTACAAGCATACTGTAATAGGGTATCAACAAATGAACAGAGATGTGCATACTGGGGTGGAGTCAGTCAGTAGCTAGAATGGGGGGACCAAGGATCCTTATACTGTGGTGGGAATGCTGCCAGTAGATGAAATGGGCTGTAGATATGTACACTTTACCTGGGAAAGGGGAGAACTAATCATGTCTTGGACCTGAATTTTAGAATAGATAAGTGTAACAACCCCTGGAGAAAGGTGACAGTGGTTGTTAATATCTGTACCCATTTGGGAATGGTGTCCATGAATGAGGCTCAACTGGATAGCAGGAGAAGGAGGAGTCAGGAGGTAAAAATAGTGCTTGCATGATGAGAACAAGGGAGTTGAAGAGGGGGAGTTCAGCGGCAGGAAGGCAAAGCAAGCAGGGCTTGGCACTTACTTGCCCAAATGACTGGAAGGGACGTCATGGCCTGGGAACTTTGCCTAATGGTGAGAATCCAGTGCAGCCACACAGGACCAAGATGCTACCTTGGTGACAGCTCAGCAGTACTTACCTAGACAAGCAGGGTATTCTGGGTTCCATAATGTTTTAAAGGGAATACAATTGTTTGGGTGAAAATAGTGGTGAGGTTCAAGAATGCGTGGGATAGGGATAAGGGAATCTTAGGGAAAGGGAAGGGGGTGAATGGGCCAGAGATCAAGTAGGATCTGTGGGGATACTATAGGCAGGGAAAATATGGCAGACTAGGGGGCCAAGCGGTCCTTATCTGCCAGCAAATTCTGTGTTTCTATGTTTCTATGTTTTCTGGTAGCATGTGCAAGAAAGTAGCTCACCCAGATGGCTGTCAAGCACAGGAGTTTGAATTAGTCTGAAATAGCGGCTCCTGTATGGACTCCCACCTGGGACCAGAGGATTGGCTGTACTAATGTGGAGATTGGCATCAGGTTCATACCACAAATAAAGGCAGGTATTTGGAAGCACATCTGGTGCTGGGCATGGCTCAAATGTGGACTCAATCCTCAGATGCGCAATGCTATAAAACACACAGGGAACAGAGGGAGTCAAACAATGACTAAGTGGGACAGTGACTGGGTTCCGCTGGGAGACCAGGGATACTGGGTACCCCATCCTGAGGATTTATGCCCTGCTGGCTTTTTGGCCTGAGTGGGATGTCTGGGAAGAGGGTATTGGGAGTGTAGAGAAAGTGCAGGGAGAATATGCCTGAGAGACCAAAGCAGAGCTGGAGGTAGCCAGATGATGACTGGAGAATGGAGCAGTCATCTGGGTCAGTAAGGAGAGTGTCTACAAGGATACAGGGGGCCCAATTCACAATAGTGATGCAGGGCTTGCTCCAAGCCCTGTATCAAATCTGGTGGTCGATACAGCTGCACTGACCTCTTTGCTGCAACATGTGCCTAATTAAATAAGATTGGGTGAATTTGTGAGAATTTCCATGATTTACGGCAGCTTATATCAAATATTTGGCACAAGCCTCGTAAAAAGGGTATCCAAGATTGCTGCAAGCTAGACCAGAACAAACTGATCTAACTTGTGGCAATCAGTGCACAGGATCAAGAATCCCAATTGCTGGCCAGAGAATGCCACAAGCCATATGTTTGGTGCACCCGGGTATTGTGGTACTCTCGGAACCTTTGTGAATCAATCCCAGGTACGAGAATAGTGCAACTGAAGTAGTATGCAGGGTACCTGAAGAAGAGTCACTGGGCAATTGTGGCCATTTGAACTGGGAACCTGTCTCAGCAATTATTCAGAAAGGAGAGGGGTGAACTGAGCAGTGTGTGGTTGTTTTGCAAGGGGCTCCAGGTGATCAATTTCAATCACAAGTACTCCTTGACATGGGATGCACTGTGACATGCCAACTCCATCAGGCACAGTCACTCAGACTGGAACTGAGTGAAGGGGGTAGCATAAGGTTTAGGACCTTTCAGTCAGTCAACCCCCCTCTCTAATTTTTGGGGTCCCCAGTGGATAGTGCTAACAATAGGCAAACTTGTCTTCTTTGCAGTTAGTTTCCAAATGCATTTCGGGGACCACATATTTGGTTAAAGATTAGTGTTTAGTAAAAATTCACTAAATCTGTCTGTTAAATAGATAATGGTGATTATTTAAATTGCTAATATGGAAACAGAGAAATAAGGCCCTGACTTGCTTGCAGTGTCAGTGACCAAGATTATGAAATGGTGGCAATTCTAATGGATAACATACAGCAGGAAGGGCCTGCTAAACTCTTGGCTGGACTGGGCTGGTGGTCCCAGAATAGCGAAGCCCTTTGAAGAAAACAAAGAAATTAATAGCGAACTGGCAGCCAACTGCAGAATGCGGTCAACCTGCCGGTGTCACTGACAGGGCGTTTGGCAGAAATTCTGTCATGCTCCTGTAGTGGATCCATTGCTTAGCACCTGAAATGTCAAACTACAGCAACAAACTACATTCACTGGTCTCCCATTCAGTAGGACTGTGCTGTAATTCACTGTATGGTAACCTTTAACCCCAGACCCATTGTTGTGACCTGCTATGCAGTTGCAGTACAGCTAAATGTAATATTTTTGCATAATGGGTGGAAGCAGACAGTGTTGGTTTTAGACACTAAAAATAACAAGCCATTTGTCTAAACTCCATATTTTTATTTTAGCTACTGCACCACCTGTTTTGTTTTAACCAAATGACCATATTATCCTTTTTTAATATATGGATCATGAAAATAATATACTACAAAAGCATACAAAAAATTCCCCATAATACTATCACTCCCAAAGTGATAATACTACACTTCAGGAGTGATAATACCATCGTTCAGGTGCCGTAATACTATCGTTGGGGACTTGAACGATAGTATTATCACCAAATCACAACAGCGCATGCGCTAGTCTAGCTCCCAACATCTTTCAAAACGTGCCTTCCAATTGGCCACTTTTCCTGTTAGGGCGGGCAGAACAGTTCGAAAAACATGGCGGCCACTGTCTCGCTTACCGAGAGTTTTCTCAACCGTAACATTTTGCAGCTTTTTTGTTTAAAATATCTGAAAAATACAGATATCCAGCAGACCCTGCATTCCCCAGACACGGAAAAGGTAGGCTGTCCTTCAGTAAAACAAAAAAAAAAAAAACGAGCAGTGAGACAGTGTGACGCGTGGCCAGGACGGAGAGACTTGTTCGGGCTGCAGCTGCCAACCGCCTCAGACAAAAGAAAATCGCATCCATATATTAAAACAAATAAAAAATATGTTCCTGTGTATTAAAATGCAGTAGTTCCATCTCGAGGTTCTGGGGACATGGAACCTCTAGAGCTCGCTCTCGAGCTCAATGTCCCCAGAACCTCTTGATGGAATTACTACTTTGTAGTGCACAGGAACCTATCTATTATTCTATTTTTTATTGACACCTGCAATCTTGTCATGAAAGCACCACTCAACAGTGGCTAATCAACAAAAAAAATACATTTAACCAGTGTATTAAAAACGTCAAATGTCTTAGTGACAAATATATTGAGCCAACACTGATGGCAGACTCCAAGGTACCTACCGTACACATGTGCAAAGCTTTGGAGAGACAAACTATGGTAAGATCATGTAGTCCATCTAGTTTGGTTCCTGGATCAGAATAGCAATTGCCTAAAACAACCTTTTTCTTTCAGGTACCTTCTGAAACAAGTCTTGAAATTCTAAACACTGTCTGCTCTAATTACCTGCTGTAGTACACCATTGCTATGACTATTTGTTCACGGAAGTATTTTTGTACATTCCTCCTGACTGTCAGTCACCTCAGCTTGAACTAGTGTCCTCCAGTTCAGCTATGCTACATTCTGCTCTGCTAAATCTTTGTATAACCCTCCATAATCCTGAATACCTCCATAATATATCTCCTCAACTTCCTGCCCATGGAGAATAACCCCAGGTACTCTAGCTTTTCATCATGCAGCATAAGTTCAAAATCATATTTGTAGCATACTCAGCTCCTTTAAACCCTTTTTGTAATGAGGTGCCAAGAACTGCACATAGTAATCCAAAGCCAGTCTAAATAATACTTTGTACATTGGCATCATCACATCATTTTCTACTATTTATCCCTCATTAAATAGAACCTAACATCACGTTGACCTTGCTGGCTGCTGCTAAGCATTGTTTGGTCATTTACTTTTTCCATCAAGTTTTTTTTTATCTCCTGGTCGCCAACCTGTCCTTTCTAGCCACTGCATAACTCCAGCACTTGCACCCTTCTGTCAGTTTCTACAACTTATCTTCTTTTTGTATATATGCCTGATAGTTTTATGACATTTGGGGATCTCCATGCTTGAATTTGTATTGTTTTCCTTTTTTCTACAATGCCTCCTGTTCTATGTGACAGTGATGCATTCATGACAATTAATTCAGTGAGTGATAGCTGCTGCAGCAGCAATCTTCTGTTAGGAGCATGATATTTTGGCCTCAGTGTTGGACTTGGGTACTGGGGGCCAACCTGGAAAACTGATGCACCGGCCCACTTGGAGAATCAATAGGAGAGGGCCCCAGGTGACATATTCATATCAGTATTCCACTTAACTATGATATAGTAGCTCTGTGTTTGCATCTTAAGTTTGCTTGCAGTACCCAAACTACCCAATTTAATTAGAAAATAGAAGATGAATGTAAAGATTTTCAGAGTTTAAAAGGTGGTCAGGTACCAAGCTGGGGGTCAGGTACCAAGCTGGGGGGCAGGGGGACCTGGAAATTTCCAGGTATCCTAGTGGACCAGTCCGACTCTGTTTGACCTCAACAAAATATCTCTCTCTAATCCAATCTTTTTGTTTTCTAGATATGGGTCCTGGACTAGCCAGCAGGAGTAAATGTTTTGTTTTTAATTGTTTATTTTTTTTTTATTTTATCAATGTACACACAGCTATGAAAACACACAAATCATCTCAGATCATCAATGCTATAATTACTTAAGACTCCAGCTATTTTCTGCTCAATTACTGTATCCCTCAGGTGTGTGCTGTCTGCGATATAGCCTTTATTAGTGCTCACTGGATAAGGAAAGTTACTTTAAATCATGGCTTTACTGCTCTAAACTTGACACAAAATGAGCACTTGCTGAATGCATGGTCAAGAATACATCACTTTCACATGGGACAGGGGACGTTGTAGGAAAAAGAAGTGCAATAAAAGATCAAACACAGAGATCCCCACAATCATAAAACTAGCAGGCAAATTTAGAAAAAAAAAACCTCCTTACAGAAAACAATGGGAAGGATTCACTAGGAGTACACTCATGAATCAAGACTCTGCAGGCCAGGATATTCATATATCATGATTTGGGCCAGAAAAATGTTTTCTCTAGGACAAATTAGTGTCTAGAGCAAACCAAAGGAATATTGGGATCTTTGCAAGTGCTAAAAAAATGTTCCAATATACCAGCAAAGCACTATCCACATTGCAATTGCAAACCCCATCCGCCCTACCAGCCATAGAAGGTATTTAGTCAATAGGATCCTATGAGGATTGTGATCATAATCGGGCTGTTAAATTCCACTAACTGCAATTTCTCCTCTTGAGTAATCAGCCATATTTATACCCTCAGGTGTAAATGACCCCATAGCACTAATACAATGCTATGTGGTCATTTGCATTTCATTAGGGCCTCACTACAGTTCAGGAGCAGACGGAGTCTGCAACCTTCCCCTAGCTCCTGTCAGGGCTGCCTATGCAGGTAATGTAGTGCACTCCTTCACTTGGAGCACCCCTGCCAGTATTTACTACTGTACCCTGGTGCCCAGCGGTGCTCCCCCCAAACCCAAACAGCCTGCCAATAACTATAGCCTTTTTTCTTAGTGTTCAGTGGTGCACCTGCCCTAAAATATCCTACTGATAAACATAGACTTTTTCTCTGATGTCCAGTGGTGTCCCGAACATTTAAGAGTTTAAAAGGTGGTCAGGAACCAAGCGGGGGGGGGGGTGTGCACAGTGACCACAGCTCAAGGTTGCTACAGGAAAAGGAACAAGTCATACAAAGACAAAAGTTATGGACTTTAGGACAACAGACTTCATGAAGATGAAGATCTGTTTAGCAGCAAGTCTCAGGAATATGCCAGATAAAATGGACCTTGAAACCAGGTGGGCCAGGTTAAAAGAAGCCATAAATGAAGCAGCTAGTCAATGCTCAAAACTGGTAAACAAGTCTAAAAGGAAGAGAAAACCTCTTTGGTTTACAAAAGAAGTTGTAGAAATTGTAAGAGAAAAATGAAGGGATTTAAAATATACAAGGGTGAAAAAACTGAAGAAAACAAGGAAAACTACAAAAACATACTAAAGGAATCAGCAATAGTAATCTGGAAGGCAAAAGCACTAATGGAGGAGAATACAGCACAACAGGTCACTTGCGGGGACAAAACTTTTTTTAGATACATTAGAGGGCTGAGAAAGGTTAAAGAAGGCATCATGAAGCTGGAGAGTCACACCGGAGGGCATGTGGAAGAAGACCAGGGAAAGGCAGAAATATTGAACAAATATTTCCACTCAGTCTTCACTAAAGAGGACAAAGGGAATAGACCAGAGGGAAGCAAGGAAATAAACTCAGCCATAGAAATGGATACCAGCCCTTGCACTGAGAAAAAGGTCCTCAGGCAACTGGATAAATTGAAGATGGACAAGTCAATGGGCCCAGATGGACTCCATCCCAGGATCTTAAAAGAAATGAGGGAAGTCCTGGCTGCACCTCTGGCAACACTATTCTGTGAGTCACTGGAACAGGGAGTAGTGCCAGTAGACTGGAAAAGGGCAAACAACATGCCAGTTCATAAAAATGGGAGCAGAGAGCATGTTGAAAACTACAGACCAGTAAGTCTCACTTCCATAGTGGGAAAACAATGGAAACCGTACTAAAGGAAAGGCTAATAGAGTTTCTTGACTCAAATGGGTTACAGGATCCAAAACAACATTGATTCACAGCTAGAGATGCAGAGAATTTAAATTTCGCTAGAGAAGTGCTGGCAAAGTGGGCACTTCATGTTGTCAGTCTGCTACATGAAGTGGCCAATGCAAAAGGCTCACTTTGCCTTGTAATTATTACTTCACATTGTCATTCCACCTTAACATGAAGTAAGGCGAAGTGACAACAATATTGGCAGCTCTTCACACACACAGTCACCAAAATTAATGTGCATTCTCAAAATGCTCATGTCTTGTGTCCAGAAAATTCCCCAGTGCTGATGAAGTGTAATGAGAGCACACGAAATGCAAAGTCTCCCAAAATTAATAGTGCACTGAGACGTCATGTGTGCAGTAGTCACATACAGTCACCAGAATTAATGTGCATCCCAAAAATGCTACTTTCTTATGTCCAGAAAATTCTCCAGTGCTGACAAAGTGAAATGAGAGCTTACCAAGAAATGCAAAGTCTCCCAGAATTAATGGTGTACTACAAATGCACAGACAGATTAAGATTGTGCTGCGTGCTCAAGAGATGCAGACACAAAGGCACAACAACACCTAACCAGTGCTCACAATCCAAACCTGGAAAAGAATATCTTTTGCAGGTTGGGGGGGTAGTGCACGGTAGTAACAGTCCACTACCAATAAAGAAACCACAAAGCAGTATAAAAAATTCATGCAGGTGCGGTGGATAGCAGGTTCACATTGCTGCAATTACTCTGTGGCACAATAAAAGGTGTCTGATTTAATGGCATGCATCTCACACACACTCACACACACTACAAGTAATGCATAGCAAATTGAAAACCTTTGGTAATATAACCAAATGTTTTAAACAAACTGAAATTATACATTCCTGCACCACAACAATCAGCAAAAAAATGTCAAGAATTACTGAAAATATTACTGTGCATACATTAACACAGTTAGACAAGAAAAATATAACCAAAATAGAAAGACTGACTTTTTCTCCCAGTTAATCTACCTACACCACAGATATGCCCTTCCCCAAAGCATACTTCACAGTACACAGACTGCCTGTTCTAAATTAATATTCAAAATCCACACACAAACAATAAACATTCGACGATATGAGCACAGGAGGATTTCCTATAATCGAAGTACTAAACTGTAAGCAAAAAATATAGCTCAAAAATACTTTTTTAACAGATTTTAGAGGATTTGAATCACAGAGCTCTGAGAGGAAACTGTCTCCATCTTCCACCACACACACACTACACAGAACTGGGACTGTGCAGAATAATCTAGAGTCCATGTAACCTGCAATCCCATAAAGCACTGCAAAATTCACCTTTGGAGCTCAAAAACAAGATGAAGTGAGGCAAAGTACATTGATTTCAATGTACTTCACCTTAAAACTAGTGGAGAAGTTGTTTTTTGGGAAGGTGGAATAATGCAAAATTATTGTTTCCAATGAACTTTGCGTTCCCTATTGCGGATTACTTTGCGGATTTCGCATTACTCCGCAAATCACTTTGCGGAGCGAATTTCGGCCACTTCACCCACCGCTATTCACAGGGCAGATCCCACCAGACTAATCTGATTGACTTCTTCAACTGAGTGACAAGGGTTGTTGACCAAGGAGGAGCAGTGGATATCTCAAATTTAGCAAGGCCTTCGACTCCGTCCCACACGGGAGACTCTTAAGCAAACTCAGTGATGCCAGGGTTGGCATCAAAGTTGTTAGATGGGTGGGAAATTGGCTACATGAAAGGACCCAGAAAGTAGCGGTGAACAGAAGTATCTCCAGTGAAGTTGAAGTGACCAGAGGTGTGCTGCAAGGATCGGTACTGGGTCCAGCCCTCTTCAATTTGTTCATAGGCAACATCACAGAGGGCTTAAATGGCATGGTGTGCCTGTTCACAGATGATAAAAAAATCTGCGACAGGGTTGACACCCCCGATGGGGTAACTAAAGTGGCAACAGACCTGAAGCCGCTTGAAAAATTGTTGGAGACCTGGCAACTGATGTTCAACGGAAAAAAAGTAAAATCATGCACCTAGGAAAAAGTAACCCCAAGGAGCAGTACTTCATGAATGGAGAAAAAGTAATTGCCTCCAACCAGGAATGTGACCTGAGAGTCATCATAACTGATGACCTAAAGGTAACCAAACAATGTCAAAAGGCAACACTGAAAGTAAGTAGCATTCTCATATGCATTGGCAAGGAGCATAGCCAGTAGGAAGAGGGAGGTGGTTATACCACTTTACAGGTCCTTGGTGAGGCCCCACCTTGAGTACTGTGTACAGTTCTGGAGGCCCCTCCTCATGAAGGACTTCGACATAATGGAGGTGATCCAGAGAAAAGCGACTAAGAGGGTCAGTGGAATGCACCCAAAGCCTTATGAGGAGAGACTGAGAGAGTTGAATATGTACACGCTGGAGCAGAGAAGGTATGATAGGACATGATTAAGACCTTCAAATGTCTCAAAGGCATAAATAGGGTGGAAACAACTGACCTCTTTCAGACACACAGTCAACCTAGAACAAGGGGCCATGAAATAAGAGTGAGGGTTGGCAAACTCAGACGAAACATGAGGAAGTTTTTCTTCACTGAGAGAGCTGTGAACACATGGAACCAGCTTCCTAAAGAAGAGGGAGTCAAAAATAATAAATGAGTTCAAGACAGTTTGAGAAAGACACAAAGGAATCCTGGTACATGGTAGTATAAAATAAATGGGGGCGGGGCTTAAAATGCAAGCAACGGGTAGACTAGATGGGCTGGATGGTTCCCTTCTGCTGACAGGTTCTACGTTTCCATGTTCTATGAACACCCCACCAATAAATATAGCCATTCTTCCTGGTGTCCAGTTGTGTCCCCCACCCCTAGACACCCTGATGATAACTATAGACTTTCTCCTGGTGTCCAGTGACCCTCCAACCCAGATTCAAATCCATCACCTGTCCTGTCCTCACTGCACCCCCCTCTCCTTGGTGACTGGTGCAGATCCTTTGCTTACCTCCATATTTGGCCACTGACTAACAGTTCCCAATTGCATGCCTACTGTAATCAGTTGCTACTACAGTAGTCACACAGGAAACTACAGGGGGCCTATTGGGGAGATGGTGGGAGGGTGAGGGATTCAAACCCAGGAGTGGGGGACACTGGACTCCAGGGGAAAGGTTAGAGTCATCAGCAGGGTGTTTGGAGGAAGAATGCACCAATGGACACAAGGTAAAAAGGCTACAGTTATTAGTGGGATGTTAGCAGGGGGAGCACCCCTGGACAGCAGGGAAAAAATCTGTATTCAGTGGCACATTTAAAAACCAGGAAAAAAAACATACAGGTACCAGCACAGTGATTGTTGGATTGGGGGGCAGCAGTTTTGGGGGCCTAGTTGTTAAGATCTGGTTTGGGGAGGCAGTAAATAGCACAACACTGATGACTACTTACCACCTCTTCAAGCCTACCAGCATGCTAGTTTGCCTATATGCAAAGTACTATCAACTGATTTGCATGGGTCCACCAGCATGTTTTAGGGCTGGTCACAAATCTGCTAACCATGCCATCCAATAGGGCATTTTGCAATCCTTCCTGACTTTGGGACTGCAAAGTGGTGTTAGTGAGTCGCTAAAATGTTTTGCGAGAAAAACATTTTCTGAGTACCATGGCCCATACGTTTTGTAAATTTTGACTGTATTTCCCCTTTAATAAATTTGTTGCAAATAGTTTAGGTTAAAGGACCCATTTTAGGAACAGGACTTTAAAAAAAGATGTCACATATTGTTTAAGAAAGGTTGTGGTTTTAGCATGTATAGTACCTCTTGGACATCCATTTTGCTGTGCATCTAACTTTCTAATTTTCTTAGCACTGCACTTTACCTTACACTATTAAAACATCACACATTACATTGCTCACCTTTTTAGATTTTATGTTGCAGCTTTAATTTTAAAGTATGGCGGAAAAACTTAAAACCAACAGTACTACAGATAAGATAACTTAGTCAAAACAATTCTTGAAAATGGAGGCTGCCAATGGAAAAGCTCAGAAAAGTTGCAATAAAAAAGTTGAAGTATGTGGGCTATTGTGTTATAGTTATAAATAGCTCTGGCTGGATGGCATATAGGGTCAAACACAGGCCTACAGTACAATGGTCTGCAGGCTTAAGTCTCCTTAGAGGCCTAAACAATTGTGTCTAAGGTAATCTGAGATAATTTTAGCTGCAGTAAACTTTTTTTAGACAAGCTACTACCACATTTTGCAAAGCTTAGACTTACAGTTAAACAAATGATCCAACCTTGTCTACAAAATCTGGGTGCCAATAGCCTTGTAGCTTTTCTAAGCTTTTCTTTCTAGCAGAATTTAAGGGGGAAAAATCAGAACTACCAGAGAACTATTAGAAGTTCTGAGGTTTTCCAAACCAAATGTTTCACTAAAGTTCTAAGGATTTCTCTCTTTAAATTGACATAGGTTGGAGTCTGCACCCACTTCCCACTATTCCCCTTCCCCAGATGTCCACTAGCACAGTGGATGGATAGCGGCAGACAGCAGGGTAAAACAAAGCAAGTGGGTGTTTAAATAGTCTTCCAATCACAACTGCAAACTATTTTGCAGCCCTGGAAGAAGTGCAGGTACCTGAATCTCCCAGGAGAAGCAGTGACATGGTCAGGAGGAAGAAAGCTGGAACAGCTGCATCCAGCAGGGGGCAGAGGAAGAAGGAAAACATCAGGGTACTGATAGTTGGGTTCTCAATGGTAAGGGGCATGGAGGGGGTGGTGTGCAGGGAAAAGAAATGAACAAGTGTGATTATATGCCTAGCTGGGACCTCAGATGGGTGACATGGAGTCATAATTGAGACGATAATAAGTGGGGGGAGCCAGAGGTGTTGGTAATCTTTAATACTAATGAACTGACCAGTCAGCAACTGGAGATAGTGAAGCTGAGTTTCTTGAATCTGGGGGACAGGCTTAGGAGGAAGGAAGTTGCTCTGCCCTATTATGGAGGTCCTACCAGTGTGAGTAGATAATGAGGGAAGGGTAACACAGGAGAAAACAGAGGCTTTAAATGACTGTTTTAGGGTTGGTGTTGGGACATGGAGATTTGGTTTGAGGTGACTGGGGTGACTTCTGAGATAGAAGGATCTTTAAAGGAGACGGCCTTCATCTTAAAAATGAGGAAACTAGTGTGCTTGGGTGAAAGATGGATGTCTACATAGCTAGACATATAAGGCAAGGCAAGGCAAAATGTATTTAAAAAAACACCCAATCCCAGAGGCTCTGGGCGCTGTACAAACAATAAACAGCTTCAGAAAATAGAATCATTTAAATACAAAATAGTTAACAACCCAGCATAATACAACATATTTAAAATTAATAATCAGATCAATAAATAACCATTTAGTCCAGAAATTCCTGAGCAAATAGGAGGGCCTTAAGGTGGGCCTTGAATACCTCAAGAGTAGAGGTCCCTTTAACCCCAAGGGGGCAGTGAATTCCAAAGGATGGGAGCGGTGATACTAAAAATCCTGTCACCAGCAGATTTCAACTTTGTCCTTGGAATCACAAGGAGGTCTGCACAAGAGGAAGAGAGGGGACAGACAGAGAGAACAAGAACAAGAAGGCCAGACAGTAGCCAGGGCCCTGGCCATCTAGTGCCTTAGAGGTGAGAAGACACACCTTAAAGAGGATCCTCCACCTGACTGGCAGCCAGTGCAGTTCACGTAACACTGGTGTAATATGGCAGAATTTTGACTGCCCAGTTAATAACCAGGAGGATGCGTTGTGCACTAGCTGCAGCCTGTGGAGAGATCCTCTCTGACCCGTGACATATAAACTGTATGGGGGGGAGAGAGTGGAGCTAAGGGAACCTGTGTTGGGGGGGGGAGAAAATCTAGCTATTACTCCCCCAGAAATAAGGAGAAGGTACAGTGGTGCAAGTGATGGCATAGACAGAAAGTGGGATGGATCAGGAAGCAGGGATTGGGGAGAGGGGTTAAGGAAAACCATCAGGGAGTAAGGGTAACAAGAGGGGGAAGGAGGAGGTGTAGGCATAGAATGGGCACAGGTAATATAATGGGGACCAAGAAGGGACATTGAAAGGCAGTCGGTCTGGATGCCATGAGCTTGGGCAACATAATTAGTGAGCTTCAGGCATTGGTGGCTGATGCCAAGTTAGAGTTCATGGCCATAACAGAGACATGGGTGGCTAGTAATAATGGCTGGGATTTGGCTAACCTAGGTTATTTCATATATAGGAGATATAGGGACATGGGCAGGGGGTGCAGCCCTTTACTTCATGGAAGCATAGTTTCTACTGAGGATGGTACTATCAAAAGAGAGGTGGGAGTGGAGTTGATTTTGGTGTTGCTGAGAACATCTGCAAGGAAAAAAGATAAGGACAGGAGTGGTCTAAAGACTTCTAGGGCAAAAGTAGGATGGGGATAGAGAACTGGGGGAGAAAATTAAGAGAGGGGTGGCAGAAGGGGAACTACTGGTTTTGGGTGACCTCAATCTTCCTAACATTGACTTGATTACCCCAGCAGCTAAGACTACCAGAATGCAGGCACTGTTTGATAAAATGCAGAAATGCTTACTGGTAGAGTGGGTCAATGAACCCACAAAATAAGAGGGCATTCTCAGTTTGGTACTTACCAATTCAAAGGTGGTGGAAGTAGTGATGGTGTGGTACTGTTGTGTGAAATGCGGATTTCTGCCAGTGGAATTAGTATGGATTGACCATTCTCCTGGCAGAATTTCCTCTGGTATTATGCTGGTTCTTCTGCAGAATAAAGTCTGCTATGATCCACAGAATTATATTCAACAGAACAGCAATTTTTCCATGGAAAATAATTCCACAACCATTTGCATGGAAAATATTGAGATCCACAGAATGGAATTCCACAATAATGTTATGGAAAACCCATTCTGCATTTTTTTCTGTGCCAGAATTCCACCATTCCATTTCTAGTGAAATTCAGCAGAATTTTGGTGGAATTTTTAAAATTACACAAAATTCCATTCTGCCAGAATTCGAAAATTCTGCACAGCACTATGAGGGACCTACTTGGGTCCAGTGGCCATAATACTGTGAGATTTGAACAGGCCATTGGTAACTTCAGACCACCTTCACTGCTGTGGTCCTGGACCTTAGATTGGCAGATTTCAGTAAAATGAGTGAAAGGGACATGGAAAACTGGAGGGAATAGAAGGAATTAATGGGGTAGAGGAAAATGGACAAGAAATTAACAGGACCATTTTGGATATGAGTACATTTTGTATGAGGAAAGTCATTAAGAGTGTCATGCCCTGGTAAGTCAGGTCATGAAGAGGGAACTAAGTCTTCCTCATGTGCGTGAGTGCCACCTCAGCAAGTGTTGTTGTGAGGGGATACCGTAGGTTCCTAGGTGGAATTAGTGGAATTAGTATGGAATGACCATTCTCCTGGCAGAATTTCCACTGGAGGCAACCAGCAAAGACAGACAGGAGCAATTCTTAGAGGTCCAACTAAGCAAGGACTTTATTCAGCAGGAAGTATGGCAATGACCACAGATGCAGGTATTCAACAACAACAGTAAATATATGCTTAATTCAAGGATGAATTGCTGGCAAATGATTTTTCCTATCTGGTTTCAACTAGTATGCTTTCTTATTTGCACAAGACTATTGGGACTTTTTGGGTTCGGTCTGAACTGCTAATTATTGCCTATTCCCTATCTGGGTTACCTTGTTCTTTTGTTTTTGGCCCCAGACTCTTGGGTCTTTTGTTTAAGGCTGAAACACTAATTATTGCACACTCCCTATAGGGTTACCTTCTTTTAAGAAGCCAAAAGTGGAACATTTCTTACTGAAACATGATTTTTCGCAGGACAATATGTAACCTTGACAAATGCAACAGACTTGCTTCCTTTAAATAATAAGAATTGAGACTAGGTGTTGTAGTTTTTTAGTTGTTTCTCTTGTTTCTTATCATTTTAAGGTATTTTAGTTAATGTATTAATAGTTTTCTGTAACATTTAGAGGAAAGTTAGAAAATAGTTGTTCTACTATAAGGTCAGGACAAGTAGTATTTTTCATGTTTTTTGCAGGACACAGCTGCCAAAATCAGGACTGATCTATAAAAATCAGAACAGGTGGTAACCCTGATTCCCTATCTGAGTCATCTTGAAACTGTGTCTCTGATACCTATGACCTTTACAAATTGCTGCCTGTTTTTTTTTTTTTTGCTCCCGCTGCTGCTTTATTAAACCTAGATCTGCCTACCAAGCCTGCTCTAGCCATGAGTGAGCCCTCTGGGTGAGTTGTTTATGATCTGGTTAGTGCCCCCGATGTTATATTGTTTTTCTGAGTATAGTGGACTTACCAGCTCTTATGCTATATAATACATTTGGATGGATTTCTGTTTTAATCACAATTTTGGGGGTAATCATATCAGATGACCTTAAGGTTAGCAAGCAATGTGAGAAGGCAGTAGGGAGGGCTGGGGGATACTGGGATGTATAGGGAGAGGCATCTCCAGCAGAAAACAGGAAGTTGTTATCCCTCTGTACAGACAGTTGGTGAGATCCCATCTGGAGTACTGTGTCCAGTTCTGGAGACCCCATCTCTGCAATGACATAGACAGCATAGAAGCAGTCCAGAGGAGGGCAACTAATAAGGTGCAGGGTCTACAAGAGAAGCCATACGAGGAAAGACTAAAGGAGCTTAATATGCATACCCTTGAGGAAAGGTGGGCGAGGGGGGACATGATAGAAACTTTTAAGTACCTCAGTGGAATCAACTAAGTCCAAGAGGGTAGCATCTTTCAGAAAAAGAGATGTGCAAGCATGAAACGACGACACGAAAGACTGTTAGGCCTATTCTACCGCCATTTTAGTTGGTTAGTATGTAAGAACAAGGTGACACAATTTGAAGATGGGGGGGTGATTCAGGGGCAATGTGAGGAAGTATTTTTTACAGAGAGGGTGGGTGGATGCATGGAACACTCTTCCTGAGGAGGTTGTGGGGTCTAAAACTGTGGGAGAATTCAAGAATGCATGGGACAGACATAAGGCAATTTTTGTGGGGGGTACGAAAAAATAGGCTGTTGGTTAACTAGGATCTGAAGCTTATCCTGTAGGTAGGGAAATGGGCAGACTAGGTGGGTCAAGCGGTCTTTATCTGCCGTCAAAGTCTATGTTTCTATGTAGTTGTTATCAATGGGTTTATTGTCATTGTTTTATTGCTCAGTTGCTTACTGCCCTGCCTGACTTCATTCAAGTTGTTTAACTGTTGCATTTGTCTTCACTATCATGGTATTTGCTTTTTGATTTACCTAAATAAAGTCACCTGTCCATAGCAGTGACCAGAGAGGATGTGGGAGACCTCCATAGTGGAGTACCTAGGGAGGGTGGCAGATGACCCCAGAGTAGGAAGAAGCAACTCCTGGTGAAATACTCCATTGTGAGGGGGCTAGATTAGGGACAGAAAGGGAAGGGAAGGGGATAGGGAGGTTCGGTGACTATCCGGTGCCGTGGCGTGGAGGGATGGGAAGTGAATCCTGATCCTGAGGATCACTAGGGCAGCAGGACATGAGGGAGAGCTGGATGTCATTGTCCACCTATAGACTAATAACCTGGCTAGAAATGAGGTTAGGATAGTGCAGGAAAAGTTCAGGGAGTTGGGGAGGAGTCTTAGGCAGGTAGCATGCTCAGTGACCTTTTCTGAGGTATGGCCTGTTTATGACAGCAGGAATGACAGGGTACTCTGTACGAAGAGCTTCAACCAGAAGTTGAAGAAGCTGGCCAGGTGGCAATGAGGGTTGAGGTACTAGCCTTATCTTGCACCACACTGGCGACCCATGTTCAGGAGCGGATTCGGGTCACCAGGGGTCAGCTGGGGAAGAGTAGGATCGATTGGCCACTGGACTGCTCTCCTCTCCTGAAGAGGGTGGGTTGTGCATACTGCAGTTCCAGTAACTCCCAGTGGAGACTGGGAGCAGTGCAATGTGCAGGGCACATATTCAGGGTATGGAGTGTCGGCGGATGTCCTCTGCACGGGTACAGGAATGCACCCATCGTGTGCTGGATGTAATTGCACGTCCACACCTCAGGGAGCACCAGCACAATGGAAAGATCCTAGCACCTGGGAAGGCAAAGGCAGAACACGCAGGATGGTACCCATGCTTACCACCAGACCTGTCCGGCCAACCTCCGGCTCTCACCCTCACTCTGTCTGCTTACTATTTTATAGCTAGAGCACTGGAGGAGTTGGCAGTCCCACCTTGGTGGACTCAGAGCTGGGGGGTCAGTTAGGTCAGGTGGGGGTACAAGAGCAACCCAGGAAGGAGGCTCAGTCGGTGGGTCTCTGCACAGCAGGAGAAATCCAGCCTCCGTGTGTGCCCATGCCAGAGAGAGGTCCTATGGGGCCAGAGAGCGAGGGGGGGGGTATAAAAAGAGTAAAAAAAAAAAAACAGAGGTTGAAGGAGCAGGGCAGAGGTGAGAGATTTGACTAGATTGGGGACTGGGGTCCCACCTGGAGGGATAAAGGCCTGTACAAGGAGGATGGCCTGCATCCATCCAGGAGGGGAACTGCAGTCCTCAGTGAGTGGTTTAACTGTTACATTGGTGGGCATTTTAACTTGCAGAGGGGGGTGGCAGAAGGAAGCAGTGAGACATAAACTGTCCCTCCAATAAGCTGAAGTAGTCAGTAAGGAGAAGGCCTAGGGGAGGCAAATCCCCAAGGTTACCTGACAGCAAGAAAAACAAAACGGTAGGAATGAAAAGGGATGGGAATGACAGCAGAGCAGGTACGCAGAGAAGGCAAAAGGGAAAAGGGCGGGTGACAAGCTGAGTGGTAACAACATTTGGAAGGCCATGTGTGGAATTGCTTAATGTCTGGGATATAAAATCCTAGACCTAGTGACCATTATGGCAGAGGCCGAACTGAACATTGTCACCATCACTGAGACATGTTGCAAAGAGAACCATGACTGGGACATAGCCATACCAGGCTATAATTTGTTCAGGAAGGACAAGTTGGATAAGAAAGGGTGAGGGGTGGCTCTTTACATGAGGTATAGCATAAAAGCAACAGAGATACAGGGAACACAGGGAGGGGTGAAGGTACTTTGGGTCACCCTAGAGATGTGGAATGGAGCCGCTATTTGCACTAGTGTGATCTACAGACCTCCAGTGTGGGGGAGTGGGGCAGATGAAAAAGATTCTGTTGGAAACCATCCAAAAGATGACAAATAAGAGGGAGATGCTGCTGGTGGTGTAGCTTTAATCTGCCAGATATGGATTAGAGCATCTTAGCTGCAGCTTCGGCTAGGAGCAGGGATACCCTAGACTCCCTGCAAGGGGCATTCCTCAGTCAACTAGTAAAGGAGCCCACTCATGAGGAAGCAATATTGGACCTTGTACTCACTGATAGGGACAGTATTGCAGATATCACAGTGGGTGGCCACTTGGGGACCAGTGACCACCACGCTGTGTGGTTCAATATAAGAACCATGGCAAAAGCAAACCACACAAAGGCAAGGGTCCTGGACTTCAGGAGGGATGATTTTACAAAATTGGGGGAATACCTCAGGGATGCCCTGGCAGGGGAAGAGCAGTTGGGTGGAGTGGAAGAACAGTGGTTGAAAGTAAAAGTAGAGATAGTGAAAGCAACAAACCTCTGTGTCAGGCTAGTAAGCAAAAGCAAGATGAAAAATAGACTGTTATGGCTCTCAAAAGAGGTGGCTGGGGATGTTAGGGCAAAGATGTTAGCATTCAGGAGGTATAAAGAGACACAAAGGAAGGAGGATAGGGAGGTGTATCAGAAGAAGCAGAGCGAGGCAGGGAAAGCAGTCAGAAATGCAAAGCCACAAAAGGAGGAGAAAATAGCTCAGGTAGTAAAGAAAGGGGACAAGACATTTTTCAGGTATATAAGTGAAAGGAGAAAGACTAGAAGAGAGATTGTAAGGCTATTGTAGGAAGGGGGGAGTGTGTGAAAGGGGAAAAGGAAAAAGCAGATATCCTGAATAAATACTTGTGTTCAGTGTTCACGAAGGAAAGGGAAGAAGAGGGATGACAGATAAATGTCAGGGATATTGAAGAAAAGAAGGTGGACACTAGTTCATTTACAGAGGAGAGAGTATTGAGGGCACTCACAAATCTGAAAGTGGTCAAGGCAATGGGTCTAGATGGCATACATTCAAGGATATTGAGGGAGCTCAGAGAGGTGCTGGCTGCACCTCTGACAGTGCTGTTCAACCACTCACTGCAGATGGGAGTGGTCCCAGAGGAATGGAGGAGACCAGATGTAGTCCCACTTCACAAAAGTGGCAACAGGGAGGTTGCTGGCAACTACAGGCCAATCAGCCTGACATCAGTGGTGGGGAAATTAATAGAATCACTACTGAAGGAAAGGATTGTGAAATATCTTGAATCCAGTGGCTTACAAGATCTGAGGCAACATGAATCACTCGGGGGAGGTTATGTCAAACAAATGTGATAGATTTCTTTGACTTGATGATCAGGGAATTAGATCAGGGTGGAGCAGTAGATGTGGCCCACCTATATTTCAGTAAGGCTTTTGACACCGTTCCACATATGAGACTTGTAAACAAGCTGGGCAGCCTAGGAATGGGTCCAAAGGTGGTAAACTGAGTATGAAATTGGTTGTGGGATAGCCAACAGATGGTATTGGTAAATTTAGTTCACTCTGAGGAAGGAAGGGTGGCCAGTGGGGTGCCACAAGGATCAGTACTGGGACCGGTCCTCTTTAATGTCTTTATTAGTGAAATTGTAGAGGGGCTAGAAGGGAAGGTATGCCTTTTTACTGATGACACTCAGATCTGCAATAGGGTAGACACTCGGGATGGGGGGTGTGGAAAATGCAAAAAATCCTTAGTAATTTACATTTCTCAGCTGATGCAACTAAGTGGTATCTTGATTATCTCACAGACAGGACTCATAGGACATTAATAGATAGTTTTTCACAAACAAAAGTTACTCAGTGTGGTGTGCCCCAGGGTTCCATCCTGGGGCCTCTTATTTTTTCACTTTATGTTAATTCAGCCCCTAGTATTCATACCAATACTTCAAGGATTTTATATGCAGATGATGCTGTTATATATAGTAAGGGACCTAACCCCAAGGTGATATTAAATACTGTATAAAAGCTTACATTCACTGTCTTTTTATTTTCACTATATTTGCTGGCTTCAAATTACCATGAAAATAAAAAGACTGTATTGTCCAAATTGACTTTGACCATTTTCAGGATTGGTTACTACAAAATCATATGGTCCTAAACTCAAAGAAAACAAAAGTTAATGATTTTTTCCGGAAGCTCAAGTATGGTTGAAGAATTTGATCCTATCATAGACAAAAAATGAATTACTATTGAATGTTTTTATAATTTCAAATATTTGGGTATGATTCCTGATAATAAACTTTCATTTGAATTGCATGTTAAACAATTAAGAAAAACAATAATACATCAAAGATTAGGTTTATTATACTGTGTGAAACCATCCTTAATGATGGATTCCAGGAGCTTACTCTCTCATAGTTTTCTTTTAAGCACTGTGGATTATGGTCTAGTGGTTTATTCTTCAACAACTAGTACAATACTTAATGGACTAAGGGTTAAGTATAATTACATTTTATTATTTATGTCAAATGATCCTTATTGTACACATCAATGTCAGCTATTTAAAATTACAAATAGCTTATCCCTGTCAAATAGAGTCCTACAAAAAATGGGAATTTTTTTTTGTTTAAACTCATGAATGGACTGCTCCTCTTTCAACTGTTGAAATCTTTCCAAAATGTACTAACTCTTCTGGAACCAGGTCACAGAGTACATTCTCTTTTAATTTACCCTTTTTTAAAAAAACATTTGGGCAAAGGTCACTACTGTATAGAGCACCTCTTTTTTATTTTATTTTTTATTTTTAGTCTTTGGTAATCTGGTAAGGCCCACTAGGCACAAGTGCCTGCTTTCAGTGGCGACCTGGGAGCACTGGGCAGTTAAGTGACTTGCTCAGAGTCACACAGTATGCAAATGCAGGTTGGTGAGAATCAAACTCAGGTCTGGTCTGCTGGATGTACTAAGCTTGTTCACACCTCATTCCTCTAACCTCTAGGCTATACTGAAATTATCAATTGCAAATCTGTTCAGTGTTTTAAAATCTGTCTCAACAAGGGTTAACCAATAAAACAGAATGTACTTAGAAACATAGAAACATTGACTTTGAAGGCAGATAAGAACCGCTTGGCCCACCTAGTCTGCCTATTTCCCTACCTAGAGAATAAGCTGCAGATCCTATTTAACCAAAAACGTTTTTCTTCCTTTCCCCGACAAAAATTGCCTTATGTCTGTCCCATGCATTCTTGAATTCTCCCACAGTTTTAGACCCCCACAACCTCCTCAGGAAGGCTGTTCCATGCATCCACCACTCTCTCTCTGTGAAAAAATAATTCCTCACATTGCCCCTGAGCTGTCCCCCCCCCCCATCTTCAAATTGTGTCTGCTTGTTCTTGCACATCTCCTTTTCTGAAAGATGCTACCCTCTTGGACTTTGTTGATTCCACTGAGGTACTTAAATGTTTCTATCATGTCCCCCGCCTCTCCCTCCTATCCTCAAGGGTATACATATTAAGCTCCTTTAGTCTTTCCTCATATGGCTTCTCTTGCAGACCCTGCACCATTTTAGTTGCCCTCCTATGAACTGCCTCTGTCCTCTCTACGTCCTTGCAGAGATGGGGTCTTCAGAACTGGACACAGTACTCCAGATGGAGTCTCACCAACTGTCTGTACAGGGGGATAACAGCTTCCTGTTTTCTGCTGGTGATGCCTCTCCCTATACATCCCAGTATCCCCCTAGCCCTCCCTACTGCCTCATCACGTTGCTTGCCAACCTTAAGGTCATATGATATGATTACCCCCAGGTCCCTTTCCATTTTTGTTGTTGTTACTACCTCCCCCCCCCCCAATTGTGTAATCTTCCCCTGGGTTTTTGTTTCCCAGGTGCATTATTTTGCACTTTTTTGCATTCAATCCAAGCTGCCATACTTCTGACCAATTCTCCAACCTTGCCAAGTCCCTTCTCATCCTTTCCACGCCTATCTGTGTATCAACCCTGTTGCAGATCTTTGTGTCATCTGCAAAGAGGCATAATTTTCCTACAAGTTCCTCTGCAATGTCACTTATAAAGACATTAAAAAGGACTGGACCCAGTACTGAACCCTGCTGTACCCTACTAGTAACCCCTCTTTCTTCAGAGTGGACTCCATTTACAATTACTTTCTGTGTCCTGTTATCCAGCCAATGTTTTACCCAGGCTACCACCCTGGGACCCACTCCCAGACTGGTTAATTTGACTATTAATCTTTTGTGTGGGACTGTGTCAAATGCCTTGCTAAAGTCTAGGAAGGCCATGTCCATAGCCCCTCTATGGTCTACTACTTTGGTCACCCAGTCAAAGAAATCAATTAGATTCATCTAACGTGACCTTCCCGCTGTGAAGCCATGCTGCTTTGGGTCCTGTGCCCCACTGTCTTCTAGGTACTCAACATTTCTTTCCTTCAGAAGTGATTCCATCACTTTCCCTTCCACAGAGGTCAAACTGACAGGTCTGTAGTTTCCTGCCTCTGTCTTGGTCCCACTTTTGTGAAGGGGAATCACATCTGCCTTCCTCCAGTCCTCACGTACCACACCATCCTCCCATGATTTGTTAAAAAGGGTAGTCAGCAGTTTCACTAGTTCTCTGCTTAATTCTTTTAGAATTATGGGGTGAATTCCATCTGGCCCCATTGCTTTGTCCACCTTCAGTTTTAGGAGTTCTTTCAGAACCCTATCTTCTGTGAAAGGACTGGGATCCCCCCCCCAT
Organism: Neoceratodus forsteri; assembly: GCA_016271365.2. Taxonomy (NCBI): domain Eukaryota; kingdom Metazoa; phylum Chordata; order Ceratodontiformes; family Ceratodontidae; genus Neoceratodus; species Neoceratodus forsteri. The sequence continues at coordinate 625,673,596 of CM057452.1, read as the reverse complement.
CCAGAGTGCTTCTGTTAATTGGATTAGGCACCTTCTCCACCTCCTCTTTTGTGAATACTGAACAGAAGTATTCATTCAGTATCCCTGCTTTTTCACTGTCCCTCTCTGCCCCCCCGCCGTCTATTGTATTCAGCCTCACCATCCCTCCCTTTGTCTTTCTATGCTCCCTGATATACCTATAAAAGGTTTTATCCCCCTTCTTAACTGAGCTGGCTATCTTTTCCTCAATTTGGGCCTTTGCTATTCTGACTACCCTCCCTGCTTCCTTCTGCCTTAACTGGTACAGTTCTCTGTCCTGCTCCTTCTGTGTTTCCTTATACTTCCTAAATGCTATCTTTTTCTCCCTAACCTTCACCGCCACCTCTTTTGAGAACCATAGTGGTTTTTTCTTTCATTTTGATTTTTTATTTGCTTCACAGAAAGGCTTGTTGCCTCTGTGATGGCAGTTTTGATATTTCCCCATTGTTGCTCCACGCCTCCTTCTAGCCTGTTTGCTAGTGCTTTTCTAAGGCACTCTCCCATCTTGCCAAAGTCAGCCCTCCTGAAGTCCAGAACCCTCACTTTTGTATGGCTTGACTCTGTAGCTGAGTTTATCATGAACCACACTGTTTGGTGGTCACTTGTTCCCAAATGGCTACCCACTTCTAGATCTGAGATCCTCTCACTGTCCCCGTTTGAGAGTATGAGGTCTAAGATTGCTCCCTCATGAGTAGGTTCCAAAACTAGCTGTCTGAGGCATGCCACCTGAAGGGCATCGAGAATGGCCCTGCTTTTGGATGTGGCTGCAGCAAAGGTGCTTCAGTTGACATCCAGCATATTAAGGTCCCCCATCAACAGTATCTCCCCTTTCTCTGCCATTTTAAGTAAGTCTTCTATCATCTATCTCCATTCCCTCCCCCTGACATGGGGGTCTATATACAACCCTGTGTGGATTGTGATGCCATTTCCAGTCTCTAAGGTGACCCACAGTGCCACCTCTCCTCCCTGTGTACTCTTTTGTTCAGTTTCTTTTATCCCTTCCCTTACATAGAGAGCTACTCCGCACCCTCTTCTCCCCTCCCTGTCTCTCTTGTAGGTTGTGTACCCTAGTATGTTAACATCCCAGTCATGGTTCTCTGTGTACCATGTTTCTGTGACTGCTATGATATCCAGGCATCCCTCTTCCATCAAGACCACCAGTTCAGGGAACTTGTTGCCCAGACTATGGGCATTAGTACTCATTACCCTCCATTTCTTGATGGCCTTACCCCTTTTTGCCCCATCCCTGTCCTTATTGTGTTTAACACTTTCTCCATTTACCCCTGCGCTTCTTCCTATCAACATCTCTATGTTGGTGTCTACCTCACTTAGTACCCTGATTTTTTGGGGGGGCTAGGATTTCCTTGCTCTTCTCCAGTGGCTCCCCCTTGGCTAGTTTAAATGCTTGCCAATGAAGCATTTAAACCTATCACCTAGGATCCTGGTTCCTCTCCTGGACAGATGCAGACCATCACGCCAGTATAGGCCTGTATCCCTCCAGGTAGACCCCAGTCCCCAATGAAGCCAAATCCCTGAGCTCTGCACTAGTTTTTCAACCACTGATTGAATCCCATGGTGTGGAGCACCCTAGCCTCACCTGTTCCATAGACAGGCAGCACCTCCGAGAAGGTTACTGTGTGTGCCATGTTTCTAAGGCCCCTCTCCATCTCCACAAATGCTTCTTGCACTGCTCTGATCCCTTTCTTAGCCAGGTCATTTGTCCCTAGGTGGACAATGACATCCAGCTCCCTCCTCTGTGCTGCTGCTCCTGCGATCCTGAGGATTCGCTCCCTGTCCCTCCAAGCCATGGTGCCGGGCAGGCACCTTACCTCCATCTCCCCTTCCTTCCCCTGTTCTACCTTTCTAACAATGGAGTCCCCCACCAGAAGTTATTTCCTTCCCCTGTGGGGTCCCATGCCACCCTCCTGTGGTCTCCTTTGTGGAGGTTTCCAGCATCCTCCTTGGTCTCCACTGTGGGTGCCTCCATAGAGGAACCACACTTTTCCAGAATGGCATAGAAATTGTGGAGAGGTACAACTGGAGGGATGCACCTCTGTTCCACCAACCTCATCCTCCCTGAGCCACTGTGGTCCAATCATTCCTCTTTCTTGGCAACCTCTGAGGCAATGACAGTGACCCTGGTGGTCCCTGGGTGGGAGAAGAGGTCCCACAAATCCTTGCCAACTCAGCCTGGAGATGAGCAACCTCCTTCCTCAGCCCAGAGAGGTGCCTTCAGATGGGACAACACTGTATCCTCCAGAATGTCTCCCCGAAGACTGCTGCTCCACAGCCACTGCACTGCACCACTCCCATCATGTCTTATTTCTGGCCCCCTCATTGTTGTTTGGAATACTTACTCTTTCCTCTGTTTGTTTATTGTTTTTTCTTTTCTGTCCCCACTTACACCTCTCTGCCCTTTTAGCTCCTGATCTTCCTGTTCTGAGACAAGAAGTTCCTATATTTCTCAGTAGTCTCCTTACTTGCTCAGAGTCAGACCTCCAGCAGCTGTGGGGGATGGAGAGCTACTATTGCCCTTTTAGGAAGGTGAGTCTTTGGTGGCTCTGTGATCACTCCCTTCTGCTCCCAAACAGGAAGTTCCTGTTGTCAGTTAAATCCTGTGCCTATAAAAGTAGAACTACTTTTGGGTGGAGGCGTGAAGGGGAGGGAAGGAGGGCAATATAGTCCAAGTAGAGAAGTTTAGTTATACAAGCAGGTCCTTCCTCCTGGTGCTCTGCTTGTTCTCTGGCAGAAGCTATCTAGGGCAGTGCTTAAATCTGGTTTTAACCTGGCTCCTTCTAGCTAAGCCACTCCCCCTACTTTGCACATTTTTCTACACTAAGTTAATTTCACAGATAATTCCCTTCAGCTGCTTGTGACAAGCACCTAGATAACTACACAGATAACACAGATAACAGATAACAATTTGCTTCAACTAACTCTGACAGACAAACTTTTTTTTTGTTGCCCTAAATTGAAGGTCCCAGTACAAGAGTTCTAGTTCTTAGTCCAAGTAGAGAAGTTTAGTTATACCAGCAGGTCCTTCCTCCTGGTGCTCTGCTTGTTCTCAATTATAACTACTTGAATTGATGTTATTTGTGTGTGTGTGTGTGTGTGTGTGTGTGTATATAGATATATATAAAGTATATGTATGTTTGTTTAATTTATTCTGCATATTAACTGTTCTGTTATTGTTATATGTGTTGTGACTTGTCATCTGTGAAAACAGGCAGTTTTTGCTCATCAGACTCACAAGTATAAAAAATAAAATTGAAAAAATGAAAATGAATAGTGATCTAAGAAATCCTGAGGAGTGGTCAAGAGTGTGGCAACTAAATTTCAATGTGAAGAAGTGCAAAATCATGCAGCTGGGATGTAGAAACCCAGGGGTGGAGTACCAAATAGGGGAATGTGGTACTGGCAACCACCAAACAGGAAAGGGACCTGGGGGTAATCATATCTGATTACCTTAAGGTGGCCAAATAGTGTGACAAGGCAGTGGGGAGAGCCAGTGGGATGCTAGGATGCAAAGGGAGGGGTATCACCAGCAGAAAGTGGTAGGTGGTGAGAATACTGCTGTATAAATCACTAGTGAGACCTCACCAAGAGTACTGTGTCTAGTTCTGGAGACCACATCTCCGGAAGGACATAGACAGAGTAGAGGTGGTCCAAATGAGGGCAAATAAAATAGTGCAGGGTCTGCATCAAAAGCCCTATGATGAGAGACAGAATGACCTCAATATGTACACCCCTGGAGGAAAGGAGGTAGATAGGAGATATTACAGAGACTTTCAAATACCTCATGGGTATAAATAAGGTTTAAGAGGGAAGCCTTTTTCAGAGAACAAGATGCTCAAGAACAACGGGTCATACTATGAAGTTGGAGGGGGATAGGCCTAGTGGTGATGTAAGGAAGTACTTCTTCACAGAAAGAGTGGTGGATGCCTGGAACAGCCTTCCAGCAGAGATGGTGGAGGCGAACACTGTGGTGGGATTCAAGAAGGTATGGGATAGGCATAAGGAAACCTTAGTGGTATTGAAGTGGGGCAGAGATCAAGTAGGGTCTGTGATGTTATAGTAGGTAGGAAAAATGGGCAGACTAGGTGGGGCCAAGTTGTCCTTATTTACTGTCCAACTCTATATTTCTATGTTTTTATTAGGGCCGTATGAGTCTGCAAATTTAGCCAAACAGGCCAATTTCGAGCCAGGCTGGGCAAAACTTTAATTGGCTCAAAATTAAATGAACTGTTTTGAGGGTCAAAATACATTTTATTTTAAATGGGTTATCATGTACTATTAAAATATGCTGTTAAAATGCATGAAAAGCTATGAACAATAACTTTAAGCAGAACCTTCACAAAGAGTGTGGCAGGGTACCTCACCAAGAAACTATGAGTCAGGTAAACACCTTTCTCACGTACTGTTCCAACCCTGACCTGCCCAATACTGCTCCACTAAGTAGTACTCCCCATGGTGGCACTGATGGTGGGGTCAGCAGTCAGATAAATGAGAGAGCTATGCTGCTGCTGCATTGTTGAAACTGAGAAGACCTGGGGAAAACACATATTGTAGTTGGCAAGGCTATGGAGGACACCTTAGCATATCCAGGGGCAAGTTACACCTTCCTCCTCGATTGTTCCAACCCAACTACTCCTGTTCCCCTAGGTAGTACTCCCCATGATGACATTGATGTTGGAGGAATGATGATGATGATGATGATGATGATGATGATGATGATGATGACGACAAAAAGACAGCTTGAAAAAAGAAAATAAATAGCAGCCAGAAAAATCAGAGCTATGCTGCTGCTGCATTGCTGAAACTGAGAAAATCTGAGGAAAACACATATAGCTGGCTAGGCTATAGACAACACCAGAGCACAGCATGCCCTGGGACAACACACAACTTCCTCCTCAACTGTTCCAACCCATACTCCCCTGCTCCCCTAGGTAGTACTTCACATGGTGGCATTGATGTTGGGGGAATGATGATGCTGATGATGATGACAAGAGAGATTGAGAAAAGGAAACTAAATAGAAAATTGAGAGAGTTACTGTGTGCTGCCTGCTGCTGCATTGCATAAACTGAGAAAACCTGAGGAAAACACATATGGTAGCTGGCTAGGCTATGCAGGACACTGGAGCATACCCAAGAGTGACATACACCTTCCTCTTCCACTGTTCCAACTGAATTACCCCAGCTCCCCTAGGTAGTACTCCCCATGGTGGCACTGTTGTTGGGGGAATGATGATGATGGCAAGATAGCTTGAGAAAAGGAAAATAAACAGCAATCAGAACAAGCTCTGGCAGAGCCACTGCAGCTGTAAATGCACTAACTATATAAGGGTGTTTCATGGACTTAAACATAAACTTGAATTTCCATTGCATACATTAACTGAATCAAAGTACAGTACATTGAGAAAGGGTAGATATAAAATAATGCCACCGTCTGTATTACAGTTACCTCTATGTTTCACATTTTATTCTATGCACTGTTATAGCAATCAACTCAACAGAACTGGGCCATCATATACATGGAGATACTGTACCTTAACTGCAAACACTATATGTTGTGACAAGGTGGAAGATAAACACAATGTTGAGACATGTTTATGAAGATATTTGATATGTTAACATTTTTTTTTAGAGATTGCTATACAGTACACACACACATAATTAGTATAATATAAAAGTGCATATACCCAAATGTCAATTTAAATCTTACACATTTCATTACAAGTTGTTCTCTTGAAGGAAGATCTTACTGTACAAGACCTAAAAATGGGCATTAGGTAAAAGGAAACTGGGGTAGGTGCGTTATTGAGGGTATTGCATAGTTTATCTTTTATTGCTGCACCACCCAAGGCACACATAATATGAAAATCAACAACCCCTTGATATGAAGCAATAGGAATTAGTTAGTACAAGGACAGGAACAAAGAGACTGAGTAAGTGAGTAGACAAGCATGAGTATTGTAAGTCAAATAACATTTCAAAAAGTCTTACTATTATAATTAATTTTTTACAAATGAGTCTGCGTAGTTGACAATTTTTGTAAAACGATAACAATGGGAGTTATTCCACATATCACATAATTTAAGTGAGAGGAATGAAGTTAATAAAAATAAAACAAAATGGAATGGAAGAGAAGTAGCTATAAAATGAAGGGGGGGGGGAATACAGAGTTATTCCAGTGGCAACAGGTGATGTGTTCAATTGCTCTGCAGGTGGGTACACAGGCAAAAATAACATATATGGTAACAATGAAAAATAAAATACAGCTCACTGCAGACCAGATTCACAGCCACACAAATGTCCACGGCTGAGATGTTTCTGAAACAAGCAGTAGAAACAGCCATGCCTCTGGTTGATTGCCCTTTCACTTCCCCCAGAAGAGGTTTATTGTACTTATGGTAACAGAAAACTATGCAGTTTGCCAACCATTTAGACAGGCACTGTTTTGAAATTTCTGTGCCCTGTTTTTCGGGTGCAAAGGAAACTAACAACTGATTGGACTTATGAACATCTTTAGTCCGTTTGGTGTAGTAATGCAGAATTCTGTGCACATCCATGGTGTGCAGAACAGCCTCCCCCTAATTAGAGTACTCAGGGAAGAATACTGGCAGTTGATTTGTCTGATTTAGCGTAAACTCAGAAACCACTTTTGGTAAAAATATAGGGTTTGTATGCAGAGCCACCTGGTCTCTGTGGAAAATTGAGTAAGGCTCCTTACACACCAAAGCCCAACGCTCTGAAATTTTCTTTGAGCTGAAGTAATAGCAACTAAGAAAAGCACTTTCCAAGATAAGTAGTGCATAGCACAACTTGCTGCTGGTTCAAATGGAGGCAAAGTAAGTTTTTCCAAAACAAAATTCAAGTCCCTTGGATTGGATTATGAATCGGTGGCTTCAGATGGAAAATTCCTTTCAGGAAGGTTTGGGAAATCTCCAACTGAGCTATGGTTTTGCCATCCATGGGGAGGTGGTAGGCTGAAATGGCAGACAGATGGACCTTCAAAGAAAAATAGCTGAGGCCGAGATCTGAAAGATGCAAGAGGTACTCCATGACCTGGGGCATTGGATAAGAGAAAGGGTCCCAGACCTTGGAGGTTGCCCAAATGGGGAAACTTTTCCATTTCATGGCACCAGAAGTTCTGGTAGAAGGCTTTTTGTCCTCTGTGAGGACCTGGACCACTATGGTAGAAACTCCAAAACATGAAGCAGCTATGTCCACATTTGCCATGCATGCAGGTGGAGGGATTTAAGGCAGGATGCACCAGTCTGCCCTGCTCCTGAGTCAGAAGATCGTGGCAGAGAGGCAGAGGTACTGTGGGTTCCATCGATAGCTGCTGAAGTAGAGGGAACAAAATTTGATGAGGCCAATGAGGGGCTATTGGAACCATGTGAGTGCCTTCCACCTGTAGCTTCAGAAGAACCCTCTGAAGCACTGAGAAGGGAGGAAAGGTGTACAAGAACCTCCCTGTCCAGCATAGAGACAGCACGTCTCACCAGAAAACATCACACCTGGGAATGAGCAAGTAAAAATTGAGTAGTTTTGCGTTGGATGGGGAGATGAAGAGGTCTCTCTCCAGATAGCCCTACAGGTCGAATAAGCTTTGGACCACTTCTTGATTTAGCTCCCACTCATGAGGTCTGACAGTGGTGCAGCTGAGACTGTCTGCCAGGATGTTGCAAGGCCTGGCACATGGACAGCAGTTGGGCAAAAGTTATGCTGGACTGCCGAATACTACACTCACATCACCGCATGGCATAGAGGGTAGGAGCGAGTACCTCTCTGTTTGTTCAGGTACCAGACCATAGACATATTGTTGGTCTGAATGAGGAGTGTCCCTGAACATAGAAGAGGCTGTAAGACCTGGAGGAAATACAGCACTGCCCTCATTTCTAACACATTGATGTGTAGAGACACTTCCAGCTGGGACCATGTTCACTGGGTCTGATGGTCTCCTACGTGGGCTCCCCAGCCTTGACATGAAGCATCCATTGTAAGGGTCATGGTAGGAGGAGGGGATTGAAAGGGAACCCCCATGGAGAGATTGGACAACTCCTGCCACCAAAGAAGATCCTTTATCATGTACCCAGACACTAGGACCCTGTGGTCCAGGTTGTCCACCCGCTGATCCCATTGGACACAAAGAGTTCTTTGGGTTACCTCATATGCAGTCTAGCTAGAGGAACTGTAAGGATCACAGCTGCCATCAGCCTGAGAAGACAGTGGATCAACCGGGCTGTGGTCCAGCGTGAGTTAGCCACTTATCTGGCCTGTTCCTGCAGGGTCTATGCTCTGTCTGATGGGAGGAAGGCCCTACCCTGGACTATATTCAGCACCACCCCAAATCAATTGTAGGTGCCGGGATGGGAGAGGTGGGACTTGGGATAGTTGACTGTCATTCCAAGTCTACAAAAGAGGTCCAGGGTGAAGGAGAGGGACTCCCTCAGAATGCTCTGTGATGGGCCTGATAGAAGCCAGTCATCAAGATACAGGCACAGTAAGATCCCTCTGTGACATAGGGCCACAGCAACCACTGCCAGGCACTTGGTAAAAACCCAAGGTGCAGAGGATAGGCAAAAAGGGAGAGCCTTGAACTGGTAATGTTCCCCCTGGAAGGCAAACTGAAGAAAGTGGCAGAGGGCCTGGAAGACAGGAACGTGCAGGTAAGCATCCTGCATGTCCAGCACACAAAGCCAATAGCCCTTGTGGAACAAGGGTAGAAGTTCCTGGATGGTGAGCATGCAGAACCTCTTGTACTCAATGTACAGGTTGAGCATGATGAGGCACAAGATGGGTTTTAGGTTGCACGTCTTTCTGGGCACTAGAAAGAAATGGAAGTAGTACCCTCTTCCTACCTGTGCTGGAGCCACAGGGTCTATGACTGTCTTTTGCACAAGAGCCTGGATCTCATCCCCTATCAGAGACAGGTGCCTTGGAGGATTATTAGTGAGGCTCTGGGGGTTGTCCAGAGGCCTGTCTAGGAACTCTATGGTATGACCTCTTGCTATTAACTGAAGGACCCAAGAGTCCATGGTTATGTCCTGTGACCCTGGAAGGTGGAGGGCAACTCTTCCCCCCCAACTGGTTTCCCCTAGAGTATTTGGAAAAGGCAGGTGGGTCCCACATGAGTCAGGAGGCCAAGGGGAGGGAGCCAGCAGCTCCTCTGGGGGGGGCTTCTGGGACTTGGCAGGAGGAGTAGGGGTTCCTGATGCTGGATACTGGCATTTGGCCTGGTGTTCACAGGGGCCTCTTTGGTCTGGTGTCTCTGTTGCTGACAAAAAGGCTGTTTGCCTTTGTAACCCCCTCAGTATGTGAAGCGGATATCATGGATGGATTTACTGTGGTCCTGCAATTCAGTGATAATATCCTTGGTGTCACTCCGAATAACATGGATCCCCTGAAAGGGGCATCCAGGATGGAGGTCTGGACATCTGGTGTCAGGTCAGCAATCCTGAGCCATGAATGTTGCCTAATGCAGACAGCAGTGGCTGTGGTGCGAGCAACTGAGTCTACTGTGTCATAAGTGGCCAGGGGGGCAAGACAACAGGAGATTTTAGCCATTCTCACTGTCTTGGCAACCTCGGCCTTAAGCTCCTGGTCTGGATATCTTCCAGCTTGGACTTCTGGTAGCAAACCATATGAGCCACATAATTAAGGGACCTGAGGGTTCAAGTGGAGGAGGAATGGATCTTGCTACCACAATTATCCAGCTGCTTAGACTCCTTATCAGGAGATATGCTCAAATGTTTAGGTTTAGAGGCCCAGTCATGGGCAGATGTGATAACTACCAAGGCTGCATTAGGATGGCCAGTAAGGTGTGTGACCTCATCTGTGGGGTGGTGCATCCTGTCTGCCTTTTTTGAAATAGCCAGAATAGAGGAAGGCTGCTGCCAAATAGTGGACATTAGGTCTTCATGGGACCCAGTCCAAGGCAGTATGGGCATAGGAGCTGTGTCAGTCATGTTTAGATGCTCTGAAAGCCTTTTCCGCTTTGAATACTGTTCCTGGATAGCCCAGCCACAGACATTTTGTATAGTTATGAGGAGTTCTGCAAAGGAAGGGTCCTTCAGAGGGGATTTTGGGGACTCCTTAGGCTGAGGTTGTATAGGTGTATGCTTACCAGAGCTGGAGGATGAGTTGGAGTCAGAGTCCAAAGAATGCTTGCTGGGGGTCTAAACCCTTTTTAGAGGAGTGTCCTGTGTTTTGTCCCTGACCTGGTGTCTAGAGGAGCTGTCTCAGGAAAGATGGGAATCCATTGGAGAGGCTGATCTAGGGGTCTGAAAGGAGGAGGGAGTAGAGGCCACCATTGGTTTCCAGTGGTTAAGCTCTGAGGATAGTTGAGTCCTGGCCTCTGGAATTAGGGTCTGAAACACTGCCTGGATATCAGCTGAGGCTGCTGTGGAGGCAGAGGCAGAGGCTGAGGCTGAGGAGGAGGAGGTGGTAGAGAAGGAGACTGGTATAGTGGATAGCCCAGCATCTGATATTGAGGGTATCCATGAGCCTGATAGGAGTAGGGAAAGCCAGAAGGAGCATACCCTTGATTAGACATAGCCCAGTGTCTCATACCTCAGTACATAAAGGGGTTCATAACCAGGCATTGGATACCTCTGTGAATGGTACATTGGGTATTGTGGGTTTGGATAGCCTGGAACATTGCCCATGGGTCCAGTTGGAAGTGGAGCAGAAGGCTCAGCAGGAGGTGGGGCTGAAGTTATGGCAGGAGGTCCAGAAGTACCAGGAGTCAGCCCCATAGGGACATTGAAAGGGGCTGGTACTGGATCAGGCACAGGAATGTCTGGCGCTGGAAGATTCAGTACCTGGGGGCATGACAGAAGGCTGTACAGCATTTTAGGAAGGGCTAGAGTGCCAAACATAGCCTGACCAGGTGAAGGGTCATCTGGTGAAGGGTCACTTGGCATCGGGGTGTGAGTAGAACCTGATGGAAGACTGACAGTCATCTGGGGAGCTGTAGTCCAAGATGGTGGAATCTGGTTATCCAAGGGGGGGCTTGGGTTGAGTAGGTCCTGATGGAAGGTCCCTGGAGGAATTAACAATAGGCCCAGTGGGTGAACCAGAAAGAGACTGAGCCAGCGAAGGAAGGGCAACCTCCAGATTAGTTCCCACCTCTGGCTCTTGATCTTCAAGCAAGCCCAGAAGGTCCGGTTCGGTCAGTGGGAGAAAGGAACCCACTAAAGACTGTTGCATTTCCAGCAGCTGGCTCAACTCAATGTCAGGGGTATCCTACGACCCCATGAGAGAGCCTCAGGTGTGTGGTCCCCAGAGGAACCGTGGCGCGACTTATCAGCCACAACCGTGCAGATGTCAGAAGAGCTAACATCTGACTTATCAGCCTGGGCCATGCAAACAACAGCTGAGTGGGAGTCCAGATAACTGGCTATGACCGTGTGCTCCTCAGTGGGACCGAGGAGTGACTTATTGGCCTGGCTGCTGGTGATAGACCCTGAAGAAGATATGAGCCTAAGGAGCATAATAGGGGTTCTGTCGTCCAAGAAGAGCCCCAACTGCACCGTGAGTAAAGCAGGCAGGGAGGCTGTGATCTGATCTGCAAGAGTGGTAGAAGACCTGGCAGGAGAGGTACTTACCAAAGTGGAGGCCCCTTCAGAGTCAATGGTGCCCAATGGTCACCGCCAAGTGAATGGAGACCTATCCTGGTCTCAGTGCCTCTCCTTGTCCTTTTTCTTCTTTTTGGGTTCTGGCATTGGAGAAAATTTTTCCTGCAGATTCTGCAGCTCCTTTTCCATCAAAGCTAGGTGCTCCTCCAGAAAGTGGGCTTCAAGCTTTTTCTGGTGCCTGATCCATGTGTCCTGGTTGAAGGATTGACAGGCCACACAGTCCTTGATCCGGTGTTTGGGGCCTAGGCAGATTGTGAAGTGGGAATTCTCATCTGCATGCAGGATGTAGGTGCTGCAGGACTTGCATTTCTTCTTTTCGATGCATCACCCAACTGTTCATGTTCCCAAATTGTACCTCCAACTATATCCCATGCTGTAAATTTGTCACTGTTATTTATTTGCTTCCCCTTTCTTCTGTATATTCCACAAGATCTCTGTATTAGTCTTTTTTGTATTGTTTATGTCAGACCTGTTTATACTGTATTTTACTATGCAATTGTTGACCTGATGTTCTGTTCTTTTTTTATGCTTAACTGGCCGTTTGTGTAAATGGGCATTTTTGCTCACATACCTTTTAGTATAAAATAAAGATTGATTGATTGATTAAAAACTGGACTGACAGACCTGAATCACAGCAGTTCTGTAAAAATCCAAACTGGCCATACTGGGTGCAACTTGCACAAATACTGCTGGTCCAGTCACTCTGGCTGCACTGTTCAGTCCTACTTTTACCTATCTGGTCCACTCCTGAATGTCTGTTTTTCAACCCTTCCTTGGTGTGGTTGAAAACGGAACTGTCAGGACCAGACCAGATAGCTAAAAGCCAGACCAGGTCATCTGGAGTGAGTGGATCAGCAATATTTGCTCAGTCTGTGCCCAGTCCAGATTTTACAGCTCTGGTCTGGGTCTGGTGATCTCGTTTTTACCCATAGCCCACTGCATGTGGCTTAGTGATATACTGCACAGATGGATTCAGAGTCTAATCCATGGAAGGATGAAGTTTCAGAAAACCATTATGCGAAAAATAACCAGACTCACTCAATTCCTGATGACCCCCAACCCTCAAGTCACACTTTGTTCTCCACCAAAGTCATGCTCAAATATTAGTGCCTGTACATCCACACCATTTATTCTTAATGCCATCATGCCTCTTATGCTGCCATGAGCTCCCCCATCCATGAAGTCCCATTCTGCTTGTGGCAGCATCCCCCCCCCCACCAGGTAATTTTCAAGGGAGCAGCTCTTTACACTACAACAACTAAATTATTGCTAAACTCCTTATTTGTAAACATTTTGTTGAGAAATGTTTGTTTTAGTAGATCCATGGTCAGGAAAAGTGAATTTGTAAAAGAAACCAAAGCCCCCATTGATCAGTTCATTTAATGACAATACAGCAATATCACGTATGGTAAGTGCCTATTAACCACCATATTCAGCAGTCACCCAGCTTTGTTATGCACTGTTTAGAATTTTAAAAGTTGTTAACCACACTTTGGAACTTCCAAACAGTGGCATAACAAACAAGAGTGCACCAGAGTTCCATAATTCTCACACATAGAATGCAAACAGTGTTTTTTTTGACCATACACTATAAAAGATGATGGCTGGGGATCGTGTGACAACCACGCTGAAATCACCTCTCGTGGTTGCTAGGGCTACAGTAAACCTCTCAAACTGCACTCTCGAGGTTTACCATGTTGCCCTAGCAACCACTCGAGGTGATTACAGCATGGTTATCACCTGACCCCAGCCATTATCCACTATGTTATGAACTGATCAGATTCTATGTGTAACCTAAGTTAAACAAAACTTAGGCACACACACATGCCTACCTATTTGCAAGTGAAGTAAATATGGTTACTATCATTCAGTTGTAAACAGCTATATTCACAAACTGCAGGTTAAGAACATTCAGTAGAATATAAACAGTAGCCCAGAGCTGCCTCCCCTGAGAAAATGAAGTTGGTGTATTATTTGGAAACATGCATCACTGGGCCTCTTTGCTACAGAATGTCATGCAAAGTAGCATAATGACTACTCTTAGGATAGTGGTGTCAAATGGCTTAATGAGGTGTTCATTGGGGCTGAGGGTACAGCAGAGCTTATTTGTTATGCAGAAAGCTCCAGGAGGTGGTTAACCCATTCTACTTCCAATAACTTTCTATGATGTCTGTACTATCCATTGGTAATCTGACACAGAATGACTGACGGAAGATAACGAGTTAACTTTTTGTGGGTTCAATTAACTCCTCAAACCTTAGGAAACATAATGCTCTACAGCTTCCTATACACACACAGGCAGCGTAGTAATGAGGCTTCAGTGGAGGAATCTATTTTTAACACTCTGTCATGTTGTTTGGTAGCAAAAATGACATCAGCCCCTTTTTGAATGCAAAATGTCTGTTGGGCTATGCCCACAGCCATAAAAATGAGAGGGCTATGCTGCTACTGCATTGCTGAAACTGAGAAAGCCTGAGGAAAACCCATATTGTAGTTGGCTAGGCTACAGAGGATACTCAAGCATACCCAGGGGATACATACGACTTCCTCCTCCACTGTTCCAATCCATCCACCCCTGCTCCCCTAGGTTGTTATCCCCATGGTGGCACTGATGTTGGCATAATGATGATGGCAAGAGTGCTTGAGAAAAGTAAAATAAATAGCAGTCAGAAAAATTAGAGAATAACAAGCTGGGTGTGCACAGGTGAAAAATCAGAACAAAAAAAGCCAAAATTCCAGCACTACCCACTGAAACAGATTATGAGCAAACACCAAAGAGATGATATCACTGCTCTTAACCTTTTGCATGCAATTTGAATCCCTATCCTGGGGACCATTCTGTCTTCATTCACCTTTTTGTTTCCTTTGATCTACGCTATTTCGAGTATTGGTTATCATGTTTTGTCTGTCTTTATAGGGCCACATCTTTGCTCTATATATATATATATATATATATATATATATATTTATTTATTAAATTTTGGTGACCGGGTAGGCCCACTGAGCTCCGAAGGTCCCATTTTCAGGGGTGACCCAGGATAACAATACAAGATAAAATACAATGGAGACAAACTTTTGATTACATAGGTTCAAGCATAAGGTGGTTACAGACAGTGGTTACAGACATGGTTATCATCATGATATATATGTATGTGTGCGTGTGTGTCTATATACATATATATATATATATATAATATATGTGTCTGTGTAAGAAAAAGCATTACCTGCTTACTAGTGTTTTGCATATAAACTGTATGAATTTTCTTACTATTTACAGCTGCACTAGTAAATTACGTTTTAGACAAAAATGCTATGTGAAACATCACTGTGTAGCTGTTCTGTTCTTTTTCTGTTTTTTTTTTATATATTTTTAGTGAGTCACACCTGTATATGTGTGTTTTTATTTTATTTTATTACTGGGTCACTTTAAGTGTGGGGTTTAAATGAGGTGTAACAGCAACAGGTGAGCACTCCCTGATGATGCTGTGAAACAGAACAATTAGGAGGCTTGTGGGTCACGCTGTGTTGTTCCTTAATGGGATCTTGGCATAGTTTGGTATGTTTATGTTGAATTGTTTTACATGCCATATTAAAGAGCAGTGAAATCATCTCTTTGGTGTTTGCTTGTAATCTGTTATGGTGGATAGTGCTGGAGTTTTGTTTTGTTGTCCTTTTATATAATCCTGCATACTTTTTTAGTTACACACTGTAAATGAAGAGAGGCAGAAAGGAGATTTCTTGTATTTGCAACACAAACTAAGGCATGGATTCTAGAATTGTAGGTTTATGTACAATTATTATATTTGTAATTAAGTCTAAGCAGGTTTATTTTAAGAAATGTTAACTGTTCAACATACTCTTGGTCCAAACTATTCAGTTAGAGAAAGCGACATCACCAGAAGTACTAAAGATGCACTCTGATGGCACAGTTGTAGGTGAACATCCAACATATTTGACTGCAACTTGAGCCATGGTTTGTCAAGCTGAGTGCTTGCCTTTTTAATATAAAAAAGGGTCACATTTAGGGTTGGTCTCTAGAGGATCCAAGAGGTAACTATTTAGCGCTCTTTCAGCACTAGGCACACATGATTATTCTAATAATGGCCTTGAGCAGTGAAGGGCATTTAGCAAATTCCAAATACCATCAGCTTTGTTTTTTTTTTTGTTTTTTTAATTTAAAGTTTATTTAAATTTTCACATTAAACAATGGACAGGGTCAAAACATCCATAGCATAAAACTTATGACCACACAAATTAACTGACCCCATCCCCTTCTCCCCTGACACCCCCCTCTCAACCCCCACACAGTCCCAAAGGCATGACAGTCCATGACATCTGAGAAATTAGGAGTTAAGTATTAAAAATTAGAGGGTATATAACGTATGCAGTGAGGCCCAAATCCGTTCATATTTGGACTTGTTATTAATACTCGAAATAGTCTTCTCCACTCGAAGATTAAATAATACCTCATTTAGCCATTCAGAATAAGAGATAACTTCAGAGCTCCTCCATTACTTGAGCACTAGTTTCTTAACGGACATCGAGATCAAAGCAATATGAAACTTATGCTTATTAACAGAAGTCTGTGAGTAATCCCCAAAGATGCAAACCTCTGGGATAAACAGGTTTCTCAGCCCAAGGAGCGGGTCAGCTTTGTCCCTTATAGTCTCCCAAAGGGGTGATATCTTCGGACAATCCCAGAAAATGTGAAGTAGGGAACCTTCTGCCTAAGTACATCTAGTGCAAACATCAGAGGAAGATATTCCCTATTTAGCCAGTTTCTGAGGATAGTAGTAGAGATTATGAAGAATGCGAAACTGCATTAACTGTAACCTATCTTGTGTTACAAAACGATGGCAGTTGTTCCATATAGTCGTCCAGTCCCTATCCCAGTGTGGGAAGACAGCAAATCAGAATTCTGTTGGGCCAAACGGCACCTGAAAATGCCAATTGTACAAAATATTGTACAATTTGGAGATACTTTGGGAAGAATTAGCCAATGGGACTAGTTCAGTAAGGAAGGCAAAATTATAAGATAAGGGGGTGTCCTCTCCAAATTTTTTAATGAGAAGATGTCTGAGCTGAAGTACCTTTAAATAGTCACTTTCCTTAAGCCTGAATTTCACCACAATATCCCCAACTGATAACCAGGTATCATCCTCCTTAAGAAATGAGTGGACCCTACCATCACCTAACCTAGGTAACCATTTGGGGGGTAACACTTTATTATCTATTTTAAAGGCAGGGGAGTTCCTAATCGACTGCTCCACATCTAGCCAGTTTTTATACTTTAGGAATCTACACAACTGTGAGTGAATCCTCATGGAAACTCCAATTGTGGTGCCTTTTAACTCTTTGGGTATAGAAGCGGTATTGAGAAATAATAATGTGGAAGGGGCTATATTAGCAGAGCGGATAATTTCCCTCTCTATTTTGAGCCATGCGGGCAAATAATCTGAGGGATTAGATACCATCCATTTTAGGTATCTGGCTGAGCTGCAGGACCAATAGTACATACACACGTATGAAAGTCGTAAACCGCCCTTGGACTTGGGCGCCACAAACTTGTAAAAAGCTAATCTAGGCTTCTTTTTAAACCAGATGAAGTCACTAATCAAACTTTGGGCCTTTTTAACCCAGCTGCTTGGTAGACAAATGTCAAGTAGCTGAAGAGGGTATAAGAGATGCGGGAGAACATTCATCTTAACCAGACTGACCCTTCCCCAAAAAGAAATGGGTAGAGTTGACCATCTAGTCAAGTCTAGAGCCACTGTAGACAGTAGGGCTTCCAAGTTGATTTAAAGGTACTCTGCAAATCTCTAGTTAACACAATGCCCAGATACCGTAACAAGTCTTTAGACCAGGCTAGACTGAGGGTGGTAATATCATTCTTAAAAACTTTGTGATTTAGGGGAAACACAATTGACTTCCCTAAATTTAATTTGTAATTGGATAGTTTACTAAATTAGCCAATTATATCCAACATGGCAGGAATAGAAGTCTCTGGATAAGAGAGGTATAAAAGCAGGGCATCTGCATATGCAGCGACTTTAAACTCATTGCCGAGAATGGTAATCCCCCGGACCTTCGAGCATGAAATTGGTTTACGGATTAAGGGCTCCAGGTAGATATTAAAAAGTAGGGGAGAAGGGGACAACCCTGCCTGGTTCCGGAATGCAAAGTGAAGGTCCTGGAGAACACCCCATTCCCAGAGATCTTTGCTGTCAGATGCTGATATAAGGCTTTTATCCAAGATTGAAATTGTTGAGGGAATCCTAAAGAGTTTAGCGTTTGAAGTAAAAAACTCCAATTGACTCTGTCAAAAGCCTTCTCGGCATCCAGGAAGACCAGTGCCACTGGAAAGGCATGCGAGAGAGTGCGGAGATGGTCTGTGGAGAATATGCCTTTCATAAATCCCACTTGATGTGAGCCAATTAAATCGGGAAGAGCCAAACTGAGTCTATCCGCTAAGATCTTTGTTAGAATTTTTATGTCTTGGTTCAACAATGATATGGGTCTATAACTCTCAACAGATTCTCGATCTTTACCTGGTTTTGGGAGAAGTGCAATGAGGGCCTCGAATAGAGAGGAGTCAACTTGCACACCTGATAATATGTAATGAAAGAAAGAAAGAAGATGAGGGGTAATTTGCTCCTTAAAACACTTATAAAAGTTTGCCGAAAAACTATCTAGTCCTGGTGATTAATCTAAAGGTAAGCCCGTTATCGCCTCCATGATTTCCAACTCCGTAATGGGGGCTACTAACATCCTACCCTGGGACTCCGAGATACAGGGCAACTGGGCCTCCACCAGGTAGGAGAAAAGAGTATGTGCTGAGGGGGGGGGTTTAGGCATTTCAACATATAGGTGTTCAAAATAACTGACAAACTCAGAAACAATCTCCTGGGGATTAGATTTGAGAGTTCCGTCCATTTTGGAGCAGATTGGGGGGATAAACCGAGCAGACTCCAGTTGCTTAATTCTCTGGGCTAGTAACTTACCCATTTTTTCCCCGTGATATATGTATGAGGCTTTAGTACATAAAATAGCAAACTCTGCTTTCTCATTGAGCAAATTTATATAGGAGTCCCTCAATGTTACCAGCTCTTGCTTAGAGTCATCAGAAGGGTTTGATTGTAGGATAATTTCTTAAGCTCTTATCTGGGTTAACACCTCCCTCAGCCTGGCCTCCCGTCCCTTCTTCCTTGTCATGGCCATCCCAATTAGGATGCCCGGGAGGTATGCTTTGAAGGCACACCATAACACATCAGGCCTAGTGTCCTGTGTAGCATTCAACTTGAAAAATTGTGTGATATGCGCCTTAATTTGGTTTCTGCATTTGGGATCCTTGAGCAGTTGGCCAATCAGTTTCCACCTGGTTTGCTGCTTAGGCAGGGAAGTGAGGGCCAATTTTCAGAGCACCAGTGAGTGGTCGGAGGGTGGACCTGAGTGAATAGTAGAGCTTGTCACCCCTGGTAACAGGGCTTGAGAGACCAAAAGGTAGTCAATACGGGAAAAAGACCTGTGAGCAGGGGACTCAAAAGTGTATTCCCTGTTTGCAGGGTGTAAAACCCTCCAGATGTCACAAAGTCCCAGTCTGTCTATTAACTCATGTAATGCACGCTGTGCCAGGGAAAAAGAAGCCGGATGTGAGCTAATGCGGTCCTTACCTGAATCTACCATTAGGTTCCAGTCCCCCCCTAAAATTATGATGGAAGGTAACAGGGAAAGAACATTATTAAGTAGTCTCACAAAAAATAAGGGGTCATCTTTGTTAGGGCCGTAAATGCTTCCTAATACAAAATCTACTGAATACAAAGTGCCCTTAACCAGAATAAATCTGCCATGGAGGTCCTTAATTTCCTGGATAACCTGAAAAGGAATGCTTCTGTTAATAAGAATTAAGACCCCACAGCTGTTTGAGGTTCCTTGGGCTGCGAAGACCTGACCAGTCTGCATCCATCTCATCTGAATGGCTTCTGAGTCAAGCAAATGTGATTCCTGGATAAAAACAACATTAGCACATAAAATGTCTAAGTGCTTCAGTATCTTATATTGCTTAGTTTTTTTTTACGGGCCCCTTTAACATTCCAAGTTGAGAAACAGAGCTCCTTAGCCATTGTGCAAATACAATAGATAATTGCAGTACCTAAAGTCATAGACTACCTTAAAGACAGACCTCAACTGACCTAAAATGGACTGTGTCCCACCCAATAATACCTCCCCCCCAAACCTGCCCCTTCCCCCCTACTGAAAACATTCCCCAAACTATCCAACAGAAACACAAACCACAAACACCCTACCCTTCGGTCTCCTCTGCCCTCCCAACCCACCCAAATCTCCTATGCATCACTAACAGCACTCCTTCAAAATAGCCTCCCATCCTCCCACCCACCCCGTCCAAAATCTCATCATAGTAACCATCCATAACAAAATTGAAGAATAAAGCAAGTTCAAAACACTTGTGAGGCCCACAAATATCAGAACTACATGTGAGAACCTCTTTTAAAGCCAAAGGAATACAGTTAGCATGTCCCGAAAAACTTGCCCTTAATCCTGCTACTACGAAAATGGTTATCACCCCTAATACGGAATAACATGAGACAAAAATATCTTCCATCCAATGCCTCGCCTCGGGGCTATTGTACAAAATGAGGGTAAAATCGCTGCCCCCAGATTCGAGCAAAAATGGGTCTCCTCCCTACTATCTAGCAGAGAAGGGAGTGATAAGGAAAATGGAGAAAGGGCAATCTACCAAAGTAGGCTAGGCTAAGCTCAAACTCGGGAAGCTCCCCTTAAAAAAAAGGAAGGGAGATTAGAAACCTCCAAATGAGCCAAGCACCGGTTCCGCTCCAAAACAATGACTGCGCCACTGAACCCGACCTATATCTCTCTCTTGCCACCAAATCTGCCTTAGCACTTCTTCGCTACTGCGAGGAGTGGAAGCAATCCAGAGAAATACCCCCTTCTAGTGGCTGCCACTGAGAACTGCGCGGCGACCATCCTACCCATAAATGATCTCTGTATCCCTTTGTAAAGCTGAGGTAGGCAAAAAGAACCTGAGAGGACTCCTACCTCACCAATATCTCCTAAAATTCTCTGAGTCCTACCAAACTCCCATGAGCCAGTCACCCGAACTCCCATCATAAGGGCTATTAAACTGAGAAAGAAGTCCCTTACCCCAATCATAAAGAAAAGGGAGGGGACAAGATTGATCCCACTTAATTGGGAAACAGGGTACGAACACTGCCCTACCCTGAAACTTTGTTTCAGCAATCCGGATCTCCATAATGGGCGGTTCAGCAGAAAAATGCCCCCTTACACCCTAAAGACCTTCACGGTCCCCCAAAAGAAGCCCATAAGCGCAAACGGGCATTGTCCTCTCATAACTGCAGCCAGGAATGTCCCTGCTGTTCACCAAACCTTCCCCCAAAGAGATCTATAGTGTACCTAGTTAACCAAGAAGTTTAAAGGTACAGCAACTTTTCAGTTTTTAAACCCCAACTAGAGAAAAAAACAGAAATAGATGAAGGTAAACCAGAAAATAAAACTGCACATTTCCATGTGTTTTGTTACATCTTAAACTTCCTAAATGATCCCTTCTAATAGCCCCCATAATAATTAAGAGCTTTTAAAGAGATCAGGCGTAACATTTTTTAGTCCATCCATTGCAGAGTCCGAGTCTTCATGAGAGTGCCATTGTCCAGATATCTGGATCTGCAGCTTCAAGAGATATCGCATTCTGAATTGGAGACCAGCTGCCAACAGCTTTTTAACCACCAGGTGAGAGGCAGCTCTACGTTGCCTAACAGATAGTGGCAGATCCTGGGTAACTCTGATTCTTGCTCCTTCCCACTGCAGTTCTTGTATGGCCTTTAGTTTGAGAAAGAAATGCTGCTTCTCTAAAAAGTTGAGAAAACAAAAAATTAACGGTCTGGGAGGGGCCCCCCTCGGAGGCATAGAACGCAATGCTCTATGAGCTCTATCTATAATATAGTGGGGGCCATAGGGCGAAGGTCCTATAAGTTTCTCGATGAACTTCTGCACAAACAAGACCGCGACATTCCCTTCTTCCATCTCGGGTAATCCAATAATGTCCGCGTTGTTCCTGCGGCTACGACCTTCGAGGTCTTCGAGCTTTTGCTCCATCCTGTTAATTTTTTGCCGAAGCGTGGCCACCTCAGGATTCTGCTTATCCACCTTCCTCTCTAAAGAAGTGAGTCGAATCTCGACATCTGAGGTTCTCAATGCTATGTCCTCGATCGCCTGGTAGAGGGTTTTGTTGAGAGGTCTAAACCTCACTTTCAGATTCTTGATGATATTGGGAATGCAAGTAATCACAGACACGTTGCTTTAGAGTAATAAGTTTAATACTACCAAAGGGATAAATAACAGTTGCTCTAAGCAGTTCTTACCAATACAAACCAGGAGCCAGTGCTAAGCGTTCCCCACACCTCGAGGTTTCTCTGTAGTCTCTTGGGATCTCTCGGGTCTCCAAGGTGTAAAGCTTGTGCATTACATTATATACCTATGATAATTTCTATGGTTACCAAAAGATAGAAACATTTCTAGTTACAGAGATGAGCCTTATTGGCTAAATTAGAGGTGGCTCCATGGTCCAAGATAACATTATACAATTCTGTAAAGTCATCAGTTTGAGAACAAAAGAGTTCTTATACAGAGTCTCACATAACTAAGTGTAGTAGAACAAATCACCAAAAGATGGCAATGCCATCTTACATATTGTAATTACTTCAAGGACACAGGTGTCTTGGCATCTGACTAGTAAGAAATAGACAGAAAATACATGGCAAAATATATGTGTATTAGCAAGCAAAGTGGATTACAACAATATGCATTCATATCCTGACATCTACTCTTATACAGTAGATGCCCTTAGCCCTAAATATTAGTATAGCCTATACATAAGCATTAGCTGTCTACGGTGTACCTCTGAGGGTACCAATTAGGGTGCAGGGACCTCGTGTACCAGTTTTGAATTCAGAAGTGAGGTTTCTTAACTCTTCCTTGAATGGCCGAAATTCGGACAGGAATCCAGCGAGGGTTAATGGTTCCTGTTCTGAGCTTGGAGGTGCCATTGCCTGCGTTGAGCCTGTGGTTCCAACCCGCAGTTTCTTAGGGGCCTTCTCTGGGGTAACCGGGGGTGTATGTTTAGGTGGAGGCTTCTTCATCTTGGCTTCCATTCTGCATCAAAAACATGGATTGCACACTCGAGAGCTTCCCCCACCAAATAATAGCAAGAATCAGGCTCACAATGTTGAAAAACTCAATAAAAATATGAAAATTTAATGGCGGTGGGCAGAAGAGAACGGGAAAGCATCTTCTCAGGCCTGCTGCATCACGTGATCCCCCCCTACCATCAGTTTTGTTAACTTTTGCTTGAAGTGGATGAGAAGAGGAAGGAGAAGAAAGGTTTGTTTGCTGAGACAATGCAGGAGAGTCCCGCTGTGATTGCTTTGGTGACGGCTGTTGCTGGCCATCCATTCTGTCTTGGGCCTCCTGAAGCTCTCCAATGAGTTGCACCTTGATATCTTTTATTGGCAACTGTCTCGCACCAAAAAGATGTCCTTGAAATGAGGATCTAGTATGGTAGCAATTATATACTTCTTGTCTGTAAGAACAGAATCAAATGTTCTGTGCAGTACTGCATTTAAAATGGTAGCAAATTCTGTAATCTCTTGGGATTGTCCTTCTTCTCCATTATCATCCATGGCATCAGCCACCTCTTTGAAAAGCATACGTACCACTGGTATGATCTAACTAATGGATGTACTCTTACTACTAAGTACCTTTGTTGCATTTTCAAATGGTGCCAATGTTTTAACTACTTCTTCCAACAACTTCCATTGCATGATTATGCCCCTGATGTCATGGACTAAGGCCATATTCTGTACTGCCAACTTCTGCTGCAGTAGATGCTCCAACATGCAATAGGTGGCATTCCACTGGGTAACTATATCTTGGATGAGATTGTTAGATGGTACCTTGTAGTCACTGTGGTACTGCCAAAGGATGGATGTGGCCTTAACAGATCTGTGAAAGTGGCTACATATTTTACATGCAGTGTGAACTAGGTTGCATATGACAACTTGATGTTTCAGGGCATGGTGCACAACCAAACTGAGAGTGTGTGAAAAGCAAAAAACATTAACTCTCTGCTCATTAATGCAGTCCTGGAGAGCTTTGATAATATTTGCACCATTATCTGTCACAGTCACACCAATGGTAATGCCCTGGGACACAATCCATTCTTGCCACAGTTTCCACAAAACTGCCCTCATATTTATTACAATATGCCCAGTGTTCGTTGGAGGCACACTGAGTAGTGCCATACCCCTGTACTCATCAAGACACAAACTAGATTGACTGACATTTTGGGTCTGTACGGCTGACAATGCTGTAGACTCCTTAAATGTGACCCAGTGAGCTGTGAGAGATAATTAAGCATGTGGTGCAAAGCGTATCCATAGGTCTGTCGTAAAGTGAACAAATCCCCCCTCTGTCTCTGTCAAGTGACTAGAAATTGCATTTTTCACTGCATCATATATTTCTGGAATGATATGATTGGAAAAGTATGTTGTAAAGGCATTTGTTACCATGGCTATAATTCCTGTAACAGTCACCGAAAACTAATGTTCTCTACTTTGGCATATGGCTCTAAATAGGGTGCTATTATCTCCGCAATCAGGTTATCGACTTTTTACAGCAGTTTGATGGCGTGGTTGAAATGTGTTTTCTGCAGCAAATGCTGCCTTCAAAATTATATGTTTTTTTTGTTACTACCTCAGGGTGTAATGAAGTTTGAAAATTTGCATTTCTTTTCTGAGGGACATGGTGGGATCTTGTAGCATTTTTTTTTTTGCTGACTATGTGAACCATCCTCTGTACACTGTGAAATAACTGATTCGCTATCTGGCTCTGCATGATGTGTGGGAGTACTGCATAAGCACCTGTTGTCATCATCATCATCAAAAAAATCAGCCTCATCATCCAAGTCACCATCAACATTGCCATCATCAACATTCATGTTCTTTTTCATCACTTCTGGATGCTGGTGCTGGAGATGTCTAATCAGTGCAGTCATACTTAGGGTACATGCTGACTTTCCTCTGCTAATTCTACTTTTGCAATGAATGCATACTGCTTTAAAGGAAATGTTTAAACAATAAGGCATAACAGGGTGTGCATCATTGCTGAATAATATCGCACCTAGGGTGGGTTGAAGCACGAGGCCACAGACCAAGTGCTTCCACCACCCCAGGTGTGATGTTATTCAGGGACGACACACACCCTGGAGTGCCTTATTGTGATTATAACATAGCTATAAAAAATCAAGCAAGACTTTAATGCTTAAGCAATAGACATGAGAAACAAATCAAAAGTTAAAACAAAAACAAGGTGCTGCATTAGCATGTGGTCTAAAAGCAAAACAAAATGGTTATATTAAATTCACACTGAAAATAGAAAATAGAGTTAAAAATCTATGTTTCAGCCATGGGTCTTCTTCAGGAAATATCTAAAAGAGAAAAAAAAAACAAAGTTATGAACTTTATTACAAATAATTTAGACATAAAATAGAAATAAAATAGTCCCTTCAAGAACTTTACTGCATCCCTCCAGATTGCTTACACTGACTTCTTTATAGCCGATTTTATTACTTCGAGCTTAGCAATATTTTTTATACTCTTGCTTTTATCTCATTTTTCACTTTGCAGAACTGAACACATTAATAATGACAGCCGCAGTTAGTATACCTATAGAGATCAATTGTGCTGCTGCAGAGGCATCCATATTGTTATTTTCTGTGTTTCCTAGTTTTTTTTTTAACAGGAGTGAAGACTGTCCTAACAAACAGGAAAAAAAAACAATTAAGTGATGAGGTATGACAGGGTATGCATTGTGGCTGGATAGTGGCACACTTTGGGTGTGGCATGAGACATTCCCGAGTGCTTCTACTTCAACCACCTAAAAAGTGATGTTACCCCACCACAATGTACACCCTGGAGTGTCTTACTGTGATTATAAAATGGGTCCAAGATGTGTTCTTTTGGGGGGAGGGGGAAGGTGAAGAAATGCACCAAATCAAAAAAGAAACATTTTTATGACTTTTTTAAAATTGCCCCAGCACATCCCTGCACTGACATACCATCTCAACTTTAAATATTATGTACAGCAAAATTTGTGTACTTTTAATTAGCTCTTAAATCCTCTAGTTTCCCCCAGCCCACCCCCTTTTACCCATTCCCTCACCTTTCTTTCTTTATTCTTCTTTATAATATTCCCTCCCTTTTCTCTGTCGTGTTTATTTTCTGTCCTGCCAACATTCAAGAGATGGAATATAGTATATGGTTAGGTCTTATTGTGGATAAAAATCAGTGGCATTCAAAATCCTGTTGTAGTGCAATTCAAACGTCACAGAAAGTTGTTGTAGTATCATTCTGACGTCTCAACGATACTACAACTTTTCCCCCTTGATCTGCCACCTGATGGGTGGACACATTGCTCCTAAGAAAAAATTCAACCCAATATGGTGCCCTTGGTCATTAGTGGTGGGCTTAAGTGGCCTAATTACTTTGTATGTTTATCCGCAGAGTGAAGGCTTAATTTATGGAGTGCTCAGAACGTGAAGCGGAGTATCAGACATAATGGGTAACGTGAAGTTCATTAAAAACAATGACTTCACGTTATTTCGCCTCCCAAACCACTACTCCACCAATTTTTAAGGTGAAGTACATTGAAAACAATGTACTTCGCCTTACTTCTCCTTGTTTTTAAGCTCCAAAGGCAAATTTTGCAGTGTTCCATAGGATTTCAGGTCACATGGACTCTAGATTGTTCTGCACAGCCTCAGTTTGGGGTAGTGTGTGTAGGAAGCTGTAGGAGACAATCTGCTCTGACAGCTCTCTACAATTCAAACTTTCAAAAAGCTGTTAACAAAGCCTTTTTGAGTCATTTTTTTGCTGAAACTTTAGTTCATCGATTATAGGAAACCCTCCTGTGCTCATATCATTGAGCGTTTATTGTTTGTGTATGGATTTTGAATGTTAATGTACAACATTCAGTCTGTGTACTGAGAGACAGTGGAAATGTGCTTTGGGGGAGGAGTGTATCTGTGGTGTAGGTTGATTAACTTAGAGAAAAAGACAGTGCTTTCTGTTTTGGTGATATTTTTCTTGTTTAACTGTGTTAATGTACACACAGTAATATTTTCAATATTTCTTGACATTTTTTTGCTGATTGTTGTGGTGCAGCAGTGCATAATTTTAGTTTGTTTAAAATATGTGGTTATATTACTGAAGCTTTCAATTTGCTATGCATTACTTAGTGTGTGTGTGAGTATGTGTGTGACGCGTGTCATCAAATCAGACACCTTTTATTGTGCCACATAATAATTTCAGCAATGTGAAGCTGCTATCCACTGCAGCTGTGTGATTTTTGTACTTCTTTGTGGTATCTTTACTGGTACTAGTACTAGTGACTGTTACTGCAGCAGTACAGTACACTACACTGCCCCTCCAGTGCGGCCTGCTCCAAATGGTAAAGGTATTCTTTTCCAGATTTGAATTTCTGATGGTGAGCACTTGTTAGGTGTAGTGCCTTTGTGTCTGCATTTCTTCAGTGCACAGCAGAATCTTAATTTGTCTGTGCATTTGCATCTCTTTAGGGCCCAATCTCCATCTGTAACGTAAGTCACAGTTGTTTATTTGGCTTCCCTTCAGACTACTAAACAGGTGTGGTGCTTAATTCTGCATGAACATTATACTCATTAATATGTGTTTTTAAGTCAGGACCATCATCACGAGTCACTCATGATACAAATCACGTTCTTCATCATCACAGTCACAAGTGCAGTCACAAATCACGATTCACGATCATTCACATTACGAATCACATTAATTATTTTCTAGTTACTTGGATGTATTGCAAGCCTGCTTTGTAGTATCTCTCCAGGCTTCACCACCCCACCATTGTACTCAC
This sequence comes from Neoceratodus forsteri, assembly GCA_016271365.2. Taxonomy (NCBI): domain Eukaryota; kingdom Metazoa; phylum Chordata; order Ceratodontiformes; family Ceratodontidae; genus Neoceratodus; species Neoceratodus forsteri. The sequence continues at coordinate 625,645,937 of CM057452.1, read as the reverse complement.
TGATACATGTTTTTAAGTCTGGGAGATTTAAGCTACAGCTCATCAGGGAAGTACAGCCATAGGTAGTAAGCATTCATGTTTCTTCATCATCACGGTCACAAATGCAGTCACAAATCACGATTCACGATCATTCACGCTACGAATCACAAGATTAATTTTTGTTCTAGTTACTTGGATGTATTGTAAGCGTGTTTTGTAGTATCTCTCCAGGCTTCACCACCCCACCATTGTACTCATTGATACGTGCTTTTAAGTCTGGGAGTTTTAAGCTACAGCTCATCGGAGCCCGGGGAAGTTCAGCCATAGGCATTCACGTTTCTTCATCATCACGGTCACCAATGCAGTCACAAATCACGATTTACGATCACATCATGAATCACAACATAAATTTTTTTTAATAGTTACTTGGATGTATTGTAAGCCTGCTGGTCACAGTGCTGAAAAGGGATGGGATCCACACCTGGGACTGGGGGAACAGGCACATCCTGCTCCAGAGAACCTGGTGCTGGACTTGGTGGTGGTGGTTCAACTGCCTCAGAGTCAGGACAGCAGGTGGTGCTGGTCCTGCTTCGGAGGGGGCACTCACAAGTTTTGAGCAGTCCAACAGGAATGGGCACCCATACCCTCCCCACATGCACACAGTACGATGCTTATCACTACCACACTGTCCCAGAGCTGCCCCGTCCCAGACATTCCCTCACCCTTGTCCATCTCTCCTACTGAGCTCCCTCAGTCCAAGCAATCACTACTCACACTGTCACACAACACACACACAGTCACACTGACAAACAACTAACTACTTATAAAGGTAAGAAAAATAAAATTTACAGAAAGAACAAATTAAGTAAAAATGAGTACAGAAAAGGGAAAAATTGTAGCTTGGGTCTAAATCAAAGTTTAAATCTCCTCCTCGCTCTGATCTAAAAGTATCAGCAGTCACAAAACACACTATACTCCCTTTCCGTCTGCACAGGAGAAAGTAAAAGTGTCTGCTTGTATGACACACTTTCTTCTTGCCTAGCTAAAGAGCATGTGACTTACAGTACTGTAAGCCATGTGATGTGTGGGGAGGCTGCCAAATCTGAAACACCAAGTGGATCACTTAGAATCCTAATGAGGAACACGAAGTCCATTAAAACAATGAATTAGCCTTACTTTACATTGCCATTCTGCCTTAATGCGAAGTGGTAAATAAGCGAGGAGCCCTTGGCATTGCCCACTTCATGTGAGAGTGGGTACCATCAAGTGCCCACTTCATCGCTCACTTTGCCAGCGGAATTTAAATTCGCTGCATCTTTATTAGTGACCACTTCATGAGATTGCATCAATGGATTTGCCTTTTTTTTTTCTGATTAAAAAAAAAAGTGCCACCAACAACGTTTTTACTGTCTGGAAAGGAGCGGGATTCAAAATGAGCATTTTTTTTTTAAAGCAAAGCAGTACACAGAAGTAAACAGCTTCAGAGCCGACTCAGTGGGACTTTGTGAAAGCTGCCGGAACCAACTTGGACCATAAACACAAGGTATGAAACCTTGTGAATAAACATTTTAACAGTGTTGGGGAAACATATGCTATACAAAATAATGGAAGGGTGACCATCCACAACTAAGGTTGTGTTTCCATGTTGGCAGTTGGTGAAATCATTGAGACCTCTTGAGCTTCACTCTTGAGGTCTCTTTGACTTCATAAACTCCCTCGATGGAAACACAGCCTTGTTGTGGATGGTTGCCCATCCACTATTCTATATGTTTACTACAGACAGAATGCAAGAATTCAAACCTCTGCTCAGTTCTGCTGGCAGAATGTTTACTCCCTCTAGCACACAACAGAAGGCCTTAGATGGAACCAGGGCTGTTGTTTTTTCTGTAACAGCTTAAACAACGCAAATTTCCCTAGTAAGCAGGCGAGGACAGTAGGAGGACTTTTCATGGTCAGCAAAGAAACACCATAAATTACAGTTCTAAGTACTGTAGTACTTCAATTTTTAAATTATGTATGTGTATGTAACACAAGTATTATGAGGGCAAATAACATTTAATGTTTATGTTTACAAATTTAAGACAGTTTTATGTTTAGGGCCTAGTTTAAGGTTTTTAGTGAGTAAAGGTGACAGCCACATTTGTGATGGCAGTCAGGAATGGCTGGTACTATTAATTTTTTTGTGAAGAGGCTACTGGACCTTCTTCCAGTGCTGTCGTTATGGGATATCAGCACTGGGTTCCGTGCCCCTGAGCCAATCAGATTACTGGACTTTTTATAGCCATATTATAGTTGGGCAAATAGAGAAATGATTGCACACTACAGACAAACTTTTCCTGCCTCTTTTTCCTGGTACTGAATCAGATACTGGCTGTGCCTATAAGGTGTTAGACAGTGCTGGAAAATTTCTTTGAAAGCTATAAGTTGCACATTGATTTGCAATGACACATATAGCAGCAGTTTGTGCATTCTCTACAACAGACTGTGATGGTGGCCTGGTGGTATTACACAAGATAATCGTATTTTTGTTTATTGAGACAAGGAGTGGAGGATGATGCCCGGTTATTATTAGCAGTATTCACATCGGTGACAGAAGGGGAAGAAGAATTGCCTGGGAAGATATCATCATCCTCCTTATCACCCCTCCACTACCACCAAAGTCTACAAGCTCACCATTAACATTATCTACTTTCAGATTATATTCACATTCAACTGCAAGAAACTTGGACTCATCTTCATCATCATTCAAAGAATTATCACTGGCTCTTTCTGTTGTTACTGCAGTATTTTGGGTAGTTCCTTGCTGTGAAGCTACTACGCTTTTTGCATAAACTATTCTTTTAAATTGAGATAATATATTTTTTTACTGGTGTAAACAACCTCTTGGGCTTAACTGTGTGACCAGATCTTGTTTGGGTTACATTAACTTAAGGCATGGTGCTGTCACTTTCCTTGGAGATAGATATATTGTTCTGGGGGCATTTTTGGCCTAGATTTCGGAGTCCACTGTTCTCCATTATTAATAAGTACTGTATTATTACATTACTTGAAGGAAAACAATCTTGTCACTTTTTTTTATTTGCCACTCAGATCAGGCAGCACTCCACATTATGTAGCCCTGCACCTCAAAAATTGAGACTGCTTCTATTTGCTGCTCCCTTAAACTTTCTTATTTATTTTTTAAAGACGGTGATTAAAAACCCATGAGTTGCTTTTCATGCCTGGCTAAAAGGAAAATTACTTAGAATGATCAAGAAGAAAAGGAATACAGCATGCTCTACTCCTGCTCTTACTGCTATGTTATCTCTGATCTCTCAGACAGACCCACACAAACCTGCCTGCTGCCCACAGCCCAGTACCACACCTCTATTAGCCTATAAAACTAAACATTTATTTTTTTATTTTTAATTTGTCTCTGACTGAGATCAGGCACAGCTTGCCCTCTTGGCCCAACCCCCAGCCTTGGCTCTCCAAACTGGGACTGTTACTGTTGCTGCTCTCTTTTTTTAAGTCAGTAATAAAGAAAAATGTTTAAGGAGATTATTAGTAGTATTCACTGACTGCTGATGATTTGTTTCTGATATAGACAAGAAAAGAAGATTCAGCAGAGTCAAGCACCATGAGGAATATGCTCTGCTCTCTTAGGCAAGCACTGACATGCTGTCTGTCCAAATCCTGCTGCTGTCTGGCTGCTGTGTGACATGAGAGGCTTTATATTGCCTCTCAGCATCACCATTCTTGCTCCAATTAATCATCAGCACACAGCAGCAGGGTGATGACAATGGAAAAACAGCAGCTTCAATTGGATTGCTATTATTACAGTCACATGATCTCCTGTTTTCCCTGGCAAGAGGACTGGAGGATGTGAGGGTTGGGTGGAGGGACTAACACAGCAGCTGTCAGTCGCATCATTCTGTAAGTAAAAGCACTTCTTTGTCCACTCACTGTGCACCTACGTGCAACGCGAAGTTTGGGTCCAGTGCGGTGAATGCGATTCCCCCCTCCACTGTGCAGTGTACTCCTCCTGGTCCCCACTGTGTGCCTGCATGGCACAATCATGATCACTTGAGCAGCACTCGATCTACGGTGCCCCCCCCCCCATCTGCAAGCTGGAGTGCTGTGGGAGTGGCTGGGCTTCTTCTATGGGCTGCTTCTAGGGATGTTGCTGATTTTTGAGTTTCTGTTTTGGGTTTGGCACTGTGAAGCCTGATTCGGACCAATAATTCTGAACACTAACAAACCTGAACATCCTGAACTAGTGACCCGACCCGATGCTCAACCTTAGTTTTTATGTCTTTCATATGTGTCATAGGTCTGTTACAAGTCAATAGCTTGTGCCAATGTGACTCGCCATTTTTCAATGGATTGTAGTACCTCTAATATGTTAATTAATTTAATTTAATTACACCTCGCTATGCTTCATACCCTTCCTTTCTGTTTACCCTATTCTCTCTCTCCTATTCCTGTCCTCTCCCTCCCTTTATCCCTTGCTCATTCAGTCATACCCTCATACTTCCATTCCTTTGCCTGCTTCGTCTCATTTCTCCACTTCCCTTGCCACCACCATACCCCTTCCACCACTCCCTCCTCCACTTGTGCCCTCCTCTCCTTAACCCCCCCCCACCTTACCCCCATCATTCACCTTGGGCTCCTCCATACTCCCGCCAAACCTTGAATTTCTCCACTGTGCCTTTCTCCCCTTCCACTCCCCCTTTTCTCTATCTCCACCGTGGTCAAGGGGAGCAGAAGTCTCACTCCATTCTCCTTTGCCTCTTTACTCTCCTTCTCCTTGCCGGTGACACTGCATCCAACCATTGTCCTCCTTCTCCCTCCTCTCTGTCAATTCTTTGCAAAGGCCTCAGCATTTTCCACTGTAATGCTAGGATCTTCCTCCTTAACTCCTTAACTTCCTTCCTTAACTCAACCGCCTTAAAGTCTGGATTCTCTCAGCATTCTCCTGGTCTAAGGTGCATCTCTGAATCCTGGCTCTCCTCTAGGCTACCTAAATCCAGTTTGACACTCACTGACTACCACCTCTTCCTTTAGGACCAAGGTAAGCATTTTTTTTTTTGAAATTCTCTTTTTATTGATTTCCAACTGTTGTTACATCAGTTTAGTAAATATCATCTGAACATGATACAAAATTTCAGTATAGCCCGGACATACACCATCAGGTAAGAACCGGACAAGAAAAAAAATATAACAACAAGAAACACAACAAAACAAGAAAAAACAAAACCTCCCCCACTGAAGGTGTCACCACTGAAGAAGGAGAGAGGATAAAGGCTAACTCAAGTAATTGAGCTATTATAAATATGCTTAATCCGGTGCAGGCGGGTAAAGCGGACCAAACAATCTAGTGGAGTAAGAGGTTTTGGAATTAGTATATAGGAAATAGAAGAGGGTGTCGGGGAGCTCAGAAAAGGAAAGATTAGTCTTTCTCCCTCAGTTGCTCTAGGAGCCATGGGATCTCAGTCAGTGGAGATACAGAGCATATATCTTGCCCCATTTTCTCTGAAAGGCCCCTGGGGAGGATCTAATATTAGCAATCAATTTCTCAATTTTAAAACATTGAGACATTTCTTCCATCCAGTCTAGGTATGAAATCTCGAGGCTATCTGTCCAATGTCGAAGCACTAATCTCTTAACCGCCATAGAGATAAGAGCCATATGGTATTTCCTTTCCCTAACATTGATACCTGTATAATCCCCTAGAATACAGACCTCTACTGTAAAAAGGTCTTTCAGACCTAATATAGGGTCTAAGCTGTCCTCAATGACTTTCCAGAGAGGGGCAATCTTAGAGCAGTACCAGAAAATGTGAGGAAGGTTACCCTGTGCTTCCCCACACCTGAAACATTTTGGGGAGATGGAGTGGTCAAATTTCGATTTCAGCACTGGTGTAATGTACATGTTGTTGACTATAAAGTATTGGATCAACCTGTTCTTATCTAAGGTATTGTACATGTACAAATCCTTCCAGATTTGACCCCATGTAGGCGAGGAGCCTGAGCGGGATAAGGACCAGGATTTAGAGCCAGTTAGGGGGGTGGGAAAAATAAGCTTCAGAAGGTAGACGTACAGTTTGGACACTCCATGGGGTTTAACCGCACAACTTTTAACCTCCGTTAATAACGGTTTAACAGTTGAAGAGGGTACTACTGTTCCAAACTCTTTGTAGACCAGATGCTTTAGTTGGTATATCTTGAAAAGGGCATTGGTGGGGATGTTCAAAACTAACAAAAGGTCAGCTATTGAGCTGTGCCTACCCTGCACATAGAAATCCTCAACTGAAAGCCCTTATATTTGGGGTAACCACTTAGGAGCTAACGGTTTGGACCCTATTTTAATATTGGGATTACACTTCAATGGCTGACCAGGATCATTAATATATCTGATTTTGGCGGTGGAATAAAGTTGATTAAGTACTCTAACTGTGGCACCAACTGGGGAATCCCGAATCTGTCTAGGGAGATGCAAACGACAATAAAAAGACTAGTGGGGTCTATATTGTGCTGTTTGATAAGGTCAAGATCCAGACTCAACCATAGGGGAGTAAGTATCCTCAATCCCCTAACCATTTCCCTGCTTTGACTAGGTGACTAGACCAGTAATAGAACTCGAAATTAGGCAGTCGAAGGCCCCCCATATCCTTAGGCAGACATAATAATTTATAAACTCGCCTTGAGGTTTATGGTTCCATATAAAGTCGATCAGGGTCGAATGGACCTTTTTAAAAAAGGACTTAGGTAGCCAGGTATCCAGAAGATTCAGGGGGTAGAAGAGACTGGGTAGGACGTTCATTTTAACAATGCTTATCTGGGCACCCACTGATAATGGCAGTTTACCCCATCTTTGCAAATCAGAATTAATTCTATCTAATAGGTCATCTAAATTGAGCTTCTTAACTAGAGTAGGGTCGCGTGCCAGATAAATACCAAGGTATTTTAAGTGAGATGGGGTCCACTTCATACCCAGGTGGGAGACAGAGGCCCGGGTAAGATGCATATTAAGGGGGAAAATCTCAGTCTTTGCCAAGTTGAGCTTGTAATTGGATATTTCCCCAAATTGTGCTATTATTCCCATTACCACCCGCAGGGAATCAGCCGGGTTAGCTAGCTGCAAAAGGATGTCGTCACATACACCGAAATCTTGGAAATCTGATGGGAAACAGGACATCCCTGGATCCCTGGAGCAGTTTTCAGGTTAAGCAGCAGGGGGTTCCAGATAAAGATTGAAGAGGAACGGGGATAGGGGGCAACCCTGTCGGGTGCCAGAGAGCAGTTGGATGGAGGGCGAAAGGATCCCATTGCAATAAATCTTTGCCGTGGGGGACTTATATAATGTTTTCACCCATCGCATGAACCCCTCCGGGAAACCAAACCTGGACATAGTGTACCATAAAAACTCCCAGTTGACTCGGTCGAACGCTTTCTCCGCGTCCAGAGCTACCAGTGCCATAGGGACCTGGGAAGTTTGAGCTGCCCCAAAAACATGAGAAAGCGATTTGATATGGTCTGCCACAGACCTGCCCTGTACAAAATCCCACTTGTTCACTGCTCAAGAGTGAGGTCCATACCTGTTTAATCCGGGAAGCCAGAATCTTGGACAAAATTTTAATATCACAATTGAGCAGTGAAATAGGTCTATAGTTGGTCGGGTTCAGAGAGGGCTTTGCCGACTTGGGAATCAGAATAATAATAGCCTCCAGCAAGGATGGGTCCAGTATACCAGCTGATAATATATAATTATACAATTCCAGAAGTATAGGAGCCAAGTCTTGGCAAAAGGCCTTATAAAAGTTGGTAGGAAACCCATCGGGTCCGGGAGCTTTATCTGGTGAAAGACTATGAATGGCCTGTTCCACCTCCCCCTGGGACAAGGGCAAAGAAGAGAGGTTATTTGATCTTCCGAGAGGCGAGGGAGTACCAGTGGTCGAAAAATTTTCTAGATCTGACTGAGAAGAGGGGATGCCTTGGTGCCATATAAATTCTGGTAGAATTCTTTAAAGATTGCCACAATGTCCCTAGGCTCTGTTTTAACAGATCCGTCTTGATCTTCAGAGCTGGAATTAATCTAGAGTTCTCTGTTTCTTTAAGCTTCAACGCCAAAAGCCTACTCGGCCTCTCCCCCTGATCTAAATATTTAGCCTTGGTTCTCAGTAGGGCAAACTCCGTCTTTTCCTGAATTAGTCCTTCATACTCATTTTTAAGTTTGTGCAGTTGTTCTAAGTCACTCAACGATTTGGAAGTGGCCAGAGAATCCTCTGCTGCTTTAATCTGACTTGAAAGGGAAATGAGATTTTGGGACTTGAGTTTCTTTCTTCTGGAGGAGATCTTAATAAGTTCTCCCCTTAGGAAGCTTTAGCGAGCACCAAAGGATGTCCATCCTGGCCACTGAGCCCGGTTAGTGTCCAAATAGTCTCTGATAAGAGATCTAATCTGGAAAAAAGTGCTCTTCCTTTAATATCTGGGTATTAAGTTTCCAAATCGTATCGCGTTGTGTTAGAGACAGGGAGAAAACCTGAACCAGACTAACGTGATCAGAGATTACTATAGGTTCAATACCTGCAGAGGAACTTTGGTCATAAGAGAGGTGGATATTAAAAGTAGTCTAAAGCGACCAGGAATTATGAGCGGGAAAAAAGGTGTAACTTTCATTGGAGGGTGAAGGATCCTCCAGGGATCTACTAGGCCCAACATACTGCCCATATCTCTCAACGCCAGTTGTGGCGGAAGTAGCGGTCTTACTGGTCTGAGAGTTTTATCCAGCTCCTGAGTTGGAGCTATATTCCAATCTCCTCCTAGGATCAAGGGGGTTGGCAAAAAGGAACTGAGTTTGTCAATTAGCTGCATGACAAAGCTGACATTCCCTCCAATTGGACCATACACTGAGCCTAGGACTATGGGAGAATTATAAAGAGATCCAAGCACCAATATATATCTACCTTCTGGATCTCGAGTGACCCTAGTCGGACTAAAGGGTATGTTTTTCTTAATCATAATAGCAACTCCCCTAGCCTCCGATGAGTCTCCAGCCACAAAAATTTGGGAGAAGCCTCTGACTTTCAGAGTACTACTTTCAGCCACCGTAATGTGGGTTTCTTGTAAGCATAGAATGTCAGCTCCCAATACCGAGCAGTTAATCAGGATAACGGGATCTCTTCTTGACATCTCTAATCCCTCTCACATTCCAACTGATCAATTTAATTGTACCACTAGCCATACTGTAAGATCCAGAATAGTTCCAAACAAGTTAACCCCTGTGGATCCCTCTCACTCCATACAGTGGCGACACCTCCAAACCACCCCCCCAACATACCCCCAAATGTCTTTCCTATTAAAGAGGGAAAAGACAAGACTAGTAGTACTAAGGGACCGCCAAACCTTGATACTAAAATCAAATTGTATACTATGAACAAAGTTAGGTGGCAGGTCCCACAAAACGCAGCTACTACATCTGTGAACGATACCCCCCACCCCCCAACCCCACTATAGCATTGAGAAACGAACATTACACACCAGATTCCAAATATAAACAACCAGAACATCCAGAAAAAATTAAACATCCCAGCCCCCTTCTCCTCCCCAGGGTACCCCAGGTCACCCCTCATAGTACTCATATCCAACAAAACATCAGGATTAAGATTCCAAAACCAAACAACCAGTCCCCAACTATGAGGAGAGCAGTATCTGTTGCAAGAATATGCCTTAGGGGTGCCCAAAACTCCCTACTAGGTATGAGACATGGCACTAACTTGTCCTGCCTATAAGCCCGCCCCCAGTAACCAAAGGCATCGCCTCTAATTTGAAAAGTACCAAGTCAACTCCCCAGCCCAGAAGAAAATACGGTAGGTAACAGTACCTGGGAGTTGATATGAAAGCCCTTGTCCTCTCGATCCAGCTCAATTAGGGACCGGAAAAATTAGGAGGAAATCGCATGGGGACCAAAAAACCCTGACGGACCAAGTCGGTCCGACCGTAGATAGGTCCTCCGGGAACTGCGCCCATACCCAGCAGTTCCCCCTAGTGGATTGAGAGGAAAGGCGGCGTCGGGACTCAGAAACAGGCCGACTAGGCCTCTTGGCCTCTACTACTGGGCCCACCACCACGCGGGTCTCGGGAGGTGCACCCACTAAAGCAGAGGCAGGCACCCCAGGAGCACCGGCCACCCATCGAAACTTCAGCAACAATACAGTAAGTGAAAAACCTCATCAGCCAAGATCTAGAGATTAGGAGACAGGAAATAGGCTACATAAAATAGCTAATTGCTACAGACTGTTCTCAGTCCAACATTATGTATTCTCCAGACTTTCATTCCACAGTCATTTCACAGAGAGTCCCTTAAACAGGTCGGGAGCAGTTTGGATAGTTCAGCCATCGCCTCCTCAGGGTATCATAGGGTACCAGACACCTTCCATCTGAACCATCAGTTTTGCGGGTAGTTCATGCGAAAGCTTTCCCAGCCGCAATCAGCTTGCTCACCACGGGTGAATGCAAACGCTTTGTCGGACCTCTGGGTAGGTCTTGAGTAATCCTCAATTTAGCTCCATTCCACAGGACGGATTCCAGTTGTTTGACTCTGGTGAGAACATGTTGCCGGTCCAGGTAACTCAAGAATTTGATAATTAGGGGTCTGTGGGGGGGGCATTCGAAGAAGGCCTGGGTCTGAGAGATCTGTGAGCCCGTTCTATATGGTATTGTTGGTGGACAGGCAAGGGACCCACTACTTTATTGAAAAATAGCTGGATGAATTTTATGGTGTCTCCCCCTTCTTCCAGCTCTGGGAGCTCCAGGATTAGTACATTGTTCCGTCGACTTCGCCCCTCTAGGTCTTCAGTTTTCAATTGGAGCTTTTGAATTTGCTGGCGAAGCTTGACAATTTCAGGGTCTACTTTCTGTTGCCATCTCTCCACTGATCCTATGCTGGCCTCCGAATCCCCCACTCTTCTCGAGAGGTCTGCATAGTCTTGCCTCATCAACTTGATTTCTTTTGAGATCTCTTGCAGGGTATCTTTAAATGGGGAGAGCTCCTCCAAGAAGTGCTCTTCTGTTAAGGTAGTACCCGTTGCAACATTAACACCTCCACTAGTTGAATATTTGTTGGTTGAAGAGGGATTGGATCCAGAGTTTTTGGCTTTCTTCGAGGCTTTTTCTGGTGTTGTAGGTGGGGTGTGCCTGACTCCTGAGGCCTTCATTTCAGCGTCTGTCATCGTGATCTTCTAGCAGGCAATCTACACCCCAATCTGAGCACACTGAAGTCTTCTGATGTAGTTTAGGTGTTTAGACCTCTTTTGGTGATGAATTAATAGCTTTAGGTTGACAAGAATTAAAGTTTGAGAGGGGGAAAAGAGGGAGCTCCAAAGCAAGCAGCCTCTCAGCACCACTGCATCACGTGACTCCAGACCAAGGTAAGCATAGTGGTGGTGTTACCTTCTATGTCCAAAAGAACCTGTCCTGCTCCATCACCCTCAAAGAGTCAGTCCCTTCATCTCACAAACTCCTTCTAGCAAAGCCATCCTTCCCTTCCAATCTCCCTATATTTGTCAGTGTTTTCTATGTCTCTCCCAAAATCTTTCCCTCAACCTTTATTGACTCCTCCTCATTTACTCTAACCCATGCTACCTCCAGTAAGCTCATCCTCCTTGGTGACTTCAACAAAAATTGGCTCTCTTCTACCTCCAGGCCCACCCTCCACAGGACTGGGTCCCTAAACCTTTTACAACTAATCACAAAACCCACCCAGCTCCCCATACTTCTCCCTCCTGAACTGGGTACTCTCCTCCCACCCCCACCATATCATCTATCAGATGCCTTCAGTGGTCACTGTATAACTGACTACATCAGAAAAGTGAGGCTCACTCAATCCACCACTAAATACATTTGGTACAGATCACTCAGGTTCCTTGACAATAACACCCTCCAAAATTAGCTTGCTGCTTCTGACTGGTCCCCCATTTACTCTGCCCTGTACATTGACAAGGATCTTTCCCTCTTCCTTGTCATATTTAGTCACACCTGGAACATTTATGCCCTCCCCTTAAAAGGCCATGGTTGAATGCTTACATCACCCCCTGGATTAAATCTGATCTTATTGATTTGTGCAAGTCCTATGACCAAGCTTGTGCACAATACAAATCCCCCAATCCCTATCTGACCCCTTATACTACAGGTCACTCAAGAACTCCTGTACAAAGGCTGTCCACACTAAAGAGGCCCCCTACATCAGTTCAAACCTCAAGTCTAACCTTAACTCCACATCAAATGTCTGGAGTGTTATCCACTCCATATTCAATCTCACAGCCCAATTTGCCCACACTGTACTCCTGATGGAAGGTTCAGTGGTCTCTGATCCACCCCTTCTGTGCCCCACAGCCTCTCCCCCACCCCACTCATCTGAAGACTTCCAATTACCTCCTGATTCCTCTCAGGAAGACTTCCTTGCCCTTACCTGACTTAACCATTACAAATCCATCTCAGAGAGGTTGGATCCTGAACTTCTGTGTGTCTCAGCTCTGGTCATTGCTTCTCCACTCGTTCACCTTCTGAACCTCTCCTTCCTCCTCAGTGCTGTCCATCAGGCCTGGAAGGTTGCAAAGTTTCTGCCTGTACACAAGTGGGCTACCCCACTTTCCCTGGCAAATTCCAGTCAATCTCACTCCACCCTCTTGCAAAACTTCAGGAGACCATTGTATATTCTAGGCTCACTGTCTTCCCTTACAAGTCCAGTTTCTTCTCCCTTCTCCAGTCTGGTTTTCAGAAGCACCACTCTACCTTCTCCTCCCTGCTGTATGTCACTGACTCTGTCCTTGCTGGGATAGACCAGGGACATATTACTGCAGCTATATTCATCGATCTGACCAAAGTCTTTGACTCAGTGTCTCACCAACTCTTCCTGGATAAGATGAGATCTGCTTTTTTATTGAAAACTTCAATAAAGTTTGATAAAGGAAAAAAAAGATGAGCTCTGCTTGCCTCTCAGTGTCTGCTGTTGACTGGTTCCATTCATATCTCGAGGGCTATTAACAGTCGATACTGGTGGGAGGTGTTCCATCCCCCCATCTTAGCAGGGGTCACACAGGACTCCATCCTGTGTCCTATCCTGTTCTCAATTTTCCTAAATAACTTCCTTTTTGTCTGAGTCTCTTTGCATAATCACATGTATGCGGATGCCACAGTCACCTAGGTTGAACCACCCTGTTAGGGCTGCCTGTGGCTCAGCACCCTGGCTTGGTCTGAAACCAGCCAAGCGCTCTCTCCTACCTGACTGCCCACCTAGACACCAGAGGAAGGTTGAACCGCCCTGTTAGGGCTACCAGTGGCTTAATGTCTTGGCTTAGTCTGAAGCCCGCCGAGTGCTCTCCCCTAACAGACAGCTCACCCAGACACCAGAGGAAGGTTGAACTGCCCTGTTAGGGCTGCCTGTGGCTCAGTGCCCCTGCTTGGTCTGAAGCCAGCCAAGTGCTCTCCCCTACCAGACTGACCACCCAGACACTGGAAGAAGGTACAGCTCCTTGGCTTGAAAGACAATGAATTGATTGGCTCTTTTGGAGTGGAGTTCGACTCCCTATAGGTTGCTATGCTCTGCAGCTCCCTATTGACTTTTGGCAGCTTCTCAATTGCTGAACTTAAAACTGATCCTATTATTGTTTTTGATTCTGCCTGGTTTCAAAAGTGGGACTCCCACTGATTTAAACGTAGCCTGCAATTAAGGTATTTTTATCCCTGACCATTTACTCTTTCCCCTCTCTCTAGGTTGAACTGCTCTGTTAGGGCTGCCTGTGGCTCATTGAAGCCAGTCGAGTGCCCTCCCCTACCACACCCTCCCACCCAGACACCGAAGGAAGGTATGGCTTCTTGGCCTGAAAGCCGAGGGTTTGATTGGCTCTTTGGAATGGAGTTCAGCTCTCTATTGGTTGCTATGCTCTGCAGCTCCCTATGGACTTTTGGCAGTTTCTCAGGCAACTGAACTTAAAGCTGCTCTTATTATAGTTTTTGATTCTGCTTGGTTTCCAATATGGGATCACTAACTTTTTTTTTAGTTTGGAACTGTAAAATTGAAATGCAAGCTCATTTGCTGAATTGGAGGCAGTATAGCACAGTGGTCTAAGGAGATGAGCTGCAGATCTGGTGACATCCAGCAGACCAGTCCTGGGTTTGAATCCCACAGCTTCCACTTGCATACTGTGTGACCCTGAGCAAGTCATTTAACTTCCTTGTGTTCCCAGGTCGCTCCTGTAAAAAAGCTCTCAGTTTAGTGTTCTATTCCTGGTTAAATAACTAAAAAAAAAAAAGAATTACTCAGCTTGCGACAGCCATAAGATGAATCATCACCCAGCCCTGTTCTGGTGCTGAGACATGTTTCCTGGCCATAAGCCGCAATCTCGGGACAGTCCTCAGCTAAGAATTTATCTAACTAATTCAGTGCTTAGCCCCTGTGAAATAATGGTTGCCTGAATTTGCTTCTCTTTTTACCTGATCTTTCCAGATATTTCTGTGGAGGGTTTAGACTATGTTATCAGATCTGTTTCCATTCTTACCAGCTCTACCTGTTCCAGACTTAACCTGGTTGCTTTAATCAGTTGTAATAATTGCTTTAATCATTTGTAATAATTGTATTTGAGTAACTGTGCCTGAGCCTAGCTGATAGCTTAGTCTACTTGATTTATTTTTGGCTTGTTTTAATTCCTGAAAGTGCTTTACCTTGCTCTGTCCCAGCTTTCAGCCTCTCCAACCCCTCTGCTTTTACTTATTTCTTCCCTATTTGTGGCTTGTTGTAATTTCCAAAGTACTTTACCTTGATCTGTCCCAGCTTCCAGCTACTCCAACCTCCCTGCTTTTAATTATTTCTTCCCTGTCCCCCAGCAGAAACTCCCATCTCTCAGTCTGCCCTCTAGCTGCTAACTCCCTTTCCTCTCTTCTTTTGTCTTGTCTAAATGCTCCTGGCACCAGCCATAGACCCCCCCAACCCCTGCTGTAATCAGCTTCCTAGCCTTGCCCTCTTCACTCCTAATTCTCTCACTCTCCTCCCCATGCTATTGTTGAAGTTGTTGACACTACCACTGATTTAAACATAGCCTGCAATTAAGGTATTTTTATCCCTGACCATTTACTCTTTCCCCTCTATCTAGATTGAACCACTCTGTTAGGACTGCCTGTGGTTCAGCACCTTGGCTTGGTCTGAAGCCAGCCGAGTGCTCTCCCCTACCACACCCTCCCACCCAGACACCGAAGGAAGGTATGGCTTCTTGGCCTGAAAGCCGAGGGTTTGATTGGATCTTTGGAGTAGAGTTCAGCTCTTTATTGGTTGCTACACTCTGCATCTCCCTATGGACTTTTGGTGGCTTCTCAGGCACTGAACTTAAAACCGCTTCTATTATTATTTTTGATTATGCCTGATTTCAAATATGGGATCACTAACTTTGTTTAGTTTGGAACTGTAACATTGAAATGCAAGCTCATATGCTGAATTACTCAGCTTGCGACAGTCATAAGCAGAATCAGACACCAGCCCTGTTCTGGCACCGAGGCATGTTCCCCGGCCATAAGCTGCAATCTCGGGACAGTCCTCAGTTAAGAATTTCTTCCACCCACCCACCCCTGTCCCCAGCCTCAGTTAAATCTGCAAGTGCACCGCCACTAAACCCAGTCAGCTCTGTCATTGGCTACAGCCAATAGTTGCCCTTCAGCCTATTTAGGACAAAACTTTCCTTGTACCTGTTCTCCCTTGCTGCCTATTGCACTACTGATTCCAGCCAGTACATACCTATTCCTACCTCTCCAGTTTTTTTCAGCATGCCACTGCAATTTACTTATGTCCCAACAAATCGAGGGTTGTGGATGTATGGAACAGCCTTCCAGAGGAGGTTGTGGAGTCAAAAACAGTGGTGGAATTCAAGCATGCATGGGACAGTCATAAGGCAATTCTAGGGGTTGGGGGTAGGAAGAAGTAGGCTGCTGGTTAACTAGGATCTGCAGCTTATCCATCAGGTAGTGAAATGGGCAGACTGGGTGGGCCAAGCGGTCCTTATCTGCCGTCAAATTCTATGTTTCTATGTTTCTATGATCTATACCTACAAGCCAGCTTACAAGGGCTAAGTTCACAGAAGTGTACATTCTGTACTGCTTATTGATTCTATATTTTGCTGACTATTTCATAGCCGTGTCCCTAGCACACCCTTCTCCGCACATTGAGGTGGTCCCCCCATGCCATCTCAATTCTGAACCCCTGTCGGTGTTTCTTACCATCCCTTGCCTGCAAAAACATGGAGTGGTATACCTTGGTAGTTGGTTCACCAGACTACTGTGAATGTCCTCTCTTTCTGCTAAACGTATGAAGCAGCTACTTACTTCATCAATCAGACCATTCCTATTACTTCTCCTGCTATTAACCCTTGCAGGTGACGTTGACCCAAATGCTGGACCCGCCATTCCTTCATCTGCCCCCAACCCCACCCCCCGGCATCATCACATCAGATGCTGAAAGGGCTAATAATTGCTCACTTAAATGTATGTAGTCTCAGACTTAAGATGCTTGAGCTAGAAGCCTGGATTAATCAATACCACAGGGATCGGTACTGGGATCGGTGCTGTTTGGGATTTGTATTGCAGATATTTCACAAGGGATCCACAGTAAGATCAGTCTGTTCACAGATGATACCAAGATGGGAGCTGTGGTTGATGATGCAGAGGGGTGGAAGGGGTTGCAGCAGGACCTGACTAAGCTGCAGGAGTGGGTGGAAACATGACAGTTGGGGTTCAATGCCAAAAAGTGAAAGGTTCTGTACTTCAGAGCCAGGAATCAGGGGAGGGATTATCATTTCAATGGAGTACAGTTGGGGAGCTCCACAGAGGAGAAGGACTTAGGAGTGATCATTACGAGGAGCATGAACAACTCTGCTCAGTGCAAGAAGGTGGCAGCAAAAGCCAACAAAATGCTGAGTGTGTATTGTGAGAGGGATCTCCTCCAGAAGGAGGGAGGTTATCCTGCCCCTGTATAGATCATTGGTCAGGCCCCATCTGGAGTACTGCATGCAGTACTGGTGCTCATTCCTGAAGAAGGACATCAGATTGTTGGAGGGGGTGCAGAGAAGAGCCACAAAGATGATCCAGGGATTGGAGAGCAAGCCTTACGAGGACAGACTGGGAGAGCTAAATATGTATTCACTGGAGAAGAGGAGGGATGGAGGGTTATGATTGAGGCCTTTAAGTATCTAAAGGGAATAAACAAGACCAACACAGAAGGGATTTTTCAGATGCGAAGGGGGAGGTGCATTAGAGGGCATGGACTGAGATTGGAGGGGGGAAGATTCAAGAGGGAGATGAGGAGACATTTCTTCATGGAAAGAGTGCTGGACAAATGGAACACCTTACCTGATGAGATAGTGTTCTGTAAGATGGTGGACAGTTTCAAGAGGGGTTGGGACATGATAAGGGTAAGGCATACTGGGAAAAGGAGCAGAAGTGGCAGCTGCTAGATGAGGGGCTAGCTGCACACTTGAACAGACTCAATAGAAAATGAGGCCTGTTTCTACTGGCAATTTTGTATGTTTGTAATACACCCCGGACTTCCTGGGCATCTCTGAGACCTGGCTGAAACCTTGCATCAAACAACATGAGGTTGCTCTCCCTGGCTACACATATTTCAGAATGGATCCCCTAGGAAAAATGGGTGGTGGTGTCCTCATATATGCTAAGGATCACCTAGACACTTTTGAAATTCATGTGTCTGAATCTGGACCCTCAGCTGTCAAATCAATTTTCCTTTTTCTTACCCATGGCACTGTAAAACAAAACTCATGGTTGTGTGTACATGCCCCCTAAGGTAGCAGTTCCTGGCCTCCCCTCCTTCATAACCTCCCTTGCTAACCCCCGTGGCACAACCTCATACTTGGAAGTGACTTTAACATCAATTGGCTGCATTCAAACTCTTCCAAAACTGATTGCTGTCCTGGCTGATTCAAATCTGGTTCAATTCATTGGTGACCCTACTCGCATTAACACAAAGATGAGTAACCATACTTTACTTGACTGAGTGGTCTCAAATTGTGCCCCAAAGATAAAATTACTGAAGGCCAGCCCACCGGCGCAGTAGTTGGATTTCCTCTTGCAACACCAGCGACCCGGGTTCAGGAACGAGCACGGGTCACTGAGTGGTCAAGGGGGAGGAAGGATTAGGCGTCCCATGGACAGCTCTCCTTCTCTGGGGAGGTGAGGGGACTGGTCCGATGCCTGCTAGCTCCTAGCAGAGGCTGGGAGTATCACAGGATGCATGGCCAAAATGCTAACTGGGGGAGAAGTGGACGTCGGCGTATGCTGTGGTGTCACTATGCTGCCCCCAACAGAAAAAGGGAAAAATTGCTTGCTGGCCGCTGGATGATGGCTCTCTGTTCCCTGAGTGCCTCCAGCACCTTCCCAGTGCCTCCTGCTCCTCAACAGCATCCCCAGGCCCTAGTAGTGTGTGCTGAGGTCATCCCCTCTCCCCCGGTGCCTTCCCCCTCGGAGGATGAGGACCCGCCCGGTGAAGGGATACGCCAGGAAATCCCGGGGATTGGCTGCCATATGAGGACCAGAGGAGTGCTTGGTAATGACAGTGGGGCTGAAGGGAGTCTATGGAGCCTGAAGGAGTGGGGGACCAGCGAGCACGGGGGTGGTGGGAAAAAAAATAAAAAAAATAAATAAATAAAATAATCACTGTACGGGACATGTCCAGATTCAATGTCGACACCTTCATGGATTCCATCAGGGTATTCTGACTGGGATCGTATAAACACTCTGCTGGACTTGAACTTGCCACTAGACTATTTCATGGTGAAATTCACTAACATTGTTGACCAACATGCAACTTTAAAGAGATCCTGGGCAAAAAGTGTTAAAGCTCCATTGCTCACCAAAGAATTAAGACAGCTCACATCCTCTCGAGATAAGGCTTGGTGGAGATATAAGGATAGTGGGCTACCTACTGACTGGCAAACTTATCGGCAGCTAAGAAACTACTGCAAGAACTCAATCCAAAACGCAAAATTACTCAATTTCAAAAGACTCCAGACTGAGCATCTCAGTAATCTGAAGGAATTCTGAAGACAGGTTAACTCCCTCTTAAAGGGTAATACCTCTGAGACCCCTAGTTCCCTTGATGCCTAGGGGGTCACTCTCATAGCCCCCCCATCACTACTGACTTCAGTTAGTTCTTCACCAATCTGGACAGGTACACATCACTATTTTCTAGTTCTCTCACTCTCCCTCAACCTGACCCCCAGCCATCAGTCAACTCAATGGATCACCCTGCCTTCCACCTAAAGCTTGCAACCCTTGTTGAGGTTCGCTGACTCCTCAGGAATCTAAAGGTCAACAGTTCACCTGGCCATGACACTCTAGAACCTAAATTGCTTAAGATAGGAGCAGAAGCCCTAGCCCACCCTGTATGTGACTTACTTAATCGATCCTTCCTCACTGGCACCATCCCTGAAAAATGGAAAGTAGCAGTGATCATCCCCATCTACAAGGGAGGTCCCAACTCGACTGTGGAAAATTTCAGGCCTATCTCAATTCTTTGCCCCTAGCTAAAATACAAGAGCAGATAATTTATGACCACCTGCAGGATTACCTTGACCTCCACCATCTGCTGTCAACCTCCCAGAATGGATTTAAGAAAAACCACAGTATGCTTACAGCTCTGATTAAAGTCACCTCTGACATATTCCATGAAATGGACTATGACCGTGCCATTGGATCAATTTTCATAGACCTGACCAAGGCTTCTGACTTGGTCAGTCATGGCCTTCTACTACAACAACTACATGTCCTTGGCCTAGAAGCCAATGCCCTGACCTGGACCTTAAGTTATCTTTATGGCCGTACCCAAAAAGTAAAATGGGCCATCTCCCTATCTGACCTGAGGCCCATCACATATGGTGTCCCCCCAGAGCTCCATACTGGGCCTGTTACTTTTTTCTCTGTATATCAATGACATCCCTAATAAGTGCTGTTGGGCCTCTGTTCACTTATATGTGGATGATGCTATCATCTACCATTCTTCTCTCAATGTCGGATGGCTTAGTTCAATGCTAGCCTCTAAATTCCATACCCTCAAGGACTGATTCCTTCAGAAGCAGCTTGTCCTCAATACTAAAAAAGCAAAGTGCATGTTGTTCTCCAACTCATCCACACTAACCCTCCCCCTTTGGCTATACTCTCATGTACTGGGGATGCAATTGAAACTGTAAGGTCATTTAAATACTTAGGAGTCACCTTAGATCCCTCACTTACCCTGGATGTGCATGTTATAGCCCTCAATAAAACTATAAACCAAAAGATTGGTGTCCTCTACTGCATCCGTACCTTCCTTACATCTTCCTTCTGCCACAAGATTGTGGTTGTCACCCTCCTGCCTCTCCTTATGTATGGAGCTCTGTTTCTACTCTCTATTACTGCATCTGTTCTATCTCACCATTCACAGGCCTACCATAGAGCTGATAGATTTGCACTAGGGACCAATGCTCGGCATCATCACCGTGATGTCCTATCAGCCCTGAGTTGGCTACCCTATGAATCAAAATTACGTTATGCCACACTAAGCTTTATGCATATGCTTGTCCATGGCTTCAATCCTCCTTGCCTTGCTGACATACATTGTTCAATGCCATCTCCCCCAATGTGCCCTCAGATCTGCCTCCTTTCCCCTTCTATCAGTGCAAAACCTACAACTCTCCATGGCTCATAGATAATTTGCTTTCTTGGCTGTGTCCTGCTGGAATTCTTTACCTCCTTTTGTACTGGCTTGCTCCTCCCTCTCTCGATTTCAAAGTTTGCTGTTATCTCAACTAACTGCCCCACTTTGCTCCTGCTTCTGCTGACTCCTGACTCCTGTTTACTCCTAGCATGATTCTCCTAACAAAACTGTCCACTCTTCATATCTCCTTATCTCCTACTAGGAAAAAAAAATACTGTAAATCATGTCTGTATGTATGAGTTTGTTGACTGTGCTTTACATTTGCTTATTTTTTACATTGCTGTATGTATATGCTGTACTCTTTTGATGTGTTACTACTCTGTGTGAAATCTCTTGTATTAATGAATGCACTATCAATGTATTGCACTTCCTGGGTTGCCCCTGAAAAAGGGACTATCTTGTCTCAGAGGGCCCACCTAGTTACCAAAATTCTATAAATAAAATAAATCTACACCCCTGGCCCATTAATCTTAGCTGTGGAAGATCCACTAAATCATGACTTCCACAATGTGATGTGCTGGTTCCATGCTAACCAACTCAGGGTCAATACCAAGAAGGCTGTGTCTATGACCTTTAGCACCAGCCCCTGTCCTCTCCACACAGGATGGCACCCCCCAGAGGTTGTCCTGCCCTCAAGCACCTTGGTGTGTGGTTTGACAGCAAGCTGTGCCACTCTGCCCACACCACCATTATCCATTGCAATCCTCACCCTAAACTCAGTGCCCTGTACCACAATATGGATGCCTTTCCCTCCAGGTCTGCTGAGAGTTGGTTTCCAAAATGGTTCTCCTGCTTTTCGACTATACTGGTGTGGTCTATGGCACCACCTGTTCCTCTTTCCTTGCCAGACTGGATTTCCTCTGCAATGCCTCCTGTCATTTCAGTACCGACTCTCCCCTCCATGCCTACTATTGCTCCCTCTATTCCTCCCTGGCCATCCTTCCACTATCTTCACGTCACAGTCCCACTATGCCTTCTTCATTACTAAATACTGTTTTCTGTCCCTTTCCTCCTACCTTTTCTCACTCCTCTCCCCAGTTATCTCCTCTCCTCTTCTTACCCTTCCCACTCCAGAGATTACTGCTACTTCTCCATTCTTCACTCTCACTCATGTGCTGGGCAAGCTGCTTTCTCCAACCACCTCCCTTACCTCTGGAACCTGCTCCCCTCATCCCTTTACTTCTTCCCTCATTCCCTGCCTTTAAACACCTACAAAGGCACCTATCTGCTCCCCAGTGTATCTGTCAATTCCCCTCCTGACATTTCTTCACCTTTCTTCCTTTCTCATCTGACATCCCTCATGTTTAGGAATCCCCTAAATCTAGGCATGCTGTGCCTTCACCCACCATCTTTTCTGTACCCAGTAGTACTGTTGCCCTCCCTAGCAGGCACGGCAGACTTTATTGTAGTCTAGCATGATTGTCCAGTTATCTTTGTTTTAATCCATGCCATTGTTAATTTTACTTGACTCACCACAGTTGATCCCACATCTGTGATATTTTACTTATATATACACAATCTGATGTTTTGAAATGTTATTCTGTTTCTACTCCCATTACCCCTTCCCCAGGTTGCACCTGAGCCTTGGCTCAGTGTGCCTTTCCCAGTTACCAACTTTTAAATAAATAAATATAAATAAATAGACATGCAAGGTGATGAATATCTGTGAAATAAACAGATAAATGGCCAATGCATAAATAAAGCTAAAAGGTGCACCTTTACTATGTGTTACTTTACAGCAACAGCGTTACCTTCGGTACCATTACTACCCAGTCAACCAGTGCTAGCCTATGCTTTTACATATGAACACTTGTTAATTTCAATGCATTAGTTCAGACCTGGTAATCAGATCACTCTGAAGTCTATGTTAGGACTTTGAGAGGAACTTAGTAGAGAACTAAGACCTGAACAGAGCTCTTGTACCAAAAAGGGGCACTGATTGCAACAATGGGATAGATACTTTGGTGAGAAGTCTCAATTAGGCCACCGGGACTTAGGAGAGGTTTTATAAACAGGCCATAGGTTCTTGGGCAAAAGCCACCACTCTTGGGCTGCTGGGACAAAAGAAAAAAGCTTACAACTGGAAGAAGGATCATCGGCAAAAGCCCTCCCTTGGGCTGCTGGGACGTGTAACTTGAAGCAGATTCCTTGACAGAAACCCTCCCTTGGGCTGCAAGGACAAGAAAAACTTTTATGGAATAAGAGAAGCTAGTCCAGGCTGCTCTTCTTCAGACAATGGTTTTCAATACAGATATTCAGATGATGGCACTGGATGTTTTGAAACAGAACCCGCACCTCACTGTATCACAGAGGTCTTCTCTAGTGAACTAGTGCAGCTCCTCAGCTTCCTTTTCTTCTTAATGGGGTAAGGAATAGCTTGGCAGAGTAGCAAATGCCCCAAGTTGTCATCCAAGGAGGTGGGGTTACAGGCAGGTGTGCAGAGAGAGTCTTTGGTTGCTGTGACATAATGGCAGTCTGTAGGTAGTTACAGGTAGTACTATATAGCTTTACTACTGAGGTAGGATTTCCAAGCAATTAGATGTTTTAGCACAGAGTAGTAGAAAAGTCTAGCCAGTCTCTTGAAAGGGGCACCTCTGTTTTAAGGCAGTTACTTTGAATGTATCACAGGTTTAAGGCAGTTTGTTGGGGCAAATTGGACACCACACAAATTCAGGTAGTTCATAGGTAAACAGGGCAATGCACATGTTTAGGCAGTTTGTTGGGCAATTGAAGCACCACAAACGTTCAGGCAGTTCATGGGTAAACAGGGCAATACACAAGTTCAGGTAGCTCATTTGGCAATTGGGCACCACACAAGTTCAGAAGGCAGTTTGTTAGGCCAAAAGGGCAATACAGTTTAGCTGTAGTTCAAAAGACAGTCTAATTGATGAAGCATGGTACATTCAAATGCAAATTCAGTAAGCAGTCTTTCATATAAGGTACACTGCCACTTTAAACCCAGTTCATTCAGGAGGTTCCACATATTCAGCAGTTATTCAACTAATTGCCCCTAACCCCACTGTATCTGCTCCTAAGCAGCTGTATTTGATGGGACTGTAGGTACTTTGGTGTGTCTAAGCAACACTATGCTGGCTCCTATGAAGCCCTAATTATTCCACCCTATGGGTGGTCCCTTTACTGGGGCCTGGCTGGAGCCAACACTGTTCCTATGTTGCTGACTCTTAGTCACTTCTGTGGGCAGTCCTGAGGTTGGACAACACCTGCCCTCCCAAACAGCTTCAGCTACTTTATTTAGCACTCCTCGGTGCAATTTATTTAATAAATAAAAGAACTGTAGTTCCCCGCCAAAAATAAAAGAAATATTGTTTGAAACCTTTGCCCAACTAATGGTAGATCATGTAACAGGTAAAAAGTTAATTCTGGTTTAAGATTTTAATGCTTTTGGGGAGGACAAAGAGGACAAAAATCAGATGATTCATTGTAAAGTTTACATCTGACACAAATCATAGCTAGTCCTACAAGAAGGGATGATTCGATGGCCCAGGAAAGGTTTTAGATTTAATTTTTGTGACCCCTGATTTATTGATGTTGGATAATGGTGTGAACCCACCAAATTTAGGGGATCATAACACCATTTTTTTGTATAGTTGTTTGGTTCTTGTCACCTCCTCCCACCAACTAGCAATTGGGACACATTGGCAGTTTACATGTTTTCTCCACTGCCCCTTCAGAGGCCTGGCACACATCCATGTGAGTGTGTGGAAGCATGCTATGCACTCCATGGTGCCAGCTCAGCCCCTTCCACCTCCTGTACCTGTTTGACACCTCCTCTCCACTTACACTACCCACCGGACCTCCACCCAGTGGGAGCAGAGCTCCGGGGGGGTGCCAACCCACCCTTGGGAGAGGAGAGCTGCCCATCAGCATGCTTGATCCTGCTCTGACCCCCCCCACGTTGACACCCTGATGACCCAAGATCGATCCCAAACTCAGGTTGCTGGTGTAGCATGAGGTGTGGTATCCAGTGCCTCAACCCTCAGCACCACCGTGCCAGCTACACCATTTTTTGTACTATACTGTAAGAACTGGAGTAGGTATATCAAATAAACTGATAATCACAACTTGCTTCATGAAATGTTATAAAAACTATAGTAAGCAAGATTTAAAAAAAAATTGCAAAGCTTAAAATGGTAGACAGTAACACTAATCCCAAATTAGGATCTGTCAACAGAGGAATTTACTAGGATGTTTGTGGAGGTATGTAACATGCGTGCCCTTGTAGGGAAACAGATCCAAAAATCCCAGCATTTGCCCTGGCTAAATGACACAATTAAAACATTAAAGAACAAATTATGGAAAATTTAAAATAAAACATTGAAACAAGAAATCTGGGATATATTTAAGAAGGCAAGAAACAAGGTCATGCAAGAGATTAGAAAATTTAAGGGATATTATTATAAACAAAAAATAAGAAATACCACCGGTACTAAACTTTATTGGAGCTTAATAAAACCTTTAACCAACCCTAGAAAAAGTTCAATAGAAATAAATTTTGTGGCAAATGGTAAATCTGTCCCTTTGATGAAGGCAGCAGATATTTGAAATGATTATTTTATAAATCTCCCAGATTTAGAGGGCTTACCTAAAAGTACCTTGAATACAAGGCTATCTAGGATGACTGATGTAAACAGAGGAGACAACAATACACCAAAATTTCAATTTAAAAATATTAATAGAAAGGAAGTCATCATGGCAATAACAAAGTTAAAAAATAACAAAGCATGTGAATTAGACAATATTGACGTCAGATTTATAAAAGACTCTGCAAATGAGATTGCTCAGACCATGACAGATCTATTTAATTTAAGTTTGACGCAAGGGCCCAGATATTCAAAAAGGTTGCACCATGCGCAACAGGGATGCACCAGTGCAAGTCCGAAAATGTGCCATTGTGTGATATTCAGTGGGAGGCAGCTGCGCCCTCCAAATCGCAATGCGCAAGAGCGCAATGGTAATCAATGAATATGCAACTGAAGGGGGAGGAACCATGAATAAATGGCGCAGTGCGATATTGAACAGCATGCGCCATGCGCAATAGGGGAGCAAATGGAAGTTGCGCGGTAGCAGAAATAATCCAAAATAAAAGGGAACAAGAGAGAGGTGCAAGAACGCTACAGGGAAGCCAGATTTGGGAGCGAGCTGACAGCAACCAGGCATACAGTAGCAGTGAGCAGGACAGGGCAGGAGCAGGACAGAGCACCTGGAAACTACCAGGAACAGGAAAGGAGTGGGGAGCCTGTGCAGGAGGACAGGGGAAGTGCCACATTGGACTGAGTGCACTGACAGTGGGCAGGATGTCCAAATCTGGGAGGTGCTCCCGGTGCAGGGGGAGTAGCAGAAAGGACAGAGGGGGAATGGGAATACAGCTGCCAGGGGGGTAACACAAGCCAGGGACATGGCCAGTGCCACCTTCCAGATGGAGGCAATAATGAGGGGTGTGAGAAGGCAGGCAGCAGGGGTGTGGCTGTGGAAGAGCCCATCAGCAGTATGCCCCCAGCAGGCAGTACCGAGCCTGCAACAGCTTCGAGCTGTACAGTGACACCGAGATAGTGGGCCAGTACCGCCTGAGCCGGGCGATCCTGAGGCGGCTCTGTGAGCTGTGCAGTGATGAGATGCAGGCACGCACACGATGGAGCCATGCTCTGTCAGTGGAGACAAAAGTGACAGCTGTCATGTGCCTGCTCACCACGGGTACCTTCCAGAGACCAATAGGGGACACAACGGGCATAACCCAGTCGGTCGCGTCATGCCTACTCACACAATTCCTCAGCGCACTGCTGCCACATGCTGCGGAGTACATCCATTTCCCCAGCACACCGGCAGAGCACACAGCACACATACTAGAGTTGTACAGGGTAGCAAGTATACTGGCGTGCTCGGGGCCATTGACTGCACCCATGTGGCCATCCGCATGCCACCTGGCCCGGAAGGTGCAGCATACATAAATTGGAAGGGCTATGCAAGCATCAACTGCCAGGTGATGTGCGATGCTAGGGGGTGCATAACCAATGTCTGTGCCACGCACCCTGGGGGAGCACATGATGCCCTCACCTGGCACCAGTCTGCACCTGTGCCACAGGTTCAAGAGTGGGGACATCCCCACTGGCCACCTAGTGAGTGAGTATGCAAATCATGAAGAAAGACATGGATCTTGGGAGGGGCATAGTCAGAGTTGACATGGGTACTGGCCTAGATGGCCCACGAAAGTGCGACGCTGATCACCAAACCAATGTCCACCCTCTAAACACAGGTGACAGTGGATACCCACTCTGTCCCTAGCTGTTCACACCATACTGGCAGCCCCTGACCCCATCGTATCAACGCTACAATGAGGAACATGCCACAACACACAATGTCATAGAGCGGGTGTTCGGGATGCTGAAGGCACATTTCCATTGCCTGGACATGTCTGGCGGTGCCCTACAGTACAGCCCCTCAAAGGCCTACAGGGTATTCCTGGCCTGTTGCATCCTGCACAACATGGACAACGACTGTGGGATATCTGTACAGGTCAAAGAGAGGGACAGCGATGGGGATGATGAGGACGCTGGTGCAGATGGTGATGAGCAGCCCCCCCCTTAGTCAAAGGGACCCCCAATTGATCTGGATGGCGCAGCTGCACCGAGGCACCATCACAGAGGAGCACTTCAACAAACCCAGGTAAGTCATGGGGCTATGTGCAACCACCAATGGCAAGTGCACAACCCACAAACGCGCATGGACGAAGCCCAGGGGTGCATGTCGTAAAGGGAATTGGCTCAGCATGGAACTTCACACGCCATCAGGGATGGGCTAGGCCTAACACGGCATGTGGTCACAGACACACACACACACACACACACCCACCACCCATAAGACATGCACAAAGGGTAGGAGGCACTCTGACCACAACCGCCACCCCTAGCCACACACATGTCCACAGACCACCACGCCCAGTGCCTGTCATTGTGCGTGTCTCAGATGCTGGGCACCATTACACAGTGGTGGACAGCACAATGCAGGCATTATCATGTACATGCCACAGTGGCCAGCAGCTGGAAGGGTGTGCACATGGAACATGTCTGTGTGAGTGTGCAGGGCTGGGTACCCAACCCGTGCATTGCACGATGAACAACACACTGCACACAGGGCAGCATCAGACAGTAGCCATGGTAGGAGACAGGTCAGTCACACGGCACAGTGCCACGGCCACCATGGATGCGTGGGGAGCCCCACCGAGACCCGCCAGCAGTGACAGGCTGAACAATGGCCTCATGGGGTGGCACCAACAGTCCCCAAGGGGTTCTGCTGTGGGAATGTGACCATTCTGGAGCAGGGGTCTGCTGCTCACCGAACATGCCTGCCCCAGGTGTGCTCAGGATGCCCACAGCTGAACCAGGTGTTGACAAGGATGGTGTCACATGAAGCCAGGAATGTGGAGTGGACATTGCACTGTGTGGTGTCTGCGATGCATGGGCAAATAACTGTGTGCCCATTGTGGCCATGCCAGCTGTGAATGCCTGTGTCTACCTGTCAATGGCGGCAGTCACATCCTCCTGCAGCCTGTCCATCCCTACCAGGAGCAGATCAGTGTCCCTGCTGCACCACTCCTCTGCCTGGTGCAGGACTGCACTGAGTGCATCCATTGCCATCACAAGCCTCAACTGCTAATCCACTGAATCATGGACTATGCGGGTGTGCTCTTCTAAGAGGTCATCCACCTGATCGACATGATGTCCCTCATGGTGTTCATGACCGTGATGGGCAGCACCCCTTGAGGTTGGGCACTGCACACCAGGGCCATTCATGGGCATGTCCACAGGCGGTGCACTGACGCCACCCCCTGACACTGTCCCCCCATGGCCATTGGCCGACTGCTGACACTGCCTCTCTGGCTGTCGCTTTCCAGGGCTCAATGGTGCCACCACAGTGGCTGCAAAAACCCCACTGTCCTGGACACACACCAGTGCTGCCCCACTGGTGCAGAAGGGCACAGGCTGGGACTGTGATGTCACGCAGGCCTCCACGGTGGCACCACCCATGGCTATGCCCGTGCTGTAACCTGCTGTGTGGCCATCCTGTGGCCCACACATATCACTGTCCATGATGTGAGCTCCATCATCATCAGTGACAGATCCGGCACAAGTCTGAGTCTCAGCATGCTGGTATCCATGGACACTGGCACACTGGGACACAGGCAGGGCCTCCTCCGCACCTGCTCCACCAACATCAGTCCGGACAGCTAGGTGGGCCCAATGTCGTCCTGACCCTCAGACACCTGTGGAGGTGGATGGGCCCTCCTCTGTGTCCAGGGTATTGCCCTCAGTGGACGAGCCCACCACCGCTGACCCATGTAGATGCTCAGAAGCTGTAAGGGAACACAGTAGCATTAATGTATCTGCCCTACCCTGTTGCATCCCCCCTCCACAGTGACAGATTAGGACCTACCATGCAGTGACGGGCTACCACCCATCTGGAAGCCACCACCTGGAACACCCTCAATGGCACAATGCTGCATGCTGCAAACAACCTGCTCTTCCTGTGGGGTCAGGCGTTGCACGGCCGGCTGTCCCCCACCAGTCACAGCCTGTGCTGCCCTGATGGCAGCCATCTTATCCTTAATCCTCCTCCTGTCCATGCCCACCTGTTTTTGCACTCCTGCATGGACCGCTGGTGGCTGCCATGCTGGTTGATGGCACGCACCACCTCTCCCCGTGCAGCAGCACGGGCCTGTGGTGTTCCCCGCTGTCCACTGAGCAGCGGTTCCTGGTCAAGGTAGGCTTCAAACAGGGCATCTGTTTCTGCCTTGGTAAAGTTTGGCCTCCTCTTTCTCCCATGTCTCTGTTCTTCCTCCTCCACCTCACGGTCGCTCATCATTGATCCTGTGGGAATGACAGGTGTTACCTCTGACTGTGCAGTCCCATGCATCTCCCACACACCACAGTCCACACTCCCAAACAGCATGCAACTCACCACAATGGACTGCAATACCAGACTATGGCCTCTGCAGCCCACTGTCGCATTTATATAGCGCAATGCATGCAAATGAGGTGAGGTGCAATTTTAAGTGGATGCTAATGTAGTATCTGCGCCATTGAATCGCTGATGAGCTGATTTGCATATACCGGCTGAATATCACGCTGTTGCGCCTTGTGCAATTGTGTTGAACGTGCTCAGGCAAGGGCGCAGTTCTGTGACGTGCACAGTAGACACCGAACGGCGCATGCCCGGGGTGCTGACGCTGACGCTTGCCACGCTGCTGATGTGCTGTGCACGGGAGGCAGTGCAGGGCATGGCCACCATTGTGCCAGTGGTGCTACTGCACTGTTCACATGTATGGTGCTCTTGCACTGGGGCGCCATAGGCGCTGTGGAACCACAGTGTGGTAGGCCACTACAGGCCATCTCACACAGGCACCCAATCGCGCTACACGCAGGGAGTACCAATCACACTGTGGTGGTCCGTGTGCGAGAGACCCTTGACCCTGTGCTTGACCTTTGCCCCCTAGGTTCCATGCATCCACATGGGTGCACCACTATAACGCTGTTCGGTGACAGCGCGATGGGAAATGGCAGTGCTGTACCACGCAGCCTCTGCATGTGGCAGACCACGCTACCGAGTGCCATTTTGACTCTGACCAGCTTCAGAGATGGCAAGATGGAGGGCTGCTGTTTGGAGCCAGGTGGAGCTGGCCAATTTGGTGGCCATAGTCGAGCCCCATGCTGGGGCACTTTTTGGGAATGCACCCCTGGACAGGGCCAGGAGTGCTGTAAGAGAGGCGGTGGCGGTGGCGCTGGAGGAGGCCACAGGAATGGGGCGCATGGCTGAGCAGTGTTGCCACAGATACGGGGACCTCCAGTGCAGGGACCCGGACAGGCTTGCCCATCTGTGGTCATGTGCCAGGAGAGGCGCAGTGCCACAACCAGGTAGGTGCCCCATCCATACACTGGTTGCATCAGTACAGGTATCGTGGTGGGCATGTGTCCACCACACAGGGGGGTGGGCCGTCCAGTGTGGGCAGTGGTGTTGGTGGTGGAGGTGGTGTTGGGGGGGTTGCGGCATGGCTGGGCTGTGTGGGATCGTACACACCCAGGGGTGGGGGTCTTTGATACTGGATTGTACTGATAATCCCCTCTCCATGTTTGCACCCTAGGCCCTGAAGAGCGGCACCGAGCCCGACAGGACTGACACCGAGGCGTGGGTAGTGGAGGTGGTCAACAGCCACGGGAAGCTGGTCGAAGTGGACTACAGTGCCCGGATCAGGCCTATGATGGTGAGTGCCTTTCTTCCAGGATATTCTGTGCATGCTGTGTTGCTGGGCAGACGGCGGGGCATGGCCACCATCCATTGACACTAGTGACATGAACGCCATACAGTACAGTCAGCACTGTCCAGTGGCACTGCATGTGTGGGTGTGCATCGCTGGTGGTCCATGCATACACCAGGTACATGGCTATGCCACTGCCTTCGCACTGCATAGCCATGTCACTGTACAGCCATGGTGGTGCTGTGTGGGACTTGGGCAGTGGGTGTGTGCAGTGGTTCGCATGGCTGTGTGCACCTGGGTGGGCAGGTTTTGTGGACACGATCACTGTGGGTGGTCGCACACCATCACAGAGGCATGTCCCACAGCCGTATGCCATGCACAGTGGGTGGGCTGCAGGGGGCTGTGCATTCACACCTATTGACTCTGTTCCCTTGTCCTAGGTGGACAGTGGATGCAGCACATGGAGAGGGCATTGCAGGAGCTTCTGCAGGTGGCAAGGGACTCCCTGTAAATCTTACACTGGATGGAGCAGCTAGGAGTCCACATGAGTCATGGTGGGAGGCGTCATCATAGCTGGGAGCGGGGCTCCCACTGAACTTCATGAACCCAAGGATTGCACCAACCCCCCTGGACCCACCCTCACACCCCTCCTTCCCACTACCATTTGTTCACCCCTGCCCCTCATCCACCCACACCTGGTTTGTGGCCCTCACCCCCAACATTTTTGTAAATATTTGTAAATAATTGTTTTATATCTTGTAAT
Source organism: Neoceratodus forsteri (assembly GCA_016271365.2). Taxonomy (NCBI): domain Eukaryota; kingdom Metazoa; phylum Chordata; order Ceratodontiformes; family Ceratodontidae; genus Neoceratodus; species Neoceratodus forsteri. The sequence continues at coordinate 625,614,198 of CM057452.1, read as the reverse complement.
ATACATTTGTTTTGTTATGCCTACTGTGGTGGTCTCTGATTTGCAGTGGGCTACAGGTGCTCAGCTGCAGTGGTGTGAATGGCGTCAGGGGTGGTGCAGTCATGGGCTTGTGTGTGTGTCCATAGGGGAAGCGACTATGGTATGGGTGTAGCTATCAGTCACTGTCTGTGGTTTGTGTGTTGTCCCCTGTACACTGGATGACTGTGTGCAGTGGTCCATGGTGCATGCACTGTGTCCATGGTGCACCTGTCAGGCCGTCCATGGCCTGTGCAGCTGACACCCTTGCATGTCTGTGACCTGCACGGTCTGCTGGCATGTCAGTGGTGGCTGTCCATTCTGGACAGCCACTGTACCCAGCACAATGCCGGGTTGCCTCCTGTCACTGGTGTGGTGCATGTCTGCCTCAGGTGGCACTGTGGCCTCCGCTGTTGTTGTCCCACCTCCATGCTGTCGCTTGTGTCTGTTGCAGGGGATGTGCTCCACTGTCTGTCACTTGTGCTCCGGGTGCATGCTGGTAGTGTATAGCTTCATGGTGCCTGCACAGGTTGGCTGGCACTCCTGCGCCATGGAGGGGTGCTGGCCGTGTGTACACAGTTTCTGTGGCAACACACCCGGGGCTTGGTTGACCCACTACTGTGTCCGTGTGTTGGTGTTCCCTTGGGTATGGGTGGGTGTTTGTCCATGCACTGTGTTGCATCCTGTGTGGCACATGCTTCCATGCACCACTGTGGGTGTCTGTGCTGGCTGTTGTGGCCAGTGCTGGGTTGGGGTATGTCCTTGGGAGGGTGTGCAGGGTGCTGTGCCACTGGTGGTGGGGTCTGAGGCATGCCCTGTCACATGTGGGGTACCTCATGTGCCAACACATGGTCGGTCTCTCAGCTGTACCTTGGGGGGGCGTGCGTGGCAGCACTGTGTATGCAGTCGTTGCATCGCTGTCTGCTGTCACCCACTGAAGGGTGCTCATGGTGGGGCTGCCTTGCATGGTTCTGTGGTGCACAGAGTTGCATTGTCACGGTGGAGGTGGTGGCATGCATGGGGTGTCCTGCACTGGTGGGTGCTGCTCCTGGGAAGGGTATCTGGGGATTGCGGTGCAGGGTGTGCTCTGCATTGGTGGGATGGTGTGGCACGGGGTGGCTGGACCTCCTTGTGTGCCAGTCACAGCTTGCCAGGGGGTGTGCTGGTACACCATGCCCCGGCTGTGGGTTTGTTGCTGGTATCCATGGGCTGGTGGTTATTCCAGCTCTCCCCCAGTTGTGCAGTGCATGGGATGTGGGGGGCAATGTCTGTTTTGCTGTGTGCTCCTCTGCCCTTCTCTAGCATGGGTGGTCCTCCCATGCATCCTGTCCCTGCACATCCCTGGTTGTGCTGGTGCACTGCTGCTCTGCTCCACTGAGCATCCCTGGTTGTGCTATGGTGCAATTGGTGTGATATTCAGTATGTGTGCCACAGGCGCATCTTGAACTGCGCAGCGTTTGATTATCACGCTTATTGCACATGAGCGCAGTGGACTTGCACTTGCTTCTGCTGTTGTGCACTTTTATGGCACAGTTTGAATATCTGGGCCAAGGTATTTTTCCAAGAGAATGGAAATGAGCTAAGATTGTATCAATCTTTAAAGGAAGTGATGCCTCCAATCTATCTAACTACAGGCCAATTGCCTTACTTCCTATAGTATCAAATATCGTGGAAAGACTTCTGCATACCCAATTAATGGAGTATTTGGAAAAAAACAACAAACTTACTTATGTACAGTTCGGCTTCAGAAAAGGATTGTCCACAGACAGCGTGCTCATGGTCTTTTTAGATCAGGTGGCTTCTCCACTTGGGGAGGACCGGGCCATGGGTGTGGTGTTCATGAACTTGTCTAAAGCATTTGAAATCTGTACTGAAGATCATATTATTTTGTTAGATATGGTAGATGAAATGGATCTAATGAAAGAACCTCTTAGATGGTTCCATTCATATTGAATTAACTATTTTTAGTTAGTAACAGTGGGAGGCAGTACAGTAACTATAAATTAGGCCCAGTAACATGAGGAGTCCCACAAGGGTCTATTTTGGGCTGACTACTGTTTCTTATTTACTTAAATATACTTTCAAATCATATACACATACCAGTATAAAAGTATATGCAGATGATACAGTGTTGGTGGTGGAGGGAACTCATTTTAAAGAAATTGAAAATAAACTCCAACTTAACTTTAATAATTTACAAGAGCGATTTTTGTCCTCAAACTTAGTCCTTAATTCTAAAAAAACAGCAATAAAAAAACAACGCTCTTTAGCTCACCTTGAAAAAATAAACATAGGGAACTAAACAAACCTGAAATAAAAACTGTAAATGGCATGGCCCTCACTCAGGTTCCAGCCTATTAATATTTAGGACTGGAGATTGACTAATGTCTTACTTTTGAACATTACATTGACAAATTAACTATGAAAATAAACATGACAATAGGAGCTATGAGAAGGGTATCCAAATGCTTGACCAAAAAAAATGTTTAACAGTGGCAAATCAACTAATTGTCCCCATGATGGATTATGGAAGCCATATTTTTACCCACGCTTATAAGAAAACACTATAAAAATAAAATTTTACATGTCATAGACTAACCAGATTCTTACTGAAATGTGAATATAATACACATCACTGTTAGCTTCATCAATGATCAAGTTGGAACTCGTTAGAAACAAAAAACTTGGATAACTTCACTGTTTAAAAATGTTAAAAACTGGAAAAACAACTAGACTAGAGGGAAGCAGTACAGTGCAGTGGTTTAAGGCTCTGAGCTGCAAATCTGGTGACATCCAGCAGACCAGACCTGGGTTTGAATCCTACAGACCCCACTTGCATACTGTGTAACTCTGAGCAAGTCACTTTACTTCTCTGTGCTCCCAGGTTGCACCTGTAAAAAAGCTTTCAGCTTAGTGTGCTACTAAAAAAATAAATAAATAAAAGACTCATAGATATTCTTGTCCGGACAAATCAGTTTTCATTTAAGAAACAACTCCAGGGATTTTTTTTTCTAAATTGTTTAACCAGGTGAGACACACTATGCTGAAAGCTTGTTTACAGGTGCAACCTGGGAGCACAGGGAAGTTAAGTGACTTGCTTAGGGTCACACAGTATATGCAAGGGGGGCAGTGGGATTCCCAGGTCTCCAGATTTGTAGCTTAGAGCCTTAAATCACTGCGCTATACTGCTTCCCTATATTGGTGACTCCTAAATTAAAAAACAACTTTGGAAAAATTATTCTCAAATATAAATCAGCAAACACATGGAATAACATGCCGATCAAATCCCTGAAGCTGGACATGACTATTGCTGCATATAGGTCAAACTTGAAACAGGATCAAAATCACATCTGCATTTATTATGGATGATTTCTTACCTGCTAAAACCAAAATGTTAATGTTGCTTCTATATTGATTGTGTATAGCTATTGTGTGTCTCATAGTCCTTTTTGTGTTATGTAAGGTTTAATGTTTATTAAATAACTCTTTAAACATCTACAGGAACACCTTGCAAACAGGGTATGTATAGGCCTAATGGTGAAATTGTTCTCAAATTAAGCCTGTATAAATAAAAATGTTTTACTACTACTACTATTACTACTACTACTGTAGTTGTGGGAAAGGGCTCTCATTTCCCTCTAGAGACTATCTAGACAGTCCTGAAGTAACTCACAAATCTGAAAGTGGACAAGGCTATGTGGCCAAATGGTGTGCATCCAAGGCTATTGAGAGAGCTCAGGGAGGTACTGGCTGCACCTCTGACAGTCCTGTTCAACCACTCATTTAAGATGGGAGTGATTCTGGAGGACTAGAAGACAGCAGATGTAGTTCTACTTCACAAAAGTGGTAGCAGGGAGAAGGCTGGCAACTATAGGCCAACCAATCTGACTTTGGTGGTGGGGAAAATAAAGGAATCACTACTGAAGGAAAGGATTGTGGAATTTCTTGAGTCTAGTGGCTTACAAGATTTAAAGCAGCATGGATTCACAAGGGGGAGGTCATGTCAGATAACTCTGATAGGGTCCTTTGACTGGGTGACAAGGGAATGGAATCAGGGTGAAGTGGTAGATGTGGCCAACCTAGATTTTAGTAAGGCCTTTAACATTGCTCCACACAGGAAACTTGTAAACAAGCTGAGTAGCCTAGGAGTGGGTCCAAAGGTGGTAAACTGGGTTAGAAATTGGTCAGATGATAGACAATAGAGGGTGGTGGTAAACATAATTCACTATGAGGAAGGTAGGGTAAACTGAGGAGTGCCACAGGGATCAGTACTGGGACCCATCCTCTTTAATGTCTATATTAGCAACATCGCAGAGAAGCTAGATGGGAAGGTCTGCCTTTTTGCAGATGACACTAAAATCTGCAATAGGGTAGATGCTCCAGAAGGGTGGAAAAAATAAGTAGTAATCTAAGAAAGCTAGATGAGTAGTCAAGGGTATGGCAGCTAAATTTAAACGTGAAAAAGTGCAAAATCATGCGTTTAGAGCACAGAAACCAAGGAGCAGAGTACGAAATGGGGGAAGTGATATTGATGACCACCAAACAGGAAAGGGACCTGGGGGTAATCATATCTGATTACCTAAAGGTGGCCAGGCAGTGTGATAAGGCAGTTGGGAGAACAAGTGGGATTATGGGGTGCATAGGAAGAGGTATCACCAGCACAGAGTGAGGTAGTGTTACCTCTGTATAGATCACTTGTGAGACCTCCCCTAGGGTACTATGTCCAGTTCTGGAGACCTTTTTTCTGGAAGGACATAGACAGAGTGGAGGCAGTCCATAGGAGGACAGCTGAAATTTTGCATGGTCTGCATAAAAAGCCCTATGAGGAGAGACTGAATTGCCTCAGTATGTACACCCTGAAGCAAAGGAAACAGAATGGAGATATGATAGAGACTGGGTATATAAATAAAGTACAAGAGGGAAGCATTTTTCAGAAAAAAGATGCACAGGAACAAGGGGTCATTCTATGAAGCTGGAGAGGAGGTAGACTAATGGGAGTTGTGAGGAAGTACTTCTTCACAGAAAGAATAGTGGATAACTGGAACAGCATCCCAGCTGAAGAGGTAGGGGAAAAACTGTAGTGGGGTTCAAGAATGCATGGGATAGGCATAAGGAAACCTTAGTGGTAAGGCAAGGGGGGCAGAGAAGGAAATTAAGTAGGGTCTGTGGTATTACAGTAGGTAGGGGAAAAATGGGCAGACTAGGAGGGCCAAGCGGTCCTTATCTGCCATCAAATTCTATTTTTCTATGTTTTTACTTTATTGGGATTACCCAGCCAATTGCTCCACCCTCTGGGAGCTCTTTTAATAAGAATAAGGGCCTCAGGCCCACTGCTCCACTCTCTGGGTGTTCTCTTGTCTGGGGTCTGCCCCCCCCCTTCCTTATAGCCTCAGCTGCTGCCCTGCTCCATCTGGCATTTTCCATAAATACTTTTAAATTTAAAACACTGTTCTAGCATTCAGCACTTGCTTAGTGGTGCCACTACTGACTCACTGTCCTGATTCAGGGTGAAGTACTGTGAGAGGTGGTCTAGCTGGTAGGCTGTCACTGCTGGCTGAGGAGGGTTCATCATGGGTGGTTTTGACACTAGGGTTTGACTGCTTTACCCCTGATGTTCCTTCTCACTGTCACAGCCTCATTTTGGCACCACTTCCACTCACCTCAGTTCTTCACTGCTGCAGTCTGCTGAAGCTACTGATGAGAGACTGGAGAACAACTTGAATAATAACAATTGGGCTAAACAGAGCCCATAACCTGCACCCGCCAACTCTCTCTCTAACGCTGACTTAACGACTCTGTTAATCCTGCTCCAGAGGGAACCATGGAGTGATGTTACTGCTGCTGCTGCCTGTGGGACTGCCATGGCCACAAGGAAATGAAGCCTGTCTGGGGAAGATGCACTGCAGAAGAGCCAACGGATCTGGCTTCAACAACCCAGGTAAGCCATTGATTCCTGTCTTTTTTTTTCTGTCCTTCTCCATTCCTTGGCTCACTCCCCAGTGGTCAGTCAGGGTACTCTTTTTAAATGGTCAGGCTTCTAATGCTCAAACACCAAGTTCAAGCTACAACAGCTCCCAGATTTGAAAATATCCATGTGCTAGGCAAAGACAGGTGTCCCAGTGCATGGTCTGCTTTCTTTCTGATGCCTGCTTGGGGGACAGGGGTCCTGTGAGAGTAGGTAGCAGAGCAGAGAAAAAAATGTTTTAAAACATAGCCCTGGCTTTGGGCTGGCAAGGAAAGGGATACTGTGGTTCTGCAGGCATTCAGTGGCTGCAGGGGAGGGATTGCTAGTAAGGGTACACACTTCCTCTTGCTGGGAAGTATATTCTTCTGGTCGGGAATGTGCTGGCTGAAGGCTATTTACAGTGGGCAAAGTGCCTCAATAACCATTTTCCCAGCTCCCATAACCCCACAGTCTGGACCCTGGGGTCTCTGGCATACACCAACTCAGGACCACAAAGCTCCTAACTGGGCCCTGGGGTCCCCAGAGGTCCCTGACTTATTTTCTGTAGGGCTACAACTCTTGGGCACTACAAGAGAATTAACTAAAAAATAGGAATGGGACACTTGTTGGGTAGCTGGAGCAAGTAGGTCGCATATTGGCATTTTTTGCCAGGTAGGGTAGTTTGGGTAATTCACCACCCTACCAAAACAGTTTATTTATTTTTATTTATTTAAACATTTGGTAGCCAGAAAAGGCACACTGAGTCAAGGCTTGATTCCAGGTGTGACCCAGAGGGAGGGCAGAGGGGAGTATAAACAATTACAAAAGTAAACAATAACAAATGTAGACTACAATGCAGCATGATTATGATTATTAAACAAAGAGGGATACAGCAGTACTTGGTAAATACAAACCATGAGGCATATGTTTTGAGATATACAATAGTGAGTGCATACATTTAGAGCATTGAATAGTAAGCAGAAATAGGATCACCTCTGACAGAGGCAAGGGGAGGTGGTATGAGGCGCAGTTGTTGCTTGCAGACAGAGTAATAGGAGGAGTTCCTGATAGTGGGGGAGAGTTTGTTCCACAAACTAGGGAGCCATTAGGAGAAAGCTGCTTTGCCAGATGAGAAGGATGGCCGAGGCAAGCCAAAGGATCGTTCATTCCTGTGTCTCAACTCATAGGGGGAGTAAGAGATGGGAGATAGACATTCTGATAGGTAGGAGGGTAGCATGTTGAACCAGAATTTAAATATGAGATTGAGGGAGTGGATATAATGTCTGTGGGACAGTGGGGTTAGTCTTAGCAGGAAGTAGAGATCACAGTGATGAGTTCTAAGGGGGGGGAGTTGGTAGCAAAGTGGCAGATAGAGTTTAGGAAGGTGTTAAGCTCGGACAGGGTGGATACAGGGATAGGGCTGTAGACCACATCTGCATAATCAAAAATGGGGAGGATCATTTTGGATATGATTTATTGTCTGGCAGGAAGTGGAAGGGAATCTCTGTGCTGGTGTAGCATATCTAGTTTGGGGTGTAGTTTAGAGATGGTTGTGTCAATGTGAGTTGAGAAGGATAAGTGGGGGGTCTAACCAGGCACAGAGGTATTTGTATTTAGTGACCTGATCCAGAGGGGTACCATCTAGTGAAGTGGAGGGGGGAGGGGGGGAGGATCTTCTAAGTTTCTGTGCTCTGCCAAAAAACCAAGAATATAGTTTTTGAAATGTTTAGATTTAATTGGTTTTGTCTGAACCAGTGTTGAATGTTGCTGAAATCATTTTGGAGGGTAGCTTGAACACTGTGTAGTGCTGTGCCTGATGTAATAAATGAGGATAGTGTCATCCACATACATGTGTATGCTGGATTTTGTGCAGGAGGAGGGATGGTCATTTATGAAGAGGGAGAAGAGGATGTGACCTAGGACTGAGCCCTGTGGTATGCCTGCTAGGATGGGGGGAATGTAACATCAGTGATTTTGACTGACTGGAGCCTGTTGGAAAGGTAGGATTTAAATCACTGTATGGTGATGGCAGCTAGGCCTGCTGCCTCGAGTTTCATCAGTAGGAGAGGGTGGTATACGGAGTCAAAGGCCTTGGCCAGGTCGACAAACACTGCAGCAGTTAGAAGGCCATGGTCGGAGGCTATGTGAATGTGATTTGTGACACGGAGGAGTGAGGAAATGGTGGAATACTGTTTTCTGAAACCTGAATGGTGGGGAGAGAGGAGATTGTTGGCTGTGACATATTCTCACACTCTGGAGTGGGCTAGGGATTCCTGAAGCTTGGTAAGAGTTGGGAGGAGGGAGATCGGTCTGTAATTTCCAGGCTAAGAGGGGTCTCCACGTTTGTGGAGGGGAATTACAGAGGCAGATTTCCAAGCCTGTGGGACAGAGCCTGAGGAGAAAGAGAGGTTGAGGAGATGGGTAAGAGGTTTAGTAATTGCAGGAGCCGAGATCTGCAAGAGCTTAGGGTGCATCCCATCTGGACTGGAATTGGTGGTATTTACTGAGCGAAGGGCTATGAGAACCTCTTGTTCAGAGATGGGGGAGAATTTGAAATGGTTGTGATGGGGGAGGAGGGGGGACAGAGGGTGGAGGGGGGTTCATGCAGAATGGCACAGGATGTGAAAAAATTATTGAGTGTTTCAGCAATGCTGGTAGGGTTGGTTACAGGCTGGCCATGTTACAGGATGGCCATGTTGCATGAAAGCAGGGGAAATGGGCTGTGCCGGAGGTTCTAGAAGTGAGTGTACATCATTCCAGAATTTGGATGCATCCGGCAAGTGAAGTACATATCAGTGAACTTCACGGGTCAGGTACTGCAGACATGGGTAATGGGTCAGGTAATGGATAATATTTTTAAAACAGGTATTACAGGTAACCTATTGGGTCCTGGGACTCATTCAAGGTTGTAAAGAGGCATAAAAGGGAAGCCTGTGGGGTTGTGACAGCAGAAAGGAGCACGACACCAGCATGACAATCCGATTGGTCAGTGCTGGTGTCTGTGCTCCATGCCTGCTGTGTGAGAGTGCTTATACCAGCAGACTTTCTTGGGAGAGGGAGGAATCAGCATTTGCTCTGCAACTATGGAGAAAATGAAATAAAAAAAGTTAATTTAAAAAAAAAAAACAAAAAAAAACAAAGCACAAGTTTACTCCACAAAGGAGCAAAGGTTGGGGACTGAAGGAGTAATAATCAAGGGATCCAGTGTCGTGCTAGACCTGAACCTGACAGACATTGAATGGAATGTTCCAGTGGCTGAGAGGACCAGAAGCCAGGACTTGCTGGATGCATTTCAGGACTGTCTGCTGATACAGTTAGATAAGAAGAACTCCAGGCAAACTGCAATTCTCAATGTGTAGAGGTGGTAGGAGCTGTGGGAGTAGGGAAGACGTTAGGGTACAGTGACCATAATTCTGTTTGGTTTGAACTGGCCCTCTGGTCTAAAGCCCTGGATTTTAGAAGCAAAAGGAAATTCTAGCTGTATTGGTCCTTGGAAAACAGGAGATGCTGAAAGGTTTGATATCTTTTATTGGTCCAATAAAAGGTATCAAACCTTCCAGAATTTCCTGGATTTTAGAAGGGAAGACTTCAGCAGGCTGAATGAGCTGGTAAGGGATAGGGTAGTAGGGGTGGACAACATACAGTAGATGGGGTAGAAGAGAAATAGGTGGGCAATTAAGGGGACATTCTCAGAGCATCTTTTATTTTGATAAGATTTTAATTGGAATCATAATGGACATAACACGTATTTGTTCACAACATCTTATTACAAATAATCATAGAATGAAATTTTCTTTTTTCCCATCATTTTACAGTTATGAATAACAAAGGCAATAACTTTCTTATAAATAAAAGCTTATGAGTCTGCATTATAATAATAATAATAAATTTATTTAATAGAGCGCCTTTCACAGTATCAAGGCACTTCACAAAATCTCAAATTACTCCTTAAAACATAATTAAAATCACAATGAATCAGGAAATGCCTTACTCCATAAGAAAGTTTTCAGTGCCTGCTTAAAGCTCCCCACAGTCCTGCACTCCTGAAACTGATGGGATAGAGAATTCCAGAGGGTCAGGGAAGCAAACATAAAAGCGTGAGCCCCAGATGAATTTAAACTAACCCTCGGAACCTCCAGCAACCCCTCATCAGCAGAGCGGAGATGGCGCACAGGGGTGTAAGGAGTCAGAAGCTTTTTCAGGTAGTCAGGACCAAGTTTGTGTAGGGCTTTGTAGGTTAAGAAACCAACCTTAAAGGTTCTCTGGACCGACAGCCAGTGCAGATTGTGCAGCACTGGGGTAATATGAGATCTCCTAGATACCCCAGTCAATAAACGTGTGTCAGCATTCTGCACTAGCTGCGAGCAGTGAATAACAGCCACAGAAAGCCCTAAGTAAAGGGAGTTGCAATAGTCAAGGCATGAGGTCACAAAGTGTAGTATATTAACTCAAGCATATGTAGGGACTGAATATCTGGGCCCATATAAGAGGAGTTATAGTGGAAGCTCTGACAAACACACTCAGCAGGTCAGGCTCTCTGCTCCCACAGTGCCAACCTCTGAGTGCAGTATTGTGAACAGGTAACAGAACAGGGTAACCCTCCTGTCTGCTTGTGAGTCCAAATCACCTTTGGTCTCAAGTTCTGGGGGGATTCAAACTCTGAACCTTATGCTAGCATACCCAAATGTACAGGCTCAGATTATCTACTCTTTGGGGGGATGCCAGATATCTTTTGCCTAAGGGCACCTAACCATGTATCCAAAATGAACCCTTGAAACACTTTAAAAGACCTTAGGTATATTCTTACCTTTTCCCAGTTTGGTAACACCATCAAGCTTATGAACAGTTTTGTCAATCTTAACCCTCTATACCTCACGTGCAAAAGAAAGAACTTGGAAGACACACCCAGGCAGTCTCTTTCAAATGAAAGGTTTGCTTAAAAATAGATAAAAATATGTAAAATGTAAACACACAACACTATATCACAAAGCATACAATCACTTAAAAGAAAACAAGGAAAAGTACAAACTAAAACTCCTACCATAATACAATTAGACTGTTTCTATCTAATGTATTACCTCTATAAGTGCCTTAGTTAGATCAGAGATCTTGTTTCTTAAGAGTCCAAAAAAGAATGTCACTAGTTCAACACACCATACAGTTTAAAACTCTGTGTTTCCAGCCCTTCCATGAGGTCATCTAGCTCCTCCTTTTAGAATATAAAAAATTATGCAAACCTCACATGTAATATCATTTTCATACAATTTTCTTAGATCAACGATGGAGACAACGGACAACCACTGTTATACTCATTGGGACAAGATTTCTCAGACCATTACTAGTCCTATTGACTGGTCTCTTGTTTGGGCACACCTATATAGGTATATTAAATGGGATAAATATAGATATATGCAATTTTGCATAATTCACAACTTATATTACTCCCCACTCAAGCTACATCGATTTGGTCTTCAGCATAACAGTTGTTGTCCTAGATGTCAACAGGAGGATGCTGATATGATTCACATGTTATGGTCATGTGAGAAAATAATTACCTTCTGGTGAAGTATAGAGAGCAGGTTAAATCCCCTATTGGCCTTGACAGATTTTTTCCGAACTGAAATATGTATAATTGGAGAATACACATTAATACCTGGGGGCAACCAGAGAGCCCATATGGCCTTGATATCAGCATGTGCGAAAAATGTGATATTAAGAAGGTGGAAGGACACTGCTGTCCCTACTTACCTAGAATGGTTTCATGAAATAATGTTTGCCTTGCAAGCAGAGTACACGATCGCTAAATTGTCCAAAATACAAAGAAATATGGAAAGAGATGGGAGCCTCTCTACACTTTGCTAATAAGTAATTAATAGATACGGGGACTGAATCTTTAGTTCAACAATGCTCCAGTAGCATAGATAATTTATTTTACGTAAGGTTTCAACCTACTAAATTGGTGGCAGACTGGGGAATCGGGGGGGGGGATGGTAGGGAGGGGGATTCAGTAAGCTATAGATCACGAACTGTAAGGTTGTACTACATATGGTTTATAATTGTAGTTTTGAATGATAGACAATATATATGTCATTTGATATCTGCTTACACTTACTGAAAACTGCAATAAAACATATTAAACAAAAAAAAAATTATACAAACAATGATCTTCCTATCAGGAGATATTTTAAATACTTTGGGCCTGATTCTAGTACACTTATGCCTGGCGTAACAGCAGTTGCACCAAGAAGAATTACGCATGTAGCAACTTATGCCAGTAGTTGAGACATTTGCAATTCTACAATGTGGCCTGCTACATGGCACAGACCACATGCGCCGAACAGCAGTTACGCCGGACGTTGCGCCATAAACCCCCTGTGACATGGCTCTAGGGAGTATACGGCAGCAGTTGCACCCCATTCCAGAAGGGCAGCATCAAAGTCCCCAAGGTCGGGAATCTACAAGAACCCTCGGAGGAGAACCGGCAACATAAGTTACACCAACATTTAGCTGGTGTAACTTATGGAAACCCCACCCAGGAGTCCTGTAGGCCTGCCTGCAGTCCAGTGGGCATACCACAGTTGCCCACCCCCCATACCCAGCATACCCCAGTGGGTGTCCCCTGCCCCTGACGTGTCCATTATGTGCCTCACTGGGCTGTCTACACAAACTGCTCCCGATGTTAATTGTAAGAGCCCCACAGGGCTGCCCACACTCCCTGCCCCCATACCCTACAATAACTACCCCACAGGGCTGGCCACACCATCTGCCCCTGAATCCCCCATTGCAAAATGCCCCACAGGGCGGTGCTGTCATCCCCCCACCCATGCCCTGACCCCGAGTAGCAGCCGCAAAATGCAGCTTTGTGTGCATGCTTATGTTGGATTACAATCAGCAGTATAATAACAGAATTGACAGTAATGTAGTGAGCTTAATGTACAACTGACAGGAGTTTATGATATGAATACATATAAACCTGTACCTTGATCCCGAGTTCCAGCCCCAAATGCGGCAATTTCCTTGCCCTGGTAGCCTAGTGGCCTCCCACCAAGCCTTGCCAGCCCACCCATCCCTGGCCGGTGACTGGCATAGCCCACATCTCACCTCCACAGCCAGCCACTGACTGAGTTTAGTAGGAGAGTATACAGGAAAGATGCACTCAGAAATTAATTTCTGAGTGTGTCTTTCTGTATCGCTGGACTTAAGTCGTGACACAACCATGAAATGAGGGTGAGCTTGTGCCAGTCGCCGGCTGGGGATGGTTGGGGTGGTGCTGGATGGGATGGCATGGCTGGGTGGGGGACCATTAGACTACCAGGGCAGGGTATTTGCTGCATTTGTGCCCAGCGACTCAGGGGTCGGGGCACTGGTGGGGGAGTTGACTGTGTCACCCTGCAGGGCTTCTTGGAATGATGAAGTTGGCAGACAGGGGGTGTGGGCAGCCCTATGGGGCTATATCTGGACACTTCAGGGGGCTGGGGGTGTGGGCAGCCCTGTGGGGCTCTATTTGGACACTTCGGGGGACAGGGAGTGTGGGCAGCCCTGCGGGGCTGTTCTCTGGACATTTCAGGGCTGGGGTGTGGGCAGCCCTGCAGGCTCTATCTGGACACTTCAGGGTGTTGGGGTGAGGCAGCCTGCAGTGGCTGTGTGGCTTGCTGGGCAGGGAGATGCACATGTGCCCTGCTTTTTTCGGCTTGCGATATGCTCACCAGGTGTACCCGCAATTCGGCGTACCTGGCCGCATGTCGCAAGTCACAGAACTTATCTGCAGAGACCCTGCCCCTTCTAGAATAGGGTGAAGGGTCAATGTCACAGTAGCGGGTGGCACAAGTTGTGTTTGTCGGCGACGTGCTCCACCCTTCTAGAATCGGGCCCAGTGACTTCAGCAAAAACTAATTTCCCAAATTATGACACTCTTTAATCAAGTCTTTCCTTTGATCTTGTGTGGTTTCCTACTTTCCAGAGGAATCATCGTAGAAAAATAGACATTGATGGCAGATAAGGACTGCTTGGCCCACATAGTCTGCCCATTTCCCTACCTATGGGATAATCTGCAGATCCTAGTTAACCAACAGCCTATTTCTTCTTACCCCCCACAAGAATGTTCTTATGTCTGTCCCATGTATTCTTGAATTCTCCCACAGTTTTAGACCCCACAACCTCCTCAGGAAGGCGTTTCCATGCATCCACCACCCTCTCTGTGAAAAAATATTTCCTCACATTGCCCCGGAATCACCCCCATCTTTAAATTGTGTCCCCTTGTTCTTGCACATCTCTTTTTCTGAAATATGCTACCCTCTTGGACTTTGTTGATTCCACTGAGGTACTTAAAAGTTTCTATCATGTCCCCCCTCTCCCTCCTTTCTGCAAGGGTATACATATTAAGCTCCTTTAGTATCTCTTAGTATGGCTTCTCTTGTAGACCCTGCACCATTTTAGTTGCCCTCCTCTGGACTGTCTCTATCCTGTCTCTGTCCTTGCGGAGATGGGGTCTCCAGAACTGCATGCAGTACTCCAGACCGGGTCTCACCAACTGTCTGCACAGAGGGATAACAACTTCCTGTTTTCTGATGCTGATGCCTATCCCTATACATCCCAGTATACCCCCAGCCCTCCCTACTGCCTTCTCACATTGCTTGCTAAGCTTAAGGTCATCTGATATGATTACCCCCAGGTCCCTTTCCATTTTTGTTGTTGTTACTACCCCCCCATTGTGTAATCTTCCCCTGGATTTTTGTTTCTCAGGTGCATTATTTTGCACTTCTTTGCATTGAATCCAAGCTGCCATACTTCTGACCATTCCTCCAACCTTGCCAAGTCCCTTCTCATCCTTTCCACACCTCCTTGTGTATTAACCCTGTTGCATGCAGATCTTTGTGTCATCTGCAAAGAGGCATACTTTTCCTTCCAGTCCCTCTGCAATGCCACTTTTAAAGACATTAAAAAGGACTGGACCCAGTACTGAACCCTGCAGTATCCCACTAGTAACCCCTCTTTCTTCAGAGTGGACTCCATTTACAATTACCTTCTGTGTCCTGTTGTCCAACCAATGTTTTACCGAGGCTACCACCCTGGGACCCACTCCCAGGCTGGTTGATTTGACAATGAATCTTTTGTGTGGGACTGTGTCAAATGCCTTGCTAAAGTCTAGGTAGGCTATGTCCATAGCCCCTCCCTGGTCTACTACTTTAATCACCCAGTCAAAGAAGTCAATTAGATTCACCAGACATACCCTTCCCGCTGTAAACCCATGCTGCCTTGGATCTTGTACCCCACTAGCCTCTAGGTACTCAACAATTCTTTCCTTCAGAAATGATTCCATCACTTTCCCTACCACAGAGGTCAAACTGACAAGTCTGTAGTTTCCTACGTCTGTCTTGGTCTCACTTTTGTGAAGGGGAATCACATATGCCTTCCTCCAGTCCTCAGGTACCACACCATCCTCTCATGATTTGTTAAAAAGGGTAGTCAGTGGTTTCCCTAGTTCTCCCCTTAATTCTTTTAGAATTCTGGGGTGAATTCCATCAGGCCCCATTGCTTTGTCCACCTTCAGTTTTAGGAGTTCTTTCAGACCTTTTCTTATGTGAAAGAAGTGGGATCAACCCCCCCCCATCGAGAGTGCTTCTGTTAATTGGATTAGGCATCTCCCCCTTCTCCTCTTTTGTGTATACTGAGCAGAAATATTCATTCAGTATTCCTGCTTTTTCACTATATAACCTTTTAGCACCATGGTTAGATAAAATGTTTTTCCTCTAAGACATCATCAAAGTTTATGAGCCATATATCCTGGTAGCTGGGTCAGTTCTAATTAAGTCTCTCTGGTCCTTTAATTACCTCCTGGTTTCAGGTTAATATATATCCTGTTATTTCCACTGAAACCTGGGAGGGGGCATGGCACACTGACAATCATACACTACATTCTATATTACAAATATCATAGAACAAACATAACCAGCTGGCCAAGTGTCACAGAAGCAACAAACCTTTGTATTAGGCAAATAAACAAAGGCAAGAGAAAAAAAAAACACTATGGTTCACAAAGGAAGTGGCTGGGAAGGTAAGAGTGAAAAAGTTGGATTTCAAGAAGTACAAGAAAACACAGAAAGAGGAAGACAGGGTCAGGTATCTGGATAAGCAGAGGGAGGCAAGGAAAGCATTCAGAAGTACAAAGGTCCACTTGAGGTCAGGATGCTAGGAGCAGGGTGGTGTGGTGGAGCACTCCTTGATGCAGTGGTGGGTCCAATATATATATATATATATATATATATATATATATATATATATATATATATAATACTAATTTTGTTTTTTTAACATTGTGACTGACTGGCTGGCAATTAGCAGGGTATGTGGGGGTGATATTAATTATTACAGCTGTGGCAGGTGATTGATGGGGAGAGGTGGGGGGAAGAATAGACATCATGGATTTAATTAAAATATATACATTTTTGCCAGTGATCAGCAAGGATGGGGGACCACTAGACTCCAGGGATTTGGGGGGATTCAACATGTGTACCTTCTTCTTGCTTTGTTTTTTTTTTAAGTGCAAGTTGCACTTTAAAATCCCCAAAAGCAGCCGGACCGGTGGTGCTGAGGGTTGAGACACTGGATGCCACACCTCGCGCCGCTTCAGTGACCTGGGTATGGGAATGATCCTGGGCACTCAGATGTTGTTGGGGAGGAGAGAGGATCAAGCATCCAGAAGACTGTTCTCCTCTCTTGGGGAGGAAGGTATCACTTTCCCACCTGTTGATCACCCACTTTTGGGTGCCGGAGTGCAATGTGGGCTTGGATGCAAGTCAGGACAGGCATGACATGCATATGCCCCCACAAATGCATCCCCATGCCATAAGCCAGAGGGGAGAAAAAGTGAAAAATGGCAGCTAGGGGCTCTATGAAGTCCTGCATCCACCCTGTCAGCCTGACAATGAGACTGCCCCCAGATTAGGATTGTGCTCCATGGTGGGGGAGGGCCCCCTTCCCCAGCCTCACTACAGGAGTAATCCATGGGGGATCTTGGTGGATGGTCAGGGCATCGAGCTGGTGGGCATTGCAGGAAAGGAAATCTGTCCTCAGTGAACAGGAGGGATTAAAATCTGAATTTAAAAAAAAAGCAATGTTAAGTTACAAATTGTGAATTCTCACTAAACCGGGTAACTTTGCAAACTGATTCACAGAGGCAAATTTGGTGACTTTGCCAAAGAATCACCAGTTAAGTAAAACTTGGCTTCATCTCTAACCACAATTAAGTGACTGGAGCAATAAGGTGAGGGAGGTGGACACCAGTCCGTTTATGGAGGAGAGAGTTCTAAAGAAATTTGAAAACTGAAAGTGGACAAGGAATTGAGACCAGACAGGATGCATCCTAGAATATTAAATGAGCTTAGGGAGGTGCTGGCAGCACAACTGGCAGCCCTGTTTAATGAATTGCTAGAAAAGGGAGTGGTTCCAGAGGGCTGGAAGAGAGCAGAAGTAATCCCTCTACACAAAAGTGGAAGCAGGAAGGAGGCTGGAAACTATAGACCAGTCAGCCTGACCTCATGGTGGGTAAAATGATGGCATCACTACTAAAAAAAGAATTGTGGAACATCTTGAATCCAGTGGAGCACAGGATCTGAGTCAGCATGGATTCACAGCAGGTGATCATGTCAAAAAAATCTGATAGATTTCTTTGACTGGGTGACCAGGGAAGTGGATCAGAGGGGAGTGGCAGATGTGGCCTAACTGGACTTCAACAAGACCTTCAATGCCATTTCACATAAGAGGCTTGGAAACAAACCAGGCAGCTTGGGAATGGTTCCCAAGGTGGTAAACTGGGTTCGAAATTGGTTGAGGGATAGAACTCAAAGGGTATTGATAAATGGAGCTCAATCTGAGGAATGGAGGGTGCCAGCAGGGTGCCATAGGGATCAGTTCTGGGGCCAGTCCTATTTAATGTCCCCATAAGTGATACTGCAAATGGGCTGAAAGGAAAGGTATGCCTCTTTGAAGATGACACTAAGATCTGAAACAGGGTAGACACTCTGGGAGGGGTGGATAAAATGAGGAGGGACCTAGGTAAACTAGCGATATGGTCAAGAGTGTGGCAGCTAATATTCAATGCAAAGAAGTGCAAAATCATGCATTTGGAGCACAGGAACCAAGGGAAGGGTTACATGAATTGGGGGGATACTGACCGCGATCAAACAGGCAAGAGATCTGGAGGTAATCACATCAGATGACCTAAAGGTGGCCAAACAATGTGCCAAATCTGTGGGGAGAGTCAGTGGGGTACTGGGTGCATATGGAGAGGTATCACAGCAGTGGACAGGAGGTGGTGATGCCACTGTACAAATCATTGGTGAGACTCCATCTGGAGTACTGCATCCAGTTCAGGAGGATGCATTTCCATAAGGACATAGATAGGGTAAGACAGTTCATAGAAGGGCAACAAAAATCGTACAGGGGCCTCACCAGTACCCAGTCAGAAGAGCTCTACATTTACAGTGCCAGTCAAGTGAACGCTAGTCCATATAGCACTACCAGGGACAGTGAGCAGGGATTTACACTTCTAGCCATGTGCGCTCCACTGGTTGCTGTCCATGGTACCACTGCATGGACAAGGAGAGCAGCATCCAGGAGCCTGGCCAAGCTGCTCCCATGGAGTGGAGGGCTGGGTCACAGAGCTGCTTGACCAGCAGCAGTGAAGAATAGTGTTCTAATCCTGGTCTCCAACATTTTTAGCACATTGGGATTTTAATTTTTTTACAAGGACCCATGGAAACAGTATTCCACGACCCTATGAATTTTAACTTTACCAGGGATCCGTTCACCCTTGGAGTGAGACTCCTATAGATGGGGAGGGGGTGCAGGGAGCAGTGTCTCCCACATGGGGGTGTGCGTGGGGCACAGCCCCCAGCAAAACCAAAAATGGTGCTATTTTTACAGTGCACTGCTAGCTGACGCTATTCTTTCAGCCCTCTTTTGACCCAGTGCCTCTGCACCAAAGTCATATGAGGAGAGACTGGAGAACCTCAATATATAGAGGAGAGAAGAGGATATAATAGAGATCTTCAAATATCTCAAGGGCATATATAAGGTACAGGAAGGTAGCATCTTTCAGAAAAGGAGACGTTCTAGAACAAGGGGACATGACATAAGGCTGGAAGGGTGTAGACTACAGGATAATGTGAAGAAGTATTTCTTCACTAAAAGGGTGGTGGATGCATTGAACATCACTTGCAGAAAATGTGAGGGGCTCACTTCACTCTACGGTGAACTGACCTGGAGCTAGCAGTAAGCAGCCAGATGCAAAACACACATACTCAGAGAAGCCGAGTAAACCAACTGCTGCACTATACTCATGAGCTGAAGCTTTGTGCTCACTAATTAGAATAAACAATAATGAGTCCTTACCAGACTGGTTCTTCACATTTATTCCAGTGTGCAAAGCAAACAACTACAACCATAAACCCCTTAGAAAAAGGGTGCAAGTGGTGGCAAACTGCTTCGGTATTAAAACACAAAATATGTAGACACCAACCCAAGTGGGAGAGGCAGAGGTTGTTGACAATACTCTGGCCCCACCAGGAGGTTGACTAGACAGAACAAATGGCAGTCATAAATGTAATAGATAAAGTACTTACAGGTGATCAAGAATCAGTGCTGCAAAAAGGCCTGTCCTTTGTTTCAGCCCGTAAGTTTACCCCATTTCAGCTAAGAGTGGACCTTTTCAAATGTTATCAACACTTACATTTAAAGAGCTTTTTCTCTAAACCCCTGCAGGACAATCTGCAAAGAACAGTGACACAACAGCACACATATAACAATGAATCAAACTCAGTTCCCATCCCTCCCCACAATGAAATAGACAGACCACTTGAGAAAGAAAAGTTCTTTTGTGCCCCCCCCCCACATACCATCATGCTATTAACAATTTATCTGACCTAGTGGAAAGAGATATTGATGATTACTCAAATCCAGATACAATGTGAAAAATAATTTGAGTAAAAGGGAGTAAGAAGCTCTAGAGACACTTATTAAAGATGACAGTCTGATAATAAAACCAGCAGATGGGGGGGGGCATTGTATTGTCAGGTAAAGGAAAATATGAGGCAGAAATGAAATGACAGTTGGCTAATCAAAACTTTTACCAAAACCTGTCCAGAGGTCCAATGGAGGACATTAAAATAAAGGCTTTTGAATTTATTGCCAGGGGTGAATATGAAGGTTTGTTAAGTAAATAAGAGGCAACTTATTTGAAGGTGGATAATCCTGTTAAGCCCTATATATACATATTACCAAAATTTTACAAAGACTCAGCAAATCCACCAGGCAGGTCAATTGTGGCGAGTATAGGATCGAGCATGAAACCTTTGTCTCAGATTTCCGATTGCCATCTGAAACTCCTAGTGAGTGGTTTACCATCATATCTAATGGACAGTAGTGATGTAATAAGAGAAATTGAGAAGGTGGTGGTGAATGAAAATACCATTCTGGTCACCCTGGATATAGAAATCCTTTATTCAAATGTACCACACAAGGGTGAGATTTTGGTGGTACATCACTTTCTGGATTGTAGGGGGGAAAATGCAACACCACAAACAGAATTTCTTATCGATATGGTCCTGCGGTCTAACTATTTCATATATCAAAACAAGCATTTTGCACAATGCAAAGGCACTGCGATTGGGAGAACATGTGCCCCGGGTTTTGCAGGATTATATGTTGGGCTATGGGAAAAAAGTGGTCTTTAGAAGAATGAACTTTTTAAGAAATATGGAATTTTTTGGAAGAGATATATAGATGATTTTTTGCTGTTATGGGATGTAAGTATGAATGAATTGAGTGTGTTCCTGAACCAGATCAATAATTTTGACAACTATCTACAATTTGTGGCACATAATGATGGTTTTTCAGTTCCTTTTTTGGACTTGATTATTTGTAAAGATGGTGATGGACTCAAAACAACTCTGTATAGAAAACCAATGAGTCATAATACTCTTACGCTTTCCAGCAATCACCCAAGGAAGTTGCTGGAAAATGTTCCCATGGGTTAGATGTTAAGCCCTAAAAGAGTATACAGCACTGATAATGATTTTAAAAAACATTCACAGGAAATGATGAAGAGATTTTTGGAGAGAGACCATCCCCTGAACATGTTTTAAACAGTGTGGAGCATGCTAAAAATACTCCCAGATGAGATCTCTTGGAAATTAAGGAGAGAAATCAAAATTAGGCCACTATAACCTTTGTGACTAACTTTAGCAATCAGGGTGTCGAGACTGGATTATTAATTCAGAAACACTGGCATGTATTACAAGGTAATCAAGTATTTAGGCAAAGTACCTTACAAAACCCTCATATTACATTTAGAAGAGGAAACAACCTAAAGGCCATGCTGGTACACAGTTTCAGTCCCTCAGAAAAACCTGTTAACACATGGTTGCCATCCCTACCTACAGGAAATTACAGGTGTTGCAGCTGCGCACAATGTCACAATATAGTTGATTCCAAAACTTTTAGACACCCAAGGACAGGAAGAAACCTGGAAATAGGGGAGTTCAATAACTGCTGTACAACAAGTGTTATATACATGCTCACCTGTCCTTGTGGGATGAGCTATGTAGGACAGACAAAGAGACAATTGAAAGAATGTATAAGTGAACATAAATCCACCATATGAAATAATGTTCACACAAATGCAATGGCTAAACATTTGTTTGAAGCAAATCATGGTTCCCCAGCAAATTTAAAGTTTACAGAGACTGAAAAGTTGGTAGTGGGCCCCCAGTGGTGGTGGTGGTGGTGGTGGTGGGAGGGCATGAGGACTTAGCCACAAAGTTGGATCAACCTTAATGTTTTTGGATTTTTAAACTTGAGACTCTAAAACCCAAGGGACTGAATGAGAACCTACCTTTGCTTTGCAGTGTTATTTAAAGAAGGACTTTGGGCCAGATATTCAAACTGCTCTATTTTGTGGAGCAAGCCCTTGCACTGCACAAAATAGTTGTGCAGGGGTGTAGCCAGAGCAATATTCAAAGGAGTTGCACCCTTGAGCAACTCCTTTGAATATCATCCCCCGGCCACAGCCACTGTGCATGGCGCAGTGGAACTTGCGCCACTGCAAGTGGTCAGAGTGGTGCAGTCAACTTGCGGTGGCGCAAGTACCATTGCGCCATGCACAAATTTCCAATATTCAAAAGGTGACATGCAAATGGGGCCATAATTCATGCAAGGTGCAGGGGGGGCCATTTGCATCTGATTATGGCCCCATTTGCATGCCATTAGCATGCAGGTGCGCCGATCCCCGAGGACTTGCGGCTGGCGCCCTGCCAGGCAGCAGCCATCGGGGACTGATGCCGCCTGCAGCCCGATCGCGGGCAAAAGAGTAAAACATCACCCCCACCAGCCCGATCGCTGGCAGCAAAGTGCCCCCAACATATCCCTGGTGGTCCAGTGGACGCTAAGCCTGATCGCGGGCAGGTAGTAAATCACACACCCCTCCTCCCTGAATATATCCCTGGTGGTCCAGTGGACAGCTAAGCCTGATCACAGGCTGGATTAGTAAATCACCCCGAACATATCCCTGGTGACCTATTGTCCCCACCCACCCACCACCCATGAAGCCCCACCACCCCGCTCCCCCGCAGCTGGCGGGAGGCAGCATCCTGCCTGCCACCTCACCGCCCACCGACGGCTTCCCAGTAGGGCTGCACACCATTGGTGAACAGGAAGAGCCAGTGGGCGTGCAGCTCACTGCCTGAGACAGTCCAGTTTTGTGAATGAATACATTCATTCGCAAATCTGGACTGTCTTGTACGGTATGGCTGCATGCCCATTGGCTCTTGCTCTGCACCACCGGGTGCAGCCCTACCGGGCAGTCAGTCAGCAGGCAGCGGGGCGGCAGGCAGGTGGATGCTGCCGCCCGCCGCTGCAGGGGAGCTGGGTGGTGGGGTTTGTGGGTGGGTGGGGGGACACTAGGTCACCAGGGATATGTTGGCGGTGTGGATTTACTACTCCAGCCTGTGATCGGGCTTAGCGGGTTCATCGACCACCAGGAATATATTCTGGAGGAGGTGGTGTGTGATTTACTACCTAGCCCGTGATCGGGCTTACGTCCACTGACCACTAGGATATTCGAGGGGTGTGATGTTACTACTCCAGCCCGATGGGGCTTAGGTCCACTGGACCACCAGGGATGTGTTGGGGGAGTCACATTGCTGCCTGTATCAGGCTGGTGGGGGGGAATTAAAGCTATGCCCATAAGCGGGCCAGTAGGGGGTGGTGGTGGTGGGGATTTTACACTCATTTGCCCACAATTGGACTGCAGGGGGGCACAGGGAGTGGGTTGAGGGCCAGCCACAGGTGGCAGCTGCTGTGTTGAGCCCTGCAATGCGGCAGCTCACCTGTGGGTGGCCCTCAACTTGATCCTTTTTTTTTTGGTTCAACCTTGTGCAGGCGCAGGTTGGGGGTTGTGCCTGCACAACTCTACACAGCCCAGCTGAATATCGGGCTGTGCAGTTTATGCATGGTTCCTCCCCCTCCAGTTCAGCATGCATTCACTTGCATTGCGCTGTTGCTCAGCATGTTTTCAGTGGCGCAACAGCCTCCTGCTGAACATCGCAGAATGGAGCAATTTCGGACTTGCGAAGGTGCAACCCTATTGCACATGGCGCAACCCTTTTGAATATCTGGCCCTATGTATTTATGATTACTGACATTATTTATTTGGGGTGATACTTAGGGTATGTATGCTTGCAGTATTATTATGTATTTATGAATGCTGACAGAATTTATTTAAAATAACATCTGCATATGTATAGAAATAGGATGTTTATATTTATGTTTTTTCTATTTTTTCCACATATTTGTATCTATTGGGGCATTTACATAAATCTATATATCATAGGTAGGGCCGTAATTATTTCATGGGGGTCATGGATTTCATGATTACCATGAAATTTGGCAATTTGCTCAATGGCGTGAAATCAATAGTCCAGTGTGAAAATCCCCAATAAAATGGACAGCCACCACCATTTCCATCAATCTCACCAATCAATGAGTGGAATGGAATGTCTGACTACTTACTGAAATATAACTCCACCACAGAAAGAAAAGAGATGAGGTAAACTGGGAGTGGGTAGTAGGCACCCCCATCAACTAAGTTACAGGTTCATCCCACAGATCTTCCATGTCTGCCAAATTAGGTCGAGCAACATTTTTCATTGATCTCTGTCAATTTCACCAATCAATGAGCACATATACATTATGCACTCTGACATCGTTGTTTTATTTGTTTTTTTTTTATTTGGGCACATCGAGGATATGGAGGGGGTCTGCTTGTTAGTGTTACTACCAAGTGATCAGGAATAGGGAGGGAGCGGGTCTGCTAGACCACGGGGAGACATGATTTCTGTTATTACTGGGTAATCAGGGGTAGGGAGGACCACTAGGGAATGTGCAGATTGAGAATAGCAATGTTAGGGATACAAGCTGTGCCTGACACAGAAACAAGACGTGCCAAACGTTGATCAGACAGTTTCCCTTTTTTCAGTCATACTGTGGTAATGGCAGCCACTTTCATATGGTAAAAGGAACAGATATGTGAAATGCCATGAAATTAGTTTTTTTCTCTGTGCATGTGCCATGAAAATGAGCATTTTTTTAAAGTGAAATATTACAGCCCTAATCATAGGTTACTGTTTACTACTGAAACTTCACTTAATAGCACTTGTGTTCCAACCTATCATACCCCTGATGAATTACACATAACATTTAGGTTTACATTTTGGGGTAGTCAGGCTGGAGTAATCAGCTCTGAGGAAGGCATAGACAAAACGTCAGCTATCTCAGCGCATCATCGCGCACATGTGCTGTCTACCAGGCTGCTGGCCATAGTCTGCTTTGGGGGAACAAACACCATGTTGGTGTCTATGGATTTTTTGTTTTAATGCCAAAGCAGTTTGTCACCACTTGCACCCGTTTGCTACGGGTTTATGGTTATAGTTGTTTGCTTTGCACACTAGAATAAATGTAAAGAACCAGTCTGGTAAGGTGTCATTATTATCTATTCTAATCATGAGCACAAAGCTTCAGCCCATGGGCAAAGTGCAGCAGTTTGTTTACTCAGCTTTTCTGAGTATGTGTGTGGGATGCATGGAACAGCCTCCCAGCAGAGGTGTTGGGGGTTAACTCAGTAGGAGAACACAGAAATGCATGGGATAGGCATAGGAGAAACCTAACAATAGGAAAAAGGATAAAGCTGGAGATCAGGTAGGGTCTGTGGTTTTTGCAGCAGGTAGGGAAAATGAACAGATTGAGTGGGCCTAGCAGTCCTTATCTGCTGTCTGTTTATATATTTCTAATATGAGTAAGGGTAATAATGAATAGACATGAACTTGAAGTCATTATAAACAATCCTATAGATCATCCCTAATTTATAAATAATTACCCAAATAAATTCCACATTTCATTATATATTGCCTCTTTTTTAAAAGTTATATAATGCACTTTTTCTATACTGTGAATTGAAATCACATAGTTCATCCAGGTATTGATTTCAGGTGGTTGGTTGTCCTTCCATTTTAAAATAGTACATGTATTAGCTATAATTAGACTAAGATGAAGGATTTTGCTTTGTTCTGAGGTACATTTCTTGACCATATATTATGGCTTAACAAGATAACACCAGTATCCTTCAGTAATATTATGGCCATTGCTTTGTAAAGAGCATGTAGGACTTTCTGCCAAAAGTAATTTATGTCAGGGCAGTTAACAAATATACAGTATGTTCAATTGTTCCTGATGATATGTTGCATCTGAGTCATTCATTAGATACTATATGTCTGTATTCATTTTAAACAGTGTAGAGTATAATATATTCTGTGAAAAACATTGAATTGTATTTGTTGAAGTTTACTAGATATGGTCCCTTTTGTTACAGCTGAGGAGAAGGTATTCCATACTGAGTCTAAAAATGACTGGTGAAGTTTTTGTTGCAGTTTAGTTTCAATGAATGATGTGCCATTACTGCAGGTTTCCAGAATTTATGTGTATATTTGCAAAATTATTTTGCAGTTGTTTTTTATTATACATTATGTTTTCGATCAGGGTGAGGTTTGGTATTTCTGGTGCCTGAGACTTCTTACATACGTAGTCCCTTATTTGAAGATACCTAAAGAAATGAGAAGCAGGGAGTTTATATTTAGCTTAAAGAGTCTCAAAATCCATAAGAAATAAAGTCTTTGATTTCTTTAATGCCAGACAGATGCCTTGTTTTAAGTGCTCTATCTATTTTGGAGGATGGGAAATAGCTGTTTTTATAAACTGGAGAATAGGGAGATCCCTTAATAGAGGTGTTGGCTATTACTAGCACTGTAGCCTATGCCTGACAGGATGTTAGGGAACTGCAGCATAATTTGCCTAACTTGTTTCTATATAATCCTGTATAAATATGTAGAACAGTGATATGTCTCAGTATTACATAATATCAGTTTTTCTACTCTGATGAACCAGGGTTGAGTCTGGGCAAGTTGAGTGGGGGCATCTAAGGTATGCATGAGAACAGTAACCAAAAAGAACAGGGTCAAGAGACCACTAAAGTGACCCCAAAGCACAAAACACATACCAAAAAAGTGATATGCAATCTAATAAGTAGAGCAACAACCAAAAGAATGAAATGCAAATAGAAAAATAAAGCAACAAAACAATTTAAGATTGAATGCAAACAAAAAGCACATCACAAGTAAAAAGTAAATGCAAACAAAGAACCACAACACAACAAAAAGTGAATGCAAACAAAAAAGCACAACACAACACAAAAGTGAATACAAACAAAAAACTACTACACAACATAAAATCACAACAAAAAAGAGAATGCAAATAAAAACCACAACACAACAAAAAAGTGAATGCAAATAAAAAAGCACAACACAACTAAAAAGTGAATGCAAACAAGGAAAACAACACAACAGAAAAGTGAATGCACACAAAAAATACAACACAACATAAGAAAAACACAACACAATGAAAAACGGAATGGAATATTGTGACAGAAAAATTAGCTATTTACTGCACCCACAGTGCTCACTATCAATAAGTATACAGTCTATTATATTTCTGTGCTCACTACAGAACTAGGAGACTATCGTGGTATTTATAAAAGTTTTCCATTGATGAGGTATTCCTCGGAAGGTGTGGTAGACTGAGCGGTACCATAGAATACCTCGTTATGCATCATTGAGGCAAGTTCAAGTTCATGCTTATTGCAGGAAAAACTCAATTGAGCAGGCTTATTCAAAAGGAGGTCCCCTTAGACAACAAAACAGATTAATACATATAGCGTAATATACAAATAGAATTACAGGGCAGAAATATGCATCACATTATGATGAAGAATACAAACAGGAACGTGCCATTGGTTCAAAGCAAGCTGAGTTACATATAGCATATATATAACAATGATACAAGGCAAAGACGTACATCACAGTGTAATGGTGAATAAAATCAGGAACATATCAATGGAACAGAGAACTCTTTTGACAATACAGTTGATATAGAACCATTAGGCAGCATAATGCATAAGGGAGGTAGGGGGTTCGGAGATGAGGAGAACTGAAGTGCTTAAGTGCTTATCTGGGCTGTGATGACTAGAGAGCTGGCCATTCCAGAAATGGTGAAAATTAACTGAGGGTATTATATGCCAGGATTTGAAGAAATATAAGGAGACCATTTTAGGAGGTCAGATTGAGGACTTGGTTATTTGCACTAATGAACCAACAGGCAGAATAAAAATGTGGAAGTGGGGAAGGGAGTTCAGGGTAACTTGGGAAATAGGTGCTAGATGCTTATCTGAATGCAAAGGGGAGAGTGCTAGCCACTGTGACAATGGTAAGTTTCTTTAAAGGTTTTGCTAGCAAGGGATTTAAAGAGGTACACAGAGACAAGTTCAGGAAGTCTGAGCACTGACTGGATTTTATTCCAGACTGATATGATAATGTAGCTAATAGCACCTCTGCAATGACAAGTGCGTACTCTGAGTACATCCAAAAGGATGAAAGCAGATTTCCTTGGTGAATAATTACTTTGTGTCCTATGAATAAGTGAGCAGATATACTGTGGCAGTTTGTTCCACAAAATTTTCAGTGTCCAAGAGCCAATGCAGAGCATCTTTCTTGTGGTATGTCCAGCCTACTGTCTGGTACAGGTCACAATGATTCATCATGTAAGGTGCATTAGTAAAGACACGCAGGGCATGATGAAAACGTATGTCAAGTTTATGCAAGTTAGAAGCTGAGCTGCAGTTATATATAATGTCCACATAATCTAACAGTGGGAGGAAGGTGGCTTGTACCAGTTGCTGTCTTATGATTGCTGTGAAAAGGGATTTATTCCTATAAAAAGATCCTAGCCTCACTTTCAGTTTTTTTAATAAGACATTCAATGTAAGCCCCAAAAGTCAGTTTACTGTCAAGCCAGATTCCCAAGTGCTTAAATTTGTCCACTACTTCCAAAGTTTCCCCAGAGATGGTTGTAATGGGTGCTGGTATAATCTGTTTGCTTAAAATTGCTGATGGATGGGTAGAGGTGAAATACATTACCTTGGTTTTCTTTGCATTCAGTAACAGTATGGTGCTAATAAGGCTGAGTTGCAGTTGATTGAAATCGGACTGCAGTTCAGCGCTTGCTTCAAGCAGCAATGTTTTGGATGTATACAGCACCATATCATCCACAGAGAAATAAAGCTTTGATTTGTCATTGTTATTGCCCAGGGAATTAATATATATGGAAAACAATAGGAGCCCTAATATGGACCCTTGGGGAACTCCTCTTGCAATGAGCAGGGGATCCAAAAGGATCCCATTAGCTTTAATCCATTGCAGTCTGCCCATGAGATAACTGGTGAACCAGTTTACAG
Source organism: Neoceratodus forsteri (assembly GCA_016271365.2). Lineage (NCBI taxonomy): Eukaryota > Metazoa > Chordata > Ceratodontiformes > Ceratodontidae > Neoceratodus > Neoceratodus forsteri. The sequence goes on along the minus strand of CM057452.1, from coordinate 625,585,345 downwards.
AGGGGCCGTCCATACCCAGGAACCTAAGACTGTGAAGGAGAAGGCCATGATCCACCATGCCGAATGCCTTACTCAGATCTATAAAGATGGCTCCCATGGGTTGCTTGGCATCTAGGGCAGTGAACCAGTCATTGCTGACTTTGGCCAGAGCTGATACAGTGCTATGGTTCTGCCTAAAACCAGACTGCAGAGGATTAAATAAATTAGAGCTCTCCAGATACTCTTTTAGTTGATTATCTATTATTTTTTCAAGAATTTTGAACAAAACTGGTAGGATGGAGATGGGCCTATAATTACTGAGATCACTTGGTTCACCTGACTTAAATAAGGCAGTATGAAAGCTGTTTTTCAACATGAGGGAACTGTGTTGGAAGAGATAGACATTAAAAATATGGAAAATTGGTGCTGTTAACAGGTGACTCCCTAGCTTTAAAAATGTAGACTCACTCCCATGAGCAACAGCGATTTTCTTTGGGTCATATTTGTTCAGGAGGTCCTCAACTTGCTGATAGGTTGTTGGAGATTGCTGGAAGGAATCTCAGGACCTTAGATACTGGTGTGGATCCGTGGATGTGGTGCTACCAACCAACCCAGTGGTTGAGAGGAATCAAATGCAAGACCTGCTGTGGTGAAGTGGGCATTTAGTTTTTTCTAGGATGGTTCCTTGGTCAGAGATCATGACACCATCCATAGTGATTTTTACAGGTATGGATGGAGGTGTTTTATGGCCTTCAACTTATTTGATTGTCTGCCATATTTTGGATGAGTTGCCTTTAGCCTCATCCAGGATTTCTACATAAATAATTAGCCTTGGCTGTTCTAATGAGCTTAGTACAAGCATTTCTGGATGCTCTAAATGCCTGCCAATCTGCAAGGGATTTAGTTTGTCTTGCTCAAGCCCAAGGCTTGTCATGATGGGTAAGAGAGAGCGGCTTTTAGTTCAGATGTAAACCATGGGTGTGTTGCCTTCCTCAGCCTGCATTTTACAAGTGGAGCATGCATATTGGCTAAATTCATAAGGATAGTATTCAGGATAGTAACAGCTACATCCATGGAGGTGGCCAGATAGAAATTTTGCTAGTTAACACATTTAAGTTCAGCTAGGAAATTACCGATTTCAAATTTGCGAAAGCTTCTCCTTATGACAAATTTGATACAAGAGGGATGTTTTTCTTGGGTACGAGTGCATATGACAATATTATGGTCACTAAAATCATTATGAAAGACAGTTGAGTGCAAAATTTTATGTGGGCAGTTTGTGAGAATTACATTAAGGATGGTGCTGTTTTCCTTGTTTCTTCTGTTGATCTTGGTAGGTTCCATAATAAGCTGTGAAATGTCAAGCTCATCACATAGGTCCTTTAGGATGTTTGCCCTAGGTGTAAACTAGTCTAAATTCAGGTCACCAAGGATAATAGTTAAATTGGTGCTGGATTTTATGAGATTCCTATGGGCTGATAATAGTTTGATGCCCCCTGATGGTGATCTGTAGCATCCAACAGTGTTAAATGACTCAGAGGAGAGTAACAGAATCCTTAGTGACACACATTCAAATTCTTTTGGCTTTCCTAATGTGAGTGTTTCGTTGGCGTTAAGTTTGGAATTTACATAAATAACTATTGCCCTCCCCTAGTGGGTCTCTCCAATCTAAAGATATTGAAGGAGGGAAGCATGATCTGTTGGTCAGTGATGGTGTTGTTTAACCATGATTCAGTGACTATTAATATGCCAGGGTTTGTATGAGCAACCCACATTTTTATTTGATCAAGTTTTTTGAGAAGGCTGCAAGCATTAATTAGCATTAGTTTCAATCCAGGGGCTGTAGCAAAGTCTGATGGGGAGATGGGGGCCTTACCTCTACATTCCCTGAGCACAAAAGTAAGAGCAGAATTAATTTTTTTTTTCAAAATAACTCTTAAAGTTGCTAGCTCTTTTTTGCTAGGGAGCCTATAACCCGATGTTAACAATGCATGATAACCTGGAGTGAATTTGAAGCATGAGGGGTATATCATGTATGCCAGTGGCAATGCTCTTGCAGTTAAGGACTGTGTTAGAATGAGTAAATGAACTAGGGTGGTGCAGGATGAGTCACAAGAAGGGTGTGAGTTATGGGAGTGGGACCCCATTATATATACCAGTGGGGGTGAAAGAGGATCTGAACTCCATGTCCTGCACCAGACAGGGGTACAATGCCATCACTAGCAACAGTGGGGCAACAAAGAAGAGATACATGCCATTAAGAAAAAGCAATAAAGCCTGGGATATCAATAATAGTCAGTGGATGGTGGAGTCCCAGGTGGGGATACAGTGGGAGGGGTATACAGAAGGGATAAAGGGTCTAACAGAATTAGTTAGGTTGTTACTGCTGAGATAGCCTAGCAGTTAAGGACACCACCTCTAGTGTAGAGGATCAGAGGTTTGAATCCCATATTGTGTGGAGGGTAGACAGGCGGGATTTCACAGGGAATGGAAGGAATAGCCTAGATGACAGAGCCCTGTGGACACACAGCTTGAGATAATTATGCTAGAGGAATTGAGAGAAATAGTCAGTTCAAGGGTGACTCCTAGTGGTGAGACTGTGTAACTTGCAGTGTGAAAGAAATGGGAATGTTAGGGGAGTGGCGAGGAAGAGTTAGCTTAGTAGTGCCACCTAGTGGCCAAACTGTATAACTTGCAGTGGGGAAACTTGGGAGATTTTTCTGGAAGTATCAGGTCACATGACAGATGCTACCTATAAGGGAAGTGATGGACAAGGGTGCTAGGGGTGGGGCAGTCACCATGTAGTGGCAATGGGCTAACACAAGTCTGAAGGATGCCCATGCCTCAACTACCTGCTGCTGGGGAGGTTGCTTGCTTCTCTTGGAGCTCCGTGGGCAAGGAGATTAATACTGGAGGATGCAGCCTGCAAGAGGAAACATAAAACCAGAGTTAACACAGAGGGATAATCAGGTCATGGAACAGTAGAGTGGGATCAGGTCAGGAATGGAGAGAGAGAGAGAGGAGAGGAGAGGGGAGAAGAGAGAGAAAAAGGGGGACTGCTCCTACTGTGTATGCACTATGAAACATTCTAAGAAACAGCAAGAGAGCACAGAAGACACCACAGGTAAATCCAACAAACGAGCAGAAATATGCAGTAAATACTATAGAACAAACAGCTCCAAATAAGACTTTGGTAGATATGTTCAGACACTTAATGTACCAGGCAGAACAGCAGTAAATACAAACTTCTAAACAGTAGCCACTTAAAGTTATGCAGCCACTAAGCCCTATACCCAGTAACTGGCATAATAAGGCATAAAAAAACTATCTCCACTGTTTGGAGGACAACATATCCAAAGAAGCCTTTTTACAGATCTGAAGGATGCACACTCCTGAAGTACCAGCTGCTGGGGAGGCTGCTTGCTCTTCTTGGAGCTCTGTGGACTAGGAGAGGATTACAGTAATGTGGTAAGCGGTAATTCGGTAAATATGTGGCCGAGTTCTTAATTAATGGAATCCCCTTAATCATCTGCTAAAATGCACCAGGTTGTGTTATTTGCAGTTACATTTTTCTGACTAATTTGAAATGTGCCAGCAGGTGTCCCCACACTCCATAGACAGTTCACATCTGCTGTTTTCAGTGTTCAGTAATTGAGCCAGCCATTCTCAATATCTATTTTCCTTTTGTGTTTTAAATAATGAAGATTTGCATACTGTAGTTTGCAGACTCCAGTTACTCCAAATCTTGAGCATTGCTTCCCATCCAAGTTTGGCAGGTTGTTTCGATCTTCAGTTCTTTCTCCTTCCCCCCACCCCCTCACCTCACCACTTTACTTTATCTTTTCATTTTTATTATTAGTATTTTTTTATTCCTAGCTTGAAGTAAATATTCTAACATGAAATAGATGGGGGGGGGAGTAGTGTGTATGAGATACAGTGTTTCACAACAAGTAATTTGCATCATACTGTCACAGCATTTTACATTTAATTTCTGTGTGCTAGCGATCTCATGATACTACACATTTTTTAATCTTTACTGTACCTTTTGTTCATTCTATTTTTTTTTTATTTTTGAAAATATCCTCAAACCTGTGGTGTTTGCATACATCCTGTATAGCTTATCCAGACTCACACTTCCCTCCCAGTTCTTTTGAATTTGTCACCCATCTAGCTTCTTTCCTTTACTTCTCTGAAAGGGTGTGTGGGGGGGGTGAGTGTGACCTGCGAGAAGACTTCAGTCCCCCCTCCATGTAGAAATGGTGCAGCTAGTGGCTCCCAGATGTAAACAGCAATGAGAGACAGAGTCAGTGATAGGGGTCAAAATATTAACAATAATAATGCCTCCCAGTCAATTAGCTCCAATGCAGACTCTAATCAGCAACTACAGTAGCAATTAATCCATCCTGTGCTGATGGGACATTTATAACATGCATTGAATCCAGAACCGGGGTATACAGGTCTGCTCCACAGACCAGTACCAACTGATGTCCACACCAGGTGACTAGTCCACCTCAATCCCAGAACCACCGATGAAATTGGACACTAAATCCATGCTCCTACATGATGGGATAACTTGTCCATCCCATGTCATGCCATATCATGCCCATCACCTAAAGCAGGAAGTACAATCTGCCAGTACCAGGAATCAGTGGGCTGATCCATTACCAACAGCAAGACATCAACACAGCCATACCAGCCCCATGGATCACAGGCACACCACCACCCTGACTAGTTGCACCTCCAGCACAATCGCAAAGGGTAAATCCAACCAGCTGAGTTGGCAAGAAATCATTCATGATGCTTGGTTAATTTTTCAGAACTGTCACTGAGCCAGGTGGTGCCAGCCCTTTCCCCTCCATCTTTCCGAAACAGGTACCCAGAGATGCAACTCTACCTCAGCAGTATCACATTATTGCCACACATTACCAAATAATATTACCAAATGCATCAGAGACATTTACAGCATGACACCCGGCTCTTCCATTAATTTTATTCTTCACAGTCCCAACATCAATTAACCCCCCCCACAGCCCCAGCCAGCAACACGTTAGAAGTCTCAGGCAGAAAGCACTCAGTGGTCGGTGGGTTTCACTTCTGTCCTGAGTTCGTATCACTCCTGTCCATATTTGGTTATTTGTGGGTTGACAGTTGCCTATATCTTTACTTCGCTTCAAAAGAGATACTACATATTGACTAAATGAGCCAATATGACTAGAGAATAAACCAGTCAAGCTGTAAATGCACTGATTTTGCACTTCATTCTGGGAGTTTTTCACATGAGCCATTATGTGTCAGATGCCGGTTTGGTGTTCAGGTCGGATGTGTGTGTGTGGGAAGGGGGGATTTTGTGATTATGCATAACGACCCACAGCATCAGTTAAGACTTGTTTTATATTTGCATTGATATTTGATAGCAGGCTCTTTCACATAACAGCATTTATTCCAGCAATGAATGCAATTTACTGGCAGAAGGAGCTCATTTTTAAAATGGAGTTAAATTCATTAAATCAGCACATACAAGGAATAATGAGAGTCTTGGTGGGGAGAGATGGTTGTGGATACCTTCTAGTGAGCAACATTATACAGTATACAGTAATTATGCATAGAATGATTTATTACAAAATACACATTTGCAGAGATCAAACCTGTGGAGCTCTTACCAAAGTAACGTTATTAACACCATCACATTATTTAGTTATACTTCTTGACTCATTACATTATACCGTCTAGCCATGTCCAACCAATCTCTCACCCACCTTCACATCACACACACACACACACACACACACACACACACACACACACACTGTGACTTTTTATATTTGCTATATCATTTGATATGAGTTGGCAATAAATCATTTATACTGCTTAGTTAATTTATCGGAATTCAGAACTGTCATAGAGCCCTGCAGTGCCAGCCTCCTCCCCTGCTGGCTTAGCTAAACAGGGACCCAGAGATGTGGCTCCACCTCAGCCATACCACATTATTGTGATACATTACTTAATGCACCTGAGACCTTTACTGCCCAAAACACAACTCTTCCATTAATTTTATTTGTCACATCTTCCTTAAATTTTATTCATCACAGTCATCACAGTCCCAACATCAGTTACTCAGCCACACGCCCACAGCCCCAGCCAGTAACCCATTAGTAGTTTGTGGCAGAAAGCACTCAGTGGTCAGCAGGTTTCACTTCTAACTTGAGTTCCTATGGCTCCTGAACATATTAGGTTATTTGTGGGTTGACAGATGTATATATATTTACTTTGCTTCAAAAGAGGTACTACACATTGACTAAATGAGCCAATATCAGTAGAGAATAAACCAGTCAAGCTGTAAATGCACTGGTATTGCAGTTCATTCCTAGAAGTTTTTCACATAAGCCAGTATGTGCCAGATACCGGTTTGGTGTTCAGGTTAGGTGTTCGGGGAGGGGGGGTAAGTGTGTGATTATGCATAGCAATCCACAGCATCATCTTAATGAGACTTGTTATATATTTGCATTGACATTTGATAGCAGGCTCTGTCACGTAACAGCATTTATTCCAGCAATGAGTGCTCAGCCTTATGTCAAGTGGAGCTAAACTGTAATTCTCTGGGACAAGAAAATCATGGTCTCGGTTTGACAAGACAGCTAAAGTGGGCACAATTTTCCATAACCAGAAACAATAGTTATGCAGAAAAGCCAACCCCCCCATTCATTACATGTGTACTCTGTTTGTGGCTAGAGCAGTATAGCTTTTATTTTGTTCCTCTGCATTTGCTATCTTTGCAAGATGTGGTTATAGTACACAGTAACAGAGGTTATTATATTTTTGGGTTCATTTGCTTGGTGGTCTTCTATTTTGATAGCAATGGAGGTCAAATGGGGACATGCTTATTGCACACCTCAAAGAGAAAATGCACAGATGAACCCCCGCCCATGGAACTAGTGGGTGCTAAACCTCAATAATTATAGTAAGACATTTGAATGGACTAAAACACAGAGAGGTCAAGTGACTTGTTGAAGTTCACATAGTAATGTAAGTGGGTCTGGTGGGATTTGAGCCTAGTACCATAATGTACTGGCTCTGGGAAGTAGAGTGGGCAGAAATTCCCTTACAAATCCACAATTTCTTGCAATTTGTTGAGTTTTTGACTGGGACAGTATAACATATGTAAATTCTCAAGGGACTCTATCAAACATGCTAAGAATTTGGTGCACAGATTTGGATTTGGCCAAAACAATACAGTAGTAGGTTAGGGTTACCACCTTTTAAGAAGCCCAAAGTGGGACATTTCCTCCTGAAACATGATTTTTTTGCAGTACAAGATAAAACCTTGACTGATGCATTAGACTTGTTTTCTCAAAATAATCAGAATTGAGACTAGGTGCTGTAGTTTTTTAGTTGTTTCTGTTGTTTCTTATCATTTAAAGGTATTTTAGTTAAGGTATTATAGTTTTCTACAACATTAAGAGGAAGTTAGAAAATATTTTTTCCACTATAAGAAGTCAGGACATGTAGTATTTTTCATGTTTTTTTCACAGGACACAGCTGCCCAAATCAGGACTGTCCTGTGAAAATCAGGACAGGTGGTAACCCTATAGTAGGTGAGAAGTGGTCCAATGTAATGATTGCCTGTGATTCACTTCCCTGGTTTGGTTTTAAAATCCTCTGACCATGCAGGCAGTATGTACTGTACACTTGAGAACTTAAAATCTGTAGGCGCTTTTACACTACCTGTTCTGTAACGGAATAACCATTGCAGAAGCAGTTTACTGTTACCTCCGTCGGTGTGTAAACTGCAGGTGTTCTGATTCCACAGTGAACGCTTGCCTGAACCGCGTTCTCTGGTTGGCATGGTTCATGCCGATGTGTTCCGTTTCACTCCATTGTGTGCAATGGCCATTCCGGTACCAGTCATTGCCTTGAATGGAATTCTCGGGAAGCAGAATGAAATGCTAAAAAATGGAAGACTTTTTTCTGACAGAGTGCTGTGTGTGTAAAGTCAGCATGAGATGGAACAGACTACAACGGCGCCACACAGGTACTGAATATTTTGGTAAATAAACCTGTGTGTAAAAGTGCCTTGTGTTGAAGCAGTCTATCAGAAAACATTTTTCTGCCACAGACACAGAAACAATAGACACGAGAAAAAGTGCAAACTGACCCATTCAGCTAAATGGAGCATTAACTACATTACTTGGCAGGGTAGGTTTTCTTTTTATACATACATGTGGCTATTAGCATGAAATAAGTTGGGGAAGGGGTTGATATCTTGTTTCCTCTAATCGTTTCACACTGGCGGTCCTAATGAAAGTATTCATTAAGTTACTGGAGTGGTGGTGGCTGTATACCTAGTACCTTCAGACACTGTGCAGGCTTATTTAATATAATATCCTCAATATACCAAACAGCAAAAATGACTGGGTTTTAACTTATGGTACATCAGGTACTGAATTGCTTTAATATGCCTGGCTTAGAAACATAGAAACATAGACTTTGACAGCAGATAAGGACCGTTTGGCCCACCTAGACTGCCCATTTCCCTACCTAGAGGATAAGCTGCAGATCCTATTTAACCAACAGCCTATTTCTTCCTACAACCCACAAAAATTGCCTTATGTCTGTCCAATACATTCTTGAATTGTCCCACAGTTTTAGACCTCACAACCTCTTCAGGAAGGCTTTTCCATGCGTCCACCACCCTCTCTGTGAAAAAATATTTCCTCACATTGCCCCTGAGCTGTTCCCCCTCTATCTTCACATTGTGTCCCCTTGTTCTTGCACATCTCTTTTTCTGAAATATACTACCCTCTTGGACTTTGTTGACTCCACTGAGGTACTTAAACATTTCTATCATGTCCCCCCTCCCTCCTTTCCTCAAGGGTATACATATTAAGCTCCTTTAGCATCTCCTCGTATGGCTTCTCTTGTAGACCCTGCACCATTTTACTTGCAAGTTTATCAGAAACTTAAAGTATGAAAGTTGAAAGAGAAGGAAATGTCTAATCAGATCAATAAATAGTTTTTGTCTTGTAGTTTTAAATACTGCATCATGCTTGCACTGCTCTAGAAGTGGTTAAGTCTTTCAAGTACCTTGCTGTGTAGCTAGACTGCATGCCTGACTACTCTGCCCACATTGATACATTGATGCCATCCATTCCAAGCCCCCCCCCATCCTGGGGAGATTTTTTTTCTCTGCATGTCTGCAAAGAGCTTGTCACCAGAATGGTGCTCCTAGTTTTTAACTATGCTTATGTGGTTTATGTAATCACCCTCTCCACCTCCCTGCTCAGACTTAACACCCTCTGCAACTCCTTCTGACACTTTGCTAACAACTACCTCTTTCTAACTCATCATTGATCACTTTACCCCTCCTATCCTCCCCCTCTGTTGCCACATCCTTCAAGTGGGCCAGCTGCATGACAATGTAGTAAAACCTGAAATTTGATAAAGCCAAATCCCTTCCCTACCTGGGAGCAGCAGAATGTATTGTCTTACTCAGGCCTGCATCCCTTACCAGAAGGGAGAGGTTAGGTACCTCTTTATTCTGAGAAAGAATGCCAGAGGTACCTGTACAGGGAGAACATAAGACTGGCATAAACATTTGGATAAGAGGCACATTTTTACTGTATTTGTTCTGTCCAGCAGTGTTAAGGGTACAGACATCCACCTATCACAATCTGTTTTGATAGCTGATAAGACCTTATAGTTAGGTGACCATAGAGAGGATATTTTTCCAACAGCAATACTCCTAAGTATTTAATCTGGGTCAAGAGTCTAAGCCACAGTGAATCTCTGTGAAATGTAGCCATTCATCAGGACCAGTACCTGTGATTTTTGTACAGGTTGGCCACCCACTATCTGATTCAAGGCCAAACACAAACCTCCTTTGTGCTGCGAATGTGAAGTGCCATTCAATCTGGTTGAACGTCTTCTCCGAATCCAATGCCAGAAGACCAGATTGAGCGACCCTCCCCCTGGCCTATCTCTACATGAAATTCCAGGTTCTCCTCAGGTTACATCAGTCTGCCTACCTTTCAAAAACCCATCCTGGTCCTTGTGAATAATCTGAGCCAGGACTCACTCCATCCTGGCAGCTATAACTTTGGCTATGATTTTATAGTCTGCATTCAGTAGAGATATGAACCTATGTGAGCCACATGGGGCAGGGGGCTTCTCCAGTATGAGCAGGACAGTAATGCTAGCCATATATTGTGACTCTGGCAGCTAGCCTGTATTTAGAGTTCTCTGTAATCATATTCTCAATTATTTCTCTTAGGTGACTTCAGCAATTTCTATAAAATTCTCCCAGGATGGATGCCTTCTGTGCCAGGCACCTTTCCCTGAGCCAGAGAGAGCACGATGTCCCATATTTCCCTTGTACTAAGATCTCAATTCCTTCTATCATGCATGATCTGCAGGTACCTGGGGGGAGGGCTAGTAGATCCAAGAAAGACTCCAGAGAGGGACTTATCTGTGTTATCTCCATGGAGAACAGTGTTTGGTAAAAGATGTGAAAGATGTCTTCAATTTCCATCTGATCTGCTGTCACTGTTCCTTCTGATTACTGGATATAACCTGTCATCCTCTCCTCTCCTCTCTCTCTTTCTGAGTTCCATGCCAGCCATTTTTGACCATTTAGAATAGCTTTGGTATGGGTTTACAAGAGGCCCATTTCTATCTTCTCCAATGTAACATGGTTTAATTCTAAGGTATCCCCTCTCTTGCTCCACTGCAAAAAATTCCTAATGGTCCTGGTCATAAATGTCTTCTATTCCTGGCCTACCAGAAGCCTCAGGACAAACTTCAAATTCTTTAGCTTGGGGTACCCCAGCTCCTGTCCATTGTCACCACTGCATGATCAGTAAAGACCATAGGGACAGCTCCATGATATATGGGATCTAAAATGGGATCACACTTAACTAACCCAATAGTCACTGTAAATGGTAATGAAATGTCCTAATTGGCAAATTCTGGATATAGGTTTTTCCTTTTTTACCATTATGAAGGTTCTTATATGAGTGCCATATTGCATAATTTATAGATGAAATTTTGCTAGTCAGCTATTGCCTGCCCTATATTTTTTATTAGACATCAGAAGTAAAAAAAAAAAAAGTGACCTGTATTAGACATTGGCCAGGTCTGGGGTTTTCTGGATACTTCCTTTCTGAGCACTGTCCTGGTTAAGCCTTTATGACAGGTTTGATTTAGTGCCATTTCTCTACTGTTCATTAGAAATGTGTAATCCCTATCTGAATGCTGGCTACCAGTAGTTGTGTAATGTGTTCAATAGTAAGAAGCAGTGTGGACGTGGTGGTAACCATTTCAAAGTGATTATTATGTGCAGTCCGAGAAAGAGGGGGAGACCACTGGACAAATGGGAGGTGGTTTTATTTCACTATACAAGTGAACAGTAATAGGGAAGGATGAACCACTGGACACCGATGAAGCAGTGACATTTTACTTTATCTAGTAGCATGCAGGGGACCACTAGACACCAGAGAAGTGGTGAAATGGTTATAAAAGGAGGATCTGGTTGGTGGGGGTGGGGGTAGGGTGGAGATCACTGGCCAACAGAAGAATGATAAAAGTGTCAGACAGTAGGCACCATTTACTTTTGGGAGCTTCTTAGCTACTTCCCAGATTAGACATACTGTATATGTTTAAATCCGATAATATACTCTGACTAGCGTGAATATGTTTTTTGCTTAAAGTCAAGAACAGTACAAAGCAAGACTTCATGATGTTTGTGCTTATGATTTTTCATTAATTCCTTTAGAATTGTCTAGCCCTTCTTTTGCATTAAATGAAACAAAACAAACAAACAAACAAACACACTATATAAAGAACAAACTGTCCCAAACTGAATTTTAGGACATGCAGTTTTAATGATGGAAGACATTTTCATTAAGTAGGTACTTTTTATTTTACAATTTATCTGTTCCCAATTTCTTATACCTGCAATGAAGTCCTAATCCTTTACTTATGACAACACAACCGGTTGCCACAAAAGAAATTCGGATGCCACAAGATGAGTGCTATGATTGCATCAAGTTTTAAGACTGTTTGTTAAAACTTTTAAATTTTGTAACCTTAATGTTATAAGTCAGTTTATCTTCACACTACAAAAGTATTTGGTATTTGGGGATACAGTCTATTAAACCTGTAATGTTCAAGGTAAGAATGGATTTATTGTACTTTTTGTCAAAACCGTACTCATAAAAAAAAAGATACAGTAATTTGGGGGATTTGTTCATAAAGTCCCTAAGTGTTAACTTCCCAACTAATTCAAACAATTTATACTAAACTGCCAGAAAATTAGCCCCTAGAACAGGGAAAGTTGATGTATATTTTTTATAGTCCTAGGGCTAAGATCACAAAGACACAAACTTAAAAAAAACTATTTTGCGACAAACACAAACTCAGCCCAATTGTGTGTGATTTATTTATACATCGGTGGATGTACTGCATGTCACTGGTAGAAAAATGAGGGTGGTACAGTAGTCACTGTGACTTTAATGTTGTGGGTGGGTGCTGATCAAAAGGGAGAGAGTAAAGCTGCTGTAGTCTGAGGATTATGTAATTAATGTTTGACAATTTGGACACGTTATTCATTTTATGGAGTTATTGTCTGTTAAATGATTTCTCCATTCTCATACATTTAGACACAGTTACCCTTGTTTATTTAAAGTTGATGTAAAATGTTCCAAAAACCTAACTCTAATAATATGTGCCACTGTCTGTATGCCTAGATATACTGTAGTTTTACAAGGTAGATGTTTCAGCATTTGTTGAAATACAGTATATGCAGTGTTTTGCTGTGGTATCATTGGTATCCCTGTTTTGGTTTGAATGTGCCTACATGGGAATAGTTGTGTACCACCACATTCTATAGTCATGATCTGATCATTGCTAGTTTGAGATTTCTTGTGAGTGTGTCTTTTCAGGTTCAAATACCACATCCACTGATTGATGTGCAATTTTTGGAGGGGTCAGTTACTGAAAAATACTGTATTTTAATTAAACAAAGATAATCATTAAGTGCACTATATGGAGAACCCCAATCAAAACCCATGTTAAATTATTAAATATTACATTATTATGGGAGAAAATAGGAGTCAAATAAGGATACACTGGTGAGTATCACGACTAAGAATTTCATTGGTGAAATTGTAGCATAAGACATAATAAGATGACTTGTTTCAATCAGTGCTGCTCAGTATGGATTCATGACCATAAAAGTAATAAGTCTGTCAGCCCATTTGACAGACTACAATAAAATATAACATCCTTGTTCAGAGTGTAATAAAACAAAGTGGGTAAACAGACTCTACAGCACTGATGTGTTAGAGTGTATTATACTACATTAAAGTATAACAAAAGATATCTGAGCAGTGATTCCCCAAGTGATTCTGAATGCTGTTGCACAATAATTATCAGTTCTGTAGGACAGACGTGGCATATCAGACATGAATTTGCAAACAGTAATGAAGAGTCACATCACAAAACATACTTTTAAGTGTCATGGAATTTAAAGATAAAAAATAACTCAGATGAGGACATTTTCCGTTCAATAGAAAATGAGTGAGCACTGCATGCCTACTTGGTGCACATGGGATTATGGTAATGAAAAATATTAACTTTCCCATTTAGCTCCTCAGTAATGGGTCCAATAAGATTTATTCAATTATGTTTGATATCATCTTCATAAAAGCCCAAGTCTAAACTGAGTATATTACTTTACTATGAAAAAATCGAAATTCAAATGTAATTAATACTGTATGTACAGTAGGTTCGTTTGTGAAACTAAATTGTGAATAAACAAAAATTGACTATTTTTAGCTACAGATCAAGACTGGCATAATAACAAAAAAAATTTCAAATATTGAACTATGGAAGACTTGCAGTATATACAATAGATCTGAATAACAAGCTGTGAGTGAGCTTGACACTGTACATTCAGCAGACCTGAGTTTGATTTCAACAACCTCCACTTGTATACTGTGTGAGACTGAGCAAGTCACTTAACCACCCCAAAGCTTCTGGTTTGCCCCTGAAAATGGGCACTTGTACTTAATGGTCCTTATCTGGTTAACAAACAATTTAAAAAAGTAGAGGGTAACCATTAAGATTTCTTATAATAGACAAAAAAATCATCACTAAATTGCAAATACATTACCCAAAATAAAGCAAAAAAGGGAAGTTTAATCAATCTTTCAGAGCTTATAGAAATCAATACAATTGAAATTCACATGAAATCTATGTCTTTAACTTACACTGGCTATCCATTGAGCTCATTTTATTCAGATGTAATACTCCCTTTTGAGAGTGGAGGATATTTGATCAAATACTATGAACTGAAACAATGAGGTATCTCCATGAAATATGGGATCTAAAATGGGATCACACTGAACTAACCCACCAGTCACTATAAATGATAGTGAGATATCCTTATTTGCAAATTTTGGATACAGTTTTTTTTGTTACCTTTCTAAAGGTTCTTATATGAATGTCATATTACATACGCTATAGATGAAATTTTGCAAGTCAGTTATTGCCAGATCCATATTTTTTATTAGACATCAGAGATATAAGAAAGATAAGTGAACTGAATTAGATATTGACCAGGATTGTGGCTTTCTGGATATTCACTTTCTGAGCACACTCCTGGTTGAACCTCAACGAGAGGCTTGCTTTAGTGCCATGTGTATACTGTTCATTAGAAATGTGTAATCTCTGTTTGAATGCTGGCTACCAGTAGTTGTGTTCAATAAGAAGAAGTGGACATGGGCAAGACATGGGTCACTATTAAATATTTATGCAGAGTAACGATAAAAAAAATTGTCTGATGGTTGCCAGCTTGCTTGATCGCCTGTTTTTGCAATTGATTTCTCTTCCGCAGTGGTTAGTCCCTCCTCTCAACACTCAAACACATCCCCAATTCACTATATCTTAAAAAAGTGACTATTTTAAAGTGGCTATTTTTAAGTGGCTATTTTAAAGTGGCTATCACTTATTCCTGTCCCCCAACCCCAGAAACTCAATCCCAAATGTATGGAATGTCAATTAGCATGTATAGTGTACAATGCCATGCTCCAGGCTTTCTCAGCAGTCTTGTCTGAGAGTTGAGAGCTGTACAGGTCGGCTCTGTGAGGGAGGTGGTGATGATTGGGCACTACCTGCATTTTTTGGGTGGGGGATGGTTTCTGCTAGATGCTGGTAATGTTGATCACTGTATGGTTGTGCAGTTGGAGAAAGGGGGTGGGAGACTGTTGGACAATTTTGATGTGTTTTCATTTCACTTTTCAAGTGAACAGTAATAGGGAAGGATGAACCACTGGACACCAATGAAGTGGTGACATATTACCTTATCTAGGAACATGCATAATAAGGGACAGGTGACCACTAGACACCAGAAAAGCCGTGAAATAGTTATAAAATGGGGATCTGGTTGGTAGGAGAGGGGGTTGGGTGGAGGGGTTGGAGTGGAGATCATTGGTCAACAGGGGACTCATTAAAGTGTAGGCACCATTTACTTTTGGAAGCTTTTTAGCTGCTTCTTAGATTAAACATACTGTATATGTTTAAATCAGATAATGTACCCTGACTAGTGTGAATGTTCTTTTTTCATGTCTGAGATAATAAAATGAGCGCTCCTTTTAATATTGTGCAGACCAGGTCTTCATCAGTATTTTGTGCTGTTTTTCTCCATCAGTTGTTATTTATTAAGCAGGCAGTATAGCGCAGTGGTCTAAGGCTCTGAACTGCAAATTTGGTGATATCCAGTAGACCTGCCCTGGGTTTGAATCCCACAGCTTCCACTTGCATACTGTGTGACCCTGAATAAATCACTTGTGCTCCCAGGTTGCTCCTGTAAGAAAAGCTTTCAGCTTAGTGTGCTATACCTGGTTAAACAATTAAAAAAAAAAAATTACTTATGTTGTCACATTAACAAATATGGAGCAGGCAGTGTTTTATGACATCACAGAACAGCTGCAAATAGTGATAAGAACCTGATCAGAACAATATTAAATGGTGTGCTCCTTTTTTATTTTCAGACATGAGAAAAAGTAGTAAAGCAGACACAAATTGTGAAAAGAAAGGTATCATACAAGTCATGAGGTAACTAGTGGCTGCCTGGCTGGCAACAGCGGCAATGTAAAATAGCATAAAAAAGTATAGGTCAAAATTGTCAGCACATTGTTGCAATGCTGCTTTAATTTATAATTTAAGTATGACATTATGTGCTCACAATCACAACATACAAAATGTATCTGTCTTCTGTCCAGAAAATTGACAAGTGCTAAGGAAGTGAAATGGGATTGTCACACCACATGCAAAGTCCCCCAGAATTTATTGCACAGTCACTCATGCACGCAGTGGTCACACAGAGTCCCCAGACTTTTTCTGCATGCCCAAAATGCATCCGCCTTTTATCCAGAAAATTGACAAGTATTAACAAAGTGAAATGGGTTTGTTTCAGCAAATACAAAGTCCCCCAGAATTAACGGTGCACTCAGTCATGCGAGCAGTGGTGTCACAGAGTCCCCAGATTTTTTCTGCATACCCAAAATGCATCTGCCTTGTGTCCAGAAAATTTTCAAGTGGTAACAAAGTGAAATGGGATTGTTTCAGCACATACAAAGTCCCCCAGACTTAATGGTGCACTCAGTCATGTGTGCAGTAGTGGCAGAGTCCCCAGATATTTTCTGCATGCCCAAAATACATCCGCCTTGTGTCCAGAAAATTGACAAGTGGTACCGAAGTGAAATGAGATCGTCATGCCACATGCAAAGTCCCCCAGAATTTATTGTGCAGTTACTCATGCATGCAGTGCCCCAGAATAAAATGATGACTGTGAGCGAACTGTTGCTGGTCCAATGTGTGCTGCAATTCGAACAAATGCAATGTGATCATCTCAACTGGATGGAAGGGTGCACTTTGTCTGTACACTAATAGTAGCCTTGGTGAGTTGATATATATAGATATATATTTCTGTATTTTGTAGTTGGCAGGAAGTTGACATGGACATGTACTCATGGTATTATTCGTTATCACAGGTCACAGATACTGTTGGTATGCACTTTCCAGTGCTGGATGAGAACTTTCTGTGTAGAAATTTGCAATAGATAACTGTCAAGTACATGAATGTAAGTATTTTTTTTTTGGGTGGGGAGAAGCATATTTTCAGGTTTGTCTGTAATGGTTTCTTATTTTGTTATTTCTTCACAGATTTCATCTGCATCCTTCTTGAGTCTGGTTGTTAAGGATGGTCATGGTCATCTAATGAAATGACTTCTGCATGTTGCATGTGCACCCCAGCCTGGGGCGGGGGGGGGCTGATGTTGAAGAACTTGTTTGGATAAGGCCACTTTGTCAGAACAACAAAGCATCTGGAAGTTTCCTAAAAAAGAAATGAATGACTTCTTACAACTTAATTGTTATGTGTCCCTCCCTGGTTCTCAAATCTCAATCCCTAAAGTCAAGTAACATTTTAAACCCACATCTTATCAACTAACACAACCTGTGTGCAATATTTGCTACAATCTTTACAAAACAATGAAATAGATGAAATAAAATCTTCATACTTACCAGGATGGATTTCACATGGATATTACATTGCTTCCTCTCTGTACGGTACAGCTACAGTACCATTCCCAACGAGTTTTAGCGATGGAGCCTTTTTTTTGTTACCCTATAAAAGAAACAAAAGAAGTGTACTGAATGTGTTTTACCATTGTGGCTCTGAACAGCTACAGAAAACAAAACATACATCTAAAGGAAGTGAAGCAGCATAACAAACATGAGTACACATACTCACTTTATGGTTTAAATATTAAGAAACTTTGTGTCTCTGGCAGATGGATGTGGTGGTCGGGACAGACTCATGGTGGCATTGGTGGCAATGGCTAACATCAGTCCCAGTGGTGGTGATCCAGGGGACAGACAGACTCATGATGGCAGTGGCTAACATCAGTCCCGGTGGTGGTGGTCCAGGAGGGCAGACAGACTCATGGTGGCAGTGGCTAACATCAGTCCTGGTGGTGGTGGTCCGGGGGTCAGACAGACTCATTGTGGCAGTGGTGGCAGTGGCAGCAGTGGCTAACATCAGTCCCAGTGGTGGTGGTGGTCCAGGCAGCAGACAGACTCATGGTGGCAGTGGCTAACATCTGTCATGGTGGTGGTGATCGGGGGCAGACAGACTCATGGTGGCAGTGGCTAACATCAGTCCTGGTGGTGGTGGTCTGGGGGTCAGACAGACTGATGGTGGCAGTGGTGGCAGCGGCTAACATCAGTCCCAGTGTCCCAGTGGTGGTGGTGGTGGTCTGGGGGTAGACAGACTCATTGTGACAGTGGCTAACATCAGTCCCAGTGGTGGTGGTCCAGAGTGCAGACAGACTCATGATGGCAGTGGCTAACATCAATCCCAGTGGTGGTGGTCCAGGGCGCAGACAGACTCATGGTGTCAGTGGTGGCAGTGGCTAACATCAGTCCTAGTAGTGGTGGTCTGGAGGGGCACACCACCTTTTAAAAACTTCAGTTAAAACCTGCCAACATTAACCACTTCATCATCCCGATAAAGAAAGCTGCCCTCACAGTCATCGATGTCTGAAGTCTGACCACTGGGAAATGCTTTCTCCATTGTGTCATCATCTTCATCAGTGGTGGGCCGTTTCAGGCAGCCACTGCCAGTGCCACCAGGATGCTCCATTTCCACATCAGCAAGACCACCATGACTAGGCCGGGGTATGAATACCGAGGTTGCAGTCTCTGCTGGTTTGTACCTCTCATTCATTTTAATGAATGTTAGTAAACTAATATTTGCAGGAGACAGGTTTGTCTGACGATCCCTGACTATTGCACCTGCTGAGCTGGATACCCTCTCAACATTTACACTGGAGGGTGGGCATGTGAGGTACTGCAGTGTCACTGCAGTCAGCCCTGGCCATTCACTGACCTTTCCACTCCAGGACAAAAGAGGATCTTCAGTTATTGTCAGATGCCTGTTTTCAGACAAATATGACTCAACCATTCTCTGTGCCGCACTAAGTCCAATTGTTGATGCATCACCCTGTTCTCCCAAATCATTTATTTCACAAATACCCACTTGAGGCAAAGCCTCCCAAAGTGGGTTGATGCCAGCCACTTTGGATGTCAGACCACCTGAAACTGCAGTCCCCTTCCCCTTGCAGGATATGTTTGATGGTCCTCCAGTTACACCTTCAGCCAGATTATGCTGCTGAGGTTTGCTGATCTTGGCATGTGACTTCTGTGCCCCATGAACCAAGCGCACCAGTTGACCACTGATATTTTTTAAAGTCACAGTTAGTGGTGGGTGAAGTGGGCTCAATCCCCTCCTTGAAGCGATTTGTGGATCAATGGCGGATTTGCAGAGTGCTCCACAACGTACTGGAAGAAATCACTATTTCTCCAACTTAAATCTACCTACACCACAGATATGCCCCCCCCAAATCACACTAACACATTTTCACTGTCTTTTACCACACACACTCAATGTTGTAAACTAACATTTAAAATCCACACAAAAACAAAAATGCTCGATGATATGCGCACAGGAGGGTTTCCTACAATCGATGAACTAAAGTTGGATCCCCAAAAAAAGCAAAAAAGCTTTCTGAACAGCTTTTGCAAGATTCCTATCACAGACAGCTATCAGAGCACACTATCTCCTACTCCTTCCTACTCATACTACCTCGAATTGAGGCTGTGCAGATCAATATAGAGCCCATGTGACCTGAAATCCCATGAATCACTGCAAAATTCACCTTTGGAGCTCAAAAACAAGGCAAAGTGAGGCAAAGTGCACTGCCTGCAATGGACTTCAGCTTAGAATTGACAGAGTAGTGGCCTGGGGAGGCGGAGTAATGCAAAGTCATTGCTTCCAATGGACTTCACGTTCTTCATTATAACATGAAGTATACCGCTTCGCTTTGCGGAGCACTCCACGAATCCGCCTTTGCTCCGTGAATCTCTTCATGTAGCAGATTGAGCCAACTTCGCCCACCACTAACTGTGACTTCAATATTTTGGGTGGGTGCTGATCAAAAGGAAGAGAGGAAATCTGCTGTAACCCGAGGATTTTGACAATTTTGACACTTCATTGTTCATTTTATGGAGTTGTTGTTTGTTCAATACTTTTCCCATTCTCATAAATTTAGACACAGTTATCCTTGTTTATTTGAAGTTGAAGTATAACATTCCAACAACATAACCCTAATAATATGTGTCACTGTCTGTATGCCTAGATATCATTTTACAAGGTAGATATTACAGCATTTGCTGAAATACAGCATATGCAGTGTTTGCTGTGGTACCATAGGTATCCCTGTTTAGCTGTGAATGTGCCTACATGGGAATAGTCATGTACCACCATGTTTTATAGCCATGATTTGATCATTGAAAGTATGTGATTTCTTGTGAGTGTGTCTTTTCATATTCAAATCCCGCAACCACTGATTGATGTGCAATTTTTGGAGTGGTCAGTTACTGAAAAATAATGTATTTTAATTAAACAAAGATAATCATGAAGTGTACTATATGGAGAATCCCAATCAAAACCCATGTTAAATTATTAAAGATTACATCGTTATAAGAGAAAATAGGAGTCAAATACAGATACACTGCTGAGTACCATAGCTAAGAATTTCATTGGTGATTGTAGAACAACACACAATAAGATGACTTGTTTCAATCAGTGCTGCTCAGTATGGATTCATGACCTGTAAAAGTAATGAGTCTGTCAGCCCATTTGACAATAAAAGAAACTGTTTTTGTAATTGATTCCTCTTCCACAGTGGTTAGTCCCCCCCCCAACACTCTCACACATCTGCGATCCACTATTTCTTAAAAAAGTAACCATTTTAAAGTGGCTATTTTTATTGGGTATTTTAAGGTGGCTATCATGTATTCCTGACCCCCAACCCCAGAACCCTGATCCCATATGTATGGATTGTCAATTAGCATGTGCAGTGTACAATGCCACACTCCTGGCTTTCTCATCAGTCTTGTCTGAGAGTTGAGATCTCTACAGGTCAGCTCTGTGGGGGGGTGATAATTGGGCACTATCTGCAGTGTTGGGGTGGGGGTTAGTGTCTGCTAGACATCTGGTAATGTTAGTCACTGTATGGCTGTGAAGTTGGAGAAAGGGGTGGGAGACTGCTGGACAACTGTGATGTGATTTTGTTTCACTTTACAAGGGAACAGTAATAGAGAAGGATGAACCACTGGACACCAATGAAGAGGTGACATATTACTTTATCTAGTAGCATGAAAAATAAAGAATAGGGGACCACTAGACACTAGAGATGCAGTAAAATGGTTATAAAAGGAGGATCTGGTTGGTGGGGGTGGGAAGGTTGGGGTGGAGATCACTGCTCAATAAGGAACTGATTAATGTGTCAGACTCTAGGCAGTAGCACTGTCTGTGTGTGTGTTTGTGTGTGGGGGGGTTGATAGCCACCATGGAAAAGGTGTCCCTGTAAAGAACAATATCTCTGGGTGGGGGAGTGGAGGCACTATTAATCACTAGGGTAGTTGTCTAAGTATCATAAACTGGGTGCATCATTGACCTTTTGAAATTGAGCCCTGTAGTGAGTACATGCCATCCATGTCCCACTGTTACTGTTACCACTGGGGGGGTCAATCTATGATACAGCACACTGTTGCAGTAAAATACATGCTTCTCAAATACAGTGCAATACCATCTACCAGTAAATACATCCAATACATAAAAAAGAAATGTAAAATCAGACTCCAGGACAGCAGTCACTCTGGAGTTGTGACTATCGCCATTATGTGACCAAATGAGAAACTGCATTAAAGCACCCTCTGTAATGCTGGCATTCAATACTGTGTTACCACTCCACCATCTCAATGCCGACTGGTACAGCTCAATATCGAGCATCATACCGTAGTATCGGGAAACATTTTTATAACTACCACTGTACATCTCTCAATAAAGAAATCTTGTCAGCTATATACTCTATGCACCATGCCTCATTTTGAAAATAAACATCTGAGATCTTATATTGTTGTAACCACTATAAAAATAAAAGACTGCACCTCCAAGTAAGGAAACTGGAAGACTGATTCATATTAGGTGCTATATTGCAATCACCACTACAAAAATAGAAGATTGCAGCTCTGATTAAGAAAAATATAGGTCAACTATGGAATCTACCAAGAATTTGTTGCTGTATCTAAATTAACATATTAGCTGTTATACTGCTGTAACCATTATCAGAGTATTTGCTATACTGCAATAACCACTATAAAAATAAAAGACTGCACCTCTGAACAAGGAAAATGTAAGATAACATTAGAATCCTTGCAGAATTCCTTGTTGCTATATGTAAATTAGCATGTTAGTTGTTATACTGTTGTAACCATTGTCAGAATAACAGCTGCTTTAACAGAAAGGGAACTATTTATTTTTACAGTTTATTTTTGCACACATGTTATCAGGGTGTAATTGCACTTTCCTCTCAGTGTTTTAAAAGCACTCAGTGCAAGCACTTTGTGCCATAGAACACCGTGTGTGGTCATGCTCTGATATACACATCTTAGGTGTGTTGTGAGGTACAAAACACTTATATCAGATGCAACTGTCACCCTGCAATGTGTTGCTGCATTTATGAAATGGACACAAAATTAATATATGGGGGAAAAAACATGACAATGGTGCAGGTGTGTAGCCATCATGGAGTATTTATTTAGTTATTTAAATTTGGTGACCAGGAAAGGCACACTGAGCCAAGACTCATTTCCAGGTATGACCCAGTGAAAGGGTACAAAGAGGAATCATCAGCACAGGTAGTTACATAAATTAGAAGGTGAGTTGTGTACATAACTTTTTTATTTGTTTGCAGATTGTTATAAAACATAGAGAGGATAGGAATATATAGATAAAGGGCAATATATTCATAAGTAAAATGGGAAAAGAGTAGATGAGAGGGACGGAGAGGAGGGGGTGATGCAGGAAATAGTAAGAGAGTACAATGTATCAGGAGGGCAGAGTTCAGGTGCAAACAGGTGTGGAGGAATTGGGAGAAAGCATGTTTGAGAGGGGAAAGAGAGGGGGGCAGATGAAGGGAGATGGACAGGTGAGTTCCAGATGTGCGGGATTTGGTAAGAGAGTCCTGAGTTTGAGTGGGGCTGCGTGAGGAAGAATAAGCAGGGGTCCCTGGTTTGGAGCTGTTATGAGGATAGAGGAGAGGGAGAGAGGATAGAGGAGAGGTAGGGGGTGAGTGTCCCAAACCCTGTATTTAGAGATGGGTGTGGAGACATGTAACTGGCACCATAAATAGAGGGAAGGAAGGGAGAGGGAAGAATATAGAGTGCAGGGATGAGTTCAGAGGGGGGCATTGGAGGTGAAGCAGCAGAAATTATTGAAGAGACTGTCAAGCCTAGAGAGGGTTGAGGAAGGGGCAGAACTGTAGACAACATCCGCATAGTCAAATGCGGGAAGAATTGTTTTTGTGAGAAGCTCACAGTCAACTGGGAGGCAGAGGTCATCCTTTTTCCTGAACATTGCTCCTAGTTTTGGGTGGAGTTTGAAGTGAATGTGGCTTATGTGGATGGAGAAGTCCAGGTGGCTGTCAAGCCAGATGCCAAGTTACTTAAAGGAAGGTAGCATGTCAAGGGCAGTGCCATCAAGGGTGGAGAAGGAGGGGAGGAGATGGAGTTTTGAGGGGTTTTGAATGGCACTGAAGGTCATTGATACTGTGTTGTTTTTTTTTTGTGTTGACTTTCAGTTGATTCTCTTGGAACCAGAGCAGAACCTGAGAGAAATCCCTCAGGAGTTTTGATTGAACCACAGAAATAGAGGGACCAGAGGCATAGAGGATGGTATCATCAGCGTAGAGGTGTATATGTGGGGAGATACAGCAAAGGGATGGTCATTTAGGAAGATGGAGAAAAGGATGGAGCCAAGTGTAGAGCCTTGGAGGATGCCTACTAGGATGGGGAGAGGGGGAGAACATCCCCAGTGAGGATGCTCTGGATGTGTCCAGAGAGGTAGGAGTTTAACCAGCCCACAGCAGAGGAAGAGAGACCAGTAGAGCAGAGTTTGGAGAGGAGGAGGGGGTAAGAGTTGGAGTTAAAAGATTTAAAGAGGTTGACAAAATGGCAGCGGTGATGAGTCCACAGTCCATACCTGTCAGGATAGTGTCGGGGACAAGTAGCAGGGTAGTCATTGTGGAATATTTTTTTCTGAATCTGGATTGGTAGGGGGAGAAGAAGTTATAGAAGGAAAGGAAGTTGCAGAGCCTAGTGAGGATCAGGGATTCCTGTAGCTTGGCTATGGAGGGAAGGAAATAAATGGAGTGGTAGTTACCAGGACAGGTATGATTGCATCTTTTGTTAAGGGGGATTACTATGGCAGCTTTCTAGGCTTGGGGGACAGTGCCTTGGGAAATGGAGAGATTTAACAAATGGGATGGAGAGGGCTATGGCAGGGGCAGATATTCTGAGTAGTTGAGGGTCAAGGCTGTAAGGGCTTTAATTATGAGGGTTCAGTAACAGGAGCGTGTGAAGGACCTTTTGAGCAGTGACCGGGGAAAAGTGAAAATTCTCAGAAGGGGGTGGTAGTGGGGGGGAATGAGAGGGAAACTGAGGGTTGGTAGGGAGGGCACAGGTGGTGAAGAAGGAGTTGAGGATCATGCCAACAGAAGGGGGGGTCGAAGATAAGCCTATCGTTGATGAGTAGGGAAGGTGGAAGGGCTTGGTCTGTGGATTAAGGAGGGAGTTAATGGTCTAACAGATATTAGTAGGGAATGTGTGGTCTTGGTGCTTGGAGGATTTGAAATAAAGTGCTTTGGTGGATCTTGTGGCTTTGGTGCAGGCTTTTCTCAGCGAACGGTAGTGACAATAGGCAGCCAGGAGAGGGAGGGCTTGTAATGTGACCAAGCGTGATCCCAGGAATTGCAGAATTTGATAACATCAGCTGTGATCCATGGTTATATATTTGACTCTGTGGCATTGGAGAGGGGCATGGGTGTTCCAGACAGTGGTCATAAGATGGGGAGTGTGGAGTCTATGTCTGGAGCAGAATAGAAGAGGGACCAGTCCAAGGTTGAGTAATGAATGATCATGTGATGGGTTTGCACCACTGATAGTTCAGGATTTTTCTTACCCATTTTATTTATATTTATGTGTGAGAGTCTGTAATGGTTAAAATTACAATGGGGGCTAAGCATAAAAGTCATAGATGCATGCGCGATATGTGCATACATCGCCTGTGTGCCTACATGGCTGTGGACAGGCACAGGGTGCATGGATTCATGAGGCACCCACAGGGCATCTGTCTGTGGTCCACCCTGGCATGTAGGACCAGTGGGGCAGACAGGTGTGGAGCAGTCAGTGGACCCGGGCAAGCAGATCAGATGCCTGTCTTGGATACCGGACTGGATCCCTTGCACCACAGGTGTGAGGGAGTGTGGTAAGGTATGGGACTTTGATGTATAAAAATATGGATACTTTCCCTAATAGCTGTCCCCATCCCACCCTGGCAGCCCACTGGGCTGGGGTAGCAGTGCTGCCATCGTGCTCTGCTGGTAACCATTGTGGGGGGAGTGTACACACAGCAAGGTCACCCATTGCATAAAATTTCCTGGCCCAGCACTCTGCACCTTAGTGAATTATATGGAGTGCGGGCATACCACTGGCACACCTGTGGACCACCTGTGGTGTGTAGCTGCTTGGGCAGCTGAGAGATCTGGTGTTCAACTGGCTAGTGCACCAGTACTGAATGCCAATAAGGGTCCAGCAGCATTCACACATAGGGTTGTCTATACACTGCAGATATGTGGTGCATAGGCTTTGTGTATAGAGACCAATATAGAGTAAATATTCATGTGTAAGGGAGCAGGACCATATCTCATGAGCAGCAGAGCCACAAATAAATAATTAAAGTCCTGCCTCCTCATAAGTGATGATAAACTGCATATTCATTGCATACCCCATTATATACTGTATATATATATATATATATATATATAGCCTTCCCTTCCAGATTCTAAACTGGTCTGTCAAATGATTGTTCAAGGTGGGTAACATGATGTCATTTGTCCAGTTTACCTGAAAAGGGGGAAGTGTGTAGCTCGTACTGGACCTAGGCAGGCAATTGGAAGGTTATCCCTAAAAAATATGAATTGGGAAAACCGTGCCAGAGTAGATGGCCATAGAACAACTCTGTAATCTGGTTGGGCTATTGGAAGCCCCTCCCCATTCTGAAAATTAGGATGTAATCAAGGAACAGGGTAATGATAACTGGTAGTTTCCTGGCTGTGGATGTGGTACAACTGAGAAGCCCACATGCCCTCCTATAAGGCAGCTGTGTAGACAGTACTACCTCACCAAAATTTATTTCAAGTGTAGCACTCTTCTGTACTGGTCAGAGCATGAGTTTGTGAACCAGGAAACCCAGGTTTACATCCCACCAGTGCTGGTTACCGTGTAAGCATGAGCAAATCTTTCAGACTCCTAGTACTTCAATCAATCCAATGTAATAATAGGAAAAATCAGGACACCACAGAAAACAAAAGCTGAGATATCCTGGGTGAATAAATAAATAACAAAAATAATCCCTTCTTTGCCTTTGTAAACCAACCCCCATCCAAATCCGCCTTATACCCATGCTCACTTACCATTGGAAGTCTTATCCTCCCTTGCATCAGTAATGGGGGCTCTGTTTACTACAATACAATCTGAGTTCTAGAAGTCAAGTTTAGAAACAAATCAAACTGACTAATTTGGGGGGAAGGAAATCTGTGTACTCCATGTACCCTCCCACCCAAAGTCCTGTTAGCTACAATACTTCCCTGAAGCACCATTATGTGGGAGGACTGGGTAATGAGGGACATGCAGCAGCATGGGCATGTGGTAAGAAAGGCACCAGGTTGGCAGTAAGGATGAGTCTGTGCCACTGTATGGGAGTAGGACTTATATCAGTCATGACCACAAACCTCATTCCTCCGACTCAGCCTGCAACTGCCTGCTATTTTCTTTACCTCACACCTGGACAGCTGCATGTTCCTCACTATGCTGCCTCCCCCACATAATGGGTCCTATGGGGAGTGGCTAGCAGGACTTGGGGGGGGGAGTATGGTTGCTGGGAGCCATGCAGAGCTGTGGCCCAAAGATAAACACTTTTATTTTTAATATGGTGCTGAAGACTTTGTCAGTATCAGTGTAAATGGAATTTCCCTCCACCACCACAGGTGTGGTTATGGCCTGAATATTAATTCCTGAATGCCACAAATAGGCTAGTGTAAGTATTTTCCTTTTTGTAGGAAACTTATTCAGGACCATAAAACAGTTATTTAAAACATGGATAGCTTCTTGGCCACCAATCCCCCCACCATAGCCATTTACTGCCCACTGCCATGCTCATGGATTGATTTGTTGAAAAAAAAAATCTTGCTCTTGACAATGCATCAGGATAAGCACAAACACTGTCTTCAAAATGACCCCCTCCCAGCCTGCTATACTTTCTAAATTAATAAATAGGTTAATTTGCCCCACTACTGACTTCTGATACATAATTTGAGGAGGACATTCTTATATCCAGACAAGTCCAATTACCCCTCCCTACCCCAAAGCCATTCCTTAATCCAGTTTATGTATTTAGCTCTATTTGTAGGTAAAATGTGGTAGCCAGGGGCAGATGTGGTAGTCCAGTGAGGTAGTAGGGTTCAAAATGTGGCACATGCCTGCCAGCTAAATGTTGTTAGTATTTAATTTATTGGGCTAGTACACATTTCTTTTCAATAGTCCTGCTGGCACATATTGGAGGCAGGAATATTTTTGTAACTGTCAGTGGGTCTACCAGCTCTGCTTGTTAGAGGTGTAGAAACAGTTAACTTCAACCCATGAAATAGACCTACAGTAATGATGTACCAAAAAACAAAAGCTTAGGCAAGTTGTAGGGGTATCACAGAGCTTGCAAACTATAGCATGAGAGATGACAAGGGACCAAGGAGACTTCATGCAGTTTTCAGGCCATGCATTGAGGGATCTGGTGCTAGGAAGTGGAGTTCCACTGGATGCCACACTATGCTTAAGATATTGGGAAGGAAGGAAGAACAATGGTCTAGCTTGGAAAGTCACATGATCACCAGAAAAATTATTTGAAAACCAATTCAGAAGCTATCTTCAGGAGATTGGGTAGAACTTCCAGTGGCATGGCCATTCCCTAAGAAGCCCATGTATGTCACAGTTCTGTGCAACTAAATGCCATAATACATACTGTGAAATGATTACTTTTTTATGTTATTTTTGCCTCCTTCCTGTAGTCTCCATAGCTCCTCTGCTTCTGACTTCCTATTGGTAGCTACTTCTGGCCACTGGACTCACAGCTGATACTAAGGCATATCATCCAACTCACAATGTTACCCCTGATCTGGGTCTGTCCCTTCCCGTGGGGGATACCCAACCCCTCTACAGTGCAGAAGAGACAGAAGTTCCTTGAGTTCTGTGAGATCAGAGCAGGGGAGCTTGAATGTTGCCAAACAGGGTCTGGTGGTGTGCAGGCTCAGGCACACACGCCATTAACCAAAGCAGCTGAGTAAGCCTTTTTCATAGTTTTCTATGGCTTTGCCTATCTCCCCAAGTCACATCCATCATGGTATCCTGGGGCAGGAGCATGTTTGACATATTTGACCCAAGTCATGTGCACTACCTCTTGTCAAGCACCAGGAGCTGATTCAAGAGTGAAAAACACTTTAACCCTCTCCCCAAGAGGATAGCATCCACAGCTATGCTCTGTCACCCTCCCTGCCAGCCTCTGGTCCTGACATTCCAGGCTCAGGGTGTGAACCCTTGGTTGCCAGTGTGCCAAGCAGGTGTCACATCACTCAGTGCTATGAAGCCATGAACTGTTGCTTTTTAATGCACTTTACTATCCCAGTCCATCTGAACTGATAGCAATATGTTTTGACATGCCTATGCAAGCAAACATAAAAAGAGGCAGGGGACAGTTTCTTTATAATGTAGTGGAGGGGCTGGGGTGGAGTACAGTATATTTAAAATCAGAGGAGGGAGATCTGAAGATGTAAAATGGGGGTAATGGACACCCTAAAATGGGGAAGGGGACACATCATAGTTCAGCTGTAGGGGGGCACACCTCTACATCTTTCTGCACCCACATGTGGGAGACCTTTGAAATGTACTTGAATGTCCTAACACCCAATTCAGGAAAACAACTCTAGTCATCTCTTGCTTTCCAAGGTGTGTGTTTGCTCCATGTCCAGCTGCCATATAATGTGAGATAAGAAGTGACAGCGGTAGTGTCAACCTTGGTTAAATATGATGACCACTGTGGACCATGATCTGACCATGTTTGGTTGGTAATAGCTTACCACAGTGGTAAGCAACCATCTATCTAGCTGGCCTGTCAGTGCAGCAGTAATGCTACTTCTCACAACGTCAGTAACCCAGGTCAGGAATGAGCCTGGGTCACTGGAGGGCTGGCTGAGGGAAGACATTGGAGTATTCCAGTGGACTCTCACTTCCTTGGTGAGGGGACCACAGGTGGTGGTGCAGGTTGTAACCAGTATAATGGAAGGGGAATGGCATTGCTCTGGCACATCTTGCATCAGACACTCCACTTCTATGATATCAGGGGCTGGGGAGAAAAAGTCAGAAAAATTCCTGCCATGCAGTATGCTGTCTGCTGCCTACCATAGGCCCACACTTCTGAATGACAGCTCTTCCCATTGAGGGTATTCATGGGGGAACAAGGAACCTAAGGCAAGTCACAGAGATGGCATGAGATGGGGATGGGCAGAGTGGTGGACTGAAGTTGGCCAGTTGGCACTGGGGAGAAAAGTATAGTAAATTAAAATAAAAAAACATGTTTGATGATTTCCAGCTGTGGTTGAATATAGTACTATGATCAGATCCTTGCTTGGGCTTTTACTGAGAGTAGGGAGGAGAGTGAATGAGTGAGTGAGTGAGTGAGTGAGTGAGTGAGTGAGTGAGTTGCTCTATAATTGTGTGAGTTGGATGGTCAGTGAGTGGGTCAGTCAATAAGTAAATGAGTCAACCAGTGATTGAGTGAGTGTAGACTGCCTGAGATGTTGTGACATACAATACAAAATTATGGTGGCTGCCACTTCAGGACTATGCTAGAATAAAGGTGAAGGGAACTGGTTGTGCTTGTGGTGAAGGAAGGACATGCCAAACAACACTAGGGTGTTTTTGGCATATCAGTGTATGAGAGAGGGGTTCCACAGGATATAGAAATTGCATGTCATGGACAGTTGAGCAAGGTAGGCCATTGGATACTGTAGGGGAAGATAGGGGGTGCTACTGGACAATGCAGGGGGTGCATGGAATGGACTGAGGAAGGGATGACCATGGACTCAAGGGAGAGTCTGGCATAAGACAGGGTGAGCAAGTGATGCCATTGTTTACATGGGAGAGTTTGGCATGAGTCAAAGTAAGGAGGTGCCACTAGATACCAGGAAGGATTTGGCATGGGATGGAGAAAGGTGTGTGTGTGTGTGTGTGGCGGGGGTGCTACTGGACACTGGAGAATACTTGGAATGGGGTGAGACTGAGGTGATCCTGGACACCAGGGAGTGTTCGGCATGGGACAGGCTAAGCCAGAGGTACAATTTAGATACCTGGGAGTGCTTATCACTGTACAGGGTGAAGAATGAGTTTCCACCAGGCACCAGAGAGTTCATAGCAAGGGGCAATGTGACAGAAATGGTGCTGAATGCCAGGGACTGCTTGGTGCAGGATAGGGTGAGGGAGAGCACCATAATGAAGTGCCATTTGAGTGAAGCACTGGGGTACCTGATGTTACTGCTGATGTATTTTTGTCCTCATTATGCCTGCCTATTTGCAATGTATTCATAGTGATGTTTGATTTGTACATGCTAGCAGACATATCCAAATTAATTTTTAATTGGAAGTGTTAATGTCTCAAGGATTCTGCTTTAACCTGAAGGTATCAGTGATTGTTTGAGTTTGTAATGCAGTAACTACTTGTTTCTTCTGTGCTCTGGATTGGCAAACAGCCCTGTGTCATTGTACCTAGGTTTTGCACTACAGTGAGAGCATTCTATGCCTGTTTTCCTAGGTTGAGGAAGGGAGCTACACCAGACACCAGGGAGTTCATGGCATGGAACAAAGTAAAGGAGGAGCCCTTGGACCCTAGGGAATACCTGGCAGAGGACAGAAAGAGGAAGGTGGTGCTACTGGACACCAGCGATAGGCTGATACAGGATGGAGAAGGTTGAAGGAGGATGCCACTGGGCACAAGGAATTGCTTGGCATGGGGTTGGGGTGATGAAGGATTGGTGCCACTGGACACCAGATAATGTTTGGCTTGGGATAGGAATGGATTGCCTCTGGACACTAGGAACTCCTTAGCAAGGAATGGGGAAAAGGAGGAAGGTATCAATGAACAACAGGGAATGTTTGTCGCAGGATGCATTAATCTGTAATTACCTTTACAGACCAGCTATTTGAGATACTAGCTAACTCTTGGATTTTTAGTTCTTCACTTTCTTGTTTGCAGTATTTCTTCACTTCTGCTTTGCTTTTTGTCTCAATTCACTTTTTAGTTTTGTTATACTATTTTGTTTGCATTCATATTTTGGTTGTGCTGTGCTTTTTCATTTGCATTCACTTTTTCGTTGTGTTGTGTTTTTCTGTTCTGTTGAGTTTTTTTTGTTTGCATTCACTTTTTAGTTGTGCTGTGCTTTTTATTTGCATTCATTGAAATTCTTTACATTTCTATTTTTGGTTTACTTAATTTTTTTGTGGCATGACACTTAACTTGTTGTTTTATTTTTTGTTCACATTTTATTATTT
This sequence comes from Neoceratodus forsteri, assembly GCA_016271365.2. NCBI lineage: Eukaryota > Metazoa > Chordata > Ceratodontiformes > Ceratodontidae > Neoceratodus > Neoceratodus forsteri. The sequence goes on along the minus strand of CM057452.1, from coordinate 625,553,533 downwards.
GGTTGTTGCTTTACTTATTAGATTGTGTTTCACTTTTTTGGTGCTGTTTTGCACTTCAGGGCCACCATATTGAAGGTTTGCAGATCTGAAACATCTAATGCCCCAAACTAAAACATTTAATCACTTTAGCTTGCTTTATTCTGTCCCCTCCAATTCAGATGTATATTCAATAACACAGCACCCTTTCTATCAACAGGATGACTTCACTTTGCACAATATTGATTCAGTGCCATATTCACAAAGTGAACATGGATCAACACAAAAAACATGTGTCTCACCTTTAGTGCCCCACACAACTATGCCCATATGAACTATGAACTGAAAGGCATTAACAACCCATGCCTGCAGTTCATCTTTAGTGTAGTGCTCCTTTTGTGGGAAAGGATCATTGAAATGCTGGGCACCGGACACCAAATTGGGTGTCCAGTCCTGCTCATTGTAAATTTGTTGACTCCACACAGATTCTGGGCTACTGAAATACAATACTCCTCCAAGGACTGTTGTATCCTCTTTGGTGATGCCTACAATATTCAATTATCACTGGCCTGAGTGGCCTTCAGTCATGCACAGAGACTCAAAAGGTGGGGACGGGTGGTCAGACTACCAGTTTGGAGTGAGGAGTGTCCTGTTGCCTTGTAGAGGGTAATGTGTATAAGCTACTGCAGCACATAGGGCAGTGTAGCCTTTAATGGCACTCTTCAATATGGTCATTTTGATGTGAACAGGGCACATGACTTTACTTAATCCTGCTAGGCATGTCATAGCACTGCCAGTAATGTATGTGGTGCAGAAGGGGCATACACTAGGGATCACAGATAAATAGAGGTCCCACATGTGTATAACAGTAATTCTGTGCAATACAAGCATCCTTATATGGGTGTGACTCTATTTATGTACATTGACCTTAATCAGTAATTGCTCAGGTCATGGATATTGCAATAGTTCATGATGTTAACTGTTCCAGTGGGATCAGTACGAATGCCCGATGCATTAATGCCTGACAGTAATGCGACCGACACTGATTGTCTGTATTGTACAGTTTGCCAATAAAACATATCCCATAAGCTAACATCCCATAAGCTAATGTAAAACCCTGACAGTAGCTTAGCAGCGTAACACTCACAGCACTTTGTTGAGGTGAGACAAGCCAGCACTGTGAGGCTGTTATGGGTACTGGAGTTGTGGCAGGGATGAGCCAGCACCACTGCAGGGGGTGTCCAAGAGTCTTATCAGGGAGTGAGTTGTTGGTGGGCAGGGAAGGTTAAAGAGATGGCGGAAAGAGATACTCACTGCAATGAGTGCATAAAATTGGGGGAACATCATCTCTCAGTTGTTACATCACTAGGAGGAATGCTGAGTGTCTGTGTTTCGATGTCTGTCACATGCCATTTCTCCCCATTTTGAGTCTGCTTAATTGATTTAAAGTTATGTTCCTTTTACTATGGCTGTGCCCCAGGTTGTAGGGTTCTAAGCTGTTAATGAAGACCAGTAGCTCAGCTTCACTTCTTGTGACTAAAGATGCAGCAGACATTGCTCTCTAACTTTACTGGACAAGGAGTGTTCATAAACAGCAAAGAATGGGGAAAACCTTGCTTGGGGCTTCTTTTACTGTTTCAAATGCAATCTTCTAAAGCAGTCTCAAAATGGAATTAAGGGCAGTATACAATACAGGAGAAAAAGGGAACTCTAAAGAAAAACAATCAGAATCTTCATCATAATGTGCACTGCTGCCTTACATTTCAGAACCAAAGTAGGTTAAATAAACTGCTAGTGTCCCACTCATATACGCTATGTGCCAACTGGTTAATAAGTCATGGTAATTTATACCCTAAGTCTCATGGTCAGGAGAAAAGCCCTCAAAAATGTCCCAGAGGAACACATGGCAGCAGCTGTTACAAAATAAACATTTAAATTTTAATTAGTTAACAGCTATATGAGAACAACAGGAACTGCTAATTAACAGGTGCTGAAGTAAATTAGGAGCTGCAAATTAACAGGTGCATGCTTGGAGTCAGGAGAATACTATGACAGGCGAAATTACCATGCGGGCAGATTAAAGTCGACAAATCAGAGTCGGGAATTGACAAGTTGGGAAATTCAGAGTCGGGAATTTGTACTAGACCCATTCCAGTTACAGTCTACTTCAAGAAATGTCAACTTCTGCAACTGCTGCAATATAATAATCCTAACCTGCCACTGACTGAAACATCATTCTTAGTCATTGTCATACTTTTGGGTGGGATTGTATAAAAACTGGGATAGTGGGCAGCGAAGTCTCCATCGGCTATGTAAAAAATCTTGTATTCCACAGGTAATGTAAGACTGTGCTCTACTGCACCAAAGGAATTGTGTCAATATATTTCTTACCCTTTGAATGTTAAGGAGAACCCATAAAGTGACTGTTATATCATCATCTCTTCACTGCTGACTTACTTGTTTCACAGATTTTTCCATATGTAACTCTTAAGGGTTTAACTGTTACAAAACAAAAGAAACATGTGTGAGCTGGGCTCACACATGGAAATTAAATTTCAATATTACCAAGTGCAAGGTGTTGCATCTTGGTCGGGGAAACCCTAAACACAGGTACACCCTGGGAGGGGAGGCGCTGGAGGCCTCAATAGGGGAAAAAGACCTAGGGGTCATGGTGGATGCATGTATGAATAACTCTGAGCAGTGCAGGAGAGCGGCTAGCAAGGCAAACAGGATATTGGGATGCATCGTAAGGGGGATCACCTGTAGGGCAAGGAAGTGATTCTGCCTCTGTACAATGGACTGGTTAGACCACACCTTGAGTACTGTGTACAGTACTGGAGACCACATTTAAAGAGGGACATACAGCTCCTAGAGAGGGTACAGAGGAGGGCAACAAAGATGATACGTGGGCTAGGGGATTTGACGTATGAGGACAGACTTAAGGAGCTCTGCCTGTTTTCACTGGAGGAGAGGAGAGACAGGGGGGACATGATTGAGGTCTTCAAGTACCTCAAGGGAATAAATAGGGTAAACATGGAGGGGATCTTTAGACTAAAGCAGGGAGGTATCACCAGAGGGCATGGTTTGAAGTTGGAAGGTGGAAGGGTAAGGGGGGGAAAGAGGAGGAGGTTTTTCACTGAGAGGGTGGTGGAACCCTTGGAATGCACTGCCTGGTGAGCTAGTTCAGAGATCCACAGTGGAGGGCTTCAAGAGAGGATGGGACAGACACAGAAAGTGGATGTATCAGATGATGTCCTGTCCCAGGGGGGTGGGAATGGATGATACGGGTTTCTGGAGCACAAGGGATGGGAGGGTCTCGGCACCCAACTAAGGATCTAAAGTTCGAGCAGACTCGATAGACCGTAAGGCCTAATCTGCTGGCAAATAGTGTGTTAGTATGTTAGTATATTTATGTATATAATGTGATAATGCTTACAAATTTGCACAAAAATATGCCACCATATAAACCACGTCTGTAAACTGCATCGAGGCAGGTGTCCTTTATAAAGTTTCTGTGTGCATTTCTGAAATCATTTACCCTTTTTTTCAGAGGTGTGATGTCAGATCGTGAATAACATTTTTCAAAGTTTATTCCTGGTGAAAATTCAGTTTCAGTTGTATGTTTGTCTAACTGAAAACTGACAAGGCCTGCTACGTTTCAAATTTGTGTTGTTAGTACAACTTTATCTGAAAACAATCTTCCTCTTCTACATCCATTATGGGAAGAGTCATATAGAGAACTGGCTTGTCAACTATCATGGAGCTTGATGCAGAGTATCCTGACACTGGTATTCAGTCCTCCGCTTCATATGCAGTTCCACTAAACTGTGCATTTTACAATATTTAAATATAGAATTACTTCACATAAGAATACTAATCATTACATGGTTAATTCTGAATAACAGTGCTTTTATAACATCTCTACTGATGTGACATTATGTAAATAATAATGTTTCACAGTAGTGATTATGTCCACAGATACTCATAAAAGATAGTTTTCTAAATGTGCTTCTAGGGTATGCTGACCACACGTTGATACCACCACAGAGAAGACCATCACAGTGACAGAATTTGACAAAAAATGTCGGGTCACTGTGATGGTCCCCGCTGGCATCTCCTGGTGATTTGCCCCTTCCCCAAGACAACTCCAACTCAGAGTTAAATATCTAGAGATCAGAGGGGTGTGGGAGGCAGAGACCCCACAAAGGGGTTGGTGCTGCCCCAAATAAAAACACACTGAAATCCCTGACAGCACAATGCGGCACTGGCATCAGGTTCAATACTGTCGGGATGTCGGGTGAGAAAGGTGTTGCTGTGCTATAGTAAAACCACTTCTAGCACCATTCATTTCCGACACAAAATAATTAATTTTTATGTTCAATGTTCAATACTGACTCCTACTACCACCCAGTCATGAGTACTGTCACTCCAAACACATCATGCTCAGATCTGCATGCGGAAAATAAGTACTGAATGCAAGCCTTGCAAAATATGGCTGTGTGTGTCATGTGAGAGCGTACTGAACACTACTGTATGAATAAATAACTTCTCAAGAGTGTACCATTACGCTGGCACGGTGGCTCCTAGGGTTGACGCACTGGATGCCACATCTCATGCCACACCGGTGACCAGAGTTTGGGAGCGAGCTCGGGTGCCGGGGTCAGCAGGGAAGGGATTGGATTGAGCACCTGTTGGGCTGCTCTACTCTCCCGCGGGGAGGGTACTGGGAAATCCGATGCTCCAGCGGCCCCTGGTGGAGATCAGGAGTGCTACAGAGGACTGGGCTGCACATGGCCTGAAACTGGCAGGGCAGCCATGCACCGATAAGTCGGGGGACTTGCACCATGCATGGGAGGGGGGCAGGGGGGTGCACAAGGAGAAAAATCCCTCTCCTGCTGGGTTGGAGATGGCTCTCTTCAATGCCACCACCACACACACAATGCTGGTCTCCCATCACTGCCCTTTCGATTGCTCCGAGGCTGTAGGGCCCGCATCCCCAGAGAGTCGTAATGTCCTTGAAGATGATGGGGGACACAGTGGTTGGTAGAGTTGTCTGGCCAGTGGGTAAGCCTGAGAGAGTTCTGGACCAGGAGAGAGAAAAATAATTTACAAAAAAAAAAGACTGTACCAACACCAACAGGTGGAGGTGATACTGATGGGGGATTTTGACATGCCTGATATGGACTGGAGCATCATCTAAGATGAGTATGGAGGTTCTGTAGGAGCTGCAGGGGGCATTGCAGAGATAGCACATAGATGAATCTATATGGGAGGGGGCTACACTGGACCTGATACTGTCAGAGACAGTGTGACCAGTGTCACAGTTGGGGACCCCTTTGGGAAAGCAACCACAAAACAATTCACTTTGAGTTAAATATTGGGTAACAAGCATTCTACACCAAAAGAAAGGTCCTAGATAAAAAAATGTTTTTTAAGAAAATGGTGGAGGTGGTTAGCAGCAAGGATACTGAAGGGAGATGGGGTAGAGGAAAGGTGGAAGAAAATTAAGGAGGCATTAGAGGAAGCTGCAAGCCTATGTATTAGATAGGTCTCATAGAATAAGAGGAGGAGGAGACCACTTTGGTTCTCACAAAAAGTAGCTGAGGTGGTCAGGGCACAAAGAGTACCCTTTAAGTTACACAAAACAACACAGGTAAAACAGAACAGTGAGGTATTAGGAGCAAAAGAAAATAAGCAGCAACAGGGATCAGGGAGGAGAAGGCTCTCATAGAAGAGAACATAGCAAAGTCAGTGAGGATGGGGGGAGCATTTTACAAATACATCAGTGACAGAAGGAAAAATAAGGCAGGAATATTGAGATTCAAGGGAGAGGGAGGTGAATGTGTGGAGGAGGATCAGAAGAAGGCAAACATACTGAACAAGTATTTCTGCTCAGTATTCATAAAGGCAGTGGAGGGAAAGGGTCCACAGATAAATGAGAATGTAATGAATGGTGGGGGGTGGTCGCGAGCCCCTTTACAAAGGATAGGGTATTTAAAGAACTGGAGAAAGAACTGGAGAAATTAAGACTGGGCAAGGCAATGGGACCTGACGGGGTACATCCAATGATAATAAAAAAATTGAATAAAGAACTGACTGTGTTCCTGGAAACCCTGTTCCCTCTGTCCTTGGATACAGGGATAGTCCTGGTAGATTGGAGAAAAGCAGATGTGGTGCCAATCCACAATAGTGGGAGTCGTGAGGAGGCAGGCCACTAAATCTGACTTCAGTGATGGGGAAAGTTAAGAGTAGACATCAATAAAGGATATAATGATGGAGTGCCTGACCAGTAACAAATTGCAGGATCCAAGACAGCATGGGTTCACATGGAGGAGATCATGCTGTGAAGGGTTACAGGACTTCAGGAGACCTTTAAGTGTGTTGCAACAGCTTTCAAATATGCCTTTTCTATCTGCTCTCCTTCTTTTATTCCCCTTTGACAGGTAGGCCACCTGCCTGATGTCCTTACTGTCTCTATTCTTAAAGCTTTCTTGTTTTTCCCTGGTCTCAGTGAGCTCTGTAATCTCAAAACATCCTCCTGCATGAAGGTGCGCACACTCGCCTACATGATCATTTGCACAAGGACCTTCTCATTTGTGCAAACATTGCGGTAGCAAGTCTGTGGCTGCTAGAATTAACCTGGTTGCCGTAGCTGCAAGAAAGGAACCGAACTGTTTCTAAATCCATTTAATTTATGTAAATAAGTATGGCAAACCCAGGTCCCTTCAGTTTCTACTTATATGCACTATTACTGTAGTGAAACAAAGAAACAAAGAAAATAAGGCACAGCCCTGTGCAGGATAAGCTTAGTGCTGAATGAAAATAATGAACTCAGAGTTCAGAAGGTTCCATCTTGGATGGGTTCAGAAGGTACCTTTTAGTGATTAAACATATGTATACTGTCCAGTGACAAATGTTGTTTTACGTATGAAGAGTATATTGCCCATAATGCTATACTGCACAATAATTCAGACAAGTCTAACAGAAATTAACAATTAAAGGTATGCAGCAGGTGCTTTGTTGCAGAGCTGTGTAGCGCTACAGCCCTGCACAAAACACAGTGTTTGCAAAATTATGTTAGTGCCTGTCTAGTGGTTTGGTCTAATGAAAATAAACATGCACAGTTCAATTGCGTATGATATAAATAAGACAAAAATACTTTGGAAGCCTGGTAATTAGCCATATCTATCCGATGTTTTCTGCACAAGCTCGTAGCACTTTTCTCTTGCACACAAGAGCCCCTCAGCCTCTGCCCATCCACTATAGAGCTGGCCAGCCAAATCCTTATATATTTTATAGACAGAGGACTTAAGGGAGGCATCTGTGTGCCATGGAGACTGCACAGAAAACTGTAAATACTGCGTCTTAAACTTTAAATAAAGTTTTGTGCTCTTAGATATGACTATTCATTATGTTAAAAGTCTAAGAATGTGTGTAAATGGAAATGTATATATAAAATAAAGACTTGTGTAAAAAGATAAATAAAGGGAAGGGGTTTAACACATAACCTGACCCCTTAGCACTATAAATGAAGGACTGATGCTAGTCCTAGTCAGTGAGCTGTGGGGCTCAGCAAGGAGCTGACCCAACGAAGACCCTAGTAACTCCTAGTGGTTGTTATTTTTGTTGATGAAAGTTGATTTATTCGCATTTATCCTCCTATTATTTCTTTGTCGAAACAGTTTGTTTAATTTAAGTTCTTACGTTTTGCTGAATAAAAGCATATTATTGTTCTGAACCTTGGTGTCTGTGTTTGAATCCCACATGCCAAAGTAACCTCACTGAGTTTTTCAACTGGGTGATGACAGTCTTGGACCAGGGGGAAATGGATGTGGCCTACTTGCACAGTATTTCAGGAAGACCTCTGATAAAGTCACACACATGAGATTAGTCAACAAGTTGAACAACCTCGGGGTGGGTGCAAAGGTTTTAATGTGGGTGCAGAACTGGCTAAGCAACAGTAGCCAGAGGGCGATGGTGAATGGGGGAGATCAGAAGACAAGGGGGGTGACATATGGGGTACTGCAAGGGTTATTCCTGGGGCCTTTACTATTCAGTGTATTCATTGAAGACATTGCAGATGGACTTGAAAGAAAAGTATTCCTGTTTGCAGATGACACAAACATCTGGATCAGGGTCAACACACAAGAGGAAGTGGATAGGATGAGAAGGGACTGAAACTGGAGGAATGGTCAAAGGTATGGCAACTGGAGTTTAACGCTAAAAAATACATGGTTATGCACATGGGGTGCAAGAATCCAGGGGCAACTTACCAACTAGAAGTAGAAGAAATGGCAACAACTAACAAGGAAAGGGACCTAGGAACCATCATAACTAAGTCCAATTGACTGAGTCTTCAAAGAGTAGTCATTATAACTCAGCTTGACACTCTCAATCAGAGTTTAGGCATCTAGCTGCACTATTACAACTCTGTATGGAGGCTGCTGTGAGTCTAAGGCAATGTTATCTGCCTCCTTAAAGAGCGATAGTGCATGGGTATACACCAGTTATCTTGACCATGCACAGTCACTCAACAGTAGCATTCACATGACTAGCATCAGATATTCTCTTTTGATTTGGAGACTTGGGAGTCTTCTCAAAGGATGAAAGAATGTCACATGAGCCCTCGCCAGCTTGTATGTGGTTGTCAGCTCTTCTGTCCAGTCCTCTTCAGCTGCCAGTGGAGGTTATCCAGTGAAAACGGCAACTGAGATTGAGCGACCACAGAAACGGTGACTCAGTCTCAGTGCCTGTGTACTAGCCTACCCAACAGGATAGTGAACGATGGGGAGGAAGGTCAAGGGAGGGTGACAGGAAGGACACACCCAAGGAGGATGAATGAGGGAGCACACCGCATGATGAGTGGAAGGGGAGGGAAGGTATGTGGGAGGGTGTGCAGTGGGCAGCCGATGAGCTGGCCCTGTGGTGTGGTGGAAGTGTGGTTGGCTGGAGTGGGAAGGGTGCAGGGTCTGTGGTTGCACTTCTTTTTTGTGCTGGGTTTCTTTTTTTTTTAGTTGGTTAAGTTTTCTCTCCTCGAGAAATGTACCCCCCTGGAGTTGAGAATCATTAGGTATTGGGGTGAAGTCCCTCTGTGGGGCCAGGTTGGTGCAGCTCCCACATAATCCAGAGTCCCATTGCAAGTTGTGTATTCGCCGTGATCGCACATCACTGTCATTCATCGTTGGAAAGAGTTATAGTTATGTGAAAACAATATGTCAACAGAGTCAATGGAATAATGAAAATGAATTACAAATAAATTCAAAATCTTTAAAACTCAGAAAAAAAAATCAGTTCACATGGGGGAACATATGAAGTAGGAGACTGGTTCTTTACTGTACCAAAAAATAAGACATTCATGGAGCAAAGCTGGAAGACACATGACTAGGTTGTAGGAGGAGTGAAACATGCATACTAGGCCCTATGCACGAAGGTGCGGAGTGACTACTCGCCACATAACATGGGTGTGTAGTCACCCTGGTCCCACAGTGCCTCCCGTGTGGCATGCACGAAGCAGTGGCATGCAGACCCACCACACATGATCCTCCACATCCGTGGACTGCTCCATATGGGGGTTTATCAGTGGGTGTGCAAGCACTACACAGTATTCACTAACCCGCATAGTGCTGGCCACATGGGTGCAGAGGGAGGCTCAAGGTATGACAGGGAGACCCTGCCATAACCCTCTGCATGCCCTCACGGGCACAGACATGGAGTCACCGGGGGACCGGGACAGGGCACACTGTGCTGCCTCTGACCACTGGGCAGCAGGAGGCAGCAGGGGCAGCTGGACGGGTGAGCACCCGGCAATGTTGGGAGTGGTGACACCGGGGCGGGATGGTGCTGCGCCAGTACAGGTGCACACACTCGGCATGCACAGCACCAGACCCACACCACCCTACAAGTGAGAGCCACTATGGGTCCCAGAGGAGCATCCCATTTGGAAGCTCACCCAGGATGATGACTCCTCCCCCAGGCTGCCCTGTGGAGTTCTACTCACTGGGGTGGAGAAGCCGCAGACAGGTGGCCAGCATTGGTGAATGGTGGTATGGGTGCACTTGTCCACAGGCAGCAGGGACGTGGGCTGGGTATGTGCATTTCTTTCGTACCTACGCCCCATTCGTGCATAGGGGCCTCTGTTTCTGAGAATGATCAGCTTCATTAGAACATTGCCTAAGTGTGTAAATGAAACTATTGGTTTACAAATGTATTTCTCATATCTGTTCCTTCCGAATAACATTCATTAACAGCCATAAACAATTCTCTGTACTGGCCACCATATATTCTCTGAGCTTGCAGAATGGTTGGCTTCAAAGCTGACCCACAGCTGCAATCAGAATAGCTCTGCAACAGCTCTCTTCTTCTTGAAGATAAAAGGTCTGATGTTTACTTATGGTACGGTGTATTGTGAGATAAATGGAATTTTATTCATGTGTGCGGGAGTTACACACTGATGCACTGGTATTGTACCAAGCATTGCATGTGGCTGTGGATGAATACATGGTGATTAAAGCCTTCTTATTCAGTTTCCTGCTTCTTATTCAAAGTTATCAACATAGTTTGCAGTGTACAAATACTGTATACCGCTGTTTTACTTGGTTCATTGATTTTCCAAAGTGCCATCAAGGTCTGTATAGTTCTGATTACTTTCTTTGGCATTACTGGAAACTCTTACTGGTCCTCATGAAGAGTTTGGTAGCTACAGTCTACCAAATTCAGATGAATTTAATATGCCAAAGTCCATGTTCCTTTTAAAGTCTATGTATGTACTGTATTTAGCAGTGGCAGCATTAAAGTATTTGAACACGTGTTTGCAACTGGGTATTTCGAACCATCCTGCAGAAATTCAAAAACTACAGTAGATGTGGGTTGAAATCAGACAGTGGAATAGAATGCAAACCAGTTGCAAAATGGAATACATCTGCTACAGAGGCTTCTTCTGATGATGATAATAATAATAATAAATTTTATTTATGAAGCGCATTGCATAGATTTCAAAGTACTGTACAATTACAACATTTTTAAAACATTTAAAAACACTCTAAAACTTATTAACAATTATCAATACGTATACAATCCAGCTACTGTATCAGGAATTACATATTAAAAATCATGAAAGGCCATCTGGAAAAGGTGTGTTTTAAGAGCCATTTTAAAGCTTTCCACTGTCTGGCACTCTCGTATCCGACGAGGCAGAAAATTCCACAGGATAGGAGCAGAAAAGACAAAATCCTGTGGCCCAGAAGTCTTGAAGCACACTCTGGGAGTCTCTAGCAATCCCTCATTGGCTGAGCGGAGTGGTCAGAGGGGGCAATATGGATGCAGAAGCTCTTACAGGTAACTCAGGCCCGAACCGTGTAGGGCTTTATAAGTCAGTAAATTAACTTTAAAGGTGATCTGCCACTGAACAGGCAGCCAGTGCAGAGTGCACAGCACAGGGGAAATATGACTGGATCAAGATGATTCAGACAATAACCTGGCTGCAGCATTCTGCACTAGCTGCAGCCGGCAGATAACTACCCCAGGAAGCCCTAGGTAAAGGGAGAAATACATTTGTAAACCTACGGTTTCATTTACCACTTAGGCAGTGTTCTAGTGCATTTGCTCATTCTCAGGAACAGTGCCCCCTATACACAAATGAGGCATAGGTACACATGAAATGAACATACCAAACCCACGAACCTGCTGCCTGTGGACAGGTGTGCCCATACTGGCATTCACCAATGCTGGCCACTTGTCCGCAGCTCCTCCCCCTGGCATGCAGCACTCCACAGGGTGGCCAGGGGAGTAGTTGCTCCTGGGCAGGCATCCAATGGGATGCCTCCTAGCACCCATAGTGGATCCCACACATAGTGTGGCATGGGTCCAGGGCTGTGCATGCCAATTGCATGCACCTGGACCTGGGCAGCACCATCCCGCCACAGTGCCACCACTCCCAAAATTGCCAGGCGCTCACCGTTCCAGCTGCCCCTGCTGCCTTCTGCTGCCCAGCGGGCAGAGGCAGCATGGTGTGCCCTGTCCCAGTCCCCCAGTGACTCCATGCCTGTGCCCATGGGGGCATGCAGAGGGTTACGGCATGGTCTTCCTAGCGTACCCTGCACCACCTTCCACACCCATGAGGCCAGCACTACACGGGTTAGTGAATACCACATATTGCTGGCACACCCCCAGAACACCTCCTGAGTGGAGCTGTCTGCGGATGTGGGGGATCAGGTGTAGTGGGTCAGCATGCCACTCCTTCATGCATGCTGCATGGGGGGTGCAGTGGGTGCAGGATGGCTATGTGCCCATGTTGCGCAGCACATAGCCACTCCACAGCTTCATGCATAGGGCCCGGTATGCATGTTTCACTCCTCCTACAACCTAGTCATGTGTCTTAAACCTCTTTATTTATTTATTTATTGTACATTCAGATTTACAACCTTTGAGCAAGGGGCTCATTTACAAAGGTACCTCATCACAGAGAGGACATACAGAGTCACACACTTACAGAATACAATCATACAGAATAACAGTTTTACATAGTTGCTAGAATACAATGAATAACAGAAACATTTCAGAGTGACAGATTTAGTACCAGCAGGCACCAGCAGTGGGAAGGGAGGCCATGAGGGAGTGGGGGGTCTGAGGTGGGGAGTTCAGCCCAGAGGGCTACGTCAATAGTGTCTTGAGTGTTGTAGAGCATCTGCTAGAGACAGTTGCAGCAGCAGGTGTTGAACAGTAGGTTCAAAGGGCAGTTTTGAAGGGGGAAATTTTGTTAGTGTTGGAGATGACTGTGGGGAGTGAGTTGAACCAGGACGGGGATCTGTAGCTGAACGACCTCTGTGCCCGGGTGGTTCTAGTTCTGGGTACTAGTAGGGTGACCTTGCCATTGGTTCAGGCAGAGACTGTGGAGGGTGTAAATTGGACAGAGGCAGAAACCACAGGGGGGGACAGCCCAAGCAGAATTTTCTTAGTTAGAAGGCAAGTTTGGTAGTGGAGATGTTCATCAAGGTTAAGGAGTTTGGCCATGTCATAAAGCTGTCAAGTGTGGGTGAGCCTTGGGACATTGGCCACTAGTCTGCAAACCTTGTTTAGGATGAGTCGAATCTTGTTGAGGGCCATGGAGTCAGCAGCACCATAGACCGGTAGGCAGTAATCCACAAGGGACATTACTGAGGATGTAATAGCAAGCCTGAGAGCAACAGGTGGGAGGCAGTCCTTGTGACAGTACAGGATGCCAAGTTGGGAGTTAGCAGCGGATGCGAGGGCTGTAATGTGGGCATGAAAGGTGAGGACTGAGTCTAAGGTGATCCCAAAATATTTGTAAGAGTAAACTTGTTCAAGCGGTTGTAGATTGCTGGGGAGGATTTGGAAGGGGTTGTTGCTAGCTTTGTTCTGGTGGTGAACAAAGAGCATTGACTTTGTTTTTTTGAGGTTAATGACTAGTCTGCTCTCCTTAAACCAGTTCCTGGCATCATTGAAGGTGTGTTGGAGGGAGTCTTGGAGGGAGGTGGGATTCCTGTGAGTGGCATAAATAACAGTGTCATCGGCGTACAGGAGAATATTGCCAGAACAGGCACTGGGCAGGGTGTTTAGGTAGAAGCTAAAGAGTAGTGGGCCCCAGATAGAGCCATGGGGAACCCCTGAGCAGATGGGATGGGTTTCTGAGAGTGTCCTATTGTTTTTGACATGCTGGGAGTGGGCTGATAGGTAACTCGCACTCCAGGCGAGAGGGCCAGCAAAGAAACATGTATGGTAGAGGGCATTTAGTTAATCCTTTTTTTTTTTACCTGGCACCGGGGGTCTGCTTCTTACATCCTGGCATCTGTCTCATCCAGCCACTGTCTGGTCTGCCATGGCCCGGAGAACCCCACCGTTAATTACCCCCGTGGCTTGCTCCCCGCAGTGGGGTGGCGGAGAGTCCCCTTACTCCCCACCGAACCAGGATCCAGTAGCTATGGTGGAGTCCCCAGCCATGCATCCCTTAGATGGCCATCAAGCTGCCATGACCATGCACCCTATTTCCTGTTTTCTTCCCCTTGTACATGAGTGGGATGTGCAATGACGCCAAGGGGGGGTGCATGCATCCACATGCGCTCCCTCCCGGCGCCGTGCCCCAACTCACCAGCCCTCAGTGAGGCATCAGTGCACCATCCCCCAGCCTCTGCTAGAGGTCACCAGAGTGCCGACGCCTGGAAGGTGTCCCCAGAGAGGAGGAGCAGTCCTATGGACACTCAATCCCTCCCCACCCCTGCCGACCCCCAGCAACCCAAGTCCATTCCTAAACATGGGTCGCCGGCTTGAAGCGAGGTGTGGCATCCAGTGCCTCAACCCTCAGTGCCACCGGGCCAATGGTAGAGGGCATTTAGTAGGAGGGGGTGGGAGATAGTGTCAAAGGCCATAGAGAGGTCAATGAACACTGCTCCAGCTAGGGAGCAGGAATCCAGGGAGGAGTGCAGGAAGTTGGAAATCTCCATTAATGCTGTACTTGTGCTGTGACCAGCACAGAAGCCATGGCTGTTCCGGGCATAGAATGTTGTATTTTGCCAGACATTCAGTGAGTTGAGTGGCCACCACTTTTTCTAAGGCTTTGGAGTGGGGGGGGATGGAGATTGGACGATAGTTGCTGCGGGTGGACCTGTCACCTCCTTTGTGAATAGGTGTGACTATAACAGTTTTTCACACTGTGAGGAATTGCCCCAGACAGAGGGACTAGTTTAGTAGGCCAGTGAGTGGGTCCAGGACATCATCCAGGACCAGCCGGAGTAGTTACAAACATATGAACATACAGAATTTGCCAGCAGATAAAGGCTTAGAGGTCTATCAAGTCTGCTCGAATGTGCAGCTAGCACCCCTTATTCTGCAGCTGTCCCATCCCCTTTTGAAGCAGTCCACTGTTCTACTGGATACCACTTCTGCAGGTAACGCATTCCACTCAGCCACCACCCTCTCTGTAAAAAAGTGTCTCCTCATCTCCCTCCCGAGCCTTCCTCCCTCCCTCCAGTCTCATATCATGGACCCCGGTGTCCCTCCCCCCCTTACTTTGAACAGCCCCTCTGTACCTGTCTTATTTATTCCTTTCATGTACCAAAAGGTTTCAATCATGTCCCCCCTGTCCCTCCTCACCTCCAGTGAGTACATGCTCAAGTCCCTCAGCCTCTTCTCGTATGATAAGTCCCCCAGCCCCTTGATCATCTTTATTGCCCTGTGCTGCACCCCCTACAGTAACTTAATGTCCCTCTTCAGATGTGGGTGCTAGTACTGCATGCAGTACTCCAGGTGCGGTCTAACTAATGACCTATACAGTGGCAGAATCACTTCCTCCCTCCTCGAGGATATACCCCTTGCAATACAACCCAGCATTTTGTTGGCCTTTGCAACTGCCTTCCTACATTGTGCCAAGTTGTTCATTGTTCCTGTAATGAGCACCCCCAGATCCTTCTCCTTTTCTGTCTGGGCTAGCTGCACTACCCCCAGCTGGTAACTCCTCTTTGGGTTCTTCATCCCAAAATGCAGCACCTTGCACTTTTTGGCATTAAACCACAGTTGCCAGGTGTCTGACCAGGTTTCAGGCTTTGACAGATCATCCTGCAACTCCTGCCATCTCCTAGGTCATCCACCACTGCTCCTACCTTGGTATCATCAGCAAACAGACTGATCTTGCTCTTGATGTCCCATGATATGTCTGCAATGACTATCCCAAACAACACTGGTCCCAACACCGAGCCCTGTGGAACATCTCTCATCACTACCCTTGGGTGTGAGAGCTCCCCACGCACCACCACCCTCTGTTGCCTTCCCTGAAGCCAGTTTTCTACCCATCTCACCAGCTTTGCACCAGCCCCTGTGACTACTAACTTAATTCCCAGCCTTCCATGCGGCACCAAGTCGAGTGCCTTACTAAAGTCCAGATACAGGACATCCACTGCATGGCCCCTGTCCAGTTGCCTACTTACCCAGTCATAGAACTCCACCAGGTTGGTTTGGCAGGATCTGCCCCATGTGAAACCATGCTGTCTGCTGTCCTGAAGTCCTTTGGCCTCTAGGAGGGCCACCAGCCTCTCCTTCAGGATAGTCTCCATTAGCTTACCCACGATGGATGTGAGGCTCACTGGTCTGTAGTTTCCCGGTTCATCCTTGGGTCCACTCATGTGGAGGGGCACCACATGGACCATGGACCATCCTCCAGTTCTGAGGTACACACCCTGAATGTAGTGAGGCATTAAATAGGTCTGCCAAAGGTCCTGCAAGGACCTTTGCCAGCTCCTTCAGTACCCTGGGGTAGATGCCTTCTGGTCTTGGTGCCTTGTCCGCCCTCAGTGCCTTCAAACCCTCCCGAACTCTGCCGTCCATGATTTCCCCATCTGTCACCCCTTCCCCCCTGCTTCTGCCATTTCTTCCCCCCCTTGGGTGTCACCCCCCTCTTCTCCTTAGTAAATACTGAGCAGAAGTACTCATTTAGTGCTTCTACCTTATCGCTCCCTGCTTCCACCCAACTCCCCTCCTTCCTAATCCTTACTATGTGGTCCTTACAGCTCCTTTTCTCCCTGATGTACCTAATGTAGACCTTCTCCCCCTTCTTAATGCCTTGTGCCAGCCTAAGTTCTGTAGATGCTTTGGCTCCCCTTACTGCCCTTTTCACCTCCTTCGATTCTGTCAAGTACTCCTCCCTGTCCTCCCTACTCCCTGTTTTCTTGTATTTCTAATGGCAGCTCTTTTCCTCCTTACCTTTTCCATGACCTCCTTGCTCAACCAGCTCAGTTTCTTAGCCCTTGCCTTCTTGCTCTGGGCCTTGCAGCAGGTTTTGGTTGCCTCCACTATCCCCAGCTTTATGAGCTCCCATCTCTTGTTTGTGTCCATACTAGATTGAATTCTGGCCAGGTACCCTTTTACCACTTCTCCCATCCTCCCAAAGTCGGCCCTCCTGAAGTCCAGCACTCTTGTGCCAGATTCCACTCCTTCCTTGCCCATATCCAATGTGAGCCATACTGAGTGGTGGTCACTCCCTGACAGCAGTTCCTCCACTGTAAGTTCTCTCACAAAGTCCTCATTTGGGGGCACAAGGTCAAGGGTATTCCCTAACCTGGTTGGTTCACTGGCCATTTGCAGCAGGAAGCTGTCCTGGAAGGCATCCAGCAGTACCTGCTCCCTTGTGTTCCTGGTTGTTGGGGTACTCCAGTCCACTTCTGGCATGTTGAAGTCCCCCACAATCACCACACTACCTTTCTTTCTGGTCGTCCTGATCTGTCCCGCTAGTTCCTCTGTCTGAGATGGTGGCCTGCACACCACTGCCATTCTAAGAATCCTATTCTTGGAATCCTGGATTTGCATCCAAAGTGACTCCGTACTACCCTCCTCCCCTTCCTCCCTTACACACTTCAGTCCCTTCCTTCACATATAGTGCCACACCCCCTCCTTTCCCAATCACCGTGTCCCTACGAAATAAATTGTACCCTGGTACACACAGGTCCCAGTCATTGTATTGGGTAGCCCATGTTTCTGTGATGGCTGCAATGTCCACCTCTTCCTCTGCCATGAGCACCTGTAACTCTGCAGTTTTCCTTTCATGGCTCCTAGCATTAAGGGTAACCACCTTCCACCCTTTCTCTAGTTTTGGATCCAGGCAGTCATTGCTAGGACTGTTGTTGTATAGTGCTTTAAGCAGGAGAGGTCTAACTTCCTGGACCAATACTTTGTGTAGATAGAACCAGGGGCATTGAAGAACTGGGGGTGGTGGGTTGGGGGTAGGGTCAAAAAAGTTATTAGGGAGGACAGGGCCAAGACCTGTAAAGGAGGAGTTAAGGCAGTTGGCAATGTCCGTAGGGTCAGTAAAGGTGGAGCCATCAACCATAAGCTGGAATGGGGGGAGCGTGATTTCCCATTTATCTCTTTTATATTGTACCAGAAGTTCCTGGCACACCCCCACAAGGAGGTGAGGGTGGCCTGGTAGTGGTCTGCCTTGGCTTTACAGATGGCCCATGTGCACCTGTTATGTGCAGCATTGTATGCCTGTCTGTCAGCCATCCAACCAGCCTTGGTGGCTAGGTGCCAGAGGTTATCCCTGTCCCTGAACATTTGGAGTAGGGCAGGGGTAACCCAAGATGCCTTATGCTTTTTAGAGCAGATTTTGGTGAAGGGTGCAAAAAGATCACAGGCCTTGTTAAAGGCTTGTGAGAAGAGGTCGAGGGCAGCATCAATGTTGGATTCAGGATGGATGGGGGACCAATCAATCTGAGTGAGGAACTGTTTGAGTTTTTTCAGTCTGCCTGGGTGGAGACACCTGCGGAGTGTGGTCTTGGCTACAGGTTTGGGGGGTGGGAGCAGACCAGGGGAATAGGAGAGGTGAGTTGTCGCTTAAGGAGTCTGGGAGGACTTGAATGTCCTGAATCTTTTTGAGATGGTTGGTGACAATGACGTCTAGGGGGGTGCAGGTTCCTGTAGTTTGGTTACGTCTAGTGGGTTGGGAGATGAGTTGGATCAGGTCTAAGGCAGTGAAGGTGTCTCTTATTGGTGAGGCAGAGGGACTGAGACAGTTCATGTTGAGGTCCCCGACCAGGACTTGTTGTGCTTTATGGGGGAGGGAGAAGAGATATTCAGTGAGAAATGGTATCGCTTGGTTCTGATTCCTTTTGGGTACGTAGGAGACCATGAGATATAGTGAGCTCTTGGAGGGGTCTGTGATAAGTTTGAGGGTAAGGGCATGGGCACTATTAACAAGCTTGGGGGCAGGGAGTACATGGCCGATGATGGTGTCACGAGTATAAATCGCACAACCACCTCAGCATTTACCTGCTTAACCCTTGCGATATAGGGTGTAGCGCAGAAGAGAGACAAAGGAGTCTGGGGTGGACTTAGTTATCCAGGTTTCTAGTAGGGCTATGATGTCTGGTTGGTATAGTATGACCCAGCCCTGAATGGGAGTGAATTTTTTCAGCAGGTTGCATATGTTCAAAGAGGCATTGCTGAGTCCATTGGACCTAGTTGGTGGACTGGTGGGGGCAGGGCCTGGATTAGGGTGGATATTACCAGAGAGGAGTAATAGAATGACCAAGGTTTTAGCCATAGGGTGGCAGCCTGTTAACTTTTTGGGAGTACATTGAGAGGAGGGGGAGACCATAGAGGAACAAGGGATGGGCAGGGTTTGGAGGGTCGGGAAGACACAAAGGAGGTGAAGCCAAGAGAACATAGGGTGGGTGGTGGGGTTGGGAGGGTAGCTAGGGGTGGATGCAGGGGTCCAGGGTTCATTGACAGGGTGGGAGGGGATGCTTTACTCCAGAGTGATATGACAGTGCAGTCCACAAAGGACATGGGGTGAGGTCTGTCTGGTGGGAAGTGAGCCTCTGGATGCTTATGAAGATGAGGCACATAAAGTGGAAGTGAACATACATGGTGCCTAGGTAGCCTTGGAGGCAGAACAAAGTGGGTGGGGGGCAAAAGCTTTAAGAGCTTTTAAAAACACAAGAGAAATTAGCTTGGCTTGTTAGTTTAGTGGTAGAGCTGCTGATTTTGGTGTCAAAAGTACAGGGTTTGAGATCTGCAATAGAACAGTTGCAAAGTATTTTAGCAGACTATGAAGCCAGAAGGTTTAAGAGCTTTAAAAAAATTGAGAAAATATTAGCCTGACTCGTTAGTCTAGTGGTAGAGCTGCCGACTTTGGTATCAAAGACACAGGTGTACAGGATTTAAGACCTGCAATGAAACAGAAGAAAAGTATTTTAGTAGACTATGGAGCCAAAAGTTTTAAGAGCTTCAAAACAGAGAAGGTAAATAGCCTGACTCATTGGCTTAGTGGTAGAGCTGCTGACTTTGGAGACAAGATTACAGGGTTTGAGACTTGCACGGGGACAGTAGCAAACTAAGGGAAAAGAGGGTTTAGCAGTAAGAAAGTGGCGAAAAGTAGAAAGTAGGAGGGAAAACAAAGTGGTGTCAGAAAGGCAGAAATAGGGATGAGAAAAGGCACTAAAGTGACTTCTAATGGTCAGAAACCAATATTAGCTGCAAACAGGAAGTGGAGCAGTGGTTCTTACAGGGTATATCTTCTCTGAAATTACTGTATTACAGGTGGAGCTTACATTTTTGTGACTTTTTTATCATTGGGCTAAGCAAAATTACTGTTTGACACTGTGTTTTATTTTATTCTTGTTTGTTGAAAAGGTTTGTTGTCTCAGAGGTGTTTCAGTCTCCTTCTCACACTGAAGGAGCTAATTGCTTTTCCTCCCACAGCTCTTCCAAAGGATTAGGTGTGTATGTGGGGGTGGAGCTGGCAAACTGTCAGTAACTTCAAACAGAAAGAAGGGTTAAAAGTCAGGTTAGTTGATATCTTGAGGTAGAAGACTTGGTTTGCTGGCTAAGGCACCTAGCTTCACCTGAGCTCTTCCTTCTAAGACTGCTTGAAAGGCAGAGTAGAGAAACTTACCAGAGCAAGGAGAAGGATTAAGATTTAGTTTGGCTAAGCAGATTTACTGTGTGGTGTTTTTATTTTTTACTCATAGGGATTGCTACTGTTTGTTGCTAACATTTCATTGCTTTATTTTTCTCTGATTCAAATTGTTGTTGCTGGTATACCTTCTTCTGCATTATTACAAGGTGTGCCTACAGGTGTGTGCTAACAGATTACTGCTGTAATCTTCTGTTTCAGATTGTCTTTTGCAAGGTATATCTTCTGTTACTGCTTTATTTTTCTCTGGAGCAAAGTGTTTCTTACAGGGTATATCTTCTCTGAAATTATTACAGGTGGTGCTTTACAGGTTTTACAGTTTTATCTAACATTAGGATAAGCTTTCAGGGTTACTGCATTTGTTGTTGACTGATTGTTTCTGCTCTTACCTCCTTGTTCTTTCGTCCGTGGTTCTTCTTTTTAGGCAGGGGAAGGGCCCAGCCACCACCCCATCCCCAACCACCCTTCCACTACCTTTTATAAGGGTACCACAGTTGTGACATTTCCTGTGGAGAGCAGGAAGGGGCGGATCAGTGGGGCCTCCACAAGGTGATCTCATTTACAGGGGCACTAGTAATTTAACTTGTTATAACAAGTTAAACAAAGCACAATTAAACCATTACTTGCATTTTTTTCCTTTTTTTCCCCTTCTAATTACCCTGACTAGGTTACAAACCCAGCAACTTATTTGGAATGGATTTCATTAAATGCAGGTACTGTGGAACAATTTTCAGAAGGACAGTCTTACAGGATTTAGGACACTGTCCTACATGCTGGGCCTTTGGAGATCTTAGGGCTCAGCTCCGGGCAGCATGGGCAGAGATTGCACGCCTCAAATTTCATATTGAAGAGGAACTACATTATAAGAACCACCCGCCATTTCCCCAGCATCCAACAGAAAAACCTCGACCGCAGAGGGCAGTTGGTCCAGGAGGTTGGCAGGTGGTTAGGAGGAGCAAATCAGGAGCCCCATCACTCTCTGCTCTCCAACACATTGCCTCCAAAAACCATATAAACACTACAAACAGGTATCTGCCTCTATCTCTGAAATCAAATAAAGAGGCAGAAGACACTGCAGAGCAGGACACTCCGGCACAGGAGCTAGCACAACAAAACTCACCCAAATCAGGAACCAAAACTAAACAAGCACAAAGGAAATCCAAAAAACTTCTGATCATAGGAGACTCCATGATTCGGGGAGTTGATACCCATCTCCAGCCAGGGGTGATGGTCAGATGTCTCCCAGGTACATCAGCATGGAGAGACACTGACCGCATTGCTAAAATTGTTCACAAAGCAGGAGAAAACATTGATGTCCTAGTACACATAGGGACTAATGATCTCGCCAACCCGGTCAGTTGTGGAGACCAAGGAACACCTGACTAGGCTGGGTGACAAACTATCATCTATTTCATCCGGCATCTCCTTCTCTGAGATCCTGCCAGTCTGGGAGAGGGGAGCAGATGGACGGAAGGTCAGAGAAGGGGAGATAGGGGAGCTAAACACGTGGCTCAAGGACTGGTGCCAGGAAAAAGGACACAGATTTGTAGGGAACTGGCAACAGTTCTGGGAGCGAAAGTTCTTTAAATTTGATGGACTGCATCTGACTAAAGAGGGTGTCAGTGCATTGGGGCAGAAGTTTGACGTCTTTGCAGAATATTTAAACTAGCAAATGGGGAGAGGGGTGCAGCACCCAATACGTCGAATGGGAAGAACACCCTCCCCTCAGCTAGTGGTCAAACAGAATTCAGCGTGTTTGCCGTTCATTTGCATCACCAGGTAAGAAAAAGGTTTGTCTCCCATACGATGCACAGAGGTAATGCCAAACTTCACCAACAACTAACACACCAAAATCTGGCCAATGGAAAATCATGTACACAAATGCTCACAGCCTGGGAAATAAGATCCCAGACCTGCAGGCAATAATGTCAGAGGCTAAACTGGACATAGTAGCAATTAGTGAGGCGTGGTTTACCAGTAACCACATTAGGAGACTTCAGTACCTGGCTATGTATTGTTCAGAAGAGACCGAGGTGCAAAGGGGAGGAGTGGCCCTGTATGTTAATGAAAATATCAAAGCTACAGAAATTCAGAATACACATAAGGAGCCAGAAGAACTGTGGTCACCCTGGAAACGGAAATGGGACAGCCATAAGAACTGGGGTTGTCTACAGGCCCCAGATCTGAGGAGGACATAGACACATTACTGTTAGAAGATATACAAAACATGACAGCTAAAGGGAGGTTCTGATAATGGGAGACTTCAACATGCTGGATACAGATTGGTCAATACCAGCAGGAACATCTGCCAGAACTAGACTCATAGTGGATTCCCTGCAGGGGGAGGGCCTCAAACAACTGGTACAGCAACCCACAAGAGACAGGGCTATCCTAGCTCTAGTACTAACTAACAAAGAAGGGATCACAGATCTCCAGGTAGAAGGTCACCTGGGGGCCAGTGACCATCACATGGTATGGTTCAATTTGGCTACTACATCTAAATCATCCCATTCCAAGGCAAAAATATGGGACTTCAGAGGAGCTGACTTTGATAAGATGGCCAACAGAGTTAAGCTAGCCCTGGCAAAAAGAAACACAGGTGAGGGGGTACAGGCAAAGTGGGCAAGCATTAAGGATGCAATACTTGAAGCAACATCCCATTGTGTTAGACAGAAAAGGAAGTGCAAATACAGTAGCAGAAAAGGTCAGAGCCAAAAGGCTGGCCTTCAGGAAATATAAGGGAACACAATGGGATGAAGATAGGGAGGCATACCAAACTGCCCTAAGGGAAGCAGGTAAGGCAGTAAGGCAGGCAAAGTCCCAAACTGAGGAAACACTAGTACGAACAGTAAAAGAAGGTGACAAGACTTTCTATAGATACATTAGTGAAAGGAGAAAGTCAGAGGGAATTGCTAAGCTTAATGGAGAAAAGGGAGCATGTGAGGAGGAGGACCCTGTAAAGGCATCTATCCTAAATAGATACTTTTGCTCAGTATTTACTGAAGAGAAGGTAGGGCAGGGCCCACAGCTCAGCATCATATACACAGGGGGGAGGGAGGTGAGCACTACTCCCTTCACAAAAGAAAGGGTCCTACAAGAGCTTGCTAAGCTCAGGGTGGATAAGGCAATGGGACCTGATGGCATACATCCCAGGGTACTTAAGGAGCTAAAGGATGAACTAGCAGAGCCATTAGCAGAATTGTTTAGTGAGTCTCTGAGCACAGGAGAGGTCCCAGAAGACTGGAGAAGGGCTCATGTGATCCCGCTCCACAAGAGTGGCAGCAGGGAGGAGGCGGGGAACTACAGACCAGTCAGTCTTACCTCAGTAGTGGGCAAGATTATGGAGGCACTCCTTAAGGAAAGGATAGTGCAACACCTGGAATCCATAGGGGCACAGGATCCAAGACAGCATGGGTTTACAAAAGGAAGGTCCTGTCAAACTAATCTCATAGATTTCTTTGACTGGGTAACCAGAGTGGTGGACCAAGGGGGAGCAGTTGATGTCGCCTACCTTGATTTCAGCAAAGCTTTTGACACTGTTCCACATAGAAGATTGATAAATAAGCTGGGTAGGCTCGGGGTGGGTCAGAAGTTGGTCAACTGGGTGGCAAACTGGTTGACTGGCAGAAAACAGAGAGTTGTGGTAAATGGTATACAGTCAGAAGAGATGCAAGTCACAAGTGGGGTACCTCAGGGATCAGTCCTGGGGCCAGTCCTATTCAACATCTTCATTAGTGACCTTGCAGATGGACTAGAGGGTAAGGCTTGTCTGTTTGCAGATGACACCAAGATCTGCAACAGAGTAGATGATCCAGATGGGGTGGGCAGAATGAGAAGAGATCTGGATAAACTAGCAGAATGGTCAGAAGAGTGGCAACTGGATTTAATGCAAAGAAGTGCAAAATCATGCACATAGGGAAGAGAAACCCTGAAGCCACTTATAGGCTGGGAGGGAGTTGCTAGCAGTCACAAAGGAAGAAAGAGACTTGGGCATCATCATCACTGATGACCTAAAATCATCCAAGCAGACCTCTAAAGCAGTAGGTAAGGCTAGGGGGGTGTTAGGGTGCATTAGCAGGGGTATCACAAGTCGTAAGAGGGAGGTAATAATCCCTCTGTACAAGACATTGGTTAGGCCCCATCTGGAGTACTGCGTGCAGTATTGGAGGCCACACCTTCACAAGGACATTAACCAAATTGAGGCAGTCCAGAGAAGGGCAACCAAAATGGTGCAGGGACTGCATCAGAAGACATATGAGGACAGATTAATGGAGCTCAATATGTATACCCTTGAGCAAAGGAGGGAGAGAGGTGATATGATCGAGGCATTCAAACACCTTAAGGGCATAAACAAGGTGAAAGAGTCTAACATGTTTAAATATAAGAAAATAGCAGGACAAGATGACACAGCATGAGATTAGAGGAGGCCGATTAAGGGGAATGTGAGGAAATTCTTTTTCACAGAAAGGGTGGTAGATGCATGGAATGGCACCACAAGAAGTGGTGGCTATGAATACAGTGCAGGGCTTCAAACAGGCATGGAATAGGCATAAGGGAGCAATACAAATGACTATGAATAGATAGGTCACTGACAGAGCAAAGGCCGATGGTACATTTATAAGGTAGAAAAAGAAATGGGCAGACTGGATGGGCCTTGCGGTCCTTATCTGCCGTCAACTTCTATGTTTCTATGTTTCTATGCTTGGAAGTGCACTGCAGCAACCTCTGGTGGTCAGAAACTATAAGCTGCAAATAGGAAAGTGGTCACTTAGAAACTGGAAGTAGAGATCATATGATGTGTCATGTGACCTATATGCAGCAATAAAGGTAGAGGTGGGTGGGGCTGTCAGTGAACAATGCTGACTGGGTAACACCCTTGCTGAAAGGAAAGAAGGTTTACCTCTTACAGCCCATCTGTGAATCATGGAGTCTCCTAAATTGAGCTGTTCAGCTGCTCCATGAATGTTTTATTTTTATTGTACAGTAAAGAACTAATTTCCTACTTCATATGTCCCGCATGTGAACTGAGGTTAAAGGATTTTGAATTTATTTGTAATTAATTTTCATTATTCCATTGACTCTGTTGACACATTGTTTTCACAGTAACTGTAACACTTTGCCAAGATTGTTGTCTCACAGAAAAATATTCAGGTTTGGGTGAGTGTACATTGTCGAAAGTGAATGACAGCGATGTACGATCCCGGTGAATGCAAAACTAGTAATGGGACTCTAGAGTATGTGGGAGCTGTGCCCCCTGTCCCCACAGAGGGGCTTCACCAGCCCTACCTAATGATTCTCAACTCCAGGGGGGTACATGTCTAAGGGAGACAAAAATTAACCAACAAAAAAAGAAACCTGGCACAAAAAAATAGTCCCATCCCAGACACAAACCCTGCACCCTCCTCACTCCAGCAATCCACATTCCCCACCACACCACATGGCCAGCTCGGCAGCTGCCCACTGCACACCCTCCCACATATCTTCCCTCCCCTTCCGCCATTGTCATGTGATGTGCTCCCCCATCCATCCTTCCTCGGGTGTGTCCTTCCTGTCACCCACCTTTGGCCTTCCTCCCAATCGTTAGCTACCATGTAGGGTAGGCCAGTACACAGGGGCCGAGTCTGAGTCACCCATTTTTTGGTCGCTCAATCTCAGTTGACATTTTCACTGCCATTTCTTCCACTTCTAGTTGATAAATTGCCCCTGGGTTATTGCACCCCATGTGCATAACCTTGCATATTTTAGCATTAAACTCAAGTTCATAGGTTCATAGGTTCATAGAAGTGTACGAGCAATGAAGACATATGTAAGGATGCCCATTGTATGCTCACCACCCATATGTCCTATGGGTGGAAATCAAATTTTTTGTTTCCCATATGTTTATCCAATCTTTGCTTAAAGGTATTTAAATTATCACTATTAACGACACTTACAGGTAAGTTATTCCACAAACCCACAACTCTCTGTGTTAAAAATAGACTCCTTCTAGTGGATATACATTTTCTCCAATGAGTTTATAACCATGACTCCTAGTTGATTTGACATTGGAGGCAGTAGAAGTCAATTGTGGTTCTTAAATAATCATTTTTAAGGTTTGATATACCAATATTAAGTCACCCTTATTTGTCTGTATTTTACAGAAAATAGGTTAAGTGTATTTAATCAATCTTCGTAACTATTACTATGTAAAGATGATACGTTTTTAGTGAATTTATGCTGAACACCCTCAGCGAGTTTTTAACCCCTTATAGAAGTTAGTGCACAAAACTGAGAGCAGTATTCCAAGTGTGGACGTACCAGACTGGTGTAGAGTGGCATAATAACCTTGGAGTCTCTACTTTTGATATTTCTTAAAATAGAGACAATTATTTTATTACATTTTTTAACTTTAATTATACTATTTTTTTCGAAAGTTAAATTATCTGAGATTATGACACCCAAATCCTTTTCTTCCAAAATACTTTTTAGATAAACATTGTTTAAGGAATAATTGAAGGGGATGTTATTTTTGCCCAAATGTAAGACTTTACATTTGTCAACATTAAAAAACATACCATAAGCCTTTGCCCAGTTTGATAGGTTGTTTAAATGATTTTGTATGGAGCATTTATCATGAAAGGTGCTTACCAAACTACCCATTTTACAGTCATCAGCATATTTTGCGACCCATATCTTATCAGTAGTAGGCAGTGTAGAGACCATAATATTAAACAGTATCGGACCCAGGACGGAGCCCTGGAGAACACCACTAGTCACCACACCCGTCGCAGACAGGTGACCCTTGACTGATACCTGGTGAGTTCTGTTTTCCAACCATGACTGTATCCAGTTTATAATATTAGGTTGCAACTTAATTTTGACCAATTCTTGTAGTAAGACTTTATGTGATACTTTATCAAAAGCTTTGGAAAAATCCAAAAATATTACATCTACCGGAATACCCAAGTCCAAGGCACAACTTACTGGTTCCAAAAAAATATAGTAGGTTGGTCAAAACTGATCTTTCAGTCACAAAACCGTGTTAAAAGATATCTACTATTTTATTTCTTTCTAAATGATCTATAATATGGGCTTTAAGCAATCTTTTCATAATTTTGCCTATGATGGAAGTCAGGCTTATGGGCCGATAATTGTTAGGGTCATGTCTGGATCCACCCTTATATATGGGTGTAACTATAGCCTCCCTCCAAGCCTGAACAAATTTACCTTCTCTGATTGATGAATTAAATAACATGGCTAGAGGACCAGAAATTGAATGATTAATTTTTTTTGTAAAAATTTGGGTGGAATACCATCAGGACCAGGAGAGCTGTTTGATTTTAAGGATTTAATTTGTTTTGCAACCTCCATTTTTGTAAAAACAGGAAAACTAGAATTATTTACTAGAAGAGGCATATTTGCAGCTTCCTTAGCTTCGAAAACTTTTAGAAATGTCTCATTTAGAATTGTAGCAGTACTTGTTTCATCTAAAATTTATTTTATTTATTTTATTTTGCTTTTGGTAACTGGGTGAGTGCACTAGGCAAGAACAATGCCTATTTTCAGGCACGACCGGGGAGAAGACAGTTTACAGACAAAAACAATACACATGTGTCACAGCACATGGATAATCTAACAATCAAAGTGAAAGAAACAGTGTTAAGAGATTTGATACAGATACTTTGATAAAAGAATAATATACACAGCACATGAGAGCAGTACAGTAATGATAAGCTCAAAAATGCAAGTAATGGTCCTGGGTGAAAACAAGTAAGAAAGTTTGGAGTGTGGAAAAACAGGAGATACATTGAGAGGAGATAGGTAGAGCAGTACAGATTAAGTAAGTGCCAGGCAATCAGGTGGGAAAAGAGGAGAGGAAGGGGAAAGAATAGTGGAGAAGGGAGGGAGTATGGGAGGAAAGGACTAGTGGAGTGAGAGAGAAAAAAATGGTGGGAAAAGAGGAGAGGAAGGGGAAAGAGAGTGGAGGAAGGAGGGAGTTAGGAGGAAGGGGAAGAGGTAAGCAGGTAGGTGAACTAAATTGAAGATAAGGAAGCGGGGTGAAAGTTCAAGGTGGATTAAAGCAAGTGCAGGGGTTTAGAGTGTGAAGGTGTTCAAGGTGTAGTTTTTTAAAGGTAGCATGGGTGGATGCTTGATGGATAGAGGAAGGTATGGAGTTCCAGTATCTTGGAGCTGTGTAAGAGAAAGCGCGTGTACCCATGTTAGTTCTACATCTAGGCACAAGCAGGGAGGCTTTTTCAGTTGATCAGAGCTCATAGGTGAGAGGTTGTAGCTCCAGCGCCGAGGTGAGGGATGGGGGAGTCCAGTTCTGGTAACACTGTCTATTAGTGACCCAAAGGTCTGGAGACGATAGGCAGAGGGGCTAAGCCATTTTATGTCCTGATAGAGTTGGCAGTGGTGCTTAAAGCGCGGTGATGCCGAGACATAGCGACAGATATAGGTATATCATTGATGTTAAAGGGTCCAATTGTATGATTTCTTTCTTTCATGGAACCAATATAATTATAAAATTGTTTTTTGCTGTCTTTAACTTTAGTAACTAAGTTGAATTCAATTTTAGATTTAGATAATTTAATCATGTGTTTTAATTTTTTGGCTGCAATTTTGTATTTTTCCAGGAGACTGTTGGAATTAACTTTTTTATATTTTCTATATAGTTTTCTTTTCTTTTTTTGTAATTGTTTCTTAATTTTTGAGGACCACCAAAGTGGGACACATTTATTGTTGCAGTACTTCATTCTATAAGGAACCCAATTTGAGAGACAAATGTTGATTTTGTTATTAATTAAATCCCAAATTTGTAATGAATTTAGGTTATTTAGTTCCGTCTCCCAATTCCATTTAAATAAAAAATCATTTATTTTTTTATAGTTTGCTTTATTAAAGTTTTTGATTTTAGTAATGCCATTTGTGCTTGGAAAGTCTGCTTTGTATTCATAATTGACCATGCAATGATCACTATCACCCAGAGGAGGAAGTATTTTGATGTTATCAATTTTCTCATTAACATTGGTGAGTACAATGTCAAGGATATTGTTACCACGGCTAGGTTTATTAACTATTTATTCTAGGTTAGATTCAAGAAAAGTATCCATAAACATCTTTTCAGTATTTGAAGCTGATGTATAATTGTCCCAGTTGACAGTTGGAAGATTGAAATCACCCATCAGTATATAGGGAGTATCAATGTGTACCTCAGATATTTCTTCTATTAAACTTTGATTTTCATCATTAATTAAACTAGGAGATCTATATATTAGCCCAATTACTAGTGGACTATGGGGGAGAAAAATTTTGACCCATAAGCTCTCATTATTACTTGTTTTAGCTTTAATTGTGTTTGCTTTCAAGTGTTCATCAATGTATAATACAACACCTCCTCCCTTTTTATTTTCATTTCGGTTTTTTGTAAAACTTATTATATCCCTTTATGTCAGTGTTCCAGTCTTCATCCTTATACCAAGTTTCAGTAACTCCACAAATTGATATTTTTTGTGCTTGAAGGATGTAAGTAAGTTCTTCTTTTTTGTTGCGTAGACTTCTGGCATTAGTTAATATAATATTTATATTTGGTTTAGAAATGACACCAGTAGTGTTAGTTTGGGGGAATTTATGGTTGATTATGGATGCAGGGTTTGAAGAATAGTTGAAAAATTGAGGTTCAAGAGTTGTGTCTAGAAAATACAACTCCCCCCCTTGCTGGAAGTTTATTGATAGAATGCACTATGCTTTTGCCCAATAGCCTACTACCCCTCCTGCTGAGATGGAGTCCGTCCCAACAATAGAGGTTTGATTTACCATAAAAGTCCTCCCAGTGAGTTATACATTGTATATCTTGTTTAAGACACCAACATCTCAACCAATTATTTATTTCTCTCATTTTACATTGTTGGGAAAGATTTGCTCTTGGAATAGGCAAGATTTCAGATAGGACTACCTCACATCCTAAATCCAATAATTTGTTTGTTAATGCAGCATAATCTTCTTTTAGTTTTTGAGAAGAATCCTTTAGAACATTGTTGGCTCCTATGTGAACTATTACCAAAGGTTTAAAACCTGAGTTTTGTAAGATGTTGCTGGACATCTCTATGATGTCAGTAATGCCAGCACCCCTGAAGCTTGAAAGAGTTCTATTTGTGTTGTCAAGGTTGCAAATGATTCTATCAATATGTTTGATGATAGAGTCTCCTAGCATTATAACCTGTCTTTTTTTGCAAACATCATCTTGATTTAGGTCCAAGTTGTCACAATTTTCTAGTGAAATCAAGGGATTTACATCAACTTGGTCATGTTTTTGGCCTCTCTGGTGTCAGTAACATTTTGTAGATTGCTGCGAAAAGAGGTGAAGAATTAAACTCTGCATTTGAAAGATTCATATTTGTTATTGTAAATATTGGGTTTCTATATTTTCAAAATTTTCAGAAATGGGGTCACTTATTGTTTCTGGATCATGGCCTGTATCCGAGATATATGTTAAGGGATCAAAGGAATTGAAAGTAGAAACCGTAAATTGGTCTGCTCTTCTGCCCTTTTTTGGATTTTTTTTTAATTTGTAAAGTGTACCAATCTTCATTTGCATTATCAGATGGATCTTCTTCCCTTGTTCTCTTAACACTAACTTTTTTCTTTTCTTTTCTTTTTGTGCAGGGGGTATTTCAATAGGTTCTTGACACATGGTGATAATTTCGTTTGCCTTCTGGCATTTTGATAATGGTCTAAGTTTTTTTTCCCTGACTTTTGGGCTTTTTGCCTACCACATGTACTTTGGTGGGTTGGGAAATATCACTAATTTGATTTTTAAATCTACTAGACATTTCCTGTTGGCTGGTCTCTAAAAAGCTTAACCTATTGTTAAACAATTCCAATTTGGCAGTTAAATCATAGTTAACTTTACATTTAACACAGGTAAAGGGCAAGGTGAAGTTGTTTATCTCAGATATTAAGTACATATTACAGGATTGACATCTGCAGCCAAAGCACTCTTTGTTTATTTGGATAATATCTTCCATATTTTTACGTAGTAAGTTTAACTCCAAGATGGTATATTACAGTTTATGAAGGTATTTGACTTCTCAAGCTGTCTGTTGAACAAAATACAGTAAAGCATAAAACAAGCTACAATAGAGTATAGGAATAGTATTGATTGTCTGGAAAACACAAAGTCACCTTCCACCTTCTTCCACCTACGGATGCCGACAGACGCCGCTGGCCTCTGACTGCATCACCTCCGCTCCGCGCTCAACTCCGCTCGCTGGAGCCGACAGTTATGTAGCGCTATCACGCTGATGTCACCAGTTGCTATGGTGATCAAAGGAGACAACAAAGCAAAACAGTGGGGCCGGGCAATGTATATAGCTCGCCTTTATAAAGGCGAGTTAGCCAACACCAAAAGCAGCTGCAAAGGGCTGCCTTTTGAGCACTGAGGAGCAATGCCTGCCCAGTTTTCCAAGCCCTCTAAAAGGGGTTTTAAAAAATGCCTCTACACTGATTTCCCTGTCAAAACAGTCCTTGAATTTAAACAGTAGGCAGTACCTGTTAGCAATGCAGAGAGACTAGGAGATGAGCTAAAAAGCTCTCTGGAGCCCACAGTTTTATAGCCCTATCGCGCTGATGTCACCAGTTGCTATGGTGATCAAAGGATTCAACAAAGCAAAACAGGGCGGCTGGGCAATGTATATAGCTCGCCTTTATAAAGGTGAGTTAGCCAACACCAAAAGCAGCTGCAAAGGGCTGCCTTTTGAGCACTGAGGAGCAATGCCTGCCCAGTTTTCCAAGCCCTCTAAAAGGGGGTTTAAAAAATGCCTCTACACTGATTTCCCTGTCAAAACAGTCCTTGAATTTAAACAGTGGGCAGTACCTGTTAGCAATGCAGAAAGACTAGGAGATGAGCTAAAAAGCTGTCTGGAGCCCACAGTTTTATAACCTCACCTTTGATCATTCCTCCGGTTTCAGTCCCTTCTCATCCTATTCACTTCCACTTGTGTGTCGACCTTGATGGAGATGTTTGTGTCTTCTGCAAACAGGAAGTTTCCCATCAAGTCCATTTGCAATGTCTTCAATGAATACATTGAATAGTAAAGGCCCCAGGAATAACCCTTGCGTTACCCCATATGTCACCCCCCATCTTCTGATTTCCCCCATTCACAATCACCCTCTGGCTACTGTTGCTTAGCCAGTTCTGCACCCACATCAACACCTTTGTACCCATCCCTAGATTGTTCAACTTGTTGAGTAATCTCATGCATGTGACCTTATCAAAGGCCTTCCTGAAATACTGTGCAAGTAGGCCCCATCCACTTCCACCCTGGTCCAAGACGCTTGTCTCCCAGTTGAAAAACACAATGAGGTTACTTTGGCATGATCTCCCCAATGTGAACCCATGCTGTTTTGGATCCTGCAGTTTGTTACTGTTCAGGTACTCCACCACTATTTCCTTTATTAATGTCTACTCCTAACCTTCCCCATCACTGACATCAGGCTTAGTGGCCTATACTTCCTTGCCTCCTCATGACTCCTGAGTCCAGCTATTGTGGATTGGCACCACATCTGCCCTTCTCCAATCTGCCAGGACTATCCATATATCCAAGGATAAAGTGAACAGGGCTTCCAGGGGCACAGTCAGTTCTTTACTTATTTATTTTCTCATCCTTGGGTTTACCCCACCAGGTCCCATTACCTTGCCATTCTTAATTTCTCCAGTTTCCTAAATATCCTATCCTTTGTAAAGGGGTTTGTGTCCACCCTCCCACCTTTCATTACTTTCTCATTTATCTGTGGACCCTTTCCCTCTACTTCCTTCATGAATACTGAACAGAAATACTTGTTCAGTATATTTGCCTTCTTCTGATCCTCAACCACACATTCACCTCCTTCCCCCTTAAATCTCAATATTCCTGCCTTATTTTTCTTCTGTCACTGATACATATGTAAAATGTTTTTCCCCAACCTCATTGACTTTGCTATGCTCTCTTCTGTGAGAGCCTTCTCCTCCCTGATCCCTGTTGCTGCTTATTTTCTTTTGCTCCTATAAACATCAATGTCTTGTCTTCCCTGTGTTGTTTTGTACAGTTTAAAGTGTACTCTTTTTTTCCATGACCACCTGAGTTGTTTTTTGAGAGAATCAAAGTGATCTCCTCCTCCTCTTATTCTATGAGACCTGTCCAATACATAGGCTTGCAGCTTCCTCTAATGCCTCCTTAATTTTCTTCCACCTTTCCTCTACCCCATCTCCCTTCACTATCATTGCTGGAGTGCTGCAAACTCCCTCCACCATTTTCCTAAAGTCCACCATTTTTAACTCAAGGATGTTTCTTTTGGTGTGGAATGCTTGTTGCCCAATATGTAACTCCAAATGTATTGTTTTGTGGTTGCTCTCCCCAGGGGTTCCCCCACTGTGACCCTGCTCACACTGTCTCTGTTTGACAGTACCAGAACCAGTGTAGCACCCTCCCATGTAGCTTCATCTATGAGCTGTCTCTGCAGTTCCCCCTGTGGCTCATACATAACCTCCATACTCATCTTAGATGATGCAACTTGGATGCTCCAGTCCTTATCAGGCATGTTGAATCCCCCATCAGTATCGCCTCCACCTGTTGGTGTTGGTACAGTCTTGAGAAGTTATTTATTCATACAGCAGCATTCAGTACACTCTCACATGACACACACAGCCATATTTTGCAAGGCTTGCTTTCAGTACTTATTTTCCACATACAGATCTGAGCATGGTGTGTTTGGAGAGACAGGACACATGACTAGGTGGTAGTAGGAGTCAGTATTGAACATTGAATATAAAGATTAATTATTTTGTGTTGGAAATGGATGGTACTAGAAGTGGTTTTACTATAGTGTGGTGATGTCTTTCTCTTCGACATCCCCAACAGCGACTGACACAATGCCAAGTGTCTGCATTGTACTGTTGGGAATGTCAGTGTATTTTATTTGGGGGACTTTGCCCCCCCAACCTTTGGCCCCCAACAACCCTCTGGTCTCTAGATATTCAACTCCGAGTCAGAGTTGTCTCAGGGAGGGGGGTAAACACCAGGAAATGCAGTACCGGTGCCAGTGGGGACCATCACAGCAACCCGAAGCTTTTCGTCAAATTCTGTCACTGTGATGGCCTTCACTGTGGTGGTGTCAAGTGCAGTCAGCATACCCTAGAAGCACATTTAGAAAACTATCTTTTATGAGCATCTGTGGACATAACCACTACTGTGAACCATTATTATTTACATAATGTCACATCAGTAGAGATGGTCTCAAAGCATTGTTATTCAGAATTATCCATTTAATTATTAGTACTCTTATGTGAAATAATTCTACATTTAAATATTGTAAAATGCACAGTTTGGCAGAACTGCATACGAAGTGGAGGACTGAATACCAGTGTCAGTATATTCTTCATCCTGCTCTGGATAGTTGACAAGCCAGTTTTCTATATGACTCTTCCCATAATGGACATAGAAGAGGAAGACTGTTTTCAGATAAAGTTGTACTTACAAAACAAATGTGAAATTTAGCAGGCCTTGTCAGTTTTCAGTTAGACAAACCAAAACAACTGAAATTGAATTTTCACCAGGAACAAAATTTGAAAAACATTATTCATGATCTGACATCACACCTCTGACTAAAAGGATTATTGACGTCAGAAATGCAAATAGCAACTTTGTAAAGAACACCTACCTCGATGCAGTTTACAGATGTGGTTTATATGGTTGCATATTTTTGTGCAAATCTGTAAGCATTATCACATTATATACATAAACGTGTTTCTTCTGTTTTGTAACAATTAAACCATCAAGAGTTATATCTGGAAAATCAGTGAAACAAGTAATTCAGCAGTGTAGAGATGATGATATAACAGTTGATTTTTGGGTTCTCCTTAACATTCAAAGGGTAAGAAATATACTGACACAATATATTTAGTGCAGTAGAGCACAGTGTTACATATTCTGTAGAATACAAGATTGTTTACATAGCTGATGGACACCTCACTGCTCACTATCCCAGTTTTCATACAATCCCACCCAAAAGTATGACAATGACTAAGAATGATGTTTCAGTGAGTGGCAAGTGAGAATTATTATATTGCAGCAGTTGATTAAGTTGACATTTCTTGAAGTAGACTGTAACTGGAACAGTAAACATCATGAACTATTGCAATATCCTTGGCCTGGGCAATTATTGATTATGGTCAATATACATATATAGAATCACACCCATAGAAGGATGCTTGTATGCATAGAATTACTGTTATTTATATGTGGGGACCTCTATTTATCTGTGATCCCTAGTGTATGCCCCTTCTGCACCACATACCTTACTGACAGTGTTCCTCCATGCCTAGCAGGGTTTGATAAAGTCACATGCCCTGTTCACATCAAAATGACAATATTGAAGAGGGACATTAAAGGCTACACTGTCCTATGTGCTGCAGTAGCTTATACACACTACCCTCTACAAGGCAACAGGACCCTCCTCACTCCAAATTGGTGGGCTGGCCACCCATCCCCACCTTTTGAGTCTCCATACAGTACTGGAAGCCACATGAGCCAGTAATAATTGAATATTGTAGGCATCACCAAAGAGGATACAACAGTCTTTGGAGGAGTATTGTATTTCAATAGCCCAGGCTCTGTGTGGAGTCAACAAATTTGTGTAGGTAGCACACTCGCCTCTGAGGCCGGGAGATCAGAGGGCTGTGGGTTCAGTTCCCATATCTGATGCTTGGGTTAATATCCCAGTACTGACACTGTAGTGCAGCATGAGAGGGGTGCTGCACTTCTGAGGTGCTGTCTTTTGGATGAGACATTAAACCGAGGTCCCATCTGTCTGGATTGGTGGTAGTTCAGGTGGATGTTAAAGATCCCATGGCACTTATAGAAAAGAGTAGGGGAATTTTTTTATTGATAAACATAAAATGAAAATCAATCAAACAGTATTACTTCATACAAATCAGAAAAAAAAACAGGGAAAAGGAGAAAAAACAGAAGCAGATAATACATAATTTCAACAAAAACAATAAGTAAGAAAAGCTTAAACCCAGCTAAAACATGGAGAAAAAACATAAAAGAATGTTGAAATGCAAACTTTAAACAGAAATAATACGTAGAGCACCCCAAAACTGAAAACAGTGAAGAACCTTCCCTCCCTTTTAATAAAAGTAATAGAGAAATAATTGACAAAGCAATAAATGAAATAGTCCCTTTCCACAAACCCCAAAAAGAACAGAAAAGTAAGCCAAAATAGTCTGATATTGTGTGAGATAAATAAACAGTAAGCATATGCTGGTGGCCAACCACCAAGTTATTGGTGCATCCAAGCTTGTAATCCAGGAATGGCCTTTCCATAATGCCAACAGTTTGTCTCTAGAAAATTGGATCATTTCTTTAAGATACAACTGTTTCAAATCAAGTTCTACTTTCTTTAAAATTCCAGCATGAGTTCCCACCTTTTGCTATAATGTAAAGCTACATCTAGCTAACCAAATCTGCCATTTAAAACATGCCATCAGTACTTGTAAGGTACTTATATGCCATTTTCGCCAAGCAGGCAAAAAGGCTCCATACATAAGGTTGTCATAAGTTATTGTTGAAAACAGATTGTCCCCCCATTCCTGAGCTACAGATTTCCAAAAATCATGAATAAAAGTGCAATCAAAAAGCAAATGCACAATAGTTTCTTCTTGATTCATACA
The DNA here is from genome assembly GCA_016271365.2 of Neoceratodus forsteri. NCBI lineage: Eukaryota > Metazoa > Chordata > Ceratodontiformes > Ceratodontidae > Neoceratodus > Neoceratodus forsteri. Next base: position 625,516,451 of record CM057452.1, on the reverse strand, counting down.
CTGCAATCTATGACATAATCCTTCTGTCTGTTGCTTATGTTTATGGTTAGCACCAACATTAATTCTCTCATGGCATGCCACCAATGCAAATCCCACATAACTTCCGGAATCCTATTATTTGTCAATAATTTCTTCAAAGCAGATAATCTATTAACTGGGCATTTTTCAAAAACATGATCCACATGACAAAGTGAATGTAAAAGATGGGTATAGAGTTGTTTTCTGTGAAAAAAAACTTGATATGATCCACAGTCATGTACCATTGTTTTAGTCTAAGGAACAATTCCCTAAGATAATTTGGTATGGCTTCAGATTTCTTAAGTACTCCCAGCCTTCCTACAGTCCACTGATCAAACCAGATCTGGCATCTGTTATATAGCAAAGGTTCCCACCCAGCAGTTTGAAATAGTAACACTGGCTTAATATTACAGTGAAAGAAAATACTATTGAAAAACAGAATGGAATTGACCATGTTCAAGCCTCCCTGATTTATTGGTAAGTAAGTGACATTCCTTTTTATCGGGTTGAGATGACTGCCCCATAGAGCCTGAAAAAAATGCTCCATAAAATAGTTTCTTGTTTCTTGGGAAGGGGGAAATATAACTGACGTACAGAAAAATTGGAATCAGGTAAGTTTTTATTAAATAAATTCACTTTCTCTTTATTTGTTTAGTTTTTGATGACCGGGTAGGTGCACTAGCCATAACAAAGATTATTTTCAGGCATGACCCTGGAGGGTACAAAACAAAAACATTTACAATAACAGGTTACAATATACAGAATCACAACTAGTCAAGGTAGGAAACTAAATAGCAGGCTGGTGAATTACATTACAGACAACAATGGGATAAAATTACAAGAGACAAACAAAATTGAGGTAAAGAGAGTTAACATTTACATTATACAAATAAACAATATTGGTTTGGTCATAAGTGCTAAAATTATCATGGATAACTAGGAAGGGTTATGCCTAGGAGACAGAAACATTTTAGGAGTAAGATATAAGATGAGGTAGAGGGGTAAAGTAAAGGGGGAAGTGAGGATTTGAGAGATGGAGGTAGGATAGGATAGGAATGAGGTTGGAAGAAGAAATACTAAGCATTGGTAGAGGTCAAAGACCAAGAAGTTGGAGTTGTATCGGGAAGGGGGCATAACACCGGGACCTACACCACCGGTGTCTGCAGGGACCAGCACAGTGACCCAATGATTTCAGGTGAAATCTGTCACTGTGTTTGTCTTCGAATTGGTGGTGTCATTCTCTGGTCAGTACACCACTCTCAATGATATGATTAAACTTATGAGAAATAGTCTTCTTCAATAAATCTTTGCAATGTTGTTTTTTTTTGTGATTGATTTGGTGCATGACACTCAGATCCAGGGCTGCCATTAAACACTTTAGGGGTACTGATGTTGAAGAAATATAACTACTTAAATTGCAATTACAACTATCTTTGCCTGCTATAGCAGGGAAGGCAACACAAAAAATGTGCTGCCAACATGATGGTGAGGTTTATGCTGAATTGAGGAACAGAATCTGATAAAACTAAAGAGTATTCTATGACAACATTTGAAAGTAAGGTATGTTGTATACGAATTAAGTCACACTGTATGATGTACAATACATTAGGTGAATTACTGACGGTAAATGAACGACTGCATGTGGGAATTGTGACTATTACTGCATATTACATGAAATTGGTTGGGGAGGTGGATCTTGTATGGTTTGCTTCACTTGATATGACATGACTGGAATTCAGGTGAGACTAATATGGTAATTAAGTAGGGTTGTCCATAGTGGCCATGAACAACATAATGCACACATCAAAAAGACATATTACGCAATGGTATCCTGGAATTAGAGACTCTGAGTGACTGATTGGCACCTTTCTGCCATGGTAATTCCCAACATAACTTATGCAACAGGTACCAGTCTGCAACATTTGCAAGCACCACTCTATGAAATCCATCTGAGACCATGAACATAATAGGAATAAACTGCAATATTGACTTTACCACTAAGCCACGACAGTAAAGTATTATTTCAGATTGGACTGCTCTTTTAAATATGAAACCACAAGCTCACCTCCCCAGACATTTTTAATTAAACAGGTGAAAAAAGACAAAAACTCCCAAAGCAAATGCAGAATCCTGGATGTCCAAGCAGACAGCTGTCACTAGCATAATGGTTGATAGAGTGCAATGTGACCCTTTTTTTTTATTTAGTTATTTAACCAGAAGTAGCACACTAAGCTGAAAGCTTTTTTACGGGAGTAACCTGGGAGCACAGGGAAGTTAAGTGACTTGCTTACAGTCACACAGTATAGTAGTGGAAGCTGTGGGATTCAAACCCACGTCTGGTCTATTGGATGTCACCAGATTTGCAGCACAGAGCCTTAAAACCACTGCGCTATACTGCCTCCCTTGTACTCATACCCGTGTACTTAGTGAGCTAGTGGCTCCTTCAGTTTATTATCAGAGGATGACCTGGTGGCACAGAGAGCAGACACTTTAGGCAGAAAGGCAGTTCCTCCTTCCTCAAATTTGCTGGTGGCAATCCTAGCTGATTTGTCATTTGCTGCCCTTAGTGCATGATTAGTGCCTGCCCTTTGTGCATGATTAGTGTCTCCCTTCTCAGTGCCGACTGACTGTCTCACTGACTATCAGTCACTAGTAACTGACTCAAACAAAATCTCTTTGCAGAGCTCCAGCATACAGTATGGTCCTCGACTCCCTTTGTCTCAGGCATTGTTGCTGTCTTAGCAGTGTTTTTTCTGTTAATTCTCTTCAGCATATTCTTGACCTGCTCTTGCTGCTACTAATGGTCTTTCTCTCTACAAAAGCATCTGCAACTTAAACTTGGGGCATTTAATTCTCTTGCCATTAATTAAAAAGAAACCAACTAGTTTAAGTCTAGTTTTATAACTTGGTATTTCATAATAGAAGCCAGCATCACTATTTTTAAATACATTCACAGCAGGTGCAGACATTAATGGTGTTGTAACTCGGATACATAGCAACACACGAGGGAATCCCAGCAACACAGGACTATTTTTTTGTGGTGCAGCAGTAAATCAACACATAAATTTGAAATGGAAAATAATTGTATATTTTCTTACTACAGGGTGACATTTTATAATCGCAATAAACCATGACAGGGTGTTGGCTATGCTGGGATTTACCCACTTCTGGTGCAGTTCACTCATTTGTCCTGCAGCTTTGTGACAAAATCACAACAGGAGTAAATAAATACCAGCATAATCTGCACCCTGTGGTGCTTTATTGCTGAAGTAAAGTACAAATGGAAAAGTATGAACCCAAACCTAAATTAAATAAAACATGTGCGGCATTTGTTCTGATGTCCTTAACTGCAATCATAGCTTTACTTTAAAATCAGATTGCAACAGCAAAGACCACTCATCAAATAAAGCCACTTCAGTTGTGCAGCTCACAATGGATCTCTCTTTCTATTCCTCCATTTAGCTCTCGACTGAGGGGAAAAAAATTATAATCCATGAGTACACATCAATGAACACAACTGGTAAACCAGTTAACAAATTCCTACACTAATTAGCACACATAAGAAGCACACTGAAAAATACAAAAACAGGCATCATCAGTATGCATTATATGAAACAAACGATAGGTAAGTGTGGTTAATAGGGATATAATTCAAATAATTTCGGAGTCCAAATGAGGTCATAATGCCATTGGCCCTTGGGGTTCATGGCTTATTGACTTTATGAGGACACCTCGATGGAATTATTTCCCTTTATAACATGGGGCATGGAAATGGAGCAAGCAGCATGGCTAAGCATGGCTAAGCAGCAGCATATGAAAATACATTAATCCATGTTATTCACACAGTTGCTGTGATGTGGCTGCTACAGAGACCAGTGGGCAGACCAGCACTTTCTCAGTGGTTGTGGAACTGAAGATGTGAGAAGCAGCCATTTAATTTTGTCAGAAAGCAAGTGGCACTTTTGGACAAGAACCAGTGCTACTGTGTAGCCTTATGCCTTGCTACCACTCCATGACTCATGTTAGTAGTAGTTATCAAAGTGTTTTGTTACCTCCTGTCATGTTATTTCTCAGGTAGTCATGACCCTGCAGTACTGGGGGAGTGCCCCCTGCCACAAAAGCAGCAAATATGTAGCGATTCACATGCACAACATTCTTCACTCTCTATGTGCAGCAAAACTGAGTGGTAGCCATTCAGTGACTCAGGTAAAACGGAGTGGCAATAGCGCTGATGTCCCACACTTCCACCCTAGTATGCATAGTATGGAAGTGTTCTTCAGGCAATTGAAAGTGTTTCTTACCATACTTCCAGACAAAGCAACAGAGGAGCTCACAGTGGTAATATCAGGATATATACGGGTAGCTTCACAATGTGCATCAGGGATTACCCCCCCCCGGCATCTCCACAATAGTCAGATAGTAAAGCCCCCTGACTGTATCATTCCACCCACCCACCCTGCTGGATCACCACAGCACCCAGACATACATTTCATACCCCACATGTTGGTGCTGCCCAGCCACCCACCCTTCAGATCTGCCAGGATCCATCGCTGATTGCACCCTCAGACAATACATGTCAGCGGCAGATCGTGACCTGTGTGTTCTGCTCTGTGGAAGTGACAGTAAATTTGTCCCCATGTGTTAACCAGTAGCAGCCTTGCAGTGTATGTGACCCTCTCTCTTTTGGAATTGCTGCATGGCTCCCACCCCCTTGCCCCAATGATGGTTGCTCCCCATCCTGCCAGCATAACACAATTCCCATGGCATGACTTGCAGAGTGTTTGGGGGATGAAAGAAAGAGAGAAGCCCTGTTCCCATCCACCAAGTTGCAGCCTAGTGCAATGTTATTGCAGGTCTCTCTCTCTCTCTCTCTCTCTCTCTTCCTCTCTCTCTGATTCTTCCATCTCCAGTGGCAGACAGACAGTAGTAGCAGGATATAAAGTAACGGGACTGTAACTGTGGTCACACGTGGTGACAATCTGCAGACCCACTCCTTGTGGCACTCTTTCTTCTGTGACACTCTCTCTCTGTCATTCTCCTATCTGGTGCAGCGAGTGATGGGAAGTCAGGCACAGCGACGAGAAAGGTGGCAGTCCTTTGTATCTGTGTGGTGTCTCTTTTACATCTCTCCTTCCATTTTAATTTTGTTTTACAGTGTTACCACTGAGGGAAAGCAAGAGAGCAGGCATGGTGGTGCTGATTGCCACATTGCAGGCAGTCGGTGCCAAGACAGTCTGTGTGCAGTTGGTGCAGGTCTGTCCCATCGTGTTCCAGATCATCCACTGCTCTTTGTCTATGCTAGACAGACAGACAGACAGAGAGACACACACACAGACAGACACACAGAATCCCTGGCACACACAATAGTGCAGCAGATGTGGAACATTAACTGTATCTGTCTCTCCCAGTCCCTCTGTCTCTCTTGCCTAATGCAGTGCTCAGTTGAACTACCCCAGAACTGCATGGTGAGTTACTTGTGTTTTGTGGTAGGTGTTCACAAAAGTAACACAATTCAGCACTGTCAACATCACACCACACCACAGTATTGTCGTGGTGGCAGGACACATAAAAAAAGTTACTATGTTGCTTTCCTCATGATGTTTCCAACTCTGGTGACACCCCATGTTATAAGTGCAATAACCCACTCCAGGGTGTGGTTTTGGGAATTAATGAACACCCGCACACCGTGTTGTGGGTTATTGCTTACATATCATACATGCCAGTGCTGTGTGTAAGAGGAGGGGAGCCTCTGGAAACTAAGTAGTGTGTGGCATGCTATAAGGTGAGGGGAACTGGATGTGCTTGTTGTGAGGGAAGGACATGTAAAACACCAGGGTATTTTTGGCATAGGAGTGGATGAAAGAGGTGCACCATGGGAGATAGGAATTGCTTAGCATGAAACAGAGAGAGAGCAAGGTGGGATATTGGATAGTGTAGAGAGAAAGATAAGGGGTAATACTGGACAACACAAGGAGTGCTTGGAATGGGTGAGGTGTGACCCAGTACACAAGAAAGATTTTGGCATGTGTCAGGATGAGCAAGTGGTGCCATTGGTTACATGGGAGAGCTTAGAATGGGTCAGAGTAAGGAGGTGTCATTAGATACCAGGGAGAATCTGGCATGGGATAGAGAAAGGTAAAAGGTGCTACTGGACACCTGGGAGTTCATGGAATGGGGTGAGGAAGAGGTGATCCTGGATGCCAGTGAGTGTTTAGCATGGGACAGCCAAACAAAGTGGTATCTTTAGATATCTGTGAGTTCTAAACACTAGATGTAGATAAGAATGTTTTGCCCCAAGGAACCAGAGAGTTCATAGCAAGGGACAATGTGAGGGAAAGGGTGTAGGATGCCAGGGACTGCTTGTTTCAGGGTAGGATGAGGGAGTGAACATTAATGAATCACCTTTTGAGCAAAGCACACAGGTACCTGCTATTGCTGCTGTATTTCTACTGTATTCTCATTGCAACAGCCTATTTGGTATTTACTCACAGGGATGTTGATTTTTACATGCTGGCAGAAATATACTAATTATTTTTAATTTCAAAGTATTGAAATCTTTGTAATTATGCTTTTACCTGAAGATACCAGTGATTGTTTGACTTTGTAGTGCAGTGACTACTTGTTTCTTCAGTGTTCTGGATTGGCAAGCAACCATATGTCACTGTACCCAGGTTCTGCATCACAGTGAGCACATTCTATCCCTGTTTTTCTAGGATGATAAAGGGGATGCACCAGAATCCAGGATGTTCATGGCACAAAACAAAGTAAAGGAGGAGCCCTTGGACCCTGGGGAATGCTTGGAAGAGGACTGAAAGAGGGAGGTAGTGCTACTGGATGCAAGGGATGTGACAATACAGGATGAAGGAGGACACCACTGGGTACCAGGAATTACTTGGCATTGGGCTGGGGTGATGGCACATTGGTGCCATTAGACAATAGATAATGTTTGCCTTGGGACAGAAAAGGATTGCCTATGAACAATATTGAGTCCTTGGCAAGGAATGGGGAAAGTGAGAAGTGTGCAGAACAACAACAGGGAATCTCTGGCACAGGATGCATTCATCTGCAATTATTTCTTCAGACAGCTATTTGAGATGTCACCAAGCTCTTGGATTTTTAGCTCTTCACTTTCTTGTTTACAGAGGACTGGATATTCAAAAGGGTTGCTCCATGCGCAATAGGGTTGTGCTTGCGCAAGTCCAAAATTGCGCCATTCTGCCATATTCAGCAGGAGGCAGTTGCGCCCCCCAGGTCAAGCTGAGCAACAGCTCAATGCTAATGAAGGCATGCTGAACCAGAGGGCGAGGAACCATGCATAAACTGCACAGCCCGATATTCAGCGGGCTGTGCAGAGTTGTGCAGGTGCAACTCCCAACCTGCGCCTGCACAACTTTGAGCCAAAAAAGGAGTAAGTCGAGGGCCACCCACAGGTGAGCTGCCGCATTGCAGGGCACAACACAGCAGCTGCCACCTGTGGGTGGCCCTCAACTATACTCCTGTGCCCCTACGGGCCAATGTGGGCATATAGTAACCCCCACACCCCTGACTGGCCCGATCGTGAGCAAACATTGAAACAACCCCTACCCCCGACCGGCCCGATTGCGGGAAAAAATTTATACACCCCCACCCCAACTGGCCCGATAGCAGACAAAGTGAAAAATAAAACCCACCCCCACCAGCCCGATTGCGGGCAGCAAAAGTCAACCCCAGAACATATCCCTGGTGGTCAGTGGACATGAAGCCCGATGCAGGCAGCAAAGTGTTCAAACCCTCCCGAGGACCACCTACCCTGGTGATCTAGTGGACCCCCACCACCCGAAGCCCCACCACCCGCTCCCCGTCAGCCAGCGGGCGGCAGCATCCCACCGTCCAGATATGTGAATGAAAGAATTCATTCACATATCTGGACTGCCCTGTCTGGTATGGGCTGCACGCCTATTGGCTCTGCTCTGCACCAATGGGCATGCAGCCCTACTGGCAGTCAGTCGGCGGGTGGCTGGGCGGCAGGCGGGTGGGATGCGTCCCACCGGCTGATGGGGGAGCGTGGTGGGCTTCGTGGTTGGGTGGGGTAGCCACTAGATCACCAGAGTAGGTGGTCCTTGGGAGGGTTTGAACACTTTGCTGCCCGCTGACACTTGGTAACCACTGGACCACCAGGATAAGTGTTCTTGGTGGGGGCGACCTTTGCTGCCACGATCAGGCTGGTGGGGTGGGTTTTATTTTTCACTTCTGCCCACGATCAGACCAGTCGGGGTTGGGGGGCTGTTTCAATGTTTGCTCACAATCGGGCTGCAGGGGGCGTCGGTCCCCAATGGCTACTGCCTGGCAGGGCGCCAGGTGCAAGTCCCCGGGGATCGGCGCACCTGCATGCTAATGGCATGCAAATGGGGCCATAAATAGATGCAAATGGCCCCACCCTGCACCTTGCATGAATTATGGCTCTATTTGCATGTCACCTTTTGAATATGGAAAATTTGCGCATGGCGCAATGGTACTTGTGCCAACGCATCTTGAATGCTCCACTCTGACCACTTGTGGTGGCGCAAGTTCCACTGCGCCATGCACAGTGGCTGTGGCCGGGGGGTGATATTCAAAGGAGTTGCTCAATAGCGCAACTCCATTGAATATCGCCCCAGCCACACCCCTGCGCAACTATTTTGTGCAGTGCAAGGGCTTGTGCCACAGAATAGCGCAGATTAAATATCCAGCCCAGAATTTCTTTACTTCTCTTTTGCATTTGGTTTTCATTTATATTTTAGTTCTGTTGTATTATTTTGTTTGCATTCATTTTTAAGTTGTGCTATGCTTTTTTGTTTGCATTCACTGTTTGTTGTGCTATGCTTTTTTGTTTTGCATTCACTTTTTAGCTGTCCTATGTTTTTTGTTTGCCTTCACTTTGTTTTTGTGCTATGCTTTTTTGTTTGCATACACTGTTTAGTTGTGCTGTGCATTTTTGTTTGCATCACCTTTTAGTTGTGCTATGCTTTTTTGTTTGCATTCAATGTTTTGTTGTGCTATATTTTTTGATTGCATTCACTTTTTAGTTGTGCCATGCTCTTTTGTTTGCATTAAATTTGTTGTGCTATATTTTTTTGTTTGCATTCACTTTTTAGTTGTGCTATGCTTTTTTGTTTGCATTCACTTTTTAGTTCTGCTATGCATTTTTGTTTGCATTCACCATTTAATTGTGCTTTGCTTTTTTGTTTGTGTTCAATTTTTGTTGTGCTATATTTTTTTAATTGCATTCACTTTTTAGTTGTGCTATGCTTTTTTGTTTGCATTCAGGTTTTTGTTGTGCTATGCTTTTGGTTTGCATTCTCTTTTTTGTTGTGCTATTCTTTTTTTGTTTGCATTCTTTTTTTGTTGTGCTATAGTTTTTTGTTTGCATACATGTTTTGTTGTGCTATACTTTTTGACTGCATTCATCTTTTACTTGTGCTATGCTTTTTTATTTGTAGTCAGTTTTTACTTGCACTATTCTTTTTCATTGTGTTATATTAAATTTGCTTGTATACATGTTTTAGTTGTATTAATAAATGTGTATAACTTCATTATTTTTATATTGTGATAACTGTTTTGTGTTGCATTTTATATTTTTTTGGTTGGACTTTTCATTTGGTTTTGCTGTGTTACATTATTTTTGTAGCAACACACTTTACATTTGGTTTTATAGCTTTAAATTTTTTGTTTGCATTTCATTTTACGGTTGCAGCTTTACTTATTTGATTGCATTTCACTTTTTTGTTTGTGTTTTGTACTTCAGGGCCACCATAGAAAGTATGTTTCAGAGTTAAACAATTAAGAGGAAAAAGAAAAGATGATAAGATAATCCTTCTTGACCCCACCAATTAATGGATGGGGAAGGGGTTTAGAACATTAATAAACATCCTCTTTCAGTTTTCAAGATCATAAATCTTAGATGTGAATGAGCCATGTCTACCATTTATGACACTAGGTCCCCACATTCACAGCTGTGTAAGCTTTGAAAAAAATTACCATCAGAAATTCTGGTGGAAAATTCTGCAAAGATAAGAAGGAATCTGGTTTTATATGGTGTCTTTCCTCCACCTGTTTTCCAAAGTGACTTACAGTCCTAGAGAAGGAGGGGGCAGGATAGTGCTGTAAGTAGGCAGTGATCAGGACTGAGTATAATTAGAGATACAGTATGCAAGGCATAACACATAATTGTGTATATGGTTATAAAGGAATCATGCATGCACTGTGTGGTTGTTAGGCAAGAGGCACAGCCAAGTGTCACAACCACCCAGTAAGCGTCTTATTCCCTTATGGACATGCACCCTGGAGTGTATTATCCCCCTTAAAAATGGCATTTATTTTCTTTAAAAAAATTCACTGCTATATGATGTGTTTTGACAAATTGCATTACATGAATTTTGTGGCCCATTTTATAGGAACATTAACCATCAAAAGCCCCAGCCATAGCTTTGTATGGTGCTTTCCTCAATTAGCACTTTTCATGTATAATAGAAACATAGAAACATAGAAGTTGATGGCAGATAAGGACTGCAATGCCCATCCAGTCTGCCTATTTCTTTTTTCTACCTTATGAATGTGCCATTGACCTTTGCTCTGTCAATGGCCTATCTATTTATACTTATCTGTATTGCTCCCTTATGCCTATACCATGCCTGTTTGAAGCCCTGCACTGTACTCATATCCACCATTCCTGAGGTAGGCCATTCCACGCATCCACCACCATTTCTGTACAAAAGAACTTCCTTACATTACCCCTTAATCCGCCTCCCTCTAATCTCATGCTGTGTCCTCTTGTCCTTCTATTTTTTATTATATTGAAACATGTTATACTCTTTCACCTTGCCTTTAAGTTGTTTAAATGTTTCGATCATATCACCTCTCTCCCTCCTTTGCTGTAGGGTATACATATTGAGTTCCATTAATCTGTCCTCATTTGTTTTCTGATGCAGTCCCTGCACCATTTTGGTTGCCCTTCTCTGGACTGCTTCAATTTGGTTAATGTCCTTGTGAAGATGTGGCCTCCAGTACTGCACACAGTACTCCAGATTGGGCCTAACCAGTGTCTTATAAAGAGGGATTATTACCTCCCTCTTATGACTTGTGATACCCCTACTAATACACCCCAACATCCCCCTAGTCTTCCCCACTGCTTTAGTGGTCTGCTTGGATGATTTCTGGTCATCTGTGATGATGATGCCCAAGTCTCTTTCTTCCCTTGTGACTGCTAGCAACTCCACTCCCAGCCTATAGGTGGCTTCAGGGTTTCTCTTCCCTATGTGCATGATCCTGCACATCTTTGCATTAAACCCCAGTTGCCATCTTTCCGACTATTTTTCCAATTTATCCAGATCTCTGCTCATTCTGCCCACCCCATCTGGATCATCTACTCAGTTGCAGATCTTGGTGTCATCTGCAAAAAGACAAACCTTTCCCTCCAGTCCATCTGCAGTGTCACTGATGAAGATATTATAGAGGACTGGCCCCAGGACTGATTCCTGAGGTACCACACTTGTGATTTGCATCTCTTCTGACTGTATACCATTTATCATCACTCTCTGTTTTCTGCCTGTCAACGAGTTTGCCACCCTGTTGACCCACTTCTGACCCACCCTGAGCCTACCCAGCTTATAAATCAATCTTCTACGTGAAACAGTATCTAAAGCTTTGCTGAAGTCAATGTAGGCAACATCAACTGCGGCAAGGGTTACCCTAGGGGGCACGGCTGGAAGCCAAGTTTCAAGAAATATAAAATCACATGCCCCCACAATGCAAAGCACCATGGGCTGCATATGCAAATCACCACAGAATGTTAGGCTGGTCCAACTTTAAGCAGAATTGCATGGTGCCGAAAGGCCTCTCACACAGTTTGCAAAGGGTGCTAACAGAAGACATAGACACGTGTTTCGTCCTACCAGGACTCATCAGTATGCCTCGTCTGTTTGACACCCCAGTGGAATGGACCAGCTACCCCTAAGGCAGTGTGCCTGGGATATATTGTGGTGAACCCATTAAAATAAAAAAACATTTAAAGACAAAGAACCTCTGTGCATTAACACTGAGGAAGGGTTTACATCAAAGGGCATTTGGCTGGGAAGCCAAGTTTCAAGAAAATACAAAATCACACATGCCCCCACAATGCAAGCACCATGGCTGCATATGCAAATCACCACAGAATGTTAGGCTGGTCCAACTTTAAGCAGAATTGCATGGTGCGAAGGCCTCTCACACAGTTTGCAAAGGGTGCTAACAGGAGCATAGACACGTGTTTCGTCCTACCAGGACTCATCAGTATGCCTCGTCTGTTTGACACCCCAGTGGAATGGACCAGCTACCCCTAAGGCAGTGTGCCTGGGATATATTGTGGTGAACCCATTAAAATAAAAAAACATTTAAAAGACAAAGAACCTCTGTGCTTTAACACTGAGGCAAGGGTTACCCCAAAGGGCATTTGGCTGGGAAGCCAAGTTTCAAGAAAATACAAAATCACACATGCCCCCACAATGCAAAGCACCATGGGCTGCATATGCAAATCACCACAGAATGTTAGGCTGGTCCAACTTTAAGCAGAATTGCATGGTCGAAGGCCTCTCACACAGTTGCAAAGGTGCTAACAGAAGACATAGACACGTGTTTTGGCCCACCAGGACTCATCAGTATGCCTCGCCTGTTTGACACCCCAGTGGAATGGACCAGCTACCCCTAAGGCAGTGTGCCTGGGATATATTGTGGTGAACCCATTAAAATAAAAAAACATTTAAAAGACAAAGAACCTCTGTGCATTAACACTGAGGCAAGGGTTACACCAAAGGGCATTTGGCTGGGAAGCCAAGTTTCAAGAAAATACAAAATCACACATGCCCCCACAATGCAAAGCACCATGGGCTGCATATGCAAATCACCACAGAATGTTAGGCTGGTCCAACTTTAAGCAGAATTGCATGGTGCCGAAAGGCCTCTCACACAGTTTGCAAAGGGTGCTAACAGAAGACATAGACACGTGTTTCGTCTCTACCAGGACTCATCAGTATGCCTCGCCTGTTTGACACCCCAGTGGAATGGACCAGCTACCCTAAGGCAGTGTGCCTGGGATATATTGTGTGAACCCATTAAAAATAAAAACATTTAAAGACAAAGAACCTCTGTGCATTAACACTGAGGCAAGGGTTACCCAAAGGGCATTTGGCTGGGAAGCCAAGTTTCAAGAAAATACAAAATCCACATGCCCCCACAATGCAAAGCACCATGGGCTGCATATGCAAATCACCACAGAATGTTAGGCTGGTCCAACTTTAAGCAGAATTGCATGGTGCGAAGGCCTCTCACATTAGTTTGCAAAGGGTGCTAACAGAAGACATAGACACGTGTTTCGTCCTACCAGGACTCATCAGTATGCCTCATCTGTTTGACACCCCAGTGGAATGGACCAGCTACCCCTAAGGCAGTGTGCCTGGGATATATTGTGGTGAACCCATTAAAATAAAAAAACATTTAAAAGACAAAGAACCTCTGTGCATTAACACTGAGGCAAGGGTTACCCCAAAGGGCATTTGGCTGGGAAGCCAAGTTTCAAGAAAATACAAAATCACACATGCCCCCACAATGCAAAGCACCATGGGCTGCATATGCAAATCACCACAGAATGTTAGGCTGGTCCAACTTTAAGCAGAATTGCATGGTGCCGAAGGCCTCTCACACAGTTTGCAAGGTGCTAACAGAAGACATAGACCGCGTGTTTCGGTCTGCCAGGACTCATCAGTATGCCTCGTCTGTTTGACACCCCAGTGGAATGGACCAGCTACCTAAGGCAGTGTGCCTGGATATTATTGGTGAACCCATTAAAATAAAAACATTTAAAGACAAAGAACCTCTGTGCATTAACACTGAGGCAAGGGTTACCCCAGAGGCATTTGGCTGGGAAGCCAAGTTTCAAGAAAATATAAATCACACATGCCCCCACAATGCAAAGCACCATGGGCTGCATATGCAAATCACCACAGAATGTTAGGCTGGTCCAACTTTAAGCAGAATTGCATGGTGCCGAAGGCCTCTCACACAGTTTGCAAAGGGTGCTAACAGAAGACATAGACACGTGTTTCGTCTACCAGGACTCATCAGTATGCCTCGCCTGTTTGACACCCCAGTGGAATGGACCAGCTACCCCTAAGGCAGTGTGCCTGGGATATATTGTGGTGAACCCATTAAAATAAAAAACATTTAAAAGACAAAGAACCTCTGTGCGTAAACACTGAGGCAGGTTACAAGGGCATACTGATGGCCTGGTAGGACAAACACTGTCATGTCTTCTGTTAGCACCCTTTGCAAACTGTGTGAGAGGCCTTTCGGCACCATGCAATTCTGCTTAAAGTTGGACCAGCCTAACATTCTGTGGTGATTTGCATATGCAGCCCATGGTGCTTGCATTGTGGGGCATGTGATTTTGTATTTTCTTGAAACTTGGCTTCCCAGCCAAATGCCCTTTGGGGTAACCCTTGCCTCAGTGTTAATGCACAGAGGTTCTTTGTCTTTAAATGTTTTTTTATTTTAATGGGTTCACCACAATATATCCCAGGCACACTGCCTTAGGGGTAGCTGGTCCATTCCACTGGGGTGTCAAACAGACGAGGCATACTGATGAGTCCTGGTAGGACGAAACACGTGTCTATGTCTTCTGTTAGCACCCTTTGCAAACTGTGTGAGAGGCCTTCCGGCACCATGCAATTCTGCTTAAAGTTGGACCAGCCTAACATTCTGTGGTGATTTGCATATGCAGCCCATGGTGCTTTGCATTGTGGGGGCATGTGTGATTTTGTATTTTCTTGAAACTTGGCTTCCCAGCCAAATGCCCTTTGGGGTAACCCTTGCCTCAGTGTTTATGCACAGAGGTTCTTTGTCTTTTAAATGTTTTTTTTATTTTAATGGGTTCACCACAATATATCCCAGGCACACTGCCTTAGGGGTAGCTGGTCCATTCCACTGGGGTGTCAAACAGACGAGGCATACTGATGAGTCCTGGTAGGACGAAACACGTGTCTATGTCTTCTGTTAGCACCCTTTGCAAACTGTGTGAGAGGCCTTTCGGCACCATGCAATTCTGCTTAAAGTTGGACCAGCATAACATTCTGTGGTGATTTGCATATGCAGCCCATGGTGCTTTGCATTGTGGGGGCATGTGTGATTTTGTATTTTCTTGAAACTTGGCTTCCCAGCCAAATGCCCTTTGGGGTAACCCTTGCCTCAGTGTTAATGCACAGAGGTTCTTTGTCTTTAAATGTTTTTTATTTTAATGGGTTCACCACAATATATCCCAGGCACACTGCCTTAGGGGTAGCTGGTCCATTCCACTGGGGTGTCAAACAGACGAGGCATACTGATGAGTCCTGGTAGGACGAAACACGTGTCTATGTCTTCTGTTAGCACCCTTTGCAAACTGTGTGAGAGGCCTTTCGGCACCATGCAATTCTGCTTAAAGTTGGACCAGCCTAACATTCTGTGGTGATTTGCATATGCAGCCCATGGTGCTTTGCATTGTGGGGGCATGTGTGATTTTGTAACATCAACTGCACCCCCTTTGTCCACCACTCTGGTTACCCAGTCAAATAAATCTATGAGATTAGTTTGACAGGACCTTCCTGTTGTAAACCCATGCTGTCTCAGATCCTGTGATTCTATGGATTCCAGGTGTTGCACTATCCTTTCCTTAAGGACTGCCTCCATAATCTTGCCCACTACTGAGGAAAGACTGACTGGTCTGTAGTTCCCTGCCTCCTCCCTGCTGTCACTCTTGTGGATTGGTATCATAATAAAATTTTGATTACTGGGTTGCAGTAAATTTGTATTTCTTCTAGTAGAGAAAATGTACAACAAATATGTTGCAGGTGATACATTTTATTGGACTAACACAATTATTTTTAAGGCTAGCTTTTGAGAGGTGAAACTCTCTTCCTTAGGTCAAAAGTGAAAACAGCTGAGCAGTATGACAGATATAAAGGTTGGATGTGGATTCGAAGCCTAGACTAGCAGGTAACAGATCAAAGCATTGCAGTCAATTTGCACCTCTTACAAACAGAAAGACTCATTTTCACTGGAGTGTGCCTGTTGGAGAGATCAACTTGTAAGATCAAAAGGCTGCCTAATTTTTCTCTGACTCTGGACCATTAATTAACATTTCTAAAAAGTCAAGACATAAAGAAAATACATACCATTGTCTTAAGAAGGTACCTGTTAAAACAGTCAGATGGTGCTGATGTGAGGGTTTAAAAAGAAACTCAGAAGCACTGCTTTAAGCATTTGCAGTCTCCTCCACCTCTCACACTAACCATTCAAGCTTGATACCAGAAACCTGGCACCATGGCAAATCCTCCCTACCCTCACTTGTGGCACCCTCCTACAAAGGACTGGGTGCAAATGACAGCTCATGCTGCTGGAAAGTTGACAAATTGACACCTGCTCCTAGCCATTACCCTATGCTGGAACCCTAAATGACTACACTGTACTCAAACTAACAAGAAACAGAGGCATTACATGTCATACTATGAGCTGCAGCAGATGTCCCTTAAACTCCTGCTCCTCCTCCTTCTGATGTCAGGAAGTGTCCATCCAAACCCTGGCCCTGTTTCTACCAGGGTAACAAATCTAGCAAAATGGAGGGTCTCACCATGCCACCTTAAATATCTGTAGCCTCCTTCCAAACCGGCATCCCTTCAAGTCTTTGCCAGTGAACACAATCCCGACATACTAGCCATTGTTGAAACCTGGCTGACACCAAGCACTCCGGACCATGCCATCTCACTACAAGGCTACAATATTTTCAGACTGGACAGGACTAATAAAAGGGGGGGGGGTTGTGCTATTTACATTAAGGACAACCTCTCTCACCACCCTGTCTGCTTTTCCACCACAAACTCCTCTGTGCAATTTCTCCCTGTCAAGCTACTACTTGGTGCCCAAAATAAAGTGCTTACTGTGGCCGCTGTCTATATCCCTTCTAAAGATCCAGGGTCCGGCCTTCAGACTGTTATTGAATTTGTAATACTGCAACCACCTGACACTGAGCTCCTTCTCCTTGGTGACTTTAATATAAATTGGCTTGCATCAGATGTTGGGTCCCTCAAGGATGCTATCCTAGCAGCTAACGTAACGCAGATGGTGAGCTTCCCCACTAGAAAAAACTACAAAACTTGAACTTGCACTCTCATTGACTGGATCCTTGCTAGCCACCCAGCCCGCATAAAAAAACACAGTTGTTCTCCCAGACTCTCTCAGTGACCACTCCCCTGTGATCTGTACCTGGACAAATAAGTTCCAAAAACCACCTTCAAAAACCATCTCAAGCAGAGTGCTACCCCATGGAAACCTTACTAAGCTCAAGACCTGTCTGTTACATCAAGACTGGTCCCCAGTATACAATACTGTAGATGTTGACACAGCCCTAGATTATTTTATCACAACTTTCAACACTGCCTGTGACACCTACGCACCAGTGAAAAAGCATAAAATCAAAATGCTCTCAAATCCCTGGCTCACAGCCAAACTACTGCCCCAACTCAAAGCTTGGGACCACCTCTGGGCCATAGCCAGAGCCACAGGCTCCTTGATGGATATCCAGAAGTATAAACAGGCACGAAACCAATGTACCAAACAAATCAGACTAATGAAGAGCTCCTATTTCAAAAATGCCCTCGCAAACTCCTGGGGTGAAGGGAGATCATTCTGGGACAACATCAGAAATATCACGGGTAAGCAGTCCAAATCCTCTCCCACTATAATGACTGTCGATGGAACCACTACCCTAGACCCAATGGTCATGGCAAAGGCCTTAAATAAAACTTTCACTGACTTTGGTGGGGTCCTCCCATCGGACTTCTTCTCTGACATGGACTCGCCAAAACCAACATCTCCTACTGCCTCACCTGACCAACCACTTTTCCACTTCAAAACAGTAAAGGCACATGAAATCTACAAATATATAAAAAAAGGCTATCTCTAAATCCAGAGCAAGCAGTGATACTATTGATCTTAAAATTCTGTCCCTTACCCTGGAAGAGGTGGTGCACCCACTCACCAAAATTTTCAATCTCTCCCTCTGTCTTGGTCAATTTCCCAGCAAATGGAAGTCTGCTATAGTCACACCAGTGTTCAAAAAATGGCGACAAGTCCCTACCAGGAAACTATCGGCCTATATCTATACTTCCAAACCTCTCCAAGGCCCTCAAATGCATTGTGGCTGACCAACTCTCAGACTACCTGCATAAGTATAACATACTCTGCTTGCAGCAACATGGATTTAGGAAAAGACACAGTACATCGACCACCCTACTGGAATTCTCAGGAGAAATTCACACTGCCTTGGGCAAAGGATATCAAACTGGAGCTGTTTTCATTGACCTAACAAAGGTGTTTGATACTGTTCACCATGGCTTACTTATCACACAACTACACAGTCTTGGGCTCTCGGAAGGACCAGGTGCCTGGGTTAAAAGTTACCTGGCCCAACGCTCTCAATCAGTAAAAGTCTCAGAAGTTCTCTCAGACTCAAAACCGGTCCTCTCAGGTGTTCCACAAGGGTCAATCATAGGCCCCCTCCTTTTCAGCCTTTTCCTAAACTCTCTCCCCAAATCCTGCCCGGAACAAATAATCCTTTATGCTGACGATGCCGTGATTCTCTCCTCTCATAAGGACCTGAAACCCTTACTCCAGAGCCTGCAACTTGCTTTCTCCAATGTTGAAAAGTGGTTCCTAGATCGCAAGCTGGTCCTAAATCACAAAAAAAACAAAATCCATGCTTTTCTCCAGTCCACAAAACAGAAAAAGACAAATTCCACTTACTATCAAAACATACCCAGGAAATACCCTTGAACAAGTGTCAACATTCAAATACCTTGGAATCACCTTTGATCAAGGTCTTACCTTTTCGACCCACATTGATAACACAGTGAAAACGGTGAACCAGCGCATTGGTATCCTGTTCCAAAACCAGCAATTCCTTACCCAAGCTGTGCTGAGGATTGCTATCCAAAGCTCTGTCATCTCAGTCATAGACTATGGCTTAATTATCTATGACTCTGCCACTACCACTACACTAAGGAGCATCACAACCACCCTAAACAAGGCCTGTCACCTGCTTACTGGAGTGCAAAGACGTACTCATACATGTGAGCTCTACACTGAAACAGGATGGTTGCAAATTGCATAAGGTACCTCACATGCTTGATGGCAAAAAAACCCATCTTGGGCCGCACTCTGCCGTGTATCCAAGACCTACTTTGCCCGAATACCAGCATCCGTCCCACCAGAAGATCAGAACACCAGCCTCTCCAGGTCCCCAGATGCCAGACCACACAAGGCCAAAGATCTTTTGCCTATCGTGCCCCCAGCTGGTACAATGCCCTGAGCTCACTCATTACATCCTCCATGTCACTAGGAGCTTTCAAATCTATGCTTTACTCTCACCTCTCAGCCTCTAGCTCCTGTGACTGCCTTGACTAATGATTCTTCCCTCATTGCTGTTTTTACTATTTTTCATCCTCCTCCTCTGCTCCTTTCTTGACAAAGGCATCTGAGTACCTCTAACTACTCTAAGTCTGCTCCCCTCCACATATCTCCTCCTACCCTTCCCACCTTGACCATTCCTCCAATGTTTTGTTTTTTTTCCTGTGATGTACTGTATTATACTGGCTTATTGAAACCTTTATAATTTGCTGACCATTCTATGTAACATGTCTTGTTTGTTTGTTCATTGATGATGTGGAACCTTTGTAAAAGAGCCATTGGCTCAAAGGTAATAATTCATAGAACAATAAACTAAACTAAACTAAACTAAGCATAATTACTGGTAGTGTATTAAAAAAAAACATCTTTATTGAGTCCTTTTTCTTTAGTGTCAAAATATTGTATCATTTTTATTTCAAATATTTGAGATCCTGGCTGTTTTTGAAGTTCCCTTTTAACACTCTGACAGTAAAATCACTGGTGGAGTGATCTGGTCTAGAAAAATGTTCCCCTAGTGGCGTATTTTCATTTTTATGGATAACTCTAATCTGTGGTGATTCATTCTTGTTTTGAGTTCCTGTCCAGTTTCCCCAATATAACAGCCTTCCTCACATTTTCTACATTGTATCATGTATACTACATTGCTAGAAGAACAGGTATATGAGTTTTGGATTGTAAATGTTTTTCCATTGTGATTGACACATGTCTCAGGAGAGATATGTGTACATAGTTTGCAGCGAGGTGCTTTGCTTGATTTTGTACCTTTGTCACCTAGTTGGAGCTCAGAAGGAAGTTTGCTTTGCACCAGTTTCTGTTTCAGGTTTGGTAGCTGGCGGAAAGCAGGCTCTGGTGGAGTGGAAAATATATTTTTTAGAGTTTCATCTTCAGACAGTAGTGGCTATAGATCTTTAATTATTTTCCGTAGTTTTTCCAGTTCTGAGTTGTAGGTTACTACCAGAGGTGTGCGATCAGATGTTCTGTGTGGCTTGTACCATAGTAGTTCTTCCTTAGGCCTACGGAGTGCAGAATGGATATTCCTGTCAATGGAGCTGGTTTTATATGCCTTCTGTTTGAAAGCTTCAAGTGTAATAAGGTGTCTGTCTCTGTCAACTTGATAAGAGCAAATGCGGTGGTACCGGATGGCCTGGCTGAGTATAGTGAATGTTTTGGTATGAGAGGGATGGTAGCTTGAGCTGTTCAGGTAACTGCATCTGACTGTAGGTTTTCTGTACACAGATGTTTGCAGTGTTCATTTTTTAGTGTGACTCTGGTATCCAGGAAATGCACACACTTAGAGTAATTTATCTGGAATTTAATGGAAGGATGGAAGTTATTGAAGCTGTAAAAAATTGTTTTAAGTTTTCCTCTCTTGCTGTCCATATGATAAAGATATCATTAATACATCTATAGTATTTTAATGGTTTATGATGTTGCATGCTGAGGAATTTTTCTTCTACATCTGCCATGAACAGATTGGTGTACTGTGGTGCCATCCTGGTGCCCATAGCCGTTCCCATATTTTGAAGGTAAATGTCAATGTTGAAGCTGAAATAATTGTGTGTAAGGATGTATTCCATAAGTTTGACTATCACATCTGGTGGATATTTGCTCTCTGTGGTGGCTTTTTGCAAGCGAGTCTTAAAAATAATTTTGTTAATCCAATAAAAGGTATCACCTGCAACATATTTGTTGAATTTTTTTCTCTACATTGTTGACTGGACTAACACGGCTACCACATTTCTCTTTTATTTCATCTAGTTAATTCTGCCACCCCTTACCTAGGCCTGACATTTTACACTTAGCACTTCATGGTGAACTTTTCAGAATCTCATGTGGCTGCTGTGCTGTCACAGCTGGGGATCAACTGCTGCAGAAGATTCAATTAGCTCCATTGGTTCTCTGAGCTATTAAGAGCTCTGTTTTGCCAGCCACTGGTCCCACAGCCCTCCAAGACTAAGTATAGCTATATATAAATATGCATAATAAAATCTAAGCCACCAGATCTTGCAGCATTGTAGAGCTGCTGTTATCCTATCCATATGATGCTACATTGGTGGGATAACCAAGTCTGGAGGGCATTGTTTCCTGAAAAGAAAAGTGTCATACTGTACTAACATAGTAATTAAGGTCTGAAAGGATTCTAATCCCCCACCTCACTGTTTCTTAAGCATGGATGAATCTGTATGCTATGCAGCATGCATTAATTTACAATGATTCTGTATCCACTCGACTGCTCAGAGTGCCTGTTAAGAAGACATTTTTCCAGGCTAACCTTTGGAAACTTGTACAATCTTCACATCCAGAGTCCTCAGTGGTAGGCTGTTTCATAGATTCACCACCCTCTTGGAGAAATGCCTCCTAATGTTATCCCTGAAATTGCCACCTCCTAGCTTTAGGCTGTATCACTTCTCCCTGCTGGGGATGACAGATCAAACATTTGCACCTTTTTGATCTTGTGACCACCCATAACCTTTGAATGGATATTTTATTTTGACAATTTGCATTACAGTCAGATTATCAAGTAAAGCAGATAACGACCTTGCACACAAAAGACATAATGTGGTCACCATAAAAAGGAATTGGGCCAGCACTCTTTTCTTCACAAACACAATTTTTCAGTTTGTTCATTGATTTTTAGCTCATATAAAAGAAACATAATTAATTTTTCATCATGTTTTCCATTACAAGTAGTTGCATATGGTACATTATTGTGCAGATAGTGAGTATTGTGGGGTTCAGTTATGGAAGACAGCATGAGTCATGAAACATGGTGCAAAACCCCATGAGGTATTGTTTTATTGCCAATTATGTACAGGTAATATTTCTGGATGCAGACTTTTTTGAGGAAACTTGAAAAAAATAAAGAGGATGGGCTGGTAGCTTAGCTATGAGACCTCTCACTATATCACTGCAGGTGGACCTTACAAGTCAGCCTCATAATGTCTGCTAGAGACCAGGAACCGACCCCATCACATGGTATTGCCACCTCTGCCAATACCCCCTGGATTTCTTCAAGTTCCCCTGCAGTATGAGTTTCTGCACACTCAGGTGTTTGCAGCTTCTCACCTTTCTGAGTCATTTCCCCTTGGTGAATTCTGGGTGAGCAGCAACTAGGAACCAAGTAGCCCAAACCTGACCTTTGGAGGTCCAGAGCCAATCCTAGGCCACAGTGAGTCCTCTTACTTTTAGGCTTTACAGGACATTTAACCTGAGCACCATTCTAAGCTTGCCTCACTTTCACCTCTTCAGTAACCAGGAACTCAGTAACTCAGCACTGGCATGTCTCTCCAACCTTGGCTGACTGCTCCTCTGGCTTCACATTACTTCTCCTTGAGGTTCCTCAGCACAGATAAGACTGACTGTAGGTTACCTGAGTAGTCCTTATATACTGCACAGGTGTCATGTGATCTGCCAGTCATGTTATATAAAACAAACCATTAGGGAAATACTAGGTTTACAATTCTCACAGGTGCACTCCTCTCAAGGAGACATATATAGGGGCAATTGTTAGGCAATACTAAACCCCTTTTCCTAAGCATAAATGGAAGAAAATATATTTATCAAGAAAAATCCTATTCAGGAAGTTCCTCCCTGTAGACTAGCCACTTCCTGGCAGGACAAGACCCAAGCCTTCCCTATTTACTAATGCAGTCACTGGCCAACCTTTTCCCTAAGGGAATGCATAGTTAAAATGGCTCCAGCTGCAGCACAGCACACACCTTGGAGCTTCTGAACTTCCTGGTTTCAGGTGAAAACTCCTTTTAAAAAGCATATATTCTTCTTGAGAAAATCCTACCTGTTTTAACTGTTATCCTGTATGTAGTTTTATAGTTCATAAAGTTTTTACATATCTCCTTTTCTAAAGCTATCAAATCTAGAGCTATACATCCTTATGGCATGTTTTATTTCACAGGAAGATGGGAGGCAAACAGCAAGCTATTTAGCACAGGCATATAGAGTATACCAGGTTTTACTACCCAATACTCTGTCTTATACTTGTATTAAGGAAAGGGGGCTGCATCCTCCCATTAGAAGCCAAACTCCCAAGATCACACTCTGTTTCTGCTGCAGCAAGAAGAGTTTTATTCATTTTTTAAACCCTGTGTACATTTGTTCTAAAGACTTCTTTTATGGGGAGACATAGTTCCATACAGACAAGTGAGGCTTCTCCTTAGTGCCAAGGTAATGGTGCAGCATGGCTGCAAAACATAGCCCACACTCTTGCACTCTTTTGGATTAACATTCCATTACTGAGCCCTCCTGCTTACACCTGTCAGGTTACAGTCCCTTGGGTTGTTTCTTTTACTCTTGTTTAAGAGCACAACCATCATGCTATGCATGCTTTGATGATCTCTGCAGAACAGCATGCCTGCTGCCATTTGGGGAGGATGGGGTCACAGAACACAGACAAAAACAAGATACTGCAGAAGAAGAAGAAAAACACCCTGGTAGTGGCCAGCTAGAAAGGCACAGAGGAATACCAAAAGACAGGATGTGAAGCACAACGGACTTACATAGAGGAAACAAAAGGCAAATACAAGTTTATTTTACTCCAAAGGAGTATTTATGCCTTGGATAACTCTAATGAGGCACCATTAGGGAAACTCTGTCACAACAGGGCTGCTTTAAACATCACTAGCAGGACAAGAAGGATTCCAGCACTCTGGAGCACCAATGAAACTCAGATACTCATTGCTGCAGTAGGAAAAGAACAGTCATGGCACTTACCTAGGACATATTTATGAGAAATGAAGAATCCAACAGAAGTTCTTTCAAGACTTTATAACTTCATTTATTGTGCCAAACACAGCCACACTGACCCTCCTGGGACAGGGGAACCACTCCAACTGATTTAATGTTTCAACTACTTAAAAGAATTGAAATGTTAGATCAGTTGGTGTAGTTCTCCTGACCCAGGATAGTCAATTTTGCTGTGTTTGGCACAAAAAATTATGTTCTTTTCCTAAAGCGTACACATTGTTACAGAGTACCCCAGGTCACCTTGGTGTGGCTGTTTTACTACAATCTCATTGCAGCTGGTTGACTCTTTATTCAATGCATGATACAAAATACACTATTCAGCCTGGAGACAGACAAGATTCCAGGCACTTTGGCCAAATGCTATGGCATTCATCAGGGGGCATGACATGCCCCCCGAGGAAGGCCATCGCATTTGACTGAAGCACTGGGGATTCTGTCTGTCTCCAGGTTGGATTGTGTATTTTGTATTTTGCATTGAATAAAGAGTCAGTTGGCTCCAATGAGTGCCCATGTTTCATTGGTGTCCAGGAGTGCCAGAATCCTTCTTGTCCTGCAAGTATTTAGAGGGTAAGCAGCCCTTTCCACAAGCACCCTCAGTTGATCTGTGACTTTTGTGTTCTCTTTAAACATTGCTAACAATTTCTAGCTGGGATAAGGTCCCTAACCCTATCACAGTAAGGTACTTAATTAACTATTGAGTTCTGTTCATTTGGAAACCTGGAATAAACCAAAACCTGACTGCTTTAGCTCAGTGTGCCTCTCTCAGTCCAAAATTTCAAACACATGCATGCATACACACTTACACACCTACATGCACACATGAAGAACTAAATAAATAACTAAATGTTGACAGAAGCTGTTGCTCACAATCAAAGTAAAGTGGGTTTACATGGTAACTAATGGAAAATACATAAAAGTAATTGGTACTTAAATTTACTAAAATAGTAATTAATGGGCTCCTGACACTACTGGTAAGACATTTTATCATTTATTTTCTATGTGCATTTCAGTTTATGTTTAAGATATTTTCTGTCATTCTTTTCCAATTTTATTTATTACTGATAAGAGTCACATGAAAACAAAATCAATATCCCCAAGACTTTATCTTCCCCAGCTGCTTGCCTACACCTTGCATCATAATCCCTTGTTTACTTCACCATAATTATCTCAACAGCAACATGTTGTGATGTCATAAAGAGAATTGTGATGTCAGGTATAGATAAGCAGCCAGAGTGGATATGGCTGAGAACCTGTTTTCACAAAAATATGCAACTGTAGTAAATAAATGATGGTAAGAATTACAGAAAAAATAACAAAATATAAGCTGAATTGTGTCTTAATACAGTATTGCATTTTTTTCAAAGTTGTCCCAGGAGTATCAGGGTCACTTTAAGCTGCAATTTTTTTTTTTTGCTTAATTTCTTTATGCTCCCCCATGCCACTAGGGAACCACTCCTTCAGGCCTACCTAGAGACCCCCTTCACCCACTAAGCTCTCCCTCTCAGCCATCATCACCATTCCTCATGTGCCATTCCCCCAAAGCCAGTCATATCTTTTCAACAGGGACTCCCCCTCTGGGTGGGGCCCATGGAAGGGGAGACTGAGAATCCACTACACCAGACATATGGTGGGGGATCGGCTGTAGAAGGTGCTCACCCAGCTGCGTGGCACAAGGGGACCTGGTGATCATGATCCGATCAGCCTAGCAGATCATTTTCTCATTTTCTCCCTCAACCCACCCACCTCCTAAAGTATATTGTAGCTGCACACAGGCATCAGCCTGAGAAAACACACTTGTGGCTTGTGGTCACCCATGCCACAAAGTGCACTGCCAGTAAGGGTCACCAGGATCCACTTGTTAAGTGGTGCAGGCTCACTCCCCCCCCAGGGAGGAGAGTGTCCAACAGATGTTCCTAACCCTCCCCACTGGGCTCAGCACCTGCTGTTTCAGGTGCAGGTATGAACCTGGCTCGCCAGCGTGCTGAGTGATCCCTTATTGCTCGGTGCCACAAAGCTGTCTGAAGCTGCAATTTTTTGTGACTGTTTTTTCCCCAGTTTCCCCCTGTTCTCATTCTTAACAATTAGGGTTACTTTCACTGCACCCTTCCTCCTACCAGCCAACAGAATGTGAGAGCAACTGCCTTCACAGCCTACGCAAACCATTACAAGATAGGAGCACACATGGTTGGAAGAAAAGTAAGTTAAAAACATAATTAAACACAAATTGGCAGTTTCACAGTTTAAGTAACAGTAATGTGCAAATATTTTAAATAGAAATACAATCAGCATAGTTGCCAATCCGTAATCTGCTAGAGTTACACACAAAAATACAAGCTAGTGGGGCCGCTATCAACTGAAAGTCCTCATAAAACACTATGGCAGAGGCCCCAGTACTTTGTATTTTTGCTGGTAATTCTATTTGCATATTTCAGATTGGTGACTGTACTAAAACTTGGTGATTAGGTACCCTGGTGGAGCATAGGACGCCTTCATCAGGAACAACTCCTCCCTGTTCCACATGTTTAAGACTGGGCAGATATTATGTGAATGGCTACTTGATAAGAATGATACCATCTACCACCAGTACATACACCACAAACATTAGCTAATGAACTACAAATGTTTGTCCTCTCACCACAGGTGATGGTGAATATCCCCTGTATTCCTGGCTGATTATGTTAGTGCTGCAGCCAGCCACTGTTGTCAAGGGGTATTCATTTACAGTGAGCCACACTGGGACACCAGGAACATAATATAAGTGGTTTTCAGGCCTTTTCTTACAATACTGGTATACTTATTGCAAGTACAGGCTGATTTTGTGACAGTTCTAATATACACTACGTTTGGATCCGGCACTAATTTTTGAGTGCTAACTATACTGTGTGCTGCAAATAACACTGGCTTTCAATATACTGCCCACGGTATACTAAGCAGGCTGCACAAATACCCACATTTCTAATTATATTAAAACATGAAAACCAAGCTTATGTTCCCTTTAAAAAACTCGGGTGTTATAAATTTGTTAGTCTACAGGCATTGTTATTGATTTAGCATTTTTGCTCCTTAGGTACATTGATTGAAATAAGACACAATAGAGAGTGGGTTGTTCAGAGATACCTGCATTCCAAGGGACATAGTAAGGTGGCATGGCCACATGCTGGGGGCCTTTAGTAGTAGTAGTAGTAAAAGCTTTTATTTTTACACAGGATACAACAGCCCCTGGAACTGCAGGTATCACACCACTACCCACAACTGTAGTGTCCTATTGTGCTTAGAAAAAGGTGTTTTAGTGTTAATTTCAAATCATAAACAAATACTAAAAATGTTATCAAACTATCACCAGCATTTGTAAAATAGTCCCTCATCCAAAAGGTACTGGGGGTGCTAGACAAGCTGCTGGGTGTTGTGTTGAGGTTCATGACTGCAGCCTTGTTTTCTGTGCAGGCTGTTTTTGTTGTGTGATGGGAGACTGAGGAAGTGGAATTTAGAGAGGATGTTACAGCAAGGATCATTTGTGGTTTTGTGCATTCAGTCATTCATAACCTCCCAAGCTGTGTTGCTGAGACTGCGATCCTCTGTCTAATACTACATGGCCACACCCTGGAAACCTCCCATGTATTTTGCAGTAGTTTATTAGTCAGCATTTATTTTAAACTGGAGTCTACAGCACAGTATATGTGTGTGGGGGGGGGGCAGTGGAAGAAAGCAGCTTTTGACTATTTGTGCCTTAAGACTGGTTACAAAATGGTTACCATTTCTAAACTGAAAGTTGCAAGGTGACACATTGATGCCACCTGTAATGGAGCAAAGCTGGCACAGTGGCTTATATTTTGCCATGTGGTGTAGCATTATAAATAAATGGCTTTAGAATGCTTTTAGTCAATAAGAGGATAGGATTTTGCCAATCTATTTTTATTACGTTACTGTATGGAGAAAGAGACTAGTGTGGCCACAAAGGTTCTGCAGCAACTTTGTGGTACCTTTCCTGCTAGTGTTATTATGTTCTTGCACTGCTTATACCATGTACCAAGCTTATTACAGGCTGCAACAAGTGTCATAGTGCTCTAGTACAGAACTATTTGTTTGTTGGAGAGAAAACAGAATGTTTAGAGAGGAATGGCAATTTGCAACAGTAGTATTCTCTGCCATACATCACACACAGCAATAGATGGTATATGGAGTATAGAATTGTGCTGGCTGAAAGGTTCTTGTAAAATGGATGCAGATCATAATTTTCATGGTGATTTGCATACAAATCCCATGATGCTTAGCATTTTGTGTGCGTGTGTGTGTGTGTGTGTGTGTGTGTGTTTTAATATCTATGTATAATTCCTGTTAGTCCAATAAAAGGTATCACCCTCTTCCAAGAATCCAGTTTTTCAAGGCCTAACACTGCTACAGACATCTTCTCCTTCATCAAAGTATATGGAAAATCGGTCCTTTTCATTGTGCAGCATAAGCAGTGCTCTCCTTACTGTTGTGGAGATGGATCTTTGGAATGCTTTCATTACATTTCTAATGCAATACAGTGGTACAGAGTCTTTAGATCAGTTATTTTTTGTATCTCTGCACAGATGCGCAGGCAGCAGTTTTGTGGTAAGGAAGTTTTATTGATTGAATTTAAACTGAATACTTTTCTAATAAATGCAGCTTAATGCACAGACATATTACAATACAGACATTTTCAGTTATGAATAATTCAAACATATTACAAAAAAAAGATATTAATAAATGTCTGCTAAGTTCTGCTGTACTCTTTTACCAGGTATACTAGTTCAAGGCCAACTATTCCCCCAGCACTGAAAGCAGGTAGGATAGTGTGATCTGTAGTCTGACGGACCAGGTCTTACTCAACAGCAATACTCTTTTTTGCTATTAGTAGGGGGTGATGAATCTGAAGAAGTTCTGCTTCTCTTTTAGGTTCAGCAAATGACCCCAAAGTTCTTGTAAATTAGAACCCCAGAACCTGAGTCTGACTGTTTTAACATTATAAGAAATTAAAAGCTTAAATCTGCAGGTATCTACAAAAATAAAATGGTCAGAACAATTGTGTCTTCAGAAACTGCATGTTATTCAAGTATTTTATTGTTTCTTGGCATGACTCTGTTATCACCCTGATCCAACTGAAGTGTATTTGCTGTGCTGGTGAGGTTTAATTGAGGTGTGCACCCCAGTACACCTGGCGGTGTGAACCTCAATTATAATACTGTACATGAAGTCCTACAACAGTGAACTTAATGTAATTTAGGAGTGGCTGATGTGTGTCTGAAAATGCTAATTAGGTGCACCTCAGTGAGGTGTTCTCAAGAGGTGTAGTTGGTATGTGTCTAAAAATGCTAATATTCAATAGCAATGGACTTACCATGTAACTTAGGTTTGACTGATGAGTGTTCAAAAAATGATAAACAGGTGTATCTCTCTTAAGGTGTAGGTTAGATCTGTAGCTGATGTGTGTCTACAAAATGCTAATTAGCTGCACTTCAGTGAGGTGTAGTCAGCTGGTGTAGTTCATGTGTGTCTAAATGATAATGTTCAACAGCAGTGCACTTACTTGAGTAATTTAGGAGTAGCTGATTAGTGTCTAAAATTGCTTATTAAGTGTACATCACTTAAGATGTAGGTGTAATTGCTGTGTGTCTACAAAAATGCTAATTAGGTGCACCTCAGTGAGCTGAAGTCAGGAGGTGTAGTTGATGTGTGTCTAAATGCTAATGTTCAACAGTAGTGTATTTATCATATAATTTAGAAGTAGTTGATGTGTGTCTAAAAATGCTCATTAAGTGTACAGTACATCTCTTGAGGTGTAGGTATAATTGATGTGTTTCCACAAAATGCTAATTGGGTGCACCTCAGTGAGGTGTAGTCAGGAGGTGTAGTTGATGTGTTACTAGAAATGTTAATAAGGTACACCTTAATGAGGCATACACCAGAAAAAGAACTGGATGCTATCTTTGGTTAGAGGTAGTTCCAGTGGCCACCACACACCTCAGACAAGGTGTACACCTACCTTCAGCCAAGGCAGTCTTAGATATCTCAGCAAGTACTTATTCCACTGGCTGCTGCATGTTAATACTGCTGCAGAGACCACCCTTACTGTTGTAATAATGGCCTCACGTATATTTATAGGGTGTGAGAACCAACAAACCATAGGTAAGTGGGTCTGACACCCCAAGAATATGAGTGAGATTGCTTTTATAACCATAACAGGGTGGTTTCTGTCATAGTATTAATATTATTTTTTTGTTTTTTTTCCTCCATTATCTGTTTATCCTCCTGTGGTCAGGGCAGGCTGGGATCCCCTCAGCTCTGCCTCGCTGAGCCCCACCATCCTGGATCTCTTCCGGACTTATCTGAGGGGCAGACTACCCCCACTGGTCCCTCACCCCCCATGATAGGGTCAGAATGGGGAGAGCTGTCCTGTCCCTGAAGCACAAATCTATTTTTCATCCTCCAAGTCCTGGCAATGCGGTAGGTGAGCATAATGGGAGCCCTGTATTTGCTCAAGATCTTTTTTGACCCAAATATTAATAATTCCTTTAACAACATATTTTTTTTATTTGGTACTGATGGTTATACCTTTTTTTGCCCAGACATCCAACTATAAATCATATTCTTTTAATAATTGTATCACATTATAGTAGCAGAATTTAATTCCTATGTATCCAATGAGAAGCCATTTATCTTTTTCTTTCATACAACAAAAGGTTAAAGTACTAGTAGGAGACATTGGAAAGCGATGATGAGGAAGCAGCAGGCAGGTTTCATATGCATTTGTCCTACCACCACTTTCCTTCACTTTTCCTCCTGTCCCCATGCTGGGGCACACTCATAAATGTGCACCTGTGGATGCACACACATGCAGTGGAGTCCCGCAGCACCTTTCTTCTTCTGCTGCTCCCATCCTGCACACCACCAGGCCTCCATCTGGTAGCAGTCATTCAGAGGAGCATGCAGTACTCCCTCTTCAGAAGGAGTGCAGTCCTCCAGACCCTCAATCTTCTCCCTCCTCAGCCACCCCCCCGGCATCCTGTGCTCCTTCCAGAACATGGGTCACCGGCATAGACTGAGGTGTGGCATTCAGCGCCTCAACCCTCAGCACCATCTAGCCAGCTATAGTATTAATATTTTATTGATCGAGGTTGATCCCTTTGAGAATCAGGCTGTGGAGTCAAAAGTGGGTGAGGTGAGTAGAAACAAATGGAAGATGATACTTTTTAAGCTGAGATTGGTGCAATGTGTTTAAAAAAAACACATCCTATGTTGTCCTCCACTGATAGGTTTTAGAAAAGACACTTAGGGCCCTATATTCAAAAATTTTCCCTTTCACAAATCCCAGTTAAAGATGCAGCTAATTTAAAATTTGCCATAGAAATTGCAGCAAAGTGGCCGATTTTGATCGCATAATGCTTCACAAATTTTAGCCATTTTCAACAAGGTGAAATTTCACCTTGGAAAGTGAAATTACACCTGCAGAAAGGCAAAATTTCACCTTGGAAGTAGAGATGCAGCAAAATTTTATTATGTTTATGTAATGTGAAATTAGGTGAAACTGTTTTTTTCTCTCTGTTGGTGGTCACATGGTTGAGTCTAAGCAGGCAGGAAGTGAGTGGTTCTTTTCCTGTGCTGCATGTCTCTAGAGGAAGCAGGCAGCATCTAGACTCGGAGTCAGAGCCCACCTCACTGACTTCAAAATGAAGCTTCTGCCACCATTTACCAAGGATTACAGGCCTAATCTTGGTGCTGCCACTGCCGAACATGCCCCAGAAGTCCAGAAATTATTTATTTATTTAGATTTTGGTAACCGGGTAAGTCCACTGAGACCAGAGGTCCCTTTTTCAGGGGCGACCCAGAATTAACTACAGTAGATTACATACATTGGTATCAATATACAGTATTTACAGCTAATACATACAAGGAATTGGTATCAAATGCTTAACACAGAGATAGCAGGCTTCACAAGGCTCACAAAGTGTTAGACAGGTGCACAGTACATTTAACAATTTTGTATAAGAGTTTCATGGGAGAAATAGAAATGGCAAAATTAGTGGCAGCATGATAACAGGCCCAGGCAGTGGGCTAGCGATTACAACCACAGAGACTAAGTTCCAGAAGGCACACTTTGAGGCCTGACTTAAACCCTTGGAGAGTAGGCTTGTCCACCAGACTTGCTGGGAGGGCGTTCCATAAGTATGGAGCGGCATACTGAAAGGAGCGCTTACATTGGTAGGTGCAAACACAAGGGATGTCGAGGGGACGACTTGCCGAGGATTGCAAGGTACAGCACTATACTTTTGGAGTGAGCAGCCCACTGAGATGAGGATGAGGGCCAAAGTAGGTGAATTTAAAGGCCAAACAAACAGAGGAATAGGCCAACTTGTGCCGTAAGATGGAGTTTAGGTCCGCGAGGACCTGGCAGTGATGCCTCCTGGGGGAGGAGTTTGTTGCAAAGCATGCCACCCTGTGGTACAGCATGGAAAGTTTGCTAAGCTCCTTCTTCTGGAGGAACTGCAGCAGGGGGGGCCCCACCACCAGGCCCAAAATCTGCTGTTTTCTGTACAGTTTAAAATGGTTTTCAGGTCTAATCTTGGTGCTGCTACTGCCAAACATGCCCCAGAAGTCCAGAAATGTTTCCCAAAAAATTTTCAAGTAAATTGAGAATGAAATCTGGTGTCAGTAATGCTGTTATATGGTTCACATCCACCACCAGGACCGAAATCTGTTGTTTCCTGCACCGTTTAAAATGGTTTTCATGCCTAATCTTGATGCTGCCACTGTTGAACATGTCGTAGAAGTCTAGAAATGTTTCCCAAAAAATGTTCAAGTAAATTGAGACCAAAATCTAGTGTCAGTCATGCTGTTATATGGTTCACATCCATCACCAGGACCAAAATCTACTGTTATTTGCACCATTTACAAAGGTTTTCAGGCCTAATGTTGGTGCTGCCACTGCCGAGCATATCCCAAAAGTCCACAAATGATTCCCAAAAAATGTTCAAGTAAATTGAGACTGAAATCTGGTGTCAGTCATGCTGTTATATGGTTCACATCCAATACAAGGACTGAAATCTGCTGTTTTTAGCACCGTTTGCACAGTTTTCAGGCCTAATCTTGGTGCTGCCACTGCCAAACATACCCCAAAAGTCCAGAAATGTTTCCCAAAAAATGTTCAAGTAAATTGAGACCGAAATCTGGTGTCATTCATTCTGTTATATGGTGTACCCCCACCTCATGGACCTCAACTCCAGGGAGTGGCATCTCCACTGCTTCTATGCCCACTGCTCAAGAAAGAAAAGGATTCCTCACACTCATCCTCTACCAACCCACTCAGCCCTCCCTCCTCCTGCTCTGTTGCACTGCTATCACTAACATTAAGCTTGACAAGTGAAGGCGCACCAACAGATCTGGTATCTTTCTTGTGTTGTGCCAGCACAATGGGTGCTTCTTTTTCAACTGGGTGTGCTGACCACCACTGTCTATGTGACTGCCCTTTTTTCCACAACTGACACATGCTTGACACAGTTGACATATAGCCTATGGTGCCATCAGCTGCATCAAGCATGAAAACATCCCGAACTAGGGACTTTGCACCTCTAGATTTGACATGGCACTGGGACTTGGACAGCAGAGCTAAAGGTGTGGAAGTTTTTGCTTTTTGGGCCACTTATGACTTCCACCATGCTTCGTTTGGGGGATACTGGACTGCTTGTTGTAGACTTGCTGATAACCTCACCCTCAGGCTTGTCATCTAAATGAGCTACATCATCACCCTTCAGCTTTTTCACTTCTGGCTCTCACATGGGATCCAACACCTCATCATTATCTGTACCAAAACATATTATATCCCACTCCTCTTCCTCCCTATCACTGTCTACTTCAAGATAAACTTTTCCCTTCTCTGGTATCTCCTTACTGTGGGGGGACTGACTTTCTTTATCTCCTTGCCCAGGAGAAACAGACTGAAGCTGGACACTGTCACACTCACCACCATCAGCTCCTCCTTGTGCAGGAACAACAGTCACACATACAACTTTTTCAACCTCCTCCTGGATCACTCTGCCTCTACTGGTGTGTGTGTCTCCCTTATTCCCAGTATCATTCACAACAAGCATACTAGCTACAGACTGGGCAGTAAAAAAATGAGTCACATACATGAAGCCACTTCTAACTTCAATTTTGCTGCTACTGGCTGCCACAGCAGCAGCGGAACCCACAGAGGGCACTGATTTGGAAATAGGTTTGCTTATTCCAACAGACTTCTTTGAGCCACCTCCCAACCGGGCACCTTTACTTGAAGTGGAATGTCTCTTAGCAGGTATATTTATATGCTTGTTCTGTTTGGCTTCTGCTGGAAGTGTATGATTATGTATTTCTATTGAATAAGTGTGATTTAACACCTGCAGTACTATCTGCAAAAGGCAAACAGAAATCAGAACAGGTAGCTGCACTGTGGTGTATACAACTAACTACAAGTGCTACTGTAGCCTATTCAAGTGTTAAAACACTATTTTATTTATTCAACTACAAAAACACGAGTTAAGTAACTTTGGGTAACAGGAGGACAGAAGTAAGAGACTTTCAATACAAAACCAATAGAGAACACCACCACATCAAGGATGTGCAGTAGCTCTGAAAAAATACTTAAGTAGTTCTTAATCAAATGTCAGTTTTTAAATGGATTGATTATTACACAACTTAATAATAAGTGGATAGGTACTGGTAGGGTCACGCAAACTAAATTGTAAACCAACCACACAGAACACCTCACAGACAAAATACGAGCTACAGTATGTATAAGTGGTGTCTGGATAAGGTGAGTACTGCAATGTGTTAGTACTTACTAAATACAATTTTGACTTATAGATACATCAGACAGAAGGGACAACAAGATTAGAAATGAACAAACAAAGTCACCTCCAAAAATCGTGCAGGGACCATCACTCTCTTGAAAACTATGTCATTTTTCATATAGTATGGGTCAGGCAGTAAACACCAGGTAGTAAACACCAGTGGTATAACAGGGAGGAAAGGGTTACTATGGGAAGCAAATTAAATAGAAAAACAGGAACGCTGCAATGCAGAGGCTACATCACAAGTTTAATTTCTGTGAGCAATTCAACAATGCAGAGTACCTGGATATGGACAAGTCAAGTGACCAATGTACATGAATACTTCCAAAAAAATAATAAAGCACAAAAGTGATTAAGCAAAAGAAAATAGGAAAAGAACTACTCAGAATGAGTAACTGATCAGATAAAGTTACCCAAAAAAGGGTCAATATGTAAGAAATATGTAACAAAAAAGGAGCTCACCAACACAAATAGTAAGATGTAAAAGAAATTACAGAAACTCACTCACAGCTTGTGAGAAATCTGTCAAATATTAGGAACTATTTAATGTCCAGGAAAGGTGTGCACAGGACTCGATGATGCTGGAGCAAAGCAGCTAGCTAGTAATCCAAATTAAATAAAATAATGCTCCGCACTTGTGGTGGTTACAGTTTGTAGCAAATGCTCATTTTATTGGCAAGAGTGCCTGGAAGAGTACCAAAAGCCCCTAGTGCCTTGGCCTTAGAGCAGACCTTCTAACGGGGGCAAATAGGAACTAGCATACTCTGCTTTCACATACACACACACACACGCCACACAGTTGACCCTTCCCCACTCAACTCTCTCACAGACACAGACACAGAGAAAGCTGAAAATACTACTTAAGTTTAACTAAGTATTATCCAAAGATACCAAAACAAAAAAAAAAGGTTCACTAGCACCACTAGGAACTCATTTGAGATTCTGGGAGCAATTAACTCTAAAAAATCA
The DNA here is from genome assembly GCA_016271365.2 of Neoceratodus forsteri. NCBI lineage: Eukaryota > Metazoa > Chordata > Ceratodontiformes > Ceratodontidae > Neoceratodus > Neoceratodus forsteri. Next base: position 625,480,371 of record CM057452.1, on the reverse strand, counting down.
CAAATAAAGAGGTTTTTGAAGGGTTTATTGGTTGTGATGTGCCACACTGAACTGTTCTCTGAAACAACGGACAATATACTGTGCAGGAAACAGCCTGCATGCGATATTTCAGCTATTTACCCACAGTGCATTGCAATGTTGTTGGCAACATTGAAAAACATTGGTGAAAATCAGCATAATTTGGTGAAATGTCACCTTACACAAAAGCAAAATCAGCAAAATTAGGTGATATTTTGCATTATGCAAAAGCAAAATCAGGAGACGAAATGACATTATGCCTAGCCAAAATATTTTGTGTAATGCAGAAGTTACGCAAAATATTTTGCTATGCGAAATTTTCAAGTTTTGCACATCTCTACTTGGAAGGTGAAATTTCACATCTAAAAGGCACATTCTGTCTCTAGAGGTGAAATTTCACCTTTCTACAGGTGAAATTTTACCTTTTCACGGGAGAAATTTCACATTATGCCTCGCCAAAAAATTACGTGAAGCAGACAACATTTGTGTAATATTACATGTAGCATAGCTTAGATACTTCATCCATCTCTAATCCTAGTATGTGCATGCAACATGGGTTTTGCACAGAAGCCCCATATTCAATAGCCCAGTTTGCAAAGGCAAACAGTGGAGGGGTGCTCAAGGCAAAATTATGCAAATTGGGGGGATCTGTATATTGATGCAGTCTGATATACAGAATATTTGCTCCATGCAAGGGCAATTTGCATGGTCCTTTTGCACAGAGGAAATATCGCCGACCAAACCCTCATCTTAATGCAGCACAACCTTAGTGGTTGCCGGAGGTAGTGCGTCAGCACCACCCAACCCCAACAAAGTACTCCCTGGTGGCAAGTAGCACCACCCTTCCTCTGACCCCAATCCTGTTAAATACATATAGATCTCTGGCATCCGGTGACTTTCTACCCTCCCTCTGATCCCCATCCCAGTATTATTAACAGGTATCCCTGGTGTTCGGTGATCCCTCCCTCGACCTGATCCTCATCCCAGGAACCCCCCCATTTGCCACTGTCCCTCTTGTGACAGACACACCACCGTTGGCATGGCATTAGCAAAGAAGTCCAGCACCCCCGCAACAAAGCTCCATCCCCTTGCTTTAACCTTTTGTTGTATGAAAGAAAAAGATAAATGGCTTCGCATTGGGTACATAGGAATTAAATTTGTCTACTATAATGTGATGCAATTACTAAAAGAATATGATTTATAGTTGGATGTCTGGGCCAAAAAAGGTATAACCATCAGTACCAAATATAAAAAATATGTTATTAAAAGAATTACTAATATTTGGGTCAAAAAAGATCTTGAGCAAATACAGGGCTCCCATTATGACAGATGGTTTGTAGAAAATAATTTTAGATTCGGCTTTAAACCATATCTGGACATCTTGACAAATCAAACTCTAAGGAAAACTTTCACAAAGTATAAGATTGACAATTTTCCTAACAATGTGTTAACAACAAGATACCAAAAACTTTCAAAGGAATGTGAATGCTGTTCATGTTCAGATGGTGGTGTTGAAAGTTTGAATCATGTACTATGGAAATGTATATGGTACATAAAAGAAAGGAGAACTTGGTTAATTATTTTTCTGGATCCAAAATATCCAATAAAAGAAGAACTACTGTTAGTTATACTTCTACATACAGCAGATGACTGGGACATCAATAGAATAACCGACTATGTTTGGAAGAAAAAGGAAACAAATAGCAAATCAACTTGATTTTTAATAAATTTTGTGATGTTTCATTTTATTCACCATAGTACCTCAGGTGACTATATTATATTGTAATTTATTCTTTCTAATTTTGTATGTACTGTATTACTTGTGAATGTCTTTTTAAGTTCAACAATAAATGATTACTTTCGCCAGCCCCATGGCACTGATAGTTGAGGCACTGGACAACAGACCTCACGCCATGCCAGCAACCCGTATACGGGAACAGGCACTGGCCGCCGGGGGTCGGCAGCGGAAGGGAAGGATTGAGCATCTGGAGGACTGCTCTCCTTCTCCGGGGAGGGGGGACATGCAGCACTGGCACCTGGTTGCTCCCTGGCAGAAGCTGGAGAGCCAGGCACTGTGCGAGAGCATGGGGGAGCTGAGTGCAGATGCATTGAGGGGAGCGTGCATGGAAGCATGCGATTTCCTCCTTGGCTTGTGTCATTGCACACACTCGGCTCCTGAGGGAGCAATCGCAGAAAAATGCCGGCTCCTTATTTATGAGCTGCTCATGGTGCCTGTCCCCTCTGGCCATAACAGTTCCACCCATGGTGGCCCTACTCTGGGGAGAGCTTCCCCGAGTATGAGGGGGCAGGTCACCAGGAGACAGGTGAGCCCATTCGTGGGGCTAGGAGAGCCCAGCCCCAAAAAGAAGATAATTAAAAAAAAAAAGATTATTTACTTACTTACATAAGATGTGCTTTCTGCTAATGATAGATGCAGAGTGACTGAGGTGGTGTGTGGTGGACTGTGCCACTAGCAGTCATTTACCCATGGCACTGATGGACAGTTAGGGGACTGAGGTGTGGGCACTGGTGCCGTGGGTGGGAGGGGGGCTGCAATCCACCAATAGGTATGGGCTTGGGGGGACCCTGCACTTGCTGTGGCAAAGGGGATGGGCTTTGTTGTGAGAGGGCTATACTTCTTTGCTAATGCCATGCTAAGGGCAGTGTGGCTGTCATGGGGGGGCATTGGCAAACCTGGAGGGAGTTTCCAGGATAGGGATTGGGTGGGAGGAGGGACAACTGGACACCAGGGAGACCTGTTAGTAATACCAGGATGGGGATCAGGCTGGGAAAGGGACTGCTCGACACCATTGATACCTGTTAATAATGCCAGGACTGGATCAGGTGGGGGGAGGGACCACTGGATAACAGGGATACATGTTAATAATACCGGGACTGAGATCAGAGGAAAGAGGGCACCACTGGACACCAGGGAAAACATACATTTCTACTAGAAGTGGGATCGGAGGGAGTGGCACCACTGGATGCCAGGGAAAATGTATATTTCTACTGGGGGGAAGCCACTAGCACCAAAGACAGCTAACTGGGTTGGGGCAATTGGAAGGAGCTATGTCAGGCAACTCAGCCTTGCACCCCATGCAAATGAGCCCATAATGGGCATGCAAATAGACCATCAGCACCTTGCATGCCCAATGGGCTTAGTTGCATGGGGACATTTGAATATTGCAGATTTTGATCTAGTATAAGACATTGTGGGGCCCTATTTTGGGGCATTATAGGATGGTGCAAAGTGGCTTATCACCTAGGTGCAATATCCCTATATTCAGAGGGATAGCACCATGAACTATCTCTCTGAATATAGAATTTTTGTACATCCACACTATCACAAAGGGCAGCACAAACATTTGCGTTACGCCTTGCACATTTTTGAATATTGAGCCCCTAAAGTTTAAAGATTTTTGCTTGATTAGCAAGTTATAGCATTTTTGCAGTTTTGCAGTGTTTTCTTTTTGAAATTGCTACTGATGACTCTCAAAAATCCTTATAAAAACTGGACGGATTACTTTTAGACTTCAGAAGAGCAAATTTAGACTTCAGAAGAGCATACATTCAGGGGAAAAAGATTAATACACAGACCAGCCGCACTTTAAACTAATATGGCAGGTGACTGGGGAGGTGCTACTAATGGAATAATAAGCACCTGCAGAATATTTTCATAAATCTCATATTGACAAACCTCGGACTGAGGATATCACTGTATGTCATGGTTCATAAATATCATATTGACAAACCTCGGACTGAGGATATCACCATATGTCATGGTTTATAAATCTCATATTGACAAACCTTGGACTGAGAATATCACCATACATCATGGTTCATAAATCTCATATTGACACCTCGGACTGAGGATATCACCGTATAGCATGGTTCCACAGTAAATGATTCCAGGACTGAAAATATGTGGCAGTGTATTAGAAAGAAGGTGAAGTGGCCCTTTGAAGCCTTTGTGCATTTATCTACAAGCCCATTCCCTGTTAGCGGGCAGAAGACAGTTAGGTCATAGGAGGTGGAGGACAGGAGGAAATGTAAAAGTGAGGGTTAGGCCTGGACAGCAGGTAATCCCAGGGTGGGAAGAGTAGGGCTAGAGGGGAGGAGCAAAAAGTCTGTGAAAGGGGCTGGAACCATAAAAACGTAGAAATATAGAAGCTGACGGCAGATAAGGACTGCAAGGCCCGTCCAGTCTGCCCATTTTTCCTACCTTGTGAATGTGCCATAGGCCTTTATTCTGTCAATGGCCTAGCTATTCATACTCATCTGTATTGCTTATCTCATGCCTGTGTGAAGCCCTGCACTGTATTCATATCCACCACTTCCTGAGGTAGGCCATTCCATGCATCCACCACCATTTCTGTGAAAAATAACTTCCTCACATTATCTCTTGATCAGCCTCCCTCCAATTGCATGCTGTGTCTTTTTGTCCTGCTTTTTTTCTTATATTGAACCATTAGACTCTTTCACCTTGTTAATGTCCTTAAGATGTTGAAATGTTTCAATCATATCACCTCTCTCCCTCCTTTGCTCTAGGGTATACATAAACATTTACCACCACTCTCTGTTTTCTGCCTGCCACCAGTTTGCTACCCAGTTGACCAACCTCTGACCCACCCCGAGCCTACCCAGCTTATTAATCAGTCTTCTATGTGGAACAGTATCGAAAGCTTTGCTGAAGTCATGGTAGGTGACATCAACTGCACCCCCTTGGTCCACCACTCTGGTTACCCAGTCAAAGAAATCTATGAGATTAGTTTGACAGGACCTTCCGGTTGTGATTCCATGCTGTCTTGGATCCTGTGCTCCTATGGATTCCAGGTGTTGCACTATCCTTTTCTTAAGGAGTGCCTCCATAATCTTGCCCACTACTGAGGTAAGACGGACTGGTCTGTAGTTCCCTGCCTCCTCCCTGCTTCCACTCTTGTGGAGCAGGATCATATGAGCCCTTCTCCAGTCTTCTGGGATCTCTTCTGTGCTCAGAGACTCACTAAACAGTTCTGGTAATGGCTCTGCTAGTTCCACCCTTAGCTCCTTTAGTACCCTGGGATGTATGCCATCAGGTCCCATTGCCTTGTCTTCCCTGAGTTTCCAAGCTCTTGTAGGACCCTTGCTTTTGTGAAGGGGCTTGTGCACACCTTCCTCCCTCCTGTGTCCATGGTGCTGATCTGTGGGCCCTGCCCTACCTTCTCCTCAATAAATACAGAGCAGAAATATCAATTTAGGAGAGATGCTTTCCCTTGGTCCTCCTCCACACACTCCCCTGTATTCCCTTTGATCTTAGCGATACCCCCTCTGGACTTTCTTCTTTCATTAATGTAGCTATAGAAAGTCTTGTCCCCTTCTTTTACTGTTCATGCTAGTGTTTCCTTGGTTTGGGCCTTTGCCTGCCTTACTGCCTTCTCTGCTTCACTTAAGGAAGTTTGGAGCACAGTCACCCAGCTTCTTTATTCCCCCCTCTGATCAAAATTCACAGCAGGATCACCTAGTGTAGGCAGCAGCAGGAGCAGGGTTAAGCCAGCTAGGTAATCAGCCTTTGACAGAAAAAGCTTGTAGTGGATCTGTCAAGCACTGAGCTTGGGTAGATTAAAAAAATAATAATTATATATAGTTTTTCTGTCACTCAATGAGGGAGAAGCTTTCATTACAGTACATTGAGAGTTACTATAATAAGAGTGCTGAGAACTGGAGGCTGGGGATAAGATAGTTACCTGGTAAAGAGGTCTCTTCACAATTAGGTCTCTCCAGCATTTGAGGAATGTGCCAGTAAATTCAGTGCTACACGATCAGGCCATAAGTGACTTCAGTGCTTCACATTCAACTGCTCCTGTGGCTACAGTGGTAAATTCTTGCAGGCATATGTGGAATAGAAGCAATTACAATGTTCAAATCCTGGATTCCGTGTTAGGGTCCATGCAGTGATGGAGATTGCTGTCCACAATGGAACTTGATGACCTACTAGCAGTGCAGTTGATATGCATCCAGATTCATCTGTGGGTGTTGAGTGCCATACTGGAGCTAACTGGCCCATTCAAAGAAGGGGTGTTCAGGAAGAGGGCCAGGGTAGGCTTGCAGGCAGTGCACTATGCTGGAGTTTGCTGGTCTTGTGAGGGAGCAGGTGTTTGTTAGCAGAACCAGCAATAACATGGGTGTGGCATGGGGGGTGGGTCACAGGTGGGACAGGGTTCCAGCCATCATTTGTTAAGTTCTCTTCCTCTCATAGGAGAGCAGGGTAAGCAGACAGGGCAGCACAGTATTTTTCCCCCCATCATACCTAGCATCATGGGCACCATCACCATGTCAATGACAGAATTCTGATCCTCTCATACAGAGAGCTGGTACCAACAGCTAGGGTAGCTCATAATGTTTGTTCCCCTTATAACCTCACATGGTAGGTGCTGTCACCATTTAGAGGAATGGACAAAGGTGGCAACTAAAGCTGTAGTGTGGGAACAAAGGTGTAACTTTTTAGTGAAATGATGAAGAAAGGTTTATGTTGGAGAAAGCTGGTAAATAACGAAAATCACAGTTGGCATGACAATCACTTGCTGAGATGAGGAGGATGGACACCATGAGGTGGAATAAAGGTGTCACTATTCACGCAAATGATGAGCAAAATGTTGTGTCAGTGAGTGCTGGTAACTAATGAAAGTCACAGTTGGCATGAGGACCACTTGTTGAGGTTCAGAGTACAAGCAGCATGAGTTTGCATGGGGGAAGCATGCACTGCCACATGGGGTCTGCAGTGTGCATGCACAGGCTGCCATTTTGTGTACGGGTTGACCCTTGCTGAGCATTCACAGGAGGACATGTTACACACAATGCAGTCTGTGGTGTGCATGTGTAGGCTGCTATGTTGAGCACAGCATGGCCGTGGCTCTCAAAGAAAGGGAGAGTCACATACAAGTGGTACAGTGCCAAGGTGATCTGGGATGGAGCAGTTATGAGTATGGGGAGGAGTCAGGGGTAGTAGAATGGGAAGGGAGCTGTGGAACATGTCATACCCAGAGGTTGAAGTCTAAATAGGCTTGGATGAAGAAACAAATACATAAACAAAACTAAGGGACTAATGGTTTGCAGGAGGACAGGCAATGTCAGGAAAGCAGTTGGGAGAATGCATATGTAGGAACTCATAATTCCAAGGCTTTTGGCATGTTGGGATAGATAGATAAATAGATAGATAGATAGATAGATAGATAGATAGATAGATAGATAGATAGATAGTTAGTTATTAATTAAAGAGTATTGCTTGCTTGATGACCGGTTGGTGAGGGTATTAAGGAGACAGCATTAAGAGATAAGCATGCCAGTCATCACTGAGAAGCATGACAAATAGTGCCCATAGTGGCAGGTGAAGTTAGAGAGGGCAGAAGGGGCCACAAGTAGGGAAAGCATTACTCAAAAATTGGGCTTCCACAGCAAAGCCCTTCCCCCAATGAGCCCGGAGTGTATATAGATATATACAGATAATGAAGAAATAAAAGAAAGAAATTAAATACAACAATGTAATAAAAGCATGTGTTTAACACTATATTTTAAACAGTGCAACCCTGTAAACATAGAGAGCTAGGATGATAGGGACAGGTTGTCTGTGTTTATTTCTTGAAGCAGGTGAGCCCTATGTGAGGCTGGGCAGAAGGAAAGTGATGAAGAAGGGTATGGTGGAGTTCAAAAGGCAGTCACAGGAGCTGTTGCAAGCAAAGGGCATGACCTGGTGGGATGCTTGTTTTCCAGACTTGAGTGGGGAGTTTGGAAACCCAGCAGAAGAAAGACCACTGGGTCTTTTGGGCACAGCCTCCCTTCCTGTCTTGCCAATCCCATTGTGAGAACCTGAAGTGGCTGGGAAGGTACCCCACCCAACAGATGAAAAAGTTGCAAGGGAAGAAGAAGGATGCAGTACCACAGCAGTCAGTGGCAACAAGATGGCAGCCAAGAGGACAATGGCTAGGAAGGTGGCACTGACCCCAATGCATTGCAGGGCATCAGCAGCACTGATCAACATGGAACATGGTAGACCTAATTTTGTGAAATGGAGTCTGAAACATATGAGGGCATTGCTGGAAAGAACATTTGAATGAAAAAAGGTCCAGGAGCAACGGAGAGGCGGGGGGAGTTACCCAATTGAACACACCAGCAGCCTGTCAGGGAAGGGGGGTGACATGTATGCTGAACCTTCTCCCACTTGCCCCCCAGGACAGGAGATAAGTGTTCCAGAGGGATTGCTGGGAGTAGGAGAGTCATAGACAGAGGAGCCTGACTACTCCACCTTGGACACTATTTTCATTATGCATCATTTAACTTGTGTAAACACAAGAAAACAAAAAAATATATGCAGTATTTATTGATTTTTCCATGGCATTTGACTCCATTGCTAGAAGGCTAGTATGGTTACAGCTATTCAATAAGGGTATAGCTAAGGCATTGGTATATATCATACATAACCTTTACTCTAAAAATTGGGCAAAAATTCAGTTGGGTGTAGGAGGTCAGTTGGGTGTCCTCCTCTTTTGATATAAATAAGGGGGTTAGACAGGGTCATATCCTAACCCCTGTTCTTTTTGCACTATATATCGATCAGATGTTAAGAGACATAAACTGGCTCAAATCTGACTCCCCTAAAATCAAACAATATAGATGTGCAGTCCTGGCAAATGCAGATGATCTGGTCCTATTTTCTTTGGTGGTCTCCAAAAAAAATGTAACTTTATACATAAAGAAACCATGAAGTTTAAACTAAAAATTAACTTGGCTAATACAAAAATAGTAATCTTTGGACAAAATAACTTAGGTAGGCAGAATAAAAGAATATGGACCTTAGAGACAGAAAGAGTGGAAGTGGTTAAATCATATGCCTACCTGGGGATAGAATTTAGTGCATATACTAAGTGGAATGACCAATATTTAAAGACAGTAGATACACTGAAAAATACAGTATTGGGTTTTGCCAGATTTAATTCTAAATATGGAGGACTAAGTATTAGACCATCAGTAGAAGTAATTAATGCAAAATGCCAAGCACAATTATTATATGGATGGGAGGTCTGGGACATCAATAATAAGTGTCCCATTAAATAAAATGATGGTCAGGATTCTGGGACTGGGTCCATCTTGTCCTGCATAGTATATGAGAACAGAGTTTGGTCTGATTAAAATAAATGTCAGAATTGAAATAAGAAAAATCAATTTCTGGTTAAAAATAACTAGACTTGAGCCAGATAGACCAACGAATCTTTGCTTGCAAGAAAAACAAGAACGATACAATTTAGGCTTGGTTGCAGGGCAGTGGTATGATACAATAATGAAATTGTTAGCAAAACATAAATTGAAGGTTTTGAATAAATATGTTGTTAAAGGGATTATGATTAGTCATAAATACAAGAAATATATTTCTAAAAAAGTAGTAACATTCTGGGAAAGTAAAGATATGGAATATTTTAGCAATTCTGCATACTCAAAGTGGTTTGCAGCAAACAGTTATTATACTGGTATGAAACCATACTTAGACATTTTAACAGAACCTAAGCTATGTAGAACATTTATAATGTATAAATTTGAAAGATTCCTTAGTAATGTTCTAAAATGTCGACATAACAAATCATATCAAGATATGGAAAATTATTCATGTTCAGAGGAGGGTAATCGATGACCTCTGCCAGGTCATGTGGAAATGTTCTTGGTTTAGTAAAGAACATGCCTATTAGCTTAAACCATTCATAAATGCTCAATTTGACAAAGATATAAATACATTAACAAATATTGTGTTGCATACAGCAGATACCTTTCCTATTGAAAGGTGGCTAAGTACTTCATGGTAATAAATAAGGTGAAAACTATGAACGATAAATGTACAATTGATCTGTAGTTACTTCAAATGTACACAAATGTATGTGAAATTGTATGAAATTTTATAATTATATCTTTGTAATGTTTTCTTTTTTATCCAATGTAAATGTTAAGAAATATACATGTATTTTTAAAAAGCGTTGTTTTACATTTTTATATTTGTTGATGACTATAATAGTCAAACAATAAAAAGTTGATTGAGTAAGGAAAAGACAGAGGAGCCACTTCACAGTCAACTAGCATGGTGATATCTGTGGGGCTTGCAGAACAGGAACTGGTTCATCACCATGGAGGGGGGGGCAGCGGGTGGGTATTCAGCATAGGAGCACAGGCTTAATAGGCTCCTGGCATACTTACAAGGAGTGCCCAAGGTGAAGGAGGCTCCCTGACATTCCATTGTTGCTGTTCTCCCCTGTGGATGGTGGTGCAATGCCAGGACTAGAAGCTGAGGTCCCATTGGTTACTCCCATCCCAATCTCTCTTTCTCCCCTGGGAGGACCTGTGCCCCCAGCCAAAAGGTGTGCAGGACTAGTAATGGGATCCAGGGGTCAGTTGGGGGGGGGGGTTGCCATTCAGGGCTTACTTACCACACAACTGACTTCATATGACATGGGAAAACTATTCATATCATAAGAAGGTACAGGAGTCCATAGCTTTGGTCAATATCAGACTCAGATCTAAGTCTATATCCTAGTCCCCCCTATATTATTATCCAACATACATTTAAAAGTATTTATGTTTTCCCCATTTACTATATTGATGGGTAACCCGTTCCATACTGTCACAGTCCTTTGGCTAAACCATGAAGCACGTCTGTTTGTTTTAAAATACTCCCTTTTTATTTGGAATGGATGTGCTCTTATGTTATTTGTTGTCTCTTTCTTGGTAGGCCCACACACTCCCATAGATCTTCATTTTTAAATGCAGCATATACCATGCACATGTGACAGAGAAAGTGAGGTTGCAGATTTTATGGGGGAGTATGTAGACATATTCTCATTGCGTAACTGGCCCAGGGAACCTGAGGCGGATAAGGAGAAAAAAAAGACAAGGCTGAAAGGGTGGAAGTCAGATGACAGGTACAGATCCACTGCAGATGGGAGAATTGGGTAGATGAATCTGTCATATTTGCAGGTATGATCTAACAGGTAGACCCAGAGAAAGCTCACTGGTTGTGGAATTATTACAGCAGGGTCATGGCCATGAGTGCAAATAAGCTGGGGTACATTTGGCTGGAGTATGATGAGGAGTTTCATCAGTGGAAACAGGCCAACCCACACAAGCATTGAGGGGTAATGAACATGACTCTACTGTGGCAATATGACATGGGGCAGGGGTGCAACACATGGACAATGGTTTCACAGTCAGGAAGGTCCCATCCTCGAAGAGAAGAGTGCAGGTTTTTCCAGCCTGTGGTAGATCAGGGACTGTGTTCTGCTACAGCTAAGGGACTGTGTTCTGTTACAGCTATAACCAAAGTGTGTGTAAGACATAGCAGCAGAGGTTGAAGCACGAATGTATTGCCTGCAGGTAACTCTCTCCATTCAAGCAGTGTAAACCAGGTGGCGTCTCCCCCGAGCCATTTTGAAAGTAGTGGAATCAGACTTGCAATGTCAATAAGGGCTGATCAAATTAGGCAATGGCAACTCCATTGCCCAGGCCAAGTGATTGTCTGGACTCTGGCAGAAGGATTGTCAGCAGACTTTTGTATTCTGTATGAGGAACCTCATCAGTGGTGCAAGGCTGAATACCTAAAATCAGTCAGGGACTGCCCAGATTTGATCAGGGAAAAGTTAGCCAAACAGCTGAGAGCTAGGAGGATTAATTACCCCTTTTTATCATTGCTCTCTCGATTACTGCAAATATCCCCAAATAGGCTGGTCCTAAAAAAGCCCAGGGGGAGTTCATATTGATAATCCTCCTCTGGTATCCAGAGGAGGACTCTGTCAGTGACAATATTGACCCTTGTTTGATGTAAATGTAATATGAGTTGTTTGACAGGGCAGCTGAAGTGTTGAAGGTGGCAAGAAAAGGGGCACTGCAGTCAAAAGCAGACTCTGAGTCAGCATTGTGGCTGTGGTCAGTGGATGAAGGGATAAGTATTTCCTGCTAATGAAATTTGAGGAGCAGTACTACACAGACAGATACATGTCCATGGGGTGCACAGTAACGTGTGCATTGTTTTAGTATTTTAGTACATTTTTACAGTGGGTAGTAACAAAGACAGTGGTTCATTACTTAGATGCCTTCTTGTGTAGGGAAGGCAGGCACTGGAGAATACAGACACGTGCCAAATGTTTTCCAGGAAGAGTGTGCAGTCTTTGGGATTCGACTGGCGAAGGCCAAAGCAGAAAGCACATCCACAATGCTGTCATTTCTGCGAATAGAGATCAGTACACAGGCTATAGTCTTTCTATTGCCAGAGGACAAGGTGCCAGCCTTGGGAGATTTATTGGCCAAGGTATCAGGGCCACATACAATTACACTACAACAATTTCAGCAATTGTTGGGGCACCTCAGTTTTGTGTGCAAGATAATCCTGATGGGAAGAATGTGGGGCAGAAGACCACAAATCATACCATAGACTCCCAGTGATGGAGGGTATGAAGGAGGATTTGAAAGTATGGATGGCTTTTTTGCACTACAATAATGGCATGTTCATCTGGCCAGTTGTGACCATCAGCCAGTAATTGGAGCTCTACAGGGATGCCTCTAGAGGATTAGGCTTTGGGGTGTATTTATGTGGGGTGCGGTGAGCTGATCAGTGACCACCAACCTGGCGGGACACTAGTTTGATAAAGAATGTTACCATGATGGAAGTTGATTTTCAGGTTGAATAACATGGGTGTGGTACATAACATTAATGGATAGCAGAGGACAAAAGGGCCAATGAGTGATTTGATGAGAGTTTGCACTTTAAAATGCCTAATATTAAACATCCATTTTAAGGTGCTTCATGTGCCTAGGGTAGATAAAAAAAATCACTGCCACTTGATAAGGTTCTGGTGGAAACCACCCAAAACATGGCAAATAAGAGGGAGGTGCTGCTGGTGGGGAACATCAATCTGCATGATGCAGATTGGAACATCTTATCTGCAACTTCAGCTAGAAGCAGGGACATCCTGGACTCCCTGCAGGGGGCGTTCCTAAGGCAACCAGTAAGATAGCCCACTCATGGGGGAGCAATACTGAACCTCATAATTACCAGCAGGGACAGTGTTGCAGACATCATTATGGGTGGTCACTTGGAGACCAATAATCACAATATGGTGTGGTTCAATATAAGAACTGTGGCAGAATTGAACCACACAAAAGCGAGGGTCCTGGACTTCAGGAGGGATGATTTTACAAAGATGGGGAAATGCCTCAAGGATGCCCTGGCAGGGGGTGAGAGCTTGGGTGGAGTGGAGGAACAGTGGGCAAAACTAAAAGTATGGATAGTTAAGGCAACAAACCTCTGCATCAAGTGAGTAAACAAAAGCAAGATGAAAGTGACCACTATGGTTCTCAAAAGAGTTGGTTGGGAAGGTAAGGGCAAAAAGTTAGCATTCAGGAGGCACTGTATAATGAGACACAGAGAGAAGAGGATAGAGAGGTGCATCAGAAGAAGCACAGGGAGGCAGGGAAAGCAGTCAGGAGTGCAGAGGTGCAAATGAAAGAGAAACTAGCCTGGACAGTAAAGAAAGGGGACAAGACATTTTTCAAGTATTTAAGTGAAAGGAGAAAGACCAGGGGAGGGATTATAAGGCTAAGGAGGGAAGGCTGTATGTGCATGGAGGGGGACCAGGAAAAGCAGACAGCCTGAACAAATTCAGATCAATTCAATTCAATCCGATTTTTATTTTACCAGGAAATACACCATTAAGAAGAACTCATTTACAATGTGGTCCTGGGAGGACACATACACGGGGTCAAGGCGAACAACAATACGGTTACAGCAAAAATATACAGGCAATAAAACAGTAAAGAAAATATTCAGTCATGTCATAAAAATTATTATACAAGCAATGTGTATGACAAGAACAATCTGTCATTGATAGTACTTAAAAAGTTGCACCTACATAAGGCTAGGTGATGCAAGGTGCTGGTAAGGAGTAAGATAGAGTAGTAGGAAAGAGGTGGAGAAGGGTACAAAGAAGTGAGAAAAGTAGTAAGGAGGGAGGAGGTAAAGTGGAGAAGTACTAGAAGGAAGGGAGAAGTAAGGTTGTTCGTAAAATAATGGTAATTTATACATAACAGTTGCATTCATCATTCACATGGCCACTCAGCAAGGCCTTAAAATGAGGTATCCCAACCCGAAGAGTCAATTTTAGGGAATTTTGAATTTTATTCCATAGAGTAGGATTAGCATAGCTGAGTAAGGCTGAGCCAAAATGTAATCTGACCCTAGGGACATCAAGAGTGATATATATATACAGGTACATCTTCTGAGCTGGTAGACACAAGGTGTACATTTGAGGAGTGTAGAGACAGAAGGGGGACGTTTATTTGAAATGGCTCTATATGCCCAGAAGGTGGCATTCTGTGATCTCTGGGTAGCTAGAGATGTCCAGTCAATAATAGTATAGAGGGAGCAGCGATGGGTGTTGCAAGGAGTGTTTGATATACATCTAAGAGCCCTATGGTACAACGTATGAAGCTTTACTAAGCAGATTAACAGCTATGACTGTGTAGGGAATCTGCATAGTCAAGCAGGGGCATAAAAGTTGTCTGCACCAGCCTTCATTTCATGTCCTGAGTTAAAAGGTGCTTAATCTAATAGAATAGCCCCAACCTTTGTTTTAATTTCTTTGCCAGCTCCTCTATTTTGACAGAAAAGGAAAGTCTGCAATCTATTCAAAAACCTAAGTATTTGAACATATGCACATTTTCCAATCTCTCTCCTAGGGTATTCATAATTTCCGTAAGGTTGAAATGAGGGGTGGATGATAACTGTTTAGTCTGCGGAGAAAGAAACATAACTTTAGTCAATTTTGGCATTAAGCAACAGCTTTAGTTGGATCAGGTTTTGTTGTAGTAGGTTGAATTTATGTTCTAACTCCAGGCACACTGACTCCAGGGAGGGCCGGGTGACATACAATATTGTGTCATCCACAAAGAGATGGACACGTGCCAACCTAATGTTGTGATCAATGTTATTGATATAAATAGCAAAAAGTAGGGGCCCCTGGATAGAACCCTGAGGCACGCCTCTCTGAACACATTTTAAGAGGGAGAAATCACCCTGCACTTTGACTTGTTGGCTACGACCTAGTAGGTAACTGGAAAATCACTTCATTGCAGGTTCATCAAGGTCAATGTTATATACAGTAGCATGAGCAAAAGTAGATTATGATCTACAGTATCAAATGCCTTGTTTACATCAAGGAACAACACACATGTAATTCTTGATGTCAAGGGCAAGAGGCCAATCAATTGTAACTTTGGCCAAAGCAGATTCAGTGCTGTGCTTGGGCCTAAAGCCAGACTGAGAAGGGCTGAGTGTATTGGTAGATTCAAGATATTCTCTTAACTGAAGGTTTGTCACAGGGTGCTCCCTGTGATGAGTAGATGCCCAGTTATTCCAATAAATACCCACTCCCCCAAGAAATAAAGTGCCTAGGTATAAAGGGATGATATTGACTGTAACTTGACTGTTAACAGTGCTGAAACATCCCTTCCTGTTCTACCCTGCACAAAATAGCAATCTTTCATGGTAGGAGAACACCCTTGCATCCTGTCACAAACACTTGTAAGGACAAGAGTAGCAACCCCTTTATTATCTGTGCCCTTCCATTCTGTACCTTATCCAATAGCCAGTATCCAAAAAGGAAAGCCTCTAAAAAGTCTTTAGCAGCTCCTATTGCACTGCTAGCATTAAAGTATGCCCTGATTCTGTATGAAGGCACATGTTGCGCTGCATGTGGAAATCTCCTGAGAGGGAGTATGTAAAGAATGCAGGACATGTTTCTTTATAATATGCCAGTGCCCTAAAACATGGAAAAGGCATTAGGAGCCAAAACAGTTGCTTGGCAGGGTTCATGTAAAACCCCTAAACTCCTAACTCTAATGTGCAATGCGCCTGTGATAGTGAGCAGTTGGCAGCTTGCCAGAATGCAGCTCATTAAACAAAGTCAAAATGGGGCGAATTGAAATGTTTACCATTGGGCTGATATTTCAACCACCGGCTTGTGAAACATATAAAGTTGCAAGTTACTAGGGAGTTGGTGAAGTATCCTGAGCTTACCAAAAAACCCTGTGTGAATTAGAAAATTAGAATAAGCAAAGTGAGGGCTAAAGAAGTAAAGCCTCCCCAGAAAGAAAAGTACAAGAGAACATTGTTTCTTTTGAAGCAGTATGGCACAGTGGTTAAGACTCTGAGCTGCAAACTTGGAGACCTAGGTTTGAATATCACAGCCCCCCCCCCCTTGCATACTGTGCTCTGAGCAAGTCACTTAACTTCCTTGTGAAAACAGGTTGCACCTGGAAGCAAGCTTCAGCTTTGTGTGCCTCTCCTGGTTAAAAAATGTTCCCTTCCTTTTGTTAAGGTTTATTTTCAGTTACTGCCTGGTATCCTGAAGTTGACAAAGGGAAAGAAAATAAGGAGCGCGCCCTTATTCTTCTATTCACTTGTTCAACTCAGGAATACCTATGGTCTATACATAAAGAATTGTAGTACTCATTACCTGGTTCTGCAGTCAGGACTGTCTATAGTGCTGGCAGCCCCAGAAATGGCTGCTTTTATAGAAGTAAGGAAGTGAGATCACTCCAGAATGGGAGGGACTTAATCCCTTAATGAACCTAATGATGATACAATTAGGTATATTTGGGCTATTCTAGCTCAGTGTTGCATACAAAGAGAGGAGTGTTGCTATAAAACTATTTGGGGTAGTATGTTAGACAGGTATGGTGGGTTACCAGGCAATCTAGACTAACCCAGATAGTTTTATTTCTGTAAATTAGATAATAGCTAGGTCAGGTGACCCCACCTACATGTATGAAAGTCTGCCACTAGTGTGTTAAAGAGATAGAGACCAGACCAGGGAGTCAGTCTGGAACTGTGAGTCTGAGGGATAAGACCTCAGAGTACTGCTGGGTGGAATAGTTGATCCTTTGAAGCTGAACTAATGACAATTTTTCTCTTCTGTAAGAACTTGAATCATTTCATAAAGTATAAAAATAAAATGATAAATGCCATTCTGGCATTTTTTATGCACTGATTTTTGTTGTCTGCCTGCAATCTGTCTCCGGAACCAACGGCCCCTCTACAAGGTTAACAATTTTTTAATCATTTTGATAGGAAAGGTAGCAATGAGATAGGTCTATAATTATTAAGATCGCTAGGGTATCCAGATTTAAAGAGAAGGAGAATGTGAGCTGTTTTCCACAAGGAAGGAAGAGCCCCTTGTGAAAGAAAGAGATTGAAAAGATGGGTAATGGGAGGTGCTAGGTAATATTAACCCAGCTTTAGGAAGAAGGATTCTAGGAGGTCGGCTACTATTATTTTCTTGATGTCAAGGGCAATTCAAAGATCTTCTACCTGTTTAAGGGTAATGGTAGCAAAAGTAAATTTGGTAAAGCGGGAAGAGCCATCAGTAGAAAAGTAATGTGGGCTGTTGAAGTCAAGTCACTGAAAAAAGTTTACTAACTGGTGAGGTGTTGAAGGCAAGCCCTGCGGTAGCAAAGTGTTTATTTAGTTGATCAAGGATACTGCCTTGACTAGTAAAAGAGTTATTACCGACACTTATTTTAGTTGGTAAGGCCGATGAGGAACTGTACCCTTCAATTTCTTTTGGAATTTGCCAGAATTTAGCTGCATTGTTAAATGATGAGTCCAGAGCTGCCTTAAAATATTTCACTTTTTCAGCATGGATTAGTTTTGTACAATTGTTCCTAGCTGCTCTGAAGGCCACCCAGTTGGATGGCATTTTTGATTTGCATGCCCTTTTTTCAAAGAGTGTCTCTGTTTAGCAAGGCAGATTTTAAGGCACTAATGAACCATGGGCAAGATCTTTCTCTGGTCCTAATTTTGACAAGTGGGGCATGCAGGTTAATGATTTTTAAAACAGAGTCATGAAATAAGTCAAAGGCCTCTGGGACCGAAGAGGCAAGATAGAAATCCTGCCACCTGATTCTGCTTAGATCAGCTAAAAAGTCAGAGGCATTGAAATTCTGAAAGCTCCTTTTATAAGAAAATCTAGCAGATGAAACAGGCTTAGGAATAAACCTTACACATGCAACAGCCCTATGATCACTTATGTCATTTTGAAAAATCCCGATATGAGAAATTTTGTAGGGTCTGTTAACCAGGATGAGGTCCAGAAGAGTACTATGCGCCAGGTTTTTAGCATTAGGATGGGTAACAACAGTTATAATAAGCTGAGTTAGGCCATGGTCATCACACAGTTCCTTCAAAGGTCTAGAACAGGGGTATTGCCAGTCTAAGTTAAAGATACCCATAATAATGGCTTCAGAGTTGCAGGAAGGTAGAATTTTGCGAAGATGGGGTAAAATCATGAGGCCACCAGAGGGCAGTTGGTAACATCCTTTGATGTGCAAGAACTCATTAGAGAGAAAGGAGACCTTCAAGGTAAGGCTTTCAAATTCCTTATGCATCAGTGTTGAATACACGACAGAAAGCGTGAATTTGTCTGACATGTAGATAGCAACCCTTCCCCCTCTTGAATGCCTATCAGCCCTAAACATGTTATACTCTGGAATATTAGTGTTGTGATCTGAAGTGCAGGAAAGGGAAGGCAAGAGACCACAAATACGTGTCAGGGACATCAAAGGAAGGGAGGTGGACACTAGTACATTTATAAAGGAGAGAGTCCTGAAGAAACTTACAAATCTGGACGAGGATAAGGCAATGGGGCTAGATGGAATACACTCAAGGATATTGAGGGAGCTCAGAGAGGGGCTGGCTGTACCTCTGAAAGTCCTGTTCAACCACTCACTGGAGACAAGAGTGGTCCCGGAGAACTGGAGGAGTGCAGATGTAGTCCTACTTCACAAAAGTGGTAGCAGGGAGGAGGCTGGCAATTATAGCCCAGTCAGCCTGACTTTGGTGGTAGAGAAATTAATGGACTCATTACTGAAGGGAAAAAATGTGGAATATCTTGAATCCAGTAGCTTATAAGATCTGAGGTAGCATGGATTCACTGGGGGGAGATCATGTCATACAAATCCGATAGATTTCTTTGACTGGGTGAACAAGGAATTACAGCAGGGTGGAGTGGTGGATGAGGCCTACCAAGATTTCTAGTAAGGCCTTCGACACTGTTCCACATAGGAGACTCATACACAATCTGGGAAGTGTAGTAGTGGGTCTTTAGGTGGTAAATTGGGTAAGAATTTGATTGGGGTATAGGCAACAGAGTAAACAGAGTTCACTCCAAGGAAGAGACGATGACCAGTGGGGTGCCACAAGGATCAATACTGGAACCTGTCCTATGTATATCTTTAGAAGTGACATTGCAGAGGGGCTAGAAGGGAAGGTATGTGTTTTTGCAGATGACACTAAGATATCCAATAGGGTTGACACTCCAGGGTGTGTGTGGAAAAAATAAATAGAGATCTAAGAAAGCTTGATTAGTGGTCAAGAGAGTGGCAACTAAGTTTCAATGTGAAGAAGTGCAAACTCATGCAATTGGAGCACAGAGACTCAGGGCTGGAGTACAAATCAGGGTGAGTGGTACTGGTGACCACTGAACAGGAAAAATATCTGGGGGTAATCATATCTGATGACCTAAAGGTGGCCAAACAGTGTGACAATGTAGTGGGGATAGCCAGCCAGATGCCATGGGGCATAGGGAGGGGTATCCCCAGCAGAAGAGGGAGGTGGTGATACTACTGTACAAATCACTGGTGAGACCTCATCTAGAGTATCGTGTCCAGTTCTGGAGACCATATCTCCTCAAGGACATAGACAGAATAAAGGGGACCCAGAGGAGGGCAACTAAAATGGTGCAGGCTCTGCATCAAAAGAACTCTAGGTAAGATGGGTGGCCTCGGGAAGCTGTGATGCATAAAGCCCCCAAACAACACCACATTTAGTAGCAAAAGGGTATACCATTATGGCAGCAATGGAATTACAGAGATGCAATTACAGTGACAGTTCTATAGCAAAGGCTCCGACAGTGATAGGGATGCCATGTCAACAGATGAGGTTCACAACCACTACTGCTTGCTTTTCAGGTGATTTTCTCTATGTGTGGCTGGGGGAACTGCCCTTTTCTCTACTGTCTTTGTGACGTGGATTTGGTTATGTTTATTATGGGGGAGTGGGCTCTGTCCCCCACATTTCTATATGTGTTTTAATGTCTGCCCGCTGTGTTGGTGTGATGGTCTGTTGTCATGCTACTGAAGGGGATGCAGTTGTGGTTGTGTCATGGTAGGGGATGTTGGCAGGATTTCTGTTGAAGCGGCTTGGTGGAACTGTAGCAAAAGGGCTCACACTCACCAAGCCAAGAGAACAAAAAATAGCCCACAAAGCCAAAATTGCATGCACAAAAATATTTTATTTTACATTTCATAGATAAAAAGAAGCTGGGTATCTTGCCATCTCGCCAAGTGTTCCACAGTCTTATAATAAAATGCTCAATGGTGTATTGTGCCCCTAAATGGCACGTTATCAATGGTAACTTAGATAGCAATTTATGCTGTTTAAATCTTGCTTCACATCATGACATCCTCACAGATGTTCTGCTTTAGAGCTAATGACCCTCAAACAACATATAATGTAATCCTATTAAATACAATTAAATATAATGCAAAAAGTAAAATGAGAGGCTATAGCAGCAGTGAAGAGTTGGACAGGTTTACAGGATCTTGTAGCTTTGTTGACACTTAGAGAACACGATTTGGCTGTTAGAGGAGATGATCAATTGAAGTTCGTTTCAATGTATAATAAAAAGTCAAGTGAGGTCTGAGATAAAATTAATCAGAACTGGCATATATTACTAGAAGACCCAGTACTTAATAGGTTTACACAAGATCCCTCTATGTTCATGCAGAAGACAGCCAAAAATCTTGGTAATATTTTAATTAGTTCTTTACAGTCTTTGCCACAATCTAATCTGAATACTTGGATTGGGTGTCCTGCAGTGGGGAGTGTGCCTTGTGGAAAATGTAAATTTTGTCTTTGTGAAAACACGTAAATATTTTCATAATAATATTTTATGAAGAGGTTTTGAGATCAAACAGCTAATCACTTGTGTCACCGCAGGCGTAGTCTATAGAGCAGAGTGCACTTGTGGCGCCCACTATGTAGGGAAAACTAACTGTGCCTTTAAAATTACATTTAGGTGAAAACATTTGAGATACTGAAGCTAAAAAAACAGATATCCTGGCAGCCCATGTTAAATATATGAGCGTCATGGGCTAATATAAATGGATCATTTATGATATTGAGAAGGTATCTCTTGGTCCATGGTTGGGGGGGGGATGCAGCATTACTCAGAAGAGAAGTATTTTGGATGATTACGTTGGATATTTTAAGGGCACCAGGTCTGAATGATCCATTTGAAATCTCCCCTTTCTTGTAATAGTGTTGCACAATGATTCTGTATTAGCTGGTAATAATTTTGATTATTTCGCTCCTTATTTCTGGACTATCATTTTGTAACTATGTTGGTAAATATGCTTGAACTTTACTCATATGGGTATTTTCCTGTCCCTGCTATTTAGGATCTTGGTTCATTATGTAAAAACAACTTGATTAGCTTGTGGTTCCTGAGAAGGCTTAATAGTCATGGAATATATATAAAAAGGAAGAATAAACTGCTGGTGGTGCAGTAAGAGATTGAAATAAAATTGATGCCAAATCTATTTGATGAACTTTGGACTTTACAAGACAAATGAGTCCTACCACTGCTGTTATGAATTAAATATGTTAAGACTTTCTCATAATAAGTACCTCCTAAGATATATAACCTAGGCTATTTTCATTTGTATGTGCACTATGTTTTGTCTTTGAATTGTATTTAATAGGATTAATTTATATGTTGGTTGAGGATCATTAGCGCTATAAGTTACCGTTGATAAAGTGCCATTTCAGGGTACAAAATGCCTTCAGGTATGTTATTAGCAGACTGTGGAACACTTGCCGAGCTGCCCAGCTTGTTTTTATCTATGAAGTGTGAGTAAAATAAAATATCTTTCCTACTTGCAATTTTGGCTTTGTGGCATATTTTCTGCTATCTTGCCTTGGAGAGTGTGAGCCCTTTAGCTACTGAATTCTGCATCAAAAGCCCTATCATGAAGAGAGACTGAAGAACCTCAATATATTACATCCTCGAGGAAAGGAGGGAGGGGGGGATATGCTAGAGTCTTTCAAATACCTTATGGGTATAAATATGGTTCAAGTGGGAAGCCTTTTTTCAGAGAAAAAGATGCTCAAGAACAAGGGGTCATGCTATGAAGCTGGAGGGGGTAGACTAAGGGGAAATGTCAGGAAGTACTTCTTCACAGAAAAAGTGGTGGATGCCTGGATCAGCCTCCCAGCAGAGGTGGCAGGAACAAAAACTGCTATAGGATTCAAGAAGGCATGAAATAGACATAAGGGAACCTTAGTGGTAAGGAAGGTTAGGGGTAAAGCCGGAGATCAGTTAGGGTCTGTGGTGTTGCAGTAGGTAGGGTAAATGGGCAGACTAGGAGAGCCAAACAGTCTTTATCTGACATAAAATTCTCAGTTTCTGTGTTTCTCATTTACAGTGGCAGAGGTTCTGAGAGCTGTTACCTGAAGTGAAGGAGCACCCCAGAGCAGTCCTGCCATTACTCTGGATATTGATGAGCAAAAAGACTGGGAGTTGATCAAAGAATGCATTAGCTGTAGGCAGAAGGGCAGCATACAGAAGGGAGGGGGGTGGAAGAGTTCTTGAATGTCAGGGAAAGATAGGAGAGTGCAAATGAATGCCTTAAACCGGTTGGCCAGATGGCAGGTATATTCTGTAGAAGAAGCTGGAGGGGGTCACATCATGGTTTTCAAAGGTGTCAGAGTCTGAAGACAATATGCAAGCATTTTGACTTTGCAAGCTGATAGAAGGGCCAGCAAGAGGGTCACGTAAGCAGATTGAACACTGTCAGCCAATTATTTCCAGCCTGGTTGAACAGGTTTGGGATGAATTGGAGATGGTATGTTCACCCAGATCAGACATAATACTGTTTAGGATACTCTTTTTGGTGGCCCTATGTGATATCTTTCATTATCTGAGTTGGTGAAGCCAAGCAAAGCACCTGAGACAGAGGTGGTTTTGGCCTTTAAGGAGGTGGCCTTGATGTTGGAAGTGGTGTTTTTGCAGATCCATAAGAGCAAAACAGTAC
Organism: Neoceratodus forsteri; assembly: GCA_016271365.2. Classification (NCBI taxonomy): domain Eukaryota; kingdom Metazoa; phylum Chordata; order Ceratodontiformes; family Ceratodontidae; genus Neoceratodus; species Neoceratodus forsteri. Next base: position 625,457,196 of record CM057452.1, on the reverse strand, counting down.
CATTTGAAGTTTTGGGGGCTAGTGCAGCCCTTGGAATCAAATGGGATGTAAGGGCAAAACTACAGAGATATATAGCTCTCCAGTCTTCTAGTGAGTACAGTCTGAGAACCTGCAGCCCTTCCTTGTATGGCTTCTTGTGCAGCCCCAAACCTTGCTTTCTAAGCAGCCCTGCGCTGTACTGCCACCTCCCTTTCAATGTCCTTGCAAAGGTGCAGCCTGCAGAACTGGACACCATCTTCCTGAGTGTCAACACTGTTGCAGATTTTTGTATCATCTACAAAGAGATACAGCTTACCCTCAAGGTCCTCTGCAATGTCGCTTATGAAGACATTGAGGAGGACTGGTCCCAGCACTGAACCCTGTTGCACCCCACTAGTCACTCTCCTCTTTCCTGAGTGGCTACTGTTTACCACCACCCTTTGTCCCCTATCACTTAACCAGTTTGATAACCAGCTTCTCCCCACTCCCAGGTTGTTTATTTTCTTAACTAGCTTACTGTGCAGCACAGTGCTGAAAGCCTTATTGAAGACCAAATAGGATGCATCCACTGTTCTCTCTTGATTCACCTCCCTGGTAATCTAGTTAAAGAAATCTATGAGATTAGTTTGACAAGACCTCCCCACCCACCCCATGAAACCATGGTGGTAGTGGTTCTGCAGCCCCTTTGCCTCCAGGTACTCAACAAGTCTCTCATTCAGCAGTGTCTCCATTAACATCCCCACCACTGATCTGAGACTGACTGGCCTGTAGTTGCTTGCATCCTCCCTACTATCAGCTTTGTGTAGAGGGACCACATTGGCCCTCCTTCAGTCTTCTAAAACTTCCCCAATCTTCATTAAGGTGCCATAAAGCACTGCCAGAGGGTGGCCAACACCAAGCTCAGTTCCTTTAGGACCAGTGGACAAATCCCATATGGCTCCATTGCCTTATTCTCCTTCAAACCACACCTTTCCTGTTGACTTTCATGCATAAATTGCCCCTTCTTGCATTGATTCTGGAATTGTATTTCATTACTGTCCTCTGCAGTTAGTTTTCGCATTCTGAGCTGCTAAAAACTGCATGATGTACCAGAGCTTCTATGGCAAACCTGGTGTTGCTGTGGACTCAGAACTGTACTGCTGACATCACTATATGGCAGAGGAGTGACACACTGTAGTACAGTGATATTGCAGCAGTTTTGCAAGGGGAAACTACATTATTAGGTGTACATACTGTGGTCCTTCTTTACCAAGACACCATGTCAGCAATGCATTATGTGAAAATCTAAATGCCTTGTTATTATGTTTTTTTATAAAACTGACTTATACCTCTGTAATAAAGCATGGGGAGTTAGATAAGACTGAGTTGCTGACTGTCAGCTGAGACAGGTGTCAGTTTATGCATCTGTGTTAGAGATGCAGTGAAATTTATATTTACCAGTAAAATTCCAGCGAAATTGGGAATGTTACCCGTGAAATATTTTTTGAAATTCGTGCATTTCATGCAATATTTTGCTGGTGCCAATGGAATTTCACTGGTGAAATGCAGAATTTTGCCACCCACGGGAGAAATTCTGCATTTGAAGAGGATGAAAATCCATGTTTATTTAAACATAAAAAAGTTCCCCCCCCAGCCAACATTAAAATAAGGGTTTACAATCCCCATGATACCTATTGTCCAGTGGCCCTACCCCCATGGCCAATTGCTGGTTCAATATGAAGAATCCCCCCAATGCCAAGATTCATCCCCGTACCATCCAGAATTTTAATTAAAAATAAAGATAAATGTCCCTGGTGTCTAGCTGTCCTACCCCCCTGGCTGATTGCCAGCCCAATGTGAAGAATGATCCCCTTTTCCACTTACATTCATGTACCGGGTCAATATGTTGTATGGAGAATGCCACAAGGTAAAACTGCGCAACAGTAATAATGCAGGGAAGAACAACTACAGGGTACACAATGCCGCATGACACAAATAGTGTGGAACAGGAGTTGCGACCCTGTAGCTGTTTCTGGAAAGCTCTGCTGCAGAGGGTAAGAGCGCTGCTGGAAGGGTGTCTGCTGAGCAGTTGCAGTGGCTCAGGGATTAGAGTCATCAGTGCTGTAGGACAATGAAGCAGCTGTGGGTATGGGTTCTATTCCTGGTCCCAGATTAGGTTAGTTTTTTTTTTTTCTTTCATATTTTGTACAGTTCACCAGAGTTTCATCTGGTCCTATGTTGTTCCCCGGGAAGTTATTTTAATTGGAGGATTCGGGGGCACAGTCCCCCATAATGGGTGTGCAGGGGGCAGAGCCCCCCACAGAAAAAAAGTGTTTTATTGTTTTTGATTTTAGTCACTGTTTAGATAGTGTGGTATAGTGCCACACGTTTTTGTATGCAACAACATGAGCCTTGCTCCCAGATTTACATCCCTTCAGTTAGTCGCCATTAGTGTTACCTAACATCAATCATTTAATTTAAAACTTTTCCTGGTGTCTCAGTGGCCCTCACCCTGCCTAGTAGTGACCTTACACTCTCTCATCTAGAACCTCAGCAGGTGCACAGTAGCTCTTCCACTCACCTCAATGATTGGCAGTTTGATTGAGCACTTTCATGAATGAGTTCAACTGGAGTTCTTTCAGTGAATGAGCATGTGCATACGCTCATTCATTGAAAGGGCTCAGTCAAGCTCCCTCATGAAAGTGCTCAATTGGGCTACCAGCCATGGAGGTGAGTGGAGGACTGTGCCAGTGGTCCGCTGGGGTCCTGGTTGGGGGGTGCGAAGTGGGAGTCAGTACTGGACAGGGTGAGGGTTGGGGGGATCCACTAGACACCAGGGAATTTTTTTATTAATTAAATGATTGATGCTGGTGGCACTAATGGACAATGGGGATGGGGGTGAATCTGGGGACACATTCTTCATATTGGGCCAGTGATCAGCTGGGGGGGTGGGACCACTAGACACCAGGGACATTAATCTTTATTTTTAATTAAAATTCCGGATGGAGGATGGAGGTGAATCTCAGCAGGAAGGGGAATTCTTGATATTGGGCCGGTGATCGGCAAGGGAAGGGGGACCTCTAGACACCAGGGATCATGGAGATTGTAAACATTTATTTTTAATGTTTGCCAGGGAGGGGGTAAACCCTTTTTGTAATGTTTAAATATAAATGGATTTTCATCCTTTCAAATGTGAATTTCATGGGTGGCGCGACTCAGATTTTCAAGACTTCCGCAAAATATTTCCAAAATGTGTGAATTTTGGAAATATTCTGCGGAATGAAATTTTTGAATTTCATCCATCACTAATTGATGTGATTAGTGTCTATACCTTGATCATTTGAAAGCAGTAATGCCTCCGTTCCCATGCCATACTGGCAACTTCCATGTATTTTTGCAGTAAAGCACCTGGCAGTCACTCTGATTGAAAATCCCTCATTGCTCCTCCGTCCCACGCCTCCCCGACATCAGCATGGCACCGCAGAATGCTGAAGACTAATTTTGGTACCATATAATACAAACATAGGGCCTGATTTTCAAAGTATCCTTAGAGAGACTCAACTTGTGTCCCTTTAAGGGTGGTGGCAAACTCCATTTGCGCCAGGGACCTTGCACCAGATATTACAACATATAGGGTCCCTTTGCCTAACACCAGAGTTTTCTGCAGACCACAAGATGAGCACAGAGTTGGCAGCATCTTAAGGATTACACACAGGCATGCAGCACCACCCCCCATTCCCTCACCCGGCACAATGTAGAACCATCACAGTACTTGAGGATGGCAAAGGTCTGGCACATGCCCCCACAGTGAAATGGCTCTGCCAAATATAGATCTCCTTACCAATCCAATTGGTGACATGGAAGAGCCTCAGAACAAGGTTGCAGGGCATGGATCTCTAGGGAAGAACACAGTGCAGGATACTGGTCAATAGGTATGGCAGCACAAGGGGCAAAAGTCAAAGCCAAACAGGAGTGGTTGCATAACAGGGTTTAATTAATTATTCAAATGTATTCCATTTGCAGTTGCAATAATGTATCTGTCTACAGTACAAATAGGAAAGAGTTGAACATCCTTTGAAATACTGCACTGCAAATATGTCTTGTTTTGGGTTCCATTGCACAGTAATAACGATAAGTAATGAAAAGCACTGCAGGCATTGGGTAACTGATTCACCAAAGTTTTGTCTGGCTCCTGGATCCTGCGACTGGCACAGTCCTCCACACCACCTCCCCAGGCCAGCTGCAGAATTCAATCGCAGGGACCGTGTGCTGAACACTTTCTACTATACATTGCACAGTACACATAGATCAAGTTCTACGGCTGGCCATGGTGGTGTGTGGAGGGCTGTGCCAGTCACAGAAGAATGACAGGGAGATTGTGTGTGTGGGAGGGTGGGGGACTGTGGTGGTTGAGCAATGCCAGAGATGGTGGGGAGGGTGGGAGCTCCACTAGATCACCAGGGACTTTGATGCCTGTTGCTGGGGACACTGGGGGTTGGTGCAATTGTACAAAGGTATTTTCCACCTTATTCTGGGTGATCGGGGAGCATGAGGAGTGCCATTATACATATAACAACAGGGTGTCATGCATGTGGGGGGGACTACAGTCCCAGGGATGCAAATATATCAAGGGTGGCTTCAGTCACCACTTGTAATATTATTGCTGCACATGTCATGGCACCCAGTCAGGTGCCATGTCACTACTGGGGATGGTCAGATTTGCTCTGACACCCCACTTGCCACCTCTGATGACCCTAGTGTGCACCTCCCACTCCCTACACTACTGCACCTCACTGGTGCAACACAGTTAGACCACCTCCTGGCTGGTCTAACTGTTGCCCCCTGCTGCATCCATGATGGGGCTTTGAAAATCCAAAAGAAGGGGATATTGCAGCTTCAACATGGTGCAAGACTCCTTGTTTCCTGGCGCACCTGTTGGTTGGTGCAACCTGTGGTGTAAGGGGGCTTTGGTGCAGCTGCATCTGAAGTGGATGCAGGCTGCTTTTGAAAATCATGTTTGACACAATTTGTGATGCAAGTCACCTCTTGCTTCAAACTTTTTGGATGCAAACCCCTTGTGTCCATCTAATCCCTTTGAAAATCAGGACCAAAGTGTTTAGATGTGCTATATGTGCTATATGCATTGTAGAGGTGGTTTTAAAAACGGAGGGCTATTTTCAGAGAAATTCTTGTTTGAAAAGTGAAACCAGGATTCCATGTGTAGACCGGAGGTATTTTATGGTACCCAAATTAGTCTTCGGCATTCCATGGAGTCATGCTGATGAGAAGGCTCGAGACAGAGGAACAGTAGGGAATTTTTGATCGGAGTGACTGCCAGGCGCTTTACTAGAGAATGACATGGAAGGCACCAATATGGCATGGGTAAGGAGGCATTACTGCTTTCAAATGATCACAGTAAAGACACTAATCACACCAAAGCATTAACTGACAGTTAGCTGTCTCTGTTGACAGCAACTTGATCTTCTCTCACTCCCCATGCTTTGTTACAAAGGCAGAAGGAAGTCAGTTCTACAAAAAAAACATACTGACAAGGCATTTGAATTTTGGCATAATTGCATTACTATCAGTATGTCTTGATGAAGAGGGACCACAGTATATACACCTAGTAATGTTGTTTTCCCTTGCAAAACTGCTGCAACTTCACTGTACTGCAGTGGTGTCACTCCTCAACCATATATTGATGTCAGCAGTACAACCTTTGGTTCACAGCAACACCAGGCTTGTTATAGAAGCTCTGGTACACCCTGCAGTTTTTAGCAGGTCAGAATGTTAAAACTAACTGTAGAGGACAGTAATGAAATACAATTCCAGAATCAATGCAGGAGGGGTTATTTATGCATGCAAGTCAAATGGACTGGGAAAGGTTCTGACAGCAACTCAATCTTCTCTCAATCCTTGTGCTTTGTTACAGAGGCAGAAATAAGTCAGTTTTACAGAAAAATATACTGACAAGGCATTTGGATTTTGGCATAATGCATTGCTAACAAGGTAACTTGGGGAAGGGGGAACACAGTATGTACACCTAGTACTGGTAGTTTTCTCTTGCAAAGTTGCTACAACTGTACTGTACTGCACAGTGTGAGTCACTCCTCTGCTATATAGTGATGTCAGTGGGAGCCAGCAGCCTAGCAGCTTAACAGCAAAGGCAAGTGCAGCAGGGATAAAGCAGGGCTCAAAAACAAATGAAAAATATGGAAGGCAGAGTAAACCTTGACCAAAAATAATAAATGCACACACCCTTTCAGGTCTAGTACTGCATTTAATGACTACAAGCCGTAACTTTTTGGACCATCATGAAAGGTGCTCTTTAAGGCTTCCAATCCCTTCTGGACCTCTCAACTGAGAATGGACTTGTGTCCACTCCTCGTTCTCCCTGGTGCTTACTGCAGCATGCTGGTCTGTCCCCCACCACCACCCTCTACCATGAAGACCAAAAAACAATTGCCAGGTAAGACCCAACAGGCACAAGTGCCTGTTTTCAGGGATAACCCAAGAGCTTTGGGGTGGTTAAGGGACTTGAGCAGAGTCACAAACTATGCAAGTAGAGTTTATGGGAATCAAACCCAGGTCTTCTGGATGTACCAAGCTCATTCACAGCTTGCTACTTTAATCCCTGGGCTATACTGTCAGTACTTGGGCCAAATATTAATTCTGTTCTTGGTATGGGGTCTAGCTGGCGATGACTATAGGGTAAAAGTAAAAATTGATCTTGTGCTTTGTGATGCTTGTGGCACAACACAAATGGGAGTGAAAATACAAGCAGTCACCAACTCTGCAGCTGCTGCAGTAAAACTGTCTATTGGCATGTGTCAGGAAAGAACCCATGGTCCAGTACAGAACATCCTTAAACAAGGAGCAATGTACTTGCTGTACAAAGGCACGGTACAAAAGTATGGCTTGACTTGTAGGGCTGTCACTTGAACTTAGCTGAGTTATTTGTTTAATGCCTGATGAATCCTGTAGTTACTATTCATGCCATGCATTACATTTTAACTAGGCATGATCTACCTGAAGGGTAGCTACATCGGGTAGTGCGGGTAGTGTCTATTTTTAGTCAGGCAAGGTAGTTCAGGTAAAGTACTTCCCTGCCTGGCTTGTCATTATATTCATCAGGTCGGGTAGTTTGGCCAGATAATTCTCAGGTAGTTCAGGTAGTCTGAGGATGAGCCCTGTACAAGCCTACATTCCTGCTGCAGCACAACTATCATGTGACTCATTCTTCTGCTTTGCAGGGCATTATGTGATCTGCACCTTCCAATCAGTGTACACGTCCACCATGTATCTATCAATCAGTCAATCAAATTCTTTATTTATCCAGGCGAACACCATTGAGCAAGCTCATTTACAAGGTAGACCCGCATTACACAAGTCAAGTAACAATGCATTTATATACAGACAAATAGATAGTAGATGCAAGAATACAACAGTACAGGTAGGCCTACAATAGACAGGATAAGTAAAAATACACTATATGGCTGCAAACTGATGCAGCTGGAGCCAGAGGAGTCGTGGAGAGCAGAGCTTGAAACTGTGCTGTGTTGAATGGTTTTACCCACCCCATTAGTGAGTGAACGACTCAGTCAAGAAGGGAGAGGGGGTTGGAGGCTGACTAGAGTCAGTCAGAGAGTGACTCAATGAATTAAAAAGGAAAACATTGATAAAAAAAGATTCTTTTTTTCTCAACTAAAGTGAAAGAAATTAGGAGGAAAGGCAGCCAAGTACAAAATTGGGAGGAAGTAGGGAGAGTGCTTGGGCACTGCAGCTGCCATCCTAGCAGGACTGTTACATTTAAAAAAAATCTGTATTTCCTTTAGTAAAGCATTACTCTGGGAGCTATTCTGACAGGGGGCATTACTATTACCCAATACTAATGTGAAAAAAATAAAATCCTGCAGAAAACAACCGGGATGAACTGGAGTACAGGAAAAGGAAATTCAAATAAATTGGGCAAATTGGTCACTCTGCTGTATTAATAAATACATAAATTTCCTTGACAAATTATATTACACCAGTCTCCTGAATGTAATTGATGTATTTGACTGAGTATGTTGTACTATCAGCAAGGCAGCTGCAGCAAGTGAAGCAACATCACCAATGGATTGCTATACCTGTGTTTTGCTCCCGAACCGCAGGAGCTGGTCTCGGTGTTTAATAGCTGTCTTACTGAAAGCCAGGTCTGGATGAGGGCCAGCTGGTTGAAGTTGAATCCAGACAAGACCGAGATACTGGTGCTGGAACTGGGTCACCAGGGTCTAATGGGGCAATCTGATCAAGTCTCCAAGCTTCACCTAATTCCCAGTTGCTCGCCTCAGAGTGAGTGAAGAATCTTGGCATTGTTTTGAACCATGATCTGACAATTAAATGGCAAGTGTCAGCTGTGGTTCAAACCTTGTTTTTCCATCTGAGGAACATCACCAGGATTACACATCTGATCCCCCTGGTGATATGCCAGCACTGGTTCATGCTTTCATGACCTTTCACCTTGATTACTGCAATGCTGTATACCTAGGGCTATCAGGGGTAGATCTTCACCACCTGCAACTAGTATAGAATGTCGTGGCCAGGTTGATGATTGGCCTTTTTAGGTCTTGTCATATTATGCTTGCACTCTGCTATCTGCACTGGCTGCTGGTTAGGTGGTGGATCTCCTTCAAGGTCTGTTTGCTGACCTACAAGGCCAGACAAGGGCAGGTGCCTAGCTACCTGCAAGAGCTCCTCTGTCCCTACTGCTCCTCCCACCCTCTCTGCTTCACTGATGAGGGATCACTGAAATTCTGAGGGTTCGGTTACAAACATCTGGTGCCCGTACTTTTTCATATGCAGCACCGATCCTCTGGAATTCTCTAACTCATGACATCAGAGAAAGTTTGACTGTAGATCAATTTAAATGGGAGCAAAAAACATACTTGTTTAGACAAGCCTTCCCAGATTATGTTTAAGATTTATTGCTTATAATAATGATTTTAAATGTGGTTTGTCATATGTATTGTATTTTAAATTGTTTTAAATATTATGTAAAGTGCATTGAGTCACAATTGAGAAGTGCACTATACAAATAAGGTTGAATTGAACTGAATTGTGAATCACAAAATCAGACCACCAGTCCCCTACATTTTGCCATTCCCTGTATTCAGACTTCAGGGGCCCTTGGCAGAGTCAGAAGAAGCTTATTGATACCGTGCAGGAACTGGGGAAAGGGATTTTTTATCTGCGTCTAGGAGCAGGGGAAGAGGATTATATTCTATAGCAGTTAGTGCAATAAATAGCCTTTTTTGTTTGTTTGTTTTTTTATGGCTGTATTACTCTGTTTGTTAGGGGTCCCGAGCCTCATCATTTATTATTGTGACTTAGTGAGGTGCACAATCTGTCTCTGCAGCAGTTAGTGAAACAATATCCTTTTACAGCTATATTACACTGTTTGTCAGGTGCCCCTGAGCCCTGTCATTTATTAATGTGACATAGTCAGCTACACTGTCTGTCTCTGCAGCAGTTAGTGAAACACCATCCTTTCATGACTATATTACACTGTTATGTGTCCTGTTCCCAGTCATTTATTAGTGTGATATAGTTAGCTACACTGTCTGTCTCTGCAGCAGTTACTGAAACAATATTTGTTTACAGTTATGGCTGTATTACAGTGTTTGTTAGGTGCCATGAGCCCTGTCATTTAAATTACCGTAACATAGTCAGCTAAACTGTCTGTCTCTGAAGCAGTTACTGAAACAATATCCTTTTACTGTTGTGTCTACTATGTCTCCTATTTCCCAGTCTTGTAAGTATACTAAAAAGAAACACAGTGCTGCTGCACATGGAACGCTTAATATTATGGACAATATAAATCATAGCACTAATGAAGAACATAGCAACAATAATAATAACTTCACCAGGACTGACACTAAATGTCCTGAATAAAAAAAGCATGTTAGCAATGAAATTATAGTAGAGTTTTGGAAAGAACTGACTGTAATTACTTGTAGAGGTACTGAATGGTTTGCCACATGTGCCAGGATACTTCCAGCTGCTGAAGCAGCATGCAGGGACAGCATCCTCCTCAAATATATGCTCAGATGCTGAGGCAGTGAATGCTGATACAGATGGTAGTGGTAGTGGGGACTGCATATGGGATAACCCAAGTTATGCCCCACATAATGATAATGGCACTTCCAGTTCTTCTGAATTTTTTTTGTCAATGAAGTCAGTAGTTTCAATAAGGGAGTACAAAAGGATGCAGCCATAAGGCATGAGAGGGAAGTGTAGAAAACAAAATTATATGCTAAACGTAAGAAGATGAGCATGAATAACAACAATTTATCTCAAACAGGAAATAGCAGTTTAGGGTTTCCTCAAGGTCCCTTGCCTGTACAATAAATAGTGCCAGGCACTGTGGCACAAAACAAAAAATGTAAATCTTTCATGTAGAATTGATTGTATATTGACCCTGCAGACAGCTCTCGAGCTGTATGCAGTCTGTGCAAAAAGAGCATCGGTTGTGGCAAACAGACACATTTTGGAACATCAATAATGATGTGACATGCAATGGCAAAACACCCAATTGAGTAGGGCAGGGTAAGGAGCAGTGTGGTTGATATGGGTGGTAGTGGAGGTGGTGGTGGTGGTCACCATAGTGACAATGAACTGGAACCAATAAGTGACACTGAATCACTTGATATGTCTGTAGTTTTTCCAGTCAAACATAGATTGTTTTTTGACACTATCAAGTACTGCAAAATCCCAAAGTAGTACTCCACATGAAAAAGGCATGAAAAATACATTTCCCAAAAAATTAAAAATAGCTTGTCAGCTAACATTAATAATAATTATAATAATAATACCTTTATTTATCAAGGACTATTTACAAAGTATCAAATCATTGTACAATCCACAAAACAACAATTAAAACAATAAAATTCTAAAATCAGACATTCATCAATATATATATATATATATATATATATATATATATAACACAGGTACGATGATCCAACATAAATGAAAGAACATCTCCAAAGGTGAGTCCAAATAAATATGTTTTAAAGCAGTTTCAAAGCTTTCCACTGTCAAGCACTCTCATATCTGATGAGGTAGAGAATTCCACAGGGTTGGGGCTATAAATGAAAATGCCCGCGATCCAGAAGATTTTAACCGTACTCTGGGAATCTCCAGCAATCGTTCATTGGCTGAGCAGAGCAGTCAGAGGGAGCAGTAAGGATGCAGGAGATCTTGCAGGCAGCTTGGTTCCTGTCCATATAGAGCTTTACAGGTCAGTAAACCAACCTTGAAGGTTATCTGCCACTAAACTGGCAGCTAGTGCAGTTTGCACAGCACAGGCGTGATATGGCTGGCTTGAAATGATCCAGAGAGCAACCTGGCCACAGCATTCTGTACCAGCTGCAGGCAGTGCATATCAACCCCTGGAAGTCCTAGGTAAAGGGAGTCATTAAAAGAAAGTGTTGCAAGGGCATCAAAATTTACCCACAAGCATCTAAAATGCCACCTTTTAAATAGAGCCATTGCATAGCTGTTGGCTGATTGTCAACTTCCTTTTGCTTTTGTTGCCCCAAAAGGTTTCCTCAAGTTCATGAACCAGTTTGAATTATGGTACACACTTCCATGTCGAACATATTTTTTGAAAAAGGCTGTTCCACAGTTGCATGAATTGGTGTGTACTGAAGTCTTGAAGCAGTTGAAACTCTCTGAGGTGAAACAGGTTCACATAACAGATACAATACAGTATATGGATCAACAACCAAACAATTGACTACATGACTGTTACTCATGGGGCACATTTTCAGTCAGAAAATAATCCCTGCTGTACCATAAACTGTAGGAAACAGGCTGTAGTATGTGTCACCACTTTTGAGGAAAACCACACTGCTATGAATATTTTGCAGGAGCTGCAAAATCAATTAAAGGAATGGCTTACTCCATATTCCTTATCTCCAGGGTTCATAGTGTCAGATAATGGTGTCAGTATACTCAATGCTGTTAGAAATGGCAACTACCAACACATATCTTGTTTTGCACATTGTTTAAATCTTTTCATCCATTATTTCTTAACTGGGAACATAATGTTAAAAACCTGTTAGGTCTTGCTTCGAAAATATGTGGGCATTTCAGCCACTCTGTGAAAACACAAAAAATCCTGAAGGGGCTACAGAGATCAAACAGCTTACCACTGCATACATTAAATCAGGAATTTCCAACCTGCTAGAATTCAATGTTTTTACACATTGGAAAGGCATCTTGAACAGAAAAAAGCTGTGCATGACTACACCATGCAGAACCAAATAGGTACAGTAAAGTAGATATCATGCTAAGTTCCAGCAGTTGGAGTCTACCTGAATCTCTGATAACCTTAATGGAGCCATTTGAGGCTGCCACACATGATGTCAATGCGGACAGTGCAACACTGAGTCAACTTCTTCCTCAAATAAGATTTCTCCACATTTTCCTTGAGGGCATAAAGAAATACTTTAATTCAAAAGAAGTCACCACCACTGTTATGCTGGCAGATGACTTGACTCTCAGACTGTTGACTGATCTGAGACTAAATGCCATGCTTAAGAATGACACATATGTGTTGGTTACATTGCTAGATCCCTGCTAAAAGGTAATCATTGAAGCCATCCTTCCTGCAGGGGAAGACATTAAGTATCAGAGAGATATTCTGCTAACCAAATGTGACATTGCCAACCAACACCATTATTTGATGTACAGCAGTCAAACTCCACAGAACCATCACAGTGCACCTCTGATGCGGACAATAGCACATCTATGTATTCTTCACAATCACCAGTGTCATCACCAAGGGAAAGGACATCTACAGCTACTTCTTGGGCATCCTATGTTGAGGGTAAGAAAGGAAAATCAGCTCTGGGTCACCTGCAACAACATGAACTAGTATCCTGTAAAGAAAGGACAGCTGCTTCATCTGCCAGACTGATAACCGTCTCACACAGCACAATGGTCCTTGAGTATTTTGCAGACCATACTGTGATAGGTCCCAAGGAAGATCCAATACTCTGCTGGAAACAAAACAGAACAATATGGCCAGATCTAAAAAAATCTTGCAATAATGTAGCTCAGTTGTCCACCTTCAAGCGTATATTCAGAACACATATGTAATGCAGCTTGAGGAAGTCACTGACCAAAGAACATTACTAAATCCTGTAAATGTGGAATGGCTTACATTTTTCAAAATGAATGCTGACAATTTCCCAATTGCCCCAAACAGTGAATTATGCGATTCTGACCCTGAGCACGAACAACAGCATGCAAACAGTGATTCTGAATATAATGACTAGGTTGTTTACAAAGTGGGCTGCCCATTTAAAGGGGCAGACATCATTGTCCTCAGACACAGGCAAGTGCATGTGGGAATGCCAGGAATAAATGGCTGGCATAAGGCAGGGAATGGGAGGGAAGGAGAGTGAGGTCACAGAAGGGGTGGGCTCTGTGAGGTCAGAGCCAGGAGTGAGGTAGAAAGGTAACATTAGCCAAGGCAGAAGAGAGAGGGGTGAGTGGGGGGCTACTTAAGGGCTTGCACAGCCCAAAGTGCTCACAATATTTGCTCTAAGAGGTTTTCGTCTCAGAAGCACATCAGTTTTTTGGCAAATGTTATGGTTATCAGTACAAGCTAGTAGGCCAGTGGGCTTGGCATAGAATAGCTATTTAGAGTTAATTAATCAAGGGACTACCAGTAATGATTGTATAACATTATTCTGGTATTGTTAAATAAGATTTTTTCTACAAGTGTTCCAGCTTACTGCTACAAGTGAGTAGTAGTGGAAGTTGTCATACACGAGGTAAGTGGCAAACAATATATATTATGGCTGATGGTTATTTGGCTTGTGGTCAGTGATTAGTTAGCAGGAAAATCTAGGTTCTGGGGAGATAGGCAGCCAGGAGGCACAGGGTATTTGGCACCAAAGCCGGTAGGCCTGGAGGAATGGGATTAGGGTTTTTTGTTAGTGGCTGAGAATGGCGGGTGACATGTAATGAGTTCTGCATGCGCCCGCATGGGCACAATGAATCTGTCAGCTGGTGGGGAGCTAGGTGAGGTAGGGATGCCTCCTTTCCCCTGGGAGTAGAAGAGTACAGAGTTGGGGCTTAAATTTAATTTTTTTTTTTTAAAAAGACAAAGCAAACTGTGACAGAAAATCAAGCAGGCTCATTTTTTGTTTTTTTTGCCTTTCTGGACTCAGCAGGTACACATGAGAGGGGGCCAGGCCAGGCTTCAGGCCCAGGGGATCATATTTAGAAAAAAAAAATATATATATATATATAATACTGACTATAAGGAGGAAATAAATACCCCCAGGAGTGGAGGATCAGTCCTGTGTGAGGGAAAAAGTGAGGGGTGAATGAGGATTTGATTGGGAAGAACCACGAGAGAGGACACATGGAATGCATAAGCTCAGGACCATGTGGCGATGGCATCTGATGTCATCACCATATGATCATCCAGAATTCCTCAATCCAAGAACAGAGACATGAGGAAGTGCAAGCAGGAGTATTAGGTGGCACCAGAATGGAGAACATTGTGAGCTATTGAGCTCAATAAGAAGTAATTAGGATACTTTAACAAAAAAACAAAAAAAAAGCAGTGGGAGAAAGTAAAAGGGGATTCAGTGTTTGGAACTATACAGGGGGTAGGAGCTGTGGGGTGGCACTGAGCATGCACAATATCTGGGGGCATAGGGGCAACATTTTGTAGGCATTTGGTGGTTATTTTGTTCTTAGGAGGTTACTCAACTAAGCTGGCCCAACCTGTGCTGAACCCTCAGGATGGCATTATTTTTCTGATGGAGAATACGGCCACCTGAAATCTGACATGCTCTTGCCAACTGAAATATAACATTTTGGATCAGGCCAGGGGTTGCTGGGGTGTCACCAGATAGTCACAGATAATTTTCTTAAGAGGGCACAACAGGCAGGCATGGCGGATTTGGCACCAGGGAGGACCACTACGCAGTGGGGAATAAAAACAAACAAACAAACAAACAAACAAACAGAAAGGGGGGCAAACAGGTACTAGATGAGGGGGAGGGTCAACTTGGACACTACGAGGTTGAACTACTGAGCGGGTCCAGCTGTAGGGGGCCCAGGGATCATGGCAGTGGATGTTTTTTAAGGGCTGCAGGATGCCTTATGGTTGTTAATGACATGGTGTTTTTTCTCTTTTGGGGAATTCCTCTTGTTTCAGAACAGATATGGCACCATGGAAGACCAAGCCAAGCAAGGAGGACTGCTATCATTTAGTCATGGATCTGGTGCTCAATGCAAACCAGTTGTTGGAGGCTACAGACCCACCCAGCAGGCAAAAGGCAAGAAGAAGAAGGGAAACCAGGAGAGGGGAAAAAAGGGGGATAAGCAGGCACCTAAAGCACCAGCTGAACCCCAGACAGCAGAGCCAGTCACCCCACTACCGCCTCCTCTTCCTGCTCAGATGCCTGCTCTGGCACCAGCCCCCAGTCCTGCTCTATTGCCCCAGCCTCTGGCACCCATGGGTCTAGCTCTTCCTACACCGGTCTTGCCCCAATCTCCAGTGACAGTACCAGAGGTCATCCAGCAGATGGTTCCACAACCTGGTCAGAGCATAGAGACGAACAGCCATGAAGGTAATAAAGAAGTGACACTGGAAAACAGTGTAAAGGAATATGTCAAGCTGATGTTAAAATCAATGGGAGACAACAGGCTGGGCCAATTGGAAAAGACTTTGGGGAGATTAAGAGTACGGGGGTGAGAGGGGTAGAGGAGAGATAGGGGGGACAGTCAGTGAAAAGGGAATAGTGGCAGAGGTCACACATACCATAGCCAGTAGCAGCACAGTTAATAAAGGGGCAAACAGTGCATTTAGGCTGGCCCACAGGCCTATCAAGGAAGAAGTGTTGGGGGAGTGGCTGGAGGAGTATCCAAATAGGGAATCAGCAGGCAAGCTATTGACAGGTTTTAAGTAAGGTTTATCTTACACATTAGAGGAACAAGTAAAGGAACTCAGGTGAGGAACCTCAAGTCAATAAAAGGAAAAGAGGCACTGTTAGCACAAAAAATTCAGAAGGAGATAGTGCCTGGGAAGATAGTGGGCCCATTTGGGCATCCATCATTACAGAACTGAGAGTTTCACCATTAGGTTTAGTGCCAAAGAAGCAGCCCGGGGTGTACAGGGTGATTCATCATCTGTCATACCCTGATGGGGGCTCAGCCAATGACCACATCATGGAGTAAGATAGCAGGGTGACATATGCCACACTAGAGGAGGCAGTTAGAATGATTAGGGCCACATGGGGGGACATGGTTAGCTAAGGCTGACACTGAAGTGGTCTTCAGATTGTTGCCAGTCCAGCCAGATGACTGGGATCTTTTGGGTTTCCGTGTGGGGGAGGCCTACTATTTTGATAAGGCCATGCCTATGAGTTGCTCCTTGACTTGTGCAACATTTGAAATGTTTAGCACTTGGCTCTAATGGGCTAATTCAGGATAGATATGGTGGTGCATTACCTAGATAACTTCCTATTCATCAGGAAGGGGCGACTACATGCGAAAAAAAATTTACTGGACTTTGAAGCAATGTGCAGGAAACTGGGAGTTCCTCTATCTGTGGATAAGACAGAAGGGCCTAGCCAAACTATAAAATTCTTGGGTAGCAAGATAGACACAGTCGGGGAGTTATTCCATTTACCCAAAGCAAAAGTGAAAAAACGGAGCTCATTATTAGAGGCTGTCAATGGCAGGAGGAGGATACAGTTGCAGAGGATGCAGCAGTTGATGGGACATTTAAACTATGCATGTAGGGCCATTGCTCCAGGGTGCATGTTCACATGGCATTTAGCTATGGCAACCAGAAGGGTTTCACAACCACATCATTGGGTGGACATTAGTTAGGGGACCAGAGAGGACCTAGAGGTATGGGAGACATTTCTCAGTATTTATAATGGGAAGACATTTTGGCAGGAGGAATGAGTTTTCAACACTGATCTGCAACTATACACAGATGCTGTGGGGGTGATAGGCATGGGAGCGTATTTTTGGAGGTAAGTGGTCTGCCGAAACTTGGCCCAGGGCATGGGTCCAGACCGGGGTGATGAAGGATATAACCTTTTTGGAAATCTTCCCTATCTGGGTAGCCATGAAGACCTGGGGGGAGGAGCTCAGGAATAGGAAGGTCACATTTTGGAGTGATAACAGGGCAGTTGTGGATGTAGTGAACAAGAGGGGGGGGCAATGTCGGTAAGGGTCATGGGGGTGTTGAGGCAGCTGGTGTTAAGGAGACTGGCCTTGAATCTGCCTTTTAGGGCTAGACACATTGATGGTGTGGACAATGTGATAGCTGACTGTCTCTTCCACCTGCAAATGGACAGGTTTCAGGCCATTGCACCAGGAGCAGAGACTAGATGGATGGCTATTCCAGATTACGTCTGGAAGATTGTATTGGGGGAGCCGAGCAGTTGTTTCACAACGCCTGGTCCCCCAGGACCTTGAGGGCATACAAAACCTCCTGGATGGCATTACATAGAAACATAGAAACATAGACTTTGACGGCAGATAAGGGCCGCTTGGCCCATCTAGTCTGCCCATTTCCCTACCTACAGGATAGGCCGTAGATCCTAGTTAACCAACAGCCTATTTCTTCCTACCCCCCACAAGAATTGCCTTATGTCTGTCCCATGCATTCTTGAATTCTCCCACAGTTTTAGACCCCACAACCTCCTCAGGAAGGCTGTTCCATGCATCCACTACCCTCTCTGTGAAATAATACTTCCTCACATTGCCCCTGAACGCCCTCCTTCTATCTTTAAATTGTGTCCCCTTGTTCTTGCAAGTCTCTTTTTCTGAAAGATGCTACCCTCTTGGACTTTGTTGATTCCACTGAGGTACTTAAAAGTTTCTATCATGACCCCTCTCCTTCTTTCCTCAAGGTATACATATTAAGCTCCTTTAGTCTCTCCTCATATGGTTTCTCTGCAGACCCTGCACCATTTTAGTTGCCCTCCTCTGGACTACCTCTATCCTGTCTATGTCCTTGCGGAGATGGGGTCTCCAGAACTGGACACAGTACTCAGATGGGGTCTCACCAACTGTCTGTACAGAGGATAACAACTTCCTGTTTTCTGCTGCTGATGCCTCTCCCTATACATCCCAGTATACCCCAGCCCTCCCTACTGCCTTCTCATTGCTTGCTAACCTTAAGGTCATCTGATATGATTACCCACAGGTCCCTTTCCTTTTTTGTTGTTGTTACTACCTCCCCACCCATTGTGTATTCTTCCCCTGAGTTCTTGATTCCCATGTGCATTATTTTGCACTTCCTTGCATTGAATCCTAGCTGCCATACTTCTGACCATTCCTCCAACCTTGCCAAGTCCCTTTTCATCCTTTCCATGCCTCCTTGTGTATCAACCCTGTTGCAGATCTTTGTGTCATCTGCAAAAAGGCTTACTTTTCCTTCCATTCCCTCTGCAATGTCACTGATGAAGACATTAAAAAGGACTGGACCCAATACTGAACCCAGTGGTACCCCACTAGTAACCTCTCTTTCTTCAGAGTGGACTCCGTTTACAATTACCTTCTGTGTGTCCTGTTGTGCAGCCAATGTTTTACCCAGGCTACCACCCTGGGACCCACTCCCAGGCTGGTTAATTTGACTATTAATATTTTGTGTGGGACTGTGTCAAATGCCTTGCTAAAGTCTAGGTAGGCCATGTCCACAGCCCCTCCCTGGTCTACTACTTTGGTCACCCAGTCAAAGAAATCTATTAGATTCGTCTGACATGACCTTCCCACTGTGAATTCATGCTGCCTTGGGTCCTGTGCTCCACTGGCCTCTAGGTACTCAACTATTCTTTCCTTCAGAAGTGACTCCATCACTTTCCCTACCACAGAGGTCAGACTGACAGGTCTGTAGTTTCCTGCCTCTGTCTTGCTCCCACTTTTGTGAAGGGGAATCACATCCGCCTTCCTCCAGTCCTCGGGTACCACACCATCCTCCCATGATTTATTAAAAAGAGTAGCCAGTGGTTTCACTAGTTCCTCCCTTAATTCTTTTAGAATTCTGGGGTGAATTCCATCAGGACGCATTGCTTTGTCCACCTTCAGTTTTAGGAGTTTTGCAGAACCCTTTCTTCTGTGAAAGGACTGGGATCGACCCCCCCTATCAAAGAGTGCTTCTGTTAATTGGATTAGGCACTTCCCCTCATCTTTTGTGAATACTGAGCAGAAATATTCGTTTAGTATCACTGCTTTTTCACTGTCCCCCTCTGCCCACCCACCGTTCATTCTATTCAGCCTCACTATCCCTCCCTTTGTCTTTCTAGCTCGCTGATGTACCTATAAAAGGTTTTATCCCCCTTCTTAACTGAGTTGGCTATCTTTTCCTCAGTTTGGGCCTTTGCTATTCTGACTTCCCTCCCTGCTTCCTTCTGCCTTAACTGGTACAGCTCTCTGTCCTGCTCCTTCTGTGTTTCCTTATACTTCAGGAATGCTATCTTTTTCTTCCTGACTTTCACAGCCACCTCTTTTGAGAACCATAGTGGCTTTTTCTTTCATTTTGATTTGTTTATTTGCTTCACACAAAGGCTTGTTGCCTCTGTGATGGCAGTTTTGATGATTCCCATTGTTGCTTCACACCTCCTTCTAGCCTGTTTGCTAGTGCTTTTCTGAGGCACTCTCCCATCTTGCCAAAGTCAGCTCTCCTAAAGTCCAGTACCCTCACTTTTGTATGGCTTGACTCTGTAGCTGAGTTTAATGTGAACCACACTGTTTGATGGTCACTTGTCCCCAGATGGCAACCCACTTCTAGATCTGAGATCCTCTCACTGCCCTCGTTTGAGAGTATGAGGTCTAAGATTGCTCCCTCACGAGTGGGTTCTGAAACTAGCTGTCTAATGCCTGCCACCTGTAGGGCATCAAGAATGGCTCTGCTCTTGGATTGGCTGCAGCAAATGTGCTCCAGTTAACATCTGGCATATTCAGGTCTCCCATCAATAGTATCTCCCCTTTCTCTGCCATTCTAAGAATGCCTTCTATCATATCCTTGTCCATTCCTCCCCTGACATGGGGGTCTGTACACAACCCCTGTGCAGATTGTGGTGCCCTTTCCAGTCTCCAAGGTGACCCACAGTGCCTCCTCTCCTCCCTGTTTACTCTTTTGTTCAGTTGCTTTTATCCCTTCCTTTACATAGAGAGCTACTCCTCCCCCTCTTCTTTCCTGCCTGTCTCTCCTGTAGGTTATGTACCCTGGTATGTTAACATCCCAGTCATGGTTCTCTGTGTACCATGTTTCTGTGACTGCTACGATATCCAGGCATCCCTCTTCCATCAAGGCCACCAGCTCAGAGAGCTTGTTGCCAGACTACAGGCATTGGTACTCACACCCAATTTCCTGATGGCCTTACTCCTTTGCCCCATCCCTGTCCTTCTTGCCTTTGTCACTTTCTCCATTTACCCTGCCCTTCCCTATCGACACCTCTATGTTGGTGTTTGCCACACTTACTACTGTGATTATTTGGGGGCTAGGATTTCCTGCTCCTTTCCAGTGCCTCCCCTTGGCTGAGTTTAAAGCTTGCCAATGAAGCATTTAAACCTATCACCTAGGATCCTGGTTCCCCTCCCGGACAGATGCAGCCCATCATGCCAGTATGAGCTTACATCACTCCAGGTGGACCCCAGTCCCCAATGAAGCAAATCCCTGAGCTCCACACCAGTTTTCAACCACTGATTGAATCCCATGGTGTGGAACATCCTAGCCTCTCCTATGCCATAGATGGGCAGCACCTCCGAGAAGGTTACCGTGCTACTTGACTAAGGCTCCTCCCCAATTCCACAAACTCTTCCTGCACTTCTCTAATCCCTTTCTTAGCCAGGTCATTTGTCCCTAGGTGGACAATGACATCCAGCTCCCTCCCCTGTGCAGCTGCTCCAGCAATCCTGAGGATTCGCTCCCTGTCCCTCCAAGCCATGGCGCCAGGTAGGCACCTTACCTCCCTCTCCCCTTCCTCCCCCAGTTCTACCTTCCTAACAATGGAGTCCCCCACCAGGAGTTGTTTCCATCCCCTGCAAGTTTCCCCTGCCACCCACCTGTGGCTCTCCTTTGTGGAGGTTCCCAGCATCCTCCTTGGTCTCCACTGCGGGTGCCTCCATAGAGGAACCACACTTTGCCAGAATGGCATAGGAATTGTGGAGAGGTACAACTGGAAGGATGTGCCTCTGTTCCACCACCCTCACCCTCTCTGAGCCCACTGTGGTCCAACCGCTCCTCTTTCTTGGCAACCTCTGAGGCAACGGCAGTGGCACTGGTGGTCCCTGGATGGAAGAAGAGGTCCCACAAATCCTGGTCAACTCAGCTTGCAGATGAGCAACCTCCTCCCTCAGCCCAGAGAGGTGCCTGCAGATGGGGCAACACCGCATCCTCCAGAACGTCTCCCGGAAGACTGCTGCTCCACAGCCACTGCACTGCACCACTCCAATCATGTCTTATTTCTGGCCCCTTAACTGTTTTCAATCCTTACTCTTTCCTCTGTTTTTTTTTCTTTCTCTTCTTACTTTCTGCCTGTGTGCCCTTTAAGCTCCTGATTGTCCTGTTCTGAGACAAGAATATCCTATATTTCTCAGTAGACCACTTACTTGCTCAGAGGCAGACCTCCAGCAGCTAGAGGGGGCCAGAGAGCTACTCTTGCCCTTCTAGGATGGTGGGTCTTTGGTGGTTCTGTGATCACTCACTTCCTGCTCCCAAACAGGAAGTTCCTGTTGTCAGTCAAATCCTGTGTCTATAAAAATAGAACTAACTTTGGGTGGGGGGGTAGACGGGAGGGAAGGAGGGCAATATAGTACCAGCAGAGAAGTCTAGTCACACAGCAGTCCTTTCTCCTGGTGTCTTCTGCCAAGATATTAGCAGAATCTTTCTAAGGCAGTCTTTAAATGTAGCTTCCTTCTAGCTAAGCCACTCCCCCTACTTACTAGATCTTTCTACCAGTAATTTAAACCTCACAGCAGTTAAGTCCTTTCAATCACCTGATTATTTACACCTATAACTGTTCAGATACCCATTCAGTTCCGTTAACCCAGACAGACACACACACACTTTTTTTTTTTGTTTTGTATGTTAGTTTTTTTTTACCCTAAATTAAAGGTCCAAGTACAAAAGTTCTTCTACTTTAGTCCCAGCAGAGAAGTCCAGTCACACAGCAGTCCTTTCTCCTGGTGTCTTCTGCCAAGATATTAGCAGAATCTTTCTAAGGCAGTCTTTAAATGTAGCTTCCTTCTAGCTAGTCACCCCCACTTACTAGATCTTTCTACCAGTAATTTAAACCTCACAGCAGTTAAGTCCTTTCAATCACCTGATTATTTACACCTATAACTGTTCAGATACCCATTCAGTTCAGTTAACCCAGACACACACACACACACTTGTTTTTTGTTTTGTATGTTAGTTTTTTTTACCCTAAATTAAAGGTCCAAGTACAAAAGTTCTTCTACTTTAGTCCCAGCAGAGAAGTCCAGTCACACAGCAGTCCTTTCTCCTGGTGTCTTCTGCCAAGATATTAGCAGAATCTTTCTCAGGCAGTCTTTAAATGTAACTTCCTTCTAGCTAAGCCACTCTCCCTACTTACTAGATCTTTCTACCAGTAATTTAAACCTCACAGCAGTTAAGTCCTTTCAATCACCTGATTATTTACACCTATAACTGTTCAGATACCCATTCAGTTCAGTTAACCCAGACACACACACACACACACTTTTTTTTTGTTTTGTATGTTAGTTTTTTTTACCCTAAATTAAAGGTCCAAGTACCAAAGTTCTTCTACTTTAGTCCCAGCAGAGAAGTCCAGTCACACAGCAGTCCTTTCTCCTGGTGTCTTCTGCCAAGATATTAGCAGAATCTTTCTAAGGCAGTCTTTAAATGTAGCTTCCTTCTAGCTAAGCCACTCCCCCTACTTACTAGATCTTTCTACCAGTAATTTAAATCTCACAGCAGTTAAGTCCTTTCAATCACCTGATTATTTACACCTATAACTGTTCAGATACCCATTCAGTTCAGTTAACCCAGACAGACACACACACACACTGTTTTTTTTTTTTTGTATGTTGGTTTTTTTTTTACCCTAAATTAAAGGTCCAAGTACAAAAGTTCTTCTACTTTAGTCCCAGCAGAGAAGTCCAGTCTCACAGCAGTCCTTTCTCCTGGTGTCTTCTGCCAAGATATTGCATCCAGAACGGCTGCCAGGAAAGTGGGATAGTCACGAGGGACCCAGTAGCAAAATTCAAGGTAGTAGGATGGAAGAGGAATATGGCACCATTGACAATGGGGCTACATTCAGTGGTGATAGGGTAGTTATGCATGCTGACAGGGTGGGAGGATCCAATGAAGTGTATTCTACTACAGTGCATGATGCAAGGATGGTCACGGGGAACAGAGAGGGCCCGAGATGGGCAGAGGCCACTGACAGATGGCCTGCTTGAAAAACTTGTAGGGGTTTTAAATCAAGTATGCACAACTAGTAGTGAGGTGCTATTGTTCAGGGTGCTATATGTCATGATGTATACCTGGGCCTTCAGGGTCAGCGAGGTGGTGGGGCATGGCAGGAAAGACTTCTCCACAGGGCTGCTGTGGGAGGATGTGGTATGGATGGGAGAAGGGATATCAGTGTTGGTGAGGAGATCCAAGATGGACCAAAGGGGCCAGGGGGCCAGACTGCTGCTATGATGACACCATAATGCAGCCATCTGTCCTGTGGGGGCCCTTCAAGCATATGTGGATGGGTGTCCAAAATGGGGGAGCCCTCTGATATTTCTGCATAGTGACGGGGTCCCGGTGAAGGAGTCCCAAGTCACAGTGGTTTTAAAAAAGGGGTTAGCTTTTACTGGGGAGAGGCCGGCAGGGTGTTCCTCCCACTCCATTAGGATTGGAGCTGACTCCGTAATGGTGGCACAAGGAAGCACTCTGGGAGACATCAAGCAGAGGGGCAGATGTGTTTCGAACTGTTATAAAAAATACATCCGCAACTTGATGCAATAATAATAATCTTGTTTTCTTTCCTCCCATAGCAGGTGCAGTACTTCAAGACAGTGACCCATTGGGGTGTAAGAGTTTGAGCAAAGGGGTGTTGGGGGCCTGTAAAGAAAAGTGAGAAATAAGACAATAGGGATAAGGTACTAATTGTGTTTCTGTTTATGGTTCTTCAGGGAGCACAAGGAGGTTGGAGGTTTGGATCTGTGGACATTCCTTTGTTGACTGGGCTGAAAAATGGGCATCCAGGAGGGGGGGCAGCTGTACTTGGACATCAGTACAGTCAAACTGACATGGAAAGGCCAGTGGGGCATGAAATGGGCACAGCTGCTACCAACTCTAAGGGAAATAAGAAAGGACTATAGTCGGCCTGACTTGATTGTGATTCATTTGGGTGTCAATGACCTAGGGTCCAGGCCATGGCTGGACATCTTTTATCAGATCAAGGAGGATGTACGGGGGGGGTGTGGCCAACAGTCAATCTATATGGATGTCTAAACATCTGGCTCCCCAAGTAACCCCTAAAATCCTGCATTTATTTCCGAATTTTTCCCTGTAAATGGCACAAAGTTATTATTTTTCTGTTACCTGACAAGCGCTCATTCAGTTATCTTCTAGGCATCGCTTGATCGGCACAAAAACATTGAAGTTCCCTCGGCTACACAGTTTGTCTCCTGGCCCTGCCATTAGGTCTGCAATGTCCTCGCAATGGAGTCTACCTCCACGCCAACACAATCAGAGAGTAATCTATCTAAAATCCGGCAGATGTTCACCGAGATTCTCCACCAAATGGACAGACTAGACGTAACCACAAAAAAAAATACAGAAGACATTGTTGACCTATCGCAACGTGCTTGTGTTTCTGAACATCGACTTGTGGAGGCCAAGGATAGCTGGCACAAGGTCGGGGCTAAGTTGCAGGATCAAGAAACGCTAATATACCATCTCTGGGCCCGTGTTGAAGATCTTGAAAATCGCAGCTGCTGGAACAACCTCAGGTTAGTGGGTTTTCCGGAGGGCTGTGAGGGGACTGATGCCATATCGTTTTTACAAAAAGAGCTCCCCTCTTGTTGGATTGGTGCTGTGAGACCCCCTGGCAGATGGATAGAGTGCATAGAACCGTGGCACCTCGCCTGGCTCCTGGGGGTCGACCTCGTACTATCCTGGCCCAGCTTCTCAGGTTTCAGGACCGGGAACTCATTACCCAGCTGGCACAGAAAAAGAAGGAACTGTATTGGAAAGGTCATAAAATCCAAGTCTTTGCTGATTATTCACAGGAAGTTACCAATCGCCGTTGGGCTTTTACAGAAGCTCACAGAGCGTGTGCTGAGCTGGGTCTGGACTATTCTCTCAGATACCCCTCGGCCCTCAGAGTTATGATCAATGGGGCTCCATGGGTCTTCAATAACCCAACAGCACCCGAGAGTTTCCTTGCAGCTCAAGTCCCCAAGCTAAACTGGGGCAAATTGCGTGCTTTCTACAGCAATGAGACTATGCCTACTCGACCAGCATAAATGGACACTTTTGTAACTGAGGACCCCATTGTTTCAGCCGCTTGTGCCCCTCAGTCTACTTTCAGACTCCCACCCGGGCACCTTCCCAAAAATCTCCCGGCAGTAAAAAGAAGAACAGAGAAGATTCAGGATAGAAGGGGGTCATGTGGACAAGACTTCCCGGCTCTGGTCCAGAAGTCGAAGTGTTAGTCCGGACCCAAGTGTCTCTTGAGACATCCAGATTCCAGACATGAGTAATAACAAATATAGAGCACTGATGGACCTTCCTACTGAGGACATTCCACGAGATCTCTCTCTCCCTCCTAGATGTCACCGATTAGAGGGTCAGAAGTCTTCCAGTTCCAGAACGCATTCCTGGGCTGAGGAATCAGCAGGCATTCCCTTTGAAGTCTCCCCACCCACTGCATCTTTGCTTGTTCTGGAGCCCTTCTCAGATGCTGCGGCGACTTCTACTCCTGCTGCTGAATCAGTGGGCTGACTGTTGATGTTATATCCTTTATGGTGCAGGTTTACCCGGTGATGCAACTGTAATTAATGTATCATCTGGTCTGTTTATGGCAAGGTACCTTTGGCTAATCCCCTCCCCTCCTTTGAGTAGGGGTGACATTTATGGAACCTAATGTTTAAGGGGAATGTAGTTCAGAAGAAGGCCTATAATTGGCTATGGACCTTTGCCAGGTCGCTATTTAATTGGTTCCATTCCCTTCATTTGGTCTTTGGGTTGACAGGGCATTTTATGCCCTGGCTCGCCAGATGCAATGCCTTACTGTGAAGAGGGATGGACTGCATTGTTCCAGTCTGTATCACTGTCCCCATCCAATCCTTGATAATTGTTATCAGAAGGTTGGGGTGGGCCTTCACTACCTCCCTTACTAAGCATGATGCGCTGCAGTTCAAGAGGCCATCATGCAAGGAGAAGTTTGTTTTTGTATTTTGTTTTACTTGGGGTTGTAAGGTGAGTTGTTTTACCCCTTAAATGAGCTGGTGGGATTACTGCCTCCCAGTGACCTCCACTGGTATCTGGGCTCCTTGTCAGCCGATGCAGGCAGTGGATGCTGCTCATTTGTGGGATTGTATTGCAGTCAACTGTGGGGTGGGGGTTTGGGTTATGTTAATATAGTTGGTTTAAACTTATCTCTGTTACTGGTTAGTTTAACCATTAGCATTTTGCTGTTTCAGGTTAAAATGTTTGTTTTATCATGTTTCATTAAATATTTCTCTGGCAATCTTTTTACTGGGGCTAGGCTACACCCTTTAATTATCTGGTGGGGGAAAGGGACAGGGAATTGTGCTAGACCCAGACCCCTGATATATTGTTTCCTGTGATATATTTTTTCAGACATGACTTACTGGGGTCTAAATGGAGACAAAGCTTCTTTCATGGAATGTGAGAGGGTTCAATTCGCCCATTAAGCGAAAGAAAGTTTTGCTTCATTAAAAAAAACTAGGCCCAATGGTGATCTTCCTGCAAGAGACCAAACTATTATCTAGGGAAGCCATAAAGCTTAAACAGGGTTGGGTAACTGAAGAACTACGTACTGCGGCACCCTCTCATAAAAGGGGAGTTTCTATACTCTTTCATAAGAGTTTGGGATGGAAAGTAAAGGGACATATACAGGATCAGGATGGGAGGTGGATAATAGCTGAAGTCAACACCCCTGATGGCCCCCTGGTCCTAGCTAATATGCATGCCCCCAATCAGGATTGCCCGCAATTTTTTCATTCTGTTAACCAGAACCTGCTGGATTTCAATCAAAAAAGAGCCCCTATATCATTAGGTGAGGATTTCAATCTAACACTTGATCATTCTATAGATAGAAGCAATAAAGCTCCCAAACCACACCAACAGGCAAAAAAAGCAGTACAGAGGCTAATGTCTGAACATGGATTATTGGATGCCTGGAGAGCCTTACACCCAGAGATGCAGGGATTACTCCTGTTTCTCTCCGACTTATGGAACTTCCAGTAGGATTAACTTTGGCTTATCACCTCTGGGTATATGACAGGGTGGCTAAACCTTCAATGTACCCTATTTATGTCTCAGATCATGCCCCTCTGGAATTAATAATTAGACCAGGACAGGACCCCTATTGGACCCCTCATGGCACCTGGACCCTCTTCTGTTGGAAGACGCGACCTTCCTAGACTGGATTGGCCTGGCAGTTTCAGAATACTGGACCAATAATGATAATGGGGAAGTATCTGACTCTACCCTATGGGAGGCTTTTAAAGCCACCATTCGGGGAAGGATGATTGCCTTTTCAATGGCCAGATGGTGCCATTGGGAAGCAGAGCAGAAAGCGTTAGAAAAGCAACTTTACACCTTAGAATCCCAGTATAAATCCCTTAAAAACCAAACTCCATCTCCTGCTTTTTTAGCATAATTGGCTAGTGCTTGTATCTCACTTAATACTCACCTAACTCTGCAGGCTGAGTTAAACCTCAGATGGGTCTGACATGCTTTCTGGGAAGGGGGAGAAGAGGCCAGTAAGAGTCTGGCTTACCATCTTAAATGCCAACAAACTTCTAAGGTTATACATGCATTAGTAGATACAGAGGGGGGTCCAATGCCGTACAAACAGTGGAGTAAATCTGATTATGTCTCAATTTTATGAGCATTTATATGCTTATCCCTGTCCCCCTGATCCATCCAAGATCCAGGCCTTTTTATCCTCATTACCCTTTCCTAGAATTCCTGAGAAGGACATTAAATTCTTAGAAGCCCCAATAATGGTTGCGGAAGTAAACCGGGTGATTCAATCTATGAATCTACGCACAACTCCTGGGAAAGATGGGTTGCCCTTGGATCTGTATAGACTCCCAGGACTAAATCTGTCCCCATATCTGGTTCAGGCTTTTTGACATTCTCTCCTCATGGGAATGCTTTGTCCCTCTTTGAGGGAAACTACAATTACAGTGCTTGCAAAAAAAGGGAAAGACCCTTTGTTCCCAGGTAGTTATTGCTCCATTTCCCTCATTAATGCTGACACCAAGATTTTGGCCAATGTTCTCGCTAGCCGGCTTGAACCCCTTTTGCAGGGTTTGGTTAACCCTTCCCAAGCTGGCTTTGTTAAAGGCCGTCTGGGGTCAGACCACCACAGAACCTTAGCTTCCCTCATGCATATTGTCAAAAGCTCAAAAAAACCCTCTGTAGCCCTGGCTATAGACTTTGAGAAGGCATTTGACTTGGTTGAGTGGCCTTTCCTCTTTCATACCCTTTCCATGATTGGATTTGGACCAGGTTATATCGCCTGGATAAAATTACTGTATATGGCTCCTTTAGCCTCGGTTCTGACAAATGGCACCCTCTTTCCACCCTTCCAATTGCAGAAGGGCATGAGACAGAGCTGTCCCCTCTCTCCCCTCCCATTTCTTTTAGCTATTGAGCCCTTGGCTATTGCACTTCGATCCTCTGGTTCAATTCCAGGTATCCAAATGGGTGCTGCCAACTATAAAACATTTTTAAATGCAGATTATCTCCTCATCACTACCAAACACACTTCATTAGGGATTCAAATGTTTTTTGTTTTTTTTTTGCATAATTTATTTATCGCCCCCTGCATCCGACCGGCCTCTCCTTCAGGCCTTCTGCCAAGGACTACCCCGTATCTCCATTCCGAACCCTCCCCGATGCCAGCTTCCCCCGATCTCAGATCGCAGCTGACCAGGGTAGCCCGACGTAACCCTTCGTTGGATGGGTCCCCTCCTTCCGGAGGGAAATTGCCTTCAGGCATTCTTGCTCTTGGCCCTGATGCTGCTGGGATCGGTATTCCCCTGGCTCTTAGGGGGTTCCATGGAGGTGGGGGATCCAGGAGACCATCATCCGGTCGCTCGGATGCCATTTTTCCACTTTTTCTGTTTTTCTCCTGTCATGCCGCTTCTTGTAGTGCCTCTAGTCTCCACTGGGGGCTGCTACAGAGTGAGGCATGACCCTAACCCACCCCCGGGGAGGAAAGCAGTCCTTAGGACGCTCAATCCTCTCCCATCCCCTGCTGACCCCCAGCGACCCGAGTCCATTCCCGAACCCGGGTGCCTGCATGGTTTGAGGCAAGGTGCCAGTGCCTCAGCCCTCTGCGCCACTGGGCCAGCCCAAATAATTTTTAACATTTTGGCTAAATTCTCCAAGTTGTCTGGCCTAAAATTGAATCAGTCCAAAACCCAAGTCCTTCCGCTCAACTCCCTATCTTCTGGAGCTGAATTTACAGCCATGGGCCTAAAATGGTCCCCTAATGGCATAAAATATTTAGGCATTATCCTGCTCCTGAATCCACTTAAAATGCTAGTGGTTAATTTCAACTCCCTGATTGATTCTCTCAGATCTGATATAGAAAGATGGAAGGCACTTAAGCTCTCTCTAGCTAGGAAAATTGATGCAATCAAGATGATGGCAGCCCCTAGGATGCTCTATTTATTGGCCCACCTTCCCTTACCTATTCCACAGAAATGGTTTCCAAAATTGGAAGCTCTGATGGGCAATTTCCTCTGGCAATGATCCCCCCCACCCCACATGATATAGTAGACTCAAACTTCAGCAACATTGGAAAAGGGGTGGATGGGGACTCCCCTGTCTACAATGGTATCATATGGCCTTTGTCCTGGCTCAGACCCTTAGGTGGTTCTCGATACCTGTACAGACCTCCCCACTGTGGCTTCAGTTAGAAGCTTTAATAATCTGTGCATCTTCCGCAGCGGTGACCCTATATGGCAAGAAAACCATATCGGTGGGTCTCTCCTCCTCTATATGACTATCAAAAAATTACTGGAAACAAGCGGTGGCACTGTTAGGTCATGATCCGGCTCCTTGGCACTAAATGCCTTTATGGGATAATCCAGCCCTGAAAGTAGAAGACTCTACATTACACTGGAAATTATGGAAGATGCAGGGCATCTCATTTATACAAGATCTCCTAATCCCTGGAACCACTGCCATAGATTCTTTTGAATCTTTAAAAGTGATATCATCTCCCAGCTTCCCATTTTTTGATATATCTCCAGATTAGAGATGCCATATCTAACTACATAATTCTCCTAACAATCAAATGCCTCGGGAAGATCCTCATCTCCTATTGTTATGGGGTAAACTCACCAGAAATAAAGCTAGCTGCATATATAGTGCCGTTAGAGAAGCTACTATAGATCCTTCCCAGAAAGCCAGATCCCAATGGGACAAGGAACTACAGAAGCCCATTTCTGAGCAACATTGGGAACATTGTTGGTTAAGGTTTTATTTAGCCTGCCAGGATGGGTGCACATGACTTATTATGAATAAGACTCTTCGTAGATGGTATAGACATCCAGCTAAATTATTTCAGATGGGACTTATTTTGGCGGACACTTGTTGGAGATGTGGTAAGCCAGGTGCTCATCTCTTCCACATCCTATGGGATTGCCCCAAACTCCAATACTTCTGGCTAGCAATTCAGGATATGGGCCGACAAGTTTTTCCCAAAATTGCCCTGGATCCCCTTTAACTTCTTCTAGGCTGTGGTAGTATTACCACACCAAAGTATAGCTTCACAATGGATCACTCTAGTTAGGGCAATTGCCAAGAGACTCATTTTGATGAGATGGAGAACTACTGAGATGCCCACCTTTCATGAGTTTCTGTGGGTTCTTGTCCAGGGGGGCACATTTGAAAGGATCTCTAGTATTGCTCAGGGCTCCTTAGCTCAATATGACAAATGTTGGCAACCTTATTTGAGGTCCAAGTATTGTCACAATTTATCTCCCAGTGCTATTGCTCAGTCCTCTCCCCATCTATCAAGACTGGTATCCTGACACCAAGGTTCTTCTCTTTTTTTTCTTCTCTTCTGCCACTCTGGATGAGCCCATTCTACAGTCAAAGACTGCCTTTCTTTATATAGTTGATATTATAGTATGCATATTAGAAGATTGCACCCTGGGTGATGCAAGTTATTGTTACTCAGGTTTTTCCCTTTTTATTTTTTACTCTCTTGCAACTGTTACATTCCATTAATGAATTATATAAATACCGCTAGGCTCTCCGCCCATTGGGGGGTAGTGGCCTTACCTATATTGTGTCATCCTTAGATTGTATGACCCATATTATGGGTCTTTCCTATGTCAAATTCTCCTAATGTGCATTTTTTAGTTGGTTGATTATCCATGTTGATTATATATTCTGGTCCTACCAAATGTTGCGGTAAGACTCAGAACTAATGTTGTAACACTCCTTCATGGGTGTGCATTCTGTTCAAATAATAATGACAATAAAAATTTTAAACAACAAGGAGGATGTGCAGAAAATAAAGGAATGGTGGCCAGAGGTTACATTGGCATGGTCAGATATGCAGAGAAGGGTCTGGTGACACGCAACTAACCATAAAGCTATGGATAGGGCCCAAAAGAGCATGGATGCGAGGGTAGGCAGGTTATTTGAGAGCAAAGTGGGCAGAGTCATACATCATTGAGTCCTGGAGCATGTGGATGAATATTACAGGGGGGATGGAGTACATTTATCAGGTTTAGGGTTGGCAATGTTCAGTTCTGAAATTGCTGATATCATCGAGCCCTGGATGCCAGAAAGAGGGGTTTTAATAAAGAAGGGGGAAGTCCACAGTCCATCACAGGCTGGAGGTGGACTAATGGGAAGTAAGGGGAGAGGATAGGATAAGGGGGAATAAAATGGAATTAATAAATAGGATGACTCAAAAAGATGCAGGGGTACAGTGTGTATGCTCGTACCCCTTCGAGCAAAGGAGAAGAAGAAGAATGGCTCCTCATGATATACATCTGGGGGGGAGAAGAAGAAAATAAATAAAGAAAATCAATTAGACATTTGTAGAACAAATGATGATTTGAGAAAGGAATTGTATTTGAGAATGGTGTGATGTATAAATTGTATAAAGTGTGACAGATGTGATTCATGAATTTGTATAATAGAGTTTGTAAAAATGGGGTGTTGGTGAGAAATGAATTCAGTAAATTAATTGCCAAAAATTGATCTCCCATAGAGAACTTGTTTGTGTCTTTATTTGATGGGGATATGGGGGACAAAGTGGGTTGCCTATTTAAAGGGGCAGACCTCATTGTCCTCAGACCCAAACAAGTGTGTGTGAAATGCCAGGAATGGATGATTTGCATAAGGCAGGGAAAGGGGGAGGGATGGGGAGGGGGAGTGATGTCACAGAAGGATCGGCCCTGTGGAGGTCAGAGCCAGGAGTGAGGTGGAAAGCTGGCACTAGCCAAGGCAGGAGAGAGAGGGGAAAACAGGGAAAGGTACTGAAGGGCTTGCACAGCCCAAGCAGCTCACAATATTTGCTCTAAGAGATGTTCCCACCTGCCCACTCTGAAGCCAGGATTTGGATTGATGCAGTCACTATGGAAGGTGGCACGCAGCAGACTGGGAGGAGGGCTGCCGAAGGTGGATGGCAGTGCACCAAAGGGGAAGGACACAAAATAAGGAAGGGAAGTAAGGGACCGTGAGAGGATAGGATAAGGGGGGATAAAAGGGGGGATTTAATAAATGGGGCAATTCAACAAGAAGCTGGGGTACGGTGTGTACACTCGCACCCTT
Source organism: Neoceratodus forsteri (assembly GCA_016271365.2). NCBI lineage: Eukaryota > Metazoa > Chordata > Ceratodontiformes > Ceratodontidae > Neoceratodus > Neoceratodus forsteri. The sequence goes on along the minus strand of CM057452.1, from coordinate 625,424,162 downwards.
TTGAGCGAAGGAGAAGGAGAAGAATGGCCCCCCGTGATGTACATCTGAGAGGAAGAAGAAGATAATAAATAAAGAAAGTCAAGTAGACATTTGTAGAAGAAGAAATGATGATTTGAGAAAGGAATTGTATTTGGGAATGTTAAGATGTATAAATTGTATAAAGTGTGGCGGATGTTATTCATGCATTTGTACAGAGTTTGTAAAATGGGGTATTGATGAGCATTCAGTTCAATAAATTAATTGCCAAAAGCTGAGCACCCACACAGAACTTGTTTGTGTCTTTATTTAACAGGGGTCTGGGGGACAAAACAAATAGAAAATCCTGTGTGGATTTGCGTATAGCCACATTTGGTAACTTAACATTGCTAACACATCTTTCTCTCAGCAGTTGCTACTGTCCCTCATAAATAAACCCCACCATTGCCACAGACAGTTCATGGACAAACAGGCATGTTCTGTTATTTTTCTGACAATGTTGGCAACATTATTTAAAATTCACTTACTTTTTAATTTTTTACATTTTCTCATCAAATGTGTTCCACATGTCACATACTGTTCCAGTCCTGCTCTGTATGAGCACTACACAAATTCTGAAAGTAATGCTGTTAATAACTTACAGTCCTTTTATCATAGTTGTTACAGCAGTTTCTTCCATTGGCATCACTTTCCCTTAGTTTTACTGTCTTTCTCCTTAGACACATACTACTGACAAATTAAGTCATCACCACTGCCACTATGCCAGCCACATGTGCCACACTACTCTTAGTTTTGGCAGTCATCAGTTTATTATGTTTGATGCCCACAGTGGGTATCATTTTTTGAAACAGCAGCAGGCTCATTCAGATCAGCTGCACCTCTCACATCTGCCTCATCAATGTCCGCCATGGATATAATTTTTTGGAACAGCGCAGGCTCACTCATGGCAGTTGCATCTGTCATACCTATGTCAGCAATGTCTGCCATGGGTATAATTTTTTTAAAGAGAAGCAGGCTCATTCAAAGCAGCTGCACCCTTTTATCTTCTGCCTCATCAATGTCCACCATGGTTATCATTTTTTGAGATAGCAGCAGGCTCACTCACAGCAGCTGCATCTCTCATACCTGACTCAGCAATGCCCTCCATGGGTATACGTTTTGGAAACAGCAGCAGGCTCAATCAGGGCAGAAGTGCCTCTCATACCTGTCTCAGCAAGGATTGCCATGGATATAACTTTTTGGAAACAGCAGCAGGCTCACTCAGAGCACCTGCATCTCTTGTACCTGCCTCAGCAATGCCCACCATGTGTATAATTTTTGGAAACAGCAGCAGGATCAATCAGAGCAGCTGCACCACTCATACCTGCCTCAGCAATGCCTACCATGGGTATATTTTTTTAACCCTAACAAACCATGTAATACGGCTATGAAAGGATATTGTTTCACTAACTGATACAGAAGCAGGCAGTGTAGCTGACTATGTTGCAGTAATACACCACAGAGTTCAGGGCACCTAACAAATGGTGTAAAAGTATACAGCCTACAATCAAAAACAGTCTTTCATATCTTTGTTATGGTCAGGGTAGTGTAATAGAGTAATAGAATGATTAGGGTAGTAACTACCCAACCCTAACCAACTACAGTACCTGTTTTTCATTAAAGTATTCTTAGGGTAATTTAGGGTTGTTTAGAGGTACTTGCAGGTAGTAATAAGGGTAGGGTATTTCACTACCTGCCCATGACTAATTTTAACTGTGGACTATTGCTGCTGATGACTATCACTTTGCACATACCAAAATTCGTTAATGCTTGCTGAAACTTGTTGCTACTACTCACGATGTAAAAATCTCTATTATGGTATTGATTGTAATCTCTTGGTGTTCCTAATATGAATCTCTTGTTGTAAGTAACCATACTTTACTTGGCCATCTTTCATTAAAGGCTCTTGAGGTTTCTTCTTCAGAAATGGCATAGCAAAAGTCAGTGGAGGGGGAGTAGCACTTTATGTAAAAGAAGGGATAGAGGCAGCTAAAACTGAACACCTAAGAGACTATGGAAAACTAGAAACTCTGTGAGTGCTATCAGTGACAAGGAAGGGTAAGCAAATCAGGATTGGGGTGGTCTGCAGACCATCAGATCAGGATCAAGGAACAAACAAGGAATTGGGGGAGATGCTAATGAAGGTGGCAGGTGGTAAGTTTAGGTGAGGAGGTGGTATTGGTAGTACAGGAATTCAGTATGCCAGATTTGAACTGGAAACTTCTAATCACCACAGGTGCTAGGAGTCAGCTCCTGGTGGATGCATGTCAGGAGGCATTCCAAATTCAGCTAGTCCAATGTACAACAAGAGAAGGAGCTGTACTTGCTCTGGTACTCACAAACAATGAAATAATCCAACATTTAGTAGTCCATGAACCACTTGGTTCCAGTGACCACAAACAGTGACATTTGAGGTCCAGACAGGAAATTCCAAAGGGGCAAACACAAGAAGGGTATGGGACACTAAAAAGGTAGATTTCAACATGATGAGAGGACTGCTGGAAAGAATTGTAAGGAGAATAGCACAGGTAGAAGGGGTAGATAAAAAAATAGAAATAATTTAAAAAGGCAATATTAGAGATGGCAATATGGTTGACTGCCAAACTAAAGTTAGTAAGAGTCAGACAGAGGAAATATAAAGGAAGGCACACTGGGGAGGATAGGTAAAAGTACCTAGAGGAAACAGAGATAGCCAGTGGGAAAATGCAGGTGACAAAGGGGGAGACAGAACTCTGACTTGCCGTGGGAGTGAAGCCAGAGGAAAAGGTATTCCTCAGGCACATCTGGGAGAAGCGTAAGTTTAAAAGGTTTATAGTGAGGCTGAAGAGTAAGGATGGATGGGAGGAGAGGGACAAAGGCAAAGCAGAGATACTGAACAAATACTTTTTGTTCTGTACTTATTAGCGAAAAGGATGGGCAACTGCTGGATGTTGTGTTAAGAGGGGAAGAGAAGAGAGCAAGTGCTCAAGCAGCATGGCAAAATAATGGGGGAAATGGTGTGTAAAAGCTTACAGGGTTGAAAGTGAATAAATCTATGGGACCTGCTGACTTACACTCAAGGATACTTAAGGAAACAACAGCAGTGATAGAGCCACTTGTAGACATATTCACTTTCTCACTGGCAGCGGGGGTGTTCCCTAAGGACTGGAGGACAGTGAACATAGTTCCTCTATACAAAAGCAGAAGGAAGGATTAGGCAGGGAACTATTGAACAGTCAACTTCAAGTCTGCAGTGGAAAGGATTAGGGAGTTTATACTAACGGAGGAACTAGAGGACTTCCAGGCAACATGGGGTCATGAGAGGAAGGACTTGACAGACACATCTGAGTGATTTCTTTGACTGGGTATGTAGGGCAGCAAATAAGGGACAGATAATCAATATAGTATACTTGGATTTCAGAAAGCCATTTGACTCAGATCATCACATGCGGCTGGTCAAAAAATCTAAGGGACTTAGGAATGGGGAAAAAATTGTTAAGTTTAGTGGAGGAGAACTGGCTAAGAGGAAGAACACAAAGGGCAGTGGTTAATGGGGAGTTTTCAGAGGTAAGGGAAATAACAAGCTGACTACCTCAGGGGTTAGTGCTGGGCCCATTTCAAGTGAGTCCATCTGTGACCTAAGGGAAGGCATTAACCCTTGTAGGGCTGTGGACTGATATGTCAGTCCAAAATTCCTGTATGTTCTAATTCTGTCTGCAGCCTTAGGGCTAAGGATAAGATCTTCACATGGGTGGTCATGGAGTAAAGAATAAGGGAACTCAGAGGATGTGGGCAGATTGGAGAGCTGATTATAGTTATGGCAGCTGGACTTCATTAATAAAAAATGTAAGGTGCTGCACATTGAAAAAAATAAACGCAAGAGTGCCGTATGAAACGGGGGTTGTGGTTCTGGAAAGTAACATGGAGGAAACAGATCTAGGGATCATGATATTGTAGATCCTAAAAACAACAGCTAAGTGTAACAGAGCTGTGGGTAAGGCAAAATGAATGCTGACATAAGCAACAGTAGCCTGGAGGTGATCCTCCCATTGTACAAGTCGCTGGTGCAACCACATTTGAAATACTGCGCAGCATACTGGAGACCACACCTAAGAAAAGACTGTAACAAGGTGGAAGCAGTACAGTGCAGGGCAACCAAAATGGTCTGCAGATGGGGGGAGGGGCTCAAGACATATGAAGAGAGGCTGCAGGACTAGAGATGCAGACCCTAGAGAAAAGGAGGGAAAGGTGATCTAAACATTCAAATTCTTGCACAGGATAAATAGTGTGGATGACAATGAACCTTTGTCCTTGAACTTAAATACAGGAATGGGGGAACTCATTTAAGCTCACAAGGGATGAGATTCAAAAGAGACATCTGCATGCTGTTCCTCACAGATAGTAGTGGATAGAGATGGGCGAAGTCTGAAAAGTTTGCTCCTCGAAATATTTTGCAAAATTTGTACATTTCATGAAATATTCCGCGGGTGCGATGTGCTAAATTCTGCCAGCAAAATTCAGAATGTCACAACTCACAGACAAAATTCTGATGTTCGTGGGCAAAATTCTTCATTTCGAGGCTGAAATTTTTGCATTTTGCACTGACAGAATATTTCATGTAATGTGCAAATTTTAAGAAATATTCCGCAAGGTGAATTCCAGACTTCATCGGAACTTCACCAGAGAAATTAAACTTTGCTGCATCTCTAGTGATGCATAAGTGGAATAAGGTTCCAGAGACAGTGATACAGGCCAAATCAGTGAGTGACTTCAAGCAGGGACTGGACAGGCATATGAGATTAGTTAGAAAAGTGAAGGCAGAAATAATGGAGTGATGGTCACTGGGGCCAGTGCAGAGTATTTACTGTAGGAAGAGTGGACAGACAGGATGGGTGCATGGGCCTTTTTCTGCCAACATAGTCTATGTATCTATGGGAAAAGGGATTGCCATGTGGCTAGCCCTGGCCACCTGGAAAGGGCTGACATGTTGTTTTTTTTGTTGATCTGACTGAAGGTCAAAGACTTCCTAAATGGCACAAAAGTTTGGCCATGCCAAATTAAAACAAAAGGGCCAAAAATCTCAGCACATTCATCAAGAAATTATTTGCCATTAGTTGGCCCAGTGGTGCAGAGGGCTGAGACACAATGCATCTTACCTCTCACAATGCCGGAAACCTAAGTTCGGTAACAAGCTTGGGTTGCCTTGGGTTGGCTAGGTGGGAGGAGAGGATTGAGTGTCCGAGGGACTACTTTCCTTTCCTGGGATGGGGGGGCAATGCTGTCTGCTCCTTGGCTGCCACTTGGTGGAGGCTAAGTGCAGCCCCAGAGTTAGAGCATCACAAGCACAAGGGCTGTGATTACATACCGTGTATGTGTGCCTACATGTGCACATGGATACAGCCAACCACAGCAATGGGATAAAATGGTTGTGGAAAAATGGTGACTGTAGGCCACATGAAGGCCTGTCAGCCCACCCTCTCCCTGCATTGCTGCTGGTTTGCTGACCCCCATGGTGTGGAATCTGTGGAGGGGGTGGGTCCCTGGGCTGGAGAGGCAGGTCCTGGCTGGGGGAGTCAGGGATGGGGCTGAACAACCACCTCTGATGTGCCTGAAGGAATAAAAACCTTTATGACAAAAAATAATTTATTTGTTATTTTCTCAGTTGGCCCAGTGGCACAGAAGATTGAGGTGTTGGATGCCACACATCCCGCCATACCAACAACGAGGTTCAGTAACAGATATGAGTAGCTGGGTATTGGTCAGGGCAGCTGAGGATTGCTCATCTGTCTGACCTCTCCCAGGGAGAAATGGTTGGTCCAGCCATGCTGCTTCTATACTGACAACATGTGGAGGCATTGTGGTAGGGCAGCAGGGGTGGCTCTGAAGGGATGGCAGGCAGCAGACACAGTAGTACATATGCACCTCCATGCAAGTGTACATCCTGTGTCATTGCATGCTGTCAGTGTGTGGCCCATGTGATTCCAGCATATACAAGCCACATGCCTCCATATCTCAATACCTATCCTCACTGGACTGCATCCACAGCCCCTGCCCCATGCTTAAAATGAGTGTAGAGGATTGCATGGGGGCAAGGGTCAATCTCCAGTCTGCTGGGCACTAGAATCCAATCTGATGCTCAGGCCATCTCCATAGTAGATTCCGGGCCCTGCATGAGGCTCTGAATGGTGGCATACATCAAACCTCCAAAGATGAAGGTTCTTGTGAAACTGATGCAAAGCACAATTTGTACGTTATGATGGTTTGCAGTTACATACCATGAACTAAGTACTTTACAACATTTAACTTCTGCTGCTGCATGTACTGTATTAGTTTTTTGAACTAAGCATTACTACATGCTTATTCTACTGCTGCTGCTATACTTTATGCTCAATTATTTACCAGTTCTGTACCCCTGGCCTATTGTTTTGTGACCACCTGACTAAATGTGAGGGAGCTTGGCAGCAAGTCAGTAACTTAGTTCAGTTGTGTGGAGGAGGGGTTACAAGGCCATAAAAGAGCAGCACTGCACCACAGTGTGATCATGGTGCTCAAGCATGAGTGGCACGCACCACTCGGTAGAAATATTTCCAAGAGACAAGTTTAGAAGTAGCGCTCAGGCTGTAGACACAGTAGCTGTGAGTATTCTATTTAATTAGAATTGTGACTTGGTTTGGGGTAATTTTTATCGACTAGAGGTGTCAGAAAGTAAGGACTTGTGGTGTCAGACTGTAAAGCTTTTTTGCTTTTGTTCCTAATATTATTTGGGTCTTACAAGTTACTGTACCCTGTGGGCAAATGTTTTAAAGATATAGAAATGTAATTACTTTTAACTATCCTTTGAGATTGTACTGATTTACTGTTTGTCTCTCACCATGTGGTTAAAGAAAGGTGTAGCTATTATTTGGGCCATCAGCTTTAGGATGGCCATATCAGCAAGCAACAATATAACTGGAACTATTCTAAACCAAAAACAAAGTAGAACAGGTGATGATACCATGCCTTCTTTCTTTGTGCACAAATCTATTTATATTAACATAACCATGCAGTTATTTGGTCAGCTTCAAACCTCTGCTTTGTGTAAAATATCTGCTCTATGTTCCTCTAGTCAACCATATAAATTTGTGAAACCATTGATATATAAACAATTATCTCACTGTATGATGAAGAAATTATTGTCAAGGAAAAGTGGGCCCATGGTTAAACTGAAAATTCTAATTACTGTTAGCCTTCTGCTGTCAGGGGATATTCGTCTAAATCCAGGACCTGACCAGAATGCAGCTTACACAGCAGAAATCTTGAATAGCAAAGGAATTAACTTTGTTCACTTCAATGTTAGGAGTATTTTCCCAAAATTTGATGTTATTAAAAAATGGGTCCTGGAATTTAGACCAGATGTATTGATAATTTCTGAAGCATGGCTAAATAAGAAAGCATTGGACACTGATATTTCAATTCCTGGTTATCAAATATTGAGGAATGATCATACCAAAAGGGGAGAGGGGTCTTGGCATATGGATCTCTTGTCTTAGATATAGAAACATAGAAACATAGAAGTTGATGGCAGATAAGGACCGCAAGGCCCATCCAGTCTGCCCATTTCTTTTTCTACTTTATAAATGTGCCATTGGCCTTTGCTCTGTCAATGGCCTATATATTCATAGTCATTTGTATTGCTCCCTTATGCCTATCCCATGCCTGTTTGAAGCCCTGCACTGTATTCATAGCCACCACTTCTTGTGGTAAGCCATTCCATGCATCCACCACCCTTTCTGTGAAAAAGAATTTCCTCACATTCCCCCTTAATCGGCCCCCCTCTAATCTCATGCTGTGTCCTCTTGTCCTGCTATTTTTCTTATATTTAAACATGTTAGACTCTTTCACTTGTTAATGACCTTAAGGTGTTTGAATGCCTTGATCATATCACCTCTCTCCCTCCTTTGCTCAAGGGTATACATATTGAGCTCTGTTAATCTGTCTTCATATGTCTTCTGATGCAGTCCCTGCACCATTTTGGTTGCCCTTCTCTGGACTGCCTCGATTTGGTTAATGTCCTTGTGAAGGTGTGGCCTCCAATACTGCACGCAGTACTTCAGATGGGGCCTAACCAGTGTCTTGTAAAGAGGGATTATTACCTCCCTCTTACAACTTGTGATACCCCTACTAATACACCCTAACACCCCCCTAGCCTTACCTACTGCTTTAGAGGTCTGCTTGGATGATTTCAGGCCATCAGTGATGATGATGCCCAAGTCTATTTCTTCCTTTGTGACTGCTAGCAACTCCCCTCCCAGCCTATAGGTGGCTTCAGGGTTTCTCTTCCCTATGTGCATGATCTTGCACTTCTTTGCATTAAATCCCAGTTGCCACTCTTCTGACCATTTTGCTAGTTTATCCAGATCTCTTCTCATTCTGCCCACCCCATCTGGATCATCTACTCTGTTTGCAGATCTTGGTGTCATCTGCAAACAGACAAGCCTTACCCTCTAGTCCATCTGCAAGGTCACTAATGAAGATGTTGAAGAGGACTGGCCCCAGGACTGATCCCTGAGGTACCCCACTTGTGACTTGCATCTCTTCTGACTGTATACCATTTACCACCACTCTCTGTTTTCTGCCTGTCAACCAGTTTGCCACCCAGTTGACCAATTTCTGACCCACCAGAGCCTACCCAGCTTATTTATCAATGTTCTATGTGGAACAATGTCAAAAGCTTTGCTGAAGTCAAGGTAGGCGACATCAACTGCTCCCCTTGTCCACCACTCTGGTTACCCAGTCAAAGAAATCTATGAGATTAGTTTGACAGGACCTTCCTTTTGTAAACCCATGCTGTCTTGGATCCTGTGCCCTATGGATTCCAGGAGTTGCACTATCCTTTCCTTAAGGAGTGCCTCCATAATCTTGCCCACTACTGAGGTAAGACTGACTGGTCTGTAGTTCCCCGCCTCCTCCCTGCTACCACTCTTGTGGAGCGGGATCACATGAGCCTTTCTCCAGTCTTCTGGGACCTCTCCTGTGCTCAGAGACTCACTAAACAGTTCTGCTAATGGCTCTGCTAGTTCCACCTTTAGCTCCTTAAGTACCCTGGGATGTATGCCATCAGGTCCCATTGCCTTATCCACCCTGAGCTTAGCAAGTTCTTGTAGGACCCTTTCTTTTGTGAAGGGAGTAGTGCTCACCTCCCTCCCCCCTGTGTATATGATGCTGAACTGTGGGCCCTGCCCTTCCTTCTCTTCAGTAAATACTGAGCAAAAGTATCTATTTAGGATAGATGCCTTTACAGGGTCCTCCTCCTCACATGCTCCCTTTTCTCCATTAAGCTTAGCAATACCCCCTCTGAACTTTCTCCTTTCACTAATGTATCTATAGAAAGTCTTGTCACCTTCTTTTACTGTTCGTGCTAGTGTTTCCTCAGTTTGGGACTTTGCCTGCTTTACTGCCTTCCCTGCTTCCCTTAGGGCAGTTTGGTATGCCTCCCTATCTTCATCCTGCTGTGTTCCCTTATATTTCCTGAAGGCCAACCTTTTGGCTCTGACCTTTTCTGCTACTGTGTTTGAGAACCAAAGTGGTTTCCTTCTTCTTTTGTACTTCCTTTTCTGTCTAACACAATGGGATGTTGCTTCAAGTATTGCATCCTTAATGATTGCCCACTTTTCCTGTACCCCCTCACCTGTGTTTCTTTTTGCCAGGGCTAGCTTAACTCTGTTGGGCATCTTATCAAAGTCAGCTCCTCTGAAATCCCATATTTTTGCCTTGGAATGGGATGATTTAGATGTAGTAGCCAAATTGAACCATACCATGTGATGGTCACTGGCCCCCAGGTGACTTCTACCTGGAGATCTGTAATCCCTTCCTTGTTAATCAGTACTAGATCTAGGATAGCCCTGTCTCTTGTGGGTTGCTGTACCAGTTGTTTGAGGCCCTCCCCCTGCAGGGAATCCACTATGTGTCTGGTTCTGGCAGATGTTCCTGCTGGTATTGACCAATCTGTATCCGGCATGTTGAAGTCTCCCATTATCAGAACCTTCCCTTTAGCTGTCATGTTTTGTATATCTTCTAACAGTAATCGTCTATGTCCTCCCCTGGTCTGGGGCCTGTAGACAACCCCAGTTCTTATGGCTGTCCCATTTCTGTTTCCAGGGTGACCCACAGTTCTTCTGGCTCCTTATGTATTCTAGATTTCTGTAGCTTTGATATTTTCATTGACATACAGGGCCCTCCTCCCCCTTTTGCACCTTGGTCTCTTCTGACAATACATAGCCAGGTACTGAAGTCTCCCAAGTGTGGTTACTGGTAAACCACATCTCACTAATTGCTACTATGTCCGGTTTAGCCTCTGACATTATTGCCTGCAGGTCTGGGATCTTATTTCCCAGGCTGTGAGCATTTGTGTACATGATTTTCCATTGGCCAGATTTTGGTGTGTTAGTTGTTGGGTGAGGTTTGGCATTACCCCTTTGCATCGTATGGGGAGACAAACCTTTTCTCTTACCTGGTGATGCAAATGAACTGCAAACATGCTGAATCCCTGTTTGACCACTAGCTGAGGGAGGAGGGGTGTTCTTCCCATTCGACGTATGGGGTGCTGCACCCCTCTCCCCATTTGCTAGTTTAAATATTCTGCAAAGATGTCAAACTTCTGCCCCAATGCACTGACTCCCTCCTTAGTCAGATGCAGTCCATCAAATTTAAAGAACTTTCGCTCCCAGAACTGTTGCCAGTTCCCTACAAATCTGTGTCCTTTTCCTGGCACCAGCCCTTGAGCCACGTGTTTAGCTCCCCTATCTCCCCTTCTCTGACCTTCTGTCCATCTTTTCCCCTCTCCCAGACTGGCAGGATCTCAGAGAAGGAGATGCCGGATGAAATAGATGATAGTTTGTCACCCAGCCTGGTCAGGTGTTCCTTGGTCTCCACAACTGACCGGCTGGCGAGATCATTAGTCCCTATGTGTACTAGGTCATCAATGTTTTCTCCTGCTTTGTGAACAATTTTAGCAATGTGGTCAGTGTATCTCCATGCTGATGTACCTGGGAGACATCTGACCATTACCCCTGGCTGGAGATGGGTATCAACTCCCTGAATCATGGAGTCTCCTATGATCAGAAGTTTTTTGGATTTCCTTTTTGCTTGTTTTGTTTTGGTTCCTGATTTGGGGGAGTTTTGTTGTGCTAGCTCCTGTGCTGCAGTGTCCTGCTCTGCAGTGTCTTCTGCCTCTTTGTTTGATTTCAGAGATAGAGGCAGATACCTGTTTGTAGTGTTTATATGGTTTTTGGAGGTAATATGTTGGAGAGCAGAGAGTGATGGGGCACCCGATTTGCCCCTCCTAACCACCTGCCAACCTCCTGGACCAACTACCCTCTGCGGTTGAGGTTTTTCTGTTGGATGCTGGGGAAATGGAGGGTGGTTCTTATAATGTATTTCCTCTTGAATATGAAATTTGAGGCGTGCAATCTCTGCCCATGCTGCCCGGAGCTGAGCCCTAAGATCTCCAAAGGCCCAGCATGTAGGACAGTGTCCTAAATCCTGTAAGACTGTCCTTCTGAAAATTGTTCCACAGTACCTGCAGTTAATGATATCCATTCCAGATAAGTTGCTGGGTTTATAACCTAGTCAGAGTAATTAGAAGGAAGAAAAACTGCTTTGTATGTGACATCAAGATCCAAGGTATGGAAAGACTAGTATTAGAAATAAAAATTGCACACCACAAGCCCACTCTGTTAATGGGTTGTTACTTTACCCCCAAATGTAATGACCACATTTTTCTGAATATTTGTGAATTTCTACTTCCATTCAGGGATAGTCATGAACTCATGCTATTAGGTGATTTTAATACAAACTGGACATCCCTTCCTAGTACAAGCAAACTATTGGATTTACTGTATTATTTACCCTAGGTGTTTCCCAACTAATAACTTCTCCAATTAGAATTAATCCAAAAAAAAAATCCAAATCTCTCTTCTACCTTAGACTTAATATTTACCTCTGCCCCAGATAAATATCCCTTGCATGGTGTGCTACCAAATTCTTTCAGTGACCACCAGGTCACCTTTTGTATAAGACAAAAGATTGATAAACCTAGTTTAGTGCAAGTAAAAACATATCAAGCCTTGAATTCCTTCCACTATACTGCCTTTATGGTAGATTTAGAAACAAGAAATTGGAACAGATTGGTGTTTATTCCAAGCATTGATGATGGCTGGCAGTATTTTCGAAGTGAATTCCTGGCTTTGTGTAATGCCCATGCTCCAATTCATTAAAAAAAAAATTAAACATAATAACTCCCCTTGGTAACAAAACCCAAATGTAAGATCATTATGGGATAAATATCATCAGGCTAGAAATATTTGTATCAAAAAAAATAAGACAAGCAAAAGCAGATTATGTTCTGTCTAACTTAAAGTCTGACAAGACCAAACATTCAAGAGATTTCTGGAATATGGTTAAAAAAATTACAGGGCAGCAAATCAGCTGAGCTGCCCAGTTCCTTTTTGGTTAATGGAATCCCACAACTTACTCTGAATAGAGTAGCAAACATGTTCAATTAAATGTATGTTCATATGAGAACATCTTTGGCTGATGGTTTACTATTTTCCTTGCTGACAGGAAGTAAACCGATAGCTGATGACCTGCCATGTTCCCTGTTGACAGGAAGTAAACCAACAGGTCAAACAAAAATAAAGGCAAACAGTCCCTGTTTCCCTAGTTTTTATTTTACACCCATTTGTTTAAGTCAAGTCTTAAAACAACTACTGAAAATAGACACAAGAAAGGCCCAAGGCGTGGATGGTATTCCATCCTGCTTTCTAAAGTTGGCCACCCCAATGATAGCTCCTCATGTAACAGATATTTCAAATTTTCTCTGCAAACAGAGTATTCTCCCCATGCCTGGAAACAGGTAAATGTAGTTCCCATTTATAAAAGTGGCAAGAAAAATATTACGAGCAACTACAGGCCAATATCAATACTTTCTGTTGTCGCAAAAATCTTTGAAAAACTATTAGTTCATCACCTAAACCAGTACTTAGAGGACCAAAAACTGTACATTATTAATCAATCAGGATTTAGAGCACTTCACAGTACCTCTACTGCACTAGTAAAAGTTGTGTCGGACATATAGGTGGCCATGGACAAGGGTCTTGCGGTCGGGGCCATATTTATAGATTTATCAAAAGCTTTCAACTCTCTGAAACATAATGTCTTGATCAACAAGCTACAGTCTATTGGGCCCCAGCCGTGGGACCTTGAGATGGTTCCATGGCTATCTGTCTGAAAGACAGCAATGAGTAACTTTGAATAATACTTTTAGATCTGGATATTTAACTGATAAAATAGGGGTTCCTGAGGGATCGGTTATGGGGCCTTTGTTGTTTATCCTGTATACAAATGATGTCGGACACCTGTTAGGTGGTGTCCGACATCATTTGTATGTAGACAATACTATACTTTATGTTGAGGGTTGCTCCATAGCCCAAACACTGAAGAAAAGTCAGACTGATTTTGACGGGCCTCAAGGATATTTTTGTGAATGTGGTTTGGTGTTAAATGCTACAAAATTTCAATTAATACTGTTCTGCAACAAGCCATAAGCTATTAAACAGCTTTTGAAAGTAAATACCTTAGATAATTGTGTACTAGATATAGTTGACTCCTATAAATATCTGGGGGCCTGGGTTGACTCCCAATCTAAATGGAATAGCCATATAGAGTTCTTAACTTGTAAATAAAATAGAAGGTTGGGGTGTTTACATAAATATAGAATGGACATCTCACAGGACACAAGATAAAAAATTATTAATTCAACAGTTATCCTTTTGTTTGATTATGGAGATGTCTTGTGTGGGGTGGGGGGGGCATCTGGGTTATTGCTTCATAGATTGGATGTGATTTATAACAGATTTGCCCTGTGCATCTTAGATGCTCAGTGGAACACCCATCATTACAGTATCTTCTTTATGGAGTTCTAAATTGCACAAGTTTATCCGAGCATCGAAATATCCATATAATCCATTTGGCTTTCAGATTCTATCTCAATAAAGTACCTATTTATTTATCAGATATAGTAAAACTTAGGAACATAAAGAGTGTTTTACATTCAGCTGATCTGACTGAATATGAAGTGCCAGTTATGAAAACAGTGAAAGGAGATTCAAATTTTATTCACATTGCTCCTAAGCTATGGCATAATTTACCATGTCAATTGCGACTACAGAAAAATGTCCCACACTAGAACTCTAAAACAACTTGGTTTATGAGGAATGCTGCTTTACCTATGGCTTGTTGTGATCAATCTGTGTAAACTTATCCTAAATATGTATTGGCGTCAGCATGCATTGATATAAATTTATATATTTTGTATATTATATGTGTAACTTGTTTTGTCATTTTATGCACATGGGACCCCATTGTAAATGGGTCTATGTTCAACTGGATTATCCCTTTCTGAACACCAGAATAACATTTTTACTACTACTACTACAACATTACAGGGGTATGTGTGATTTTGAACATCAATGTACAATGTCTGTTAGTCCAATAAAAGGTATCATACTCTTCAAAGAATCCAGTGTTCCAAGGACTAACACTGCTATAGACATCTTCTCTTTCATCAAAAGATGTGGAAAATATGCCCTGTTCATTCTGAAGCATAAGGCTTGCTCTCCTTACTGCAGTGAAGCTGGATCTCAGGAACCTTTTCATTACATCTTTAATGCAATACACTGTACAAGAGTCTTCAGTTCTTTTATACAGACATTATTTCACACAGTGCCATATCATTTCCACCCAGCAACCCTCATTGCTGCAAAAAAGGGAAAAAAAAGAACATTTGGCAAGGCTGCTACTGGAAGCCCTAAAAATAAATATTTTTCTGCTGTTTATTTGTGCAGACAATGTTGAGCTTAACCTGGGACCACTTCTCCCCATCTCAGCTCCTTCCCAACTTGACCAGTTGAATGGGGTGAGCCTTATACATATCAATGTCTGCAGTTTACTTAAGAAACTGGACACCATACACACATGGATCAACCAAATCTGCCCTGATGTGCTGGTGGTCACTGAATCTTGGCTCAAACCAGCGATGTTGGATCATGAAATCAACATTACTTCGTACAATATCTTTAGAGCAGATAGACCCTCGAGAGGTGGGGCTGTAGCAATTTACATTAGGGACAAATTTGCTACCTCGGTAGTATCCACTATTACCATGGCAAAAGAATTTGAATGTCTTACTTTAAAAGTTCAACTCACTCATTCAATCCCTCTCCATATAATTGGTTATTACAGGCCCCCTGCCACAGGTCTTAAGGTACTGAATCACCTAAGTGACATACTAGGCTCCTTATTCTCTGAAATAATAATCTTAGGGGGTCTTTATATGGACTGGTTTTCCATTGCCTCCAAACCCCTAAAATAATTTTGTGACAATTTTGGCCTTGTACAAATCAAATTGGATGTCACACAGCCTAATGTTAAAAACTCTGAGAAAGGCACATTACTTGACTTAATATTAGTAAGCAAACCCCACCTGTTTACTCATGCAGGCACATTCTTTAATGACATTAGTGATCACTGTGCAATAGCTTGTGTTAGGTCCACTCCAAAAGCAGTGTCATCTTCTAAATATATCTTTAAGAGATGCCAAAGTAACTTCAGTCCTGCTGCTTTTTGCTCAGACTTTCACCATGCTGACTGGCAGGATTTTTACCTGGCACCGACAGTGGATATTGCCTATGAAGAATTCCATAAGATAGTGCTTAGGGCCTTAGATACACGTGCTCCACTAGTGAAAATCAGGACAAAAAGGAAAAAGTGCCCTTGGTTCACAGGTGGATTAAAAGCGGCATGTCTTCACAGGGACTTCCTTTGGAAAATAGCAAGGAAAACTAAATTGGCATCTGACTGGACAGCCTTCAAAACAGTGAGAAACAGGTGTGCTAGACCTACTAGAAATGAAAAAGCAAGGTATTTCCAAGCAAGAATTGAGTCGGCTTCAAACAACACCAACAAATTTTGGAAAACTCTAAAGGACATTGAAGGCTATTCTCCTGCATACGCTCTTCCTCAAAAAATTACAGTGGGAGGTGTTATCACCACAGATAAACACTCAATTCTAGAGTTCCTCAATGACAATTTTGCCACAGGGGGTCTAGCCTTTGATTCTTTGCTGGCCAACAACCTTTGAGCACAGTTAAGTGTTCAGAAGCCTTATTGGCTCAACCCTAGTTTACTAAATCCTAAAGTAATGTTTTCCTTTCCCCCTGTTACTGTGAAGCAAGTTGAAGATTTCCTTTGGGACCTTGACACCAGGAAAAGCCCTGGCGTGGATCTTATTGAGCCTTAGTATCCAAAGCTAGGTTACTATACTTTAGCTGCCCCAATTACTTATCTATTTAATCTGTCCCTTACTCAGGGCTCTCTTCCTGCAATATGGAAAACAGCACAAGTAATTCCACTCTTTAAGTCTGGCAATACCAGTGACCTAAACAACTATAGCCCAATTTCCCTTCTTCCCATTTTATCCAAACTTTTGGAAAAAGTAGTAAATACTCAACTCAGGTAACACTTGGAGATCACAATCTTCTCAACATGGTACAATCTGGGTTTAGACCACACCATAGCAAAATCTCTATGTTTGCTAAGGTTACCAACAATTGGCAGATGGCGCTTGATGACAAAAAATTTGTGTGCTCCCAATTCCTTGATCTTAGCAAAACCTTCAACACGGTGGACCATGACTTGCTCCTGTCCACCCTGCATACTGTCGGAGTAGACCCTATAGCAATTAAGTGGTTTGCTAATTACCTTACCAATCACTGTCAACAAGTTAAAGCTGAAGGCAACCTCTCAGCACTGAAATCATTGCCAAGAGGAGTACCTCAAGGGTCCATTTTAGGACCATTGCTGTTTACCATCTACATTAATAACCTAAATGATGGAATCAGGGATGCTAGAATTCATTTGTTTGCCGATGACATGGTGCTGTACTTGGACAGGCCTACTCTAGAGCTGGCTTATAGAGATCTTCAGAATGAATTCGACTGTCTGCAGGAAAATCTACTGCATGTGAAGCTGTTATTAAATGCTAAAAAAAAACTAAGGCTATGCTCTTTGCTACACCGGCAAAAGTTAACAAATCTGAGGGCGCATCCACAATTCCCTCCATTAGGATACTAGTAGGTGAGCCCTTAGAATTTGTGTCAAACTTTAAATACTTGGGGATATGGGTGGATGATAGGCTATCATTTTTTGATCGTATAGAGAATCTAACAAGAAAATTAAATCAGAGGTTTGGTATATTCTTCAGGATAAAACACCTACTTATGCAGGAGGCCAAAACCCATTTAGTGCAAACCACCTTCCTATCACTTCTGGACTAGGCCGATATCCTCTACGGACATGGTCCTAGTTTGGCCTTAGGGAAGCTAGACACTCTTTACCATCGGGTACTTAGATTCATTACTGGTGCCCCATATGCCACTCATCACTGTACCCTTTATTCTGTGGTAGGTTGGAGTTCTGTTAGCTTCAGATGTCACAAAAATGCAATCCTTTGGACCCTTAGAGCCATCACCGGCAACCTTCCAAGATACATTACTGATTGCCTACCTATCTGCCTGGTAGGGAGCTACCCTCTAAGAAGACTTTCTTATACCTCCCTTATTTTTCCCAAGGTTCGAATGCATTTTGGCAAAGTGGCCATAGGTCTTTCTCTTCCCATCCTATGGAATAACGTGCAAAAAACCCTAAAAATCATACTGCCAGTAAAAATACCCTACTTTAAAAATCTCTTTGCTAAATCATTTAAGGAATCTTGCAAATATATTTTGCTAATTTAACCAAGTTTGCACTCCCTCCCCCAGTCTAACATACACCCCCATTTTACTTCATCCACTGTGGGAAGTGTACATACTTCTCTGTATTATTTGTGTGTTTTTGTGTTCTACCTATATATTGTACATATGTATCCCTTGCTTTGTCCTTATGCATATGTTGAACATTCTATAACCTAATTGCTGCTTTGCATCTACAGCCCTTGTGTTTGTATATTACTTCCTTTTGCTTTGAATTGTATTATTTCTAGACTCAGGTCCACCTTGCAAATGAGTTGTCTCAATGGTGTTTCTCCTGGATAATAAAGATTGATTGATTGATTGTTATATATCACTACACAGATGCACAGGCAGCAGTTTTGCTGTAAGGAACTCACATTGAATTTAAACTGAACACTTTTTTAAAATAAATGCAGCTTGATGCATATATTACAGTATAGACCTATTCAGTTTTGAATAATTCAAACATATTATAAAAAAGATATTAATAAATGTCTGAGTTCTGCTATAGTGTGTTTGAGTTAACTGAATGGTTATCTGAACAGTTATCTAGGTGTAAATCTCAGGTGATTGAAAGGGCTTGATAGCTGTGCAGTTTAAATTACTTGTAGAAAGATCTAGTAAGTAGGGGGAGTGGCTTAGCTAGAAGGAAGCTAAATTTAAAGACTGCCTTAGAAATATTCTGTTAGTAGCTTGGCAGAAGACACCAGGAGGAAGGAGTGCTGTGTGACTGGACTATATTGCACACCCAAAGCTAGTTCTACTTTTATAGGCACAGGATTTAACTGACAACAGGAACTTCCTGTTTGGGAGCAGAAAGTGAGTGATCACATAACCGCCAAAGACCCACCATCCTAGAAGGGCAAGAGTAGCTCTCTGGCCCACTCTAGCTGCTGGAGGCCTGCCTCTGAGCAAGTAAGTGGTCTACTGAGAAATATAGGATATTCTTGTCACAGAACAGGACAATCAGGAGCTTAAAGGGCACAGAGGCAGAAAGTAAGTAGAGAGAGAAGAGAAAGAAAAAAAAACAGAGGAAAGAGTAAGGATTCCAAACAACAGTTAAGGGGCTAGAAATAAGACATGATGGGAGTGGTGCAGTGGCTGTGGCTGTGAAGCAGCAGTCTTCCAGGAGACGTTCTGGAGGATGTGGTTTTGTCCCATCTGCAGGCACCTCTCTGGGCTGAGGGGGGAGGTTGCTCATCTCCAGGCTGAGTTGGCCAGGATTTGTGGGACCTCCTCCTCAATCCAGGGACCACCAGTGCCACTGCCGTTGCCTCAGAGGTTGCCAAGAAAGAGGAGCGGTTGGACCACAGTGGGCTCAGGGAGGGTAAGGGTGGTGGAACAGAGGAGCATCCATTGAGTTGTACCTCTCCACAATTCCTATGCCATTATGGCAAAGTGTGGTTCCTCTATGGAGGCACCTGCAGTGGAGACCAAGGAGGATGCTGGGAACCTCCACAAAGGAGACCCACAGAGGGTGGCATGGGACCCCACAGGAGAAGGAAACAACTCCTGGTGTGGGACTCCATTGTTAGAAAGGTAGAACTGGGGGAGGAAGGGGAGAGGGATGTAAGGTGCCTGCCTGGCACCATGGCTTCGAGGAACAGGGAGTGAATCCTCAGGATTGCCGGAGCAGCTGCACAGGGGAGGAAGCTGGATGTCATTGTCCACCTAGGGACAAATGACCTGGAAAATAAAGTGATTAGAGCAGTGCAGGAAGAGTTTGTGGAATTGGGAAGGGGCCTTAAGCAAGTAGCACATACGGTAACCTTCTCGGAGGTGTTGCCCATCTATGGCGTAGGAGATGCTAGGGTGTTCTTCACCATGAGATTCAATCAGTGGTTGAAAAACTGGTGCAGAGCTCAGTGATTTGGCTTCATTGGGGACTGGGGGTCCACCTGGAGTGATGCAAGCCTATACTGGCATGACGGGCTGCATCTGTCCAGAAGGGGAACCAGGGTCCTAGGTGATAGGTTTAAATGCTTCATTGGCAAGCATTTAAACTAGCCAATGGGGGGAGGCACTAGAAAGGAGCAGGGAAATCCTAGCCCCACCAAAAAATCACGGTAGTAAGTATGGTAAACACCAACATAGAGGTGATGATTGGGAGAAGGGCAGGGGTAAATGGGGAAAGTGACAAAGGCAAGAAGGACAGGGATGGGGCAAAAAGGAGTAAGGCCATTAGGAAATGGATGGTAATGAGTACCAATGCCTGTAGTCTGGGCAACAAGCTCCCTGAGCTGGTGGCCTTGATGGAAGAGGGATGCCTGGATATTGCATCAGTCACAGAAATATGGTACACAGAGAACCATGACTGGGATGTTAGCATACCAGGGTACATAACATACAGGAGAGACAGGCAGGAGAGAAGAGGGGTAGGAGTAGCTCTCTATGTAAAGGAAGGGATAAAAGCAACTGAACAAAAGAGTAAACATGGAGGAGAGGAGGCACTGTGGGTCACCTTGGAGACTGAAAAGGGCACCACAATTTGCACAGGGGTTGTGTACAGACCCCCATGTCAGGGGGATGGAATGGACAAGGATATGATAGAAGGCATTCTTAAAATGGCAGAGAAGGGATATACTGTTGATGGGAGACCTGAATATGCCAGATGTTAACTGGAGCACATTTGCTGCAGCCACATCCAAAGCAGGGCCATTCTTGATGCCCTACAGGTGGCAGGCCTCAGACAGCTAGTTTCAGAACCCACTCATGAGGAGAGCAATCTTAGACCTCGTACTCTCAAATGGGGCAGTGAGTGGATCTCAGATCTAGAAGTGGGTTGCCATCTGGGAACAAGTGACCATCAAACAGTGTGGTTCATGTTAAACTCAGCTACAGAGTCAAGCCATACAAAGTGAGGGTACTGGACTTCAGGACAGCTGACTTTGGCAAGATGGGAGAGTGCCTCAGAAAAGCAATAGCAAACAGGCTAGAAGGAGGGGTGGAGCAACAATGGGGAATCATCAAAACTGCCATCACAGAGGCAACAAGCCTTTATGTGATGCAAATAAACAAATCAAAATGAAAGAAAAAGCCACTATGGTTCTCAAAAGCGGTGGCTGGGAAAGTCAGGGAGAAAAAGATAGCATTCAGGAAGTATAAGGAAACACAGAAGGAGCAGGACAGAGAGATGTACCAGTTAAGGCAAAAGGAAGCAGGGAGGGATGTCAGAATAGCAAAGGCCCAAACTGAGGAAAAGATAGCCAACTCAGTTAAGAAGGGGGATAAAACCTTTATAGGTACATCAGAGAGTGTAGAAAGACAAAGGGAGGGATAGTGAGGCTGAATAGAATGAATGGTGGGTGGGCAGAGGGGGACAGTGAAAAAGCAGGGATACTGAATGAATATTTCTGCTCAGTATTCACAAAAAAGGAGGGGGAAGTGCCTAATCCCATTAACAGAAGCACTCTTGATAGGGGGGGGGTCGATCCCAGCCCTTTCACAGAAGAAAGGGTTCTGCAAGAACTCTTAAAACTGAAAGTTTACAAAGCAATGGGGCCTGATGGAATTCACTCCAGAATTCTAAAAGAATTAAGGGGGGAACTAGTGAAACCACTGACTACTCTTTTCAATAAATCATGGGAGGATGGTGTGGTACCCAAGGACTGGAGGAAGGCAGATGTGATTCCCCTTCACAAAAGTGTGACCAAGACAGAGGCAGGAAACTACAGACCTGTCAGTTTGACCTCTGTGGTATGGAAAGTGATGGAGTCACTTCTGAAGGAAAGAATTGTTGAGTACCTAGAGGCAAGTGGGGCACAGGACCCAAGGCAGCATGGGTTCACAGTGGGAAGGTCATATCCGACAAATCTAATAGATTTTTTTGACTGGGTGACCAAAGTAGTAGACCAGGGAGGGGCTGTGGACATGGCCTACCTAGACTTTAGCAAGGCATTTGACACAGTCCCACACAAAAGATTAATAGTCAAATTAACCTGCCTGGGAGTGGGTCCCAGAGTGGTAGCCTGGGTAAAACATTGGCTGGACAACAGGACACAGAAGGTAATTATAAATGGAGTCCTCTCTGAAGAAAGAGGGGTTACTAGTGGGGTAACGCAGGGTTCAGTACTGGGTCCAATCCTTTTAAATGTCTTTATAAGTGACATTGCAAAGGGACTGGAAGGAAAAGTATGCCTCTTTGCAGATGACACAAAGATCTGCAACATGGTGGATACACAAGGAGGTGTGGAAAGGATGAGAAGGGACCTGGCAAGGTTGGAGGAATGGTCAGAAGTATGGCAGCTAGGATTCAATGCAAAGAAGTGCAAAATAATGCACCTGGGAAACAAGAACCCAGGAGAAGATTACACAACGGGGGGGAGGTAGTAACAACAACAAAAAAGGAAAGGGACCTGGGGGTAATCATATCAGATGACCTTAAGGTTAACAAGCAATGTGAGAAGGCAGTAGGGAGGGCAGGGGGAATACTGGGATGCAAAGGGAGAGGCATCACCAGCAGAAAACAGGAAGTTGTTATCCCTCTGTACAGACAGTTGGTGAGACCCCGTCTGGAGTGCTGTGTCCAGTTCTGGAGACCCCATCTCTGCAAGGACATAGACAGGATAGAGGCAGTCCAGAGGAGGGTAACTAAAATGGTGCAGGGTCTGCAAGAGAAGCCGTACGAGGAGAGACTAAAGGAGCTTAATATGTATACCCTTGAGGAAAGAAGGGAGAGGGGGGACATGATAGAAACTTTTAAGTACCTCAGTGGAATCAACAAAGTCCAAGAGGGTAGCATCTTTCAGAAAAAGAGACGTGCAAGAACAAGGGGACACAATTTAAAGATGGGGGAGGCGGTTCCGGGGCAATGTGAGGAAGTATTTTTTCACAGAGATGGTAGTGGATGCATGGAACAGCCTTCCTGAGGAGGTTGTGGGGTCTAAAACTGTGAGATAATACAAGAATATATGGGACAGACATTATGGAAATTCTTGTGGGGGGTAGGAAGAAATAGGCTGTTGATTAACTAGGGTCTGCGGCCTATCCTATAGGTAGGGAAATGGGCAGACTAGGTGGGCCAAGCGGTCCTTTTCTGCCATCAAAGTCTTTGTTTCTGTGTTTCTATGTTTCTATGTCTGGTACCAGGTGGAATACTCTAAGGCCAACTATCTCCCAGCACTGAAAGCAGGTAGGATAGTGGGATCTGTAACCTGATGGACAGGTCTGGCTAAAACAGAAGTAATGTTCTTTTATTTTTGTTTACTATCAGAAGGGGTTGGAGAACTTGTAAAACTTCTGCTTCTCTTTCAGGTTCAGAAAATTGCCCCAGAGTTCTAGAAATTAGAACCCCAGAACTCAAATCTGATTGTTTTAACATTATTAGAAATTAAAAGTTTAAAAGAGCAGGGCCCAGATATTCAAAAGGGTTGCACTATGCGCAACAGAGATGTGCCAGCGGAAATCCGAAAATGTGCCATTGTACGATATTCAGCGGGAGGCAGCTGCGCCCCCCAAATTGCAATGCGCAAGAGCGCAATGGTAATTAATGCATGTGTAATTGAAGGGGGAGGAACCATGAATAAATGGCGCAGTACGATATTCAACAGCATGTGCCATGCGCAATAGGGGAGCAAGCGGAAGTTGGGCGATAGCGGAAATAATCCAAAATAAAAAGAAACAAGAAAGAGGCACAAGAACGCTACAGGGAAGCCAGAGGTGGGAGAAAGGTGACAGCCACAGGAGACAGGGAAGCAGTGAGTGGGACAGGAAAAGAGTAGGACAGGGCACACCTGGGAACATAGGGCAACAGGACAGGAGTGGGGAGCCTGTGCCACAGTAGACTGAGGGCAGCAGCAGTGGGCAGGACAGCCAAATCTTGGAGGTGTTCCTGGTGAAGGGGGAATAGCACAAAGGACAGTGGGGGGAATGGGATTACAGCTGCCAGGGGGGAAACACAAGCCAGGGACCTGGCCAGTGCCACCATTCAGATGGAGGCAGTAATGAGGGGTGTGAGAAGGCAGGCAGCAGGGGGGCGCGACTGTGGAAGGGGCCCATTGGCCGTATGCCCCCAACAGACGGTTCCGAGCCCACACCAGCTTCAAGCACTACAGTGACACCAAGATTGTGGTCCGGCACCACCTGATCCAGGCGATCCTGAGGCGGCTCTGTGAGCTGTGCAGTGATGAGATGCAGGCACTCACACAACGCAGCCATGCTCCGTCAGTGGAGAAAAAGGTGACAGCTGTGATGTGCCTGCTCACCACGGGCACCTTCCAGAGACCAACAGGGGACACAACCAGGCATAACCCAGTCGGCCACATCACGCCTACTCACACAATTCCTCAGCGCACTGCTGCCACATGCTGCGGAATACATCCATTTCCCCAGCACACAGGCAGAGCACACAGCACACATACAAGAGTTCCACAGGGTAGCACATATGCCTGCATGCTTGGGGCCATTGACTGCACCCATGTGGCCATCTGCACACCACCTGGCCCAGAAGGTGCTGCGTACATTAATCGGAAGGGCTATGCCAGCATCAACTGCCAGGTGGTGTGCGATGCTACGGGATGCATAACCAATGTCTGTGCCATGCACCCTGGGGGTGCACATGATTCCTTCATCTGGCACCAGTCTGCACTGTGCCACAGGTTTGAGAGTGGGGGCATCCCTACTGGCCACCTAGTGGGTGAGTATGCAAATCACTCAGAAAGACATGGATCTTGGGAGGGTCATAGTCAGAGGTGGCATGGGTACTGGCCTAGATGGCCCATGGCAGGGCGACACTGATCACCAAACTAATGTCCACCCTCTACACACAGGTGACAGTGGATATCCACTCCATCCCTGGCTGCTCACACCATACTGGCGGCCCACGACCCCATCGCAGCAACGGTACAATGAGACACATGCCACCACATGCAATGTCATAGAGCGGGTGTTCAGGATGCTGAAGGCACGTTTCTGTTGCCTGGACACATCTGGTGGTGCCCTACAGTACAGCCCCTCAAAGGTCTGCAGGCTATTCCTGGCCTGTTGCATCCTGCACAACATGGCCAATGACTGTGGGATAGCTGTAGAGGTCGAAGAGGGTGACAGTGATGGGGACGATGAGGACGCTGGTGCAGATGGTGATGGGCAGCCCCTCCTTGGTCGAAGGGACCTCCGACTGATCAGAATGTCACAGCTGCACTGGGACACCATCACAGAGGAGCACTTCAACCAACCCAGGTAAGTCATGGGGCCATGTGTAACCACCAATGGCAAGGGCACAACCCACAAACACGCTTGGACAAACCCCAGGGGCACATGGCGTAAAGGAAATTGGCTGAGTGTGGAACCGCACACGCTGTCAGGGATGGGCAAGGCCTAACACGGCATGCAGTCACACACACACACACACACACACACACAACACACCACAAGACATGCATAAAGGGTAGGAGACACGCTGACCCCAACCGCCACCCCTAGCCACACACACACACGTCCACAGACCACCCTGCCCAGTGCCTGTCATTGTGTGTGTCTCAGACGCTGGGCACCATTGCACAGTGGTGGACAGTGCACCACAGGCATCATCATGCACACGCCACAACATCCAGCTGCCGGGAGGGTGTGCACATGGAATGTGTGTGTGTGTGTGTGCAGGGCCGAGTACCACACCCGTGCATTGTACGTTGAACAACACACTGCACACAGGGCAGCGTCAGACAGTAGCCATGGTGGGAGACAGGCCAGTCACATGGCACAGTGTCACGGCTGCCACAGATGCATGGGCGGCCCCACCAAGACCCACCAGCTGTGACAGGCTGACCATTGGACTCATGGGGTGGCACCGATGGTACCCCAGGGGTGCCTCTGCTGGAACGTGACCGTTCTCGAGCAGGGGTCTGCAGCTCACCGAACATGCCTGTGCCAGGCGTGCTCAGGATGCCTACAGCTGAACCCGGTGTTGACAAGGAGGGTGTCGCTCAACGCTGAGAATGGGGGGTGGACATGGCGCTGCGCGGTGTCTGTGGTGCATGGGTAAATAACTGTGTGCCCATTGTGGCCATGACAACTGTGAATGCCTGTGTCTGCCTGTCAATGGTGGCGGTCACATCCTCCTGCAGCCGGTCCATCCCTGCCAGGAGCAGACTGGTGTCCCTGCAGCGCTGCTCCTCTGCCTGGCACAGGACCACACTGAGTGCATCCACTGCTGTCACAAGCCGCAACTGATGATCCACTGATTCATGGAGTATGCGGGTGTGCTCATCTAAGAGGTCATCCACCTGATTGGCATGCTGTCCCTCATGGTGTTCTCGGCCGTGCTGGGCAGCACCCCTTGAGGTTGGGTGCTGCACACCAGGGCCATGCCTGGGAATGTCCACAGGTGGTGCACTGACGCCACCCATTGACACTGTCCCCCCATCAGCATTGGCCGACTGCTGACACTGCCCCTCTGGCCACCGCTCTCCAGGGCTCAATGGTGCCACTGCAATGGCCGCAACAGCCTCACTGTCCTGGACGCACACCAGTGCTGCCCCACTGGTGCAGTCAGGTACAGGCTGGGACTGTGATGTTATGCAAGCCTCCACGGATGCACCACTCATGGCTATGCCCATGCTGTTACCTGCTATGTGGCCATCCTGTGGCCCACACCTATCACTGTCCATGGTGTGAGCTCCATCATCATCAGTGACAGATCTGGCACCAGTCCGAGTCTCAGCATGCTGGCATCCATGGACGCTGTCACGCTGGGACATGGTCAGGGCCTCCTCCACACCAGCTCCACCAACATCAGACCAGACAGCCAGGCGGGCCCACTGTCATCCTGACCCTCGGACACCTGTGGAGGTGGGTTGTCCAAGTTATACGTTTTATATAATAAGTTGACAAAATTGATTTTAAAGTGCTCAGTATCTGTATACCACTGTGATTTGTACCAAATGTTAAATTGGACATCATTGCCCACAAGAAGAAAAATACATATTAGCCTTTTTGCATACAAGGCAGGGTTGGGTCTTGTCCCAAAATACCTGAGTAACAGGCTTAAATTTAGGCAAATGGCTCCATCCTTGAGAAATTCTGAATTTTTACAAATGGATTTCCAAAGAAATTCTCTAAGAAAACTCATTAGTGTTTTAGTAACATGGTCCCAAAATGTTGGAATGCCTTACCCAAATACTTTAGGGTACACTCAAACAAACCTCTGACAACTCATGTTTTAAAAAGTCATCTGTTGTTGAATGTTGATGTTTGTAAATGTTTCAATTAATGATGTGTATTTATTTAGTGAGTATGTCATTTTTAATGTTGTAATCTTGTAACTTGTTGTATGGAATGAATTGATGTGTTTTGTAACTTTGTGCAAATGAGATCACCATTGTAAATGAGCTTTAAGTTCAATGGTTATACCTAATAAAATAAAAAAACAAACAAAACACTTCCTTCCAAGCTAACCTGACTGACTCCTACAGTTACTGTTCAGTGACCAACTGTATTCAGCAACTGTTACTTAACAGAGTGCCTCAGAATGTAAATTGGTGATGTAGACACATCTGGCTCACAGTCACGTGCACAGTCCCACACCAAGGTTGGTTAACATCGATATGTAATGATATCCAAAAAAAAACTGAGAAGGATAAGGAATAATGGATGAAATGAGTGATGATGATGATGATGAGATTTGTATGTACTTTATTTGTGTTGTAGTGTAAACAGACTGCTACGAGTCACAAATTCAGACTATCAACTGCCCCCCAGCCAGCAGCACAGATGCAGCAATGTGCCTGTTGTTTGCCAGAAAAGTATTTTTTAATTCTCGAAATTGTGAATGAACATTAATGTGTGATCATGATTGGATGGCACAAGTCAAAGATGTATTTTGCCAGCATGTGCTTGACTTGTACACACAGCCACACTGAGGACAGGAAGGGAAAATAAACTTTTATTTGGGATTTCTGTGACTGTAAAATTTCTCATGCCCCACCCCACCATAGTCTTTCTCTCTCTCTCTCCTCTGAACAGCACAAGTCAAAGATTTATTATGCAAGCCTACCCGTGCCATGTACACAGAGCCACAGTGAGGCCAGGAAAAGAAAATACAGTTTTATTTTGGATTTCTATGACTAAAATTTCTTGTGGGTGCCCCCCTCAACTGTAGTCTCTCTCTCTCTCTCTCTCTCCCCTAATAGCAGCCACACTGAGGCCAAGAAAAGAAAATACATTTTTATTTGGGATTTCTGTGAGTGTAACATTTCTTGTGGGCCTCCCATAATTTCTCTCTCTCTCTCTCTCTCCCCACCCTGGATGGCACAAGTCAAAGATTTGTTTTGCCAGCCTGCCCTTGCCCTGTATATAGAGCCACACTGAGGACAGGAAAAGAAAATATCAGAGATTTATTTTGCCAGCCTTTCCTTGCCCCCCCCATAGTCTCTCTCTCTGTCTCTCTCTCTCTCTCTCACTCCCCTCTGAATGGCACAAGTTAAAGATTTATTTTGCCAGCCTGCCCTTGCCATGTACACACAGCCACGCTGAGGCCAGGAAAATAAAATAAACTTTTATTTGGGATTTCTGTGACTGCAAAATTTCTCATGACCCCCCAATAGTCTTTCTCTCTCTCTCTCCTTCTCTCTACTGGAGAGCACAGATCAGAGACTTATTTTGCCAGCCTTCCCTTGCCCTGCGTACCCAGCCACACTGAGACCAAGAAAACAATAAACTTTTATTTTGGGTTTCTTTGACTGTAAAATTTCTCTTGGGCCCCCACTAGTGTGTCTCTCTCTCTCTCTCTCTCTCTCTCTCTCTCTCTCTCTCTCTCTCTCTCTCTCTCTTCCCTCTGGATGTGATAGCACAAGTAAAACATGTATTTTGCCAGCCTGCCCTTGACCTTTACACACAGCCACACTGAGGCCAAGAAAAGAATAAACTTGTATTTGGGATTTCTATGACTGTAACATTTCTCTTGGACCCACAATAGTCTCTCTCTCTCCCTCCCCCCACCCAGATGGCACAAGTCAAATATTTATTTTTCAGGCTACGTGCCCTGTATACTACACATATCTGCACTGAGGCCAAATTATGTCTTATTTTTTATCTCCCATTTTTCTGTGCCTCTTCTTGGCCCCCCTCTCTCTCTCTCCCTTCTCATTCCAATTCCTCTCCTATCCCTCCCTCAATGGTGATGACTTTCTCTTCTCACCCCAGTAATTCTCTCCTCTCTTTTTTATTCTTCATGCCACTACTTGCCACTTATGCCAGTCAGCCACCCAAATTCTACTGCAAAAAAATCCTCTCCTCTGTCTCCACTCAACTCAAAATATACTCTGCACTGATGCAAGCTCTGATCCTCTTCTGTCTTTGCCATTGCAAGTCTGGACTGTGTCATGCACTCACCATGGTTATGTACCATGAGTGAGTGTGTCGCATGACTATCCCCTACACTGTTGCCTGATTGGATGCTGCCAGCTACTTGTACATTACACTAGCGTGATGACAACATCCCCATGGCAATAGTACACTCTGAAGCACTCTGGGTGTAGCCACGGACTGAGAACCAGACTTCTGCAGTGAAGTCTGTATTTATCTGGGTCCATAGTTTAAGGGTTTGATCAAGGGATTCGGATCTCAGGTGGAACGTTCTGCTCAGCCCTAATAGACATAAGGGTACCCTAGGGTAAGGAAACAAAGGGTGATTTACAGATCAACTAAGATCTATGGTTTGTAATAGATAGGCAAAATGGGCAGACTGGGTGGGCTACATGGTCCTTATCTGCTGTCAGCGTCTATGTTTCTATGTTTATAAGCAACAGAGGGTGGTGGTAAACAGAGTTCATTTCAAGGAAGGGAGGGTGACCAGCAGGCTGCCTCAGGGATTAGTGCTGGGACAGGTTCTCTTTAATGTCTTTATAGATGAAATTGCAGGGGGGGCTGGAAGGGAAAGGCTGCTTATTAGCAGATGACACCAAAATATGCAATAGGGTGAACACTTCACTGGGGTATAAAGGCTGAGCAGAGACATGGAAAAACTAGAGAAGTGGTCAAGGGCATGCCAGTTGGGTTTCAATGTGATAAAATGCAAAAAAACACACTTGGGGCACAGAAATCCAGGGGCAGAGTACAAAATGGGTGGGGTTGTATTGATGACCAGCAAGCAGAAAAGAGACATGAGGCAATCATATCAGATGACCTAACAGTGGCCAGGAAGTGTGACAAGGCAGTAGGAAGGATGAGTGGGATGCTGTGGTGGATGTGGGGGGGTATCTTTATAGTTGAAATTGCAGAAGGGCTGGAGGTGAAGGTCTTCTTTTTTATGGATGACATCAAAATCTGCAATAGGATGGACACTCTAAGGGGATAGAAAGGATGAGCAGATACATGAGAAAACTTGAAGAGTGGTCCAGGGTATGCAGCTGGGTTTCAATGCGAAAAAGTGCAAAATAATGTACTTACTGCACAGAAACCCAGGGGTGGAGTACAAAATGGGTGGGGTGCTATTAATGACCAGCAAGCAGGAAAGAGAACTGGAGGGAGTCATGTCAGATTCCCTAGTGGTGGTGGCTGGGAAGTGTGAGAAGGCAGTAGGGAGGACAAATGGGATACTGGGGTGGATATAGGGGGGTATTACCAGCAGAAAGAGGGAGGTGGTGTTGCCTCTGTGTAAATTGCTGGTAAGATCCCACCTACAGTAGAGTATTATGTCCATTTCTGGAGACCACATCTCTGGAAGGACATAAACAGAGAGGAGGTGGTCCAGAGTAGGGCAACTAAAAATGGTACAGGGTCTGCATCAAAAGCCCAATGAGGAGAGACTAAAGAATCTCCTAATGTACACCCTGGAACAGAGGAAGGATATGGGAGATATGTATTTATTTAGTAAACGTTTCACCAGAAAAGCATACTAAGCAGGCAAACTGCTCATTTCCAGATGTGTCCTGTGCAGGGAGGAACACGGGAGAAGGAACATTTGTGTACATAATAAGTACAAGAGTAGAATATGCACAGTAAAGTACAAATTACAATACTACAGTATGTACAGCAATTAGAGAGCACAACTACAAATCACAGGTAATAACAGAGGCTATAGCAGGGCCGGGCAGCCCAGCCTACCCAGATACAGAAGTTAAAGAGGCACAAAATGCTCAGTTAGCAAGGTGATTAGGAGCAGGAACAGGTGGAGGCAAAGTGGGCTTTGAGAAGGGTGTTGAAGTAGCATGGGGAAGGGGTGAGGTGGAAGGCAGAGGGGAGGAAATTCCACAGTTTGGGAAAGTGGTAAGAGAAGGCAGCCTGGCCAGCGGAAGTGGACATGCATGGGACAGACAAGGCACTGGAGTCATAGCATGTGAGGGAGTGGTAAGGAGAGGGGAGAGGGGGAGAGTGCAGAAGAGAGATAAGAGGGCAGGGAGTGAGACCAGAATTTAGCTGTAAGGCTAGCACAGTAGCCCTGCCTCCTGTTCTGAAGGGATGGGAGGGACAGGGCTTGGTAAAGTTCACAGTGGTTGGTGCTGTGAGGACAGTCCATGGCGAAATGACAAAAGAAGTAGAAGAGGGTATCCAGTTTGGCTAGGGAAGTCTTGGGTGCAGCACTGTAGACTACATCCCCGTAGTCGAAAATAGGGAGAATAATGTTCTGTACTATTGCACAGTGAGTTGACAGTGGGATGCACCCATGGTTGCAATACAGTGCACCCAGTTTGGGGTGCAGTTTCTTTTGAATGGCCTCAATATGTACAAAAAAGCTGAGGTGCTCATCGAGCCAGGCCCCAAGATATCTAAATGGGGTGCAGCCCTCAAGCTTCATCCTGTCCAGGGTGTGGAAAGTGGGAAGGGTGGGGAGCTGAGAGAGTCTCTGCCTTGTGCCAAAGGTCATGGAGACTGTTTTGTTGGCATTCAGGAAGAGCTGATTTGCTCAAAACCAGTGCTGGTCTTTCTCAAAGTCACGCTGTAGTCTGGTTGCTACATCAGAGGTGGAGGGTCTGGATGAATATAGGATGATGTTGTCCACATACATGTGTATGAATGTGTGTGGGCAGGCAGTGGGCAGGTCATTGAGGAAGACGGATAACAGCAGAGGGTCAAAGACAGAGCCTTGAGGTACACCAGAGGTGATTTGGAGGGAGGAGGAGAGAGAGTTGTCCTACCTACCAGATAGGAGTGGAACTAGCTGGTGGTCTCGCTAAAGAGCCTTGCTAATGATATCTTGGATAAGAGGAGAAGGTGGGAGACAGTGTTGAAAGCCTTTACAAGGTCGATAAAAATGGCAGAGTTGATGAGGCCCTGGTCCATGCCGGTAAGAATGGAGTCAGTGAACCTCAACAGGGAGGTTGTGGTTGAGTGGAACTTCCTAAACCCAGACTGGTAAGGAGTGAAGAAGGAGATGGAATCAAGGAAGGAAGAGAGCTGGGAGAGAATGAGGCTTTCCTGAAGTTTAGCCAGAATGGGGAGGAAAGAGATAGGTTGATAATTTCCAGGGGAGATGGGGTCACCACCTTTAGTGAGGGGGATGACAGTGGCATGTTTCCAAACTGATGGAATAGAGGCTAGAAGAAAGAGAGGTTGAATAGAAAGGCAAGGGGAGAGGTGATGGCGGGGGCAGCCAGGAAAAGCGTTTTGGAGTCCAATCCAGAGGGGCATTTGCCCTTGGAGGAGTTTAGACACAAGAACAGCATGTCAGTAAATGTGGCAGAAGGAGAAGGAGGGGCATGGGACCTGGTAAGGTTTGCCAGGGGCTGAGGGGCTTGGTCATGGGAGGCTGGGGGTAGCAAGGACAGGAGTGTGGAAGTACAAGAGGTAAAGAAGGAGTTAAACTTCTATTGCCACTACAAGCAGGTCAGTTAAGGTGCTGCTGCCAGCTTTAATGACAGGGGTAGGAGGCTGGGATGGGGGATGAAAGAGGGATTGCACCAC
The DNA here is from genome assembly GCA_016271365.2 of Neoceratodus forsteri. Classification (NCBI taxonomy): domain Eukaryota; kingdom Metazoa; phylum Chordata; order Ceratodontiformes; family Ceratodontidae; genus Neoceratodus; species Neoceratodus forsteri. Next base: position 625,391,508 of record CM057452.1, on the reverse strand, counting down.
CGTCCATAATTTGGAAGGGTGACTTATGTTGGTGAGGAAGGTGAATTTAAAATAGTCTACCTTAGCCCACTGGATTGCACTAGTACAGGTGTTTTGAAGAGTGCAATAAGTCTGGTAAGATGTGGTGAAGCCAGTGGCTTTATGAGTCTTCCATGCTTGGTCCCTGACCTGAAGGTAATCCATGAGTTCAGTGGTGATCCAGGGCAGGTGGGAGACTCACAGCTGGATTCGACTGAGTGGGGCACAGGTATCCCAGAATAAGAGGAACTTGGACTTGAAATAATTCAAAGCAGAGTCGACTGAGGTGGCATGAGGGATGAAAGACCAGTCGGTGTTAGCCAAGTCATTTAGAAGGGGTGCGAGATCTAGTGATTTGAAGGACCAAACCAGCAGAGTTTTTGGGGAAGGGGCATTGGGCCTATGGATTTTCTGGACTGCATAAATTAGGTGATGGTCACTTAGGGAGTCAGGATAGAAGACCTGCAGCGATTATCTGGTGCAAGTGCGAGGTGCGAGCCTAGTCTAATAGCGTATGATTTTGAGTTTTGGTATTTAGATGGGAGGGTTCACTTGTCAACTGTGATAGGCTGAGAGTGGCAATGGTGATACAAATTTTAGTGTAGGAGGTGGAGAGCTAGTTCACATTGCAGTCACATAGGATATAGAGCTCACCATCAGAAGTGTGAGATTGTATGATAGCAAGGAGGTTTGTGATAGAGGACATGGGGGAGCTGGGGCAACAATAGGTGCCAGCTATAAATATGGAAATGCAGTGGGGGAGGGAAAGTTGCACCATTAAAGATTCAATAGACTGTGGGGGAGAAATAGAAACAGGGGAGAATTGGAAGGATGAAGAGATGCACATAGCAATACCACCACCTTTTTTATTACCAGTTCGGTCTTTGTGAGGTTACAGTGTAGCCTGGGATGGAAATGCAAGCATCATGGATGTGTGGCTTTAACCATGACTCGGTTATATCAAGATATCAAGCTTGAGGGATAGGGCCATTAGTTGAAGCAATGAGATTTTGGGAAGGAGGCTCCCGATGTTTAGGTGAGCTAACTTTAGGTGCCGTGAAAGTTGAGGGGGAAGGGGGCAGGTCTGGGGTTGGGTTTAATGTCCCCTGTCTTCAGTAGCAGGAGCATTACTAGGGTCCTGGATAGGGCTACCATGGCTTTATGGTGGGAGGGAGAAGGGGGTGAGTAAGAGCAGGAGTTGCCCAGGGGGGAACTTAAGGGCAATCAGTCCAGCATGGAAGCAGTGTGGGGGGTAATATGGAAGGACCAGGTGACCGGGTGTTTGGGGGCAAAAGAGGGATCTGTGACAGGGTAGTGGTAGTGAAAGGAGGGGAGTAGGGAGGCAGAGAAGGGAGGTGGGAGTGACTGACTAGAGGATCAGGTAGGAGAGAGGATGGAAGGGATGCCAAGGGAATGAGAAGGGTAAGAAGAGTGATATTGATGAGGAGCATAGTGGAAAGTTAAGGATAAAGGTAGGTGCACCAAATTAGTCAGGGGGTGTAGCAGACTGCAATCAGGCTATGAGCAGCAGAAGAGTGGCTGCTTGGGAAAGTACTACAAGCAATGAGGGGTAGGAGTACAGAGGGCTTAGTGGAAGTGGCCACAGAGCTTGGAGCAAGAGGAATGAGGCAGAGTGGTTTAATTAGGAGAGCAGATGGCTGCTGATGCAGAAGTGCATGAAAGGGAAGCATCTAGCAGTGATCAGTGCTAAGCTGCAGACGGGAAAGTAGGCTGTTAGATATGACAGAGACATTTTAAATATCTGATGGGGGTGAATAAGGTACAGGAAGGAACTATTTTTCAAGTAAAGTAGTAGTAAATACTTTTATTCATATAAAAATATGAACAGGGATACAAACTCCATTGAGCATAACTCACTTTCAAGGAGGTTCCTTGGTTACTCTTTTCATGTTCTACACATATTTGGCAGGTCAGAATATGCAGACAACAGGAAATGGTAAGTTACAACATTACATAGTAACCCCAAAGCAAATAGTCATAAAAAAACTAGTCCCTGATTGCACACATACAAATAAATAATAACTGATCCATCCCAGTGCTGCCCTGGAAGAGCACCACCTGTTTTTTTTGTTTGTTTTTTTTTTACATTTAATATTAGCTTAGATGACTCCAAAAAAGTTTGAAACTGGGAAAAAGCTGTTTGCAATTTAGCAGTAATGTATTCCGTTGTACTACCTTCAATGTAAATCAGAGTATCATCAGCATAAATATTGAAAAGAAAAGATGTTCATAAACAATGGGACATGCTATGAAGCTGGAGTGGAGTAGAATCTGGAGAGATGTGGGGAAGTACTTCTTGACAGAAGGAGTGGTGGATTCCTGGAATTGCCTTCGGTGGAGGTTGTGTGGGTGAAGACAGTGGTGGGGTTTAAGAATGCATGGGATAAGCACAAGTGAATCATAGTGGAAAGGAAGGGAGGGAGGGAGAAAGAGCTCTAGATCAGGCATGTTCTGCAGTAACAGTGTGGGTAGGGAGAAATGGCCTGACTGGATGGGCCACGCAGTCCTTATCTGCTGCCAAATTCTGTTTCTGTGTTTCTTTACCTGAGCCATGCAGTTGCTTTGTAGAAGCAAATATTTCAGAGACGAGAAGGTTATAGAGGATGCAGTTTTCAAAATGGCCCATACTTACTTGAAGGCTTCAAGGAACAGAGCAAAATGTTACTGTATGTTTGATTTAGGACCCACTTTTGTCTACATAAGACTATGACAGATCATGCAAAGAATATTTTGTGGATGGATTCTTAGCTGAGTTTATGATATCTGGTCAGTTTACTATGTTTCTCTTGTGCTTACTGAATCCATTGATAACAAGGATACAGTACAGCTCAGCTGGCATTTGTGATTCATCCTGCTATATGTATGTATGTATTAGGAATTAAGGTAGACTTACAGTACTAAGCATTTAACCTTCTAGCTGCAGAATCAGGGCCAAAATTTCTCAAGTTCTCTCTGAGAAAATTTGGAGAAGGAGAAGCTATCCATGGATACACATGTTAATGTCTATACCAGCTGCACACCCAGTATGACAGCCGGTACCATGTAAGACAGAAGTTTGGGCCTTGTAGAGGAACCTTGAGGAATACAATCTATTCTGCACACTTTCATACTTTGCTAGTTGAATCTTTTACACATGCATATAGGATGATTACTGCATCACTGATGTTGAAAATAATTGATACATGTTACACTTTTTCCAGTGTCTGCTTTGTGTAATGTTACAATGAACATGTTTTATTCAAATAGCATTTTAGTATGAAATTAAGTAAAATTATGCATTACACAGGACGTCTGCTATGTATATACTCATATGGCTCTCTGGTGATCAGACCAGTCATGACAGGTGGACATGTGGCTACACATTCTGAAAAGTGTGCAGAGCCCTCTCATAGGGGCTTCTGATGCAGTCCCTGCACTATTTTAGTTGCCCTTCTCTGGAGATCTTCCACCCCATCTATGTCCTTCCTGAGATGTTGTCTCCTGAACTGGACATAGTACTCCAGGTGGGGTCTCACCAATGATCTGTATAGTGGCAACACCACCTCCCTCCTTCTGCTGGTGTTACCCCTCCCTATGCACCCCAGAATCCCACTAGTTCTATCTACTGCTTGTTGCACTGCCTCACTACCTTGAGGTCATCAAATATGAATACTCCAAGGTACCTTTTCTGTCTGTTCCCTGGCAATATCCCTTCCCCCATTTTATAGTTGCCTCTTGGTTTCTGTGTCCTATGAGGATGATTTTGCACTTTCTTGGTAGGGTAGGGTGGGCAGATTGGATGAGTGGATGGAAGGTTTTATGCTGATACAGTTTATGTATCTATGGTAAAAGGGGTGGCCATGGGGCTTGAATTGGCCACCTGGAAAGAGCCAGCATGCTGTTGTTTTTTTAATTATCTGACTGAAGGTCAAAGTGATCCCCAGTGGCACAAAAGTTTGACTATGCCAAATCGAAGGCAAAAGTGCCAAATCTCAGTCCATTCATTGAGAACTTATTTGTTATTGTGTTAGCCAGCCTGGTGGCACAGATGGTTGAGGTGCTGGGCACCACACCTCCATTCATTTCGCAACCTGGATTTGGTGAAAGACTTGGGTCATGAGAGAGTCAGAAAGGGCAGATGGGGATCAAATACTGCTCTGCTATACCGGGGGAGGGTCCAGCCACACTGATCTTACATAATCACCACATTGAGGCATGGTGTTACGGCAGTGCAAGTGGCTTAGAAATGATGACTGGCAGTAGACACTGTAATAAATGTGCACCTCCATGCACATGTGAGTCCCACAATATTGCAAGCTGCCAGTCTTGTGGAAGGAACTAGGTGGTACACAGAAGAACTTCAACACAGGCTGTAATCTTCAGCGACTTTTAAGAATTTATTTGTAGAACTTCCAGACGAAATGTCAAAATAAAGCAAGGCGAACTTAGTCCGACAAATTAAATAACAAGGCATAACAAACATAAAGGCACAAACCACAAATAGCAGTCTTTACGTCTTTAACTAGGGCACTAGTTCCAGATGCATTCACTTCACCATCCTGACTGCTACTGATGTTCTATTTGAACTGCTGGCTATATATACTCTATAATAATCACCCATTGGATGAAAGATTCATCAATCATCTGTATTGGACCATTTCTTGGATAAAACAATTATTTATTAACTAAGAGAGGTGGTGGCTGAACCTCTGGCTATCCTGTTTAGCCGATCACTGGAAACAGGGGAGGTACCCAAAGACTGAAGGACAGCAGATGTAGTCCCCTTATACAAAAGCGGGAACAAAGAGGAAGCAGGGAACTACAGACCAGTCAGCCTCACCTCGGTAGTGGGGAAGATCATGGAAGCACTACTGAAGGAGAGATTGGTGGAACATCTGGTTGTCAATAGACTACAGGACCCAAGGCAGCATGGTTTCGCCAAGGGGAGGTCATGTCAGACCAACCTCATTGAATTTTTTGACTGGGTGACTAGGGAGGTGGATCAGGGGAGGGCAGTGGACATGGCCTATCTGGACTTCAGCAAGGCCTTTGACACTGTGCCACATAGAAGACTATTACACAAACTGGGGAATATGGGTGTGGGCAGGACAGTAGTGTGGTGGGTAGGTAACTGGCTGAGTGGCAGGACACAGAGGGTGGTGGTAAATGGATGTCACTCCACAGAGGAAAAGTGACCAGTGGGGTACCACAGGGATCAGTGCTGGGACCGGTCCTATTCAACATCTTCATCAGTGACATTGCACAGGACCTAGAAGGCAGAATTTCACTGTTCAGCTGGTGACACAAAGCTCTGTAACAGAGTAGACACACAAGAGGGTGTAGACAGAATGAGAAGGGACCTGCAGAAACTTGAAGAATGGTCAGGGTTTGGCAGTTGAAATTCAATCAAAGAAGTGCAAGATAATGCATATAGGGCACAAAACCCTGGCACAATATATCAGTTGGGGGTGAGGATATAGCATGCACCAAGCAGGAAAGGGATCTTGGGGTTATCATCTCTGATGACCTCAAGGTAGAAACAGTGTGACAAGGCAGCAGGTAAAGCAAATAGGATGCTGGGATGTATAGGCAGGGCATCACCAGCAGGAAAAGGGAGGTCATAATTCCGCTATACAAGACACTAGTGAGGCCCCACCTGGAGTACAGTGTACAGTTCTGGAGACCATACCTACGTAAGGACATAGACAGGGTAGAGAAGGTTCAGAGGAGGGCAATGAAGATGGTGCATGGATTGCATCACAAGTCCTATGAAGACAGGTTGAAGGAACTGAACATGTACTCCCTGGAGGAGAGGAGGGAGAGAGGGGATATGATAGAGACATACAAGTATCTCACAGGGAGGAACAGGGTGCAGGAATACACTATTTTAAGTGAAAAAGATGTTCCAGGACTAGAGGGCATGGGATGAAGTTGGAGGGAGGATGATTCAGAGGAAACATGAGGAAGAATTTCTTCACAGAACGGGTGGTGGACACGTGGAACACCCTGCCAGAGGAAGTGGTGGGGGCTGAAACAATCACGGGATTTAAGAATGCATGGGATAGACATAAAGGAATTCTGGAGATCAGGGGTAAGGGGCAACAGACTTCTAGGAAAACATAAACTGAACTTACAAGCTCAAATGGGCAGACTGGGTGGGCCATAGGCCCTTATCTGCCGACACTGTCTATGTATCTATGTATCTATGTATTTATACATTTTAATCATAAGGAAATGCATTATAACACACTCCAATTGCAAATATGTATAATGGAAGTATTAGTATTTTGTTTAGAACTCTTTACATTATGTTTGCACAGTAAGTCCCTCCCTCCTAAGTATAAGAGTACTAGCAGTATGGCCGGCTGGCTCCTAGAGAGAAGGAGCACAATACAGCCATTCACAAGCTGCTGCACTTTCTGCTAGGTATTACAACATTTTCTTGGCTTTCCTTCACATTACTGTTGTAAAGAACTATGGAAGCTGTTGTAGCCTAATTTTAGAGGGTAGAGCAACACAGGAAATGCTTACAAAAGAAAAGAGGGGTTTAGAAAGACAGCTCTCAGTTGCTGACACTGAAAAGGGTCCATAAAGACAACACTCCATATTGGCTGCTTCAGCTCCCAGCTGCCGACACTGAAAAGGGGTCAACATCACATGTATTTCACTTAGACAGACAGACAATATATTATTATTGCAGGTAACAGTGCAAATGCTTCTCTAGTGAGTTCCAGAGGCTAAAACGGCTTTCTTAAGCATTCATGGCATTTGCGAGCTGCACGAAGGTGCGCACATTCGTGCAGCTCGTAACAAACCGTCGCGAAGGAGCGCTTTACTCAGCACAAACTCCTGGGGTACAAAAACGTAAGGAAAAAGCCTTTTTAGGAAGAAAACAATAAAAACCTATAAAAAAACTCTTGTTTTGAGCAGAGAAAAGGGGGGTTTTGAGGTGACCTGCCTCATTATGGCCATTTAAAGGGGCCATACATATTTAAGATACAATTTTGCTTTGTAATTTGGCAAATATTATTTTAGTCAGCCAGAGATACACAATAGACAGAGACAACGAATAACAGTTATTTGCATAGGTGGCCAGTCTATACATAAACACAAAACAAAAGAAAAACCATAAAGACAAGGACAATATAAGGACAATTGGGGGGTTCTGGCTAACAACATCAATATCTGTCCATTACAAAGCATAAAACCAACAACACTAGATCACCCTTTGACAGTCTCCTCCTACCTCAAAATAACAAAAGATACTGATTGTCAGTGTCATTTGTTTATATTGTTAGAACAGATCTCTTACTATAAGAGATGGAGCCGAAGCCCACCCACTCCTTAGGCTCCACCCCGGGGTCCCAGTTTTGTTTTTATTCATACAGTAACAAATGTTATTTGCTGCTATATAAACAAAAATGCCAATCACATAACTAACATTATTTTATATCTACTTTACCCCGAGGTCTGTAGTAGCATGGTCATAGCCATACCTTGACATGAAATCCGCATTTTTATGTTCATTGCCTTTCCTATGTTTTATTTTGAAACAATATGGCTGTAATGCTAGGTACCATCTCATTATTCGGGGGTTACTGTCCTTCATAACATTAAGCCAACATAAAGGGTTATGGTCTGTCCATAACTCAAACTCAGCTCCCCATAAGTAAAATCTTAATGTCTCTATGGCCCAGCGTACTGCCAAACATTCTTTCTCAATGGTGGAATACTTGACTTCTCTCTCATGCAGCTTTCTACTAATATAGATGATAGGATGTTCTTCCCCATCTAAAATTTGAGATAATACAGCTCCTGTACCAGAATTTGATGCATCTGTTTGTAATATGAAAGGCACTATAAAGTCGGGTGTATGTAGAACTGGGAATGAACATAATATTGCTTTGATTGTTGTGAAGGATTCTTCACAATCTGGTGTCCACATCACCTTTTCGGGCAGACGTTTCTTTGTTAACTCGGTGAGAGGGTTAGCAATCATAGAAAAATTTGGGATGAAACGCCTATAATAACTGGCAAGTCCTAAGAAAGACCTTACATCTTTTTTAGTTACTGGCCTTGGGCTATTTGCTACAGCCTCAAGTTTAGATTTTATGGCTTTTACCATGCCCCTACCTATTTGAAAGCCTAGATACTCAGTTTCTTTCATGGCCAGTGAACACTTGTTTGGGTTGACTGTTAAGCCTGCAGAGGTAATGACTTTCAGTACTGTCTCTAGGTGAAGTAGATGGTCCGACCATGTGTTACTAAAAATCACCACATCATCCATGTAAGCAGTGCTATATGCAGAATGTGGTAAAAGAAGTTTGTCCATGAGCCGTTGAAAAGTTGCTGGGGCCCCATGGAGTCCAAATGGCATGACAGTAAATTGGTATAGGCCAAGTGGAGTACTAAAATCTGTTTCCTCCTTGTCCTTCGGACTTAAAGGGATTTGCCAATATCCCTTGGTGAGATCAAGGGTTGAAATATATTGTGCTTTTTCTAAATGGTCAAGAATGTCATCAATGCGGGGCTTCGGATAACTATCAAATTTGGATATATCATTTAGTTTTCTAAAATCTAGACAGATCCGAACCCCACCCTCCTTTTTGCTTACAGTGACCATGGGGAAATTCCAATCACTGTGAGAAGGCTCAATAATACCTAATTGCTGCATTTTTGTCAGTTCCTTTTCCACTTCGGGTCTTAGCCTCTCTCGAATTCTGTAAGGCCTTACTCTTGTAGGTTCTTTCTGAGTTGTTTCTATATTGTGATGAACATTTACCATCCTACCAGGTATTCCCATAAAATAACCAGCAAAGGGTTGCAGCATAGTATATAATTCTGCCTTTTGCTGACTAGACAGTTCAGGGTTCATATTAAGATCATTGATGCCACCCTTCACTTCTAGGCGTTGGTACACTATGTCCAATTCACTGATAGGGGTTTCAGGACGGATAAAACACACAGGGAGATCTTTCCTTTCTACCCATTTCTTTAGTAGGTTCACATGGAATATATTAAATCTTTTTGTTTTATCTGGCAATTCAATCTGGTAGGTAACAGGCCCTGTTCGTCTAACCACTGTATACGGGCCTTACCACTTCATATATAACTTGTTATCTGATGATGGAAGTAATAGTAGAACTTTTTCACCTTCTTGGAATTCTTTAAGTTTTGTACCTTTGTCATAATATAGCTTTTGTATTCCTTGTTGTTTGCTATTAAATTGGTGAGCAAGTTCTATATATCTAGATAACTTCCGTCTAAGGTGAGATATATTGTTACTAGGATCTTGGCCCGGCGATATTTGCCCATCTTCCCACTGTTCTTTTATCAGGTCTAGTGGACCTCGAGGGTTATGGCCATAGAGTAACTCGAAAGGAGAAAACCCTGTGGAGGCATGTGGTACTTCCCTATATGCAAACATTAAGTAGGGGAGTAATACATCCCATTCTGCGCCTTCCTCCTGACAAAATTTTTGCAACATTTTCTTAAGTGTCTGGTTGACCCGTTCCACTAGACCATCTGTTTGTGGGTGATATGGGGTAGTGTGAATGACAGAGATACCTAAGATGCTATATAATCTTTTTAGTAGGAGAGAGTAAAAGTTACTGCCCCTGTCAGTTAAAATCTCTTTTGGTATGTCTGTTCTACTAAAAAGTTTGCCTAGTTCCTCTGCTATTCTTGAAGCAGTGATAGTGCGTAAAGGAATAGCCTCTGGGTATTTAGTAGTGTAATCACACACTACTAGTATGTATTGATTACCCTTTGAACTTTTTGGAAGTGGACCAACTATGTCCATGGCTTTTCGCTCAAAAGGGGTAGTTATTAGTGGTAATGGTAACAGGGATACCTTATCACTTTTATTTAACCTAGCCACCTTTTGACATTCTGTGCAACTTTTACAGAAATCTGCCACCTGCTCATGAATACCAGGCCAAAAAAAAACGATATAATAATCGATTTAATGTGCGGTCTCTACCTAAATGTCCAGCTAAGGGTATATCATGGGCTAATTCTAATAATTGTTGTCTGTATTTGCTGGGCACCACTAACTGGTCTATTATTTCCCCAGTTTTTGGGTTTACACATCTACAATGCAACAAACCATTATGCATTTTATATTTGTCTTCTTTACCATCACTCAGTTGTAAAAAATAGTCCTGTAGACTAGGATCTTGTTGTTGTGCAATCTTAAAGTCACTTGTTGATACCATGGAATCAGTGTTCATATTAGGCTTCTTGTTATGTTCTTGATTCCACTGCTTCTTGTCTTTCCGTTTCTGTGCCTTTGACTTCTTGGTCTTCTTGGTGTCCCCATAAATATCAGAAGAGAAAGGAAATATCTGTTCCAGGCCTTCTCTCGTCTGAGATCTGGTTACCATGGCAACTAGGTTGTTAGATATTAAAGTCTGGAAGTCAGGATAATTATGCCCAATCAATACACGGACTGGTAAGTTAGGAACAGCACCCACCTGGATGTTATGTGTATGTCCCTGTACTGTTATGTCTAGATTATAGAGAGGGTAATAATGAGTGTCCCCATGTATACATGTCACTCTAGTTGTTTGAGGCTTATCTTTAGAAGTTGTTTTTAATAAGGTGCTTTGTATAAGAATCTGTCTGCTCCCTGAATCAAGAAGGCCATATACAGTACTTTGCCCGATTTGAACTGGCAACATATAGTGCCCCCAGTTGGCTAAAGCAAAGTGTGTGGATTCAGATTTTCTTTTAGGACAAAATCGTGCTATGTGTCCCTTACCACCACATTCATGACAGATGATGTCTGGATTATATCCTCTTTGCACCCTGGGGTATGCCTTTGTCATTATTGGTTGGTTCATCAGAGAAGAAGAAGAAGAAGATACAGTCTGTCTGGGTATAGTGGGAGGATGGCTATGTGGTAAAGTCCCCTTTAGTCGTGAAGATCTGGCAGCAATATAGTCTTCTGCAAGACGGATCGCAGCATCAGAGGTCTCTGGTCGATGTTCCTTCACCCACAGTTGAACATCTTGTGGGAGGATCTTGATGAATTGTTCCAACACAATGGTCTCCAGGATCTGGTCAAGTGTCCGGGTAGTTGGCTGGAGCCACTTAAGGCATAAGTCCTTTAATCGTACGTAGGCATCCTGAGGGTTGTCTGCATTCAGATATTTATAGGTTCGAAACTGCTGGCGGTAAGTCTCAGTGTTTATATCATAACCTTTCAAGATAACAGCTTTTACTTGATCATAATTATTTGCGTGTGCCACCTCTACATGACTGTATGCAAGTTGAGCCTTTCCGGTTAAGTAAGGGGCCAGACAAATCACCCACTGATCTCTGAGCCATGCACATGCTGTAGCAACTCTTTCGAAAGTCATAATGTAAGCTTCGATATCATCAGAGTCTGTTAATTTTTCTAGTTTAATATCTTTATATCCACCCGCTGGTTGATCTGGCGGTCTATTGACACCCAGAGCTTGTATTGCCCTCAAGGTATCAGCCCATCTGGCCTCATACTCTTTCTTATCCAGTTCCCTTTGTTTTGCCATTTCCATCTGGTGCATACATAACCACCTTACCAGTTTGTGAGTCTCCAGGGGGGGATTCTCATCTCCGGTTCCACCTCCATTCACCTGTACCTCAGATTCCTCTTCTACCTGAGAAATCGGTTTCCCTTCCTTCTTTCTCACAACCAGCTCGATGCCAGGAAACAAAGGTAAATGAAAGGCTGCAGAAACTGAGCTAGTAACAATCTTAGGAAAAGTACCAGGATCCGTCTGTTCCTTCTGCATACAGAGTCCACGAGAGTCTTGGACAGACTCACTGGTTAATTTTAACCAGGATCCCACTTCTGACACCAGTGTGGAAGGAACTAGGTGGTACACAGAAGAACTTCAACACAGGCTGTAATCTTCAGTGACTTTTAAGAATTTATTTGTAGAACTTCCAGATGAAATGTCAAAATAAAGCAAGGCGAACTTAGTCCGACAAATTAAATAACAAGGCATAACAAACATAAAGGCACAAACCACAAATAGCAGTCTTTACGTCTTTAACTAGGGCACTAGTTCCAGATGCATTCACTGCACCATCCTGACTGCTACTGATGTTCCATTTGAACTGCTGGCTATATGTACTCTATACTAATCACCCATTGGATGAAAGATCCATCAATCATCTGTATTGGACCATTTCTTGGATAAAACAATTATTTATACATTTTAATCATAAGGAAATGCATTATAACACACTCTAATTGCAAATATGTATAATGGAAGTATTAGTATTTTGTTTAGAAGTCTTTACATTATGTTTGCACAGTAAGTCCCTCCCTCCTAAGTATAAGAGTACTAGCAGTATGTCCGGCCGGCTCCTAGAGAGAAGGAACACAATACAGCCATTCACAAGCTGCTGCACTTTTCTGCTAGGTATTACAACATTTTCTTGGCTTTCCTTCACATTACTGTTGTAAAGAACTATGGAAGCTGTTGTAGCCTAATTTTTAGAGGGTAGAGCAACACAGGAAATGCTTACAAAAGTAAAGAGGGGTTTAGAAAGACAGGTCTCAGTTGCTGACACTGAAAAGGGTCCATAAAGACAACACTTCATATTGGCTGTTTCAGCTCCCAGCTGCAGACACTGAAAAGGGGTCAAAATCACATGTATTTCACTTAGACAGACAGACAATATATTATTATTGCAGGGAACAGTGCAAATGCTTCTCTAGTGAGTTCCAGAGGCTAAAACAGCTTTCTTAAGCGTTCATGGCATTTGCGAGCTGCACGAAGGTGTGCACGTTCGTGCAGCTTTTAACAAACCGTCACGAAGGAGCGCTTTACTCAGCGCAAACTCCTGGGGTACAAAAATGTAAGGAAAAAGCCTTTTTAGGAAGAAAACAATAAAAACCTGTAAAAAGACTCTTGTTTTGAGCAGAGAAAGGAGGGTTTTGAGATGACCTGCCTCATTATGGCCATTTAAAGGGGCCATACATATTTAAGATACAATTTTGCTTTGTAATTTGGCAAATATTATTTTAGTCAGCCAGAGATACACAATAGACAGAGACAACGAATAACAGTTATTTGCATAGGTGGCCAGTCTATACATAAACACAAAACAAAAACCATAAAGAGAAGGACAATATAAGGATGATTGGGGGGGTACTGGCTAACAACATCAATATCTGTCCATTACAAAGCATAAAACCTACAACACTAGATCACCCTTTGACAAGTCTACAGAGGTAGAAAGGGAAAACCTGGGCAGGCAATCATAATAACCCTGCCTACTGGCCCTCAACTCGCACAGCTTCCTAGGACAACTGACTCTTCTAGATGTGTGTTCTGGGGGATAAAGGACATGGCCCCACCACAGGGGGAATCTGTGGGGGAACCTCTGCAGCTGTCCCACAGGAAACAGTTGTCAGTCAAGATGGCTGAGTGTGGGCTGTGAGCACTCACTTGCACAATGAAGAAAAAATGCTTATTGAAAAAAATTGTTATTGTCTCATCCTTACAAGCCCACCCCCATGTATCCAAGCATTGCATTTGCTTTTTTGACTGTGGCAGCTCACTGCCTGTCTAACTTCACCTAACTGTCCACAGTTACCACTAGTCTGTTTCTACCATTGTGCTGTTTGCTACTGCACCATACAGGATATACAGTATGTGTACCACCTCTATGTGTGCAGTAGTACCTCACATTTTCCCACATTAAATCTAAGCCCCCATTTCTCAACCCACCTTTACCCAACATGTGTGCAGGTCCAACTGTAGTGCATGCCTCTCTTCTTCTGTGTCCACTCTTCAAACCAATTTACTGTAGTGTCTTCAGCAAATATCTGCAGCCTACTTCTGACCAGCCCCTTGAAATAAAGTTCAGTAATTAGCATCTCATCGCATATAACGTGCAGTTTTTGCTAAATTATAGGGTTCAAAAAGGGATATGAAATAAGAAACTTTTAGAACTTGTCTTCTTCTTTTTTTTTTTTACTATTTACACCGGGTAGCCAAGATGCAATGCTTCTTGTTGAGTAGGATCCTGGTTCTCCCCTTTTTTACAGTTGAGTGGACAAAAGGACTAGGTGCCCAATCCACATAGCTGCACCATCCCCAGTAATTCCAGCCTATCCAAGCCACATGCTTCAATACCCCAATACCCATCCATGCTGGACTGCATTTACAGCCCCTGCCCTATGCTCTCCAAGAGTATGGAACATTGAAAGGGTGCATGGTGAAGCTATGCTAGAGATTGGAATCCAATCTGATGACTTGACCATCTCCATAGTGGATCCCAGGCTCTGCGTGGATCTGTGGCTGGTGTGATATAAAAGCGTTGGTCTCAAGCACTCCAGGTTACAAAAGGACAAAACTCCGACTTACTGAAAAACAGCCAGTCCTTTATTGAAGCATCAGGGACAAACACCAAGCTGGAGGCACCATTCCCTGCTATTTGGCCCAACAATTAGGCCTTGAGACCTATGTTTTTGTGTCAATAGTAAGGGATAGCAAACCTTGTTCATAGCACCCTGAAAACAAACCTTGTGATGCACCTGTTTTATATGGTTAGGGCTTATTGTGTATGGAAAATAATGGTTTTCCAAATCTTGTTGTAGGAGAGTTCAAAGGTCAAAAAAGTTGTTGCACTATCGTTTTGATGTCACATCAATATTACAATAACTTTTTAGCCTTGAGCTGCCATCTGATTGGCTGCAACAGTTCTGTTTCAAAAAATTCACTCTAAAATGGCAGTGATACTTAGCAAGCAGTTGGGCGAGTAGTTCATAAACACAGTTTGAACACGGATTGCTTTAATTAGTTCTGTGTATCCAAACTGCTAATTTGCCGGTTTTCTTTTTTTTTTTTAATTTCTGGCACAGATATGGGATTGGAGCAGAGTGGGACTGCCGCACGAATCTTTGGGGACTGGACTGCAGTGAGGAGGACTGGAATCTTTAGGGATGGGAGTGGAGAGACTGAGAATATAGGACTGGTGCTAAGGTGTGAATACAAGGTATGAACATATTTAGGGGAACCATATACTATATAAAATAGTTGATGGGTGTCCATCCACAACTAAGGCTGTTTCTACATCTTGAGAGCTAATGACATCATAGAGCCCTCTCGAGCTTCGCTCTTGAGGTCTCTCTGATGTCATCAGCTCTCTCAGTGGAAACACAGCCTTGTTGTGGGTGGTCACCAATCCACAATTCTGTATATTGTGTACTGTTGTGATATAGCAGTTCTAAGACTGTTGCATCACTGCCAGGAATGCAAGCCACTTACAGTGACCAGTGGACTGTGCAGTTATGAACCAAGTCTGATATATAGGCTCAGAAGACTGGGGCAGAAGGGCATGATGCCTATTAGGCCCCCAAAACATACTGCAGGAGGGCAGAGGTGGAGACACAGTGTATATATATATATATATATATATATATATATATATATATATATATTACAAACAACTTTGTTAATGCTCCACTTGGGGTCAAGCGACAAAGTTAGGAAATGAGTCATTAGGATTTCCAACCCTAACACTCCACCTTCCCAAACCAGGCAGGAAAGCACATGTGGGGTGTGCATTGGGCTTCTCAAGCCTAATGCTCACCCCATTCAATCTGTAAATATGATCAGATGTGTAGAATTTATGAAAATGGGGTGAGTGTTAGGCTTGAGAAGCCCCACGCTCACCCCACACCTGCTCTCCTTCCTGGTTTGGGAGTGTGGGGTGTTAGAGTTTGAGTTGGAAACACTAATGCCTCATTTCCCAACTTTTGTCACTTTGACCCTAACTGGATCATTAATGACGTTTTTTTGCAACTTATTTCCTTACTTTTTGAGATAGTATAATAGTGTCCTTATTTTTACTGTGGGAGCACGGGTCCCAAAAGGACCCATTATCCTCCATTTATAGGACAACAGTGGCTGGACTGTCAGCATAGCCACCTTATTACCCCACCTCATGTACCTGATACAGAACATTTTTGAAACCACACCAAAACGTAATTCTTTGCAAATGCACTGCCATTCCATGTCATAGGTGTGAAAAGACATTTGGGGCAGGATTTGAAAAAAGACAGCTGTGACATACATTAGGTGGGGTAATAAGAAGGCAATGTGAAAAACCCGGGGTCAAAATATTTAACATTTCCCAAGTTATGAGTGTGTGTAGCTAAATTGCAAAGAATGGTGATAACTTTGGCATTTTTTTCATATTTCAACCCCATATTTTCAGCATGGTCTTCTTTTGACCCCACCTCATAAACCCCATATGTGAACATTTTCAAATCTGTGCCAAAATGCAATCCATGCAATAGGTGCAAAAACGTGTTTCAGACAAGATAAGACAAATGACAACTGTACTGTTCATGAGGTGGTGTGAAAAAAATTGCTATGTTAAAATTTTGGAAACAAAAAGTTATGCATATCCTTAGAAGATTTCAACAAATGCTCATAAATGACTAGTTTTAGAAATTATTTCTCCAAATTTTCAACTTGGCCTTTTAGGGACACCACCTCATGAACAGTGGTGGTGAAATTTCATTATTCGGTCCCAAAAGATGATTTTGTGCAGTGACTGAAAAATCACCTTTTGGGCCTTGTTAACAAAATGATAGTGCCAATGTTCATGAGGTGGGGTCCCAAAAGGCGATGTTGAAAATTTGGTGAAAAAATTCCTGAAAATGGCAAAGTTATGAACATAAGTTGAAAACACTATTGAAATACGTTATACAGCACTTACCTTTATTCCTCAGTTTGTGGTTCGGTTTTGAAGAGTGCAGACATGTCTCAGTCCACAGAAGATGACAGCACATGGCCCAAGCAGGTAAGTATAGGGTAAGGGGGGAAGTTGGGTGGTGGATGCCCAATGGAAGGGTCAGAATGGTGAGAGGGGGACAGCAGGGATGACGAGGGACTGTTTTCTTTATTTCAGGTTAAAAGAGAAAAAAAACAAAGACATCACAGACTTTTTTTCTCAAGGAAGGATGAAATTAAATAAAGCAATTTCTGGACACTGGGGGTTGGCTCCTCAGTGTCCCACACTGCTGGGGGAGGGGGCTTCTAAATGCTGACATGAGGATTGGGCCCCCGATGTCAGCTATAATAAATAAAATGATGGGCTACGGGGGTGGGGCATTCAACACTGGGAGTGGGCAACCCAGTGTTGGATTATGTAAATATGAATAAAAAAATAAAAAAATGCAAACAGGGACAACAATCAGAGGGTGGGGGGGTGCCACTAAATACTACTTGCTGGCTTCAACTACAGTTTTGGGAATAGGCTTCAGGCTGTCAGTGGTATCACTTTACTACTTCCATTTCACAATGTGGCAGGTTTCTACTCTAACTGCATTTACTGTAAAACCAGTCATTTGAACAGTTAAACTACAGCCTTTTCCTTTACTGTTAAGTCCTAGTGTTGCTCTGTAGGCTGTTTTGAATCACATGGATTTTACTTCATGATCTCCACTATTGGAGCTGTGTGCAATTATCCATTACATGTGGTGTGGACAAGAAACGTTAATAATAATAATAATTTTATTTGTATAGCACAATTCAAGTATCAAAGCGCTTTACATACAGCGTTTTAAAACAATGCAATAAAATCACATAAAAACATACACAACAATTTCAATTAAAAACTTCATTTTTCCCAACGTTTCCCATATTAAATGTAAAACTGACTCCATAAACTGTTAAGCTAAGCTCCTTAAAGGGGACCTGTATTTATGTTTTCTGGTGCCTCAGACTGACAGAATACCTTTCCTATCAGACTGAGCATTTCTGTGACAGCTGCTGCCCTAATTTACATTGTTCTGAATGGCACCAAGATGCCACTAAGGGACGACTCTGTGTGTGTGTGTGTGTGTGTGTGTATGTGTGTGTGTGTGGTGGCAAGCCACCAAACACTACGGAATGGTGGGGCAGGTCAAAGCACACACTGCAGCTGGCAACAGGAGTTCAACAGCAGCTGCAGAACTAAAGAAAATCTGCTGTTCCCATACAGTGAATGCAGGGGAAGGCTCCTCTTGCTAAGCTGGACACCCGGGATTTTGGGTGCCCAGACAAAGTGTTTCTGGCCCTAATTTTGAAAATAAAACATCAGAATCTATCTAAATGGGACTCATTTAACTATGTTCTGGTGTCTGATTTTTAAAATGGCAACAGTGTCATGTATTTTCCACGGTTTCAGTTTGTGAGAAAAAAAACAAGATAGTGGCTCATGAAAAATGATTTTTTTCTTCATGAAAAAGGAACAGATCTTGTGAGAATGAATCCTTTTTTGCTAGATCAAATCCTTTCTTGAACTTTTTACCTCTCTCCTGGAAAGTGATCTTCCATAGGAAATAACAGAAATAAAAAACTGAATAACTTTGCAACAAATTAATCTTTTTTCACCAAACAAAGCATGGCAGTTCTGTTACCGCAGTTGTTTCTATCATAAAAAATTCACACCAGATTTCCACACCATCTGAGCACAAGGTGGTGAGGAAAAAACTACAAAAAGTGATGACTTTTGTGGTTTTTGCACTATTCAGGTCTCAGGATCTACACATCCAACTGGAACAAAACTTGCCACATCAAGAGATCTACCCCACATAACAGTGCATACTAAATTTAGTGTAAATCCACTGATTGGTTGCAAAGTTATTCAAGTGCAAAATTTGAGACTTAACATTAAACAGGCTACTCAACCCTAACTATAGGGGCACGGCCATGCCCCTATAATATATATATATATATATATATATATATATATTACATCAGCCCTTGGGCTGTGTAGCCTCTGTTCTCTTTACCAGCCTTCCTCATCATGGAGTTCATCTTAAGAAGTGGGCCCAAGAATGCTCTAGACCCTGTACCTGCCCATGTCATGGGTGTAAGGGTGCTAGTGTTACTGGATTGCTTACCAAATGGCAACACACTATGGGCTGAGGACACATGGGGTGTCCACATGGGCAGTGCAGGACCTCCTAACATTACTGACTCACTTAAGCCCCTCTCTGTGGGTGTACATCCTATGGGGATCCAGCCTTTAGCATACAATTGACTTTCTCAGGGTCACACAGCATGTGGTGGGGTTTTATCCTGTCTATCCTGCTATCCAAGTCTGAGCTTCAGATAATAGCTATACTAACTCTGATTTTAACTAGAAAAGTTCTGCACTTATTCCCTAAAATGCATTGTTTTCTATCCTCCAACTTTTATATTGCATTTCAGTTCTAAGGTACATTATATATATCGTGCAGTAACAGGAGGTCTGGTTCTGAGTCACTGTCAGGGGTAAAGTGAATGGATAGTTTGTGCCTGTAATGTTGAATCATACTCAGTGAATGTAACTCATTGTTGGAGGACAATGACCCTCCTGTGAGTGTAGTGCAGTGTAAATCAGCAGAATAGTACAGAAGTTGGCAGTGGAAAACAGGGTTCGCTTCTGCCAACATATCGGTGAGTAAATGCAATACCATATTGCATTGCAGCACGTGCCCAGGGAATATTGTGATACCTAAAGCTGCACTGTGTTAGCAGCATGAGGCACATGCTTCATAGCATGATGCATCACAATGCCCCACCATGTTATTTTTCTGGAGATCTGGTACTTTTCCACTCCCGAACCCTAGTATATACACTCTGTAGTAATCTACTGATCCCCCTCCTACTCTTCAAATATCCAATAGTCATGGCTCTTTAGCATAGAAACATAGACTTTGATGGCAGATAAGGACCACTTGGCCCACCCAGTCTGCCCATTACCCTATCTATTGAATAAGCTACACATCCTAATTAATCAGCAGCCTACATCTTCCTAACCCCCACCAGAATTGCCTTATGTCTGTCCTATGTATTCTTGAATACCCCCACTGTTTTTGACCCAACATCCTCAGGAAGGCTGTTCCATGTGTCCACCGCCCTCTCTGTGAAAAAAATAATTCCTCATGTTGCCCCTGAGCCATCCTCCCTCTATCTTCAAATTGTGCTCCATTGTTCTTGCACATCTCTTTTTCTGAAAGATGCTACCCTCTTGGACTTTGTTGATTCCCATGAGGTACTTGAAAGTTTTTATCATGTCTGCCCTCTCTCTCTCTTTTTCTTGAGGGTATACATACATATTAAGCTCCTTTAGTCTCTCTTCGTATGGCTTCTGGTGCAGATCCTAAACAATTTTAGTTACCCTCCTCTGGATTGCCTCCATCCTGTCTATGTCCTTGTGGATATGGGGTCTGCAGAACTGCATGCAGTAATCCAAAAAGGGTCTCACCAGCTATCTATACAGAGGGATAACAACTTCCTGTTTTCTACTGGTGATGCCTCTCCCTATGCATCCCAATATCCCCACAGCTCTCCTTACTGCCTTCTCACATTGCATTCTTACCTTTAGGTCATCTGATATAACTATCTCCAGGTCCCTTTCCATTTTTATGTTGGCACGCTTGTGCAGCCAACATCTTGCGGTAGATTTGGAGGCACAGTCACTCTTGGGAGAATGTAGGGCATGCACCATTAGGTGCGTCCCTCATTCCCTAATCAGTCTGCATGCTGGCACCACACCATGCATACTAATGTGGCAAGCACATCCAAAGAAAGGTCTGCTGCAATGTGAGCAAAGCTTATCACAAGCAGTGGAGCCTTCCTACATGCTTCACCAGCTGCAAAAATGGTGGCACAGTGGGCACTAAACTGCCGACGTCGGGGATGCCCAATCCCCCCGGTCGGCTTACCCTGTCCAAGTATGTGCCAATGGGGGACCCCACTACCCGTTGACAGAATGTGTCCCCCCTGCTTTCATTGTTTGCCGATGGGGTGCCCAATCCCCATTGGCATCTGTCACCCCTTTCCCACTTTAATGTACCAACGGGGGAGCCCACTCCCCAGTGGCATGATGCCCCCACCCTTCTTCTGTGCCAGTGGGGGTGCCCAATCTCCCGTCGGCTACTGTACCCCCCCAAAAAAAGAAACCACCTGTAATAAAGAAAACCATCTGCAATGGGTTTTTTTTTCCACCTGTAAACAGAAAACAGTCCCTTGTAGTCTCCCTACCCACCACCTACACCCACCCACTGCACACCCTGCCTCCCTACATCCAAGCTCACACCATACTTACCTCTGGAGCTCGGCGTGATGATCTTTGGTGGACCGGGAACACGTCTGTGCCCTTCAAAGCCGACCACGAACTGAGGAAATGCTGGTAAGATGTATAATGGAATATATAGGTTTTTTTTTTTTTTACTTTGATGCATATCGAGGGCATTTTTTTGAATATTTGCACCAAATTTTCAACATGAGGTTTTTGGAACCCCTCCTCATGAATTCTATCACTGTTATGACATTAATCAGTCCCAAAAGGTGATTTCACAGTCACTGCGCTGAATCACCTTCCGGGACCGATTAACACATGGACAGTGGCAGTGTTCATGAGGTGGGCTCTCAAAAAGCCTGTATTGCAAATTTGGTGGAAAAATTCCAAAAATTGGCTGTTTTACAAGTGTGCATTGTGCAGTTGCTATGCACGCTCGTAACTTCGCAAATTTACAATATTTTCGTGCCAGATTTTCAACATTGTCATTTTTCTACACCTCCTTGTGAACAGTACAGCTGTCATTTCCCACATCCTGGCTGAAATGTGTTTCTGCACTCCCAGCACACAATACCACTGTCACTGTGGGAAATCAGTGTTCGGGGCAGATTACGAAAATGACAGTGACACTGTTCATGAGTAGAGGTCCTAAAATGCCTGTGTTGAAAGTCTGGTGACAATACTCTATAAAATTGCTGTCCACCTTCAGCAGTCTATCCTCTCCTGTGTACCTACCCTGTTCTTTTCCTTCCAGTTCATCCCTTCTTGTTAGGTTGGGTGGGTGGGGATTTTACTGAAGCAAATTGTGAGCTCTCTCTGTCTTGCTTGACTTTTAAACCTCCTTTGCTCACCTCTCTCTCGCTCTTCCTTACCCAATCACATTTCCCTCTCCTGGCATGATGTAATGAGGCTCCACCCCTCTATGAAATCCCCCTGCCTGTCTCTCTCTCCATGAGTGGCCTGCCCTCTGTTCAGGTTTCCCAGGACAACCACCCCTCCCCCACTTCCCTGTTGCTTGTCCCATGCCTAGCATCCACCGTATTGTTCAGGGCCTGAGACAAATGAGTCTGCCTTTGTAGAAGGCAAACCTACTTGTCCCCAGAGCCCTGCCCAATAAAAACACAGACTGCCATTTTTGTGTGGTTGCTCAGTAGGCAATTAATATATTATAATCTCTTCCAAATGTCCACTTCCACAATATTTTCATCCTCATACCTTACAACCTTATGTTCATCATATCTTTATTATACACAATTTCCATAAACCACATTTTTCCTTGTTGTTTTCCCTTCTTGCCCCCCAATGTAAATCCAGGGGGCTGCCACAATGTTCATAAACAACCTTTTCTTTCTTGTTTTCTCTTCTTGCCCCCCAGACATACATCTGGGGGCCGCTCTCTTCATTTTCTTCTCTCTGGTTGGGTATGCATGTACACACATACCACTCATCTGTCTGGTGTTGTTCTGCGGCCCTCTGAGTCAGATTGTCCCCCCCATTCTCATTCCCCCTCCCCTTTTTCTGTGCCCCTTCTTCTCTGCCGTCCACCTTCGGCAGTCCTGGCAGACCTGCTGTCCACCTTCAGCAGTCTGTCCCTCTCCTGCGCACCTACCCCGTTCTTTTTCCACTAGCCCACCTCCAGCTTGCGATGGACAGTGGGCTTCCCCCCAAAGTAGGTGTGCTCTTTTTTTTTATTTTTTTTTTATTTTAGAGCTGGGCCCTTCATTTCCACTCCCTTACCCTTATGGCTGAGGACCATGTCCCCCATTCCTGTTTCCAGCCACACCTGCTGCAGGGGCATGACCGCCCCGCTCACATGTATCCACCTACCCTATTCCAGGTAGACTTAATCTGTGTCAGACAGTTCCGCCTCTCCTGGGCCTTTGGTCTCCTGTCTGTGGGTTTTGCATAAGAGAGTGTCCCCCTCATGTAAAGTATCTGATCTCCTCTTCCACCTTGCAGTCCAAATGCCCTATTTCCCATTTGGCATACACCATTTTCAGTAACTAATGGCCCCTCTGGGCTATTTTGCCACCCTCCCCTTTTCTCAGCAACCTCTGCTATTGCCTTATCAACTGGGGGGAGAGGAGTTACCATTGGGATCTCCCTTGGAATATGACTCCTGTATTCAAAACAGGGACTAGGATCCCCCGAGGCAAGCATGTCCCACATCCCTGGATGTTCTGTGGGGCCCTGTTCCCCATCTTGTAGCCCTTTTCCCCACTACTCACTGGGACTGTGTCCCTGTTCTCCGGTTGCCCAGGAGCAACCCCTGGACCATACCTGCTGGGCCTGTGCAATCAACTTGCTATGTACACTATGGTGCTGCCCCATTGTTCACCTGTGCTTGTCTGCCATTTTCCTGCATCAGGCTGCTTTCCTTAACTCTGCACATGGAGACCATTTGATCGCGCCCCCTCCATGGAGGCTGTCAGCCCTTGTAGTTCTGCTGCCAAAACCCCTATCCTCATGTGCATTGTCAACTGACTACTAATCATGCTTTGCTAACCACTTGAATCTGCTTCTCCTGTCTTATTCCATGGAAACCACACTGTAATTGATTGACATGCCCCTACCTCAGTGTTTAGGCTTTCCCTTTTCTTTATACTATTTTGCTGCTTTGCACCTAGCCTCCTATATCAGGACCTAGTGCCAATACTCAGTTTCCAGTAGACTGGATGGGCATGTGGCTCAAAAATCTCCTAAATGTCTAAATGCGGCCAAGTGGGTAAACATCTCTGGGGCAATTTGATGCATTCCTGCCCTACTGCAGGATTTCCCGCTGCACCATCAAACTTTGCAAGCCCACGGCTGATTACTCTGACCCCATGTGGGCCGCTATCATTCATTAACATGACAGATTGGAATGGCCCATCACGTGGAGCGGAAAGAGTAACTAAAGTCGTTTTGCTAATCTGCCATATGTCCCAGGTAGCTTTTGCATGTTCTTGTGCACTGAAGATAACCCAGATGGTTGCTCTCAGTTCAGTCATCCTGTCAGTCCCTGTAAGCTCTGGCTAGTAAGTAAACAAAGAATCCCCCGCCACGTTTTTTTTTTTTTGGAGCTGCTGCTGCAGACCACCTATATACACGGTGCCCAGTGTACACCTAGATTCTGACACCTCCCCTTAAAATTTGCTTGTCATTCTTTCCAACTTTTATTTCCTTTCCCAAATTGAAAGGATTATTGTCCATGGTTGATTGTCTCCTGACTGGTGCCAAAGGTAACTCATTTTTTGACCCCGTCCCTTCCAATAATGCTTGCTCCACCCCTTTCCTGCTCTGCAGGGTGCCTCCATCCCTTCTTTGAGAAGGGGAGATCTGAAATGGGTAAGAGTTGTTGTCTTGTACCTGAACTACCCTCGTGTGTCAATACTTGTGCCATCCCGCATACCCTTTCTTGTGGTACGCACATTGGCATGCCCCATTGACCTTCCTTAACACCCCCACTGTGTCCCCTACCTGGTATTACAACCTGCCACCTCAATACCGGCTTTTCTATAGGAAATTTCCTGGGCCATCCTTAAAGAACTCACTGCCTCTTCAGTCCTGTGGTGCTTACCCATGTGGGTTAAAAGAGGCACTGCCCTCTTATTCTGCTTTCTTCAACCTCCCTTTTATGTTTTTTTTTTTTTGCTCTCTCTGGTCTTCTCCAAACCTGTAAGGCTAAAGACCCCCCACCCTGTTCTAGAAAGATCCCCCCCGTCCATCCTCCCGGGCCTCTGTCATGTTGACCCCAAACCTTTTCTTTCACTAATGCCTGCAGGCCACCTGATCCTTTTCACTCCCACTGTTCCTTCTAACTAACACTTCTCATCAGTTCTCCTAAAAGAAAACCTCCTTTTTCTGAAGGAACAGATATATTGCTCCCCTATATCCATATAATCAAAAAGGGGGGGTCCACCATAGCTCCTGCTAAACCTCGCTACCTCCACTCTTGTTTTTTTTTTTTTGAGCCTGTTGCCTGTGACCCATGATCCTTTATTCTGCCCCTGGTGACTTCATCTCTGTCCCCTTCAATCCTCACTGTTCTCCTCTGCTTTGTCTACTACCCAGGTGCCTCCCTTTAACCTTGCCTCTGAATCCCACCAAGGACCAGCTCATTCCTGGCCCTATACTTTCTCTGGCTTAGTTCTCTACCCCCATGCCCTGCATCTGCACCTCCCCCCAATTCCCCCCAGGCACTTATCAACTGTTTCACACACCATGTAGTAATACCCGCTGGTGTGAAGTCCCTCCTTTCTGTGGTGAGGGGGTGGCTCAGTCCTTGCTATGAGCTAATGGGCTCATGATGGCTGCTGTCCTGAGGCCTGGGGGTTGCTGTAGGTGCAGGAGGCACCAACGCCTCTATGTGGCCTGTGGAGTCAGAGGGGTTGTTGAAGTGTCGGGCCTGGCCACAGCACTGGTTCTGTGACCAGTGTTGGTGATGGAACGGGACCTGCTGACCCCCCCCGGCTGTAACAGCCTTAAAGGGGCCCACCTGCTACCCTAACTCACAGGCCCTTTTCAGCCCCTCTTCACTCTTGCCCCCTCCAGCATTCCTCTGCACTCATCCAATGCCTTGGTTGCCCCCCTCACTCCGGCCCATAAAGACTCTGTCATCTTCATCTTCAATGGTGATACTTCCTGGGCGCCATGCTGTGTGGAGATGTAACTTGAAGCTGAAAAGAATTGCAGAAACTGTTAATATTGACCACCAAACTTTTCTTTCAATTATCCCCCGCTCCTCCTCTTCCAGGTTCTTTTAAGTGCGCTTGCCTTGTCCCTAATGAAATTCCTGAATAAAATGTTTTCTGCTTTTTTTTTTTTGAGTATGGCCAGATAAGTCCCCTGCAGTCCAAATTGTTCCTTGGCCACGACTTCCTTTCTTCCCGTCTTATTTTCTTGTTCATTTATTTCCATGTAGTATACCCTTTCTTGTCCCTTGCACTGGGACCTGTCACTATATGTTGCTTTTAACACCCGCCCTACCAACGGGGCCAGCCTGCTGAAAGAAGTACTGTCCTACTCGGGAAGCCCTTCCGCTACCTTAACCAACTGATAACCCCAGTACCTGCCTGTCTCCCACCTCACAACAATAACCAACTCCTGCCCCAGACCAGATACCACTGTACCCTGTTGGCCCCCCTTTCCCCATTTTACATCAGCTTTATATACAATAGTAGTAATGTATTTATTCTTATTCTTATTGTTGTTGGTTATTGTTCTTATGCCCTAAGCCTGACCCATCCCAGTTGCTACCCCACCACCGATATGCCTCTTAAAATGGTGACTGCCATGTGGCCGACAAACTCACTAAAATAATGGTCGGGCCAGAGGATTGTGGCCTACCAACCCACGGGTGCTCTCCCCCTGCTGTAGTAGATGACCAAACTAGTGTTCATATCCTATCCCCGAGCCCTCCCCGCCCTTTTTTTTTTTTTACTTCCTAGTCCTCTTCTTCCCTTCTTAGTTCAGCACCCTTGGCTATGTGTAGTCCACCGGCCCTGCTGCGTGCTCTGAGCCCACCGTGGAATAGCTGTCATTCGAATAATTACTTGTATACCCATATGCCAATTTGCTCAGTTGTTCCTACCAGATAGCATTGTTGGACCAAAGATCTCTTCTCTTGATACATGGCAAACACATGTTCCCTCAGTTCAAAATCCTCTATTAGTGTACATCCTAGCGTTTGTTCCTCCAATGTATGGGCACTCTAATCATAGTCTCCATTGCAAACTGCCAACCGCATTTTTCCAACAAGACTTGCACCCTCTGCCCTTGACACCAGTGTCTAATTCCCCCCTGAGCCATTGGCTTTTCATCATCTGTCAAGCAGCTTCCCTCATGCCTTTTACTTCCTATCTCCTGAAACTAGGCCTCCCGTATCTAAGATGGCGGCTACCTCATGGTCGCCTACCTCCCTTAAAATGGCATCTCCTGCATCATCGCTAAAGCTCCCCAAAATGGCAGCCACATGTCCATTCAGAAACTAGCAACCATGCATCTGGGTCCCTCCTGCCCTCCATAGGCAGATTGTAGGGCTGGTGACCTCCCAGAATTGCTGTGCCCATTGGGATCCCGTTGGGAAGCCCCCCCAACCTGCTTCACTTTTTTTTTTAAGTACTGCACCTCGAATCAAGAAATTTCCCATCACCCCTTAGTGTCCCTAATGTAGACACAATCGCCCATAGACACGCGTCTTCTACTCTTGTCCCAACCAATGTCTTTATACCTCATAGGACTTGAACAAACAGCTCCAAGTGGGAACGCACTTGTTTTTAAACAGTAATTCACTGGCTTCCATTCTGACCTGGGGATCTCTTCTCCCCACTATACTCCGGGCCAGTAATCTGCTTCCAAAAACTTTTCTCCTAATGACCCCTACAAGAAAACCAACACTACCTGTGCCCTCCTCTAACACATTCCCCAAGGGAATACGCACCCGAGTTAGTGCCACAGCAAACCGCAACACACCTGGCTTGCATCTCCCCTACTGGCTGTATTCTTAACCGCTGATCCTACTCCAACTGAAAATCACCACCTTCTCATTAATAGGCAGCCATCCAGTGCCTGCCCCATACACCTTACATGGATCCTAAAAGTCCCCGAGCAAGTTTCCGCATCCCCAGCTCTCCCGGCTGTTGCAAGCACAGTGTTCTATGACACCTTCAGCTATCCTGCCCACTACCCTCCAAGCATTATATGGGTCCTCATAGCCTTTGTGGGAACTCTACCATCTCCCACTCTCCGGGCTGTTACCAAGAGAGTGATGCTACCTGTACCCCCGACTTCAGTCCTACCACAAGGTTTACATTCCCACATCACTAGCCATCCTGGGACTAACCTGAGCCACCAAACCAGCTCACCGACCCATCGGCCTACCCGATGCTGCTTCTATTTACAGATATGCAGCATGGTCCAGGCTGAAGAGACAAAAAACTTTTGAGACCATGTTGCCAATACGTACATACCAGGCATACCTGGTCCCATTTACATTTTAAACTGCTCATCTGCCGCATGGCCCAGGCTGAACAAGAAATCTTCCGCGACCATGTGGCCAATAACTTACATACCCAGCATACTTCTCAAGGCTGCATCATCCCAAATGGATACATTTTAAACTGCTCAGTCACCCGTGCCTGCCTGCATTATCTTTCCTTTATTTACTTACCCCCTGTAGCAACCACACTGACTCACCGATGCCTTCACTGTAAGCATCCCCTGGATCAATGAGTTACCACGAATATCTTTCATTGCTCACAAGCTACAAAAATTTCAATTAACTTAAACCTAAAACTAAAATCAGTTGCCACACTGATGTGCTATATAACCGTAATTGCCAACTGATGTGCTTCATAGTAACTTGGTTCGTTGGACAAAAGAAGGCCATAGCCCATCGAGATTGTCCTCCACATTTGTGGATCATTGTATGCAGTACTATTCTAATAACCATTTGTCTATTTTGTTTTTGAAAATCATAATAGTAGGTGAATCAACAATATCTTGTGGCAAAGTATTCCATATCATAGGAGTTCTAATAGTAAAACAGTTTTGTCTTTTATTTGTATTGCATTTTTTTATGTCAATTTGTTTATTATGTAACCTGGCAACAATTTTTCTGTTGGATAATGTTAAGCCACATTGTGCCATTAGAATAGGAGATTTCATAATTTTAAACAACTGTAAAAGATCACCTCTTATTTGTCTCTGTTTGAGTGAATACAAGCCAGTCTTCTGTAATCTAGTGTCATAATCCAAATGAGCATAATATGGAATCATTTTTGTGGCCCTGTATTGAATTTGTTCAATTCTATTAATGTCTGATACCAGATAAGGACTCCAAAAGGAGGAGCCATAATCCATGTAAGGTCTGACATGAGATCTATACAAGGTCATAATACACTGTTCTCAGGGCCGGCTTTAGGGTTTGGGGGGCCCCCAGCAGAATTAGTGAAGTCATGGGGCCCTCTCTACTTGGCCCACCTTTAGCCCATGTGTTCTACTGTAGCCCATAGGTGCAAGATTTTATTTGTGGTGATACTATAGACAGGGAAAAATGGGCAGACTAGGTGGGCCAAGCAGTAGTTATCTGCCGGCAAATTTTATATTTCTTTGTTTCTATGTATAGCTTTAGTATAACCAGTAGTATTTAAAACATTTTTTTAGGAGGACACAGCAGTGTCATTTCTTGGTGCTGTTCTTCCCATCCCATCCATTGCTGCCCATCTACCTCATATTGACTGGATAATAGCATGTTGAGGTATTTCATGACATAACCAGAAGGATCTACATAGTCCTTTACTGATGTTTTAAAAATATATTAAGATAAAAAAAATGTTTAAAAATGAATAAGGTAAACTTCTCTGCTTAGGGGTCCCCATGAGCAGGGGCTCCCAGCAACTGCAGGGTTCGCTGGTGCCTAAAACCGGCTATGACTGTTCTGACTTAGAAACAAATGTACTATTTATCGTACGAAGAAGAGCATTGGCTTGATTAGCTATTTTGTTGCAATGGGAAGATGAGGAAAGTTTATTATTTACTAGTACCCCAAGATCTTTTTCTAAAGAAGATTCTCTAATAGATATATTAATTAAGATGTATACCTGTCTAGGGTAGTTTTTGCCTATGTGTAAGACTGCACATTTTGTTACATTAAAGTGAATTTTGTTTTCGGTAGCCCAATGTTCAACAGATGCAAGGTCTGCTAGTAAAGTTTGTATATTATCAGCATTGTTCACAGTGCCACCCAATTTGGTGTCATCAGCAAATTTCATGAAAATATTAGGAGAACAAATTTTCATATAACTGATGAAAACATTAAACAGAGTGGGTCCCAAAACGGAACCCTGAGGAACTCTGCTTGTCACCCTTCCCAAGTCTGACAAGGTACCATTTACCCAAACCCTCTGGGTGTGGTTACTCAGCCAGCTGTTAATCCATGAAACTAATGTTAATGAAAATTCTAGATGAATGAGTTTTTTAATCAGGATGTCGTGTGACACTTTGTCAAATGCTTTGCTGTAGTCCAATAAAATGACATCAGCTGGTATATTTGAATCGAGATTCATACTAATATAATTATAAAACGAAAGCAGATTTGTAGTGCAAGAAAATCCAGTCTAAAATTCATGCTGGGTTGTATCAAGTATTTTCAAAGTTTCCATCTCTGTTTCAAGAAAAGTTTTAATTAATCTTTCCATTTATTTACAAGGGATAGAAGTCAAGCTAATTGGATGATAGTTTTCTACTTTAGAATGAGAACCTTGTTTAAAAATGGGAGTCAGTATTGCAGTTAACCAATCAGAAGGGACCTTTGATTCATGGAGAGATTTATTAAAAATAATAGCAAGCGGTAAGGCTATAGTATCTTTAACACCCAGTAGAAATTTGATACATATATTGTCTGAACCAGGACTAGTAGTTTTCTTTAATGTTGC
This sequence comes from Neoceratodus forsteri, assembly GCA_016271365.2. NCBI lineage: Eukaryota > Metazoa > Chordata > Ceratodontiformes > Ceratodontidae > Neoceratodus > Neoceratodus forsteri. Next base: position 625,361,011 of record CM057452.1, on the reverse strand, counting down.
TAGTAAATCATAGACCTCATTCATTGAAATTGTGAATTTTGTATGACTTGGGAGGTGTCTATCAAGGAAATTGTGAGATGGATCCTGGACAAAAACTGATGAAAAATAATTATTTAGAGCTGAAGCAGTCTTGGAGTCTGAAGTAATTATTGTGTTGTTTATATTTAATGGCCCAATTTTCCTGCTGTTTCCTTTTTTACTATTTAAGTAAGCATACAAAGCTTTATGAGAGTCCTTAGTGTGTGCAATACAAAATTCTAAATTACGTTTAGCTAACAAAATTTAATTTTTTAATGTTTTAACCAATTCCCTGTATTTAATTAATATTTCATTCTTTTGAGTAAGGGAATTTTTTTTAGTAATGAGAAAAGCTTTTGTTTATGGGAAATTTGTTTTTTTATAGTTCTGTTAAACCAAGGGGGAATTTTGCCTTTGTTGTTGTATTTATGATTTTCCAGAATAAACTGACGTTCGAGTTCTTGAATTAGATTTTTTTTTAAATTCCCATGCTTCATCAATATTAAGAGGGAAAAGAATGTTGTCCCAATTTAATGCTCCTAGATGATGGTTTATTTTATGAAAATCTGCCCTGTTATATTGTTTAATTTTATGCTCATTCCTTACAGGGGGTTGAGAGAAAGGGATAGTAAAAAATAAGGACAGATGTTCAATGTTCCTAAGTGGTTCTGATATTAATTGTTTACAGGTATATCAATGTTGGTTATGATGAGATCCAAGATGTTACTTCCCCATGTCAGCTCCTTAACCAATTGATAAAGTCCTAAATCAATAATATTTTCAAGAAATTTTTGGTCAAGATGGTTTGAACCCGTGAAAGTATCCCAATTTATATTGGGAAGATTGAAGTCACCCAGAATTAAAACTGAACCATTTTTTGCTAGCTGGGAGAGTTCATTGACCAGCTGTAAACTTTGGTTATAATCTGATGACGGTGGACGATAACAAGTCCCAATCAGTATCTGGGAAGAACCTTTGGATTGAATATATACCCATACACTCTCAGACTGAACATTCACTGAAGATTGATAAGAAGTGATGTTATCTCTGATGTAAACCATTATTGATTTAGGACTTTATCAATTGGTTAAGGAGCAGACACGGGGAAGTAACATCTTGGATCTCATCATAACCCTGTCTGCTAAGGTGTAAGCCGTCCCAACAAAAGAGGGATGGACTTTGATGGAATTCTTCCCAATATGTCAGACAGGGAATACTTTTTCTGAGACACCATTTATGAAGCCATTCATTTAAGGCTTTTATTTTATCTGTTATAAATTCTGTAGCTCATGGAACTGGTAGAATTTCAGATAGACATATGTCACAACCCTTCTCAACTAGTAAGTTACACAAGGATACATAGTCTTGTTTTATTTGTTGCAAGGTAAGGCACCTGGGAAACAAAAACCCAGAGGAAGAGTACACAATGGGGGGTGAGATACTAACAACAACAAAAATGGAAAGGGACCTGGGGGTAGTCATATCAGATGACCTAAAGGTGGGTAAGCAATGTGAGAGGGCAGCAAGGAGGGCTGGGGGGATACTGGGATGCATAGGGAGAGGCATCACCAGTAGAAAACAGGAAGTTATTATCCCTCTGTACAGACAACTGGTGAGACCCCATCTGGAGTACTGCATGCAGTTCTGGAGACCCAATCTCGCAAAAACATAGACAGGATGGAAGCAGTCCAGAGGAGGGCAACTAAAATGGTGCAGGTCTGCATCAGAAGACATGAAGAGACTTATGGAGCTTAATATATAGCCTCGAGAAAGGAGGAGGAGGGGGACATGATAGAAACTTTCAAGTACCTCAAGGAATCAACAAAGTCCAAGAGGGTATCATCTTTCAAAAAAAGAGGTGTGCAAGAACAAGGAGGCACAATTTGAAGATAGAGGGGGGGCAGCTCAGAGGTAATTTAAGAAAGCATTTTTTCACAGAGAGGGTTGTGGATGCATGGAACAGCCTTCCAGAGGAGGTTGTGGAGTCAAAAACAGTGATTGAATTCAAGCATGCATGGGACAGTCATAAGGCAATTCTAGGGGTTGGGGGTAGGAAGAAGTAGGCTGCTGGTTAACTAGGATCTGCAGCTTATCCATTAGGTAGGGAAATGGGCAGACTGGGTGGGCCAAGCAGTCCTTATCTGCCATCAAATTCTATGTTTCTATGTTTCTATGTAAAGGCAGACCCCACCACCTATTTTATTATCTGATCTGTTTTTGAAGTAATGATTAAATCCTGGGATTTCAGTTGTCCAGGTTTTATCAGTATTGCCCCAAGTTTCTGTTATAGCTATTAATGATAAGTCAAGAATGTGTGCCTTAAGTTCCAACTCTGCTAACTTAGCAATGTTTAAAGAACGAGCATTAAGAGACAATATGTTCAATTGTTGCTGATTAGAAAAGTGAATCCCAGTAATAATAGAATTAGTTGGTACCCCAATCTCCCCCTTTCTCATTAGTTTAAATGAGTATGAATAAAGGTAGCAATTTTACATCCCAGTAATGAACTACCCCGTCTGCTAAGGTGTAAGCCATCCCAACAAAAGAGGGATGGACTTTGATGGAATTCTTCCCAATATGTCAGACAGGGAATACTTTGTCTGAGACACCATTTACGAAGCCATTCATTTAAGGCTTTTATTTTAGCTGTAATAAATTCTGTAGCTCGTAGAACTGGTAGAATTTCAGATAGACATATGTCACAACCCCTCTCAACTAGTAAGTTACACAAGGATACATAGTCTTGTTTTATTTGTTGCAAAGATAGTTTAGAAATGTCATTAGTTCCTACATGTACAACGACCAGTGGATTATCTCCAGCTGGTTGTAGTATTGAGTTAACCATTGAGGTGATATCTGAAATCCTTGCCCCCCCGATAACTCTAGCAAGTACGATGTTCTTTGTCAGGATTACAAATCACACAATCAATATATTTTATAATGGAGTCTCCCAATACAAATACTTCTTTTTTAGGTACTATCTCATGGGTAGATACGGGGGGGTTATGAAGATGGACCTGGGCAGTGAGTAGTTGCTCACAAGGTATTTGGTTAAGTTTTGCTTTATTTTCATCATTCATACCAAATACTGGGCTCCTTGACACAGTTTCATCAATCATTTGTGAAAGTTGTTTAAAACAATTATGTGTAGGGATTAAAGATTTTACATAGCAAATTGTGAGCTCTCTCTCTGTCTTGCCTGACCTTTTAATCCCCCTTTGCTTACCCCTCTCTCTCTTTCTTCCTTATCCAATCACATTCCCCTCTCCTGGCATGATGTCACAAGGCTCCACCCCTCTCTGGAATCCCCCTGCCTATCTCTCTTCATGAGTGGCCTGCCCTCAGTTCAGGTTTCCCAGGACAACCATCCTTCCCCCCTTCCCTGTTGCTTGTCCCATGCCAAGCATCCACCCTTTTGTTCAGGGCCTGAGACAAATGAGTCTGCCTTTTTAGGAGGCAAACCTACTTCTTCTGAATGGCACCAAGATGTCACTAAGGGACGACTGTGTGTGTGTGTGTGTGTGTGTGTGTGTGTGTGTGTGTGTGTGTGTTGGGGGGGCATGCCACCAAACACCATGGAATGGCGGGTCAGGTTAAAGCACACACTGCAACTGGCAACAGGAGTTTAACAGCAGCTGCAGAACTAAAGAAAATCTGCTGTTTCCATACAGTGAATGCAGGGGAAGGCTCATCTTGCTAAGCTGGACACCTGGGATTTTAGGTGCCCAGACAAAGTGTTTCTGGCCCTTATTTTGAAAAACAAACATCAGAATCTATCTAAATGGGACTCATTTAACTATGTTCTGGTGTTTGATTTTTAAAATGGCAACAGTTTTATGTATTTTCCATGGTTTCAGTTCGTGAGAAAAAAAACAAGATAGTGGCTCATGAAAAATGATTTTTTCTTCATGAAAAAGGAACAGCTCTCGTGAGAATGAATCCTTTTTTGCTAGATCAAGTCCTTTCTTGAACTTTTTACCTCTATCCTGGAAAGTGATCTTCCATATGAAATAACGGAAATTAAAAACTGAATAACTTTGCAACAAATTAATATTTTTTCACCAAACAAAGCATGGCAGTTCTGTTACCGAAGTTGTTTCTACCATAAAAAATTCACACCAGATTTCCACACCACCTGAGCACAAGGTGGTGAGGAAAAAAACTACAAAAAGTGATGAATTTTATGGTTTTTGCACTATTCAGGTCTCAGGATCTACACATCCAACTGGAACAAAACTTGCCCACATCAAAGAGATCTACCCCATAACAGTGCATACTAAATTTAGTGTAAATCCACTGATTGGTTGCAAAGTTATTCAAGTGCAAATTTGAGACTTAACATTAAACAGGCTACTCAACCCTAACTATAGGGACATGCCATGCCCTATAATATATAAAATATATATATATATATATATATGCATATATATATATATATATATATATATATGCTACAGCAGCCCTTGGGCTGTGTAGCCTCTGTTCTCTTTACTAGCCTTCCTCATCATGGAGTTCATCTTAAGAAGTGGGCCCAAGAATACCCTAGACCCTGTACCTGCCCATGTCATGGGTGTAAGGGTGCTAGTGTTACTGGATTGCATACCGAATGGCAACACACTATGGGCTGAGGACACATGGGGGTGTCCGCATGTGCAGTGCAGGATCTCCTAACATTACTGACTCACTTAAGCTCCTCTCTGTGGGTGTACATCCTACGGGGATCCAGCCTTTAGCATACAATTGACTCTCTCAGGGTCACACAGCATGTGGTGGGGTTTTATCCTGTCTATCCTGTTATCCAAGTCTGAGCTCCAAATAATAGCTATACTAACTCTGATTTAACTAGAAAAGTTCTGCACTTATTCCCTAAAATGCATTGTTTTCTATCCTCCAACTTTTACGTTGCATTTCAGTTCTAAGGTACAGTATATACAGTATATCATGCAGTAACAGGAGGTCTGGTTCTGAGTCACTGTCGGGGTGAAGTGAATGGATAGTTTGTGCCTGTAATGTTGAATTATACTCAGTGAATGTAACTCATTGTTGGAGGACAATGACCCTCCTGTGAGTGTAGTGCAGTGTAAATCAGCAGAATAGTACAGAAGTTGGCAGGGGAAAACAGGGTTCACTTCTGCCAACATATCAGTGAGTAAATACAATACCATATTACATAGCAGCATGTGCCCAGGGAATATTGTGATTTCCAAAGCTGCACTGTGTTAGCAGCATGAGGCACATGCTTCATAGCATGATGCATCACAATGCCCCACCATGTTATTTTTCTGGAGATCTGGTACTTTTCCACTCCCGAACCCTAGTATATACACTCTGTAGTAATCTACTGATCCCCCTCCTACTCTTCAAATATCCAATAGTCATGGATCTTTAGCATAGAAACATAGACTTTGATGGCAGATAAGGACCGCTTGGCCCAACCAGTCTGCCCATTACCCTATCTATTGGATAAGCTGCACATCCTTGTTAATCAGCAGCCTACTTCTTCCTACCCCCCACCAGAATTGCCTTATTTCTGTCCTATGCATTCTTGAATACCCCCACTGTTTTTGACCCAGCATCCTCAGGAAGGCTGTTCTATGTGTCTACCACCCTCTCTGTGAAAAAATAATTCCTCATGTTGCCCCTGAGCCATCTCCCCTCTATCTTCAAATTGTGCTCCATTTTTCTTGCACATCTCTTTTTCTGAAAGATGCTACCCTCTTGGACTTGAAAGTTTTTATCATGTCCCTCCTCTCCCTCCTTTCCTTGAGGGAATACATATTAGGCTCCTTTAGTCTCTCTTCGTATGGCTTCTGGTGCAGACCCTGAACAATTTTAGTTACCCTCCTCTGGATTGTCTCCATCCTGTCTATGACCTTGTGGATATAGGGTCTGCAGAACTGCATGCAGTACTCCAGAAGGGGTCTCACCAACTATCTTTACAGAGGGATGACAACTTCCTGTTTTCTACTGGTGATGCCTCTCCCTATACATTCCAGTATCCCCACAGCCCTCCTTACTGCCTTCTCACATTGCTTGCTTACCTTTAGGTCATCTGATATAACTACCCCCATGTCCCTTTCCACTTTTATGTTGGCACGCTTGAGCAGCCAACATCTTGCAGTAATGCAGATTTGGAGGCATGGTCACTGTTGGGCAAATGCAGGGCACACACTAGTAGGTGCATCCTTCATTCTCCAATCAGTCTGCATGCCAGCACCACACCATGCATACTAATGTGGCTTGCACGTCTAAAGAAAGGTCTGCTGCAATGCGAGCAAAGCTCGTCACATGCAGTAGATCCTTCCTATGTGCTTCACCAGCTGCAAACATGGTGGCACAGTGGACACAAAACTGCCAACATCGGGGGTGCCCAATTCCCCTGGTCTGCTTACCCTGCCCAAGTATATGCCATTGGGGGAGCCCACTCCCCATCAACAGAATGTGTCCCGCCACTTTCATTGTTTGTCGATGGGGTGCCCAATCCCTGTCGGCATCTGTCTCCCCCTTTCCCACTTTAATGTGCCAACGGGGAAGCCCACTCTCTGGTGGCATGATGTCCCCCATCTTCTTCTGTGCTGACAGCGGTGCCCAATCCCACATTGGCAACTGTACCCCCCAAAAAAAGAAACCACCTGTAATAAAGAAAATCGTCCACAATGTTTTTTTTTCCACCTGTAAACAGAAAACGGTCCCTCGTAATCTCGCTACCCACCACCCACACCCACGCACTGCACACCCTGCCTCCCTACACTTCCCCCACCCCATACTTACCTCTGGAGCTCGGCGCGACGATCTTTGGTAGACCGGGAGCACATCTGCACTTTTCCAAGCTGACTGCGAACTGAGGAAATGCTGGTAAGATGTATAATGGAATATTTAGGTTTTTTTCAACTTTGATGCATATCTCGGGCATTTTTTGGAATATTTGCACCAAATTTTCAACATGGTGTTTTTGGGACCCCTCCTCATGAATTCTGTCATGGTTATGACATTAATCAGTCCCGAAAGGTGATTTCCCAGTCATGCATGGAATCACCTTTTGGAACAGATTAATGCAAGGACAGTGATAGTGTTCATGAGGTGGGCTCTCAAAAATCCTATATTGCAAATTTGGTGGAAAAAATCCAAAATTTGGCTGTTTTACATGCGTGAGTTGCGCAGTTGCTACACACGTTTGTAACTCTGCGAATTTGCAATATTTTCATACCAGATTTTCAACATTGTCATTTTTCTACACCTCCTTGTGAACAGTACAGCTGTCATTTCCCACATCCTGGTTGAAGTGTGTTTCCGCACCCACGGCACACAATACCATAGTCGCTGTGAGAAATCATTGTTCGGGGCAGATTACAAAAATGACAGTTACACTGTTCATGAGCAGAGGTCCTAAAATGCCTATGTTGAAAATTTGGTGACGATACTCCATAAAAATTATTGTGTTACGAGCGTGCATTGCACAGTTTGCATGCACGCTTGTAACGTTGTGCATTTGTACTATTTTAACTCTCGATTTCCACACCTCTTGATGAACAGTACAGCTGTCATTTTACATATCCTGCCCAAAATGTGTTTTCGCATGTCCAGCACAGAATAGCACGGTCGCTGTGCAAAATCACTTTTTGGGACAGTTTGAGGAAATGACAGTGACACTGTATGTGAGTAGAGGTGCTAAAATGCCTGTGTTGAAAATTTGTGCTGAAACTCCATAAAATGACTGTGTTACAAGTGTGCATTGCGCATTTCCCACGCACCCTTGTAACTTCGCAAATTTGCAATATTTATATGCCACATTTTCACCACTGCCATTTTTTTACACCTCCTTATGGACAGTACAGCTGTCATTATTCACAGCCTGTCAAAAATATGTTTCCACACTGCACTACCAAAGCCAATGCCAGTGCGACAACATTCGGCATTGACAAATGCTTGTTGTTGTTGTTGGTACCCCCCCATGTGTACTCTTGTCCTGGGTTTTTGTTTTCCAGGTGCATTACTTTGCACTTCTTTGCACTGAATTTAAGCTGCCATACTTTTAACCATTCCTTCAACCTTGCCAGTCCCTTCTCACCCTTTCCTCTCCCCCCTTGTGTATTAATCCTGTTGAAGATCTTTGTATCATCTGCAAAGAGCCATACTTTTCCTTCCAGTCCTTCTACAATGTCACTTATAAAGATATTAAAAAGGACCAGTCCCAGTACTGAACCCTCTGGTACCCCACTAGTAACCCCCTTTCTTCGGAGTGAACTCTGTTTACTATTACCCTCTGAGTCCCATTGTCCACCCAATTGTTTACCCAGGCTACCACCCTGGGACACACGCTAAGGCTGGCTAACTTGTTTATTAATCTTTTGTGTGGGGTTGTGTCAAATGCCTTGCTAAAGTCTAGGTAGGCCATCTCCACAGCCCTTCCCTGGTCTATTTCTTTGGTCACCCAGTCAAAGAAATCTATTAAATTTATCTGACATGACCTTCCCACTGTGAATCATCCATGCTGCCTTGGGTCCTGTGCCCTGTTGGCCTCTAGGTACTCAACAATTCTTTATTTCAGAAGTGATTTCATTATTTTTCTTACCATTGAGATCAAACTAACAGGTCTGTAGTTTCCTGCCTAGCAGTTTCAATTCCACCCCATTGCTGAAATTGCTAGCTCTCTGGTTGTCCTCATGATGATGTCTGATGGTTGGGCCTTCCATCTGAAAGTTATATCACTGTAACCCCATTACAACCAGCTTAGAAGCAGACATGATAGATGTGGACCAGAAGCAAAGTTTTCAGGAACTCAGGAGAAGAGGCAGAATGTATGGAGAGGTGGAGGTTAGATTATAAATAGAGGAACCTATAGTAGAAGATAGGCTGGCCAACAGAGAGTCTGACTCTGGGAACAGAGATGCAGCAGGGGTTAGTAGAGTGTAGGGGGTAAGCGGAAGGGGAGGGCAAGGCAGTGGAGAAGTTATAGTCAAGATCCAAATAGAGAGAGGTTAGAGTGCCATGGAGCAGATTAAATCAGAAATTTAATATGTAGGAGGTACAATAAGAGAGGTGACATCCTTTGAGGGAGGGTAGAGAGAGAATGGGGGAGCAAGGCTGCATGTAGGGTGAGCAGTCATCGGTGAGGCAACAGAGTGAGTGAAACAGAGGATCCAGTCTGGCCAATGTTGTTTTGGGGTGAGGGGGTGGTGCTATAAACCCCATTCCGACAGTTAAAGGCAGGGAGGAATCATTTTTTAGGATGATTTCCAGCTGAGCTGTGGAAGAAATTCAGACATTCCTAGAGAAGCTACTTCTCTTTTATACATTTTGGTTTATTTGTTTTAATTTTTTTACTCATGTGTTCTGGGTTAAAAGCCCATTTTCAGCCATGTCTGACATTTAACATAAAACCAACATATAACTTTATATACTTATTACAATAAAAAACACATCTCCAAAACATGTCATAGTTTTCTCTCTGTTGTATTGAGTTTGTCAGTTTAAACTCTGTTCCATCAGAAATACAGCTGAAGGCAGGTTTAGCATTAAGAAAAGAACAATTAGCTATATTTTAAAGCAGCAGTAGAATTATAAAAGCTTTTAGGCCAAATTTTGTTAAATACTATGAATAAATCCTATTTGTTTTTCTAAGTGCTTCCTAGCCCACATACTGTAGTTTTTCTTCATTTTTTCACACTGTTTTCTTGTTCAGCTCATCATGGTATTTCTCATTTCAGCCTTTTGTGTCTGTGCTTAGCTCTCTGGAAATAAAGCACTGGCCTGCTGGGCCAGCTGTGTGAACAATGTAGAATATGGTTTCACCATAAAACAGTAGCTGTAGGGAAGGGATAGGCAAGCCAAGTCAGTGGGCAACCATTGTTTCTTCTTGATTTGAATCTGTTTAACATTACCTTCAGAAAACATTTTCAAGATATGGGTGTGGAGTTTGGACATCTGTTCACATCTGTGTTTGAGTTAGTTAATCTAGTGTGTGAGATGTTAACTTCTGTGATCAGGGGTGCCAAGTTTTGAAAAATGTTGTGGGTGCTCAGGGTAATTATAAAAGGCCAGGGGTTTGGGGGCCGCCTAGGCCACCAGAAGCTATAGGATTTTTCATGCTTTGTGGTGCATTTTGGGGGTTATTTTAATACATTTTAGAATGTATATGCACCACCACCTCTGCTCTACTGCAGAGGATGTAAGAGTGCCTTTGTGGGCTCTTTGATGCCTGGCAAGGTGCTAAGACCCATAGCAGGGTGCTCTGGAGATCTCTGATGCCTCCAGGTGTTGCAAGCATGCTAATTTAGATTTCAGGTAACAATACCACCACCCCATGAGATATAAGCATTCCCTGGAGCACTCCATACACTGTCTCAAGAAATTGTACCAGTTATTATGAAAGAAAATAATGCTGCCTGTGCAAGATTTGGGCTATGAAGATTCTTCATACACCCTAGGTGTGTGATAATATAATAGACCCCTCAAGCGAGGTTTTTTTTTGTGCTTATCACATGCCTCAGAGGTGTGTGAAAATCCTCTTAACACACACCTGCACTACATACCTCTCAGCTGTTATGAAAGTCACATAGCACTATTGTTATTTCAATCACATTTTGAATTAAATTGATAAAACATTCCTAACACTAAACATTTGAGGGCCCACAATTCTTAGAGATATTATTCTTTAAAATTAGAGCATAATTCACACTCTGGCCATTTCCTCTGGATTTGGAAGGTCAGTGAGTGCTATGCATTTCAGTGATGAAACACTGAGAGGTATGCTGCATGGACATGTTTCTCTAAGTATTCCAAAGTGTAAAAACACACACACACGTACACACACACACAGACATACACACTTCATAGTGCAATGTCTCTTTTTTGTCCTGCAATGACACTTAAGCTCTTGCCTCAAAAATTAGGGACAAAGTGCCAGAATCAAGGGCACGTCTTTAAATTTAGTAATATTTACTCAGAAAGCTGGTAGAATAAGGGGATTTGTGTAAGATGCATTTTCTGAAGAACAAGTTTGTAATTTTAATGTTTAACTTTATTTTGTGCTTACTATCCCGACAGTTCAGTCACAAAAACAAAAATTTTATAAGGGACGGGAACATTTTGAGGCAAAAATTAGGGACATCCCTGAAAATAAGGGACAGTTGAGAGGTTATATTTTCAATGGATCAAAGAAAAGGGAAGCTAAATGAAGTCATTTCCAACTACAAGAATATTTATCATCCCTGATCTTTCAGCGCTGATCAGACGAGGAGCTTATATCATAATACCATCTTCTCACAGTGGGGGAGGGTGTAGTGGCGCTGCTCCCTTGGGCTAAATAGGGCTAACCAACAGCAGAAGCTGCAACAAATCTGATTAAATTAAGCCATCAAAAAGCAGCCTTGAATATTAATCCTACTGTTAATACCAATGCATCAGTGGCACAAAATGCATGTATCACACTTCAAAGAACCTGCACCTCTTTAATCAGTTTACCTGTGGTGCTGCTCCCTAAGCATCTGAGTCAATACTGTGGCAAACCATGATGTGTCTTTGACCACTAATGAGCTCTTGACAGCAGGGCCAGGTGACAGGGACTGAAACAGTGAACACAGAACTGGGGGTACAGGGCTTTGGTCCTGGGACCAGTGTTGAAATTACAGGGGGCTTGTCAGGGCTCACCCCCAGCTCTGAAGACAGCCCTGGTAGCTCATGATTCACTGCCACTGACTTATAATAATAGGAATGGGGCTCAATTTACAGATATGGACCTCTGTGTCCCTCTCCCAGCTCCCAAAACTCAAAGTTTAATTCCAACACAGCTTGGGACTGGGCCCTGGAGATAGGGTTTGGGAACAGCGGGACCCAGTACCAGTAAGTAGAGTAGGGATGGGGAAAAGGGGACATGGGGCTATGGATAGGGAGACACCTAGTCTAGGGGCATGGAGGTCGAGGACACAGGGCTAGGAACTGGATATGCAGAACCTGGGGCAAAGAACAGAAATCTGAGGGCAAGGTACGCAGAACTTGAGACAGAGCACAAATCTGAGGGCAGGGTACACAGAACATGGAACAGAGAGCACAAATCTGAGGGCAGAGGAGAGGGGACACAAGACTGGGGACAAGGGGACACATAACATTGGGACTGGGGGGGGGGCACCAACAGTGGATAAACAGGAGAGGACTCATACGCTCAGACACACAGTGTAAAATCTAATTGCAGTGTCTCTTCTTCTTGTATCCTGTTACAGTAACCAGATTACAAAATGTATTTCTGTATTTTTATGTTAGTCCATATCCATTCACATTCAATCAAGCCAAGCAGAAATCAAAAACTGGAGAACTATTTACTCAGCTGTGCATCTCTGCTTGCTTAATTTACTGTCTCAAAACAGACCCTTTTTATTTTGATTAGCTTATTCAGGCAGGAAGTTGAACAAAATAAGAAATGAGTGATTCCTAGCTGAATCCTTCTTCTGCTGTGCAACAACACATCTACTTTGCTCTCCTGTTTTCAAAACACAACACATTCACCATCCCTATTCCAAACAGAAACACTCAACTACTCTCTCCTGTGACTTGCTCTGTGCAGATCTTTTTCCTTAGTTTAGTTTGCTAAATTGTCCATTCCAGACGAGGCGAGAGAGACATAAACAGTTTCACTTTCAAATTCTCACTGACCTTCTGCAGCGGGAGGAAGGCTCACTCATTTCAAGTAGTGTAGCTGAGAAAGAGATTGTGAGATCGTAAATCGTAGCCACGGCACGTCCGTCTCTGAGACTCCCAGGACAGGATCATGTCATGCAGAACAGTGAGATTTTTAAAAGTATACATGCCCAAACATAAGAAGGCTCGCTGCCATTCTGAAGGGAGCAGGACAGCCGATGTGTTCACAGTTAAAGAAGCAGCAGTGCAAGAGTAATGTAAAATACAGAAATCTGTCACTGCACTGCTGCTTTCAGCTGTTTTATGGTGGAATCGGAATAAATTAAAATCGTACCGCTCATATTCTCAGTTAATATGATGACAGTCCGTTCTTTGCGGGTGCCCAGTTTAACTTTGTGGGTGCTCAAGCACCTGAACACCCGCGCTGTCGGCGCCCCTGTCTGTGATGCTTCTGAATTGTTACTATCATCTGCTGTCATGGCTGTTTTAGCTGCAGAAAGGCAAATGGTTCTTGCAAGCAAAAGTCTATGGGGAAAAGAGCTGAAAACAGAACAACTATAAATCTTAAACACACCCTCAACTGTTATATCTTGAAAGAAACAGCCATAGGAAAATATCTAAGGGTACTAATCACTGCATATTTTAAAAATAGAAGGCTCTGTAATGAAATGATTAAAAATAAAAACATCCTGAATGTAATATGCATACATTTCATACAAAAATCTAGCACTGTTTTGCTACAGTTTTATAGGACTTACTTAGGACACCATTTCAATTACTGCTCACAGTTTTGGGGTTCAATGTCACAGAGCAACAACAAGAAGACTGAGAAATTTCAGAAAAGGGAAATACAAATGATTAATGGCATCTGCAATGAACTCCAGGATCGGTCTTCTCTACCGCCACAAAGACTGTCTCCCCGAACCCGCCTTAAAACTTGCCATCACCTCATTGGTATTATCACTGGCTGACTACGGACTCCCGGTTTACGCAGCTGCTGATGCCTCTGCCTTATCCAAAGTCCAGACCTCCATCAACAAAGCCTGTAGGCTCCTTACCGGTGCCCACAGCAGAACCCACACCTGTCTGCTATACTCCGCCACAAATACTCACTCTTGAGGAAAGACTGAAATATCAAACCTGCCTACTGGCCAAAAATCCATGTCAGGTCTCTGCCCTCCTGGGGTCCCTGGACCTTTGCAGCGGGCTGCTAGATCCCTGCCAACCTGCTACGCCGCGCCACCTTCAACCTTCCCAGAGCAAGGACCTCCGTTGCAAAGATCTTTCCATCACCTAGCCCGTCCTGGTTTAACTCCTTCCTGAAACCATCCCCAAGATCCCAGGCATTGGCAGCTTCAAAATCACCCTCCATGGCATATTATTGACAACCGATGCTGTAAATGTTTGCAGCTGCCCTGCGCCGGTCCTTTCTAACCTTTTCAAGCCCCTCGCCATCTGGTCCTTTTAACTCTACATATTAGTTGTGACACGTTGTTAATTGAATAATGTATCTATCTCCTGTTGTTTTACCAATGTTAGCACCTTACACGAGTTTGCTCCAGTACTGCTTCGCTGTCTGCACTCTCCAAATGTATATTTTATGTATCTAACCTGTCTGTCATCCCTGTCCTAACCCCACTCTATTTGTCATCTCCCCCACCTTTCTTGACGAGGTACCTTTGTAAACGAGTCTTTGACTCAAAGGTTGTAAAACTGATCTTTACAATAAATAAAAATAAATAAAAAATGGGTATGAAGATAATAAGGAAACATGAATGATTAATGGGTATGAAGATAATTATCCATAAAAGTTAAATAGATTGGGTCTTCATAACCTCCATAGGAGAAGGATCAGAGGCATTCTACTGTACAACATTCTGAAAGAAAATAGTCTGATGATGTGTTTAAATTTAGAATTTAAAGTAAAATAAATGTGGGGTTAGAGGTCACACTGAACAACTGCTTACCAAACCATTTAAAACAACTAGGAGAAAAGGATTCTTCACTCGGCAATGTTGGGATTATGGATTTTCTTACTCCAGTCCATAATTGATAGTAATAATATTAATGTTTTCAAAGCCAAACTTAATATCCTTATGTTTGAAGCTCTTTATATAGACTATTACTGATGAGAAGTGGTTGAGGGGGTGGCTTTACATTGACAATGGCCTATTGCTGCCTCTTAATCCTTAGTATGACTCCTAGTACCTGAACAGATAAACGCATGAAGGCCATGAAGGGAGTCTCAACAATGAGTCTTTACTGATCAGAATCTGTAAAATCCTTGCCACCTTATTCCCTGTGTGGCATGTATTCATGAAGGGCCGAGCAGACCTACATAACTGATTACTGTTTTAGCTGGTTTGGGGGAAATGACTGAGAATGAGGAGACCAGAACTCAGAGCAGTCTTTATAACTCACACAATCACCATGCATATAGAGACTAGGAAACTGATTTTTTGAAGACTGTGACCAGCCCAGGGGCTAATTCCCATGCACAATCCCTAGTGCAGGAATTCAAGTCCTACGCTGATGACCTGCTGTGAAAGTATTATTTTCAGCAGCTTTCTGCAACGGTACCTCATTCTTGTTCTACACATTGGGCGGGATATTCAGAAATGTGCCGGAGGCAGGTGCAAGAGGGGTGCAGCACAAGTCCACTGCACAATTGCACAGCGGGCATGATATTCAAAGTATGCGCATGACAGGATGCACCAGTGCAATGTGGCTGAATATTGCACCCGTTGCACCATTGCACAACCAGGGATGCACCAGGGAGCATGCCATGAAGCACACTAGTGCAACCAGGGATGCACAAGGGAGCAAGCCAAGAAGCATAATAGCAAGAACCAGTGACATGCAAGATGCAGAGGTTCTTGTGCCAGGACACACATGGAATGGCAGCAGGCACAGCAACTGGCAAGTCACAGGGGAGGGAGGGCCCACCAGTAGGTGCAGAGTGTGCCAGGTGAGAGGCATGGTAGGCACATGAAGGCACACTGCCCAGTGAGCAGGAGGTAGTGGTAGGCCCCTGACCACATGCGCCATAGTGGCGCATGGAGGCAGGGTGGCAGCAACGGTCTCTGCCACACAGTCACTGGCAACCCCTACAGGGAGGCTCAGGACATGCCACCTGGACCACAGCCGGTAACATACAGTTGAACAGCACACAAGGCACACCCCACACAACCAGAATAGACAGGCCATGGCCACCCCATACATCCAATGGAGGAACACCACCAGGTATAACCCCCAGTCCACCCCAGTCATCCCACACAGCAGCCATGCACACCACTGCAGCATGGCTCCACACGCCAGCTGCATAGCTGACACAGACACAGATGGTTAACCATAAAATTATGTATTTCAACAGGTATAAAATATCTATATACACATGTACATGGAACAGGGTTATCGAAACAGGGAAAGGTGGGACCAGTAACAAACAGGGAGGTCAGGGAAGGGAGGCAGGGGGACAGGGGCAATGGCAACAGCAGGATACAAGGGACGGTGATGTAGGGAGCTCAGGGAAGGGAAACAGATGCAGGCCAATGGGCCCTATGGCTGTCCATGGCTCACTAAAGACTGACACTGGCGTTGGTGCCGCCGTCTGCACTGCGACACTTCAAGAAGCTGTACCACCTGGAGCGTGGCAGTGGTCACTTGCAGGATCTGCCACAGGAGCCTTGCATGGACATCAGGGAGATGGACACCTTGGACAAAGGAGTGAACATGGTATGAGTGCATGTCCGATACACCGCAACCCACCCACCGTGCACAGCGGGCATTGGTGACATGCGCCCCTGGGCTGGCAACAAGCCACCCGCAGTGAGTGTACCCACACAAGCCACCTACCCATCGACCCACAGTCATGCAGAACACTGCACACCATCACCACCCATACACTGCTCACCACCACCATGGCAGGTAGGTGACATGGCCAAGCAGCTGGATGGCAGTGGCACAGCCAAAACCCAGGTGCACCCACAGCCCACCTGCAGCAGCCACCCACATGTGCAATAGTCATGGCACAGTGCAAAGGACATCACAGGCAGTGCACAGCTGGAGGGGCCATGCGCCCAGGGGGACAGCTCCAACCCCCGGTACCCCCACTGCCCACCCTGCACAATACTGTAGCATGGAACTGTGCCTACCTGCTTGATGCGGCGCAACTCATGGCTGTCCAGCAGCCCCGCCCATGTCTGCACACTGCTTCCTGTGGTGGCCCACCCTAGCCCAGCCACAGTACCAGTGAGATGAGTCCTCCTCTGATCTTCACAGCCTAGGAGGGAAATATGGAAAAAGACACATCAGTACCTTGCAACACCACAGGCCCCCCCTCACAGTGTGACACCCTGCCCAGCGTGTCAGTAGTGCAGCAGCACAGGGCATCTACAGTGCCCCACCATGGTCAACTGGCCATGCAGCCCCAGCCCTACCCCGGCAGCATGGTGTGCCTGTCACCCCACCCCACGGACCACTGGATGGGAATGGGCATGGGCGATGTGCACTTACATGGCCGTGGCACAGCACCCCTCCAGACATGTGCCTGTAGAGTCCAGAGCCACTCAGGATCTCTCTGCTGCAGGTCCCCATGGCGGTCCCTGCATTGCTCGCCATAGCGCCAAGCACCTGTGTCCTCCTTCAGACCTTCAGCCACCACTTGCCACACCTCTGTCTGTGGCCTGTTTAGGGGCACCTGCCCAAACAAGGTGCCAGCATGAGGCTCCACAAGGGCCACAAGGTTGACCAGCTGCACTTGGGTCCAGTTAGGGGCCCTGGCACTAGTACGGTGCGGCATGACTGCAGCTACGTTGGCAATCCAAGATGGCACCCAGTAGCGCACGTGCCACTCATGCTAGGGATGCGTGCCTCACACGGTGATGCGCTGCCAGTGCCTATCGTGCAGGCACAGAGATGTGTGACATGGTCAATGCAGCACTGCCACATGCTGCAGGGCACCCAGAAGTGCAAAGGGCAGCCATGGGGTTAAGGGGTCGGGGCGTGCACCCTGCGCCACTGCGCCATTGAGCACGCTATGCATGGTGTGCAGTAGGGGCATGAGAGAGCCACGGTGCATGGCCTAATAGCACACAGGCACCATGGCACCGATAGCACCTGGGTGCCGTAGGCCATACAGCACACGAGTGCCATGTGTACAATAGTGGATGGGCACTGTACTGCCTACTGCACATCGTGCATATGCTGCGCCACTGGTGTACGCTACGGCAGCACATGCATGCATGCTGCAGAGCCTATTGCGTATGTCACAATGTTGCATCATGACTTGAGCATGTGCAAGTCCATTGCGCAATGCGCAACCATGTGATAGTCAGCCTGAATATGCAAATCAGCCAATTAGCCTATCCGCGGTGCATCTGCTGCATTTGCATCTCATTACAGTTGCACAACACCTCATTTGCATGAGATGCACTATAAAGGCGCCGTGGGACTGCACAGGTTATGGACCGGTATTGCACCCTTCAGAGGTTAGAGGCAGACTGCGGGGCTGCCAGGACAGTGGTATGGGAGGGTGGTGTGAGACCTACTGGATTGTATTAACACATGCCTATCTCCACAGGAACAAGCATGATCAATTGAGAGGAGGGTGAGGAGCGTGGGCCTGCACGTGAGCACAGGCCCAACTTCACCAGGGTGGAATTGGACACCCTATTTGAGGTGTACCTGGACCAGAAGCCTCTCCTGCATGGCATGTAAGGCACTCCACAGGCCTAGGTGACAGCATGGGAAGGTGTGGCCCATGCTGTGAACCAGCAGGGCAACCACCAACGTTCTGTGCAGGAGTGCAGAACGAAGGTCAGCACAGACTGGAGGAGGATCAAGAAGAAGATGGCAGCCATCTGGGCAGCACGTGCCACCACAGGTGGGGGTCAGCCTGCCATGCCCCAACTAACACCATGAGAGGAGATGGTGGCGGCCACCATGAAGTGCAGTGCCATCGAGGGCGTGCCTGGCAGAGGCTTCCAGACAGGTGGCAGCTCATCACTGCATGGTAGGAATGGCAGTGATGGGGGCAGGGGGCTTGGTGCAGATGGCTGGGGGCAGGGGGGGTGACAGCACCACTAATGCATCTGTTTTCCCTTTCAGGTCCTGAGTGCCTGCATGCAGAGGCAGGGGTGGGGGTGTCTGCTGTGGGGGCGGCTGCGGACCCGGAGGACTGTCCACCCACCTCCACCAGACTAGGGGGAATGGAACAGATGCAGCCCAGCACTGCTGTCCATCTGGATGCCTGTGGCGCAGTTGTGGATGAGGCCCTGGCTTTGTTCCAGCTTGATGCCAGGCATGGTGTCCTGTGTGCCGAGACACAGATTAGGGTGGGGTCCAGGACCGATGATGATGAGATCTTCATCCCAGACAGCAATGTTGTGGGTGCAGAGGAGGCACCCATACCACACACCCTCCATGGCAGTGCAGATGGTGACCTGGTGGCCGTTGCCTGCCCACTGACCACTGCAGCTGGTGTTGCCTGAGGCCACCCCTGCTGCAGCACCAACTGGTGGTGGCTGCAATGGTGGTGCAGCCATTCTGGAATTACCCTGAACACAGCAGCCAGAGGGGCAGCAGCAGTGGCTGGACAGCATCAAAGGGGGGGCCTGGGGAAGCTCCCACCGATGGAGCACCGCATGACAACCAGCCCCAGGAGGGCCCCGCTGTGCAGCACCCACCTTTTTGGCAGACTGGGCCGCAGGGTCAGGCTACACCCGTGAGTCAGCACATTGCCCATGCACCCCAGGGCACCGACCCCCTGTACGAGCACATCCATCTGCTCCAGGCCTCCAATAAGCAGCAGGTGCTGGTCGTGGCAGGGGACTTGTGCACTCCAAGCAGAACTGCACCAGGCAGCAGAGTCATGTGACAGGGACTTTGACCTGCTCCATGCAGAGAACACGTGAATGTGGGTGGACACGACCGCAGCCATGAATCGGCTCACTGCTGTGGTCATGGCCAGCCTGGCACCACTGGCCTCCCTTGTGCATGGCTGTCTGCCACATACCCCGCAGAGTGCATTCTCCACTCCTCTGTCATGGCATTGTGCGACCCCCACTGTGTCAACACCGGGATCTGTTGTGGGTATTCTGAGCATGCCTGGGGCAGGCATGTTTGAGAGCCTGCAGACACCTGTGAGGACCCAGTTGCATTCCCACAGTGGCACCCTTGGGGGACCATCTGTGACACCCCCTGAGGCTGACGCTCAGCTTGTGTCCACTGCGGGCCTTGTGATCACCCACCTGGCTGCTGCCCACTGTGGCGTGTGCATTATGATGCCAGCATAGCGCTGACTGCCACTATGCACTGGTGCTCAGTGTCTGACACACACCCGGTGCCCACCTCTGGCGGGGGCATGATGGGTCCTGTGTTCATGTGTGTGTTTGCAGGGGTGCGTGGGGTTGTGTGGGTGGGGTGTGCGGGGATGTGCTGCATGCTGCCATGGTGTCCAGAGCCACACTGGTCATGCTCCATCCAGCTGACCCTGGCATGGGTCTCACCCATGCATGCCTGTCTGCTGTGCCATAGGACCTGAGCCATGCATGTGGCCATGTTCACCTACCTGCATACTCCATAGTGCTCCTCTGTGATTGCGTCCCAGTGCTGCTGGGCCATCCTGGTGAACCGCGGATCCCTTCACATGGGGGGGGCTGCCCACCACATCCAGGCCCGGTGGCAATGTCGTCCCCACCGCTGTCCCTCTCGACAGCTATCCCACAGTCTGTGGCCATGTTGTGTAGTACACAGCAGGCCAGGAATAGGCCACAGGCCTTTGAGGGGCTGTACTGTAGGGCACCACCAGACCTGTCCAGGCAATGGAACCAAGCTTTCAGCAGCCCAAACACGGGCTCGATGATGGTACATGTGCTGGCATGCACCTCATTGTATCGCTCCTGCGCTGGGGTCTACGGGCACTGGTATGGAGTGAGCAACCAGAGCTGGAGTGGGTAGCCACTGTCACCTTTGTGTGGCGATATCTGGTTAGCATGGTGGACTGTGTCAATGCGCCCCCACGGCTGTCCAAGCCCACACCATGCCCTGTTGATCCTGGCTTCTCACTTCCACAGAATACTCACCAACTAGGTGGCCAGAGGGGATGTCTGCACTCTTGAACCTGTGGCACAGTGCTGACTGGTGCCAGGTGAAGGCATCGTGTTCTCCTCCAGGCTGTATGGCACAGACATTGATAATGCACCCCTTGGCATCGCACACCGCCTGACAGGTGACACTGGGGTGTTCCTTCTTGTTTATCTACGCTACCCCCTCAGGGCCAGGTGGTGTGTGGATGCTGACATGGGTGCAGTCAATAGCCCCTAACATGCCAGGCAAATGTGCCACCCTGTGGAACTCCTGCATGTTTGCTGTGTGCTCTGCCTGTGTGCTGGGGAAATGGATGTACTCCACAGCATGTGGCAGCAGTGTGCTGAGGAACTGTGTGAGGAACTGTGATGCGGCCGGCTGGGTTATGCCTGTGGTGTCTCCTGTTGGTCTCTGGAAGGTACCCGTGGTGAGCAGGCACATGACGGCTGTGACCTTTGTCTCCACTGACAGGTTGTGTCTCCTTCTTGTGGGTGCCTGCATCTCCTCACTGCACAATTCACAGAGCCACATCAGAATCACCCGGTTCAGGCGGTACCAGCCCACGATCTCTGTATCACTGTACTGTTCGATGGTGGTGCGGGCACGGTACCGCCTGTTCCAGGCATACCACCAATGGGCCCTTCCATGGCCGCACTGGTCTGCAAGCTGCTTCCTCACACCCCTCATTACTGCCTCCATCTGGAAGATGGCATTGGCCATGGTCTGGGTTTTACTTTCCTCCTGGCCGGCTCGCTCCCCAGGCCCCCCCCGGCTGTGTGTTGCTATCTTTGACCTTGCACTGGGAGCACCCCTGTGTCCTAGCTGCCTGACTAGCAGTCTGTGGGCTGTGGCCTCCACCTCCCACCTGTCTGGGTCCCTGTGCAGCCCCTTCTGTGCTGGGTGTCACAGGCACTCACTGCGTGTTGCCTCAGATCCCATCTCATGCCCACACACACACACACACACACACTCCCTCTCACTGACTCTGGCAGTGTCCACTCCCTGGTGCACACTCTGTGTCTCTCCCAGCCTGCCTCTTTCTCTCTGTGACTCCCCTCCTGCTATTTAGCCTGCCCACTCGCTCTCCCTCTATGTGGCTCCCCTCTGGTGCAAGCCTCCTTCCCTCACTTGCTCCCCTTTTATGGGCTCAAGTCTGCTCTGCACATGTCCTGTTTGCTCCGCTGTTGCGCCAGTCGCCTGCTGTTGAATATTGCACTGTGCTGCATATTCATGACTTCGCCCCCTACACTTGTGCATGCATTCATTGCCATTGCACATTGGCGCATTGGAACTTGAGCTGTGCATCTGCTGCCACTGAATATCACTCTCTGGCGCAATGGTGCAGTTGCACCAACACAATCCTGTTGCGCATTGTACAACTGCTCTAAGTATCCCACCCATACTGTATACTATGCCTGGTGATGCCAGACATAATACGTACAGAGAAAAATGACCACTAGATGCTTTAAATCAGGAAAAGTGACACAGAATGGTACCGTATTTGAAAATAATGTACATTAACTTGCAAGAGAGCAATGGTACACCTCACTGTGCACCTTTGCCTGCGGCATGTGCATGATTTTCTGAACTCCGAAAATTGTGCCCCTGAAACACTGCCAGATTTCGGAAATAAATGTCAAGCCTACATAATAGCCTATAATCTTGAACCTTTGGTGTTAATTCAGCACTTAGAGACCTATTGTCACAGATACCCCAGATATGCATCACTTGTGCATATCTGGGGTGCACTGACACACAGAAGTAGGAGCAAGCACACCTGCTGGCATCTATAACACCTTCCTGCTATGGTCTGCTGGTGTGGAACTGCTTATGGGAGCAGCAGTAGTGGACTACATTAATCCAAACAGATGGCCATTTTTTTTTATTTATACTATTTTTCCCTCTGGTGATCACACTCTGGGTCCTCCCTCAGATGTCACCCAGTGTCTCCCACTCAGCCTGAGATCTTCCCACCCTGAGTTCCGCCTGGTGCTCTGAACCTCCCCATGCCTAACCTTCAGTCAGACCCCTAGCTTGCACCTGCCAGGCCTGGGTCACCTCCACCACATGGTGCTCCTTTAATCTAGTTGTACTGCAGGGAAAGTGAGGGTCAGAGGATAACAGGGACTCTGGTGGGCAGGATATGATGGTGGATGTGAGGCCATGGCACATCACTGTCCCCTAGGAATGCAGGGTGAATCCTTTTTATGAGCATGATTGTGATGTTTCCCCCAGAGGCATGGCCTTGCAATGACATCCAGCACAAGACAGATGTGCTCCCACCTCCAACCCATGGATGTTCTCCAACCCCTCCTCCCCATCCTGATGTGGCCCTGGCATGCTGCACTCCCAGTCACTGCTGGGAGTCGCTGGTCACTGGTAAACATAACCCACCACATCCAGGAGAGGAAAGCTGTCCTCTGAATGCTCAGTCTTCTTCCCCCTAGCCAACCACTAGCAACCTGAGCTCATTTCTGACTCCGGGTCACTGGTGTGGTAAGAGGTAAGGCAGTAGATGACTCAGCCATCTACACCACTGGGCCAGCGATGCCTATGTCGATTCCTTCCACTAGAGGAACTAATGGATCATGGCATATAGCAATCCTCCAAGGGCTGCTGCATCTCTACCAGAATTTCACACATTGCCAGCCAGTGCTATTTCATTCCCCAGTCAACTGGGAGGCTCCTAGGATTTACAACTGTTGCAGGGTGGCTTATCAGCAGTTGTGGAGAGGGGCATGTAGCCTCTACTGCAGCTGGTAGGGCTGTGCTGCTTCTGCCCCCCTTTGCTGTCCCTCTGCACCATGGTGCTCTCTTTGTGTGTGATGTGCATGTCTGCCCCACCCCATGGCCAACCCTCATCCTAGCCCGCAACATAGTTAGATGCAGATCTTATGACTCATCCCTTTATGACAATGTCCCAAAGTTTCCTGCTGGTGTACATCCTGTATGAAGGGGATATTCTGTGGCACTTTTTCCAGCTCTCCATATGTGCGGAGGTGCTGGGAACCATCTGAGGACTGAATTCTTAGTAGTTTAGCTTTATTTTTCCCTGCTGCTCATGAAGCGCTTTTATAGCGTCTGTTCTGCAGACCTAAGATTTATTTCCATCTTCTTGTTGTTTTGCTCTGTCCTTAAAGGGCAGCACAAGAAGCTGAATAAAACCCCAAGAAGAGTGAAAAACAGAAAATAAAACTGAAAGACTAATGATTCAGGAAGAGGAAAATAAAACATTTAATGCCCTGGAAGACCGGTTAATTTTAAACTTGCAGCCTGTAGATGTTGAGTGTCACTGTGCCTGCCAACTCCATAATAAGCTAAGCCACTGTCCATGCTGCAGAGATTTGAACTTATTAGGGGGAGTCAATTCAAAGCATTCAGTTTCAGACAAATTTAGCACAAGGTGATGATTATTGAAGAACCATTTAATTTCTGAACTGATTTTATTTGGCACAGGGGCTGAAACAGATTGAGCTGAGTTAGAGCTCTATGAAATGACCATGTCATCAGCATACATATGTATTTATATAACAGATGCCTCTTTGCACCCTTCTGGCAGGCCATTAATATACATAAGGAAAAAACACAATCCCTGCACAGTGTCCCGAGGCACAGCAATTTAAACTGATTGAAGATTAGATTGTATATGAGGAAATAATTACTTTATGACAATGGCTGGCAAGATATGATGGGAATGAGCTTACAGTGGACTGGTCAGATGTAAGTTTCTATCATTTAGATAAGAGGCAGAAGAAACTAGCATGTAAAAACATTTTTTTTTTTTTTTTACTTTTTGTTCATCTGAGACTAGAGCTCTAAACAATTTTACCTTGGGGAACTGTACTTGTAAGTTCAAGCAGTGGGATTGCTCTTGAGTAGTAAAGATAAAATGTCAGCTGATAATGAAATAAGACATTTCTGCCTTCCAAACAGCTGCATATCTGCCTGTGTGCAATTTCAACCAACATGAAATTTCCTGATAAAAGGCAAGACTTCTGTTAAGGTATCTGCAGTGGCCAATGGAGTCACTGTTGCAGACAGTCCTCTATTTTATTCATTTAGTTTGCAAACAGCAATAACCATAAAAATCAAATAAAAATGTGTGCTGCTTTGCACACTGAGAGATCAGGGTTTTGCAAAAGACTAGGTCCCCTGAGTTGAGAAATACTAGGGCATGTAACAGAGGATGATATGTGTTTAGATGGGGGACACTCATTGCTCTTCTTGTGGCACCCCTACTGGATTAAAATCCTAGAAATGACCTTGACATTAGCAGAGGGAACAAATATTCATTTTTGGTTTTTACTGTCCCTACTCAAGGGAACAGGTGCTGGAATTAACTAGGAGACCTACAGAGAGAGAAAGGAAGAGGGGGAGAGAGACTGTTTTTCGAGGGGGGATGGTTTACTCAAGGTATTGGTACTCCTAGGGAAGTGATATGGTTAAATGAGACAAGACAGACCCAACAGCAATAGCCTTCAGCATATCCTGTCAGCAAGAACTGACTAGCACTTTCTGGGATACTGGGTAACAAGAAAAGGAATCAAAACATGACAGTTACATGCAAGTTCAATATTTCAGCTTGTCTTGCTACTAATGCTCTAGGTATTTTTATTTATTTATTTTTGTGTTTACAATATATTTACTTCAACAAGCCCCGCTTATGTAGATGCAACATCATGTTTTCTGATGGGCTCATGCTTCTATACAATTTATGACTGGGTGAACAGAAGCAACTGGAGGTCATGCTAGTTGCTTAAAGCGACAATGTCAACCCCATTAGGCCTCAAATTGTCCCTAGTATAAAAAAGCACATTTTATGATAGCTCGCATTCTATAGACATTGTTGATTCAGACTTCATTTTTCTTATTTATTTATTGAATTGTGTTACCCAGTTGGGCTCGCTGAGACAGGCTTTCCTTCTCAACAGCGACCCAGAGTTAGTTACTTTAGCCAGAGCAATCAATACACCATTATAGGGGAGACAATGTTCAAGATACAGCAGGGATACACAGGAAGACAGTTGACATATGAAAAAAATAGAGTTAAGTGATTTACATTGAGGTAGTTCAGTACATCACATGATAAAGAAAGTTGTAGGACTCTAATGTAAATGAGAAGCACTTGTGGCAGTAACTTACGATGAGGCTACACCCACACCTATCTTACCTTATGTACAAGTGCAGTTTGTTATGAGGGAAAGTTCTCTATGAGGAGTTTTGTTAAATGATCCTAGAGAGGTGCACTCTTGTGTTGGGACTGGAAGCTCATTTCAGAGCTGTGCGGCTTTATTTGGGACAGGTCTTTGGTCGGTTGAGGTCCTGACTTAGGGAACTGCCAGGAGAGGCTTCGTGGAGGAGTGGGGTTTTTTTTTAGAGTTTTTTTCCTTCTATACCATTGAGGCTTGGGGGTGAGCTACTTAGTATTTTGTATGCAAGGCTGAGCATAGGGTAGTTCAACCTCTCTTTAAGGCTAGGCCATTTTATGGAGGTAAGTACTGCCCAACATACTGGTGTTACCACACAAAAATGTGTTTGTTACATTCCTTGAATGACTCCTACTGCATCTTTCCTGGACTTGGGAGTACCCCCAACACAGTCTAGACACTCAATGTGTAGTGGGAGGAGAGCAGACTATTGCATCATGAGTGGCTGTACTGTTTGAGGGTGTTCCTAATGTTCAAGAAATTTGCATTAATAATAGATCAATGATTCAAAACAAAACAAGATTGGGTATAATTAAGCTTGCCACTAAAAGGCAAGTCAGGTTGTCCTTGGACCCAGCCAGAATGAATACAGAGGAAGAGGGGGAGGGAGGGGACAGGGAAGGGGAGGAGACTGCAAGGAGAGGGGAGGAGCTATGACCTCACGGATGGTGTCATCTGAGGAGCACACTGGCTATTGGCAAAGGGGAGGTGCCAGAAGGGATCATGATCAGGGGTCCTTAGGGGCTATTTAAGGACCTGTAACCCTCAGTAATCCCTCTTTCTTTCTGTAAATTTCCCACCCACCCTCCCTGCAAGAAAGAGGAGGGAGAATGGAATAGGTGCTTGATAGGTATGGGCACAAGGAAGGAAGTGACCTCTAATGGGGACTGGCATGGGCCAGGTGGGGCCACAGATGGGTGTCCGGTGTCCAAGGGGGCTAGGTGGAGCCCTGCCAGAGGATATCAGACAAAAGGGAAATGTCAGTATGAGGGAGGAGAAGGTGTTTGGGAGCAAGGTGAAAAAGGGGGCAGGTAGAGGGGGAGAGAGGGGATGTACCATGGGCTGGGGACAAAAGAACCCAGGTGTGGGAGTAATGGAGGAGGAGGAGGGGGAGGGATATAGAGCTAGGGGGTGGATCACTGTGTCCACATCTAGTGGTGGGGGGAGTGGTCGTGGTAAGTGTGGTACCCAGTTATGGTGATTGAAAGGGGGGGGTGGATCACGGTGTCCAGACCCCAAGAAGCAATGGCAAAAGAGGAAAAGAACAAGATGTAGAACCATGAGAGGGAAGACAGGTCTGCTATGTCCTAGAAATGATATGGGAGTGTTATGTCCAAATTGTAAATATTGATTGTTAGAATGAATTGGGGTGTAAATGAAGAATATATAGAAACATAGAAACATAGAAACATAGAAACATAGAATTTGACGGCAGATAAGGATCGCTTGGCCCACCTAGTCTGCCCATTTCCCTGCCTACTGGATAAGCTGCAGATCCTAGTTAACCAGCAGCCTACTTCTTCCTACCCCCATCCCCTAGAATTGCCTTATGACTGTCCCATACATGCTTAGATTCCACCACTGTTTTGACTCCACGACATCCTGCGAAGGCCATTCCATGCATCCACAACCCTCTCTGTGAAAAATACTTCCTTAAATTACCTCTGAGCCACCCCTCTATCTTCAAATTGTGCCCCTTGTTCTTGCACACCTTTTTTGAAAGATGCTACCCTCTTGGACTTTGTTGATTCCTTGAGGTACTTGAAAGTTTCTATCATGTCCCCTCTCCCTCCTTTCCTCGAGGCTATACATATTAAGCTCCTTTAGTCTCTCTTCATATGTCTTCCAGTGCAGACCCTGCACCATTTTAGTTGCCCTCCTCTGGACAGCTTCCATCCTGTCTATGTCTTTGTGAAGACTGGGTCTCCAGAACTGCACGCAGTACTCCAGATGGGGTCTGACCAGCTGTCTGTACAGAGGGATAATAACTTCCTGTTTTCTACTGGTGATGCCTCTCCCTATGCATCCCAATATCCCCCAGCCTCCTTGCTGCCCTGTCACATTGCTTGCCCTTAGGTCATCTGATATGACTACCCCCAGGTCCTTTCCATTTTTGTTGTCGTTAGTATCTCACCCCTATTGTGTACTCTTCCCTGGGTTTTGTTTCCCAGGTGCATTACCTTGCACTTCTTAGCATTGAATCTAAGCTGCCATACATTTGACCATTCCTCTAACCTTGCCAAGTTCCTTTTCATCCTTTCCACCCTACCTTGTGCATCAACTCTGTTGCAGATCTTTGTGTCATCTGCAAAGAGACAAGCTTTTCCTTCCAGTCCCTCTGCAATGTTGCTTATAAAGACATTGAAGAGGACTGGTCCTAATACTGAACCCTGCGGTACCCCACTGGTAACCATCCTTTCATCAGAGTGGACTCCATTTACTATTACTCTCTGTGTCCTATTTTTCAGCCAATTTTATACCCAGGCTGTCATCTTGGGACCCACTCCCAGGCTAGCTAACTTGTATATTAATCTTTTGTGTGGGACTGTGTCAAATGCCTTGCTAAAGTCTAGGTAGGCCATGTCCACAGCCCCTCCCTGATCTACTACTTTGGTCACCCAGTCAAAGAAATCTATCAGATTTGTCTGGCATGACCTTCCGCTGTGAATCCATGCTGCCTTGGGTCCTGTGCCCCTCTGGCCTCTAGATACTCGACAATTCTTTCCTTCAGAAGTGATTCCATCATTTTCCCTACCACTGAGGTTAAACTAACAGGTCTGAAGTTTCCTGCTTCTGCCTTGCTCCCACTTTTGTGAAGGGGAATCACATCTGCCCTCCTCCAGTCCTCGGGTACCACCCCATCCTCCCATGATTTGTTAAACAGGGTAGTCAGTGGTGTCACTAGTTCTACCCTTAGTTCTTTTAGAATTCTGGGATGAATCCCATCAGGCCCCATTGCTTTGTTCACCTTCAGTTTTAAGGTTCTTTCAGAACCCTTTCTTCTGTAAATGGGCTGGTATCAACTTCTGTATCCAGTGTGTTTCTACTGTTTGTTCTAGGTACCCCCTTCCTTTGTAAATACTGAGCAAAAATATTTGTTTAGTATCTCTGCCTTACAGTCTCCCTCTGCCCACCCTCCCCCTTTATTAAGCCTCACTATCTCTCCCTTGGTCTTCCTTCGCTCCCTGATGTACCTATAAAAGGTTTTATCCCTTCTTAACTGAGTTGGCTATCTTTTCCTCGGTTTGGGCCTTTGCTGTTCTGACTGCCTTCCCAGCTTCCTTTTGCTTTTAACTGATACAATTCTCTGTCCTGCTCCTTCTTTGATTCCTTGTACTTCCTGAAGCTTTCTTTTCTCTTGAACCTTCACTGCCACTTCCTTTGAGAACCATAGTGGTTTCTTACATCATTTAGTTTTGTTTATTTGCTTCACACAAAGGCTTGTTGCCTCTGTGATGGCAGTTTTTATTATTCCCCATTGTTCTTCCACCCCTCCTTCCTGCCCATTTGCTAGTGCATTCCTTAGGCACTTACCCATTTTGGCAAAGTCAGCCCTCCTAAAGTCCAGTACCTTTGCCTTTGTATGGCTTGACTCTATTGCTGTGTTTATTGTGAACCATACTGTTCGATGGTCGCTAGTTCCCAGATGGCTACCCACTTCTACATCTGTGATCCTCTCTTCATCTCCATTTGAGAGAACCAGGTCTAAGATTGCTCCCTCGCGAGTGGGCTCCAATACTAGTTGTCTAAGGCATGCCCCCTGTAGGGCATCTAGAATAACCCCACTCTTCGAAGTGGCTGCAGCAACTGCACTCCAGTTAACATCTGGCATATTCAGATCACCCATCAGCAATATCTCCCCTTTTTTTGCCATACTAAGTATACTTTCTATCATTTCCTTGTCCATTTCCTCCCCCTGAGAAGGGGGTCTGTATACAACCCCTGTGCGGATTGTGGTGCCATTGCCGGTCTCCAAATTTACCCACAGTGCTTCTTCTCCTCCCTGTTTTCTCTTTTGTTCTGTTACTTTGATTCCTTCCCTTATGTAAAGAGCTACTCCTCCTCCTCCTCTTTTACCCTCTCTGTCTCTCCTGTAGATAGTATATCCTGGTATGTTTATGTCCCAGTCGTGGTTTTGTGCAAACCATGTTTCTGTGACTGCCACGATATCCAGATGTTCCTCCTCCATCAAGGCCACTAATTCAGGAAGCTTGTTACTCAGACTACGTGCATTGGTACTCACTGCTTTCCATTTTTTGATGGCTTTACTTTCTGTTGCAACATCCCCCACTGACCTTTCTACCTCGGTCTTTTTCCCATTTAGTACCCTGTTTTGTAGGGAGAGGCTGGGATTTTCCTGCTGCTTATCAGTGCCTCCCCCCTTGACTAGTTTAAAAGCTTGCCAATGAAGCATTTAAACCGATTGCTCAAAAGACTTGTTCCCTTCCTGGACAGATGCAGACCATCCTGCCAGTATAAGCTGGTGTCTCTCCAGGTGGAACCCCAGTCCCCAATGAAGCCAAACCCTGTGCTCCACACCATTTTTTCAACCACTCATTAAACTGCATGGTGCAAAGTACCCTTGCCTCACTCATGCCATTTACAGGCAGCACCTCTGAGAAGGATACTGTGTGTGCTGCTTGTCTTAGGCCCCTCTCCAGTTCTACAAAGTCCTTCTGCACTGCTCTAATCTTGTGTTGAGCCAAGTCATTTGTCCCTAGGTGGACAATGACATCCAGCTCAGACTCCCGTGCAGCTGTTCTCGTGATCCTGAGGATGCGCTTCCTGTCCCTACAAGCCATGGCACCAGGCAGGCACTTTACTTCAGTTTTACCTGCTCCCCCCAGTTCTATCCCCCTAATAATTGAGTCCCCCACCAGGAGCTGCTTCCTTTCCTTGTGGCATCCTCTGCCTCCTTCCTGTGGGCCTCCCTTGTGACAGGTGTCCTCAGCCTCCTTAATCTCCTCCGTGGGTGCATCCATAGGGGAGCTGTGCTCCCCCAGAATGGTGTATGGATTGTGGAGTGGAACAACTGACTGGGTGTGCCTCTGTTCCACCCTTCTCACCCTCTCTGAGCCCATTGTGGTCCAACTGCTGTGCTTTCTTTGCAACCTCTGAGGTAGTGGTGGTGGCTCTGGTGCTCCCTGGATGGGGGGGTTCCCTTCCTACCATCCAGTCTGGCCTGGGGAAGGTTCTCTTACTGCTGTCCAGTGTGGCCTGAAGACAGGCAACTTCCTCCCTCAGGGCAGAGAGTTGTCTGCAAATAGGGCAGCATCTCAGCATCTCAGCCTCCAGAAGGACTCCCGGAAGACTGCTGCCCCACAGCCATTACATTGCACTACTCCCCACATGACTATGTTTTTTTTTTGTTTTGTTTTGTTTTGTTTTTGTGTGTGTGTGTGTGCTTGTGTGTGTGATTGGTTTGTTATATAGAAATATATATATATATATATATATATATATATATATATATATATATATACAATGTGTATGCATATATTTTCAGTGCTGTGTGCTAGAGATATGACATTGATATGCACCCTACTCTTGAGAAATGATATCAGAACCCCAGGTATAAAGGAACTATTTCCAGGGGTGGGAGGGGTGAGGGTGGGAAGGGTTGGGCCTAAACTGTGCCCTCACAAAACAATCAGCTAAGAGCTCTGACCCACCACTGCGATGAGTGCCTTCCTGTCTGCAAGATACTATACACAACAATTTGACAGAGAAATTCCCCTGCTAATTGTGCCTTTAAATAAATATTTCCAGCGAGCATCCAAAAGTGACAAAGTAGTGGCCTGAGTTATTTCTGGGTGGGGATCCAGGGACAAATACACTAGTAGCATGCATTTCAGTTGTTCTACTAAGAAAAGCAGCAGATAAAACAATCAACATCAATGAATTTTAGACAATGTAAGGAATAATGATTTTTTTTTCTTTTTTAACTGGATATACTATGATGAAAAAGGGTTGACAATGTCCCTTTAACGTCCTACACTGAGCATGTGACTGCAATATGACTAAAACATGATTCTTCCAGATTCACTGTTCAGTGTTTAAACCACTAGACAACACTGACTAACTTGCACACAAATGAACAGAATCAAAGACATAATACAGAAAAAGAATTATTTTGGCTAGTCAGAATACAGAGCTATTTCATATTATTACCTATGAACCATATTTCTTCAATCATGAGCCAGGCAGTCCTCCATGGGATGAAAACCTTCCATTTCCAAAACTGAGTATGGGAGACACTGATAAATGTACAGAATGCAAATCCTTTCATTTGGATTCTGTACTTCAAATAAACTCAGTTTCTCAAAAGACTTTCTCAAGCAGTATTACAAATAAAGTAACTATATGTAGTATGGAATCAAATTTGAATTCATATGTACAACATCTTCCATTCATGAAGTCTCCCAGAGTTATGTGAAATACACAACTGCATGTATAGAATTCAGGCAGAATGGCAATTCCATTTCCAAAACACTTTGCCACATTTTCACAAAAATTCTACAGACTTTCAACCATGTTTACTAATATAATGTAAAGTAATTCACACTGGCAAAAAAGCAACAACAAAAAATAAACATCCAGCCACAGAGTGCTGGATGGGTAGGGAGGGATAGTTGAGATGGCAGAGGAAAGGGACCTGGGGTGATCATAAACAATAGCCTCAAAACCTGTAGTCAGTTTAACAAAGCGTACAGTAATACATCAAGGATGCTGGAATGTGCATGGAGGGGATTCAACACAGTTAAAGAAGGGAACTGATATGTCCCCTATTCATGTACCTGGGTAAAGCCACACCTAGAGTACTGTCCCCAGTTTTGGAGGCCACATCTGAGGAAGGATAGGGACACCTGTTTGAAGTGGTGCATTGCAGAGTCACCAAAGTAACACAGGACAGCAAGGCAGATCCTAGACAAGAGGCTTGCATGCAGTATATTATCATACACACACTGGCTGACAGGATGCAGTGACATATGATTAAACCCATATGTTCCTAAGGGTAATAAGGTAGGCAGTGTGGTTGTATTCACCAGGAATGTTGACACATTGATGAAGGGCCATTGGTGGAGACTAGTGGGGAGGGGTTAAGAAGTAATATATCACTGTCTGGGTGATGAAAAATGGTATATATCCTGTTTCAATTAATGCAACCCTACATCTATTTGTGAAATGAACTGCTCCCAAGTTGACCACCCTCCAACTTTTCTCTACACTTTACATGTATTACCTCTGTCTGTAAACCATCTTCACTAACTCTGAAATATGATGCTTCTTGTCCTAACTTGACTATGTAAATACTGTTTCTTATAATCGAAAATGTTTGTAATTTGGGTCTCGGCCCCCAAGTCGCATCTGGAATTGAGCATGTTGCTCAGTATGCCAACCTGGTAAAACTCGTAAGTAAATAAATAAATAAATATATTAGCAGGGGAAGTAGGCCAGTAAGTTTTAAATAGAGCTTTTGAAGACTAGATGGACATTGCATCTTTAGCTACCATCATGTTTCTATGTTTCTGAATGATGGATTAGTTTTCGATGTTTGATGCAAACAGTAGATTTGTTTTCCATGGTTTGTGGGA
The DNA here is from genome assembly GCA_016271365.2 of Neoceratodus forsteri. Lineage (NCBI taxonomy): Eukaryota > Metazoa > Chordata > Ceratodontiformes > Ceratodontidae > Neoceratodus > Neoceratodus forsteri. The sequence continues at coordinate 625,327,470 of CM057452.1, read as the reverse complement.
ACACTGTTCTGCAGTTTAAGTATACCATGGAACACTAATGTATTTAGTTTTTGTTTACCGGGTAAGTGCACTAGCCATAGAGATGACTATTTTCAGGCATGACCCAGGAGAATTACAGAGCAAATAACAGGAAAAATTACGGACAGTGGCAAAATACAGAAGATGATTCAAAAAAACAAGTTGAAAACAAAATTACATCAGGATTTCAGTACACATATAGGGTCCAGAGTATAGAAAAGGTTATATAATCAGAGGTAACATCAGTTTGCACATGTAGGTTCAATATGTGGTTTACATAATTATTTGCATTCCACCTGTGAAATTCTGCTATTCCACTCCGATGAAATACCACAAAATTAGTTGGAATTTTCTAAGATTTTATGAATGCAGCCCCTTCACAATCTGAAACTTCTACTCAGTAATAATTATAAAGGGCTTTACAATAGGTTATTTACAAAAAAATTCAGTGTCCTCTTGTTAGTATATTGGAACTCTGATAAGTGGTTCTACACATCTTGGTTCTGTTTTTGCACCATTTATTCTATTATGAAATATTTAACAAACGTTTAATTGCAGAAAGTTGGATTCTGTCAGTAGTTACCCTAACGATAATATCACACTGCAGTCTAAACTTGTATTAGCTGAATCATGCAACACTAGACATAGACTCAACCTGTGGCCTCAGTATTTCTAATAACATTATGCAGTTAATACTTTGTCCGAATGACACCATGTCATAAACATAGAAGCTTTGGTATAAAACCTGAAGTGAATTTGGGCTTGTTCAAGAAAACAATTCAAGAAGTACACTGAAATTCCTAATGAGCTCCTGTTGTGCTCCCAAGTTTTTCTGAACTTCAGAAATGCCAACACATAAATAATCCAACCACAGGCCATGCAGTAGTCCACTCCCACTTGAACATGAATGGCTTGACTCTGATAGGGTGTTTTCCAAGTTTTAAGAAGGATGCAGTAGAAAATTATCAAAGTCTGAAAACAATCAACGTGTTGTGTTGAAATGCAATACAAAGGCAAGGCCATTTTAATTTAAGGTACCCAACCCAAGGGCTCTGGGAGGAGGGAGCCACGCATTGTATCAAAATGAACAGCATTACAGGGAAGAAAAAATAAAACATCATATTACTAACTTTAACATTAATAAGACCCATAATTGAGATGTTACAATTGTTTAATCTACCAGGGAAGTTGATGTGGAATCAGGAATGTTTGCACTTTGTAAAGACTTAACAGCATATCAACTTCACCAAGCTTTTTTTTTTTGTTATTAACCCCCACCCCCACATATTACAATACCTGTAATTCTCCCACCTACTGTGCCATCACCCACACATCCATCCTATTCTTTTCTGTAATCTAATCCACCCTGCCACCCTCAAGACACTAAAAATCCCCTCTCTCAACAATGATAGCACATACCATTGTAATCTGTACTCTTCTCTGTTCCTTCCCACTCTTGTCACCAGACACCTCTTCCACTGTATTTCCTTCATCTCCAAACATTGGTTCAGCTCTTCCACCTCTTATCTTCCTTCTCTGCTCTCTCTCCCCCATTCTTCCTCTTTCTCCTTTCACATTGCTTACTCTCGCTGTCTTGCTACGAGTCAAATAAAATCTACTGCTAGTCAAGCTGCCTTCTCATTCCATTCCCCCTAAACTACGGAATGCTTTTCCCTCTTGTATTTATTCTGTGTCTTCTTTTCTTGCTCTGTAATCTATCCTCCATGATTTCTCTACTGTATATACTCCTGCAGTTTCTTCTGGTATGGGGTGGATTCCTTTTTATTTACCTTCCATCGACACTGGCACTACCTCTTTTCTCCCCTTGTTTCAATTAATTCTCCCTGTTCTTTTTTGTTGCTGTTTTTTTCATATTGTTCTTTTGTCCATTCCATGATTTAATTCATGGTAATTTACTGTTCGACAATTTATTCTTAAATGTTTGCAGATTGTACACTTTGACTCATTATTCCAATTTTATTGCACTAGCAATGCATTGCATTTGCATATGGTCTCTTCTCCTCTTCTTCCTTTCCCCAAGGACATGTCTAGAAATCAGCTATTACCAGCTTAGTATGGTTTTCTTGGTGAAATGTTTGAAATAAATAAATAAATACATGCTGATCATGTAATTAATCCCTTCCCCAATCCTTGTGCCAAAAAGTACTCCTTTGCCTCCCTCACCTGACAAGGCCCTGCTGTTGAATGAAACCATGAAACCCGAAGCACCCAACCCATCCCCATCTGTCTCCCATCTCTCTCTACCCCAAGCACTTAAAACATCAGCTTTTGATGACCTGTAAAGGGAGAAAACATTCCCCCAGTGCAAAGCATCTGCTCTCATCACTATATAAATGGTGATATATTTGCCTATAGAAATGATTGTCTGAGCCTCAGTCACTGCCCTGAATATGCAGAAAACTAAGACCATGTCCAATTTCAGATTCTATTTCTCTAACATAAACATGTTAAAATTATTCTCTGGTTTCATGTTCACGTTTTTCTGATGTGCTCAAAAATGTTTTAAAGGCCAGTTACTAGCACATGTACATTCATATATGTACGGAACTATTATTTGATAAATGGCTTAACCATATTATGTTATGTCCAGTTAAGAATGTAAATAGGGTGACACTGAGAAAATGAGTTCATACAATTATAGCCATGCACATCATTCAAGATGCCATAAGTACATAACTGTTATGGGCTATCTTTTATTCTTTTTTTTATTAAAGTCTTTATCATAATCCATTCATTTTTAACTACTTCAATTGATTTTATGCAATTATTATTTTTTGTTAAGTTTATTAGTTACTGTACATTTACACTGGGTCAAAATGCTTTGAACTTGTCCTTATGACAGCAACTGCATTCCTAAAATAGCATACCAACACCAGTATTTCTTTATTTTGCTGTATTATGGGACTGTGTAGAATGCAGAATTCTGCTGGCAAAATTAGTGCAGAATGACCATTCCACCAGCAGCATTTTCACCAGAATCTCACTAGTTCTTCTGTGGAATTCCACCTGTTGCAATCTGTGGCAGAAGAGCATTTTTTTCCATGAAAAATCATTCCACAACCATTTCCATGGAAAGTATTGAGATCTACAGAATAATATTAAGCAGAAAATATTTTTTTCTGCAGAAAATCATTCTGCAACCATTTCCACAGAAAATATTGAGATCTGCAGAATAAAATTCCACAGAAATGTTGCAGAAAAACTTGTTCCACGTTTTTCTGCAGCTGAATTCTGCCATTCTTTTTCTGATGAAATTCAGTGGAATTTTGCAAATTCCACAAAATTTAATTCCACTGGAAATTGGAAATTCTGCACAGCACTACTATTTTACTATATTCCATATCTGAAAAAAAAATTGTATACAGACAACATGGAATTGGCATGGTATATTTATTTATTTACTTTTTATTTACCAGGTAAGTGTACTAGACAATTAAATGTATATTTCTAGGCATGACCATTATGCATAAAACCTTCAAAAATAGCCAGATTAAAAAAAAAATAATACAATTATGGTGTCATAGGATCTATAATTTGTACTTTATTTTTATATTGGCATAAAAATAAAGCAAACATGTTGACAGATACTGTGTCCCTGTTTTAATTATTAGTGTTACTTGACTCCTAAAACAATTATTTTGTTACTAATCAAAATAATCTGAGCCCTTACTGATTTGTTCCATTAAGAGGCATTAAGCCTCACCACATAAATGAAAGACAAGCATGGTTGGGAACCCATGGTTTAATTTGTGGATTTTAAATGCTTAGATGACCATCATGTACTGGGTTAAAATTAGAAATATGTCATAAGTTGCAGAAACCTCAGGGAACATTCTTAGGGGGCAGTAGTCTTTACTAATAGCTTTTCATGTAATTGAGTTCTGCTGATGCCATATGTGTGTGTGTGTGTGTGTGTGTGTGTGTGTGTGTGTGTGTGTGTGTTTCTGGTATTTGAAAACCTTCTTGAAAATGCCATAAAGAAGTTAAGTGAATGGCAGAAACACTAAATATTAAAACTTTAAATTTGTTTCAAACTTGACCTGCATATCTGTGCTGCATGCAATATATCAGTTCCCATTGCACGGTAAATTTGAAGTGATGAATACATTGGATGATCACTTTTCTGCACTGTGCTTTCCTGGTCACAGCTTTATGAAGCATGATACTGAATCAGATAGGGTGGCACAAAAGTCACACATCATGATACTGCATCCCAGAACATACAGAAATAGGAAGTGAAAATGATTTCTTGCAGCACCTCTGCCATTTAATCATTTGGTTGTGTGCTACTGACATACCCTCTCCTCCTAGCACCCCTGTGATTCAAGGTTTTTCTGCTTCTAATTGCAGACTTTCAGAAATTCATCTTTAGTGGTAGTGGGGGGTCATTGGTGGGGAGAGTAGGTTCACATATTGAAAATAAGCATATTAATCTATAGCATTGCTATTGAAACAACTATAACAATTAGAACCATGATCTGAGATGAACACTGTATACTTTTTTAACCTTTCACACAGACCTCACAGGCAACAGCACAAATCAGTGATGTGTGCCTAGAAGTATAGCAGAGACTTGAGGGTGAAAGTTCACAGTAAACCAGTTCTCAAGACACTTTAGTAAGCACCTACATGGCACCTACTCTACAGGTGGAAAGCTAAAACCTCACATCAAAAGAGATGATGATTGTTGCAGTTTTGAAAAAGTGCATGTATGTGATTGTATAATAGTCTCACAACTACTAGCTTATGGTGTTTGACAGTGAAATAGTGGAAGCCTGATTGGACCGTATAGAATCTCTACAACTCATTGGTCCCAGCTTCAAATGCTTAAAAAAAAAATGGATTTGCACATTTTTAGTCACTGCAAACCTGTTGCCTAGGCTGTGAGGATCTGAACTGCCAGATGACATTATTGCTTGGGTCACTACCCATGTATTTCTTTCCAAGACTGGAGTATCAAGCCTAAAGGCTGGTTAATAGACTGTCCTGAGGCAAGTGAATGTGCACTTGCTTTTCAGGAAAACATAATAAGAAAGTATTTTAAGAATATTATCAAATTCTATCTTCCATGTTCACCATCATGGATGTATCGTAGGAATGTATGTATCATGCATGCAACTGTGTAAAGGTGCATTTTGTTTATCCGGAGGGAGCAGCACACCATCCTGGGACCTATACATTTTTTATCTTGCTCCCACTGTCCCTCCATAGTTGTAATGGAACATGCATAGGAATGATGGAAATAGCAGACAAAAAACAAACAGGGGCCCAATTCACAAACAGGGATGCAGGGCTTCTGTCAAGCCTTGCGTTAAACCTTGTTTTTGGTGCAGTTATACTAAACACTTTGTTGTAAAATTCACCCGATTCAAGATGATCAGATGCATCTGTGGCTAGAGATGCAGTGAAGTTTTACTCCATAGGTGAATTTCTGGTGAAGTTGGCAAATTCACACCAGCAGAAAGTTTTGCGAAGTTGCCGGCTTGCAGTGGAATTTCGCCTATACCAACTTCACCTTGTCACATCGCCTTGCATTTGGCAAGGCAAAGTTAGCAAAAAAAAGGCTGTCACATGTCTGAGTTTCAGCAGGTCACATGGGAGACTCCAATCAGGCAGGAAGTGACTGAGTTACTTTCACTTTCCCAGCAGCAGTGGTTGTATGAGCAGCAGCTCTATAGCTTTGTGGGAGAGCTTGTTAGAAAACCTTTGTCTGTGGGAGAGAGTTAGAAAATACTTCATTTGCATACACTTCATTTTCTTTCAATTACTGTCTTTACCTTAACTGTTCAGTTTCTTAGATATGTAATCTTTTTTTCTAAGTTTTGAGGTTTTCTTTTCATGTCTTTCTCTCCCTCTGTCTCTCTCTCTTTTTTTTGTATATCGGGACAATTTAAAAATGGACTGATATGTCGGTGCACCCAGTGGGCAACGTGGCCCAGTGAAGTGGGGTGGGAGTGCTGTACACCGAAACAGAGAAATGTTTCTGAGTGGAAGTCAGGCCCTCCAAACTTTACCTATAGCAACTCAAGATGTGAGTAGCACTGCTCTGGATATTGTGAAGGGGGGTCAGGATTGGTAGCAGGAGCAGCCTGAGCAGCACCAGCAATGGCCTGTGGCCTCCACCCCCACCACATTGCACCACCTCCAGCAGCACCCCCTGCAGAGCAGCCCACAACATCTGGGGTCCCCCCTTCTGCTTCTGCCAAGGAGCTCTGCAGTGTGGGACTTTATCATGACTCACAGACATGATGAGAGCTTTATAACCTACAATTTATGCAGTATGCAGGTGCAGCTTGGCAAATAAGGCAGCCATTTGGGCATTGGTGGGCAATGAACCCACCTTAATGTGCACCACCATGCTGAATGGCATGCTAGGCAGGATGAGGCAGCAACAATTTATGTTGCTGAAGGGGATGGTGGATAGCATGAGGGGCAGGCCATCATGAAGAGAGTTGTCATGCCAGGTATCATCACAGTGTAAGGGACAGGGTGGATCAATTAACAGGATCTGCAGCTCCAGCAGCCCCAGGAGCACAAGAAGCAGTAGCCACACAGGCAGACCTGGCCGGCTGTACTGTCGTCCAAAATGGCTGACATCCACCAGGAGGTCAGTGAAGCATGACAGGACATTTGAATGGTGCTAGAAAACCAGGATAAGATCATAAAGCGTATTGAAAAGCTTTGTGGTGGGCCCCATTAATGTGTTTTATACTTTTCTTTTCTTTTGGTACAGATAGTTTTATTTAATTCAAGTTTTATTTTCACTCCCCCAAAAAAATACCAAAAGATTAAAAAGTTGAAAATATACACAGAAAAAACTTTTCTGTCCTCCTCCTCAACTTTTATAATTACTTTTCCTACTTTGTATGCCCTATGTTCCCTTCCCCTAAAACTGTATTAGTAAGTGTCTTTCTCTCCCTGATTTTTTTCCTTCCTGTGCTATCCTCCTTGTCCTCCTGTTGTAGTCTGTACTGTTTTCAAATTTTGTAGTTGTCTATCCCCCCAAAAAATACAAAAAACAAAAAAATAAAACAAATAAAAAATAATATCGCCCCAAAACCTTTCCTATTTTATCTAAAGTTGGCCGGCTGCTACATCATGCTTTTTGCCGTACCATAGTTGACAGTGTGTAACAGGAAATGCCATTGCTAAAAGTAGTGGAGAAGATGCCCCTAACAGACAAAATGTAATTCTTGTTTGTCTTCTTGTCTTGAAAATTTCTGCTGATATCCATAAAAGTGAAGTACTGCCCCAAGTTGCTCACATTCTGCTTTCCTGCTGCTAGGTGCCACTGTTGCAGTAGTGAGCAACTGCCAAGAGAAGTCAAAAAGAATTACATGTGAAACTTTCCTGAGAAGTGAAACATAATTCTTGTTTTGGTCTTGACAATTTCTCCTGCTAGCCACAAATGTCAAGTAGTGGCCCAAGTCCCAAACTGCTTTCCCTCTGCTAGGTGCTGCTGTTGCAGTGGTGTGCAACTGCCCAGAGAAGTTGAAAAGAATTGCACGAGAAACTTTCCTGAGAAGTGAAACGCAATTAGTGTGTTAGTCTTGAAGATTTTTCCTGCTATCCACAAATGTTAAGTAGTGGCCAACTCAACAAAATCTAGCAAGAGCCAATGCAGCTGAGGTCTGGCAGAACACCCTATTTGTCCCAAAAATACTCTTCTCCTGTACCTTATTGACCCCTGCAAGGTATTTAAAGGTCTCTATCATATCTCCTCTCTCCCTCCTCTCATCTGGGGAGTACATATTGAACTCTTTTACCCTCTCCTCATTGGGATTTTGATGCAGACCCTGCATCATTTTGCTAGCCCACTTTTGGACTGCCTCCACTCTGTCTATGTCCTTCCTGCAAAGTCTCCACAAGTGGACACAGTACTCTAGGTGCGGTCTTACCTGCAATCTACATAGGAGTAACAACACCTCCATTTCTCTGCTGGAAATCCTCTTCCTATGAACCCCAGTATCCCACCAGCCTTCCCAACAGCATTGTGGCACTGCCTGGCTACCTTTAGATCATCTGATATGATTACCTCATGTCTCTTTCCTGCTTGATCATTGTCAGTATCACTCCACCCATTATGTACTCTTCCCTTGAGTTTCTATGGTCTAAGTTCATTATTTTGCCCTTTTTTGCATTAAAACTCAGCTGTCATACCCTTGACCACTCCTCCAGTTTTTTCAGATCTCTGCCTGTCCACCCCCCCAAGAATGTACACCCTGTTGCAGATCTTGGTATCATTTGCAATGAAGCAGACCCTTCATTCCAGCTGCTCTGCTATGTCACTAATAAAGACATTAAAGGACCGGTCACGGCAGTAAAACCTGAGGTACCCTACTGTTCACCCTCCCTTCTTCAGAATGAGCTCTGTTTATCACCTCCCTTTGTCTCTAATCCCCTAACCAGTTTGTTTTCCAGGTTATTACCTTATTGTCCATCCCCAAGCTACCCAGCTTGTTTAACAGTCTCCTGTGTGGAACGGTGTTGAAGGCTTGCTGAAATCCAAGTAGGCCACATCCACTGCTCCACCCTGATCTAACTCCTTGGTTACCCAGTCAAAGAAATCTATCAAATTTGTTTGACATGACCTCTCCATAAATCCATGCTGCCTTGGATCCTATAACCACTTGGATTCAAGATATCCTGCAACCTTTTCATTAGCATGTTTCCATTAACTTACCCACCACCAAGGTCAGGTTGACAGGCCTGTTATTGACCATCTCTTCCCTGCAACCACTTTTGTGAAGTAATAAGGACATAGACAGGATGAAGGCAGTCCAGAGGAGGGCAACTAAAATTGTGCAAGGTCTGCACCAGAAACCATATGAAGAGAGACTAAAGAAGCTTAATATGTATACCTTCGAGGAAAGGAGGGAGAGGGGGTACATGATAGAAACTTTCAAGTACCTCAGGGGAATTAACAAAGTCCAAGAGGGTAGCATCTTTCAGAAAAAGAGATGTGCAAGAAGAATGTGGCACAATTTGAAGACAGAGGGGGGACGGCTCAGGGGCAGTGTGAGGAAGTATTTTTTCATGGAGAGGGTGGTGGACATTTGTAACGGCCTTCTGAGGAGGTTGTGGGTCACAAACTGTGGGAGAATTCAAGAATGCTTGGGACAGACATAAGGCAATTATTGTGGGGGGGTAGGAGGAAGTAGACTGTTGATTAACTAGGATCTGCAGTTTATCCAATAGGTAGGGAAATGGGCAGACTGGGTGAGCCAAACAGTTCTTATCTGCCATCAAAGTCTATGTTTCTATGTTTCTATCTGCTGTTCTCCAGTCCTCTGGAACCACTCTGGTCTCCAGTGATCTGGTAAATAGATCTGCAGGTGGTGCAGCTAGTACCTCCCTGAGCTCCCTCAGCACCCTTGAATGCACCCCATCTGGCCCCATAGCTTTGCCCACCTTCAGGTTAGTGAGTACTTTCCAGACTCTGTCCTCAGAGAAAGGACTAGTGTCCACTTCTCTCCCATCCAAGCTTCTGATGCTTTTTTTTGTGACCCTCATCTTGTGCTTCCACCTTGAACACTGAGTAGAAGTATTTCTTTAAAATATAAATTCTATGTCATACAAAATACATTAATGTTATATAATTTATGAATATAGTATGACAATGAATTATACCTGTTTTCCCATGCCTATTGTGTTGTTCTTTCTTATTTCATTATATTTATAACATTCTGGAATTTCTATAAAAAAAAAAAAAAAAAAAAGGGATATGATATAAACTGACTGAGTCTCTATTTCCAAAATTCTGAATAAAGGGTGTATTCCTTAGAATTCCACCTACTGTACCTTATATTCTTTTTAGAAGTTTTGTATTTTTTGCCGTAGAATATAGAATAGAACGAATAACATAGATTTTGAAGGTTCTTAAATAAAACATTACATTTTTGTATTAATCCATCATTTACATAATCCTTTGATTTTTTATTTAATTATAATTACTAATTATAAGGGCTGGTCTGAGCTCTAGATGACTAATTCTGTTAGAAAATGTTCTTCCTTAAGTAGGCAATTCCTACTCATATGTCATCTCCATTTTCTAATGTGTTCAGAATGTTATAACTCACCTCTCCCCCTACTTGTTCCTGTCACACCACCTTTAACCCTTTCTCCTCTCCAGTCCCTCCTCTGACCTCACTTTTTCCCTTTTTCCCTTCTCTGCCAAACCCTACCTTTCATATATCCCTCTCAAGCCCCACTGCATCTCTCTCTCTCTCTCTCTCTCTCGAGGGAGTGCTCACCCTATCTTAACTCAATTTGTCTAGATCCCTCATAGCTTACCCTAGTAAAATTTTTAAGACACTTTTGTATTGTAGTTTTGTTTTATACCTCAAGTATTTTTACCTCTGTTTTGTTAAGCACTGCACTGCACTTGCAACTGCAGTCATTGCACTTCATTATTGAAACTGCCTGCCTGGATTTCTCTCCTTTTTCCTTTTCCTCCAGGTCACACCTGGAAGTGGGTCTCGTCTCAATGTACCTTTCCTGGTCACCAAACTTTTAACTAAAAAATAAATAAAATAACTTCATTGTAAGGTTATAGGTAACTTTGTTTATAGCACTTTTATTTCTTATTTGCAACCCTTGTGAATGTGAAAATATTTAAATCAAGGAATTAATAACTTACTTTATGGGCAATGTTATAAATCTCTTACACTGCCCATGTGGTCAATGATAACTAGGGCAGACATAAAGCAAATTTAAAATGTCTATAACTGAACATAAAAGTGCAGTTAGGCAACCTGATGATACTTCCCTGTAGCCAGGCACTTCATAGAGGCTCACCACAACCCTTGCTACCTTAAGATTCTTGGGGACTGAAAAAGTTTGAAGATCTGAGAACAGTGAAACAGATAAATCAATTCTAACATTTCAAACTTTAGACAAAAAATATGGTTTTAACGAAGTCTTAAACTGGAGTGATTTAATTTAAGTCTGCTTTTATTTTTTAGAAGTAAATGCACAATTTAGTACAGCATAATATCTCTTACTCCTAGAAACTGTTTTACTTGTTTTATTATGAATAATGTACTAAAAGGCTATTCTTATAATAGCAATGCTAGAAATTATTGTGTAAATTTGTAAAATATCATTTGTCAGTCTTATTATCCTATAACCTTTGTTTAGGATAGTGGATTGTGTTTTCAACTAATAATGTTAACACACGCAAACACATTGAAGTAAATATTAAAAAAAAATAGCAACATGAATACTTATTAGGAATACAGTGCTTCTTTAACAGCAAAGGACACTGATGAGTTAGTATCAATTTTTCTGACTTCACAGTGCTATGTAGTGCTCCATATGCCCCCATCTCAATATACCAAATATTTATTTATTTATTTGAAAAAGTTTCACCAGGAAGGACATCATAAGCTGTAATAGCTAATTTCCAGATGCGTCCTGGGGGGGAGGGGGATACAATGGAAGGGGCAGTAAACATATCATTACAAACTGAATATAGAAAAAAAAACAGAACGGGAGTCATGTGATGCTGGCTGCCTGAGAGGATGCTCTCTCCAGTGCTCCGACCCGTCTAGCTTAAATTTATAATTAAATCCCCCCCTTCGGCTTGATAATTCAGTGCGGCTCTGTTTTCAGACCTTTGACAACTGACTAGACCGAGGGACAGTGGGGAAAGCCTGAATCATGGAGGTAGAGATGAAGAAAATGGGCCCCCGGCATATACCACCCATAATGGCAGAGAAGGCCCCAAAGAAGCAGAGAGCTTTCGCTGCACTATCTTCTGCTCAGTAAACCTCCGCTAAAGCAGAGCAAGAGCCACTTACCCTGGCGGACTTCCTGACATAATTTCATCCATTTCAGGACAAATTGAGGAGCATGGCTGCTGAAATAAAAGCACTGTCTGCTGCTGTGGAGGAAACAGGGAGGAGAATTTTGGATAATGAGACCAGGGTGGTCTCTCTAGAATGGCAGTTGGAGAAAAGGGATTCCGAGGTTCTCGGACTGCGCCAAAAGCTCGTCAAGATGGAGCAGAAGTTGGAAGATTTACAGGGGCACAGCCAATGAAATAATATTGTAATTATTGGGCTCCCAGAGCAAGAAGAGGGCCCTAATGCAGTATTGTTCTCCCAAAAGTTGGTGTGCAAGGTGGTGGGTCCCTCACCTTATGGCTCCAATTATATTATTGAGTGGGTGCACGGAGCCCTGCGTCCTATGCCTCAACCGGGATCTCCCCCCAGACCACTGATCTTGCACTTCCTGAATTATTTAGAGAGACAGCATTTTCTGGCCAAGGTCAGAGAGATACAGGACCTACAGTGGGAAGGGAAGAGGTTTCAGGTAACCCCGGATCTGCCTTTAACTATCCGACAGCGTAGACAAGCTTTTCATCCTCTGGTTTCTAAGATTATTGCTGTGGGTATTCGTTTTCGCATGATCTACCCTACGAAGTTACAAGTCTTGGCTGCAGGCTCCTGGATGTCCTTTGAAGATGCTGATGTGGCCAAAGATGAGCTCAAAGCAGCCCTACCAGACCTGTTTCGAGGCACTTGATGCAGTCCATCTTGGAACTAATTCCTCGAGAGGAAAGAAGACACTCAGATGGTTTTAAGATATGAAGTCCTGTTGGGATTATATTTCTAATAATACTGAGCATATTTAACCTTACTTTCAATGAAGTAACCTGTGTTAAGGAGCTGTTCTTGGTTGTTCTTCCTGTTTCTATGGGAAAAGATTATCATTTTGATTTGGTGCCTTGTTTGGTTGATGGCTCCCCATTACCTACTGATAATTTGCTCGGACTCTCAGTCTTTTTATTTAGAGGGACTAAACTGTTAATGTATTTGAGGTAGCGTCAAGGTTTTAAAACAGGTGCATTGCTTATGTTTTGATCTTTAGGGAGGACATCGCAGGAGATGTTACTTTTATCTGGTTAACTATCTGGTGTTATGTATCAAGTTAATTCCTCATTTTGTCCACTAGAGGGGAGTAGTGCTTTATGTATTATGGGGAGATTTCCCTTTCTTTCTTATGTAGTATTTTTTTTATGCTTGGAGTTATTATATGGGGCAAAGAATAGATCCTAGCCAGGTCTGGATAAGGAGGGTGAGTGTCCCCTGCCTCTTCCTGCCTCCGTGGTATAAATTGTGCTCTCCCCACTAGTGGGCATATGGTTACCAGACTTCTGAGGGAGTTTTGTCACTTCAAAAGGGTTGAAGAGGAGAGGAGAGATTAAAGGTAGTAGCAGAACATTTATCTGGGCAGGTTATAGGGGGAGGGTGGGGTTCAAGGGGGATAGAGGGGGGTTTGGGGGAGTTTGGTGTTTATATGGGCTAAGTAGGGTGGGGGTTGGGGATGGTACAGCAGTCGTCAAGGGGCTATGGAGCTTGATACCCATTGTATTAATAAATGGATGTTATACATATGTTTCTTTATTACTAACTTAGATGGCTAGCAATATTAATTTTGCAACCTGGAATGTGAAAGGGATAAGGAAAAAACCTAAACAATATCAGGTGTTGAAACACCTGAACCTGTTGCGATCCCAGGTCACATTTTTACAAGAATCCCATTTATTAGATTCAGAAGCTCTGCACCTTAGGAGGCAACAGGTGGGGCAAGTTTTTGCCACCCAGGGGTCTACCAACAGTTGTGGGGTCATGCTGATTCTCAATAGATGTATTCCCTTTATAGCTACACAAGTCATCAGGGATCCAGGTGGTAGATATGTTCTAGTCCAAGGTACTCTTTGGTCCATGCCACGCTTACTATGTAGTATTTACGGGCCCAACACGGATAGCCCTAGCTTCTTTATGAAGCTTATTACCCTTATACTTCCTTTGCTTCCTATAATGATAATAATGGGAGGGGATTTTAACCTAGTATTGGACCCTAGCATGGATAGGTCAGGCTTGGCACTGAGAGGACTTTCCCCCTGGGCAGACAGCGTTTCGGGACTTTTTGGATCAATGTGGGTTATGTGATATATGGCGTGTGTTACACCCCAATAGTAGGGAGTACACTTTTGTTTCACCAATGCATGGGACACATTCCCACATTGACTATCTACAAATATCCCAGTCTCTCTTGTCGGGGGTCATGTCTGCCTCAATTCAACCAGGACCTACATCTGATCATTCCCTGGTGATATGTTGTTTGGCCTTTCTTAATATCCCTAAAAAAGAGACTCGGTGGAAATTGAATGAGCAATTATTAAAGGATGAGCAATTTTCTAAGCAAGTCAAAGAGCAGATAGATCTGTTCTTTTCAGTTAACTCAACAGATGGTATGGCACCAGATATTGTATGGGGTGCTTTTAAGGCCTACATGAGGGGGATTCTGATAAGCTTGGCGACAAAGAGGAAAAAAGTCCTGGGAGGCTGAACTATTAGCATTATTATCTCAGGTTCAGTCCCTAGAGGCTAACTTATCCCCTAGTACCCCGGAAGAACACAGGCAGAAACTTTTGGTAGCTAAAGATAGGTACCTGGACCTGTTAAGGGAAAAGGCTGAGTTGGCAATTATCCGCACCAGAGCTAGCTACACTGACCAGGGAGAAAAAGCAGACTGCTTGTTAGCCTTAAGGATAAAACAGCAGGAATCGCAAGATTTATTCTACCTGTGAGGGCCCAATCAGATGGATCCCTGAGGTTGTCCCCTTCAGAGATTGTGCAGGAGTTTGCGTGGTACTATGAGCAGCTATATAAGGATATGGAGAATCCCCCCCCCAATGGAAGCATTAAAGGCCTATCTTCGGGAGTCTCATCTCCCTTCTTTGTCTGACTCGCAGAAGAAATTTCTGTCCTCCCCTATATCCTTAGAGGAAATAACAGAGGTTATCAAGGCCTTGCCTTCGGATAGAGTCCCGGGACTGGATGGGTTTTCCTCCCTATTCTATAAGGTATTCCTGGAACAATTAGCACCAGTACTTCACCGGTTGTTCCTCCATATCCTTTCTGGGGGGATGGTGGATTCTCATATGTTTGAAGCCTTGATAGTTCTCCTCCCTAAAACTGATAAGGATCCTGAGCTAGTACAGAGCTATAGGCCCATATCTCTTTTGAATCAGGATATCAAAACCCTGTCCAAGATATTGGTGGATAGGATTACCTTAGTTCTCCCAGATTTGATTGGCATGCCTCAGGTTGGATTTATGAGGGGGCGATCATCGTCAGACCACTTACGTACCCTTTCACACATCTTCTCGGAGTCCAGGGACGCTACTTTTCCAGCTGTTTTGGTGTCCCTGGATGCCGAGAAGGCATTTGATCATGTGAACTGGAATTTTCTATTCCAGACTCTCAAGGTATTTGCTTTCCCCCCATATTCATAGACTGGATTCGTGCCCTTTATCAGACCCCCTCAGCTAGGATTTCAGGTAACGGGGCATTTTCAAAGCCCTTCCTTTTACATTCAGGGACAAGGCAGGGTTGTCCCCTTTCTCCCTTGTTATTTAATATATATCTAGAACCACTAATTCAAAATATTTTAGATAACTCGAAAATACAAGGTATACCGATACGTAACAGTGTGGTAAAGATTACGGCATACGCTGATGATCTTCTTATTCATTTGTCCCACCCCGTTACGTCTATCCCGGCCATGCTAACTGAGATTGCGAAATTTAGTTCCTTTTTGAATTACAAACTGAACTCTAATAAATCATCCATTTTTCCCCTTAATCATAAAGTTTTCAAACATGGCCTTACCCCTTTTGGGTTGTCCTGGTCACCTGGATTTCTCAAATACTTGGGCATTAGACTTACACGTAATCCATCTATGTGGTTTAAAGAAAACCTGGAACCCCTCTCCCAGGTGATCATCCAGGATCTTGATGGATGGTCAAAGCTTCCTATTTCATTATGGGGCCGTATCAATATAATTAAAATGAACGTATTTCCTCGTCTCTTCTACCCTTTATCCCGCTTAAATTAATTTATTCCACTATCCTGGTTTCAGAAAATGCATGGACTCGTTTCTAATTTCATCTGGTCCAACAAACACCCCTGATTGGTATGCCACAAACTGGCGGCCCAAAAATTGGATGGGGGGGTTGCGTATTCCTCATCTAGCAATTTATTATTGGGCTAGCCATCTATCAAAATGCCCTAAGTGGGCATATCCGGGGTCAGATAATTGGAGGCCGGTCTGACTTAACATTGAACTAGATTTTATCCAGTCTATGAATTTGGACCCCGTAACTCTGTTTTATGTTAAGTCCTCCTCTCTGCAAGAAACCCATAAATATCCAGCTCTTAGGATTTTCTTAAAAGTGCATGGACAATTGTGTTCCTTTTTGCGTTACAATCTGCATCTGGATCTGTCTCAATCCATATGGAATTCTCCGTTCTTCACTATAAACAAGCAGCGGATCCCTCCTATGTGGTTGCCCCAACTAGGGGAACGAACAGTATCTACCTTCAGTGATGAAAAGGGAGCTTGGCTCCCAGCAATTAATATTATCTGGAAATTTAATATCCCAGTGGTCCATCACTTCAAGGTCCTCCAATTAAGGCATCTCCTTATAACCTCATTTGGTAGTACACCTCCCGGTCCTCCGGCATTTTCTTTCATACCTGAGTATTCCTCCCTGTTAGGACCCTCCAAGGTAGTTTCAAAGATATACCAAGCCCTGTTTCAGTGGCGGTATGGGGGTTCATATGGTCCTACTAATTACTGGGCTTCTATCTTTCCCCAGTATACCTTTGATTGGTCTGCATTATGGCGGTATTGCCACACGTATGTGTCGCAAGACAGACTACGTCTTATGCAATACCACATCTTGCATAACCTGTATTACACTCCAGTAAAACTAGCAAAATGGGGGCTTCTTGAATCAGGACGTGTACCAGATGTTCTCAGAAAGAAGGGACGCTTCTACATATATTTTGGACATGTCCCAAAATAATTCCACTATGGAACTCAATTAAAGCTAAATTGGACCCCTTACTGGGTTTGCAGGATAATTTCACTCCTGAAAAATTTGCCTGTTGGGAGATTTGTCTCCTATGGATACTAAAGCTCAGAGATTTCACATGTCTATGATAACAATATCTGTTAAAAAAGTTATACTTAAGCATTGAAAGGATGATGTTAGTCCATCATATCAAGAATGGGTCCATGAAATCCTTGCCAATCTCCATACTGAGAAAGCTATTGCAAATCTCTTTAACAGGCAACAGAGTTACAAGCGTATCTGGGATCCCTTTCACACTCTACTTACTCTTGGTATGAATAAGGGAGATATAGATAATTGTTTGTCCTAGTCCAACCATAGCTCTTGCAATATGATATTATATTACAATATTTCAGACTGCTGTTGTACTTGAGGGGGGAGGGGTGGGGCGGAGCATACTGTGCATTGTTGTCTTGTTGTGAAATTTTCCCAAGTCTGCCCCATGTATTGTGAAAAGTTTAATAAAGTTTGAATTGAAAAAAAAAGTACACTCCATATAACTTAAGATAGATACTACACAGTTGTGTTACAGAGATACAATCGCAAAATCACTCACAGAGCAAGTTATGCATTTCCTAGTAAGCAGTAGAGAACAGGCAAAAGGCTTTGTTACAAACAATTGAATTACATTGAATTCAAATAACAGTACACACAAAGTGCTAAAACTTAGGAAATTATATATATTGTCATGACTGATGCATAGTCTGAGAAGTGTTATTTCCAACCAATTTAGGTTGTAGTAGTATGGATACAAGGGTACAGAGTGGAATGGCTAGAGGAATGATATGAGTGAGGGAGAAAGGTTAGCCAAAGCCTCCTCCCCTTCGGGATGCTAAGAACCCAACAAGGGGACAGGGAATTGGCAAGACAGTGGAAAATGATCACATTAGCTGGATGTATATAAGGGGAGACAGCAGCTAGAGGAGGAGGAGGAGGAGAATAAGGTGCAATTGCAAGAGGGAGCTAGGTGTTGATGCAGGAGAAAGGATAGGGAGTTGGGGTCTGAGTGGAGTGGATTTTTAATGGGAGGGAGTTCCAGATACTTGGGAACTGATATAGGAAGGCATTTCACCCCTATTTTGTACTCTGGGAGGGTGGGTGAGATCCCTTTGGGAGGAGTTATGGAGGGAGTAAAGGAGGGTGTGGGAGACCAAGATGAGGAAATGCAAGTAGGGTGGCAAGGAACCAAGCCAGAGTTTGCCAATTAAAGTAGCACTGTGAGCAACATGTCAGGCACTGAAGGAGGGGAAAGAGAGTGAAATGTAAAGGTCACAGTGATAAGTACGAGGTGGACAATTGAGAGTGCAGTGGCAGAAGGAGTTAAAAAGAGTGTGTCCAGTCTGGAGAGGGCAGACTTGGGGGCAGAGTTATAGACTATATCGCCATAGTCAAACATATGGAAAAACAACTTTTGGATGATCTCTCTATGGGCTTGCAGCAGAAGGCAGCTGTGGTGTCTGTACAGAGCATCAGGTTTGGGGGAGCAGCTTTTTGTGGATGGCATCCATATGCACCACAGAGTCGAGGTTCTTGTTGAGCCATAGCCCAAGGTATTTGAAAGAAGAGACAGCTCACACTTTTTCAATAGTTCCCCCTAGATACCCTCCCCGCCCACAAAGTTCTACCCCAAACTTTTCCAGTAGCTTATTCAGCTTACTCTAGGCTTACTGATACAGTAATACTGGTCTCAGTAGCTTCTTTTAGGTCCTTTTAATTTGAATCCTCACTGCAAGTTTACTTTACATAAACCCTTTGTGTTTCTCACAGGGTTTTTACATTCCTGCTCCTTCAGTCTTTCTGATCCTTTTCAGTTAAGTCATTGCTGGATCTTAAGATTACTCAAGCCTATAAAGTAACCACACATGGTTTCTGCTGCTGCACACTGCCACTAGCAATTTTAACAAACTCTGACTGGTTTTAGTAAAACAGTGGCTACTCCATTCCCTGGTGTATAATTATGGCTTAATGTAGAGTAGTGCTTGCTCTTCTATATGTCATATCTTTTTCATTACTAGATACCATTATTGCTAATAGTCTACTCAGTCTGCCCAGTGGTCCTCCATCCATTCCAAGTACTGCTATCTACTATAAAATAACCCTACCTCCCAACTACTTTCTTTTTATGAGTAAAAAGCATGCTTTCTACCTGGGGATCTGTGCTTTGACTTCTGTGCACTCTGTAAGTAGGAATGTTGTTAGAAACATAGAAACATAGAATTTGATGGCAGATAAGGACCACTTGGCCCACCCAGTCTGCCCATTTCCCTACCTAATGGATAAGCTGCAGATCCTAGTTAACCAACAGCATACTTCTTTCTACCCCAACCCCCTAGAATTGCCTTATGGCTGTCCCATGCATGCTTGAATTCAATCACTGTTTTTGACTCCACAACCTCCTCCTCCGGAAGGCCGTTCCATGCATCCACAACCTCTCTGTGAAAAATACTTCCTTACATTACGCCTGAGCCACCCCCATCTTCAAATTGTGCCCTTGTTCTGGCACACCTCTTTTTGAAAGATGCTACCTCTTGGATTTTGTTGATTCCTTGAGGTACTTGAACGTTTCAATCATGTCCCCCTCCCTCCTTTCCTCAAGGCAATACATATTAAGCTCCTTTAGTCTGTCTTCATATGTCTTCCGGTGCAGACCCTTCACCATTTTAGTTGCCCTCCTCTGGACAGCTTCCATCTTGTCTATGTCCTTGTGGAGATTGGGTCTCCAGAACTGCCCACAGTACTCCAGATGGGGTCTCACCAGCTGTCTGTAAAGAGAGATAATAACTTCCTGTTTTCTACTGGTGATGTCTCTCCCTATGCATCCCAGTATCCTCCCAGCACTCCTTACTGCCCTCTCACATTGCTTGCCCACCTTTAAGTCATGTGATATAACTACCCCTAGGTCCCTTTCCATTTTTGTTGTTGTTAGTGTCTCACCCCCCATTGTGTACTCTTCCCCTGGGTTTTTGTTTCCCAGGTGCATTATCTTGCACTTCTTAGCATTACATTTAAGCTGCCATACATTTGACCATTCCTCTAACCTTGCCAAGTCCCTTCTCATCCTTTCCACCCCACCTTGTGCATCAACTCTGTTGCAGATCTTTGTGTCGTCTGCAAAGAGACTTACTTTTCCTTCCACTCCCTCTGCAATGTCGCTTACAAAGACATTGAAGAGGACCGGTCCTAATACTGAACCCTGCAGCACCCCACTAGTAACCCCCCTTTCTTCAGAGTGGACTCCATTTACTATTACCCTCTGTGTCCTATTCTCCAGCCAATTCTTTACCCAGGCTATCATCTTGGGACCCACTTCCAGGCTGGCTAACTTGTATATTAATCTTTATTTGGGACTGAGTCAAATGCCTTGCTAAAGTCTGGGTAGGCCATGTCCACAGCCCCTCCCTGATCTACTACTTTGGTCACCCAGTCAAAGAAATCAATTAGATTCATCTGGCATGACCCTCCTGCTGTGAATCCATGCTGCCTTGGGTCCTGTGCCCCTCTGGCCTCTAGGTACTTGACAATTCTTTCCTTCAGAAGTGATTCCATCATCTTCCCTATCACTGAGGTTAAACTAACTGGTCTGTAGTTTCCTTCTTCTGCCCTGCTCCCACTTTTGTGAAGGGGAATCACATCTGCCCTCCTCCAGTCCTCAGGTACCACCCCATCCTCCCATGATTTGTTAAAGAGGGTAGTCAGTGGTGTCACTACTTCTACCCTTAGTTCTTTTAGAATTCTGGGATGAATCCCATCAGGCCCCATTGCTTTGTCCACCTTCAGTTTTAAGAGTTCTTTCAGAACCCTTTCTTCTGTAAATGGGCTGGTATCAACTTCTGTATCAAGAGTGTTTCTATTGTTTGTTTTAGGTACCTCCCCCTCTTCATTTGTAAATACTGAGCAAAAATATTTGTTTAGTATCTCTGCCTTTTCACAGTCACCCTCTGCCCACCCCCTCCCCTTTATTAAGCCTCACTATCCCTCCCTTAGTCTTCCTTCACTCCCTGATGTTCCTAAAAAAGGTTTTATCCCCCTTCTTAACTGAGTTGGTAATCTTTCACTCAGTTTGGGCCTTTGCTGTTCTGACTGCCTTCCCAGCTTCCTTTTGCTTTAACTGATACAATTCTCTGTCCTGCTCCTTCTGTGATTCCTTGTACTTTCTGAATGCTTTCTTTTTCTCTTGAACCTTCACTGCCACCTCCTTTGAGAACCATAGTGGTTTCTTACATTGTTTTGCTTTGTTTATTTGCTTCACACAAAGGCTTGTTACATCTGTGATGGCAGTTTTTATTATTCCCCATTGTTCTTCCACCCCTCCTTCCTGCCCATTTGCTAGTGCATTCCTTAGGCACTCACCCATTTTGGCAAAGTCAGCCCTCCTGAAGTCCAGTATTTTTGCCTTTGTATGGCTTGACTCTATTGGTGTGTTTATTGTAAACCATACTGTTCGATGGTCGCTAGTTCCCAGATGGCTACCCACTTCTACATCTGTGATCCTCTCTCCATCTCCATTTGAAAGGACCAGGTCTAAGATTGCTCCCTCTAGAGTGGGTTCCAATACTAGTTGTCTAAGGCAGGCCCCCTGTAGGGCATTTAGAAAACCCCCACTCTTAGAAGTGGCTGCTGCAACTGCACTCCAGTTAACATCTGGCATATTCAGATCACCCATCAGCAATATTTCCCCTTTATCTGCCATTCTAAGTATACTTTCTATCATTTCCTTGTCCATTTCTTCCCCCTGAGAGGGGTGTCTGTATATAACTCCTGTGCGGATTGTGGTGCCATTGCCTGCCTCCAATTTGACCCTCAGTGCTTCTTCTCCTCCCTGTTTACCCTTTTGTTCTGTTGCTTTGATTCCTTCTCTTATGTAGAGAGCTACTCCTCCTCCTCATTTTTACTCTCCCTGTCCCTCCTGTAGATAGTGTATCCTGGTATGTTTACGTCCCAGTCATGGTTCTGTGTGTACCATGTTTCTGTGACTGCCACGATATCTAGATCTTCCTCCTCCATCAAGGCCACTAATTCAGGAAGCTTGTTACCCAGACTACGGGCATTGATACTCATTGTTCTCCATTTTTTGATGGCTTTACCTTCTGTAGCAGCAACCCCCACTGACCTTTCTAGCTTGGACTTTTTCTCATTTAGTACCCTGTTTTGTAGGGGGAGGCTGGGATTTTCCTGCTGCTTATCAGTGCCTCCCCCCCCTTGACTAGTTTAAAAGCTTGCCAATGAAGCATTTAAACCGATTGCCCAAAAGACTTGTTTCCTTCCTGGACAGATGCAGACTATCCTGCCAGTATAAGCTGGTGTCCCTCCAGGTGGAACCCCAGTACCCAATGAAGGCAAACCCCTGTGCTCCACACCATTTTTTCAACCATTTGTTAAACTGCATGGTGCAAAGTACCCTCGCCTCACCCATGCCACTGCCAGGCAGCACCTCTGAGAAGGATACTGTGTGTGCTACTTGTCTTAAGCCCCTCCCCAACTCTACAAAGTCCATCTGCACTGCTCTAACCTCATGATGAGCCAAGTCATTTGTCCCTAGGTGGACAATGACATCCAGCTCAGACTCCCGTGCAACTGTTCTCGTGATCCTAAGGATGCGCTTCCTGTCCCTCCAAGCCATGGCACCAGGCAGGCACCTTACTTCAGTTTTCCCTGCTCCCCCAGTTCTACCCCCCAATAATTGAGTCCCCCACCAGGAGCTGCTTCCTTTCCCTGTGGTGCCCTCTGCCTCCTTCCTGAGGTCCTTCCTTGTGACAGTTGTCTGCACCCTCCTTAGTCTCCTCTGCAAGTGCATCCATAGGGGAACTATGCTCCCCCAGAATGTTGTATGGATTGTGGAGTGGAACAACTGACTGGGTGTGCCTCTGTTCCACCACTCTTACCCTCCCTGAGCCCACTGTGGTCCAACTGCTGTGCTTTCTTCGCAACCTCTGAGGTAGTGGTGGTAGCACTGGTGCTCCCTGGATGGGAGAGGTTCCCTTTCTACTGTCCAGTGCTGCCTGAAGGCTGGCAACTTCCTCCCTCAGGGCAGATAGTTGTCTGCAAACAGGGCAGCATCTCAGCCTCCAGAAAGACTCCCAGAAGACTGCTGCCCCACAGCCATTACATTGTACTACTCCCCACATAACTGTCTACCTTGTTTAGTTTTTTTTTGTGTGTGTGTGATTGGTGTGTTATATAGAAAAATATGTATTTATATGTGTATGCTCATATTGTCAGTGCAGTGTGCTAGAGAGGATACAACAGTGATATGCACCTTGCCCTCTTTAGTAAATGATGTCAGAACCCCAGGTAAAAATGAACTATTTCCAGGGGTGGGTGGAGTTAGGGGTGGGAAGGGTTTGGGCCTAAACTGTGCCCTCACGAAACAATCAGCTAAAAGCTCTGACCTACCACTGTGATGAGTGCCTTCCTGTCAGCAAGATGCCATACACCACAATTTGACAGAGAAAATGCCCTGCTAATCAAACAGAGAAAAATCCAAACATCCAAGTCAGACACAGGTAAACCTCCCCAGCCCCAAAACAGCCAGGTGACTTGTGCTCTGAAAACAGTCAGCCCCAAAACATGTCAGCTGTGCAGAAGGGCAGACACTGAAAATAGTATTCAGCCTCTGTGGGTTTAAACTCTTCCTTCACTGAAAATCTTAACAATTGTAACAAAAGTAAAGCAAGCTCCAACTCCACCTCCCTCTGTTGATTGAAAGACTACCTTTTCTGATAATTCTAAATTCCTTATTTCACCCTTTGGTTAGAAGTATCCTCCACCTGAAGAATATTAACTTTCCTAAGGAATCTGCTTCAAACCAAAGACAGTTGTAAATTGTAATGTTCACGTCCCTCTGTTGTGAGCACAACTCACTTTCTTGCAAATCTTCAGTCCAGTGTTGCAGCTTCCAGCCAGAGGTAGCTTCACCTAATTACCCTTCAAAGTTAGCAATTGTATTACACTTAGTCCTTCTCCTTACCCACACTGGTGATGTTGAACTTAATCTGGGACCTGTTGGTCAAACATTCTTGCCTGGTTCTTCTTCCAAGCATACCAGACTGAGTACAAAAGGCATCAAAATTGAGCACCCAAATGCACAAAGCATTCCCCCCAAAATTGCTGAGATACGAGCTTGGACGGATCAACATAATCCAGACATTTTTGGTATTACTGAGACTTGGTTAAAACCCAGCATACAACAACACAAAGCGGTCCTACAAGGTTACTCAAGCTTTAGAAAAGACCAAGTAGGTAAAAAGGGAGGTGGGGTTTTAATTTATGTAAAATCTAGTCTAACTGCCTCAATATTTCCTTTGTTGGCTGATAAGATTACCTCAGCACAATCTTTATTTATCTCCCTTATTCTTGATAATATAAAAAAAACTACTATTTGGTTGTCTTTCTCTCCCTCCAAAAGATGTTATCAATAGTCTTCCTCCCCTTTTCTCATCCTTAGCTGATCTACCCTCACATGATACAGTGCTTTATGGGGATTTGAATAATGGCTGGCTCTCCCCATATAAAAATAAGGCACACACAAATGTCTATGACATTAATTACACTCAGCATATAATTGAACCCTCATGGTGAAATTCCAAGACTAGTACCTCAACACTATTAGACTGGATAGCATCCAATTGTCCTCACAGGATCAGATCTGTAGGTGTACTACCCAGCTGTATTAGTGACCACTCTCCTATCTATTGTGTATGGCACAACAATTTTGACCCTCCCGCCAATTATTCTGAAATCCAGAAATATGACAACATTTAACCTAGATGAGTTTCTGACATCAATTTGTAATACAAACTGGGGTATGTCTCTTTGCAGACGACACAAAGATCTGAAACAGAGTTGATACACAAGGTGGGGAGGAAAGGATGAGAAAGGACTTGGCAAGGTTGGAGGAATGGTCAAATGTATGGCAGCTTAGATTCAATGCTAAGAAGTGCAAGGTAATGCACCTGGGAAACAAAAACCCAGGGGAAGAGTACACAATGTGGGGTGAGATACTAACAACAACAAAAATGGAAAGGAACCTGGGGTAGTCATATCAGATGACCTAAAGGTGGGTAAGCAATGTGAGAGGGCAGTAAGCACATCTGGGGGGATACTGGGATGCCTAGGGAGAGGCTTCACCAGTGGAAAACAGGAAGTTGTTATTCCTTTGTACAGACAGCTAGTGAGACCCCATCTGGAGTACTGTGGGCAGTTCTGGAGACCAAATCTCTGTAAATACATAAACAGGATGGAGGCTGTCCAGAGGAGGGCAACTAAAATGGTGCAAGGTCTGCACCTGAAGTCATATGAAGAGAGACTTAAGGAGCTTAATATGTATAGCCTCAAGGAAAGGAGGGAGAGGGGAGACATGATTGAAACTTTAAAGTACCTCAAGGGAATCAACAAAGTCCAAGAGGGTAGCACCCATTCAGAAAAAGATGTGTGCCAGAACAAGGGGGCACAATTTGAAGATGGGGGGCAACTCAGAGGTATTGTAAGGAAGTATTTTTTTGCAGAGAGGGCTGTGGATGCATGGAACGGCTTTCCGGAGGAGGTTGTGGAGTTAAAAACAGTGGTGGAATTCAAGAATGCATGGGACAGTCATAAGGCAGTTCTTGGGGTGGGGGCAGGAATAAGTAGGCTGTTGGTTAACTATGATCTGCAGCTTATCCATTAGGTAGGGAGATGGGCAGACTGGGTGGGCCAAGCAGTCCTTATCTGCCGTCAAATTCTATGTTTCTATGTTTCTATACTTTTGCTCACTTCAAATGGAAAATCTAAGTAAGCCTAAGGAATTTTGGAAATAAAGTACCTCTATATACGAAAGTAAATCTGCACAGTGCCCTAGTTTCATTATGTCAGGAGTTGACCTATTTCAAGACTCACCTTCAATTTCAGAGGGAATAAATCAGTTTTTTACTGACCTAGACAGGCATATGTCACATCTTCCACCTACCTCTGATTTCTCCATTCTTACATGACACCATGCTAATCTTAGGTAACAGCCCACCTTCCACTTAAAAACAACATCAGAAAATGAAGTTCTCAAGTATTATTAAAACTAAAGGCAGAAAACTCTCCTGGTGATGATACAATTGAGCCAAACTACTTCAAATTAGGGGCACCAGTACTTGGATGCACCTATCTGTAGACTTTTAAACAGATAATTCCTAACAGGAACTATGCCAAGCAAATGGAAAGTGGCTGTGGTAGTCCCCCTCCACAAGGGTGGCACACATGCCATTGAAAACTATAGACCTATCTCAATTTTATGTCCCCCAGCTAAAATCCAAGAAAGGATTTTGTATAGCCATCTACAGTACTGTTTAGAAACACACTATCTACTCACGGACTGTCAGCATGGCTTCAGATAGACCATAGTACGACACAAGCCCTGGTTAAGGTTTCTGACGATATACTCAAGGCATGTGACTCAGGGCTTGTTACTGGTGCAGTGTTTGTTGACCTGACAAAGGCTTTTGACCTCATCAGCCATCACCTTCTACTTGGCAAACCGCACTTAGTGGGCCTCGTCTCCTTAGTGCTAACATGGTTACAGAGTTATCTCATTGGTAGATCACAAAGAGTAAAGTGGTCCAGGTCGCTGTCCTCCCTCAGTCCCATTATACACAGGGTACCTCAGGAATCAATCCTTGGTCTGTTGCAGTTTTCGCTCTTCATCAATGAGCTTCCCAAATATTGTGGTGGTGCATCAATGCAATTCTATGCTGATGGTGCAATCCTATTTTGTTTATCCAATAATATGGTTTAACTTAATCAAAATCTTAATTCCGATTTCAATGCGCTTGAAACATGGTTCTCAGATAAGCATATAATTCTTAATACTGAAAAAACAAAGCTATGGTTTTTCACAACCACTCCTCCAAATTAGGCTGTCTTCACCCTCTTAAAATCTGCTCATTATCTGGAGATACCATAGAAGTAGTCCAAACCTTTAAATACTTAGGGAAGCACCCTGATGCATCCTTCTCTCTTGAGTTACATGTGACCCTGCTAACTAAAACTATCAGCCAAAAGCTAGATCAGTTATACCATCTCCACCAACTCTTATCCACCACCACTTGTCAAAAAATAGTGACCACATCCCTTCTCCCCTTACTTTTTTATGGCACATCACTACTGCACTCTCCCCAAACTTCATCCCTCACCCGGTTCCGTCAAGTCTACTTTAGGATCAGGCAATTTGCCTTATGAGCAGATCCTATAAAACACCACTGTAGCATCTTGACTTTCATACAATTGCCAGATTATGACTCAAGGTTACGGTACCTAACACTATGTTATGTTTTCAAACTAGTGAACATTTTCAATCCTCCTTGCCTAAGTGAACTTGTCTATCATAAAGAAGTTGTCTACCCACTCAGGTCAATATTGTTGCCTATTCTTGCTACCCCTAAACTGCACCATTTTAGCCAGCATGGTGGTGCTGAGGCACTAGATGCCTTATTTCATGCCATGCTGGTGACCCATGTTCAGGAACAAGCACAGTCCACTGGGGGTCAGCAGGGGAGGAGAAAGATTGAGCATCTGATGGACTGCTCTCCTTCTCAGGGGAGGGGGGTCACCAGCAGTTGGTGCTTGACTGGCCCCTAGTGGTGGCAGGGGGCAGCACACTAACACTCCAGAAAGGGGAGGAGAAGAGGCAGACACTTGGAGGGAACGCATGCAGATACATGTGCACTCCTTCCATGGGCATCATTGCATGCCTCATCTCCTAAGAGGGAGAAAAACAGAGGAGAAAAAGTGTGTCCTGGGCATGGCTAGATGAAGCTGATCACTGCAGATGCTGCTCCCATGAACAAACAGGAACCTCTAGCACCATGTCCATTTTGGCAAGTTGAGGGATCCCCACTGCCCCACCATGGGGAGCAGGCAGTGGAGGAAGCAAGGAGTTAAACTGGGAGCTGGGAACAGGGCTGGAGGATTAGGCAAGATAGAATGTCACCTGGGACTAAGAGGATAAAAGAAATTAACTATAAATAAAGTGCTCCATCTTGCAGGGACCCTTTCCATACTCTGCTATCACAGCCTGGAATTCTCTACTGCCTTTACTACTCTTATGTCCTTCCCTGTCTCTCTTCAAAACTGAGCTTGCTACCTAACTACTTGAACCTCCACCCTGCATATGTTTTCATTAACCCATGCCCTTTACTGTATCCCATTCCACTGAAGTTATCTTACATTTTAAACTACTACATTTGAACCTCTGTAAATATGTATATTTGTAGATAATGAGAATTTTGCATTTTTGTATATCCCACTGTATATGACATTGTAATCCATGTATTTCTGCATTCAATGTTTTGTATTGCATTGTGATGTATTGTACTGTGATATTGTACTGTGGTGTCAGTTGTTTTGGCTTCTCATAAGGAACTAGAAGGGAAAGGATCAGATCGGTTACAGTACAGTAGCTTCTTGCTTTTTTTACATTGTTTCTTGTGGATTTTACTTAGTAGAAGGTTATTTTCTTTCTTACTACTTCTAAGGGGCTATCAGGGTATTGTTTTGAGGCTGTTGGAATTTTGAAAACTGTTTTGGTGGCTATAAGTGGGCTCATTTGTTTAATGGTTCATTGTGTAGCAGGCTGCATTTGTAGAGGTCTATTTCTTCTGATTTAAAACCTTTTGGTGTGATTTAACTGGGGCTGTTTCTTTGAATCAGAGACCTACATCTTCTAATTTCAAGCCTATTTTGATGTGTTGTTGGTGAAGCTGTTTGAATTGGAGACCTGTTTTTTTGGTAACAAACCTATTTTGGGGGCTTTGAGTAGAATTGTGATTCATTTTGCTAGCTTCACTAGCTGCAAAGGTTAGTGCACAGTGGGGGAAGGGTGCTAATGGTCTGACCAGGGGCCTCAGCTACCTAATTGTTTCTGGAAGGCTTGGGTTGGTCCCACCCATCCCTAGTCCATGATTTCCTTTATACCAGGGGTTCTGATGTCAATTCCTCAAACAGGCAAAGGATATGCACCTGTCATAGCAGAAGCAGACATCCAGGAAAGGAACAACAGTGAGTGAAGAGGTGACTGCTATCTCAGTGGAAGGGAAGTAACTGCAAATCTAGGAGCTTTCATTGTTACTTCTTTGCATTGCTATTGCACTGTGGAAAGAAGGAGTAGGAGTTTGAGGAAGGTTGTGCAATGGCTACTTAAAGTCTCTTTCTGAGTGTGGATAGGAAGGTTAGTAATATAAAAAGCAGTTGCTCAATATATCTAAATGTGTACAACAAAGGGGGTAAGGGAAATTAAGAAAAGAATATTTTGCACTGATAGAGAAGGGAGAGGGGAGAATTGGGGAAGTCTTTGGTTTCCTGCATCTGGAAGGGTGGGGGGTCACTGGTGGGCAACGACAGCAATGGGTAGGGTGGTAGGCTGCAACAACTGCGGTGCACCAATCTTTCTAAAAATCGCCTGGAGTCTGGGAGGATGTTTAGTGTGCAACCACAAAGAGAAACTTAGAAAGGAGATTGAGGGTCTGCAGGAGGAATTAAGACAGGCAAGGCAGACTGAGGGTGGGTTTAGCCCAGTACTGGAGGGAGGAAGAAAGGGAGATGAGGAAGGGTGATTTAAGCCAACAGTGGTGAGTAGAGGGTCAGAAGGAAAGCAGGGACAAGAGGGCCCAGGCCAAGAAGAATGATTGCCAGGAGAAGCCAGGTCAGAAGACAAAAGACAAATGGAAGGAGGAGATAGGGACCTGTGAGGGGAGGCGAAGAAGTGGCAAAAGTCATGGGCCCAGATATTCAAACTGCGCCCAAAAAGTGCACAATAGCAGGAGCAAGCACAAGTCCATTGTGCCCATGTGCAAGAGGCATGATATTCAAAAACTGAGCCAGCCAAGATGCGCCTACAGCCGATGACTGAATATCGCACCACCTGTGCCATAGCGCAACTAGGGAGGGGAAGCTGAGCATATCTGATCCGCCATAGCACAACAAGGGATGTTCAGCTGAGCAGTCCAGAGGCACCATAGTGCAACCAGGGACACCCCCCAGCAGAAGAGCAGCAATGCAACTGCACAACCAGGGATGCAGGGGTCCACCACCCATGCCACAGATGGGCAGAGGAACACACAGCAGAACAGACATCGTCCCCCCACACCCCATGCACTGCACAACTGGGGGAGGGCTGGACTAACCACTGGCCCATGGAGACAAGCAACCAACCCACAACTGGTCCATGGTGCCCCATCACACCCCCTGGCAAGCTGTGACCCGCACACAAGGAGGGCCTACCACCCCATGCCACACCATCCCCCAAATGCAGAGCACACCCTGCACTGAGACCCCCAGACACCCTGCCCAGGAGCAGCTTCCACCACTGCATGCCACCACCCCCACTGTGAAAATGCAACCCTGTGCACCACAGAACCATGCAAGGCAGACCCACCATGAGCACCCATCAGTGGGTGGCAGCACACTGCAATGCAATGATGGCATACACAGTGCCACCATGCACAGCCCCACCGAGGTACAGCTGAGAGACTGACCATGCATCGGCACACGAGGTACCCCACACATGACAGGGCATGCCCCGGACCCCACCACCAGTGGTACAGCACCTTGCACACCCTCCCAAGGACACACCCCGACCCAGCACTGGCCACAACAGCCAGCGCAGACACCCACAGTGGTGCGTGGAAGCATGCACCACACTGGATGCAACACAGTACATGGACAAACACCCACCCATGCCCAAGGGCACAACAACACAGAAACGCAGTAGCGGGGCAACCAAGCCCTCAGCGTGGGCCCATGGAAACTGTGTACACACAGTCAGAAGTCCTTCATGGCACAGGAGTGCCAGCCACCCTGCGCAGGCACTGTGGACCTGTACACCACCATCATTTGCACAAGTCACAGACAGTGGTGCACATCCCCTGCAACACACACAAGCCACAGCATGGAGGTGGGACAACAACCACAGAGGCCACAGTGTCACCCGAGGCAGACATGCACCACATCAGTGACAGGAAGCAACCCAGCATTATGACGGGTACAGTGGCTGCCCTGCATGGACAGCCACCACTGACATGCCAGCAGACTGTGCAGGTCACAGACATGCATGGGTGTCAGCTGCACAGGCCTTGGACAGGCTGACAGGTGCACCATGGACACAGAGCATGCACCATGGACCACTGCACACAATCATCTAGTGCACAGGGAGCAACACACACACCACAGACACTGACTGATAGCCACTCCCACACCTTAGTCACTTCCCCACGGACACACACAAACCCATTACTGCACCTCCCCTGACGCCATGCACACCACTGCAGCTGAGCACCTATAGCCTGCTGCAAATCAGAGACCACCATAGTATTCATATCAAAAGAATTGTAATCAAAAATATCAAACAAAACTATTTACAACTATGTACAAATGTGTGGGGGAAGGGCCACAAACAAGGTGGGTGTGGGTAAGGGGCAGGGGTGAACAAATGGGACAGGAAAGGAGGAGTGTGAGGGTGGGTCCAGGGGGGTAGGGGAAATCAGGGGCATATAGATGGTCAGTGGGAGCCCCGCTCCCCGCTCTGGCTGCTCCGCCTCCCATATCTCTGATGGACCCCAAGCTGCTCAGCCCTTTGCAGGATGTCCAATGATGCCCTCGCCACGGTCAGTATTTCCTGTAGTGTCTCCTGGATTGCCTGCAGCTGGCAGACACCTAGGACAAGGCAGCACAGTCAATAGGTGTGAATGCACAGCCCCATACAGCCCACCCACTGTGCATGGCATACGGCCATGGGACATGCCTCTGTGATGGTGTGTGACCACCCACAGTGATCATGTCCACAAGACCTGCCCACCCAGGTGCATACGGCCATGCGGACCACTGCACACACCCACTGGCTAAGTCCTGCACAGCACCACCGTGGCTGTTTAGTGACATGGCTATGTGGTGCGAAGGCAGTGGCACAGCCATGTACCCAGTGCACGCATGGACCACCATTGAAGCACTCCCAGACATGCAGTGCCACTGGACAGTGCTGACTGTAACAAGTTGCGTGCATGGCAGTGGTGTAAATGGATGGTGGTCATGCCCCGCTGCCCACCCTGTTACACAGCATGCAATAGTAATCATGGAGGTATGGCACTCACCATCATTGGGCCAGTCCCTATGGCACTGTGGATCTTTGCCCCTCCTATTGGCCCCGTCTTCCTGCTGGCACCTCTGCTCCCTGGTCAGCTGTCTCTTTTCTGGCCCTAAGGTGCAAACGTGGAGAGAGGAACATCAGTATAATCCTGTAGCAAAGTTCCCCTGCCCCCGTGTGTGTGCAATCCCACCCAGCCTGACCCATCCCACCCCACACCCTGATAACACCACCACAGCCAACACCGAATGGTCCCTCCCCCATGTTCCGGACACATGCAACCGTGATACCCATATGGAAGATAAAAGTGTGTGGACATTACACCTACCTGGCCGTGGCACTGTGCTCCTCCTGGCATGTGCCCGCAGGTGGGCAAGCAGGTCTGGGTCCCTCTGCCTCAGGTTCCCATGCCTGTGGCTGCACTGCTTCACCGTCTGCCCCATTTCTGTAGCCTCCTCCAGGGCGTCGGCCACCTCCTGCCACACCTGGCTCCTGGACCTGTTCAGGGGTGCCTCCCCAAACAGTGGAACATGAAGTGGCTCATCAATGGCAACCAGGTTTGCCATTTCGATGAGGCTCCACTGGGCAGCTCTCCTCCGCGCCATCTCTCTTGCTCAGTAGGTTCAAAATGGCGCTCTGCAGTGCAGTTCCACCACATGCAGATGCTGCGCGGTATAGTGCTGCCATTCCCTATCACGCTGTCACCGAATAGCGCAATAGTGCTGCACCCATGCCTGACGCAAGGCACCTAGTGGGCAAAGGTCGGGCACAAGGTCAAGGGTCTCTGGCGCACAGACAGGCACAGCGCGATTTGAAACCAATACGTGTAGTGCAATTGAATGCCTGTGTACTACCTCCAGTAGCGGCCTACCACGCTGTTGCCCCAGTAAGCCTACGATGCCCCAGTGCCACAGCGCCATATAGGTGAACATCACTGTAGCGCCACTGGCACAATGGTGGCTGTGCCATGCATTGCCTCCCGTGCACAGCACGTCAGCAGTGCGGCAGGCGCCTGCGTCAGCAACCCGGGCATTGCAGTTAGGTGTGTACTGCGCATGTCACAGAACTGCACCCTTGGCTCAGCATGTTCAACACAATTGCGCAAAGCGCAACAGTGCAATATTCAGCCGTCAAATGCAAATCAGCTAATCAGCCATCCAATGGCACAGCACTGCAATTTGCATCCACTTAAAGTTGCGCCTCACCTCATTTGCATGGATTGCGCTATAAAAGTGCGACATTGGGCTGCACTGGCCATAGTCGGTTGCTGCAGTCTATTGGTGAGTTGCATGCTGTTTGGGAGTGTGGACAGTGGATTTTGGGACATGCATGGGACTGCACAGTCACAGGTAACAACTTTCATTCTCACAGGCTAAATCATGACTGAGCGAGTTGTGGGAGAGGAGGAACAGAGTGGTGGGAGGAGGAGGAGGCCTAATTTCACCAAGGTCGAGATGGATGCTCTGTTTGAGGCCTACCTGGATCAGGAGCCGCTTCTCAGCGGATGGCAGGGAACACCACAGGCCTGTGCTGCTGCATGGGAGGACGTGGCACGTGCAGTGAACCCGCATGGCAGCCACCAGCACTCTGTGCAGGAGTGCAAGAAGAAGATGGGCACAGACAGGAGGAGGATAAAGGAGAAGGTGGCTGCCATCAGGGCAGCATGAGCTGCGACAGTTGGGGGACAACCGGAGGTGCTACACCTAACCCCACAGGAGGAGAGGGTTGCTGGAAGCATACAGCGCTGTGCCATTGAGGGTGTTCCGGGTGGTGGCTTCCAGACGGGTGGTAGCCCGTCACTGCATGGTAGGTCATGGTCTGTCTATTGGGGGGCAGGGTAGGTCACATGCAGTAACACGACTTTGTTTTCACTTACAGATCCTGAGCATCTGCATGGGTCAGCGGTGGTGGGCCTGTCCACAGAAGCCAGTCAGATGGAGATGGAGGAGGGCCCATCCACCTCCACAGCAATATGTGGGTCAGGGCGAAGTGGGCCCTCCTGGACGTCCAGACTGATGTTGGTGGAGCAGGTGCAGAGGAGGCCCTGCCCATGTCCCAGCATGCCAGCATCCATGGAAGTCGGCATGCTGAGACTTGGGCGGGTGCCGGATCTGTCACCGATGATGATGGAGCTGACGTCATGTGCAGTGAAATGTGTGTACCACGGGATGGCCACACAGCAGGTTACATCGCAGCCATGGCTGTGGGTGGTGCCACCGTGGAAGCCTGCATGTCATCACAGTCCCAGCCTGTGCCTGTCAGCACCAGTGGGGCAGCACTGGTGTGTGTACAGGACAGTGGGTCTGTTGCGGCCACTGCTGTGGCACCAGTGAGCCCTGGGGAGCGGCAGCTGGAGGGGCAGCATCAGCAGTCGGCCAATGGGCTTGGGGGTACAGTGTGGACATGGCCAGACCTGGTCCTGGTGTGCAGTCCCCACCCTCAAGGGGTGCTGAGCATCAGGGCCGTGCACACCCTGAGGGACAGGATGCCGAGGAGGCAGATGACCTCTTGGGTGAGCACACCCACATATTGAAAGCATCAGTCAACCAGCAGATGCGGCTTGTGATGTTGGTGGATGCGCTGCATGCAGCTCTGGAGTGGGCAGAGGAGCGTCTCAGCAAAGACACCGCTCTGATCCTGGTAGGGATGGACTGGTTGCAGGAGGATGTGACTGCTGCCATTAACAGGCAGACACAGGCATTCACTGCTGTCATGGCCACAATGGGCACACAGTTATTTTCCCATGCATCGCAGACACCACGCAGTGCACTGTCCACCCCACATTACCGGCGTCGTGCGACACCATCCTTGTCAACACTGGGTTCAGCTGTGGACATCCCGAACATGCATGGCGCAGGCATATTTGGTGTGCTGCAGACCCCTGCACGAGCATTGTCACCTTCATGCAGTGGAACCCCTGGGGGGATCATCAGTGCCACCCCATGAGGCCAGTGGAAAGCCTGTCAGTGCTGGCAGGTCTCGGCGGGGCCGCCCATGCATCCATGGCGGCCGGGGCACTGTGACATGTGACTGATCTGTCTCCCAATGTGGCTACTGTCTGGTGCTGCCCTGTGTGCATTGTGTCATTCAGCGGGGAATGCACGGGTGGGTACCTGGCCCTGCACGTGGACACACAGTCCATCTGCACACCCTCCCGGTTGCTGTCCGCAGTTGCGTGTGCATGATGATGCCTGCATTGTGCTGTACACCAATGTGCAATGGTACTCAGCATCTGACACACGCACAATGACAGGCAGTGGTCGTGGTGGTCTGTGGACATGTGTGTGGCTAGGGGTGGCATTCTGAGTCAGTGTGCCTCCTACCCTTTGTGCATGTCTGGTGCATTGTGTGTGTGTGTGTGTGTGTGTGTGTGTGTGTGTGTCCACATGGCATGTTAGACCTCACCCATCCCTGGTTGTGTGTGTGGTTCCATGCCCGGCCAGTTCCCTTGACGGCATGCACCCCTGGTGTGTGTCCATGCGTGTTTGTGGGTTGTGCCTTAGCCACGGGTGGTTGCACATGGCCCCATGACTTACCTGGGTTGGCTGAAGTGCTCCTCCATGATCGTGTCCCAGTGCAGCTGTGCCAGCCGGTGCAGTCAGGGGTCCCGTCGCCTAAGGGGGGCTGCCCATCACCATTGTCACTGGCGTCCTCACTGTCCCCATCACTGTCCCCCTCTTTGACCTGTATGGCTATCCCACATTTGTTGGCCATGTTGTGCAGGATGCAACAAGCCAGGAATAGCCCAAAGGCCTTTGAGGGGCTGTACTGTAGGGCACCACCGGAGGTGTCCAGGCAATGGAAATGTGTCTTCAGCATCCCGAACACCCGCATGATGACATTACATGTGGTGGTGTGTGCCTCATTGTAGCATTGCAGCAATGGGGTCGCGGGCCACTGGTAGGGTGTGAGCAGCCAGGGACAGAGTGGGTATCCACTGTCACCTGTGTCTAGAGGGTGGAGGTTAGTTTGCTTATCAGCATTGCCCTGCCCCATGCCATGTAGGCCACTACCCATGTCACCTCTGACCATGCCCCCCCCAGGCCCTATGATTGTCCGTATGGTTTGCATACTTACCTACTAGGTGGCCAGTGGGGATATCCCCTCTCTCGAATCTGTGGCACAGTGCCGACTGGTGCCAGATGAAGGCATCATGTGCTCCCCCAGGGTGCATGGGACAGACATTGATTATGCGCCCCCTGGCATCACACACCACCTGGCAGTTGATGCTGGCATAGCCCTTGAGATTTATATATACAGCCCCCTTGGGGCCAGGTGGTGTGTGGATGGCCACATGGGTGCAGTCTATTGCCCCTAGCATGCCAGGCATACATGCTACCTGGTGGAACTCCTTTATGTTTGCTGTGCGCTCCGCCGGTGTGCTGGGGAAATGGATGTACTCCGCAGCATGTGGCAGCAGTGCACTGAGGAACTGGGTGAGGTGGCGTGACATGGCCGACTGGGTTATGCCTGTGCTGTCCTCAGTTGGTCTCTGGAAGGTATCCGTGGTGAGCTAGCGCATGCAAGCTGTCACTTTTGTCTCCACTGAAGGAGCATGGCTCCATCGTGTGGGTGCCTGCATCACATCACTGCACAGCTCACAGAGCCACCTCAGAATTGCCCGATTCAGGTGGTACTGGCCCACGATCTCCATATCACTACAGCTGGAAGCTGGTGCAGGCTCGGTACTGCCTGTTGGGGGCATACCACCCGGCCAGACCCTGCCTGGCTACCCTGCTGCCCACCTTCTCACCCCCACATTACTGCCTCCATCTGGATGGTGGCATTGGCCATATTCCTGGCTTGTGTTTCACCCCAGCTGTTTCTGTATTCCCCCACTGTCCTGGCTGCTACTTCCCTGCACCAGGAACACCTGACTGCTTCTGGCCTCACTGCTGTGTGGCAAAGTACTTCTGCTCTGCACACCAACTGGCTCCCATTTCTTCCCCCATAGCCTCTCACGGGTTCAGGTTCCCTTTCCCTGGCCCCTGCCTGTGTGTCCCTACTGCCCAGTTTCTCTTGCTAGAGTTCAGCCTCATGTGCCTTCCCTGTAGCATTCTTGCGATTCTCCCTTGCTCACTTTTATTTTGGCTCATTTCCGCTATGGTGCAACTTCCGCTGGCTCCCCTATTGCGCGTGGCGCATGTTGTTGAATATCGCACTGCGCCATTTATGCATGGCTCCTCCCCCTTAAGTTGCACATACATTCATTATCATTGTGCTGTTGCTCAGCGTGATTTGAGGGGAACAACTGCCTCCTGCTGAATATCACAGAATGATGCATATTCAGACTTGCTCAGGGGCAACCCTATTGTGCATGGCTCAACTCTTTTGAATATCTGGCCCATAGAGTGGAAAGGAGAGAACAGGTACTATGAAGAGAGAGGGAGCGGGCATTTGGGAAGGGTCTTCAGAAAATAGTTTTGCACTGCTTCAGAGGAAGAAGGTGGAGGAGGGAAATGATGAAATTAGAGGAGTAATTGATAAATGCCTGGACCAAACCAGAGCGGGGGTAAGTTCTGTTGGGAGAATTGCAACGGGGCAAAAGGGGAAAATAATGTGCAGGAGGAAGAAGAGGAGCCAGAAATGAGAGAGGGAGATGAATAGAAGCAATCAAGGAGAAAGAGTGGTGGAATCTTAGTGCTGGGGGACTCAATACTAAGAGGAGTCAGGTGGGGTAGCAAGGGGGAGAGGCGTAGTCACATTTGGGTGGAGGCCATGCCAGGAATGATAGCAGAAAGGGTGGGACAATCTGTTCTGAAATATGCTAGAAGGGGTAGGGACAAGTCTCATTTAATTATACATCTTGGGACGAATGACCTGTCTGACAAGACAGTAGATATAGTCCAGAGGAGGTTTGAGGAACTAGGACAATTATGTGAGAGGGCAGGAAGATCAGTTACTTTTTCAGAGATACTTCCAGTGCCCAAGGCAAGCACAATAAGAAAGCTGAGAATAGAGGAATTTAATGGATGGCTAAGAACCTGGTGTTGTGCTAAAGGGTATGGGCTGTTGGGGGGTGGGGAGGGACCTGGGAGGACAGTAGTCTCTATGCCAAGGACAGACTACACTTGAGTGAGGAGGGAAAGAAAGTGTTGAAACAGAGGATGGAGGACTACATAGAGGAAGTAGGAAATTTAAACTAGGAGCGGTGGGTGGCAGTTGGGCAACAGACATGCAGAGACCACAGGTTGTTAAACCATATGAGCTTACCCCCCCATAACAGTGACAAAGGACAAATGGCAAGTACTATTGGTGATGCTAGTAAAGGAGGGCAGGATGGGGGGGTGGAGGGTGGTTACCCTTAATGCTAGGAGTCTTAGAAGGAAAACTGAAGAGTTAAAGGTGCTCATGGCAGAGGGAGAGGTGGACATTGCAGCCATCACAGAAACATGGGCCACCCAATACAATGACAGGGACTTGTCTGTACCAGGGTACAGGTTATTTTGTAGGGACAGAGTGATTGGGAAAGGAGGGGGTGTGGCACTATATGTGAAGGAAGGACTGAAGTGTGTAAGGGAGGAAGGGGAAGTGGGTAGTACAGTCTCACTTTGGATGCAAATCCAGGATTCCAAGAATAGGATTCTTAGAATGGGAGTGGAGTACAGGCCGCCATCTCAGACGTAGGAGTTAGACTGGGAACTAGCTGGACAGATCAGGAGGACCTGCAAGAAGGGTAGTGTGGTGATTGTGAGGGACTTCAACATGCCAGGAGTGGACTGGAGTACCCCAACAACCAGGAACAGAAGGGAACAGGTACTGCTGGCTGCCTTCCAGGACAGCTTCCTGCTGCAAATGGTCAGTGAACCGACCAGCTTAGGGAATACCTTTGACCTTGTGCTGGCAAATGGAGACTTTGTGAGAGAACTTACAGTAGAGGAACCGCTGTCAGGGAGTAAGCACCACTCAGTATGGCTCACATTGGATATGGTCAAGGAAGGAGTGGAATCTGGCACATGAGTGCTGGACTTCAGGAGGGCCGATTTTGGGAGGATGGGGGAAGTGGTAAAAGGGTACCTGGCCAGAATTCAATCTAGTATGGACACTAACCAGAGGTGGGAGCTCATAAAGCTGGGGATAGTGGAGGCAACCAAAACCTGCTGCAAGGCCCAGAGCAACAAGGCTAGGGCTAAGAAACCAAGCTGGTTGAGCAAGGAGGTCATGGAAAAGGTAAGGAGGAAAATAGCTGCCTTTAGGAAGTACAAGAAAACAGGGAGAGGGGAGGACAGGGAGGAGTACTTGATGGAATCGAAGGAGGTGACAAGGGCAGTAAGGGGTGCCAAGGCATCTACGGAACTCAGGCTGGCACAAGGCATTAAGAAAGGAGAGAAGTACTTCTTTAGGTACATCAGGGAGAAAAGTGCTGCAAGGACCACATAGTAAGGATTAGGAAAGAGTGGGGTTGGGTGGAAGCAGGTTGCAATAAGGCAGAAGCACTAAATGAGTACTTCTGCTCAGTATTTACTAAAGAGAAGAGGAGGGTGGCACCCAAGTGGGGGAGAAATGGCAGAAACAGGGGGGAGGGGTGACAGATAGGAAATCATGGAGGGCAGAGTTCAGGAGGGTTTGAAGCCACTGAGGGTAGATAAGGCGCCAGGCCCAGATGGCATCCACCCCAGGGTACTGAAGGAGCTGGCAGATGTCCTTGCAGGACCTTTGGCAGACCTATTTAATGCCTCATTGCATTCAGGGTGTGTAGCTCAGGACTGGAAGATGGCTCATGTGGTGCCCCTCCACAAGAGTGGCCCCAAGGATGAACCGGGAAATTACAGACCAGTGAGCCTCACATCCATTGTGGGTAAGCTAATGGAGACTATCCTGAAGGAGAGGCTGGTGGCCCTCCTAGAGGCTACAGGACTACAGGACAGCAGACAGCATGGCTTCATACAGGGCAGATCCTGCCACACCAACCTGGTGGAGTTCTATGACTGGGTAACTAGGCAACTGGACAGGAGCCATGCAGTGGATGTCCAGTATCTGGACTTCAGTAAGGCATTCGACTCGGTGCTGCATGGAAGGCTGGGAAGTAAGTTAGTAGGCACAGGGGCAGGTGCAAAGCTGGTGAGAT
Organism: Neoceratodus forsteri; assembly: GCA_016271365.2. Lineage (NCBI taxonomy): Eukaryota > Metazoa > Chordata > Ceratodontiformes > Ceratodontidae > Neoceratodus > Neoceratodus forsteri. The sequence continues at coordinate 625,287,333 of CM057452.1, read as the reverse complement.
GGGTAGGGAACTGGCTTCAGGGAAGGCAACAGAGGGTGGTGATGGGTGGGGAGCTCTCACACTCAAGGGTAGTGATGAGTGGTGTTCCACAGGGCTCGGTGTTGGGACCAGTGTTGTTTGGGATATTCACTGCAGACATATCATTGGACATCAAGAGCAAGATCAGTCTGTTTGCTGATGATACCAAGGTAAGAGCGGTGGAGGATGACCTAGGGGGATGGCAGGGGTTGCAGAATGATCTGGCAAAGCTTGAAACCTAGTCAGACACGTGGCAACTGGCATTTAATGCCAAAAAGTGCAAGGTGCTGCATTTTGGGATGAAGAACCCAAGGAGGAGTTACCAGCTGGGGGGAGTGCAGCTAGCCCAGACAGAGGAGGAGAAGGATCTGGGAGTGCTCATTATAGTGTCAATGAACAACTCGGCACAATGTAGGAAGCTGCTGCAAAGGCCAACAAAACACTGGGTTGTATTGCAAGGGGTGTATCCTCGAGGAGGGAGGAGGTGATTCAGCCACTGTATAGGTCATTAGTTAGACTGCACCTGGAGTACTGCGTGCAGTACTGGCACCCATATCTGAAGAGGGACATTAAGTTACTGGAGGGGGTGCAGTGCAGGGTGACAAAGATGATCAAGGGGCTGGGGGACTTATCATACGAGAGGAGACTGAGGGAGTTGAACATGTATTCACTGGAGGAGAGGAGGGACAGGGGGTACATGATTGAAACCTTTAAATACATGAAAGGAATAAACAAGACATGTACAGAGGGGCTGTTCAAAGTAAGGGAGGGGAGGGACACCAGGGGCCATGATATGAGACTGGAGGGAGGAAGATTCAGGAGGGAGATGAGGAGACACTTTTTACAGAGAGGGTGGTGGCTGGGTGGAATGCGTTACCTGCAGAACTGGTATCCAGTAGAACAGTGGACTGCTGCAAAAGGGGATGGGACAGGACAAGGGATAAGGTCAATGAAGGGGAAGGATGGAAGGGAGGGGCAGCTGCAGAATAAGGGGTGCTAGCTGCACATTTGAGCAGACTTGATAGACCTCTAGGCCTTTATCTGCTGGCAAATTTCATATGTTCGTATGTTCGATATATTGTACTCATCTTTCAGGTCACCCCTGAAAAAGGGATTGCATGATCTCAGAGGGTTTACCTGGTTACCAAAATTCTAATAAATAAATAAATAAATAAATCTTCCAGTACAGAACCTTTGAGGGTATGGAAGGTGTGGCTGGAGTCAAGCCTGACAAGCTTTTGCCTGGTGCCAAATGTCATGGAGACCATTTTTTTGGCATTTAGGGAAAGCTGATTTGTGCAAAACCAGTGCTGGATGTTGTTGAAGGCCGAGGGGGAACTACCAGAGGCAAATAACATGGCATCATCTGCGTACATGTGGATTCTAGCAGATGTGCAGGTGACAGCAAGGTCATTCAGGAATATGGAAAATAGTATTTGGAGGAGAGAGGGAGTTGCCGGTTCCATGTCATAATGCTGAACGCAGAAAGATCATTGACGTTAGGGCAAGTGTACAGCACCAAAAATCAGTTTCGGTGGTCTACACCCCCAGAGCACAGCAAAAGGGCTCAGGGGACTTATAATTTTCTTTGTTATGTGGGGGGCAGTGCGCCCGCCCCCCCCCCGCATCCCCTTACTAAAGGATTCTCAACTCCAGGGGTGTGCATGTCAGGGGGTACAAAATCTTTAAAGAAACAAAATTTGGGCCATGCACAACAAAATGTATGTGTGCATGGACCCAAAACCAGCAACCTCGGAACCACAGCCCACCACCCACCCACCACGGCATGGGGCCAGCTAGGCAGCCCACCATGGCACCACACCTTACAAACTCTCCCTCCTTTTCTGCCACTTGCTTAGCATGCTCACTCCTCCCTGCATACATGTAGTGGCATCCTGTCATTATATGCTTGAACCCCCCCATCCGGCCACCCTCCCTGGTCAGTAGCCCTGTCAACATGTGCCATGACTGAGTCATCCTTTTTGAAAGCATCCTATTGTGATCGTCTATGTCACAGGCTACCAAGTTGCCAACCCTCTCAGACCAGGACCTGCCTGTGAGGTAGGACCAGCTGGTGGTGGATGTGGAGAGGTAGGCCATAGTCAGCTTGCTGAGGAGAAGAGAATGAGTAACAGTGTTGAAGGCTTTGGCCAGGTAAACAAAGATGGCAGAGGTGATGCGTCCCTGATCCATACCTGAGAGAATGGAGTCAATGTGCCAAAGTAGGGAGGTGGTGGTGAAGTGGGCCTTGCAAAATCCAGACTGGAAAGGGTAAAAAGGACGAGTAGTCAAGATAATGGAAAAGCTGTGCCAGAGCCAGGTGCTCCTGCAGTTTAGCCAGAATTGGAAGCAGTGATATAGGGTGGACATTGCCAGGGTTGGAGGTGTCCCCTCCTTTGGAAGGGGTACAACAGTGGCAACCTTCCAGACATTGGGAATGGAGGTGAGGTCAAAGGATAGGTTCAAGAGAATGGTCAATGGGTGGGCTATAGTATGAGTAAAGAGGTGAAGTAGCTTGGGTTTAAGCCCATTAGGGCTTTTGCCCTTATAAGGATTTAGGCCTAGTAATTCTCATGGTGGGTTGGTAGAAAAGACATGTTTAAAGGAAAAGCATGGTGAGGAAGAGATTCAAGAAGAGGAGGCTAGTAAGGGCATGGAGATGGGGTAAGAGGGCAAGGAGTGAAGAGGCACAGGTGATAAAATAGTTGTTAAATTCGGCCGCCATGGTGGGGGAGGTCAGAGACAGTGCGATCACCTACTTTTACAACAGGTGGGGGGATTGAGAGGGGGAGAGAATAAGGCATGAACAACCTCCCAGAATTTGGAGGGATTGTTAAGGTTCTCATTGAAGTATGAGTTGAAATACTTTGGCAAGGTGGAAAGCCCTGGTACAGATGTTGCAGAGGAAGTGATACTTCTTCAGATCCTTAAGGGTTCTGGAAGTTTTATACACCACCCATGCCTGGTCATGAGCATGCTGACAAGTGAGAAGCTTGGCAGTGACCCGGGGAGGTGATTGCCATGGACCTTTGTATTTCTAAGTGGGACATGAAGGTTCCAGGCATTCAGAAAATGAGAGCTGAAGTTGCTCAGGGCTAAGTCCACAGAGTAGGCTGTGCCAATGGGTGACCAGTCGATACTGACAAGGTCATTTTGAAGTGAGGACAGGTCGAGGGTATGGAAGGAGTGGAGGCTGAGAATAACTGGAGGGGATTTTACCCTATGAATTTTCCGCGTGCAGCAAACCATGTGGTGATCACTGAATGCATCTGGAAGTATACCTGAGGGGATGACTAAGGGATGGGTGAGGCGTCAGTACCCAGTCTATAAGGGTATGATTGCCTGATCTGTGATTTGGGCACATAGGGTCTTTGATGAGTTGTTTTAAATTTAAGGATGAGATATGGTTGCAGATTTTGGATTGGGTCCTGGACAACCAAATAAAGTTGAATGTATATAAAAGTGCAATGGTGGCAGAAGAAAATCCCTTTGCCTTGATCACTAGGTAGGAGAAAGTAAACCTCTTTTTTTCACCCTAGTAAGGGTTAGTGTAATTTAATGCAAATCAAGGAAAGTCATTATTAATAAATGTAGATATAGCTGCAATCTACAGGTATCCATTGATAAACTGGCTTCACTTGATACCAAGCTAAATCTGTCAAAGAAAGGAACTGGGATATTTATTAAGCTCTTATAGACTCCTGCAGATGTTCCAAAACAATGTACTATAAAAACCTTGCTGGAGATTCAACTTTACTATCTAGTATACAAATTGTTTGATGCATTATAGACGTATAGGGGTGCTTGCACTGTATTTTAAACTCCTTGTCAAATTTTAGAAGGGGGTGTACTGTAAGACATGGACACCACCGAAGATACAGCTTCACCTTTCATTCAGTCTCAAGGTCTGACTGCAGGTATAGAAGATGTACAGGTGTTTGGGGGTTTACATGGGTGCAACACAAGGAGTCACCAGGGCATTTTCCCCTACCTGCTTAGTAGGCACTTCAAGACAAACTGCAGTAGAACTCTGTCTCTCTCTCCTCTCTCACTCTGACTTTTCCATGGTGCTTTGCACTGTGCATTCCTGCTGCCCGAGTTCCTAAAGGCAGCATCAGAGCTGTGGAGATTGTCCCAACACTTGCAACTGCTTTGGATGTATGCAGCAAACACAGCAAGAGAGAGACAGACAGAAAACCAGTCAGGCAAATGGTACAACAATTTTCTTTAATGGAAAATCGATATGAGTGTGCCATCATTGGACACTGAGTCTCTGTCTGTTCTGCTCCCACTCTCTTTCTTTCCGTCACCAGATGGATGGCACACTGCAATGGTCAGTGATCACTCCAAGAGATGGGACAACAGTCCTTCTGCCTGCACCAGAACTCTGTCTCTCTTGCTCTCTCCTCTCCCGCTCAGACCATCTTAGGGAAAGATACTTCTTTCCCCCTGTCGATGTCACTGTGTCCCTGTCAGATCAGTGAACTGTACACCAGACATGAGGGGGTAATGGGACATTCAGCACAGACACAGATCCATGGATGGAGACAGATGCAGCAGCAACCAAACATGATGTGACTAGGGAGGCTTGCGTGCAATATGCAGCTCGTTGTTGTACTGCCTAAAAAAAATAACAATCCCATCGGTACTGTTACTTTAAGACAGTGTCCCTTTAAGACAGAGCAACAAATAGCAAAAGTCAGAGGGGGAGGGCACAGTTTTGGAGTTGTGGAAGGATCCTTCCAAAACTCCAAAAATGGAAGTGTTTCACGGTGTGAATCCAGTGGCTCATTTTTAGAGCTACCCTAAGATGGCTGGGGGCTCCACCTACCTGCAGCCATAAAAACTGTTGTCCTGCTGCTAGGTATTGCTGCTGCAGAGCAGTGCAATTGCCGAATGGCAAAATAAATCAAGAAGATGTATAGACTTTATGCTGGTGCTCTTCTTGAGAAAATTCAGGAAAAAAGTGGATAAGATGGAAAATTCACTATCTCGTGTTGAGTGAGTCTCATGATGTCTGTTAAGTTTAAACAAGAAGTTGAAATGCTGCTGTTGCTAGGTGCTGGCAGTTTTGCTGCTGCTGCTACTGTTGTGGAGATCACTTGGAAGGATAACTTGCTGTGCTGTTACTGTGTGCTGCTAGTGATAGATAGCTGGTGCCTGTTGTAACTGTACTCATACACTACCAATGGTATGTTTAATTTTTTTTTTTGGTGAGAACTATGGTTTTGAAAGGGAAATGTTAAATCATTTTACTTTTAAACAATTCTTGTGGCTGTTTCCTTTTAGGGATTCATCATGGAGATTCTGTTCTTGTGATAGAGGTGTTGTCGGCAATGATGCATTAGGCCTGACAATGGCAAAGCACACCCCATGCCTGATGCTGCCTGTAGGGTGAGGGTGAGGGGGTTAGGGTTGGAAACCCTAATGCCACATTTCCCTACTTTTGTCACGTTAACCTTAATCAATTTATTAATGAGTTTTTTTCGCAAATAATTTCCTTACTTTTTGAGAAAGCATAATTGTATTCTTATTTGCCTGTAGGAGCACAGGGCCCATGCCCCTCTGGGCTTCGCTCTCCCATCCATCTATAATTTTTGATATAGTGTAATCTTATCCTTATTTCCCTGTGGGAGCACAGGGCCCTCATAACTGTATCCTTATTTGTGTGTGGGAGAGCAGGCTCCAGTCTATAATGTCATCCTGCACTCTCATCAATGCATGATTGTTGTGATATAGTAGTGGTATCCTTATTTGCCTGTGGGAGTGTCAAAAACATCTCATATTGCAGTCTTATCCTATATAAAATACAGCAAAATTTGAAAGTTGTGTATCTTGACACAAAATTACAGTATTTTCTTAAACCCACAAAAAGGTACATCATTAGCATGAGCTCCTTCTACACTGAAAATTTCAAAGCAAAATTGCATTCCATTTCTTAACACCATAGTGACAAAGAAATGGCTCCATAAACCTCCCAGTACAATGTTATCCTATGTGAAATCAATAAAAATTAAAATCCACAGAACTCCAAACCAAAGTAATATATTGTCACTAAACCAGCAAAAGACACACCTGTTGATCAAGCCCTTTCTACCCTGAGAATTTCAGTCCAAAATTCCAAACTTTTTCTTTGTTATGAAGTGACAAAGAAACAGCTACATAAAATGTATTTTTTCACAAGTTGCGAAACAGAAACCTGTTTCGCAAATCCATTTTCACAATTTGTGTTAATAGAAAATCATTTTTCATAGATTGCAAAAAAGGATCCTATTTCGCTATAAGAGTTTTCTGAGATTTGCGAAACAGGATTTCCATGGCTAAAAAAAACAAATACATTTCCCACAAAGTAATCAAAAAAGTAACTCCAGAATGGGGCCTCGATTAGGTAAACACAACTGTGGCTATTTTCCAAAGCCCTGTGTTAGTTTCGAAATTTAAGTTTCCCTTACAAATGGAAAACAAGATCGTAGCAGCACGAACATGAATTCCACATTTGTGATCAAGAACCCTGTTTCATTATCAAGAATCCTGTTTCGAGCCTCACATCAAACTTTTCCCATAGGAAATAATAGAAAACTTGAAAGTTTGGTAACTATGGAATGAATTAATTTTTTTTTTACCAAACCATCAAAAGGTACCACTATGACCCAAGACCTATATACTCTAAAACTTTCAGACCAAAATCCCACACCGTTTTTGTGCAACAAGGTGACAATTTGACAAAAAATGATAAATTACACATTCTTTGAGACTCCATATCTCTGCACCCACACATCTTAAACTGAATTAAACTTGCCACTTCAAGAGATTTTTGTTCCCTGATGGGGCATGCCACATTTCATACAGATCTCCTAAATGGTTGTGAAGTTATTAAAGCATGAATTGCGATCAAGAATCCTGTTTTGTAATCAAGAATCCTGTTTCGAGCCTCACATCTAACTTTCCCCTTAGGAAATAATAGGAAGCTTTAAAATTTAATAACTTTGGAAAACATTAATATTTTTGCACCAAACCATCAAAAAGCACTACTGTGACCCAAGATCTATACATCCTAAACATTGAGACCAAAATTCCACACCGTGTTTGCATAACCAGGTGACAAAGAATTTCACAAAAAAATGGTAATTTACACATTTTTTGAGACGGCATATCTCTGCACCTGCACATCCAACTGGAACACAACTACTACATCAAGACATCCTTGGACCCTAATGGCACATACCAAATATTGTGCAAATCTCTTGAACAGCTGCAAATTTATTGGAGTGTAAATTGCAATTAGGAATCCTGTTTAGTGATCAAGAATCCTGTTTTGAGCCTGACATCTAACTTTCCCCATAGGAAATAATGGAATACTTTAAAATTCAATAATATGTTTTCACCAGACCTTTAAAAGACACCACTGTAACCAAGTCCTATGTACGCTAAACATTTCAGACCAAAATTCAGCACCGTTTTTTTCCAATATGGTGACAAAGAATTTGACAAAAAATGGTAATTCACACATTTTTTGACACTCCATATCTCCACACCTACACATCCAACTGGTACAAACCTTGACACATAATGAGAATTTTGGTCCCTGATGGTGCTTACCAAAGTTTATACAAATCGCTTGAATGGTTGCAAAGTAATTAAAGCATAACATTTTCAGTTTCACATAGAAGTAAAGATTTAACCCTAACTATAGGGGCATGACCGCACCACTCTCTCTCTCTCTCTCTCTCTCTCTCTCTATATATATATATATATATATATAAGACATATATAATATATATATATATATATATTATAGTGGCACGGTACTGCCGCTATAGTTAGGGTTACTAGCCATTTCTATGTTAAAAATCAAATGTTGCACTTTGATAACTTTGCAACCATTTGTGTGATGTGCCTGAAGTTTGGAATGGAGGAAGATTTTTGGTAAATCTCTGGAGCTGGAAACCTTCATGTCGATCAGATGTATGTTTGCGGAATCACAGTGCACTCAAAAAGTGAAAAATTCCCAACATTCCATTTTCTTTAGAAATCCACTTTGGACTGAAGAATGCATGTGAGTCGGTTCAAATTGGGTGGGCTACATGGGTCCTGGGTTGTAGATGTGCCTTTTGAAGATTTCAGGAAAATATTTTGTTCTGTTCAAAAGTAATAATATTTTTAGTGACCCTTTATATCCTATGGGTGAAATTTATTTGTGCAGCTCGAAAATTGTCGTGATCATATTTTTTAGTGTCGAGCTTGACAAAAATAGTGTTGTGCTGCTGCCATCTTGTTTTCAGTTAGCGAGAGAGATAAAACAGTATAAATCAAAAAATACTGCACTTTTCGACACACCAACCATTGGGTTTACCTATTCAGGGCCCAATGAACAGGAATCTGGCATTAGTTTTTCACCAACTGGTCTGGAAATGTGGTTTTCAGATTTTTTCTACCAATTTGACATTTTTTGATCATGACACTATGACAAAGTGCCGCGGCAATATGCACAACCCTAAAAAGTACTACCGCGACACTATTTTTTACATATGTGGTTGTATTCCCATTATAAAGATAGGAGTGTTGTGATCATAATTTAGCCCTGTTTTAGCTACCAAATTTATAGGCATTAACTCATGCTTATTGTATTTATACTGTGTATGATTGCTCACTCACATTTATTCTATGTATGTACTGTATGAATGCTTATATTTTATTCTGACATGGAGCCTTTGGAAACTAGTCTAATGCTCAAATGGTTGTAATTAGGATTTCCTAAATAAATAAATGACTGTGGCAACACTGCACAACCACATTTTATGAAATGCTGTTTTCTTTGTCACTTGATTGTGGCAAGCTGGATTGTGATATTGGCCTGACATTTTCAGGGTTTCAAGCCCTAGTACCGCAGATATACCTTTCAGTGGTTTGGTTCAAAAATGTTCACCATGTCCCTAGTTATAGCATTCCAAAATTATGAATGTTCCATTAGGATAACATTGTGGGAGTCATTTTCTTTGTCAGTTCATTGTGGCTATGTGCATTGTGCTATTGACCTGAAATTTTTAGGGTGCAAATCCCTACCACTACAGGTATGCCTTTTCATGGTTTGGTACAGAATCATTGAACATGGCCATACTTACAGCACTGTGAAGTTTGGAAATTTCCCCATAGGATAACATTGTGGTGCCATTTTTTTTTGTCTTCTTGTTGTGGCAATGTGGATTGCAGTATTGCTCTGAACTTTTCAGCGTGGAAAGTTCTATTCCCACAGGTGTGCGTTTTGGTGGTTTTGTGTGAAAACATTCAGTGGGGCCATAGCTACAGCATTCCAAAGTTCCACAATTTCCCCATAGAATAACATTGTGGCACCAGTAGCGCCTTTCAGGGCCTGTATCTTGAAAACAGTTTGAGATACAGACTTTTCATCAGAAAAATTCTTAGTCCCCCCATTGGGGGGGCTAAGCACAGAACTAGTTTAGAAACCAATGCAACCACAGAAATTTACATTTTTTTCCTACCATGTACAGTCCCTGAGATATTTGCTAATTACTATTCCATGTGCACTTTTTCATGCACATGGTTGATTGTTATGGCTTCACAGTTAACACTCACAGTACTTTTTGGTGCCTGTGACAGGGAAATGATGCATGACACGTGTTCTGTCACTATGTTGCTGTGACAACTACTCACTGTCACAATTACAATGGTACTTGACTTTGCTTCATGGCATGTATGGTTCATGAGATATGGGCAAATTACTGTAACTAGGCCTCCTTGCTTTATATGACTGCTAAATGGCACCATACTTAACTGTAAGTAGGTGCGCTGGGCCTGGAGGTCCCACATGCCCACAAACACACATACCATTTGGCACACTTGCGTGGCTTAGAGGGAGGGTGGGGCCTGAAGAGCACCATGCTCCTACCAAGCCATCCATTTCTATTACTACTTACATTACAATTTAAAAAAAGAAAAGAAATTCTTTGCAAAAACTTTGTTAATGCATAAGTTAGGGTCGATACCATACTGATAAAAGTGTGGAAATTCAATGTTAGGGTTACCTCCACTACAAAACCCCCCACTCCACACACCAACAGGCTTCAAGTTGTGTGTTGGGGTAGTTGTGCCTAACTCTCACCCTATTCTCCTATACTGCATCACCACATCTTCTTTATGCATGAGATGGAGTGAGAGTTAGGCCGCCCACCCCAACGCACACCCCAAAGCTTGTCGGTGTGTGGAGTGGGGGGGCTGGTAGGGGTGGTAACCCTAATGTTGAATTTCCACACTTTTGTTGGTGTGATATCAACTCTAACTGATTTATTAACAAAGTTTTGCAAAGAATTCTCTCTTTCTCTCTCTCTCTCTCTCTCTCTCTATCTATATATATATATATATATATATATATATATATATTCATTAAAAAAATTCATTAATGCATCTGTTAGGACTAAAACAAAAAAAGTAGGGAAATGAGATGTTAGAGTTGAGCCCTTTACAACCCCACCCTACCACCCCACCCCCATCCTTCAAACTCCAACAAGCATTGGGGTGTGCCATAGGGTTGTAAGGCCCAAGTTTTACCTCATTCCATGTGTAAAGAGGCTAACATGGTACAGCATAGGAGAATGGGGTGAGAGTTAGGCCTAAGAACCCCATGGCACACCCCAGTGCCTTTTGGTGTGTGGAGGATGGGGCTGGGGTGGTAGATGGGGGGTTAGGAGCTCAACCCTAAAATCTAATTTCCCTACTTTTGTCACTTCAAACTAAATTGATGCATTAAAAAGGTTTTTTTGCAATGAATGTCCTTACTTTTTGAGAAAGTGAATTATAACTGGTAAGTGGCATGTGTTGTTGGGAGCACGGGCCCTCCAGGCCCTGTGATCCCACCAAGTTGCCCATTTGTGCATAATGATATGCGTCTGTGGGAGCATGGGCCCTGCACTCCCACTTACACATAACAACAGAGTCATGCAGTAGCCTTATAGGGCTGAAAAGGAACCCTTGTAAGACTAATTTGCTAATATGTCAGTAACCATGCAAGCTATGAAAAAAATTCCACAGCAGTTGTAGTCATGACTTCAAAACCACCACTTGTGCTTAGTACACTGTGGACTAAGCTGTGGATAGTGAACTATACATATCTTGCATTGTTTCTGGGTTATGGGCACCTAAAGTCACTGTGTGTGCCACAATGTTATCCTATGGGAAAAATCTCAACTTTGTGATGGCATATCTATGGAACCAATTAACTTTTTTTTACACCTAAACAGCATAATTCACATTCTGGGACACCCCCTTTATACCCTGCAATTTTCAAGCCAAAAGACCAAACTGTGTATTTACAGAGCACTGGCAAAATTGTTAAATTCCTAGTTCGTGAGGTGGCAAAATCCCTGTTCGCGAGGTCAATCACATTTGCGAGCTGTCAAAATCACCGTTAGTGAGAAATCCTTGACCATCAGATTTTGGCCTTCTGGTCTGGAAGTCACAATCAAGAATTCCGTGAGCTTATGAAAGGGGATTGGTATGTGAAAGTGGATTGTGACAGCTCATGAACGGGGATTTTGTCACCTCGTGAACTAGATATTAAAGAACCAATCCCCTTTTGTGAGCCGTCAAATCCACTTTTGAGAGTCAATCCCATTTTGCAAGGTGTCAAAATCCCCTTTCATAAGCCAATCCTTGCTCATGAGAAGGACTATCTGGTCAGGAAATGAAGATCAAGGATTTTGACAGCTCTCGAAAGGGGATCTGGTCATGAAAGAGGATTTTGTCAGCTCATGAAAGGGGATTCAAAAACCCAGTCCCTTTTCATGAGCTGACAAAATCCCCTTTCACGAGTTGATCCTTGTTCACGTGATAGGGCCATTTGGTCACTAAGTTGTGAACAAGGAATTTGTTACCTCGCAAAAGGGGATTGGATCACGAAAGGGGATTTTGTTATCTCACAAACAAGGATCAGAAGTAAGTCATGAATGAAGAATTAAAAAATTTAAACCAGCCTGTTTTTGGCCAAATGAAGGAAACCAAAGGCATGGGTTTGTAGAGGGTGTCACCCTGAACAAAATGCATGCTTTATTTGCAAAATATGTCAGCTGTGGGGCAAGCTACAAGCATATTGTTTGGGGGAAAAAATGAAAATAAGATGGCAGCTCGTGATAGGGGAATTTTTCCTCATGAATGGAGATTTTATAAATCCCTTTTTGTGCTGTTACAAAAGCCTTGATCACGAGCCCAATCCCCTTTCAAAAAAAATACATATAAATCTTAAACTGAATGGAGCATGCTCAGAACCTGAAAAATCAAAATTAACTAACTTTGGAATGGATTAATATTTTTTCACCAAACCAATGCTGGATTCTTCTTTGGCCAAACCTCTTTCTTCCCTGAAAATGTCAGACCACAATACCAAACAGTGTGGATGCAGCGAGATGGGAAAATATCAGCAAAAAAAAAGTGAAAAACAAATTTTTTTGGCAATTTGCTGCACGAAAACTGCATGTCAGATCAAAATTCAACTTGGAAAATCAAGAGTGCTAACATATGAGACCGCACATTCCAAATTTTGTGCAAATCTGTAGAATGGCTGTAAACTTATTAAGGTGCAAAATATGGGGTTTAACATTAAACTGCCTACTCAGCCCTAACTAAAGGGGCACAACCATGCCCCTATAATATATATATATATATATATATATACACACACATATATATATATATATATATGTGTAGAAAAAGGGTAGGGAGAATACTCTTTGCTGGTTGGCTGAAACAAATCACATGACTGTGCATATATCAGAGCGCAACCACACGCCTGCACTTTCACTCCTCCCTCCAAAACCATTTTAGCCATTTTACAAGACACATAACCCACTGTAGGATGTGCAGTTGTGGTCTGAGATATGCATGCCTTGGGTGGTTGAATGCACTTGGCCTGTGGCCTCATGCATCACAATGCACACCAAAGTGTGTGCATATCAGAGCATGACTGCGCAACTTACAGTGGGTTATCTATTACTAGGATTACTGTACAGACCCCAAAAAGGCCTGACTTCTGAGGCACTCAAAACTGCTGTAAATAGCTCAGTCCTCTCAGTGATAGGCTATGGTCTAGCAGCATATGGGGTGCCTCCCAAACTGCTTTGAAACATATCAAAACGACACTAAATAAATCATGTTGTTTAGTCCTATGTGTACCCCATCTCACTCACACCTGTGAGTTGTGCACTCAAATAAAATGGCTCAGCCTTGACAGTCACTTCCAGTATCAAGTATGTATGCTCACCAAGAAGTCTATGTTAGGACTTACCACCCCAGGCCTGCAAAGCCTCCTTAGCTGACCTAATTCCATCAGATACAATAGGGGTACAAACAACTCAGCTCTCTGCATCCCTTTCCATAAAACCACACAAGGCCAATGGTCCTACGAATACCGGGCACCACTTTGGCTTAATGCGCTTGACCTAGGCATCACAAAAGAAGACAAAAAAGGCCCTTTTAAACATAAACTCTGAGTGACCCTTGCCACAAACAGGAACATTGACTGTGAGACCTGAACTCCCCCACACTCTCCCCTCCTCTTTCCTGCTACCTTGATTCTAACCTGCACCATTGCCTCTCCTCTCTTCTTGCTAGCTAACACTCCCATAGTAGGCTCCAGGTCCCCGCCTCAGCACTCCCCCCCAATGAGTCTAGCCCTACTTTATAACTACACTCTTTAGCACTTATGACAAAAGAACTGCTGCCCATCAAGTTCTCTCCTCCTTGTGTACAGTATTAGTTAATTATTTTATGGACTATATTATCATCTGTCCCCTACCTGAGTCGCTCTATATCCTGTAGAATCTCAAGTTGTTCACTTAACAACCTGTCAGCCTAGCCTACTTTAAATTATTTGTCTGTATATTTTTACTTATGTGCTCCCTGTTATTGTAATTATGTAACCTCTGTAACCTGATGCACTCATGTCTTTCTAGGCATGGAACCATCTTGTATCTGCTTATGTACTTGTAGCCATTGTAAATGTTGTAATGCCCATGTATTACTACAATGTGGAACATCTGTAAAAGAGCCTTTGGCTCAAAGGTACTTCCTAGAAATAAATAAATTAACAAATAAAATATTACTTATCACACCTGCACAAACCTGTGCAAACCCGTGCAAGCCGCACAAATGTGCAAAAACCCATGCAAATGGTAACTTTGCAATAATAGGAGCCCCTATTTTATAAATCAGATACATTATGTGCACATGTGTGATATGGAAAATATTTTCACTCCTTTACAGTGACCTCTGGATACTCATGAGGGGCTTCACCACTTGTGAATATCCAGAGGTCACTCTAAAGGAGTGAAAATATTTTCCATATCACACTCGTGCCCATCACATATCCCTTATGGATATCTATCTATCTATATATATCTACATATATATATTTATACAATGTATGTTTTGGGATAAATGGTAGGATAAAATGTAATATTTCAGCCAGGTCATGGAGATATCAATGATATCTTCACATGTGAAGATATCATTGATATCTCCACATTCCTATACGTCATCACAGTGAAACTGAAAGTGTTTCACTTTCTATCCTGTGGCTTTCTTTTAAGAATAGGACCCTCACCCCCCACCCAGCAGCTTTCTCTTAGAAGGAAGATCCCCCCCTCAATGCTTGCTCACATCTTCTTGTATCTTTATCATAATTATGTGTTTAAAAACATATCTGGTTGATCCTGCGACTTTCTTTTTTCCACCTCAACTGTCATGTAGCGTTACTGAGCGCTATGCCCTGAATGTAGCGTGACCGAGCGTTAGGAAGATTCAGATGTAAGGCACTGTCAGGTAGTTTTAATTATAGCACTTTTGCTGTAAAACATAGAAGAATGTGCCATTTTCTTAATAGAGCCTATATTTTGTCAAAAGAAGCTGCGATAATACTGAGAGAAAAGCGAGACGTAGAGCGGCTTCAGACCACCAGATGGGCGTGAGGTGTCTGTTGCCGCCAGCAGCACATGCTCAGCTTCCGTCCTGGTATTCTGGCTGCCGACTCTTCATCTCGGTCAACACGACTTCTTCTGACAAACAGCACTATTAAAAATGGCGACCCTATGTTTTATCCTTCATAATAAAACAATCGACGTGCCTCGCTGAATCTTCTAGTCGATCACCGACGAACTTACTTTCGATCTGACAACTGAAAGGTGGAAAAAGTCATGAATCAACAGGCTAACTATATTTTGATAAGTACATGTCCCAGGCATTTGTTTAAACATACAGGTAGGATCAACCAGATATCTATTATTAAATAACTTAAGTGGCAAGATCAGACATTCTTTTCATCTGCTGTTTTGGGGCAGGGGGTATGGAGAATTATATTGGGGTGGCCATGGCTCGGTCAACCAGAATCCAGACAAGTTTTTTTTTACAATTTAAAAAGGCAGGGTCAGCCACATATATTTTTTAAAATAACATATGGCATCTGTTGTGTTGCTAGAGATACAGCAGATGTGTGTTTAAACAGCCATCACCTCAATGTAGGGGACTGTAGTAAGGGAACATTTGGAGCTTTTGTTGAATGCAGCCCACAACATACATTGTATAAACAGAATATGACATGGCCTGACTGAAGATATCATATTTATCTTCATGAGAGGCCAATGATATCATGATATCTCACGAGTGGCGAAGCCACAAGTGAGATATCATGATATCATTGGCCTCTCATGAAGATAAATATGATATCTTCAGTCAGGCCATGTCATATCCCCTATATATATATATATATATATATATATATATATATTTATATATATATAAATTCTGGCATGGTCGTGCAAGTATAGTTAAGGTGAAAATGCACTTCTATGTTAAACTCCAAATTTTTAACCTTAATAACTTTGCAATTGTTCAATGAATTTCCATGAAATGCGCCATGCATAATCTATTTGGATGGTTCTCTTGACCTGCCAAATTTCTTTGGAATCTATTGAATGGTGTCTGAAATATAAAGTGTTGAAAAAATATACAAATCCAGTTTTTTTAACATTTCTTTGTCATCCTGGATCTCAGAAACAACTTTAGGTTTTGGTCTGAAGTTTCCAGGGAAGAAAGCATTTGGGTCACAGAAGTGCCTTTTGAAGATTTGGTAATAAAAATAGTAATCCTTTCAAAAGTTATGACATTTCAGTTTTCCTATTATTTACTATGGGAAAATTTATATGTCAGGCAAGAAAAATATATTTTTCGTACAATACGAGTACTTTGCACAAAATAGCAGCTTCTTTTCACAAAGAAGGCTGGCATTTTGTGTAAAGTTCAGAATCGATCTATCAGTTGAGCTGTGTTGCATCTGCCATCTTGTCTTCCACTTAGCAAGGATCTTGAAGTACAGAACATTTAAAACAGAAAAAAAAACAACAGAACACAGCTAAAGAGGACCCCTTCAGGTGTAGTCAGATGTTCGTTTTTGTCTTAAATCGGCCCCAGATAAGTTTTTTTGTCAGGTGCCAGCTTACAGAGAACAGCTTGTAGCCCATTCTTTGTATGAGAAGAGCAGTATTTTTTTTTTACTTCTGCAGCCGCAGCTGAAACTCGTGCTGCTGGCTGCAGAGTCAAGGAAGACCCACTTTGTTCAAACCAACATCGGGTACCAATCCCCATGTTGGTATGTACCCCCCCCCACACACACACACACTTGTTTACACACTGAGCCCACCCCAGTGTGCCCTACATTATTTTTAACCCTGAAAAATAAAGACAACAATCCTCAGACATCTTTTCTTCGATGCAGAATCCTGCATTGAAATTTATGATAATTTTGATGCAGGATCCTGCATCAAACTATCATGCCCCCCCCATTCCTATTTTTCACACTTACATCAGAGTGCTCAATCCCTGCGTCAGTGTGTACCCAACCCCCAGTATTGTGGCATGCTTGGAGGCCACCCCAAGTGCTGAGATAAATGGTGTTTCTTTTTAAGCTTTCTGAAATAGGGATGCTTACTCCCGGTGTCAAATGCCCCCCCAGTCCACCTTTATTGCCGATGGCAGTACCTAATCCCCCTGTCAGCATTATTATTCCATCCCAAATCATGTGGCACTCTGAAGCCCACCCTATTGTGCCCAAATTAATTTTTTGCAGGTGTACGTGTAAATAAAGAAAACTGCCCCCAATGTCTTTTTATTTTCACCTGCAGAAAACAAAATGGTCCCCCATCATCTCCCCACTCCTCTCTCCCCATTGCCACCCTCCCTCTGCACAGCCACCTCCCTGCCATGCCCCCTTACCTCATACTTACCTTAGGAGGTCAGGAGCAGCGATCTTCTCAGGACCAGGGACACCTCTGCACTCTTCAAAGTTGAACTGCGATCTGAGAAATCAAGGTAAGCCATATAATGGGAATCAATGGGGAGGGGTTTCAACTTATGTTGATATCTCAGCCAACTGTAGGAATTTTGACCCCAAACTTTGAACATGGGGTTCTTGGGACCCCACCTCCTGAACACTGGCATTTTGTTTCTTGGTCCCAAAGTGTGATTTCATGGTTGCTGCATGGAATCACCTTTTGGGACTGAGTAATGAAATAACAATGCCACTGTTCATCAGGTGGGGTCCCAAAAAGCCCATGTTGCAAATTTGGTGATAAAATTCCTAAAAATGACTGCGTTACAAGCATGCATTGTGCAGTTTCTATGCACGTTCTTAACTTCACCAATTTTTAATATTTTCACTCCAAATTTTCAACACTGCCATTTTTTCACACCTTCTTATGAACAGTACATCTGTCATTTTTCACATCCTGCCCTGAGCATGTTTTCACACCTGTGGTGCAGAATGGCACTGTTGCTGTGTGAAATCAACTTTTGGGATGGATTAACAAAATCATAGTTGCACTGTTCATGAGGGGAGGTCCCAACAAGCCGTTGTTGAAAATTTAGTGAAGAAATTCCAAAAAATTACCATGTTATGAGCATGCATTGCACAGTTTCTGTGCATGCTAGTAACTTCACCAATTGTTCGTGTTTTCACTCCAGATTTTTAACATTACCATTTTTCCACACTACCTCATGAACAGTACAACTGTAATTTTTCAAATCCTGCCAAAACTGTTTTCCCACACCTGTGGCGCCAAATACATTACGGTTGTGCAGAGTTACATTTTGACAGGGATTTGAAACTTGTCTGTACTGGCTACCTGTGGTGAGGGGATAAGAAGATTATGTTGAACATTTGGGGTGAAAATTGTTTAAGATGGCACAGTTATGACTATTTGTTGCAATTTCATTATGCCTTCTCGTAACTGTATGTGTGAAAACATAGGGTCCACAGATCCCTGTATTTCCACAGCTACATACAGTACATATGTGTGTGTGTGGAGGAATTGGAGCACAGGGTCCAAAGGACCCTGTGCTTCTACTGTGACATGTGGATACTGCTGTACTATCTGGATGGAGGGATGGGAGTGTCCCCACTGTATTATCTTGATGGAGGGATTCAGACCCTGCACTCCCACTGTGACATATGGATACTGTTGTGCTATCTCAAAGGAGGGATGGGACCAGAGTCTGAAGGACCCTGTGCTCCCACCATGAGATATGGACACTGTTATACTCTCTCGATGGACGGATGGGAATGCAGGGTCCAAAGGACCCTGCACTCTCACTGTAACATATGGATACTGCTGTACTATCTGGATGGTGGGATGGGAGCGCAGTGTTGGACCCTGAACTCCCACAGTAAAATGAGGATACTATTAGGCTCCCTCAAAAAGTAGGAAATTAGTTGCAAAAACTTTGTCAATGCATCAGTTAGGAGTAAATACCATATGTAACAAAAGCAGGAAAATTAGGTGTTAGGTTTAATCCCTAATACCCCACATGTTCCCACTCCATCCCCCACCCCAATCTTTCACCCTCCACACATCAAGAGACACTGGGGTGTACCATGGGTCATCAGGCCTAACTCTCACCCTATCATCCTATTCTGTAGTGTGTAAGGTTATCTACATATAGAATGGGGTGAGAGTTGGGCCTAATGACCCCATGGCACACCCTGATGCCTGTTGGTGTGTGGAGGGTGGGGAGATTGGGCTGTGGACTGGGAACCCTGGGGGTGGGGAGTTAGGGTTGAAAGCCCTAATGCCTCATTTCCCTGCTTTTGTTGCCATGGTATTCACCCTAACTGATGCAATAACAACGTTTTTGCAACTAATATATAAGGGTGTGTGTGTGTATATATATATATATATATATATATATATATATATATATATATATATATATATATATATCATTGCAAAAAACTCCATCAATACATCAGTTAGGGTTTCTATTACAGCAACAAGTCTGGAAATTTGGTGTTAGGGTTACCAAGACTACCACCCTACCCCCACACCTCATTCTCCACACACCAACAGGCATCGGGGTGTGACTTAGGATCATCAGCCCTAACTGTCACCCCATTCCATGTGTAAACAAGCAGAGATGGTACTGTATAGGAGAATGGGGTGAGAGTCAGTCCAGATGACCCCAAGGCAATGCCCAATGCCTGTTGGTGTGTGGAGGGTAGAGGTGTGGGGGTGGGGTGCTAGGGTTGTTAAACCTAACGCCAAATTTCCAGACTTTTTTCACTGTAATAGAAACCCTAGCTGATGCATTAATGGAGTTTTTTGCAATGAATTACCTTTCTTTTTGAGATAGTATAATAGTATCCTTATTTTACTGTTGGAGTGCAGGGTTCTTTGGACCCTGTGCTCCAATTATGCCATAGATGTGCATATGTATGTAGGTGTGGAAGCCCTCTGGACCCTGTGCTTCCATGTGTTGAAGAACAGTGATCAAATTGTCAGCATAGCCATGTTATTACTCCACCTCATGTACCCCAGTGCAGAGTCATTGTGAAAAGCAAGGCAAAATGTAATTATGCACAACTGCAATGCTATTCTGTGCCACAGGTATGAAAACACATTTTGGACAGGATGTGTAAAATGTCAGGTGTACTGTTCATGAGGTGGTGAGAAGAAATGGCTATGTTGAAAAGTTGGTGTCAAATGATTGAAAAGTATCAAAGTTATGCCTGTGCATAGAATAAATTCAACAGACACAAGTAACTCTGGCATTTTTAGGAATTTTGTCACCAAATTTCCAACATGGTCTTTTGGTGACCTCACCTCATAAACAGTGGCACTGTCATTTCATTAATCAGCCCTGAAAGGTGATTCTGCACAACATACGTGCCATTCTGCACCACAGAAGCAAAATCATGTTTCTGGCAGAATGTTAAGAATGACAGTTGTATTGTTTATGAGGTGGTGTGTAAAAATGGCAATGTTGAAAATTTGAAATGAAAATATTAAAAATTGGTGAAGTTATGAGCATGCGTAGAAACATTTCAATGACAGTGCATAACTCAAGTGTTTTTTGTGTATTTCTGCACCAAATTTTCAACATGGGCTTTTTGGGGCCCCATTTCATGAATACTGGCACTGTTATTTCATTAATCCATCCCAAAAGGTGATTCCATGTAGTTACTGCAAAATCACTTTTTAGGATTGAGTAACAAAATGACAGTGCCATTGTTCATGAGGTGGGATCCCAATAAGCCAATGTTAAAAATTTGGTGTAAAAATAACAAAAAATGGCAGAGATATTAACATAAGTTCAAAATGCCATTAACAGCCATTATATGGCATTTACCTTGATTCTTCAGTGCGCAGTTCAGCATTGAAGAGTGCAGGCGCACCCTGGCCCAAAGAAGATTAGAGCCACTGACCCCCAGAAGTAAGTATGGGGTAAGGGGGGAGCAGGAGGGGTGCGCAGAGGAAGGGTGGGGATGGGGGAGGGAGATGACAGGGATGATGAGGGACTTTTTTTTCCTTTACAGGTTTAAAAAAAAGACATTGGAGGACTGTTTTCTTTTTTACAGGGAAATAACAATATATAGGGACACTGGGGATTGGCTCCCCAGTGTCCTACCCTACTGGGGGGCATAATATATAACTGGGGACACTGGGAGTGGGCTACCAAGTGTCCCACACTGTGTGTGTGGGGGGTAGTGGCAACATAGGGATAGGACACCCCTGATGTAAGAAAGAATAGGGGAATTTACAACACATTTTTTTAGTACAGTGAGAGTAGGCTTCCCAGTGTACCACAGTGCCTGGGTAGTGGGGGTGATCAGATTTCAACTGCTGACATGGGAATTGGGCACCCCAATGTGGGCAGTTGCATTTTAATGAAAAGAAAATATTTTAGGGACACTGGGAGTGGGTTACCTAGTGTCCCAGTCTGGCAGGGAAGATGAAAAGGGATTGGGCACCCCAATGTCAGTGGAAACAATTTTATTAAAAACCTCATGCCTTGGCCCCTTTAGAGGCTGTAAAAGGAGAAAAACTCCTTTTATTAGGTAAATACCAACAGGTGTGTACCTAAACGGGGGCCAAGGAACAGGATTCTGAAATTATTTCAGCCCACAAGTGACCAGAAAAACTTTTGGCAGTTTTAGCTGGTGCCAATGTTTTTTTCCCATTGAGGCACTGCTGCAATTTGCAGCAATTTTAGTGAAACAGTGCCATTAGTTGAGAGAAAATTGCAGCACTGTTTTGTGAAAATTGTCACAATTAGCAGCACTACCAATAGCCGAAATGCCCAAAACATATTTCCAGCCATTATTTTACAAAAGTAATGCCAGGATTGTGTTCCTCGGGCCACGATTAGGTAAATACAGCTGTTGGTGTTTACCAAGGGGTGGTATTTTTTAAATTACAGTGTTTTTTTGACATTGCTAACTGAAAACAAGATGGTGGCAGCACAAAAGTACAAAATCCATTTGTGGCAGTAAAAAGGGCTTTTGCTAAAGTTTTCGTGCTGCACATATATTTTCCTGTAGGCTCTAATTAGAAACTTAAACGTTTAATAACTTTTGAACAGATCATATAGATTCCTGCAAATGTACTGTCATTGCTGAAAATGTTGTATTTGTGTACTATGTCTGACTTCTACTTGTTCCCATGATATTTTCTTGTATCTACTATTGTCTACATATTCTTTGTTGTAATCTCCCAGGTCATACCTGAAAATAGGCAGCTATGCTGTCTAGTGTACCTACCCGGTTAACAAAAACTAAATAAATAAAATAATATTTTTTCACCAAACCTTCAAAAGGCACATCGGTGACCCAGTCACCATACACACTGAAAGTTTCAGCCCAGGACCCTTAAACATTTGGGCTGTACAGACAAACAAAGAATTTGCCAAAAGTGAGGATTGTTCACACTTTTTGGCACTCTGCAGCTCCACAACCACATATCCGACCAGAACAAAACTTGCCAGATCCAGAGATCTGTCATACCAGACAACACATGAAAAAATTTAGGCAAATGAGAAGAATGCCTGCAAAGTTATTAAAGTACAAAATCTGAGGGGCATGGTCTGGCCGCCGACCTGATGGCTGCCTAACTTCGGAGATCTCTATGTGCTGACTGCAATCCCAGCTCTGTTGCCGTGATTCCGGGATATTGATCGCCTGTATATTTTTCTCATGTCTGGGTAATCTCCCCCCTACCTCCCGGCAGATATTGAAATTGCTTCTGAAGTGATTTACTGTGTTAGTAGTGCCGGATCTCTCTTATTCACACCGCAGTTGCTAGGCCGCATAGGCCCATCTCAAGCCACTCCTCGTCGTGCATTCCTGATCTGGGAACTTGCACCATGGTGACTTTATTGCTGCAACGCAGTTGCACGAGGTGTTCTTTCCACAAGTTATAAGCTGCCAGCACCTATTTAACTAGCGACATAGCTAGTAAAGGCCCCTCTACTTAACTGAGGCCTGACCCTCCACCTTCCTCATCAGCACAGTCAGTGGGTGAGTCTTTGCAGTATATTACACGAATGTTGGAGACATTACTTACAAGAGTCGATGATATCAGTCTCTCCCTCTCTGATACAGTTGCAGAAGTCAGGCAACTGCAAGACAAGATGAATGTTACAGAACAGCAGGTTGATTCATGTGAGCAGCAGCAGGTGAAGTTCTCTCAAGAAGAACAGCTTACAATTCTATGGGCTAGAGTGGAGGACCAGGAGAATAGGGGTCAGAGCAATAGTTTGCACATCATTGGTCCTCCTGAAGGAGCTGAGGGTCAGTCAATGGAGCAATTCCTCAATGAGGCCATTCCTGTGATGCTTGGGGACTGCTGGAGAGGCCTTGTGGGTGTGGAGATGGCCCATCGGGTATTGAGCAGGAGGGACAAGGTAAACAACTCTCCTAGGCCTATAGTGGCTTACTTCATCCAATTCTCCATGAAGGAATGTATCCTCTGAGCAGCCAGAGATTTGGGAGGAGTTAAATGGCAGGGGCATGAATATCCTTCTTTCAGGATTTTGCTCAAGATACTGCAGCTAGACAGAGGGCTTTTGGGCTGTTGAAATGCTTTTTATATCAATATGACTTTCACTTCAAGTTTAAAGGTCTTACCAGGTTGTTGGTCACTAAGGAGGGGAGAGAACTGATCTCTGAATGATCTAGCGAGATGGAATGCTTGCTTGGAAAATTTTGGCCTAATCTCCCAATTCCAACTTTAAGTCCCAGGAAGCTTTGGGAACTGGGGAGAGCTCCCCCCTGGGGCAGGAACCATAACACAAATCAGCATGCTCCTGAGGACAGAATTTCCACAGGACAAGTGTCACTTGATATGCATGCCCCCAGGAAATCTCAGCGACCTGCTGCCACTCAGCTTCCTCATCAACTGGGAGTGCCTGCTTCTAGCTCATTGGCCCCTCAGCTCCCCCAGCGTCTGCCTACTTCTACCACAAGGCCTCATCAGCATGTGATGAGTGGCTGTTCTACTCCAGACTTTTGCCTGAATGCTCCCCCCCCACTAAGATATCTAGAGATGATGACCCCACTGCTGGCATCGCGGCTGCTACCCCAGAGGACTCTTCGGATATGGACATTACCAAGTCTACTGACTGGGCTGACTTCCCTGACTCCTCACTAGTGGAAGCTGTGGACTTATCTGCCCTGGTGAGGCTGGGCCTTATCAGTTATGCAGCAGCTGCTGCCTCAATAGAACCATCTCTTGCCGAAGCTCCCCGAGGATTCCCCGGGCTGGCAGAAGGCTCCCATCCGTAACATATGGTCACTGTTTACTTTCAGTGTTTGCCACAGCTTTATTGGCTGGGAATGTTTGTTGTGGGGGGTGGGTATTTGGTTATGGGGATCACTGCAGCTGCATAGCCCCTTGCATCCACATAGGGCAATGGGAACCCCCGAACACTACTGTAGGGATGAGGTTGCAGTCCCGCCACTCCTTCACCTCTCCCCTGAGCTTTCCAGTTCTAGTCCCTTGGACCCCCCTTGGGCCATGTTAAACCCTAGGGTCTGTATAGGTGGTTCCTGCTAGTTGGTATGCCTCCTGATGCCCTCCTGTTATAATTCCTCTGTCAATAGAAGGACTGGGGGCTTATTTACTTATTTACTTGTAGGGCCTTCCCTAGTTAAACCACTGGTAGCTTGCCTTAGAAGTTGCATGTTTTTATAAAGGCTGCACCCTTATTTTTTATGGTCCTTTCTATTATATGTAGTTTTGGAGAGCCTATAGCCATGTTGTTAAGAGGGTACCCTCCTCTCCCTGTACCTATGCCCCCCGATCTTGGTTCCCTCCTCCTCTCTTCCTCCCTCCCTTTAATACCCATCCTCTCTCTTCCCTGATATTCTGTCCTCCCCATCCCTATGAGGCCTCCTGTGTTTTCCCTCCCACTGTCCCGGTACCAGACCCAGGTAATGTATTCAGTCAAGGAGACCATGTATCCTGCTGGCTGTTTTACACCCCCTTTCTGGGCTCAAAGAGCTTGCGTAGCTGAGGATAGCTCTCAGTAGTTACCCTCTTTCGCCTTGGCTCTGAACCCTTAGTGTGTTTATGCTTGAGTTAATCACTGTGGTGTTATTTGGGTTCTAGTTTACACTGCTAGTTTTCTAACTGAGCTGTGTATTTCCTGTTATTGTTCTGTACTGATACTCTGTCTTGTTTTTGCTTTTTTCATTTTGCACTGAGTGGATAGGTAGCCTTGTTGGCGACTCTTCTGGCTTACACTTCCCCTCTACAGTTGCTGCCTTTGGCAGGAGTGATCAAGGGTAAGATCACCCTCTCTTTGTGATCCCACCTAGTCCAAGGTTTGCTATTTGGAGCTGAGTAAGTACTCACTATATTTTGTCTACCCCTTAGCTGTGGCTATGGCGATCATCCCCATTGCAGGCATGCAGTTTGCCTCATGGAACATGTATGGGCTCAACCACCCCGTCAAAAGAACTAAAGTACTACAATTTCTTAGATCACTGCACACTGACATTGCTCTCCTACAGGAGATGCATCTCCTTCATAAATCAGAGCAGTGGCTGAAGAAATCATGGGTTGGTACAGTCCTAGCTAGCTTGGCCACGTCCAAATCTAGGGGGTGGTTATTCTGATCCAACATTCCTCACCCTGGGTTCTAGAGGAGGTTAAGAGGGATTCTCAGGGCAGGTGGGTCATGGCCAGACTCTCTTCCCCGGGGGGTCAGTTGCTGTTATGCAATGTATATGCTTCAAATGAGGACCATGCTTATTTTTTCACAGCCATTAGCCAGGCTTTGTCCACACTTTCTGTCAGGCTTCTCTCTTCCAGTGCTGATTGGGGGTGATTTTAACCTGGTGTAGGATTTTTTTGTGGACAAATCCTGGCCTACCCCTTTAATGTGCCCCAAAGCACGTCTGGCGTTACAGGACATGCAAGAAGAGTGCAGCCTTATTGACATTTGGAGGAGGGATCATCCTTCAGGATGAGACTATACATTCTATTCCTCAATGCATTTGACTCATAGCAGGATTGATTTCTGGTTAGCTAATGTGGCAGCTGCCCAGGGGATTTCAAACTGCAAAATTGGGCAGATTGTGATGTCTGATCATGCTCCAGTCACACTCACTTACACCCTAGATTCAATTCAATTCAATTCATGTTTATTTTTAAAGCGCCTTTCAAAATCAAGGCGCTGTACAGATTAAATAAAACAAGAAAATCCAACATTAAACAATCACAACTATAAAGGAAAAGCCAAAGTAAAAAGATATGTTTTTAAAGCAATTTTAAAACTGTCAATGGTCGGGCATTCTCTTAACCAATGAGGTAGAGAATTCCACAGAGTAGGAGCTGAAAAGGCAAAAGCACGAGATCCTGACAACTTCAAACGAACCCTGGGAATCTCTAGCAATCCCTCATTGGCGGAGCGGATGGAGAGGAGGGGACAATAGGGAACCAGAAGATCTTTCAGGTAACCGGGTCCCTGATCGTGTAGGGCTTTAAAGGTTAGTAAACCAACCTTAAAGGTGATCCGCCCACCCAGACAGGCAGCCAGTGCAGTTCAGCGAAGCACAGGCATAATATGACTGGTTCTAAGAGTCCCAGTCAAAAGCCTGGCTGCAGCGCTCGCACCAGCTGAAGGGCGGATGTCAACCCCTGGTAGCCCTAGGTAGAGGGATTTACAGTAGTCCAGACGGGTGGTAACAAAGGCGTGGACCAAAGTCGAAAGGTCCTCCTGGGGAATCAGATGTTTCACCCGGGCGATATTCCTCAGATGGTAAAAAGAGGATATGACAACAGCTGACACTTGTGATTTCAGGGTCAGACCATCATCAAAAATAACGCCCAGATTTCGCACCTGTCAAGAGCTAGAGAGCGGTACACCACCAAGTAATAAACCCGATGACTGTCCAACACCCAAACCCTCCCAGGATGACCTGGATCCACAACCAATACCTCAGTCTTATCCAGATTAAGTTTTAACCAGCTCGAACTCATCCAAATTCTGATCTCATCCAGGCAGTTGTTAAGTACGGAGAGTGCATCACTCTGATGGGGAGAAAGGATAGGTACAGCTGAGTATCATCTGCATAGCAGTGAAAACTCAAGCTGTATCTCCTGATGATTTCTCCCAATGGCAGCATATACACTGCAAACAACATGGGAGCTAAAATGGAGCCCTGTGGTACCCCCACATGGTAGGGAGAAGGCGTCAGAGGAATAAATTCCGGTGACAACTCTCTGAGACCTACCGGTCAAGGGCCCCATGGTACTCACTGGAGGTGTAACCTGATGCATCTCCGGGACCCAGATTTCCACCAGGTGATTGCACATACTGCTAGAGACTATTTCTCCCTCAACTCTGGGTGTGGAGTCTCTCATGGCATGGTATGGGATGCGTTCAAAGCTGTTCTGTGAGGGCGTATCATTGCATATGCAGCAGCTAAAAATAAGGCCTGCAAGGTGAACATCTCAACCGTTCTAGCAGAACTGGCTATGCTTGAGATGCACTTTAAGGATACCCCGGCCCCTCATAGGGAGCCCTCTCTTGTCCGAAGAATAGTTGGCCTGAAATATCAAGTCAAGTCTATTCTTCATCAGAAGGCCAAATGGCTCCTGCTTCACTCCAAACATGCTTACTGGGATGGAGGTGAAAAGGGTGGCAGACTTCTAGCTTTTCAGCTGCAAAAGCAGCAAGCCACATCCCAGATCCATGCCCTTAGGTCTCCTGTGGGAAATATAGTCTCTGGCCCACTGGAGAGCAATAGGATGATGCAACAGTTTTATGAAGCCCTATATCATTCCCAGTTAGCTCTATACTCCCTTCAGTTCGAACAAGGGCTTGCTGAATTCTGCCAGGGGTTTAGCAGACCTGCCCTTACCCCGGACCACGTAGGAAAGCTAGACATCCCCATTTCCACTGATGAGCCATGTCAGGCTCTCTCCCGCATGGCCAAATTAAAAGCCCCAGGCCCTGAAGGTATGTCGGTGGAGCTGTACCAAGCTCTAGGGGATGAGATTATTCCACCCTTGTTGCTGGCCCTTCAGGAAGCCCACTCCTCTGGCTATCTCCCCCCCACTCTGAGAGAAGTCCTCGTTACTCTCATACTGAAGAAATCTGATGACCCGCTCAGCTGTGCTAATTTCAGCCCAATCTCTCTTCTGTCAATGAATGCTAAAATCTTGGCAAAGGTTTTGGCCACTAGGTTGGAGGATGTCATACCCTCTTTAATCCATGCATCTCCAGTCAGTTTTATGAAGAGCAAGTCAGGAGCAGATAACACTAGGCTGTTGTTTAATCTCAAATGGATTGAATCTAGATCTTCCCTCCCCATGGCCACCCTTGCCATCGACTTCATCAAAGCTTTTGATTCAATCGAGTGGAATTACCTGCACAACGTCCTTCATTTCTATGACTTTGGCTCCCATTTTCAACAATGGGTGGTGACCCTATATAGCTCCCCAGTGGCAAGAATAATGACCAACACCACAATCTCATCCTCATTTTCGCTACATAGAGGGACCCAGGTGGGCTATCCCTTATCCCCCCTTCTTTTTCTGGTGGCTCTGGACCTCTTTATTGAATGCTTATCACTAAGCCAGAGGTCTTGGGTATTGAGGTTGCAGGTTCAACATACGTGGTTGCAGCTTATGCTGATGACCTCCTCCTCACCTTGTCTCGGCCTCAAAAAGTACTGCCAGTAGTGTTTACCCTGCTGCAGCAGTTTGCTAACCTGTCTAGCCTCCAGGAGAACCAAAAGAAAACTACTCTGGCCTCTCTGAATGGTGTCTGCTCAAAAGACTGTCTGCAGGGTACTGAGCTATCCTGGGTTGAGATAGGATTCTCCTACCTTGGCCTAACTATCTCTTCTAGGTGGGCTGACCTGGAATCATCTAATTTCTCTCCCCCGGTGGTGCAACTTTCCATTGAGGTAGAGAGGTGATGGAAATTACAACTATCTCTCCCTGGGAGGGTGGCTGTGGGGGTTATGCTCTTCCTGCCCCAACTTATGCATCTCTTTAACAATCTCCCTATTAGTCTCTCTCCCAAGCTCTTTGCCTCCCTAGAGAAGCTTATGTTCAGGTTTTTCTAGGAGGGGAAAGCTCCCAGATGGAGCAAACATAAGCTAAGAGCACATTGGTTGAGGAGTGGCTCAGGAGCCCCCTGACTACAAGGGCATCACCTCTCCTGTATGGCTGCACATGCCACCAAGTGGTTGGTTCCAATATCCCTTTCCTCCCTGCCATGAATGTGCTTAGAAACTGGGCTGGCTGGTCAGCCTGCCCTAGTCCTGCTTCTTTTCCCCAAGAATCATCCAAAGGTGGATTTGTCTCCAGTCATGGTTGAAACTCGCAGAGCTTGGCACCACCTCATGTTCCTTTTGCAGACCCTGCACTATACCTGGGGCCCTCCAATCAGGTATGCCTCTTTCTGGCATAATCGAAGTATTGTTGTGGGCGATGACCCCTTGCATTGTCCAGCATGGGAAGCCCGGGGTATTTGCCTAGTGCAAGACCTATACTAACCCAACTCTGATTGTATGTTATCTTTCAAGCAGCTTAAGGAGAAGTTTCACCTTCCATCTAGGGACCTCTGACGGTACCTCCAGATTCGTGGCACCATTGGTGTTCTCTCTACCCAAGGTAAGCTTGACAATAAATAGGCATGGCTTAATTTCCTACACAAGTCCCCTCTGTCTAGAGGCCTGATTGGCAGATTTCACAGGACTTGGAGAGATGCTCAGCCAGACCCCTCTGCCACCTCGAGGCTGAAATGAGAAGAGGCTTTGAACTCCTGTATCTCTGAGTCCTTATGGGCTCACTATCTCAAAGAGGCTCACTGCACTTATAAGAACATGAACAGCCACTTCCTTCAATTAAAGATCCCGCTTTTCTGGCACTGCACTCTGGCTACACTGTAGTCTAGGGGTTT
Organism: Neoceratodus forsteri; assembly: GCA_016271365.2. Classification (NCBI taxonomy): domain Eukaryota; kingdom Metazoa; phylum Chordata; order Ceratodontiformes; family Ceratodontidae; genus Neoceratodus; species Neoceratodus forsteri. Next base: position 625,257,564 of record CM057452.1, on the reverse strand, counting down.
AATGGGTCATTCAAATTGCTGGTGATGTCAACAGCCAGACACCCACTTGCTGCATGTCCTATGGACCTGCTCTCGTTTGACCTCCTTTTGGGTTTCAGTGGCCTCTGGCTGTATGAATGTATTGGGCTCCCCTATCTCCTTGGTGGACCCCAAGCTTTTTTAGGGGACAGTTCGTCCTTACTGGACCTGACAAAACCCCAATGAGATTGGGTTGCTCTTGCTCTTTTAGAAGCCAAAAGTTTATTGCTAATGTATTGGTGTCAGACAATTGTCCCTTCTAGGTGTGCTTGGCACGTGGCCCTGGCCAAGCTTGCCATATTTGAGCACCTTTCCTACATGCATTCTGGCCGAATGGACCTCTACCTAGCCAAATGGGATCCCTATCTTCACTCTCCTCTGTGTAAGATTCCTATTCCTCCTGGTAACCCACCTTTGTATTGAGTAGTCTGGGCATGCTAACCCTTCTTGATTCTTCACGCCTAACCCACTCAGTGGAAGTGTAAGCCTTGAGAACTCACATATCTCTTATTTAACGTAGTTTTTTGCAACTAATTTCCCTGCTTTTTGTGATTGTGGAACTGTATCCTTATTTGAGTAGATCCCTTCAGAACTTGTGCAAAATGAGTGAAATACAATATTGGAGACAGTCCTGATGCAGTGCATGGGCCCAGCAGGCCCCAACACACATGTCGATACCTTGTGGGTGAGGTTCTGTGACCCACCATAGGGTGTGTTGTCTACCCCAAAACATTGCTACATCCCTACACAGGCTGTGACTGGCCCTGCATGCTGCAGCAGCTTCCCCATCAGCCTTGTCCCAGTAAACCAGCTCATAGAATTCACACTAAAATTCAGCACACTTGCACAGTAAGGCAGCATGTTCCCTGGAGGTGCAACAGACATCCATGCAAAAAAACATACTTAATAAATGTGTTTTTTTGTAATATTTTGATGCCAAACTTTCAGCATAGTCTTCTTATGACCCCACCTCATAAACTCCATAGGTGAAAAGGTTCAAATCTGTGCTGAAACACCATTTTGCACCACAGGGGTACTGCAGGATTCAGTACTGGGGCTGGCCCTTTTTAATGTCTTTATAAGTGACATTGCAGAGGACTGGAAGGGAAAGTATGTCTCTTTGCAGATGACACAAAGATCTGCAACAGGGTTGATATGCAAGGTGGGGTGGAAAGGATGAGAAGGGACTTGGCAAGGTTGGAGGAATGGTCAAATGTATGGCAGCTTAGATTCAACACAAAGAAGTGCAAAGTAATGCATCTGGGAGACAAAAACCCAGGAGAAGAGTACACAATGGGGGTGAGATATTGGAAACAACAAAAATGGAAAGTGACCTGGGGGTAGTCATATCAGATAAACTAAAGGTGGGCCAGCAATGTGAGAAGGCAGTAAGGAGGCCTGGGGGGATACTGGGATGCATGGGGAGAGGCATCACCAATAGAAAACAGGAAGTTGTTGGCCCTTTGTACAGACAGTTGGTAAGACCACAGCTGGAGTACTGTGTACAGTTCTGGAGAGCCCATCTCCGCAAAGACATAGACAGGATGGAGGCTGTCCAGAGGAGGGCAACTAAAATGGTGCAGGGTCTGCACCAGAAGATGTGTGAAGAAAGATTAAAGGACCTTAAGATGTATAGCTTCAAGGAAAGGGGAGGCATGATAGAAACTTTCAAATACCTCAAGGGACTCAACAAAGTCCATGAGGGTAGCATCTTACAGAAAAAGAAATGTGCAAGAACAAGGGGGCACAATTTGAAGATAGAGGGGGGATGGCTCAGAAGTAATGTGAGGAAGTATTTCTTCACAGAGAGGGTTGTAGATGCATGGGATAGCCTTCCTGAGGAGGTCATAGAGTCAAAAACCGGGGGGAATTCAAGAATGCATGGGAAAAACATAAGGCAATTCTAGTGGGGGGTAGGAAAAAGTAGGCTGTTGGTTAACTAGGATCTGCAGCTTATCTGTTAGGTAGGGAACTGGGCAGACTAGGTAGGCCAAGCGGTCCTTATCAGCCATCAAATTCTATGTTTCTATGTTTCTACAGGTGTGAAAACACGTTTCAGACAGAATGAGAAAAATGACAGCTGTACTGTTCATGAGGTGGTGTGAAAAAATAGGTATGTTGAAAACCTGTAGTCAAAATATTGTAATTTGCCAAAGTTACGCACCCCTGTAGAAAATTTACAACACATGCTTGTAACCAGGCCATTTTTAGGAATTGTTTCACCAAATTTTCAGCATTCCCTTTTTGGGACCCCACTTCATGAACTCTGGCTCTGTCATTTTGTTAATCAGTCCCAAAAGGTGATTCCACACAGTGATAGTGCCATTCCATGCTACAGGTATGAAAACATGTTTTTGGCAGGATGTGAGAAACGGCAGCTGCATTGTTCATGAGGTGTGAAAAAATGGGTATGTTGAAAATCTGTAGTCAAAATATTGTAAATTACCAAAGTTACAAAGTGGAAAGGATGAGAAGGGACTTGGAAAGGTTGGAGGAATGGTTAAATGTATGGCAGCTCAGATTCAATGCAAAGAAGTGCAAGGTAATGCACATGGGAAACAAAAACCAAGGGGAAGCGTACACAATAGGGGGTGAGATACTGGACAGTAAAAATAGAAAGGGACCTGGGGGTAATTATATCAGATGACCTAAAGGTGGACAAGCAATGGAGAAGGCAGTAAGGAAGGCTGGGGGATACTGGATGCAGGAAGAGACATCAATAGTAGAAAACAGGAAGTTGTTATCCCTCTGTACAGACAGTTGGTGAGACCCCATCTAGAGTACTGTGTGCAGTTCTGGAGACCCCATCTCCATAAAGACATAGAACAAGTGGAGGCTGTCCAGAGAGGGCAATCCAAAATGGTGCAGGGTCTGCACCAGAAGACATACGAAGAAAGACTAAAGGAGCTTAATATGTATACTCTTGAGGAAAGAAGGGAGAGAAGGGATATGATAGAAACTTTCAAGTACCTCAAGGGAATTAACAAAGTCCAAGAGGGTAGCATCTTCCAGAAAAAGAGATGTGCAAGAACAAGGGGGCACAATTTGAAGATAGAGGGGGGACGGCTCTGGGGTAATGTGAGAAAGTATTTTTTCACTGAGAGGGTTGTGAATGCATGGAACAGCCTCCCCGAGGAGGTCGTGGAGTCAAGAACAGTGGGGGACTTCAAGAATGCATGGGACAGGCATAAGGCAGTCCTGGTGGTAGGTAAGAGGAAATAAGCTGTTGGTTAAATAGGATCTGCAGCTTATCTGTTAGGTAGGAAAATGGGCAGACTAGGTGGGCCAAGCAGTCCTTATCTGCCATCAAATTCTATGTTTCTATGTTTCTACATGCTTGTGTAAAACATTTTCATTGCACACTTGTAACTGGGCCATTTTTAGGAATTTTTTCACTAAATATTCAGCATGGCCTTTTGGGGACTCCGCCTCATGAACACTGGCACTGTCATTTAATTAACCAGTCCCAAAAGGTGATTCCACACACCTACTACGAAATCACCTTCGGGGCCTGATTAACAAAACAACATTGACAGGGTTCATGAAGTGGGGTCCCAAAAAGGCCATGTTGAAAATTTGGTAAAGATACAAAAAAATGACAAAGATATGAACATAAGTTAAAAACGCCATTGGAAATGCATCATATATGGCATTTACCTCTATTCCTCAGTTTGCAGTTTGGCTTTGAAGACTGCAGACATGTCCCAGTCCACTGAAGATGGCATCGGCCGATCTCTGGTAGTAAGTATGGGGTAAGGGGGGTGGGATGGTGGGTGCTCAATGTGAGGGGAGGGTGGGGTTAGGGAGATGGCAGTGATGATGAGGGTCCTTTTCTTTCTTACAGGTAAAAAAAAAAGATGTGGGACAGTTTTTTCTCTTTGAGGCAAACATTAAATAAATATATTTGTTTCAGGACACTGGGGGTGGGCTCCCCAGTGTCCAACCTTGAAGGGGGGTGTAAATGCTAACACTGGGATTGGGCCCCCTGATGTTGTTAGTGCCATAAATCAATGGTCCCAGCAAACTCTCCCATAAATGATGGCAAACATTCAGCAGCCTGCATCCCAGATGCCTGCACAGAGCAGTCCTATGTCTGCAACTACAGAGAAGACTACTACCAGCCAGAACTCTGGGATGGATTCCACCCTTGGGGTCACAAAAAACAAAAAGACAAAAGCTGGAATCAGACTTCCGGAGAAGCCACCCTATTTCTTCAATGCATTGATAGTGATTGCCATCCAATGTTGTTCTACTAAATGCTTCACTTTAAGTGAGATCTATCAGTTCTTACAAAGTGACTTCCCCTTTTTTAGGAGGTTCATTTAGAAGAAGACCAAGGGACTTCCGAAGAAAGTGTCAATTGCTGAAGCTCATGTACATCATGATGAATGGACTTGGTTTCAACCACCTCCCAGACACATACAGTTTCCAAGGATCTAGTGGGGGGATCTCCTGTCTGTCAAACAGCCTATATCTATACCACAGCCTTGGTATGATGAATAGGCACTTGCCCAGTAATGCTGAAGGGATGAGCCTTTTGGGCCACTTGGTGTCCCACCTGTCTGCCAATGGAGGTCTTTACTATATAGAGTGTGGTAGTCACATGACCAGTAAAATGCTAAGTGTCTACTTGCTAATTAGCAAGCTATATACATCCACTGCTAGAGAGTTCTTTTAACTTTGGCTCCTCCTGCCTGTCTCACCATCTAGTTACTTTCTGTTGATCATCCTGTAGTCTGAATTTGAAATTTACAACGCTAGATCAAGTTAAGCCTCACCCTGTACTAGTTCACGGGAGGCTAAGTAAACAATCAATTCCTCCTGTGGTAACAAAAATGACTTGTGCGACATCTCTGTGACTCTGGGGTATCATTCTGCTTACACTGCTCACATTTCCTGGTCTAACAAGCAACAACGAGGACACAACAGCAAACCCTAATGCTAGACAGGACACACTAAATGCTTATGGCACCACAACCTCTTCCTTAAATTGGTATATTGTTGCCTACCTATGACGTTGTGGACCAACCTGGAGCTTGAAACAGCAATGTAGCCTAAAACTGCAACCCACTCTGGAACTCATCTCTGTATTTATCAACTTACAGAGAACCTATACAATACACACCTCCCTTAGAGGAAAGAGATCACTCAGCAAAAAAACAGTTCCTGGACCACATCAAAAGACTGATTCTTCTACTACTTCTGCTCTCTGGCAATATACATCCCGACCCTGGACCACCACATATCCCTTTCACCCCTCAGAAAATATGTAGGTTTTACAATCACATCAGTCAACATCTGCAGCCTTCTCCACAAATTTGAGAGCCTGCACATCTGGGTCACTCAGCATTACCCAGATGTTCTTTCCAGAGTTGAAACCTGGCTGTTTCCCAAGATACCTGACTTTGCCATCTCTATACCAGGCTACACAGTATTCGGACAAGACTGGCTCACTAAGCAAAGTGGTGGCTGTGCACTTTACTTGAAGAAGTCTCTATAGGGTCTCGTTCTTCTCATACCTGGGGGTTGGATTTAAAGGCTGGGAGAGAGGAGCTTAGGGAGTTGTTCACTTCCCTTTTGTACTGCACCTAGTAACAGGGTTACCGGTTTACTGTGGGACTGTATCTAGGATAAGTGGGTGACCTGATTAAGCAGTAGGAGTGTATCTTGGACTAGTGGGGAACCTGGTGGCTCACCCAAGGAAACCTACTTGGAGGGGGATGGGAGCACACGTCATTAGGGCTGGCATCTTTGGGAGGGTGGTAGGCTGTGCACAGGGTGTGGAGCAGCCATGATACTGGACTGGGCTTGGAAGTTCGGTGGTTGCCCTGTGTGCTACCAGCTGGCACAGCTTAGGGAGGAGGTTGCAAGGATTAGGAGACAGCTGGGGGAAGGGGGAGGTGTGGTTGGGGAAGGGGACAGGGAATCTCCCACAGGGGTTGCACCAAGCACTGGGGCAGGGCATAGGAAAGGAGTGCAGGAGAATACTGGGTCACATAGGGACCCTGGAAGAGGGGGCCCAAAAGGAGGACACTACCAAGGAAGCAGGCAGGTAACTGGGGACCCTCACAAAGGGGGGCCAGAGGGACAACATTCTCAGGGAAGTAGGCAGATAGCCAGGGCTGGACAGAAGGAAGCAAGGCAGGGAGGTGGATTGGATATTACGCTCAGTAGCCGCTTCAATTCTTCTCTTCTGCTTGAGGATGAGAGGGGGTGATGTAGCCATGACAGGGGTGGTTAGAGATGGAAAGGAAGTGGGGGGTAGGAGGCAGGGGCCAGATAGCAGGAGGAACGGGGGGATTCTGAAATGCAGGAAAATGGGGAGCAGTGAATCAGAGCAGGAGGGGCAGGGGAAAGAGGGAGGAAAGCAAGGAGAAGGACCAGTTGGGAGGAAAGGGCAAGGAGAAGGACCAGAAGTACAAGGAGGATACAGTAAAGGGCTGAGGGTTTAGGCCAGGGGAGCATGACAAGCAAGGAGGGACTAAACAGAGACAGGAAGGAAGGAGGACAAGCCAGGCTAGTTTAGCGGATGGGGAGGAGAGGACCAGTCGCTGACAGTGAGCGGGGAGTTAGGAGGTACAGAAGGATACTCGGGAGGAGGAGAGAGGCATAGGATCAGAGGGAAGGGTGGCCAGGGACAAGGAGGGGGTGCATGTGGCACCCAGATAGGGAGGAACAAGGAGCCGGCTGGGTGGAGGGCCGGAGAAAGGATGAGGGACATGGAAGGGGAAATGGAGGAAGAGGAGCAGTCAGAGTGCTCCTGTTGGGGGATTCTATGATCAGGGGTATCAAATGGGATAGGAAGGGAGAAGCCTGGCCAGTTAGAACAAAATGCTTCCCTGGACTAACGGTGCACAGGGCCAAGCATGAGGTATATCAGCTGGCAAAAGATTGTGGGGGTTTCCCGGACATACTGGTCCACCTGGGTACAAATGACATTGAGGGAAATGGCAAGCTAGAGATACAGACAAGGTTCAGGGAGCTTGCCAGGGTCTGTCATGACATAGGATGCACAGTTTCCTTCTCAGAAATCCTGCCAGTGCCAAGGGCTAGTGGGGAACACAAAAGGAAGATTAGGGAGATAAACCAGTCAGCTCAGGGAGTGGTGTGAGGCCAGAAGGTATGGGTTGATGGGGGATTGGGGGGAGACCTGGGAGGATAAGGAGCTGTATGCTAGAATAGGCTCCATCTCAATTTGGAGGGGAGGGGAATCCTTAAGTTGAAAATAGAGGGTTCATTGTTGAAAAGTGGGGTTTAAACTTGTGAAGGGGAGGATGGGAGAAAAGGCTGGTGAGGAGGGCAGATAAAGGAGGGACTCTGTCTCCACCCCCTTGGGGACCTGGAGGAATGTGGGAAAAGGCTGACTGGTACAGTGCAGACCAGGGGAAACAGAATCCCCATGGGAACACGAGCAGGGGAAATGGAAGTACAGAGAAAGAGTGGAAGGTAGTCCTGCTAAATTCCAGGAGCTTGGGCAATAAAATGCCTGAGCTCTAGGCAATACTATCTGAGGGAGCGGTGGATGTGGCAGCGGTCACTGAGACCTGGGCCACCGCAGGACATGACTGGGACCTGAACCTGGAGGGTTACACTATGTTCAGGAAGGACTGGGAGAGGGAAGGGGAGGAGAGGTAGCAATGGTAGTCAAAAACTGCATTGGCATAGAGGGAGTAGAGGAGGTGGAGGGAACCGTGAAGGTGATTTGGGTCACCTTGATAACAAGTGGGGGGCAAGAGAGTAAAAATAGGAGTGGTGTATAGACCCCCTGCACTGGCGGAGGAGCTGGAGGAGAGTCTGGTGGCAGATGTTGGGAGACACTGCAGACTGGGCAGGGGAAGGGTGGTGGTGTTGGGGGACTTAAACATGCCAGGAAAAGACTGGGAGACTATGACATCCTCGGTGGCCAGGGAACAGAGGTTGTTGGATGTCTTTCAAGACGCGTTCCTAACTCAGCAGGTTCGGGAACTGACCAGGGAGGCCGGGTACTGGATGTGGTTCTGGCAGACAGTGACCAGATTGGGGGCCTGGAGGTAAGGGACCCATTGGCATGGAGTGGCCATGCCACAGTCTGGTTCTGCCTGGACCTAAGAGGGGTAGAAGGCTACACAAAGATGGAGGTAACTGACTTCAGGGGGGTGGATTTTAAGGAAATGGGAAGGATCCTTAAGGAGCATTTGGATGGGATTGGGTCAGACATGGATGCTGATAGTAGGTGGGAAATCATCAGGAGGGGGTGCAGGATGCTACCAGCACCTGTGCAAGAATAAGACAAAAATGCAGTAGGGTCCGAAAACCCTGCTGGTGGACCAGGGAGGTCCAGGACATAGTGCGGGGAAAGAAGGCAGCCTATAGGCAATTCAAGTGCTCAAGGAGTGAAAGGGATCGAGGGGAGTATGAGCTGATGACTAGAAGGGCCACTAGAGTGGTGTGGGTGGCTAAGGCAAGGAAGGAGCAGAACCTGGCCAGGGAAATTAGGGGAGGGAACAAGAGGTTCTTTAGATACATTGGGGAAAAACGAAGGGTGAAGGAGCAGATTAGCAGGATTAAAACAGGGGAGAGATGGGCACAAGACCCGTGGGAGCAGGCTAAGGTACTAAATGAGTACTTCACCTCAGTTTTCACCAAGGAAAATAAGGGTGCTGCATCATACATGGGAGGAGACAGTGATACTGAGAAGGGGGGAACCCTTACCAATCGGCGGGTCTGGGAAGAGGGGGAGGCATCATTGGCAGGAGGTGGGAAGGCTAAGCTGGGAGAAGAGGTAGCGGGAGTGGAAATCACAGCAGAGAGAGTGAGGGAAGCCCTCAGGTCCCTCAAGACGGAGAAAGCACCGGGGCCAGATAAATTACATCCCAGAGTGCTGAAGGAACTTGCAGATGTCCTGGCGAAATCCCTGGCAGAGCTTTTCACCATCTCTCTGAGGAGAGGGTGGGTGCCCTAGGACTGGAAGGTGGCACATATAGTGCCTATCCACAAGGGGGGATCAAGGGAGGTGGCAGGGAACTACAGGTCTGTCAGCCTGACATCGGTGGAGGGCAAGGTGATGGAGGGCATTGTCAAGGAGAGGCTGGGGGGGACCTGGAAAAGTCAGGGTGCGTGGACGATAGACAGCATGGATTTGTGCTGGGGAAATTGTGTCAGACAAACCTTGTGGAGTTCTATGACTGGGTGATGAGTGCCTTGGACCTGGGTAGACCAGTGGACGTCCTCTTTCTAGACTTCAGCAAGGCATTTGACTCTGTTCCTCACGTGGGCCTGTTGGATAAGCTGGGAGAAATGGGGTGGGGAACCAGATGATCAGATGGATGAGCAACTGGCTCAGGACTGGACCAGAGGGTCGTAGTTGAGTGGGATAGTCTCATCCCCAAGGAGGGTCATTAGTGGGGTCCCACAGGATTAGTCCTTGGGCCCCACCTGTTCTCACCTACATCTCTGACATAAGGACAGGTATCAGGAGTGAGATGAGTCTCTTTGCGGATGACTCAAAACTAGGGCGGGGTGGATGGGGAGGAGGAGGGTGGCCCTACATGGGGACCTGGAGGCTCTGGAAAGATGGTCTAGAAAGTGTAAGCTGAGGTTCAATGCAGGGAAATGCAAGGTACTTCACCTGGGGGCCAGAAACCCGGGCCAAGTGTACACCGGGGGGGGGGGGAATGCTACAAGTCTCGATTGCTGAGAGGGACCTGGGGGTGGTGGTGGATGTCAAGATGAACAACTCAGAGTCTTGTAGGAGGGCAGCAGCCAAGGCCAACAGGATGCTGGGATGCATCGCAAGGGGGATCACCTACAGAAGGAGGAGGGAAGTGATACTCCTTCTGTATAACTGCTTGGTGAGGCCGCACCTCGAGTACTGTGTGCAGTTTTGGAGGCCACACTTAAAGAGAGACATTAAACTCCTGGAGAGGGTCCAGAGGAGGGCAACCAAAATGATTTGGGGCTTGGGGGGCAGGACCTATGAGGAGAGGCTCGAAAAGCTAAATATGTACACATTGGAAGAGAGAAGGGACCGGAGGGACATGATAGAGGTCTTTAGGTACATGAAGGGGGTAAATAGGGGAGGAACAGTCAGGGTGCTTCAAAGGAAGGAGGAGGGGGCCACTAGAGGGCATGGGTGGAAGCTGGAGGGAGGAAGATTCAGGGGAGAAAGGAGGAGGTGCTACTTCACTGAGAGGAGGTGCAGCCATGGAATGCGCTGCCTAGGGGGCTGGTGGAGGCAGAGACAGTGGAGGGGTTCAAGAGGGGGTGGGACAGGTACAGGGGAAGGGTTCTGGAAGCAAAATCCAATGCAACGAGAATATCTGGAACTGAGAAGAGAGAAGCCAGAGAAGGCGAGGGTGGCAGCAAGGTCAGCTCCCAGGGTGGGGGCTGACCAAACGAGCAGACGCGAAAGACCATTAGGCCTATTCTGCTGGCATTTTACTATGTTAGTGCCTAACTGTGGTGATACTGTGCAAATGTTTGCCATCAAGCTGCTTCTCAGAGCACATAACAAAGCTCTTACTGTGCTCTCAGTTTACATCCCACCAAAGCAGTCAGCTGTAGGCTTTGTCTCTCTCTCCCTCCTGGACTGTTTAAACAGCTAAGCCTAAACACTGAAACCATAAGGCTAGGTGACTTCAGCGTCAACTGGCTTTCCTCTGATGCTACATATATCAAGGATGTCCTCTCTGCCATCCACTTCTCTCAGCTGGTTGACACTTCTACAAGAAGGAACTACAAGACTGAATCACACACCTTACTGGACTGGGTGCTGTCAAGCCCCCCCAGAGCATGTCACAGATACCACTGTTCTCTCCAACGCGCTTCGTGATCACTTCCCTATCAAGTGCTTTTGGTCCAGTAAGTACAGCAAGCAACCAGCAAGAACAAGAGAAGACTTGGTTTGCTGGCCAAGGCACCTAGCTTCACCTGAGCTCTTTCCTTCTAAGACTGCTTGAAAGGCAGAGTAGAGAAACTTACCAGAGCAAGGGAGAAGGATTAAGACTTAGTTTGGCTAAGCAGATTTACTGTGTGGTGGTGTTTTTATTTTGTACTCACAGGGATTGCTACTGTTTGTTGCTAACATTTCATTGCTTTATTTTTTCTCTGATTCAAATTGTTGTTGCTGGTATACCTTCTTCTGCATTATTACAAGGTGTGCCTACAGGTGTGTGCTAACAGATTACTGCTGTAATCTTCTGATTCAAAGTGTCTTTGCAAGGTATATCTTCTGTTTACTCTTTATTTTTCTCTGGAGCAAAGTGTTTCTTACAGGGTATATCTTCTCTGAAATTATTACAGGTGGTGCTTTACAGGTTTTACAGTTTTATCTAACATTAGGATAAGCTTTCAGGGTTACTGCATTTGTTGTTGACTGATTGTTTCTGCTCTTACCTCCTTGTTCTTTCGTCCGTGGTTCTTCTTTTAGGCAGGGAAGGGCCCTGCCACCCATCCCCAACCACCCCACGCTACACTCCTTTTATAGGGTACCACAGTTGTGACATTTCCTGTGGCAGAGCAGGAAGGGCGGATCAGTGGGCCTCCACAAGGTGATCTCATTTACAGGGCACTAGTAATTTAACTTGTTATAACAAGTTAAACAAAGCACAATTAAACCATTACTTGCATTTTTTTTCCTTTTTTCCTTCTAATTACTCTGACTAGGTTACAAACCCAGCAACTTATTTGGAATGGATTTCATTAACTGCAGGTACTGTGGAACAATTTTCAGAAGGACAGTCTTACAGGATTTAGGACACTGTCCTACATGCTGGAGCCTTTGGAGATCTTAGGTCTCAGCTCCGGGCAGCATGGGCAGAGATTGCACGCCTCAAATTTCATATTGGAGAGGAAATACATTATAAGAACCACCGCCATTTCCCCAGCATCCAACAGAAAAACCTCGACCGCAGAGGGTAGTTGGTCCAGGAGGTTCAGGTGGTTAGGAGGAGCAAATCAGGTGCCCCATCACTCTCTGCTCTCCAACACATTACTCCAAAACCATATAAACACTACAAACAGGTATCTGCCTCTATCTCTGAAATCAAATAAAGAGGCAGAAGACACTGCAGAGCAGGACACTGCGACACAGGAGCTAGCACAACAATACTCACCCAAATCAGGAACCAAAACTAAACAAGCACAAAGGAAATCCAAAAACTTCAGATCATAGGAGACTCCATGATTCAGGGAGTTGATACCCATCTCCAGCCAGGGTGATGGTCAGATGTCTCCCAGGTACATCAGCATGGAGACACTGACGCATTAAAATTGTTCACAAAGCAGGAGAAAACATTGATGTCCTAGTACACATAGGGACTAATGATCTCGCCAGCCAGTCAGTTGTGGAGACCAAGGAACACCTGACTAAGCTGGGTGACAAACTATCATCTATTTTGTCCGCATCTCCTTCTGAGATCCTGCCAGTCTGGGAGAAGGAGCAGATGGACGGAAGGTCAGAGAAGTGGAGATGGGGAGCTAAACACGTGGCTCAAGGACTGGTGCCAGGAAAAGGACACAGATTTGTAGGAACTGGCAACAGTTCTGGGAGCGAAAGTTCTTTAAATTTGATGGACTGCATCTGACTAAAGAGGAGTCAGTGCATTGGGGCAGAAGTTTGGCGTCTTTGCAGAATATTTAAACTAGCAAATGGGAGAGGGTGCAGCACCCCATACGTCGAATGGGAAGAACACCCCTCCCCCCTCAGCTAGTGGTCAAACAGGAATTCAGCATGTTTGCAGTTCATTTGCATCACCAGGTAAGAAAAAAGGTTTGTCTCCCCATACGACGCACAGGGGTAATGCCAAACTTCACCCAACAACTAACACACCAAAATCTGGCCAATGGAAAATCATGTACACAAATGCTCACAGCCTGGGAAATAAGATCCCAGACCTGCAGGCAATAATGTCAGAGGCTAAACTGGACATAGTAGCAATTAGTGAGACGTGGTTTACCAGTAACCACACTGGAGACTTCAGTACCTGGCTATGTATTGTTCAGAAGAGACAGGTGCAAAAGGGGGAGGAGGGCCCTGTATGTTAATGAAATATCAAAGCTACAGAAATTCAGAATACACATAAGGAGCCAGAAGAACTGTGGGTCACCCTGGAAACAGGAAATGGGACAGCCATAAGAACTGGGGTTGTCTACAGGCCCCCAGACCAGAGGGAGGACATAGACACATTACTGTTAGAAGATATACAAAACATGACAGCTAAAGGGGAGGTTCTGATAATGGGAGACTTCATCATGCCAGATACAGATTGGTCAATACCAGCAGGAACATCTGCCAGAACTAGACTCATAGTGGATTCCTGCAGGGACGGCCTCAAACAACTGGTAGCAACCCACAAGAGACAGGGCAATCTTAGATCTAGTACTGACTAACAAAGAAGGGATCACAGATCTCCAGGTAGAAGGTCACCTGGGGCTCAGTGACCATCACATGGTATGGTTCAATTTGGCTACTACATCTAAATCATCCCATTCCAAGGCAAAAATATGGGACTTCAGAGGAGCTGACTTTGATAAGATGGCCAACAGAGTTAAGCTAGCCCTACAAAAAGAAACACAGGTGAGGAGGTACAGGCAAAGTGGGCAAGCATTAAGGATACAATACTTGAAGCAACATCCCATTGTGTTAGACAGAAAAGGAAGTGCAAAGAAGAAGGAAACCACTTTGGTTCTCAAATCAGTAGCAGAAAAGGTCAGAGCCAAAAGGCTGGCCTTCAGGAAATATAAGGAACACAGCGGGATGAAGATAGGGAGGCATACCAAACTGCCCTAAGGGAAGCAGGTAAGGCAGTAAGGCAGGCAAAGTCCCAAACTGAGGAAACACTAGCACGAACAGTAAAAGAAGGTGACAAGACTTTCTATAGATACATTAGTGAAAGGAGAAAGTCCAGAGGGGATTGCTAAGCTTAATGGAGAAAGGGAGCATGTGAGGAGGAGGACCATGTAAAGGCATCTATCCTAAATAGATACTTTGCTCAGTATTTACTGAAGAGAAGGTAGGCAGGGCCCACAGCTCAGCATCATGGACACAGGGGGAGGGAGGTGAGCACTACCCTTCACAAAAGAAAGGGTCCTACAAGAGCTTGCAAGCTCAGGGTGGATAAGGCAATGGGACCTGATGGCCACATCCCAGGGTACCTAGGAGCTAAAGGAGGAACTAGCAGAGCCATTAGCAGAATTGTTTAGTGAGTCTCTGAGCACAGGAGAGGTCCCAGAAGACTGGAGAAGGGCTCATGTGATCCCACTCCACAAAAGTGGTAGCAGGGAGGAGGCGGGGAACTACAGACCGGTCAGTCTTACCTCAGTAGTGGGCAAGATTATGGAGGCACTCCTTAAGGAAAGGATAGTGCAACACCTGGAATCCATAGGGGCACAGGATCCAAGACAGCATGGGTTTACAAAAAGGAAGGTCCTGTCAAACTAATCTCATAGATTTCTTTGACTGGGTAACCAGAGTGGTGGACCAAGGGGGAGCAGTTGATGTCACCTACCTTGACTTCAGCAAAGCTTTTGACACTGTTCCACATAGAAGATTGATAAATAAGCTAGGTAGCCTCGGGGTGGGTCAGAAGTTGGTCAACTGGGTGGCAAACTGGTTGACTGGCAGAAAACAGAGAGTGGTGGTAAATGGTATACAGTCAGAAGAGATGCAAGTCACAAGTGGGGGTACCTCAGGGATCAGTCCTGGGGCCAGTCCTATTCAACATCTTCATTAGTGACCTCGCAGATGGACTAGAGGGTAAGGCTTGTCTGTTTGCAGATGACACCAAGATCTGCAACAGAGTAGATGATCCAGATGGGGTGGGCAGAATGAGAAGAGATCTGGATAAACTAGCAAAATGGTCAGAAGAGTGGCAACTGGGATTTAATGCAAAGAGTGCAAAATCATGCACATAGGGAAGAGAACCCTGGAAGCCACTTATAGGCTGGGAGGAGTTGCTAGCAGTCACAAAGGAAGAAAGAGACTTGGGCATCATCATCACTGATGACCTAAAATCATCAAGCAGACCTCTAAAGCAGTAGGTAAGGCTAGGGGGTGTTAGGGTGTATTAGTAGGGATTGGCTGTCGTAAGAGGGAGGTAATAATCCCTCTGTACAAGACATTGGTTAGCCCCATCTGAAGTACTGGTGCAGTATTGAGGCCACACCTTCACAAGGACATTAACCAAAATTGAGGCAGTCCAGAGAAGGGCAACCAAAATGGTGCAGGGACTGCATCAGAAGACATATGAGGACAGATTAACGGAGCTCAATATGTATACCCTTGAGCAAAGGAGGGAGAGAGGTGATATGATCGAGACATTTAAACACCTTAAGGGCATAAACAAGGTGAAAGAGTCTAACATGTTTAAATATAAGAAAAATAGCAGGACAAGAGGACACAGCATGAGATTAGAGGGAGGCCGATTAAGGGGAATGTGAGAATTCTTTTCACAGAAAGGGTGGTAGATGCATGGAATAGCACCACAAGAAGTGGTGGCTATGAATACAGTGCAGGGCTTCAAACAGGCATGGGATAGGCATAAGGGAGCAATACAAATGACTATGAATAGATAGGTCACTGACAGAGCAAAGGCCGATGGCACATTTATAAGGTAGAAAAAGAAATGGGCAGACTGGATGGGCCTTGCGGTCCTTATCTGCCGTCAACTTCTATGTTTCTATGTAACAATTACCAACCGGATCCTCATCCATGGACACCTGAATCGCCTAAAATCAGATCTTAGACACCTAGACTGGTTGAAACTCTTCATTGCATGTGATGTAGACACAGCACTTGATCACTTCATTAGCCAATTCAATGATGTCTGTGATAAGCCTGTTCCCATAAAAAAAACATACAATCAAAGGAAACCACAACCCCTGGATACTGTCTGACCTACTAGAGCTAGTGAAAGCTCGGGACCTTTGGCATAAGGTGCAGGCATCGGCTACTCCATCCAACATCCAGTGCTACAAAAAAGCATGGAACGAATGTACTAGGGCAATTCAGAAAGCATAAAATAGTATAAAGAAGTCCTATCCCACTCATGGAATAACTGCATGACTTTTTGAAGTAACCTTAAAGACATCACAGGGAAAGTCCCTAAATCAGTTACTTCTATGCTCTTAATAGATGGTACACCTACTCTGGATCCTCACACCATAGCTGACACATTCAATCATGCCTTTACCAACCTAAGTAGTGTACTTCCTGCAGACTACTTCAACCATACCCCCAAATTATAACTCAGGAAACCTTAATCAGCCTCTCCACCATCTACCATTTCATTTCAATTAAATATCAGTTGTGGAGGCAAGAAAATACCTTACCAAGGTGTCTGGCAAATCAAGATTCAGTGGGGACACATTGGACCTCAAGTTTATCAGCCTAACCTTGGAGGAAATCCTAGTAACTTTTACCAAAATATTCAATGTGTCCCTTTGTTACTCACAATTACCCCAAAGATGGCAAGCTGAGGTTATGACCCCAGTGCACAAGAGTTGTGATAAGGCCTTGCCTAGTAACTACAGGCCAGTATCCATCCTCCCTCTGCTCTCAAAGGCACTGGAGTGCATATTAGCCAACTAGCTTTACTGAATACTTGGAATGCCCACAACAGTACAGTTTTAAGAAGGGGCACAGCACCATCACAGCATTACTTTAATTCACTGGGTACATTCACCATTTTCTGGATCAAGGTCACTTGGTCGGTGCAACATACATTGACTTAACCAAGGCCTTTGATACTGTTAAACATGCCCTCCTATTTGACCAGCTCACGGACATTGGTCTTTCCACAGACACCTCAAAATGGTTCAACAGTTACCTTAGCAGCTGCTCACAAGTTAAAATTGGGGATGTCCTCTCTGAAAGGAAACCTGTTTACTCTGGTGTCCTGTAAGGGTCCATCCTCGGACCACTCCTGTTCAGTATCTTCCTTAATACTCTTCCAGAATCTTGTCATAGCCAAATTCTCCTATATGCCAATGATGCGGTTATCTTTGCCAGCAACCCTTACCCTCAGCACTTACATGACCAACTACAAATAGGATTCTCATCCACTAAGCTCATAATAAATTACAAAAAGATGAAGACGATGTTGTTCTCTAGCTCCACAAGTAAGCATAAGGCCTTCCCCCTCACCATCAACAATGACAAGGACTCCCCTCTGGAACTTGTACAACACTTCAAATACCTGGGAATTACAATCGACTCGGCCCTGTTCTATGCACTTCATATAGACAACGCTGCCAAGGCAATTAATATGTGCATAGGGTTGCTCTACAGACATAAAATTAACCTGACCCCAGAAGCTCTGAAACTGGCCATAACCAGCTCCGTTGTCTCACTCATGGAATATGGCCTAGTCATTTATGGATCTGCCACTGACATGGCCCTTCGCCGTATCAAAACAGCTTTAAACAAAGCTTGACAGCTACTCACCGGTGATGCATGCCTTACGCACACCTATGATCTGTACTCCCAAGCTAGTTAGCTACAGCTTAATGGCAGACTCAAATATCAGACCTGCCTGCAGGTAAAAAAAAATCAGCTAAAAAATGTTGCCCCCTGGGGTACAGAACCTTTTTACTCCACACCTGAATGCAAGAAGTACCAGAAATTCTGAAAACCAGATCTTCAAAACTCCATACTGCAGGACTGACCCTGGTCAATGTACTTTCACCCACAGAGCTCCACCGCAGCTCAACTCTCTGCATTCTGACATAACCTCCTCAGCCATGCTTGGTTCTTTTAAACACAAGCTTTGGCAACATCTTGTTGCAAGTGCCACCTGTGTCTGCTTCCATCTGGGCCCCTCTTAGGTTCTGCTTCCCTGCTAGCACTTGAAATAAAAAAAAAATCCCATTGCCTCCACTGTGGTGCATTCAGCCAACTACTAGCACTTATTCCTGACTGCCTTGCGTTCTTTTCCTTCCCCTTCCCGGGCCTTCTATCCCCCTCTGAAACTACCCCTCCTTATCTACTCTATCGCTTACCACTCCTCTACTTCCTCCTCCTTATCTTCTCTAATCACACCCCTTATACACCCTTCTGTTCCCACCCCTTCCATCTCTTCTTTCATGACAAGACCTCATAGACTGCACCATTCTTATCAACTTCTAGCTGTTCCCTATTGTATGTTAGCTAACACTAGAACCCAGGCATCCACTATACTACTGCCCATGCTACCTGTATTTATGTCCATTTGTCATAACAGTTCTTGTATGTGTCTTTTTGTACCTCTTGATCTTGTAACACCATAATTGCTTATTGCCTGGTGACACTTTGTCCATCATCTGACTATGTAATCTGTTGATGTGGAACCTATGTAAAGAGCTTCAGCTCAAAGGTACTAATCTGAGAATTCAAAAAATAAATAAAAATATATGGGGAGCTCTATGGGGTCTTCCTGAGGGGATTATGGCCATCACGGGGGCTTTCATGTGATACATTAATTAGCAGAGCAGCAGCAGTTTTCAAAGCAGGCTATGATTGTATATGGCAGTTATGTTGTGGTTAGGAGCTGGTTCACTATATGGCACAGCTATCTTTCAAATGACAGCTGTGCCATATAGTGCAACCCTTCTGCCATATAATGTATTTGGGGGTTAGGAGCTGGTTACACTATACAACACAGCTGTCGTTTGTTAGACAGCTGTGTCATATAGTACAACCTGTTCCTAACCACAAAATACATTATATGGCAGTAAGGGTTGCACAATATGACACAGCTGTCATTTGTTAGACAGCTGTATCATACTGTATAGTGAACCAGCTCCTAACAGCAAAATACATTATACGGCACTAAGCTTTATTCCTTAGATCGTGGTTTGGCTTTGAAGAGTGCAGATGTATCCCAGTCCACAGAAAATGACAGCATAGGACCTCCAGAGGTAAGTATAGGGTAAAGGGGGGGCAGGGGGGCATTCAGTGGGAGGTTTGGGATGGGGGAGGGGAACGGCGGTAATGATGAGGGACCCTTTTCTTTATTTTGGGTTTACATGAAAAAAAGATGTTGGGGCGTTTTTTTTTTTTGCAAGTACACATAAAAAATGTATCTATTTTGAGACACTGGGGATGGACTCCCCAGTGTCCTACTCTGTAGAAGGGCGGGTAAAAATGAAACAAGGGGCTTCAGGAGGCATCTGACACTGGAGTGGGCATCCCAGTGTCGGACTGTACAAATAAAATAATAATAAATAAATTGAATAAATACATTGCCACCAGGGATTGGGCTTCTGGTGCGTAGTTTGAAAGGCAGGGCTACAATGTCAGTAGCCCCACACCTGACCTATGAGTGATGACAGCAGTAGGGCTTGCACTATACGACACAGCTTTTGTTTCTTAATGACAGCAGTGTCTTATAATGCAAACTGCTGCTTTTGCAAAAATTCAGTTATGAATAGAACATTTATTTGTTGAACGGTGCATGCTCAGCAACAGAACATTTTTTGTTAAATATTTTAAAAACTGCTTAACAGCTTGACCTAAAAACCACAAAAGCACACACCTTGGACCAGTCTCTATCAAACCTGAATGTTTCAGTTTCAATGCCTCCTATTTTATTAGTTATTGGGTGGCAAAAGAGCCTTAAAATGTTCAAAAACAGAGACTGTTGTGATTTTTTTCACCTCTGTAACTTTGCCTCCCCTGAACTGATCTACATGAAATTTATCGGATCAAGATACTCTCACACAGAGGCCGTGCTTTCCAAATTTCATGTCAATCGGTTGAACGCGGGCAAAGTTAATAAGGTACAAAAATTTGGATTTAACATAGAAGTGGTCATGCAACCCTAAAATACAAGTGTGACCACACCTGTATAATTATACTGTCATGGTAGTCCCAGTATAGTTAGGGTTGCCTGGCCACTTCTATGTTAAACCCCAGATTTTGCACTTTAATAACTTTGGCACCGTAAGACAGATTTGCCTGAAATTTTGCATGCATGGTCTGGTACCATAGATCTCTGGATCTGATAAGTTGTGTTATGGTTAGATGAGCAGTTGCAGAGCTGCAGAGCACCCAAAACACAAAAATATGGGGGGGTTGCACTTTCCTTTGCTCGTGGCTACAGCCCACACAATTTGTCACATTAGTTTGAAATCTTCAGGGGCGATGCAGTCTGGGTTACTGATGTGCCTTTTGAAGATTTGGTGAAAAAATATTAAACCATTAAAACATTATTCAAAAAACAAGTTTCCCACTGTAGTCAATGGAGAAAAACCTAACATCACACTTTCAAACTTTTGACGCTGTGCTATCAACCCTAACTGATGCATTAATGGAGTTTTTTGCAATGAATATATATAATAGTGGCATGCTAGTGCCACTATATTTAGGGTTGCATGACCACTTCTATGTTAAACCCAAAATTTCACACTTTAATAACTTTGCAACTGTTCTTCCGATTTGCCTGACATTTTGCATGCCCTGTTTGGTAACATAGGTCTCTGGATTTGGCAAGTTTTGCTTCAGTCAGATATGTGGTTGTGGAGCTGCAGAGTGCCAAAAAACTTGAAATTTACCATTTTGGTGCAAATTCTTTGCTTGCCTCTAAGTCCGAAACACTTTGGGGGTGTGGACTGAAATTGTTAGGGTATATGGGGTTTGGGTCACTGACGTGCCTTTTAAAGGTTTGTTGAAAACATATTAATCCATTCAAAAGTTATAAAACTTTAAAATTTCCCATTATTGCCTATGGGAAAAAATATACGTCTGCCTGAAAGTACCTTTTATTTTTGAGACAGCACTTTTGACTTTCGCAAATGGGTTTTGTAGTGTTGCAAATCTGCCATTTTGTTTTCAGTTAGCAGCATAGATAAAACACTGTAATTCAAAAAAATACTGCCCCGTGGTAAACACCAATAGTTGTGTTTACCTAATCAGGGCCCATATGATCCTGACAGTATTTAAAAATAATGTTCGGAAATATGTTTTTTCAATTTTTCCATTGGAAGTTCACAAATTTGTGAAAGTACATTTGCAAAACTTTTGTAAATTTGCAAAAGTTTCTCAAACTTACTTTTGAAAATTTATGAAAGCTTTCACAAAACCTTCACAAATTTTGTGAAACTTTCGCAAATTTGTGAAAGTACCTATAACAAATGCAGTTTCTTTGTCACTTCATAGCAAATAAATGATTAGGACTTTTGGGCTGTAATTTGCAGGGTAGCAAGGGCTTGCGCCACATATGTGCCTTTTTCTGGTTTGGTGAAATAATTTACATCAGTTGCATAGTTATAACATTCCAAAGTTTAGAAATTTCCCATAGAATAACATTGTGGTGGCCAGGGTAACTTTCAGCACCTATATCTTGAAAATGATTAGATATACAGATTTTTTGCTCAGAGCAGCTTAGTACACCTTTAGGTGTACTAAGCATGCATACTGGTTGACAGGCCTTGATTACAACTTCAGTGGAATATTTTCCAATATTCCTATGATTACTAAGATATTGCCCCATTTGCAGTACAAAGGTTACTTGAAGTGTCTCTAGGCCAGTGCTATGTGTATATACTTATGGGTAGATGGCAGTGAAGGGCCCTCCCACATATGGATACCATTATGCAGTATTGGAAGTGCAGGGCCCTCCATTATGCAGTACCAGGAAGCAGGGCCAAGAGGGTCCTGCACTTCTATGGGGAGATGAGAGTTCATTGCAGTGTCTCTACACTTACTGAATGTATAGATGGGAGTACAGCACTTGGGCCACATAAAAATCAGAGACAATTACAATGTGCATGCATGATGAGAGCAAAGGACCCAGAGGACCCTGCAATCCCATAACCACATATAGGTAACGTTGCACTTTCTCAAAAATAAGTGACATTCATTGCAAAAAACTCTGTTGGTGCATCAGTTATGATTTCTATTACAACAACAAAAGTTTGAAAATGTGGTTTTTGGATTACCAACCCTACCACCCCACCCTACCCCCAAGCTGCACACAAACAACATGCATCGGGGTGTGCACTGGGGTCATCGGGCATAACTCTCACCCCATTTTCCTATACTGTACTATCTCACCTTCCTCACAAATGGAATGGAGTGAGAGTTAGGACAGATGACCCTAAAACACACCACAACACATGTTGTTGCTGTGGAGAGTGTGGGGGGGGGAGGTTGGGTTGGTAACCCTAACACCAAATTTCCAAACTTTTGTCACTGTAATAGAAACCCTAACTGATGCATCAATGGAGTTTTTTTCTTTTTTTGCAATGACTATATATGTATGTATATATATATATATATATATATGTATATATATATATATATATTAGCAAACAGTATATGTGACTGCCACCCTTAGCAGCCTTCTGCTTATGTTATCATTGTACTTATACCTTTTGGCACTTTTAACACTTGGTACTTCAGGCCTTTTACCCTCCACCCCTCACCCCTGCTTGCTTATTTTCAAGCTCTTCCCTTGCTGCTCCTCACCTTCACTCTTCCATCCCTCCTTTCTCAGCCTGCTTATCTGTCCCCCACCCTTCTTACTCTCCCTAACTTATATAAAGAATTCATTCTCCCCCTCCCTGATCCCTCTTGCTCATCTAAACTCCTTATCAGCCTTGGCTTTTCTTACCCTTCTGCTAACCTACCTGGATATCCTATGATACTCCTCATGATCTGCCTCACTACAGGAGCCTTTGTACCTTCTAAAGGCCAAATTCTTATTCCTCACTTCCTCCTGTACTTCCCTTGTCCACCAGCAATGTTTCCTAGCCCTGATCAGCTTATTTTGTGCCCTGGCACAGGTTTTCATGGCCACCAGTATATCCATCTTCAGGATTTCTCATTGTCTCGCCGTGTCCATCACGGTTCTGATTTTTTTTTTTACACTTTCATTTTTATCCCACCTCACTGCCCCCTCATTCCACTCCTTCAGACCTCTGATTATCTCCTATAGGACCCTCCCACAGAATCTGCCCCTAGAGTGCCAGGCTTACTCCTCTTACCCCTTCTACCTTGCTCCTTCTCTCCTTGGAGTGCCTGTACAACAGGGTTTGTCCTGTGGGTAGGTGATCCAAGGGTTAAATCAACCATCATCTTGGAACAAGAGGGTATTTTTCCTGTTTTCTCCCCTTAATCCCTTCTTCACCTGAGGGTGTCGGCATGTAGGATGAATGTCCAGTCCTATGGCATCCTAATGCACACTGCAGTCATGTGCCCACAATGTCCTCCCCTCCCCAACTCTCAAAGAGCCATCTGTGCCCCGGTGCCCATGCTTCCACTGGCACAGGTGCATCAGGTGTGCAAGACACCCTAGGATCCCACCCCTGGGGGAGGAGAGTATCTATTGGGATGCTCAATCTTCCTCCTCCTCCTCCTCTGACCCCCAGTGACCAAGAGTCAGTTCCTGAACCCAGGTTGCTGGTGTGGTGCAAGGTGTGGTGTCCAGCGCCTTAACCCCCAGTGCCACTGGGCCGGACCCAGTTCTGATTTTACTTGTATGCTCCCTGAGGATATCTGCATTATCCTCGAAGTTTGCCCACCTGAAGTCCACAACTTATCGGTTGTGTTGCCTTGTATCATCCCCTGCTTTTATGTGTGTTTTGTGTGTGTGTGTGTGTGTGTGTGTGTGGATTTGGAGTTTGGGTTGAAAACTCTAACATCGAATTTCCTCACTTTTGTTGCTGTGGAAGCAATCCTAACTGATGCATTAACAAATATTTTTGCAATGAATTTCCTTAATTTATGAAGAAGTGTAATATAAGTAGTAAATGATATGTGTTGGTGGGAGTGCAGGGCCATATGGGACCCGCGCTCCCAGCAAGCTGCCCATTTGTGCACAATGATGTGTGTGTGTGTGGTAGCGTGGGCCATCCAGTCCCTGCGCTCTCACTTACACGTAACAATGGAGCCATACAGCAGCTCTGTAGGCAAGGAACACTTGTAACTCAAATTTGCCAATATTTCAACAACCGCAGCAGCTATGAAAAAATTTCAAGTGCCATTCTAATCTTGACAGCAAAACCTCCGTGCAAGATAAGATGACTAAATCTGTATCTCCTGAAGTTTCTGAGATATGGGTGCCAAAAAGCGCTGTGGGTGCCTCAACATTATCCTATGAGAAAAATCTCAACTTCATCATGACATATCTATGGAACCGACAACATTTATTTTACACCTAAACAGCATAAGTCACACCTCTGGGGCACCCCCTTTATAACCTGCAAATTTTAAGCCAAAAGACCAAACTGTCTATTTACAACGTAATGTACCTGGTAACTGGTATGTGTTGGTGGGAAAGTGGGATCTTTGGGCCCCACGCTCAAACCAAACTGACCATTTGTGCATAATGATATGTGTCTGTGGAAGCATGGTCCCGCTGGGCCCTGCGCTCCCACTTACACATAACAAAGCAGCCATACAATAGCCCTACACGCCTGAAAAGGAACCTTTGTAACACTAATTTGGCAATATCTCAGTAATCGTACAACCTAGTAAAAAAATTCCATTGCAGGTGTAATCTATGACTTTCAATCTTCCTCACAAGCTTAGTTCGCATAAAGGCTAACTAAGCTACAGGTAGCGAAAAATCTGGATCTCACTTCATTTTCGAGATACGGGTGCCGAAAGGCACCACTGATGCTGCAATGTTAGCTTATGGGAAATTTTTCAACTTCAGAACAGTATAACTAAGGGTTTGTTGAATGTTTTGGGACTAAACTACCAAAAGGCACATTTGTGGGACCAGGGCTTGCCACCTTGCAAATTTCAGCCCAAAAGCACAATCCACATTGGCACAATGAAGTGACAAAAAACAACACAAGACAATGTTGTGGAGTAATGCTGTCGAGGAAGCAAAAATGCTTTCACGACAACTAACATATTTTTGTGATTCCCTACAGCTTATAAAGGGATGTTGTCACGCACGAGAAAATGTTGTCGCTCTCAAAAAAATGTTTTTGAGAATGTTTTCGCAGTGTACTTATAAATTCTCCCATAGGCTATAATGGGACATGAAAAACTTGAATAATTTTTGAACGGAGCAAAATGTTTTCACCAAATCTTCAAAAGGCACCAGTTCAACTCAGGCAACATGTAGACAAACAAATCTGAAGCCACTCAGACGCAATCTTCAGTCCATTATGGCCGACCAAAAAAATGCACCAAAAGTTGACTCTTTTACACATTTTGGATTCTCTATGGTTCTGCACCTGTACATCCAACCAGAACGAAATTTTCCAGATTCAGAGATATATTGTTGGCTGTAGCGCTCTAGCAAACTTTCAGGCAAATCAAGCAAACGGTTGCAAAGTTATTAACGTGGAAACTGAGGTTTAACATAGACGTGAACATGCAACCCTAATAATATATATATATATATATATATATACACACACACACATACATATATACACACATATATAATAGTGGTGCGGTCGCGTCACTATAGTTAGGATTGAGTGGCCAGTTACATACTAAAGTCAAAAGTTTGGATGTTAATAACTTTGGACCCATTCAATGGATTTGCCTGAAATTTGGTACAGGCATTGGGGTGCACTAGTTCTCTTGATTTGCCAAATTGCGTTTCTGTCCGTTTGCTGGTTTTCGTGTACGAAAGCACTGAAAAATGCAAAATTATCCATTTTTGGAGACACCTTTTGACATTCTTAATGAGGTCGTGCACAGCCATTGTGTAGCATGCCACTCTGCAAGATGGCTCATTTGAAAGAGCTTTGGTGGCCAAATGTGCCGCTTTTTGTTTGGTGAAAAACTATTAAGGCTTTCAAAAGTTATGGCACTTTTAAGTTCCCATTATAAGTCAATGGGAAAATTTATATGTATATCTTGAGACAAAGAATGGGGGTTCTGGCCATCTCGTCCCACCTGGCGATCAAAGAATTTGCAGCCTCACAGTTCAAGAATCTTTGTCCCCGAGGATTTTCAAAATTCTTTGATCACGATGTCCACCATTTTGTTTTTTATTTTCCAATTGGAAAAACACAAATATCTCAGCTTAGGGGTCACTTCTGAAGTAAAACTGTGATGGGTTTTACTCAGGGAGCTCTGCTCTACCACGCCATGCCTTTGGTTTCAACCAAGTCAGTCAAAAAATAGAGTTATCAGCTTTTAAAATCTTAATTCGTGGCTCGCTAACAATCTTTGGTCGCAAGTCTGCAAATTCTTTGATCGTGAGATTCTTTGATCACGATCTTGCATCGCGACCTAAAAACACTAATATCTCGGCTCAGGGGTGGGCTACAGACACACATGAGGGTGGGTTTTGTTCAGGAGGGTCCATTCTATTGAGGCATGTCATTGGTTTGGTCAATAATTCTCATTTCACCATTTTTAATTCTTTGTTCGTGAGCCTGCAAATTCTTTGATCATGAGATTCTTTGATTGCGATCATGCATCGTGAGAGAGGGATGAGATGGCCCAAATTAAAAATCAATTTTCTCAGCCCAGGGATGTCCTAGCAAGTCAAATGAGGGTGGGTTTTACTCCAGGGGGCTTTGTTCTGCCAAACCATGATGGTGGTTTACCACAATTCCTTCAGTTTTTTAATTTATATTTTTAATTCTTTGTTCATGAGTCTGCAAAGTCTTTGATCGTGAGCCTACAAATTCTTTGATCATGAGATTCTTTGATCGCGATCGTGCATTGTGAGCGAAGGATGAGATGGGTCAATTTAAAAATCAATTTTCTCAGCCATGGGGTGTCCTAGGAAGTCAAATGAGGGTGGGTTTTACTCAGGGGGCTTCATTCTGTTGAACCATGATGGTGGTATACTGTAATTTCTTTGATTTTTTGATTTATAATATTTTTAATTCTTTGTTTGTGAACCTGCAAATTATTTGATCCTGAGATTCTTTGATCGCGAGGGAGGGACAAGATGGCCAGATATTTTATAATGGAATAGATAGGGGAATTTTAGTAATTTTTCATATTGAATATCTCAGGAACAGTTTTGTCTATTTACTTGAAATTTGGGTGGTGTTTACGGCATGTCCTGTAGATGTGAATTATTGTGTTTATGTGTTAGAGAAATGTTTTATTGCGGAGATGTTGTGTGATGCTCTTTATGTATTGCGGATAGTGTTTTGCTTGTGGTGGTGGCTTGAAAATAATAGGGTACCTAGCCTTAGTGTCATGGATGTAGTTTTCAGTTATTGTGTGTGTTAAATGTCAACAGGTGCAGAACTGTGCCAGTTTGAAGAATGAAAATCTCATATGTTAAAAGGTTAAATCTTGGACACGGTTTGGTCTTTTCACTTGAAATTTGAAGGGTGTTGACAGCATGTCCTGTGGATGAAAATTACAGTGTTTCAGTGTCAGAAAACATTTTTTTGGTGCAGTTTATGTTCTGCGGACAGCGTTTTGCTTGTGGTGGTGGCTTGAAATTGATAGGATACCTAGTCTTAGTGTCATGGATGTAGTTCTCAGTCATTGTGTGTGTTAAATGTCAACTGGTGCAGAAGTGTGCCACTCTGACGAATGAAAATTTCACATTTTGATATGTCACTTCTTGGACATGGTTTGGTAGTTTTACTTGAAATTTTGAGAGTGTTAACGGCATGTCCTGTAGATGTTAATAGAGGTGTTTACATGTCGGACAATGTATTTTTATGGACATATTGTGTGTTTCAGTTTACCTTTTGTGGACAGCGTTTTCTATTGTTCTACTAGATTAACATTTGTTTGGTGGCTGGCCTTGCTGTTGTGAATGTACTTTTTAGTCATTGGGTGTGTAATGAGGCCTGACACTTACAAGCTGGAGGGAGCGCAGGGTCCTTACCAACTTGCGCAACTTTCTACTTTACTATTCCTTCTTAAAAAGTAAGGAAATTCTATGCAAAAAACTTCACTACTGCATCAGTTAGGGTTCGTCTACAGTGAAAAAAACAAGGAAATTTGGGGTTAGGGTAGAAAGCCCCCCTTAGACCCCCAGCCCACCCCACCACCCGGCATCGGGGTGCGCATTGGGGTCATCGGCCCTAACTCTCACCCCATCACATGTGTAAAGAAGCAGAGGTATGGGAGAATGGGGTGAGAGTTAGGACCGATGACCCCAACAACACGCACTCGATGCCGGCTGGGGTGGGGCTGGGGGTTCAAGGGGGCTTCAACCCCCAACCCTGAATTTCCTTGCTTTTTTCACTGTAGAAGAACCCTAACTGATGCATTAACAACGTTTTTTGCATAGAATATATATATATATATATATATATATATATACACACTGTATATACATATACAGTATAAGATATATATGTGATATATATATATATATATATATATATATATATATATATATATATATATATATATATATATATATATCAATTAATCTGGTGTGACCTGCTGAGCAAGGTAGTCATAGACAATCATTTGTTAATTGTTATCAATCAGTAATTATAGGCCCACTACTCCCCTGTAAAGGGGAACAACGTAAGAGGTACAACCTCATGAGGGACTCTGGCTTCTGAGTGGGCCAGTCTCAAATTCGTCCTCCCTATCTGAATGCAATGACAACTGTGGGATGAAGCCCAAGACCTGTTCTTCACACACAGCTGTCACTGCTCTGGCACCAGCTGCCAAGGTCTCACTTCTCCCCAGCCTCAGGGCAAATCCACTTGAAAAAGTGCAAAAAACCCTTTTAACACCTCTGTGCAATCCTGCAAGACTACCATGCCACCACACAATGAGCATCCTGCTACTGCTCAGTTGCTGGATGAACCATGATGCTCATCCCTCACCAAGAACATTATGCCATAGCTTTCTCCAGAACGCATCAAAGGTCTGTTATCTCACAGGATGGTCACAGCAAGTAAGGATGAACTCCACCATCTCTACCCCCAAAGCTGTTTGCTCAGGGGTTCCACAGGGGTCTATTCTGGGCCCACTGCTCTTCACCCTCTTCCTCAACTCACTCCCCAAAGCGTACAGTGGTCATCTCTTACTCTATGCTGATGATGCGGTTCTGTACTGGAAACACCCTCAACCGAACACCATCCAACTTGCCCTTCAGGGTTTTTTCAGGGAGTTATAGAACTAGTTCACTGATCACTGTCTGATCATTAACTATTGCAAAACTAAGTCAATGATCTTTGCTCATCGCCAAAGCCCAACAGCCAGACGGCACTCCAAATTAAGAACTCACTTGGTTCCCTACTGGAACACGTTACCCACTTTAAATACCTGGGTATCACTTTGGATACCTCCCTCTCCTACCACAGACATGTACGTCTCCTCTTGTCTGTGGTCAACACCAGAGTGGGTACCCTCTACAGGCTCAAAAACAGCCTGCCTGCTCAAACCATGCAGATAGCAGTCACCTCCTCCATCCTCTCCCTAATTGATTATGGGATTGTTATTTATGGCACAGCTGACACCACCACCCGTAGCAGCATAAACACTGTGCTTAATAAAGCCTGCCGCCTAGTAACAGGTTGTGACAGACTCACCCATACCTGCGATCTGTTCACACTGACTGGTTGGCTAAACTTCCAACAAAGACTCAAATACCACACCTGCATTCTAGCAAAAAAGATCCGCCTCCAGCTCACACCCACCAGTCTACTCCCCATCATCAGTTCAGCCCCCATCAGGCGTAATACAAGACTCACAGCAACATCATCTTTCATGGTTCCCCCTGTCAAACATCCCTTGGGCAGAGATCTTTCCACTACCGTGCCCCCCTGGCTCAACACACTTCCCCCTACTCTCTCCCAGTCCCATAGCATCTCACTCTTCAAATCAGGTCTTAAAACCCAACTCATGGAAATCACTAAATGTGACTGCAAATAGATCTGCCCACCCTCCTCTCCCACCTCTTCTCCTGACACAGTGGCTTCCTAGACCCTAAGAAACAGCATCCTTCAAAGCTCTATCTAGGGATCTCAGGCATGCCTCCTAATTTTCTAACCTAATAAATAAGTTTCTTGACTACCATGTCATAACTGTAACTGTAAATAATGTAGGTCAAAATTAGTCATATACTATCTTGTTTCCCTCCACCCCCTGTAACCAACGTGGAGCCTTTGTGTAAAAGATTGTCTGTACTGAAATCTGTATATAATTACCTGTTCCATCTGTCATCTTTGTATTTTGTCTACCCTCCACCCCCTGTAACCTGACATGGAGCCTTTGCAAAGGAGTCTGTGACTCAAAGGATTGTAATTCCGATTATACTCAATAAATAAATAAATAAATAAATAAAAACCTATCATTCCCTAAATCTGACAAGTGCACTCCATTATTTGAATACAACTGTGGAACTTTTACAATGATCCCATTATGCTGCAACACAAATCTACAGTACCAATGGAATGCATAACACACTGCATTGCCATGTTTGTCAACACACGCACCCTCTAAATTGCATTGGTATTCTTAGCGTGGTACCTCCGCTACCTTTGTATCATGTGTGACCAAATTATTTGCAGCCTCGGTCATTCATGATGCAACAGTGCCAAGTCTCTCTCACCATCTTCTGCAGTTCAATAGACTTCACCATTCCCAAATTGTTTCCTTCCAGGTGGATGACCTGTGTATCTGAAGGGACATGGCATCAAGTTTCAATTGTGATCCATAGGAGCAAATCCCCCCAATTCATACCCCTAAAGCCCATCCAAACAATTTGCACATGCTGAAGATCAATGAAGAGATTTTCATCCCCTTGGAACTGCTATGTTCTCACCGCTGCCCAGTGAGCAAAAGAATGGCCACAGATCCACATTCTTTTTCACCTGGGAGTCATGACCTTACAAAAAAAAGAAACAGAGATGTTATAGTAATTGCAGTGACACATAGCTCTCAAAAGCTTTTGACTTCCACCATCTCAGTGATTGAATCTGTGCATCTATCAGGCTCTCTACCTTAGTGTGTGAGGCAGCATCTATGTAAAAGGCATGAGTATTGTACTCCTGGAAATCAACTCCCAGGGCCCGCAGGCCCTTTTTGAGCAGATAGCAAAACTGGAACACTTTAAGGGGATGCCTGTCCCCATGATGTAAAAAAGTCTTCTTCCAGTATTTAACTGCTGGAGGTAAGCTGTAACCCACCCACGGATATTCCACTGCAACCTAGGAGGGAACGAGTGACTGCACCAGCTTCTCCTGGCCCCTCTGTCCATCTTGCTGCACCATGTGTGAATGAAAACCCCTTCTGGGATCACTGCCACATCATCGTCACACAGTGCCATGGGTAATGTGGATGATATGCTTGTCTGGGCTATCTCAGACACCCTGAAGGCCCCTCAGAAGGCTACTAAGAAGGCTGTATGAAACAGATGCACCTCCGAAGTGGATGAGCAAACCCCGTGGAGCACAGTCATCATGTTAACTATCAAGCAGGGTCGATCAGGTGTCATGTGTTTGACCACCTTGAATCTCCATGGGCCTACCCTTCCAGCATGTCATGCACACCCTAAGCCTGCATGGTATCCTTTATCCCTGTGACCTTAGCAAACCATGCAAAGCCTGCCATATACAACTCTACTGCTGCTGGCATAAACCCTTGCCATTTAATGTGCAAGGGGTACAGACACAGTAGGTCTTACAAATCTGCCAAGCACTGGCCTACACAAAAACAAAAAAACATAGACTTTGATGGCAGATAAGGACCACTTGGCCCACCCAGTCTGCCCATTTCCCTACCTATTGTATAAGCTGCAGATTCTAGTTTACCAACAGCCTACTTCCTGCCACCCCCCACAATAATTGCCTTATGGCTGCCAGATGCATTCTTGAATTCACCCACTTTTTTTTTTCTTATTCAATACACTTTATTAAGGTTTTTATAACAATGTCTACAGGCATCCAAAATGTTTCTTATTCATATTTTGCTGATAACATACATACAAAAGAAGATCTTGCATCTATCAAAGAACAGCGAGTTACTTAAAGAACAACAGAGTAAACAGATGCCTGTACCCCACCCCCATCCCATCCCACCCGACTGCCACTAGTTAGTAGTGCTAATTATGTATTGGGCGTTACACCTCTGAGTCTTTTGTATCCAAACTGATTACAAAGGGGCACTAGTGATGGAATTGACATGATCAGGTTGGATCAGTAACAGGCTGAAGAGGGGGTCCCAAACTTGTTTTAACTTTTCCAGGTTATTGGTCCTCCCAGCTATAACTCACTCTGCTGTGTAGCAAACATTATTTCTCGGTACCATTCAGTATAGGAAGGGGTAACTGCATCCACCCAATGTCTAAGTAAAACCTTTTTGGCACATGCTGAGATTAGCACAATGTGGGCTTGCTGTGATCAGCCCTGAAGAGCAGCATAGTCTCCTAATATGCAAATCTCAGGAGTAAGCTTATTTGAGAGAGATAATAATGGGTCCAGATGGGACTTGTTACTATTCTAGAATGGAGAATCTCTTTCACATGACCACAACATGTGCAGCAAGTATCCCAGAAGCTTTAAACATTTGGTATAAAGACTGGATGTCAGGGAACCTATCTGGTAAAGTTTGACCAGGGTATAGAATAAATTATGGTTGATTTGAAACTGCATAAACCTATACCTATCCCATTTAATGTATCTATATAAATGTTTTCAGATTCTCAGCCAACATCTAGAAGGGGCAGATATTGGTAATTACTGGTCCCACCAATAACATCAATGCTTTTCTAGCCGAGATATTGTGGTCTGCAAAACTTTATACGCATACATTATTAAATGGGTGGTTGGGAGGGAGTTAACATATGGAGCCAGTATAGATGACAAAGTGTTAGTCCATTGCCCATTACCAAAGTGTTTCATTAGCATGTGGAAATTTGCAAATATCTAAATGCGCATACCGGGGCCATTTGTAAAGAGTGGAGGCTTCCTGGAATAGCAACAGTTTGTGATTGATAGCTAAGTCTTTAATTTTCTCAATTCTCATGTTAGGCCAGAATGAAGTAGCCTTAAGGAGTTTACCTGAGATTAGAAAATTAGGATTGTTGAACAGAGGTTGTGTTAAATCCCTATGGGCAGCAGTCCTAAGGATGCTGTTGTATCTCGAGCATAGAACCCAGTGGGGAGTCTTTTAGTTTATTGGAAAGATTCTTTTTGATTACGAAAGGGACGGCTCTGGGATTTACCTCTTGTGCTAGGCATAGGGAGGGCTCTATTTCCAGTCATAGGTGGAGGTAGTGAGAGTCAGAAAAGAGATAAGGGGGGAGTAACCAATACCTTATCCTTGTTAGGTGTATTGCTAAATAGTATATATAAACATTTGGAGCCTGTAAGCCACCATCTATCTTTTGATGAGTAAGCTTGCTATTACTATGTCTGGATTTCTTACCGGCCCATAAAAAGGAGTTTATTATTTTCTGAAGTTAGGAGAACCAATAACTCGGCAGGGCCCAATTGTACATTTGCAAGGGGTACAGTACACGGGGTAAAATGTTCATTTTTATTACACTCACTCGACCCCGCAAGGAAAGGGGTAGTTGAGACCAGTATTTGATATCCTCTTTTAGGGTATTAATGATGGTATTGAGGTTAAGTTTTTTCATTATTTTTGGGAAAGAATAAAGGTTTATTCCCAAGTATTTAAGTTTATCCGACCACCATTGTAATACCAGGTTTTCGACCTCTACCCTCTGGAAATATTTATTAAGGGGAAAGAATTCCATTTTATCAAGGTTCAATTTATAATTGGAGAAAATGCCAGACTGAGAAATTATTGTAAATGCAGCCAGAAGGGATTGGGAAGGAGATGATATGTGTAATAAAATATCATTCGCATATGCGGAAAGTTTATATTCTGTATTACCTATTTTGATGCCAGAGATTGATGGGGAGGGCTTCAGTCTTCTTATGAGAGGTTCTAGAAAAATATTAAATAAATAAAGTGAAAGGGGGCAGCCTTGGTGTGTCCCTTATTTTAAAAAGAAGGGAGTAGAGAGCACTCTGTTACACTGAACACGTGCAGAGGGGGAGGAGTAAAGTATTTTAACCCAATTTACAAATTCTTGAGGAATACAATACTTAGGAAGTAATGAAAATAGATAATCTCATGATACTCTGTTGAAAGCTTTTTCTGTGTCCAAGGACACCAAAACAGCAGATGCAAGGGAATCCTTGGACACAGAAAAAAGATAGGCCACCTTCCTAAGATGGTAAGAGGAAAGATGACTCTTAACAAAACCTACTTGTACTGGACTGATCAATGAGTCCCAGACCCAGCTTAATCTTGCTGCCATGATCTTGGCAGGAATTTTTTAATCTACATTAATAAGAGAGATGGGTCTGTAATTAGGGATGAACAGATGGTCTTTACTAGGTTTGGGAAGGACTACTAAGGTGGCCTGAGTGAAGAAGAGATTGGATATGCCATTTTCATAAAGATATTGAAAGGTGCTCAGAAGAATAGGTGCTATTGTATGCTTGAGGGTTTTATAGAAATTGGAGGAGAAACCATCTGGGCCAGGTGCTTTGTCCAGAGGATGTGAATCAATGGCATCAAGTACTTCCTTGATTGCAATAGGGACCTTTAGAGTGAGGATTTGGGGTTCAGAAAGTGTCAGGAGATTAATATCACTCATAAAATAGTCCAGCATTTACTGGGGGAAAGAGAAGGTAGGCGGGGTATATAAGCAACTATAGTAATCTCGAAAAGCATTACTAATATCTTTGGGGGAGGTGAGAATGATACCTCATGATGAATGAATGGAGGTGACAATCCTATCAGAGATTTGGGACCGAAGCTGGAGGGCCAGAAGTTTTCCAGCTCTTTCTCCCTGATCGAAATAAGATATTTTAGACCTAAGCATGAGAAATTCTACCTTTTCAACCAGTAATTGATTATATTGTGCTCGTAGAGACTCAACTTTTTCCCATTCCTCTACAGGAGATAAGGCCTATAAACTGGCTTTGGCTTTTCTGATCTGTTCAAATAAAGAGGAAAGGGCTTGATTTTTAAATTTTTTTACGTTTTGATGCTATACGTGTCAATTCCCCCCTTAAAGCACATTTTAAGGTACACCATAAAATATCTGCTTTGTGCATAGATGGGGAATTATATTCCATGAAATTTGAAATAAAGGATTGTAAGTGTTGTATAGTATCATCAGATTTTAGGAGTTGATTATTCATTTTCCATATTTTATGTTTAAGGACATTGGGTGTAATATTTAGTAATACCTGGACCACGTAATGGTCAGAGAAAATTTTAGAAGAGTAGTAAACTGATATAACCACATGGAGATAATCTGCACTCATCAAGAGGTAGTCTAGATGTGAAAATGTATGATGTGGGAGGGAGTGAAATGAAAACTCCTTGCCTGGGTAAGCTATTCTCCAGGGATCTGTAAGACCTAGTGTGTGCATTAGCTCATGTAGAGCTTTTTGCCCTAGTGACAGGGAAAGTCTAGGCTGGCCTGACCTGTCAAGATTGTTTGATAGGACTTGATTCCAATCTCCCCCGAGAATTATTGGTATCATGGACTATGTAGCTAGTATAGTCATTAGGTTTACAAAAAAATCAGGATCATCTGAGTTGGGACCATAGATGGAGCCTAGAACCGTCTCTGATTGTCCTAGAACAGCCCTTATAATGATATAACAACTCTCAGGATCAGATATTTCTTATAATAGATGAAATGGTATCCTACGTGCTATAAGAATGGCAGTCCCCCTTTTTCGGTAATTAAGTCCTGAACCAAAAACTTGTCCTACCCAAGTCTTATGAAGAAACTGTATTTGAGTGGGCAGGAGATGCGCCTCCTGTAGAAACACTACTGTAGTCTGCTTGAATACTCCGAAGATGAAATAATACTTTTGTTCACTTAGTTGGTGTTTGTGCCCCTTTGATGTTCCAAGAACAAAAATTGTTACCAGTCATTTTGGAAAAGTTACATTTTTGTACAAAAGAATATTAAGAGTTGAGAAGAAAGTGAACAAGATGACCCATTTACTTGTGGCAGTCCCCACCCATCCCAAGCCTTCTAGAACCCCCAACCTCCTCCTAAAATCTCATCACCCCTTAAAATTAACTCAAAATAACAATCCCCTGAGCTCCACATGATCAGTTAAAAAAAATAAGGAACTTTGGTCTCATGTTGGAAAGTCAATTGTGGAGGCTCTTCCCCTAAATGTAAAGACATGACTGCTTCTTCCTTGGTAACGCAACACAACCCTACCCCACCCCAACCCCCAAAAGCCCAGAATATCAACCATCTTAAAACCAGTTTGAACTCCACGGTAATATGAATAAAATAACCCCTTCATACATTCTATCCTATATTATATTGAGGTGCATAATAACAATCAACGCCACCATATGAAAAACCAGTAATTTCTACATTAAGATTAATAAACTGAAACATTATATATATATATATATATATATATATATATATATATCCATCAATTGCATAGCATTTAATTTTCACGAGCAGATATTTATTTATAAAAAAAAAATTCACAAAGGAAGGACAAGAATAAGGGGAGGTGAAGTACCTTGCAGCCTCCTGTTTTGGTAATAACAAACAAACAAAAAGAAAGAAAAAAACAAAAAACAAAACTGAATAATGAGATATGTTTCAGGAGCTAGCATGCCCGATTTACATGAAGGCATATGAAAAGAGAAGAGAAAACACAAAAAAGAAAAACTTGAGGAAGGGAAGGGTTGATAACTTGCAGATCCATAAGTCCAGGACTAAAACTGTATTTTGTGAAGCCAACATATGAAAACTAGGAGACTGATGTGCTTCAGATAAGTTTGTTTATTTGCATTGCACTTGCCGTGATAATCACATAATCGAGAAGTGGACTGCACGCACCTGCGGCCGATCAAGCAGCCGGATAGATATCATTATTGAAAGAGGGTGCCTTTGAATTTTGATCCATAGTTCACAGTTTTGGAAGCAGACCAACAATGCTGGGTATCAGTCGTGAAGGTTCGGATGGAAAACTTTCCTGGCAGGTCTAATTAGGAAGTAATCAGGCTTGTAAAGATGTTAAATGAGAGGCAGAAGTTAGACAGTTTTCATTTATTGAGGTGATTCTTTGCTAGGAGGATCAGAATTACTTGGCACCGTGCCGAGAGACAACTTCGGTGAACTCAAAGTATTAGCAGCTCAAAATGATTTGCCAACAGGTTTCTAGTGATATTGTAATACTATTGCAGAGCATTACGAGCCTAATACCCTTGAGACTGCGGGCTCAACGATGAGTAAACAAATTTGGGAACATGATGGTTAGATTATTGGCAGCTTGCTCTGCACTTTTAAATGATCTCCAGCTACCCTGATATTGAACCAATAGTTTGGTGGGGTATGTTATTCTGAATTTAATTCCGGCGGCAATTAGTTTGGTTACTGAGGGATGGTACTCAGTCCGTTTCTACCTGTGGCCACCTGTAAGTCTTGTGAGATTCTCAACTAAGCATCACCCCATTTTATTTCTTGCAGCTCCTTAGTCTTAGCCAGAACATGCTGCCGATTTATAAAACTCAAGAGATGTATAATAAATGTTCTAGGTTTAGCCCCAGGAGGGGGTCTGGGCTTTAGTGATCTGTGAGCCCGTTGCACATGATAGGTGGCGGAATGCGGTGGTGGGCCTGAAATTTTCTCCAAAAGCTTCTGGGTAAATAAAACAGTGGAGGATCCTTCAGCTTCTTCAGGCAAGCTAAAAATAACAAGATTGTTTCTCCTGTTCTGACCCTTGAGATCTTCCAATTTTGTTTCCACCTTGTTCAGCTTTTGTCTGAGCACCACAACTTCTGGATTTAACCGAGTATGCCAGTCTTCTAAAGAAGTCGTACATGCCGAGACATCAGAAATCTTATTAGTTTCCTTTAGGTTGACCTGCATATTTTTAAGGTCAGAAGCAAACTCTGGAAGAGCTTGCCTTTTCAGCAAGAAATCTATCTTCTGATAAAGGATTAGAACTGGCGGTTGGTATTAGATTTTTAGTGTTAGCTGCGGCCTGGGTTTTCGATTGTTTGGCAGCTTTGTCCAGCATTTGAGGAGGCATGCGAGCCGGGAGGGCTTGGCGCATTTCAGATTCCATTGCAAAACTTTGAAGGTTGTAAGAGATTTTCCCTGTTTAGATGGCAATCGCTAGTTCTTCCGAACTGTAAGATGTTGCAATATTCGTTTAACAAAGGGTTATGCTGTCAGAAAAATGTTAAATTAAAGGCTTTTAGGAGGGTTGGAGCTAGAGCAGAGCAGCCGTGACTCCTCTCATGTATAATACATCACGTGATCTCTCTCGCCCACTGTTTTTGACCCCACAACCTCCTCAGCAAGGCAGTTCTATATGTCCACCATGCTCTCCTTGAAAACATATTTCCTCGTAATTCCCCTGAGCCATCCTCCCTCTGTCTTTAAATTGTGCCTCCCTGTTCTTTCACATTTCTTTTTCTGAAACCTTCTTGGACTTTGTTGATTCCCTTGAGGTACTTGAAAGTTTCTATCATGTCCCCCCTCTCCCTCCTTTCCTCAAGGGTATACATATTAAGCTTTCTTAGTCTCTCTTCATATGGCTTCTGAGGCAGACCCTGCACCATTTTAGTTACCCTCCTCTGGACTGCCTCCATTGTCTCTATGTTCTTGTGCAGATGGGGTCTCCAAAACTACATGCAGTACTCCAGATGGGTTCTCACCAACTGTCTGTTCAGAGGGATAACAACTGTTTGTTTTCTACTTGTGATGCCTCTCCCTACACATCCCAGTATCCCCTCAGCTCTCCTTACTGCCTTCTCACATTGCTTGCCTACCTTAAGGTCATCTGATATGACTACCCCCAGGTCCTTTTCCATTTTTGTTGTTAGTACCTCCGCCCATTTTGTACTTTTTATCTGGGTTTTTGTTTCCCAGGTGCATTACTTTGCACTTCTTTGCATTGAATCTAAGCTGCCATACTGCTGACCATTCCTCCAACATTGCCTAGTCCCTTCTCATCCTTTCCAACTGCCCTTGTGTATCAACTCTGTTGCAGTTCTTTGTGCCATCTGCACAGAGGCATACTTTTCCTTCCAGACCTTCTGCAATGTCTCCTATAAAGACATTAAAGAGGACTGGTCCCAGTACTGAACCCTGCAGTACCCACTAGTAACCCCCCTTTCTTCAGAGTGAGTTCCACTTACTATTACCCTCTGCATCCTGTTAAGCAGCCAATTTGTTACCCAGGCTGCCACCCTGGGACCCACTCCCAGGCTTGCTAACTTGTTTATTATTTTTTTTGTGTGGGACTGTGTCAAATGCCTTGCTAATGTCTAGGTAGGCTATATCCACAGCCCCTCCCTGGCCTACTACGTTGGTCACCTAGTCAAAGAAATTGATTAGATTTGTCTGACATGACCTTCCTGCTGTGAATCCATGCTGCCTTGGGTCCTGTGCCCCACTGGTCTCTAGGTACTCAACAATTCTTTATTTCTTTCAGAAGTGATTCCATCATTTTGTTCCTATCACTGATGTCAAACTAACTGGTCTGTAGTTTCCTGCTTCTGCCTTGCTCCCACTTTTGTGAAGGGGAATCACACCCACCCTCCTCCAGTCCTCAGATACCAGCCCATCCTCCCATGATTTGTTAAAAAGGGTAGTCAGTGGTGTCACTAGGTCCCCCTCTGAGTTCTTTTAGTATTCTGAGATGAATCCTGTCAGGCCCCATTGTTTTGTCCACCTTGAGTTTTAGGAGTTTTTTTCAGGACCCTTTCTTCTGTGAAAGGACTGGTGTTGACCCCAATGCCCATAGTGCTTCTATTGTTTGGTTTAGGTAACTCCTCTCCTTCTTCTTTTGTGAATACTGAGCAAAAGTATTCATTCAGTATCTCTGCCTTTTCACTGTTTTCCTCTGCCCACCTCCCCTCCCCTTTATTATGCTTCTCTATCCCTCCCTTGACCTTTCTTTTCTCCTTAATGTACCTATAAAAGGTTTTATCCCCCTTCTTAACTGAGTTGGCTATCTTTTCCTTGGTTTGGGCCTTTGCTATTCTGACTATCTTCCCCGCTTCCTTCTGCTTTAACTGATACAGTTCCCTGTCCTGCTCCTTCTGTGATTCCTTATACTTCCTGAATGCTATTTTTTTCTCCCTAACATTCCCCACCACCAGTTTTGAGAACCATAGTGTTTTTTTACTCCATTTTGTTTTATTTGTTTCACACAAAGGCTTGTTGCCTCTATGAGGTGGAGTTCTGATTTTTCTCCATTGTTCTTCCACCACCTCCTTTCTTGCCATTTGCTAGTACATTCCTTAGGTATTCATGCATTTTGCCAAAGTCAGCCCTTCTAAAGTCCAATATCCTCATTTTTGTGTGGCTTGTCTCCATGGTTGGGTTTATCATGAACCACACTGTGTGGTGGTTGCTTGTTCTCAGATGGCTACCCACTTCTAAATCTGTGATCCTTTCTCTATTTGAGAGTACCAGGTCTAAGATTGCTCCCTTCTGAGTGGGTTCCAATACTAGCAGTCTAAGTCATGCCCCCTGTAGGGCATCGAGAATGACCCTGCTCTTGGATGTGGCTGCAGTAAATGTGTTCCAGTTAACATCTGGCATATTCAGGTCCTCCATCTACAATATCTCCCCCTTTTCAGCCATTCTGAGAATACCTTCTATCATTTCCTTGTCCATTTCCTCCACCTGAGACGGGGGTCTGTATACAACCCCTGTGTGGATTATGGTGCACTCCCTGTCTCGAAGATGACCCACAGTGCCTCCTGTCCTCCCCATTTGCCTTTTAGTTCTGTAGCTTTGATCCCTTTCCTTATGTAGAGAGTTCTGCTCCTCCTCCTCCTCTTTTACCCTCCCTGTCCCTTCTGTAGATTGTGTACCCTGGTATATTGACATCCCAGCCATGGTTCTCCATGTACCATGTTTCCATGACTGTCACAATATCCAGGTGTCCCTCTTCCATCAGGGCCACTAACTCAGGAAGCTTGTTACCCAGACTAGCTTAGCTGCTCCCTCACCCCAAAAAAGTTCTCCAACCCCCTCTGATAGGCCGCCCTCATGATAGGTACTAAAGAACAACTGAGTAGCTCTTGGGCTTCTGGGTCACAAATTCCTAGAGGTAGGCTGTGACTACCCTGGGGCACATCTCTACTTCTTGTGCCAGCTCTTGGAATCTCTCCCACTGCAAACGATAAGGAGCATCAGTAAGAGTGTTATCAATACCAGGCACATGGATTGGCTCTATTTTCTTTTCCACAGGTGTCTCCATCTATGTCTTCTTTTCCCACATTTGTCACCCTTCTGCCATCTTGCTATGCCCTGCTACTGTAATTAGTCCACACCTGAGGACTTCTCTAACTCATTCACTGCTATTATGACTTGTCACTCCAATCATTACCTTTTTGTTTTCCTTATTCTGTCTTTATCTTGTCATTACCACTTATTCTCCTAGAACCTCCAATTTTTTCTTTACATATATATATATATATATTCCTTTTTTACCTCTTCTCTACACTGACTTTGCTTTTTCTCTCTTAGATATTTCCTGAAGAAGACCTATGGTTGAAACGTAGATTTTTAACTATATTTTCTATTTTCAGCATGCATTTAATATAACCATTTTGTTTTGCTTTCAGACCACATGCTGATGCAGCACCTTGTTTTTGTTTTTACATTTTGTGTGCATTGTTCTGAACTATATATCCAGGACCAAACACTTCAGTACAAACACCCTCATCAGATTTCCCATGGGTCTTGTGCCTCCTAACTGCCTATTTCTGCTTATATTACCCGTTTTGCTTATCCTGAAAGTCATCCACTTATCATGAAACTGATCTCTTCAGACATCCAGTGCCACTACAATGGGGATGAATTCCAGGAATATTACTTCATGGAGCAGCCTTATTTCCACTTGAGACTGAGGCCAGTACTCTTGAAACAGGACCCCCTAAAATTTGCCTCAAACCAAAGCTATCAGATACATCTGTGTAGAGCTCCAGTTCTTGATTTGTGACCTCTGTTGGCTAAATTGTAACCCTACTGAAATATGACAAGAATGCCAACCAAATCTTGAGGTCATCCTACATGGACTCAGTAACCCAAAGTCAACAATGTGGCTTATTGCAGTCTGACATGCACTTGGTTAACCATCACAAGAAGGTTCACCCCACTGGAATTATTTGGCAAGTGAAATTCAGGGGTCCTTTAAGTGCTGAAGCTCACACAGATTGATTTTCCATGCCTGCACCACCTTGTGCAGCAAGGCCTGCAAGGCACTGACTTTTTCTTGTGGCAGCTGGAACTCGGTGGTGACTGTATTGATTTTTATACCCTAAAAGGACAAGCGATGCACAGCCCCTCCATCTTGTCATGGGCC
Source organism: Neoceratodus forsteri (assembly GCA_016271365.2). Lineage (NCBI taxonomy): Eukaryota > Metazoa > Chordata > Ceratodontiformes > Ceratodontidae > Neoceratodus > Neoceratodus forsteri. The sequence continues at coordinate 625,215,333 of CM057452.1, read as the reverse complement.
AAGGGCACTCTCAAGTCCTTGTCCAAAGTATGAAAGAAATCCCCTCAGTTGGGCACATTGATCAGCTTCTGCTTTGTCCATGAACATAAAGTCATCCAAATAGTGAATGACTTCAGACCACTTTGACAGTTTTGTGACGGCCCAGCACAGGAAGGTGCTGAATTATTTGAAGACAATGCAGACTATGTCATATCCCATGTGTATGTAGTTGTTAACATAATACCAGCCCTCAAACTTCATACATACCATATCCCTGTCAAGTGGGTGTACTAGTAACAGTAGGAAGGCTATTTGATGTCTGTTTTGGCCCTAAGGCATCCTACCCTGCCCCCCTAACCACCTCAATGGCTGCATCAAAGAGCACACAAGATACAGGCATAGCAGCTGGATCAATGTAGCTGTTGACTGAGTAACTCTACAGGTTTGACAAGTGATTAATCATCCTGAATTCACCCTGCACTTTATTTGACACCCAATCTATTGGCAATACCCTGAGGGTGTGGCATGGTGTCCACACAAATTGGCCACTAACACTACCTGCTGCTAATTCCTTTTCCAACTTAGCCCAAACTTTATCTGTATGGTCCCTGACAGATTTTAGTTTATCTGCCATGAAAACTTTGCACAGACCCATGTGCAGGATCCTGAAACTATGTACAAAGCCCTCTACCAGTGATCAAGCAGACTGCCCATCTGGATAACCCACCAATCAGTGCTCAACATACTCCACCATTATTGGGGTTAGGAGGCTTCTCTTGCTACTTCTGAAAAGGCCATGGGATGCTTCTTTTTTTGCACTGGATGGATAGGTGGTTTTGCCCACAGGCAGTGCACTTGTGTTTGTATCAACATGCCTCTGTCTTGCAAGCTCTGTGATTGTAATGATAACACTGACCCCCATCCCCCATCTTTCTAGTGCTCCCTGCTATGAACCCTTTACTGGGGGACTGGGCATGGTGCACTGGGAATACACTCTTTGAATACTGGATCCCACCAGCCTCACTGGACCATAAGGAAGGGAGGATCAAAACACCCCAGAAACTACTGGGATCATTATTCTTCCACCTGTGGAACTCCTCATCATATTCTAGCCAGTCCTATCCCCCTTTATTAGCATGCATTGCCACTATGCAACTGTAATAGCTCCACAACCCCGAACTTTCAGTGGGAAGAACTCCATTCACAAACCATCATAAATGGCAAAGCCCCCTGCCCAATTTTCATAGGTGTGTACTATGACAACATTTCACTGAGACTCTACCATGTCTTTTTTTTTTCCTTATCTTTATCCTTTTCCTTATTCACCTCTGGCTCCTTGGGCCTGTAGAGAAATGTGAAAACATCAATAAATTCACCACTAGCAATTTGTTGTTGCACTTTGTCAGAAAAGTGAAACCCGATGGACTCCCCAATGGTCAAATAAGAACTGTGCACCAGCTGATGTGCCATTCCTCCACCCACCATCTGTCCTTCCCCTCTCCCATGCTGCCTGAGTGTGTCTCCAGCTGCTTCTGCTCATACACCACCAACAAAGCCATCACCATGTCCAACTTCTCTTTCAAGCTCAATGAGGGAGCTGGAGGGCATGCTGGATGTCGCAGGGAAGGGGCTGGCAACAGAGAAGTTGTACCCACTGGCTGTGGTCCCAACAATGGGGCCAACAAGACTGTTGCTAGGAAGACAAAGGCTAGTGGGCCCAATGGACTCAGAAGTGGCACCAGTGCTGACAGTGGTGTCAGATGATGACCTGGCAGCAGGACAGGTTGAACCAGTAGCATACCCAAAGGATAGGGAATCAGAGCAAGCATGGGCAAAAGCACCACCTGTAGACCTAGCTGTGGTCTGAAAGGGGCCAGGAGCATCAGGTAAGGTCCCAGTGGTGAGGTCAATGAAAGTGGAGCTGGACCAGGAGACAGGGGTGCTGGAAGCATTGGCTACAGCACCCCCTAGGGCCTGATGGCACTGGTGCCCATTTTACTGCTTCTGCAGTTCTTAGCCAGAGGTGCCCCAGGCATGGGCCCCCAAAATATTTTCCTTAACAGCTCTTACAACTCATCATCAAACATATTATCAATGTGAGACCTACCTGTTTGAGAATGTGCAGGTGCCAGAGGGTCTTCTGTAGCCTTTTGTGACCTCCCTCATCTGTCTGCTGACGTCTTTGTTGGTTCCTGAGGGGCTGCTGTCACCAGGATCACTGGCTGTAACTGTGGTAATGGCACTCCTGATGATCCCACCAGATCAGGTCCACCTGGATTGCTGAACACTGCATCATACCAAGTATGTCCTTTTGCCATATCAGGGAAACCAACTGCTCTTTGAATTCTGTACTTGTGCTGTGCCTGGAATCTGCCATTGTGGCTCACAGGCTAAGATTAGAGAACATACACCCACACACATGACAAGTCTTGTTTGCTGTCTTGGCCTCTGCTGCAACTGAGCAACAAGATATACAGTACAAGTCACATTAAACTGTTCATCCAATTAGTTGTTTTAGCATTTCTGACTAAGTTACTTAAGTGTTTCTTTGTCCAGCACAAAGCCTTGCACAAACTATTTCTTAAGAGTTAAAACTCAGTTTTGCATTGCATTTTGCCTGGAATGCAGATGCATTCCAACTGAGTTACAAAAACATTTTACACACGTTGCTCTTTAGTTGGTTAAGCCTTCAAAAGAAATGCAATATGAATTGCCAATGCATTGCCAACTCTGAAAAACAATTCCAAACCAACACATTGGTGAGACACTTTAATATGACTTGTACTGTACTGTGAGAAGGCTCAAATTAGAATATGTACCCCTGCCTATCTCCCTCCATTGTCACATCTCAGCTTCTGTACACCTTAAATCCTATCATCATACCATTGCCATGCCACCTTTTTAAAACTAGATGTCTGTGGTATGTTGTAACTAGAAACTGATCACTATATTTAGCAATAAATCTTCACACAACCTAATTGCAGATGTAACTGCATCCATATTCTCTGGCAATTCTGCATTTGACCCACACATATATGTAGGTACTAGAAAAATGAATTCAACCAGTCTGTCATGCAATAAGCACTGTGTAACTGGATGCATCTGAACTTCTTCTTTGTTGGAGAATAGTGCTTTCATCCTGTACCATAAGGGAATGCACAAGTGAATAAATATTACATGTAACACAGGAGAGACAATAATGACTTCTCATCATGTAAGTGATGGGCCACTGAATTATCAAAGAATTACAATAAATGAATTGAACAAGTGAAGAAATATCAAATGTAACATGTAACACAGGAGACAGAATAATGGCATCTCAACATGCAAACAAGGGGCCACTCCATAGCTCACATACTGTGACAATAGTAATATGTTTCAGCAGTGCGGCTTAGCTCCACTTCAGATGGCCTACCTTGATTGATTGCCCAATCCCTGGTAAAATGGCTGTTGCTTGCCAAGATGACAGCTACGTTCCAGGGCACATGCCCAAACACCTCTGTTCTGCATGGCATCCTGAGGTGATCACTACACACAGCTGATGTAAGGGCTCTAAACAGTATTCCTTACAAGGTGCCGTGTATGCTTTTTAGCTGAGAAATAATGAAAAACTGAGTTTATCACATTGCCTTTGTCAATTGTCCCACACATTTGGAGCTTTCTCTCAGACTCTGAACTGCAAAACACTTTGCTATTTTTGTGATTCTGCCTGGCAAATCAAATGTCAGTATTCATTTTGATGGACAATTTTAATGTAGTGTTTATAGTTATAGTAAAACTCCCCTACATTCCAGACTCTGCATGACTTCCCATGGGAGAAGAGATGCCTGAAGAGACACATATCTCAAAAGCTGTGGTCAAGACCTGGACAGCTTGAAACCAGCCCAGACAGCATATCTAAGAATTATCTACAACACCAATAATCCCAATAAAATGTCTTCTGAGTAGTACTGGATGGGCCTGTGGCTACTGAGTGGTACTATTTTTTTTATAGTTTTAGAGTTCTTCCTGCTGCTCTAACACAGGAAGAGAGATAATTCCCCTGTTTTTAAACAATTATTATGTCATTTATTCCAGAATTAGCATTACTTCATATTTTTTTATGCAAGCCCCTGCTGCTTAAACTGTGTGAAGCCCAGTGAGACCATGTCTTCGCCAAGATGGGTAGGCTTGGGGAGGCAGTCGTTCCTCAATGTTCTTGAGTCATATATGTGGTAGTCAGTGTCCTTGAGCCAACACTGACTCGGCTCCTTGGACTCTAAGTAATAGATGAAAAAAATGGCTTTAATGAGCCTGGAAACCAAAAGAGTGATTTGCAGACTATTTTATATACAGTACTGGAGAAAATACTCTTTTCAACAGCCTTCACAGGATAAATTCAGACATTAGACTTCAACATTGCAGTGGTAACGATTTACTGGAGGATACTGCCAGGAACAAGACACAGTGCCCTAAACCCTCACTAGATACATGGATGGCTATGGCTGGATTTCAACATATTTTGAATGTTCAGAAAGAAGAAAAGAAACATTTTAAACATGGTGATGTTTGCACCTAATTCCTAACATATTATAGCTTGTTATTTAAACTGTGAACTGAAATCCATTAGGCTTCTAATGTATAGCATCCAAAATACTCTATAGCAATCTCAAATTATGGAGGGGTGGATGATTCACTGGCCGTGCTTGCTAACCATATGGCCACTGGCAGGAGCAGAATGCCATATCTGCTGGAAAGAGAAAATCTGGAAAGAAGGCAGAGACTCCATTAAAACAGCTTAAATTAGCAATGCTCCTCCCCTCCAGCAGGTAGTAGCTCCCTCCTCCTGGGAACCTAAACCTACCTGCCTGACCTTACCTCTAGTGGGTGGATGCTACTCCCTTCCTGTTCAGGTGTATCTGTGGCTGTGCTCATAGTCAAACCTTGCCTGCTGCTAGTTATTTTAGGCTCTTCCATTATGTAAATTGTTGACCTATTTCCCTGCTGACATAAATTCCATGGTTAGGCCAGTTTTCATGCTGAAAAATGTTACATTCTGCAGAATATCTTGGATTTCACAGAAGGAAGTATGTTGTAAAGTTTCAAAAACATTTCTGTATTTCACTAAAATTCTATGGAAATGGAAGCTGCACATTTCACCCAGCCCCACTATCCAGGCCTCTGCAGCACCCAGCATTATGTAAAACAATTAAAATCCTCAGGGCATTCTGTGAAATGCAGCTTGCATCTTTTGGAACCTATCCTGTGTGTGTATTCTTAAGCATTAAATAAATATATACATAAATAATTAAATAAATAAAACCCTGGTGAACCCTCCCCTCGTCACTACGTGAAAAGTTATACACTACCCAATAATGTAATTCACCATGGTGAACAGATCTAACCTACGTATCAGATTCCACACTCCCCAATTGCCCTTCTCCCTTTGAGAGCTTGTACCATGAGTTTTTACTCTCTGGGTGAATAAATGCTTCATCACATTACCTATAATTCTATTCTTCCCATGAGTATGGCCTATACTAATCAAGAGGAAAACATTCCCCTGTTCTATGTTATCCAAATCCTTTAAAAATGTTAAATACTAAAGTAATATCTCTTCTTTGCTTTCCTTTTTTCCAGAGAAATCATACTTTGCCTGTTTGAATAATAGTGCCAGAGGGGACCATCACAGTGACCCTACGTTGTTGTCGAATTCTGTTGCTGTGATGGTCTTCTCTCTTGTGGTTTCACTGTGTGGTCAGTACACCCCCAAGCTTAACTGCTTCATTTCTTTAATCATTTTACTGTCTCTGCTTAATCATCATTTGCTACAAGATCTTTGCTTATACTGAGGTGATCAGAATTTGACACAGTACTACAAGTATGCTTTTATTATTATTACTCTGTGTTAAAAACACTATGGTTAGAGATGGAAGAACTGATTCTGATGAATTCTAAACCAATGTGATTCTCCAAATAAAGAACCTTATAGTACATGGTTACCCTTTGTTATGTATAAAAATCAGCCTGCTCAAAATCCTTGCTAAGCACATTCTAAACCGTTATGCGCATTCCAAAGTGTTGTTCTGCGCATTCCGAACAGTTGCTACGGACAGTTTAAAGGTCATACAATTTTAAATTTCTCAATTATTCAACACCTAGCTACTTACTAACCACCCAGTGCCCAAAGTCATACATTTTACCTTTCAAAAGTCTGTAAATTTGATTTTGATATGTGAATAGAACAAAAAATGGCAAGATTGCTTGTTTTCTCTTCAGTGTGGGTTTGTCACTGTAGTGTAAAAAACCATATACTATAAAAAATAAAATATGGTCAACCACACACAACTCGGCATGTGTTTCTATCTTGGGGTTGAGATGACAGCATGGACCTCGAGGTTCATATACTGTCATCTCAACCCCTTGATGGAAACACAGCCTTGTTGTGTATGGTTGCCCATACATTATTCTCTATGTCTGGACTTCTTCAAGTTCTTAAAGCTTCAAGTGATAATTTAATAAAATTGTTTTCAAACTCAGTGTACTCTCCCAGCAGGTTTTTACCATGACAGAGAACACTGAGAGAAGACGAAAGACTCAGAGAGATGGATGGTGAGTGAAGAAAGAACCCCAGAGCTAGGAATATTTTAAAAGGTCATAGTATGTGGTATTACACAGTTTGAGTTGCTGGGGTAATCCATCATCATTTCGCAATACACACAGATTTCATGGTTTAAGGCTGGAGCATGTAATAAAGATTATAAAATGGAAAGAGAAAATCCAGTGTCCTGTGTCATTAGAAGTGTCTAGTGCATGGCTAAAAATAAGTGCTGGCCATCAGGACACAGGGAAAGAAATCTACAGTATGAGCCAGTGTAATTTAAAACAACTGAAAAGTATCATTTGCCCCCCTCATTTAACCCACATATGAAAATAGAGAGTAAGTAGCAGACATGGTAAAAACAGTATTGTCACTAGTTCTTATGCAAAAATAAGGGGGTGCACTCACATTTATGTTGAACATTATTAAAATGGCAGTTTCTTTTGTCTGTTCCCCTTTGTGAATGTTCAACCAAGTCTCCTGCCCAACCATTACTCATTAGTTCATCTGCTCTGTGCCTGGATTTTGTTTCCTGCTCACTAATTACGCAGTTATTCAGAGTATAGAAATGGTAGTCAGAGTAAAGTTTTTGGTTTTTTTTAAATAATTCAAACCCGGTGCTGCTAGCACATCTGTGATAACCTATTCCTCTACTCCACACACCCATCCTCTCATTTGTTCACCCACTCATCAGACAAACTTGCACCTGCTGATTAGCAGTTCTAAAAGAAAACTGCATTTCTTACCCCATGGCTCACAATCATCACATTGTGTCCACTCATTTTCAGATATATTTTTTAACAGACAAGAGATGTCTTCTGGCTTGCCCTTAACCTCCTGACTGAGACTCCCACCTCCCATGCAGTTCTCATGCAACACCATTCATACGTTAAACATCCTGGACCCTTAAAAAAAATTAAAAACACTTCTGAACAATCTTGTTTTTTTCAGTGCTTTTCAACCACAGTGCTTGTCCTTGAACTTGTGCTAGACCCTTCAGTTCTACCAAATGGTTTTGTAGTCAACGCTCCTTTGTGACATTCAATACTTGATCAATATTGCTGCACAAAATTGAGAAGCAGTTTGTGCGTGCGTGTGTGTGTATTCATATTGGAGGTCTATTTGGTAGTGGGGTAGGGGAGTTATACACAACTTAAACTACAAGAATGTGGGGGGAGATTGCCACTACAGATGCTACGGTTGGACAAATGCTGTAAGTAAACAACAACAACAAAAAAGACTGCATTCTGCTCATATAGGTGAAGGAACTATTTTATGTAAACTTTAGATACATATTCTACTTTTTTATTATTTAAATCTGTTAGTTTTAATTTTAACATACATATTACTTAAAAAGTCCAATTTTATGAGCACAATAAGACACTCCGGGGATTTGCATTAGACATTTCTAATGCATGGCCAGGAGCTGAAGGCACAAGGCCTGTAGCCTCGTCCCTACCACACCCTCTGCAGAGTGTTAGAACTGTTTCATGTACAGCCCATCTTTTCTAATTGCTTACTCATGGAAGGTCAGTGCTGTGCAGATGTTTCAAGTTACAGGTGAATGGAATTCTATGGAATTTTGGAAAATTCCAACTGATTCAAAGAAATTCTATCAGAAGTAGATATAATAGGTCATCCTGGGGGAGTCCACTGAATTCTTCTGCAACGTTGGTAGCACATATATGGTCGGTACAACACGAGTGGGCACTGTGTAAGTGCCCAAAATTCATACTCTGTACTATAACCACAAAGTAAGCCCCATTCAATGCATCATCCATGGCCAATTTCAGTTCTTTAGTTTTGGTATGAGTCAGCCTCTGGTAGAAAGACTGATCAGACAACTGTCTCATGATATTTAACAACATCCAAATGACGCACTACTTATAATAATACTGAAATACTACAGCCAAATTCTGCAATGCCTCTCACTCATTCTTCATGCACTGGAGTTGTCATTTAAGTTTGTAAATCATTCTCACGTTTATTTTTACAAAAATGGACATTATTGGACTAACTACTTGATAGAATATAGATCCTGGCTTAATGTTCACTGGAGAAAAGTTCAGTGTGGCTGTTCATTCATTATCACAGCTGCTGCTTGGTCCCACATTGGATACAGTCCCATAGATGGATTTTAGTGTCAATTTAAATGCAAATCTGTGCAGATCAATGACTGTATTAAAATGGTTAAGATCTGCAGTGATGGAAAATGATAATACTTAGTTCAAAGCTTATTCCTCTTTGATAGTCAAGGTTTTGTTAGACTGGTTTGCTAAAGCTGAAGGTTCAAATCCTGGTGCCTCCCGATTTGTCATGTTTGACCCCCATGACCTCCTCCATGATCCCCTCCCCATCTTCTTCTTTGAAAATATGGCTCCTGTAACCTGATTCTCCTTGCACTGCATCTCTGTGAAGGGGCTAAAGGCTTCATTACTGGGGGGGGGGGGTAATTTCTGGTGAGTCCTGTTCTAAAAAAAACATATGTATTGCTGTTTGTATTGCTTGGACCAGATGTATAGTCAAGGATTGTGGTGTCATTATTCACGATATTTTTTAGAATGGATTTCAGTCCTGTGTTGTACTTTTTTTTTTTCTTACTCCAGTTGAAAACTGTCAAGCTTGTAATCTTGCTCATCCCTTACAGACTTTTTTTTGTTTTGCTTTTTTAATTTTAATGTCATACATTGCAACCTTTACAATAAGTTGTTTTTTTTATATTTAGTAACTTCATCAGCACTGGCTTTTTTTATATTTAGTAACTTCATCAGCACTGGCCACATCTTTAAGGTTTTTTTTACTTCTATATTTTTTAACAAGTTTTCTCTTACTGGTGGTGTGTGTTCAAGGATCAGTCTTATGGATCGTAGTGCAGCATCCTCCATCAATTTATACCATTTCTTCATAAACAGTACATTGTCAGTACCGTAAGCAGGCTGTTTCACTATTCAGAGGCCACGGGGTACTCTTTTCACTGCCAAATAGACTTCAAAAGTAATATTATGCCAATGCATTATCTGGCCATGTAGAAAAAGTTTTTCAAGTGGCCTGTACACAACCTTGGTGCTCTCCTGTGTGGTTCCATCCTCTGTTCTGTCATTTTCTTTCAGGAATGGATTTCCAGCAGCCAGTTAAAATAACCTTTCTCCACAAAACTTGCTGCATCAGCACTTCCACCTGCACTTCCACCTGCTGCAGGTTCTTCTTCTTCCCCCAACACCATGTTACAAGAGGTCGGTTCCCATAGTAATACTGTATCTACATGAAAAAAGGATGGAAAATAGACCAATGCTAGGTCCTTGCCAGTTAGTGCAACTTTGCACTTAAAAAAAGAATGTCCTTTTACACATCTTAATACTCACAACACATGCAGTAACAAATCAATTGCAATCAAAATGACAGGATAGCTGCAACAAGAAGTGTTTGGTACTATTACAAGAAGCTACAGTCGAAAGTAAAAAGTAAGCATCCAAACCAAGGACTTTATTATTTGAACATTTTTTATTCAAAAAGTGCAAGTGCCCTACCACTGGCTTTAAACCATACTGGTAACAGCGGTGAAAAAAACTCTTACATTTCATCCAGCAGACTGCTGACCTTCACAGAGATAGCTTTGACAAAAGCTGCACATTACTTTAGCTAAAGACATCAACAGGGCTGCATTAAGCCCAGGCACAGTCACTTAATGAAACAGTTGAATTGTTTTTTATATTTTAACAGTCAATCAATTTGTCAGCAAACTCATCTATAGGAATACACAGATCCTCCAATGGCACAATTTGAAAGTCATAAAAAGGCAGATAAATCAATATTTTCATTTAGACCCCTTCCCTCCCTTGCCCTCAACTTGACTATCCAGTAACTTTCATGTTGTCTTATTCTCCACACCACCACAGAGAACCACAGAAACATTTTCAGTACCAACAAACTGAATTACACATGTGCTATTTGTTTTTTTCTTGACATGCTTAATCATTGCATAGCTCATGTCTTGTCTTTCCAGAGCCCTATATGTTCCCCAATCCTTACTCTGAATTATCTTGTGGTTCTCCATATATAGTAAAATCCACATAAGCACTATAATATGTTAACTATGTCTGAATTATGACAGAGAATAAGTTCACCAATCTCATACACCTTCCCTGTGACTGAATTGTTAAAGGTTTTCATTTTCTCTAATGCAGGCAAAAATTTACATTTGCCACACCATTTAGTACCCTTCAGTAAAGGGGCTAACTAAGCTGCATTTAGTGGTTTAATACAGGGCAGGAAGAACCTCACTTCCTTGTTCTTAATTGTTGGCGCTCACTTAAAAATCAGTTTGGGACATTTCACAACATGGGTATGAAACTTCTCATCAATTTGTAGTATACCCAAGTTTTTGGTTAAAAGTGTCCTTACTTGTTCTGCTTGAGTAGTATAACTAGTGAAAAAAACACACACTCACTATGTTTATTAACAGCATGTGTTTGTTTCTGTTTGGTGGCTAGAGTTTTAATCTGTTCCATGTTATCAACTTCTACACAGCTTGACTAACTACTGTTACAGCATAGCCCCTTTGTTTGAAACACCTAATTTATGTTTGCTTATTTAAGGCATAGTCCTCACTATTACTGCAGTTTCATGAAGTTCTAATGAATTGCCCCCTTGGGAATGTTTTTCAAAATGTGCCTTGAATGGCAACTATTCCCTAACAGCAAGCTATTTCTGTCCTTTGGCTTGGAACAGAGGGACGTAACCACACTGCAATTACCAGCCTTGAATATTTTTAAATATAAAAAAATGATCTCTTGAACATCAACGTGAGCTTTAAACTGTAAATCTGGATTTGTACTATGCAGCCAATCAACAAACCCATGGAAGGTTTCAGCATTCCCTTTCCAGATAATCAAGAAGGCATCTATAAAGTGTTTAATATGTATTTAATTATTTATTTTAAATTGGTGACCACGAGAGGCACACTGAGCTGAAGCTCATTTACAGGTGTGACCCAGGAGAAAGGGAGAAAGTAGGAATAAAATAAATACATAGGCAATTATACAGGCAGATACAGTGAAATACACAATAAGCCACAACAAGTCATTATTACAGGTATACTACCATTTGGTAGCTAAAAATGCAATTGAGTAAGCACACACAGTGTAACAGAAGTGATAAATTAAAGATTAACTTTGATGAGAGAAGAGTAATGAAGCTTGGAGGTGAGGGGGCAATAGGTCATGGTCTAGCAAGAGCAGGTGACCGTAAAGGGCAAGTTTTCTGTGAATGCTTATTTGAGTACTGGAATGGAGGAAAAGAGGTGACTTGGAAGAGGAAGAGAGTTCCAGAGAGCGGGGTGCCTATAGATGAAGGCAGCAGTGCCAGTGCATGGCATGGGGTGAGGGATGGAGAAAATGTGAGAGTCTCTGGATTGGAGAGGATCAGAGAGCTCAGCTGCTGGGGTTGAGGAGAGATGAGAGATAGGAAGTGAGAGAGCCAAACAAGTATTTGGAGATGAAGAGAGAAGAGTGTAGCTTGTGACAACAGTGTAGAGAGTTGAGGGAAAGGAGAACAGTGTGCAGTGGTGTGTACAGGGAGGAGTCTTTAGGACAAATTGACAGAAGGCTTTGTAGAGAGAGTCAAGCCTAGCAAGAACAGAGGTGGAGGCAGTGCCATAGACTATGTCAGCGTAATCAAAAGTGGGTAGAATCAGTTCTGTAATTAGTGCTAGATGAGTGTTTTGTGGGAGGAAGTCTTTGTTTCGATATGGAGCACCTAGCCTGGGGTGGAACTTAAAGTGAATGTGCTCAATATGTTTGGAATAGTTGAGGTGGCGATCAAACCAGACACCCAGGAATTTGTAGTAGGGGAAGTCTTCAAGCTGGCCCCATCCAAGGTTGAGAATCTGGACAAGGGGGAGAGGTTGGAAAGTTTGTGATGTGAACTGAAGATCATAGATACAGTTTTATTGACATTTACTTTGAAGTGGTTGACTTGGTACCATGTTAAGACAGAGTGAAAGTCAGCCTGGAGCTGGGTTTTGATGACTGAGGTGGAAGTACCGGAGACATAGAGAATGGTATCGTCAGCACACATGTGGCTGTTATATGTGGTGCTAGCTGATGTGAGATCATTTAAAAGTATAGAGAAGAGTAATGACCCTAGGGCAGAGCCTTGTGGGATACTGGCATGGATAGGAAGGGGGGGAGAGAGCATCACCAACTAGGACGTGTTGAGTGTGACAAGTGAGGTAGGTTTGGAACCACTTTACCACAGGGGTGGAGAGTCCTGCAGAGCCAAGCTTGGTAAGTAACAGGGTCTGGGAGGCTGAGTTGAAGGCCTTGGCTAGGTCTATAAAAATGGCTGCTGGTAAGTGGCCTTGTCCATACGCATTTGGATAGCATTGGTGATGCGACAGAGAGATGAGATAGTAGAGTGGTTTGTTCAAAGGCCAGTTTGGAAGGGGTAAAGGCAGTCTGCTGAACTGAGGAAATCAGTAAGTCAAGAGAGGTTTAAGGGTTCCTGAAGTTTGGCCAAGGAGGAAAGAAGGGATATAGGACAATAGTTCTCAGGTTAGCGTGCATCCCCACCCTTTTGGAGGGGGACTACAATTGCAGTTTTCCAATCACAGGGAACCTCTCCAAGGTGTAAGTAGCAGTCCAGTAGATGGGTAACTGGGAGAGAGATGGCAGGAGCTGATATGCGTAGGGGGGAAGGGTCAGGGTTGTCTTGGCTGGACTTATTTGGATTGAGGGCTAGGAAGGTGTTATAGACTTCTCCGCTGGAGATTGGGGGGATGGCATAGCCATTTGGGATGCAAGAAGAAGAAAGGGGAGGAGAGGGAGTGAAAGAGGGATCAGAGGGAAGTGTGCAGGAAACAAAGAAGTAGTTTAGTTTTGCAGCTTCCGAGGCTGGGTTGGAGACTGGCGTGCCATAGACAACTAGCATGGGGATGGTTTGCTGAGTAGAAGGGTCAAGGAGAGAGTGGATTGTGCACCAGAAATAGGCAGGTGAGTTATTTTTTAGATGAAGCAGGAGTGGAAGTGAGTAGCTTTGGCAGACCTTATAGCTTGGGTACAGTTATTTCTTAATGTCCTGTAGAGCTGTAGGTCAGAGGGGGCGCTAGTGGCTTTGAAATGGGACCAGGCTTGGTCACAAGATCTAAATAGATGTGAGATGTCAGTAGAGATCCAGGGATGGTGATGTAGTTTAACTCTGCACCTCTGTGGGGGGGGGGGGTGATGGTTCCCGACGCTTTGGAGGAGATGGTTGAAGATGAACAAAGTGGAGCATATATCTAGAGCAAAGAACATTATGGACTAATTAATAGAGTGGAGATCATATAGGAGTGCTTCAGGGTCAAGGGATCTAAAGGACCAAACCCATCTGTAGATTAGGAGTGAGCGGAGAATGTGGAGTTTGAAGATGCAGAAGGTCATGAGGTGATCACTGAAAATGTCTGTATATAATATAAGGATATAAGGATTTGTGACCTCACCATAGATAACATCTTGTTCACATTTGCCAACATATAAGTTGGTATAACTGGGTGCTATTATGGCACCCATTGCTGTCCCTTTTATTTGTTTGTAATAAACATTCTGAAATAAAAACAATGTTTGAATCCAACACCATTTCTACTAATCTTACTAAATAGTTAGTGGGTAGTTGCTGCAGTCTCAATCTCTGATCCAGAAAGAAAGCTGAAACTTCTAACCCCCCATTATTTGGAACATTAGTGTATAATGCATCCACATCCAATGTTGCAAAAAAACACTTATCCTGCATATCCAGATCTTCAACAATGTTAATTACCTGCATCGAATCCCTTAGATAGGATCTCAAGCTTTGCACAAAAGGCTGTAGAAACCCATCTAAAAAGCTGGACAATGGCTCAGTGAGACAATGCCTACCCGATATGATGGGTCATCCTAGAGGGTCCGCTGAATTCTTGTGCAACTTTGGTAGTACAGATATGGTAGGTACAACAGGATCAGGCACTGTAATTTGTTGCCATTGAAAACATTTCTGTGGTTACCCATGGTGGTAGCTTGAAGTGGAGAATAGGGCAATGTGAAGTTACTGGATAGTTGAGTTGGGGGCAAGGAAGGGAATGGATCTCAAAGAAAATATTGATATATCTGCCTTTATGTGAGTTTCAAATTGTGCCATTACAGGGTGTGTGTGTATTCATATAGATGCATTTGGTGGCAAATTGATTGTTAAAATGTAAAAACAATTGACCTGTCTCATTAAATGATTGTGACTAGGCCTATTGCAGCCCTGTTGAGGTTTTTAACTAAAATTGAGTACAGGTGTATGTATTTTAAATACACAAGGTCAGCATGATGTGTATGTATTGCAGCACAATGTTTCTCAAATCTATCTCTGATGAAGCTCAACAGTCTACTGAGTGAAACATAGGAGTTTTTTTTCACCGCTGTTAGTAGTATGGTATAGATCCAGTTGCAGAGCACTTGCACTTTTTTGAATAAAAGATGTTCAAATAATAAAGCCCTTTGTTTGGGTGCTTACTTTTTACTTTGGACTGTAGGCTTTTTGTATTAGCACCAAACCCTTTTCTGTGCAGCTATCCTGTCATTTTGACTGTAACTGATTTGTGGCTCCACGAGTTGTGAGTAATAAGTTGCGTAAAAGGACATTCATTTTTTTAAGTGCAAAGTTGCATTAACTGGCAAGGACCTTGCATAGGTCTATTTTTCATTATTTTTCCATGTAGATACTAGCATGAGACCTGACCTCTTGCAACAAGGCATCAGGGGGAGAAGAACCTGCAGCAGGTGGAAGTACAGAAGCAGCAAGCTTTACAGAGACAGTTTTTTTTTAACCTGACCATGGAAATCCACTCCTGGCAGAAAATGACAGAATAGAGGATGGAACCACATAAGAGAACACAAAGGTGGTACACAGGACACCTGAAAAACTTCTTTTAAAGGGCTAGGGAATGCACTGGCACAAAGTTGCTTTAGAAGCCTATTTGACAGTGGAAAGAAAACCCCATGGCCTCTGAATATTGAAACTGCCTGCTTACAGGACTGATGATGAACTGTTCATGATGAAATGGTATGAACTGATGGAGAATGCAACACTACAATCCATAAGACTGATCCTTGAACAAGCATTAAAAGATATAGGAGAAAAAGAAAAACAACTTAAAGATGTGGTCAGTGCTGATGAATTTATTATATATAAAAAACAGCTTATTGCAAAGGTTGCTAAGTATGACATTAAAATTAAAAAGTAAAACAAAAACAATTCATACGGAATGAACAAGATTACAAGCTTGGCAGAGTTTTCAATTGGAATAAGGAAAAAAAATACAACAGGCCTAAAATACATTTTAAAAAATACCACAAATAGACTTCTGTTGCTATCATGGATTAGCCTGGCAGCTAGAGTTTGAGCTCCCTAACTCACCCATCTTTCAAACCTCCGATTAAACCAGTTATTACCACTAAAAATCATTAAAATACCTGGAGGAGGTCAACAAAATGAATGATCCACTCAATCTCAGCAGAAAAATAAATCCAGTACTAAGGATTTTAAAGGATTTTCTTTGAAAAGTGCTGAAGCAAGCCAAAGCCCATCTCCATCCAGTATGGTGGAACTGCACTATGAGACAGAGGAGAAGGCTGAACAATTGTCCCTCTCCCATTTCAAGACACTAATGTGGGAAATAAAAGAAATGCTGGATGAAATTAAACACAAATTTATACAATTAAATCACAAGTTACAAGGACAGGAACAGAGACTAGATACAGCAGAGGAACGCATAGCTCAAATCGAAGAAAGGACTCTGCAGCTTGGCCTAACCATAGAGACACTCTTACAGCAGATGGCTGCCCTCTGAATAAAATGTGCAGATTCAGAGGGTTGGTCTTGTAGGGGTAATCTTCGGATTTACAGGCTGCCAGAGGGGGCATAAACCAGGAAGATGACTGAATTTATGGCAGATCATCTTGCGGATGTTTTCCAGCTTCCCCCAGACTGTCAGTTTGGAACTTAATGAGCTCACAGGTCCCTTCTACCTAAGCTTACAGACTTCAAGGCTCAACCTAGATTGGTGGTCCTTAAATTCAACAGCATTAAAGTCAAAGAGGATATCCTCCGACATACCTTGCAGCAAAAAGATGTACAATACCTGAGTTCTCATCTCTATTTTGATCATGATTATCCAGCAGAGGTGCAACAGTAGTGGCTCCAATATGGAGAGATCATCAAAATTCTCAGCTCCAAGCAAATCAGGTTTCACACCCAGTATCCTGCCTGTATGCAGATTTTCTGTCCGGAGAGTCCATCTGTATACCAGACACCGGAGGAAGCTCATACTGCATTGATTGAGAAGGGCCTGCTAACTTCAGATTCTGCTTCCAACCCAGGACAACAGTGACAGCAGCATAAAGACTCTATCTTGACTTGGCAGTTGGTAGGTCAGCGGAAATGAGGAGGCTCTGGGAGAACCTTGAGATCCCCACGATTACAGACTCTTCAGAAGCCTTTCCAGAAACTGCAGCAACAACAACAACCTGACCAAATGGAATCGGCAGGCTGAAGGGGACTAATTATTTTCTGTTGGTCCATGCCATCTCATTACTAAGGGCTTGTGAGTACCCTACTGCCAGATCATTACAGGGACAATGTTTCCATTTGCTCTAGTTATCACAGACTGTTATTCCTTTTTAAAATGTTGGGACATTGTAATGTGCACATATGAACAGTAAAAAGTTAACTAAGTGTGATTAAGCTGTTTGTTTCAAATATTCTTTTGTGCATATTAACTATTACAGTATGGGTCTCTAATTTCTATTTTGTTCCCTTTGGAATCAGAAGTTGCAGTCATTAAGGTGTGTGCAGAATGTGCATTTTTTCCTTCTGACTACTGTATCAACGATCAATAGAAGTGCAGATACAAAAGCCTATGTAGTAGGATCCTTTGAGGCTTTGTCCACTAATTACTCCCCCCACCACTCCCCCTCCCAAGGCACCATTTTCCATGTTCACCCTCATACATGCCTATCAGGGGATGGGGAGGAGATGGGGGTATCTTTTTCTTTGGCACACTTGGAGAGGGATGTTATACGTGTCACCCCTCTGAAGTCAAGCCCTAATTAGGCAACTATATTTTAGTAAGGGTGCACTTAATAGGATTTATACCATTAATATGGCCTCCAAAACCTAATGTAAGGGCTACAAATTGGGCCACTTGCCCATGATATATATGGTTGCTTGCTAACTGCCTATCCAGCAACCTTAATATAGAAACACAGAAACATAGACTTTGATAGCAGATAAGGACCACTTGGCCCAACTAGTCTACCCATTTCCTTACCTAGAGAATAAGCTGCAGATCCTATTTAACCAACAGCCTATTTCTTCCTACCCCCCAGAAAAATTGCCTTATGTCTGTCCCATGCATTCTTGAATTCTCCCACAGTTTAATGTTGGATCTGCACACATTATGTTTGGATCAAGTTCATTCCTTTATTCTTCTTCTTTTTTCACTGCAACTACAGTATAGACGGGTGAGTGGGAGGACCATCCATGTTGGCTAGGACTACTTCTACTTAGTACTGTTAGTGCCTGGTGATGCTTTATTACACTGCATAGAGCCCTGTAGATACACCTTAGGCTCTACAGGAGGGCTACTCTTTGAGTGCTGAAATTACCACCTCTGGTCCTCCCTTTCTAATACCCCGTCTACTGGTAAGGGTAGGACACAAAGATCCACTCACTAGGATCTCCTACCTTGGAAGCATTGTATCATTCAGTTTTATTAATGCACTGTTCATAGTTCTACTGATGTTTCGACCTCTTAGTTTCATTATTAAGGTTGCCTATACTGTATATTTCCCAACTCCCAGACATTTCTTTGGAGCACCAGTTATAACAACACAAACACTAATACCTAGAGCAAATTATTTTCTCTGGGACAATGGCTAGCATAGTAACTGTAATTTTTTCCTGCAATGTCTATGGACTAACACACCCCATTAAGAGCAGCAGAGTGATGCACGTTCTTAAAAAATCTGGGGCCTATTTTTTCTTGCTCCATGAGACTCATTTAAGCCCTGCAGAGCACGACAAGATCCAATAATTTGGATACAGCACAGTACTTGCTTCATCCTAAAAAGCAGGTAGGCAAAGGGGTACCATGATCCTATTCCCTAATAGGGTCTCATTTGAAATTATCCTTGGTTCAGAGGGCAGGCCAGTCATAGCCTACACTCCCCTTGGCAGCTTTTATAAAGAGCCAATTATTTCTCTTCAACTCTGCAGTTCATAAATATGAAAGGCAACCCACAGACAGCATTTGTTTTTATCAGTTAAGGGATTATATTAATAAACACCTCCTAGACCCCCACAAACAACTGATAAGCACCCTTTCCCTCTAGATCTTGAAACAATTTGTGGTTCCCCACATGGTAAAGGAGCTATTATCATGCTCAAAGATAACTAAATTGCTGACCATCAGTATACGACACAGTGCATTACAAATAAGTGGGAGCAAGAGTTCCACTTTAATTTAGAACCCCATAGTTTAGAGAGGGTCTAGAAGATGATTTGGAGGACAATCTCTTCACCAGCTTGGAGGAAGTTCCCCTAGAAGTTGTGAATCTTCTACTTCCTAGTCCCTCAGCTCCAAGCCAAGCGGAACCCAGCATTAACTCCTACTTGTTGGCAAGGATGTGGAGAGCATGTAGCCTCTCAAATCCATGTTTTTTTGGATTGTCCAAGGTGACAGGACTACTGAACCCAAATAACACAACACCTTACAGCCCTTTTTGACATCCCTATCCCCTTAGGCCCTGATAACCTAGTACTAGGTCTCTTCCTAGACTGATTAAAGGCTGAGAGGTAAAATACCTTAGGTCTATCTTGTTGACTGCTGCCAATAAGGCACTCACCAAGAGATGGCTCCCGGAGACACCTCCAACTATAAACGACTGGCTTTCAGTTATAGAGCAGATCCATCACATTTGCAGTCTAACACAGTCTAGCACTTTATACTAATAGATGGACGAGATGAGAACTCCATCCCCTTAACTTACCTGTATTTCCCTTGCCTAATTAGCCCTTAAACATACATATAGTCATTTCATGTGTAAGACAACAACCAAATTGTCAGCATTGCCTTCTTATTACTCCACCTCATGTACACGTTACTGAACCTTTCAAAATCCCCGGCAAAATGTGACCCCATGCCACTGCAATGTCACTCCACTTCACATGTGTAAATTGACAGCTTTGACAGGAGTTGAAGAATGACAGATGTCACATTCATGAGGTGGTGTAATAAAAAGACTATGTTGAATGTTTGGGGTCAAAATATTTAAAATTATCAAAGTTACGAGAACTCGTTTCAGTTTAAATGCTTCATTGGCAAGCTTTTAAACTAGTCAAGGGGGGGAGGCACTGATAAGCAGCAGGAAAATCCCAGCCTCTCCCTACAAAACAGGGTACTAAATGAGAAAAAGACAGAGGTAGAAAGGTCAGTGGGGGATGCTGCAACAGAAGGTAAAGCCATCACAAAATGGAGAGCAATGAGTACCAATGCCTGTAGTCTGAGTAACAGGCTTCCTGAATTAGTGGCCTTGATGGAGGAGGAACATCTGGATATCATGGCAGTCACAGAAACATGGTACACACAAAACCATGACTGGGACATAAACATACCAGGATACACTATATACAGGAGGGACAGGGAGGGTAAAAGAGGAGGAGGAGTAGCTCTTTACATAAGGGAAGGAATCAAAGCAACAGAACAAAAGGGAAAACAGGGAGGAGAAGAAGCACTGTGAGTAAATTTAGAGACTGGCAATGGCACCACAAACCGCACAGGGGTAGTATACAGACCCCCATCTCAGGGGGAGGAAATGGACAAGGAAATGATAGAAAGTATACTTAGAATGGTAGAAAAAGGGGAGATATTGCTGATGGGTGATCTGAATATGCCAGATGTTAACTGGAATGCAGTTGCAGCAGCCACTTCGAAGAGTGGGGCTATTCTAGATGCCCTACAGGGGGCATGCCTTAGACAACTAGTATTGGAGCCCACTCGAGAGGGAGCAATCTTAGACCTGGTTCTCTCAAATGGAGATGAAGAGAGGATCACAGAGGTAGAAGTGGGTAGCCATCTGGGAACTAGCGACCATCGAACAGTATGGTTCACAATAAACACAGCAATAGAGTCAAGCCATACAAAGGCAAAAGTACTGGACTTTAGGAGGGCTGACATTGCCAAAATGGGTGAGTGCCTAAGGAATACACTAGCAAATGGGCAGGAAGGAGGGGTGGAAGAACAATGAGGAATAATAAAAACTGCCATCACAGAGGTAACAAGCCTTTGTGTGAAGCAAATAAACAAAGCGAAACGATGTAAGAAACCACTATGGTTCTCAAAGGAAGTGGCAGTGAAAGTTCAAGAGAAAAAAAAGCATTCAGGAAGTACAAGGAATCACAGAAGGAGCAGGACAGAGAACTGTATCAGTTAAAGCAAAAGGAAGCAGGGAAGGCAGTCAGAACAGCAAAGGCCCAAACTGAGGAAAAGATAGCAAACTCAGTAAAGAAGGGGGATAAAACTTTTTTTAGGTACATCAGGGAGTGAAGGAAGACTAAGGGAGGGATAGTGAGGCTTAATAAAGGGGACGGAGGGTGGGCAGAGGGTGACTGTGAAAAGGCAGAGATACTAAACAAATATTTTTGCTCAGTATTTATAAAGGAAGAGGGGGAGGTACCTAAAACAAACAGTAGAAACACTCTTGATACAGAAGTTGATACCAGCCCATTTACAGAAGAAAGGGTTCTGAAAGAACTCTTACAACTGAAGGTGGACAAAGCAATAGGGCCTAATGGGATCTATCCCAGAATTTTAAAAGAACTAAGGGTAGAACTAGTGACATCACTGACTACCTCTTTAACAAATCATGGGAGGATGGGGTGGTACCCGAGGACTGGAGGAGGGCAGATGTGATTCCTCTTACAAAAGTGGGAGCAAGGCAGAAGCAGAGACCACAGACCTGTTAGTTTAACCTCAGTGGTAGGGAAAATGATGGAATCACTTCTGAAGGAAAGAATTGTCAAGTATCTAGAGGCCAGAGGGGCACAGGACCCAAGGCAGCATGGATTCACAGCAGGAAGGTCATTCAGACAAATCTGATAGATTTCTTTGACTGGGTGACCAAAGTAGTAGATCAGGGAGGGGCTGTGGACATGGCCTACCTAGACTTTAGCAAGGCATTTGACACAGTCCCACACAAAAGATTAATATACAGTTAGTCAGCTTGGGAGTGGGTCCCAAGATGACAGCCTGGGTAAAGAATTGGCTGGAGAATAGGACACAGAGAGTAATAGTAAATGGAGTCCACCTGAAGAAAGGGGGTTACTAGTGGGGTACTGCAGGGTTCAGTATTAGATCGGTCCTCTTCAATGTCTTTATAAGTGACATTGCAGAGGGACTGAAGGAAAGTATGTCTCTTTGCAGATGACAAAAGATCTGCAACAGAGTTGATACAAGGTGGGTGGAAAGGATGAGAAAGGACTGGCAAGGTTAGAGGAATGGTCAAATGTATGGCAGCTTAGATTCAATGCTAAGAAGTGCAGGTAATGCACCTGGGAAATAAAAACCCAGGGAAGAGTACACAAAGGGGGTGAGATACTAACAACAACAAAATGGAAAGGGACCTGGGGTAGTCATATCAGACGACCAAAGGTGGGCAAGCAATGGAGAGGGCAGCAAGGAGGGCTAGGCGGATACTGGGATGCATAGGAGAAGCATCACCAGTAGAAAACAGGAAGTTATTATCCCTCTGTACAGACAGCTGGTGAGACCCCATCTGAGTACTGGGCAGTTCTGGAGACCCAATCTCCGCAAAGACATAGACAGGATGGAAGTTATCCAGAGGAGAGCAACTAAAATGGTGCAGGGTCTGCACCGGAAGACATATGAAGAGAGACTTAAGGAGCTTAATACGTATAGCCTCGAGGAAAGGAGGGAGAGGGGGACATGATAGAAACTTCCGGGTACCTCAAGGAATCAACAAAGTCCAAGAGGGTAGCATCTTTCAAAAAAAGAGGTGTGCAAGAACAAGGGGCACAATTTGAAGATAGAGGGGGGCGACTCAGAGGTAATTTAAGGAAGTATTTTTTCACAGAGAGGGTTGTGGATGCATGGAACAGCCTTCCAGAGGAGGTTGTGGAGTCAAAACAGTGATTGAATTCAAGCATGCATGGGACAGTCATAAGACAATTCTAGGGGGTGGGGGTAGGAAGAAGTAGGCTGCTGGTTAACTAGGATCTGCAGCTTATCCATTAGGTAGGGAAATGGGCAGACTGGGTTGGCCAAGTGGTCCTTATCTGCTGTCAAATTCTCTGTTTCTATGTTTCTATGTTACATAGCAAAATTTCAAAGTACACACATAACGTTGCCATTTTTGCATATTTTGAGACCACATTTTCAACATTCCCTTCATGTGACCCCACCTCATTAATAAAGATGGTGAAAATTTTTAAATTTTGACCAAAAGGTGATTTCGTCAAGCAACTGTAAAATCTCCTTCCGGGCCTGATTTGTATAATGCCACTGACATTGCTCATGAGGAGGGGTCTCAAAAAGGCTATGTTGAAAATTTGGGTTCAAAATATGCAAAATTGACAAAGTTATGCATCAAAGTTGAAAACCCCTTTGAAATACATTGAACTGCACTTAACTTAGTTTCCCATATAGCAGTCTGTGGTTCCGGCAGCAAGATGTGTCTTCAGTGGGAGAGTGGATCTGTTGAGGTGTTCAAGGGTTTGAGCGGTGTGTGTGGGGGTTGTGGGGTAGTGGGTGCTCAGTGGGAGATCAGCAAGGGACCATTTTTTTTCTACAATTTAACAACAACAACAATAAAAAGACATTGAGAGACTGTTTTCTTTATTACAGGTACACCAACCCATATGTTTTTTTCCTGCCACCCACTTCCCCATGACAGTTAGTATAGCCACAAGTGGCAGAGCCAGGTTTGTATGTGTGTTGGGGGGGAGGCTCTCCCAACTCAAAGATGACTTATTCCTGTATGACACCTTCCCTAATGGCTTTATGTGGTCTGTGGACACTGCTACTGTTCCTATCAGATCAAGGGGGCTTGGGATCAAGATGGAAATAGCCACAAGTGGCAGAGCCAGGTTTGTATGTGTGTTGGGGGGGAGGCTCTCCCAACTCAAAGATGACTTATTCCTGTATGACACCTTCCCTAATGGCTTTATGTGGTCTGTGGACACTGCTACTGTTCCTATTAGATCAAGGGGGCTTGGGATCAAGATGGAAAAAGGACCATCTATCTGGGACAGCTTCACCCACAGATTGCCCATCTGGAACAACTTCACCAACACCACAACACCACAACTAGTCATGGGTGATGTAGGGAGTGACAGCCACAACAACCTCACCGGGGACACATGCAAACAAGGGTGAGAAAAAATAAGTGTCTCAGCTGGGACTTGAACACAGACCACCCAGAACACCACTCCAATTGCGCTAACCAGCTGTGCCACTGAGACATCTGGAATCTGGAATGTCCCTGAGCACATTACTATTACTCAAATGCACATCCCAATGGGGATTTAGCAGCTGTGGATGTTCATATTTTTGACTGCCTAGTACCGTATGCCCTGCAAGCCCATTGGTCCACAGTATAGACCAATGGGCTTACAGATCTTACTGTAAGCTGTCATTTGCCGGGCAGCCGGGCGGTATGAGGGTGGGTTGCTGCTGCCCACCGATGATGGGGGAGAGCTAGGTGGGCAGGGGTCCTGTGTGGGTGGGGAGGTTGGGGGTGCCACTGGACCACCAGGGATCTGTGTCATTATGGAGCACTGGTGATTGGTGCATCTGATGGGGTGGGGTGACCACTAGCCTACCAGTGAAGGGGATTTCTTTTGTTTTACAGTCATCGCTGTATCGGGTGGGGTAGGGGGTACCACTCGATCACCAGGGCTGCATTGCATTCATTTGCATCATGATCAGGCTACGGGGAGTGAAGGGGTTACAACTAGACTGCCAGGGCATTTTATTATATATACTAATACACGTGATCACAGCTACAGGAGGGAGGGGGGACCACTGGACTACCAGGGACCAGATGGGTGCTTGTGGATGGTGTTCTTTGTTTGTGGGTGGCCACCCATGGGTGGCAGTTGCTGTGTTATGCACTGCAACACAGTAGCCCATCTGTGGTTTTCCAGGATTTGAGCTTGTTTTTTCCAGCTCAACTTTGTGCCCTGGTATGCAGCACACCTAGGGGTTGTGCAAACAGATGCGCCACCCGTTCCAGGCTGAATATCGGTATGTGCTGCATATGCATGGGCAAACCCCCTTCAGATGGGCCTCATACATTACCTATGCAGCCTGACACAATGGGACTTGGGCTGCGCAAGTCCCCCTATTGAATATTGCACCAAGGCGCATTGTGGGGTTGCACTGGTGCAACTCAGTTTTGCCAGGTGAAACCCTGTTGAATATCTAGCCCCCTGTAGATATGTGCCCACATATTGATGATCTCTAGTCTTTGGAAGACGTTAGCTGAGGTTGGAACCTGGTAACTGAGGAAAAAGTCCCAACTTGTGGCCTGATCATTGCAGCTAGTGAGGCCATGTAGGCGTTTACCAATGAAAGGGTAATGAACTACCTGGAGGAGAATGGACTGCTGGGTGACAGACATAGATGATATTGTGTAGTCTGCAATCCATAACACGCATATTCTTCATGGAGAGGTTGCCGTGGTGACAGTTTGAAACTCGAGAGCGCAGTTAGAGAGGTTCATCTCCACAGCAATATCGAGACTAAGAATATGCTTGCCATGGATTGTAGACCATGCATTATATTTTATAGTGCATTGTCCACTATCAGAGGGTTCAAGATTAAGAAAATAGTCCTAAGGACCTAAGATTACTGAAGGAGTAGGAAGATACCTGGCAGCTAAAATTCAAAATCGAGAACTGTGCCATTATGCACCTGGGACACAGGAATCAAAGGGCTGAGTATAGGTTGGGTGGAATGAAAGTTAGGTTGTTGAGTCCCAATGTTTAGGTCAGTGTCCATTTTGGGAGGCCTTATCTGCTCAAATATATAGCCTCAATGGAAATGGTTCACAGAGGGTGACCAGGACTGTGCATGAGATGAAGGACAAGCTATATACGAAGAAGCCAGCAGAGGAAGGCCATTTAGTCTATCAAATCTGCTCGTATTTCAATGTCCAAAGCTTGACCTAATGTCCCTGCCCTCCTGACATCCTCCCTCCCTACCCACAATCCTTACCTTCCCCATATGCCTATCCCAGCCTCTATTAAAGCTGCCCACTTTCTTCAATGAGATGACCTCATCTGGCAGCACATTGCAATTGTTCACCACCCTCCCTGTGAAGAAGTGCTTCATGACCTCCCTCCTAAACCTCCGACCCTCCAACTTAAGACTCAGCCCCCTCGTGATATGGTTGCCACTCAGCTTACAGAGACTCTTCTTATCAACCTTATCTATCTCTTTAAAGTACTTGAAGGTCCCAGTCATATCCCCTCTGTCTCCTGTCTTCCAGGGAGTACATGTTCAGGTCCCTCAACCTCTCCTCATATGCCTTACCCTGCTGACTTGCTATCATATTTTTTGCCCTTCTCTGGACCTTCTCCAGTAAGTTAATGTCATTTTTGAGGTGTGGGCAGCAGTACTGAGATCCATATTCTAGATGCAGTCTTACCAGTGACCTGTTCGAGGGCAGTATAACCACCTCTCTCCTTCTACTGTCGACCATAGGTGTGCATCCCAGCATCTTATTTGCCTTTTCTGATGTTTTCTTGCACTCTAAGTGTCCTGATTGGTGTAGACTTTGTTCTAGCCATTGCAGTAAGAATGTGCCACCACTTGCTAAAACAAGTCCCTGCCAACCAGGGCAACTCACAGAATGTCTATGCCATCTGTTTCCTTGTTTCCATTACAAACATGGCTGCAGACTTTACTTATATATAAAAAAACTTTGACTAGGTTCTAAAAATAAAAGTTCATTATGTTGAATAAAGTAAGTAAAGAATTTAATGTTGTTTACACTCATGAACACACCCTTACACACATATACACATTTTAAAAATCAAGTACTATTCAGAGTTCCCAATATTGGTGTATTAAGCAATAAGGCACAACAGCGTGTGGGTTATTATGGGTTTACCCACGCCTTATGTGGTGTGTCATGAGGTGCAGCCGGGTGACTTAACCACACAAGAAGTGGGCAAATCCCCAATAAGTCACACCCTGGAGTGCCTTATTGTGATTATACAATTGACCCATGTGTGTGTAAAATAAATGTAAAATGTGTTTAATTCTGTTTATTATAAATGCAATTACTCAGCAGTGTGTAATGTAGGAGTTAACCACAGTCAGGTGACATGTTTTGACCAATGAGGTTATAGGATTTTCACACACCATTGTATTATAGTGTAGAGTGGAATGCGGTTATGCATGGAATTCCATGCCTGGAATATGGTTGCTGTGCTGCAGTAGTGACATCATAATGTCATTATTGTTGTTATGTTGCAGTAGTGGTGTCACTACTGCAGCAGAACCACTTGGAATGCTGGCACATTGTTGCTTACCTCTATTTAATTCTGTTGTGAGACAGTATTCTAGAACCTTTAGAGACTTCACCAACTCACAACGCTCCCCTTCTCTCCCAGAAAAAACACCAGTAAAGTGAAACCAAGTGCATTTTCTGAAATAAGCCACAGTTCTCATACATTTTGTAGCACACTGGATGGACAACTGTATGCATAACCAGTGTGATGTGCCATCACAGGAATCTGATTCTCACCATCATCGTCAGTTTTGCATATTAAATTAACATCCCTTGGTGGCATAACACAGCAATTGTTCATAATTGCACAGCTGCAATCCTATATATGTAGTGTGAATATATGAGTATTTTTCTATATAGAAATCTGGCCTTCTTTCAAAAGACTGTTTCATCATAGGTCACATGTTGTAGAAATTGATTTTACCAATCTGTTATTAAACACCATCCTGTGACTTCTACAGACTGTAAAATTCATTCTAAAGTAGCAGCATTTGCGGATAACCATACTAATTTTGCAGAAATATGATTTTTGTGGTAAAAATATTAAGAAAAACATGTTTCTTTTTGTTCTGTTTCATTCCTGAACCTAGATATTGGGTCTTGAAGTTTGAAACGTTCCCATGCCAATGTCATGTCAATACAATGCTCGTGTCACAACATCTGTGACTTGCACATGAATTGTTACACATGCGGATTTTTTGTAATATTCCTAATATAGATAAATGCTTGCAATTTAATTGATAACTTGTGTATTGTTTTGTTTTTCAAATGGGGTAAACATGTATTACTTGTGTTTCCATACAGCTTCAGGAACGTAAACTGTTGCATGCCAGAAAGCTCACATGATGCAAATGTCGTAAGAAACACCACTGTGTTCAAGGAGGCACATAACCTACCAAAACATCCAGCATTGATAGGGAACAGAGTAATCCCTTTGTTTATTGTTGGAGATCCTGCATATCCTTTACTTCCTTGGTTGATCAAGGGTTATAGTGGCCCAGGTACTATGACACCCAAGAAAGAGTCTTTCAACGTATATCATAGTGCATGTAGAATTTCAGTTGAACATGCCTTTGGAAGACTAAAGGGGTGCTGGCATACCTTATTGAAAAGGTTTGACTTTAATCACACCTTTACACCTTATGTAATAATCACTCGTTGTGTTCCACACAACCTCTGTGAATACAGGAAAGAGGTAGTTCATGCAAGGTGGCTTGAAAATATATGCGGTAATGAAAGACAGTTCCCACAACCCACTGATCCAGCATCTCAAAGTTTTGAGATTGATGCTGTTTGTATCAGGGATCACCTGATACACTACATGGCCACAAAATACCCAATTAGGAGATCATCAATTGCTTAATAATAATGCAACAGTAAAGCATGATGAATATGCTGTGTACTTACTGTCTTTGGAGTCTGAACGTTACCATTTCCAAAGTTAAAATCAAAATGAGCTAACTCTAAGTAAATTTCCTCAGCATAACTTTGCATGTTGATAGTATAATAATTAATTAAATAACATGATAGTAGATGACAGTAGACCAAGCAGTCATATTGTTTCAGTACATGTTTTATTATTTTATGTCTGTCATCATTCTAATATGTTTTATTTAAATTAGTAATAGTAGTATATAAATGATTAACGCAATTTAAAACAGGTGAGCTTATATTGCCTATGAGAACAGTTTTATTAAATCAGCTGAATACTGATGCCTTGACTTTATTTTACATATGTTGTTTTGTTTAAAATAAAAACTATAATATAATATTTGTGCTCATTTAATGAATTAGTTTAATACAATCTTAATAATTTTTATTCAAACAGATATCAACAAATGCTTCATATGATTTGTTACATCAATTATGCATAAACTTGTAGAAATACTTAAATTTAAATGTAGTTGTAACTACATTATTCAAGTTATTAAAAAATGAACCTATGACATTTATTTTCCTGGACTTTTCATTCTCATGGGTGAGCAGTCAACTGAAAGGTTTTTGAGCATGTGAATGAACGAGTAACCTTGCATGACTGTAAGGATATATACACTTGGACCAAGTTAACCTTAAATTTGCATGTTGAGGTTACTGCTAGGATTATTCACCAGAAAATTGGCCTACTATATAGACTAGGTGGGTTCCTCTCTAACGAAGCTCACTGGGCCATCATTACTGGAACCCGCTGTCCAGTTCTTCTTCTTTATGGTGTCCCCCACATTCAACATCTCCGGGTGACTGAACTTGCCAAACTCAGAGTCCTCTATCATAAAATTGCTCCTATTGCAGCAGCTGAGCAACCCCGTGACCAACACTGTAATGTTCTCTCATCGCTGAACTGGCCAACACTTGAGGCAAGACTCACCTACCTTACTCTCTGCCTCATTTTAAAAACTGCCAAATGATCAGCCTTCCCCAGTCTCTATGGACTTCTCCAGTTCAAGTCGGTGAACTGTGAGCTAAGGTCTGTTATCCACCCAGCTCTAGAAGTTCATAGGTCCAGATCCCATGCTGGTGACAGGTGCTTCATAGTCTCTGCCCTGACTGTCTGGAATAGCCTACCCTCAGTGGTGTTAAACTACTCTACCCTGAACACATTCAAAGCCACACTAAAATCCCACATGTTTGTGGTAAATCAGTGCACCTGTATTCAAAGCATGGGTTCTTATCTTCTGTGGATTTGCTTGACCACTCAGTCTACCCCTTAGCCTCCTACTGATAACCTCCCAACCTAAATATCCCTTCTGCTGAGTCAGTGCCCAACCCTAAGCAGATGGAATTGCACATATTCTTTTTTTTCTGCCATTTTAAAGGGATATGTCCACGTCGGATAGGGCCCCATCTCCATAAGAATCTGGGCCCGATTAGCATATTCATAAATAAGTTTGTTTTTAAAACTTACTGAGCTATATGTAATGTAGAATTATAACTGGTTTATCCTGTGCCCTCTCTGTTGGCATTTTACAACTAACAGCCCTCCCCAGTGTGCTCACAACTCCCCGCCCATGGCTGTCCAATGATTGAAGTGCCCTGTAGGGAGCAGACGGGGCACGTCCATAGGAGACTGAAAGAGGTGACAAATGAATAGTTTGGTCTGGAGCCTATGTTTCCTGTAATATACTGATAGTAGATACCAACTGTCAGGGTGTCTGTCCGTCTGTACCTGGTCTCAGTATATCATGGAAACACATAGGCACCAAACCAGAGCTATTTGAAGGTACAGCAATACAGAATACTATACTGAGACCAGGTACAGACTGACAGCCACCCTGGCTGTTGATACCTACTATCAGCATATAACAGAGAAAAGTAGGCTCCAGAACGGAGCTATTTAAAGACATGCCAGTTCAGTACTCCTATGGACGTGCCCCATCTGCTCCCCGCAGGGCAATTCATACCTGGGACAGCTGCAGGGGGTTTGTGGGCATGCTGGGGAGGGTTGTTAGTTGTAAAATGCCTGCAGAGAGGGCACTGGATAAACCAGTCATAATTCTACATTATAAATGGCACAGTAATTTTTAAAAACAAACTTATTTATGAATCTGCTAATCAGGCCCTGATTCTCATGGAAGTGGGGCCTGATCTGATGTGGGCATTTCCCTTTAAAGAAATTCCCAATTCATTATTCAAATCAATGTTACAGTATTATTAAAATCAAAACTACTTGTCTGTGCCATCTTTCACTAGTTAGAACCCATTTTATAAGCACAATATGACACTCTAGGATGTTGGTTGTTCTGTGATTCCCCACGCCTAGGTGCAGAAGGACACTCGGCCTACGGCCTTATGCCTTACCATGCTCCTAGGCATGTGGTTATCACAGAACAACCAACATCCTGTCATGTCTTATTGCTTACTTGTCACACAAATATGATTATATGGCAATACATAAAACATCTGAAAATCTATAATAAACATATTAAATTGGTTAACTGTTAAAATGCAACAAACACTTACTCAAATTCAAATTTTTATTAACATTAAACAAATACAATGTTTTATTCAGTCACGAATGCCAATCAACATATGATACTTTACTTGCATTGCACGACGATCTTCCACTTCCCCTCCATTCTTGTGATGAGACATCATAGCTGAACTAGACAGGTTGCATTGTGGTGTATCATTTTTGTGAGGTGGTTGAAGGTTGAGAATAAGTAGTGTTTTGGGTAGATGGACTATTTACATCTTTCACCAAGGTACTTAAGTCTTTAACTGCCTTATCAATATTCTTCCCACTCTCCTTTACAAAGAAAGTTGGAAGTTTCTCCTCCCATTCTTGCATGGCCTTCTGTTCTCCCTTCATCCACTTCTGACTTCCCTCCTCTAACTGTAATAGAAACTCATGGTGTTCTTTTGACCATTCAGTCATGGCCGATGTTATTTGACCCACAACTCCACAAAGTCGCTTTGGACTCTGCTGATGTTTAGAAGATGGACCAGCTGCATCAGATACAAATAATGTTAACTTGACCATCAGTCTATGAAATCTTTGTTTCTAAACAGACAACACAGCTCCCTCACTCTTTCTTTCACTAACTCTCTTGAGAGTAAACCATCTCCACAATCACTCCCTCTTCAGAATAAGTATTTGGTGACCAATGAACACCCTTGATTGCCAAACTATACTTATGATATGGGTAAAAAAAAATCCCACAAAACTTTAATGATTGAACAATAAGTTATTTTATTTTCTTGTTTTTTTTTTTTACATAATGAAGACTGACCTAACTAACAGAAAACAACAATTCAGCAACAAGACATGACAGGGGATGCACTGTGGTTGGATAGTGGCACACCTCGTGTGTGGCATGAGCCATTGTTGAGTGCCTTCACTTCAACCATCCAAGAAGTGCCATTACATCACCTCAATGTACACCCTGGAGTGTCTTACTGTGTGTTTTTAAATGCCATATACACAGACCTCCCCTGAAGGTTCAACAATATAAAATGGCAATTCCTTTATTCTGGTCCATTATCTATATCAAAATTCAATTTTTTTGAAAGGTACTATGTTGATCCACTCAGTGGTTAGAAAGTAGCTAGTTTTGTAATATATTACATTTGGACTTTGCAGAACAACTGTGTAGAATGTCTACAATTATTTAGAATAGTTACAGTGAACAGTACCTGTTCCCTCAGTTATCATGTCCGCACATACACTGATCTTATCTTCAGCCTGTGAAGCTGACATCAAGTCATTACAATCACCTGCCATATAAACACCTTGGATAAATGTAAAAGACATAATATTTTTTATTAAACAACTCTGATGTTTAGATTCCGTAAATAGTTCTGGACATTTTTTAACTTATGAATCTGTCATGCTCCATTGGCATTCACTCACAATTTCAGACAGCATCATATATAATGTCAACATCTTTGAATTAAAAAAAAAAACAGTATTAGTTGTATTTATAAAGGAATAAGATTTGAAAAACAATTTGACTTATAGGCCAGACAGATATTCAGACTGCACCAGGCAGTGGCGCAAGCCTGGGCACAGCACAACTGGGATGCGCCTGTACCAGGATCAGGTGATATTCAACAGTGATGCACCATGATGCAGCATTGTTGAATATGGCATGGTCAGCACATATACTGCGCATGGCGCAGTGGAACTGTGCCGGCACAAATCACAGATAGGGAGCACGGGGATGCGCCAGTGCAAGTGCAGTTGCTCTAGGCGCATCACCCAAGATATTCAGCAGGGGGCATGCAAATGAGGCCATAATATATGTAAGACACAAATGGGGCCATTTACATGTCAATATGGCCCCATTCCATGCCTTGTGAAGAGCAACCCGGCGACTTGCGCCTAGCACCCTACACAGCATGACGTGTGCAGTGGTGATCCAAGGGCATCCCCCACCCCATAGCTATGATCATGCAGTATATGTTTAATGATAAATCCCTGGTAGTCTAGTGGCCCCCCCCAGTCATGGATTCCCCGATAAATATAATATATGATTATCCCTGGTGGTCTAGTGGTCCTTCCTCCCACCTGAGTCCCAGATTCCCCAATATATGCCAAAAGGGATGGTCATGTACTATATTTATAGGGGAATCGGGGACTCGGAGGCCACTAGACTACCAGGGAGTTGTCTTTAAACATATACTGCATGATCACGGCTATGAGCGGGGGGCTTCCACTTGACCACAGGGCTCAGTGTGTGCTTGCGGACGGTGTTCTGGGTGGGCGGGTGGCCACCCATGGCTGGGTTGCTGTGTTGCACCCTGCAATACTGCAGTCCACCTGTGGGTGGCCAGGAGTTGTTCCTACTCTGCACGGGCTCAACTTTGAGCCCCCCTATGCGGCGCAGTGCAGGGTTGTGCCAGCATATGCGCCACACATCCTGGGCTGAATAACAGGATGTGCCTCATATGCATGGGCACATCCCCTGCATCTGTTCCGCATATGGTTACATTGCACCCCTGCACATTGGGATTTGTGCTGTGCCGGGCAGCCTTCTCAATATCCCACTGGGGCACAATGCTAGTGTATAGTGGAGTGTTGTTCTATATATAATTCCAACCCTTTCAAAATGCTGCTCTACCACAGTTCCAAGGTCATGGAATGAGGATGTACCTTACTGTGATAGGACAGCATTCTAGAACCTCTTCAGACTGCATGAGTCAGTTTCATTTTGAAAGCAAAAGAACTCACAAAACACATACATGTATTTCACACAGCACTCTTCACTATAAAAAATACAGAATGAGCAACTCTATGCAGAACCAGTGTGTTTTGCCACCTCGGGTTCTGATTTCCATGGACATCTCGAGCTTCGCTTCTGAGGTCAGAGGGAATCAAAACCACTCTGTGGCAGAACACACTGGTTCTGTATAGTTGCCCAGCCAGTATTCTCTATGTGATAATAGGTTGAATATTGATATATTTTCATGGTGGCAACGACTTCGGTTGTACAAACAAATCGTTGTTCCATGCTGAAGGAATGTAATCTGACAACGGGAAGAGGAGAGGAGAGTGAGTTTAGTCCCACTTACACAAGAGGGGGAGGTCAGCAGGGGCACCACTTGAAGGAGACAGGGTTTATGGCCTCAGGATGGCAGTGTGGTTCACTGATATGATGCTGTGGGTGTGGTACTGTTATTAACAATGTTGTAAGAGGGCTAATGTGAAACATTGATGGGATGGGAGGAGTCGACAGACTCAAGTAAATGAGGGGACATGAGTCAGGAAAGAGTGTCATCTAATAGTGCAAGGAAGAAAAGGGGTAATGTCACTGCAATTTGGGTGCAGCTGATAGGGAAGGTAAGAAGGAGAAAACACAGAAGCGAGAATGAGAATTGGAAGGAGGTGGCCAGGAGAGTGACCAAGTGGAGAGAGCAGGGGATGGTGGGAAAGAGGGGGGCAGAAAGACAATGTGGGCATAATGGGGTGAATGAAGTCTTTGTCACCGGGTGCTCAAGTGGTAACTGAACTGGCTAAGCCAACCGGCTCGAAGTTAATTTAAAAACAGCTGTGTAGTGTCAACATATCTTTATATCAAATCATGGGTTGAGCTCAAAGAGAAAGTATCAGGTGGTTAATACAGCACTGTCTGGTGGAAGCCCATCTATGATCCATGGGGGGAAGGCACTTGAATATATGACAAAAGAGTCTGGTGTAGGTGGGGTCGGGGCAGTCAAGGTAGGTGGGGCCAGAGTGGGGTAGGGTCTGGCCAGAAGTGGGGAAGGTGATGGCATATTATAGTGGGCACAGATAACTAGGGAGAGAATGACAGCTTCACAGGTCATGCAAAAGAAGAGAGGAGTTAAAGTGTCACTGATTAGGGATTCCATCATCAAGGGTGTTAAATGGGGGTGAGGGGGAGGTTGGAACATTTCACTTTGGGTGTTGTGCATGCCCAGAGGGGATATAATCCACCACATACATTCATGGGGTACGTCCGTCATAATCAGGAAAAGTTGATGGGTGCCAGAGCCTTTATAACAATGGGAGGGACAAAGTGAGGGGGTAGCCATGGAAAAGTTTTATAAAAAGCTGGGAGACGCCAGGCCACTAGGAGCTCTGGGGTCTTAGGTGCTATGTGGTGAGTTTTGGTGCATTTACTGAAGATAAAACTAATTTGTGCCACATCTCCCTTACTCCCTCACTCCATGACTGTTTTTTCCCCCCTGGAGTCAGGGGTGTGACAGATTCTGGCTGACCTTAAAGTCTGCAGCCAGAACTAAGGTGGGCAACTGCCTAACCAATTCCATCGGCAACCCACCACATAGAATGTAGTGTTATGTACTGCGAAAGATTTATATATAAAGGCTGGTGGTCTGGAAGTCACAAGGCCCTTGCAGTCCCCAGAACCACAACTTTTATATAAAACTATTTTACAGTACATATTACTTGGAATAAAATCCATCCTAGTCCCAAAGAAGCTACTAGCTGCAGTGTCAACACCTTTAAACACAAGCCCAAATCCTTGATGTTCCAACTGCCTAGTCCGAGTTCCACAATGCTGTCCCTGGCACCGTTTCCCCTAAAACTATTAATCCAGTAAACGTGGCTCTACTGTAATTATTATACTAAGCTGCTGCCTATTGTAAATACTAATTTTTACTGGAAACATCTGCCTGCTGTAACAGTCCTCCATTAGGACTATTTTGAAAAATGGGTTTTCAAAATGTGTCTATTCTGGTGTTCACACTTGTGATAAAGGACAGCACTGAGGAGGGATTGCAAACAACATAAATAGGGGATTGATGCATATGCTTAAACTGGGGGAGCAATGAAGTAAAACCAGTGACACCACTGAGTACCCTTTTTAACATCTCATGTGAACATGATATAGTAACTAAGGAATGGAGGAGGGCAGGTGTGATTTTCTTCCACAAAAGTGAGAGAAAAGCAGAGGCAGGAAACTACAGACCTGTTAGCTTGGCCTCAGAGATAGGAGCCATGATGAAATAACTTCAGAAAGCTGTTGATTACATAGAGAACAACTGGGGCACAGGACCCAAGGCAGCATGGATTCACAGTAGGAAGGTCATGTCAGATGAATCTTATCAATTTTTTTGACTGGGTGACCAAAATAGTAGACCAGGAAGGGGCTGTGAACATGGCCTGCCTAGTCTACAGCAAGGAACTTGACACAGTCCCACACAAAAGTTCAATAAACAAATCAGCCGGCCTGGGAGTGGGTCCCAGGGCGATAACCTGGGTAAAACATTGGCAGGGGAACTGGACACAGCAGGTAATACTAAATGGAGTCCATTATAAAGAAAGAAGGGCTACTAGCAGAGTACAGCAGGGTTCAGTACTGGGTCCGGTCCTTTTAATGTTTTCATAAGTGACATTGCAGAGGGGACTGGATGGAAAAGTATGCCTCTTTGCAGACAAGACAAATATCTGCAACAGGGTTGATACACAAGGGGTGGTGGGAAAAATGAGAAGGGACTTGGCAAGGCTGGAAGAATGATCAAAACTAGAGATGGGCAAAGTGGCCCCAATTCGCTCTGCGAAGTGAATCGCAAAGCAAAAGAAAATTTGTTGAGTTCTCCACAATGCGAAGCGGTGTACTTCACCTTATAATGAGTAACGCGAAGTCCATTGAAAACAATGTACTTTGCCTCACTTCGTCTTGTTTTTTAAACTCCAAAGGCAAATTGAGCAGTGATCCATGGGATTTCATGTCACATGGACTCCAGATTGTTCTGCACAGCCTCAGTTCGGGGTAGTGTGTGTAGGAAGCTGTAGGAGACAGTCTGCTCAGAGAGCTCTCTGCGATTTAAACCTTCTAAAAGCTGTTAAAAAAGTATTTTTGAGTAATTTTTGTTTGCTGAAACTTTTGTTCATCGATTGTAGGAAACCCTCCTGTGCTCATATCCTTGAGCGTTTATTGTTCGTGTGTGGAATGTACAACATTCAGTCTGTGTACTGAGAGACAGTGGAAGTGTGCTTTGGGGGAGGGGCGTATCTGTGGTGTAGGTAGATTAACTTGGAGAAAAGACAGTTCTTTCTGTTTTGGTGATATTTTTCTTGTATAACTGTGTTAATGTACACACAGTAATATTTTCAATAATTCTTGCCATTTTTTTGCTGATTGTTACGGTGCAGCAGTGCATAATTTTAGTTGTTTAAAATATGTGGTTATATTACTGAAGTTTTCAATTTGCTATGCATTACTTAGTGTGTGTGAGTATGTGTGTGACTTGTGTCATCAAATCAGACACCTTTTATTGTGCCACATAGTAATTTCAGCAATGTGAACCTGCTATCCACTGCAGCTGTGTGATTTTTGTACTTCTTTGTGGTATCTTTACTGGTACTAGTACTAGTGACTGTTACTGCAGCAGTGCAGTACACTGTCCCCGCCCCCGCCGCCCCCAACCCGCAAAGGTATTCTTTTCTGGATTTGAATTTCTGATGGTGAGCACTAGTTGGGTGTTGTGCAATTGTATCTGCATCTCTTTAGTGTGCAGCACAGTCTTAATCTGTCTGTGCATTTGCATCTCTTTAGGGCCCAATCTCCATCTGTAACTTAAGTCACAGTTATTTCTTTGGCTTCCCTTCAGAGTACTGGACTGGTGTGGTGCATAATTCTGCACGAACATTGTACTCATTAATATACGTTTTTAAGTTAGAACCATCATCATGAGTCACTCGTAATACAAATCATGTTCTTCATCATCATGGTCACAAATGCAGTCACAAATCATGATTCACGATCACGTCACGAACCACAACATTCATTTTTTTACTAGTTACTTGGATGTATTGTAAGCCTGTTTTGTAGTATCTCTCCAGGCTTCACCACCCCACCATTGTACTCATTAATATGTGTTTTTAAGTCAAGGAGTTTTGTGCTACAGCTCATCGGGGAAGTACAGCCATAGGCATTCACGTTCCCAATACAGTTCCATATTGGTTATCTCACACTGTCGACACCGAATCATGTTCTTCATCATCACAGTCACAAATGCAGTCACAAAGCACGATTCATGATCACGTCACGAATCACAACATTTATTTATTTACTAGCTACTTGGATGTATTGTAAGCCTGTGTTGTAGTATCTTTCCAGGCTTCAACACCCCACCACTGTACTCATTAATAAGAGTTTTTAAATTGGGGAATTTTATTATACAAGCTCAGCTCATCAGGGAAGCACAGCCATAGGCACTGACATTCCTTCCTGTACAACATGTGAGTTACAGTACTGTAAGTAGTGGTGGGCGAAGTGGCCCCAATTCGCTCCACAAAGTGATTCATGGAGTAATGTGGAATCCGTGGAGTACTCCACAATGTGAAATGGAGTACTTCACTTCATAATGAGCAATGTGAAGTCCCTTGAAACCAATGACTGTATTTTTCTGCCTTCCCCAAACCACTACTCCTCCAATTTTGAGGTGAAGTACTGTGAAATCAATGTAATCCGCCTCACTTCGCCTTGCAATTGAGCTCCAAATGAAATTCTGCAGTGATTCATGGGATCGCAGGTCACATGTGCTCTAGATTGTTCTGCGCAGCCTCAGTTCTGGCCTGGGTAGTGTGTGTGTAGTGATAGCTGGAAACAGTTTGCTCTCAGAGTTCTGCGATTCAAAACCTCTAAAAGCTGTTTAAAATGCCTTTTTGAGTCACTTATTTTGCTCAAAATTTAGTACATCGATTATAGGAAACCCTTCTGTGCTCATATCATCGAGTGTTCATTGCTGTGTGTGGATTTTGAATGTTAGTTTAGAACAGTCAGTCTGTGTACTATGAAGTGTGCTGTGGGAGAGGGGTGTATTTGTGGTGTAGGTACATTAACTGGGAGAAAAAGGCAGTCCTTCTGTTTTGGTTATATTTTTCTTGTATAACTGTTTTAATGTACACACAGTAATATTTTTGTAATTCTTGACTTTTTTGCTGATTGTTTTTGGTGCAGCAGTGTATAATTTGTCTGTTTAAAACATTTGGTTGTATTACTAAAGGTTTTCAATTTGCTACGCATTACTTGTTCTGTGTATGTGTGTGTGAGAGTGTGTGCGTTGCGTGCCATTAAATCAGAAAATCAAACACCTTTTATTTTGCCAGAGAGTAATTGCAGCAGTGTGATCCTGCTATCCAATGCACCTGCATTAATTTGTTATACTGCTTTATGGTATCTTTACTGGTAGCGGATCGTTATTGCCGTGCAGAAATCCCCAACTGGCAAAATGTATTCCTTTCCAGATTTGGTTTGTGACTAGTGAGCACCGGTTAGGTGGTGGTGTGCTTTTCATATGCATCCCTTGAGTGCTCATTGCAATCTTAATCTGTCTGTGCATTTGCAGTGCACCATTAATTCTGGGAGACTGCATTTCTTGTTACGCTCTCATTTCACTTCGTCAGCACTGGGAATTTTCAGGTCACAAGACAGTAGCATTTTGTCAGCACTGGGGAATTTTCTGGACGCAAGACAGTAGCATTTTGGGGATGCACATTAATTCTGGTGACTCTGTGAGTGACCACTGCACGCATGGCTGAGTGTGCCATTAATTCTGGGAGACTTTGCATTTCTTGTTATGCTCTCATTTCACTTCATCAGCACTGGGGAGTTTTCTGGACACAAGACAGTAGCACTTTGGGGATGCACATTAATTCAGGTGACTGTGTGGGTGGGATGTCGCCAATATTGTTGTCACTCTGCCTTACTTTGCATTTAAGGTGGAATGACAATGCAAAGTAATAATAACAAGGCAAAGTGAGCCTTTCCTATGGGACACTCCACGTAGCAAAGTGCCAACGCAAAGTGGCCACTTCACATTCACTTCACTGGCAGATTTAACATTTTCTGAATCTCTACTCAAAACTATAGCAGCTTAGACTCAATGCAAATAAGTGCAAATGATTTAATGGCTTTGTAAATTCTTGCTTCTGATTGGCTGATTGGCATAATTTACCCATTGTAAATCCTGGCATTACCAATGGGTAAAAGTGCCATCCAGCCTCATCTCCAAAATCCATCTGAGCCCTCGAAATTGACAGCAAAACTGCCATATTGAATCCCCAGTAAACGGACATGTCTCACAACTTAAAAAGCACAACACACACAATCAGAGTACTGTATGCCCCCCAAATAGAAACACAGAAACATAGAATTTGACGGCAGATAAGGACCGCTTGGCCCACCTAGTCTGCCCATTTTCCTACCTAACAGATAAGCTGCAGATCCTAATTAACCAACAGCTTACTTCCTCCTACCCCCACTAGGACTGCCTTATGTCTGCCCCATGCATTCTTGAATTTCCCCCACTGTTCTTGACTCCATGACCTCCTCAGGGAGCTTGTTCCATGTATCCACAACCCTCTCTGTGAAAAAATACTTTCTCACATTACCTCTGAGCCGTCCCCCCTCTATCTTCAAATTGTGCCCCCTTGTTCTTGCACATCTCTTTTTCTGAAAGATGCCAGCCTCTTGGACTTTGTTGATTCCCTTGAGGTATTTGAAAGTTTCTATCATGTCTCCTCTCTCCCTCCTTTCCTCAAGGGTATACATATTAAGCTCCTTTAGTCTTTCTTTGTATGTCTTCTGGTGCAGACCATGCACCATTTTGGTTGCCCTCCTCTGGACAGCCTCCACTCTGTCTATGTCTTTGTGAAGATGGGGTCTCCAGAACTGCACACTGTACTCCA
This sequence comes from Neoceratodus forsteri, assembly GCA_016271365.2. Taxonomy (NCBI): domain Eukaryota; kingdom Metazoa; phylum Chordata; order Ceratodontiformes; family Ceratodontidae; genus Neoceratodus; species Neoceratodus forsteri. The sequence goes on along the minus strand of CM057452.1, from coordinate 625,174,565 downwards.
GATGGGGTCTCACCAACTGTCTGTACAGAGGGATAACAACTTCTTGTTTTCTACTATTGATGCCTCTCCCTATGCATCCCAATATCCCCCAGCCATTCTTACTGCCTTCTCACATTGCTTGCCCACCTTTAGGTCATCTGATATAATTACTCCCAGGTCCCTTTCCATTTTAGTGTTGTCAGTATCTCACCCCCCATTGTGTACTCTTGCCCTGGGTTTTTGCTTCCCAGGTGCATTACCTTCCACTTCTTTGCATTGAATCTGAGCTGCCATACATTTGACCATTCCTCCAACCTTGCCACGTCCCTTCTCATCCTTTCTACTCCATCTGGTGTATCAACCCTGTTGCAGATCTTTGTGTCATCTACAAAGAGACATACTTTTCCTTCCAGTTCCTCTGCAATGTCACTTATAAAGACATTAAAAAGGAGTGGTCCCAGTACTGAACCCTGTGGTACCCCGCTAGTAACCCTCCTTTCTTCACTGTGGACTCCATTTACTACTACCCTTTGCGTCCTGTTGTCTAGCCAATTTTTTATCCAGGCTACCACCTTGGGACCCACTCCAAGGCTGGCTAACTTGTGTATTAATCTTTTGTGTGGGACTGTATCAAATGCCTTGCTAAAATCTAGGTAAGCCATGTCCACAGCCCCTCCCTGGTCTACTACTTTGGTCACCCAGTCAAAGAAATCTATTAGATTTGTCTGACATGACCTTCCCATTGTGAATCCATGCTGCCTTGGGTCCTGTGCCCCACTGGCCTCTAGGTACTCAACAATTCTTTCCTTCAGAAGTGATTCCATCATTTTACCTACCACTGAGGTCAAACTAACTGGTCTGTAGCTTCCTGCGTCTGTCCTGCTCCCACTTTTGTGAAGAGGAATCACATCCGCCCTCCTCCAGTCCTCAGGTATCACCCCATCCTCCCATGATTTGTTAAAGAGAGTAGTCAGCGGTGTCATTATTTCTACCCTGAGTTCTTTTAGAATTCTTGGGTGAATCCCATCAGTCCCCATTGCTTTGTCCACCTTTAATTTTATTAGTTCTTTCAGAACCCTTTCTTCTGTAAATGGACTGGTATGGACCCTCGTCTTCAGAGTGTTTCTCTTGTTTAGTTTAGGTACCTCCCCCTCCTCTTCCTTTGTGAATACTGAGCTGAAATATTCATTGAGTATCTCTGCTTTTTCATTGTCACCCTCTACCCACATTCCCTCCCCTTTATTAAGCCTCAGTATCCCTCCTTTGGTCTTTCTTCGCTCCCTAATGTACCTATAAAAGGTCTTATCCCCCTTCTTAACAGAGTTGGCTATCCTTTCCTCGGTTTGGGCCTTTGCTATTCTGACTGCCTTCAGCCTCTTTCTGCTTTAGCTGATAAAGTTCTCTGTCCTTCTCCTTCTGTGTTTCCTTATATTTCCTGAATGCTATCCTTTTCTCCTTAACCTTCCCTGCCACCTCTTTTTGAGAACCATAGCGGTTTCTCCTTCGTTGTGTTTGTTGATTTGCTTTACACAAAGGCTTGTTGCCTCTGTAATGGCTGTTTTGATTACTCTCATTGTTCCTCCACCTCTCCTTCTTGCCCATTTGCTAGTGCTTTTCTGAGGCACTCTCTCATTTTCGCCCAGTCAGCCCTCCTAAAGTCCAATACTCTTGCTTTTGTATGGCTTGATTGTATGGCTGTGTTTATCGTGAACCACACTGTTTGGTGGTCGCTTGTTCCCAGATGGCTACCCACTTCTAAATCTGAGATTCTTTCGCTGTCCCCATTTGAGAGTACCAGGTCTAAGATTGCTTCCTCCCGAGTGGGTTCCAGTACTAGCTGTCTGAGGCATGCCCCCTGTAGGGCATCAAGAATGACCCTGCTCTTGGATGTGCCTGTAGCAAAGGTGCTCCAGTTAACATCTGGCATATTCAGGTCCCCCATCAACAAAATCTCCCCTTTTTCTACCATTCTAAGGAAGCCTTCTATCATTTCCTTGCCCATCCTCCCCCTGAGAGGGGGTCAGTGTACTAACCCCATGCAGATTGTGGTGCCTTTTCCTGTCTCCAGGGTGACCCAGAGTGTCTCATCTGCTCCTGTTTACTCTTTAGTTCTGTTGCTTTGATCCCTTCCTTTACATAAAGAGCTACTCCTCCTCCTCTTTTACCCTCCCTGTCCCTCCTGTAGATTGTGTATCCTGGTATGTTGACATCCCAGTCATGGTTCTCTGTGTACCATGTTTATGTGACTGCCACAATATCCAGGCAACCCTCTTCCATCAAGGCCACTAGTTCAGGGAGCTTGTTACACAGACTATGGGCATTGGTACTCATCACCCTCCACTTTTTGATGACCTTGCCCCCTTTTAGCCCCATTCCTGTCCTTACTGCCTTTGCCTTTTTTTACAATTACTTCTGGCCTGCTCCCTAATGACTTCTCTACCTTGGTGTTTACCTCACTAATTACTGTTGTTTGTGGGGGGAGGCTGGGATTTTCCTGCTCCTTTTCAGTGCCTCCCCCCTTGGCTAGTTTAAATGCTTGCCAAGGAAGCATTTAAACCTCTTACCTAGGATCCTGGTTCCTCCCCCTGGACAGATGCAGACCATCACGCCAGTATAGGTCTGCATCCCTCCAGGTGGCTCCCCAGTCCTCAATGAAGCCAAAACCCTGAGCTCCACACTAGTTTTTCAACCATTCATTGAATTCCCTTGTGAGGAGTACCCTAGCATCACCCTTGCCATAGACAGGCAGCACCTCAGAGAAGGTTACTGTATGCGCTACTTGTCTAAGGCCCCTCCCCAATGCTACAAACTCTCTTGCACTGATCTGATCCCATTCCTAGCCAGGTCATTTATCCCTATGTGGACAATAACATCCAGCTCCCTCCCTCGTTCAGCTGCTCCCACGATCCTGAGGAAACGCCTGTCCCTCAAGCTGTGACGCCAGGCAGGCACCCTACCTCCCTCTCCCTTCCTCCCCATTTCTACCCCTAATGATCGAGTCCCCACCAGGAGTTGTTTCCTTCCCTGTGGGTCTTGCCACCCTCCTGTGGGTCTCCTTTGTGAAGGTTCCCAGCATCCTCCTCGTTCTCCACTGCAGGTGCCTCCATAGAGGAACCACTATCCACCAGAAGAGCGAATGAATTGTGAAGAGGTACAGCTGGAGGGATGCAACTCTGTTCCACCACCCTCTCCCTCCCTGAGCCCACCCTGGTCCAGCATCTCCTCTTTCTTGGCAACCTCTGAGGTAGTGGCATTGGCCCTGGTGGTCCTTGGGTGGGGGAGGAGGTTTCACGAATCCTAGCCGGGTCAGCCTGGAGACTGGCAACCTCCTCCCTCAGACCAGAGAGGTGCCTGCAACTAGGGCAGTATCGCAGCCTCCAGAATGTCTCCCGGAACACTGCCACCCCACAGCCATTACACTGCACCACTCCTATCATGTCTTATTTTTTTGTCCCCTCTCCTGTTTCTCTGTATGCTTACTCTCTCCTCTCCTTACAACTCTCACCCTTCCTGTTCTTGGACAGTAACTTCCTATACCCACAAAACTTACAATGAGCCACAATAAATTCCTGAAACAGTCCAGAAAAGTAAAAAAGGAATTGCTCCCAAATCAGACAGTAGATGTTACTCTGTAATGGTGCTTTCATCAAGAACTGACCCCAGAAGAAAATGCTCTGCACCGGCAGCAAGTTACTGCTCTGAACAGACAAATCTACACCACTAACTACTGCCAGGCTCTCTCATTCTCTCCCGGTGGTCATTTTTGTGTGACTATGGGACCGAGGTAGAAAAAGAAAGACACATCACAAAAAAATAGCAATTTGCTTGTAAGACTGCATTATGATGAGCACATGGCAGCCATAGCAATACCCTAGCAACCCAGCACTATTTTATATGGTGTAGTAAAAAATACAATAAAAATATATTTAAATGCACCCAGAAACCTTTTTGTTTATTGTTTTCTACTGCCTAAATAAATGGAACCATTGTATAATTGCAATAAACCATGACAGTGTGTGGGTGATGTAGGGGTTTACCAATGCCAGGCATAGTTTGGTCACTCAGCCAGAGGCCTCATGACTGAACCACACCAGGTGTGGGTAAATCCAGCATACCCCACACCCTGTTGTAGTTTATTGCTTAATTATACAATGGTGCATGAAAATCCTGTAACGTCAATGGTCGAAACATGTCATATGACCATGGTTAAATCCTGCATTACCCATGGCTGAGGAATTGCATTTATAAAAAACACAATATTCCACACCCTGTTGTTCCTTACTGCTGAAGTAATACACATGTGACACAAAAACACAGGGCAGAGTGCACTATTACCTTGTTTATTTGTGGTGCCTACTCTGATCCCAACTCCTTTAAGACTAGGATCGATTCTCCTTTCCCCAAATGAAAAGTTCATATGTAAATCACATGCTATGCACAATCTGGTGCAGTCATCAAATCCTTTAATGGCTTGTGGTTCAAAGTAATTGATTACTTTGAAGCAGAACCCACGCTGAATGTATACATAGATCTTGTGTGTGTGTGTGTGGGTACTAACAACAAAATATGGAAATGGGCCTGGAGTAGATATATCAGATGGCCTAAAGGTAGGCAAGCAATGTGATAAGGCAGTAAGGAGGGCTGGGAGGATACTGGGATGTATTGGGAGAGGAAGCACCAGTAGAAATCAAGAAGTTGTTATCCCTCTGTACAGACAGTTGGTGATACCCCATCTGGAATACTGTGTGCAGTTCTGAAGATTCCATCTCTGCAAGGACATAGGCAGTATGGAGGCAGTCCAGATGAGGGTGACTAAAATGGTACAAGGTCTGCAACAGAAGCCATCCGAGGAAAGATTAAAGGAGCTTAATATGTATACACTCAAGGAAAGGAGGGAGAGGGGGGACATGATAGAAACTTTCAAGTACCTCAAGGGAATCAGTAAAGTCCAACAGGGTAACATCTTTCTGAAAATGAGATGTTGAAGAACAAGGGGACACAATTTGAAGATATAAGGGGACAGATCTGGGGCAATGCGAGGAAGTATTGTTTCATGGAGAAGGTGGTGGACACACGGAATGGCTTTCCTGAGGAGGTTGTGGAGTCAAAAACAGTGGGGGAGTTCAAGAATGCATGAGACAGACATAAGGCAATTCTTATGCAGGGGGTAGTAAGAAGTAGGCTGTTGGTTAACTAGCATCTGCAACCTATCTAATAGGTAGGGCAATGGGCAGACTATATGGGACAAGCAGTCCTTATCTGCCACCAAAGTCTACATTTCTATGTGATTACCGGCATTCAGTATCGAATAATCCCTGAAATAAATCCATATTGTCATATAGACACCACCCAAATTCCCACTTTGCACTCATTGTAACATAACAAAATGACTTACACACATGACTTACTGTATTCATTTGCAGTTTGTGTGTTATCCGTTTCCAGTGGGATTTCAACATCTGGGCATGCAGCTGGCACCAGTGCCTGCATCCCTTCATCTAGCCCACTGGCAGGCATATCTGCAAGGGGCCGATTACCCAAGAGGTAATTTAATACATTGTAATATGGAAAAGAGTTAGCACCCCCAGCTCCACTTTTGTTCATGGCTCTTATTACCTTGTAAAAAGAACCCCACAAAGCCTTACACTTCCACCTGAGTTGTACCTCTGTCCTGACAAACCATGCTTCATGTAGCCTGTCTACTGCTGGCCTGTAAAGATCAGAATGCCTTCAATTACGACCACCTAATTTGGTCATTATATTCAGATCTTTCAGAATATGAATGAAACATAATGTCTCATTCTCATGTCAATGTTTCCCATCATTTTCTGACATTTTCTAATGAAAAACCCCAAAAATTCCCTGCCAGAAACTTCAACCTATTTAAAATCCTGTCAGACAGTGCAGTTACCCCAGGAACAGCTTCTGGAGAGGGACCAGTGACATGCGCATTTGAATTCACAAGTAGAGCGCATGTGCAAGCAACAGATTCTACAGAAGAAATGTGTATACATTCAGCACTGGTCTGGGTTCAAAGTAATTGATTACTTTGAACTGCATGCCCCTAAAGGAGTTGGAGACTGCGCTGGGTTGTGTGCTACACTTGGTTTACATGGACTCTATATTCGGCAAAAGAAGAATCGATCCTACAATACAAGGAGTTGGGACCAGACTAGGCACCAAATGTAAACGAAGTAAATCAGGAGTGACCTTCATCATTTAAATACTATAGCACATACTGTAAGTACACTTGCTGTGTTGAGTGAGCATCCATTGGTTTTAGAGGATTTCTTGTTAAAGAGGGTTGATTACCACTGTACATAACAAAGTCTGACTTTACTCAGCCCCTTTCACACACTATATATTTAATTACTGAACTCTTGATAGGTTGACTAGATGCAACATTTCATTTTCAGTGGGGTCCTACTATTCCCTGGTAGTTTTGCAGATGCTTGGGCAAATGCATTGCTGCCTGATTGACTTGCCAAAGGTCACATAGCAATCTGGCAGCACTCAATCATAACATTCCAGAGACAAAAGAAAATATTACATGGATGGAGATTGAAGGGTGAGGGGCACCACTAGAAACCAGGGAAATATACTGTTATTACAGTGACGGTGATCGGACACTGGGGGGTGGCAATAGACACCAGGGAAAAGATGCTGGCAAATGGAAAAATGACTTTTCCCTCACAAAAAAGGATCTTTTTTTGTGACTCGTGATATGAAGAAAGAATCTTTTTTCATATCATGAGTCATAAAAAAAAAGATTGATATTGTTAAAAAAACATTTCAAGGGATTTCTGAAAGAGTTACGTGCAGAATCCCACTAAGGTGGTCCCAAAAAGTAACTTACATGTGTTGGTCTTTCTCCAGAATGTAATTTTTTGCTGTTTTCTAAATTAAAATTTTTAGGGAAAACCAAAAAACAAGATGGTAACAAATGATAAAAGATTATTGCCCTCATGAAAAAGGATTCCCTATACGAAAACATCATACAACTATTTTGTTACACTTACTGAGCATGCTCAGAACCCCAAATTTTAAAATGTAATCATTTTTGAATGGATTAATATTTTTTCACCAAACCAACAAAGGAAATCCTTCTAAGGAAAGCCCTTTCTACCCTGAAAACTTCTGACAAAAATGCCAAACTATCTGGACACTACATGATGGCAAAAAACAGCAAGAAACAGAGATTTTTTATGTTTTTCACTACCCGCATCTTGGAATCTGCACATCTGACTGGATAAAAACTTAGCACATCAAGAGATCTGCCCCACAAGACCATGCATGCAAACTTTTGTGCAAATCTATTGAACAGTTGTGAAGTTATTAAAGTGCAAAAATTGGAGTTTAAGATAGAGAGCCATGCTCAACCCTAACTATACTGATGCTACTGCACCAATATAATATTTTTTATATTACTGTGTAGGTCTAACTTTATCTCCTCTTCCCCAGGTCATACATGGTTGAAAGCTTTTGGCTCAGTGTGTTTTCTTCATCAACGTTAATAAATAAATAATACATGCATACATATCCAACCAACTAAGTAGCACACTAACTAACTAAAGTCTATTAATAAAGACCATTAGAGATACCCTTATTGCTCTTGTAAACCTCCTGACTGGTCTTTTGAATTAACCCTTAGAGTACTGCAGGAGGATATATACATTCTGAATATGTATACTGCTGTAATGCAAAGAGGGCAGGGAACATATTTGCTGTACCAGAGACACATGGGGAAGATGATGCAGGAGGAGATTGCACAAGGGATAGTACTCATGAAGAAGAGGGAGTGAGGGGCATTACTAGTGGTGAGGTTGATCACAGCATGACAGGGGGAGGGATAGTACTTGGAGAGGAGAGGAGGGAGAGGGAGGTTGGCAGTCAATCAAGAGGAGGGGGAGAGGTATCAATTGAGAGGGGCAGGGGGAAGATACTGGGGCAAATGGTAAAAGCACCATCTTGAGTTTCCCCAGGAATGAGAACCTGGATGGGGGTGGTGGTGATGGGCACAGAGAAAGTGGAGGGGGTTTACTGGTGTTGGGGGACTCCATACTCAAGGGGATCAGATGGGGCAGTAAGGGGGAGAGGCACAGTCGAATATGTGTGGAGTCCATACCAGGATTAAAGGCAGACAAGGCAGGACAGGCAATCCTAAGGTGCACAAGGAGGGGTAGGAGGAAACCACACATTGTGGTACATGTGGGGACAAATGACCTAGTGGGGGAAACAGTTGAGGGAGCAAGGGAAAGATCTGAGGAAGTGGGAAGATTTTGAGAGGAGACTGGGGAGTCTGTGGCCTTCTCGGAGGTACTCCCAGTACCCTGCACTAGCACAGTGAGAAAGGAGAGGATTGGGGAGATGAATGCATGGTTGGTAGAATGGTATCAAACTAAGGGGTATGAGTTTGTAGATGGCTGGAGCAGTACCTGGGATAATAACAATCTGTTTGCAAGGGATAGGCTGCACCTGAGATGGAAGGGGAAGGAGGCATTAAAGCAAAGACTGCGGAGATATATTGCAACAAAGGTGGATTTAAACTGAACAGGGGGTGGAAACTGGACAGCAGGTAGATAGGGATCCGATAGACTGGAGTCACAGCCTGCCCCCCAGACTAGCAGGAAAGGACTCAGAGCAGCCAAAAAGGGAGGGAGGGAGTAGAAGGGAGGAGATGAAGGGAATGGGGCAGGGTGGAGGGTGGTCTTGCTGAATGCAAGAAGCTTAGGCAACAAATCAGCTGAGCTACAGGCACTCTTGGCAGTGTGGAGGGTGGATATTGTTGCTGTCATGGAAACATGGACAACTGAGAACAGGGACTGGGATCCAGCAATCCCAGGGTACAAATTATACAGGAAGGACTATAAGGAGTGGAGGGGGGGGTTGGGTGGCAGTCTATGTGAGGGCCGGGATCAAATGAACAAGGGATGAGGGGGAGGAAGGGAGAACAGAGGCAATCTGGCTGCAGCTCCTAGACTCAAGGGGTAGAAAAACTGAGGTTTGGGGTGGTATACAGGCCATCGTCCCAGTCTGAGGAGCCTGACAGTGAATTAGTGGAACAAATCACAAAGGTATGTAGAAAAGGGAAGCTCATGATTGTGGGGAATTTCAACTTGCCTGGGGTTGACTGGAGCATTCCAGTCACCTCCAGTGCTAGGGAACAAGTGCTCCTGGATGTGAACCAAGAGGGTCTCCTGATGCAGTTGGTCAGTGTACCTTCTATGCTAAAGAACACTTTAAATCTGGTATTGTCGAATGGGAAGGTGTAAACGGGTGGGTTCAATAACAGACACCAGTCACAGAATGAAGTGCATAAAAAATGCTGGTATAGCATTTATCAATTTATTTTCAAAGAAATTAACTTGTTCAAATATATATATATATATATATATATATACACAGAAAAGAAATAGGTTAAACTTTCACCAAAATAAAAGCAAACAAAAACTCAGGCAAGTCTTTTAGTCAGACTCCTTTCTCTTCTCTGTATCCAATACTTTTCAATCTGGTGTGTAGGCACTCACACCACCTTTCCTTCATCTGGCCAGAAGGTGCAGACCAGTCTCCCTCCTCTCCCTATCTGATAATGTCTTCTAGTGGAGGCTTTATATAGTAATCAAAAGGGGTGTGGTTTGGAATTGGGCCCCTCCTCTTCTATGACATCATTTTCCCTAGTACCTATAAAGGCAGCCATTCCGTAAGAGCTTCCCAGGTTAACCTTAATCAGGAAAATAACAGTTTATATATAACAACATAATATGTACAGAAGGAAAAATATAGTTAATTATTAAAAAGAATCTAGAATCTCAAGCAAGAAAAACAGATGAGGTGCACGCTCCCTATCGGTCCTCTTGTAAGGATCTAGATTCTTTTATAACCAGCTTTTAATCTGTTATAATTCACAACCCACAACAATCCAGCTTTATTAAGATTTGGATGCCAATATACACAGATAATAACAGACAGTAAAAAGGGTTTATAGATTGCCAGGTTGGCCACCCTGACAAGAAAATTAGGATAGATAAGAATATACAAGCAAAGAGAATAGAGAGAATATTAGAAAAAGGGGTGGGGGCATCGTTCAAAATCTTAATAGTACAACAGGACAGTGTTACACACCTCCCACCACAAGAAGGCAACATAATAAACTTTATTTTGTTGGCTGAGACCCTTCACCCTTGGAAGTGTTAGAACTTCCACCCACCCACTCTCAGAAGTTCCACCTCAGGGACCCTCAACAAAGCTGGAACAATTTACTAAACATTAATATAGATATTTAATACATCATTAAGTAATATTCCAATTACTACAATTCCCTGAGGTGTGCACATGATAGTTTATAGCTATTATTTAAACATTACGGAAATACTATCAACCATTTTCATCTACTGTAACATTTTTATCTGCTCCAAATCTGGATAGGAAATCTGCATTTTTATGTTAGGTTCCTGCTCTGTGTTAAACTGAAAACTTGTAAGGCTGTAAGGATAAATACCATCTCATTATTCTCATATTCTTGTTTTTCATAAGGTTAAGCCATCATAAGGGTTTATGGTCCATCACAACTGTAAATTCATTTTCCCATAGATAATATGTTAATGCTTCGATGGTCCATTTCATAGCCACGCATTCTTTTTCTACATTGGAAAATCTCCATTCCCTTTCATGGAGCTTCCTACTAAGAAAAAGGATCAGATGTTCCCCTTGTTTATCATATTGGGTAAGAACTGTTCCGATGCCTGTATCAGAGGCATCTGTCTGAACCTCGAATGGTTTGCAGAAGTCTGGACTATGTAACACCGGTGCAGAGCATAATATCGCCTTTATTTTTCTAAAAGTGGTATCACACTCTGATGTCCATTTTACCTTAGTGGGACAACAATTTTGGTTAGATTTGTTAAGGTTGTGGCAATGGTTGAAAAATCTGGTGTGAACTGATGATAATAACGGGCCAGGCCTAAAAATGAGAGGACATGTTTTTTTGTACTGGGCACCTGACTACTTGCCACAGCTTCAATTTTGCTGACTTCTGGTTTGATAGCCCCATTTCCAATGAGAAAACCTAAATAACGGGTTTCAGTTTTATCACGGGCACATTTCGCCAGATTAATCATTAGATCAGCATCTTTCAGACTGTAAATAACCACACTTAAGTGAACTAAGTTGATGTCCCAATCTGGACTATAGATGACCACGTCATCTAGATAGGTGGCACTATATGCTTTATGGGGTCTTAACACATGGTCCATGTACCTTTGAAAAGTAGCAGGGGCCCCATGTAGTCCAAATGGCATGGTTGTGAATTGATATAGCCCAAGTGGAGTACAGAATGCTGTTAGTTCCTGAGCCTGGGTTGCCAATGGGATCTGCCAGTATCCCTTCGTTAGGTCAAGTGCACTGATATACTGGGCAGATCCAATTTGGTCCAACAGATCATCAATCCTGGGCATGGGATATCCATAAAAATCAGAAATTGAATTGATCCATCTGAAGTCCAAGCATAACCTGACTCTGCCCTCCTTTTTGTTAACTACCACTAGGGGTGATGACCATGGACTATGTGATGGGGCAATCACCTTAGCCTTCTCTGTTCTTTTTACTTCATCCACAACCTCTTGCCTAACCTTTTCAGGCAGTCTATATGGTTTTTGATGAATGGGTCTAGTCTGTGATATTTTCATTTCATGATCTACACCCTTTGCTCTTCCAGGAGTTTTTGTAAATGTATCTTTAAAATAATCTAAAAGATTATCAATCTCTTGGTGTTGTGCTGGTGCCAAATCTGGATTAATATGAATGGGTGTCTCTTCATGAAAGGGGTCTAAACGTTCAAATGCAATGTCCAGTTCTGTGCTACCCTGCTCTGGTTGAACGTAGCATATCACATCAGTTTTTGGTTTTTCTTCCCACTTTCTTAACAAGTTGGCATGGTAAATTCATTTTAAGGGTCTATGTCCTGGCATCTCTATTTCATAATTTATCACCCCTGTCTGTCTGATAATCTCATAGAGGCCTTGTCAATGCATCAATAACTTGTTCTCAGTAGTAGGTAGCAATAACAAAGCATTTTCCCCAGGCTTAAATTGTTTCTCTTTCAATTCCATATCATATCTTTCTTTCTGGGCCTGTTGTTTATTTTGCACATTCTCATGTGCCAGTGTTACATATTTCACCAATCTTTCCCTCAGTGACAGCATATAATCAACAATATTTGTGCACCCATTTTTCCCAAGCTCCTAGTGATCTCTTACTATATCTAGGGGCCCTCTTGGATTACGTCCATACAATAGGGTAAATGGTGAGAACCCAGTGGTGGCTTGGGGTACCTCCCTATTTGCAAACAGAAGGAAGGGGAGAAATTTGTCCCACTCTCTTCCCTCCTCATGCACAAATTTCTGGAGCATTTTTTTCATGGTTTTATTAAACCGCTCCACTAATCCGTCTGTTTGGGGATGATATGGTGAAGTTCAAAGGGCTGTGACATAAGGGATAGGCTGTAGGGGTACCTGGTCTTTTCCCCCTCCTTGTGCTACTAGCTGACATTTTGTACAGGTTCTACAATAAGCAGTCATGTCCTGATGGATCCCTGGCCAACAAAACCTGGACAGAATTCTTTGAATGGTTTTATCCTTCCCTTCATGGTCCGCCATGGGAATGTCATGGGTAAGGTACATCACCTGTTCTCTGTATTTCTGGGTCACCATCAACTGCTCAGTTTCAGAACCACTTTTAAGATCAACAGATATTCAATACAATATTTTATTTCTTTGTATAAAATAAGATTGCCCTGGTTGTTTCCCCTTGGATACCTGTGAAAATAAAGGTTTAAAAGAAACATCTTCCATTTGGTCTTCATAAATATTTTTACAAATCAACTTTGGTACCATATACTCTGTCCCCGCTGGGTGTTGTCCTCTCCATGCCTTTTTCTCTCTTCTTCTTTTTTTTCTGAACTTCCTATCTTTTCCCCCACTCTCAAAATAATCTTCTTCAAAGGGAAAAACAGAGTCTAATTGGGCTTTAGTTTGAGATATAGTAACCACATTAACAGGGTCTGTGAAAGTCCAGTGATTACTCATCAGTGTGGCAAAAGTGGGGGAATCCTGTCCAATGATGACTGGTACTGGTAACGGGGGTACTAGACCAACTAGCACTTTGCAACAGTCATTATTTACTTTAATATCAAGATGTGCTGTTTGATACTGGTGAATGTCCCCACGTACACATCTGACAGTAGTATCCTACTTGGCTATGGCACAATCGAGGCAAGATCAGTTCTCACTAAGGTTTGCCTGCTCCCAGAGTCTAATAATCCCAATGTTTGTAGGTTTCTGATTCCCACTATCTCAACATATCCAGTATTAGCCAGAGCCAAATGGGTAGGCTCTTGTCTCTTGTTAGGACAGTTCCTCACAATGTGACCCTTCCCAAGGCAACCATGCCATATCAGTTCAGAATATGGAATTCTAGTACCTCTATCCCTCCTATTGTACTGTGATTGTCCCTGATTTTGGATATTTTGGGAATAAAAGGGTCTTACCAAAGTTGCAGGTATTCCTTGATTACCTGGTTGTCCTCTGGATCTGGTGCATCTGGCTGCTAGGTAGTCCTCAGCCAGCTTAATGGTCTCTTCTATAGTTTCAGGTTTGTACTCCTTCACCCAAACCTGCACATCAGAAGCCAAAACCTGAATGAACTGTTCGATATAATAAGTTCCATAATCTGATCAACAGTTTTTGTGGTTGGTTGTAGCCATTTTGCACAGTAGTCCTTAAGTCTGGTGTAGGTCTCCCTTGGTGTGTCATAATGAAACATTTTCTGTGATCTGAACCAAGGACAGCAAGTCTCTGTGCTGATATTATATCTTAGCAGAATCTTTTTTTTTACTTTGGCATAGGTGGCAGCATAAGTCACACTTAACTGACTGTATACCAACTGAGCCCTCCCAGACAAGTAGGGTACCAATCTTATCACCCACTGATCTTGGGGCCAGTTACAAGTATGGGCCACTCTCTCGAAAGTTGTAAAATAAGCTTCTATATCATCACTTTTGGATAATTTAGTCAGCTTAATATCTCTTGGCACAGCTCGTTCTGCCTGTCCTTGTGACATCTCCTGTATAGCCTTCAAGGTGTCATTCCATTTCTGGTCCTGTCTTCTCCTCTCCTCAGCCTGGAGTCTTTGGTCCTTGTCCCTCAGTCTTTGATCTTTGTCCCTCTGGTTCTCCATCTCAATCCGACGCATACATAGCCACTTTGGCAGTTCATAAGGGTCATGATGAGCTGGAGGTGCCTGTCATACTTGTGGCTTTGATGCTGCAGCTAATACCTCTTCTTCTTCTTCCTCTGTCTTCTTCATTTTTTGTCTGATCCCAGGGTTCAGCCCAGGCAACAAAGGCTCCCCAGTCATTTCTCTCACTGACCTTGTGAGATGCAATGCACTTTTATCTGACTGTTCTCACTCTTGCATCTGTTAGGGTATTTATGCTGCAACACCCCCTGGTATGCCTCCCAATCAGCCTCGACCAACCAGGTTGAATCCCACTTCTGACTCCAATGTAAACGTGTGGGTTCAATAACAGACACCATTCACAGAATGAAGTGCATAAAAAATGCTGGTATAGCGTTTGTCATTTTATTTTCAAAGAAATTAACTTGTTCAAAAAATATGTATATACAAAAAAGACATAGGTTAAACTTTCACCAAAATAAAAGCAAACAAAAACTCAGGCAAGTCTTTTAGTCAGACTCCTTTCTCTTCTCTGTATCCAGTACTTTTCAATCTGGTGTGTAGGCACTCACACCACCTTTTCTTCACCTGGACAGAAGGTACTGACCAGTCTTCCTCCTCTCCCTATCTGATAATGTCTTCTAGTGGAGGCTTTATACAGTAATCAAAAGGGGTGTGGTTTGGAATTGGGCCCCTCCTCTTCTATGACATCATTTTCCCTAGTCCCTATAAAGGTAGCCATTCCATGGGCTGCCAACCCTATAATAAGAGCTTCGCAGGTTAACCTTAATCAGGTAAATAACAATTTATATATAACAACATAATATGTACAGAAGGAAAAATATAGTTAATTATAAAAAAGAATCTAGAATCTCAACCAAGAAAAACAGATGAGGGGCATGCTCCCTATCCATCCTCTTGTAAGGATCTAGATTCTTTTATAACCAGCTTTTATTCTGTTATAATTAACGGTCTCCATTTTTTGCCATAGACAAAACCGTGTGTTAAATACCGTAACACCTGAGTAGGTGTTACGGCATTCACGCTGGCCCTTTCCATACCAATGCTACCGAGACAAGTAAAAAACAGAGCTTTTAGCTCCAACTGTCCCTGTTTCCAAACAGTGATGAGAAAACACTTACTTCTGCATTACCTCCATCCCAAACACACTCTTGTGCTTCTAGGCTCACTGGTAAACTGAGGTAATGCAGAGAAGTAAGTTTTTTCTCGATCCAATACTGTTCTTGAGAAACAAGAAGCAATTAGACTTCAGCTCTATTCTAATTAAAATGGAGCCTTAAATTATATAAAATAAAATATTGGGAGAAGTGTGTCAAACTCGACTTAACACACCATTGTTGGATGGCACTATAAACCCTCGGCTTCGCCTCGGGGTTTATGTGCCATCCAACAACTCGGGTGTGTGTTAAATTCTCGTAACACACTTCTCCCCATACTTTATCCTATATATATTTCACAACCAACAACAATCCAGCATTATTAAGATTTGGATGCCAATATACACAGAAAATAAGGGACAGTAAACAAAGGTTTTAGAGATTGCCAGGTTGGCCACGCTGACAAGAAAATTAGGATAGATAAGACTATACAAGCAAACAGAATAGAGTGAATATTAGAAAAAGGGAGGGGGGCATCATTAAAAATATTAATAGTACAACAGGACCCTGTTACAGAAGACAGTAAGGGAAATAAGGGTGGAAGACCCACTAGCCAACAGCGACCGCCAAACGTGTGTGGTTTAATATCACAATGTGTGGGGAGTCAGAGAAATCAGTAACCCAGGTGATAAACTTCAGGGGAAGTCCTGAAAGGGAAACTGGAGGGCATAAGGCAGGAGATGGATGCAGAGCAGAAATAGGATATTATTAAATGGAGGATTACAGAGGCAATGGAAGCCTGCACCAAGACACAGAGTAAGAGGAGCAGAGCAAGGAAATCATGTTGGTTGAACAATGAGGTGGTGGAAGTGGTGAGGGCAAAATGAGAGGGGCACCAGAGATATAGGAGGATGGGGAAGGAAGGGGATAGGGAGGAGTATGCAAGATGGTCCAGGGAGGTGACCAGAAAAGTGAGAGAAGCCAAGACCCAGCAGAAGTTGAGATTAGTGCAGGGAATTAACCGGGGAGGAGGAGAGAAAGACTTTCTCAGATACTTCAGGGAGAAAAGGAAGTGCAAGGAGACAATAGTGAGGATAAAAAAGGGTGGGAAGTGGATGGAAAAGGGGAAGGAAGAGGTGAAAACACTGAATGAATACTTTTGCTCCGTGTTCATGGGAGAAAAGGGGGGACCGCTACCACCATGGGCTGGGAGGGTGAGGATGGGAGGGGAGAGGAGGCGACAGATGGAAAAACTGAGGGAGGTAGAGTCCTAGAAGGACTGAAGGCACTGAGGGGAGACAAGGCACCAGGTCCTGATGGTGTCCACCCCAGGGTGCTGAGGGAGATGGCAGAGGTGTTGGCAGAGCAGCTGGCAGATCTGTATAGCACCTCACTGAAGTCAGGATGTGTGCCACTGGACTGGAGGATGGCACATGTAGTGCCGTTACACAAGAGCAGACCAAGGGATGAACCGAGTAATTATCATCTGGTAAGTCTCATCTCCATAGTGTGCAAATTCATGAAAACGATACTAAAGGAAAGACTGGTGTCATACCTGGAGGGCAATGGCCTCCAGGATGTGAGGCAGCATGGGTTCATTTTGGGGAGGTCTTGTCAAATCAACCTGATACAATATTATGACTGGGTGACAGGTGAGCTGGATAATGGTCATGTGGTGGATGTTCTTTACTTGGACTTCAGCAAGGCCTTCAATTCGGTGCCTCATGGGAGGCTTGAGGGAAGCTAACCAGTGTAGGAGTAGGGCCAAAAATGACAAATTGGATTACAAGCTGGCTGAGTGGGAGGCTACAATGGGTGGTGGTGGAGGGGAGCTCTCAACTCTGAAGCTGCTGATGAGTGGGGTGCCACAGAGCTCTATGCTGGGAGCAGTATTATTTGTGCTTTTCATATCAGACATTGCACATGGTGTGGTGAGCAAGGTAAGTCTGTTTGCAGATGACACCAAATTGGGAGCAGTGGTGGATGGAGGGGAGGGATAGAAACAACTGTAAGAGGACCTAAGCAAGCTACAGGAGTGGTTAGAGAGGTGGCAGCTGGGGTTCAATGCAAAGAAGTATGAGGTTATGCACTTTGGGGAGATGAACCCAAAGAGAGAATACTGGCTGGGGGGGGTTAAGCTGGGGATCACTGAGGAGGAGAAGGACATAGGGGTAATGGCAACTTGGACCATGAACAACACTGCCCAGTGCAGGAGAGCAGCTGCAAAAATGAACAAAATGCTGCGGTGCATAGTGTGGGTGTTTTTGTCCAGGCGAGGAGAGGTGATCTTGCCCCTCTACAGGTCACTGGTATGGCCCCATTTGGAGTATTGTGTGTAGTTTTTGAGGCCATACTTGAAGTGTGATATCAGGCTATTGGAGGGGGTACAGAGGAGTGCAGCAAAGATGATATGTGGAATGGAGGGGAGACCTGAATAGGTACACCCTGTAGGATGGAAGGGACAGGGGAACATGGCAGAGACATTCAAGTATCTGAGGGTAATCAATAAGGATGGGGCAGATGGGGTCTTTAAGCTAAGGAGGGTGAGGGACATCAGGGGGCATGGGCTAAGAATAAAGGGGGAAGATTTAGGAGGGAAATAAGAAGACATCATTTCATGGAGAGGTGGTAGCAAAATGGAATGAGCTACCAGAATGGATGGTATCATGTAAATCTGAGAACAGCTTTAAAAGGACATGGGACAGGGAACAAGGGAATGGGAGGTGGGGAGATGGGGGCAGCAGTGAGATGATAAAGGGAGGGGTGGGGCAGCTGCAAACTAGGGGTGCTAGCTGCACACTCAAGCAGACATAGATAGACCAGGTAGTCTGTTTCTGCTGGCACATTCATATGTTAGTATGTTCGTAGTTGAAATGTCACGCTTTCATTTAATTTAGTGGTCCGAGCCTACATGACTTGTTAGCTGCAGTTAAAGTTTGCTGTCCTGTACTTCCATATAATGAGTCTGACATAGCATCAAACTTAGCTGCTAATTTAATTTAGAGGATCTCTTTCTACCGCGAACATAGCAAAAATTTTTTTACAGTGAAATAAATTAATTCTACATTATGTTCAAACATGCTCAGCACTTAAAGAGTTAAAATCATAATAACAAAGCATTATCTTAATCATATCTTAACGGTCTGGAGTGACAGAACTATGCATGAGGAATAGGATACCGTGTTCTGCTTCCAAAAGCTGACCAGTGCATCTGGGATAGGTACCACTGCCCAGTCAATCAAAATGTGGAGTTCCACACTCAATATTCCATGAGATTTATAAGCACCATTACTAGACTGATCATAACCAAAAGGAGCATGCAAATATCTGCATTGAGATTGCTATTTTGAGAAACCTGTTAACAGTTACTGGTTTCCAGTATAATCCCTACTGACTGGACATTTCTAAGGGGACAATGTGGTTTAGTGGTTAACTGTATGATGACGTTATAGAATAATTTTTCTATACCACCTTGGCAAGTCATGCAGGGTGCATTACAAACACCTAGTTTGTCACAGAAACAGAAACAAATCTGGTCAGAGCACTTGACCATGAAATAGAAGATGAGATTGCATATCACCATTCTCTTTGAGACCACAGTGTGACCCTGAGCAAGATTCTTGACCTCCCATTTCTTCATTCCTACAAGCATTAAAATCTGGAGAATGCAGCACCTCAATAAAACAGAGATGTTACATCTCAGCTGGTCTAACAAGGGCAAGTAACATTAAAATAAGGAGAAAAAAGTATTGCAAGCTGGAATGTATAAATGCTAAAGACTGTGGGGATACAATGGACTAGAGCCCAGTAACAAGCAAGAGTAATGTGATAATATTATAGTATTTACTGACTTCTGCCAATAGTCTCTTCAAAAATAGCAGCATAAAATAGATTAAGCAATAGACATAACCAACTTGCACTATGCTGTATTACAATAAAATGATACATTTGACAAACAAAATCAAATAACTATTTGACTGGAATAGTACTGTATTATGAAATTAGACTGATAGCTTCCATCTATCTCAATGAGATTTGGTACCGTTTATTGATATTAAGCTTACACTCAGCAGGGTGCAGCTATACATCTTTGTTCTGTAACCACATAGCAATTTTCTTTATTTTCCTTGTAAATTACATTATCTGTAGCTTGAAAATTGCTCCATATTTTTTTTTCCTTGTGAAGTGCTCTACCTCCCATAAAACAGGAAAAGAAATAATGGTTGCTCTGGGAGATCTGACACAGCAGTCATAAAAAAAAATAATAATAATAATATGGTGTTATCAAACAGCCTCCTAGAAAGGGCTCAGAATTATTCAGTGCATTAATTAAAACATAGCATCAATGCCCCATGCTCAGATATGCTATTCTAGTTTAGTGAGACCACTCAAACATTGCCACCTTCTGTATGTCAGGGAGGGGGAAAAGCAACTGGGGGGTGCAAATGTCATGATGCTTCACTGTGAATTGGTCTAGTGGAGCAAAAAATAAATGGGCCAGCTGTCTGAATTGTCATCTGGGTACTGTCCAACAATGTAGTGCTAAAGGCCTACCTTGGGGAGTGGAGGCCTGGCAAAGGGAGTACCTGTACTGTGTTCTTCACTGTAGCAGGAAGTTGAGGAACAGGTAGGAGAAGGGCTGCCAGTGTTTTTGGCGTATGTGGGCCAAGG
The DNA here is from genome assembly GCA_016271365.2 of Neoceratodus forsteri. Classification (NCBI taxonomy): domain Eukaryota; kingdom Metazoa; phylum Chordata; order Ceratodontiformes; family Ceratodontidae; genus Neoceratodus; species Neoceratodus forsteri. Next base: position 625,154,565 of record CM057452.1, on the reverse strand, counting down.
GCATGAAGGTTAGAGTAATCACTTGAGTGCCCATAATTATGCAAGCAATCAGAAACTATGCTGTCAAGACAGATTTGCTCAGGCTAATGGAAATTTTCAAATTTTATCTGCTTATGGGTTCTGCAGCCCATTATCTTATGGTTGTGATAGTTATCCCCTTCGTAAACTTTAATTATTCTCTTAGTCCATTTAGGAAGGGAAGGTTCGTTCATCTCACTGAACCAACGGCGACCCGATCACTTCTACTCCATATCCTGCCACCCCCATGTCCCCTGTGCAGACATTTTATGACATCAAACTGGGGTGACCATGGGGACACATCCCATTTTCATCTATACGGGTGTTTTAAAAACATTTTATTATTGGTAAAGCAAGGTTTTACATAAATGAAAGTTACCGCTCAACTGCTAGAACCACTGTTATTTGAGCAGTGGCTTTCATTTATATAAAACATTGCATCAACATATAATAACATGTTTTTAAAATGCCATCTATAGCTTATAATGGGGCTCATCCCCACACTCTTCCTGGTTAGACATCATAAAATATCTTGAAGCATAGGGGAGGTCAGCAGACAGGGAAGTGGAAGGGGAGAGGATCAGGTAGCCACTGGTTCAGCAAGATGTATGATCCCTTTCCTTCCTAAATGGACTGAGAGGATAATTAAAGCTTATGCAGGGAATGACTAACTCAGTCATAAAGTGCTGGACTACAAAGCCCATAGGCACATCTTTGCAATGCACTTTAGCTTCTGTTAAATTGTAACACTGTCTGAAATCTTGCCCTTTTGACATAGTAACATAGAAACACAGCAAGCTGCCAAGAGAAAAAAAACATGTTGTTCATCATCCTTGCTCATTTTCCTACCTGAACTGTTCCCCCATATCACTGGATGTGCCTTGGCCAGTGCTCAAGTAGCAGTTCAACCCCTACCCTCCCCCTGCCCCATACCTCATGTCCTGCCTTTGATGTCAACCAACTGCTTATAGCTATACCACACTCCCTAAAACCTGTCACGTTCTCAGCATTTACCACCTTCTGGGCTGGCAGTCCCATTTATCCACCACTCTCCATGAAGAAATATTTTCTCACATCCTTTCTGAACCTAGCACCCTCCAGCTTGTGGTTGTTGATCCCTAAAAATACTTGGACATGTATTGACACTCTATCCTGTTCATTTCCCTCAGGTATTTAAAGGAAAACTGCACCCTCATATCTTCTAAATGTTATGTGTTTCTATGTCAACAGACAACTCTTTTCATGCAGCTGTTAAAGATGTCTGCAACTGCTTCAGTTAGTTTTCATACTTCATACTAAGCCCCGTCACTCTCCTGGGAGGGTCCATTTCATGACTGTTGAAATGTCATTGTCCCTGAGAGCTGCATTAGCATATGAGAACATGATGTCAGATCAACCATTTATATCCTGTATCTCTATGCTAAAATAACAAATACCCTGCAAAAACTCTCTGGAAACTTATAAACTGAATGGAATTTAAAGGGAAAAAAACTGTATTACAACTCAGATAGTTTGTAAAACTCACTGAAGGTAAATGTGGTATTTCACACCTTCTTGCAGCTTGGTTCTTTTAAAACTACCTAAGCAAACAGGCATACTGGGGAGTTTAAAGGTTGATTATGCATCACATTCTCATATGCTAATGCAGCTCTCAGGGACAAAGAGATTTCAACAACCACAAAATGGACCCTCCCAGGAGAGTGACAGGGTCTAGTATGAAGTGTGAAATCTAACTGAAACAGTTGCATACATCTTTAACAGCTACAGGAAAAGAGTTGTCCGCTGACATGGAAGCAAACTACATTTAGAAGATATGAGGGTGCAGTTTTCCTTTTAAGGTTTCAACTATGTCACTTCTTTCCCTTCTGCCCTTCAGAAAGTACATGCTCAGACTAACTAGATGTTATTCATATTTGTTTCCCCCACTGACCCTGAATCGTCTTTGAAATTCAACTTTGGACAGACTATATGGAACTTATCCTTTCGTAGTGGGGACTCCAGAACTGGACAGACTATTCCAAGTGTGGCCTCACCAGGCACACCTAAAGGAGCAATAGTACCTCCATTTTCCTACTGGAGATCCCACTCTACATACACCCAAGCATTCTGTTTGCCTTCCCAAGTGCCCTGGTGCACTGAGATGATGTCTTGAAACGTTCTTTAATAATGATCTCCTAAGTCCCTTTTTTCTGTGGTCACATTGATCCCGGCCCCAAGTAACCCATCGTTGAGTTACCATGTCTATGTGCATAACCTGTCAACATTTTTTTTTTTGTAAATACACACGGAATAAATCAGATAGGTTGCAGTGGATAAAGCAATACTTCAGCAGTATGTGCAAAGTATTAAACAGTATAGGCCAGAAATATAATAAGTTTAAAAACTACAGTAAAAAGTAATAGTTCATCTAATACACATATGGCTCATCAAATGATAAGAGGTAAATCCTCTCATACCAGGTGAACATATCCTAATGACAGATGTGATTTAGTCCATTCAGCAAAGTTAATTCAGTATTACGACATTACACCTACAAGAACAGCAATCAGCTGTTAACTCACTGTATTAGTTATTATTGAAGTTACTATAAAGGAGTACTATATACACTTTTAAAGCACTCTTCAGTACACTGCAGCAGACCTACTGAATAAAGCAATGTAATTTCAATGGCAATTAGTCCCTTGTGTCATTCAGGAAAATGTGACACTGCCAGGATGAAGTGAATGCCACAGTTGCCTGCATGACAAAAGGGACTAATTGCCATTGAAATTACATTGCTTTATTCGGTAGGTCTGCTGCAGTACACTGAAGAATGCTTTAAAAGTGGGTTTCATCATGGGGGACACCACTGTACATAGTGAGATGGACATTGTGTTCAGGCTGGAAAGGACCCCCCAGTCTATTGCAGTAATCAAGGGTTGCCATATCTCCTCAGATTCTACCTCATTAGGGTTAGTGCATATCTGAATTCTTTCTAATTTAAGACACTGGAGTAAGTTCACACTACATAATGGTACAGAGGGGAGCTCTGTAGGCAACCAGTTTTGTTTTATAGCTTTCCTAGCATTAATTGATTCCAGGTCCCACAAATGGTGCCACCATCTCCATCTGCCCCTAGGAGGTATTCTGGGGGTTGGGGGTGGTATTCAGGATTTTTGTGCTCAGCACTTTAGGCAGATTTTGTTCACTTCACGCCAAAATGGTTATATTCAAGCATCACATACATGAAAGTGCCTTCATATACAGAACATTTAGGATAAGTGGGTATCCTGGAGGAATCTATACCACACAGTATATGCAGACTTGTGATATGTTCTATGCATAAAGTTCATCTGGATCTGTCTGAAAAGGTTGTTTCAACAGCATTCATGGATGTATAGTCAGGCATCCTTCCAGATTTGTGGGGTGATGACTACATCAAGGTCTTGCTCCCATTTCTGCATGTTGTCCTCAATGAAGCTATGCTTGGTGTACATGTACTGTACATCATATCCTGGCATTCCCTTGAAAGCTTGTACCAACATTGCCCGATGGGACAGATCCAATCTGTAATTAATGTGTTTGTGTGCAGCTATTCAGATTTTAAGCTGGTTGTCTATAAATTTTTACCTATGTCCTGCCCTGTGAAAGATAAACAATTCCTGTAGTAATCAGCATCTAGTTCCTCCTCCTCAAGTAACATCCAGGTGGGCTTGTCCCCCCACACCCAGAAGGCATAGGTCAACTGGGAGGCCAAGTACTAGTATTTAAACTGTGGTAAGGTACCCTTCCCCCACTGATATCGAGAGGTGCAAGATATGTACTGGTTTGCCTTTCCATACAAAACATTGTATAATACTATCCAACCCCTTTAAGAGTTTTTTAAATTGAATAAACTTTATTGATATTTAAATATATAAGTCAACAATAACAGCAAATACAGCAAAAATGACAAATCCAGCAGAAAAATACAAAATAAAAAAAACTGAATCAACAACACCCCCCCCCCCCACTGAGTGCAGACTACCCAGCTAAACCAAAATTAATCTCAGCACGAGGGCTGGCAGTATAGCCTAGAGGTTAGAGTGATGAGCTGTGAACGAGCTTAGTACACCCAGCAGACCAGACCTGGGTTTGATTCTCACAACCTCCATTTGCATACTGCGTGACTCTGAGCAAGTCACTTAACCGCCCAGTGCTCCCAGGTCACCCCTGAAAACAGGCACTTGTGCCTAGTGGGCCTTGCCCAGTTACCAAAGACTAAAATAAAAAAAATAAAACATCAATTAGAAAGAAACAATACTAAACAAGATGCTAACCATGGAAAAAAAAACAGTATGCCATACAGGAAATCCCATGAACATACAGAAAGCAGACAGTCTTCCAAACAAAGAAGTTGACTAAAAGAAAAAGAAAACCATATTCACTAAAAACTAAGAGGAAGGAGCAAGGGACAAAGTACAAAGAGCATGAAGTTTAACCCATTTCCTCTCCTAGGTAAGTAAATTATTGTGAAGGCTTGCTATCATCTTCTCCATTTGAAGGATATACAAGAGTTCATTAAGCTATTCCACATAAGAAATGGGTTGGGAATCCTTACAGTGCCGAAGCACTATCCTTTTAACTGACATTGATATAAAGGCCATGTGGTACCATCTTTCCTTAGAGGATATTTAGTGGAAATCTCCAACTATACAGAGTTTAGGTATAAAATAATGTGCACTGTAAGTTCTAGCATAGGATCATGTTTGGTTCTGATTTCAGTCCATAAAGGCTTTACAGCGTCACACTCCCATAGAATGTGCTGTAGCTTGCCTTCATCTCATCCACGTCTACTGCATAAGGAAGATGAACTTTTGCCCATCATCAACAGTTTGTGCAGAACATAATATAAGTTATGAATAATGAAAAATAGAGTAAGACATAGTTTATCTTGTGTGACATACTGAAACAAATGTTTCCATATTTTCAACCAATTAAATAAAGTTCAGGGAAAACAGATTGCCAGTACTGACAAGCACCATCAGAAGTTTTAGTAACTTCTGATAGCAAAACTTTATGAATCCTGGAAACTGAATATGAAAGAGATGTTGCCTCTAATATCGAAGATAGAAATTGTGAACCCCAATGATGTCCGTGCTGGGGATCACACGTAGGAAGTTATTGCATGTTTGACCTGAAAGAACTTGAATGCAGAAAGGACAGAGGTTCCAAAATGATTCTTGGCCTGTGCCATCAATACCAGATGTCCTTCATGAACTAAATTTTTAACTAAAAACTTATCCAATCCCTGCAACCAATTAAAGAGTAGAACATTGCCATCTGTCTTAATATTGGGTTACCCACAATTGGTTGCTCAGGAGCTTTTCGAAAGTTCAGTCAAATAGCCTTAGAAACTTGTTGGTGAACTAACATAGATACCCTTATCACCAAAATCCTGAGCAGGTTGGGAAGGTAAGTATAATCCCGTTAAGAGAGTTGCTGGCAGCTTGATTGGCAGGGGCTGGAACAAATACAAACACTTATGGAGTGTACACACATTTCACTGAAATTAGCTCTACCCAGCATGGAAATAGGCATTGCCCTAAAGTCTCACATTCAGATTTGAGAGTCAATAGCAGGAGTTTGAAATTGCTATGGCACAGCTTTGAGAGATGGTTGGGCATCCAGACCCCCAAATATTTTATGGACTTGACTACTTGTATTCCCAGGGGATTACATTGCAGAAACTCACTGTTTATCCTGCTTATGGACAATATCTTACAGCTCTTTTGCTCTAGTTGACCTTATTCCCCGATAGTTTCCTATATTCCAACAACAGACATTATATTTCTAGTAAACTTGAGTCTTGGTCCTGGACATATAGGAGCACATCATCAATGAAAACTAAGATTTTGTGCTGTTGCCCACCTTCCTCTGTGAAGCCTTTGATTACTGGATTGTGTCTAACCACTGCTGCCGATGGCTTTGGCACCAATATATATGGGGGGGCAAGGCACACTCCTGCCTTGTGCTGCATGTAAGAGGGAACATACTGCAGGTGTCAGACTGCTGTTAATAAGAATTTGAGCTGTAGGAGCTTGGTACAGTTCCCCTATCCACCTCAGCATCCATACTGTCAGATGAAATCTTTGAAAGGACTCAAACGTATACCCCCACTCTGTGTTGTCAAAGGCATTTTCTGTGTCCAGTGCCAGAATACTGTAGCTCCTCCAAGCCTAAGTGATGCTCTTGTCCACCTAAGAATAATGTTTAAAGTGTGCCTGATATTGACTTTTCCCTGGTGACCTTTAACAAAGCCTGATTGATCTGAGTGTATGACCTTGGCAAGTACTGTACTAGCTCTAAACGAGATGCTATGATTTTAGCCACCACCTCATAATCAGCTGTCAATAAAGATATGGGAAGGTATGAGACACACTAAGCAGGATCCATCTCCAATTTTGGGAGAGCAGTAATTGGGGCCAACGGTGCAGAGGGGGCATAGGGCCCATTGCAAGGTTGTCAAGTACCATGTTGTGTAGGGACTCTGAGAGCTCAGGCAGGAATACTTTAAAGAAGTCTATAGGGAATCTTTTGGGACCTTCTGCTTTGTTCCCACAGGGGGCCTTTATTGCTTTCATAATCTTGGGTATCATAAGAGGGGCCTCAAGGGTGAACTGGTCAACTGGCTTTATAGCAACCTTTTGGAAAAAGTGCTGGTATTAGACAGGAGCGGGTGTTGCCTTGGTGGTGTATAGATTGCCTTAAAAGTCACTAAACTCACAGCCTAGGTCCGCTATGTCAGAGGTGAGTTCCCCCTCCCTGTATCTGAATCTATGACATTTTGTGGGTATCTTCTCTCATCTGGAGCTGTCAGGTGAGTAGCTTACTGCCCCAATCCCCCTCAAAGTACCTGCCAGCATTGTTAAGGAGTATTGCTGTCTCAAGCGCTGTACAGCAAAGATGGTTACATTCCCATTTAACCTTTTGGATATTGAGGTACTGTAAAGCTCCTGTGATGGGTGAGACATATGTGCCTTTTCCATTAGATTGATTTTAGATTCAAGATTGACAAGTTTTTCTGCAACATATTTTTTCTGGTGACTTACATATGCGATAATTTATCCTGTAGGAATGATTCAGTGCCTCCTACCCAGCTATGTGTGAGGTATGCAGTAAGGACCCCCACCTGGCTAAATGAGCTCCCCCAAGCCAATACTAGCCTTACTCGCCTTGGCCTGTTCAAATCTGAAATTCAGAAGTCCATCTCCCCTCCAATACAATGTTGCTGTAAAGAACACCTCAGCCATTTCTAGCCCTCCCAGTGCCCCCTGACACAATATGGATGGGCTGAAGTGACCCCATGGCTCCTAAGAATCTCCTGCTAATCCCCACCTACCCACCCCTTGGTCCCCCATTCCCCCCACTCCCTCAGCCCTACTGACCCTCCATACCCCCACCTCCACACCCGCTTAACCCCCCGACCCTTAAACTATCACCCACCATTGTGTCCTCCCCCTCACCCGCCTAGCCTGTAGCCTTCTCTCCCTTAATGGCTATACATTAATTGTTCCCTCTGGGAATCTATCTAAGCTCTATAGCTGCATTCTGTGAATTCTCATACTTTGTACATAGTTGGAATCTGCACTTTATTCACCTAATCTATTATGGGACTATTTTCCTCTGTATTATGTAATTAAGTGATGGCTTTTGCAATGTATTCTGTCTCTCCACATCCTTCTATTTGTAGTGCTGTTTAGCCATTTTAATGCTATGTAACTGACAATGCCTTCTAGCTGTTCTGTTCTTTTCCACTGTCCATGTACTTGATGTTCCCCCACCCTCTGTTCAACGAGGATTCTTTGTGAATGAGCTTTTAGCTCAAAGATTGTAATTCTGATTTTACAATAAATGAAAATAAAAATAAAATAAAGATATCTCTTGCTTTTTTAGACTCCAGGAATTCTGAGATGACAGTAGAGATATGAAACTGGAAATCTTGCTTTGTAAGCAGGGTTAAAGCAAGGCACCAGGACCTGGAGTGCCGTCCATCTGTAACTAAACACAAAGCCACTGGAGCATGGTCAGACATCAGTATAGATTTGTGCACTACTCTTTCAATGGCAGCCAGTACAGAGGTAGATGCTAGGATTCTGTCAGTCCAGGAATATGAGGCATGAGTATGGGAGTAGAAGCTGTACTCTCTATCTTTAGGGTTCACATGTCTCCACGTATCTTTCAATCCATATGACATGCAAAGGTCCTGAAAAGTCCTTGCATTTCTTGAGGTGGAGGCTGGGGCTGAGTTGGATCTGTTGTTCAGTACACAATTCATCCTAAGACCCATGGGCCACTAAAGGTCATATCTTTTTGGCCAGCTTATTTAAAAGATCAGTATAGTCTACATTTGGTCCATACACAGATCTCACTGCTAGGGAGGTACCACTGTTCATCTGTACCTGGGTCAAACTACATCTCCCTGCCACCACCCCACATCCTTCTTAGAAGTGGTGATGATTCCTGGAAAGGATGGCCTCAGCCAGACAGCCATCCCATGCAACTTGGAATTGTAGCAGGATCCCAACCATGTACCTTTCCAGCTCCTGCTCTATGTGCCAACTCCCCATTGGACATGTGAGTCTCCTGTAAGAGGAGAATGTCAGTATATAAATGCTTTATCCTACTCATAGCCTCTTTATGCTTGATAACAGTTTTGAGACAGTTGATGTCCCAGGAATTGATTCTGAGCCTATCCCATATAATCATACCATTTCATGAGTTCCACCATACATTGCCACTATACCAACTCTGTGATCATACCACTTTACAATACGGTCTGCTTACTTGCTGAATATTTCCATTATTAATTGAAAACTGAAAATCAGCATGGATTTTCCCTTTTATACTACCCCTTCTATAACAACCCTCCCTCCCTCTCCCCAAACTCCCAAACACAATGGAACAAATCCATTGAACCCTCAAACCCCTGTCCACAGCCTTGCCAGCACACCACATCTCAGATCCATTTCCCAACTAAACTAATGGCGGTGACAGATGTCTTCACAATGGCACCAGTATGGAACATATTCCATAACAGTAAAAATGTATAACACCAATTTTGTAAGAAAAGGTAAAAATCAGCTGTCCCTGATGGAGGAGCCAGGCACATATGTCATTCCTAGATAGTAAAAGTCAGTTGCATATGAGTTTTAACTCATTTGAGATGAGACATTAAACTAGTGATAACCGGAACAATCATAATCATAAACTACAGGGATCAACATTTTAACAGCATCTAACATAGAAGTGACTTGATAAACTCTAATGTTACTACGGATGGGTCTCATGGTCATCCTGTTGCTGCTAGTACAAGTTTATTAACATTGAAACAGCAATGGTAAAGGAAATGTATTTACAACTAGGCAGTCCATAATGCCATAAAATTTATAATCCACACTTTGGTTTTACCAGCATTCTATAAAGCAGAATCCAATGCAGTGGCAGTGCTATTGAGGAAGGAGAAGGATGCAATGGTCAGCAATGACACAGCAACAATTAATGAGGTTGGGCAAGCAGACTCGCTTTTTTCTTTTAGCCCAGTGTCAATTCCATAGTCAGTCCTTTTATCAGGATACAAAGACTATAACTTTTTCAAAAATCAAAATTGAAAGTCCCCCACCCTCAGCCCTTTGCCCTCCTATGCCACTATCAGCCACCATCATCAAACACGCTGAGTAAACATTTGGTGGCCCTAGGGATTAGTGCATCATGCATAGAAGCTATCATGGGCATGGCACTAGCCTGCAGTGCATGTGATGTATCCCTGGACCATTCACAATTCTGACCCATCAGCAATATTCTCCTCTGAAGCTGAGTTGAGGGCTGTAAAGTAATTTTATATTGCATGGGCTGACAAAGTCATAGCAAGCTGATCACTGCTTGGAACTGAACCCAGTTCCCTCAATAAAGAGTGCCTAAACCATAAGCAACTGCTAAACTTTTAGAGGAGCCATAATCAATGAGTGGAGGCCCTACCGAGTCATAATGTCGCACACCTAATAGCGTACAACATTATGGCTAAATGGCTACAGCATAGACCGTACCCGCTACTGGTACAATACCACATATACTGATGTATGCGGTATTGCACCAGTAGCACTTTTCCAGACAGAGGATATGACCCCTGCAGGGAGTGGGTTCCGCTGAGCACCTGCCATGACTCACAGGACTGAGCCACAGCAGCAGGAACTCAGGCGCTGCATCTGGGACCGGGTTTGATTCCCGGTCCCAGAATCTTTTATTGTTCACTCTTTTGTGCACTCCCTGAGTTGAACCCCCCCCTCCCTGAGTTGAGAATCTTTACTGTGGGGGTTTGGTGGGCGCAGCCCCCGTAACAGGGGGTGTGGGGTATGAAGCCCCCAACAGAAAAAAGACTTATGCCTCATGGAAGAAATCATGCTGTAATGGCAGCACGATTTTGCCATGAGGCATAATATCTTGCGACATTATGACCTCGTGCCAGTGGATGCAGCAGATGGGTGCTCAGGGAAACATGGAAGGCAAGAAGGCTTATGAAGCAAAGGGTTTCTGAAGTGATAAAAGTAGTTATTTTACATCAGGAAATCATAGTGCTGGGACCTGTGAATGGCCCTGTGCAGTGGCCTCCTCTTGGTTGACAAAGTCCTGTGCTTCCTGTGCTGAGATAAAGAATTGAAGTGGTCTTCCATGTTGAGGGATCTGTAATCTGGATGGCTAGAACTTTGCAAATTCCCAGCTCTTTCTATGCAGCTTACTTTTAATCTTGGTAAACCGTTGCTGATCTGCTTGGAAGGTCTCTTCCGTAATCCTGAAAAATGAATACTTTGCCTTCTGACAATGTAAGGGGTCCATGGGCTTTTGTATCATTGAGCATTATTTATTTTCCTGGGTACCTCAGATATTTTATGAGACAATGTATGAGCCTGTCTCTGGTCTTAGATTTTGAGCCAGTGCAGTGGCTTGCTCAAACTCATATGCTGCTGTCTCAGGCCCAGCTTCAATCTGTTCATGAGCCACTGTTGGATTGTTTTCTTTTCTTTTTTTTTTTTCTTCAAACCTCTCAGGCAAGCCGGCCCGGTGGCGCTGAGGGTTGAGGCGCTAGACGCCACACCTTGCGCTACGCCGGCGGCCGGGGTTCGGAAAGGTTCGGGCAGCCAGGGTCGGTGGGGGAGGGAGGATCGAGCGTCCCAACGGATGCTCTCCTCCTCAGGGGTGGTGGGGTGACCAAGAACGGCTCTGTGTTTGCATCCTTCCATAGCCGTGGAAGCACCAACAGTAGGAAGGGATGGGCCGGCAGCCGGAGCGGGGAGAGACGTCCACGGCGCGCGAGGGCTGGCGTGCATCAGCACGTAGCCACTCGGGACATACACGTCCAAGCGCACGGCGTCCAAGGGGCGGGGCGAGGGGAGAAAATCTGGAAAAACACCTCCGGCTGCCCTAGATGAAGTCCGCCCTAAGTCTACCCGGACCACCTACAAGGACAGACCCCAATGTGCCAGGGAGAGGAGGAAGGGCACTCTAGGGGCAGATCCCTAAGGTGGGTGTCGGGGGACATGAGCGGATGGAAGGAGGGGGCACCGGGGTAGGGAAGGAAGATAAAAATGAAAATAAAAAAAAAAAAAACTCTCAGGCAGACCCACAATGCATCAGTTCAAGTGGCTGCCACAATTCTCTTCTTCGTCCTCTCACTCCTTTTACTACACCACTGTCTTTTTCAACTTCTCTTTCTCCCAGGCTATATCAGTCAAGTAGTCTTCAAAGTCACTAATATGATGCTCGGTTTTGTGGAGTCAGCTAGCGTGGGCAGCAGATGTCTCAGACAGATCTGAGATTATGTTTTGAAGGGTGCAACATGTGAGCTGTCATATTTAAAAAAAACTGCTTTCATTTAGTTTTGTAGGTTTGTGAGCATTGCAGGTGTGGATGCTAGTGTTCTGTCTGAGTCAGCCTGTGCAGCCACACTGTCTTGAGCCTGCATTCTTCCCTCAGGCTGGGCAACAATCCAGACAGCTCAAACCGTAACTTTGTTTCCTTTTCTTCCCAACACTGCACTGGATAGCCATATAATAAAACTCTGTTCTTGATCACAAAGAACTAGAACTCCAGGTGATTTTAAAGTAGTTTAGTTTGTTTTAAAGTGGTACCATGAGGGAACCAAGCTAAAGAGCATCCACTATCTTATCCTGCCAGGCCACGCCCCCAATTTTTCACCTCCTGGCATTAAACTTCAATAGCCACACCTTGGACCACCTTTCCAGTATTTCTAGGTCCCTCTACATGTGCCTAATCCCCTCTCTGGGGCAGAGAGGTCTTGCCAGACTAAACTAGTAATTTTCTTTAACTGGATAACAAGGGGATTGCATGGGGGCCACGCCAAAGATTTACTCTATTACAGTTTCAGCAAGGCCTTCAATTCATTGCTTTACAGGCAATTGAAAAAGATGAAGGATCTGGAACTAGCAAGGGACATAGTAAGATGGATAGTAAATTGGCTGAGGGGGAGGCAGCAGAGGGTCATGGTGCATGGGGGCAAATCATAGCAGAGGGAAGTCACAAGTGGTTTGCCACAGGATCTGTCCTGGGGCAAGTCCTCTTCAATATGTTCATCAGTGACATTGTAGAAGGAATCCGGGGCAGGTTGTGTCTCTTTGCTGATGACACAAAGCTCTGTGGAACAGTGGAGAGCCACAAGGGAATTGTGGAGGTGCAGAGTGAACTGCATAGACTGCAGAGGCAATCTAAGCTCTGGAGATCAAATTCAATGCCAGAAAGTGCAAGGTGATGCACCTAGAAAACAAGAACCCCAGGATATTGTACTGGATGGGTGGAGTTAAGCTGAGCACTATGACTGAGGAGTTAGATCTAGGAGTTGTCATTCGCGACACTCTCAAATAATCAAGATAATGCAATATGGCCTTTAGTAAAACAAATGGGATGTTAGGATGTATCAATAACAAGAAGGGTATTGACAGCAGAAGAAAGGTGGTACTATTACTCCTTGAGAGATAAATGGTGAGGCCACACCAGGAGTACAGCACCCAGTTCTGGAGTCCTCACCTCAGGAAAGATAATGACAGGCTACAGGCAGTGCAGCAATAGGTAACCATGATGATACAGGGCTAGCAGGCAGATTTTATGAGGAATCGCTCAAGGCACTAAACATGCACTTACTTGTTTGAGATTAGAAAGGAGAGGGGTGACAGGATAGAGACCTTCAAATTCCTGAAAGGAATAAATAAGGTGAACAGAGAGGAGTTATTTAGCATAAGCACAAACTTGAGATCACGGGGGCATGAGTGGAAACTGACAGGAGGAAGGCTGAAAAGGGATATGAGAAAGTATTATTTTATGGAGAGTGTGGGAGAACCTTGGAATGGTCTGCCAGCCAAGGTAGTAGGAGCCAAAATCATAAATGGTTTCAAGTACAGTTGGGACAGAGTGAAGAGTATAGTAACAATATGACAATAGTAGCAGAGAAATTGAGGGGGGGATAGTGAGGGCTACTACCCTGGATAGCATATTGGCCCTACGGATAGATAAGGAACCATGGGCAGACTGGATGGACCATCAATCTGTCTATGTTCCTTTACTCTTCCAGTTTAATGTCATCCTCAGAGAGTCAGAGGTATCCATGATCTCTTTGCCTAAGTTGCAGATGTACTTATTAAACAGTACTGAGCCTAGCACTGATCCTTGTGACACTGCACTTGCAGCCTCCATAATGTCTGAGTGTATCCAATTTACTACTACCATCTTGGTTCTTTCTCCCATCCAATTTAATATCTACCTAGTTAGATTCTTGCCTGCCCCTAGATCCCCAGGTTCTTAACAAACCTTCTGTGGGGCGCCAAGTCAAACCCCATACTGTATTCTAGGTATAGCATATCAATCACCTCTCCCTTATGAACAGCTCTCATTATTGAAGTAAAGAACTTTATCCATTTGGTCTGGCATGGCCATCCCTCAACAAAGCCATGCTGTCTCCTGTCTTGGAGCCCTCTTGCTTCTAGAAGCCTTACAGTTTCTCCTTAATGATAGTCTCCAAAAGTATCCTCCTACAGAGGTCAAGCCAATTGACCTGTAGTTTCCTAGGTCTTCCCTGCGCCCATTCTTGTGCATGAGAACCACATCAATTCTCTTCCTGTTCGCTGGGACTACCTCCAGGGAGCAGCTGAAAAAGTCTGTCAGAGATCCTGCAAGTTCTTGCCCCAACTCCCTCAGTACTCTGGGCTGCAGCTCATCTGGTTCCTGACATTTATTTACCTTAAGTGCCCATAGGCCCTTTGGTGCCCTTTCCTTTAAAAGCGGTCCTAATTCCAGTTTCCTCTTTGTTCCTTCATTAGCCTGCATTCCACAGTCAGGGACTGGATCCCCCTACCTCTACCGTAGAGACTGAGCAAAAGTACGCATTGTGAATATCAACTTTTTTCCCCATCACCCTCTACCACATTTACCAGGTTCAACATAACTATACTTTCTTTGGTTTTTTCCTTGTCCTTGATTAATCTCAAAAAGGCCTTATCATTTTCTTTTACTTCCTTGGCTATCCTCAGGTTTGTTCTTTGCTTTTGCCCTCCATATAATGCTATCTGCCTCTTTCAGTTTCATTAATTATATTTATTTTACCCTTGGATTTATCCCTTTTATATATTTTGAATGGAGTCCTTTTTTCCCTGACTGCTTTTTCCAATACCTTGGAGAACCCGATTGTTGTTTGTGATTTTTGTCATTTCTAACTAGTTTAGACCGGTTCCTGTGTCTCCAAAACCCTGACCCAACTGAGTTGTTGTTGAGGTGCAGCTAAGGTTAAATGAGGTGTGCACCTTGGTATACCTTGTGGTGTGCACATATACTCCATTACTGTCTGAGAGGTGCACATGAAGTTCAACAACTGTGCAATTACTTACAGTGTAATTTAGATGTAGCTGATGTGATGCTGATACAGCCCTGGTATGTCTCACTATGGGCATCTTTACTCCCATAGATGACAGCATTGGCACTGGAGTGATATTCATTGATCTATCCAAGGCCTTCAATTTGATAGATCATGGACTTCTGCTATCCAAATTGAAGGCCCTAGACCTGGATCACCTCTCCTGCACTTGGTTCCTAAGCAATCTCACGGACTGTAAACAGTCAGTTAAATGGGGAGCCTGCCTTTCTTCCATGATGGAGATCTCAGATGGGGTACCACATGGCTTTATCTTCAGACCCATACTTTTTCTCACTATTCATCAATGATTTACCCTCCAACTGTGGTGAAGCTAAAGCACTGCTTTATGCTGATGATGCAGTGCTGTTTAGAAATGACTCTGACCTTCATGCAACTGAAACTGGACCAAGAGAGGACTTCAGGGAACTGGAAAAATAGTTTATATAAAACCTACTTGCTTTTAACTCAAAGAAAGCAACAGCTAAGTTATTGGAGACTAGAAACATAGAAACATAAAATTTGACCAGGCTAGGAGTTTTTCGCCTGCACTGGTTAGTGCAATACCTTTCTCCAAAATAATTTTGAGCAAATTAAAGTCCCCCATACATAACATGGAACCAGGTTCACAAGCATTTTCAAATTCTGTAATTATACCTTCTGTATAAGTGATATCTGCACTTGGAGGTCTGTAACAGACTCCCGGTATAATATTTTCTATACCTGTTAAAAGTTTCACCCATAATGATTTGATATTAACATCAGGGTCCTTGATTTCATGCGATATTTCCAGAGTCAAAGACATCTTTAATTAGTAAGGCCACACCACCACATATTCTGTTAGATCTATTCCATTTATAGATTTTATACCCTGGAATAATAAGTCCAAGGCTAAATTATCAGATCCCCAAGTTTCAGTAATTGCAATAATATCTATTTTGTCTTCAAGAACTCATATTTTAAGCTCATCAATTTTGCTATTTAGGCCTCTGGTATTAAAATAAAGGAACTGAATATGTTGTGAAATACCATCATTGGGCACTGTATGGTCAGAAGTTATGTTTAGGGAGGATGGAAAAGCAGACCTCTCCCCCTTGTGGAACTAGTTTAAATGTAGATTATTAAGTTCTAAGAATTGTTTCCCCAGGAGAGATGAACCACATCTGTTAAGATGCAGTCCATCCCCTCTACGTAATTCAAAATGACCAATAAATTCTTCCCAATGAGTTATACAGGCTATATGTTGATTAGCACACTGTCCTGTGAGGCTGGAAGATCAGAGGGCTGTGGCTTCAGTTCCCACATCTGGCACTTGGGTTAATATCCCAATACTGCCACTGTAGTGCAGCATGAGAGGGGTGCTGCACTTCTGAGGTGCTGTATTTCGGATGAAATGTTAAACCAAGGTCCCATCTGCCTGGATTGTTGGTAGTTCAGGTGGATGTTAAAGATCCCATGGCACTTATCGAAAAGAGTAGAGGAATGTTTTATTAAAGATACACCACAAATTATAACAGTCATAATATTTCCATGTATATATATATATATAACAAACAAACAAAAAAATAGGGTTACACGATATTGTTGTACATCTAGAAAAGCTACTTTCCATCCATTCCATACTTTTATACTATATACAGAAGAAAAGAAAAGGATTTACTATTAGTTCAGGTTCATCCAATTTTGTCTTTCATGAAAGGCACAATTATCCACCTAGTGCTCCACATATCTCTCAATAATTGCTTTCTTTCTGATTCACACTGTATTCTTCTCTCATTTTCCAGTTTTTGAAATAACTGAGGTGGACTTCTATCCACTTGTTATAACACAAAATTGTACCTGTTTTGCCACATTACAAACTTAATAATTGTTAATATCACTCTTAGTACTCCTACGTTAAATTGTTTCATATGAATTGAAAACTCTACAATTAATTCTTCATAAGTTAATAAACCCCAGTATTTATTGGCACATTTCTGTGCAAGTAGGCTCCAGAATTCTTGAACATAAGGGCAACACATAAAAAAGTGTTCCATTGTTTCCTCCACCACTATACATGTTGGCCTAGGACAATATCTCTCCATTTGTACTTTATGCTTAGCATTTCCTTTCATGTTTAACCTCCCTTAACAGCTTAGCCATACTACATTCTGCATTCTCTTTGGTATTAATTTACCTTGTAGCGTTTGTAACACTTTTTCATGATATTTATCAGAAATGCCTTTAAAAACAGGGGTTTCATAAAAACTGTGTTCCTGTATCATATTAAATATTTGTTCCTCGATTTCAGATCAATGTTTTCCCTAGATATTTTCCATTGCTTTAATTTTGTAATCATTGGCTTAATATATTCTGCTCCCACTTTGAATCCTGGTTTTAGCCTATCCTGTCTTCTCCATGTTGTGAATAAGGGAACTAACCATCGAGATGCAAATAATGTCCATAATGCTGCATTTGGTCTTATTGGGTCTGTTAAATTATTAAAAAAATATATACTGTAAAAAAATGCAATTGGGCTTAATAAATTCAGCTCACCTTGTTGTATAGGAAGATATAATTCATTTCATTTAATAGGGTTTAATCGGCTGCCCCAAATTACTTGGAAAACCAGACTTAATGTTATTACTTCTAATGAACTCAGAATAGGATATATCATGCTTAAATGGGTGAAAATAGGTAACAGAAAGGTTTTTACAATCATAACGTTCTTCTTTTTTGTCTGTTGCCATGCTTTCTGAGACTTTACCTTATTTGTAGCTAATTCAATTTTATCTTTCCAATTCAGTATTCCATTATCTCCTCTCCCAAAATATATACCCAGGATTTTTACAGGATTTTCTGTCCCCGAGATGTCTTGTATAGATATTACTTTTTCTGTAGTTGTGCTTAGACAATACAAAACACTCTTCCCTTTATTTATATTCATTCCTGTAATATCAGAAAATATTTCAATTACTTTCATAGCTTCTTCAACAGATTTCCGGTGCTGTATGAATAAGCAGAGATCATCAGCGTAAGCTGATATTTTCACCTCCACAACACTATTCTTTAGTGTTATACCTCTAATCTGGTTGCTTGCATGTATCATTTTTAAAAGAGGGTCAATACAAAATATATATAAAAGTGGACTCATAGGACATCCTTGTCTCACACCTCTTTTAATAGAGACATAAGATCTTAGGGTTCCATTTATAAAAGGAAGTACTGTTACGTCCTTGTACAGTGTCTGAATCAATTTACAAAAGGTCTGTGGGATCCCATATGTACATAATACCTGGTTCATAAACTCATGGGATGCTGTATCGAAGGCCTTTTCTTGGTCCAGTGATAGAATATAACCCTGCAATTCTTCCTCCTTCCCTTGTTCTACTAACTCCCCGATGAGTAATAGATTATCTTTTATTGAACGCCTATTTACTAACATGTTTGTGATATAGTTATAGCATAGGGAGCTACTTTTGACAGTCTTAATGCTAATATTTTCATCAATAGTTTGTAATCAGTGTTAAGGAGGATCAGGGGTCTCCAGTTCCTTAAATAAGAAATATCTTTTTTTTATGAATTAAGATTTGTACTGCTATTTTCATATGGAAATTAAGTTTATTATGCAGTAGAATCCAATTAAACACTTCAACCAGGAAGTCTATCAGGGGGTCTTGCAATTCTTTATAATACTCTGTTGATAGGCCATCCAATCCTGGTACTGTATCTGTTTTTAAACTTTTAATAGCTTGCTCTAATTCAGTTCTACTAATGGGTTGTATTAAATCTTGTATAATATCCTGTGGGATTTCTGTGTTTTGTATTTTCTTCATTTAACTACTCATACTACTTTCTTCCAAGGGAGGGTTTTTATGCATATCTGATAAGTAAGAATGAATTTCTTTTGAAATTTCTGAGGTTGTAACAACTTCCCTTCCATTTTGCATTTTAATTGACATTATCAATCTATCTTGTACTCTTTCATTACATCTCTTAAAATAGTCACCCAAACCCAGTTTTCCACTTGTACAAATTCTATGTTCTGCTAACATAGTTGTTGCTCTTGAGTATTGTAAGATCTTGATTTCTCTCTTAATATTTTGAATTTCGGAGGTTAAGGTAACACCGTAAGTATTTATTGCTGAAAATAGTTTAGCTAACTGGTGTCTTAAGTTAAGATATTTCATGTAGTGATTAATATTCCTTTTTGAGGCTAAGTACTTCAATAATTCTTGTAGTTCTCTTTTTGTTTCTATCCATCATACGCATAAATCCTCATCTAGGCCTGCTAGTGTCATACATGCTTTTAAAAATGTTTTTATCCAAGTTATAATTTTCTCCTCCTGTAGTAAAGAGGCATTCAACTTCCAATATCCCTTGCCATAAGGGATTCTGTCTTGTAACCCATATACTGCACACACTATTACATGGTCTGATATTTCACTCAGCCAAGTAACTGCCTCATATATTTTTAACATATTTGGAAACAAAAAGAAAGTCTATTCATGCAGACAGTTTCTCTTTAAACAAAGTACATCCCCCTTCTTTGTGTAGAGCTCTATACAAATTCTGCATGCCCACTGTTTGAATAATGGATTTTATGCAATTAGTGTTGCAAAAATCTTTCACTGTACTAGCCCCTCGATCACTACGTGATATCCCACAGTTAAAATCAACCCCCCAAATGCTGTTTTGTCATAAATAGGTAAGGTTTAATTTTATTAAATATTTCCACTTTTTCTTTTTTGAAGTTGGGGCATAACTATTAATAATTCTCCATGTTGTATTATCATAGAAAAAATCCAGTAACAGGACCCTTCCAGGTACAATGTCTATCACCTTGGTCACTCTAAAGTCAGTCCCCTTAAATAAAATGCCTAAGCCATCACATGTATCAGTTCCAAATGAAAAACAGGAAGGACCCTAGCACCACATTTTTTGTGCTCATTGAACTAATGTAGATGTATTAAGTCTGGTGTCTTGTAACAGGCAGATGTTATACTTTCCATCTTTTAATACAGAAAAAGTAACTAACCTCCTACATGCATTTTTGACACTATTCATGTTTAGAGTAGCTACCTTAAACATTGTAATTTTGTGTCAATGAGTATTTTACCCAGGATCATCTAACCGGGCACTACTCCTGGTTCTTACCCCTTCCCTTCGACTTCTTAGTACTTGTCTGTTTCTTCCCTCTAAGTCATCCTCAGAATCTGATGATGGTACTGGCTGAGAGGAAGTCTCAGACTCTCCTCCCTGCTCCGACCCCTGTGTGTCAACTGACAGAATTTCAAATTTATTACTAACTGCAATACTCTGTTCTGGCGAAGAAGCCTTTGGTATTTTTGATTTTTGTCTTCTTTGCCTCATAGGTCTTTTTTTTGTGACTATCACCATTTCTGGTGGGGCATAGTTTCTCTGTCCTCTGTATCATACCTAGGTGGGGCAAGACTAGTTTTGTTATTATCTCCTGTTTGTGATGTGGGCTCTTCTCGCCTAGACTCAGGGGGGTTATTCGTACTTTCTATCACTGTGGTAGAAAGGGTTTCCTGGTGTTGTGAATACTCTGCTGTCTCTTCTGCTGCTGTTTGGGCCTTTGTTTCTGTTCCCCTATTTTTCTGTGCAGCAATATTCTTCTTCTGTGCCTCTGATAAGATATTATCTTGATCAGGGCAATCAGATCTGTTATGTGTGGCCCATGGGCAAGCCCGATATGCGTGGCCTAATTCATCACATTAATTACATTTGACTTTGTACATTCTGATCTAGAGTGTCCTAAGGAGAGACAAAGGTAACATTTTATGTGGTCACAGACTTGGCTCAGATGTGCAAAGGAGCCACATTTAAAGCAAGTTCTTGGTTGACCTGCGTAAAAACAGTGCCCCCTTTCCCTGCCTAAATACAAGCTGTTGGGAGATGAAATGGGCCTTTATTTGTATTTCTAAGGCACATCCTATATTTCCAACCACCTGTCCAAATGTGTTCATCATCAAATGTAGGCTGGAGGGAGCCTATCACTTCACATCTTTGTTGTAACCAATGTGTGAAGTCATGCACTGTAATTGTTTCATTTTAAAATAAAATTGTAACATTTTTCAAAGCGGGCTTTGTTAAAGGTATTGCCCTGAATGGAAGCCACAGTTCTGTATACCTCTTTTTCTCACATTGTGCCCAAAATCTGTCCAAATTCTGTGGGGTTTTAAAGCTAACATCAAAAAGGCTGTCACCAGATATGTGTATTAAAGCATATATATTCACTAGAAAAAAAAACCTATAGATTCTTTAATTAAATGTTTTCCCACATAAATCTTGTCAGGATGCAGTTCTAAACCTCCTATATACCGTAGTCTTACTGCATAGCATCTCTGTATTGTTGGGAGTTGATTTGAAATAAAGTCTCTTTTCCTGAAGTTTTCCCAATCTGTTTTGGCTTTCTCATGAGAATTCTGGCCTTGTTCTTGTGGTGGATTTTCTATGTCCATTTGGTCTCTCCAGGTTGGCTGAGTATTAGTTTTGTCCTCCATTTCTGAACTGCTGCTTAAAACCACTGGGATTTTTGGTAAAGTCTGTGGAGCTGGATGTGAATGTTGCACATCATCAGGTCACAAATCCAAATCTAAGTCTGTTATAAAATGTGTAAAGTTAATGCCCCTTATTTCATTTCCCACGTGTTCCACAGATCCTGAGTCTAAGCCAGGTATAGGGCTATGTTGTGGATCTGGCTCAGCTCCCCAATTCTAACTGCTTCCATTCTGCAGTTCTTAAGGTAAATGTAACTTGTAGTGGGCTCTGATTTCTTACTGAACCACAGGAGTTCTGTGTTATACTGTTAGGAATGCATTCCTGATATCTGCTATATGGAGTATTGCTTTCCTTCCCATTAGTCTCACTCCATTTTGATTGCTGAATTCTGTCACAAAAGGAGTACTCTATTTCAGGTTTTTGTTGGCTTCCTGCAGGTGAGAGCTCTGAGTCATCGTTAGGCCTAGCTTTTGATGCTACTGCATCACAATTTAGCTTGTCAGTTTCCACCACATCCATTGTCACAGTCTCTGAAGTTTTCCTGATTTGTTTCACAGTTTTTTCTACAACTTCTTGCATAGGTATTTTAGTTTTGCTGTTTTGAGTAGGAATTTCAACATTATGTTCATTTACACAAGTTGTTTTAATTTGTCCTTGCATACTTAAGCGGTGCTGTACTGCTGCTACTGAAGGCTTTTGTTGAAAAGAACTGCGTGGCTCTAGGCACTCAGTTTTCGCACTGATTTCACTGCCAGCCACTACTGATTGCACATTCTTTATGGTATTTGCTTCTGGCACAGTTGATTCTGTCAAAACCATATTTTTAGTGGCAATACATTTTCCTGTGTTTGCAAGAGCTCTTATCTCAACATTCAGTGATCGCCTTAGCATTACATCAGGGCTTTTCTCACTCACATTTTTTCTCCAAAACAATATTAGCATCCACTTTTGTTTGTGTTACATAACCTTCTGTGGATATTTCCTCCTGTTCTTGTAGTGATATATATATATGTCCATAATCCCTTCTTGCTTAATATCCATTTTTTCTCCAGATGCCTCCATCTCTATATTACCAGAGATGTCTCCAAATTCTTGTTGAATCATGGCCAATTCTATGATTTCCAAGCTAGTTAAAGGTCCATCTTGTTGCTCTGTACTCTCCAGAGCTGTTGCTACCTCCATGGTCTCCTGCAGACTGATTCTCTGGCCTGTAATACAAGGGTTCCCCCTACTGGCAGAGTAGGGGAATTTCCCCAGTGTTCTGGCCAAATTTCCCTCATTCACTAAATATACCACCAACAGCTTAATCTGGTTCAGTTTCAGTTGCTTACCCTCTGTATCCCCACCCCGGTCACCCCCGAAAAAGGGACTTCTAGGCCCAGTGGGCTTATCAGGTCAGCAAAATTCAACAATCACAAAACAAACATACTCCACTTCCTGAGCCAATCATTATATTGGTGTATTTTCAAATTCGCTGATTGGGGGGCATTAGGAATTGGGAGTATTTCTGACATGATGATATTAGTTAAGGCAACTGTATACTGCTTAACATTGCATTATGATTATCCTAATTCTGTCATACTACAGAAATATGTTATTATGGATAGCAAAGGAGGGTGGGACTACACAAGGTTTAGGCCATTCTATGATAGTCAGTGTGGTAGGCAGTCATAGTTGGCTGGAATGGCAGGAATTGACCATGATAGTCACATGTGAAAGAAAAATTTAGTGAATTCTGAAAATATGGCAGTTTCCCATAGTCTTGGATATCAACATTGCTTTTGTTTCTGTAACTATGCCACCCTGATTTATTGCCTTTCCAGGCCTGTCACACGTTGCTGCTGCAGCCTAGATAATACTAGACGCCACCTTTGACTATTTCTTCACAATGTGTCCATCACAACTAACCAGGTAAGATATATTGTAGGGACACCATTCTATTTGGTACCTTTGACATTTTCCCTCTGTCAGCCACTAAGGCAAGTAAGTACTGCAGTGGTATTCCTCCTGTCCTTCCTCACGATGTAGAGGGTGTTGTAGGGGTTACAAGTGAGAAGTGAGTGGTTGTTTAAGGTGGGGCACACACAAGCTGGGGGTTTTAGGAAGATAATTAGGATAGTTGATGTTAGGATAGGCATAGTAGGCAATGCATGCAATGATAGTACCATATGTGTAAGACACTGTTCATAAAGCCTGATAAAGCAAGAGGTAACAGTTTTTGCTATCAAAATTGCATTTCTTTCTTTAACTATGTAACCATCAGTTATTTCCTTTCCAAGCCTGTCACATGCTGCTGCTGCTGTTGATGCCAGGATCATACCTGTTGCTCTGCTATTGTGTTTCCTCATGATGTGTTCATCATCACAACTGAACAGGTAAGATAGTTTTTGAAAATCTTTCTATTTTATACCCTTGAACTTTTTCTGTCAATGTCAGCCAGGGACTCAAGTAAGTACTGTAGTGGTGGTATTCCTACTGTCATTCATCAAGATGTAGAGGGTGCCATAGGAGTAGCAAGTGAGTGGTTGTTTTGGGGAAGGGGCACACATAAGGTGGAGGTTTGGTGTGTTTTTCAGATAGTGGATGGGTTAGGCAGTCACTGTTGTCAGTCAAAGATAGTACTGTATGTATCTAAGAAAGTGTTCATAAAGTCTGATAAGAGGTCACAGTCTTGCCTAGCAACAGTGCCTGTGAGGCGGCCCAGCAAACATGGTAACCTAAGGTTTTCTTAACCACCTTGAGATACACTCAGCCAATAACCCAAAACAAAAGCAAGCATGACTACAGTGTTATGAAAAGAAAACTTTTTATATTTTTCATTAAAAATGCAACACTAATGTAAAACTTTAAGAACAACACAATCACACACTATTTACATTACAATGTTAATAACAGTGACAAACAAACAACAATAACACTGATGAAAAAATAGAAGAACTTTTGAACTATTTACAGTAAAACTCAGAGTCAGTCAGATTAGAATACAAGTTAGCACTGTCAGCGCCTCTGGTGGACTAGTCCAAAAGGAGTGCACCTGACAGTACTGCCAGCCTGCCTGTGATGGTGAGGCAGCTTTAATAGCTGGTTGATCCCACCCTCCATTTTTACAAGGTGGTCCTCCAGGGAGGTTACCTATTTGTCCAGATATTTAATTTTTTTGACAAGTTTCTTTATTTGGGCAGCCTGATGGACCTGTACATGTTGTCCTGGTGGTGGTAGAGGAGGAGGATTGGCCCTGCCATGAACAGTCCCAGCAGCAGTCGGTTGACCCACATCATGTTGCCTTTTCTGGGCATGCTGTTGTGTGGCATCTTCTACCTCCTTCTCCTTTGCCACCATCCTTTCCAACTCCTTCTGGATTTTATGTATCCTATTGCTGTGACGTCAGTTTTTGGAGGCATGTCTGACTCCTGAATCTCCCTCTCCTCTACATGCTGTTCAGCCTGTTGTTCTTGTATGGCTTTACTTGCTGTCACAGGTGCTGTGATATCCAAATAAAGGATGGCTAGGGTAGTGTTAGGGACAGGGTTTGGGTTTGGGTGACTAAAAGCCCCCCAGCTTACACCAGGTAAGTGGTGACTGTCCAGAAGGAACAGCCAGCCCACAGTCAGATTGAACACCCAAATATTGCCTTTACATCTCCCAGGTAAAAGCCACATCTATGTTTGAATACTGAGACCTTGCAGTGTCTCATGCCTGGAATGCCCCCCCAACACCAGATAAGTGGTCACTGTCCAGGAGGAACAGCTCGCCCACAGCTGGATTGAACACCCAAACATTGCTGTCACATCTCCCAGATAGCAGCCATACCTATGTTTGAACACTGGGACCTTGCAGTGTCTCGGGCTTGGAATGCCCCCCACCTGACATCAGGTAAATGGTGACTGTCCAGAAGGAGCAGCCAGCCCACAGCCAGATGAACACATATTATAAAAAGACTCAGAAATTCTGCAATCTGATTGGCTGTTAGGATTCCAATAGCCTTACATTAATCCATGTTATACTGTCATGTACAGCCTGATCACCATGGCCCATGGATTCTTCCTGTCAGCATTCCATCCTCTAGCACTGCTGAATGTGTGGAATGATGCATTCTGATTTTGAACCAGCATTCTTAAACAGTTGGTGGAAGAACTATTTTATTACAACTCTCCCTCTAAATGAGGAAAACATTCAAAAAGTATACTTTTAACACATTTCTTTTGGAACCATTTTTTGTAATAGCAATAAGGAACTCCCAGGAGTTAGCTTAACAGTCAGTTAATCACCCCCTAGGGGCAATATGGCACTCGGCTGCACCTTGTGCCACATTACACTCCTAGGGGGTGATTAACAGACTGTTAATCTAACTCCTGGTCATGCCTTATTGCTTAAAACACTTCCATCACATCTCCCAGATAACAGCCACACCTATGTTTGAACACTGGGACCTTGCAGTGTCTCAGGCCCTGAATGCCCCCACCCCAACACCAGGTAAGTGGTGACTGTCCAGAAGGAACAGCCAGCACACAGCTGGACTAAACACCCAAACATTGTTGTCATATCTCCCAGATAACAGCTACACCTATGTTTGATATCTGGGACCCTGCAGTGTCTCTGGCTCAGAATGCCCCCAGACCAGGTAAGTGGTGACTGTCCAGTAGGAACAGCCAGCCCACAGCCAGATTGAACACCCAAACATTTCCACCACATCTCCCAGATAACAGCCACACCTATGTTTGAACACTGGGACCTGACCTTACAGTATCTTGGGCCTGGAATGTCCCCCCAACATCAAGTAAGTGGTGACTGTCAAGAAGGAACAGTCAGACCACAGCCCGATTTAACACCTGAAAATTGCCATCACATCTCCCAGATAACAGCCACACCTATATTTGAACACTAGGACCTTGCAGTGTCTCGGGCCTGGAATGCCCCCCTCTGACACCAGGTAAGTGGTGACTGTCCAGAAGGAATAGCCATCCCACAGCCAGATTGAACACTCAGACATTTCCATCTCATCTCCCAGATAACAGCCACACCTGTGTTTGAACACTTTGACCTTGCAGTGTCTCGGGCCCAGAATGCCCACCCCTATACCAGGTAAGTGGTGACTATCGAGAAGAAACAGCCAGCCACACTAGACTAAACACCCAAACATTGCTGTCACATCTCCCAGATAAGTGCCACACCTGTGTTTGAACACTGGAACCTTGCAGTATCTTGGGCCTGGAATGCACCCCCTCCCCAGAAAACCAGGTAAGTGATGACTGTCCAGAAGGAATAGTCAGCCCACAGCCATATTGAATACCTGAACTTTTCCATCACATCTCCAAGATAACAGCCACACCTATGTTTGAACACTGGGACCTTGCAGTGTCTCGTGCCTGGAATGCACCCCTTCCCCCTAATACCAGGTAAGTGATGACTGTCCGGAAGGAATAGCCATCCCACAGCTGGATTGAACACCCGAACATTGCTGTCACATCTCCCAGATAACATATGTCACAACACTGAGGTGTTGCACAGGAGGAGGGTGATGATGCTCAGAGAATAGTCAAGAGTAAACATTTTTTAATGTCCTCGAAGTTGACAACAGAACATTCAAAATAACAGTATATCACTTAGCATCGGATGGTGTCTTCTCTGCATGGCTTCATGCTCCCTCACCCTCTCCCACTGGCATTGTGCTGCTGGATGCAATCTCTGGTTGTTCTGGATTGGTGGTAGCAGTAACA
The DNA here is from genome assembly GCA_016271365.2 of Neoceratodus forsteri. NCBI lineage: Eukaryota > Metazoa > Chordata > Ceratodontiformes > Ceratodontidae > Neoceratodus > Neoceratodus forsteri. Next base: position 625,127,397 of record CM057452.1, on the reverse strand, counting down.
TGAGTTTTTGGATCACCATCTGTTCAAATTGAAAAGAATACAATACTGTAGTTCAGAGCAGTTGTGGCAATTTTAAAAGCAACACTTGCTGATTCACAGTATAATTTTAGTTTGCTATACTGTCTCATAACTAAGAAGGTATACACATTTTACTGTGTCATACATTTTAGTGCCACAACTAACAGTTGCAAAGACAATCACTTCACTTTACTATAATACTTAATATAATAAGCATGATTAGTAGTGTTAAGTGCAATACAAATACACTGCAACATTATATGACTAAGTTCTTGCTTAAACATTATTCTATTTATCTGATCATGTGACACTCACACTTAACCTATGTAACAAGCTTCCAACTCAAACTTCTTTATTATTCAGATTATTCAATTAATAAATAAAAAAATACATTGCTGTATATACAATATAGAACAATTAAAGCAGCATGGAAAACTATGATTAGGCACAGGCTGGTACAACAATTATGCTGTACAGTGTGATGGAATGAATATCTGATGACAGTTTAATTAAAATATCTTAAGTAATATGCTTGCCATCAGTAATGCTGTGATCTTCCGATGCAGATCTATGCCTCTTCCTTCCAGTCCCAGATTTGGCTCTGGTGGTTCTGCTGTCTCCCTTGTTTGCTGGGTCTGACTCCTTAGATGCATCTTTGGATGCCTTGCCCTTGGTCTTCTGCCTTCCCTAAGGCTCCTTTAGAGTGACTGCTCCACCCAGGACCTCTAACAGTTCTGAGTCCCTACATTGTATGTTGTCTTATTTATGTTTTATTTGTTTAATGATGCGGGACACAGCACCGTCACCCTCTCTCTCCAGCATCAACTTGATGCCTTCCTAGATTTGGTCCCTGTACTTTTTAGGGACTTTATTAGGCCCAAATAGTTAAGTGACATGGGCTGTTACTTCCCTGACAACTATTGCCACCTTTTTGTGGCTGAATGCAGTTGCAGATGTTTTTTCTCTGTACCTTCCTCATTATCCCCAGTGCTGGAGGTCACAGCCTGCTGGTCCTGTTGCTGTCCTCCTACTTCCTGCTCCACCTCCACCATCTTGTGCTGAACCTGCTGCCCCCCCTCCACATTATCTCTCCCAGTGCCAGAGGCAGACAAACTGGCCTCATCTATTTTCCTGCTGCTGCTCCCCACCACACTTAAATCTGCAGACTCACAGGATGACATAATTTTGACTAAAGGTAGCAGACCAGGTCACATCAAAGTACTGTAGTAGCTCTCTACTCTCTCTTTCACTGGTGATCTGACAAACTGAACTCTCTAGAACTCACACTGTCCTCGCAATCACAGAAATAAACCAGAAACAGCTAATTCCATTTCTGCCTGTATAGACGCAGATTTTTTATTATGCCATTCCGCAAAACTAAAGAATTCCACAATTAGGATTAGTACGCTGCATAAAACGTGGAATTATTTTAAATGCTAGAAAAAGAAACACGTGTTAAATAACGTTAATTGCAGTATTTTTGCTAATACTTGTGGAAATAAATTTCAGCATGTTAAAAATCACAGTATTATAAATAATAAACCCCATACATAAGTGATCCAGTGAATTTCATTTTCAGCAAGTAATGCATGAACATTCAATCACATTTTAATTCTTCCACCTATGTGAACTAGTTGTATGGCTGGTACAGTGGAAGTTAATAATTAATTAAATGCACATAGCAGTATGTAATATTGAATTAAGTATCTAGTGAAAACAAAAAACTGGCTAATGGTTTATGTCTTCTATTAGTGTTGATTTAGGACGTCTTTCAGGCAAACATTTTGAGTTATGTTTCCAATGTGTGTTGCACCACAAAATGTTACTGGTGGACTGGTACCATAGTAGCTGCAGGTTGTGGTAAAGGCTGTGAATTTTACAATAACACTTTTTTTAGACAAATGACAAGCAAGACAGGTATTGAGGTAAGTATTTCACTGTGATTCTTACTGTCACTACATAAAGGGGAAAGGATGTTCACTTTTGTAGCCTACTAGGAAAATTATTGTTGTTAAAGCTGCTGTTATTGCTGAACCAAGTATCATTTTGTAACTTAAGTCAAGGTTTCTTGCTGTGTTGTTTCTCTGAAATTCTCTTTTTGTCATTTATTTTAAAGGTATGCTGATTACATCACTGCACCCAGTCACTGCTACTGCAGATCATGCTGTTTGGGATAAACTTTTGGGACCATCATGGAGTCTGGCCACCTAAGGGTGGTTTTCACTTTTTGTTAAAGCAAGTATATTTTTCTTGGGGAGAGGTACAACATTTTCTCCTTACAGGAAAACAAACACTGGAAAAGATACAGCCTTCCTCGGCTGATTACATCACTGCACCCAGTCACTGCTACTGCAGATCATGCTGTTTGGGATAAATTTTTGGGAACATCATGGAGTCTGGCCACCTAAGGGTGGTTTTCACTTTTTGTTAAAGCAAGTATATTTTTCTTGGGGGGAGGTACAACATTTTCTCCTTAAAGGAAAACAAACACTGGAAAAGATACAGCCTTCCTTGGACACTACAGATACTCTCAATGAATGCTTTCATTACAACACTAACAACTTTTTTTAATGATTTAAAACAGCTACCCACAACTTCCATTTTTATGTTTGCTTGCATGCATGTGCAAGAAACATAGTGCCATCATGCGAGTTTTCGGAGGTGTGGCAGCCCTCTTCCAATTCAGTCAGTGTGTTTGCAGGTGCAGCCGCAGTTCTCCAATGCCTGCTGGAGCTGTCTATGACAGCAGTCAAAAATGCAGTGGAATACAGTTGAAAGGGGAGCTACGCTTCAGTGAGCAGCGATAAGATATCACCTGCTCATGCGCACTCCCTCTACACACACACACACACACACACACACACACTCACGCACGAATACTGCGTGCTCGCCCCCACCCACACACACACTGTATAGCCAACGGGGGTGCCCAAATCCCCGTCGGCTGTGCTGTGCTCGCCCCCCAAACAGAGTTCACATGCCACACTAGGTGACCTCCCCAGCGTGGCTACACATGTATAGCCGATGGGGGGTGCCCACTCTCCTGTCGGCTCCACTGTCCCCCCCCCCGAGAGTACAGGATGCCATGCTGGGAGCCCACCCCAGCATGGCAACAGATGCTGTCACCAACGGGGTGCCCAATCCCCCATTGGCTCCACATCCTCCCCAAACAGCTGTCCTTGTGCCATGCTGGGAGCCCACCCCAGCGTGGCAAACATCCCGTGTCGTCTCGTCCTTTGTTTAAAAAAAACTGAAGTAGAAAAACGGTCCCTCGCTGTCTCTGCCCCACCCATACCCACCCACTGCACCCTGCCTCCCCACACACCCCCACCCCATACTTACCTCCGGACTCCAGCGCGATTATCTTCGGTGGACCGGGAACATGTATGCACACTTCAAAGTCGACCACGAACTGAAGAAATGCTGGTAAGCTCTATAATGGGGTAGATAGGGTTTTTTCAACTTTGCTGCATATCTCAGGCATTTTTAGGAATGTTTACACTAAATTTTCAACATGGGGTTTTTGGGACCCCTTCTCATGAATGCTCTCACTGTCATAGCGTTAATTGGCCCCGAAGGGTGATTTTGCAGTCACTGCGTGAAATCACCTTTCGGGACCAAGTCATGAAATGACACTGCCACTGTTCATAAGGTGGGCTCTCAAAAAGCCTATTTTGAAAATTTGGTGGAAAAATTCTTAAAAATGACTGTTTTATGAGTGTGCGTTGCACAGTTCCTACGCATGCTAGTAAGTTCGTGAATTTTCAATATTTTCACTCCAGATTTTCAACATTGCCATTTTACCACACCTCCTTATGAACAGTATAGCTGTCATTTTTCACATCTTCCCCAAAACATGTTTCTGCCCATGTAGCACACAATGGCATAGTCGGTGTGCGAAATCAATGTATGGGACACATTAAGAAAATCACAGTGACACTGTTCAAGACCAGAGGTCTTAAAATGGCTATGTTGAAAATTTGGTGAAAAAATTCCTAAAAATGTTTCTGACGTATTTTAGGCTGTGGTTCCTACACGCCTCGTAAGTTTGTGAATTTTCAATATTTTCACTCCAGATTTTCAGCATTGCCATTTTATTACACTTCCTTATGAACAGTACAGCTGCCATTTTTCACATGTTGTCCAAAATGTGTTTCCTCACATGTAGCACAGAATGGTGCAGTTGGTGTGCGAAAGCAATGTTTGGGACAGATTACGAAAATCACAGTTACACTGTTCATGAACAGAGGTATTAAAATGGCTATGTTGAAAATTTGGTGACAAAAGTCCATAAAATGACTGTGTTACAAGTGAGCATTTCTCAATTTCCACACACCCTCGTAAGTTCATGACTCTGTAATATTTTCAGTCCAGATTTTCACCAGTGGCATTTTTCCACACTTCCTTATGAACAGTACAGCTGTCAATTTTTACAACATGGCCGAAATGTGTTTTCACACTTTCAGCACAGAGATGCGTGGTCATTGTGGGAAATCATAGTTCAGGACAGATGAAGAAAATTACAGTGACACTGTTCATGATCGGAGGTCCCAAAATGCCTGTGTTATCAATCTGCTGTAAAAATTCCCCAAACTAATTACATTACAGGTGTGCGTTGCACAGTTTCTATGCACGCTCGTGATTTCACCAGTTTTTTAAATATTTTTACTGCAGATTTGCAACATTGCCAATTTTTACACCTCCCCATGAACAGTACAGCTGTCATTTTTCACATCCTGTTCGGAATGTGTTTTTGCACCTATGGTGCTAAATGCTGTAGTCCCTGTGCATAAGCAGCTTTCAACTAACAAACTGATACTGCCACTGTTCATGAGGTGGGGGTGACAAAAAAACCATGTTGAAAATTCGGAGTGAAAATACCAATGAATGCCTGAGGTGTTAGGGTTTCCAACCATAATGCCCCACCCTGTAGAGAATGACAGGCATCAGGTGTGTGACTTGGGACTCTTGCCTGTAATGCTCATTCCATTCCACACCCTGCAGCCAGTGAGAGGCATCGAGGTGTGCCTTGGACTTTTCGGCCCAAAGTTCACCCCATTCTCCTATACCGAGCCCATCTCACGGTATTTCCTGATGGAATGGGGTGCGCATAAGGGCCAAAGACCCCAAGGCACACTGTGACACTTGTCAGTGTCTGCAGGGTAGGGTGTGGTGAAATGGCATGGTCGTTATGCCTGACAACCCAAAAGCACACCCCAGTGCCTGTCACTCTCTGCAGGGTGGTGGTGAGGTTGGCTTCAGTTCAATACTTCACTGCCATTCCTATTATGCAGCTCTGTAACTTTTACACTACCAATGCCAATGCCAGAAAGCAAACATTCAGCATTGACAAATGCTTGTCTGTTGATGGAAGTCACCATCTCATGAGCAGCAGTGAGCTTCTTGAGCTCACTTTATGCTAATGTGTCTGTTTAACCTGTCCTCTGCTATTTGGTGGCGGGACATATTAGCATAAAGTGAGCTCAGGAAGCTCAATACTACTCATGAGATGGTGGCTATAAGCAGTAGTGAAAGTTGAAGGCCATTGTTTAAATCACTAAAAAGCAACTAGAGGTACTTACTTTTAAATGGTACTGTCTGAAAGCACTAATCAGGCATTTTTGTAGCACCTGGGTAAAGCTGCACCTTTTACACTGTTTCCCTTTCAAGATACACAGTTATACAATACACATTAAAAAAGGGTCAGATTATAGCTCGCTGTACACAGTACGCACATTCTTTTATGCATGGAGGTCAGCCAGTAGCAAAGTATGACAGGTTTGGGGTTAGAGAGGTTGAAGTAGTGATGTAGCCTCAGGATAAAACCAGCATTGAGATTGTTATGTTCAGGATAATTACTGTCGCTGAAGCTGCTATTATTGCAGAACCAATCATCATTTTTTAAGAACTAAAAAACTAAAAGTTGATTGCTGTGTTGTTTCTCTGCAACTATTTTTTTATGATCTTTTTCAGGTATGCCGATTACATGCTGCCGCCAGCGATCAGACTACCACTCCTGCTATGCCATTAAAGCCTGCGTGCTGCAACCACTGACAGTGCAGAAATAATAAACAGATTTAATGAAAAAGTACTAGACCCAGAAACATTGATGCTGCTGCTGATCATCTGACCACCACATCTGTTGTGTAGAATTGTACATAGGTATAAATGACCTCAACCAGTGGGTGGGGCAGGGCATGAAATGTACAGCCTCTGTTCATCAAGTGACTGTGGATGGATATGCTTGCTGAGCTCAAGTCGTGCCCTTTGCATGTTTGCTGCACATGCATTATTGTTGCATTTTTTCTCTGTTGTGTACTACCAGGGTGGACAACTGGACACTCATTTTCCCAGCTCCTCCACATGGGGATGCTTGTGACTGTAAGACTCACAAGACACTGCAATTCCTATAAGACACATGTCGGGATACTGAGTTATTGATCTACAGATGTCAGTCTAATCATGAACTTAGGGACACCAATAGGGGGTGGGTGGAGGAGGTTGGGAAGCATGTGGTTGAAAATGCTGTGTGCAACCAAAGTTTTAAACACATTAACTTGCATATTCTGTAACGTATATGCTCTGCCTCTCTTCTCTAAATTTGCTCTCTTCCTTTCTCCACAACTCTGCCTTTTCCGAATTTAATGCAGTGGGTTTCTGCTGTTTTTCTGCAAAAAATACTAACAACAGAATATTTGTTCAACAGCAAGAAATATTCCTTTTGTGTGATGTACTTAGTATTGCAGAGTTTTTTTCCCGCAGTTTAATACATAAGCCGCAGAACTGAACACTAATAGCAGTTCTGCAGAGTTTTTTACTGCAGTTTTATGCATTAACCAGCATTTCTTAAATGCATTCTGTAGTTTTCAGCGGAAGTTCCATTAAAGTTGGTGAAATGATTTCTGCACTTTCATGGAAGTGAAAATCCGCATTTTGTCAAAATTCCGCCTGTGGAATTTTTTTTTCGCACACCTCTAGCAGTCTCATTAATGAATGTGCTCAGTTTATATTAGAGTAATCCCACCTGCCCCCCCAATCTTCCCTCTACAGCGTCTCCCTGTTAAGGGAAGGGAAAAATAGCAACTAATTAAATGAAGCCCACTAGTGTGTACTCTCACATTTGGTGCCCAAGTGGGTCACCCCTGAAATAAAAAAATCATCTCTCAGCACTCCATCTTTCTTCTCAAAGAAAGGAGGAAGGCAGAAAAAAGGCAAAAAGAAAAAGTCTATAAGGATGAAGCTCATAGATCTTTCCTTCACTACATGTCTTCCCAAACCTAAAAGTGAAAAGCCCTCCCCCCATGGCTCTGATGGTCTGCTATTTACTTTAGGTTGTGAACACTATTGGATGCAAAACTGACATGTTCCTTCCCCCTTTCTTTTCCCTTGTTTTGACTTGCTTTTGTAGGTCTAAAATGTTAGCATTTGATTTTAAACTGTCCTTTATGCAGTAGCCCAGTCATTCTGCAATATATATAAGCTCTCCATTTTTCTCCCCCATAACTACCCCGCTCTTCTTTACCATAAATGATGGCCCCAACTCCCATTACTTTACTTTCCATTGAATATTCAAAGGTTGCGTAGGCGCAACAGTGTTACACCATCGCAACCCACTGATGTGCCCTGTGCGATATTCAAAAGGAAAAGTGCGTTGCACATATCCCAATGCACCAGAGCGCATCAGTAATGTATGCAGGTGCAGATGGGTGGAGCGTGCCCATGCATAACCTGCACAGCCCGATATTCAGCCCGGGATGTGCAGAGCCATGCATGTGCAATCCCTACGTGCGCCAGCACAAAGTTGATCCAAAAAAAAAAAGGAAGAACTGATGGCCTCCCACAGGTGAGCTGCCACATTGCAGGGCACAACATGGCAGCTGCTACCTGTGGGTGGCCACCCGAGCTCCGGCTGCACCTGGCAGCGCCCCCCCATGCCCGATCACAGGCATTTGTAAAAAAACAACTGCTGTCCAATATCCCTGGTGGTCCAGTGGACTGCTATCTACCTGATCACAGTCATTTGTATTATAATAAAGATTAATCTGTCCAATATCCCTGGTGGTCCAGTGGACCACTGCCCACCTGATCACGGGCCAAGTAATACAATGATAGCCCCAATATCCCTGGTGGTCCAGTGGACCGCTATCTGCCCGATCGTGGGCATTTGTATTATAATAAAGATTAATCTGTCCAATATCCCTGGTGGTCCAGTGGACTGCTATCTGCCTGATCGCGGGCTAAGTAATACAATGATAGCCCCAATATCCCTAGCGATCCAGTGGAACCCTCACCTCACCTCACCTGACCACTGAATCCTACTGCCCCGCTCCCCCCTGGTCAGCCGGCAGGTGGCAGCACCCCCCCACCTGCCGCCCCACTGACTGACACCATCGGTAGGGCTATATGACCATTGGTTCACAGCGTGAGCCAATGGGCGTGCAGCCCATACTGTGCTACACATTCCAGATATATGAATGAATCATTCACATATCAGAAATAGAAGGACGGGAGCACGCCCATTGGCTCACGCCAGAACCAATGGATGTACAGCCCTACTGATGGGTAAGATGGCAGGTGGCGAGCGGCAGGTGGATGGGTGCTGCTGCCCACCAGCTGACCGGGGGAGCGGGCGGTGGGATTCAGTGGTGGGTGGGGTGAGGGGTCCACTGGACCACCAGGGATATTGGGGCTATCATTGTATTACTTAGCCCGCGATCGGGTGGGCAGTGGTCCACTGAACCACCAGGGATATTGGACAGATTAATCTTTATTATAATACAAATGCCGCGATCGGGGCAGACAGCGGTCCACTGGACCACCAGGGATATTGGATTTCCTTGTTGTACTGCAGCCCACTATCGGGCTGTGGAGCACATTGCTGGCTGCAGGGGGCGTCGGTCCCCAACGGCTGCTGCCTGGCAGGGTGTCAGGTGCAAGTCATCAGAGATCGGCACACCTGCATGCAAATGGGGCCATAATGATATGCAAATGGACCCATTTGCACCTTGCATACCTTATGGCCCCATTTGCATGTCAAGTTTTGAATATCGCAGTTACTGTGCATAGCACAATGGAACTTGCACTAGCACATCCCCATGCTCCACTCTGGCCACTAGCACTGGCGCAGTGCCACTGCGCCATGCACACTCGGGTGGCCAGTGTGCGATATTCAATGATGCTGTGCCATGGCGCAGCTCCATTGAATATCACCCAGTCCACACCCTTGCACAGCCAAGTTGCACTGCGCCCAAGCTTGCACCACAGCCTGGCGCAGTTTGAATATCTGGGCCTCCATGTAAACTGGAGGGAAACTTTCCAGGCATGTGCACCAGCATCTTAAAGAAATCAGCACTGAACCCACTTTTATAATTATACTTTATAGTTGTTGCTAAGCCTAAGAATAAATACTAATAATACAAAAATGTGAGAAAAAGAAATGACTTTGAGTTCTTTGCCAGGTGATTATCAGTGCCTTCTATATAAACAGATGCAATGTCTCAAAATAAAGTATTTCTTTTTTTTAAACTCAATTCCAGTGTTTGAGGCTCTGGCTTGTTTTACTCTCTACTCAAATTAATAAGGAATAATTTCCTGGTGCATGTATTCCAGCTGAGTCAGCATTGGTTTTTATTTATATCAACTAAATACTTCACTCCTTTAGGACTGAATGACAAGTGCTGCATTTAACAGAAAACAGTAAGTCTGACATCTAATAGTCCAAGAAAAATTCTCTGAGCTGTCTGATTCACTTAGGCAAGTATTCACCTCCTCTTATCTTTGGCCCTGGGCTCAAAGAGTAATATGGCGGGCCCGGCATAAAGAACTGAAACAAAAGAGTGTGACAAATTCCCGTGCCTGAAAGATAAGAAACTGAAACTGTAACATAAATCAAACTGAATCCCAGGCACATGAACACTCTCATTGCAGTCCATGGATAAAAAGGAAAACATTCAATAAGTAAACTTTTGTAATTCCAAATGCTTTTAGACATTCAAAACCAAACTTCTAGTTGTCAGTATGTACTTCCTCCTGTAAACTTTTACTGGAAATTCTACAGTGAGGAAATCAGCACCCAAATTATGTTAAGGAATTCAGCTATCTACTAAAGTCCAAAACTCAGTTTGTGGCCTCTTGAACAAAAACTCTCGATTTCAGATGAGCTCATACCTGATTGCACATCACTGTAGAGATCCCTGATGGTCAGCCAGCTTTGCCAAATAAGTCAGGTAGTAATTTATTTAATTCGATAATCGCGTGATTCACTCAGTCAAAGCAAAATGTCCCTTTGTTTGTAGTTACTTCCAGGTGGGCTGGATATAACATCTTGTGTCTGATCCTGGCAGCCCATAGTTTTGATTGTAGTGGACAAAATGCAGCTTCTTCTTGGCGCACTTTAAATTTTAGATCTGGCACAAGCTGAAGCTTCCCATTCTATCTTTTCTATTTGTCGCACTGCTCTCAAAAGGTGGTCATGATCTAGGTAGTTGAGTAGTTTGAAAATAATTGGGTGGGGGGCTCACCAGGTGCAGGTTTAGGCCTGATTGCTCTTTGCAACCATTCTATAATATAGGTCTGGGTGTTAGGTGAAAGCCCTGGCAGATGCATACAAAGCTTTTGGAGAAAATCAAGAGGAGATGAATCTTCCTCTCCTTCAGGTAACCCTAGGAGGACAATGTTATTTCCTCTTGATCAGCCTTCTAGGTCATCCATTTGTCTTTCATTTTTTTGCTGTTGCATTTAGCAGCAACCGGGTCAGGTTCCATTTTAGCTACTTAGTCTTCTGTGGTCGAAATATGAGCATCAGAGTCTGTCATTCTCTGCGACAGTTCTTTCACTATTGGTTTCTAGTCTTTAAATTCATCAATCAGCAAAAATAACGCTGATTTAATAGCTTTTAATTCAAAATACATCTGCTCCGATGTAACAGATGCTAGGTTCTCTTGCATTGAGTCTATTGGTGAGGTACTCCGGCATGGCCTTTTTGGCTTCCAGGCCTACTATCAGTTCTGACTCCATGTCTGACTCCTCAAAATGGAAAACGATTTGCTGGTCGCTCATTTCGGCTGTGTCAGCATCCATTTAGGACCCTGGTTGATCAGATACTCTCTGCACTCCAAAGCAGGGAGGAAAAAGCAGTGGGAATAGCAGTAAAATGCAAATTAGAGAGGGTTTTGGATGGAGCTCCTTGAGACTGCAGCTCACTCTCTCCCTGTCATCACGTGACTTCCAAGAATAAAAAATGTTAACATCTATATTGAAAGTCCATCCAAAACCACATCACCAAGCTGCTGCAGCCATCTTGCACACACCAAGTGACTTCCATTGTGCAGAGCATGCTAATGAAGACTACCAAATAATAGCAGAGTTGGTAGCCCTCATTAGCAGAGCATGTATGTGTGGGAAGCCACCTAGTGTGTGTGAAATGGTCACAGACAATGAAGGTGCACTAGTTTGCTGTTTGTCAAACTTTACAAGGTTCAACTGCCAAAGCTGAAGCTATACCTGAAAAAAACTAAGAACAAACTCATTATTTTAGGCTAACAAAGTTTGCATAGGAGAGCTTACTACAGATTAAGTTATAACCTGCAACCTCAGAACCCTAGTACCCAATATATCCAAGACAGAGTAAAACTCTTAGTTAAAACTGTTGAAAGTGGAAGATTTAAGAAAGAGGTTCAAGCTGACACTTGTCCCAGAGTGCTTCTATTACAAAGTTACATTGGAATTCTGTTCTTTTAAATAAGTAAGTTACTATTTTTAAAATTAAAAATCCATGATTACCTCATGCCTTTAAATATATGAGCATATGTGATAACCAGAAAATTATTTTATTTATTTTGCTTCCCATTCCTGGCTGGAAAACACCACTTATTATCAGTGTCAGTGGCTCAGTAGGTAGCACAATCACCTCTGAGGCCAGGAGGTCAGAAGGCTGTGGGTTCAGTTCCCACACCTGGCATTTGGGTTAATATCCCAGTACTGACACTGTAGTGCAGCATGAGAGGGGTGCTGCACTTCTGAGGTCCCGTCTTTTGGATGAGACGTTAAACAGAGGTCCCATCTGCCTGGATTGGTGGTAGTTCAGGTGGATGTTAAAGATCCCATGGCACATATCGAAAAGAGTAGGGGAGTGTTTATAGTAAAAAAAAACATAGAAAAACAACTCAGTAATTCATTTTACAAAAAGAATGCCAAAGAAAAGTAAAATATTCACAAACATACAGAAAACTTCATTATAGTAAAGCCATCTTTAAAACTCATTTAAATTTGATAAAGTGAATAAACCCTTTCCACCATTTGGAAACAGTCCGGGAGGAAAACTTTTTTGATTCCTGAAAATAAATCCTTGAAAGTTCATTGGTTACTAAACATTCATAACAATCATAGGACATTTTGTGTTGATAGATTACCCATTGGCACTGGGCTTGCCATAAATAGTACCTTACACAACAGAAAAATAGTAACAAAGTACTGTCCCAATAAGAGGATAAACTAGGGGGATAAATCCCAAGGACCAACATATCAAATGATGGATTCATAAGCCAGTTCAATTTCCATGTCTTTGCTAAATAAGGCCATAAACCCCTAGCATAAGAGCAAAAAGGAAAAAAATGTTCCATAGTTTCTTCCTCATTAACACAGTCAGAATAAGGACAATTCCTTTCCTTCTTAGCTTTATATTTAGCATTCCCCCTAATGTTTAAATGCCCATAAACTATAAGCCACTGTGTTTTCCATTGAGAAACTGGCAATCTAGAATTGTTAAGCTGGACAAAAACCCTAAAATTAAGAGCAGAAGGACAGTTTTTAAAACAAGGCACCTGAGGATAAAGCAATCCAACAATCAACCAGTATAATGACTGAGTGGTATTATTCAAAATCATAACCTTAGTTAATTGCCATTTAAACAACTTTTGTACTGCTGGTTTAAAATAAATAGGGATAATAATGTGTGGATTCAATTTTGGGGCCAAAGTAAGCCATTTTGTAAAGTAACTGCCCAAAACAGTAACCACCCAACCTTTACAAATAGTATCTTCATGACTTAACCCAGATTTAAATGTAGTTGTAAAAAAAAGGGAATGCACAAATACAACAGGATCTAACATACCTAAACCTCCAGAGGTTTTATCCAAATATGTATACTGTCGTTTAACAAAATTTAACCGATTCCCCCACAGCATTTGGAAAAATGAACTATATAATTTTGTTTCAAGCAGAGGAGGAAGGGGGAGAATCATAGCTAGATATTGCAAACAAGGAAGGATAAATTCCTTCAAAATAGGAATTCATTTAAGCTTTGAAAACTTCCAGTTTTTCCATCTATTAACCTTAGTTTCCACTTTCCCAAGAACTAGTTCCCAATTTAACTGAGGCAGGTTCTGGGGCCCAAACAAGAGTCCCAAAATTTTCAAAGGAGTATGAGAAACACAAATCCCATTTTGATAAATGTCAGACAGACCTGACACTCCAAGAAATAAACCCCTAGTCTTCTGTAGGTTCAATTGCGCATTGGATGCTGCTGAAAAACATGAACAAAACTCCAAAAAATAGTGAAACCGAGTATAATCAGCAAAATATAAAATTAAATCATCAGCATAAGCTTGTACAAAAAAAGGAGGTAATGTCCCAACCTGAACACCCAGCCAATACTTAGATTGTTCTATGAGCCATAAAAGGGTATCAAGAGAAAAAAATATACAAAAGGGGACTTAAAGGACATCCTTGTCTAACTCCAGTAACCAAACGAAACCCTTCAGCAACTGTCCCTTGCAGGAAGGGATGAACTAAATTATGCTCATAAAGAGAAACAAGAATCTGGATCATTGGCTCAGGAACTCCATATTTTCCTAAAACTAAATAAAGAAAGGGAAGATGAACCCTATCAAAGGCCTTTTCTAAGTCTACTGAAAGCATACAACCATCAATATCATGGAGTGAAAAATACTCCATAGTATCTCTAACAATCATTAAAAAAGACTGAATCCTCCTATCAGGGATTCCGCAAAATTGATACGGAGATATCACTAATTTAGCATATTTATTAAGCCTGTTATTTAATATATTCATAAATATTTTATAATCGTATTTAAAAGAGTAATTGGCCTCCAATTTTTAATGTCATTCCTATCCCCTGATTTAAATAAGTATAATAATAATCCATCAGTGAAAGAGGAAACACAGTCTTGGTTTCTAGAAAAAATTGAAAAAGTAAATGAAGACACTGACTAAATTCTTTAACAAAACTTTTATAAAGTTGGTGGGGTAAACTATCCAAACCTGGTGAGATGTTGGGTTTTAGTTTTTGAATGACTGCGGCTATTTCCTCAAGTGTGATTGGCCCTAACAGATGAAGGGCTTCAGTAGGCACAGAGGGTAATGTAACAGTACTAAAAAATTTTTAAAATCAATTTTTGAGATTGGTAATTTGGGTTCTAAAGTCTGAAAATGCTGTTTAATGACTGTCCTAAGTTGGGGCAAAGTTGTTGCTTTAGAACCATCAGGAGTTATGAAAAAATCAACGGTAGAGGAATCTTTCAGGGATTTACAGGCCTCAAAAGGACCACCAATAGGAGCCTTTTGAGTACCATTGGTAAATATAGCTTGCAGTGTTTTAGCCCTATCATATTGAAAGGTTTTCATAGAAGTTTTAAGTACACTAATCTGAGCCGAGTAGTCAAATTTGGAAATGTAAGAAATTGAAATTAACCATTGTAATTGCTGCCTCAGGGATAAATACTTCATGAAATTAGAATCTTTTGTGACCACACCTTGATGCTTAAACCATTTCTGTAAAAGAGTTTTAGTATCAAGCCACCAGACCCCTACATCAGAATACAAAAAAATAACTGATAGTCTAGCTTGTAAAAGCATTTTTACCCCAAAAATAGTCTGAGGAGAATCTAGAGTGGAAACATTTAGTTTCCACCTTCCATGCCTACCACGGCCTAGGTTCCCAGAATCAAAAGAACTTATCAGTAATAAATGATCTGAGAACTCTAAAGGTTTCATTTGAAAAGCCTGAACATGGATTGATGGAGAAACAAACGTATAATCAATCAGAGAATGCAGTTTACCTTTGGAAAATGAAAAAAGTGGACCTTTCGAATGAGAAGTGAGACAGTTGCACAAACCTGCTGTTTTGATTGTGGAAGATAATGCATGTGAATCACAATACATTTTCTTTGTCTGTTGTGCTAGACCAGTAAGGCTGCAATTGAAATCACCTCCCCATAAAATAAGCAGGGGAGTAAACAAATATGGTTGCACTGCTCTCATACATTGCACTCTATCAGCTTTAGCTTGTGGGCTGTAAATATTTATAAACCTGTAACAGGTATTATGCCGTTTACCATCTATTATCAAAACCCGTCCGGGAATAAGATCAATAAGTTTATGCAAAGAAAAGTTGAAAGAAGAAAAAAGAATCCCAACACCATCAGCACTATCTGTGCTGAATGACCAATAGGAAGGTCCCCAAGGCCAATCTCTTTTAAAAGTGTAGAGCTGTTCTATGGAAAACATCCATGTCTCTTGTTAAAAACATACAGTAATCTGAGAATCATGAAGGTATTGAAAAAGAGCCTGCCTTTTAACGTTTTTTAAAAGGCTATGCGAATTTAAAGAACCCCAAAGAAACTGCATGTGGAAAAGTCATTATTTTTTCCTTTTTTTCTTTTTCTTCTCCTTGTAATTATCCAAGGGTTGTGAAGAGGTAGAAAAAGATGATTTCTGGGAATCTGAATCCCCAACCTCCATGTCTGTTTCACCCCAAGGAGAAAACAAAGCCGCATAAGAGTTGATGGACTCTACCGGAACTGGGCAGGGGGGAGATTTAGATTGTAAATGCCTAGAGGATCTCCACCAAGGCAAGGGGGAGGAGGGGGCTACAAAAGCATTGCTAGGACTCACAGCACACAGAATCAGTATAACAAACTGGTACCATCCCCTGAGGTACTACAGGAGCCATGTCCACCCCTGCTTTTAAAGAAACCTGAAAAGAAATATCAGTTCGCTGACAGCAGAAGTAGGAGAAGAAAGTGCAGAAGGGAGAACTTCCTGAGGAAGTTAAACGATTATCTCAGAAGAAGGGGGAGGAGAAGGTGGAGAGGGAAGGGGAAGGGGAGGGGGGAGGGGGAGGAGGGGAAGGTGAAGAAATAACTGAATCTTTTGCTTTCTGAATCAGTAAATCAGGACTGATGCAGGATGCTTTGTTTTTTGCTGCCCATGGGCAGAATCGAAACACATGTCCATATTCTTCACATAAAT
This sequence comes from Neoceratodus forsteri, assembly GCA_016271365.2. NCBI lineage: Eukaryota > Metazoa > Chordata > Ceratodontiformes > Ceratodontidae > Neoceratodus > Neoceratodus forsteri. The sequence goes on along the minus strand of CM057452.1, from coordinate 625,111,110 downwards.
CACACCTAGTGTGATTTGCACACTGCATAGTGCCATGGCCCACTTCCCCACAATTATCACACCTGGGCTGGTCACATACACTCGATAAGTGAATTCAAGAACCACACTTACAGCAGGCCCGAGGTTGACCACCATAGAAACAAACTCCCAGATCCCTCCCCAATAAAAAGGAATTAGGAATGTGCTCAATACCAGAGTCAGACTGACGCAGCTTAACATTGTATTTCCACCTCCCTTCCAAAACTGCTCTGTATCCAAAATAGGGTCAGTGGAACTCAACACTTCACATTTTTGAGAGAGCCAGAATGTAATGTCTTCCACATGAACCCCCTCATTACAAAACATCACAGTCACAGATTTAATTAAAGGTTTAGTCAAAGGTATAACCAGAAAGGGGGTCTATGTGGGAGAAAACTTAACCTGCCCATACCTTTCCCAAAATAAATCTAAAATATGAGATGACCGAAAGCTGATATCAAAATTATCTTCTCCTGAAATGTTAATAAAAGCATAAACATCTTTAGGAGAAAATGTAAAGAATTCTTAATTAAAGTTCTCCCAACATAATATCTGTCAGGTCTGGAGTCCAAACCCCCTTTATACCGAATCCAAATGGCGTTCCTCTGGGGGGCTGCTTCCCATTTGGTAGTTGAAAAAAGTTCAGACATTAAAGTTTTTTCCTGAGGTGGTTTAGAGACCTCTAAACTTGAAGAAGAAGGGGGCAAGGTATCATTAACAGCTTTGTCTTGCAGGGTATGAGGTGTTGAGGGATCTGAAGGAAGAGATGGTAATGCAGCTTGCTTTAAAGTAGCAGTAGAGCTTGGTTTCCATGTAGGAGGGTTTTGAGTCAGTTGGAAGTCAGAATCCCACTCCGGGTCAGGTACCCAGATACCTGAAGGAGCCTGTTTCCAACCTGCTCCTACTAAAGCCTTCCCTGCCATCCAGGGCCCTTCAGTTAGGGCAGAAGGATGTGTGAGACTAGAATCAATATGAGCAGTTGTGGTTTGAACAGGAACAGTTCCCCCAGTACCGTGAAGTGCATCTTTAAAGAAAAACTCTGTGACACCAGACTGAGGTGTCATTTTGGTTTGATAAGTAATTGTAGGAAGATCAGCTGATTTTCCTACAGCAGGTTGATAATAAATGAACCTGGCAGTTTTACTAAGTGGAGTGGTAAGAGGAGAGAGAAAATCCACAGGAGATGCAGGAATCTGTAAAAATGCTGAAGTATTTAATTTTTCCTGCCCCTCCAATTTTGGCTTCAGGGACTCATCAGTTCCGACGAAAATACTGCCAGCCGCTTGAACAAGTTTACAGAGTGTAGGAGGTATATGAGCTGTATCTATAGCAGTAGAAAAGGAAGAATCCACAGTAGAAAATGGGGCTTGCAATAATTCTGTAGGTTTTAAATGCTCCTGCCCTTCCAAAAATGGCTGTAGGCACTCATCAGGTCCGAAGAAAATACTGCCAGCCGGTTGAGCAGTCTGACACAGTACAGGAGCAGTAGAATCCTTGGGAGCTTGCACCAACGCTGAAAAAGTTAGAGCAGTTATTTTCCCCTGGCCCTCTAGGTTCGGCTTTAGGCACTCGTCAGTTTCGATGAATGGATTGCCAGCCAGTTGAGCAGTTTGACAAAGTAGAGGGGGTTTGCCTGTTAAATCTTTAGAGTGAGCACCAACAAGTAAAGGCAAAGACTCACAAAGCCTCGCAGGCAGTGTGCAACGCTGCTCCTCAGCTGAGGAGCTGTCAGAGATTACAGCGCTAATGACAAGGCACCACTCTGGAAGCTGCAGCTCTGCAGAAACTGCAAGCGATTGAAGAAAAGAGCTGCTTGTTGCAGAATCAGACGGCAATAAAACTTTGCGAACATCAGAGGTAGAGACAATGTCCAGATCTTCCTAAGAAAAAGGAGCTTCAAGAAATTCTTCATCTGTGTCAAAATCCAGTGAATATAAACTGTGTGCCTCTTGCAAAAGCACAGCGGGAGATGAGGCAAGCTCTCCCACTGCAATAGCGTCCTATTCCTCCGACGATCTGCACCGAGTGGCCATCTTGCTGACAGCCTGTCCCCCTACTGGCCAAACAGTAGGGGGTAACTTTATTAAATATTCACATATACATCAAACTCAAACAACAAATAACATCAAATCAATACACCCTCATATTTCTATAAATAAACTAAGAACAAAAGTGAAAGTAAGCTTAAACTCATACACTCCAACTCTTCACAATTAACAAAAGCAAATTCTAAACATTTATATGCTTACCTATTATTCTTATTATTTTTCTCCCCTTCTTTTTTTTTCTTTACTTATATTTAATAAAGTGAAGAAATCCCCTCCACCAAACTTTGACTTTACCCACATCATATATTTGACATTCTTCCATATAAACTTTATGCAAAACATTGGTTGCATAAATTCTAAAGCCTTCAAATGATGGTCTCTTTTGGTATAACACCCATTGAACTCTAGTTTGCCATAAGCAAAACCGCAAAACTAGCCAAAAGACTCTTAATGTATTTTCTCAAAACCACTCAAAAATTGAGGAAAATACCAATCACCAGGAGATCATAATCCATTTTTGCTAACCATGGAGATCCCATACCTGAGCTAGAAAACCCCATAATTTGGAGGAAAAGAACAATGCAAAAAAATGCTCCATCGTCTCCTCAAGATTAACACAATCTGGATAAGGACAACTTCTTTCTTCAATTGACTTATGTTTAGCCATTACCCTTACATTTAGTCTCCCATACATAATTAGCCATACATTTTCCCACACATATAGGGAAGCCTATTATTATTTAACTGCTCCAACACATTACTTTTATTATCACTTGAACAATTTTTAAAGTTTGGTTCTATCTGAAAAAAATTGAACCATAATTCTTTGTACAACCCCTTTGCTGTACATCTTAAAATCATGTCTTTTGAGATTTTCCATTTAAACAATTTCTGTGCAGCTGGCTTAAAATATTCAGAGTCCTAAATCTTGTAGACCATTTGAGCCAAAGGTCTCCACATACTCAGGTATGCTTGCAACCGGTTCGAAATACTAAAACGTCAAGCTCTGTAGAAGCGCCCTAAACTTTTTCTTTAAAGAAAAGGCTTAAGAATAGCGAAACAAAATACTACCGGTCCACCATCCCCAACCCCTTGTTTTCTGTCAAGATATGTGCATCCCCTCTTAACTGGATTCAATCTGCTTCCCATAGCATCTGGAAACAGATGCTATATAATTTGTTTCTAGCTGTACTGGTAATGGAAAATCACTGCTATATACTGCAGTCTAGGTAAAATAAATTGCTTTATTATCTGAATCCTCTTAATTTTAGAAAATTTAAACCTTTTCCAGATCATTACTTTCTGTGGAGTTGCGTCTAGAACACCTGACCAAACCTCCAATGGGCAATTTTGATTCATAAACTCTACCCTAATATTTTCAAGGGTTTTAGAGAAAATTCAACCGATTTAAATGAAAACAACTCTCTTTGATAATTACCCAACAACAACCCTCTTGATTTATGTGTATTCAATTTAGCATTCGCTACCTCTGCATAAGTGTTAAACACTGTATAGAAACTAGAAAAATCCAGTATAGTTAAGAAATATAGACAAATATCATCCATAATGATTGTATTAGACAAGTGTTAAGTCCTGGCACCTTTATTCCTAATCACAAGGGTGGAACGCAGATTGCTCTTATTAAAGGTTCTAAAGAAAAGTTGTACAAAAGCCGGGCTTAATGGACACCCTACGCACTCCACATTTCATAATAAAACCCTCCCCAAAGTACCTTTCAAAACTGGATAAACTTTCGATTATTGTATAACCCCATTATGAGCTGTATGATAACTCAAGGAATACCAAACCACTTGAGAGATGAAAATAAAAACTCATGATCGACCCTATCAAATGCTTTCTCAAGATCTACTGATACAATTACCCCGACTGATCCCTTGCCCAACCTGCTCAATTATGTCTCTAATTAAACCCAATATTGAATGAATTCTTCTATTTGGAATCACTGTGTTGAATCGGTAAAAACAACCTCTCTACCACCCTTCAGTCTATTGTTAATTATAGTAGTCAAGATTTTATAATCTGAATTCAAAGAGTTAAAGGCCTCCAGTTCCTAAAATCACCCTATCTCCAGATTTAAAGATATATATCTGACGCCTTCTGTAAAAAGAATTTAACATCACCCCTGTTGTAAGAAAAAAATTGAACACTAACCAGAGACATTCTACTAATTCAGATGAAAAAACTTTATAAAAACTATTGGATAACCCATCTATACCAGGGGACACATTCTGTTTTAGTGAGTTAATAACTTCCAGAATTTCAGATTTTGAAAAGGGACGCCCTAATTTCTTCAGACCATCATTGTCCCTATTTTCTTTTAAACTAGGCCCTAAAAACTGATTAATCAGGAGTGACGATGGAGCAACCTTTGGTTCAAGATCCCTAAAGTAACTCTTTAATAATTTCTCCTAGTGCAGTGATAGAAGAAACCTTAGTATCTCCTTGGACTAAAAAATTCTAATGTCTCCTTCTCCTTAACTGCTTTACATAGTTAGAAAGGGTCTCCAAACACAGATTTTTTAAATGATTCTGAATTAATGCTTGCAATGATTTTGCTCTATCATACTGTCTCTTCTTCATTAGACCTTTAATTTCGCTATCTGTTCTGAAAAATTACCTCTAGAAGAATTACGCATTGATAGAATATATTGGAGCTGTTTTCTGAGTTTAAGATAATCAAGAAAATTTTCGTTCCTCTCCTAACCCCATATTGTTTAAACCACCCAATACAATCTGTTTTAGTTTCCTGCCACCAAACCCCAAGATCTTTGATACAAAAGACCACTGACAACCTGGCATTCAGAATACAAGCCAATGGAATTTGAAACTACCATCTCTTGAAGGATTGACACATTCAATTTCCATATAGCTTTATGACTAAGAAACCCTTACTGTCCCTACCTTGATAAGTATCAGAGCATGGTCCCAGTGAATTCCATAGGAATAACCTGTGGACTATGGGAAGGGATTCTTTTAGATATAAACAAATAATCAATCATTAAACTTTTCCCTTTGTAAAAAAAGTACCTAACAACCCCCATCCTTACTATCCATACAACTTACCAGGTCTGCTGTTTTCACAATATTCTGAAGACATACCGAATCACAACAGATTTTCTTCCCTTGCTCCAACCTATCTTTACCTGTACCCCTTTATATTACAATTAAAATCCCCCAAAGAATTGGAATAGTTGTCATTAGAAAGAGTCGTATGTCTGAAAAACATACAACCCTCAGCTTTCGATTGAGGGCTATAAATATTAATTAATCTGATCTTTTAGCAAACCAACAGCCTTCTAGAATCAATACTCTCCCCGGACAGACTTCTATCAACTTATGTAACCTAAAGTTAAAGGAGTTAAAAGAATTCCTATCCCATCCGCCCTGTCTTCACCAAAGGACCAGAAGAGGGTCCCCATGGCCAATCCTTGTAGAAGCACTAGCAGTTACTAGATAAACATCCATGTTTCCTGCAAAACAAATGGATATATACCAAATCAGCTATTACCTGAAATACTGCACGCCTTTTCAGGGTTTTAACAAACTATGGTGTTTAAGGAAGCCCATGTAATCTCCATCATAACTTACCAAACCGAACTGACCACCTGAACTATTCTCATTTCTTCCTCCTCTTCTTTTTTTTTCCCTTGTAATCATCCTTTTGTATTCTCCCTCCCTCTTGGACTGATATTTGGGAATCAGTATCCCCCATATCCATCTCTGAATCTCCCCAGGACAGTTCCTCAAACGGATTTTTAGATTCAATACCATCTACCTCTACCGGCACCAGATTCTTCGCCGTCCTACTAGACCTTCTTAATAATGGAGGGGCTAGTGGGGGTTGAAGTTCACCCTGACCCATTCCACTCTTCTCTTCCAAATCATCTTAATAACAGACCGGCTGGAGGAGCTTCAACCCCCTTCCCCAGCTTCCTGCTTCTGAACCCTTTGCCCACTATCTTAACTTCTTCTTTCTGTTTACCCCTGTTCTGGTGAATTAACACCTCTTTAAGCCAATGGATACCTCATGCTAGGAACACCCCTGCATCTTGCCTTGTTGAATCAGAAGGTCGAAACTCCACAAGCCTGCTTATTCTGGGCCCAGGACACCTTAAAAGCATGATTTGTTTCACACACAAGTCTATTTTAACGGTTTGAACAGAATTAAGTAATATGACCCACTTCTCCACAATTATCACATTTTGCTGGTCACAAACATTAGATAAATGTGATTTGGATCCACATCTATAGCAGGCCCTGGGCTGCCCACTGTAAAAGCAGACCCCTATCTCTTCCTAACATAAATGAATTAGGAATATGTTCCACCCTGTCGCGGTTTGTTTTAGTTTCACCTTAAATTTCCACCCTCCTGTCCAAAATAATTCTGAATCCAAAATGGGATCTGGTTCCTTAATACTTCACACTTATGTGCCAGACAAAATTTAATATCTTCCACCTGAACACCCTCATTCCTAAACATCACCGTCATAAACTTTATCAAAGGATTAGACAGAGGAATAACAAAAAGGTGTCCATAAAGGAAAACTTTACCTGGTTGTACCTTTCCCAGAAAATGTCAAGTAAAGCAGGTGAGCGAAAGCTAATATCAAAATTGTCCTCTCGAAATGTTGATAAAAGCAAATACGTCCCTGGGAGAGAACTTCAAAGACCCTTTAATTAATGTCTTACCAACATAATATCTGTTTGGTTCTTTCCTTTAAACCCCCTTTATACCAATCCTTACAGCATTCCTCCTAGGTGCTGCCTCCTCTACACTGTGAAAATAAACTGGATAAAGGGTTTTCTGGCTTCTCTCCACTAATTATCGTCTGCTCAATATTATTTACATTAACACTCTTATCCTTAAATGCAGTCACATAATTATTCTCCTCTCACTACAGAACACTGATCTCCCTTGCTACTTTCTTTTATAATGGCAGTATCAGAGGTAGAAATTCTATCCCCTTCCCCACCCTGGTTTCCAGTCTGGTGAAGCAGTCTGCAATCCCCAAACATTTTCCCATGAAGAGTCAGGTGTCCACACTCCATGATCTTTCTGCTTCCAGCCAGCAGCTGATAAAGCAGCTTGGGTGACCAGGAGCCATCATGTTTCCCATTGCCCCAAACTACCAGAAACTCCTTTTTCCAGCACCCAAGTGGCGTTTTGAAAAGCCTTAAAGGCTTTATTGTCAGATGTAAAAGAAAATTCAGTCACTCCCTCTTGCTGCCCATGCTTTGTTTGAAAAGTCACAGATTCGTTTTTGAAGCAGCCATCACCTTAGGATTGTATACAAATCCTGAATCTTTAGTTATTGGAATAGTAGGAAAGTTAAGTGTCATATTCACTTTACTTACAGGTCGTGAGGTTGAGAAACCAAGCCATTACCTCTCGCTCCTGCATCCTGCTCGTTTCTCTCAGTAGATTGCCCTTATCCACCTCTGACTCCTTCTGGTCCTCCAACCTCCATATCCACTTCCTTTTGCTCCGAAACAAGGATTAGTCCTGCCAGAACCGTACTTGTGGAACCTCTTCTCTGACCTCGCCCGCTATCACTTCCGTTGCCGGCTTCTCCTGCGGTTAAAGGAACGCGTCCTCTATAATGTGCTCCAACAATAAGGGTCCTCATGACGCTGTAGCCTTAAAGGAACCCCTCTCTGCATAGAGAAAGGCTCAGCCTCCTCCCGCTTCTCCGTCCAGAAATCGGCACCATCCTGCTAGAAAAAACGCTCCATTTAGTCAACACATCAAGACCGCCGTCCTCGTACTGCTCTGCGCTCACCGGCGCTCTCTCCTTCACGTCTTGCTTAGACTGAGCCATGCTGCACTCAGTCGCCACTCCACAACGCCCATACTCCCCCTCTGGCCACTGGAACAGCAACACAGTAGGGGAATTTCCCAGGTGTCCTGGCCAAATTTCCCTCATTCACTAAAAATACCACCAAAAGCTTAATCTGGTTCGGGGTCAGTTGGCATTCATCTGTATCCCCTTCCCCTGGGTCGTACCTGAAAATATGCAGGATTTGTCTAGTGCACTTACCCAGTCAACAGAAACTAAATAAAAAAAAAACATATTGTATATTTTATGCATCATTTTCACCCTTGACAGACTGCATTATCTATAAGAGCATTTATAAATTTTGTTTTAGAATTAATTTAGCTTCTATAACCTAGTCCTCTTTTTAGCTAAGTACAGTTTGCTTTTCAACAGTACAATTATTTAATTAAATTAATTATAGGCCTTAACATATTTTTAGTAGTAAATAGTTAGGACTGTATAAATCTAAAAGGTCTTGTAATTAGTTGGATTTAATGGGACTTAACTAGACAGAGCAGTTAATTAGATTAATTAGAATGGAGTACATTTTGAAAAGGAGACTAACTAGAATTGTTCTGGCCATACACCCTAGTACATGTGCTTTAATATACCTTTACTTAATTATACGAACATACGAAATTTGCCAGCAGATAAAGGCCTAGATGTCTATTAAGTTTGCTCAAATGTGCAGCTAGCACCCCTTATTCTGCAGCTGCCTCTCCCTTCCACCCTTCCCCTTCATTGACCCTCCCCCTTGTCCTGTCCCATCCCCTTTTGAAGCAGTCCACTGTTCTACTGGACACCACTTCTGCAGTTAATGCATTCTACCCAGCCACTACCCTCTCTGTAAAAAAGTGTCTCCTCATCTCCCTCCTTAACCTTCCTCCCTCCAGTCTCATATCATGACCCCTGGTGTCCTTCCCCTCCCTTACTTTGAACAGCCCCTCTGTACCTGTCTTGTTTATTCCTTTCATGTACTTAAAGGTTTCAATCATGTCCCCCCGTCCCTTCTCTCCTCCAGTGAGTACATGTTCAACTCCCTCAGCCTCCTCTCGTATGATAATTCCCCCAGCCCCTTGATCATCTTTGTCACCCTGTGCTGCACCCCCTCCAGTAACTTAATGTCCCTCTTCAGAAACAGGCGCCAGTACTGCATGCAGTACTCCAGGTGCGGTCTTACTATTGACCTATACAGTGGCAGAATCACCTCCTCCCTCCTTGAGGATATACCCCTTGCAATACAACCCAGCATTTTGTTGGCCTTTGCAGCTGCCTTCCTACATTGTGCAGAGTTGTTCATTGACCCTGTAATGAGCACCCCCAGATCCTTCTCCTCCTCTGTCTCTGCTAGCTGCACTCCCTCCAGATGGTAACTCCTCCTTGGATTCTTCATCCCAAAATGCAGCAACTTGCACTTTTTGGCATTAAACCCCAGTTGCCAGGTGTCTGACCAGGTTTCAAGCTTTGCCAGATCATCCTGCAACCCCTGCCATCCCCCTAGGTCATCCACCACCGCTCCTACCTTGGTATCATCAGCAAACAGACTGATCTTCCTTTTGATGTCCAATGATATGTCTACAATGAATGTCCCAAACAACACTGGTCCCAACACTGAGCCCTGTGGAACACTGCTCATCACTACCCTTGGGATGAGAGCTCCCCACCCACCACCACCCTCTGTTGCCTTCCCTGAAGCCAGTTCTCTACCCATCCCACCAGCTTTGCACCTGCCCTTGTGCCTACTACCTTACTTCCCAGCCTTCCATGCAGCACCGAGTCAAATGCCTAACTGAAGTCCAAATACAGGACATCCACTGCATGGCCCCTGTCAAGCTGCCTAGTTACTCAGTCATAGAACTCCACCAGGTTGGTTTGGCAGGATCGGCCCCATATGAAACCATACTGTCTGCTGTCCTGTAGTCCTTTGGCCTCTAGGAGGGCCACCAGCCTCTCCTTCAGGATAGTCTCCATTAGCTTACCCATGATGGATGTGAGGCTTACTGGTCTGTAGTTTCACGGTTCATCCTTGGGGCCACTCTTGTGGAGGGGCACCACATGAGCCATCCTCCAGTCCTGAGGTACACACCCTGAATGTAGTGAGGCATTAAATAGGTCTGCCAAAGGTCCTGCAAGGACCTCTGCCAGCTCCTTCAGTACCCTGGGGTGGATGCCATCTGGGCCTGGTGCCTTATCCACCCTCAGTGCCTTCAAACCCTCCCGAACTCTGCCCTCCATGATTTCCCCATCTGTCACCCCTCCCCCTGTTTCTGCCATTTCTTCCCTTGAGTGTCAACCCTCTTTTAGTAAATACTGAGCAAAGTACTCATTTAGTGCTTCTGCCTTATCGCGACCCTGCTTCCACCCAACCCCCTCTTCCTAATCCTTACTATGTGGTCCTCATAGCTCCTTTTCTCCCTGATGTACCTAAAGAAGTCCTTCTCCCCCTTCTAATACCTTGTGCTAGCCTTGAGTTCCATAGATGCCTTGACTCCCCTTACTGCCCTTGTCACCTCCTTTGATTCTGTCAAGTACTCCTCCCTGTCCTCCCCCTCCCTGTTTTCTTGTACTTCCTAAAGGCAGCTCTTTTCCTCCTTGCCTATTCCATGACCTCCTTGCTCAACCAGCTAAGTTTCTTAGCCCTAGTCTTCTTGCTCTGGGCCTTGCAGCAGGTTTTGGTTGCCTCCACTATCCCCAGCTTTATGAGCTCCCACCTCTGGTTAGTGTCCATACTAGATTGAATTCTGGCCAGGTACCCTTTTACCACTTCCCCCATCCTCCCAAAGTTGACCCTCCTGAAGTACAGCATTCTTGTGCCAGATTCCACTCCTTCCTTGCCCATATCCAATGTGAGCCATACTGAGTGGTGGTCACTCCCTGACAGCGGTTCCTCCACTGTAAGTTCTCTCACAAAGTCCCCATTTGCTAGCACAAGGTCAAAGGGTGTTCCCTAACCTGGTTGGTTCACTGACCATTGCAGCAGGAAGCTGTCCTGGAAGGCATCAGCAGTACCTGCCCTTCTGTTCCTGGTTGTTGGGGTATTCCAGTCCACTCCTGGCATGTTGAAGTCCCCACAATCACCACTACCCTTCTCAGGTCCTCCTGATCTGTCCTGCTAGTTCCCTGTCTAACTCCTCCATCTGAGATGGCAGCCTGTACACCACCCATTCTAAGAATCATTCTTGGAATCCTGATTTGCATCCAGTAACTCATACTACCCTCCTCCCCTTTCTCCCTTACACACTTCAGTCCTTCCTTCACATGTAGTGCCACACTCCCTCCTTTCCCAATCACCCTGTCCCTACGAAATAACCTGTACCCTGGTACAGACAGGTCCCAGTCATTTTATTGGGTGGCCCATGTTTCTGTGATGGCTGCAATATCCACCTCTCCCTCTGCCATGAGCACCTGTAACTCTGCAGTTTTCCTCCCAAGGATCCTAGCATTAAGGGTAATCACCTTCCACCCATTCCCCCCTCCCATCCTGCCCTCCTTTACTAGCATCACCAATACTACTTGCCATTTGTCCTTTGTCACTGTTATGGGGGTTAAGCTCATATAGTTTCCCAACCTGTGGTCTCTGCATGTCTCTTGCCCAACTGCCACCCTCCACTCCTAGTTTAAATTCCCTACTTCCACTATGTACTCCTCCATCCTCTGTTTCAACACTTTCTTTCCCTCCACAGTCAAGTGTAGTCTGCCCTTGGCTTAGAGACTACTGTCCTCCCAGGTCTCTCCCCCCCAGGTCCCCTTATATTTAACTAATAGATACTGATGGAGTTCAATCTGATTTGTGAAAAACATATTGTCCACATTGAAGAGGGAAAACAAGATCATGAACACAAAGACCTTGCAAACTAATCCAAGGAAAACTCACAAGTGAAGCATATATTCTCTTTTGTCTGAAGATAATTTTGGATAAAATATAACTTTATGGTGTTTGGATACTTGTACTGTGTTTATATTGTGTGTCAATAACATCTTTCAAGATGTATAGTTTTGACATTTAAAATATCTAGCATTTTGAGAGCTAAATGGTTTATTTATTTATTATTTAGTTTTTGATGACTGGGTGGATGCCATAGCCACAAAGCGACTATTTTCAGGCGTGACCAGGGAGGTTACAAACAATGAAGGAATTGTCATACAGATCAGGGAAATACAATATGACATGTTACATCAGGTAAGATACATCTTGAGATGACAAAAGAAAAAAAAAACATTTACACAAAATCACGAATAAGTAATAAAGATAAGAAAACTTGCAGTCAATAATGAGCATTGTCATTTCAAAATACATATAGGCATACTGCACAAAGTTTACTTATATGACAAGTTAGATTATTTTGGGTTTATCATGATAAATTGATTGAAGTAATTAGCCTGGGGAATACTATTTATTAACACCTTTTAATAGTATAATACTTTTTACAAGATGAAGACCAAAAGTAAAAAATCATAGGATGCCTTAAGGTTCTCTCGAATGTGGTAATGTAAGCTTCTATTTCATCAGAGTCTGCCAGTTTAGATAACTTAGTGTCTCTGGGTCCATCATTTGGAGAGTTTTGTCTAACAGCCCCAAGTGCCTGTATGGCCCTAAGGGTATCCACCCATCTGGCTTCATTTTTGAGTTGGTCTCTTTCCCTCTGTTTTTCCAAGTCCATTTGTTTTACACAAAACCATCTGAGCGAGTCATGCATATCAGAGGGGGGGTGCCTCCTCTTCTTCCTCCAGGGAGTCAGAATCACCTCCTGTGGTGCCCTCTTCCTTCAGCTTCCTCTTGGTATCCTTCTTGGTCTCCTTCTGTCTCACATCACCCAGGCCACCTGATAAGGGGATCTGGAACTGTTCAGTCATCTGCCTAGTTAATACCCCGGTGGGTATGGGTGCCTCTGTCTTGTTCCACTGCTTCTGGTCCTCCATGGTATCTCTCTGTGATAACCACCAAGAGTTGCACTTGCCTCCTAGTATCCTACCTCAGAACCATATGTGAACGTGGGAACAAATGGAGTCCAGCAACAGTGTCAGGATACAAAAGTCCAACAATGTATTATACAGCAGGATATAATAAAACAGACTGAGAACTGGAAAAAAAATGCAAAATAAACAGTTCTATTTCATAGTTAGCAGCACTAATGGAAGACAAAAGAAAATTCCTCCTAGAAACAGGCTAGGGGACTGGTAGGTTTGACCTCCTACCACCAACTGATTTCTAAGTCCCATTCAGAGTATATTTATACTGTGGTTGGTTCACATGACACAGCAAACTCCTCCCCTACAAATTCTTTAACTTTAAATTATTATAGAGGAGCTTTAAATTTTGCATCACAACATGAAATTGTACATTACTAGAGCTTTTTAATGTTTTACAATCATTCATTTCAAATAAAACACAATAAGAACTAGAAATGCAAGATTTGGAAGATACTCAGGCTCCTCCCAGCAGATACTGTCATATAAAAAGGAGGAGTAAGGGCCAGCCAGCTCTAATGGAAGACATGTATGCTGCAGGGAGGTCCTGACCACACCCTAGACACTAGACAAGGCTTCAGGTGAATATGTATCTATTTCAGAGCTTTGCCACCAATATTTCCTTTGAAAAACATTCTTCTAATTTCTAGCAGCAAAAAAAAAAATCTGTGGCTTTGTAGCTTTTTACGTTCGCTTGAGCGCATGCGCAAGGAATGTCTTGGGAGAATGGGACACTTTGGAGGTGTGCCTGTCCTGTGCAATCCCCTGCTCCGTTGAGCAGGCGTGGTGGTCCTGCACCAATCGATGTGGTGCTGTGTATGACAGCGGTGGTCTTCTCTTCAAAACCACCGCTGTGTAGCCAATGGCAGTCCGCCCCCAAATCTTTGGTCGCAGCGAGGCCCACCCCAGCGTGGCAAACTTCAAGTCGTCTACCGATGGGGGTGCCCAATCCCCCGTCGGCTCCACCTCCCCCAAACAGCTTTCCCTGCTGCCACGCTGGGAGCCCACCCCAGCGCGGCAAACGTCCCGCGTTGTCTGAGTAAAAAAAAAAAAAACCTGTAAAAAAAGAAAAAATTCCATCGCTGTCTCCCCACCCCTCTCTCACAACCCGCACCCACCCACTGCACACCCTGCCTCCCCACACCACCCCTCACCCCATACTTACCTCCGGAGCTCGGCGCGACAATCACTGCTGGACCTGGAACACATCTGCACTCTTCAAAGCCGACATCGAACTGAGGAAATGCCGGTAAGCTGTATAATGGGCTAGTTGGGTTTTTTTCAACTTTGTTGCATATCTCAGGCATTTTCTGGAATTTTGGCACCAAATTTTCAACATGGGGTTTTTGAGACCCCTTCTCATGAATTCTGTCACTGTCATGGCGTTATTCAGGCCTGAAGGGTGATTTCGCAGTCACTGTGTGAAATCACCTTTTGGGCCTGATTAACGAAACGACAGTCCAGCATTCATAAGGTGGGCTGTCAGAAAGCCTATTTTGAAAATTTGGTAGAAAAATTCCTAAAAATGACCATTTTATGAGCGTGCATTGCACAGTTCCTATGCAGGCTCGTAAGTTTGTGAATTTTCAATATTTTCACTCCAGATTTTCAACATTGCCATTTTACCACACCTCCTTATGAGCAGTACAGCTGTCATTTTTCACATCCTGCCCAAAATGTGTTTCCGCCAATGTAGCGCACAATGGCACAGTCGGTGTGTGAAATCAATGTATGGGACACATTAAGAAAATCACAGTGACACTGTTCATGAGCAGAGGTCTTAAAATGGCTATGTTGAAAATTTGGTGAAAAAATTCCTAAAAATGACTGTTTTACGAGCGCGTTGCGCAGTTCCTACATCGCCGTAAGTTTGCGAATTTTCAATATTTTCACTCCAGATTTTCAACATTGCCATTTTACCACACCTCCTTATGAGCAGTACAGCTGTCATTTTTCATATCCTGCCCAAAACATGTTTCACCCATGTAGCGCACAATGGCGCAGTCAGTGTCAAACTCAATGTATGGACACATTAAGAAAATCACAGTGACACTGTTCATGAGCAGAGGTCTTAAAATGGCTATGTTGAAAATTTGGTGAAAAAATTCCTAAAAATGACTTTGTTTCTGACGTGCGTTTCTCAGTTCTCACCTTGCATTCGTAAGTTCTATGAATTTTCAATACTTGCACTCCAATGACTTCCAAATACCAAAACATCACATAGAAGCAAGCAATATTCGGCATTGACAAATGCTTGTACTTCTTTATCACTGGTTTTTTTAAGCCATGTCCAAGTGCCAAATACCACTGCAAATTCCTGCAAGCGAACGTTCGGTATTGACAAATGCTTGTTATTAGCATGCATGCATTTTATTTAATTTTCACTCTTGCAGTGCAAACAACATTAAAAGCAGGCTATTTGTGCTGTAGTTTCCTGTGACAACCTTTGAGAACCCACAGGAAATCAGTGTACTCTTTCAGGCTTTCATAGTACCCAGTTTTGGGCTTAAAGTCTTGTAGAAGGCATAAAATAAAATTCAATTTAAATCCTGCTTATTCTGAAATCAGCAGATTGCAGGCAAGCTGCGCAAAGGGAGAGTCAGAAAAGAGTTTCAGGGGATAGAGGAGAATACATACAAGTGGCCAAGATGTAGGTAGGGAAAATAATAAAGCACAAGGCAACATTAAGCAACAGAAAAGAAAGAAGTAAACAGAGCAATACTGTTGCAACAGATTTTAAAGCTTGTTAAAGGGAAAGCATCACTCAAACTCAAACCAAAGAAGCAGCAATCTTGTTTATTATTAAATCCCCATTTTCTTCCATTTTAACCAGTTTTGGAGATTTGTTAGAACACTGAAGCTTAAACAGCAAAAGGGGTGTAAGGGGGGGCACTTATATGACCCCTATCGCAGACCGGCTGGGGTGCCCATCTCAGTTTCTAATAGACCGAAGGGTCCAGGACTGATCTGGAGTCAGCTCTACGTATCAATATCCTGGAGAAGTAGGCTGTTCAGTTTTGTCTCTAGGCTTTCCAGGAGTACCACAGCCCTGGTCCCTTGCTGATTAAGACAGATAATGTCAGTGTCATGCACTACTTAAACAAGAAAGGGGACACTCACTCTTATCCCAAAATGGGCACTCACTCTTATTCCCTGTGCAGAGAAGTGATGGGAGTGTGGAAATGGGCAGTGTCCCATGTCCTTTAACCATCAGTCATGTTTCTCCCAAGTATCCAAAAGGCTCAGTATATCTCAATCCCTGGCACATGAATTGGAACTGTTGACTAGGGCTCAGCGGAATGTTGAATTTTCAACAGAACAGAATTCCACCAAGTTTTAGAAAATTCCACGGATTTGTATCATTTGCAGAATTTCAACATTCTGCATGCAAAATGTTTTTTGCAGAATAATAATTCACAGTTTACATCAACTGCGGATTCTTTTCCCACAATCTGTGGAAAATTATTATGCAGTTTACATGATCCTCTGAAAATTATTTTGCAGTTTACACAGAAATGCTTTATGATATTCCACAGAATATGAAAAGAAATTCTGGAAAGCATTTCAGAAGTAGAATTTACATTCCACAGCAATTCCAATGGAGAAAATGTGCATTCCACACAGCCCTGCTGCTGACCTCCATAGTATATAACATCTTTGCAAGATGGGGTTGTCCAGAGTCTGTGTTTCTGCTCACTTACTCCAGTGCATGGGTTTTTTTTTTCACACAATGCATTGTCTCTCTCCTGGAAAGGGAGGTTCCGTTAGGCTTTTCCACAGATCCTTCTCATACAGAGGGTTCTACTCAAACTGCGGGCTGACATGCCACTAAAAACTGACTGTTCCCTTCTGGCCTAATCAGATTTGGTTTCCACATATGCAGCATCTGGCCATGCAGCCTCCTGTTCAATTCCTCCTTTGTTGGGGTCTTTTGTCATGGGCCCAGGGGTCCCTGGTCCTTTAGAACATGCATTCTCTGAATCTGCATTCATGGCTACTGAAGACATAGCATTTCTGGCTACTGAAGACATAGCCATTGCCCATTTTGGGGATTCCCCCATGTGGCTGAAACCTTGCTTGCAGCTAAAAAACCTGCTACAAGACACACCTATTCTTTGAAACGTAAGCACTTCTCCTTGTGGTGTTCTTCCTTTTCAGATGACCCATTTGCATGTCCTGCGGATATAGTACTGGACTGCCTTCTGTCCCTATCTGACTCCAGTCTCAATTACTCATCTGTTAAGGTGCACTTGGCTGCCACTTCCATGTCCCTATTGATGGGTACATGGTACTTTAGTGCAACTAAAGGTTTCCCTGGTTTTTGAAGTGTATTCTTCACATGTGTCTCCCCAAGTCATAAACCAGTTGTGTACTGGGATCTCAATTTCTTTTTGGACAAATTTATCCTTGGCTCCGTTTGAGCTTGTTGTGACCTATGAGATTTGTTTTCTTTCATGGAAAATTCTGTTTTTGTTTGCCATACCTTCTGCTTGTAGGTTTTCTGAGCTTCAGGCTCTAATGAATGAGCCTCCTTATTTGATTTTCCACAAGGGCAGGGTGTCTTTGCAGACCAATCCTTGCTTTCTACCAAAAGTGCTGTCTGATTTTACACTAACTCAGACCCTATACCTTCTTGTGTATTATCTGGGGCATGCAAACAAAGGTGAGGTATAGCTTCATACAATTGATATACATAAAACACTATGTTCCTATCTTGATCATACTAAAGACTGTTTAATGTCCTCTCAGCTTTCTGTTTCATTCACCCCTGGGAAAGAGGGCACCCATATGTCTGGGCAGCACCTATCCAAATGGCTGGATCACTGTATTGTGTTATTTTATAGAAAAATCAGTGAGGAACTTTTTGGTGCTTTGTGTGGGCTCTCTACACATGGTATGACCACTTCTGCTGCTTGCTTTCAGAATGTTTTTGCAGCTGACATATGTGCTGCCGCCACATGGACAACTGTGAATGCTTTCGCTAAGCACTAAAGTCTAGACATCATCTCTTATGGAGATGCTGTATTTGGTCTTGCAGTATTGCAAGGCCTTCTGTCATGATGACATATCAGACACTGCCATCTTTATTGGAGACACTGTGTACTGCTTGGGAATCTTTCCAAAGGTGTGACCTAATGGAAGAGATATCCTCAATGAAGATAGCACAGTTACTTAGCATAACAGTAGATGTTTTGATTAAATCTCCTCCATTGAGCCACAGCACACCCTTTAAGCTGACAGGTTTGTTCACTGCCTTGTTTGGAGGTGTCCATAAGTTCCATATGTATACCACGCTTACAGTCCCTTGTCTCTCCTTATGTGCAGGGTCGGACTGGCTTGCCCGGATACCCGGAAATTTCTGGGTGGGCCCCCGATGAGTACATACAGTGTACAGCAGCTGTGTGTGTGGGGGGCAACAAACGTGCTCAGAGCTCACTGCTTGCAAGTTGCCACCTGCTTTCTTACATTGCCCTGAGCCTTCCTGACCCTCCCCCCTCCCGCCAGGCCCTGACACTAACACCTCCTCCCCGGCACTCATCTGGCCCACCCAGGCCTTTGTACCTTGTTTTTGAGCCAGCCCAGTAGTCATTATGTCATCTCGATCTCGTCATCATCTTCCGTAGTGGGCCTCTTTGATCTGCATACAACAAGGCGGCAGTGCTGGGAGTTGGGATGTGGACAGGGAGTTTAATTGGCTCAGCAGGCATCAGCAAGCATTGACCTCAGGCCCTGCTCCTCAGATCAATCAGCACAGATGGTCATGGCTAAACTGGCTGGGCAAGTTTTGAGGTTGGGGGGGGGTCAGGATCAGTACCGCAAGTCGACTGGAGCGAGAAGAATCCGATTGGTTGGTGGAGAGATCTCAGGCTGCTGGGTGCCGTCATAATGTTGTCGCTCATCATGATGTCACACGGTGCAACAGCACAGCACTTTAAAGGGGCCACAGTGCAGCAGCTCCAGTACCTTCCTCTTGTTGCAGAATTCAAATTGAACTCACCACCGTAACACAACCGTTGAGTCCCTCAATAAGTCGGCATGTGGAGTGAGTCCAGCTTTTTTTAAGCAAAGCGGTCTTCGGTGACTTTGAGTGGTGACTGGAGTGAGCATGAGCCAGCTGGCCAGTGAGCTGAATTATTTCTGACTCACTTTGACTGGAATTGACTTCAGTAGTAAGGTAAGGTAACGTTTTTAAAATAATTCAGTAGTGTTGCTGGGGCAGGAGGAGGAGGGAGGGGTAGGGTGGGGTGGGGGGTGTTGGAGTTCACGTTTCCTTAGTCTTAGTTAGTTGCTAGCCTAAGCCGGTAGTAGCCCACTAGCCGCTAGGACTCTGAGGGGCTGGGGTATTGGTATTGTGTTACTTTTCTTGTGATTTATCATCGAGGCAAAAGATAACTAAAAATGGAGTGGGTTTGGTTTCTGCAGTTTCTGGGGTTGTGTGAAGGGAAGGGTGATTCAAGGAGCTTTGAGCCAGCAGGGGAGCTGAGCCTGAAGGCAACGGAGATCAGCACGATTGTGGGGGAGGAATCACTTTACTACAGCCACCAAACCAAATAACATGAATTACAAAAGGCAGGTTCAGGGGCTGCTGTGCCTGTGCTCCATAGTGTTGTTGCTTTTTTATCCCTTCCTTACAGGTGTTTTGAAGCTGCTTTTCTGTACAACACTGAGGCACAGGGGCTATTGAGTGAGAACTGCTGCTTTTCTTGTGATTGAGGCAAAAGAAAAATCATTTGAAAATCGAGTGTGATGCTGGAATTACTGGGGCTAGGTGGACATGAAGATGAGGTCAGAGCCAACAGAAGAGGGGAAGGGGAAGACAACCAAGATTGGTGGCACATCATGGGAGGGACTGTGTTGTGACTATAGCCAATCAACAGTATGGCAGTAGCACAAATTATAAAAAGGCAGGTTCAGGGATCTGTGTCCATCCGTGTCCGTATCTTGTTGAGTGCAACTGCGAGTTACTGTGCACCACGGGTCAATCAAACTTTACTTTACCATGTCCGTGGCATGTCGTGTTAACTTGTCTGTGTTATCGAGAATGAGTAGAAGCCGGTGGTCACTGCACTGAGAGAGGCAGAGGAGTGAATGAGGAGTCAGGAGTGAGGACTCGCAACCTGCAGTGTGCGGTGCAGCAGCAGCGGTAAGTAAATGCCTTGACAGGTCATGGGGGTACTGGTCTGGTGCTGTGGTGCAATACTGCATCTGTCTCTCACTCTAGTCTCTGGCTCTGAGTCTGCAATGATTTTTAATGCCAAGAATGAAGCCCAAGGAAAAAAGTAATGGGGACAGACGCTCACGCCGGTTGGGTTGGGTGGGGTGTGTGTGTGTGGAGTCGGACCGTGGGACGACCAGCCAGCCATGCCGGGGGGGGGGGAACTGTACTAATATTGCTCTTGGCGACTGGCTACCATCACCACTTTAGTTAGCCAGATACTAGTTGCTGCCAGCCCTTGGCTTTTGGGTCGCCACTCGCTGTCACCAGTTGCCAATAGAACAGCGTGCACTTATGTGAGTTTCTGATTGTGGCGTGGGCCACGTGATGATGGGCTAGTTGTTTAGTTTAGGCAGGTGGCCCAGCCAGGACAGTCAGGAGTGGGAGTGACTAGTTTAAAAAAAAAAAAACAGGGACAGTTGAGGTCTGGTTATAAATATATTGTGATTCCAACCACTACATGCCTTGTCATTATTTATTTATGATGGTGATCTTAAGTTGAGCTCCATATGTGACCGGTCCGGCATGGGGGGGGGAAGAGAGATCAGGCCGGGACAGACCTGGCATCGAAGGGGAGAGGAGAGGCAGGCCGGGACAGACCTGGCATCGAAGGGGAGGGAGTGAGCAGGCTGGGACAGACCTGGCATCGAAGGGGGAGGGAGAGCAGGCCAGGACAGACCTGGCATCGAAGGGGGGGAGAGGGAGAGAGCAGGCAGGGTCTGACACATATGGGACATGCAGACATGAGAAGCATGGAGGAGCCCCCAACCACATCTTAGCACCTGCATGCCCCATTTCATAGTTTTGGGTGGAGCAGTCCTAGTGTGGGGACAAACCTTGTCTACCTAGTCAGTGTGCTTAATTTTTAATTTTTTTACCAGGAGAGACACACTAAGCTGAAAGCTTGTTTACAGGTGTGACCTGGGAGCACAAGGGAGTTAAGTGACTTGCTCAGGGTCACACAGTATGCAAGTGGGGGCTGTGGGATTCAAACCCAGGTCTGCAGATTTGCAGCTCGGAGCCTTAATCTACTGGGCCACAGTGCCTCCTTAAGGTTTGCATTTCTGAGCCTCTTCCGAGGCAGGGGCATTCGTGGACTCCCATTATCTCTCCCCATTGCCATTCTCCTTTCCCAAAACTGACTAGTGTTTCCAACCCCATGCCTTGGGATAGTTCCCCCTTCAATGGTAAAATCTGCAATCTATTTTATCCCTTTCTCTGCTGCCCCTGTTGTCTCACAAGACTTGTATCCGGTTATCTGGGATTTGCACTGTTCACGATTTGTGAGCCTGGTTTCTATGTCCTCTCTCTCCTCCCTTCACATGAGCAGTGCTGTAATGGCCTCACTAAGCTCTCCCCAGCACCCCTCCCCCCAAATAGTGTTTGCTAGTGGGGGGGTTCTTGGATATGGGGGATGGGGGTGGTAGCAGTTGTGTCCAGTATGACGAGCTAGCTTGCCTTTCCTGGTCAGTCACATATGTTTCCCATTGACCCACCCTAAGGAGGGCAGATTCAGGTAACTTGTGACCACACATTATTTATTTGGTTTTTGTTGAGCAGGTAAGAGCACTAGACAAATTCTGCCTATTTTCAGGCACGACCCCGGGGGGGGGACAGATGAATGCCAACTGACTTTGAGCCTGATTAAACTGTTGGTGGTATTTTAGTGAATGGGAAGTGTCATGGGATCTTTAACATCCACCTGAACTACCACCAGAATGGGCAGATTATGGCCGGCCCGGTGGCACTGAGGGCTGAGGTGCTGATCACCTTGCCTCTTGCTATGCCAGCTACCCATGTTCGTGAATGAGCATGGGCCACCAGGGGTCAGCAGGGAGGAGAGGGATTGAGCATCCATAGGACTGCTCTCCCTCTCCAGGGAGGGGAGACACCTGCGCTTCGGTGCATGACTGGCTCCTGGCAGAGGCTAGGGGCTAGTGCACTGAAATGCTATAGAATGGGGGTACATGAGACAGACACTCGGAGGCGCGTGTATGGGAGCATGTGACTGCTCTCTCCTAGCGGCATCATTGCATGCCTTGCCTACGGGGACAAATTACAGGTGAAAAATCTAGGTACTGGTGCTGCAGAATGATGGTCGGTCCCCGCTGGCGCTGCCCCTGTGATGGGCAGTAACCCCTCCAGCACTGGATGCAGAGTTAGGCGAGTTGAGGGACCCCTGCTGCCCCACCAAGGGGGACAGGCTGTGGGGCGGCTGGACGGGTAGGCTGTGAGTGGGGGAGGGGGCTGGGGGAGCCTATAGGAGGCATCGCCGCCAGGGACCGGGCAGATAAAGAGACAAACTAAAAAAAAAAAAAACAGAAAAAAGGCAGATTATCAGGCATTAAAGTTAGACTTGTTCTTCCTTAGAAAATGCATTCTACATGAAGCCCCTTATTCAGTGGATTAGTTATGAAAGTGTGTCCCTGATTTTTTTTTTTTAAAACTTTGTCCCTGATTAACGAAGCAGGAGGTTGAGGTGTGGTCTAGATTCCGATTCTCCAAGTCAGAGTAGAAATGCTGCCTGGCTAGCCATTGTATTTCTTCTCCCATGTCCCCTTCCCACTGCTGTGCACTGTTTTGTTTGTAAAAAAAAATAAAAATTAAGAGATTTGCCAAGTTTTTGCACCAGCAAGGTCTGGAAGTAGATGTGTATTAAGCCACTAGACTTGTATTGTCTCCCAACCCCCCCCCGTACCCTTCCCTGTTGTGCACTTGTTGGGACTTGGGAGATTTGCCACGCAAAGTTTCCTACCAGCATGGTTCTTCTGTCTGGATGCTCAGGTGAGAGTAGAACTGCTGGCAGCCATTGTTCTATTTCTCCTTCTTCGTGCTGAGCACTCTGGTTTATTAATAAGCTGCTAGTTTGGGAGATTTGCCAAGCTTTCAGTTTCTACCAGCAGGGTCCCTCTATCTAGGTGCTCAGGTAAAAGTAGAATTCTTTCCTTCCACCTTCACCTGAGCACCTAGAGAGGGACTGGGTGACAGATGAGCTGGATAAGGGTCATTTGGTGGATGTTCTTTAGTCTGACTTCAGCAAGGCCTTTGATTCGGTGCCTCATGGGTGGCTTGGGGGAAAGCTAACTGTGTAGGGGCAAAAATGACAAACTGGATTACAAGCTGGCTGAGTGGGAGGCTGCAACGGGTGGTGGTAGGAGGGGTGCCATCGACTCCAAGGCCAGTGATGAGCGGGATGCCACAGAGCTCTGTGCTAGGACCAGTATTATTGGGGCTCTTTATCAGACATTGCATACTGGGTGGTGAGCAAGGTAAGTCTGGTCACAGATTACACCAAAATGTTTATCTGTATTGCACCTGTATGTTACCACTGTTGTATCTTGCACTGTAACCATGTCTACCCTCCCTTACGATGAGATGCCTTTGTAAATGAGTCCCTGACTCGAAGGTTGTAAATCCAACTTTCAAAAATAAATTAATAAGTAAGCAGTGGTGGATGGGGGGTGGGGAGGGATGAAAGCAGCTGCAGGGTGACCTTGGCAAGCTAGAGGAGTGGGCAGAGAGGTGGCAGCTGGGGTTTAATGCAAAGAAGTATAAGGTTATGTTCTTCAGGGCAAAGAACCCAAGGAGAGAATAATGTCTGGGGGGGGGGTAAGCTTGGGATTGCCTGAGGAGAAGGACCTAGGGGTAATGGTAACAGGGACCATGAACAACACTGCCCAGTGCAGGTCAGCAGTTGCAAAAGTGAACAAAATGCTTGGGTAAATAGCAAGGTTTTTTTCTGTCACGGTTAAGATGGGTGATCTTGCCCCTCTACAGGTCACTGGTAAGGACAAACTTGGAGTATTGTGTGCAGTTCTAGAGGCCATACCAGAAGCGTGATATCAGACTACTGGAAGGGGTGCAAAGGAGGGCAACAAAGATGCTATGTGGCATGGAAGGGAGAGACTGAGAGCAGGCTGGGAGACCTGAATATGTACACCCTGGTGGAGGATGGAAGGGATGGAGGGGACATGATGGAGACATTCAAGTATCTGAGGGGAATCAATAAGGATGGTTTCAGATGGGGTCTTTAAGCTAAGGAGGAGGAGGGATAACAGGGAACATGGGATAAGAATAGAGGGGGGAAGATTTAAGAGGGAAATGAGAAGACACAATTTCACAGAGGGTGGTAGCAAATTGGAATGCACTACCAGAATGGGTGGTGGTATGTAAATCTGAACAGCTTTAAAAGAGCATGGGACAGGGGAGAGTGAGGGTGGAGGAACTAGGGGGACAGCAGTGTGATGACAAAGGGGACTGGGGCAGCTGCAAACTAGGGGTGCTAGCTGCACACTTGAGCAGACTTAGATAGACTGGGTGTTCTTTTTCTGCTGGCACATTCATATGCTCATACCATGCTGGTAGGGAAGCTTGGAAAATCTCCCAAAGTATCAGTTTATTTCCAAAAATAACACAAGTGCACAGCAGGGGGAAGGGGACAAGGGAGAAATACAATACAATGGCAGCAGCATTCTGTACAGTGGAGTGAGATATACTTGTGTTGTATGTATGCCATTTCTTACGTGAAATGGCTTGCAGTAAATGGCTGAATCTCTTACCAAATGTGACACAATGGCAACACAGTGGTGAGCTACAAAATGTGCAATGGTACTACCCAGCGGTACCATGGTTGTACTATTGTAGTTTACATTTTGATTATTTTTGTTGATATGGTAGGACAGTGGTACAATGGTATCACAATGGAATTGAAACAAACCACTGTGATACCATGAAAACCTTAATGGTAGTACAGTGGTAATCACAGTAGTATTGCAATGGCAAATGAGTGGTATTACAGTGGTATTCCGAAGAACTTTTTGTAAGGGATGACACATAGAAACGGGCAGCAGATGAGGCCCCATGCAGCCTTCCTTTTTGCAGTCTACAGTTTTTCCTTGCCTACAAAAGTTACAGATCCAACTTTATCTTCGGCTTGTCCTCTCCTCTTGAACTGCTAGTGTTCCCCTATGTCTGTCACTGCGGTTTTGAATTGCCCCTGCTACCTCTGGCAGGCTGGTCCGTGCCTCCCCTCCACTACCCTTTCTGTCAAGTACTTTCTCATGTCTGCTCTTTGTCTAGCCACTTCCAGTCTCCAGTCATGCCCCCTTGTTCTAGAGTATTTCTTCCTCTGTGCCTTAGTTATTCCCTTTAGGTAACATGGAAATCAAGAAATTGTCGGCCGATAAGGACCGCTAGGCCCATCCAGTCTGCCTGTAGGCCCTATACATTGTATGTTGCCACTGATCCTATGTGATCAATGGCTTTTCATCATTCCCTCTCGGGCTTCCCTTGTGCCTGTCCCAAGCATGCTTAAACCCCTCCACTGTGCTTGCCCCCACTACCTCGTGTGGTCACCTATTCCAAGCGTCGACTGCCCTTTCTGTGTAGAAAAATGTTCTCACATTGCTTTTTAATAAAACCTTCCAATTTCATATCATGCCCCCTTGTTCTAGTACTTTTTCTACATTGGAAAAGGTCCCCAGCCTGCACCTTGCTTATGTCCTTGAGGTACTTGAAAGTTTCAATCATGTCCCCCCTCCGCGAGTACATATTGAGGACCCTTAGTCTCTCCTCAAATGTTTTGGTGTAAGCCCCGCACCATCTTTGTTGCCCTTCTCTGGATAGTCTCCACCATATCTATGTCCTTGTGCAGGTGTGGTCTCCAGAACTGCATGCAGGCCTCCAGGTGAGGCCTTACCAATGTTTTATACAATGGCATCACCACCTCCTGCTAGTGATAACCTTGCCTATGCACCCCAGAATGCCACTGGCCTTCCCTGCCGTCTTTGCACAGTTCTTTGATACCTTAAGGTCATCAGAGATGATAACCACTAGGTCCCTTTCCTCTTTGGTGACAAAGGTATAAATATGAAGTAACAGGTATACATATGAAGTTCAACCTCCTCCAGTATCTCTTATGACCTTTGTAGTCCTGCATGATTTTTGTTGCCCTTCTTTGAGCTGCCTGTCTTGTCCATGTCCTTTCGGAGATGTGACTTCCAGAACTGGACACACTACAGTACTTCAAATGAGGCCAATACGCTGCAATGTCCTTAAGAGACACACTCCCACATTGGCATGTGTTGTGACTACTATGCAAGATGAGCGTGGGGGTGTGCCCAACTGCCCACTGACTATAATGGGGACATTATTATTATTTTTTTTTTAACTGCCAATTTTGGCAAAGGAATGCTGCATTCCTTTGTCAAAATTGGCAAGCAAATGGATTACACACTGCCCAGTTATGGATAGTGGAGCATGCCCCCGCACTCATCATGCATTGTAGTCACCACTCATGCCTGTGTGTGGTCGTGTCTCCTAAGGAAGTTGGCTCATTTACTAGCAGCCTTAATTCATTGAGGCCCTAAGATGCCTGTAGGTGTTTACAGAAAAGATATTTGTGAGGTCTTTAATGCCTTCAGATGTCATGCAGTTTGTGGCTTCTGAGAATGCCACTGCTTAAAACTGAAATGTATCACAAACCAAAGTGAGTGACTGCATAGCACTGTGGTAAAGGTACATTTGTGCTGCACAACTTTGTCACTCATACTTTGTGTGTGTAACACTTATGGTTCGTGAGGTATTTGCATTTGTTTGTGGCATGCTAATTATGGTTTCAAGTTGCACTGAGCTCCTAAGGCCTCAGTGAGGTAATATGAGGAAGATTGTTAAACATTGTGGACCATTGTAGTTGGCCTCTGATAGGTTGCATGTACAGTATGTTTGGGGTTGGAGAAAATTTAAAGCACTCGCTCTTGCTCTTTAACCATGCGGTTTCTGCCTGTAGTGCTGGTTTACTGTACAGCTGAGAGGTTGTGCTTTGCTTAATTGCTTCAGATCTCAAAGTTCTGCATGTATGACACTTTTCATTCTGAAAGCATAGGGCCAGATGGAATGTCATGAAAACTGATTTCACCTTGAGGCTCGTCATAGCATCAGTTGCCTTTTGGAGGCTTGTGCAGTATGACTTCGGTTGTGTAATGGTACATGCGAAAGAGTTCCTATTTGTTCTGTGGCTTCACCTTCTCATTCCTATCTCTAGGGTTCCACTGTGCCCGTCCTATGCATTTTTTTTAACTTCCCCCATCACCTCAACAGAGATTCTATTCCCTGCATCCCCACCCTTTTAGTGATGTAATGCCTCTTCACGCTACCCCTTAGTCTACTCTTTCCAGCCTCATGTCATGCCCCCTCTTTCCTCAGCATCTCCTTTTCTGAAAGATGCTACCCTCCAGTACCCTGTTTATTCCTTTGAGATACAGTATTTGAAGGCTTTCCATCCTACATCATGTGTGTGCATGTGTCTCTCGCTCTCATCCAGGGTATACATACTAAGGTCTAGCACTCTCCTTGTATATGACTTTGGTGCAGGCCCTGTACCATCTTTGTCCACTGTGCCATTAATTTGCTGAAAAAAATGGTTGGTAGGCTACTGCTACGCCACTTTGGAAATGGTTAGCATTACCTCCTGTTTTGCATAGTGATTTTGCTATGTTATACCAGCTATCTAAAACCTAATTTCAATGATGTCTTAATTTTTCATGGAAAACAGTTCAAAATCCTGCACAATGCTGCTCCTATCGTGCAGCCATGTTGGTATCTGCAAGTCTTCAGTTATCTGGGGAGTTCTTGGGGTTCTCTCATGTATAGAGAAAGGAATTCTCTTATGTATAGAGAAAGGAAATCTGTTTAGTGGTGCTGGTCAACCACTCATTTTGTTGCTTGATTGCCTGTGCCATATAATTCAACCCCAGATTACTATAATGGGCAGGTAAAAGCAGCAGAATCAGAGTGGACATTGTGGGTATTGACGGAGACTGAGCTTGGCACCGCACAGCATCACTGACATTGTGGCATGATCAGAGGAGCTAAACTAGCAAAGGTAAACCTAGTTGAATTTGGTTGTTGTCTGTCACTGTTTGTGTTATTGGTACAGTTTTTGCCTTTAAGATCTAACAGTAGTAAGCATTGAGAAAACATTGGACCAGTGTGTCTGGAGAATCTCCATATTGCGTGGCGCACATTAAAAATTCGTAACTATGTCTGAGCTGAGCAAAGTCAAATCTGGTGCACAGAAAAGGAAACTGGCTAACTTGTCTGTGCTATTAGCAGCATCAAATGATCCAAAACAACGCAAGCTACCACTGTTTACAGGCATACAAAACAAAGACACTACCCCACAGAACAAACTACTCCCGAGGACGCAGCTGTAACAGAAGATGGACAAACTGTAGTTCAGTGTGTGACCAGCTGCACTGCAAGTCTGAATCTTAATAGGCCACAAAATTACAGCCAGTGGACTCTGCAAGGGGAACAGTTGTGCAACTTGATGCTGTGAAAAATCAAAATCCTGATTTCCAATGCCCAAAAAAAGACTGCCTCACAATATGAAAAAGTTGCCTTTCTACAAAGGCATCCAGTTCAGCCTGGATACGTGGATGTTAAAGGTCTGCCATACAAGCCATCAAAAATCTACACATGGAGTCTTCCTGGGAGCAAAAAAGTTATACCAAGGAACTTGGTCACTGGACAGGTGGTTGACTGTTTGGTGTATCGTCTCCACTGCAGTATCTGCATGGCATTTTCAGATGTGGAAACTAGGTTTGTTACAGGATACCAAGACTTTAAGCACATCTACCAGGGCATGATAGAACACGAGGATTCCAGAGCTCATAATGCAGCTGTGGATGCGTATCTGGCATGCTTAGTTGATGCAGATGTTGAAACTCTAGTGAACAAAGATATGGTTGCAAGTCAGAGGAAGCAAGTCCAGCAGAACATAGATGTCATGTGGAGGATTATTGAAGTTATCAAGTTTATTGGATGCCAGTGCCTGCCATATCATGGAAAAGATGAAGCTTTATACAGCTTGCAGGACCCAACACTTAACCATGGAAATTTCTTGGAGTTGATTCTTCTGTTGTCCTAATTTGATGTTCCTCTGAATACACACATCCAAAAAGCAGTAGAACAGAGCAAGAGAAGGAAGCAGAGAACGGAGAAAGAAAATGCCACTTCTGAAGCTCATAGCCGTGGAGGGCTGATTACCCTGCTGTCGAAGACCACCATAAATCAAATTGTTGAGATTATTTTGCAAATAATCAGGGACAGCATTGTAAGAGATGCTATGGACCAGAAGATAAGCATTCAGATGGATACCACACAGGACATCAGTGTGACTGACCTAGCGGCTATCATTCTACGGTATGTGAAGGACCTTAGAGTTCATGAGCGTCTCTTTGCTGTGGTTGAGGTGCAGGATACTTCTGGACAAGGAATACACAGGGTTTTAAAGGAGAATTTTGTAATGCATGGACTCAATATGAAGAATATTGTTGGGGAGTCATTTGATGGTGCAGCCAACATGAGGAGCGAGTTTGTGGGGTTACGAGCTTTAATAAAAAAGGATTCACCAAACAGTGTGTATACCTGGTGTTATGCACATGTTCTCAATTTATGTGTCTTAGGTTGTAGTGAAGCTGTTGTGGAAGCAAAGACTCTATTTGGTTTGCTACAAAGGACATCAGTCTTCATTGGAGAATCTCACAAAAGGATGACTATATGGAAATCAAGCATTGATGGGACGGGGCAAGACAAACTCAGACGGCTTCAAAAGATTGGTGAAACTAGATGGTGGGCAAAACCAAGAGCATTGGCATGCATATTCAGAGCTTATGAAAATCAAGAAAAGAATCTGTATGTGTCACTTCTCCAGACCTTGCTTTTTAATAGTACCTCTGGAAAGTTTGTTGCTAAAGCTGCCAGTGAGGCAGATTCGCTGCTTAACAAATGGAAAAAGTTTGATATCATTTTGATAGCCTTTGTGTTTATGAAGATCTTTACGGTAATTGGGCCAGTATCAAAGTATCTGCAGACTAAGGGACTTGACTACCTTTCGGCATGGTGCATGGTGGATCACGCTAAGATGGAGTTGCAACAGTCTGAATTTATGAACATCCAGCAAAAGGCATCTAACTTTGTTGCTAGAACACAAGAAGAAATTGATGATTTAGGTATTTATATTGACATTGAGGATCAACTGCCAAATAAAAGGGTAGCCAAGAAGAAGAAAATGCCCGGGGAAAATAGCAGTGATGAACGTGTGGTGGATCCCATGAAGCAATTTGAATGTGAAGTGTACACTCACATTATGGATCAAGTTCGGATGAGCTTAAGTGATCGGTTTGATAACAACCAGCAACTGATTATTGATACCAGCTGCATGGACCCACATCACTTCAAAAGTATAATTCAAGATGGCATACCAGATGAAAGTCTGCAGAAAGTGGCATCGTTGGCAGAAGTAGACCATAGCAAACTTAAACTGGAATTGTTGGCTTTCGCTAAAATATTCTGACAACTGCAAAGATCTCTTCCTGAAGAATACAGTGAAGATGGGTTAACAGAGGATGTTGACTTTCATAACTCTGAAGACTCTGAAGACGCTCGTGAAGGTGAAATTAGTGACCAGAGTGGGCAATGAAAGAGAAGAGATGATTTGCCAGATAAATGCAAGTCCTGCAAAGAATGCCTAATATGCTGTTATAAAAGTTTGGCTCAATACAACATGCACTCATCGGCATTTTTGACCTTGTTCGTTGTCTACGAGTATCTGTTGACTTTATCATTTACCCAGGTGTCCTGCGAGAGAGCTTTCAGCAAGCTAAAGAAAATAAAGACTCGACTGTGCTAATTACTGGGACAAGAAAAACTAGAGGCATTCATGATTATGGATATTGAGAGAGACCTTCTTGATGGAGTGTATGCAGAAGATGTCATCCAGAAACTAAGATCTGAAGCATACAAATGAGTACTGTCAGTTTGACACTAGAAGGCTTCTGTCCATTTAGAGGACTGAAGCGGGATGCTAGTCTAAACACGCCTGGGTCCAGAAGTAGTCATCAGTTTGACACTTGCAGCCCACTGTCCATTTGCAACCTGGAGAAAGTGTTGGCATATGGAGGGGGTAACAGGGGATCATCATGTGTCTTGCCCAGCCAGATCTCCCTGAAGACGATGGTAGAGTCTATAGTGACCTAAAACTGTATACACTGTTTTGGATAATGGTTGTGTTATTGAGACCATATCATTGAAGTGACTAAATAAAATTGTATACAGTGTTCTGGTTAATGGTTGTGGTGTTGAGACCTTATCATTCAATTTTATGTTTTTCATACCTTGTATGTGACATAGATACACAAACATAGGTCAGTTTATTAAATGACACTCCAGACACTATGTTGGCAGACTTTAATGTATACCTGATCAAATGTCATGAAAAATGTACAACAGAAATGTTACAACAATACAGATTGTGTTTAGAGCTAGGGAACGTGTAGGAATAGATTAGGATGGACCAGAGGCTGTGTAACAAAGGCTCTTGAGTCAAAGGCCCATTTTCAAGAGTGTCCAGGCAAATGTTTTCTCTTAACACCTACCGCACCTTTGATGACCCTTTAACCACCCCTTACCTCTCTCCTTTCCCCTGCTTTGTAGTTGAGACAACCACACTAAACTGTATGGCCCTGTTTTTAACCTCTAACTTGAGCACAGGCTCAGCCTCCCTTCACTCTTAGGCAGCAATTCGCATTGGTTACATATACATGTGTCTCCATTTTATTTGTGGTGCACTAAAGTTTTGCTTTGTCTACCTCGCTGTAACACCACATGACTAGCTAAATGTTGTACGTAACAGCTTTTCCTTTTCCCATTTCACCCTGGGTGTACCTGAAATGAGCCAGTGTGCCTCTCACCAACTATAAATGACTAAATTCATGTAACACAATGCAGTACAGTGTAATAATGCAGTATAAAAGTCAACTTTTGCAGCACTAAAATCAATAGTATAACACAGTCAAGTAGTGTTGTTTTACACCTTGTGATGGCATTGTTAACTTTTTATTGATTCAGACATTTTATGGTTAAATCTAATTATGCTGCCTTTCCAGCTACCCTGAATTCCCCTTCTACTCAGCACATTCTGCTCCTTTCACTGTCTTCACAATCTGTAACATCAATAGCACTAATACAGACCATTGAGATGCATAGCATGGAGTGGTGTTATTGAGGTCATGGAATGTCTTAGACATATGAACGGAATTCAGTAGCTGTTTAGGGGAACTATGTGTATGTGTAGATCTGAAGGCAACCCAAAGCAAAATAATGAATTTTTTAAAACTCCTTGGTAAACACATTTTTCACGGTGTGTATAATAAACAAACACCCCACTCTCTTCAGAGGAGATCAATCTTGTTTCCGTCTTAAGGCAGAGCGTTGCAAGTTACATCCTCATTTTGTTTAATTGGGGATAACATACTACTGTAACATTGTTTTGGGGACACATAGGTTGCTTTTACGCAAAATCTTAGCACAGCACACATTGCACTGCACTATTTTTTCCACTTTACATCCAGTTTCCTCACAAACTGTTCAGACAGGGAAAGTGTAGGGAAAGTTAGGGCCTCAACCTCCGGAGGTGCCTTACTGGGGCATTGAGCTTAACCATTGATTTTGTTTGAAAGGGGAACTTTCTGCTCACCTGCAGCTATGCAGCAGGACAGTGAGGTTATCAAACAATGTTGCCAGCAGCATTTTTGCAAGGTAGCAGAGTTCCTCTTAAATCAATGGGACTAAAGCCTCCGAAATAGTCAATTTACCAGTAATGAAATAGCTTTCTTACAAATGGGAATACATGCTGATCTTATACTTGGCTACAGCAAGTCAGGGCATACCAGTCTGTAAATATTTGGCTAGTTTATACACTAGGGCATGGTGTGGTTGGTGCCAAGGACCCCCATGACTTTGCAGCAGGCCCCCCTCCCTGGGACCAGTACCAAGGCCCCCCCATGACTTTGTAGCGGGTGCCCTCCCTGGGTCTAGTACCAAGGCCCCCCCTGTGACTTTGTAGTGGGGCCCCCCGGTGGCCAGTACCAAGGCCCCCCTGACCCATTTCCAGGTGGGCTCTTTGCTTCCCAGTCCGACCCTGTTTATGTGCCTGATACTGATCTTGTCTCCTCATTCCTGACAGTAAGAGACCCTTCAAGCTTATCTCTGGAGTAGAACTGAGGAGCAATGAGGCCACCCACAATTATATAGGCTCTGATGTAGCACATCAACGTTGTCGGGCCACAACTAACAAAAATTTTCAATTGATCTTGACACCGATGGCTTATAGTTACAAAGGTGTGACCCAATAGAGCAGATTCTCTTGAAGATGTACTGAAACAGTGAGTTGGTGTTATTTTTTTAATGAAAGCTTGGAATCGCTTCCATATGGAATTGATATGTTGATACATAGAAACATAGACTTTGACGGCAGATAAGGACCGCTTGGCCCACCTAGTCTGCCCATTTCCCCTACCTAGAGGATAAGCTGCAGATCCTATTTAACAAAGGGTTCCAGAAGCAGAGAGCAAAGCAATGGGAATTTGGGGATTAATACAGTGTAGCAATTGTGGAGCTGAAGTTTTCAGAGAGACCTTCTTGAAGGAGACTAAGGTGCTGCCACATCTGCATATACCTCTCCTGGTGGAGGGTGGAGGCTGCTGGACTTTAGGCCATGCTATCTAGGAACCAGAAGACCTCTTCCACCACCTAGGGGCCACTAAATCTACCATTGTTTCCACAGAGGATGCCTAGAAGAAATAAGGCCAGCTGGGCTGTGGTGGGCTCCTGGAGGGTGGGGGTGGCAGGACAAGCATATTGCTCAGCCTGTGCCTCTACAAAATTCATTTGCCATGCTGACTGGATAAGACTGCTGGGAGGAGGCATCTATGGTAGTGGCAAGGGAGGATTTGGGGTCTTCCATAGGGGAGACACCACGGTGGGAGGTAGGGGACCACAACAGACAGGGAAGCAACTTTTGGCAGGGGACTTGATCTTGGGATGGGTAGATTTGGTAACAGGAAGGGAGGGAAAGGGGGAGGTGAGGTACTTACCTAGCACATCAGCTCACAGGGATAGATGGCAGATCCTAAGGATTGCTGAGGTGGTGGGGCAGGAGGGGGAGCTGGATGTCTCTGCCCACCTGGGACTAATTACCTGGCTGAGGAGGGCTGCAATTGTGCAGGGAGGTTTCAGAGAACTGTGAAGGGGTCTTAGCCAGGTGGCACACAGAGTTCCTTTCACTGAGATGCTGCCTGTCTATGACTGGGAGGTGTATAAGGTTCTTCACACCAGGAGCTTAAACTTGTGATTGAGGAAATGGTGTCAAGAAGAGGGGTTTGGCTACATCAGGGACTGGGGTCCAACCTGAAGGATAGGGGCCTATTCAGAGATGATGGCCTACATCCATCCGGCAAGGGAACTGCAGTTCTCAGTTGACAGTTTAAATGTTACTTTGATGAAGATTTAAACTAGATGAGGGGGAGGTGGAAACAAAATGGGAGGTAGAAATGCCCAACCCCCACTGACTAAAACTGAAAGAATAGATAAACCATGGGAAGGAGAATCCCTGAGGGAACAGGACAAAGAAAAAGGCACAGTGGTAGTAGGCAAGAAAGGTAGGAATAAAAGCTGCAAAAATAGAGGGGAAAAGGAGGCAAGGCAAAAGGGAAAGAAGGGGGCTATAGGCAAAAGGTGAAAAAGGTGTGGAAGGCCATGTGTGAGGAAGAAAGGAAACTTGAAAATAAAATTTCAGACCTGGAGGCCATCATGACAGAGGATGCCCCTGATATTGTGCCCATTATTGAGATGCGTTGCACAGGTAACCACGACTGGGATAGCGCTATACCAGGCTATGCTCAGTTCAGGAAGGATAGGGTGAAGATGATGGGAGGAGGAGTGGTGTTGAATGTAAGGGAGTGTATCAAAATGATGGAAATGAAGGTAAACTGAGGGGAAGGAGGGGTTGGAGATATTGTTGGTCACCATAGAGACAGGAGCTGGAGCCACTATTCACACTGGGGTCATCTGCAGACCTCAGTAAGTGGGGAAGAACTGGATAAGGCACTTGGGGAAGCCATTAGCATGATGGCAGAAAAAGGGGAGGTGTTACTGAGGAGGGGGGATTCAATCTGCTTGATGTAGATTAAAGCCTCTCAGTCATTGCCTTGGCTAGAAGCAGGAACACATTAGACTCCCTCCAGAGGGTGTTTCTCATTCAGCTTGTCAGGGAGTCCACTCATGATGAGGGCAGCACTGATCCTGGTCTCACTAACAGGGATAATATTGAAGACATTGAGGTGGGAGGCCACCTGGGGTCCAATGATTACCACAGAGTGTGATTTATCATAAGGAGAGCAACAGAAACAAACCATACTAGGATGAGGGTCCTGGACTTTGGGAGGCAGATTTTAAAAAACAGTGAATGCCTCAGAGGTGACCTGGGGTGGTTGAAGAGTGGGTCAAATTAATGGATGGCAGAATAAAGGCAACAAACATCTGCAAAAAAAGGAGTGAGCAAAAACAAATGAAAAAAGAGACCGTTACTGTTCTCTGAGGAAGTGGCTGAAAAGGCTAAGGCTAAAAGGATAACCTTTATGATGTACAAAGAGATGAGGGAAGAGGGTAGGGGAGTGTACCAGGAAAGGAAGAGGGAAGCAGGGAAGGGAGTGAGGAGTGCAAAGGTGCAAACTGAGGAAA
This sequence comes from Neoceratodus forsteri, assembly GCA_016271365.2. Taxonomy (NCBI): domain Eukaryota; kingdom Metazoa; phylum Chordata; order Ceratodontiformes; family Ceratodontidae; genus Neoceratodus; species Neoceratodus forsteri. Next base: position 625,075,441 of record CM057452.1, on the reverse strand, counting down.
GGATAGTTAAAGGTCTTACTAAAGGGGACAATATATTTTTTAGGTACATAAGTGAGAAGATGAATACAAAGGAAAGGATTGTGGAAAAGGGCAAGGGGAAGGGGACTGTGCAGAGGAGGATCAGGAGGATATCTTGGACATATATTTCTGTTTAGTCTTAATGGTGTAAGTGGAAGGAGATGGACCACATAAAAGCAGCAGAACTACTGGGAAGAGGGAGCTAGATACAAGTTAATTTACAGAGGAGAGAGTGCTGAAAGAATTAACAAATCTGAAAGTGGACAAAGCTATGCGGCCAGATGGAGTACACCCAAGGGTGTTGAGGGAACTCAGCGAGGTACTGGTTGCACCTCTGACAGCCTTATTCAACAACTCAGTGGAAACAGGGGTAGCTTCAGACAACTAGAGGAAGGCAGATGTAGTCCCACTTCATAAATGCAGTAGTAGGGAGGAGCCTGGAAACTATAGGCCCTCCAGTGTGACAACAGTGTTGGGAAAGCTAATGGAGTCACTTTTGAAGGAAGGGGTTGTGGAGTATCTTGAACGCAATGGGTTACAAGATCCAATGTAACATGAATTCATATAGGAAGGGTGTCGGCAGGCAAACCTGATAAATTTCTTTGACTGAATAGCCAGGGAAATAGATCAGGGTGGGGTAGTGAACATGGCCTGCCTAGACTTCTACAAGATCTTCAACATCATACTATGTAGGAGATTTATAAGGAAATTGGGCAGTTTGGGATGGATTCTAAAGTGGTAAAGTGCGTAGGAAATTTGTTGATGGATAGCTGACAGAGGATGATGGTAAACAGAATTCTTTCAGAGGGAAGGGAGAGTGGCCAGCGGGGTACTTCAGTTCTCAGTACTGAGTCCCATACTCTCTAATGTCCTTGTAAGAGAGTGCAGAAGAGCTAGAAGGAAAGGTACGTCTGTTTGCAGATGACACCAAAATGTGTAAATGTGCAATAAGATGGACACCCTAAATGTGACAAGAGTAACAATATCTTATGAGAAGGTAAAGTGCATAAAAGCAGACATAAAGCATCAACATACACTTTACAAACATAGAAACATAGAAACATAGACTTTGATGGCAGATAAGGACCACTTGGCCCATCTAGTCTGCCCATTTCCCTACCTGCAGGATAGGCCGCAGATCCTAGTTAACCAACATCCTATTTCTTCCTACCCCCCACAAGAATTGCCTTATGTCTGCCCCATGCATTCTTGAATTCTCCCACGGTTTTAGACCCCACAAACTCCTCAGGAAGGCTGTTCCATGCATCCATTACCCTCTCTGTGAAAAAATACTTCTTCACATTGCCCTGAACCGCCCCCTCTATCTTTAAATTGTGTCCCCTTGTTCTTGCACGTCTCTTTTTCTGAAAGATGCTACCCTCTTGGACTTTGTTGATTCCACTGAGGTACTAAAAGTTTCTATCATGTCCCCTCTTCTTTCCTCAAGGGTATACATACTAAGCTCCTTAAGTCTCTTCTCGTACGGCTTCTCTCGCAGACCCTGCACCATTTTAGTTGCCCTCCTCTGGACTGCCTCTATCCTGTCAATGTCCTTGCAGAGATGGGTTCTCCAGAACTGGACGCAGTACTTCAGATGGGGTCTCACCAACTGTCTGTACAGTGGGATAACAGCTTTCTGTTTTCTGCTGCTGATGCCTCTCCCTATGCATCCCAGTATACCCCCAGTCCTCCCTACTGCCTTCTCACATTGCTTGCTAACCTTAAGGTCATCTGATATGATTACCCCCAGATCCCTTTCCTTTGTTGTTATTGCTACTGCCCCCCCCCCATTGCGTATTCTTCCCCTGGGTTCTTGTTTCCCAGGTGCATTATTTTGTACTTCTTTGCATTGAATCCTAGCTGCCATACTTCTGACCATTCCTCCAACCTTGCAAAGTCCCTTCTCATCCTTTCCACACCTCCTTGTGTATCAACCCTGTTGCAAGAAGCTGATGATAATAAAATACAAATGTGAAAAGAAGTAATCAATGCTGCACAGGCTGCTTCTTTACATCACAAGTAACATAAACTAAGAATAAACTGGTGATGGCAAACAGTCAGACTATCAGTATAGTCCAGAGTATCAGGGACAGGAACATTTAACAGCTGAACTTAAAAGAGAACAGTTCTGGCTTGACTCAGGCAAGTGACAATATATACATCAAGTGTCATAAACACCCTTTTTATAAACATTGCAAGTGATAAAATATATTTTTACGTTTTATCGTCTGCTCTGTGTACCCTCCAATTTGCATGAGCTTTATCTCTGAGCCCATTCACTGACCAGGAAGCAACATTACCAGTATTATTTACTCTGAGTGCCACTGGAAACAGCACTTTTTGTGTACAGTGCAGTGCAGTGTTCAGCTTTACTTGTAGTTTTCCCCACTTCAGTCAACCCGGAGAAGACCCTGTCAGTATGTGACTTCTGTAGTCACTTTGCTCACTCCAAGGTATGCAACTCCCCACTTGTTAAAGCCAGTGATGTAAGCATAATGATACAAAGAACACCCTGTAAACATTTGGCTCAGTATGTCAGTGAAAAGTCAACCCTTATCATTGAACGTTTGTAAACTGCTTCTAAAATTCTTGTGCAACCGCGTATCCAGGGCAAATTCTTTATTTTAAAACGTGACCCTGAAGTTGGGCTATGGTTGACCTATTCAAACTAACTGCCAAAAAGATCACCATTTGGTGGTGTCATAGATTGTTAAACCTGATAGTAACTAGAAGGGTTTTGGTTACTTCAAATTAGATGAAAGCAGAAATTAATCTACAAAATTGATACTCCTTGCATTCGTGAATCCTCTTGGCATTGTAAGCTATTTTAATAAGTTTGTTGTTTGCAGGGCAATGAAGGTTGTGGGGAAGAAAACCTTCTAGCAGCCCATGGTTGCAGTAGTCTAACTCCCTTTGGCTTCCATATGGCAGTCGGCATTCTAGCTGATGCCAACTTGCTTACATGGCCCAGGACCCCCTTGTAATGCACTACATAGCCTTAGTCTTCTATCAATTTATTCTCCTCCACACCACAGACTTCAAAACCTTGGTAAAACTCCATTAAACAGCTGCTATGATGTCAGGTAGGTGAATGAATATAGTAGAAGGTCTGAGGAACAGTTGGTGCAACAGTGGAACAGGTAGCTTAGAGCAAGAGACACCCACGGAGCTTGTGAAAGGAAAGACAAGGATACATTATTGCTGCTGCTTGCTTGCCACAGTGCCTTCCATGGTGGTCTATCTAAGGCAATGGATGAGGAGAATCAATGCCCCCTGTGCTCTCACTGCCGCATGGATTCGTCTTCCTGAACAAACTGCATGTTGACAGGGGACTTTAACTTGTAAACCTTACAGCAAGAGAAACCATGAAAATGGCTTAGTAGCTCCCCAACTTCCAAAGGTGCCTGAACCCAGCCACAAGTACTGAATAAACTGTTAGCAGCAACCCCGGCATAAAGATGGCTGTGTATCCTGCGGTGGCCAGAGCCGGCTGAATTTTATTTAAAATACCATAATTTAGTTCCAGCCTTGACAGGACATGCGTGACATCACCACTGTAGAAGCACTCCTAATATGAAACCCTAGTACTGCTTCAGATAAGGGAAAAAAGTTGAATTGGTTTTATTTGTTATGCATGATACTTGACAGCAACAACAGCAGGAACACTGGTGAGACATTTGTGCCTTTCGATTGAAAGAAACAAACTTGAAAATTGGTGACTGTTCCACATTAACAACATGTGAAGTTCCTCCATGAAACTCGGTGGTTCTCAGCTTCCCAAAGGTTAGGCGGGAGGAAGTTCCATACCACCAGTGCAAAGATAGCAAAGACTTGCTCACCTGTGTTAGAGAAGCACTTCAGAACAGACAGAAGTGACAGATCAAACTGTGGCACTGGCTTCGCTAACTGACTATCTTTCAACCCTACCTCACACAGCTGACCAAGTCCTTGTAGGTGACCTGAATGTTAACTGGCTCAGCTCATCCATCAACTCCACCCGTGACTCTCTCGCAGCCATTGACATGTCCCAACTGGTCTCCCAACCCACCAGAATTAACACAAAGAAAGGTACCAGCACACTGCTAGACGTGGTCATCACAAACCGCCCTCTACAAATCCATGATACCCAGGTCCTTCCAGACTCTATTAGTGACCACTCTCCTATCATTTTCCACTGGGCCACCCCCACTCCCAAACCCACGACTCATCCCACTCTTCATCGGCGCCTCAGACCAGGTGGGCTTAAAGGTCTTAAGCTACATCTTGCCCAGATTAACTGGTCTCCATACACCAGGCCTCTGATGTTGGCGCCCTTACCTTCGTCACCCAAACTTTCAAAAAGCCTGTGACGTTTTCGCTCCCATGACAGCAGTCCGGACCAAAGTCCATAATGCCTTGGATTACCCCCCCTGCTGCAACTACTAAAACACAGGGATAACCTGTACCTGGCCAATGAAACAGGCCATGCTGCGGACAGACAGCCTACAATGCCGCTAGAAACAAATGCACATGGGCCATCAGGAAAGCAAAAGCCGATCACTATCAGGCGGCGCTTACCTCCTCCTGGGGGAATGGCAGTAAGTTTTGGGACAACATTAAGCAACTAAATGGGAGCTCGCACTCTCCTCCCCCCTCCCAGATCACCATCGAAGGCACTGTCTCTACTGACCCTGCCCACATAGCCAACTTCCTCAACTCATCATTTACAGACCTCAGCTTGGTCCTCCCCAGAGACTTCTTTGACCCTCCTTCAACCCTACCCGCCCCTGACTTCCAATATCCTAGCTTCCACTTATGCAGGGTGACCCCCCAGGAAGCTAGGCCACACCTGCTTCAAGCTGTTAAGAGCAATTATATTGGCAGCGACTCCCTGGACCCCAGTATCCTCCGCCGGGTCCTGGATCAGGTCCTTGCCCCCCTAACTACCCTGCTCAACAAGTCCCTCTGCCTGGGTCAATTCCCCTCTGGCTGGAAAACAGCCTCAGTCTTGCCCATACACAAAGGAGGTGACAGGTCCTCAACCAGGAACTACCGGCCTATCTCCATCCTTCCACCCCTCTCCAAAGCCCTTGAAAAACTGGTGGCAACCCAAATCACAGATTATCTGACCAAATACAACATCCTCTGCCAAGAACAGCATGGATTCCGTGCAGGTCACAGCACCAGCACTGCCCTTATTGAGTTCTCAAATTTTCTGCATTCCTCCCTTGATTTGGGCTCACTAGCAGGGGCAGTGTTTATTGACCTCTCAAAGGCATTCAACACTGTCTCCAACCCCCTACTGTTGGATGCCCTCTATCGCATCGGCTTTGCCGCCGGCCCAGTCTCCTGGTGCTCCAGCTACTTGTCGGACCGCTCTCAGCATGTTAGAATTAATGGGACCCTCTCCAATACATGTCCCATCCGATCCGGAGTCCCCCAGGGTTCCATTCTAGGCCCACTTCTCTTCTCTCTATACCTCAATACCATGCCCAGTGCTTGCACAGGAAAAATTCTGCTGTACGCAGATGATGCCGTTATCTTCGCCACCCACCGAAACCCCATCTCTGTTCAAGATACCTTGCAACTAGCTTTCAATGATGCTGAAGCCTGGTTCAAAAAGCACAGACTTGTAGTTAATCTAAAAAAACCAAATCCATGCTCTTTGACATCCCAAAACAAACTCAGTAATTTCCACTCCGTATCCTCCCTGGCTCTAATCTTCCTCTGAGCAAGTCCACCTGTACAAGTACCTTAGAGTCTCCTTTGACTCTGCACTCACTTTCCATGACCACATTGATACTCTAGCCTCCACTGCAAATACGCACTAGGTATCCTTTATCCTTCTAAGCACTGCCTCCCCAGGCCCTCCGACTAGCAGTCACCTCCTCAATCCTGTCCCTTGTGGATTATGGCCTGCCTGTCTATGGTGCGCGGATATGACTGCCCTCAATAAACTTGACACACCTTGACAAGGCCTGTAGGTTAATCATGGAGCCACCAGATTAACCCATACCTGCCAGCTATATGACTTCAAAGCTGCTCAACCTGGATGAACGGCTCAGATATCAAACTTGCCTCCTAATGAAAAAACACTCCTTGGTCTATCCCTCCCGGTCTGACAGACTCTATTCACCTAACTCAACCCTTAGTCCAAACTCGTAGCTCCTCCAAGGCCACCCTGTCCATCCAAGAACCAGGACCACACATGGTCAACGGTCCTTCTACTACAGAGCCCTACCTGGTACAATATTCTCCCAGTTCCATCACGATATCCGTTCAATCTCCAGTTTAAAACTGCACTTAGAAGTCAGCTATTTAACATACGTAGCTGTGCTTGTCTCGACCGTGGGTGTTCAAGCTCATTGTACCCGACAAAACTCTCTGAGTAGCTCTCAATCAACAACTGACAAACTCCTAGAGTGGCATGCCCCCCCTAACTATCACCTGCTCTGTCCCAAAGCCACCTGTTCTTACTAACCCAGCAGTCCCAGCTCAAGACTAATTTGTCTGCTCAACCAAAGCTTGCTTTCCTCTCAATCTTATCCGAATAACTGTTATACCTGTCAATACCTAACCTGTTACACTGTTATTGTAAACAAAGTCATTTACAGTATATATCTGCCATACTGTTGCCTGCTATGATGTAAAAAAAAAAAAAAAAAAATGTTGTTACCTACAATGATGTAATGAAATGTTGTGCTTTGTATTGTCCTCTTTGTGACGAGGTACCTTTGGAAACGAGCCGCTGGCTCAAAGGTTGTAAACTGATGTATAAGTAAATAAATAAATAAATAAATCATCAGACCACAGTGGGTAGGCCTGGTCAGAAGGTGTTAATAGAGTGGTTAGGGAGTAAGGTTTGGATGACCTAATAATATTGTCAATAACACAGCCTAGGATATAGAGGCAATATGAAGAGGGGGGCAGTCAGCCAAGGTTGGAGTACAATGTACAACGATGGGTCAGCCAAGTACTGGATAAGGCCAAATGATACATGTTATAGTCGGTGACATTCCATTTGGATAGATTGCATGTGCCAGCTTGATAGAATGTGGTCAGCCCATAAGTGAAGCTTGGTAGCAACACTCCCTGAGCCATAGCAACCCTAGCAGCAGGAGTCAGACATATCTGATTCTGTAAGCAAGTCCTAGTTTAGCATTAACAGATTTCTAGATAGTTGAGATGTGCATGGTAAAATCAATGGCATTATCCAGGGTCAGGTCTAAATAGTTAAAGGGTTCAATTGTAGAGAGATGGCAGCCACCTATGCAGCAGATGGGTAATCCAGAGGAGCACTCTTTCAGCTTAGGAGCAGACCCACATTGTATGGAATGAGTCATACTTGAATTTAGACAAGCCTATTTTGAACAATCCAGGTCTGTACTCCACTGAAATGAGCACTAGTCCTTTTGTTGATGTCATTTAAATTCTTGGAGCTAGTGTATAGCACCATATCATCAGTGTATAGAACAGTGAAACAAAAGGATGGGGATATGAGAGTACTGTTAGTGAAAACAGAGAATAGCAATGGACCCAATAAGGAGCCTTGAGGGATGCCAGCATTAATTGTGGTCATGGCAGAAGTGGCCTAGTTAACTTTGACAAATTGCTGCCTGTCAATAAGATAGCTAGAGAAACAGTTAGTGACAGAAGAAGAAGAAGAAGAAGAAGAAGAAGAATCAGCATTTATATAGTACTGTTCATGCACATTGTATCCCAAAGTGTTTTACAAGCAATGTTAGACTGGTAGTGAACTGACTGAATGTGAAGTGGCAGCGATATCACACATCAACACCCACACATAACCTTGGACAATTGCATGAACCAGTTTTATGGGAAGGGGGATATCAGCCAGGACACCAAGGAAAGTCCCCTACTCACTTGTAGGTCGATGGGCTGTCAGACTGAATGATGGCCACTCAGGGAGAGACTCCAGAAGAGAAGGATGTTCATTTGGTGGGAGAGTTGGCCTCCTCTCCCACTGATTTAATGACAGAGGCTACTCAAGATGCTAGCCTGGAGAAGGATTTGGAGGAAGTGTTTCATGAAACTGTTATATCTTTTGAAGAATTTGGAGAATTCAGTGAGCATCTAGAACCCGATATTATTTCTATAACTAAGGGTAAAGACACTGTAATAACCGATATGCAACAAACAGAAACTTTGCAGGATTCGATCCAACAGCCTGCTAGGTTATCAGCTGTTCCACTTGACGAGCCTTTGGAGCGGCCTGACAGTGGAGATGATAATGCAGAGGAATAAAAAGGCCTACCGGCGGAGGGTGAGTCATTGCCTTTCATAATACTGAATCCAGCGAATTTACACTGCAAGGATACACTATTAAGGGCTGGCAGACAAAATGTTCTTAGTAATGAGTGCCAAAAGCCTATGATTCTTGCCACAACTCCTGTGATTATAATTTGGCCCCAATTTTTTCAGTAAAGCAAGCAAAACTATATTGGGTCAGTTTTCAAGGAACAAACACATTATATCTGGCCAAAAGTATCAAATGTCAAAACAGACCGGATTCATTTTTAATCTCCAGTGCTGCACAAAAAGCCATCTGAAAAACACTCCCCTGTTACCTATCAAACAGACGCCACTCGGCAAACTGGAGTTACTAAATTTAAATTTGGCAAAATGGATAAGAGTGCACAATTACAGTCTGCTGTGCTCGGAGACATTGGGGTGAAACTAGGGGAAAACCTTGCTGTGCAGCATGAGACAAAAGCTGCACAAATAAAAGGAAAATTTGCTTTACTTTCAGAAATGCACGACGAAATTTGGTCACCACAAAAAGCGCTCCTAGGGGTTGGTTGGGAGAAAACAGCATCCGAGACTTGGCCTTCCGATCCAATTTGGGATTCAGCCTTTGATTTACCACAAACTGCTCCTAACTGGAAACCAAAAGAAACTAACTTGACAGACAATAAAAACATAACATTTGCAGGGTATTAATTTAGCAACAGCTTTGTCTTCTGATACAGTAACACCCTGCATGATAAAACTGAATCCTGAAGAACTCTCTGAAGTACAAATGGTTTCAACACTTTCTGCTGTTCCTCCTACAACCAGTGATGGGTCTACTACAGAAAATAAAAAACTTCTAATGTCAGACCTTTTTTCGAAATCTAGAAGAGAAGCTGCCCCAAGGAGAAATACTGTCCATATACGCTATAAAGGAGGATTGACAGATCATTCTGACAGATATTATGTTGGGAAGTGTTTGCTAAAAGACTCTTTGCATTTCTCCCCTAGAGATGTTTTTGCATTCATAAATATCTCAGGGGAGGATAATTATGATGTGAGCTTCAGAACCTCATATGCCTTAGACATGTTTTGGGAACGCTATGGCCAAGTGAAGTTTTCACCTACATGGACCTCCTTTTTGGTCATTCCCCTTACAAAACCTTTTAATAACATTTGTTACTGTGATGTTTCGGAATGAGGGGGTCTATGTGGAGGATGTCACAAAAATGTGACGTTCTGAGTAAACCAGAACCTATTCTTGATTCAGATAAGTTCTGGACTGGGGGATTGAAATATAAAGTGAAACTGAGGCAAACAGATTCAGGGGTAGAACATATTCCTAATTCTTTTCTGTTAGGTAGAAATAGGGGGTATGTTTTTATGGAGGCCAACCTAGGGTCTGTTACAAATGTGGCTCAAAAACTCACCTCTCTAGTGTGTGTGTGATCAACCCAGATGTGATAATTGTGGGGAAATAGGGCATGTGACTACGCAGTGTGCTAACCACACAAAATGTGACCTTTGTGAAGGATTTGGTCATGTGTTTCTGGAAAGTCCATGGGCAGCAAAAAATAAGGTTTCAAGTATTAGTCCTGACCTACTGATACAACAAGCTCAGGATGCATCTCCTAAGGCACCCCCTGCCCCTTCTGAACCTGAAACTAATCCCCAACAGCAGGAAGAGGTGGCTGAACCCACCCTCAACCTCCCCCTTTGGTCCCTCTTAAAGAAGGAATAATTGCTACTACATCTAGTATGGTTAAAAAAGAAGTGATAACAGGAGATTCTTCTGATCCTTTATATTTGAATCCAGTATGTTATGTGGATCCAGCAGGCCCTGATAAACTTTCAACAGTTTCTGCATCTCTTTCACCATTACCCCCTAGAAGGTCCACAAGAAATCAAAAACTAAAATCCTCCCCCACTCCTGCTTTATTTGAACCACATAACTCTTATGCTGCATTATTTACTAATTGAGGCAATTCAGACATGGATCTTGGTGATTCAGACTCTCAGAAATCTGTGCAGGACCTTTTAGGGTTACTTGCTGAAGATTACAAAGGGAAAAAAAAAGAAAAAAAGGAAAAAATGAGGCTCTTTAACTAAATAGATAATGGTAGTACAGAAATGGGGATCTCTAAATACACATGGGCCCAGATATTCAAAAGGGTTGCGCCATGCGCAATAGGGTTACGCCTGCGCAAGTCCGAACTTGCGCCATTCTGCGATATTCAGCAGGAGGCAGTTGCGCCACTAAAAACAGGCTGAGCAACATCGCAATGCAAATGAATGCATGCTGAACTGGAGGGGGAGGAACCATGCATAAACCACACAGCCCGATATTCAGCCAGGCTGTGCAGAGTTGTGCGGGAGCAACCCCCAACCTGCGCCTGCACCACTTTGAGCAAAAAAAAAAGGATCAAGTCGAGGGCCACCCACAGGTGAGCTGCTGCATTGCAGGGTGCAACACAGCAGCTGCTACCTGTGGCTGGCCCCCCACCCACTCCTGTGCCCCCTGCAGCCTGATCACGGGCAAAACAGTGTAGAATCCTTCCACCACTCCCCACTGGCCCAATCGGGCATGGTTAATTCCCCACCAGCCCGATCATAGGCGGCAAATGGCACCCCTGCCTTGCATGACTTATGGCCCCATTGCATGTCACCTTTTGAATATCAGGATTTTGCACATGGCGCAGTGGTACTTGCGCCACGCAAGTTGAATGCTCCTCTGACAACTTTTCGATTGGCGCAAGTTCCACTCGCCATGCACAATAATATTTAGCCAGGGGTGATATTCAAAAGGAGTTGCTTAAGCTGTCCTTTGAATATCACTCTGGACACACCCTAGCGCAACTATTTTGTGCAGCGCAAAGGATTGCGCCACAAAATAGCGCAGTTTGAATCTCCAGCCCATAGTATTCTGAATGCTGTAAAAAGACAGGCATTATTCCAGTATCTGTACAGTGAAAATATTTTTGTAAGTTTCCTGCAGGAGACCTGGATGTTTTCCATTGTGCAAGTGGCAACTTTTAAAAGGGACTCGCCATGAGGCCCCTCTTACTGGTCCTTTGGTATTGATAGTGCTGGTGGGGTGGGAATTCTGTTCAATTCATATCAATTCATTCTCTATAAGTTAATTGACCTGCTACCAGGGAGAGTATTATTTCTTGATGGAAAATCGAATAACATTAATTGTAGGTTTATTAATATTTATTACCCACAGACAAAGGTGAATCGAGTTAAGTGCATGAAAGCTATACAACCTGTTTTGGTATCTTCATATAGGATTTTTTTGGGAGGGGACTTTAACTGTGGTTTGATGACTAAAGCAGAAGTGAATAAGAAAATTTATTGTGACTCAAATGTATTAGAGGACATTAATAAATTAGCAGGCCTCATAAATTGTTTTAAGTATTTGAATTTTGGGACCCAGCTGCACGTTTATAAGAGGGAAATGTCAAACCACAATAGATTATATGTTGGTATCCCCTTTGGTTCTGTTGGAACCTTTCAAACAATTCCCATGGAGTATTCAGATCATTTCCTTTTAATCTGTTCATTAGGACCACTGACTTTGGAACCAAGTAGACAAAATAGGTGGAAGTTAAATAATTCTATTCTCACTAACCCTCAAGTTAGAAGTACTATACAGGCCATTTTCAAAGTTCAGTTGTTAGTGGCTTTTTTATATGCAGATTTGGGGGAATAGTAGCTAGACACCAAATCTGATTTAAGTAAGTGGTTTAAAAAATATGGAACCTGTAGGAAAAATTCTAAATTTTTTACATATTTAAAAGAAGGCAGTGGCAGCAGTTAATTTCCCTTTCTAACACTTCTCAGCTAGATTACTCAAACCAAATTGAAAATATAAAAGGGGAAATGAAACAATTTCAATATGATACAATGCTTGCTAGTAGCACTCAGAAAACCCTGATTGGTGATCCCTTTGAGGTCTGCAAAACATTATGGGAATCGACTACTATGGAGTACTTAGTGTCAGAAGGAATAAAAGTGGACAATCATGATTATAAGGGATATAATAGAGCATTTGTCATTAGAGTGTAAGACTGGATATTTTATTTCTGTGGATTTTGAGAAAGCTTTTGACAGAGTATGTCTTTCCTATTTGTTTAGAGTTTTAAAATATTTTGGGATCCCTTCCCAGATTATCAGTATTATCCAGTCTCTATATTCAACTGCCTTATTTTTTCCTTTTCTTAAGGGCATCCAAACAACAGGTATCACAATAAAGACTGGAGTTCATCAAGGATGTCCTTTAAGACCCCTATTATATATTTTTTCACTAGAACCTTTATTACGCTCCTTAACACGTGTGCCTAGGTGGAAAGGGATTTTTAGCCCAGACTAAAAAAACAGCACCTTTTGCAAGCATATGTAGATGATGTCTGCCTATTTTTTACTAAATATGAACAACTTCAAGAGTTTTTTTCTGAATTTAAGTTATTTTCAGATGTATCTAACGCAGAACTCAATATTGAGAAAATGAGAGGACTGATTATAGGTGCAGGGCATCATATTGATATTTGTCAAAATAATATTCAAATAGCTACCAAGCCACTTTGCATTTTAGGAATTCTTTTTGGTTCACAAAATCTTCCAGAAGAAAATTGGGATATTGTACTAAAAAAAGTGGAAATAAAAGTGTCCCGATGGAGGTAGTGGAAATTTTCTATGCAAAAATGTATCCAGGCTCTCAAACAATTTTTGGTACCCTGCTTACAATATGTGGCAATGATTTGCCCTTTACCAACCCAGTATTAGACAAGGTTGTATAGTTGTTTCTTCCAGATGCCATGGGACAATAGGTTAAATCCAGTAAAAAGGTGTTAAACCTATCTGGAGAAAAGGAAAGGAGGACTTGGAATGATTGATCCAATAGTTTTCTTTCACGCACTCTCTTTTACACAAACAATTAAAAGTGAACTTATAAGACCTGACAGTAGAGAGGGGGATTGGATTCAGACAGTTTTATGAAGTTATTTTATGGCATGACAGAATATGGCCCCAAAACTTAAACCACATATTCACATTCCAATTTATTTTATATCATCAGTTAAAAAAATATTTAAATGGAAGATGACCAAGGATGATCAAGGAAATGATTTGTAAAAATCCTGTTAAAGCATTGTATAATATTTTTATGAGTCAGATATACTCAACTGAACCTAGTTTTAAAAACTGTTCTACGGCTCAGAATGCATATATCTTGGGACAACTTAATAATTCTAGGATTCCAGCTTTCATGTGGGAAACACAGTGGCTTATAATGTACAGAAAATTAAATGTAAGAGGAAATGTGAAGTATCAGGCAAAGGAAGAAAGAAATTGTCCATATCCTGAATGCATTAATCAAGAAGAGACAATGGAACATTTCTCATTGTATTGCACTCATGCAAAAAATTTGTGGGGTTATATAGCTACAAAATGAAAACTTCCTTTTTCAACTAATTAAACTTATGAAATTTTGATTACAGGTATTTATCCCCCTAGATTAGCATCATTCAATCATAGTACATTAGCAGGTTTTTTTGGATGTTTAAAATTTTATTTATGGCAGGTAAGATGCCAATGGGTTATTTATCAAAAAAAAGTTTTCTATGAGGGTTACTGTCAATTAGTAACAAAAGAATTGATGAAAGAATATTTAAAAGAAACACAAATGAATAACTGAAATAAGGTCAAGAACTGGTGGAAAGGGGTTTCTTTTATTATTAAGTATAAATGAAATGTTAATTTATACTACAGGGTGAGTCTGTAGTTTAGTTTTTATGTATTAGGATCAGATGTGTTCTGTAATGTTCTCCTTGTAATTTTTCTTTTGTGTTATGACTTATGTTTCATATTTAATAAAAACTTCCCTAATCACCTGAAGGGGAAATGCTGGCCGGCTAGAATGGCCACTTCACTGGAGATTCTGGAGAGAATGGACACATGGGAGGAAGGGCAGCAGATTTCCTGCTCTGCCTCTGCTAACCAAGAGACCAATTTGTTTTTTGATGCAACGGCATTGGTCGAGAAAGATGTCTCGGCAGACTTGCAGCAGAAACCTGAAAATGTTAACATGGAAATGGATCCAGAAGAATTGTTACCTGAATCACAGCGTCTTTCAGTTTCAATTTTGGAAACAGCAGAAGTAAACTCAGACGTGGATGATCCACAGAAATTACTACGGATTGAAGTGGAGTGTGTTCGCATTTGGCAAAATAAGTTACAAGCTGCGATAGCTTGTACAAAACGGCAGCTGGCAGAAGTGTTGCCAGGAGCAACACTAAATGAGAAGGCCCAGCTGTAGTCCTCTGGTGCAGCACCAGATCTGCCAAATGCACAGCAATAAATGGAGACAGAAAAACAAACAGGCACGGACCAATCCCCAGCACCAGAAAAACAACAGGCATTTACCTTTAAGGCAGGTAAGTCTGGGGAAATGCTTTTCATTTTTAAAGGTAACATTGCTGCTGTATCTAGTGGGATCATGCCAGGAATGGCTATTAAGGGGGCTACAACCACTGGCATCAGATGGTATAATAGTATAATTTCTAAAGACAGTGCCACACCACAGTCGGTGGAAATGGCACTTAAAGCCACCGGCTGAGAGAAAGATGTGTCAGGACAACGGGTTTCTTTTTTTTTAAATTCATTATACTTTATTAATTTTTACTTTCAAACCTACAGGCATTTTGTTAGGCCCATCAAGCTTAACATAGACATTAACATATAAATCATATTGGCCTTAGGGTTACATTGGCCCACCAATAACCATGACTACTATAACAACAAATAACTAAAAAAAACAAATCTATCTAACCCTCTCAATTCCTCCCTTCCCTCCTCCCCCCTCCCCAATCTGGATACAGCATTATTACAATACCCTATGCAGTAGTCACCAGTATATACACATGACGCTACAACATTTCCAGTTATCATTTAGCGATCAAAGTTAGTGTATAAACCTTATTCCATTTTCTCTCAAAACTGTTGGGACAGTGTCTAATACTTTCAATTATTTTCTCTAACCTCAAATTAAATAGGAACTCATTGATCCACTCTGAATAGGGAATAAGCTGGGAATCTTTCTGGTGCTTCAGCACCAGCTTTTTAACTGAGTAGGAAATTAGGGATATGGCATATCTTCTTTCTGACACTAAAATTTGGAAGTAATCTCCCAAGATACAAATTTCTGGCTCAAAACATTGTTCTAGGCCCAAAAGGGGATCTAACTTTTCCTCAATCTTATACCAGAGGGATTTATTTGAGGGGCATTCCCAAAAAATAAGAAGAATAGATCCTTCACTAGTCCCATATCTATTGCACCTTGAATCTTGGAGCTTGCCCAGGACACTTAGTTTTGCTGGAGTAAAATATATGTTATGCAATATATAAAATTGGATAAGATGCAGTTTACCATTTGATGTGTACAAGTATACTGTTTGCCATATCTTATCCCAATTAAGTTGTCTTTCTGGAAATTGGCTAGCCCAGTACGCAGATATTCCTTGGGTTTCTGAACATATAGCTGGATAAAGTACTGCTGTTACTTTAGAGACTGCATGTGGACTCCATACTAGCAGACGTAGTGAATTGAAAAGGTCTATCTTGTCTGCATTCCAGTTATCTGTTCCAAATGTGGTAGTTAGTAAGTGTCTAATTTGGAAACCTCTGGACACTTGTCCAGGAGGTAAATGCAGGGAAACAAGCAACTCTGGTACTGTCTTAATTTTCCCATTTTCTAAGAGGACAGCTATTTTCACCTCTACTCCAGGTAACTTCTCCCTGGATCTTAAATACTGCCCCCCATCGTGAAGTTTGGATTTAAAAAAAGGGGTTGAGACAAGTCTTTGTTATTATTATACTTAAGAGCTCTGCACAATTGGGTATGTACCTTTAATGACATATGTACCAGTTCATTTTTTAGGATTTTCAGGCCCATTTTGGGAGTAATGTGTAAAAGGCTGGTCAGTGAAATTCCACTTTTACTAATTATTTGGCGTTCAATTTGTAACCACACTGGTACATAGTCCTGAGTTGTCGTAGCAAGAGTAGGAGGATACCACTGGAGATATTTAACTATATGGCTCGCCAGGTAATAATGGAAGAAGTTAGGCAGCCTAAGGCCTCCTTTCTGCTTAGCTGTATCTAACCTAATATAGGATCTTCTTGGTGGTTTTGACTTCCAGAGAAATTTAGAAATGATTTGATGTAAACATTGAAACCAGGATTGTGGGAGAAAAAAGTTGAGCATATTTAATGGGTAAAAAATTCAGGGAAGTATATTCATTTTGATAACATTAATTCTGCCCTGCAACGAGAGATATATAGGGGTCCATCTAGCTAAATCTTGTTGTGTAATTTCTAATTGGGCATCCAGGTTCAGTTTCTTAATTTGAGATAAGTTGGATGTTAATGTGAGAACTAAGTATTTAAATTGAGTTACCCAATTTAATTGAAGATTTGCTATATGTGACCGGTAAGTATGGGAATTTAGTGGCATTATTGTTGATTTTTCTATACTCAACTTATAGTTAGACAAGACTTCGTATGAATTCACTATGGATATTATTGCTGGGAGGGAGGTCTCTAAATTTGTAATGTGTAGTAAAATATCATCAGCAAAAGCTGATAGCCGTAAATCTCTTTCACCTACCTGAATACCTGTCACTAAAGAAATGTTGCAACTGGTATAGAAGTGGTTCTAAATATTAATTAAAAAGTAATGGGGAAAGCGGGCAGCTCTGATGTGTTCCTGAATGTAAGGGAAATAGTTCTGAAAATATTCCATTGCAGTAAACTTTCACTGTAGGGAAGGTGTAAAGAATCCATATCCACTGGATAAATATGTGGGGAAAGACGAATTTTTTCAGAAGCTCAAATAAAAAAGTCCAACTTACCCTGTCGAATGCTTTCTCTGCGTCCATTGGGTGAGGCACTAACCTGGATGCAGAGAAAACATGAAATAGCTTCCTAAGGTGATCAGCCGAGGAGCAGCCTGCCACGAATCCCACTTGTTCCTGGCTAAGCAGTAGTGCCCAAACTTTTGCCAATCTATTCACCAATATTTTGACAAAAAGCTTAATATCATAGTTCATTAAGGATATTGTACGACAGTTGGTAACTAATTGTGGAGATTTATTTGGTTTAGGAAGCACAATTATGAGAGTCTCTAATAGTGAAGGGTCAGAAAGCCCAAAGTTACATAGGTAATTGAACATACTAAGTAAAGGGGGTGAGAGTTGCTCTTTAAATATTTTATAAAACAGGGGTGGAAAACCATCCAGTCCCGGAGCTTTATCGTCCAGGAATGCTTTGATGGTCTCCAACAACTCATGATGTGTTATGGTTTTAGTGAGGATATCTGCTTGCAATTATGATAAAGAACGAAGAGGAAGGCCATTCAGATATTCTTGTATATCTGTCATTTGAGGTATAGGAACTTTGGAGTAGTATAGAGACCTGTAGTAGTCCTCAAACTCCTTAACAATTTCTTTTGGAGTAGTAAGGAGAGAACTGTCTTTAAGGGAGTTGAGTGCCATTATGATCCTAGACTCTTCCTGCTTTCTCAATCGAAGGGCAAGTAAATGGCTAGCTCTGGCTCTCTGTTCAATATATTTAGCATAGGTCTTAAAAAGTGCATATTGGGCTTGCCCTCTCAATAGCTCAGAATATTGGTTCTTTAATTTAATTAGTTGCTCCTGGCTACTCTCTGTTTGTATAACTATCTGCTGGTTTTCTAGGGATTTTATTTGGGAGAGGAGAGAAGAAGACAGTGCTTCCCCCTTTTTTTTTTTACGTATGGTGGAAAGTCGAATGCACTCTCTTCGAATCACACACTTTAAGGCACATCAAAGTTTATCCAGAGTTTGTATGGTGCCCTGATTATGTATAAGGAATTGCTCTATTGTTTCCTTGATGGAGGTTATTACCTGGTCATCCTGAAGAAGCTGAATATTCAGTTTCCAAACAGTACTTTTGGTTTTTGGAATTGATACAGTACCTTCCAACCAAACAGGTGAGTGATCAGATATAGTCCTCAGGGCCATACTGCTACCAATCAGACCTTCTAAAAAAGTATTATTGACTAAGAAGTAGTCAATACGAGATAAAGAGTTGTGTACCAGGGAATAAAAAGTATAACCCCTTACATTGGGATTGAGCAGTCTCCATGGGTCACTAAGATTGTCGACATAAATTCCCTTGCTGCTCTCTGTGCAGGCAAAAGACCAGGCATTCTGTGGGTTGATTTATCCAATTCTGAAGAATAAACCAGGTTTCTGTCACCCGCCAGCACAGTGGTCAACCAGGGAAAACAGTTTAGGGCATTAGTAAGTGTTGTACAAAACTCCAGAGAGTCCATATTAGGTCCATATATGGAACCTAGTATCACTTCAGTGTGATTTAGGAGACCTCTCAAAAATATAAATTGTCCATGTGTGTCAGTCTGGCATTGTTGTAATCCAAACTGAGTACCCCTGGCTATAAGGATTGCTACCCCTCTTTGTGCCGTGGCATTGCCTGCAGCATAGACTTGGCCTATTTGCTTTCTCCTGAAAACATTACCCTCTTGCTCTAAACAATGTGTTTCCTGCAATAGGGCTATATTGCAGTGTAAAGATTCAAGGTGCCTGAGGATTTGATGTCTCTTAACCCGCCCGAGCCCCTTTGACGTTCCAAGATACAAATCTTACTGCCATTTGGAGCTAAACTTGCACTTCAAAATAACAAAGTTAATCCTCGTGAAAATGGGGTGGCATTGGGAGAGAAACCAGAAAGGGTTTAAATGAAATATACACATCCTTGCTTCACTCTTAACTATAGTGTGATTTTGTTTGCCGTATTCCTTATAAAACATAAAACTTACATCTAAAATCCCTCTTAAAGGAATTATTCTTTTTAACATACCCTTGCTATATCCCCAATACAAAAACATTCCCTTATCAACTAAAATTACTATAAACCCCAGTCCTATCGACTGCACTCCCTATATTTATTTGGCCATGATCTTTACCAACCGCCAGACATATTACCCAACCTTCCCTCCTCCCCCCCTCGCTTTAAGGTTGCCCCATGCATACAACAAGTAAACATCTTTTTTTTTCCTCTTGCTATGTATGAAGAAATTTTCTACCCTCTTAGCATAAAGTAGTAGGTCCAGTCCTAAAACCAGGTTGTCTTTCTTCAGACTTCATTCAGCCGCTACATCCAGGAGCATTCCCATCAATATATCAGGGCTGTCTCGAAATGTATCTAAACTTTAGTCTACAAACCACAGTGTTATTTGTGGAATTCTTTCAAACAGTTATTTTCACTGTTTCAATTAGATTACAGGGTTTCCTTTAGAATTAAGATCTCCCCTTTCATTTAAAGAGATCCGGATAAAGCTTCTTCAGATTGGCAGTAGCTTGACTAACAGAATCAAAGGAAATCCATTGTCCTTCTTTGCTGACTTGTAATGCTGCTGTGTATCTCATTTGAAATCTTATCCCCACAGCTACAAGTTTGGTAACAATTGGGTGCATTTTGGTGTGCTTTTGCCTCTCTGAGAGTGGCAAATCTTGTGTTATGTGGATCTTTTTGTCACCCCATTTGACTTCCTTGGTTTCTCTGAGTTTATCCAGGATTACCTGCTTGTCCAGGTAATTCAACAGCCGGAATATCAGATGCCGAGGAGGGGAGCCTTGTGGAGGTGTGGGCCATAGAGCTCTGTGCACCCTCTCTATAATATATGCTGGGTCATTAGGAGAAGGCCCAGCCACCTTAGTGCACAGCATTTGGACAAATGATATGGAATTGGCTCCTTCTTCTCCTTCTGGGAGCCCCAGTATAACCAGGTTATTCTGCCTCGATCGACCCTCAAGGTCTTCTAGCTTGACTTCAGTCTTTCAAAGCCATTGCTGCAGGGATATTATTTCTGGTTCCAATTGGGCCCTCCAGTCATCGAGGGAGGAGATGCGGGCTTCATTATCCCTGGTACGAATCGTAAGCTGTGCCATTGTATTTTTAAGTGCTCTCAGATCGCTCACTACAGCTTGGAGGGACTCTTGTATTAGTGCCAGCCCCTCAAAAAAGGTTGTTTCCATTAATGGGGATGAAGCTGAAGTATCTCCATAGCCACTCGCTTTGGTGCGTTTTGACAGTGTGTCCTTCTCTGGTGATGGCAGAGGCGTATGCCTCAATCACTGGCTTTTCATCTCCACTTTTCCCCGCGATGTAGCCAGCTCTCTAGCAGATTTCAATGTAGCTGCATGTAATAATCTTCACCATAGTAAGTCTCCTGATTTTGGGCAGTTAATGGGGAAAAGAGAGAGTTTTGTGGTGAGGGGTTGGGAGAGTGAGTAGAGGCGCATCTATCTGGCCGCCATCGCAACTGGAAGTCCCAGGACAATGGGTTTCTTGCGTGACACCTGTTTGACTGCCTACACTGGATATCAATGCCACTAAACAGATATTTCTGAAATGGATACTATAGACTCGGGGCAAATAATTGTGACTGCCTCACCCCTATCCCTTTCCAAAGAACTACAGTTAACACAAAACCCAAAACTGCATTTAATAAATGATGACTCTTCTGCTAATGTAGAAAATGAACAAACCAGATAGTCAGTATCACCTGTGTCTCAAAACATGGGATCTGAGTGAAAATGTGGCAATTTCATCAGGTCCTCAAGGCCTGAAAGACAGAACAGAGCATCTGGCAGTACTGTTCCACCACAGGCCAGAGGACAACAATCTTAGTTGTATGCTTCCTTTTTTAGAACACCTACATATCCAGAGAAAAGGCACAATGCCATAAGGCTGCTATACAGGGGAGCACTAGAAATTTTTCTGGACAGGGGGATACATTGCCAAAAAACTTTTAAAAGGTTCAATGCAATTTACAGCAGCAGAAATATGTGCATTAATCCACATATCTGGAGAGGCCACATTCAATGTTAGTTTTAAACTAGGAAGTGGCCTTCAAAAGTTTTGGGAGAAATATAGACTTTTGAAAACATCACCTATATGAATGCCCTTCAAAGTAATCCCCCTCACAAAACTAGCAAACAGAACTATTAAGATTATTTTTCAAAATTAAGTGGTTAGTGTAATAGACTACTATACTGGCTAAAACAAAGATGCACAGTTATTGGAAATCCAGAGGCAAATTTTAACAAGGAGCAGATATGGAATGGAGGTGGTCTTGAACTCCCCGGCACGGGACTTGAACACTTGCAAAATTTTTTTTTTTTTTTAGGAAGAGATAGAGATGTGCTGCTTTACACAGGACAGCCAAAAGCCTGCTATCATTGTGGAGCTACAGGGCATCTGAGTAGCCTCTGTGATAAGCTCAAATGTATAATTTGTAATGAATTAGGGCATACATGTGGGTTTTGTAGAAACAAACAAATCTGTAATTTATGCAAAGCTAAGCAGCATACATACCACACTTGCCTTGGGCAGCACATAACCAGCCCAATCAGGCTGATGGTGAGGAATAATGCCTCCTGGTGGCCATTGGTCAAAGAACTAAAAGAGAACAAATCCCCTCCTTTTAGTCTTTAATACCCACAACAGGCCAGGCTGAACAAGAACCTCTGAACAGGTGCATAACCTTGGGGGGAGTAATATTTGATGGGGGATTGACTCTGCATTCACAGGTGTCTGCTGTCATCAAGTTCTCATTTTACCATCTGAGGAATATCTGCAGGATTAGGCACCTTGTTCCATCTGGCAATCTTCCTACGCTGGTCCATGCCTTTGTGTCCTCGCATCTGGACTATTGCAAATCCCTTTATCTAGGGCTTCCCCGGGTTGAAATCTGTCACCTGCAGCTGCTGCAGAATGCAGTGGCCCAGCTTTTGTCTGGTACCTCTCAGTCCAGCCATATTTTGCTGGTGCTGCGTGGACTGCACTGGCTGCAAGTGCAGTAGCGGATCACTTTTAAAGTTGGTCTTCTGACTTTCAAAGCCCTACATGGACTTGGCCCTGACTACCTGAAAGAGCTCCTGGTCTCTTACTGCCCTGGATGATCACTCCTCTCAGCTGCCAAGGGGTTGCTAGAGATCCCGAGGGTGTCTTGGAAATCTTCTGGGGCCCGTACATTTATGTATGTGGCCCCTACCCTCTGGAATTCTCTACCCTGTCAGTTACAGGAGTGCATGACCGTGGAGGGATTTAAAAAGGCCCTGAAAACATATTTGTGGACCCAAGCATTTGGAGTCTGACTGTATTAGTTTATCTGTGCTAGTTGTTTTTAACATAAGATCTGAAATGCTCAGTCTGTTTTATTTTGTAAGGTGCCTTGGTTTTTTGAAAGGCTGTGTAAAAATAAAGTTTTAGTATTTATTACTATTATTATTACAAGAAGATAGCAGACCTAGCAAGCCCCCTTCCCGCTGGCAGGTACTTCAGAGCAGAGCCAGGTAACTAGCACAGAGCCCAGTGTGGAGATGGTAGATTTTCTTAAAGATATGGCAGAAGCCATAGAGATATAGTCAGCCACAAACTCTAGTGAAAATTCTGTAATGCCACCCCCCACCAAGCCCCAGAGGGTGGCAGAATTTAATAAAATGGTGACCAGTAGAGGGCATAATTGGAAGGTACCGAATCCCAAGGTTCGAAAAACTTCTGATATTTCCTTGTCTAGCAAATGTGAAGCCCTGACAGAGAGAGCAGAGATTTCAGTGAATGAATCTGATGACTCTTCCTTCTGGTCGTCGCTTCCAGACCCAGCTTCTGACCCTGAAGAAACACACACATCCAGCTCAAAGGTCTCTAAGGTGACTACACCCTCTGAGTTGAAACAGAAACATACTAGATCAGCAAGGAAACAAGAAAAAGCCACCCTGAATAGTTCTTTTTCCATGCATTTTCTTTAATTAATCTGGCTTCATCCCTACCCTGTTACACTATTAATGTTAATAGTATAAAAAGCCATCAGAAATGATTGGCAGTCTTCTCACATTTATAAACCTATAGGTCAGGTATCTTCTTACAGGATACAAGAATCCATATCACTGCAGTGGTAAAACAAGTTATTCAGCAATGGCGTGTGGGACCATCATATTGGTCCTTGGGGATAGAAGTTTGTTCTGGGCTCGCCATATTATTTTACAACATACCTATACAGTTGATTAAGCTAATAAATCTGGTGCCAGGTAGGGTATTACTCTTGGACGTAAGAATTCATAGTGTACTATATAGACTGTGCAGTGTTTATGCAGGTCAAACCCAAACTGCTAGGATAAATCTCTTTCCAACAACACAACCTTACTTATACTCAGCACAGAATGCCATTTCCGGGGGAGATTTTAATTGTGGTCTGTCCCTCTCTATTAGAGGGAAGAACACTATCAAAAAAAATATTTTTTGTGGTATGTCTGTATTGGAAAAAAAAATGATTCCCAAGGCACAGTTGCAAGATGTTTATCTTCAGTCTTTTGGTAAACCTGATCCAACATGTCATAATGGGGCATTAGCGACCAGGATATACTTTTTCTTAATTTCTAACACACTAGTAATAAGTAAGGCACAATTACAGGTAGCAGAGTTTTCAAATAATTGTATTTATTCATTTAATTAATTTATTTGAGGATTGGATAACACCTTTGAGCACACGTGCTCTTTTCCAAAGGTTCTATGTAAGTTACAAACAGGTATATAAATCATCGAGACTCATGAACCACATTAATGACAAATAGATAAATTGGCACAGATAATGTATAGACTAAAAGATTTCACCCTCATAATATAATTTTTATTCAGATAGATAATGCCTTTACTCCACATAGTGTGCTGGGTACATGGAAGCTAAACTTTTCTTTATTGACTCACTCAGAGCTAAAACTAAATTTACAGTATTTTATAGAAGCAAGACAATCTGGGCGGGATATTCAGACTGCGCCATGCTGTGGCGCAAGCTTGGGCGCAATGCAACTGGGATGCACCTGGGCATTGACAGAGTGATATTCAATGGAGCTGCACCATGGCACTGCATTGTTGAATATTGCTCCTTGGCCGCCCACAGTGCACATGGCGAAGTGGCACTGTACCAGCGCAAGTGGCCAGAGTGGAGCAGGGGGATGCGCTAGTGTAAGTGCCGTTGCACTAGGCACATCAACCACGATATTCAAAGGTGCACATGCAAATGGGTCCATTTGCATGTCATTATGGCCTCATTTGCATGCAGATGCACTGATCCCTGGTGACATGTGCCTGGCGCCCTGCCAGGCTGCAGCTGTCAGGGACTGATGCCCCCTGCACAAGCGGCAAAGTGCCCCACTGCCTGATCGCGGGCATAGGGATTGTAAATGAACGTCCTATATACCAGGTGGTCCAGTGGACCACTCACAGCCCAATAGTGGGCAGTAGTACATTAATAAAAACCCACCCATATCCCTGGTGGTCCAGTGGACCGCTTGCAGCCCGATCACGGGTGTCAGTAATAATATATGACAATCCAATCCATCCCTGGTGGTCCAGCAGTACCCCCCTCTCCACCCTCCCGCTCCCCCCCCCGGCAGTGGCAGGCAGCAGCTCCCAACCCATCAGCTACCCCGCCACCTGACGACTGACTCCGTATGGTAGGGCTGTACGCCCATTGGTCCACAGCATGGGCCAATGGGCGTGCAGCCCATACCATACTACACAGTCCAGAAATGTGAATGGAGCCATTCACATATCTGGTCTGTGTAGTACGGCATTGGCTGCATGCCCATTGGCCCACGCTGAGGACCAATGGGAGTACAGCCCTTACCGTACGGAGTCAGTCAGTGGGTGGCGGGGTGGCTGGTGGGTGGAGAGATGGCGCCCACTGCTGCTGGGGGGGGAGCAGTTTGGTGGGGCTCAGTGGGCTGGTGAGAAGGTAAGTACAGCTAAACCACCAGGGATGGATTTTATTGTCATATTTTATTGCTGATGCCCTCAATTGGGCTGCGAGCGGCCCACTGGACCACCAGGGATATGGAAGGGTTTATATTAATGTACTCCTGCCCGTGATCAGGCTGTGAGCAGTCCACTGGACCACCAGGGATATGGGACATTCTCCTATTGCTGCATATGCCCACAATCGGGCATGGGGGGTCGCTACCACGCAGGTGCCATTGGAGCTCGGGTGGCCACCCACAGCTGGCAGCTGCCGTGTTGCACCCTGCAATATGGCAGTTCAACTGTGGGTGGCCAGTTGTTGCTCCCTTTTCTTTTGGCTCACCTGTGTGCAACACAAGTAGGGGTTGTGCCTGCATGGGCTTAGCACATCCCGGGCTGAATATCAGGATGTGTGGAGTATGCATGGGCATGCCCCCTCCCCACTTGCACCGCATATATTACTGATGCACTCCGGCGCATCGGGATTTGTGCCAGGCACATTACCCTGTTGAATATTGCCAGGGTACATCAATGGGTTGTGCATGGTGCAACTGTGTTGCACCATGCGCAACCCTTCTGAATATCCCACCCTCTGTCTTTATCATGTATGATAACCCAGTGCTTTGGTGGGAAGACACTATATTGGACCTCACTGTCTTCCTAAAACAACACAGCAAACTAAATATAAATAAAGCATATTTTTCATGTTTACAAAACAGAAAACAACTGCAGATTCTTTTAACACTATCACATACCACAGGACGAAATTTTTTACCACACAAATAAAGGACATCAAAACACAGATGACTACATATCATGAGTTACAAGCAATTGGCCTTCAGCAACAACAAACATTTGGCACACAGGGTAAGAAAGGGAAAATCTGTCCATTTGCTAGTTGCAAGAGAGGATTAATCAGAAGCAAACGAAAGGTCTGCTAAACAAAAACAATGAGTTTTGTACTGACCCTAAAAGCATTTTAAAAATGATCACAGAGCATTCTTTAGGCCTTTTCTCTAAACATACAGAGTTCCCTGATCCGGTGGTCCTTTTTGATACTTTTTCAATCAATCAATCAATCAATCAATCAATCAAAATCTTTATTTATCCAGGCGGGCACCATTGAGCAAGGCTCATTTGTAAGGTGGACCTGGTCATGAATACATTAAAGTACAGTACCGAAGCAGGTATACAAAAAGCAATAATATACAAGGAAGACCAAGGGAGGGATAGTGAAGCTTAATAGAGGGGCCGGGGGGTGGGCAGAGGGTGACTGTGAAAAGGCAGAGATACTAAACAAATACTTTTGCTCAGTATTTACAAATGAAGAGGGGTAGGTACCTAAAACAAACAATAGAAACACTCTGGATACAGAAGCTGATACCAGCCCATTTACAGAAGAAAGGGTTCTGAAAGAACTCTTAAAACTGAAGGTGGACAAAGCAATGGGGCCTGATGGGATTCATCCCAGGATTCTAAAAGAACTAAAGGTTGAACTAGTGAAACCACTGACTACCCTCTTTAACAAATCATGAGAGGATGGGGAGGTACCCGAGGACTGGAGGAGGGCAGATGTGATTCCACTTCACAAAAGTGGGAGCAAGGCAGAAGCAGGAAACTACAGACCTGTTAGTTTAACCTCAGTGATAGGGAAAATGATGGAATCACTTCTGACGGAAAGAATTGTCGAGTATCTAGAGGCCAGAGGGGCACAGGACCCAAGGCAGCATGGATTCACAGTGGGAAGGTCATGCCAGACGAATCTGATAGATTTCTTTGACTGGGTGACCAAAGTAGTAGATCAGGAAGGGGCTGTGGACATGGCCTACCTAGACTTTAGCAAGGCATTTGACACAGTCCCACATGAAAGATTAATATACAAGTTAGCCAGCCTGGGAGTGGGTCCCAAGATGACAGCCTGGGTAAAGAATTGGCTGGAGAATAGGACAAAGAGAGTAATAGTAAATGGAGTCCACTCTGAAGAAAGGGGGGTTACTACTGGGGTACCGCAGGGTTCAGTATTAGGACTGGTCCTATTCAATGTCTTTATAAGTGACATTACAGAGGGACTGGAAGGAAAAGTATGTCTCTTTGCAGATGACACAAAGATCTGCAACAGAGTTGATGCACAAGGTGGGGTGGAAAGGATGAGAAGGGACTTGGCAAGGTTAGAGGAATGGTCAAATGTATGGCAGCTTAGATTCAATGCTGAGAAGTGCAAGGTAATGCACCTGGGAAACAAAAACCCAGGGGAAGAATACACAATAGGGGTGAGATACTAACAGCAACAAAAATGGAAAGGGACCTGGGGTTAGTCATATCAGATGACCTAAAGGTGGGCAAGCAATGTGAGAGGGCAGCAAGGAGGGCTGGGGGGATACTGGGATGCATATGGAGAGGCATCACCAGTAGAAAACAGGAAGTTATTATACCTCTGTACAGACAGCTGGTGAGACCCCATCTGAAGTACTGCATGCAGTTCTGGAGACCCAATCTCTGCAAAGACATACACAGGGTGGAAGCTGTCCAGAGGAGGGCAACTAAAATGGTGCAGGGTCTGCACCGGAAGACATATAAAGAGAGACTTAAGGAACTTAATATGTATAGCCTCGCGGAAAGGAGGGAGAGGGGGGACTTGATAGAAACAATCAAGTACCTCAAGGGAATCAACAAAGTCCAAGAGGGTAGCATCTTTCAAAAAAAGAGGTGTGCAAGGACAAGGGGCACAATTTGAAGATAGAGGCGGCTCAATGGTAATTTAAAGAGTATTTTTCACAGAGAGGGTGTGGATGCATAGAATGGCCTTCCAGAGGAGGTTGTGGAGTCAAAAACAGTGGTGATTCAAGCATGCATGGGACAGTCATAAGGCAATTCTGGGGGGGGGGTAGGAAGAAGTAGGCTGCTGGTTAACTAGGATCTGCAGCTTATCCATTAGGTAGGGAAATGGGCAGACTGGGTGGGTAAAGCGGTCCTTATCTGCCATCAAATTATATGTTTCTATGTTTCTATGTAAGAACAAGTATATACAGTGTATACAGTACAGTACAAGGCTGAAATAAATAATAACAAAACAGCATTATTTTACAATTAAAGAAGTCAGCAGATGTACAATCAACCATAGGCATACAGGGGTTATAAAGCAGAGATCTTTTGAGTGAGGCAGCCAGCAATTACTCATATAGGGGAAAGAGGCCATGTATGGGGTGGCAGGTTAGAGAGGTTAAGAAGAGGAGGGATATATTACCAATGACTGGGGGAAAAATTTGGCTTAAACCACAGAAAGTGATGATGGCTGTCACGTACTCATTTATTATGATAATGACGGAGGGGGGTAGATAATTGGGACACTACTATGGATGGGGTGGGATTTTAGCCAGACTGGAGTGGACAGGGAAGGGCGGGTGCAGCAGGAAGAGTTAATAGGGAAAAAGTGAGAGCCACGGGTAGAAACATGGCGAGCATCAGGATGGAAAGCGGGAGTTGTGGAATTAGTGGGCTAACGATGAGGAAAACATTTGCAAGGTGCTTTCTTGTAGCGATCATAGAGTGCCTTAAAGATATTCAGGCTAACAGGGCAGCTCAGCTTCAAGTTCCTTTATAAACCATTCCACAATGTTGGTAAAGAGAAGCTTAGAGCAGCTTTGCCGAAATGAGTTTTGATTCTTGGAACTTGGAGGGCAATTAGGGAATAGCTCCTTAGAGCGTAGGTGCCTAATGCACTCTGGGGAATACAATCCAAGACATATGAGGGGAGCTTGTTGGTCACCGCTCTGAAGGCCCATAGGGCAGCATTTCTATTCCTTCTATAGTGAAGGGAAATCCAGCCTAACAATGAGTAGAGGGAGCAGTGGTGTGTGGAAAGTGGAAGGCCAGTAATGAACCTGATAGCTCTGTGGTAGAGGGTGTCCAGCTTAGCCAGTGCAGCGGCAGTGCAGTGGCTGTAGATCAGGTCCATGTAATCTATTAAAGATAGGAAGCTAGCTTGAACTGGTTGAATCTTGGCTTCTTTTGTGAGCAGGTGGTTAATTCTGTAGAACAGTCCTAATCTTTGCCTTAGTATCTTCTGTAGTTCTTCGAGATGGTCGTCGAAGGAAAGTTTATGATCGAGCCAAACTCCTAGATATTTGAATTTAGCTACATACTCTAGTGATTCTCCAAGAACAGTGGTATACCTACCATACCTGAAAATATAGTGAACTTATTAACTAGAGAAATTTCTCCAAAGGCAGTAGAAGTAATAATTAATTCCTTGGCTATAGAAAAAGCACCTTGAAAGGATGGGCTTTAGAGGTGAAGTTTACAAAAGTATAGGAAGGGAAGTCTTAACTGAACTAGCTGCAGTCGTCCCTACTTTTTTAAAGACCCAGTCCCCTTCCCTCAGGACTACTAAAGGTTTACTAATTTTTCTTTATAAAAAAAAAGACAAGAAGTGTATTCAGAACTGGAGACTAATCAGTTTATTAAATTCAGATTTTAAAATACTGACAAACATTTTAAATGCTAGACTTCTTTGTGCAGCAAAAACTGTTATCTCATCAGCTCAAACTTGTGCCATACCAGGCAGAATCAATAACCCTGCATTTAATCTTACTAAGAGAAATTTATGAACAAAGAAACAAAGGTCACTTGTCTGGGCTACTGTGTTGTCCCTGGATCAACAGCAGGCATTTGACTCTGTTAATCATAATTTTCTTTATTTTGTCCTCCACAAATATGATATACCAATTAGGTTTATATACTGGATTTAGGGACTACACAAAACTGCAACAGTAACCCCATTAGTTAATGGGTGGATTGGGCAGATGATACAGGTTAGTAATGGCATGAGGCAGGGGTGCCCCTTAAGTCCTCTTTTATATGCTTCCTGTGTAGACCTCCAGTTAAGAGCCTTATATGTTTCTCCACACATTTTTCATTTTGTACTCCAGAGCTTATATCACCACACAAAAGCCATAGCATATGCTGATAATCTTGGTATATTGCTACAGGATGAACAATCAGCAATGGAAGCAATCAGAATATGCCATAATTATGGCATTTACTCAGGGGCAGCCCTGAATGTCACAAAATGTTCAGGGAGACAGCTAGGTCATATCAAGCTACAGTACAGAACCATAGCAGATATAAGAATAACAAATGAGACTATGCATTTTTTAGGTATAACTTATGGACAAATACAAATGGGAAATGTAAACTGGGAGACTAAAACCCAGCAGGGTAAAGGGTTAGTGCCTCAATGGAACAAATTCCAACTAAGTAAAAAAAAAAAAAGGATTTACCTGATAAAAATGTTCCTGTTACCCATTTTTATTTTTATTAGTTATGTTTTTCCCCCTGCCAAAATCACTAGAAGCCACAATTTATAGTTTGTTTCTTCAAACAGTTTGGGGAAGCCGCTTGAACTCAAGAGGAATATCACATACCTGCCAGTCATTAAGGGAGGATTAGGGATGGTTAACCCCATCATTTTCTTTTATTGTACATTTGTTTCTGCAAACATTTATCCACTTTTGTCATATAAGGGACAAAGTTGGACTCCACTATTGTTTTTTTCGTGTCATTATTGGTTTCAGCGGTGGGTATGGGGTAGATTAGGCCTGCTAAGATGCATTATGAATATCCCCAGCTGTTTCAGAGAGACTTTTGTAAAAACTGAAACTTTGGAACATCTCTAGTCCCCTAGAACTAACAAAACACAGGAAATGGATTTATATGTGGATTATAGAACACCATTTTCAGGACATGGGAACCTTTCCTAGGTGCCCTCCACAATATTTACCTATCCTATTACAACTGCTGAAGGAAAAACGTATTTTCTCCAAAGATGTGGGATCTCCATTGGCTTAGCTGTCATACAAAAATAAATATTAAGGAGAACCAGAAACTCAAATAGCTAATGGAACAAATGTGTAGTAGGCCTGGTTGTAACCAGCAGTTGGAAGCAACTGAGCACCTGTTTTTTACCTGTTCTTATGTACTGGATTTTTGGAAACTGCTTTCTAACTATTGGAAAGAACCCTGGTTTTCTAAAGTGATGTATGAAGGTCTAATATATGGACATTATGGAGAATCTGTTTCTAAATGGAATGTTAGTATCTTACATGTTATTTTTTCAGTTATAAAGTGGTTCCTTTGGAATACTGCTGTAGAAGTCTTTTCATCTTACAGCAGAAGCAGATACGTCACCTAGAGATAGTATATAAAATAACTGTGGAATTACAAAATATTTATTTTATTGAGTACAAACAAATGACAAAAATGTACCTGATGGCAACATGGAGAAACATGCTGTGGATAATGGACTCAGATGTACCAGTTACATGAGAGGAGAAGCTTTGGGTTAAGAGTGGTAAAATACCTGTTAAGGTTTTTTTTTTCTTTTAAATTTGTTTTAAGTTTGTTTTCTTTAATTCTCCTTTGATTACTTTGTTTGTCTTTCATTTCATGATGTATGTATTTTGTTTGATTTTCTTACCTAATAAACTCCCCAACTTTTGTAAAGGGGGCACTTTTGGATCACCTCCAATATGGAGGATCTGGAGGCTGCAGAAGCTCGAGAGCTGCAACAGGCTGTGGTTCTGTCCTCTGACCCAACCGGTAAAAGCAAGGTGGACAAAGAGAATGACTTTCAGACGGAGTCAATGGATGACAAACCAGAGCAAATATATCAATGTGAAATGGCGGAGATGGACAAAGAGGAGAACGAAGAACAGATGAGACAAACAACACAAAGACATTGAAACTGCCACAGCGCTATTTGAAAAAGAAACTGAAGAGAGAAGCTGGCTCCTATTTAATATGCTGGCTTAGGACAAGGAGAGGTACACTAAAAGAAAAGCTGTTTTAAGAAAAAGGCTGAACAGTGTTTCACCAAAAGAAAAACCTTAACTTTGGATAAAGACCAGGTTGCCGCAGTGTCTTCAGTAAGAGACCTGGAGGAATCACAAAGTGGCACAATGGTTCTGCTGGAAATGGCATTTGACAATCAGCAGAGAGAGGCTCATCAAAGCAAGTCAATGTCAGCACAAAAAATGATGCAAGTTGCATTTCATGTCTTGGCACCATACCAGGAGACCGAAGAATGGATGCCAGCAAAAGCACTAAGTGAGGCAGGGTGGATTCAAAACAAAGATGGTAAATGGTTCCCTGATCCAGAGTGGGCTCTTACTGAGAAACTGCAAGGTGAATTTCAAATACCACAGGAACAGAAGAACGAAGCAATGGAGAAAAAAGGAATTGGACTTAACAATAACACTGAACAGATGGAGAAAACACAGGTAGATAGCATGACAAACATTCTTAATTGTTTGTTTTTATTTTGTTAACTGGGTATGAACTCTGGAACATGTCCTTTTTCAGGTTCAAACTGAACAAGAAAGACAAAATACAAAAAGTACATAATTCAGTTCACAGTGATAAAACAAATAATGTAGCTTGTGACCAGGGGAAGATATTAACAGGAGAAGGGGACAAGGCTCACAATACAGAGTTGAAAGCAAGTGTGGTGCCAACTAAATCAAGTACAGATAAAAGGCCCTATACTGCTATTACACATACAGAACCAGGAAAGGAAAAAGAGTTGGTGAATGAAGGAAAAATGAATATAATGAGAGACAGGCAGGAAAAACAAAAGGAAAAACCTCACAGGAGTAACAAAAATATAACACAGGACTTAGGACAGAGAAAAAGCACATAAAACAACAATAAAGGGGCTCATGGCAGAACCATGACCCAAGGAATGAATAAAAACACAAAGGGAACAGGTGAGCCAAGAAGGCCTTAGCCAGCCAGAAGGGAATATTAAATTAAGGCTGCCCCCTCCCACTACACAATGCTCTCATTTTCAAAACTCTTCGACAGGACAGAACCCCTTCCTAGATGAAATGTGGTCAGATTAAGATATAAAGGAGGAATGGAACCAAGATCAGACTGCATCTATTTTGGGAAAACATTATTTAAAAAGGGAAAATGAAATTTATGTCACTAGAAATATATGCGCTGATACATATATCAAGAGAGGACGATTTTGACATTAGTTTTAGAAATCCACATAATTTAGAAAGATTCTGCATGCTATACAATCAAGTTAAATTCTCTTCTCCATGGACTCCATTCATAGATATTCCCCTGACTAAACCACTAATAAAAACAATAATGGTCATGTTCAGGAACAAAAGTGTACATGTAGAGGACGTTTATTACTGACTCAAAGTAAAATATGAGTCTCTAAGCACCTCAGAAGTGATAACTGATACATAGCAGCTGTGGACTGGGGGATAGAAGTTTAAATTTACCAAATAGCTTCTTCCTTGGCAGAGACAGAGTTGTGTGCTTCTATTCAGGCCAACCTAAAGCCTCCTACAAGTGTGGGGCTAAGACACATTTGTCAAATGTTTATGATAAGATGTGTTGAGGGATCTGTGGTGAATTCTGCCTTATAAGTTTACAATGTGCCAACCACTCGGAATGTAATTTGTGTAAAGAACATGGGCACATTTTTTGAAATGTCCATGGGCAGCACATAATAAAAGAAATACTATTAGGGACTTCCGGTTCTGGCACCAACGGTGATGGAGTGCTAGGGATCTAGTTTTGCCCTTAAACCTGTTTTTTTTTCTTTCTACAATCTCAGTTTTTGTTGTCGTTAGTATCTCACTCCCCATTGTGTACTCTTCTCCTGAGTTTCTGTTTACCAGGTGCATTACTTTGCACTTCTTAGCAAATGTTCACCCAATATCTCTTCTTAACTATGATTTTAAAATATTTACTAAAGCATTGAGTCTGCGGTTACAAAAGGTGGTCCCTTCCCTGATTCAAAAAGATCGGACAGGATTTATTCCTAGACGCCACATGCAGGACAACATCAGGAAATTACTGAATGTTATAGCAACCTCTCGGACTTAGCCTAAAGGGGTGAGGGTGCTGTAATGTCAATTGATGCTGAGAAGGCAGTCAATCATCTTGATTGGGCTTTTCTGCTAGGTACACTCTCCTGTTTTCAGTCTGGTGAAAAGTTTTGCAAATGGATTCAAAATATGTATAATTCTCCAAGGGCTCATGTAAGGGTGAATGACCTTCTTTCCCCACAGTTCTGGATAGAACAGGGTACTAGACAGGGAGTGTCCTCTCTCCCCACTTTTGTTTGCTCTGATAGTGGAACCTTTGGCTGCAATGGTGTGGCATTCTGAGCAATATTGGGGTATACTGATAGCTAAGGAGGTTTTACACATATCTCAACATGCAGATGATACTCTATTGTATTTTCTTAATCCCTCTCAGGTTCTTCTGGTAGTCACAGATATATTGGGAAAATATGGTCAGCTCTCAGGGTTTAAAGTTAATGATACTAAAACTGAAGTAATGTATCTAGGCCACCCCTCACATTTTCCTGCTCCATTGGGGTTAAGTAAGTTAAGTATGGGTTTTAATATTTAGGAATTTGGATCTCTCAGAACTTATCTGATCTTTATAAGAAAAATGATGACAAGCTGTTATCAGAAGTTCAGGATGATTGTAACCATTGGAAAGAGTTCCCCATATTGGTTGGTGAGTGGGTAGGAATAGTCCATATGAATATTTTACCCAATTTTTATTGTTATTTTCCTGTCTGCCTATACCCCTATCAAGTTCATTCTGGTTACTTTTGAAACATATGTTGTCTAAATTTATTTGGCAAGTGAGGCAACCTTGGGTTAATTTGTCAATTATTTTGGCTCCTGAAAATAAGGAGGAGATGGTGGTACCTAATTTTAAAGTGTATTACTGGCCATCCCAATTTTCTTTGGTAATTACTTCTTTTTCTGGCACTTCTGCTAGGTGGGTAACTATGGAATCATCTGTGTTGTCTCCAATGCAACTATGAGATATTTTATTTGTAGACAGGACCTTTTGTTACTTTTTAAAAAATACAAATCCTTGGGTAATACATATGGGGAGGATGTGGGGTGAGATACGTAGGACTCTTAGGATTCTCGATGGTATTTGTAAAGATCCACCTATTTGTGCATGTATCAGATCTTTACCTGGCCATCCAAATATGTCTCTTCATAGATGGACTACTCTGGGATTTTGACAAGTCAGGCAACTGTTTGAAGAGTCTGTTTTTAAAACATTTGCTCAGCTTAAAGATGAATTTGGCCTTCAATCTTCATATTTGTTCAGATATTTTCAAATTCAACATTTTGCCTTGGAAACCCAACAGAGATGCTCTTCTGGCAGAAGATAATCCCTTGCGTACCTTAACATTATCTTTGGCGGCACAGCCTGAGGGTAGAGGTTTTATTTCTAAAATATACAGGAACATGCAGGAGATGAAGGAAGACCCCTTAATACAGATTATACAAAAGTGGGACTCAGAAACTGGATTGCAAATGGCAGAGGATGAGTGATCTAAGGTTTGGCAGGTAATTTCTATTACCACATCATCCCCTTCCTAGAGGTGGTTTAGATGGCAGGTGGTCACATTTTACTTTTATACCCCATGCTGGTTAAGCATTTTGGTAGACATAGCTCTGATCAATGTTGGGGGGGGGGGCTGTGAAGGCAAGAGGGCCTAACTCCATATATTCTGGTCTTGCCAATCTCTTCAACAGTATTGGCAGGGTATTTCAGATAAAATAGGGAAGGTTTTAGGAATCACAAAACACCTTCTCTTCCAGATTTGATTTCTAGGGCTGCTGCCCCCCAGAGATAAATGGTAAGGCAGCTAAATATTTGTTTTTCACTTTAATTGGGGTGGCATTAAAGTGAATTACACAGTTATGGTCATCACAAACAACTCCTTTGATAGATCTCTGATGGAAGAATAGTTTAGAAACTTTTGACAATGGAACACTTACAGCCTCTCTGACTTCAAAAAGATAAAATTAAGAGTCGCTGGCTTCCTTTCTTTCATCTTTTAGCTGGAAGAGAAGGGGTAGATGTATTAGAGATCCTAGCTCATTATGGTTAAAGTGGATTGATTTATTGTAATAGGCCAACTTTTGCAGTAGGATATTAGTTTGGGCTTAATCTCTCTCTCTCAATAGGAATAGTACTCAGAGACTTTTTTACTGTATTTTCAATATTATTTTTTATAGATTATTTTTGGTTGTTCTGGCAAAGTGGTTTAAAAATTAATAAAGTTTCATTTATACAAAAAAAGTTTTATTAAGACAGATGACATTACAAACAAAAGAAGATAAGTATAAAAGAAGTAGGCTTAAGTGCAAGCCCCCAGCAGGCAGATTGCAGGCTAGCAGCAACAGCATCAGGCAGAACAACAGCAGCAGAACATAGGCCATAGAGATGGATGATGTACCATTCTTGATGATGTGAATGATGATGGTAATGAGGAGATGGGCAAACCAACAATGTGGCAGTAGAAGGCATTATAGGTGGCCTGCCCTGAGGTGCTACTGTGCCAGACTAATGTTCGAACAACTGGCAGAAACAGTTGGCCGATACTGCCTGAACAGGGCAGTTCTGAGGCAGCTCTGTGAGCTGTGCCATGATGAAATGCAGGCACCCACTGGAAGGGGTCATGCTATATCAGTGAAGACCAAGGTGACAAAAGTAATGTGCCTGCTCACCATGGGAACCTTCCAGAGGGCAGCTGGAGACACCACTGACATATCCTAGCCATTCACATCCCATCTCTTGACACAATTCCTCACCGCACTGCTCCAGCATGCTTCAGAATCCATCCAATTCCCAAGCACACAAGCAGGCACACAGAAGCTATGCGGCAGTTCCACAGGATGGCATGCATGCCAGGTGTCATAGGGGCCATTACTGCACACA
The DNA here is from genome assembly GCA_016271365.2 of Neoceratodus forsteri. Classification (NCBI taxonomy): domain Eukaryota; kingdom Metazoa; phylum Chordata; order Ceratodontiformes; family Ceratodontidae; genus Neoceratodus; species Neoceratodus forsteri. Next base: position 625,038,553 of record CM057452.1, on the reverse strand, counting down.
TGAACCACACGGGGTTCTACTTCATCAACTGCCAAGTGGTGTGCAATGCCTAAGTGCACGTCACCAACATCTGCACCACCCACTCTGGGAGTATGCATGATGCCTTCATATAGCACCAATCCACTCTGTGCACCCAGTTAGAGACCACAGACATACCCAGCGGCCACCTAGTGGGTGAGTGGGGCATGCATATATGCCCATGAACAGGACAGCATGGTGTAACAAATGATGGGAGGGCAAGCAGGTGTGCATGGGCCCCCACAGGGCCTGCTCAGGGGGAGGTGCCCAGGTGAGACACTGGAGGTGGGCATGCTGAGGCGACATCACACACGACATGGGGGACAGTGCAGCAGCACAGCACATGAGTTGATGCACAAAAGTAGGCACACATGGCTGGGTGGAATGTACCACATGCAGCCAGGCACGAGTGACCAATGGGCAATAGAGGGCAGGCAAGGCTGGACGGGACAGGTGTAAGCAGCTGTGGAAGCATGCACAGCAGGTACAGGGCAGCTGAGGGAAGCAAGGGCATGCAGTTGCTGGTGAGTGCAGGAACATGCTGACCCACTGTTGGGGGCAGAGATGCACCAGGAGGTGGGCAACAGGGACAGGGGTTGACAGGCAGTAGCCACTCCAGTGCACCATGATGGATTGGTGGGGGGGCTGTGGTATGAAAAGCACATGTATGCAGGGTTGTAACAGACTGCACTTGCCCCCCACAGTTGATACAGTGTACCCCCTTCCACCCTGGCTCCTTACACCCTTTCACTGACCTGGCACAGAGGTGGAGAAGCCCTACAGTGAGGCTCACATTGCTACATGCGCCATCATTGAGCATGTCTTTTGTATGCTGAAGATGCACTTTAGGTGCCTGGATAGTTCAGATGGTACCCTACAATAGAGCCCAGAGAAGGCATAAGGCATATTCTGGCCTGTTGTATGCTACACAACATGGCCATTGACCATGGAATAGCTGTCTAGGCTGAGGAGGGAAACAGTTCCAGGGAGGAGGAGAAGGGCGAGGAAGAGGAGGATGCAGTGCAGCAGGGGCCCCGTGGTGGAGGTGGCAGACTGTCACTGGCCTGCAGGGACCAAAGCCTGGTCACCCGGTCCCATCTGCACTGGGACACCATTGTGGATGAGCACTTCAGGGACTGCAGGTGAGTAACACAGGTGGGACAAACACAGCAGCCACCCACCACACACACACACATTCACCCCCCACACACCCTCACACACCCATACACCCACACCCACACCCCCATACCACAGGGCAGACTATTGGCAAAACAGCCATCGTGTAGTGCACCCATGAGAAGTGACAGTGATGCACAGACACATGTATAGCAGGGCACACACAGCGAAGGGGGACACGGTGTCTGTACTTGGTGGTGGCATGGATCAGTGTACATCCACCAGCACACATGCACAGCAGACACAGGGCTGCATTCATCATGCCCATGCCACACAGCACTACAACAGTGCCCCCAGCCATGCACGGTGCAGCACACAGGTGACCCACACAGCTGTCATACAGGGGTAGCCACTTGCCATCAACGCTGCCCCAGGCATAGTCAGCCTGGTGTGTGGGATGCTATGGGTGCACGCAATAGGGTCATGGGGGCTGTCAACTCAGGTGTCAGTGTGAAGCACCACAGCCTACATGGACACTTGGACAGCCGTATCCATGCCTGGTGGTCACTGTGTCAGTACCACTGTCCACAGTGGGGTGTCCACCACCCCTGGAGGGGTACTGCTGCAAGACCGTTAAAGTGTGCTCACTGGCGTGATGACCCCGAGACCCAGGTGGGATGTGGAGGTGTTGGGGATGGCTATGCATGGTGACAGTGTCAGCAGCAATGGGTTCACCTGACTCCATGAACTGAGGGTGATGATGCACTCCTGGGGGTGTGGCTGGCAGCTCAATGGCCATGTGGTGCACTGTTTGCACTCGCTGCCTTGGCAGCCAGTGTAATACAATCCAGAGCAGCAGTCATGCCCACCCATAGTAGGCAAGCCTCTGCCAACATCTGGGAGTGCCACACAGCTCATGACTCATATTCCAGAGCCAGGTGTGTCCGTATGCTCCTTGAGCTCCACCCTGAGGGATGACTGCCTCTCCACATTGTCCCACAGGAGGCAAGCATAGCCCTCAACCTTGTTAGCAGGGGATGCATCTCAGGGATGGCACCGACGGGCAGGTGTGGTCCTGGCCTGCTGTGCTGCATCTACTATAGGCAGATGCACCACATCAGGCTACTGAATGGGTGGGAACTGGGCACAGGCAACCACTGCATGGCCAGGGATGCCCGCATCATGATCTCCTGCAACCCACTGCTGCACCACAGCACCCAGCTGAACATTGCAGGTGGTCCATGTCCCCACAGCAGCACCAGACATAGGGCACACAGCAACTACCACCGTGGGCAGTTGTGCATGCCCTGTGAGTGTGCCTGGTGTCACAGGAGTGCCGATGCCACATAGTGCCACCTGTGCATTCACATGTGCCTCAGCCGGTCCTCTGTCGGCCATGTCTCCCCAGAGTTGTGCGGCATCTGGATCATCATCATCATCATCATCATCTTCATCATCATCATCATCATCACACGCCCCCTGCATATTGGATGCCATCACATGAAAGGCATTAGCAATGTTCACCCAGTCCTCTGGGTCATCATCAGCCAAACCCAGTATGCTAACCAGCCACAATTGATCTTGGCCTCCATCCATGGCACCAATTGTGGAGGGGTTTGATGGCCCAGCTACTACTGGCACCACATCTGGGGCTGTGGTGGCATTTGAAGGGCCCTACATGGCGTCGGCCACAGTCCCGGTTGCAGCCCGGTGTGATGGCCCGGCCTCCTCTCTCACCAGGCCATCATGTGGACTGTCAGCCATGGCAGCACTCGTGAGGTATGATAAAGCTGTAAGAGAGAGATGGGAAACATGGTTACTGACATGTGTGACTGGTGTGTTGACACAGGCATGTACAGGGGGACATGCACGTGTGCATAGATGTGGCTAACATGCCACATGGGACCACTGATGCAGCCATGCACTGGCAAATGCAGACGTGCACCAGGGCCTGTAAAGGTGCTCGTGGACATGTGTGTGACCAGCCCAACACCTTTCTACACCACTGACAGGTATATCATCCCTGATGGCCACCGCCACCACACACCATGATCAGGCCCCCCCCCGGACTGCACAGGGGTGGCATGCCATGCGTCTGCAACACACAGTAGACAGACAGGGTGTACAGTGACATGATGAGTGCACACAGACACATGGTCACCTAGCGTCCCACAGTGGTGATGGTCAGAGCACCCTTGGCACGCACACACACACACACACACACACACACACACACACACACACACACACACACAGGGACAGGCACAGTTCATGGGACATGTATACTCACAGTGCTGTGATGGACTACCACCTGTCAGGAAGTACCCTCCTTGAACTCCCTGCTCAGCTGTCTGGCCCATGCTGGCCACCAGCAAATCATTGGGTGTGAGGCACACACCTGTCTGCAACCCACCCCCTGTCCCACCCAGGGAGGCCTTGATGTTTGCCATCTTCTCCTTTGCTCTCCTCTTCTCATCACTAAAGTGTTTCCTGCACTCTTGAGGTGTTCTATTGTACTTTCCATGGGCATTGACATGCCTTGCCACTGCCTCCCAGCCCTCATCCCTTTGCTGGTGGCTGCCACTTCTGTCAGCCAGGATGTCCTACCTTATGAGGTAGGCTTCTATCAGTGCCCTTTCCTCATCTAATGTGAAATTCAGATGCCTCCATCCCACAGATCCATCCTGTCTGGACATTGTGGTTTCTGTGGGTGACAGTGGACAGGCATTAGCACAGTAAAGGCAACTGTGGATGTGTGCCAGCACAGTGGCTGGCTGCTGCAGAGACACAGCACACTGTATACAAACCTCTCAACCTCCTGCCTTGCATATCAGGGACAAGGCTTAGAACACTCAGGAACAAGTGGCCAATATCAGGGACACGTTATAAACAATGGTAATATCAGCACAAATGTCCTGCCATATTGTTTGGCTTGGTGTGAAATGTATTAACTGAAGGGGTACTAGACTCTAACACAAAAGTCTGGCATTCTGTTGTTCTATGAATCCTTACTCTTCTGCAGCAGCACTCCCAACTGTAGATGGAGCAGTGGAACTTTGTGAGGCAGGCTCAGGGACATGCCAGAAGATTAGGGACAGTCAAATCCTCACTTTCATACTGTGCTGACAAGCTGTAAATGGTAGAATGTGAACAGACCTGCCTTCTAGGATGTAATTCCTGTCGGTCACCTGAGGTGTTTGGAGGTGCATTCAGGGGCATTTATGGCTCAGGGCATGCACATGAGATTGGAAGCATCTGTAATGTGATGCTACACAGGTAAAATGCCCCTGAATTTGGCAATGAGCTCAGTTGGGAGCATTGTCTGTGAATTGCATAATTGTCCCCAGCTCATCTCAATCAGCAATGCACAACTGTTGCATTGAGTGCATCGCCCTATCGTGCATTCCCCGTGCATGCACGGTCGACTTGGGGCATTTCTTAACTGTGGTGCAAGTCTCAAGGTGCATCTCCATGCATGTGTGATGCAGAATCAGTGGCATGAAACATAGACTTTGATGGCAGATAAGGACCGCTTGGCCCATCTAGTCTGCCCATTTCCCTACCTAGAGTATAGGCCTCAGATCCTAGTTAACCAACAGCCTATTTCTTCCTACCCCCCACAAGAATTGCCTTATGTATGTCCCATGCATTCTGGAATTCTCCCACAGTTTTAGACCCCACAACCTCCTCAGGAAGGCTGTTCCATGCATCCACTACCCTCTCTGTGAAAAAATACTTCCTCACATTGCCCCTGAATTGCCCCCCCTCTATCTTTAAATTGTGTCCCCTTGTTCTTGCACGTCTCTTTTTCTGAAAGTTGCTACCCTCTTGGACTTTGTTGATTCCACTGAGGTACTTAAAAGTTTCTACCATGTCCCCCCTTTCCCTTCTTTCTTCAAGGGTATATATATATTAAGCTCCTTAAGTCTCTCCTCGTACGGCTTCTCTTGCAGACCCTGCACCATTTTAGTTGCCCTCCTCTGGACTGCCTCTATTCTGTCTATGTCCTTGCAGAGATGGGGTCTCCAGAACTGGACACAGTACTCCAGATGGGGTCTCACCAACTGTCTGTACAGTGATAACAACTTCCTGTTTTCTACAGGTGATGCCTCTCCCATGCATCCCAGTATACCCCCATCCCTCCCTACTGCCTTCTCACATTGCTTGCTAACCTTAAGGTCATCTGATATGATTACCCCCAGGTCCATCTCCTTTTTTGTTGTTGTTGCTACCTCCCCCCCCCATTGTGTATTCTTCCCCTGGGTTCTTGTTTCCCAGGTGCATTATTTTGCACTTCTTTGCATTGAATCCTAGCTGCCATACTTCTGACCATTCCTCCAACCTTGCCAAGTCCCTTCTCATCCTTTCCACACCTCCTTGTGCCAGGCATGGTGCTAACTGTTCAGTGATTCTGACTGCAAGATCAATAACGGCAGTGCATCCAGGTCCCCATGCACCATTTGTGCAGTGCTGCATGACTCAATGAGTGCATGTATTGCAGTTTGGTGTGACATAGTGGCAATGCACACCTGCAGTGAATGGCACAACACTGGCTGTTTGCACAGCAACAGTGCACTGTGGGTGGCATTGTTTGCCATTAACCATATGGCGGTCACATACGGAACATGCATGCATGACCTGGTTGAGATCCTGATCCTGGTCCCCCACCCATGCGGTGCACGCTGCCATGCACTGTGATGCTCAATGGATGGCAACCGCACATTGCCACACCGCAACACCATGTTGTGTGGTCTGGTGCATGATGGCCTCTCATGCATGTGACACAAATGGGCCATTGCACACCAGCAGCCTGATCTGTGCACACCTGCCCAGGAGACACATATATGAACCATGCCACACACTCAGGCAGCAGGGCCCAGGGACATGAACTCGGGAGAGATTGAGCTGGTCAACCATGTGGCACTGGTAATACCTCTGGAAGGCCAGCTGTTTGGCACAGAGGACCTCACTGAGCCACGTTCTGTAGTGTGAGCGACGGTGGTGGAGCTTCTGGTGTGCAGGACTGGGGTGGAGTGCACAGGGGAGCAATGCAGGCACCACTACGGTGATCTGCAGCACTGGTACCTGGACAGGCTCCAGAGCCTCAGTGATCTGGCATGCAGAGGTGCAGTGCCATGTCCAAGTAAGTCACAACATCTTACAGCAACACAGGCAGGCAGGGGTTTGTATCCGGGGGCAGTGTGCACTGGTGCAATGTTCACCACCACACACACACACACACACACACACACACACACACACACACACGTGTGGTATGCTGTGCCCCTGCAGCATGTTGGGTGCAGAATTGTGGTACAGCTGTTGGCATGGTACGTGTCCATCTGCATGCAACCATAGTGGGCACAGGCTGGGGTGATGTGTGTTGCTGCACGCTGACCAGAATGCCTTCATTAGGGCACTGAGGGTGTGGGTCCATCACTGAACGCTGGCACCAGTGTTGTTGCTGTGGGATATGGCGGGTCAGTGGTACACACCTAATGTCACCTCATAGTGCTCTTTGCTTGTGTTTCTCTTGCAGGGCCAGCAGACAGCAGACGGTCATGGTGGCGGTGGAGGCCAGGCATGCTAGAGCCAGTGGTGGAGGCCAGGGACCAGGTCTTGTGGGTGAAGGTAAGTGTTCTTCTTGTGCATCCTCTGTGTGTTCCTGGGGGGTGGTGCCCACTGCATGACATTGCTGGACACATGTGCATATCTGTGTGATGCTCGTTGGCACACACATGGGGTGTGGCCATGGTGGCATTTGCTTGGGCCACAGTGCACATGGCTCCTGTGTGTCCATCCACCTTGTGCTTTTCTGTTCCAGACCATGGACACATTGTTGTGCTGCATTGGTGTTTGGCTGGGGCCTGCATGCTTGTGCAGCCTGCTGGTATCTGCACATGCTGTGTGGGACATGGCTGCATGCCCCTCTGTACCCACCTCTATATGCACATGTGAGCCTTGTGCTGTCTGAGTACCATTGCATGGTCACAGTGTGGCACTGTGTTCCAGCCTGTTGCTGGTGCGCAGTGTGCCTTTTGGGCTGTCAGCCATTGCCGTTGTGGCTACCTCCTACACACTCACGTGGTGGGCAACAGGGGGCAGGTGTGTAACATGGCACTTAGTACCTGTCATCTGTGTCCCCACTGTAGGTCCATAAAGAGTATAGCCAGGTGTGCCAGAGCAGCAGAGGAGAGGACTTGTTTGGCATCTGGCAGGATTGCAGATCTGTAGGGTGCCCAGAAGGACTATTGAGCCACTCTGCAGGTGGCAGGGGCACTTCTGCAGGCCATCACTTTACTTAACAAGGTGCTGATTACTAGAGGATGGAAGGATGGCCACTGGGCTGTGGCCCATCCAGCATGCTAGGACACTGTGACACCTGCACATAGCCCCTTTGTTTTTCACCCCTGCCCTCCATGCCCATCCCCATTGTCTGTTGCTGTCCCCTGTTCCCCCACCACCATACCATCACCTTCCTGTATACTGTCTGATATGTTCCTGTTCTTATTCATACACCACACGTTCCCTGTTCCTACTGTTGTCTGATGTTGTACATAGTTTCATATGTCACCATTCATATTTTACTAAAGAGTTTTATATTGTTAATGGTATCTATGGTCATTCATTGTACCTTGTGCATATGCTCTGTTGTGTTTGCTGTTTTCCACTGTACCATTGTTCCCATTCACACGTGTGCACCAGTGGTACTGCGCACCCATGCACCCTGTCCCCCTTTCATGCCCACGTCAGTGTGAACCCTCCTTGTTGCTTCTGGCCTCTTGGTGGGCATTTCACCATTCTGCCATTCACAATGCCCCTATTCTGTGCTTGGTGTGTGATGGTTGCTTCTGTTGTACTAGTCCCCTGTTGTTCTGCTGCTCTTCTTGTGGTCCACACTGCCTGTGGGCATGTTCCACCTGTGCAGGACATGGCCTTCAGCCTGTCTGCCATTTTGCCAGTGCACTTGTGTGGACCTGTGTGGCACCTCCCTTGTCATCCCTGCTGTATTCCTGTGTACTGGGATGTGTACGGCACCCTCTGCCATGCTGCACAGTGCACCTCTGCTGCTGTGGCTCACCTTACTAGGCACCCATGTGCATGGCATCTGTGTCTGTTGAGCCCCTGTGTGGGGTGTGTGTCTGGTGCTTCCCAGCGTCAACATGTGTGCTCTGTCCATGCACCTTGTCTGCTCTGGACACTTTCCAGCCCTTTGGCACTCTGGCCAGTGCCTGCCAGTCTGTTTCCTTGATCCTTTTTGCCACTGCAGTCTCCCCCTGTTGCTCCTCTGTTGCTTGCTTACTTGCTTCTTATTCAGTGTTGTGTTGTCCAGGGTGCTTCTGAACATACTGGTTGCACTGGGGCATGTCAGGTTGTGCCATGGTGTTTCAGTGGTATTCACAGTGGGGATGCACACAATGCATCTTGCGGCACATTCTTCTCTGAATCCCACTGTTTGGGAACGGCACCTCTTATTTGCGCTGGCACATCTCATTTGCACCCAGAGCATCTACTTTGTGAATCCTGCCCTTCATCATTATATTAAAAAATTGAATAATACCTAAAACTTCAACAATACCTGTAGAATTTTTAGACCTCTTAATGGTAAAAACAGTACCAAGAATAAATAACCATAGGGCTAAAACAAACCCAAGATGGAAAATGAACACAGCTATATTAAAGGAACCAGAGGTAGAATAAAAAAGTTTAACAGTACTCGCAGCTAGGGTCTCGGTGCTAAGTTTATATGAGAACATAGGGTTATGGTGGGAGACTACAAAAAAGCCATAAAAGATTGCATGATAACATTTGGGAAACAAAGAGTAAACCAAAACTTCTTTACATATCTGCAACTAAGAACTCAGATCTATAAACTTTACTCAGTTACATATCAAACAGGCCAGGACTTAGCAGAGCAAATTAATAATATAAAGACTGAAATGAGAAAGTATCAGTATGATAGATTAACCTCATCACAAGCAAAGATGTCCTGTGGTACCCAAAAGTACCCCGTATGTTGATCGATGTGAAGCCTGTAAAGAAAGAAGACATAACTCCCAGATTACTAGTTTGTGCCAGATGAGAAAATAATTACTACTACTATAGAGATACAGAAAGTTCTAGAGGACTATTTGAAATGTTTTAGTAAGGAACATTCAGAAAACATGAATGAATTAGATACATTCCTACAACATATACACTTACCTCTTATGAGCCATAAAAAAATAAAAATTTTAATAGAACCAATAAACAAACAGGACGTTTTAGAGGTTATAGGTACTTAAACTCTAGCCAGAGCCGATAGGGCTGTGAAAAGCTACCAAATGACCAACATCATTTTCTTTTTGGTGCCATATAGTGCTGTTTAGTCACAATCATCACAGTGCTCCCAGATCCAAATAACCATTTTCCAGTAAAAAGCCCTCATTTTTCTGTATTTTCCCTCTAGAGACAGCATCAAATCCCTGTATAAATACCTGTAGATTTTTCCAAAAGGCATTAGTTCCTTATTAGTGTCTTTGTTGTTTATTTAAATGTAATATGTTGGCAGCCTTTTATCAGGAAAGGGCTCTGATTTGCTGTTAGGTATTAAAATTATATGTCAAGATGGCCTTTGAATGATTTGGATATATATGGAATCCATAAGGCGAACTGGGGGAATTTATTTATTTGTTGGATTTTGTTGACCTGGTAGGCCCACTAAAACTAGAAGACCTTTTTTCCAGGGGTGGAGGGTGGTACAGATGGTAACCAACAGAAATTGTAACATGGCATAAATCCTTACTTGAACCAGATTAAGCTGTTGGTGGTCTTGCTGCAGAGGGCGCTGAACTGCTGCAGGAGAGTGGACTGCCTTCAGTATGGATGAAACTTTGGTGGAGGAAGGAGGTGTAGCAGAGGAGATGGAGAAAGCTGCAAAGTTACAGAGTTTTGGTGAGAAAGATTCTATCCAGGGGGTAGGTGTACTAGTAGAAGAGCCTTTGTTTGCAGAAATGGAGGAGTCAAGTATCGAATCAGACAAGACAGAAGAGGAACTGAAACAAGACTTGGATTGAAAAAAGCAACAGTTGTTAGACATGATTTTACAGGCTGAAAAGGATTATACAAATAGTCAATTACGGCTTGAGGAGGAAAAAAATAAATGAAAATGCTCAGCTGTTAGCCCTTTAACCAGGCTGCAGTAAGCGTTTTCCTTCAGAAGGGACTTCCTTGTCTACTTTTCCAGCAGGGGATTTGCTGACCGAAAATATGGTACAGGTGGATGACGTCAACGTTGAGCCGTCTCCTCAGGACGCTGAATGGACCTCAGGGACAGTTTTACGACAAGCCGGGTGGATCCGTTCGGGTGAGTGTTGGATTCTGGACCCGAGGATTGAATTACTGGGTACACGTAGTGTGGAGGAGGATCTACAAAGGCCTAGTTTGGAACCCAAAGAAGGTGATACGGATTTTATGGCTGCAAATAAGGTACAGAGAGAGATGGACACTTCATCAAAGCAACCACAGGAGCAACCGCAAGTATTTTTTTCTAGGCCTGTTGTGGTGGGGGAAATTGAGGAAGCAGCTGTAAACCCTATACAAATTATGGATTGTGCATCTTTAAGAACTATTCCCAAAGCAGTAGATACGTTATCACAGTCTTCCCCTTTAGAAAAAAAAGATAAAGGGCAAGTGGGGGAACAAGCTGAACCACTGCCATCTCGGACTTTTGCAGGCCTCTTTCATAAACCTGCAGTAGCCGTAAAACGGCATTTTTCGGTCTGTCTTTGATATAAAAGGAAGGCTCCTGTTGTCTCAGACAGGATTTGGGTGGGTAAAACCCTAATTAAGGACTCAATGGGCTTTACACCAGCTGAGGTTTATGCCTTTATTCATGCTCCAGGGGATCAAACATATGATTTAAGTTTTTGTAATATGCAATCCTTGGACACATTTTGGAGATTATATTATTCTTTAAAAGATTCAGAACATTGGATGGATTTTTTGTCAATTCCCATAACTAAACCAATGGTTAAAACAGTTACGGTTTTGTTTCGAAATGAAGGGGTTTGTGTAAATGGTATTATGTTCTGGCTTGAAAAAAAATGTACAGTCATGGAACATCCAAAACCTATCTTGGATGAGAATGGGTTTTGGACTGAGGGCTGGTTATTTAGCGTGCAATTATATCAAACAGAGGAAGGTATAAAACATCTTCCTAGTTCCTTTTTTTTTGGGACAGGATGGGGGTCCTGTTCTATGCAGGACAACCAAAGAGTTGTTACAGATGTGGGGCTTTGGACCACTTAAATATGGATTGTGACCAGATTAGATGTTTTAACTGTGGGCTTCTGGGGCATACAGCTCCACAATGTACAGCCCAACCTTTCTATAACTTGTGTGGGGAAGAAGAGCACTCTTTTACAGATTGTCCATGGGTGGCTCATAATACTGAGGGGAAATCAGATCAAGATCACTTTTTGTTCAAAGCGAAACAATATTTTGGTAAATCCAATACTCCTTTCCCAGGAGGTCGTCCTCCTCAGAGGGGTAGGGGCAGAGGTAAAGGGATAGGAGCGACTGATAGGGGTAGGCCCCAGCACACTATACCTCAAAGGGTAGGGGCGGAACCAGGAGAGGGTATTTCTTTGGATTATCTTTCAGGTAAACTTCAGTCCAAACAGTTATTTGGGCAGGAAGAAATAGTGACTCCTTATGTCACTCTACAGGGTTCCCCCTTGAGAACAGTGACTTTGTCATCATATTTACAGAGTCAGAATACAAATGTTCCAAACCCTGCAGTACTGGAGCTTCCAGAAATGGAGATTTTGGAATTTGGTTCTCCTGCTGCCCATCCCTTTGATGCCGGGGGGGGGGGGAGTTCAGTTGGGGGTGATTAATTTATATTTCCTGTAAAGAACCAAATTGTAAGGGAAAAAAGGGAGATATTTTACTTTCCCCCTTGCCACTAGCCAACAGATTTTCTGCCTTTACCTCATGGGGGAAACAGGTAGACACAGCATTACCTATGGAGGACCTAAATTCTGAGTCACAGGTAGAGATACGGCCTCCCTGGACACAAACTCCATAGAAATGTATAACAAGATCTAGTGGTAAATTGGTTACATATCCTCCCTGATCCAAAAAATATAAGGATTGCTACATTGAATGTTAACAGTGTTCTATCTTAAAAAAAATGACTTATTACTTTTGGGATATTGCAGCAGTTACAGTATGGTGTAATTTTTTTTACAAGATATCAGATTACAAACACTTGGGGATATTGAACAGATTTCTAGAGATTGGAAATGGAGGGTATCAGTTTGGTCTTTAGGTTTGGATACTTGTAGTGGAGTGGGTGTTTGTTTTACAGTACCTGCTATCCGGCTTCACCGATTAGTGGACATAGAACCAGGAAGGGCTTTATTGGTGGATGTTGAGATTGCGAATGTACAATATAGATTAATCAATATTTATGGGTATCAAACAAAAGCTTCACGTATAGATTTGTTAAACAAGATACAATCATGTTTGTTTACTAGCAGACCATTGTTTTTTGCAGGAGATTTTAACATCAATATTTCCAAAGATGGTCCACTAGACAAACAGTATTGTGACAAAGCTTTTCTATGTACCGTTATACATCAGGTTGGTTTAAAGAGGGCTATTATAGGTGGGAATAAGCCAGTTCAGCCTACTTATTATAGGGGTAGATATTCTTCGTGTATAGATATGATTTTTATTAATAAATTGTTAATTGATTACAATATGATCATTGTACCAATTGAGTCTTCAGACCATGTTTTACTAGGGATTACTGTGGATTCTCTACCTTGAAGGCATGTGGGTCCAGGTTATTGATGACTAAATTCTTCACTTTTGATGGTCACGGATGTGATATTAGAAGTAAAAGAGGTGATTCAAGATAGACTTTCTACTAGATTTTTGTATGCTGATGTTGGTATATGGTGGGAAGATTTGAAATTATGTTTAAGAGATTATTTTTGGGAAATAGGTAAGTATAGACAAGCAATAATATATTCTAAATATATGGGCTTAAGAAAATTGTTAGGGAAGTTACTAACTATACAACATTTGGGTCAGGAAAATGTGTCTATACAAATTCAGAATACTAGGAATGAAATGATGCATTATCAATATGATCACTTCAAGATTGAATAAAGTAATCCTTATGTAGATTGTTACCAGAGAAGGGTGAAATGGGAAATGACTGAATTAATTATACTAAAAGGAGATACTGTAATTGATAATCTTGGGATTATGTCGGTTTTAGAAGATTATGTGAATAAGATTTTTGGAACTCCTGTCCCAGATTTAGGCTTTAATTCTCAAATTTTGGATTCTGCTTTACTTCCACAATTGTCTTCTGAAGTTCAGGCTTTGTTGGTGTTACTGTTTTCTTATCAGGAATTGGATAGAGTGATAAAATCCTTAAAAGGGAAAATTGCACCAGGGTCTGATGGATTAACAGGGGAATTGTATAAATTTTTATGGTCCTTTATTCCTCAGGAACTTCTTTCGATATATAATTTTTTTTTGTCTGAACAATTTTTGCTGACCTTGATGTACGAGGAACTTATGATTTTTTATTTAAATCAGGGGTCCGCAAAGATATTCAGAATTGGAGACCAATAACTTTATTAAATGTGGATTTTAAGATTTTTTCAAAACTATTGAGTAATAGACTTGCATCAGTTATGGGAAGTCTTATTATTCCCACTCAATTTTGTTCGGTCCCTGGGAGAAGATTAACGGAAGCTCTTTTGTGGTTAAGGGAAATAATGGAACATTCTCATTCCCCAATAGGAAGTGCGGGAAAGGGGTATGTTATAAGCTTAGACCAAGCAAAAGCTTTTGAAGGTATTTCTCATTCATTTCTTTGGATTGTTTGGCAGCATATGGTATTCCAGACTTATTTATTCAGGGAATAAAATTATGCTATGCTTTGGCTTTTGTGAAACCATATGATAATGGATGGATGGGACAACATATTTTGATACAGATGGGAGTTACACAGGGCTGTCCATTGAGCCCTTTATTATATGTGTTTATGTTGGATCCTTTATTACGTTTGATACAGAACTCTCCAAACATTTATGGATTGGGCCAGGGGAAGGTGTTTAAACATAAAATATTAGCATATGCTGATGATGTTTGTTTATTGGTAAATGATGCTGTTTCTGTTAAATTAGCATGTCATTTATTACAAGAAGTAGGTAAAATTACAGGTGCTCAACTAAATATGGCAAAGTCAAAATGCTTAAATGTTTTAGGTTTCCAAGATTCTGAAGAGTTAGTTGGTAATATTCCATTTTCACAAACCACGTGTTGTATATTAGGGATTTATTTTGGTGGAAATTATATGGCAAGTTATAATTGGAGTGAGGCATTAGCTATAGGACATACAAAAGTTAAACTGTAGTATCAATGGAAATTGGGAAAGAAAAGATGGGTGTATTTGTTAAAATATTTCTTGGTGGCAGTGTTTTTATTCATTAGTTCAATTTTCTTTATACCTTCTAAGTTAGAAACTTCATTGCTGAGTTGTTTTTTCACTGGTATATGGGGTAGCCGGCTGAACCCGATAAAATGGAATATTCTATATAAACCTGTGGAATTAGGAGGTTTAAATATGTTGCATCCCAGTGTATTTATTTTTACAATATTTCTTTATAACAATATACTTCCATTAGTGAAAGGTACAGTTCACCTATGGACCAAATGGGGATTAGGTGACTTACAGGGGGTTATCCGAGAATGGTCAACTAAATCCTTTTTGCATAAAAATAAACACAGTCCTAGTTTAGCACAAAGATGGGGCTGGGTGTTTGATGTAATAAAGAGTTGGGGAGTCCAGTTACCAGATTGTCTTTCAATGACAAGGAAGATCCTTTATAAGGATATTATTCAGAAATGTTTTGATGAACCACTGTTTCCGGGTTTTACACAACAAGACCAAAAACAATTGTCAGCTTATATTTCTGATGTCTGTATTGCGGCTCATATGTGGGATACTGTATGGGTGGAAATACATGGATGAGTAAATGTTAAAGGAAAACATAAGCATAAGGGTTTGATGGAGCATTATTGTCCCAGGGGAATCCTGTACAATGAAAATTGAGACAATTGATCATTTATATTTTAAGTGTTCTTATGCTGAACAGTTTTGGGAAATTGTAAAAAGTAGATGGAAATGGTTGAATCTGGTCCCCTCAGATCCTAGTTTATAATATTTTGGGGTTATTCCACATTTATCAGCAACTATACATCAGAGTACATTGCGGGTGATTTATGTTCATTTTTTATATTGGTTGTGGATTTGGCCATGTCGTTTCATATTAAAGCAACAATATATTTCTCCCCTAGAACTTTTCTTTATAATTAGTACAGATTTGTCAAAATGGAAACAAGTAGAGCATTTAAAATATGAGAAATTGGAAAAATTTGGATCATATTAAAAAGAGATTAGTAGAAGTTTCTTATCTATAATATGGTTAGGTTAGGAAAAAGGGAAAAAAAGACAGCTGTAAATAATTTTTTTTTAAAATATATCTAACTGGATCTGTTTTTGATTTCAATAATTATTTTTATGGTTGGATGGTGAGGGGGAAATCCTTAGTTCAATGAAATTGACTGTTTATGTTTTGTCCCTATGCTTAGGGTGATTGTATGTTCTTTTTTTGTATGGTATATTGCTGATCTTTATTTGTTTCATTATGTATTAATAAAAAAGAAAATCCCCTACTCTTTTTGAGAAGTGCCATAGGAGCTTTAACATCCACCTGAATGGCAGACAGAAAAGACAGGAGCACCCCCCCATGCTCCACTAAAGTGTCAGTATTGGGATTTAAAGAGCTAGTGGAGCCAAACCAGGCGGACAGAAAAATAATATGAATTTTAAGAAGTAGTCAGTTATAAAATTTTATTTCTGTAGTACCTTCCTTTTATATTTTGCCCATCAGAAAGTCTTCTATGTCATAATGTTGTGGTGGATGTGTGGAACAGCTCTTAGCATTGCAGCTCACGTATCTAGCTCTACTGCCCCCCCACTACATCATCAACATTGTGATTTCTCTGACAGTGAAATCACATGTGAATGACTTGGCAGTCACTGAATTGTTCCTAAGTGGCAGTGATGTCACAGTCAGGGAGGTCACAATGCTGGTGACGTAGTGGGGGCAGTATAGTTAGCTATGTCAGCTGCCACACAGAGTGCTGTTCCACACATCACACATATTAACATCAGGTAAACAATCTTCTAATTAAACAAAGTGAAAAGATAAAGTACCTCAAATATAAAGGTAATGGTTGACCGCTTTTAAAATCTAATATTACTTTTAGGTAGTGCACAAGCTCTTTAACCCACATGCCTAGTGTGGGGATAGAATCCACAGCCTTCTGATCTTCCAGTCTCAGAGGCTAGCATGCATGCTATTTTTTGCATCTTTCATTTGTTAGTTTTTACAGAGTTACATAAATATTATTTTCTTCAAGGCCCTGACCCTGCAACTAAACACACACTCAATACATCATATAAAATGAGAAAAAAAGTCTTCTGTTTCCACTGCTTGCCTCCAATCTGTTCTGTGTAAAGGAATGTCAGGCAGGTAGCAATATGCATTCAACTGTACGTAATCTGACACTGAGTCTGACTTTGGTTTTCACAAAAAACAAGAGTAAATGAGTCCCCTAGGTTGCTGAAAGAAATAGAACAAATCTGTTAGACTGAGCTGGACAGATTATAGAAACAGCAGTTTAAAAAGTGTTTTTGTTAACATCCTGAGATGTTCTGAGGTACAATACAGTAGCATCCCCTTCCCCCCTTCAGATGCCTTTAGATGCCTTTAACATAGAGCAACAAATAGCAAATATCAATGGGGGTGCACTACTTTGCAGCTGTGGAGGAATACATACAAATGTCTAAAATGGAAGTTCCAAGAAAAGCCATAAGGGCTGTAGGGTCCACCCAGAGGCCTAAGAATGAGATGTCTCCAGGTAGAGATGGCATTTGAAATGAATTTTATAAGGAATATAGTGAAATTATAACCTTATAACTATTTAGAGTATACGACTTTTATCTCACAACTCAAGAAGAAGTACCAGCTTCCTTTTCAAGAGGATTAATTCATTTTTTTAAATAAATCAGGTGATAAAAAGTAGATCAATAATTGGAGACCAATATGACTATTGAATTCAGATGTCAAAATATCAACTACCATTTTACAAAAATGATTGATATCAATAGCACAAGCCTTAATATATCCAGTTCAAACTTGTACATTAGCTGAAAAGAAAATACAGGAAAATCTGATTATAATTAGAGATACAAATGTGGTTGCCATTAAAAGGCAACCTGAGTAGTCATATGGAATCCCTGAGGAAATGGAGTGTACAAGGGGAAGGGGGTGGGGAAAGAGGACTTGTGGGGAGGGGGAGGAGCTAGATGAGGTCATGGGTGACAACAGGTTTGGACGGGAGGAGCTAGGTGAGGTCATAAGTGACAGGTTCAAGGTGAGTAATGCTTACAGCCCAGGTAAGGCAGGATTGGTCAGAGGGAGGAGCCAGTTGGAGTCCTTGCAGGGGTCCTTAGGGGGTTTATAGGCTCCTGCTACAAGGTGCCCTCCCTGTTTTCTGCTGGGATCTTTCATTTGAGTGGGTCTCAGCACAGTGTTTGGCAAGTTTTTCCTGACTGATTTGCACCACTAGGTAAGGTATTGCAACTCTGGGGCCTGGTCATGAGGCCCCGAGGGTTTCTGCTGCAGTTTGTGGCTTTTCTAATAATGATTGTTGAATTATAGGTTCACTGCTAGTACGAGGGATTTATTTGACTCACATTTTACTGGATTTCTTTGACTATGGGTTATTAGAGGTGGGACAGGGCCTACTGGTCACATGGTTGGGGGATGCCTGGTTTATTTTCTTCAGGCTAGGTGAGTATAGCAAACAAAAATAGCAACCAATAATTGATTGTGTGAACTCTAGACAGTTTTCAGTATCAAGTTTAACCCCTTTTTATAGGACAATTATTTAATGGGAAAACTGGAAGGAGAGGCTGGAGACGTATAATTGAGAATACAGTATGTGAAGTTTTTAAGTTTTAAAAGTTAATCTTGCACAAGAAGAAATCTGCTGTCTGCTGCAGATATGTGGTTGCTCCTTCAGGATTGTGGCGGATGTTTGTAGGGTTCAGTTTAGCATGGCTGGAGGAGATGGGTACCTCCCTAACTAAGAGTTTTTCCTTTTATTTCATAGGACCGCTACAGCTGGCCAGTTGTGCCTGAATTTAGTAAAAAGGGTTGAATTTTGTTGGTTGATTTGGGGGTCAGGAGATGGTTTCCTGGTTGGTCCAGGTGGTGGAGATCTGGTGCTGCACTAACCTAAGTCTCTGGCCACCAGAACGAAGGGGTCCAAGATATTGAATTTCTTTTCCTTTTAGTTGTTTTTTTTGGCACAAAAAGTGGCAATTTATGGGCTGTTTACAGAGAAAGGGGACATGGAAAATACGGAAAGGGGAATACAAGAGAAGGCCTAGTCACACCGCCGAGTGGAGATGGCATCTGACATCATCATCACACAGCTGCTAGGCTACGAGCTCCAGTTTAGTGGTATGGGGAGCTGGTCTAGTAAGCATCAACAGGGACTTGGCCCTAAACATTAGCAGCAGCACTGCTTAGCTAGGGGCAGCCTCACAGGAATGGAACCATAGATGGGGCAGTTCAAATAAAAAATAAATAAATAAATAAAGATGAAGGAGAGTTTGTCAGCAAAATAAGGGATGCAGGGAACACTCAACTTGTGGCAGCAGAGTGGCTGGCAGCATGCAGGAAGGTATGGCATTGAGTGACTGGGAGCTGTGGCAGAACAGGGGGTCAGCTTGGAGGATTAGACTCAGTCAGGAGGGGTGAGCCCCTGGGCTGTAGGGGCTAGCACAACCTGTTGCAGGAGCTGCTGCTTTTTGCTGGTGGGGACAAGTGGCCAGGTCATGAGGCCCACCAGACACCATCTACCTGGTGATAGTTGGGAGGAAGTATGGCAGGCAGGCTGAAGGCCTTTCAGAGCTTGGTGGGGTCTATGACCTGGGTGCATCCATGGCTCAAGCACTAGGAAATAGGCAAGCCATTTTTTCGGTATGTCCATAATGGAACCCAGTGGGATGGTAGTCAGCCAAAACAATGCAGAGGGAGTTCAGCCTCCATTTTGATGCCTCAGGCACAGCCACCATTTTGTGGGCATGGAGGTTGGGGCCACCATTTGTTTAAGAAGGCAGAGGACATCTCATAGGTGTGGATTTGGGATCAGAAGCTAAGAGAGGCAAAATAAAAAAAAGATTTTCTTTTAATAATAGTAAAGGTTTCCATGGAGGAAAAGCACAAGCTTGAAGGGCAGGGTTGAGGTATACCAGGAGGGACCTGCCAGCTTGGAAGAAGCTGGGTGGCTGGGCCTTCTAAGCTGGGGGTGGAAGGGAGAGTGGATGCTGGGCTGCCCACCCCCCCTTTTTAAGTAACATATGGATACGAGGAGCAGCCTCATGTTACATGAATCTTGGCTAGCTGGGTCACACTTCATGAGAAGAGGTTTGATTAATGGGAGAATGGGGGACTGGCCAGTCAGGTGAGTGAGGGGCCGCTTGCCATGTATTAAAAAGGGGGGTCCAGAATAGAGGCATGGCAGACACGAGGTGCCCAGGCTTATGTGTTCTGTGGCTGTGGAATACACTGGTGCTATACCCTGCAGGTACAGCAGCTGCATGGGCATTTTCTACCTGTTTTTTTATATAAAAAAAGAGAGAGAAGGAAAAGAGGGGGCAGGGCCATCAGTCCGTTGAGAGCTCAGGGGGTCCAGGCTTGCTACCCAAACAATAATTTTTGTCCTTCTTAGCAGCTTCCGGTGATACCAGGGCACTGATGAAATCATCAGCACCAGCTACTAGTGTGCAGCTGTGGAAGGAAGTGGCAGCCCTGATGGGGAAGATGTTGCAGTTTATTGAGAAAACCCAGAAAAGAGAAGAAGAAGAAGAGCCTGAACGCAAGAGGAAGGAGCCTGCCAGACCAAGGGGAAATGACAGGGGTGAGAAGCATCTGAGAGGGGCTGATCTGGAGCCAGAAACAGCTCCCCTGCTGGAGGCCATTCCTGAGCCATGGGACCCAGATCGGGAGCAGGTAAGGGTTCAGATTATCTGACAGATGAAGGAAATTAGAAAGACTATTTTGGAGGCATTCTGGGAGATATGGGTGATAAGGGGTTGGACACCATGGAGAAGGTATCGGGGGAACTGATGAAGGAAAAAGGGAGGAAAAGCAAAAACCTGTATGACTGCCCCCCCGGGGTTTTACATAGCCGACCACGTGCCTTCATCCATTAAGGACAAAATATGGAAAGGAGAGTATTCGGATGTTTTTGGCCTGCTGGATAAGAAACTGGCCAAAATATATGAGCAGAAAGAGTCAGTATGGAAGTCAGAGATGGTAGTAGTTTTGGCCATTGTAGGGCACAAGGAGGAGAAGGCACGCATAAGGGGAAGAACCTTGACACTTGACAAGCAGGTTTCATAATATTCAGCACAATTCTACTACAGAAACAGCTGGAGTTAGCCATTCCTTTGTTGCTATACACGGTCATCGTAAGGGATGCATGTAAGACACAGAAGGGTTATAGGTTGCTGGAATATGATGAGGCTTTTTGCCAGTGGATGATGATGAAACGGAACCTGAGATGGGACTGCACACA
This sequence comes from Neoceratodus forsteri, assembly GCA_016271365.2. NCBI lineage: Eukaryota > Metazoa > Chordata > Ceratodontiformes > Ceratodontidae > Neoceratodus > Neoceratodus forsteri. The sequence goes on along the minus strand of CM057452.1, from coordinate 625,017,691 downwards.
TTCTGAGTTGTGGGTCCAGATCCTGTCAGGCCAATTTGGGGGTGGGGTGAAAGGGGGGAAGAAGAGCACAGGGAGTCCTGTGGCAAAGACATGATGGGCATACAAAAGGGTGTCATTAACCTAGAGCAATTGCAAGTTCAGACATATTTGCTCAAAATACAGGTGGCAACACCCTTTTTTGATGTGTAAAGGTAATGGGGAATGGGTCAGAGGACAGCAAAGCACAGAACAGTCCTTTCGAGGGGGACAGAGGGAAAGGGGACACGTGGGATATAATGGGGGGTAGGGGGTCTGGTAACAGAGGCGGTTACAATTCCAACTATGGCTGCAATTAAGAGGCAGGAGGGTGAGCCACAGAGGTGGAGTTTTCTGCTGGTGGAAATGCCTATTAGGGCTTGGGTGGTGGAGGCCTGAACTGAGGCCTATCCAGACAAGAAAGGAGGATTAATACTGAGGGAGGGGTTTAGGGAGCATTTTCTACTGGCCTTCCAAGAGGCTAGGCATGGGATGAAAGCCAAAAATGTAGCTTCAATAAAGGAAAAGAAGGACATAGTTTGCAGGAAGATTAAGAAGGAGATAGAGTCAGGCGGGGTGGAAGGACCATTTAAGGAACCCCCTTGTAATGAGTTTCAGATTTCTGTGCTGGGTCTAATGTCAAAGAAATAGCTGGGTGAGTATCACCTGATACATCACCTGTCATACCTGGAGGGGGCATCTGTCAATGATGGCATTCTGGAGGAATTTAGTGCAGTATCTTACACTTTCCTGGATCTGGCAGTCATATTAACAAGGGCAGCAAACAGGGCTTGGCTGGCAAAGACAGACATAGAATCTGCCTTTATGCTGTTACCAGTGAAACCTGCAGACTGGGTTTAAAATTTGAAGAGGGGATATTTTGACAAAGTCATGCCCATGGGCTGTTCAGTGGTGTGCTCCACGTTTGAGGCCTTCAGCACATGGGTCCAATGGGTATTCAGACACAGGTATGGTCAGGGGAGGGTGGTCCATTACCTGGATGATTTCCTTCTGATTGGGGATAGCCAGAGGGAAGTTGACGTTATTCTGGAAGATTTTAGAGGTATGTGCCAGGAGATAGGTATGCCACTGGCAGCAGGTAAGACAGAAGGCCGGTTGGGGCCTTGGAGTTTCTGGGGATTGAGGTGGACACTGACCATGAGTATTTTCATTTGCCTACCTCCAATGTTCAAAAACTCAAGGGTTTGCTAGGGTAGGTTATGGGTAGGAAGCGGGTGTCACTGGTATTAGTTCAACAGCTGCTGAACCACCTCATTTTTGCCTGTTAGGAGTTAAGCCCAGGATGGGTTTTCACAAGGAGATTGGCTGGGGCAACGGGGAACGCCAAGTTACTGCACATTGGGTCGACATCAACAATACTCACCAAAATATTATTACAACTAAATATAAATTCCTACCTTTGAATGCAAGATCTTTAAACCAACTCAAATTAGCAGAACTTGAAGCCAAATGTAAACCTTTAAATATAGGTGTGGTGGGAGTAACTGAAACTTGGTGGGATGCATCCTCAATTTGGTCCAGAGAAATTCTAGGTTATAAGTTATATCATAAAACAGATTAGATAAGCAGGTGGAGTTTGTATGTACATATGAAATTATATTCCTTCTTTTGAAGTGTGTTCTCCCTTTCCTTTGGTAAGTATATGGGTTAAAATCTTATTGAAGGAGCAGTCCTATATAACTATTGGTAACATCTATCGACCTCCATCTGCAAATTCAGATTACACAACTGATATGTTTAAAGAAATTCACATTTTCAGAATCTCAAGATACTGTAATATTTGGTGACTTTAACCTCCCTCATATTAACTGGGACTCATTCTCAGGACAGTCCTATGCCAAGAAAGGACTAATAGATGTGGTAGTTAGTACTGGATTACAACAACTTGTTAGTGAACCCACTCGAGGTCCTAATATTTTGGATCTATTATTTACTAACATAGAGCAACAAATTAGCAATTTACAAATTTGGGACCCACTTGGGACCAGTGATCATTCATCTATTCTTTTTTGAAATTCAACAGTTTAAAACTACACAAAAGAAGTTATACTGTACAAAAAATTATAATAAAGCAAATTTATCTAAAATCAATGAAAACTTCCAAAACATAAACTGATAATGTGATCTTCTTAATTGTACAACACAACAAGCTTGCGACTTTTTTAAAAACATTGTACATTATTTGGAAAATACCTTTATTCCATCTAAGAGGAAATTTAATAATAAAGGAAAAATCCCCGCTTGGTTCAACAAGACAATTAAAAATCAGATTAAAATAAAAATAAACTGTTTACGAAACTTAAGAATAGTTCTGTTCCATTAAAAACTACTCTATTACATAAATACAGACTATCTGTGAAAAACGTAAAAAATTCTATTAAATTGGAAAAAAATAAGCTAGAATTTAAACTAGTTCACACAAAAGACTGTCACAAATCTCTTTTCTCCTATATAAATAGTAAAAAAAAGGTGTATCAAGGACCATTGGTCCCATTATAACCAATGGCTCTTCTCTATCTGATATAGAAACCTTGAATCTCTTTCATAAGTACTTTTGTTCTGTCTTCTCTCAAAAATCACCTATTAGTACATTTAAAATTCACCACGTAGATTATCATAGGTTCTATCCAACTGACATTATACAGGCTAACAAAAAAACTAAAAAAAAATGCTAGTCCGGGCCCAGATGATATTCATCCATGGTTTCTGATCAAAACCTCTATAAATATTTCTATACCTTTGTCAATTATCTTCAACAAATCATTACAAGAAAGCATTGTACCAAATGATTGGCATTCAGCAATAGTTACTCCCATATTTAAAAAAGGCAATAGAGGTTCTGTGCAAAATTATCATCCAATTAGCCTGACCTCAGTGGCTGGTAAATTAATGGAACGAGTAATGGAGTCTCTAATAGATCAAGATTGTAAAAAATTAGGAATTTATGATTCAAATCAGCATGGGTTTACTCCCAAGTATTCCTACACCACCAATCTGATATCTTTTTACAATAATATAAGTACTCTACTAGATGTGGGTATCAGATTCAGATTATGTTTATTGTTCTTCCAAAAAAGTTTAACATTTTGGACATTACAATCTTATTAAATACACAAAAAAACGATAAATAAAAAGTACAATAAATACAGGTAAGGGTGATAAAGTTTAAATAATTTTAAATATTGGTTATAAAAAATATTTATAAATCTATAACCCCTTTTCCTTCCCTTTATTATTTTTTTTGACATCTTCTTCTGTGTGCCCATTTCTTGAAGCTAATTACTGAAGAAAAGAAATTGGCACACAATAATGCATCTGTGACTGTCCCAAGATGGAGCAATATAAAAACGGGATCATAGTCCAAGTTCAGATATTTCATTAGAAAATTATTTAAAGTCAAAGATCTGTATTTTTTATAAAATGGACATTGTACTATTATGTGAAATAAAGTTTCACTGAATCCCTTATTACAGCAACATTCATTATTATTGTTATTAGATGCAGAATCAACACAATTGAAATAAGCAAACCGGAAGTAATTAATCCAAATCTTGCCCAAGTTATTGTTTTTCTAATATTAGGGGCTAGTGGCAAAGGTAAATAATTCTCTATCCTTGAATCAATCTTATGTTTCCCCAACCATAAAGATTGCTTCTGTAAACTGACCAGACTTAGTTGTTTTTCAAAGGCTTTCTCAAAAATATATTTTTTTAATTTTCATTCTGTAAGAATCTTTTATTAAAATACCTTTCTGATAATCCTTCCACAAGTGAGAAGAATTAATCATTTGCAAACTGGAGATTACAGTTTTTAACCATGGAGAATAGAAACCATTGTCATACCATGTTTGTTTCTCATTAAAGCAAAGTTTTAAAAATTTATTGTCATTATTATTAAGAATCTTTAGCCAATACGAAAGGATTCTTAGATTAATTAAATCCAGCAATGGGATTCTACCTAATTCGGCTCTTACAATTACATTGGCCACTGACTGTGGTACTTGAAGAATTGTTTTGTAAAAATGAGATAACCAGAGCTCAAGATTATGGTTTTCCTTGATACCCCAAATTTCAGCTCCATATAACAATAATGGGGTAATGTTGGCCTCAGCAGCTTTAATAGCCGGTTCCACCAAAAGTCCTCTATATTTAATTTTAAAACATATAAGGGCCTTAGAAACACAATTAGCTTTGGAAATTTGATTTTTATGGTGTGAATTCCAAGATCCATTTGAAGTAAAAATTATCCCAAGATAACAGTATGAAGTCACTACCTCTAAGAGTGTTTTATCTAACTTAATTCTTGGTTTGGATGGCTTAGTACTGAAAACAATTAATTTAATTTTGTCAGGATTAATTTTGAGTTTTAATTCGTCACATTTCTGCTTTAACTAATCAATTTTTATCTGAAGACCCTTTTGGGATAGGGAAAACTAACTATGTCATCAACATAAGCTAGACTATGAATATGTTGTTTGCCTAATTTGGGGGAATCTAAAAATGATAATGAATCAAAATAAAACAAGGTATCAACATATAAATTAAAGAGAAGTGAGGCCAATAAGCACCCTGTCTAATCTCTCTATTTGAACTGAAATATTCAGAGGTGTTTCCCATTTTATCATATCTAATTGCTGTACACATTTCGAAATATAACAAAAAAATTGGAGTTAACAAGTTTTTAGGTATACCCCTTCTAAAAGAATTTTACAAAGGATATTCCTTATTACAGAATCAAATGCCGCTGTTAAATCAACAAAAATAACATACAGTTTCATTTTTTTAAACAGTTTATAGTTTTCAATTAAGTGGGCTAAGACATTGATATTGTCAAGTGATGAAAAGCCTAAACGAAATCCTGTTTGAAAATTTGAAAGAGGACTAAATTTATTTACCCAATTTTGAAGCTTCTTTAGTAAGACCCTAGGGAAAATTTTACTGCTTATATCAAGAAGACTTATCGGTCGAAAATTTTTGGGATTTTGATGCGATCCCTTTATGTGAATGGGAATAATAATATTTTTATGCCAGGATGGGGGAATATATCTCTCTCTCTTAAGCAAATATAAAAAAAAACACAAAGAAAGGACCCCAATAGGTCATATTTTCTTTGTATTTCTCTCCTGGAATGCAATCAGGCCCAGCGGCCATATTATTGACCAATATTGTAATTGCCTGTTCAACTTCTAACCATGAAAATTGTAAAGGTAAGGATGAATCTTCTAAAAGCCATTACGGCCATTTCAGATGATCATTTATATCAGGATCATTCATAAAGAGTTTTGAGTAAAAAGCTATCCAGATTTCTTTAGGCACATAAATAGTCAGTGAAGGTTCAAATATTTTAACTCCCCTTGCAACCAGTAACCAGAAAGCCTTTAAATCTTTTTTATTTATTGCATGCAACATATGAGTCCATTGTTTTAAAGTGAACTCAATTTTTTTAAATTTTAAGAATTGTTTATATTGTTTTCTTGCTTTATTAAGTCTGGTTATGTTTGTTCTAGTTGAAAATTTAGTAGTTTTTTTAATCAATAGACCCAATTTATGTTTTTCATCCTTACACTTCAGATCAAACCAAGTTAGAAGGTAGTAGTTTAAGTTAGAATTCAGGTAAATAATTGTTCTAATCTTCTGATATTCCTCTTCCAAATACTTATTTATACATTGTGGGGAGCAAGCATCTTGAGATAAAGTGAGCAATGAACTCATTCGAGAGGAAAATATAACCTCTGCCACTTTTTCTTTATTTTTGTTATTCAATTTAAGTTTAACTTTACCTGTAATAGAGAGCGAGGGTTGGGGTAAAGTCTCCATATGACACCCAAAATTATCTTTTATCATATCAATCTTCATCTGCAGAGCAGCATGGTCACTTTCAGGTCTCATCACTATTTTGAAGTCCTGAAAGTGAGCATAAGCCTCTGGGGAAATTATTAAGTAATCTTTAATACTCTTCCCATTAAAGAGAAAAAAGTAAATGCTCTATCCCAGTCTCCAGTTCCTCTACCATTTAAAATACAATAGTTGCCTTTACCAATAAACTCCATCATTTTCAAACCAGCTCCATTCACAATAGTATCTTCTGAATTCCTAGGCTCAAGATCCCCATATAGATCTGAGACTAAAGTGTTTTTAGATTATCAAATTTAGCAATATGAGCATTAAGATCACCCCCTAATATGGTAATATCAATACAGTGTTTTGAATACATGGAATCTATCACCAATGCTAACTTTTCCCAAGGATCAAAATCAACAGTGGAGTGAAAATTAGGTGGAAAATAAACACTGACTATCAAAACAGTTAGAGAATCCCAACACAATACACAATGCAAAATTTCCTTACTGCATATAATTTGCTCTATTATTCAAATTCCCTTTCTTACTTTAACATAAATAAAAAGGACCCCTTTTGGTCTGCCATATTTTTATCTTTTACCGCAGGAACATAAATTGGAGTATAACCATTAAGGTTAATGTTTGAAAGGATCCATGTCTCTTGAATTAAAATAATGTCAGCTTCAGAGACATAGTCCTTCCAGCCAGAATCCATCATTTTTGATTTTAAACCAGAAATATTCCATGAAATAAAATTATAAGAAACCATATTAGTAATATTATCTAATCCACTGAGCTCTCGCTCAATCTCATTAGTCTCAGAATCAAATAGAGATATTTGTATAGTTGACTGTCATTTTTTAACCAAATTCCCCTCTGATGCACAAACTGTACAATCTGGATTCAAAAAATCAACCAGGTGTATACCATATCTATCTAATTTATCAAAATTTGATAAAAGAAAATCATAAAATTTTATAGATTTAATTTCTATATCCACCTGGGAGTCCAAATTAGATTGATGAATTCTATTAACAGAGCCAAAATCAGAAGAAAAAATTTCACATCCAAAGCAGAGAGCAAAAAGTGACTGAATGTAAGCAGCTAATCTATCAGTATTTTCATCTTCAAATTTGTGGATTCCAAACATGGACACTGTCTGTGTATTAATATCTCTTTCAAAATTCCAATTTAATTTAACTAAAGTGGAAATTAAGTTGTCCTTAGTGCATGTTTTAGGGGCAATAGTTCCATGTGCAAATTTCCAAATTGTAGTCCAATTAACAGGAGATGATATCCTTATATCCAATTTGTTAATTAAACATTGTTTAGCCCATATGGCTTTGGCAGTGTCCATATTCGAAAGTAGTACATACACTGGTGTTGAATTAACTGATAAGTCTCTATAGACAAATTTAATATCTTTTGCTGCTGCTTCTAAGTTTAGCTCAGCTTTGAATAAGTGATAAATCATATTAAATAGTGAGATGTCTGTTTCATAAGTTTTTAGAAAAATATTATTGAATTTGAACACCACCTCTGATCCAGACATAGTTATGTAATCTATCTGAGGAGGGAAAATTAAATCCGACTCCAAAGAAATTTCCAAAATATAATTTTTACTTTCTTTATTTTTGCATAAGAATGACATATTCTTGTTTGATTGATCTAACTTAATGGGAGCTTGAGTAGTTTGTTTGCTCTATTTAATGAAGTTTCTAATGGGGTATCTATAAGAATGATCTCCTCCTTCTCAGTTGAGAACAAGATATATTCTTTACTAGGAGTTATTAAAACTATATGTACATCTTCCTTATCCCCATAAGGTCCTCTGGGGTATTTCTAAATTGGTTCAGGATTATTAGATCCAATTTCAGAACCTTCTTTGTTTACTCCCGCCTTAATCTTATTTTTTTTATTTGCTCGTTTCTTAGCCTTTTTTTACATTCTGCTTCATATTATTTTTGTTCTCTGCCCTTTTAGAAAATGATTGTATTATAATTTCTGAGAAAGAAGGTCTTTGTTTTTTTCTTTTTTTCCCCTTTTTCAAACTTCTCTAATTTTTCGGTGATTTCAGACAATTTATCACTAAAGAGATAGGTAAGCTTTTCTATATGAGATTTGAGATCTTTAAGAGCCTCAAGAAGAACAATGTTGGCCATTATTGGATGAGTTAATGCCTTTATCATGTATTTAGAAATAGTATCAGGACAAGCTGATAAAATTTCTGGCTCAATAGTTATTTTCCCAACCTTTTTGTCAATTTTGCTAAAAACGTCATTAGGAGATCCCTCCAAAATCCTGGAGAAATCTTGATAACAAGTAGGGGAATCCAGAGAAACATAGGATTCAGGGAGACTGAACAAATCCAACCTCGTAGGAAAAAGAGATATCTCAGAATGAAGACCAGATATTGGCTTTTTAAAATCTTCAGACCCCTGAGTAGTGATACTAGTTACTCCACCTTGTTTATTTTTACTTAGGTTTAATGATAGAGAATCCTTAGTGGGAACTATTAAGGAACTGGGTTTACAGAAATCAGTAATTTTTTGCTGGAGTTTGAACTTTTGGTTAGATTTAAAGGAAGAGGAGTTGTTACAGTTACCATTTTCCCTCATACTGTGTTTCTCTGATTTTAGATAAGATGGTGTTACTATAGTGCTATTGTCATTATGATTATCGTTGTTCAAACTATTACCAATTATGTTATCAACAGATTGGATCAGATGTAAAATAGGTGAGATCAATAAGCCAGATGGACTAAAGTATCCTTAACTATCTAATAATAAACGTTTTTCTGAAAAATCATGATCCACCTTCAAAAAATTAGACTCTGAAGTACAGGCCATGGTAGAAGAGGATATGTCTGATGATACAAAATTAGATCTGAAATCAGTGAAGAGATCTTCCTTAATTTGAGGAGAAGTAATAAGTATATCCAAGGGATCAGGAGAAGAAAAAACTCTCAGAGGTCCCTTTTGAACCTTTGGTGTGGATTCTGCTATAGAAACAAGGGACAAATTCTGTGTATAAACACAGCCATTTTTTTCACCCCACAACCCCTAAATGAGAATTTGATTCTGGAGTTTTTGTACCTACAAGCTTCTTTTTCCTTTATTTTACCAATTCTCTGCCAATTCTAGTAAACATACAAAAAAAAAGTCAAAAGGGGACCTGCAGATCAGGCAATATGTCCAGCCTTTCAAGTCCAAATGGCACTGTGTATTCCACTGAAAGTTCCATTTCCTACACAACTGTAGTTCTTAAATAGCTGTAATTCTCACCCAGTCAATAGCATAGATTTGATTTCGAATGACGACTGGAAACTCCTAAACGAATTTTTTTTTTTTAGTCTTTGAGAACTTGTTAATTCCTCAATACTCAAGTCACAGTTTGCAAAACATCACTCACAGTTCCCAATAACCAAGTCAGAATGCCCCCTTTCTTCTCAAATCCATGACCCCATGTTTAGATAATTGTGATGAATGTTGTTTGGTATCTATGGCCTCAATAACATAATGACAGTCATCAACAGATGCACGAAGGTTAAAAAAAATTATGTATCCTCTCCAAATATCTCTCTAAAAAAAAGAAGGTAAATTATAGGGATCATCCGAACTTGATTATATTTTATCCAACAACTATATTTGCTGTTTTCAAAGTATAAAACCCCAAAACCTAGTTAAAAGATATGTTTTTCTAACTCACAGCACCTTAATTGTAAGCTTCAGCTTTTATCTGCAGCTCTAGCTCTAACTTTTGTAACTCTTCAGAACTCTTCAGAATGAAAAGATCATTAGAGGGTTAAGACCTACTTAATTATAATTCATATACGTAAAAGGCACAGGGATCCAGAAAAGCAGTTAAAACTTCTTGAGTAGCTTTCTAATGCCAGGGAAAAAAAAAACATACAAGAGTCTCCTTATGCTTGAAAAGACTGCATGCTGCTATCTGCTCACACTTTTCAGCACCCACTCTGCACCCCAGCGTCCTGGAAAATGACGATTCTGATTCCTAGGATGCTGCACCTGCCCACTAAATAGTGAGTCAGCTTACAGGAAGTGCTCAAAAAGGAGAAACAAAAATTAAAAGAAAAACACAGAAAATAAAAAACACACAAAAAAATAAAAAAAAAGGATTTAAAATGTGAGTGCAATTTACTCCTCCAAAAAAATACCTAGTGTGCTGACCATTAACTAAAAGACGCTCAGAAAGTACCCCTAAAACCAAAGCACTTTTTTTTATAATTCAAGGTATAAATCAATAGCACTTAGCACTTTACTTTCATTAAATTTGCAATTTTGCGCCTTTTCTCCTTTGGTGCATCCTTATTTTTGTTTTCATCAACTGTTTACTATTCTTGCAATCCAGCACCCTGCAGTGCTTTCTTCAGTTCGCCCACTGGCTCGGCACTCCAAGCCTGGAAAAGAAAGAAAAGACTGAAGCGGAGGGAAAACCTGGGGATGGCCGCACAAGATGGCCTGGAAACAGTTATTCCTCAGGCAGGTACGGAATTATGCTTAGGTGGCATACCTTTCCTGGATAAAAAGCTCGCTTAGGAATAACTTCTGCTCTGTAGACTACTCCTTAGTCTACCAGCGTGCAGCAGACGATCACCATCGATCCTGTAGTGAGTTACTGAATAACCCTGCTTGGCAAACTCTTTCAGCTGTGCACCCAATCTCAGCCCCACCAGATGTGGGTAACCCTACTGATGTAATTATTTTGGGCTTTAGTAGAGCTTTCAATAAATTCTCACATGAAAAACTCATTACTAAAATGCACAATCTAGGTTTGTCACCTGATATTGTCAACTGGACTTTAAACTAGTTGACAAATCAATCTCGGAGAGCTAGAATTAATGATATCTTGTCTGATTTGGGTAGTGTGACAAGTGGTGTACCACAGGGGTCAGTCTTGGGACCAACATTGTTTAATCTCTTTATCAGTGATTTACAAACAGGGCCAAATAATTTCATGGTTAAATTTGCAGATGATACTAAATTAGGGGGCAAGGTTAATAATCAAGAAAATATTTCTTCATTAAAGAAGGATTTGGAAAAATTAACACTTTGGCCAAATGAAAATCATATGCAGTTTAATCAAGACAAATGTTTAGTAGTGCATTTCGGTGTGAATAATCCAAAAACAATATATTATATAAACGGACTACCACTTCACTCATCAAATTGAGAAAAAGATTTAGGGATATATGTTAATAATAAACTTACATCCAATGATCACTGTGTTAGAACTGCTTGCATGACCAACAGACTTTTGAGGCAAATAAAAACCACTTTTGTTAATCTCACTGAACAATGCCTTGTTCCATTGTCTAGGGCATACATTAGACCATATCTAGACTATGGCTCTCCTTTCTGGAATCCAAACCAAAAAAAAGACATAGCAATTCTTGAACAGGTTCAAAGGAGAGTAACTAGAATGATTTCAAGATTAACAAACTTGGATTATCAGAACAGATTAAAAGCTACTGGTCTCTTCTCTCTCTTCAAACTAGAAGATTAAGATGTGATATGGTTATGGTTTTTAATTTAATAAATTCACCAGATCTAATGGAAAGATGTGGTCTAACACTCTCCAAAAGGAGACATGTTTCGAGACTGCATAATAAACTGCTTGAAGTTAAAACTTATAAAACCAGCAAAAGGGGAAACTTTTTTCCAAAAAGAGCATCCATTGTATAGAACACCTTGCCACAATAATTGGTAGAGGCAACTAGTGCCACTGTCTTTAGAAACAAATTAGATGTTTGGTTGAGGGATAATAGATAAATAATGTCCCACATAGTGTGGGGAACAGTCTCAATGGGCTCTGGCCTTCTTCTGTTCTTTCATACCAAGTAATACCAAGTAAGTAATACTTGAAAGTGAAAGGGCATAAAACAGGATCTGGTCATTTGGGGCACCTTTTTAGAAGAGTATAATGGGGTGACATTTTGGCAGGAGGATGGGGTGGATAGCACTGACTTGGAGCTGTATAACGATGCATCAGGGCCCAAGGGCAGGGGGCCAATTTCAAGGGGTGGTGAGTATCAGAGGCATGGCTCAAAAGTTGGAGGAACATGAGTCTGTTGAGGGATATCATGCTCCTAGAAGTTTTTCTCAAATAGGTAGCTCTGATAGTCAGGGGTGAGGGAATGCGTAACAAGAGGGTCCTGTTTTGGTGTGATAACAAAGGGGTGGTAACATAATAAACAAGTGGTGGGTATCCACAGATGTGGTAACAAGGGTGATGCAGCAGTTGGTATTGGTGGGGCTACAGTTGAACCTAACATTCAAGGCTGGGCATGTAGAGGGGGCTAGAAACAAAATCACTGACAGTCTTTCTCGTCTTCAGTTTGGCAGGTTCCAGACATTGGCTCCCCAAGCAGTGAAGGTGAAAACTCATGTGCCAGAACAGCTATGGGAGATTGGGTGGCAAGAGCCCAGATGTTTTACCAGATCTCATGGTCAGCCAACACTCTGAAGGCTTATGTCAACTGGTGTGGCCGCAAGGGGGGATAGGAGGAGGAGATCAAGAGTCTCAGCAGATGGCAGTGTGGTTGCTACAAGAGATATGTAAGTACCTAAAATGACCCAGTTTTGTCTTCATATCTTGACAGATTTTCACAGTAAAAAACATGTGGATAGTGGGACACTCATTCCTCTATAGAGCAGAAAGATATGCTGTGGCCACATCAGGATGGAGGGAATTGTGATGGGGATGTGACACACAGCAGGTTTGCTGGAAAGGGGTCTGGGGCATGTGATGGCCTCAGCTGCTGCCAGTGTTGGAGGAGTTGCAATTAACATGGGGCAGGCCTGACCTGTTGGTCATACACCTTGGGGGGAACGACATAGGGGAAACACCCTGGGCAGCACTATTTCAGGCCATTATGGTGGACTTAGAAACTATTAAAGGGTGGTAGCAATAGGTGGAGATAGCTTGGTCTGAGTTCATATCTATACAGGTCTGGAGGCACATCAGGGATATAAAAGCAGAAGAGAAGGCCAGAAATAGGCTGAACAGGAGGGTGGCAGGACTGCTTGCTGAGATTGGGGGGACATATGTCACACACAAAGACATAATGTTTGACAGGCCTGGGGTATACAGAGGAGATGCAGTCCACCTGTCGGAAGTAGGACTGACTTTTTTCGTTCTTCCACTGGGGGAGCTGGTTGAAAAAAGGGTGAAAGGTGGCAGAAGAAACCCGCAAGGGGAAGCCACCTTCCAAAGTGAGCTGGAGGTGTGCTAGTGGAAAAGGAGAAAGTAATTAGGGAGAAGGCATAGAGGGAAAAAGGGGGGGGCAGTTTGAGGGAGGGGAGTAAGCCAACACAAGCCTGGGTCATTAGCATCCAGAAGTGAGTAGAGGTGGGGTGGGGAAGGGGGGTCATAGAAGTACCAGGGGTTGGGTCTCTGCATCCAGGCCTAGGAAATGAAAGAAAGCAGAAGGAAGCTTTGATATGGTATGTGGGGTAGGATTCTGCATCCAAACCCCGAGAAGGAAAAAAGAACAACGGATGGAAGATTTGGACCACAACAGAAGGAATTCAATGCAAGATTGAATTATGGACAATAACTGTATATCTCATAAAGACTCTTGAAGGAGTTTTAAAATTGTACTATGTGAAGTGGTGTAAATAAATCAGTTTGCTATTCATGTAACCAAAAACATGTCTGGACATTGAGCAATTTCTGAGGGGTTGGGTTGTTCAAAAGACAACACAATATTGTAAGCAGACAGCATATGATAGTTTGATCCTATCATTAGACCAGAGCAAGGCCTTTGACAAAGTAAGTCTCAAGTATTTATTTAATGTATTAAAACATTATGGGATCCAGCATACATTTGTGAACTGGTTACAAATATTGAGTATTACAGCAAAAATAATACCCTTAGTACAAGGTTTTTAAGGAAACAGAATACAAGTCATGGTTGGAGTGAGACAAGGGTGCCCCCTGAGCCCACTTTTATATATATATTCATCATAAACTCTTTTATAAGGACAGTTTTAGGGAACAGAACTATAAAAGGAACAGCTGGAAGACAAACAGATGAAGATCTGAAAATAGTTGCACATGCAAATGATTTGTGAGTATTTGTGCAGAATAAGACATGTGCCTATAATGTTTTAAAAAGATATGAACACATATGCTAAGATATCAGGAGCAACAGAAAACATGGAAAAAAGTAAGGGTCTTCGATTAGGACATCATGATCTACAAATAACACAGATTGCAGGAATATAAATATTAGAATAACCTCTGAAAATCTTTGGGATTACAGTAAATTTGAACGTGGTGACACAGCACAGTTAAACTGGGAAGAAAGTCTGAAAGTCTGTGATGCAAAAGCTCAAAGACGGAAGAGCTGGAATTTATCCAGACTTTAAAAAGTGTGTATTATAAAACAATTTTTAATTCCAACATTATTGTATGTGGGTATGGTGTTTACTTTACCACTGAATTGTGAGACTAGAGTTCTGAGTATTTTCTTTCAAATGTTATGGGGTAGCAGGCTCAATCCCATAAAAAGAGTGTATACCTATTTACCCAGACAGAAGGGATTAGATAAGGTGAATCCTATCATTTTATTTCCTATTTTATGTTGGATGGGGTTGCTTAAAACAGCATTTCATTCAGAGATATCTCAGGCATAAATATGGATTAAAAATGCACTAGCTTCCCAACATCCAGTGCCCACACAGTATCCCTCACTTTACAAGACAGAGGCACATGACAGGGGTAGTGGGTCAGAATAGCGCCGACCACAATGCCATCAGCAACAATAGCATGGCAATAATGCCTGCATCCTCACAGACTGAAAGATTCTCACTCTTGGGGGCCGGATCATGGGGAAAACTAAAATATGTGGGGCCATGGAATACTGTTTCCAGGCCCTGTGTTAAAGAAACAAAGTCCCAAGTGCACAAAAATATTGGAGACCAGGATTAGAACCCTGGTCTCCACTGTCACTGGCCAAGCAGCTCAGCCAGCCTCTTGGATCCTGGTGCTTTGGTTTGTGCTGAGCACCATGGACAGCAACCTGGAGAATACTTACTGAAAGCACTATAGATCCTCTCTCGCTGTCCACGCTAGTGCTACACGAACAAGCCCTCTATAGACTGGCGCCATTCGTGTAGTGTTATTCTAACCAGGTACCCATGGGGCGGGCTAAGTAAAGGGATATGAGAAAAGGCCCTCTTAGCTAACCCCCCCCCATTAAGCAGTGAGTTCAGGTAGGGGCATTGGCCACTAATCAGAGATAGTACAATGACATTAGTTTCCTAAGGTTAAAGTAACTGATGAAGTACTGTACTACTGAGTTATTTTCAAACCTAGTCTGTAATCCACGGAGAAACCCGGCTAGGAACTTTGAGTGTTAATAATTGTTTGCTTCTTTTCTTTTTTTCTACTTTACTATTAAGGTTAAGCAATAGACCCTTACGTGTACTTTGTAAGTTCATGTATGTATATGCCGATGTAAACGTATGTGACTTATGTAACAAGGAAATATTTTGAAACTCAATAAAATTACAAAAAAGTGTACTAGCTGATTATTTAAAAAATGGGAAGATGCACCCCAAAAATATCAAAAAATCTTACTATCCCTGTATATTTTAAATCAACACAACAAAAATTATCAAAATGGAATATAAGAAAATAAAACAATCTAAAATAAATAATAGTAAACAACTTTACACTGTGGTCCTGGTTTACGTCCAGAATTTAAAAACTGTAGAGCATCAAAACAGCACTTACTATGTAGACAATTTCTGAACAAAAGAATTCCACAGAAAAGGTGGCACATTCAATGACTGTGTTCATATGGAAACATGAATTTGAAAGGGAATAATAAATATTAAGCCAATGCCATAGAAGAAAGAATTTGCCTATACCCAGAGTGTACTGCAGAAACAGAAACTATGGAACATTTTTTTTTCCTGTAACTACACAAAACAATTCTGGCCTCATGCAGCAAGAAAAGGGTGAATAATCTGGTTACAGATATTAACCTATGAACAATTAGTACTAGGTGACTTTCAGAATCTAACAAAGACATATGACAATTGTATGTTAGGAGTATTTTTAGCACGTTTGAAATAGTATTTATGGCCAGCTAGAAGCCAAAATGTACTCAAACAACAGTGTTTGTCATTTTGTACTTTATGTAACATATGTGAAAATACTTCAAAAGAGGTTTATGATAAGGAATTAAAACATCCAAAATCAAACGTGACTTTGTGGTGGAGTTTTTTTTTCAGAAACATAGGCAGAATGTGGAGGTAGGGACAGTATGTATGAATATTACTAAACTGAAGACTTAAAACAAGTAAAAATGGAGATGTACATGTCATATGACCCACAGGGCACTGTGCCTTCGGAACTGTGTGGGGTCCGAATCGTCACCTTAAGCTCAGGCACTCATTCTACAGTGCACTGTGCTCTCAGTGCTGCGTGGGGTCCGAATCACTATCTTAAGCTCAGACACTCATTCCACAGGCCCTGTGCCCTCAGAGCTATGTGGGGTCCAAATCGCCATTTTAAGCTCAGACACTCATTTGACAGGGCACTGTGCCCTCGGAGCTGCGTGGGGTCTGAAACACCATCTTAAGCTCAGACATTCATTCCACAGGGCACTGTACCCTCAGAGCTGTGTGGGGTCCGAATCACCATCTTAAGCTCAGACATTCATTCCACAGGGTACTGTGCTCTCAGAGCTGTGTGGGGTCAGAATCGCCATCTGAAGGTACTGAACATAACCGCGGACTGTGAAAACACCCAGTGTTGCCCAAGATTCAGACTTGGCACCTCTTCTAATGCCTCTCCAGCTTTGCTCTCAGTTTTGTGCTCAGACCTGTAGTGCTCTAAACTATTTATTTAATTTGCTCTAAATCATTATCTAAAGATTTAATTTACCAAAAGAATCTACAGTAGCAGTATTTTACTTGCTTGTCCAAGTTCAGTTTGATTGAGGAAAGTACTGCTGCTTTTTGCTAAATTAAACTGAATGTCGTCTTTTGAGCTTGAACTTCTAGGTGATTAGCAGGAGCGGGAGCAGCATCTTGAATGCAAACTTAGATCTATAGAGCTATTTTATAATCTTACTTGCCCGAGACTAAAGGTGCTGCCATATGGTAAAACAAAATAAATCTTTCCCTTTACATCTGCTGCAGACGTAGGGATTCCCTTCAGTCGCTACTTGACTGCTGCCCGCCCACCCCCAAATACCCTCCCACCCTTAGCTAGGTTTACTCTTATAGGAGTCGTATACCCACTTGGAATTGTGAACTTTTTTTTTTTATCTGCCAAGTTTTCCATCTGCAGATTATTTTCTTTCACCACTAGATGTCATGGTACGTTCAACCAGCCCTACTCTCTTTCTGTTTGAGTCTACCTAGTCTCCTAATTCACTCTAATCCACACTAGCTGGTTTCTGTTAGATTACTAATGTGCTGATCGAGGGTACTGCTTAATTACATGGCCAGTTCTTCATCCTTAATTCCTTCATAGATTATATATTTAACGCAATCCCATTATTCTTGAAACCTGAGCTCTAATTATTAATTTTATTACCAGACTTTGCTCTGACTCTTCTTAAAGATGTCTTGGTGGACTTTGTATATTGCACCATGCATACTTGCTTCCCCACTTACACTTGACTCCCCCTCTCTAGCTACATGCACCCACACCTACATTGCTGAAGGACCTCTCAGTGATTTCACCTACTCCAACATACTTGTGAATTGCTACCTCACACCATTTCCTTCTGTATACATCACTATAAGCTAGTAGGCTCCCTCCTAAGATTCATGGTGCACATAAAGATTACCTCCCAAAGGAACCTGTCTTGCTCCTTTACGCTTGCCACATTATGGGTCATCAAGCTATCTCTTACATTAGCTGGGGACATTGAATCCAATCCTGGACTGGTGGGGAAACCAAACCTAACTGATTCCTGCTCAGCAGACCTTCTGCCACATGCCCTGGGCTTAACCTTTGCCCATCTCAGTATTAGAAGTCTCATTGCCAATCTTGCAGAGCTCGAATCTTGGGTGCAGGTTAATAATCCAGATATACTTGTCCTGTCTGAAACCTGGTTGAGACCAAGTGTCTCTGACTTAAATTGCACACTATCTGGCTACAACTTGTACTGGGCTGACAGACCCTCATCAAAAAGAGGTGGTGTACTTGCAATATAGTATAAGTCTCATTTTAATGCTTCTCTTCTGCCTACGCCACCTCTAAAGAATGGTGAGGTAATACACTCTCTCCTGACACTTAGTGGGGCCAAGAAACTACACATCTTTGGCACATATTTGCCACCTCGTAATAGCAAACTTGGCCTCAAGGAGTTGGTTGAACTAATCCTGGCACTGTCAAAGAAAAATGAAGTGCTCTGCCTGGGAGATTTTAACCTGGACTGGTTAGGTCCCAACTCCTTTCATCTGATATCCATGATCAGTAAGGCCAACCTTTTTCAACTCATCTCATCGCACACTAGGATCTCGCTGAACGGTACCAGTCCTTTGCTGATCAACTGGATCCTCACTAATTGGAAGGATTGTTACTCTTCATCTGGGGTTTTACCTGACTCTATCAGTGATCACTGCCTAGTCTACACTGTGCAGAATACATCTACCTCAATGTTTACTCTCAAAGTGCTTATCTTTGCTGACTTTTCCAAACTGGACACTTCAGCATTCTTTTATGACCTAAAACAGGTACACTGAAACATAGAAACATAGAAAACATAGAATTTGATGGCAGATAAGGACCGCTTGGCCCACCCAGTCTGCCCATTTCCCTACCTGATGGATAAGCTGCAGATCCTAGTTAACCAGCAGCCTACTTCTTCCTACCCCCACACCCTAGAATTGCCTTATGACTGTCCCATGCATGCTTGAATTCCACCACTGTTTGTGACTCCACAACCTCCTCTGGAAGGCGCTCCATACATCCATCACCCTCTCTGTGAAAAATACTTCCTTAAATTACCTCTGAGCCTGCCCTTCTATCTTCAAATTGTGCCCCTTGTTCTTGCACACCTCTTTTTTGAAAGATGCTACCTCTTGGACTTTGTTGATTCCTTGAGGTACTTGAAAGTTTCTATCATGTCTCCCCTCTCTCCTTTCCTCAGGCTATACATATTAAGCTCCTTAAGTCTCTCTTCATATGTCTTCCATTGCAGACCCTGCACCATTTTAGTTGCCCTCCTCTGGACAGCTTCCATCCTGTCTATGTCTTTAGGAGATTGGGTCTCAGAACTGCATGCAGCAATACTCAGATGGGGTCTCACTAGCTGTCTGTACAGAGGATAATAACTTCCTGTTTTCTACTGGTGATGCCTCTCCATGCATCCCAGTATCCCCCAGCCCTTCCCTCTCACATTGCTTGCCCACCTTTAGGCCATCTGATATGACTACCCCAGGTCCCTTTCCATTTTTGTTGTTGTTAGTATCTCACCCCCCATTGTGTACTCTTCCCCTGGGTTTTGTTTCCCAGGTGCATTACCTTGCACTTCTTAGCATTGAATCTAAGCTGCCATACATTTGACCATTCCTCTAACCTTGCCCAGGTCCTTCTCATCCTTTCCACTCCACCTTGTGCATCAGCTCTGTTGCAGATCTTTGTGTCATCTGCAAAGAGACATACTTTTCTTCCAGTCCCTCTGCAATGTCTCTTATAAAGACATTGAAGAGGACTGTCCTAATACTGAACCCTAAGATGTCCCCACTACTAACCCCCTTTTTTCAGAGTGGACTCCATTTACTATTACTCTCGTGTCCTATTCTCCAGCTAATTCTTTACCCAGGCTGTCATCTTGGGACCCACTCCCAGGCTGACTAACTTGTATATTAATCTTTTGTGTATAACTGTGTCAAATGCCTTGCTAAACTCTATGTAGGCCATGTCCACAGCCCCTCCCTGATCAACTACTTTGGTCACCCAGTCAAAGAAATCTATCAGATTTGTCTGGCATGACCTTCCCGCTGTGAATCCATGCTGGTCACCCCTCTTTACTACCATGGACATCAATAAAGCTACAGATTATTTTAACACAACTCTACTAGCCATGCAGAACAAGCTATTCCATCCTCGACGAGTAGGGTCAGAGGGAACGTGACCATGTGGCTTTAACGGCCACTCCTGCAACAGATCAAGAGACAGGACAAACTCTGGTCCAAATGGAATTCCTCCTCTCTTCAAGTAGACTTTGAGGAGTATCGGGTTGCATACAATACCTGTCAGAAGGAGGTTCAGACTGATAAGAGCGCCTATTATCAGAATCTCCTTAACTGCTCTATCTCTAACCCCAAGAATTACTGGACCCAGATCAATTTGATCTTAGGGAACACCAAGCCACAAGCACTGAATGATATGCTTATTAATGACACACTATGCAATAACACTTACACTATTGCCAATGAATTTAACACCCTCTTTAACACGGTTTATTATATCCCCCCTCCTGCAACCTGTGGCCATGACCCCCCATCTACAACTCATCAGGGTGAATCTCCTTCACAGGAATTTTCCCAAGTCATGCATCTGGATGTTCTGAGGTTACTAAGAAACATCCCCTCTCATGACAGTGCTGGTCTGGATGGTCTGGAACCCAGAATCCTCAAACTCGCTGCCCCACTTCTAACCACCCCAATCATTCAGGTCTTTAACCTATCCGTCAGTACCTCCACAGTGCCTTTGGTATGAAAATCGGTATGGAAATCAGCTAAGACTATTCCTTTGTTTAAGTAAGGAGACCCTGAACTCCTATCCAACTATCATCCGATTGCACTCTGCCTACTCTTTGTAAGATATTGGAAGAACTTATCCATAGGCAGATAACTGACCACTTACTTAACTTCAGCCTTCAGCCCCCTGTACAGCATGGGTTCAGGGCTGGTCATAGCACCACTATGACTCTCTTCCTATTCTCCAGTGATGTTAAATCCAACATAGACAAAGGTCTACTTACTGGCTCAATGTTCATTGACCTAACCAAGGCATTTGACCTTGTTTATCACTCCTTGCTCTTAGATAAGCTGTATTCTCTTGGAACCACTGATTTAACCTTATCATGGATCCTCAGTTACCTTGACAACTGTTCCCAATCAGTCTCTTTTTGCAAAGCACTTTCAGCTCCTGCCCTTATCAGCTGTGGAGTTCCACAATGGTCTATTCTTGGGCCCTTGCTCTTCTCCATCTTTGTCAATGACATTTCTACTTCTATACCATACTGTCACTCTATCATGTATGCAGACAACTTGGTACACTATTCGGCCTCCCCATTGGTCTTGGAACTTAATGGCTGTCTATCTTCAGCTTTCCAATGACTTCAGTCCTGGTTCTCCTCTAACCTGCTAATTCTCAACCTCTCCAAAACTCAGGCAATGCTCTTTGGGTCCCCTTGAAAATTCCAGGTTGAGGTGACCAAACTTCAAACTTCAAGTACTGTGTCAAGATGGGTCAGCTGTCCTATCCACGGATGACTTCAAATACCTAGGGGTTAGGCTGGATCCTTCACTTGACTTCTCTGCTCACATAAATAATGTGTACAAATCTGATAACATGAGGATTGGAGTGACCAACCTTGTGCATCACTCCCTAACTCCTGCAGCAAGGATCTCAGTGGCTAGAGATGTGCTGCTGCCCAGGTTACTTTATTCCCTCCCTCTCCTCTCCCAGATGAAGGAGAGTATTCTATGGAAGCAGAACACCACTTATAACAACATTTGTAGATTTGCCTTATCGGACCCTCACCTCATGCACCATTGTCTTCTCTACTCAACCCTTCACTGGCTATCTCCTAAGTCACATCGATATTACTCTCTGGGGTGTTTCATTGACTCCATGACAAGATGCCCTTGCCTGAGTTCCCTGGCCAACATGCTTAAACCTGTGAGTCTCTCCCAAACTCTCAGGTCCTCAGCCATGCCACAGTTTTCAGTGCCTCACTGCTCATCTAAAATGGGTGAACAAGCATTTTATCATTTCGCCATAAATTCTGGAATTCCCTTCCCCCTAGTTTAAAGTGTCACTTATGCCACTCCTCCTTCAAGTCTGCACTTTTCTATCACCTATATGCCCTTGATACATGTAACTGTACTTGTCACACTTGACCTAACTGTCTTGAACTCAGTGTTTGTTTGCTAAATTGTTTTAACCTGCCTCTATACATCCCTGTGTGGATTGCCCTTCACACACGAGTTAGACTTGGCTATCCCTGCGTGGACAACTGCTGAGGATTGTTATGACTGTATTTTTGTACTTGCATATGTAATGTCTGTTAACTGTATTCTCCTGGGTCGTGTTTGAAAATAGGCAGGACTAATGCCTAATGCTCCTACCCGGTTACCAAAAGCAAATAAATAAATAAATAAATATGAATATGTACAGTTCTGAAGTGATGTATGTGATTTGTATTGGTTTTTCATAATCAAAAATTCCCCTACTCTTGCAGTAGGGAGAGACTTTGTACCATTTTACCTTAGATGGCTGATGGAGAGTTTACCTGTGCCACAGGTATGATGAGAAGAGCCTCTCTCCTCATGTCTGCAAACTCTGAGGCTACCATTCTTAATGCTGGAAATTCTGTTTTTTTTTCTGTCTCAGCCTTACCAGAAACTGTTGAACCTGTGATTTCTTCTGCCACCACAGATCCTGTTCTGCCTGCCATCATGGACTCTGCATTACTCACTGGACCGCAGCTTCAGGCTGCAGATGAATGCCTGGATGCTGCTTTAAAACAAAAGAAACAACATCTCCTGGCTAGTCTAGAGTGGGAAGACCACCGAGTTTGAATGGTGAAAGAACAGCTCCACTCTACAGTCTCCATCTCCCTTTCAGATGCTCAGATCACTGACAGTTCTGTTCTTGTCCCTGTGAGTGATGACGCACTCGCATCAGAAGGAGTTGCCACGGCCCTCCTGTCAGATGCTGCCAAATGCTGCTCCTTGGAACCAAGGTGAGCCTGCTACTCACACTGTCAGATCCAACCCTCCATCTTTCAGCACTGTACCAGTGCATTTTTCAACTGTTTTCCAGACACTGCCTTCTCATAGTTTTTCCATGTCTGCTTCTGCTAAGCTATCTGTGCCTCTCACTGTTTTTTGCCCTAAGTCCACACAATGAACAAGTCTTGGACTTACTTGCAGTTCCCGTAAACCTTATGTGATGGACTACCCACCAGTAGATTGGAATAAGAATGCTGTGTTGCAAAATGCTGGCTGGAGAAAATCTTCTGATGGCCACTGGTCCCTCACTCATTCTGGCCACTGAGCTGCTGCTCCCTTACTGCCTGTATTCTCCCTTGTACCTGTGCCTGCTGTACCTGCCATTTCACCATCCCCTTCTATTTTCTCTCCTTTTGTTTTTTGTCCTGTCCCTTCCTTGACTCCCCCTGCCCCCACCTGCCCATGATATTGCTCCTCCTCGGTCTGTCCCTCTTTCCTTAGTCCAGGACATGGACCCTTCTTCTGACTATGTTGCAACTTCTTCCTCTCTTATTACAGAAGCTGATTAACACCCTGCAGAACTGTCTCTTCAGTCTCAAGATTATTCTTTGCCTTTTCCTACACAATGTGACATGGCCTCTGATTTCCCCACTTTACATGCTGAGCCTACCATGGATTCTGGTGGACACTCTGCCCTCCTCCTTTCTGGGCTGAAACAGTGGATGATGAGATACCCATCCCAACAGTGCAGCCCCTGTTCCCCCTGAGATTCCTCTTGCCTTCTCTGCTGCCAGGTGGCAATCTTTCCACAAATCTTCTGTGACCCTGAGCCCCTCCTGCTCCTGCACAGTGCTGAAATGTAGCTTGTCTCTTGTATGTGGGTGGATTAGAGCAGCCCCTGACCAAGCTTATATAGGCAAAACACTCCTAATGGACTCCATGCATTTCTCCCATTGGGAAATATTTGCCCTGCTCCATTCTACTGCAGAGTCATACTTTGACAAATTTTAAGACCAGTGCCTATTTATTTTTTTGTTTATTGGAATGTCAGATAACACCTTTGAGCTAAAAACTCATTTACAAAGGTTCCACATCGTAAGGCAATAGACAAGATACGTAGACATTACAAAACAGATAGGGGTATATACAGCAGGCAAGTACATTATGGTACATACAGATACAGATTCAAGCAAGTACTGTTAAAATACATCAGGTAGGAGAGGTCAACCTCATTGCAACAGTATTATGAGCATACCTAAGGTGGACAAGCAATTTATAGTGGTAGCTGAGCTTTAGAGCATGCAGATAGAGTTATGGAGGGTCAGAAGTGGTGGTGACCAAAGGAGGGGGAGGACAGAATAGATGAGAGCAGGGAGACTGGGGGCAGAGAAAGGGGTAACAGAATAAGGGGCTTGAGTATTTAGAGGAGGGATTGGATAGGAATCTACCAGGTTGGCTTAAGTAGGTGATTGGGCAGGGCTGGGTAATGTGGGGGGATAGAGGGATAAGGGAAAGGGTTTTAAAGTGGGGAGGGTGAGGTGAGGGGAAAAGTGGGGGGATTAAGATTTGTGAAGAGAAAGCAGGAAGGCTGGGGGAGATAAAGAGGGGATGTGGCGGTAAGTGCTCAGTGGGGTCACACCAGGCAGGGAAGAAAGTGGGGGGATGGGTTCTATGCAGGACAGATAAGCTATCAATAACAGTAGGGTTAGGCTCAGGTGATGCAGTCACAGTTACTAAGAGTGGCCAGGTACTGCAGCAGCTTGGCCTTTATTGGGTGTAGTTTTGTATCCTCAATCAGCTCAGAGTGTCAGAATGTGCAGTGTCAGTGGCTCAGTAGGTAGCACACTCACCTCTGAGGCCTGGAGATCAGAGGGCTGTGGGTTCAGTTCCTACATCTGGCACTTGGGTTAATATCCCAGTACAGACACTGTAATGCAGCATGAGAGGGGTGCTGCACGTGTGAGGTGCCATCTTTTGGATGAGACGTTAAACCAAGGTCCCATCTACCCGGATTGGTGGTAGATCAGGTGGATGTTAAAGATCCTATGGCACTTATCAAAAAGAGTAGGGGAAATTTCCCCAGTGTCCTGGCCAAATTTCCCTCATTCACTAAAAATACCACCGACAGCTTAATCTGGTTCAAGGTCAGTTGGCATTCATCTGTATCCCCCTCTCCAGGGTCATGCCTGAAAATAGGCAGGATTTGTCTAGTGCACTTACCCGGTCAACAAAAAATAAATAAATAAAGAGTTATGGGAATTTAGCCAGCAGGGGGCCCTGTATTTAAAGGACCCTTGCCCTAGTGAGGTCTGGTGGAATGGGATAATGAAGGTAGCTTTACTCAACCCCCTAATTAGTCTGGAGGAAGTGGAGTTTCTTAGCAGTTGCCTCACTCCAGGAGGAGCAAGACCTAGGGTGGATTTTTTAGCTAATAGGCAGACTTGGTACTGAATTCTGCTATTCAAGTTTAACCAACCAGTGCTTGAGTATAGTTCACAAGTGTGAGTTAAATGGTCCACACCCAGGAGTAGTCTTCAGGCTTTGTTTAAGACAATCTTGGTTCGCCTAAGTGCTGTATCGGTACTGGCTACGTAGACTACCAGTCCATAATCTATGATAGAGAGCACGGAGCTGTTAACTGAAAGCTTTATGGCACTTTTGATAAGGCACTGCCAATGCTGGTAGAGCTGACCTAGTCTGGCACAAGCTGCCTTGGCAATATGGTCTATGCGCTGGCTGAGGAGAGAGAGAGAGCTGTCAAGGTAGACACCAAGGTAGTTAAAGGTGGTGATCATTTTGAGTGTATCAGACTTGTTATTGTAGATAGTGAGATGATGTCTTATGAAGGTTTTGATGGGAGGCAAACAGCATTGCTTTAGTCTTGCTGTAGTTGAGCAAGAGCTTAGACTGAAGGAACCATTTCTCCACAGCAATAAAGTTGTCTTGCATGCCTTTTTCCAACTCTTCCGGAGTAGAGTGACAAGTGTAGAGAACAGCATCATCTGCATATAGAAGGATTTTATTCTGGCAGACTTTGTGGAATTCATTTAGAAACAGGCTGAACAGCAGGGGCCCCAAATGGAACCTTGGTGTACCCCTGTGTTGACATGCCAATGGTCAGATAGAACATCAAGAATCTTGACCTGCTGGGTCCTGTTAGAGAGTTAACTCTGGAACCAGCCTAGAGAGACAGAGGATATACCAATGTTAGAGATCTGTGTGAGAAACAAGTCGTGGTTGACCTTGTCTAAGGCCTTGGTCAGGTTGATGAAAATGGTCCCCACCAAGAGTCCCCGGTCAAGTGCTTCATGGATATGACCGGTAAACTCAACCAATGCCATTGAAGTACTGTGTGCTTTCTGAAAGCCATGGTGTTCCTGGCATTGAAGGTTGTACTTATCAAGGTACGTATCTCACTGATCATATACTATCCTCTCCAGTGCCTTGGAGAAGCGGGCAGAATTGAGATTGGCCAGGCAGGTTATGTCCCTGCTTTTAAAGACTGGGGTGACCAGAGCAGCTTTCCAGCATTGAGGGAAAATGCCAGTGGTTAGTGAGAGATTTAGGATTCAGGTTAGAGGAGAAAGTAACGCATCCAGGTTGAGAGCCACAATCTTTAGGTCAAGCAAGTCCCCACTGGCTCAAGTTTTCCCAAAGGCTTTTTCCAAGTATTTTTTGCCTCAGTTGTAGAGATTACCTTCTGGTAGAAGGGGGGTGCTGTGTATGTTGGAGGGATGTCAGTACAACTAATGACAGAGCTAGGTACAGGTCAGAGGTAGTCTGGAGGAAGGATCCCACTAAGGTCTGTGAAGGCCTTGTTGAAGCCATCTGCGATAGTTTTGGGATCTTGGGTAATCACACCCTCAAAGTTTATTTGCAATGGTGGTGATTTACTTGATCTGCCTATTAGGGTTTTTATATTGTTCCAGAATCTGTGGCTGTCATGCCAAGAGTTGTCCAGTTCACTTTTAAAGTGAGATCTTTTTGCAAAGTGGATGGCTTGAGTGCACTTATTAGGTACTACTTTTTATTTCTGTATGTCAGAGGGGGACCCAGTGCTCTTAACCCTACGTCACAGGTTATCCCTGACCCCCATGAGCTCAAGGAGCTGTGGTGTGATCCACGATTTGCTTGTTCCTTTAATGCTCCTCAGTTTTAGAGGGACAAAGATGTTACAGACCGTGTTAAACTTGTCAATAAAGCACTCAAGAGCAGCATTCACGTCAGTGGTAGGGTAGACCCCCTACTAGTCTAGCTGGCAGAGTTAGGATTTTAGTGAGGCAAGATGTCCATTTCTTATAATTCTGGAGGTTGTTTGTTTTTGGGGGGAGGTTCAGTGTCTTGTTTGTCCAGGAGCATAAGACTGGCGAGTGGTCACTGATAGAGTCGGCTAGCACAGTGGTTCAGGTTATTCTTTGTGGCCAGTTGGTTAGTACCCAGTCTATGAGAGTACTTGAACTGGTGCAATGGTTTACATGAGTGAGGGATTGAATGAGTTGGATCATGTCTATGGCCGCTATTGCATCCTGGTAAGGTACAGCATCTGGGTATAACCAATTTATATTAACGTCCCCTAACATTATGATTTCAGATTGATGGCGATTATTAGATAGATAATCAAGTGCTAGTTTGAAACCAGCCTCTTGATCTTTAGGGGGGTATGTACACCGAGATTATAGTTAAACACTTTCCCTGGGATCTAAGTTGAACCTGGAAGGAAAGAATTTGTGATCTTCTACCCTGGGGTGGGATGGGGAGTGCCCTGCACTGAACTGAGTCATTAACATAAATGACACATCCTCCCCCTTGTTTCCCTCACCTATCAACCCTGAAAGTTGTGTAGACTTCAAGCTGGATAGCACAGTCAGTGGTTCTAGGAGGAGCCAGATCTCCATGACTGAGATGACATCTGGTTAATGTTGGGCCATCCATACATGGAGAGCATTACATTTTACTAGCAGGCTACATATGTTAAGAGATGCAAAAGTTATTGCATCAGCCTTGTGGTCTGTTGGTGGTATTGAGGCACTAGTACTAGGTCCAGGGTTTGGGTGAACATTCCCCGAGAGTAGAAGGAGTAGCCAGGCATTTCTAAGAGCTTGTAGCTTTAAATGTTTCATTAAATAGGACTTGCTGTGGGAGTTGGCTATTTTATTCTTCACTTTTGTGGTGACTATCAGCATATTCAGCTGAGCCGGCAGGATAGTGGACGCATGTTTAACTATTTCCCCTGCTCTTATGGGATGGCAGAGGGGTGGCATAGTGGGATTGCCAGAAGTGGTCTCAGAGCACCTTGTAGTTGGGGCCAGAAGTTGGATTGCATTCCACATTATTTTGGAGAAGGGTAAGTCAAGTGTGTGATCCTGCCTATTGCTTAGGAAGGCTTTGTTTGGTTGTTTGCCTTGGACACTATCAAGGGGAGCAGCGCGAGAGTTTGGTGGGCAGCGGAAGTTGATCAAATCAGATAATACTAGCATAGCAGAGAGGGTAAGGGGGTTTGCTTAGAGAATGTTGGGCAGTAGGAGGTGTGAAGGGTTGGAAATGTTTAAGGATTACTGCCTTTTGAGGGAGGTAACTGGGTGGCAGACACCATTAGGCTTATTTCCAGTCCTATAGGAGTATTTGGGTAGGATGAGGCTTTCCTGGGGTCCAAAATTACTATCTAGAGCTATAAAACCACAGCCAGAGAAACAGACAGCAGGGCTTTAAGGAGAAAGTGCCTTGTAGTTAAGATGCCTTTAAGAGGAGGGCAGGATCAACAAAGATCAACAAAGGGGGTGGGGAGACAGAAAGCTTTAAGCTCAGAGCACTAGTACTAGGAGCCAATGGGGCAAGATGGGGTAGAGGAGGGAGGAGCTTAAGTGTATTTTAGGGATCCTGGGAGGGGAGGTGGGTGAAAAATTTGCCAGCCGGAACAGCAGCCAGCGAGGCTGGGGCTGTGTATAGGCCATACCTGATGCTTGATTCCAGGGGGCTGGTGGTAGCAGGCTCCTTGGCACTGAGAGAGGAGCAGAGTGGTGTCCAGGCATGCAGGAGGTAAACCGCAGGTACAGTAGGTAGCCCAGTGGGCTACTAGGATGCCTGTTAAGAAAGGGGCAGAACAGGGAATTATAGCCCTCCAAAAGGGTGGGAATGAAACTAAGATTAGCACAGAGACAAAAGAGCTGCAATTTACTAAAACAGGGACAAATAATGGGTCAAGAAGCAGACAGATAGGCACCAGCTCTATAACTGAGATTTGTAAAACAGTGGAGGGGGGGCAACTAAGGGAGAAATTAAAATGGTAGCTGTACTGGATTAAAATACAACAATTCAGTATGCTATGTAGACTTTCAGCTGGAGCAGCAGCCAGCGAGGCTGGGGCTGTGTATAGGCCGTACCTGATGCTTGATTCCAGGGTGCTGGTGGCATCAGGGTCCTTGGTGCTGAGAGAGGCACAGAGTGGTGTCCAAGCATGCAGGAGGTGAACCGCGGGTGCAGTAGGTAGCCCAGTGCACTACAAGGATGGCTTTTGGCAACATTATGGTCATCTCAAAAATACCCCTATCTGGAAACCCTTTCAAGCTATCCCTTTAACAAAACCAACACAGCGTACTCTTACAGTTCTTCTAAAAAATGAGGGTGTGATCATCTTCAGTGTAAAGTATTGGTTGGCACAATGGTGTACCCTGCTTGGAGATCTTGAGTCAATTATGGATGTTGTACACTTTTGGACCAGGAACTGACAATTTTGGGTGCAGCTGAAACATGTACTTTCTGGAATACAGCATCTGCAGGAACAGTGGTTTACCTTGATTGAGAAAAGGCAAATTTCATTTTGCAGATTGACAAAACCAGTATTGTCACCAGTGTCTGCAAGGCCAAAATTATTTTTTTACCAGTGTTGGCTTTGTAACCTATATTTAACCATTTTTTCACTCTACTAGCATGCTTTTTCATATTTCTCCCTCTGCTGTTGCATATCTACACTTATAACTATTAAGTTACTTTAGAAGTTACAATGTGTGAAGGCTGCAGATGCACTGCATCACCTGTCCCTCCCATATAATGACAGGACCACTATGGCCCCCTATCCTTCTGGTGCAATGGAGACAGCAGTACTGTGGACCCCTTCCTCGGTGTGATTGGCAGCAGCACTCTGTGCCCCATTCCACTGGTGTGATGGCAGCAGCAACACTGCAGCCCCCATCCCTCCAGTGTGATGGCGGCAGCAGCACTGCAGCCCCCATCCCTCCAGTGTGATGGCGGCAGCACTATGGTCTCCATCCTTCTGGTGTGTTGGCAGTAGCATGGTGATAAAGCTCTGCAGCCCATATCCCTCCAGTGTGATGGCAGCAGCACTATGGCCTCCATCCTTCCGGTATGTTGGCAGTAGCATGGTGGTAAAGCTCTGCAGCCCATATCCCTCCAGTGTGATGGCAGCAGCAACACTGCTGCCCCATCCCTCCAGTGTGATGGCAGCAGCACTATGGCCTCCATCCTTCCGGTGTGTTGGCAGTAGCATGGTGGTAAAGCTCTGCAGCCCATATCCCTCAGGTGTCATAATACGGAACATTAGATTGCAGGACACTTGGATAAATTAAAAGAACTAGCCATTAGAGATTGCCACCAGTCACCACACAATTCAGACTAAGTTCCCACCCACATGGCCTTTCTCGTAAGTCTTCATCCCGAGAAATGTAAATTTAATAAAAGCAAGTATAGCATTTCAAGAAAAGTAGTTTATAAAGAGTGCAAAAGATTGCAAATCAAAAACATAAAAAGTACAACAGTTGAAAAATGTAAACAAAAACAAAATCTAATTGAAAATGTGCACAACGTAGAAAACAGTGACTATATAATGAAACACAAGTGAACTAAAACCTAAATACAAGTACTTGAAGTGTCAAATGTGCAAAGATACATGAAATGTGAAAAACTGTGCAAAAACAAAACCTAAATCAAAATGTGCAAAATGTGCAATACAGTACGACAAAATGCATACAGTGAAAAACACATGAACTAAAACCTAAAGTATATAAACACATGTCATGCCAAGGAATGTGGAAAACAAGCCAACAAAATTATTGAAAATGTTTAAACCCTATATAACTAAATTAAATGTGCAAATCTTCTGTGGAAAATGTTCACAAATCTAATCCTTACACTTATTGCACATAAGCTGGGATAGCAATTTCATATTGTCTACTAGCAGGTTGCATCTTTGGTCTGTGTGAATCTGTTACTAGACTGAAAAGGATCTCTCCTCATCAGCACTTGACACAGGTATCCAAATTGCTTGCAGAGCAGTTTTGACTAGTACTGGTAATTGTGGCTGCACTGAAATCCAGTACTGGCCAACATTAAAGTCCATTATGTCTGGAAGGTCTCCTATGTCCTGCCCAACATACATCTCCCAGTCCTTTCGTAATGCAGTTTGGTTGTGCAGTTCAAATACACAAATGTCACTGGAGTAGTGTGTGAAGTCCCTACTCAATTTGAGAAGGCTGTATGGGTTCAAAATATGGCAGGCTTTCAAGAACTCTATGGCTGGGTTTGTTTCCATGTGTTTTGCCATTTTGTTCAAGGCTACTCCAAATGTCTTTTGGAACACTGCAATCTGCTCCTGCTTAACCCATGGCCTAAGAGTAGCTAAGTATTCATCTGTCCTTTCTCCAAATGCTTCTGTTTTTGATATTCCCATCTGAAACCTCTGTTTTATTCCATGTAGTGTATTTGTATACAGAAACAGCGAAGGGTTTGTCTTTGCTTTGTAGAAGCTGTATCGTGCTGATGCAGTCATTGCAGTTTTCAGCGATGAAGGTTGTGTGAATCTGCAGCTCTGTAAACCATTCTTGGGAAAGTTTTCTCAAAGAATTCATGGAGTTGCAATCACTTGTTTCCTCCTGGAAGAAGTCTCTTAAGTGCTGAAGGTAAAGTGAATGGTACTTAACTGTTTCTAACCAAGTGTTCCAATGGGTTAAGACAGGAATAGGAGGCAATATTTTTCTTTCTACATCTCGCCCCTCCAGGAATGCCAAGTACTATCTCTTGCATTTGGGTGACTGCTGGAATGCGTATTTCACAAATGTTCAAACCATGTGTCTTCCACAAAGGATAAAACATGTGCCCAGCAACCAACATGGATCACAAGGGCACCAATAAGGCCTTAAAAAACGTCTTTGAAGCACTTCAGCATGTACCGCACATTGTCACTGATAAAGGCGACTACTTGATCCATCTCAATATCATAAGAAAATGATGGAGGACATTCTCAAAATGGCTGAAAAGGGGGAGATACTGTTGATGGGGGACCTGAATATGCCAGATGTTAACTGGATGACATGTACTGCAGCCACATCCAAGAGCAGGGTCATTCTCCATGCCCTGCGGGGGGCAGGCCTTAGACAGCTAGTGCTGAAACCCACTCAGGAGGGAGCAATACTGGACCTGGTACTCTCAAATGGAGAGAGGATCACAAATTTAGAAGTCAGTAGACATCTGGGAACAAGTGACCACTGCACAGTGTGCTTCACAATAAGCACAACCATGGAGACAAGCCATACAAAAAAAAGGATACTGGACTTTAGAAGGGCCAACTTTGGCAAAATGGGTGAATACCTGAGGAATGCACTAGCAAATGGCCAAAAAGGATGGGTTGAAGAACAATGGAGAAATATCAAAACTGCTATCATAGAGGCAACAAGCCTTTGTGTGAAACAAATAAAGAAAACAAAGCGGAGTAAAAAGCCATTATGGTTCTCAAAAGAGGTGGCAGGAAAGGTTAAGGAGAAAAAGTATGCATTTAAAAAGTATAAGGAATCACAGAAGGAACACGACAGGGAACTGTATCAATTAAAGCAGAAAGAAGTGGGGAAGGCAGTGAGAATAGCAAAGACCCAAACCGAGGAAAAAATAGCCAACTCAGTTAAGAAGGGGGATAAAACCTTCTATAGGTACATTAGGGAGCATAGAAAGGTTAAGGGAGGAATAGTGAAGATTGATAAAGGAGAGGGGTAGTGGGCAGAGGGAGACAGTGAAAAGGCAGAGATACTGAATGAATACTTTTGCTCAGTATTCACAAAAGAAGATGAGGAGGAGTTACCTAAACCAGACAATAGAAGCACTCTGGGTAGGGGGGTTGACACCAGTCCATTTACAGAAGAAAGAGTCCTGAAAGAACTCCTAAAACTCAAGGTGGACAAAGCAATGGGGCCTGACGGGATTCACCCCAGAATCCTAAAAGAACTAAGGAGGACCTAGTGACACCACTGACCACACTTTTTAACAAATCATGGGAGGATGGGGTGGTACCTGAGGACTGGAGGAGGGCAGATGTGATTCCCCTTCACAAAAGTGGGAGCAAGGCAGAAGCAGGAAACTACAGACTTGTAAGTTTGACCTCAGTGGTAGGGAAAATGATAGAATTACTTCTGAAAGAAAGAATTGTTGAGTACCTAGAGACCAGCGGGGCACAGGCTCCAAAGCAGCATGGATTTACAGTAGGAAGGTCATGTCAGATGTATCTAATTGATTTCTTTGACTGGGTGACCAAAGTAATAGACCAGGGAGGGGCTGTGGATATGGCCTACCTAGACTTTAGCAAGGCATTTGACACAGTCCCGCACAAAAGGCTAATAATCAAGTTAGCCAGTCTGGGAGTGGGTTCCAGGGTGGTAGCCTGGGTAGCAAACTGGCTGCACAACAGGACACAGAAGGTAATAGTGAATGGAACACATTCTGAAGAAAGGGGGGTTACTAGTGGAGTACCTCAGGGCTCAGTACTGGGTCCAGTCCTCTTTAACATCTTTATAGGTGACATTGCAGAGGGTCTGGAGGGAAAGGTATGCCTCTTTGCAGATGACACAAAAATCTGTAACAGAGTTGATACACAAGAGGGGGTAGAAAAGATGAGAAGGGACTTGGCAAGGTTGGAGGAATGGTCAGACATATGGCAACTTAGATTCAATGCAAAGAAGTGCAAAGTAATGCACCTGGGAAACAAAAACCCAGGAGAAGAGTACACGATAGCAGGGGAGGTACTAACAACAACAAAAATGGAAAGGAACTTGGGGTAGTCATATCAGATGACCTAAAGGTGGGTAAGCAATGTGAGAAGTCAGTAAGGAGCGCCAGGGGGATACTGGGATGCATAGGACGGGGCATAACAAGTAGAAAAATGGAAGTGGTTATCCCTCTGTACAGACAGTTGGTGAGACCCCATCTGGAATACTGTGTGCAGTTTTGGAGACCCCATCTATGCAAGGACATAGACAGGATAGAAGCAGTCCAGAGGAGGGCAACTAAAATGGTGTAGGGTCTGCATCAGAAACCATATGAAGAGAGACTGAGACAGCTTAATATGTACACCCTTGATGAAAGGAGGGACAGGGGGACATGATAGAAACTTTTAAGTACCTCAAGGGAATCAACAAAGTCCAGGAGGGTAGCATCTTTCAGAAAAAGAGATGTGTAAGAACAAGGGGCACAATTTAAAGATAGAGGGGGGATGGCTCAGGGGTAATGTGAGGGAATTTTTTTTTCATGGAGAGAGTGGTGGATGCATGGAACTGCCTTCCTGGGGAGGTTGTTGGGTCTAAAACAGTGGGGGAATTCAGACATGCATGAGACAGACATAAGGCAATTGTAGTGGGGGGTTGCAGGAAGTAGGCTGTTGGTTAACTAGAATCTGCAGCTTATCCAGTAAGAAGGGAAATCGGCAGACTGGGTGGGCCAAGTGGTCCTTATCTGCCATCAAAGTCTATGTTTCTATGTTTCTATATTTCTGCAATGTCTTTATAACTCTTTGTGCAACAGTGGTGTGGTTCACCACTGTCAAGTCTGTTGTGTCTGCAATGATAGTTTTTCTGCCCTGCATAACAAAAATTATTTTCAGTATACAGTGGGCATCTGCATCGGTCATCTCATCACACATTACAGAGAGTGTCTTCCCTAAGCTGCAAAATTCCCTCCTCCATTTCCCTTCTCAATTTGGGCAAGTAGTTCTGCCTTAAGGTGGATACCTTTGGGAGAGCACCAATTCCTTTAACGTTGTCCCCCATCCAATCTCTTAAGCACGATTGATCCAACTTTTCAATGGGTATATTTGCACCACACCAAGCTCTTAATACACCCAATACAGTATTCTCCCATGCTGCAGCTGCAGCTGCATAAGTTGTGACAGTAAAGCTGGTGTGAAGTGTCACCTGTCTGTTGCTATTCTTCTGGCTTTCTTTCTTTGTATGTTTTTTACTTTTGCAGTGATCTACCACTGTATCCTTCCTCACATAGTCAATGGGGTGATCACAAAAGCAAAAAAACATTTTCCCTCCATCCTCAGATATGCTGTCTGACTTGAATTGCAATGCACAGTCCTTAGCAGTGACACTGAAAAGTTTAGCCATTTTCCTCTGTGTTAACATCACGATGTGTAATGTAGATGACTCCAAAGAACTAAAAAGTGGAACACAAGTTGGAGAGATATTAAAACGAGCTTTAGAACTACTCATTAAAGCTTCAGAACCACTACATTAAGGATCAAAATCTCAGATAATTTCTGCCCATGGATGAGAGTCTGGAGAAACAGCTACAGAAAACATGCTGACCTCAGCAGCTCACAATCAATACAAACAACAAGAATGCCATAATCAGAATCTCACTGCTAATCCATGGTCAACCCATGGATGACAGTTGGGATGAGCAGCTACAGAAATCAAGCTGACCTCAGAAGCTGTCACAGGCTTGGTTATAATGCAAAAGTAGAATATTGACATCAGAATATAGCCCCAGTCACAGCTGTTGAGAAATCCTGATGACATACAGGATCCCATGTGCAGTAGTCCGATGGCCACCCACCTGACAGGAGTAAGGTAGCGGATGTGAGGAACCACGACCCTACCCCAGTCAGGCAGGAGAACAACAAGAGCAATGCAGAAGCTGGCAGAGCTGCTCCAATGGCGTGGAGAGCTAGGCCACTGGCAGCTTGGCCCGCATGGTGCCCCAACCCAGGTTCTGTTCCCAGGAGGGGAAACTTTTGTGCCATCGTTGTTTGCCCCTGTAACATTCAACACCTACTCAGAGGTCCACTCCCCCTTGGAGCAGGCTTGCCCCCTGCATTGCAGTAAGACCTTGTTGGTCTCCTCAGCTCAGGCTTTACATGTTTGAGAGAAATGTCAGCATTTCATAATGAGTCCTGTTCAGACCCATCCCTGAAACACCAGCTCAGCCAACCAAAACAAACCAAAACTTGATAAAACATATGAACATGAAGACCATACCATACCTCTTAGAGATGATGATTATTTTCAGCTGAAATTCACACCAAGCAGCAATGTTGAAGCCTAAAATCAGAGAAAAAAAAACACGCACACATTCTTATCTATTATTTATTTATTATCTAAATAAAAACACTCACACACACCCTCACTCCCACATGCACAAGTAAATGACACCTAGTTAGACATGCCGGGAGACAGAACCTGAAAGTTCGGCTATGAGCCACCAGGATTAAGGTGTTACCAATAGCCATGGTTGCGGCCACCTACAATGAAAGCCAAGTACATAAGCAGGGGTCCACAGAGATAGGGTTTTATTGCAATGGCCCAGCTTGCCACCTACACTCCCCAGTCTCTAGTTATCACCACCCACAGGAAACACACCGTTATGCCAAACCACCCAGGGTGTATAAAACTTAAAGCAGCAGATCCCCACATGTTTGTATTTGGGGAAAAGGGCTCTGGGTCAACATGGAGGGGTGTACTAACAAAACCCACTTCCATGGAGGATATTGATGCAGACACCCTCTGTTCATCCAAGTCACTCATGGGCAACACCTCACTGACTGGGATGCGGTACTGTTAGTGATTGCGACCAGGGCCATCACTGACAAAGTGTTCAGTGAGAGCTGGTTTCAGTATCCCTGCAAGTAACTTTCAATTATTTTAATTGTTGTGGATGGTGGAGCAGTTACATGGCAGCCCAACTTGCCACCAACACTCCAAACCATTCAGTCACTAACCACCTGAAAATAAACATTACCTCGAATAGCTACTGTTGCCACCAAACCCAACCAAGAAACTGAACCAGACAGTCTTGCCCATGACCCTGACCAAAAAGTGAACCATGAGACATCCAAAAAACTTACTTTCTCGGTGGAGCAGCGACACAATCACAGCACATGTTGTATGTTGCTGTTGCTGGAGTTCAGGCATCCACATCAGTCAACAAGCCAGGGTTGGGTGCGAGCTGAACATTAGTAAGTCTGTCGCAGAGCACAGCATCGAAAGCACCAAGATGTGACTTCAACTTCCATCTCCAGACAACATGGAAACAGTGATCTTTCCTCAATCAATGTTTGACAGCAGCACTGTAGCCCACACCCCTCAGGTGTGACAGTAACAGTGGCAGCACTGCAGCCCCCACCCATTAGGTGTGATGGCAACAGTGGCAGCACTGCAGCCCCCACCCCTCTGGTGTGACAGCAACAGTGGCAGCACTGCAGCCCCCACCCTTCCAGTGTGGTGGCAGCATGTGCAGCACTGCAGCTCCAACCCCTCCGGTGTGATGGCAGCATGTGCAACACTGCAGCCCCCACCCCTCCAGTGTGACGGCAGCATGTGCAGCACTGCAGCCCCACCCCTCTGGTGTGACAGCAACAGTGGCAGCACTACAGCCCCAACCCCTCCGGTGTGATGGCAGCATGTGCAGTACTGCAGCCCCCACTCCTCAGGTGTGACAGCAGCATGAGCAGGACTGCAGCTCCCACCCCTCAAGTGTGATGGCAACAGTGGCAGCACTGCAGCCCCTACCCCTCAGGTGTGATGGCAGCATATGCAGCACTGCAGTACAATGCCATGCACCAATCTGTCCAACCTCAGAAGTGAAGTAAGCCGAACCACCAGACGCCAAGGTGGACTCCATCAGTTCAGTCCCTATCTAATATTTAGATGCCTGAATTGATTTATTTGTAAACAAACTGCATCCAACTTAAAAATATCCATATGTGATTAATGAGGATGCTAATGGAGAGATACAGAAACACAATCTCTGCCAAAGAATAAACCAATCTGGAATTGCAAAAACAGTAAATTGGGCACTTTCTGTCTTGGTCTTCATGGAAATGGAGTCTCTTAGTTTTCATGTCGGAGCGCAAACTCATGAAAGGAGTTATACTGGTAGTGGTGAAACCATGGCAACTGCACAGATCAGTGCCTTATCTCTTCTATCCCTCCTGCAGTTAGCATAGATAAATTAATCTTTGCACCTGATCACTAGTACAAATTGGTACATCCTCTGGAGCACCCAGAATTTGAATTACTGCACTACTGAACGTGACACACTCTGTTCATATTAAAACTGCAAGCTGTTGACAATGCCTTGCCCCTTCTCAATAGGCAGGGTAATAGTAGCCTAGGCACACCATGAGATTTATAATAAATGGGCACAAAACTTCAATATCCAAGCATAAGAGCACTATTGAAGAAAGGGCAGGGTAGCGTCATCAGTTCATGAGCGAGAGTGTGAGATGTTCACAAGCTCCTAAATTAAAAAGCCAGGTGCAACACAGAATTTACCAGTTTGAGTGATTAATGGAAGTAAAAGACCCCTCCCACCATGGTTGTCCCCAGCAGTTAAAAAATTAATTAAGCACAAGAATATAGCCTATGCAAAGGCCAAGTAGAGCGGTAATAGTGAATGTTGGGATCAATATAAGATCTGTCTAAAAAATTATAAAAAGGGCATTGCCACAGTTAAAAGAAATTCTCAACACAAATTAGCTATCAAGACACAGTATAACTATAAAAGTTTTTATTCTTACATAAATAGTAGAAGGGGAGGTGGTGATACGATTACTTCTATAAAAGACCCCGATGGTAATATGATTTCATCCAACCAGGATATGGCAGAAATATGCAATAAATACTTCTCTTCTGTCTTCAATACGGGGCCACAAATAAAAAGCTACCATAATAGAGACAAGTACCTAGTCTCTAGTATTACATTTGATGCCTCTGATGTGGCAAAACGATTAAAGGATATTATTCAAATAAAGCACAGGGACCCCATGGGATGCATCCCAGGGTAATTAAGGAGCTGGCAAATAGTTTGGTTGACCCAGTTACCTGTATCTTCCAAAAATCCCTAGATACAGGCAGGGTCCAAGAAGAATGGAGGCAGGCTGTAGTTGTTCCTATCTATAAAAAGGGTTCTAAGCAGGAGGTAACTAACTATAGGCCTATCAGCCTGACTTCTGTGTTAGGGAAAATTCTGGAAAGTATTATCAAGGAGAACATCACAGACTTTTTGGAAAAGACAGGGGCTATTAACAATACACAGCATGGGTTTGCCAGGGGCAGGTCATGCCAGACTAACCTTCTTGAATTTTATGGTAAGGCAAGTAAGGCAGTGGACATGGGCAACTTGGTTGATGAAATCTTCCTGGACTTCACTAAGGCATTTGATAAAGTGCTGCATGAAGAACTGATTAAAGCCCTTAACAGTTTAGGACTCCATGACAACGTAGTCCAGTGGATTGAGGCATGGCTGAGGGACAGGAAACAGAGGGCGTATATTAGGGGTGAATTTTCTGGATGGGCAGATGTGACCAGATGTGACCAGTGGAATACCCAGGGATCGGTTTTAGGCTCATGTCTTTTCAACCTCTATATTTCCTCAATGCATGTTCAACCAGGGGTGTAGCTTTCCAAATTTGCAGATGATACACACCTGGGTTTTTCAGTAAACAGTCTAATAGAGGTGAATATCTTACAGGCAGCCCTAAATGATCTAGATGCATGGGCCTTAAACAAGAATTCTATATTTAACTATGAAAAATGTGCAGTTATGCATTTGGGAAAACATAACAAGCTTTTTAAGTATAGATTGGGAGGTAGAGAACTTATGGTCATTCAAGACAAAAGAGATTTGAGTATAAGAGTCAACAGAGAACTTGATTTTGGTATGCATTGCAGGCAGGTAATTAAAAAAGCAAGTAGTATATAATAATGTACACACAAACACATTAAAATCAGAGATAGAGCGGTCTTAGTACCCCTGTATTCTTCCTTGGTGCGCCACTACATGGAGTATTGTGTGCTGTTTTGGGCTCCAGGTAATAAGAGAGATACTGTGGCCCTGGAAAGGGTTCAGAGGAGGGCTACCAAGAGAATCAGAGATGTCCAGGGACAGAGTTATGAACAGAGATAGCAAATCTTGGGAATGTGTTCTCTGGAGTTTCATAGATTGCGGGGAGATATGTGCCGGATATTTATGGCCCTTAAGGATGTACAATTGATGGAACAGCTTGGCCTAATCTTAAATAAACATTCACATAATACCAGAGCTCACCCCTTCCAGTTGTACAAGGATATGTTTATACCAAAAAGAAACGATACTGGTTCAACATAAGAGTGACGGGTATTTGGAATGCCCTCCCAGATGAAGTAGTAACTTGTTCGACTATGAATGCTTTTAAGAAAAAATTAGATTCTTACTTAATAAGTAAGGGTATTGGGGGTTACTCTTGAATACTTAGGCAAGCACTATGGACATATGTCTTCTATGCTCAGATTAAACCTATGAAGTGCAATGATTATTTATTTATTTATTATTTAGAAGGTGTGGGGACCAGATGTGCTGCATCCGAGGGTCCTGAGGGAACTGGCGGGTGTGCTGGCAGCTCCACTGGCTGCACTCTTCAACATCTCTCTGCAAACAGGGTGGGTGCCCCAGGACTGGAGGATGGTCCATGTGCTGCCTATCTATAAAGGGGGGTCTAGAGAGGAGATGGGAAACTACAGGCCTGTTAGCCTAACGTCTGTGGTAGGCAAGGTGATGGAGGGCATTATCAAGGAGAGGCTTGGGGGACAGCTGGAAAGATTGGGACACCTGGACAACAGGCTGTATGGCTTTGTCCCAGGGAGATTGTGTCAGACCAACCTTTTTGGAGTTTTACAACTGGGTGACAGGTGCCCTGGACCGACATAGGCCAGTGGACGTCCTCTATCTGGACTTCAGCAAGGTGTTTGATTCGATACCCCCACAATGACCTGCTGACAAAGCTGGGGGGGATGGGGTGGGGGCAGCTGCTCAGGTGGGTTGAAAATTGGCTTGCAGGGTGAGTACAGAGAGTAGTAGTTGGTGGGATAGTTTTCTCTCCCAGAAGGATCATCAGCAGGGTTCCCTCGGGTTTGGTCCTGGGGCCACTCCTGTTCAATGCCTATGTTTCGGACATATGGAGGGGTGTTAGGAGTAGGCTGAGTCTCTTTGTGGCTAACACAAAGCTGGGAGCACTGGTGGATGGGGAGGAGGGGAGAGTGGCCATCTAGGGGGACCTGGACACCCTGGAGGGGTGGTCAAGGAGGTGGGGATTGAGGTTTAATGCAGAGAAGTGTAGGGTGCTGTATCTGAGGGTCAGAAACCTGGGCCATGCATACACCCTGGGGGGGCCCACACTACAAGCCTCATCAGGCAAAAGGGACCTAGGGGTAGTGGTGGACATCAAAATGAATAACATTGAGAATTGCCAAAGGGACGCAGAAAAAGCAAACAGGATACTGGGCTGCATAGACAGGGGGATTACGTCCAGGAAGAGGGAGGTAATCCTCCCTCAGTATAATGCCCTGGTCAGGCTGCATCTTGAGTACTGTGTACAGTTCTGGAGACCACACCTTAAGAGGGACATAGCACTGATTGAGAGGGTCCAGAGGAGCATGACCAGGATGATCCAGGGCATGGGGGGGTAGACCCTATGAGGAGAGACTGGAGGAGCTCAAACTGTACGCACTGGAGTAGAGAAGAGATGGGGGGACATGATAGAGGTCTCTAAGTATTTAACGGGGATCAACAGGGGCAGAGCTGAGGAGGTGTTCAGGCTTAAGAAGGGGGGACCAACCAGGGTCCACGAGTGGAAGATGTGGGGGGAATTACATGGAGAGCGTAGGAGACACTACTTCACTGAGAGGGTGGTGCAGCCATGGAACACACTGCCCAGGAGTCTGGTGGAAAAGGGCACAGTGGAGAGATTCAAGAGGGGGTGGGATAGGTACAGGGGGAAAGTGAAGGGAAGACCCTCGGGGTGGAGAAGTGAGCACCCAATAGGGGACTGGCTACTGAGCAGACACGATAGATAATGAGGCCTATTCTGCTGGCTTTTAGTATGTTAGTATTCAATATAATGCCTGCAAGTGGGACAAGATAGATGAAGCCCTGATCTGTACAGTGGTCAGGCCTTCACCTCGGTCAACAGTTTTTCTCTAAGAACTCACTATCTCTCTAGTTCCCCAACTCCATCCAAGCAAACACAGACTGCTCTGGTGCCACGGCAGTTACACCACACTACCTAGGAGAAAAGCCATTACAAGAAGTTTGCGTGAACGACCCCTCCAGATACCCATGTACTGCCACACAGTACCCCTTGAAAGGCAAGTACATGATTGGTGTTTTTATTAGCATCACCTATGATACAGTGGGTTGTGGGCCTGGTTGTGATAGCCCAGGTTGCCGCAAAGGCCCCCCCACCAACAACTTCTTTATTCAGGACTTTTAATTTAAACTTTTATAAGCAAAAATCAAGACAGACCTCCAACATATTCCATTAGACATTCTAGCAAAAGGTTCAACATAGAAAACGTATTTAATAAAAGTGGTAAAAATTGTTAACATGTAGTTCAACAGTTTATCAACTTGTCTTTGTTTGTCTCCTAGGTAATCCAATGCCTGCGTCCTCCAAAATTGATGAAGGGAACCGAGGAAAACAATCAATCCACATTTTCATCTGCACAGATGATGCTCTCTGGGTTCAGATGAAACATGGTTGATTCAGTTTGATGATGTTTAATAAAGTTTTTTGTCTGAGTGTGTGTCTGTATTCTTCTACGTAGACTCACACACATGCACATCACCCAAAAACACTTTTTTTTTACACTATGTTTACATTCAGGATAGCCAGGATAGAGACAGCAGGTCCCGGGCAGTACAACACAGTAAATGATAAATGAAATAATGCATTTTTCAGTAAAGACACATGCCCAGCAAATCACCCCAAAATCAAACAACGCACCTCCTCCCTACCCCAGGGGGGACTGACTGAGTCACAAGCCTGGGACCCTGGCCTGTGACACAGCCAATCCCACATGGGGTATCCAGGGTGCTAAATGAGGACAGGCCACATAACATCATGTTGAACCACACAGTAATGTTAAAAAAAATATATATAAGCATACACTGTAAATGTTTATTACTGGAGCATGGCTCGGACCCAGTGCACTGACATACATGTTGGAAAACATGGTTCTGCACCAGTATGCCTGTCCACCCTGCCCTTTCACTCACCAGAGACCGGAATCATTTTTTTAAGCATGTGCACCTGTCCACCCAGCCCGTCTCTCTGCCAACCATCAACGACCAACCATCAGAGCCTGGCATGGACCCACCCAACTGGCATACATGCTGGGGAAAAATGGTTCTGTGCCACTCTGCCAGTCTGCCCCTCCCTCATTGGCCAAAACCATTTTCTTCATCATGTGTACCAGTCCACCCATCCCGTCCCTCTGTCGACCATCAACGACCAACCACAAGAGTGTGGCGTGGACCTGGCCAACTGGCATACATGCCAGAAAAATATATGGTTCTGTGCCACTCTGCCCATCAGCCCCTCCCTCACAGGACAGAACCATTTGTTTCAGCATGTGTACCAGTCCACTCATCCTGTCCCTCTGCTGACCATCGATGACGAACCATCAGAGCGTGGCACAGACCAAGCTAACTGGCATACATGTTGGGAAAAATGGTTCTGTGTCACTCTGCCTGTCCGCCCCTTCCTCAGAGGCCAGAACCACATTTTTTCAGCATGTGTACCAGTCCACCCATTCCATCCCTCTGTCGACCATCAACGACCAACCACAAGAGTGTGGCATGGACCTGGCTGACTGGCATACATGCCGGAAAAATATATGGTTCTGTGCCACTCTGCCCATCTGCCCCTCCCTCACAGGACAGAACCATTTGTTTCAGCATGTGTACCAGTCCGCCCATCCTGTCCCTCTGCCGACCATCAACAACCAACCACCAGAGCATGGCATGGACCCGGCCAACTGGCATACATACTGGGAAAAATGGTTCTGTGCCACTCTTCCCATCCACCCCTCCCTCACAGGCCAGAACCATTTTTTTCAGCATGTGTACCTGTTCGCCCAGCCTGTCCCTCTGCTGACAACAATGATCAACCACCATAGCATGGCACAGACCCGGCCAACTGGCATACATGCTGGGAAAAATGGTTCTTTACCACTCTGCCTGTCTGCTCCTCCCTCACAGGCCAGAACCATTTTTTTCAGAATGTGTACCTGTTCACCCAGCATGTCCCTCTGCCGACCATCAATGACCAGGTCAAAAGTCAAATACATACTTTTTTTAAAAAACATTAAGCATACCAGCTCATTCCCCACCCACCCAACATCTTCCCTTCCTTGCTTT
The DNA here is from genome assembly GCA_016271365.2 of Neoceratodus forsteri. Classification (NCBI taxonomy): domain Eukaryota; kingdom Metazoa; phylum Chordata; order Ceratodontiformes; family Ceratodontidae; genus Neoceratodus; species Neoceratodus forsteri. The sequence goes on along the minus strand of CM057452.1, from coordinate 624,973,405 downwards.
CCCATTCAAATAAAAGCATCACTCCAACAGACCTACATGGCCACTCCGCCCACCCCAACAGACCACTACAGCCATTCTGCCCACCCCCATGGACCTGCCTGGCCACTATGCCCACCCCAACAGACCTGCACAGTCACTCTGCCTACCCCCATGGACTTGCTTGGCTACTCTCCCTGCCCCAACAAACCAGCCTAGCCACTCTCCCCACCCCCATGGACCTGCACGTCCACTCTACAAACCCCAACAGATCTGCACAGACATTCTGCCCACCCCCATGGACCTGCACGGACACTCTGCTCACCCACATGGACCTGCTTGGCTACTCTCCCTGCCCCCACAGACCAGACCGGCCACTCTCCCTATCCCAACAGACCTGCATGGCCACTCTACCCACCCCACCAGACCAGACCAGCCACTCTGCCCACCCCCACGGACCTGCACGGACACTCTGCCCACACCCATGGACCACCCTAGCCACTCTCCCCACCCCAATGGACCTGCCCAGCCATTCTTCCTACCTCAACAGACCTGCCTAGCCACTCTCCACACCCTGATAGACCAGCCTGGCCACTCTCCCCACCCTGATGTACCAGCCCAGCCACTCTGCCCACCCCCATGGAACTGCACAGCCACTCTGCCCACCCCAACAGACCTACCCGGCCACTCTCCACACAATGACAGACCAGCCCAACCTCTCTCCCCACCCGGATGCACCAGCACAGCCACTTTCCCCACCTCAACAGACTCACACAGACACTCTGTCTACCCCCATGGACCAGCCCGCCCACTTTCCCCACCCCGATGGACCTGCCTGGCCACTCTTCCCACCCCAACAGACCTGCACAGCCACTCTCCCCACCCCGATGCATCAGTCTATCCACTCTCCCACCCCAACAGACTGGCCCAGCCACTCTGCCCACCCCATGGACCTGCACGAACACTCTGCCCACCCCACAGACCTGCCTGGCCACTTTCCCCACCCTGACAGACCTGCCTGGCCACTCTCCCCACCCTAACAGACCTGTCTGGCCACTCTCCACATCTTAACAGTCCAACCAGGCCACTCTCTCTCCACCCTGATGTACAAGCCTAGCCACTCTGCTCACCCCGAAAGACCTGCACAGACACTCTGCCCACCCTCACAAACCATACTGGCCACTATCCCCACCCCGACGGACCTGCCCGGTCACTCTGCCTACCCCAACAGACCTGTACGGCCACTCTCCCCACCTTGATGCACCAGCCCAGCCACTCTCCCCACTCCAACAGACCAGCCCAGCCACTTTTCCCACCCTAATGGACCTGCACAGAAACTATGACCTCCCCAATGAACCTGCCTAGCCACTCTCTCCTTCCCAACAGACCTGCACAGCCACTTCAAAGGACCTGCCCAACCACTCTCCACACCCTGACAGACCAGCCTGACCACTCTCCCCACCCAGATGCACCAGCTCAGCCACTCTGCCCACCCCCATGGATCTGCACAGACACTCTGCCCACCCCAACAGACCAGCACAGCCATTAAGCCCACCCCCATGGACCTGCCCGGCCACTCTGCCCACCCCATGGACCTGCCCGGCCACTCTTCCCACCCCAACAGAGCAGCACAGACACTCTTCCCACCCCAGTGGGCCAGACTGGACACTCTCCCTGCCCCGACAGACCTCTCTCCACCCCAACAGACCAGACACTCTGCCCACCTCCACGGACTAGACCAGCCACTCTCCCCACCCCAACAGACCAGGCTAGAAGTAGTTACCTCGGTACTGAAATACTTATTGGCAACTATTACTCCTTTTTGAGATAGGACAGGTCTAAATGCAAGGCAGAAGAGTTACTTTGTCTATAAAGAACAAATACATGACACAATCATCTCTTTATAACAACAGACTGGGTTGCAGATCTTGCCCCTGCCTTTACACGAAAGATGAAAATAATCATAGCGGCAGACTGTTACCAGTTAGCATCTCCTGACCTGACCTGCCAGAATTTTTTAAAGCCAAGGACTCACCTTTGTTGTTCTTCTTGTACGATCTCCTTCTCCCATTGTCTCCTCTTCATCCCCCCTTTAGCTAGCACTCAACCAAGGTGGTAGTCATCGAGGTACACTCTGCCACTGCTTCCCCATCACAGGTGATGCACTGGGGGTGTCCAGTGTCTACCCTCACATGCCAAAGAGCGGAGTGCGATCCGGGGCAGCTCCCCCCAACTTCAAACAGGGGACATGAGATGCACTGGGGTTGTGTCCATGAGACACCACTCGGCATCATTTAACTTAAAAAAACTGGCGGAGAGTGAGCTGACAAGAGTCTCTTCTCCAGCATATGGTGACAGCACACTTGATTGGGATTCCAGATGGTGGCCTTGGATCTAATGTGGAAACTGCCATCTGGACTCTGGGCAGCCTTAGATGTGGAACTCTGCTTCCTGGGGCACCGGCATGGGTAGTGAGTCCCCCATTTCTGGATGGGCTTTCACATACAAAACTGGTGACCGCACAATCAATTTGGATTCCTGATGGCGGCATTGGATCCAATGTGGAAACCTCCATCTGGACTCTGGGCGGCCTTGGATGTGGCATGCCTGGGGCAGTGGCATGAGTAGCGAGTTTTTTCCCCATCTCTGGATGAGTGTCCACATACAAAACTACCTTGTGACTCTTTGAGCTTTAAGGGGTTGTCAATGCAGCACTGACTTGGCTCAAATCTGTTTGACCTAGAGCCAGACTTGGTCAAGTTCTCTTCTCATGCCAAACTCAGAGCCAGGCTTACTACCCCCACAGCATAGGCAGCAGAAAACTTACCTCCATTGGCAGGAAAATCCAAAGGATAGACTGAGGGGCAGGCCGGCAGAAAAAGAATTCTGAACACAGGAACAAAACACGCCAGCAAGCAACAAAACAAATTTTAGCAGCAAAGCAGAGTGAAAATGCAAACATGCTGCATTGCAATTTATGGTGCTCTGTTCTCGGAGTTGGCAGGAACAAATGCTAGTTCCATATTTTGTGCTGTTTTCAAAGGCCTAATCAGAATTCCACTTTCCCGTCCATATCACTGCATATGGGGTAAACTACTGCCCCTCAGCATCGACCCTTTGTTTCTATTGGGGAAGGGACAGAGCCCTCTGTTTCTATCCTGGACAACCCAAAACATGCTTCAAATGTGGCTTAGCTCAATCTAAACACCACCTGTGATAAGCTCAGATGCACCCTCTGCCTGAACTTCGGCCACATTAGTGCCCACTGCTCCAATAAGCTTTGCTGCAATCATTGTGATTGGACCTTTACAGCATTTAAATTTTGCTTCTGGTGATGGGGGAGATGCTACAAGTCTCGATGGCAGAGAGGGACCTGGGGGTGGTGGTGGATGTCAAGATGAATAACTCAGAGACTTGTAGGAGGGCAGCGGCAAAGGCCAACAGGATGCTTGGATGCTTCGCTAGGGGGCTCACCTCCAGAAGGAGGGAAGTGATACTCCCACTGTATAACTGCTTGGAGAGGCTGCACCTCAAGTGCTGCGTGCAGTTTTGGAGGCCACATTTAAAAAGAGACATTGAACTCCTGGAGAGGGTCCAGATGAGGGCAACCAAAATGATTTGGGGCTTGGGGGATAGAACCTATGGGGAGAGGCTAGAAGAGCTAAATATGTACACATTGGAAGAGAGAAGGGAGTGGGTGGACATGATAGAGGTCTTCAGGTACATGAAGGGAAGAAACAGGGAAGGAGCAGTCAGGGTGCTCTGAAGGAAGGGAGGAATAACTAGAGGGCATGGGTGGAAGCTAGAGGGGGGAGATTCAGGGGAGAAAGGAGGAGGTGCTAATTCACTGAGAGGGTGGTAGATCCATGGAATGCACTGCCCAGGAGGCTGGTGGAGGTAGAAATGGTGGAGGGGTTCAAGAGGGGGTGAGACAGGTACAGGAGAAGGGTTCTGGAAGCAAAATCCAATGCAGTGAGAATATCTTGGACTGGGAAGGAAGAAGCCAGAGAGGGAGAGAGGGGCAGCAAGGTCAGTTCCCAGGGTGGGGGCTGACCAAATAAGCAGACACGAAAGACCGTTAGGCCTATTCTGCTGGCATTTTAGTATGTTAGTATGTCATAGATTTGTATTATAAATCAATGATGCTCTAGTAAGTTTGCATATGACCCTTGGATGGCTACATGCTGCTGCATTAGGGGCTTCTGCTGTTTGGTGAAATGTTGGAGTACTGGGTGAATTTCCATGAAATAAATTGTAGTACTGATATCAGTACATCATCAGCACAGTTTCCAGAGTGTTTTTCTTCCATTCTTGGAGGCAGCTTTTGTGAACTCTATTTGAATTTAGGTGCTAGCAACCCCAGCAGGAAACTGCTTGGCTAATTGAGCACAGGTATTGCTTGAAGGAATTTATGACTTTGCACTTTTTTACTGGTGAGCACGTTTGTTGGCAGTTGCCAGTAATTGCTGAGCTGACCTGACAAGAGTGGATTACATCGAGTTCAAGCAGAAGGTTGATTTAATTTTGAAGTTCGGTACAGTAAAAATTTAGGAACAGAAGAACTGCAGAGCATGGGACTGCAATTTACTTACAGATTTGATAATCACTATACCGACACCGTCAGGGAGAGTGAAGTCAAAGAACGATGAGAATAACTGCACGATGTCTGCAGCTCTGTCGATGAGTGAGTGCAACTTGGAAACAAGTGAAGACCTGAGCTTCAGTTTGGACCATACTGTGAACCTGCAGTAAAGAAGGGATCAGACCAAAGTGAAACTCCAGGGAGTAAATACTGGAGTGACTGATGCAGCAGCTACAGCATCAATTAGAGGTAACATTAAAACATCTTTCTTTCCCTTCTGGAATGCTATCAAACAGAAGGTTGACCACTTATTGGGTTTATCAGATCTATTTACTGCTGAAATCTGTATATTGGGGGATCTTTCCTCTGTTACTGTCACCAAAAAAAAGTATCATATAACCCTCATTGCCATGCCAGTTAAAAAAATGGTCATGAGGCACTGGAAAGACACGACTGATATTTCTTATAGTGAATGGTTACAAGAATTGTTGGCCAATCTTAGACTGGAAAAGACAGTTGCTAGCCTGCATAATCAACCTCAGAAATTTCTTAAAATATGGAGTCCTCTCATTACTCTGTACTCTCTCCAGAGGCCCTAAAGCTTTCTCACTTTCTGATAGATAGTGCTATATTATGTAGCAGTGCTCTGTGTGAATGGGGGGGTTTAGTGAGGGTAGGGGGAGAGTTGATCTAATTTCCTTATTACGTTTTACTGTATTATCAATATGTATGTAACAGTAGATCTTCTCTCTGTAATTGTGTAAAATTGAATAAAACTTTGAACTGGAAAAAAAATCTTTCTTGAAACTAGAGAGACTTTAAATTTATTTATTTATTGAATTTTGGTAACCGGGTAAGCCCGCTGAGACATGACAGTCCCTTTTTTAGAGGCGACCTGGAAAGAGCAATACAGTTGAATAGTGCAGTGGTTGAAACAACATTTGTACAGGATACAACAATTACAAAGGATAACACATTCAACATTGAATCCGGTAGTACAGTAGTAGAAATAAAGTTGAGCAGGATAGAGTTACTCCGGTGAGCAAGTACAGCACTTCATGCAGAGATACGCAGGTTAATGCAATAAGGGTGCAATACAGCATGGGATAATTTAAAACATGTCCTAGCCACAAGCTTTATTACATCTAGTTCACAGCATAGCTGGAGGGGAGACAGAGTTGCAGTGGAAGATCATGGGAGTCAATGTTAGCAGACAGTGTGGAGTTGGTAAGTTCAGGGTGTTACCAAAAGCACAAACAAGTTGGGGCTTCGAGGTGTGCTGGAAGAGCTCTTTGGAATTGAGTAATGGAGGAACATGTCAGGAGCAGGGGAGGCAAAGAGTTCCAGGAGGACACAGCAGTGTAGGTAAATGATCTCTGTGTTGTGGAGAGTCTTAGGTTAGGTACCACAAGTAGAGGCAGTGAGGCTGACCTTAGGGTTCTTTGGGCAAACTTGTGTTGGACTATTACAGATAGGCAAGGAAGGGTGAAGAGATAGACAAGTTTGTCTATTAAGCTTAGAGTAATATATTGAAGTCTTGACTCAAAGGGTAGCCAGCCTAAGGTAGACAGGACATTGCAATGGTGATGTCTTGCATTGGTTTCCAAGGCAAACCTACCCACTCTGTGATATAATTGAGAAAGGCAGGTTAGGACTGAGGAGGAAAAAGAGAGCAGCAATGGGGCACCATACATGAGGACAGGCAGGAGAGTGGCCTCTGCTATCTTGTGGAACGACATCAGAGAGAGGTAGGGGCAGATTCTATAGAGGACTCCTAGCCTCTAGTTAATAGTTTTGGTAAGGGTTGTGACCTGTACATCCAATGAGAGGGAAGGGTCCAAGGTGATTCCCAAGTATTTGAATATCTGAACCGATTCAAGGATGGCTCCTGATCATGACTGAATAGTCAGTGGAGGGCATGCATGAGATGTAGAGATGGCAAAGAGCATGCTCTGAGTTTTTGGTATTCAACACCAGTTGCTTGTGGGTAAACCAGTACTTAAGGGAGTGGAAGTCGAATGTGAGCATTTGGTTGAGCCAGCCTATGTCAGAAGAGGATCGGTATATGATAGCATCATCTGTGTAGAGATGGACAGTGGCACCACCACAATTGTTATGGAGCTAGTTGATAAATAATGAAAAAAGCAAGGGACCCTGGATAGAGCCCTGGGGTACACCATGGGTAATGTGTTGTGCATCTGACAGGGAGCCTGCCCATTTGACATATTAGATGCAACAAAGGAGGTAGCTATGGGACAATGCCAGTGCATCCTCAACAAGACCCAGATCATAAAGTTGTCTCAGGAGAAGGTCATGGTTAACAAAGTCAGAAACCTTGGTCAAGTCCATAACAATTGCATCGGTGACAAGGTCAATATCCATTGCATAATATATGTCCATGGTGACCTTGATCAAAGCAGTGGTTGTGCTATAGTTTTTTCTAAACCCGTGCTGGGAAAGTGATAGGAGTTGGTGGCATTCAAGGTAATTTTGGAGGTGGTTGTACGGTATCTGCTCTTGTATTTTAGCTAGGGGACAGAGTATTGATATGGGCTGGAAGTTTTCCACAACTGTGTTGGAGCCACCTTTGTGCACAGGGACAACTATTGCTCCTTCCAATTATCAGGGATAGTGCACATTAGGAAGGATCTTTTAAGTAGGTCACAGATGGGATGGGCTAGTGCATCCACTCCAATTTTGAGGAACCTGGGTTCTAGAGTGTCATGCCCTGGTGAGCTGTCTGCCTTAAGGTTCTCAAGTAGATGGTGGACTTCTTTATGAATAGCAAGTTTTAGGTGGAAGGAGGGTGAGTCATGGGGTCAACTGCAGACAAGGAATTGGATGGGAGGGGGAAGGATGAGCTGGCAACTAGAGAGGTATACTTGTGCAGGTTGGTGAATAATTCATTAAAGCAGGATGCAATGAAAGGGGGTTAGCGTGAGTAGAGCCTTGGGCAACAATGGAGCTAGGGACATCAATGGTGAAATCCTTCAAGAGAGAGTTGACCTGTCTCCAGAATACTTTTGGGTTGCCTAAGTGCTCTGTCTGAAGCTTCTTGAAATGGCAGCGCTTAGCTTTCTGGATGGAGCTTTCACAACTATTCCTTAGCTTCCTGATTGCCAGTCGGCAGTTAGGCCACTGCATTTGTAAGTCCTCCATGCTTTATCATGAGAGGTCATGAGTTGCCTTAGCTGCTTAGTGAACTAGGGGGCACTAACCCCTTTTATCCAGCAGTTCTTCATTGGTGCATGGGAGTCTATAATGTCATTAAGTTGTGACACAAAGAAATCAAGGGATAAATAAATGTCCAGGAGGGTATTTATAGGGCCCCAGTCAATAGAATGGATTGCTTAAAAAAAGGAGTTGGGATTAAATCTAGACATGTCATGAGTCTTGATGATTTTGGGAGGGGGATTGTGGAAGTTGTTACACCAGATGCATAAGTTTGGGGAGCGGTCAGTTATGCTGTCAGAGAGAACACCAACAGATTTTATTTTGGAGGGACAGTTGGTGACCACCCAGTACAGATGGGTGTGGTTGCCCAATCTAGTATTGACATGAGTTGGGGCATTGATGAGTTGAACCAGATTGGAGTCTGCCAGAGATGTGGTCAATCTGGAAGATTTTGAGTTCAACCAGTCGATGTTAAGGTCACTGCCGATCACAATATCCTGTTGCGGAAAATTAGCATATGAGGTAATAATAAAGGAGTTGAAGCAGGATACCGTGAGTTTTGGGGGCAGGTATACACAGCCTACCAGGAGTTTCTTAACTGAGCCAAGGGTGATATAAAGTAATATTGATTCCATCTCAGCTGGAGCAGAGCTAGGCAGGGCAACTTGGGTAGCATCAATATTATTTCTAACATACATGATTATTCCACTAGCTTTTTTTCCCAGGTGGTCCTCTCTATAACATTTATATCCAGATAAGCCAACCTCATGCAGTTTGATATTCGATTTCAGCCAAGTCTCTTAGATACCCAGGATACCAGGAGAGTGACTATGGACCCATGCTTCACGTTCCAGCATTTTGGGTCTAAGGGTATGTATATTTAGGTGTGCAATTTTCAGCCCTTTCAGTACTGGCTTGGTGAGTATAGGTGGGAAAGGGGCAGGGGTGCTTGTTGTCAGTCCAGGATTAGGTTCAATGTCACCAGCGAGGGTTAACAAGAGCAGAAGTAACAACCATGGTCTAGGTGTAGAGGGCAGGGAATGTGCAAGTCTCTTAGCAGTGTTCCAACAGCTGCTTAATTTTCTGGAGAGCCATACCCTAAGGTAGGCAACACCTAGTTTAGGCAGGCAGGGGGTAAGGCAGAGCTTGAGTACCATATCATGTGGGAAGTGCTAAGGTAGTGTTGTGGCACGGTGCACCAACCAGCACACAGGAGGGTGTGATGCTCTGCCCCCTTGCTTATGATTACTGTATGATATCTGTAAAATAAACAAATGGTCTGTGTATGAAATCCCCCCCCCCAGTCAGCAGTGTGTGAGACTTGGCCTTTAACTTTCAAAGTGTCAGTGAGGATGACATTAAACAGATCAGAGAAACCTAATTAAAGGTTTCCTGTTTTTGTCTTAATTAGAACTGGACCAGCTTCCAGAATATAAGCCTCATAAACATTTATGGTTCCTGTAGGAAAAGGCCAATTTGGTCACAGAACTTTGTCATAAGTCATAAAACCTGAGATCACACTAGCAACAGGAAATCAACAGAGGGACATCAAAGAGAGATGCTTGATCAAAGGATGTCATATGTGATAAAAGATTTTTGCTGATGTTCACATTATTTAAAATACATACTTGTAGATAATTTTGTTATGAATTAACTCCAAGGAAGGGTCTAACTGACATCACAGAAGAGGAGGGGAGATGCCCCTGAAATGAAACATTGTACATGGGTAAGGTGTCATATCTTCTTGGGCTTTGAGACAGAAAGTTCTCTCTAACTTAAACACACTTAAAAAGGTAATACTTAGATAACAAAGATCTTAAGTATTGTGGTAGGCGTCTATGTTCTGTAATTTTCCCATTTTCTTTTCTGACTGTGAACTCATGCTATTTGTTCTGTATTTTATTTTACTTATATTACCATTTTTAGTAAACAACATTTTCATTAGGATACTGCCTGTGTCTCAGTCATTTTTGTGTGTCATTGATGAACTGATATTAAGTCTGACAGCTGTAATGGCTTGCATGGTGCTACTAAGCTGGAAACAGGTAAGAATACCTGGGTCTCATATAGAGTTTTAAAAGGGTTCATTTTGGAAGTCTGGCTGGGTGCCCCTGGCAAAAGATTGTACTGCAGTCCTGAAGAGGGTACATATCAGGATCTGTACATTGGCTATGCTAGAATACAGTTCACAGTTTGAATCCCCCCAGAACTCAAGGCTAAAGGTGGTTCAGACCCCAAGAAGACAGGAGGGTTACCCTGTCTGTTACCAGTTCACATGATTGCACTCTGAGGTTGGCACTGTGGGAGCAGAGGGCCTGACCTGTGGAGTGCATTTGTGACACATTGTAGATACAGAAATGCTAGCCTGGCCATTCTGTGCTATGCATTTGTGGAGCCTAGGTTTAGGAAATTGGAGGGAGGTAATATTGTGACCCAATATGAGACAGTCCTTCAAGGAAAGGTCCCAGGAAAGTAAATACATAAACCAGGAACTGACAAGCAGGAGGGGAGAAAAGGAAATGTTGCATGAAAGTACAGAAGGGAGGGGGTAGTTAGGACCAATCAGGCTGGAGGCAGCACTGTGCTGTAAACTAATTGTGATGGCTGCTTGGCAGGGAAGGAGGAGACTAAGCTGATTTAATTAAGGCTGGAGAAGGGGGGGGTGGACTGAAAACAATCAGCTGCACAGGCTGAAAGCTATCCCTCACTGCAGATCAGCTATGAGAGGGAAGCATAAAATGCAGTAATTAATACAGTAACTAGGGGACAGGGATTAAAACAAAAGGAAATGAAAAGAAGTCTTCCCAGTGATGTGTCAGGAAACCCTAGATAGTAAAACATTTATGAGAGTTTTTGCAGCTTATAGCTGAAAGTACTGGGCAACCTATTGATCAAGTCAGAGAGCTCAGCAGCCTGCAGGGGCTAATGAGGGCTCTTCAGGAAAAGGCGCTGGACTTTGAAAGCAAAGCAGGGAAGCGTTGACATTACAGTTGGCTTTCCTTGCCTGGAGCAGGATCCAGGTCCATACCTAAGCATTGATGACAGACAGCAGGCTCCTTCTTCCCACACCATGGGAGCTGGATGGTCAGCTTCCAAACAGTGACCGCGTATGAGCAGTGCTAGCCCCGTTAGGCAGGGCAGATGTATGGCGAGAGGGATGAGAGGGGAGAAGATCAAATAATGCAGAAACAGGGGAAGGGAATTGGAGGCAAGATAGATTAATTTCAGTTGCCAGGTAAATTTGAGCTACAATATTATGTCTTTGGAGACTTATCTAGATAAAGTGCAAGCCCCTCATGGGCTCCATGTAACCAATGCTCCCTCTTGTGGTTTAGAGAATCGTAAGCGTAAAGAAGCATGGCTTAAAATTTCAGAGACTGCTTCTATAGCGTATACTAAACTAATAATAGAGGAAGATACAGAGGATAACATAGAATAGGAAGTGGAGCTTAAAAAGGCAAAATCAGAGATTGCAGTGTTTAAATATCATCCAGAATTTCAGCAACTTGATAAGGTCCTAAGAAACAAAATTGTACGACATGAATTAGATATTGCAAGGAAACAAACTAAGTTGCTGAGAGACAGTAAAGATTATGAAGGGAATGCTTATGTACTTCCCAAGAATTTGAGAACTAGAAGCAAAAGTAGAAGGAGGTCCCTTAGTTGTAATCAAGTATTAACATAAGCTAAAGAAAATAAAAATCACCCCACTAATATTGTGTAAGCTCCCAAGTGCGTAACTATTGACCTGACAAAAAATACTGCCTCTGCTTCAGGAGGGCTTTTTTAGGCCAGAGAAGGGATGAGTAAGTAGCCGCTGTAGAAGAAAATGTAGCGGAAAAAGAGGAGAGAGATCATGACAGTTCCAAAAGAACACTGAGATTGCCGAAGAAGGCCAGTAACAAATTATAAACTTAACTAGTAATCAACTCACTGAAGTCCAAATTCCCCTTTTAAAAAGAGGTCTGAACTTTGTGCCAGCAACAAAGATGAACCAGTTTTCAATCTCTATTGACATTTTCAAACTATTCAGAACAATAAGGTTATGCTACTTTTTCTCTAAACAAAAGGGTTCACACTCTGATAATGAAATGGGTTTCACGGAGGATACAGTAAATGTGGGTGATAATGAGGATCTTGATTACTTATTACATGCAGCACAAGCCTAGGAGGACAACCAGGGAAATGACGCAAATGGAGTTGAAGACGTCAATATGAGTGCACTATTGGACTTAATGGAAACTAGTTTAATGGAAGGTGATGAGGGGACAGGCTCCATACTTTTAAACTTTCTGGAAATGAGAAGGGCATTTTTTAGATGCAGATCAGACTTTTGCCCTATTACAATAAATTATTCTATATCTATTTCTTGAGAACACGTTACTGCTTAAAGTAAGAGAGCTACTAGCTAGGCAACAAGGACATTGAGAAATAATATTGCTCCCTCAGAAGAAAAATCAATGAAAGAACTTATGGAAAATAACAATATAGTGATTAAAAAGGCAGACAAAGGAGGAAAGGTTGTTTTGATGGAAGTAAATAAATAAATATAAGGGTAATTGAAAAGCTGCTTTTTTATGTCAATAACTACATGAGGTTGCATGCAGACCTTACTTTTTCTTAGCAAAAGGAAATATTTAAATTGTTAGAGGCAGCAGAATGTAGAGGAGATATCACTGATTCTGAATTTAAATTCCTTTATTGTGAGTAACCTGTCACGCCAACTCTATACTGTTTGCCTAAGATCCATAAAAATCTTGCAGAACCCCCTGGAAGGCCTATCATCTCAGAGGTGGTGTCTTTGACAGAACATCTTTGTCAATTTCCAGACTTATTTTTACAGCACAGCATGATTAAACGTCCTTCTTACCTTAGAGATATGGGTGACACTATAAGAAAATTTTAAGAAATTAGCTGGGAACCAAATTACAGGTGAATTTGTGTGGATGTTGAGGCACTGTACACCTCAATATAACATAGAGATGGTGTCAGACCAGCAGAGTTAAATTTACAAAGAGATAAACTCAAAACTCTTGCTCCAGTAGAATTCCTCACAAAGGCCTTAGATTTTGTGCTGAATCACAGCTACGTTGAATTTGATAATGTGTTTTTTAATCAGACATGTGGCACTGTGATGGGGGCCTCAATGGTCTCTTCGTATGCAAATTTATTTATGGGCCTTTGGGAAAAAGAAGTTTTGTTGGACCCAATCAATAACCAATATTTTAAAGAATATCATAACATGGGGTCTCTTTATAGATTATTGTCTATGTATTTGGGATAGGAATGCTGCAAGTGTGGTTGAATTTATGAATTGTTTGAATCATAATGATAGAAATTAAAGATTCACACACCACACTGACCCAGAACAAATTGAGTTTTTGGATATCACTTTGCTTGGCAATAGCACAACTAGGCTCATTACAACTAAGGGTTACAAGAAAGGAACAGCTGCACATTCATCATTAAGAAGGATAGCTCCCATCCAGTGAAATTGAAAGATCATGTTCCGTATAGCCAATTTATTAGGATAAGAAGGAACTGTACTTGTGATATGGAGTTTAATAGACAGGCAGATGATTTGATTGTCAGATTTAAGCAGAAGGGTTATGGTGATGTGTTTCTGAGAAATGCATACGAAAAAGTTAAAAATAAAACACAGAAAGAGTATATACAAGAAAAAAAACATTTGGTACCAGTTCATCCAGAAAAATAGAACGGGGGGTTCCATTACATTGTCATTAGAGTTTAATAGAATATTAGGGTTCATAGGGAATGTTTTGTGGAAAATCTGGGCTATTTTGAAAGCAGAGAGTTCTTTAAAAGAACTGATACATGTCTCACTGAGAATTACTTTTAGAAAGATGGCCAGCCTCCAAGATAAGTTGGTCCATAGTAGATTTCATAAAAAATATCCAGTACAAGAATCACGGCTACCTGTTAAACCAAAAGGGCTGTTTAAATGTAAAAAATGTAATGTCTTCCAGTTTATGCAAACAGGAATGGAATTCATAATGCCAAATAGGGAAAGTATACAAATATGGGACTTTGTTACATGCAATATTACTTTTGTGATGTATGTCCTTTGGTGTGATTGTAACCTGTTTTATATCGAAAAAACTGTCAGAATGCTAAAAGAGAGTGTACAACAGCATGTGCATTTAATTGTGAACCAGAGAACTGATACCCCAGTAGGGAGACATTTTTTGGAAAGCCATGGATCTGACCTGGGAAGTTTCAGGTTCATGGCCCTGGAATGGGTCAAGAGACCAGAAAGAGGGGGAGACAGGCAAAATGTTTTGCTTAAACGAAAAAGCTATTGGATTTTTAAAGTTAATACTGTTAGACTAAATGGTCTAAATGAAAGATGGGACTTAAAGCCTTTTTTGAGAGATGAAAGATAAATACTGCATAATAAAAACTAAAATGGGTGACTAAATTTAAATATGGCTTTCTAAACTAAGAAACCCTGCCCCATTCCCCTTCCCCTCCCCCTTTTTTCTTTCTCCACTTCCTTTCCTCCCCACCTTCTCCTCCCTTTCTTTTTCTAAACACCCCTTCCTTTCTTCTCTTTTCCCTTTCCCTCCCTTTACCCCCACCCTGCCTCTCTTCCTGTCCTCTTCCTTGTCCCTACCCTTTCCCCTTCCTTCTCTTTTCCTTTCTCTCCTCTTCCTACCCTCCACACCCAGCCCCTATTCCCTGCCCTTTTCCTTGTCCCTATTCCTTCCCCCAGCTCCCACCCCTGGCCCCTCCCTTCTTTTCCTTTTTTCATTTTTCTTTCTTTCCTCCCCCTTCTTCCATTAATAGGATACATTTGGTTTCTACAGTGATCTGATGAAATGTGTAAATCACTGAGTATAATATTATAGTAGAATGTTTTTTCTTTTGTCAGTTATCTAAGCCTGTCTCCAACTTACCTTCTTAGAATAATGGATAAAATATAGAGATCCCTGTAATTCTTGTCATGAAACAAATCCTCTTGACCTTTTGTCTATAACTGTAGCATTAAAATTTTCCAATAAGTATACGTTTTTGCTTATCAAAGATCACAAAGATAATGAGCTAGTAGGTTGAACTTTGTAAAGAAGGTCCCTTAAGTGCATACAAATTGATATTGTGGATCTATAAGTGAGAATGTATGATAAGATATTTACAATGGAGATTTGGCTGTGTCAGCCTTTCAAATGCTAGCAGGTTTATTAGTTACAAATGTAAATATGTCTTTTTGATGTTACCTTTTCTAAGCAAAATTTAAATGCTGTAAAATGTCCAATCACAATGGTTGTTTTTGGTAATGTCATAGATTTGTATTATAAATGAATGATGCTCTAATAAGTTTGCATACACCCTCTTGGAAGACTACATGCCGAGGCGCTAGGGGCTTCTGCTGTTTGATAAAGCCCTGGAGTGCTGGGTGAATTTCCACGAAATAAACTGTAGTACTGATATCAGTTCATCATCAGCACAGTTTTCAGAGTGCTTTTCTTTAGTTCTTGGAGCTCTGCTTTTGTGAACTCTGTTTGAATTTAGGGGTTAGCAAACCCAACAGTGAACTGCTCAGCTAGTTGAGTGCAGGTATTGCTTGAAGGAATTCATAGCTTTGCTGCAATGTATGCCATGATGATGGACACTCCTACTGTGCTTGCTCTTGGGCATCTCACAACAGGGAAGATCAACCCCATCCAGACTCTCTAGTTGAACAGGCACAGCAGTCATTAGAACAAGCAGTACATAAAGAACTCACCTGACAACCTGCTCATGCAGAAGATGACTCCTCTACTCTTTCTTTTGACCCTTCTCCTTCACTACCTTATTTGTCAGTGTCCAACTCCCTTCTGATCAGCAGTCTTCTGGACTTCCAGCCCCTCCTTTGCAGTCTTCTCCATCCCAATGTACTTCTGTAGTGTTGGAAGTCTCGACTGACCCTTCATCTGCACCAGAATCAATTACCTTCTCCATGCCACCCCCGATCATATGATGATGAGCAGGAAGGGATCTTTACTCCGGTCAGATACAACCCTATCACAGCATTCTCTCACCTTATAGAATAAATATGAGATTCTTGATCCTGATGGTCTGGATTCAGAGGATAGCATGGACATGGACTCTCTTCCTTTGAAATCCACTTCCTCTCAACTGCTAGAGGGAGAAATGGATATCACCATGTTAGACTCCCTTCAAAAACAACACCAGAAAGATCTAAGAGGGGTGCTAAATCATCCTCCAAAACAGGGACTGTCACATTACCATACCTCACTTCCCTCTTGATTCCTCATGGCACTAACCCTGTCTCTTGGGACCCTCAATGTCAATAGTATTAAAAGTCCAGTGAAACAACATCTTCTCTTTTCTACCCTACAATCCCTGTCTTATGATGTCTATTTTTAACCAGACACTCACTTTTCCTCTGCTTCGGACATTTTGCATGAACAAAAATAGTGGTTGTGAGGCCCTTCCTATTGATCACTAGGTCTGGACTGTTGCGATGGCATTGGTATCTTGTTTCAAGGTCTTACCCTACACCTTCAAAAACTGGTCAATGTGGTCCTTGGTTGAGCCCTCCAGTTGGATGCCTCCATTTAATATGACCAGTTTCATTTTCTTGTGGTTTATGCTCCTCAGATGAAGAAGGCCCAAATTGACCTCTTCATACAGCTTCAACCCTATTTATACTCAGCATGTTTTTTTTTTGTGGGAGGTGACTTCAATTGTAGCTTCTTTATTTTGGATAGAGGAGAAAAGATGAACAAACTATGTTGCAACACTAATTTTCTCAGCCAGTTGCTGACCAATGTTTTTCTGCAGGATGCCTATAGAACACTCTTTAAAAATGGCAGTTTTACTTATTATAGAAATTCTTTGGCAACTTGAATCGACTATATCTTCACAGCATCTTATGTACTGACTTGTTCTATTACCCTAAGCACTATTGAAATTTTGGACAACCAATTACTGGGAGGACTGTTTACTGGCAATAATGTTATTCAAGCCAGTCTAGCATTGTTGAGATTGAACACACAGTCACTGCTGGATTTCTCAATTCAGTTACAACTTTAAGACTTGTTCTTACATAGATTGTCGATATAATGCTTGTATGATGAAATGGATCTTTGGTGGCTAGATACGAAGTTGGCTGTGAAAAGTTTGTTCTGTTCTTCTTCTCTTAAAACACGCAGACATCACTTTCTTCAATATCTGCAGCTCTGGATGTGGCTTATGAGCCTGAGGAGTCTGACCTAAGCTAATGAGTTGAAAATAGATAATAGTCCCCAAATCACTTTAGTTAGATAACGGATAATGCATCTTCAATATGACAGAATGAAGTTTTTGAATCTAGAACATCATTCTGGAACACAGGTTCACTCAGGTAGCAGAAATGCTTTCACTAGCTGCAAACAGAGAGTACTGAGATGTCATATTATTTCCTTACATACACCTGCAGGCTACATTGTTGCTTCAAAGGATGGCATCCTTAAGGAAGTGCACCATTACTTGACTGCTGTGTTAGGCACTAGATATACACTCTCCTCTTTCCTACCCTTTCTGCATTCAATTCATGTCCCCTCACTTTCCAAGGGGGACCTGGATTTACTTGTCAGCCCATTACCATGGCTGAAGTACAATCGGCCATTGCATCTTTACATAATAATACTGCACCAGGTACAGATGGCCTTTCATCTGAATTTTATAAACTACATGCCCCCTCCATGATAGATATATTACTGCAAGTCTTTCATTAGGTCTTACATCATCCACCTCCACTTGTCTTTTTTGAGGCAATACAATGGATCCCTTCAACTGGCAACCCCTTTTCTTATTGAATTCAGATTTTAATGCAAATCCTTTCCACTAGTTTTGCCAAGGTAGCACACTGAGTTATTATTTCCTTTCAAACTTTCTCCATTCCAGGCAGATCAGTCTATGACAATATTATCTTGCTTCATGAGGTCTTTTCCCTCTCCACTTCAACACAACTTATGGGTTATGTCCTAGCCTTAGATCAAGAAAAGTCATTTGACACGGTCTCACATGATTATTTATTTGAGGTCTTATGCTATTATTGCATCCCTCCCCTATTTTTCGCTCATGGATACGTACTCTTTACATGGCTGGTAGTCTCTTTCATAATATTAATGGACAAACTGGACAAAGAATCTCCGTTCTTACAAGAGTTCAACAAGGCTGTCCCATGAGCCCCTTGTTCTACGTTTTCTGCATTGACTCAACTCTCTGTAAAACATTGGCCTGCACCCAGATTTCTGGCATATCCCCATCAGCTCTTACTATGGAGGTCAAACTGGTGATGTATGCCGTAGATGTAGTTTTATTTGTAAAAGATCCCCTCCCCGGGTCTTATGGCTCTCACTTTATTTCATACTTTTACCCTTGTCTCTGGAGGAAAATTACATTTAAACAAGTGCTCAGGATACATTTTGGGAACTGCTAGATCACAGCTTACTGATATAGGAAGTATTTCTGTGTCTAAACCACTCCTAAAGATATTAGGAGTCCTATTAGGTATTGACTCACCAGCCCTCACACACTGGGAATCAAAGCTGACTGTATACCAAGGGAAAGTTCAACTTTGGAAACATTGGTCCCAGTCCAAAAAGAAGAAATTTGCCATTTTACACTCCTACTTAATCTCTATCTTTATCTACTTCAGCATTGTCTATCCCCTTCCAGCCCTCTTGGAAGTCCCGTTACTTGGTAATAAGTTTCAACTCATATTGGGTAGCAGACTGAACCCAATTAGAAGAAATGTTCAGTATCAGGGGAATTTTGGCACCAAATTTTCAACATGGGGTTATTGGGACCCCTCCTCATGAATTCAGGCACTGTCATGGTGTTATTCCGTCCCAAAAGGTGATTTTGCGGTCACTGCATGAAATCACCTTTTGGGACTGAGCAACAAAATGACAGTGCCTCTGTTCATGAGGTGGGCTCCCAAAAAGCCTATGTTGCAAAGTTAGTGAAAAAATTCCAAAATATGACTGTGTTAAGAGTGTTCATTGCGCAGTTCCCACACACGCTTGTAACTTAGAGAATGTTTAATATTTTTGCTCCAGATTTTCAACATTGCTATTTTTTCACACCTCCATATGAACAGTGCAGCTGTCATTTCCCACATCATGTACAAAATGTGTTTTCACATATCTGGGGCACAGTGGTACAGTCGCTGTAGGAAAAGAATGCTTGGGACACAGTAAGAAAATCACAGTAACACTCTTCAGGAGCTGAGGTCCCAAAATGCCTATGTTGAAAATTTGGTGAAAAAAATTCCAGAAATGACTGTGTTACGAGTGTGTGTTGCACAGTTTCCATGCACGCTTTTAACTTTGAGATCTTTAAATATTTTTATTCCAGATTTTCAACATTGTCAATTTCACACCTCCTTATGAACAGTACAGCTTCATTTTCCACATCCTGCCTGAAATGTGTTTTAGCACATCTGTTGCACCGTGTCGGAGTCGCTGTAGAAAAACAATGTTCAGGACACAATAAGAAAATCACAGTAACACTGCTCATGAGTAGAGGTCCCAAAATGCTTATGTTAAACAGCAGGTTAAAAAATTCCACAAAATGACTATGTTACAAGCGTGTGTTACGCAGTGTCCATGTACCATCTTAAGTTCGAAAATGTTTAGTATTTTCACTCCAGATGTTCAACATTGCCATTTTTGCACATCTTCTTGTGAACAGTACAGCTAACATTGTTCACATCCTGCCCAAAATGTGGTTTTGCACATCTGGTGCACAATAGCACAGTTGACGTGGGAAAACAAAGTTCGGGACAAATTAAGAAAATCATACTGCCACTGTTCATGAGCAGAGATCCAAAATGCCTATGTTAAAAATTTGGTGCAAGAATACCAAAAAACAGACTGCTATGAGCATGCGTTGCCTAGTTTCCATGCACACTCATCACGTCAAGCATTTTTAATATTTTCACTCCAGATAGTCAGCATTGCCATATCTTCACACCTCCTTATCAATGGTGCAGCTAATATTTTTATGTGGTGCAGAATGGTGCGGTCACTGTGGGAAATCAACGTTCAGGACACATTAAAAAAATACAGGGACACTGTTCATAAGCAGAGCTCCCACATGCTTTCATGAGGTGGGGTCACAAAAAGGCCATGTTGAAAATTTGGAGCGAGAACACCAACAAACGCCCAGGGCGTTAGGAATTTTAACCATAACATCCCACCCTGTACAAACTAACAGACATCAGGGTGTGCCTTTGGATTGTCAGCTGTAATGCTCACACCATTGCACCCCCACCCTGCAGCCACTGATAGGCAACCAGGTGTGCCTTGGACTCTTTGGCTCTAAAGTTCACCCCATTCTCCTATGCTGCACCCATCTCAACATACTTCCCTATGAAATGGGGTGCGCATAAGGCCTGATGATCCCAAGGCACAATGCAACACTTGTCAGAGTCTGCAGGGTAGGGTGAAGTGAAATGACATTAGCGTTATGGCCTATGACCCAAAGGCACACCCCAGTGCAGCATGTCACTCTCTGCGGGGTGGGCTGGGGTTAACATCGGTTCTATACTTCACTGTCATTCCTATTATGCGTCTCTCTAACTCTTGCACTACCAATGCCAATGCCAGCACAAGATTCAGCATTGACAAATGCTTGTTTTTATTTGCATTTATAATGTTTATTAATAGACATCTATTGATACAATGTATGTTGTGTTTTCTTTTTCAAGCACACCTGCTATTTACCTGTTTTCTGTGTCATGATTCTCAGATGCTAGGCTCAGTCAAGCTGACCTGGGTGCCCACCCCCATAATGCTGAATTAGAACCCTCTCCTCCAAAGCCCCCACCCCCCAATATATAGGTGCAGGTACTAGGGTGTCCACCCCAGTGCGACTGAAGAGTATCCCTTCACTTGGATGCCAATCATCAATGTTGGCTATGGTCCAGCTGTAAAAAAAGAAAACTGTTCCTCACACTTTTTTTTTTTATTTTTTGTAATGCACTTGCAAAGCAAGGAAACAGTCCCTTGCCAATCTGTATGCATGAGCCAAGGTATCATACAGTAACCTCTTAGCACAGGGCCCAGAATCTCTGCATCCATTGGTGCCACAGGGCCCACAGAGTCCTGTGCTTCTGCATCCCACTAGACACATGATAATGTCTGTGGTTGCTTGTGTGGTCTTGTCCTTTTGTTGCTTGAAGGTGGAGTGAGGATTGCAAACCCCAATACCACATTTCCCTACATTTTTGGCATTAAATTGAACCTTAATTTGTGCATTAATAATGTTTTTTGCAAAGAAAATATACACACACTGGGGTGGCAATTGGGTCGGTTCCTATATACTATAAAAAATAAAGTATGGACAAGCATACACTGCATCTCCTGGGTTCTGATCATGGGGTTGGGATGATCTCTCAAGCTCTGCATTGCTGTTAAGGTCTATGATGTTATCACCGCTCCTTAGTGGAAATACAGCTTTGTTTTGTGTGGTTGCTCATACATTATTCTGTATTTCCTACACAGTACCTTTAATCTCATCACAAACATTTCACTAATCTCCACTCTAGCAACCCCTACTAGTTTGTTCTTTCACAGGTAAAACTTGAAAAGAATCAGCAGATAATAACAGAGTGTGGAAGAATTTTACACTGAGATGGAACCACCAGACTCCCTTAATTGCAAACGATACAAAACAAGAAGGGTTGTCATAAAAGGCAACCCCCTTTGTTCCAGGCCAAGGACCCAGAAACAGTTAGAAGTGGGGGGGGAGGTCATAGGGAGGGAGGAGGGGGGATAGTGAGGTCAGAAAAGGTAGGAAAAGTGACATCAGGAGAGTGAGTGAGGTGAGGATGAATGGGAAGAAAAAGGGGTGGAGCAAGCTGGGGTTCAAATAGGCATGCACAGAGGAGCTCTCCCACTTTTTGCTAAGCCGGAAAAAATTTGGTCTGGCACATCAGTCAGAGAGTTCCTGTAGCAATTGAAGGTAATGAGTAATGTGTTATTGATTTTGATGCTTAAGTATTGTTTGAGTAGATATATGGTGGGTAGTTGCAGTTTGTCTGTAAGTGAGCTGATTTTGCTTACAGAATGGCTCGCAATAGTAGGAGGTATAGTTTCGGGTAAAGTTTTGATGGATATTGCAGAAGCGGTAACGATGGGTTGTACTGTTGTTTAAAAAAAAGTGAGAAGATTTGGATGGTGTTGGGGCACAAGGAGAGGCCCTTAGGATAGGGCTAGTAGTTTGAAGGCATATGTCTGAGATGAGTCGCTGCGAGGTGAGCTTTAGCAGTGTGGCTTGTTTGTGAGGATCCCAGTTTGAGGAGACCTTGTGGTGAGCTCTTAGGCAGGTGTGGAAGGTTTGAGAAGGCCGCGTGGGAACCCACAGCAATGTTATGAGAGCGGAAGGTGCAGTCTGTGCAGGGTCACAGAGGGCATGGCACCAGGAGGTGCTGGCAAGGACAAGGCATTTTTATATACAAAAAAACATATAAAAATAAAGAGAAAGCACATGCTGTATATGGGGGAATATGCAAGACAGCAATTTGTGTGGGGCAGGGCGAAAGGAAGGGAGACCGGAGCACTGCTTGAAAAACAGGGAATGCAGGGAGTCAGGGGATAGGGGCTAGTCCACATCGTGGAAGAAAGCAGGAAGGTTTCACCTTGGAAGGTAAAAGGAGCGGTCAGTCACATGGGCCAGGCAGCCACGATTGGGTAGGGTGCAGGTCAGAAAAGGGGAAGCAGATAAGAGACCATGAGAGAGAGGAGAGCTGTGTGATGGATGGGGGGGAGCCAAGGTAGTGATGGATTGATAAAAACAGATGCTGGGAAACTGCGGGGAAATGGGGGGGTAGGGAGAACTGGACGGAAATGCGGTACGTTATGGTGTGGGGTGCTGACAGAGAAAGCCAAAGGCCTGGTTGGCAGGACCACTCAGGGCCATGTGAGGCAGCTATTTTAGGCAACAATTGGGTACGCATAGCAGCCACCATTTTAGATCGCGTTGTTGGTATGCACATGGTGGCCGCCATCTTGGGCCGCATGCGTCAAGCCTCCGGAAGGAGGAAGCAGTAGCGTTGACCATGTGGGGGACAAAAAAATGAAAAAAATATTAAAAGCTGGTGATATGGAGCAGTGGCCATAGGTGGCATTAAGAAAGAGAACAGATTCATACAAAAAAGGGTGTTTATAAGGAGCTTCGGAGAAATAACTCCAAGGATGAGGGCGGGCAGAGGCTGTTTAAAAAAAAAAGAAAAAGAAGATATAGATGAATAGATAATGATAAGGGGTAAGAGAGGTGACAATTTGATTTATTTCATCTGGCAGGTACAGAATGGACACAAGAGGATCCAGAGGGATGAAAGTGAACACAATGAGAGTTATTATGGAGCTGGTGGATAGGGCCCACAAGGTCCTAGATGCTGTGGATGAAACGGAGAGGGGGAGCGTGGAATGGGCCTCCACCAAAAAAGGGAGCAAAAGGGGAAGGGCAGGCAAGAAAGGAAAAGGACCAGGGACCCAGGCCCCAAAACATCCCAGCCCAAATTCTCCAGAGTGATGGCCTGCGACCTATATGACCCCTGACCCAGTACTTCCCGCATACCCAGTGGGGCCGATACCAGGTCCAGACCCCAATGCAGGGCACAACCAGGACCAGTGCCCATCCCACCTCCAGCAGAACCTCCATCCCCCATAACACCCCAGCTGGGGGGACCCGCGGGGCCAGCACCTGGGCCTAGCATGCCCAGCCCGATAACATCACAGCAGGATGGGCTAGAATCAGGAGACTGGCCTGCCCCAGGACCAACACTGGAGCTGCAGAAAGAACCAGGTATGGTGTTGACACTGGAAAGCAGTATGAAGGGGTACATAGAGCAATTGTTATTGGGTATGGGGGGCGATGGTATTAAAAAACATTGCAGAATGCGTTAAGTGAGTTGGAAAACGGTAAGAAAGAGAAGGAGCAGATAGTTGAGAAAAAGAACCAGAAGAACAGAAAAAAGAAGGGGGAGGTCTACGAATAAGGAATTATGTGCCAATGGCAATGAAGGAAAAAATCTGGAAAGGGGAATTTGTGGACACTTTTGCCTGGTAGATAAAATGACAAAGGAGCTGTATGAAAAGAAAGAGAGATTTAGCAAAAGAGAACTAGCGGCGGCGGTGTTGCTAGTGAAAAAAGGGGAGGAGGAAAAAGGGCCCACATACAAAGGGAAAACATGGGAAGCGTGGGCCTCAGGTTTTACATACTACAGTGCCATAGCACAGGAGAAAAAGCCAAAGTTAGGTATACCACTATTGGCATACTCTTTAATTATCAGGAACGCATATAAAATGATGGGGGGCATGAACTGGTTACAGTACAATGAGAAATTCAGGACCCATATGGCATGTCACGGGGAAGACTGCCGATGGGATTCCAGACACAATGATTTGTGGGGGGAGACCATGACAGTGGCGGGGTGGCAGAAGGGGGATGGCAAAAGAGGAAAGCATGATACCAACAATGCTGTTGGGGGTACAACAGGGCGTATTTTTCCTTCCCCATTGCAGATTTAGACATGCATGTTCAAAATGTGGGGGCGGCCACCCAGCATCCCGGTGTAGGTTGTACAGTGATGGTAACACCGAAGGGGGACAAGAGAACTATTCCTTTCGGAGTGTACCAGGTGGACAGAGGGGAACACATTGGGACAGTGCAGTGCATGGAAGGGTGTACGCCGGGGAGAGAGGATACCACCACGGGAGAAAATGAATGGGAAGCATGAGGTTTCCCTTTGGCAAAAACCCCAATTAAGGGAAAAATCGTAGAACATTGGATGGTGGGGTACCCGGACGAAGAGGCTTTTCGAAGAGGCTTTAGCCTACATTATGGGGTTTGACATGGGCCAAAAATTTAAAATCAAGACAGGAGAAGGAAGAGCTACTAAAAGAGAAGATTGGGCAAGAAAAAGTGGCAGGGAGGATCGAAGGGCCCTTCTAGGAGCCCCCATTCCCATGAAACATAGAAACATAGAATTTGATGGCAGATAAGGACCGCTTGGCCCACTCAGTCTGCCCATTTCCCTACCTGATGGATAAGCTGCAGATCCAAGTTAACCAGCAGCCTACTTCTTCCTACCCCCACCCCCTAGAATTGTCTTATGACTGTCCCATGCATGCTTGAATTCCACCACTGTTTGTGACTCCACAACCTCCTCTGGAAGGCTGTTCCATACATCCACCACCCTCTCTGTGAAAAAAATGCTTCTTTAAATACCTCTGAGCCACCCCCCTTCTATCTTCAAATTGTGACCCCTTGTTCTTGCACACCTCTTTTTTTGAAAGATGCTACCCTCTTGGACTTTGTAGATTCCCTTGAGGTACTTGAAAGTTTCTATCATGTCCCCCAATCCCTCCTTTCCTCGAGGCTATACATATTAAGCTCCTTAAGTCTCTCTTCATATGTCTTCCAGTGCAGACCCTGCACCATTTTAGTTGCCCTCCTCTAGACAGCTTCCATCCTGTCTATGTCTTTGCGGAGATTGGGTCTCCAGAACTGCACGCAGTACTCCAGATGGGGTCTCACTAGCTGTCTGCACAGAGGGATAATAACTTCCTGTTTTCTACTGGTGATGCCTCTCCCTATGCATCACAGTATCCCTCAGCCCTCCTTGCTGCCCTCTCACATTGCTTGCACACCTTTAGGTCATCTGATATGTCTACCCCCAGGTCCCTTTCCATTTTTGTTGTTGTTAGTATCTCACCCCCCATTGTGTACTCTTCCCCTGGGTTTTTGTTTCCCAGGTGCATTACCTTGCACTTCTTAGCATTGAATCTAAGCTGCCATACATTTGACCATTCCTCTAACCTTGCCAAGTCCCTTCTCATCCTTTCCACTCCACCTTGTGCATCAACTCTGTTGCAGATCTTTGTGTCATCTGCAAAGAGACATACTTTCCTTCAGTCCTCTGCAATGTCACTTATAAAGACATTGAAGAGGACTGGTCCTAATACTGAACCTCCCGGTACCCCACTACTAACCCTCCTTTTTAAGAGTGGACTCCATTTACTATTACTCTCTGTGTCCTATTCTCCAGCCAATTCTTTACTCAGGCTGTCATCTTGGGACCCACTCCCAGGCTGGCTAACTTGTATATTAATCTTTGTGTGGGACTGTGTCAAATGCCTTGTTAAAGTCTAGGTAGGCCATGTCACAGCCCCTCCCTGATCAACTACTTTGGTCACCCAGTCAAAGAAATCTATTAGATTTGTCTGGCATGACCTTCCCGCTGTGAATCCATGCTGCCTTGGGTCCTGTGCCCCTCTGGCCTCTAGATATTAAACAATTCTTTCCTTCAGAAGTGATTCCATCATTTTCCCTAGCACTGAGGTTAAACTAACAGGTCAGTAGTTTCCTGCTTCTGTCTTGCTCCCACTTTTGTGAAGGGGAATCACATCTGCCCTCCTCCAGTCCTCGGGTACCACCCCATCCTCCCATGATTTGTTAAAGAGGGTAGTCAGTGGTGCCACTATTTCTACCCTTAGTTCTTTTAGAATTCTGGGATGAATCCCATCAGGCCCTATTGCTTTCTCCACCTTCAGTTTTAAGAGTTCTTTCAGAACCCTTTCTTCTGTAAATGGGCTGGTATCAACTTCTGTATCCAGAGTGTTTCTACTGTTTGTTTTAGGTACCTCCACTCTTCGTTTGTAAATACTGAGCAAAATATTTGTTTAGTATCCTGCCTTTCACAGTCACCCTCTGCCCACCCTCCCTCCCTTTATTAAGCCTCACTATCCTCCCTTGGTCTTCCTTCGCTCCTGATGTACTATAAAGGTTTTATCCCCCTTCTTAACTGAGTTGGCTATCTTTTCCTCGGTTTGGGCCTTTGCTGTTCTGACTGCCTTCCCAGCTTCCTTTTGCTTTAACTGATACAGTTCTCTGGCCTGTTCCTTCTGTGATTCCTTGTACTTCCTGAATGCTTTCTTTTTATCTTGAACCTTCACTGCCACTTCCTTTGAGAACCATAGTGGTTTCTTACATCGTTTCATTTTATTTGCTTTACACAAAGGCTTGATACCTCTGTGATGGCAGTTTTTATTATTCCCCATTGTTCTTCCACCCCTCCTTCCTGCCCATTTGCTAGTGCATTCCTTAGGCACTCACCCATTTTGATAAAGTCAGCCCTCCTAAAATCCAGTACCTTTGTCTTTGTATGGCTTGACTCTATTGCTGTGTTTATTGTGAACCATACTGTTCGATGGTCGCTGAAGTTCAGATGGCTACCCACTTCACATCTGTGATCCTCTTCATCTCCATTTGAGAGAACCAGGTCTAAGATTGCTCCCTCTCGAGTAGGCTCCAATACTAGTTGTCTAAGGCATGCCCCCTGTAGGGCATCTAGAATAACCCCACTGTTAGAAGTGGCTGCTGCAACTGCACTCCAGTTAACATCTGGCATATTCAGATCACCCATCAGCAATATCTCCCCTTTTTCTGTCATTCTAAGTATACTTTCTATCATTTTCTTGTCCATTTCCTCTCCCTGAGAAGGGGGTCTGTATACAACCCCTGTGCGTATTGTGGTGCCATTGCCGGTCTCAAATTTACCCTGAGTGCTTCTTCTCCTCCTGTTTACCCTTTGTTCTGTTGCTTTGATTCCTTCCTTATGTGAGAAGCTACTCCTCCTCCTCTTTTACCCTCCCTGTCCCTCCTGTAGATAGTGTATCCTGGTATGTTTACATCCTAGTCATGGTTTTGTGTACCATGTTTCTGTGACTGCCACGATATCAGATGCTCATCCTCCATCAAGGCCACTAATTCAGAAAGCTTGTTACTCAGACTCGGGGCATTGGTACTCATTGCTCTCCATTTTTGATGGCTTTACCTTCTGTTGCAGCATCCCACTGACCTTTCTACCTTGGTCTTTTCTCATTTAGTACCCTGTTTTGTAGGGGAGGCCGGGATTTCCTGCTGCTTATCAGTGCCTCCCCTTGACTAGTTTAAAAGCTTGCCAATGAGCACTTAAACCGATTGCTCAAAGACTTGTTCCCTTCCTGGACAGATGCAGACCGATCCTGCCAGTATAGGCTGGTGTCCCTCCAGGTGGAACCCCAGTCCCTAATGAAGCCAAACCCTGTGCTCCACACCATTTTTCAACCATTCTATTAAACTGCATGGTGCAAAGTACCCTTGCCTCACTCATGCCATTGACAGGCAGCACCTCTGAGAAGGATACTGTGTGTGCTACTTGTTTTGGCCCTCCCAATTCTACAAAGTCTTTCTGCACTGCTCTAATCTCATGATGAGCCAAGTCATTTGTCCCTAGGTGGACAATGACATCCAGCTCAGAACTCCGTGCAGCTATTCCCATGATCCTGAGGATCGCTTCCTGTCCCTTCAAGCCATGGCACCAGGCAGGCACTGCTGATTTTCCCTGCTCCCCAGTTCCTATCCCTAATAATTGGAGTCCCCACAGGAGCTGCTTCCTTTCCTTGTGGTGTCTCTGTCTCTCCTTCCTGTGGGCCTCCCTTGTGACAGCTGTCCTCAGCCTCTTAGTCTCCTCTGTGAGTGCATCCATAGGGGAGCTATGCTCCCCAGAATGGTGTATGGATTGTGGGTGGAACAACTGACTGGGTGTGCCTCTGTTCCACCATCCTCACCCTTCCTGAGCCCACTGTGGTCCAACTGCTGTGTTTTCTTCGCAACCTCTGAGTGGTGGTGGTGGCTCTGGTGCTCCCTGGATGGGGGAGGTTTCCTTCCTACCTTCCGGTGTGGCCTGGGGGAAGGTTCCCTTACTACTGTCCAGCATGGCCTGAAGATGGGCAACTTCCTCCCTCAGGGCAGAGAGTTGTCTCGCAAATAGGGCAGCATCTCAGCCTCCAGAAAGACTCGGAAGACTGCTGCCCCACAGCCATTACATTGAACTACTCCCCACATGTTTATCTACTTTTTTGTGTGTGTGTGTGTGATTGGTTTGTTATATGGAAATATATATATCACAATGTGTAGCTTATATTGTCAGTGCAGTGTGCTAGAGAGGATATGACAGTGATATGACCTTGCACTCTTGAGAAATGATGTCAGAACCCAGGTATAAAGGAACTATTTCCAGGGGTGGGTGGGGTGGGGTGAGGGTGTGGGAAGGGTTGGGCCTAAACTGTGCCTTAGCAAAACAATCAGCTAAAAGCTCTGACCCAGCACTGCGATGAATGTCTTCCTGTCAGCAAGATGCCCTGCACAACAATTTGACAGAGAAAATACCCTGCTAATCAAACAGAGAAAAATCCAGACATCCAACTCGGACACAGGTAACCCTCCCCAGCCCCAAAACAGCCTGGTGGTTTGTGCTCTCAAAGCGGTCAGCCCCAAAATAAGTTAGCTGTGCTTTACACTCTTCCTGCACTGAAAATCTTAAGAATTAAGCCAACTGATTGACTAGTGACATCTGTGATGTAAGCAGGCCTTTCAATGTAAGCAGGCTGCTGTCTGATTCCAATACACAAAATCTTTCAGTAAAACCAGGGATAGAAACTTAACTACTCAGCCAGCAGGGCACTTTTAAAATGTTGTAAAAAATATCCCTCTAAATCCTAGGTCTCAACCCCAACAATCAAGCAAATTCAGTTGTATCTCACTCCCTCTGGTTATAAAATTACTACACTTTTAATGGAATCCTGCAATTCTCTACTTAATGCCAATAAGGAAATAAAAACATGAAACTCTTTGTAGAAAGCGTAGCTCCCCTGTTTTACAATATTATGCCTTACCAAGTTTCCAGCTCCTAAATGAAGTTATAGTTTGTTCTTTGCAGTGTTGCAAGGTTCTCCGCTTCAGACAAACCAAAAGTCAGACTGACTCAATGTTTGCGGGTGTCCTTGTTGGGTTTAGTCCCTAAAAAACAAGAAAGGGAGAACTGGGTATTACGCCATCTATCCTATCCAGAAAATGGGTCAGTCAATGATTTACATACTAACATACTAAAATTCCAGCAGAATAGGCCTAACAGTCTTTCATGTCTGCTCGTTTGGTCAGCCCCCACCCTGGGAGCTGACCTTGCTGCCCCCTCTCCATCTCTGGCTTCTCAGGTCCCTTAAGGTGAAGAAAGCACCAGGGCCAGATAAATTACATCCCAGAGTGCTGAAGGAACTGGCGGATGTCCTGGCAAAACCCCTGGTGGAGCTCTTCAGCATCGCTCTGAGGACATGGTGGGTGCCCCAGGACTGGAAGGTGGTGCATATACTGCCTATCTACAAAGGGGGATCAAGGGAGGTGGCAGGGAACTACAGGCCCATCAGCCTGACATCGGTGGTGGGCAAGGTGATGGAGGGCATTGTCAAGGAGAGACTGGGGGGGACTTGGAAAAGTTGGGGTGCCTGGCAATAGACAGCATGGATTCGTCCTGGGGAACTCATGTCAGACAAACCTTGTGGAGTTCTATGACTGGGTGATGAGTGCCTTGGACCTGGGTAGACTGGTGGATGTCCTCTTTCTTGACTTCAGCAAGGCGTTTGACTCTGTTCCTCATGGGGGCCTATTGGAGCTGGGAGAAATGGGGTGGGAAACCAGATGATCAGATGGATAGGCAATTGGCTCCAGGACTAGACTCAGAGGGTCATGGTTGGCAGGATAGTCTCATCCCCAAGGAGAGTCATTAGTGGGGTCCCACAGGGATCAGTCATTGGTCCCCTCCTATTCAACACCTACATCTCTGACATAAGGACAGGTATCAGGAGTGAGATGAGTCTCTTTAAAGATGACTCAAAACTGGGGGTGGTGGTGGATGGGGAGGAGGGGAGGGTGGCCCTAAATGGGGACCTGGAGGCTCTGGAAAGATGGTCTAGAAAGTGTAAGCTGAGGTTCAATGCAGGGAAATGCAATGTACTGCACCTGGGGGCCAGAAACCTGGGCCAAGTATACACCCTGGGAGGGGAAATACTACAAGTCTTGGTGGCTGAGAGGGACCTCTGGGTAGTGGCGGATGTGAAGATGAACAACTGGGAGACTTGTAGGAGGGCAGCAGCCAAGGCCAACAGGATGCTGCAATGCATCACTAGGGGATCATCTCCAGAAGGAAGGAAGTGATACTCCCTCTGTATAACTGCTCGGTGAGGCCACACCTTGAGTACTGTGTGCAGTTTTGGAGGCCACACTTAAAGAGGGACATTAAACTCCTGGAGAGGGTCCAGATGAGGGCAACCAAAATGATTTGGGGCTTGGAGGACAGGACCTATGCGGAGAGGTTTGAAGAGCTAAATATGTACACATTGGAAGAGAAAAGGGACATGATAGAGGTTTTCAGGTACATGAAGGGGGTAAATAGGGGAGGAGCAGTCAGGGTGCTTCGAAGTGAAGGAGGAGGGGGCATCTAGAGGGCATGGGTGGAAGCTGGAGGAGGAAGATTCAGGGGAGACAGGAAGAGGTGCTACTTCACTGAGAGGGTGGTAGAGCCATGGAATGTGCTGCCCAGGGGGCTGGTGGAGGCAGAGATTGTGGAGGGGTTCAAGAGGGGGTGGGACAGGTACAGGGGAAGGGTTCTGGAAGCAAAATCCAGTGCAGCAAGAATATCTGGAACTGGGAAGGGAGAAGCCAGAGAAGGCGAGGGGGGCAGCAAGGTCAGCTCCCAGGGTGGGGGCTGACCAAATGAGCAGACAAGAAAGACCGTTAGGCCTATTCTGCAGGCATTTTAGTATGTTAGTATGCTATACAGGCCAGATGGAGTTCATTTATCCACATTGGGCAACCACATATTTATTGCTGAGCTAGGAAGGAGCATAGACCAGTGGTTGAAAAAGGTGGCCTAATGGAGGAGAAAGAAGAGGGGGAAGCCTGTCATCCATTACAGCCTGGAGGCAGGCTAGTGGAAAAAGGAGGAAAATATTTACTAAGGAAAAAGGGGAGGAGTGAGGGTTCATAGGTTCATAGATTCATAGGTGGGTATGAGTTTGAGGGACCAACCCATAATTGAACTTGCCATCAATAAACTAATGAGGGAAATTATATTTATTTTCTCACATAAACAGATCCAATTCATATTTAAAGGAATCAATACTCTGATTCAATACTAGATGAGATGGCAAGGAGTTCCACATATTTGGAACTTTTTTGGTTACAAATTGTTTCCTTTGTGTTGTTTTACAGGTTTCAACATGTAGTCTAAGATTATGTGACCTAGTACTTATAACTATAGGCTGTTTTATTAAACAATTTGTTTCTAAAAGGAATACATCATTACATGATTTATTAGCCCAACACATATCACCCCTAAGAAACCTAGATTCCTGTGAATAAAGTCCCAATCTTTGAGGCCTATTCTCATAGTCAAGGTGTGCTACTTTAGTTACAGACTTAGTCATTCTACACTGTATCGATTCATAGGTTTTCAAATCTCTAATCTCAGTAGGTGAGCAGAAGGGGGCACCATACTCCATATGTGATCTCACCAAGGATGTATACAATGGTATCAGGACCTCAGCTTCACGACTTTTTATATTCTTCAAAATACATCTAAGTATTCCATAACATTTTTTTGCAGTGACATTAGTATGATGGTCAAATTTCAATTTATTTGTGATGATCACCATTAAATCTTTTTCAGAAGTTGTTACTTCAAGTTTAGTACCATTTATGAAGTAATTCACAAGAGGATTATTGGTAACAAGATGCATCACTTTGCAATTTAACAATGTTGAAATTTAATTTATAATCAGTAGCCCATGAATAAAGATTATTTAACTTATTCTGGAATAAATCAACAGATCTAACATCATTCACAATGCCACCAAGCTTGCTGTCATCTGCATATTTCTGCAGCCAAATACCATTAGTAGCATGCATACCTGAGATCATGATGTTAAATAATATTGGTCCCAACACTGACCCTTGCGGGACTCCACTACTAACAGCACCCCAATCAGATTTGTATCCTCTTAAGACTACTCTCTGTCTTCTATTATACAGGCAAGAGTATATCCATTGTATGATCATCGGGTGTATTAAGAATTTTTGAAGCTGTTCAAGCAACAACCTATGTGATACTGTTTCAAAGGCATTTTCATAATCCAAGTAAATAATGACAACTAGCAAACCTACCTCTAAAGCCTTACTTACTGTTTCAAAAAAGTTTATCAAATTACTTAGACATGATCTTCCCTAAGTAAAGTCATGTTGAGTAATATCAATATTTCCTGTATTATGAAGGTGTTGAGAGATTCTATGCTGAATTAGTCTTTCCATGATTTTGCCGATACACGAGGTCAGGCTTATGGGCCTATAATTAATAACCTTATTTTTAGCACCTTTTTTATGAATTGGTGTAACATTTGCTATTTTCCAGTCGTCCAACACTATTCCTTCTTTTAGAGATGTATTAAAAAGTAGGGTCAATATGCCAACCAATTCAGTACTTAGTTTTTTTATGAAGATGGAAGGAAAGCCATCATAACCAGCAGAGCATGTAGGCTTAATATTGTTTATAACACTAATAATTTCCTTATTTGTAAAAGAATTTATAGGTTCTTCCAAATGTGAAATATTTATGTTAAAGTTCTCTTTATTTTTAAAGATACTGAGGAAATATTTATTGAAAACATCCGCCATTTCTTTACTGTCTACAATTAACTTATCCTCAATAAGTAGTGGTCCTGCCCCAGTCTTGGTTCCTCTCATGGAACCAATATAATTATAGAACTGTTTCTTGTTATCTCTACAGTCTCCTGCTAATTTTGATTCTAAGTTCTTTTTGACAGCGGAAAAACAGAAAGCGGGAAGAAGAGAAGGTGAAAGGGTATGGACACCCTGGTAAGTTTAAAAAGAAAGATGGGAGCAGGAAAAGGACCTGCCCTGAAAAGAAAAATTATAAGACCCACTCGAGTTTACACCCAGGATAAGAAGGATTGGAACAAACTCCCCCCCCCCAGGTTTCAATGCCCAGTGGTGAAAAATAAAATTAAGAATAAAATGAACCAGAATCGGGAATGACAAGAGGATAAAAATTGTGGCCAAAAGGAGAAAGAGGTGAATTTAAACAAAAGTTTTGGACTTGAAAGATGGATAAAGGAATTCAATATTGTATGTGTTTGGTATATAGTTGTACATATGGGAATGTTTAATAAAAGGTATTGCTGACTGAACAGCCAAAAATGACAATATTGTGTATGTGTCTCTTTCTTGGGAGAAGGGGTCTGGAACAATGTTCATTGAGTGCACATTTTAATAACATCCTGATTTTCCAGTTCTTATTTATCCACTCTTCTGATATGCATTAGGTATTCATTTTTTAAGACATGTTTTCTATTACTTCTGTACAGGCACTGAGTGTGCTTTGTATTTTCACTGTTTACTGCTGTCAGTTTTTATGGCTGTGGGTGAAGCCTACAGCCATCTTGCTGTCTGTAGCTGGAAAATGGAGTATTGTGGAACACATGTTTTGGACTTTTCAATGTATCTTTCTATGCCAATGAACTGAAATAAAATACTCCCTTCTTTCTGTTAAGAATGTTGGAGACATCGCTCCAAGCTGCTTATCAGATGCCATTAGGAAACTGAAACAGCTGGTTAAATATTTGTTAAATATTGGTTGCCTATTAAACTGGAGATTTGTTTACCCCCCTCAGAATGCAACAACTTGCACATTTAAATACTTAGCATTTAAACAACTTCTTACTACTAGTTTCACTTGGGAATGCATTGTCTTTCAAGAAAGATTCATACATCATTAGTGTGATCCTTTTCCCAGCAAATCTATAATTTGCACGGTTTTTTTAACCTCTAAAGACACTATCTGATAAGTACTGTCTCAGACATATACCAGGTTTTCAGTGAACTACCCAAACTAAATATATAGCAATCAGCAGGCATGTTCTACTATGCTTTTTGGAAAAAAAATATATTGAGCAACAGCAAACACACACATTTCTATCACACAGAGGGTTGTGGATGCATGGAATGGCCTTCCAGAGGAGGTTGTGGAGTCAAAAACAGTGGTGGAATTCAAGCATGCATGGGACAGTCATAAGGTAATTCTAGGGGGTTAGGATAGGAAGAAGTAGGCTGTTGATTAACTAGGATCTGCAGCTTATTCATTAGGTAGGGAAATGGGAAGACTGGGTGGGCCAAGCGGTCCTTATCTGCCATCAAATTCTATGTTTCTATGTTACACACACACACACACACCATCCTCATGGCTACAACATTCAAAATAAATACTGCATTCTAATATGTTATAAAACAAGAAACTATTTATGTCAGTGAACACAGTGAAGTTCAGTTTCAAGTAGATTTCCTTTAAATATTTCTTATCCTATATTTTGTATCCTGGATAGCGCTGGGGAGATGTTACATCTCATTGTCATAGGGATCTTCATTTACACATTTTTGCACTGAATTTACTCAGGCTATTCCAGATGAGATGCAATATCTTGTTTTCTTTGGGGTCATGATTTTACCATTTTGATAATGTATTTCTTCAGGGTAGCCTAGTCCAGGGCCTCCATATTCAAAGGAGATGTGTGGCACATCCCAGCAGAAAAGGGAGATGTGCTGCACAAATCAAACAATGTGCCACAGCATGACATTTAAATGTTCAGGATGCACTGGCCACAAGGGAATGGGCCAGAGTGCACACATATAGTACACCATGCAAGTCTAGTGTGCATTTCCATGCATATGCCGTGCTGTGGCATACTCAGTGGGAATGCACCCCTCACAGTCCAGAGCAGCGTGGCTCATAGTTAGGCCATGAATAGCTAGCCTAACCTGGCCAGCCACCCACAGGCAAGCTGCAGAAATGCACCCAGGTGCACAGCAGCCTGGCAGCCCTGATGGACTAGAGGTACCCCCTTCCGTCCTCAATCGATCCAACTCCATCCCCAAAAGTGGTCCATAGTGTAGGGCCCCCCCAGACCCAAGTGCACAAGAGGAAATCATGGTCCATATCCACAGCATAGAGAACCTGACCACCACATGGATACATAGACACCCCAGCCCCCCATACCCGACCTGCTGCGGAGATTGGCACTGCCCTCCACACCCTGCCATGGCCAGCCACTGACTGCACTGGACCCTGGCCAGGGACCTACACTCCAGAATGATCCAAGTAGCTGTACAATGCATTGGGGCACTATGCAAGCTACAGACCCAGCAGTGTATGCAGTCATGTGTATGTCCCTGGCAAACCATAAGAGGGAATTGACATACCTCCAATGCATGCCTTGTTAATATTGTATCTTCCTGTTGTTATACACTGCTGCAGGCCCACAGTCTCCCCATTCCCTTGTGTAACATGCCACACTCCAGACTGCTGAGGTGTCCTGGGTGCTATGGAGTGTGGTATCCTGCAATGCCATTTGCAGTGTATGCTCCCAGCTATGGATAGTGCATCTGCAGTTCCCTGATAGTACAAATGAATGGGAGGTTGGCTGTAACATGCCTGTTTCAGGACCTGTGTGAGTGGGTACAGCATCATCTGTCACCCGCACTGAGCAGTGCAATGGCACCAGGATGATGGATCTGCATGCAAGCACCTGAGGTGTATGGCCACTGGGCGTTATCGCCCACACACAGCTCATGCCTATGTATGACAAATTCCATCATCCTATTGCCAGTGCTCCATCACCCAAACATAAGAGCCATTTCTTCTGTGAACTATCCAGACTAAATATATAAAAATCAGCAAGCATATTCTAGGAAAATACATTGTAAAAATCTGTGAAAGGAAGACCACATTGAAACTGCCTTTCAGCAGATCTGCATTGAGTAAATTTATTAGAAATAATGGGTAAAAGTATCCCAACAGCTTTCCACAGCCATATCAGCTCTGGCCAAAGTTTGTTATGTTTACTGGCCATCTTTTGATGTTAGTGCCTCTATTCACTGCTGTTCACTCATCAGTTGAGAGATATGAAACTGATATCAAAGAGCATTCAGAAATGGAGAAACAGCCAGTAGATGTCTGTAAAAATGAAATAAAAGAATTTCTGTTTAACAAATAAAAATGACCAATGCATGCAACAGTGGATCCCACTTAAAGGAAGAAACACAACGGTATTTTATGGTATTTGAAATGATGTCTTATTGTCTTCAACTGTTGAAGCTTCAACTTTTAATTTCCATTCTCCTTTTATTATGTTATAAAGTAATTCTATTGGTATCTTTCTAGCTTTTTTTTAGCTACTACATTTGCCCTTTAACATGGTTTCTCTAGACAGATACTTGAAGAATAAAGCCCCATTCCTTTGGAAAACAGTGAGATCTCTCCAGATGGTTTCCACTAGCAGTATGACCAGATAGAGGGTCTCTTCTCCTGAGCTTAGAAACAGAAATCTTCATGTACACTCATCACAGATCTCTATGACATACATATTTATGGTAATTTTTGCACCACTTAGAAAACCAGCAAAATAGCTTTAGGTCCAAACATGAGGGAAAATATTTTGCAAGCTGATGTCTTCAGTATTATTTGTTCAAAATTAATGTTGTGTTCACAACAAACCTGTTGTGTTATTATACCACCATCAATATATTTATTTAAATCATTACATATAACCACAGAATGCAGCATTGCTAGCATATAAGCTCAAGAAGAAATGTTATGATGAGATTTGTGTCTCCTAACGAAGAAACTACTGATGACAGTTTGAGTGTAAGACACACCATGAGCTCCTTTTCATTTCCTTCATTAATCTTGATTATTGGGTCCTAGTGTTGAAATTAATTTTCTTGTAGATGCTTATCAATCATGCAAGTGGGAAACTATAAATAGCTAATTACAAGCAGCTATTACCTCTGTATAATAGCCTGCTGAAAAAGTGCACAACATTTTTTAATATGCATGTATTACATTTGGGACTAGGTGAGTTGGTGGAAAGTGTCCTAACCTCAGATCATCAGTAAAGTGAATTTGATGATCTCAGCAAAACTACTATCACCACATGTACACAACTGACAAGCTTAGCTCAAGCAAAGAGATTGAATGGCCTTCTCATCCACTGAAAGAATATTGTTGAAGGTATGTAATAAAGAACTGTAACAGATTAATAAGGTAGAGCCTATGTTGTGCCTATCCTCATTCTTTTGGACTTCTAGATTATGGGCCTCTGTTTCACAGAGTTAAGTCACTGCATTTAAAATAGTAGGGCAGTGAGGTGGATGTGTTATATTCTAGAACCATACCTTAAGTAAAATGAGACATACTATATGTATAGTTATATATTCCCATTGGTCAGAGCTACAGTTTGCCTCACTTGACATATTTCAAATTTGTTTACGTGATATAACTGCATTCTTAGAAAAAGAAAATCCCTTTGGTTTGCATAAATGTTCCTCACCCTCCCGTAACACTTAGATTTTTCTTTTTATTTAAAATTTTGGTAACCGGGAAAGGCAAACTGAGCTGTGGCTCATTTCCAGGTGTGACCTGGGGACAAGGATAACAATTACATACTGAGGAAAAACATACAGTCAAATATATAAATGCCAAGATCAGTTAGGCAGTGCTGTTTTGCAAGGTAACTTCATTAAATAATTGGATTGACCAATAATACATATCATACAAAGTTTAGACATCAAAGAAGTAGAATTAGGACAGATGAATCAGGTAAGGATAAGATCATCTATTCATTCATGTTGATTACTGTAAGAAGGAGAGGTTTGGGGGGGACAGTGGGGTTAGGAATGGCAGGAGCAAATGGGGTGGGGAAGGAGACAAATTTGCTGTTTTAATTTTTTCTACTTTCTTTTTCCCCTCCTGCCCCCGGGGCCCACTCCTTCCTTCCTCTCCCCCTCCCGTACCACCTTTGGTGGGATCTTCCCCTAGAGTGCCTCCTTCCTCCTCCTGCACATTGGGGTCTGTCCATCTCTGGTGGCCCGGATGGTACCTGAGAGGCTATCATCTAGGGCCACTGGGGGGGATTTTCTTGTTTTCTTCCCTGGTCCCTGCCCTCTGGGACATCCGGCGCTAGGACGTACGTCCTGAGAGGAGGCGTGCTGACACGCGCCAGATCTCTCATGCGCCACCGACGTCCCCCCTCCCTGGCTCCTACGAACAGAACCGCCTCCATTCCCGTCAATTGTTGGTGCTCCCACTGTCTGTGATGGGGATGCAGAACGCAGATCGCTCTTTGGTTCCCACCCTGAGAGAGGAAAACATCCATTGGGACGCCGATCCTCTCTCCCTGCCAACCCTCGCTACCCGAAGTTCATTCCCGAATCCAGGTCGCCAGCGTAGCGCGAGCTGTGGCGTCCAGCACCTCAACCCTCAGCGCCACCGGGCCGGCTCAAATTTGCTGTTTTAATGAGGAGTATGAGGGAGTGCTCCTTAATTGAGGAGTTAACCTGTTCCATATGGAAGGAAATCAGTAGGAGAAAGCAGATTTACCAGCTGATGAGGACTGCAAAAAAATAGAGAAGGAGTGCAAGTCCTGCTGCAAAGGGTATAAGGGGATAAACAAGCTGGGGATAGCATATCTGAGTGATAGGAGGGTAGCAGACCAAACCAGAACTTGGATGTGAAAGATGTTGAATGGATCAAGTGGTAGTGGGATAGGGGTTGGATGCCAAGGATAGAATAAATACAACAGTGGTGTGTTCTGAGGGGGAAGTTGCTAGTGAAGCAGCAGAAGTCATTTAGTAGGATGTTGAGTCTGGCTAGAGAAGAGGCAGGGGCAGTGCTCCATACTACATCTGCATAGTCGAAGATTGGTGTGATCATCTTAGTGGCAATTTCACATCTAACAGGGAGTGGGCATGAATCTCTGTTGTGGTATAACATACCTAGCTTGGGGTGTAGCTTTGAGGAGATGGCATCTAAGTGGGCAGAGAAGTTTAGCTGTGGATC
Organism: Neoceratodus forsteri; assembly: GCA_016271365.2. Taxonomy (NCBI): domain Eukaryota; kingdom Metazoa; phylum Chordata; order Ceratodontiformes; family Ceratodontidae; genus Neoceratodus; species Neoceratodus forsteri. The sequence continues at coordinate 624,933,872 of CM057452.1, read as the reverse complement.
AAGCCACACACCTAGGTATTTGTAGGATGATACATTTTCAAGCATGGTCCTATTTAAGGAGGTGATAGTTAGGGGTGGGGGTGATCTGGCCAGTTGTGCTGTCCCCAAGGTCATTGATACTGTTTTGGAGGTATTGATTGTCAGTTGGTTTGTATGGAACCAGGGCTGCCTGCTATAGAAGTCCCAATCTATGAGGGTGTGGACATCAATTAGGACGGGGCCAGAGGCAAAACAAGATAGTGTCATGTGCATATATGTATATGTGGGATCTGGAGCAGGCAGAGGGGAGGTCATTGATGAAAACTGAGACGAGGATATTGCCGAGGATGGATCCTAGGGAACACCAGAGAGTATAGGGAGTGGTACGGAGGAGGAGTTGGCAACTTGGACAGATTGCAGCCTGTTGCTTAGGTAAGAATTGAATCATTGGACAGTGAGTGGGGCTAGGCCATCTGTCTCAAGCTTTGTCAGAAGATGTGGATGGTAGCAGAGTCAAAGGCTTTGGCAAGGTCTACAGAGACTGCTGCTGCTGTTAAGCGGCCTTGGTCCATGGCAGTGTGGCTATGTTCAGTGACGCAAAAAAAGGGAAGAGACAGTAGAATGTTGCTTGTGGAAGTCTAATTGGAAAGGGGAAAGGAATCCAAATGAAGTAAGGACCTCTGTCAGTCTGGTTTGGAGAATGGATTCCTGTACTTTGACAAGGGCTGGGAGGAGGAATACGGGGTGGTAGTTACCTGGTAGGGAGGGGTCTCTGCCTTTTGTGTAAGGGGATTATGCTACCAGATTTACAGGTATGGGGTACAGTTCCTGAGTAGAAGGAGAAGTTTAGTATATGGATTAGTGGTGCAGCAATTTCAGGGGCTGATAGGTGAAGTAGTTTCGTATGAATACTGTCAGGGCTGGATTTTGAGGCATTAAGGGAGTGAGCATTAAGGGATTCTCATAATTGTTTCATTAGCAGTGGTAGCAGAGGGGTGGGAGAGGAAGAGTGACATTATTGTGAATCCTACTTGCTAATGTATTTGCCCATGCCATGCCCTGAGAGGTAGACCGGCTAAGGAAAAGTTTCACAATCCACCCTTCCAACTAGGAGCAAATGGTAAGAGGCTTCTCTCCTTACATTGCATGTGAACATTTAATGACACATGAATATTTGAAAGCATTTCCTTAATTTGAATGTATAACCTGGGAAAGCCCAGTTGAGATGTAATATGCCATGTAAGGTTGAGCTGATACTGAGATAAAGCTGGGGAGACCCATAAAAAAATTGCACTTCTGACTTTCGTAGGGGGCTCCGAAGTGTTGCTGTTTTGTTTTGCTCTTCAGCATTTTAACAACTTGACAGAACATTTTTTTAAAAGGAATCACACAATGGTCTCATGCACATTTGCACATCATAAATTACTCTGTGTAATGAATTTGTATTTGCATTCTTTTGTACTGTTTGCATTGATTGTTGTAAACTCTTTCTTAATGCCTGTGCTATTGCACCCAGCAGGTCATAGCTGAAAAATGCATTTTTACCAGTTCACTTATCCAGTTACAAAATTTAAATAAATAAATAAATGAAAAATACATTTGTGCTAAACACATGATCTATATCAGCCAGTTAGTGATGTGGAAGAACATCATCTCATCATGCTGCACATTTCCCGATACCGTTTGCTGCTGTCTTTCAGCAGTGAAAGACAGGTGTGCACTAAGAGGCATTGCTCTTTAGGTCCTTTAAAAAACAGTTAATTGTTTATTTATTTTCAAAAGTTTCATCAGGAAAGACATACAGAGCTGGTGACAGCTCATTTCCAGATGCATCCTGCTGGGAGGGGGAAGAGGAGTACAAGAAAAAAAAAACAATCAGAACAATAGGCAGTTTAAACATAAAATTAAATATGTGCAAGCTATACTAGGAACAGGCAGGGGCCTGCCCTTTGGGTATAGAAACATATTTCAGACTGCAGAGGCAATGAAGGGCAAAGGGAGGGGTACACATGAGCAGATGAGGGGGAAGGGAGGGAGGGAGAACAGTAATTGGTGAGAGAAGCAGGGACTTGCAATTAGGTGCAGTTGTAGGAGTGAGCAGTGAAGTCATGAAGGAAAGAGGAGAGAGAGAGAGAGAGAGAGAGCACTGGGAGGAGGGCAAGTGAATGTTTAGTGGGAGAGAGTTCCAGAGTTTGGAGAAGTGGAAGGAAAAAGCAGCCTGGCCAGTGAGGGATGTCTGAGAAAGGAGTGCAAAGGAACAATAGCTAGAGTTGTGAAGGGCGTATGAGGAAGACAGTGATGGGGAGAGTTGAGAAGTGAGGAAAGAGGGGACAGAGGACAGCCAGGCATTCAAGAGGAATAAGGCTCAGTGAACTAGATGTCTAGCTTTAAGGGAGGGGAAGGAGAGTGAGGAGTATAAGGAGCTATAGTGGGTGTGGGGTGGACAGTCCAAGGCAAAATGACAGGAGTGGAAGAGAGGGTCCAGTCTGGCTAGGGTGGTCTCTGGTGCTGCACTGTGGACTACATCACCATAGGGGTAGGTGGGGAGGATTTTTTTCTGGGTAATAGCTCTGTGAGTAGGAAATGGGATACACCCTTTATTCTTGTATAATACATACATACATGTAATACACCAAGTTTAGGGTGGAGTTTTTTGTAGATCGTATCCACATGCTCTGAGAAGTCAAGGCACCAGTCTAGCCAGACCCCAAGGTACTTAAATGAGGGAATATCAGTTCAGTTCAGATTTAATTGTTTGACAATTTTTGTCGTTACAAATAAGGGCAGCACAGTATTACATAAGTTTCAACAATTATGTAATACTTAAAATCTTTACATTATAAATATTAAGACGTAATTTACAATTTTGATCTTTCACATAAATATCAGAAATACTTTTAACTTTAATATTTCAATCTCCCTAAACTACTGAAGCATTCATATGTAATTTTATTTTATGAGGGAATATCCTTGAGTGTGGCCCCATCTAAGGTGTGGAAGGAAGGGAGGGGAGGTAAATCTGGAAAGCTTCTGCTTAGCACTAAAGTTCAAAGAAACCATTTTGTTGGCATTTAAGGAAAGCAGATATGACCAGAACCAGAGCTGTACATTGTTAAAATCCAGATGAAGCTTGGCCGTCTGCTCAAAGGGGGAGGAACCTGTGGCAAATATGACTGTGTCATTTTCGTACATACTGTATGTACAGCCACAGATGAGCAAACAGAGGGGGGTTATTCATTAAGACTATAAAGAGTATTGGGCCAAAGACGTAGCCTTGGGGGACTCCAGTGTTGATGGGAAGAGGGGGGATAGAGAATCATCAATTCTAACAGAATGTGCTGTATCCTCAAGGTAGGAGCAAAACCAGTTAGTTGCAGAGTCAGAGAGCTCTGTTGTCTTGAGCTTGTCAAGGAGGAGTAGGTGGGCAGCAGTGTTGAAGGCTTTGCCCAGGTCGACAAAGATGGCAGAGGTGAAGAGGCTCTGATCCATGCCAGAGAGAATGGAGTCAGTAAGCTGGAGGAGGGAAGAGGTGGCAGAGTTGTGTTTACAGAAACGAGACTGGAACGGGGTGAAAAAAGAGGAAGAATCAAGGAAGGGGGAGAATTGAGACAGCACGATATGTTCTTGAAGTTTTGCTAATGTGGGGAGAAATGAGATAGGTTGGTAGTTGCCTGGGCTGGAGGAGTTGCCACCTTGATCAAGGGGAATGACAGAGGCATGTTTCCAGGAGTCAGGGACAGCAGGATGTGAAAAGGATAGATTGAGAAAGGAGGAGAATGAGAGAGCAATGGCTGGGGCAGAGAGGTGTAGGTGTTTGAGGGACAGCACATCAGGGCTTCTACCCTTGAGGGGGATGAAAGACAAAAGATCCTTAAGGGAAGTAGCACGAGTGACTGTACAGAAGGAGAAGGAGTGAGATGGAAAGGAGTATGAGGAAGGGGTGAAGGGGAGGGAGGAGAGTAGTGAGGAGGCACGGGAGTTGAAGAAGGAGTTGAACTCTGAGGCAACAGAGAGGGAGTCAGAAATGAAGGTGTCACCCACCTTCATGACAGGGGAAGAGGACTAGGTGGGGGGGAGAGGGAATGGATGATGTTCTAGAACTTAGAAGGGTGGCTAAGGTTTTTTTGGAATGAGAAGGAAAAGTACTCAGCCTTGGCAAACCTGGTAGCCCAGGTGCAAGCATTCCAAAGGGCTCAGTGCCGGCTAAGGTTAGCCGGGGAACCAGAGGACTTATGAGTCTTCCAGGCAGCAAGATCACGTGCCCAAAGGCAGGCCAGTAGTTCAGGTAAGATCCAGCTGAGGTGGGGACTACGGACCTTGGTTTTCCTAAGGGGGTCATGCAGATCCCAGATTGACATGAATCTGGAATGAAAGTAGCTGAGGGCAGAGTTAATGTTACTGGCTGTAGAAATGGGGGACCAGTTGGTAGCTACCAAGTTAGCATGGAACAAGGACAGGTTCAGTGACTAGAAGATCTGGATCTGGAGGAGTTGGTGGGGGTGCTTTGTGGTGATTTATTTTGCACATACAACAGACCATGTGGTGGTCACTAATGGCATCAGGGAGGGTGCCATCATCAATGATGCAGTTGTGGTGACAGGTAAGTACCCAGTCCAGCAAGGAATGTTTGAGAGCTCTATGATTGTGATGAGTGGGATTTGAGATCAGTTACATAGAAACATAGAAACATAGAATTTGATGGCAGATAAGGACCGCTTGGCCCATCCAGTCTACCCATTTCCCTACCTACTGGATAAGCTGCAGATCCTAGTTAACCAGCAGCCTACTTCTTCCTACCCCCACCCCCCAGAATTGCCTTATGACTATCCCATGCATGCTTGAATTCCACCACTGATTTTGACTGCACAACCTCCTCCGGAAGGCCGTTCCATGCATCCACAACCCTCTCTGTGAAAAAAATACTTCCTTAAATTACCTCTGAGATGCCCCCCCCCCCAGTTGAGTCAATTGAAGAGATTTAATATTTTGGTAGAGTTTCTATTGTGAGATCCAATTAATATTTAAGTCTGCAAGGATGAGTAGCTCAGTGGATGAGGCATGAGTGGAGACAGAAGTAAGGATCTCCATGATTGATGAGGGGGACAGGTCAGGGCAACAGTAAACACCAGGTGGGGAGCGGGGGTGCAAGCAGCAGACCAAGTAGGGTCTGCAGTAGCAATTTAGGTAGGGAAACTAGGGCAGACTTGGTAGACCAAGCGGTCCTTATCTGCTATCAACTTCTATGTTTCTATGTTTCTGGCCACGAAGATAGGGACAGAGAATGGGAAAGATAATTTATTTATTTAGTTATTTATTGTGATGTCAGATTAACACCTTTGAGAACAAACTCATTACATAGGTTCCACGTCAGAATTACATTATCAGTGATTAAAAAAACAAAAAAAATATAGGTATACAATAGAGCTGTAAGTGCAGGCTAATAACAAGTATGATACTAAGTATTAATATGAACATAAACAGACTAAGTCAGCAGGTTATTATAAGTACCTCAAGTTTGTGAGAGGGTTAAGGCAGTTTAAGGAAGATAAGAAAATTCAGACTTGGGGGTGCCCTTAAGGCAGAGGGAGGTACTGCAGCAGACTGAGTTGTCAGGATGGAGGGCTATGTTAGGGGGTTACAGCAGCCCAGGGCGGCCAACACCCACTAAGGAAGTGGGGCGAAGCATCAGCCCAGGAAGGCCTTGTCAAAGCTATTTTTTCTTGGGGGGGAGGGTTTGGGGCTGAAGGCAGATGGGAGAGGATAGTATGAGAAAAGAGGGGGTGGTGGGGAGGAGGGGAGTTTGATGGAGGGAGGAAGGAAGGAAGGAAGGAAGGAAGGAAGGATAGATTACATTAAGGCATATGATGAAGGGAAGTAAGTAGTGTAAAATTTAAGTGACCGTGTGGTCATGAGGGAGAGCTGCTTAGGAACATGGAAAAACAGCACAGAGATGCTAAGGCAAGCAGTCACAGATAGCGTTAGCATTAAGATGTTTTTGGAGCTCACATTTGTATGAGCCTAATGCTATTATCAAGGAGATGGCAGGAGGAAGATTTTTAATCCAAGTGGGAGCATGGTAGGCAAAAGCTCTTTGACTAAGAGAGGTGTGACACCTAGGAGTTTTGAAGACCATGCTATCTGAGCTTCTGGATGAACGGCTGTTATTATAGGGAGTAAGGAGCTTCTGTAGGCCCTTTGGCATGAGGCCAGACCCACTTTTTTGGCCAGAAGGCATGATTGGAACCTGAGCCCATCTGTGAGCTGAAGCCAGTTAGCCTGGTCATATAGGTCACATGTATGTGTAAGCCATGGAGAACCAGTTAAGAGTTGACAAACTTTATTTAGGGCAACCTTTATATGGTGAATGGCTATATCCATAGCTGAGCCATAGACTACAATACCATAATCAACAAGAGAGACCACTGAACTCTGGATAATGAGATTTAGGGCCTCTGGGATAAGACTTTTCTTGTGCCTATGAAGCAGACCAATATGGATGTTCACAGCCGTTGCAACATTTTCAAAGTGGTAGGCATATGACATAGTGCTGTCTATTGTGATCCCCACATATTTGAAATGCTGGATGACTTCCAGTGTAGTCCCAGATTCATTTGGTATGTTGAGTAGATGTGATTGATGCCTACTCTGGGGACTGGAAAACAACACAGTCTTTTTTTTTTATAGTTCAGAAAGAGTTTATGTTCTCTGAACCATCTCTCAAATGCAGTAAAGTTGTCCTGGAGCTTGCATTCTAAGGTAAAAGGATCAGGGTCACTTGTATACAGGACTGCATCATCTGCATAGAGAAGTATCGGACAGCTACTGGCAAGAGGGAGCCTGTTTAGGAACAAATTGAATAAAATAGGACCCAGGATGGAGCCCTGGGATACACCGGAGTGAACAGATCTACTATCAGATAGGACATTTTCAATCCTATTTTGCTGAGAGCAATTCGTGAAGTAGCTCTTAAACCAGGTAACTGTGTCAGTAGACAAACCAATAGATGCAGACTGCTCAACTAGAAGGTCTTGATTAACCATGTCAAAGGCTTTTGACAGTCAATGAAAGAGGCGCCGACTAGTGAGCCATGATCCAGAGAACTGTGAATATAACTGGTAAACTCCAGCAATGCAGTAGTGGTGCTGTCCTTTGCAGAACACATGTTTTTTCAGGCACTGTATATTGTACTTTTCCATGTATTCAGTTAATTGGTCAGCAACTATTTTTTCAACAGCCTTAGACAAAAGCAGGTGTATTGAGATGGGCTGATAGTTACCTAGTGAGGTTCGATCACCATTCTTGGAAAAGGATGTCACCAGGGTCACATTCCATAGCTGTGGGAACTGAGTAAGCCTGAGTGAGGTGTTGATTATGTGTGTTAGTGGTGCCAGAATGTCTTCTAGGGTAAAAGCCACAAATTTGAGGTTGAGGGAGTCACCACTGAAACGGGACTTACCCAGGACCTTTTGGAGATATTTTGTAGCCTCACCATGAGAGATGGTTCTAAAGTGGAGCGGGGGTGAGAGAGAGGTAGCACTACAGGGCTTGGTTTAGAAGTCAAGACTATTTGGAGGAAAAAATCAGGAGGGAGGAAGCCGTTGAGGTCTGAGAAGGCTTCACTGAGAGAATTTGCAATGGAATTGGAGTCTGTAGTGGGAACACCACCAATATTCAACATTGTGGGGGCTGACTTTGTGTCCTTGCCAGTGACTTCTTTGTTTGCCCAGAATTTTCAACCATCACTCCAAGTGCAAGTGAGGGCTTCCTTGTAATATTAATTTTTTGCTGTGCGTACTGCTCTAGGGCAGTCATTCCATGCTTTTTTCTAGGCTTGGGTGTCCACTTGTTTACCCTTTGCTCTGGCTATGTGCCACAGATGATCCCTTGATTTCATCCATTCAAGAAGTTCAGGCATGAACCAGGGGTTGTTGTAACCTTTGATGTTGTGATTTTTTACTGGGGCATGCTTGTCACACACCCTGTTAATCAGCAGGATGAACTGGTTTAAGGCAGCATCAACAGAACTGGAAGAGTAGACTGTTGACCAGTTTTGTCAGCAAAGGTCGGCCTTTAACATTTCATGGTGACTGTGTTTAAGGACCCTACGGATAATTGTTTTTGGTGGGGGTTTGCAGAAGTTATTAGCCCAGTGAATTAGAACTGGTGAATGGTCACTATGTACATCTGGAAGCACCGTGACGAGAGAGAGATGTGGTCCAGTCGATTAGGCAAGACCCAGTTAAGCAATGATGAGATGCCAGTCTTGTAGTTTATTCTGGCAGGAGAATTGACAAGCTGGGAAAGATGCACAGCTGAAACTGTATCCCTATAGGGACTAGAGGCTGGTGCAAGCCAGTTGGCATTAAAGTCACCTAGCAGTACTGTTTCATTGTTTAAGTTCAAGGCACCAAGGCATTCCATCAGTGAATTTAGCCTAGGGGTATTCTGACCAGGTGGAATGTACACCAAGAGAACCTTGAGGGTTTTGTTGTGCTTCCCAAGTAGCAATTTTAAAGCTACAATTTGCAGGTTAGTCCCAGTGTCTGGAAGAGGTAGAACAATGGCTTGCAGGTCCTCCCTTATGTAGATTGCACATCCACCCCCACGTTTGGTTAGATGATCCATCCAGTACACTGTATAGCCTGGGATCGAAACTGATGCATCAGCAATCTTAGGAGAGAGCCAGGTCTCTACCACTGAAAGGATGTCAGGGTTGTTTTGTAAAAACCAGGAGTTAAGGATATCCATTTTTGGAAGGAGTCTGCAGATATTCATAGAGCCTATTGTGAGATGCTTGAAATAACTTTGAGGTTCAGCTGTGAGTGTTGGAGGGCACGGATTTGGATGGATGTTCTCAGATAGTAGCAATAAAAGTAATGTAATGTGGCATAGATATTCTTTCAGGAGTTTGCTGCTGCATTTGAGTATCCTGCAGGAGGAAGTTTTTTTCTGAATATTAAAAATTCCCGGAAAGAACACCAAGGGGTGCAGCGACCATGGTCCTTGGCAGAAAAGCTACATAAAAGTTGATGTAGGCAACAGTCGGAGGGGGTGTAGAAAGTTTTGTGTCAGTGAGTCAACGTTGAAGCACAGTGGGCATTGAGGGTCATGCCATGCAAAGGTGGACTAGGGATAGGGAGCAGATTTTCACTGAGGTGGGAGGTGAGTATAAGGAGCATTAGCACCAAAGCACCTCTCAAAAAAAAGGAACCCAAGCATTCTGCAGGTATGCTTAGGTGTGATCAAAGGAGGAAAGGCCCCTTATAGGAGAAAAGAGTAAATATTTGGTGGCTGCCCCTTTAACAAAAGAGACTGTTGTTGCCCCTTTAACAGGAGCTAGTAGACTGAAACAGTCTACCCTTGGTTCACCAATTGGAAGACTGGAGAGAAGAAAAAAAGTCAGAGTATGAGCATTTAAAGGAGGTGGGGGAGGTGAAAAATCACTGGTGTATCAAGCACAATAAAAACCAGTTTAGCAGTGTAAAAATACAGTGAAACAAGGAAAAAAATCCTGTTCTATCCCTTAGCTGGTGGAAACAATCAAAGAGATACAGGGATTTAAGTCACCTGGTTAAATAACTAAGTAAAAAAAAAAGTAATTAAAAGTTACTAGAGTCCAGGTTGTAAATAAAATAAAGATAAGAAATTGTTCAGCAGTCAGCAGCAGTGACAGATGGCAGTGTGTTACAGATAAAGGACTGCAGAGCCAAAGCAAACATCAAATGAGGGCTTAGACTGGAAAAAGGTGCCACTTTTAAAATTCAAGTGAAGTGCACAGTTACTGTCTGAGTCGTGGTCCGTACCTGTCGGCTGGCTCTGGGTCAGACGTAGGCTCCTTTCTTGTCCACTCGGAGGGAGTTGGGCAGGCTTGTGCAGCAATAGCCCAAATGGGCTTTGAGGAGTGTCTGAGGAGAGGGACAAGGGGAAGAAATAAATCAAAAAGTCAGAGGTGGGGGGATTCACAGTGACAAGGAGATACTTTCAGTATGACAAAGGAGACTTAAGCTGGGCTAAAATGAGGGGTGAGTGTCAGACAGAGGCAGGCACCAGTTGGGTCTGCAAAGGACAATGAAGCAAAAGAAGGGGTCTAGACTGGGAAAAAGAGCAATTTAAACTATAGCAGTAGCAATTAGTTTAAAATAAATGCAGTCACCAGTCTCGTTCTAAATTAATTTGAGAGACAATGCAGTTTTAACAAAATCCCAAACCAGTGTAAAGCAGTTTAAGAATACAGTCTAAATAAATGCAGTCACTAGTCTAGATTCTAATTAATCATAGAGAAGATGTAGCTTTAACAAAATCATCACTGGTGTAGCAAGCACAATCAAAATCAGTTTAAGAATACAGGCGAAATAAATGCAGTCACTAGTCTGGATTCTAATTAATTAGAGAGAAGGTGTAGCTTTAACAAAATCATCACTGGAGTAGCAAGCACAATCAAAACCAGTTTAAGAATACAGGATAAATAAATGCAGTCACTAGTCTGGATTCTAATTTTTTATTTTATTTTAGTCTTTGGTAACTGGGTAAGGCCCACTTGGCACAAGTGCCTGTTTTCAGGGGTGACCTGGGAGCACTAATTAATCAGAGAGAAGATGTAGCTTTAACAAAATCATCACTGGTGTAGCAAGCACAATCAAAACCAGCTTAAGCAGTGTACAAATACAGTGAAACAAGGCACAAATTCTGTTTTGTCCCTTAGTTGGTGGAAACAATCAAAGAGATACAGGGATTTAAGTCACTAGAGTACAGGTTGTAAATAAAACAAAGATAAGAAACTGCCTAGCAGTAAGTAAGCAGCAGTTACAGATGGCAGTGGGTTAAAGATAAAGGACTGCAGATCTCAAGCGAAGACCAAATGAGGGCTCAGACTGGAAAAAGACACCACTTTTAAAATTCAAGTGAAGTGCACAGTTACTGTCTGAGTCACGGTCCTTACCTGTCGGCTGGCTCTGGGGTAGATGCAGGCTCCTTTCTTGCCCACTTGGAGGGAGTCAGGCAGGCTTGTGCAACAGTTGCCCAAACGGGATTTGAGGAGAAGCAGTTCATAAACTGAGGGAGAGGAGACAGAAAGCACAGGAGTGAATTGGATGGTAGAAGACAGGGATGGTGACTGCTGTATCAGAGATCTTGGGGGGAAAGCCAAGCCTCAGAGATGATTAACACATCAGATTGTAGAGTGTCCGTGAGAGGTTGCAACTGATTTATCTTAGAGAGGAGGTTTCTGATGTTAATGTGAGTCATTCTAAACCCTTTCTAGAGACAAGTGGGAGGGGAGTGAGTAGGGTGTTTCTGGGTGGTCAGGGCGCTGGCGTTAGAGCGCCTGCAATCAGGGCACTGGGTAGAGGATGCAGGCAAGAATGGCACCACACCACAAAGCAACAGGGAAGCAGGAGCTCAACCAGACTGAGTGGCACAAGGTGCAGCCACAGCAGACACACCCACAAACTCACCCAAGGAATGCACACAGGGCAACAGGAAGTGCAGCAACAGCACAGACCACCCCTGTGAACAGTGTGGCAGGGTTAGCGGACCCACATGGACCATGCGAATGGCAACAGGGTGCCATGGCAATGGCACTGTGGCATGCACACCAGCCCACATGCACAGTGCCACTGGGTGAAGGCGTGTAACACCAGAGGACCCACACAGCCAGAGTGTGCGACCAAGGGGGCGGTGGCATTGATGACACAACACCAGACAGGGAGGTGCAGCACCAGACTGATGGGGCACTGTAGGGCCGACGTGGCACACAGCACAGGCTCCCACACCCAATGAACACTGTGTCAGTGAGCACGAGGTGGCCTTGATGTCAGGGTGCCATGCACACAGTGGTGCACAGGAATACTGGCAGCCAGTGGCTGCGTGGAACCCAGCACAGGTCAGGCCCCAAAATGCAGCACCTGCGGACAGTGTACACAATGAGGGGAGGGGTAAAACAGGGGCACTCCAGCTGCCAATAGCACTATGGCAGGGAAATGGAGCACAGGATATGGGCATGGACAGGCTGACCCCAAAAGACCCCAACAGTGGCAGCCCACAGCACTAGTTCCAGTACATGCACCAACCCCCTGACAGACACACCATATGGTCAGTTCCACCCCCAACCCTACACCCGCAGCCCTGGCACTGGACCCACCATGGCACAGAGTCAGACAGGTGGCACACAGCATGCAATGAGGTGCCATGTGGGGCAGGCAGAGCACACCACAGTGGGATCCTGATGCAAGTGTGGATAGTGTCTCCTGAGCAGTGCATGGCACCCATCGCACAGTGCATCCCAGCACATGCACTGCAGGTGGAATGTGACCACCCTAGGGGACCAGACTGTAGGACATGTAACGGCTTGCCGCGCGTCATGCAGGGGCCATGTGCGCCGGCATTGGTAGGCTGATTGGCAGGCCATGGCATCCCAGTCAATGGCAGTGGCCCCCTATCCCGGGCAATGTAAAATGCCCACAGAGGTGCCACTGGCAGGATGTGCATGACTTTACCCCACTGGTGCTGAATGACATGGTGAGTATGTGCATGGAGGGACCATGGACAGGCAGAGGCCATGAGCATGGCAGCGACACAGACACACTAGACACATCCATGCAGTTCAGCAGCACACCAGAGCCATGGCTGGGGCCAGCGGGGGGGCAAAATGTTACCCATACAGGTTGCAAATTGGGGCATGGGGACAGGCCACAGCATGGCACTGACCCACACATGACTTCGTGCGATGGTGGGGGACTGGCAGCACAGTGCTGTGGTGCTGCAGTGCCACACAGGTGGGTGCACAGTACAGAGGCCAGGCCATGCAGCACAGCCACACATTGCACAGTGGCAGCACAGCCAGCACAGGCACGCATGCCCATGCACACCCATGACACCACCCAACCACAGCCATATGCCATCACACCCACACGCAGATGCACACATACCCACACATGCACAGGCACACAGAAGAAGCAGTCGTGAGATGGTACTTCTGTTCACACACTTTATTGATTAGGGTGGATGTGTTAGACTGCTCACATCCCCAAATGCTAGGGGATTGTATGTGGAACATGCTAGCACGGCCAGTTGCATGATCATGTGGGCTAGACCTGCAGCTAAAAGTGCATGGCGATGCTCTTCAGGTAGTCCTGGATGCTGGGTCCTCCATACCACTCAACAAGTTCTATTATCCACTGGCTCCTGTCCCTGAACCTGTTGTGGGGTGGTGCAGCAGGTTCCCTGGCCATGAATTGCTGCACCTTGATGTCATTCAGTTGCTGCTTGGAATGCAGGCAGTTGATGAATGTCCAGATGCTTGGATGTTCCACCCCCAGCAGAGAGTTGAGTCCCGATGCCACCCTTCGACTGCATTGATGGTCTGTGGTAGTCCAGACCATGCTAAGTCACGGCAGTTTCAGACCTCTACTGGGAATGTTGGCTTGTGCCTGTGGCAGCTGTGGATTGGCCGCCCCAGCCAACTGTCCTCGAAGTAGTCCATGATGGGGGCAAGCATTTTCTCCCACTCTGTATAGAACTCCCAGGTCGGCAGCTCCTCAAACCTTGCCTCAGCCTTGCTGGGAGGCACCTGTGCTATGGCTGTGAGGAGACAGATGTACATGGCAAAGTTGGGGTCACTGGTGTACGCATGCTGGACTTCTGGCAACTACCACACCTTCCGCCACACTGCCTGGCACAGGTGGAAGAAACAGCCCTGTAGTGTGGCATTGGGGAAGATGGCATGGAAAGCCTTATAGGTGGCCTGTTTGTAATCCACCATGATGGTGTGAGGGGCCAGGCCAGGGTGCAGCTCCAGCAGCTGTCAGAGGACGGCTGAGTAGGTGGCTGTGGTGTGCAATGCCATCAGGACATACACTGTGTGTATGACATTGCTGTATTCGATACTGTGGATAGTGTACAACTGATGGAAGAGGGGTGGGCAGCATTTGAATGTCCTATCTGTGTACCAATTATTGCAGTGCTCCATGTAGTGCAGGTTCTTTGCAGTACTGAATATCAGGTACCTATCTCGGCCTGTCCCAGAGTCCCACAGTAGGAACTGCTCAGCCTTCTGTGTGAGCATGTATGGCTCGGGCACCACCAGTTCCATTAGTGATGCTGGCTGGGGTGGTGCAGTGCTTGCGGTCCTCCTGGTGCACCTCCGCAGGTTCTCCAGACATGGAACGTGACTTCTGATGGACTCTGGCATGACACTGCAGTATGCTGCCTCCACCTGTTGGGGAGTTTCAGGTATTTGCAGTGCACTCCACTTGATGTCAGCCCTAACTCTCTGCACTGTGATGTCTGCAAAGTCAGAGACATGGCTGTGGGTTCCAATGTCTGTTACAATCTCATCCTGGGTGCTGTGGGCTCATGCCTTGCAGTGTCCACCCCAGTAAGCCATACATTTCCAATATGTCTTCTCACCTCGTGTCCACTCCTTTCTGTAGATGTATCCCACATGTAGCAGCAGTCTGTTGCCTCTCGAACTGTCACTGAAAGCCAATGGCATGGCTTGTTCAGCTATTGTGCCTGTGGCAACTATGCTGTACTGCTGCTCTTCTGTTCTGCTGGGTGCACGCCAATGGCCACCCATTATGCAGTGTACCTGGACACCCTGACAGCCTACCTCCCTGTGGCCCCTTCCCCCCTTGTTCTATGCACCTTGCCTTCACATGTTCCAGTGGCTGGGCTCCCCTCTGTGTGTTTCCCTCCCCAGTGTCCCTGTGTGTGCACATTTCATGGCAGCAGTCACCACTGTGCTATCGGTATGTGTGCCCACATCCAAACACAGCCCATGCCTGCACTGCTGTACTCTTCCTGCCTTGCTGACAGTGCAGTACATGTGACTGCCCTGCTCTCTTTCTTTCTTTCTCTCTCTCTCTTTCTCTCTCCAGTCCTGCAGCAGCTCCGCTGCTCTGCTGAGTGTCTCAGCATTGCCATGGCAGTGCACATTCCTAGGCACTCCAGCAGTCGCCTTGTTGACACCCTGCACACTGGCCTATCGTTGGTTGCTGTGGTTACTGTACAACCGAACGGCGCTGAGGTGGCACTATTGAAAGGCAGCCTGCATTGCCATGCCTACGTGTATGCCGGTACTGCCAACCTTGCCATCTTTGGTCGGCAACATGTCCTTTTCCTGCTGTGATCACCATTACCTGCCATCCGCTGATCCCTGTGCTCCTGCCACTATCTGCCACTGTTTGCTGTGTTGCTGCATGCTGTGCCTGCCCATATGCTCATTGTCATTCACCTGGTTCCTGTGACGGTCCAGGTATTGTGCTGTACATGCCTCTGGGCACTGCCCATTGTGCCTGCCACTGCTCTTGAACTCCTGGTTTTCACCTGCCTGCTGCCATGTCCCGAGGCTGTTCTGTTCCTGTCTGCTCATTGGTGTCAGTCACCATGGTTATGCCCAACACCATGCATGTGCCCTCATTGCCAGTGCCTCCACTTCCTGGTGCTGTACCTTCATAAACGCTGTAGGTAGATTGCCTGCAGGTTGCCATTTTCTCCTGGTGTTCTGCTTGCTGAGGCACACCTGCTGTATTCTGAATCTTGTCAGTACTGTGTTTGCGGCACTGTAACACCAGTGCCCTGACCACCTGGAACCAAGCAGGGCTGGGGTTGGGCTCAATATCCCCTGCTGCAAGTAGCACCAGCAAGATGATGAGTTTGGTGAGGTCAAAGAAGTGCTTGCATGTTGGGCTAGGAGGAGAGAGGGGGTGAAGGGGGGCATGGGGCAGGGGATGAGAGGATCTAAGGGTGTTTATGAGGAACCAAGAGGAGGAGGAGGAGTGGTGGAGAGGGCAGCCAGGGAGGTATGGGGAGTGGGAGGGAAGAAGAAAGAGGTAGGAGGAGGAATGGTAGGTGAAGGGAGGGGAAAGGTTAAGAAGGGGAGGAGAAGGAAAGCCAGCAGGGGGGAGGGAAGTTAGGGAAAAAAGGAGGGGAAGGAGAGGAAGAGTGGTAAGCAATGTATTGGAGAGGCAGTTAAGAACAACACTTGATAAAGAATAGGAGGGAGAGAAGAGGACTAGGAGCCATCAAGACATTTAGGAGAATGAGCAGGTAAAACAGGAGCAGCACAGTGAATAAGAGGTAAGGGGACCCTAAAGCAGGGAACTTGAACAGATGATAGAAAGTAAGGTGGAAGGAAGAAGTATGGACGCCAGGCGGAGGAGCAGAGGAGATCTTTTGGAAAGGTAAAGAGCAGCACAATGAAGGAAAGATAGAGGAACCCTAGATAGTGTGTCTGAACAATTAGCAAAGATAAGGATGGTGAAGGAAGAGTGAGAGTGGCATCCACAGGGCAACACAGGGGAAAGAGAGGAGAGGCACAGTGGTAAAGGGAGGGGACCCAATAGACGGAGTTGTGTGAACTGCAGAATGGAAGGGAGATTGAAGAGAGAAGCCAGTCAGGGGAAAATCAAAAGTTGGGAAGGGGGAGGCCATAAGGGCTGGGACTAGGTCAAGCTGGTAGGGAGTTGAGAATGGGAAGCTGGAGATGAGGCACAGCTGGGGAGGAAGCAAGAGAGAAAGCAGCACCCATGAGGTAATACAGGTGAAGGGGAACTAGTCTAGGGGAACAGAATGCAGAGGAAGGCAATCAGATAAGTAGCAGATAAAGATAGCAAGCAGGTACAATACACAAGCAGGCAGTATTGGTATATTGCCAGATAAAACAATAACTGGTAATGATATACATATATACACATATACATAGAAACCAAAATTAAACAATATTAAAGGGGACAGTAAATTTGTGCTATTGGGCAGCAGTTAGCAATGTCCCTAGTAAGGGAAATAGGGCTGAGAGAACTCGGTGAAGTTCTGACCCTTATTAAACAAGACCTGGAACACAGAGAAGTTCTGATTTGTTCTGATTAATTCTGATTTATTGACAAATATTTGAAAAAATGTGAAAAATGCATAAACGTGGCCAAGCCAAAGTCGGTCACATTTGCTAGAGGTCCAAAGAAAATAATTTAATGTATTAGTTGTACAAAAATTAATGTAAAACTGCTAAATAAAAAAGCTGTCACTCACTACTAGCCCCTTCATGGCTGATCTGAAATGGTGGAGTGACATGTCCTGCTCGGGTCCATGACATGAGTGTGCTGGGAGAGACAGAGTGAAACAAAGAAAAAGAGAGAGAGAGAGAGAGAGACAGACAGACACTTGCAAATACCTATGTCATAGCACCACCAAGCACTGCAGGCACTGCCAGGCAGCTAAGATGATTTTTTTTAATCAATGGTGCTGGGTGGGAATGATTTTGATGGATATTTCAGTCAGAGCTGAACAGGCCAAAGAAATGGATATGAATGATCAAATGAGCAGCACTAAGAGAGCCCATCCACCTACCCATGTGAATGATGCAACTGCTTTGCATGCCGCACTGTACTGTGGAATATGCTACACTGCCTGGTCCAAGAGGTGGTAATATTTTCTAGTACTACAACTACTTCTAATGAATCTGATTAACATGCTGAATCCTTAAAGAAAAAACAAAGATGTAGGGCTCTATTCTTGAAGATTGTAGCAGGGCATACAGAAGCAGCTTGCCCCAAACTCTTTGGTGCACAGTTCTCCCAGTTCTCATAGGTCACCTGCCTTTGTGACACTACATCCTTTTTATGGTGGCTTGCACCACAGACTTGGTGCAAGCCCTGTAAAAAAGTTAGCGATGTTAGAGCAGCAAAACCTGGGCTAACTCATTGCATGTGGCGCACTGAGGGCTCGGGTTTCCAGAATTCCTAAACCAGCCCCAGGAATGCCGCAAGCCCTATGCACCATTAGTTTGGCACACCTGGGACTTTCGGCAATCTAACTTTGTTGAGAATGGGGCCCATAGTGATCACTAGCGATGCAGCAAAGTTAAAATCTGCACACGAAGTAGACGCGGACGTACCCACTTAACGTTATTCTCAGGTTAAGCGAAGTGCCCATTGAAAACTGCAACTTTGCCACTTTGCCTTGTAATAATAGTGATGACTTCATGTCGCTCACTCCACACTACTTCACTTTAAAGGCGAAGTGAGAATTTACAGGCAGCTCACATACATCACATGGCTTACACAGTCTAGGTTACATGCTTCAGTCAGGCAGGCAGAAAGTGAATCATGCTTGAAATAGAGTTTCACTTTCGCCTTGTAGGAGGAGAAAGAACTTGTTGAACAAAGAGTTTATGAGGAAAATCTAGAAACAAATCTAAAACTACCATAAATCTTTTAATTTTTTTGCTGATTAGCTGATTATTTTGCTCATTTGTTGTCTGGATTTGTGTTTGTGCAGTATTTCAGTTAAGTATTTGTTAATTGTTTTGTGTGTGTGTGTGTGTGTGCGTGTGTGTGTGTGCGTGTGGTGCAGAGAGAGAGAGAGAGAGAGAGAGAGAGAGAGAGAGAGAGAGAGAGAGAGAGAGAGAGGAGAGAGAGAGAGAGAGAGAGAGACCAGAATGGAGGGGAAGAAAGGTGGTTTTTACAGATGTAGTGAAGGAGATCTCTTCAATGTACGCACATGTGGCAGCAGGTTGTGTTTGGACTGGAGCATCATCTTGAGTAGTGTTACCCGCCCTGAAGCAGGAGATAGTGGACTTGGTGCCATGAAAACACCATCTCCTGTGGCACTTACCAGTGCCACCCTAGTACAACCACCTGCTATGGCCCCTGCGCCAGTGGCTCAGCAGCAGGAAGTCAGGGAGGAGGAGCTGCAGCAGTTGCAGCAGCAAGTGTCTGCACCACCAGCCCCAATTGTGCAGCAGCAGCCACTGACTTCAACAACACATGGCCCACCCCAACTGTGCCTGGTTCTCCCCGCACCTCATTAGTGTGGGAGTTCTTTATTACACTGCCTTGGGACAGCAGTGTAGTGAAATGTAATCTGTGTGGTCTGGAGGTGCACCATGGCCCCAGAAGAACTCACTTTGGCACAGGTGGTCAGCGCACCCCACCTGTACAACCACCACCATGTACAGTGGCAGGCCAATGTTACAGAACAGGGCAGTAATGCACCTACTGGCACTGCTGGGGATGAGGGGGAAGTAAGGTGTCCACCTGCGCATGGTGGTGTGAAGAGGGGAGGGCCATGGATCAACTGGCTGCTCCACCACCACAACCTGCAGCAGGTGATGGTGGCAGATCTATCCAACTACCTGCCACACAGGCTGATTTGGGCCTGATATGGAGTGAGTTAGAGGCTGCTAACCACCATCTTGACAACATTGAGCAGCAGTTGGAATAATTTGAGGAGCACCAGCTACAAATTAGGGGGGATGCTTCCGCTGCTGTTGTCCCATCACAATGCTGATCATTAGTTTTAGTTTGTCCTTGCACCCAACACCCCCTGTGTGAAAAAATAGTTCCTGATGTTTCCCCTGTTCTGTCCGCCATCTATCTTCAAATTGTGGGCCCTTCTTCATGCACATTTCTTTTTCTGGTTGGTGCTCCCTCTTGTACATTGTTGATTCCCTTTCAGTACTTGATCATTTTTATCATGCCCTTCCCCTTCCTTGCATTTGTATGTAAGGCATACGGTCGATTCGTCGCGGTTTTAAAAGTCGCGGGCAATTAGTTCCAGTCACTGAGTCAATATTTAATGTTGCCGCTGTTACAATAAGTCGCGGACACTAAACAGCCGCCGCAACTATTTCTCCTCAACATTCTGTCCAGTAATGTACGGCGACCATGTTTTTCTTGTGAAATAAGTAATATATTGGGAACCTTGAGTAGATAATGTGTTATACAGGTGAAGAAGCATATTTCAGATTGAAAGAATTGTTTGGAATTGCTTTGTTTTCATTTTTTATATTTGATTGTAATGATAGAAAGTTATACTGCAAAGTAATCAAAGGTGTTGGATTTAATTATGGTGCATGTTTGCCCATTTCTCTACAGCCCTCTGGTGTTCGAACTAGGCATAGTTTAATTATTTGCAGGTGAGTAGAACAGGAATTTACCTGAGCACTTACATGGGTATTTAAGTAAGCTT
Organism: Neoceratodus forsteri; assembly: GCA_016271365.2. NCBI lineage: Eukaryota > Metazoa > Chordata > Ceratodontiformes > Ceratodontidae > Neoceratodus > Neoceratodus forsteri. The sequence continues at coordinate 624,913,928 of CM057452.1, read as the reverse complement.
TTCCAAAGGCATTTCATTACTGCATCAATGGAGTACGTACCGACACAGAAGGGCAAGCTGAAGCTTGCTTTGGATAACTTTTTGTACACAAAAGAAAAAGACGGTGCTGATCAAAAGACAATTTGGCGATGTGAGAACCGAACATGCAGAGCATGCTTACACACTAAGGGGGACTCCATTGTCGTTCCCCCAACTGTGCACAACCATGCACCGACACATGGTAGGGTTGAGGTTCTTACTGCCAGTTCCCATATGCGACAGAGAGCATGTGAGTCTGAAGAGCCGACAAGAAATGTTGTGCATACCGGGCTACAAGAAGTATCCGTTAGGCATGCACACCTGCTACCATCACAGAAAACCCTGCAGCGAGATGTGCGTCGCCATAGGCAGCATGGTGGCCCAAACGACAGTGATATAAGTCTGTATTCCAATACTATCGATGGGGAAATCTTTTTAAGAATAAACGAAAATGATTTATTGGTATTCGCCAGTAATTCAGACCTTAAAGTTCTTAATGACTATGAGCATTGGTTCTGCGATGGAACATTTTCAGTTGCCCCTCATGAAGATGATCAAATGTATACAGTACATGCACTGGTAAATGGTGTCAATAGACCCTGTGTCTATGCACTCCTTCCCAGTCGCAGTGAGGCAATTTATCGCAAGTTTTTTTTACACCTACAAAACTTGCTTGGTGGTAAGTTAACTGCGCGCAGTGTCATGACTGACTTTGAGATGGCGGCAATAAATGTTTTAAAGGAGTTAATGCCACACGCTGAGCTTGCAGGCTGCAACTTTCATTTGGGACAGGCATTATGGCGCAGAGTTCAGCAAGAAGGTTTGCAGCAAAGATACATTCATGATGAGGAGTTTGCACACAAAGTGCGATGCATCTTGGCACTTGCCTTTGTACCTGCAGACTTCGTTGAACAGAGCTTTGAAATGCTCCATGATGAAACCAATTTTGAGACATTGTATCCTTACTGGATTATTTTGAGACAATTACATTGGGCGACTAACAAGGATATAGGCGAATGCCAAGGTTTCCAATAGTTTTTGGGAATCAGTATGCCCGAGTGCCAAACGATTTGCCCAGAAGCAATAATGCTATTGAAGCCTGGCACAGGGCTTTCGCTCGCACAGTAGCCATCAGCCACCCTACTCGTTGCCGCCTAGCATGGAAATTAAGGCAGGAGCAACATGCAGTAGCATTGCAGCAGCGACAGATAACTCTTGGCCAACAACCACCGAGAAAGCATGCAAAATATATACGTGTCAATAAAGTTTTTAAGTCCATTTTCAGTGATTTTTCTTCTCGAGAGACAAAGCAGTACATAATGGACATAGCAACAGTCATTGAAATTAATGTTGTCTAATGTTGTTTTTAAACTGTGAAGTAACGTTGGTTTTAAATTATTTGATGTTTAAATTATTCTCTTAATTCGCACTTTCAATTTGTATTGCACCGCCGAACACAAATTAATTCGTTTGGGACTGTGAAGTAGTGATTTAAAATTGCATTGCACTTCCCCTTTCTACCACTAAAGCATTGCACTTTCCCTTTCTACAACTAAAGCATTGCACTTTCCATTTCTATTGCACAACCAAACAGCAATTAATTTGTTTGGGCAATTTTAAATGTTAAATTATGTACTAAAGCATTGCACTTTGCCTTTCTATATGGTGAAGTATTTCAATAAAGATTTACTTTTAACATTACTCTCCGTTTCACAGGAAATTAATTAATTGCACTTTCCGTTTCTATTGCCAAACAGCAGTTAATTCGTTTGGGACTGCAGGTACAAAGCCGAGTGACTGTGGCTTTTGTGTTCATTTGACCAAAGTCTGCAGGTACGACTATTTGTCCGGCAACATATTAGTGATCGCGGCATTTACTACCCGCGACCAGCACAGCCTGTGACTTAGCTAACAGTGTTATTTTGTCTGGACGGCAATTACACCACAATATTGCATCCGCGACGATTTGTACGGGGACATTACCACCGTACACGGTATGTAATGTCATTTAGTGTCTCTTCATCTGGCTTTGTTCTGGTGCATACCGTTTAACATTTTAGTTCCTCTCCTTTGTACAGCCTCCATCCTGTGTACATCTTTGCAGAGATATGCTCTCATCACTGCACACTGTACCTAAGATGAGGTCTTACCAAATATAAGTACACAGGGATAAGAACTTCTATTTTTGAACTTCATTTTAATGTGATGACTCCCAATGCATCCCAGTATACCCCTTCCCACAGCCCTCCTTACTGCCTTCTTGCATTTCTTGCATACCTTTAGGTCATCTGACACAGGCCACTGTCCATTTTTGTTGTTGCTAGTCTCTCTTTCTCTCTCCCCATTGTACACTGTTATGTGTATAATGTTAAGTGTGTGTTCCATCTTTCTTTTCCATAACCTGGTTTACCTCCCAAAAATTGTGAGAATCATGCCCAAAAACAGCTGCAATAAAATAAAGTACAGAAGTGATGTCCTTGCACTTATTATATTCCTACTTAACAAAACTAAAAAGTTGTCACTCCAGATGAATAAATGCCAAGAAGAATGTTCACTGCTAGTGCAAATTTATTGATGGCAAAACAAGCCACCAACAGTCACCCTTGTGCCGTCGGCTAGGGCCTTCATTAGGGGCCCCCTACCGAAGGCCTTACCACTGAAGCACAGGGATAATTTGTGTGGCTTGTATTACCATCAGTAAATTTGCACTAGCAGTGAACATTTTTTCTTGGCATTCATTCTTCTGGAGTGCTGGATTTCTAGTTTTGTCTTGCACTTTTGGAGCGAGCTACTCTCTACCAGCACCCGTCCCCAGTGTTAGCGCAGTGTGCTTCTGGACCAGTTATATTCCTACTTAATGTCTGTTCACCATGAAATATTTTTTGGGCCTCAGTAATGTTTTCTTTCTGTCGTGATTTGTTTGTTGTAAAGCAGGAGTGAGCAATGCAATAATTTGCTAAACAGCATGTGTGCACTGTCAGGTTGACACTGCCCATCGAGCCCCCTGAAAATATATTATATGACTTGGTCCACTGCTGCTGATGGTACAAATAAAATATATGTTATATATTCTTTATACCATCAACAGTGGAAAGAGTCAGTTATCATATATGTTTTAAGGGGGCTGAGCAGTGTGCACCTGACAGTGCACAAATGCTGTTTAGTGGATTATTGCACTGCTCACTCCTGCTTTTCCACACATGCACACACCAAGACAGAAAGAAAACATTGCTGAGACCACTAAAATATTTTCTTTTTGGAAACATAGATAGTTAAGTAGGAATATAACAAGGAAGGGAAGGACACTGTTTTTTAGCTTATTTTCTGTAGATTGTTTTTGACCAGTGTCCGTACAGATCTTGGGATGCTGTCTTGTGTCCAAAAAATTCCCGACTCCAGATGAATAGAAATGATAGCATGAAATGGAATGAAAAGTCTCCATTAATTCATACCCAACTCATTCATGTGTGCACCCAGTCCCCATAATTGTGCACCCTAAAATGCTGCTGTCTTATGTCCCGAAAATTTCTGACTCCAGATGAATAGAAATGATAGCATAAAATGGAATGAAAAGTCTCCATTAATTCATGCTGCACTCATTCACGTGTACACCCAGTCCCCATAATTGTGCCCCCCAAAATGCTGATGTCTTCTTATGTCCATAAAATTCCAGACTACACATATTGTGAAATGAGATCATTATGTGCTGAAAAGTCTGCAGTCTTTCTTGACACACTAAATGATGTGTGCACACAGTCCCTGTAGTTGTGCACCCCCAAAATGCTGCTCTTATGTCCTAATTCTAGATGAATAGAAATGAGAGCATACAATGGAATGAAAAGTCTCCATTAATTCATGCCACACTCATTCATGCATGCACCCAATCCCCATAATTGTGCACCCCCAAAATGCTGATGTCTTCTTATGTATAGAAAATTCCAGACTACACATATTGAGAAATGATGAGAGCATTATGTGCTGAAAAGTCTGCAGTCAATCTTGATGCACTAAATTATGCATGCACACAGTCTCCATAATTGTGGACCAAAGAAATGGTGCTGCATAAATGTGATGAGAATTCTAGACTCCATATATTTAAAATATTATGAGACCATTAAATGTGATGAAAAGTCACCATGAATTCATGCCGCATTCATTCATGTGTGCACACACTCCAACAAGAATTATGTAACCTGCTGCTGCTCTTGAAATTTCAAGTGATGCTTCTTGCCCCGACCGGGCTGATGCAGTGTCTTGCCAAATAATGTGATAGCAAAAGATGACCATTGAGTTAACTATGATGATGTGATGATGCTGTTGGTGACCCAAAGTCTGATGTGTTGACCCAAACAGGAAGTATGCCCCATGAGTGTGTACACTCATACTATCCTTGGTAATTGTATGTACCTGGCACCAACAGGGTTTTCCACAGAACCTGACCTTAAGTGTTTATATACACACATATTATATTATATTATATTATATTATATTATATTATATTATATTATATTATATTATATTATATTATATTATATTATATTACATCATATCATAGTATATTATAATATATTTATACATATACATATACAAATATACATATATATATATATATATATATATATATATACACATATATACATGTAATCATTGCTTTATTTTGTATCATAGGTCATTATCTAGTCAAACTTGTGGTGCACATTTTTTAGCTTGATGAGGAATTTGGCATTGGAATACTGTCAAGCAAGTCAAGGTAAGTATTTTTTTGGGGGGTGGATGGATGGGTGGGGGTTGTCATTTTGAAACATGTTTCATTAATGTTTTTTTTTTATTTGTGAATCCTTCACAGGTTTTCTGTGTATCCTTCAGTCCAGTCCTGATGGTTGGGATTCATACCAGTTGCAGGTGTGATGCTGAACTTCTTATTTGGAGAAAGCACTGATGGCAGCACACAGCACCAAAATGTTTCCTGCAAAAACAGATGAACAAGAAATTATTAGTACTTCATTGCAGTAATACATTCTGTACAAAGTGTGGCTGTTACAGTCTGTTATATATCCAGCTTAACAGATATTTAGCTCTTAGTAAGCCACACCAAGACCAAATCACAAATTTAGTACGTGTAACCTATGCACTGTCCCAATGTCTTAAGTTACATTTTAAAAGACGTCTTGCCACAACCTGGATAAAACTTTTTTCAGCACTGCTATGGCCATGCTGCATCAATACAGTATCTGATGTGCATAAAAAAAAATATTATATGACAGACATGTCACCTACTTTCTATGATTTACACTCTCTTGAAAAAATGAACTGCAAAAAAGACCTGATGAAATAAAATTGCTATACTTACCTGAAACGGACATCCTATAGGTGGTTGTAGACAGTACTGCAGTACTACATTCCTCCAGTCTTGGACAGTGCTTGAAACTGTTAACCTGCAAGAAAGAAAATAAGTTGACTGTATGTGTTTATCAAGTGCATCTCAAAAATGCAACAGGAAACATAACTGCTCAAGAAACTTCCATAGTATGAAAAATTAGTACACATACCCACTGTAAAGTATTGATAATAAGAAGCCTTGTGGCTGTGGCTACTGGATGCAGTCTCCATCTGCCATAGCATGGGCAGGGCACAGGATGGAAAACAATCACATTCCCTCTCACTGAGATAGTATCTGGCATATTTGGCTGATTGCGGTTTACTGGTGGTGGTCATGGGTACAGTATGACATTCCCTCTCACTATCTGGTGGCTTTGGCTGACTGCGGTTTATTGGTGATGGTCATGGGCACATGATGACATTCCCTCTCACTGTCTGATGGCTTTGGTTGACAGCAGTCTACTGGTGGTGGTCATGGGAACAGCTGCAGCACATTCCCTCTTACTGTCAGACACATGTGGGTGGGTGGCTGGATATGGTGTGTATTGTATTACAGTATTTCATTTTCAGTCAGGAAAATTAATTAGCAGGTTTTTAGAGGCTAACACCTAGTACTACAAATGTACAGTTGTGTTAAAGAGGCTGACTGTGTTTGCTAATGATAGCAGTAAACATTCTGTTAAGTCTAATCAGAAATAATGGCAAGTCAAGAAAGGTAAAACAGATGGATTGTGAATTTAATTGTGCCAAATTGCCAATATGAAATTATGGAATTAGACTTATTCAGGGTGGGACACTGATTTTACATTATGAAAAACAAAACATGTACCATTGAAAAACTATGACAGCCTTTCAACCAATTAACTTAAAACCCACCAGCATCAACCTCATCATCATCATCATCATACAGGAAGCTGCCCTCACAGTCATCAGTTTCTGAATTGTGCCCACTAGCAAATTCTTTCTCCTTGATTTCATCATCTACCTCAATGATAGGCTGTTTCATGCTGCCATCAGGATGGTCTGCTTCTCCCACATCACCACAACCATGACCATGATGGGGTACAAATACAGAGGTTTGCAGTTTGGGCTGGTGTGTGCCCCTGATTCATTTTTATGAATTTCAGCATGCTGGGATTTTAAGGAAAGTGGTTTGTATGACGGTCCCAAACTTTTGCCCCTACAGAACTGAATACCCTCTTGACACTTACATTGGAGGGTGGGCAGGTCAAGTACTTCAGTTCCACTGAGGTCAGCTCTGGCCATTCACTGACCTTTCCACTGTAGTATAAAAGAGAATCATCAATTACTGACAGATGCCTGTTTTTAGCCATATATGAGTCAACCATTTGCTATGCTGGACGAAGTCTGGTGGTTGACTCATCATCCTGTTCTCCGGATTCATTGATGTCAGGAATTCTGACTTGGCACAAAACACCCCAAAGTGGGTTAATGGCAACTGGTTTTGATGACAGACCACCTGGAACCACAGCCGCCTTACAGGATGTGCTTGGTACTACTTCAAACTGACCTTCAGCCTTGTTTTGCTGCTGAGGTTTGCCGACATTGGCAAGTGACTTCTGTGCCCCATGAACCAAGCACACCAGTCGCCCACTAACATTTTTAACCTGTTCAAGCCCTCTTTCCAATAGTGACACAATTCCACGTTTGTATCGTGGGTCCAGCATTGTTGCTATTGCAAATTCATCACTTTGTTGAATGCTCAAGATGTGCCAATTGCGGTCGAATACTGTCAGAATGTGTTTCAGTAACACGCTGCTGGCACAGTCTCCGGAACCATCAAGGCTATGCTGTAGATTCAGTAATTTCTGCCTCAGCATCCACATCAGTAGAATTGATTGGCAGATGGAGGCAGACTTGCCACTCACCTGCCTGAGTGGCGTGTTCAAAAGGCCTCAAAATTGTTATAACAGAGTCCATGAGGTGCCACTGTTCAGCATGAGAGATATGGAGGCCCTGAAAGTGTTAAGGCTAGTGTGCATGATGAGATATTTGGAGATTGCTTTGTATTGTTCACACAACCTCTCTGCCATGTATAAAGAGGAGTTGCACCACTTGACAATTTCCAGCTTGAGGCGGTGTTGCGGGAGGCTGTTTTAGATCTGCAGCTGCCAAAGTCATGGGCCTTTGCAGAGCGTGAAAAGTGCAAACAGATACGGCATGCAACTGTCAACATTTCCTTTATATCAGCATGCTGCAGAAACTCCTGGACCACCAGATTTAAACAGTGGGCCATGCATGGAACCCAACAAAGCCACCATTCATGATGCATTTAACCACATTTGAGCCATTGTCACTTGCAATAAATACAGCTCTCATGGATAAGAGGTTCAGCCACTTGTCAGTTTTGGTCAGTAGTAAGTCCAGCATGTTTTCACCAGTGTGGGAACAAGCCACACTGTGCATTGCAAGCACTGTATGCTGTCAAATTCCCAGAAGATTGCTACCACAACAGTCTGCCTTGCTACACTGATTATTCCCACTACCACAAGCACAAACATCCCCCAGTATCTACTCCAAATGTGCAGTAATATACAAATATGAACTCACCTCCATTTTGCCACTTATCCTTAAAGTTTAAAAGATTGTCTAGTACATAGCCACTACATAGACAAAAAAGAGAATCAAACATGGCTCACCAGACCAGTTGGATGTTTGAAATGCCAAAATTGTGTTTACTGTAATGTCATCATGACCACAAAAACTTTTATGACATGCAATAATACAAAGACATTTTTGATTAGACAAATGATTAATTGTGACACTACTTGGATTATTTATTTGGCTATTTGTTCTCATCATGCTTTCTACGTGAGTAAAACAGAGAGGAGTTTTAAGGTAAGGGTTGGAGAACATCAGAGGGCTATTGCTAACAAAGATTTAACATATGCAACAGCAGCTCATATTGCAACGAAGTCTCAAGATGTTCAAGAACATTGGTTTAAATATATAGGAATAGAGAAGGTGTGTCCTAAACCAAGGGGGGTGGGGGTAGAAATTTTATCTTAAGAAGGGAATCTTTTTGGATCATTAAACTTAAGGCTAATATTAGCACAGGACTTAATTATGGTATTGATATCAAGCCATTGTTGGTTTATAGATAATCTAAAAACAATTTTGGAGTCTTTTATAATGTAAATAATTAGAAATATAATAAAACTCTTCTCCCCCCTTCCTTTTATCATTACTATGGTGAATTTGCGTTTATGTGTTGAATCTATGTACTGCTTTTATGTTTTTTATTAACAAGTTTCAGAGTGCTGTGTCTTTAAGATTATCTAGACTGAATCTTCATGGTTAATTATATGTTCTTGTTCCTGTGTTCTGATTGTTTTTTTTTAAATATGCTGTCATTATGACATCAGAATGATGTATGTATAAATGGATATTTTTTCTATTGCGATTTTAGCCTTTGATAAAGGGTCATTGTGACCAGAAACACGTCAGGCATGTATTTTGTTTAATAAATCTATTTATTATATACTGCAGCAGTCAGTTTATTGATGGTGATGAGTGCCTGGTTATGTTGTTTTTCTAGTAGTAAGGACAAAAAGAGATAAGAAGAAGTCGTGACTCATGACGACAAAAAGTGATAGTAGTAGTAAAAGTAGTAGACAGCATTACCCTTCCTTCCAGATCAGATAGTGGTACCAGGCACCACCAAGTAAGTTTGTGACATGCCATGCAGTTGCTTGCTGTACTTGGACTCTAAACCCACTGATGTTATTGGGCCTGATTCACAAAAGCTTGTGCCTGGTATAACTTGACTTGCACCAAAATAAATGGTGCAAGTAGCAAGTTACGCCAGCAGTTGCGACATGCGGTATTCTGCAATGCAGCCTGAAACATGTCGCAGGCTGCTTGTACCAAAATGAACATATGCCACCAGTTACACCATAAATCCCCTCTGACATGGCGCTAGGGGGATTACGGCAGTAGTTGTGCCCTATTCAGGTAGGGCAGCCTTCAAGTCCCTGAAATCACTATTCTAAAACAACCCCCAGAGGACATCCATCAAAGTACAGTTACACCAGAAAATAGCTTGTGTAAGTGTGCTTTGCATTCATTTGGGGCTGCACCCATGTGCTGCCAGCCCCGATCCCCCAATATATGCAAACCCACCAGCCCCATCCCCATACAAATAGAAAATGCCCTGAAGGGCTATTCAACCCCCCCCACCCTGATCCAACAATACCGAGTGAAATATGCCCCACAGGCTATGGGACCCCCACCCTCATTTCACAAAACTGTGCACAGAAATACTCTGCAGGTTAGTGTCTCTACTCTCCAATCCCCGGAACTGTGATATGCCAAGAAAAAGTAATTTACAAATTCCCCAATCTCCCTGGTAGTCCTAGTGGCCCCCCCACCCAGCAGTGCCAGTCCACCAGCACCCCCCCACCCATCCCCAGCCATTGACTGGCACAGCCCACCTCTCACCACCATGGCCAGCCATGACTGAGCTCCGTATGGGCGCATACTACTGTGAATAGTACGCGCTCAATGAATGAGCTGTCATTCTTTGAGTATGTACTATTTACAGTAGAACGCATTCATACAGAGTTCAGTCAGTGGATAGCTGTTGTGGTGAGAGGTGGGCTGTGCCAATCGCCACCTGGGGATGGGTGGGGGACACAGGGTGGACTGATACTACTGGGTGGAGGGCCACTAGACTACCAGGGAGATCAGGGGCTTTGTAAATTATTTTTTCCTGGCATATCCCAATTCCAGGGATTGTCACGTGGAGGCACTAGCCCTTTGGGGCATTTACAATTAATGTGGGGAATTGGCATGGTGGGGGGGTGCTATCCCTGATAGAAATAGGGCATGTGTTCAGGGGACTGAGCAGGAGAGGGGTAGTGCTAAGGGGGTTCAGGGCATTGGTGGGGGTTGGGGTCTGCTAGCCCTGTGGAGAGGTACAGTGTATGTTTGTGTGGGGGGGGGACTTGCACCCTGCACTTGAGCAAGCTGCAGGCTTGCAGCCAGCCATTCTGGTATGCCCTATATTTGGTGTGTACCGATGTGGCTGGTGCAAGTCATGGGACTTAGCCGTGGGGACCCTGCCTGATAGAGAATCAGATGCAGGGTCCCTGGTTCAACCGTGTTTGGTGCATGTCACCTTTGGCAGTGACATGCGCCATCATTCTAGAATGGGGTCCATTATTTTTTTTTTTCTATTCTGTTCTGCTCATGTGATCATTCAAGTAATAGTGGCCTAGCCTAGTCTGTCCTGACCTGACTTGTTGCAATTTATTGCTACCTCACTTCGTAGATCCTATGAATAGAAACATAAAAACATAGACTTTGACAGCAGATAAGGACTGCTTGGCCCACCTAGTCTGCCCATTTCCCTACCTGCAGGATAGGCCACAGATCCTAGTTAACCAACATTCTATTTCTTCCTACCCCCACAAGAATTCCCTTATGTCTGTACCATGTATTCTTGAATTCTCCCACAGTTTTAGACCCCACAACCTTGTCAGGAAGGCTTTTCCATGCATCCACCACCCTCTCTGTGAAAAATACTTCCTCATATTGCCCCAGAGCCACCCCCATCTTCAAATTGTGTCTCCTTGTTCTTGCACATCTCTTTTTCTGAAAGATGGTACCCTCTTGGACTTTGTTGATTCCACTGAGGTACTTAAAAGTTTCTATCATGCTCCCTCTCTCCCTCCTTTCCTCAAGGGTATACATGTTAAGCTCCTTTAGTCTCTCCTCATATGGCTTCTCTTGCAGACCCTGCACCATTTCAATTGCTCTCCTCTGGACTGCCTCCATCCTATGTCCTTGCCTAGATGGGGTCTCCACAACTGGATGCAGTACTCCGGATGGGGTCTCACCAACTGTCTGTACATAGGGATAACAACTTCCTGTTTTCTGCTGGTAATGCCTCTCCCTATACATCCCAGTATCTCCTCAGCCCTCCCTACTGTCTTCTCACACTGCTTGCTAACCTTAAGGTCATCTGATATGATTACCCTCAGGTCCCTTTCTATTTTTGTTATTACTACCCCCCCATTGTGTAATCTTCCCCTGGGTTTTTGTTTCCCAGGTGCACTGTTTTGCACTTCTTTGCATTCAATCCAAGCTACCATACTTCTGACCATTCCTCCAGCCTTGCCAAGTCCCTCCTCATCCTTTCCATGCCTCCTTCTGTATCAACCCTGTTGTAGATCTTTGTATCATCTGCAAAGAGGTATACTTTTCCTTCCAGTCCCTCTGCAATGTCACTTATAAAAACATTAAAAAGGACTGGATCCAGTACTGAACCCTGCAGTACCACACTAGTAACCCTTCTTTCTTCAGAGTGGACTCCATTTACAATTACTTTCTGTGTTGTCTTGTCCAGCCAATGTTTTACCCAGGCTGCCACCCTGGGACTCACTCCCAGGCTGGTTAATTTGATTATTAATCTTTTGTGTGGGACTGTGTCAAATGCTTTGCTAAATCTAGGTAGGCCATGTTCACAGCCCCTCCCTGGTCTACTACTTTGGTCACCTAGTCAACGAAATCAATTAGACTCATCTGACATGACCTTCCTGCTGTGAACTCATGCTTCCTTGGGTCCTGTGCCTCACTGGCCTCTAGGTACTCAACACTTCCTTCCTTCCTTCAGAAGTGATTCCATCACTTTCCCTACCACAGAGATCAAACTGACAGGTCTGTAGTTTTCTGCCTCTGTCTAGCTCCCACTTTTGTGAAGGGGAATCACATCCACCTTCCTCTAGTCCTCAGATACCACACCATCCTCCCATGATTTGTTAAAAAGGGTAGTCAGTGGTGTCACTAGTTCTCCCCTTAATTATTTTAGAATTCTGGGATGAATTCTGTCAGATCCCATTGCTTTGTCCACCTTCAATTTTAGGAGTTCTTTCAGAACCCTTTCTTCTGTGAAAGGACTGAGATCGATCCCCCTATCCAGAGTGCTTCTGTTAATTGGATTAGGCGCCTCCCCCTCCTCCTCTTTTGTGAATTCTGAGCAGAAGTATTCATTCAGTATCCCTGCCTTTTCACTGTCCCTCTCTTCCCACCCGCTGTCCATTCTATTCAGCCTTTCTATCCCTCCCTTTGTCTTTCTATGCTCCCTGATGTACCTATAAAATGTTTTATCCCCTTTCTTAACCGAGTTGGCTATCTTTTCCTCAGTTTGGGCCTTTGCTATTCAGACTTCCCTCCCTGCTTCTTTCTGTGTTAACTGGTACAGTTCTCTGTCCTGCTCCTTCTGCATTTCCTTATACTTCCTAAATGCTATCTTTTTCTCCCTAACCTTCCCCGCCACCTCTTTTAACAACCATAGTGGCTTTTTCTTTCATTTTGATTTGTTTATTTGCTTCACACAAAGGCTTGTTTACTCTGTGATGGCAGTTTTGATGTTTCCCCATTGTTGCCCCTCCTCTCCTTCTAGCCTGTTTGCTAGTGCTTTTCTAAGGCACTCTCCAATCTTGCCAAAGTCAGCCTTCCTATTCACAAAAGATTTTCACCACAGGTGGAAATTCTTGAAAGTGTTTTGTGGATAGTGCCCACTGAGAACAATCAGTGTATATTTTATTCAGGTATCATATTTGAAATTAAAGTGAGGAATGTTGACTTTGAGAAATGTGAGGTGCTCAGCATTTTCTGGTGTCAAACAGGACTGTGTGTCAGTAATGACGTTACCAGCTGAACTCAACAATCATTCTGAACCGATCCTAGTTGGAGGCAACTCATGTTCTTCATTGCAATGTTTACTAAAGCAAGTCACATATTTTGTTTGAATTTCAAATATTGCAAAAGATCATCATTCCAGCTGATATTGGGCTCTGCCACGTGCATTTCAACAATGGTTTATGCTGAAGCTGTGTTACAACAGGCAGATGAAGAAGATAATGCAATTACGTCTTCTAAGTGACTCTAGAGACATGAAGATGAACAAAGTGACTGAGAGACAGTGCTATGCTTGGCTGCTAGTGAAGAAGAACATTTGACTGCAGTGGCTGAGGAGGAAGAGGGAGCAAATGCTACAACAGTAGAGGATGGGCCACCTGATGCTGTGGTGTGTCATGAAGAAGATTCTGAATGTGGTGCTGCTGTTGTACTCTGTTCCATGACAGCACGCACCACGTCAATTATTTCTTATTTGTTTATCTCAAAACAATTGGCATCATCACTCAACAGTTGCTTCGATTTGTTCCATGGATCCAAAATTGTTGCTTTAGTGTAGTACTCAGAATGAAGCATTTTACAGTTTGTTATCTTCTTCTACTTCTTTGATCATACAACCCGTTAGATCTTGTTGTATTCTGGGGGACAATCTGCATGTGTCAGCAGCACCACTGCTAGCCTGTGTGATCATGGAACTGTCTTGGTTTTCTAACTTTTCCCTAATCAGATTCAACATGAATTTTAATATTTTTATTAGGGATATCATCTTGCATAGAGTTGCTGTGTTTGCACTAACCTCTCTGGTGATTTCTTCAAATGGCTGAAGCAGGAAAATTAGAAACTCCAGCATGGCCCACTGTGGTGGAATAATATAGACATTGCTATCACATATTGTATTTTCTAAAGTATACGGCCTGGCAGTTTTCTTTTGTTCCAGCAGCCTATGGAACATATAAAAGCTGAATTCCATCGAGTAGAAATGTCTTGGATCAGTCTGTGCAAAGGTAAACTGTGCTTCTGCTGTAGTTTTTTAAACAAGTGACAGGCTTTGCTTGAGTGACTGAAATGAGTGCATATCCTTTTAGCAGTGCTAATGAGAGCCTTAATCTCCTCCTCATCATCAAGAAAACTGTGAACTATTACATTTAAGCAATGCGCAAAGCAGCTGGTGTAAATAAAGCCCCACTCCTCCAAGACCTTCCTTATGTTGGACCCATTATCTGCAACTATAAAGTCAACTGACAGTCACTGTGAAGTGAGCCATTGCTGTATTGGTTTTTGGAGCTCTTCATTGACATTGTATGTGGTATGTTCAGATGGAAAATAAAACATTCTTAGAATAGCAAACTGTGATGCTTCACTGTCCCCGGTCCCACATGAATTATCAAAACATGCCCAATGTGTTTTGATAGACATGAAGGGTTCAAGCTGACAACTTGTCCAGATATCTGTTGTGAGATGCACCACCCTCCCAAAAGCATTGCACAAGAAGCATCTTAGTTGTTCACAAACAACATTGTAAAGATCTGGAATCTCTGTTGTCAAGAAGTATTTCTGCAATGGTATACTATATCGAGGTTCGAGGTACTCAAGAAGCCACCTGAATCCTATATGTTCAATGACGTTATATGGCAGCAAATCAACAGCTATCATTTCTGAAAATTTTTGGGTTATTGTAACTGCAACATGGTGAGTTGGGGCATATTTTGCTTTACAATCATATGTTTCTGAGATGGTAAGCTGTCTCCTTGAAGGAGGAGGGCTTTTGAACACACGGTTACTTTCAGTAACAGTCAGAGGGGTCCTTTGAATGGGAGGAAGTGTTGGTGGAAGTGTTTCAGTAGTGCTGCGGGGGCTGACACTGCTTTCATCTATGGGAGTTACCTCTTAGTGTAGTGAGCTATCACAGTCACTTTCTCTTTGAGACTCATGTCTGGACTTCTCAGTAATGTTATGACATCTGTCTAGATGCCTTTTCAGTGCTGAAGTTCCCAATACTCCTTTCTTTTTACCCCTGGCCATTTATAAATAGTGCATGTTGCTACCAACTCATTGGAAGCACTAATGGAGAATTATGACCAAACAAAAGATGATCATTTTTTAGTTCTTTTTCCCAGAAATGCACGGCACCTCAGTCAACTTTTCAGGGTCCCTTCCCATAGATTTTTCTTGGGCCTGTTCCTCTTGTAGTTTATTCCCACTGCCCCCGTCCACAACCAAAACATTTCTGACTGTTTCTTCCTCATCTGCAATTTATTTATTTATTTTATTTATTTTATTTTGGTAACCGGGTAAGCACGCTAGACAGCAAGTGCCTATTTTCAGGTATGACCCGGGAGAATTACAGGGTAATTACATAGGAGAGATATATTAAACAACAATTACAGTCAGGAGCAGACATACTCCAATAGTGAGACAGAGAAGCAGTTACATAGTAGCGTTACAGTCAGGAGCAGAATAAACTCCAAACGTGGGAATAAAACATACAGTGATTTTAAAGCAGTAAAACAAGCAATGGAATTGCCTACACTCATGTCACAGATTACCAAACATACAGGCCCGGGGGCTATGGGGTGGCTAGGGACCACACCTCAGGTGGAAAGACAACAGTTAGATCATATACCCGTTCCATCCCTTCCAGTAAACCTTGTGCTGCTTGATCATTATCTTCATGTTTATTATTATCCTCATTGGGTTCAACCTTAGAAGAATCAGATGAGGGACTGGCAGTAGCACAGAATGCAATTGTTCCATACCTTTAGGTGCCTCTTCAGGTGGTACCCACCATGCCTTTATTTTTTTAACTACATAACTTTATTGTTTTACTTGGGGCTGATGATGATCTGAGACAGTCACCTTTTCTGGATTCAAGCATTCACTTGGAAGGTGAAATCTTAGAGGTGAAAATATCACTTTTTGGGGTTTGATTTTGTTTTCCCTTTTCAGGCTGATTGTTGTCTTTTGCAGTGTCACTGCCTACCTGAGAAATAGAATGTGCTTCATCAACACTTTGAACCATTTTTCTTAGTATTCTAGCCTGAAACAAAAGATTCCTCTGACTAATGTAATATCCTTCTGATGACTCCCACCCACAGGCCAGGGACAAATTTACTGTTGTGAATCATGACTGTTCACAGCACACCAACAGCACAGGAGTCTACCACCACTTCCTTCCCAGACTACTGAACTGACTCTAAATATGGTTACGGTACTTACTGTTAAGTGACCAAATACAGCAACTGTTAAGTGTGCTTCAGAATTTGAATTGGAGATGCAGACACATCTGGTGCATAGCTGCATAACAGCACAGTCCCACAGTGGGGGTTGGTTAATGCTTATACATAATGTAGTGCAATATACTATAAAACTAATGACAATCAGGAGGGATAATGTCAAATAAGTGATGATGAAGATGACACTTGTGTGTACTGTACTTGTACTTTACTTGTGTTGTCCTGTAAACAGCCTGCTGCAAGTCACAAAGTCTGATTTTATCCCCTGGGCAACCCACAGGCAGCAGGCACATCAACTTGTATGTTGTTAGTCTGAACAGTATTTTTTTTAATACATGAAATTGTGAATGAACGTTAACAGGTGATTGTGATTTGTGATTGGTTGGCAAAAGTCAAATATTTATTTTGCCACCCTGCTTCCCTTGCCCAGTACACACAGCAACACTGAAGCCAGAACAAAAATTGTATTTGAGATTTCGGGGACTGTTACATTGATCATGAGCCACCCTGTCTCTCTCTCTCCTCTGGATGTCACAAGTCAAAGATTTATTTTGCCACACTGCTGCCCTTGCCGTGTACACACAGCCACACTGAAGCCAGGAAAAGAAATTCTATTTAGGAATTCTGGGACTATAACCTTTATCGTGGGCCCCACTGCAGTTTCTCTCTCTCCCATCTGGATATCACGATTCAAAGATTTGATTTGCCACTCTGCTGCCCTTGCCCTGTACACACAGCCACATTGAAGCCAGGAAAAAAAAACATTTGGGATTTCTGGGACTATAACATTTATCGTGGGCCCCCCTGCAGTTTCTCTCTCTCCCCCCCAGATGTCACAAGTCAAAGATTTATTTTTCCATCCTGCTGCCCTTGCTCTACATACACAGCAACACTGAAGCTAGGAAATTACATTTTATTTGGGATTTCTGGGACTATTACATGTATCATGGGTCACCCTGCAGTCTCTCTATTTCTCTCTCTCCCCTCTGGATGGCACAAGTCAAATATTTATTTTGCTTCCCTATTGCCCTTGCCCTGTACACAAAGCCACACTGAAGCTAGGAAAAAAAATTAGGATTTTATGTAACTGTAAAATTTCTCTTGGACCCCAGGAGTCTCTCCTTCTCTCCTCTATATCAGGAATGGCACAAGTCAAAGATTTTGCCAGCCAGCCCTTTCTCATATACACAGTCAGCTACACTGTCTGAGGCCATGAAAATAAAAAAACTTTCATTTGGGATTTTTTTGAACTGTACAATTTCTCTTGTGCCCCCAGTAGCATCTCCCACTCTCCTATGGATCTGGAATGGTACAAGTCAAAGATTTTGCCAGCCTGCCCTTTCTCATGTACACATTGCTACACTGTCTGTGGCCAAGAAAAGAAAAAAAAAACTTTCATTTGGGATTTTCTGTAACTGTAAAATTTCTCTTGGGCCTCCAGTAGTCTCTCCCTCTCTCTTCTGGATCAGGAATGGTACAGGTCAAATATTTTGCCAGCCTGTCCTGTTTCATGTACACACTGCTACATGATCTGAGGCCAAGAAAAGAAAAAAAAACTTTCATTTGGGTTTTTATGTAACAGTAAAATCTCTCTTGGGTCCCCAGTAGTCTCTCTCTCACTCTTCTGGATCTGGAATGGCACAAACCAAAGATTTTGCTAGCCTGCCCTTGTTCACACATACAGTCACACAGTATTGTCACACTGTCTTTGTTCACAATTTGCATCCCGTACATGACAGCCACCCAGGCCACTACTAGCTCTCCAGTCCTAAGTCCTGACTCCACGACCCACCTTCACCCACCCCAAAGATCAGTTGCTCACCCCTCCTTTTTCTCACTCTCCCTAATTTCTTCTCTTCCCTCTGGCTCATATATTTCTGCCATACTTTTTGAATTTTTTGGGGGGGTTGCCACTTTTGTTTGGTGACTCTCTGCTTGCTGCCATTCTCTGCTGAATGCAGCTCCTGCTCCTCCAGTCCTCCATACCCATCTGTGGCCACATTGCGCACTCATCATGGTTATATACCATGAGTTCATCACGTGACCTTCTGTTGCCTGACTGGATGCCACCAACTGCCTGTACATACCAGCAGCATCCCCATAGCAACAGACAACAAAATCATGGAAAAGTCATCTCCATGGACCCAGAACTGGACTTCTGCAGCAAAGCCTGTATTTATCCAGGTTCATGGATTGCAGGTTAGTTCCATGGGTCTGGATCTCCTGCAGAACAGTCTGCCCAGCTCTAAAGAGAAATGAAAGACTTGCCTCTAAATGAGTCATATTTAACTGTACCTTAATAAACACTGATGTGAAAAATTGTGTTTTCAATTGTTTTCTTTTTATGGACAACATTCTGCACAGTTCTTGCCATGGATTCAATAATTTGGAGTTTTTAGTATGTCATGGTTTGTGTACAACATGCTAAACATGAGCTATTGTCCAATCAGAACCATGCTTAGAGTTCTGTGCAAAAACCGTGACATAGCTAAAACTCCAGATCACTGATTCCATGAAAAGAACTGTAACAGAATGCTGCCCATAAAAACAAAACAATGCAAAATTCAGTCATTCAAATTACTATGTTTTAAGCTGTAGTACCCTATGGATCATTTAGGCTTAGAGATATCATTTCTGTAAATGGGAACATCACAAACCTCTACCAGTTAGAAATAATCTCCTGTCCTCTTTAAATGCGTCAATACTGAAGTAAAAAAATATTATCTAGGCAATACTTATGTGAGGTGAGAAGACACATTAACAACAGCAAGCAGTAGTAATTAAACCCTTGGGGGGGGGAATGCTACAAGTCTCAATGACTGAGAGGGACTTGGGGGTGGTGGTGGATGTCAAGATGAACAACTCTGAGACTTGTAGGAGGGCAGCAGCCAAGGCCAACAGGATGCTGGGATACATCACTAGGGGGATCACCTCCAGAAGGAGGGAAGTGATACTCCCTCTGTATAACTGCTTGGTGAGGCCGCACCTTGAGTACTGCGTGCAGTTTTGGAGGCCACACTTAAAGAGGGACATTAACCTCCTGGAGAGGGTCCAAAGGAGGGCAACCAAAATGATTTGGGGCTTGGGGGACAGGACCTATGAGGAGAGGCTCGAAGAGCTAAATATCTACATATTGGAAGAGAGAAGGGACCCGGGGGACATGATAGAGGTCTTCAGGTACATGAAGAGGGTAAATAGGGGAGGAACAGTCAGGGTGCTTCGAAGGAAGGAGGAGGGGGCCACTAGAGGGCATGGGTGGAAGCTGGAGGGGGGAAGATTCAGGGAGAAAGGGGAGGTGCTACTTCACTGAGAGGGTGGTGGAGCCATGGAATGCGCTGCCTAGGGGGCTGGTGGAGGCAGAGACAGTGGAGGGGTTCAAGAGGGGGTGGGACAGGTACAGAGGAAGGGTTCTGGAAGCAAAATCCAATGCAGCAAGAATATCCAGAACTGGGAAGGGAGAAGCCAGAGAAGGCGAGAGGGGCAGCAAAGTCAGCAACCAGGGTGGGGGCTGACCAAATGAGCAGACACGAAAGACCGTTAGGCCTATTCTGCTGGCATTTTAGTATGTTAGTATGTTAGTAAACAACAGCAAGGTGACACACTTTACCACAGTGATGCAGGGAATAGACTGGCTAGAGCTCAGGATGCTCCTGTACAGGGATGTGCAGTTAAACCAAGCTATAATGACCTAATTGCAGGTTTATACACTTCATGGTATTAACAGTTTGGTAGCAGTAGGCACATTTTAACTAAGCCCTGTTAGATGCAGAACAACATTAATGCAGAAGAGTACTTTACACTGGTAAGCAGACAGTACCACACAGAGCATAGCATGTATGAGGTAGGCATTTACATGAACCAGTGGTACAAGTACACAGTTTACATATTGCCAGATTTTTTAGTAGAGCAAGATATGTGTAAGGCATTTACTATACTTACAGACACTTGCAGGAATGGGGCTTGGGCAGAGTCTCCTGTAGTCCTGGTGTCTCCCCTCTGGTGACTCCTCTTGAGGACTCCCTCTCCAGCTGTGCCACTCAGTTTTTGATCAAAAACACTTTAAAAGTCTTAGAGGATTATTCATTATTATTATAGTTAACTAACAGCAGTTAACTATAGCTTCTGTTCAGAGCAGGACAGGAACTCATTGACTGCTACAGAGAGGAGTCAGTGCATTGTGTGCTTATTGCAGATGCAGTCTGTAGAAGGACAAGGACTTACTGTAGGGCCAGTCAAACAAAGGACAGAGACAAAGCAGTGAGATTTTTGAAGGTTTTGCAACTTATTTTTATTTTTACAGACTGCTTCTGGTGCAGGGCAAAGAAATCCACATTTGTATGTAGTTTATCCAGTCTGTAAGTCAGTCAGGGCACCAGCCAGTCAGTGAAGTGAATATTAAGTAAACGTGCAGCTGATGTTATGATGTGAGTCTTTATTGACAGTGTACAAGGTCTCTTTATCTGGTGTCTCTCAGTGGGTTCTGAGAGTCAGTGGGGTCAGTGGGGTCAGTCAGGGACCAGGAGTTTTGTCTTGCTCTTATTCTTCTCCCTTTCATAGCTCACCTCATGTCACACTGCATGTGGTTGTCTAATCTTTAACATGCACATTTTTCAAGCAACCAGTGAGTTATACTTTGCAGTGCTGCACTATTGCCAGCTGCTGCATCAGAGTTGTACTGTCACCTGCCATGTAGAGCAGAAAACATGAAGAGAAAAAGCAGGTGGTGAATTAGATGCAGGGGGAGCAAAGGTGCAGATAGAGGTTCAACCATGCCAGTTCAAAGTACAACTTCTGCAACTGGTGGTGGTGAAGATGGTCAAGGAGGGTATAAAAGTCATGGGGCTGTAAAGGCTAGCATTGGGCAAATGATAGTATGGTCAAAGAACTTCATTGACAACATCGTCAGATCGTCCACCCCGCTGCCCTTCGCCTTTCCCCTCAACCCTGACACTCCATTCTACCATCTTAGGTCGAGGGCGACACTGGATTGCCCGGTTCCTAGAACCCGCACCCTTGCAGGCGATCGGACCTTCGCCACCTACGCCCCCAAAATATGGAACTCGCTCCCTGCCCTTACTCAGTCCTCCTCCTCTTCCCATCCTGGCTTTAAAGCATCCCTTTGAAACTTCCTGAAGGGATCCACCACATGTCCCGGTACTTCATAGCGCACTAGCACCTGGTATGCTGGGGTGTTTCTGTGCAAAACAGCATCCACTGCACTTACCTTCCTGTCAACTGGTCGAGTAACTATTAAATTACATCCTTGCACCAGGCTTACTCCCTGTCCTCCTTCCCTAAGAGTTCACCTGGCCCTCTGTTCCCCTCCACCCTGTTGTTCTAGTGCCCCCACCTTTTTTGCTGGCACTTACTTCTGTTTGCATTTGACCAAACCTGTTTTATGTATTTTTTCTGTTCTCTGCCGAAATCGCCAAGTATGTACCGCACTGTATTTATCATGTGCTAAATCATCTCTAATGCTGTTAGCTACCTATTCAATCCCTGTTAAGCTTGTTATTTTTCTGTATGTCAAATTTTGTTATTGCCTGTTGTCTCACGGTATGTTAACTTGACTTCCTCACTGTTATTGTATGCATCTACCTTGTAACTCTCCCGGGTCGCATCTGAAAATAGGCACTTGGCTGTCTGGTGTGCCTTACCCGGTAAACAAAAGCAAATAAATAAATAAAAGAAAACCTGGTTTTGTACCCCACAGAAACCCACTGGTTCCACTCCCACTCTTCCTTGAAATCTTCCCAGGTCATTCAGTACACCTGGAATCTCTATTATCAATCTGAAAACACACTAGTTTCCTTCCTCTCCTTCAAGTTCTGCCAACTCAAGTTCCAGTTCCATGTCCCTTTACAAGAATGAGATGCAAGAAACTGGATGGCTCAGTAGATTGGTAGCAGGTTATAAAGCCTTTCACCTCTAGGTCACTGGTTCAAATCCAACACAGGTCAGTAGTGTCCGAAAGTCATTGTCCCCATATCCCTGCCAATAAAGACACAGACAAGAATGTTTGTGGTTGCTGAGTTCGGCAAAAAGTTTACTGAGACTCCAGTTTCCATCTTTACAATACATGATCACTATCATTGTCCTTTACACACAGTTCAATCATATTGATAATACTTATACATACATACATCGTATCAATCACATTCTTGCTCTGTTCATCCCTCCCACTTCTTCCTTTTTTCCTTTTGTCCCCCCAGACGTACCCATTGCTTCCTCTTTGTTGTCAAGGGTATGAGCATACACACCATGCCCCTGCCTTTATCCTATCACCCTGTGTCCTTTGTCATGTTTTTCCTTTTTAAAACTCCTCCATTCTTTCCTGTCCTACTCTTCCTTTTTCTACTAGTCCACCTCCAGCTTGTGATGGACAGTGGACTTCCCCCTCCCTTCTATCACCCCCCCTATCACTTTTCCTTATCTCCGTGCTGCATTAGCCAGTGCTCTTTGTCTTATCCGCCACTCAATGGCATTAGCCATTTCTTGGTTAAATAGTGCCAGCCCCAGGTCCAAGAGATGGACCCCGTCTCCACGGAAATATTCATCTACCCCTTCCTGAATTGTGTGGTGAATTACCATTCCCCCCCGGGCCTCAAATAACCTGCCCACCCATGTGTTCATCCTTTTCCTAGCCCTGTCCATACCTTTATGGCCCTCCTCCTTGCTCCACACCCTCCAAGGGGTTATATCTGACCAGGCCAATGTCATTTCAGGCCACCATTGTTTAATTGATTCCACATCCGTTTTATGTGGTAAAATAAGTCCAGCCATGGCAGTGTCCCCAAAACATTGCCACCCAGGTGTATGATGGTGAGGTCTGGTCTCCCTTGGACCTTCCTGACCTCCCTCAGTTCTGAAAGTAACTGTGCCCACTTCATCCCCCTTTGACCTTTCCACCTCAACCGGATGGCATCACTATTCAGGTACAACTGCTTGCCCCCTTGTCTCCTGGCTGCCCATTTCTCCACCCAGTGGATAAAAAAATGATCACAAATCCATGTCTCTAGCCTCTTAGTTTTGCCTGCATATGAAAACAAATACTTTGTTAGAGAATGCATGTCTCCTCCCCTCCCCCCAGCCATACCTGCTCTGGGAAACAAAAAGAAACAACATTATTGTGCAACCTTGCGTATGTATTTCTTATAACGTTCAGACTTCCACCTTCCCTTTTCCATGATTGCCGCTACTGTGCCCACCTGTGCAGCCAACACTAATGCTGCCCCAATCCTGAATGAATGTGAAGAGTAACCTTCCAAGGGTTCCCCCAAAAATCTAAGGCCCTTGTGCAACACCGCCGTCACCTGATATCCGGTGACTGGCTTCCCATTACCATGTACGAATAGATTGAAGCATCCCCCTGTAGGCCACCCTGCCGCGTGCATGTGCAATGCCCCCACTGGACAAATGGCTGCATTGCAATGGCTCCATAAGCATGCTCTGTCACCCTGTCCCTGTTGGTCTGTATTTGATCTTCTCACCCTTATTACCACTACCACTGTATGTCCTCCCATTGTAGTCCCCCTCCCTTGTTCTTCCCGCCATGCCCCACTACCTCCCTTAACCTGAAAGCACCGCCATACATAGTCAGATACAGGGCTGAAACAACAACGCCTCACTACCTGAGCTAGCTATGTGGTGCAGTACCCCCACTAGCCTGTCCAGCAGGCTTTCACCTATTGGTTTCCTAATGTCTTGTTTCTTGTCTGTCCCCCAGGCCCAACCCTGCATCATTCTGCAAGTCAGGTTGCTTTTTGTGGGGTCCTCCTACCCTTTTAAGTTACATACTTGTCCTATGGCTGCCAAATGCACCCCCATAGTGACATGCACCCCACCCTGTTGCCACTCCTTCACTATAAATCTGGCCACCTACTCCTGTGTTACTGCACCACTTACCTGTCCGCTGTATTGTTTTCGAAATTTTTGAAATGCTCTCCATGAAGTCTCATAAGCTCTAAGGGTCCTTGGGGCCCAGGAGTTCCGGAACAATATATCTGCTCCCCAGATCCAATTGTCCATACACACGTTGCTGGAATTTACTTAACTTTATCCACCCCTTTGCTGTACGAAACAATATATATATATATATATATATATATATATTATATTTTATATATATATATATATATATATTTTTTTTTTTTAAAACTCCAAATGTCTACAAAATAAAAAGCCCACAGGCTGAAATCCTGCCGAACTGCTGTGCTTCCAAAGTAAAATTCTTTTGGAGCAAATTGTGACCTCCTGCTCCTGTGCAGCCCTTTTTAAGCCCTCTTCTAGCCCAGCCCATTGCCCAGTCCTACCAATCCTTGACTGCCAACCTCCATTCCCACCTCTCTCCTTTCCCCACCTACCTTGTGACCTCACTACAGATAATCCCTCCCCCCCCTCCGCTGGTGCCCTCCTCTCTTCTTCCTCTCTGCTTACCCCGAGCCTCCACTACTTCCTGTCTGGGTCTTAGGACAATGTGGTCTGCCCTTTAAGATGGGCAACCCTCTTTATCACCTGAGGGCTGTTCAGTGGTCTATGTGAAATGAAATGTGGTGGTCTCAGTCCAGTTTCCAGTGGGCAGGTGTCCACATCACAAAGCCAACTACAGATTTTGGCACAAAATGGCACCCCTGTTGACAGGATCTTATTAAATACCAAGGATTGAGAGGGCATTGAGTCTGAACTACCCTCTTACCTATACAGGGCAGTGTGGGAAAGCATGCACTGTAATCACACATGATGCATCTGTCATGTGAATAAGGAGAGGACTTCAGATTCCAGTGTTGTCAGTCCAGAACCTTTCACAAGCATTAAAAATTTGCACACAGAAAAAAAAAATATTTTAAGTTAAGAATAAGATACAGATAATCTATCCAATCCTTAACTGAAAAAAATAAACACTGCATCTGTGCATATCATATGAATAATGCGACAACAGCTGCCACATCCAAATGTGTGTGAGTAGTGATTATTGCCAGCACCTAGAACCACCATATGATCCCCCCACTATCACCTGGCAGCCCAACACAGTTCAACTCTTCTATCTATTATATGTAGAGAAGATGACATTGAGTCTAGCTCTGACACAGACACTACTGCAATCATACTATTTTGGTTCATACTTCTATGATTTGGAGAGTGGACGAAGGTGTGGCAACCCATTGAGAGCATCTTCCCTCTTGACAGTAGTACAGTAGTACTCCTTTAAGTGTTCCCTTCCAAATCATGCATCCAGTCTGTTTGTAAACACTGTAAGAGATTTGACCTCAACACTCTATCTAGGCATCTCATCCCATGATCTAAGCACCCACTGCGTAAAACAGAACTTTCTTCTTGTTCTGAATGATATCTTTTGCAGCTAGTACTGATGTGACCAAATATTATGTGGACTATGTTTATAAACTAAAATTTAATTCCCTATGGAGTTCTTGACTATTTACCAGTCTGTAAATAAACAGAAGATTCCCTCAAATGCAACATCTCTTTAAGCTATATGTTCCTATAGCACATAATCATTCCTTATTTGTTTAATGAACTAATGGGTGAGTTAATTATGTTCAAGTTCAAGTTCAAGTTTATTGCAGGAAAACTCCATTGAGCAAGCTCATTCACAAGGAGGTCCTGTGACACAAACACTTAAAGTACAAACACAGATAGGTAATAACATGAAATGCATGATACATGATACAGGCTGGATATACATACAAGGGTACCACATAGGGTGACTGCAGGTGGTAAACATTGATATGAGACAGGGAAGCGACTTACAGGTTGCATACTGATAAATGAAACATGATGACTGGTGTGTGCAATACATATACAGTATTTTGGCAGCTAGAACAAACAACAGTCTACAACCAATATGGGGGAGGGTGATTTGATAGAGTAGCAGTGGAGTGTAAGCAAAGATAAAGCCAGGAGTAGAAGGGGAAGAGAAAGCAGTTAATATGACAAATCAATTATACCTTACCAGTGGATAAATATGGCACACATGGGGAAGGAAGAGACTTAATGACAGTTACAGGTGTCTTTTATTTTGGCTGAACTTAGCGATTTGCAGAAGTTTATTGAAACTGTGCTAGTTAGTTTCAGTATGGTTTGTAATTGGTTCCAAATGGAGGGAAGGGCATATGCAATAGCACGTTTACCAAAGGAAGTCTGCGTCCTTGGTATGTCAAGCATAATAAAGTCAGATTTTCTTAATGAGTATGCACTATGTGAGATACTAATAAGGGAAGAGAGATAGCTTGGCAATTTCTGCAGGAGCAGTTTAAGAGTCCATAGCCCAGCATGGAGCAGGCGTCTAGTAGTAAGGGATGTCCAACCAACAGCTGCATATAAGTCACAGTGGTACGAACGGTAAGGGGAGTTGGTAATGAACCATAATGCACGGTGATAAAGGATGTCCAGTTTACTTAGATTTGCAAGAGTGGTGGAGGAATAGATTACATCGCCATAGTCGAGTAGGGGGAGAAAAGTGGCCTGTACAAGCTTGTTTCGAGTTTCAAGGGGGAAAAGGGGCCTATTTCTGTAGAAGAAACCTAACCTTGCTTTTAACCTTCTAGAGACATCTTCGACGTGGTCACTGAAAGATAATTTATTGTCGATCCAGATACCTAGATATTTAAATTTGGTTACAACTTCCAGAGGCTCGTTTAGCGTGGTGACAATGAAGTCTTGGGCAAGGGTATTGGGGGGCCTGAGACAGCACTGTGGGAGAATATCATCACTTTAGTCTTCTTAGCATTGAGCAGAAGCTTTGCCTTTATTAGATTATGCTCAAGTTGTGCGAAGTCCGCTTGAAGCACTCCCTTGACTTCAGATAACGATGAGCCAGAAGTATACAACACAGTATCATCTGCAAAAAAGTGCAGATTGGACATAGATATGTTAGCATCTAAGTCATTAATGTACAGAGAAAACAAGATAGGGCCTAAGATGGATCCTTGGGGGACTCCTCTTGCAACTGGCAAGGCAGCAGAAAAAAAGCCTTCCGCCTTTACTTTTTGGAATGGTATGTGGCACCCAACTTTGCAAGGCAATTGACTAATAGTTTGTGATCAACAGTATCAAAAGCTTTGCTGAGGTCCAAAAAGACTGCACCAGTTACCTTCTTAGCATCTATAGCAGAGATCCAATCATTGGTTACTTTTGCTAGTGCAGTGATTGTGCTATGATTAGCCCAGAAGCCAGATTGAGCTGGGTTAATGAGAGAGAAGGTTTCCAAGTGCGATTTTAACTGAATATGGATCAGTTTTTCGAGAACTTTAGAAAGGATAGGCAATATGGAGATAGGCCTGTAGTTGTTTACATCGCATGGGTCACCAGATTTAAATAGAGGGAGGATCTGTGCTGATTTCCAGTAGGACAGCACAGTAGCAGATGTAATGGAAAGATTGAAGATGTGGAGAATTGGGACAGTGAGATGGGCGTAGCCTGACCTTAGGAAAAAGGGTTCCAAGCCATCGTCCTCTGCGCTTTTTTTGGTGTCTAAGTTAAGAAGAGAATCTTCTACTTCTTTATAAGTTATCTCGCGCAGTTGGAAGGGGCTGGGTGCAGGACTAGATGTGGCGGGAGGGGGTATGCTGGCTCACCGCAGCACCAGCATAAGGTGACGAGTCAAAAGCTAATCCAGCTGTGGCAAAGTGGGAGTTAAGTTCCTCCAGGATTAGGGACTTGTTTTCCACAATCTTGTCACTTACAACTATCTTTGTTGGGACAGAGGGGGCCATGGGCCATCCTTCTATAGCTTTGATAGTCTTCCATATTTTATGAGGGTTACCTTTAGCTTGTTCGAAAGTAGAAATATAATAGCTTTAGCAGAGCGAAGTTTTTTCACACAGTTATTCCTGGCTGTTCTAAAGGCCTGCCAATCCGAAGATTCTTTGGAATGTCTAGCTTTAGCCCAGAGCTTATCTCCAGCTATAAGGGCTGCCTTGAGATCCAAGGTGAACCAGGGGTTGGAATTGTTCCATACCCTTACTTTGATGTAAGGGGCATGCTTATTTATTATTGTAGTGAGTTTGTCATTAGGATGCAAGCTGCCTTGTTGACATCTTTGGCTAGGTAAAGATCTTGCCATCTGATCATGCTCAGGTCAGATAGGAAGTTTACTGCACTGAATTTGCGAAAGGATCTTTTGTTATAAAGATGGGTTGTGGACGGGCCTTAATTTGAGATCTTATGCAAGCAACAATTCCATGATCGCTCATGTCGTTGTGAAACACTGCCAAATGAGATATTTTGTGTGGATGGGTGGTTAGTACCACATCTAGAATGGAACTGTTGGCAGTATTTAGAGTGTTGTTCCTAGTAGGTTCACTGACTAATTGCCCAAGACCTAGCTCGTCACAAAGGGATTTGAGGCCGTGTGATTTAGGTGATAGCCAGTCCATATTTAGATCTCCTAGAAATATTGTTTCAGTTTTTGCATCTACGAACATGGATTTCAAAAGATTAAGGACTTCATCACCACCAGACGGGGGTCTATAGCCACCTAGGATAGTGATACATTCCAAGGAGGGGAGATGAAGGCTCAGTGAAACTAACTCAAATTCCTTGGCTAGAGATTTGCAACTAATATTGGTGACCAAGTACTTAGATTTGGCGTAGATAACCACACCCCCACCTCTAGACTCTCTATCAGCTCTAAGTAAATTGTAGCCCTGTAGTGATATTTGTTGATCAGTGTTCGTCTTTTTTTAACCACGACTCAGTAATTATGATAAGGTCTGGGTTAACGTGTGCAGCCCAGGCTTGCACCTGTACAAGTTTTTCAGGCAGGCTTAAAATGTTGACCATCATCATTTTGAGACCTTGTGGCCTCAGCAAAATCGATAGGCGAGGTAAGTTGTAGGGGGGGCCAGGGTTGAGCTCCACATTTCCTGAGCAGAGAAGAAGCAGAAGTATAACTTTCTTTAAGGAGCTTATAAGAATGCAGACTGCTTTTTTATTTCTTCGCGGCAACCCATATCATGCTGAGCAAGAGGCAGCACCACTGTAATGACAGTTGATCGTGATCAATGTAAGTGCTTGGGTAGACATAGGTGAGGACAGTAGCAAGGGGGTGTAGGCTAACCGGGGGGAATAGGCTAAAAGAGGAGAAGAGAATGACATAGTGTCTGCATGGTAGACTGTTATAACATTAGGTATTGATAAGGTACATTGGAGAACTGAATTGCATTGAGGTACTTCTAATTGCACTCTACTGCTGAAAACTCTGCACCTTAGGAGCAATAAAAACACAATAAGGAGAGCCATGGTCCAGGATTGAGTGGTCTCGTGATTTGTATTAGTGCAATATTTTCTAGGCAAGAAATTTGCCCACCTAGGTACTCACTTAAAACCTAGATGAGAAAATACAGCAGAAAGGGGAACAAGGAGAGCAGGAGCAGCTTAGTTAGTGGCCATCCACCCTTCAGACTCAAGTCCCCTTGTAGCAGCACCGGGAAAGATGTAAAATGATAATGCAGGCGATATTGCCCACGAATGAATACAGTGATTTATGTAGAAGACCAAGAATCCCTCTAGTGGCAGGTCTGTATAACCTGCTAATAGAAAACTAGCTAGGTAGTTAGACTTATTGGCACCAAGGCAGAGTGCTTGGATGGGGTGGGGGGGTGCTGCAGGAAGAGCAGTCAGACAGAAGAGGTGTAAGCACTTTAAAACAGTAGTAGAAATTACAATCCAGCTAATACAGTTGAAAAACTCCTAATAACACAGTTGAAATGTGCTTAGTTCTATCGAAAATCTAACAAAGTGCCAGGTGTCTATAGCAGGGGAAAACTCCTGGCCAATCAGAGTGGGTTTGCTGGAAGCACCCGTGTTCCACTTGGCTGCGCTGTCCCGTACCTTCCAAGGAGCTGCAGGCGGGTGTCCTGGTCTTGGTCGGTGGCTGGCTGGGTGCCGGACGACCATGGGTGAGCTGGAGCAGCCCTGTTCAGGGACAAGCAGCTTCCAAAGAGCTGCAGGTGGGTGTCCTGGTCTTGGTCGGTGGCTGGCTGGGTGCCGGCCGACAGTGGGTGAGCTGGAGCAGCCCTGTTCAGGGACAAGCAGCTTCTAATGAGCTGCAAGCGGGTGTCCTGGTTTGCTGCCTTTCTCTGGATTGTATTAAGTTTTATTATGTATTTTTGTTATATGGACACAGAACTGAGGGCAATAATCTAAATGCAGTCTCTGATATGATTTATACAATGGGTGATTACAGTACATAAACTATTCTTAAAATGTTCATCTCATGTATCGCAATACTATGTTTAACTTGTTGCCTGAGCTTTCACACTATTATTTGAAATTTATCATTTATTTGAATGCCTGAATCCTTTTCCTCACTAATGTGTTGTAGCAAAGTATTACTCAATATATAAGCTCCTTTTGTGTTGTTTTTTTCCAAGATACAGGACAGCACATTTATCAGGCTTCTAGATCATGCCATTGTTTTTTGTCCAGTTAGCCAGTCTGTCCAAAAAGTCACATCAACCTAACTACCTCAGTGATATCTAATGGTCCACCTAGTTAGTGTCATCTGCAAATCTATTGATCCAATTCTGTATATTATCATCCAGTTCCTTAATTAAGACTGTGAACAGTGCCAGTCCCAGCACTGATCCCTGTGGAATCCCACTGGTCACAACAAAACCCACAGACAACATTCCACTAACCATTGTCCTGGGTCCAACCTGTCAACCAGTTGACACCCTGCCATATAGTTATATTCCATAATCCTAACAAGTCCATTTTATTCATTAGCTGCTTTTATGGCACCCCATTGAATGCCTTGGTAAGGTCCAAGTAAAAGATGTTCTCAGGTCTGCCCTGAACCAGTGCACAACTTGCTGGCTTGTAAAACGTTATCAAATTAGTCAAATAACATCTACCCTTTATGAGTTGATACCAAGGTTTGCAACTTGCCCTTTGAAGCAGTCCTTAACAAAGGATTCTATGATTTTATGGATAATTGCTGTCAGACTTATTGGTTTGTAATTTTTGCATTCTGCTTTATTTCCCTTTTGGAAAATTGGCACCACCACAGCAGTTCTCATCTCTAGTCACTTGGTATACTACCAGATTTAACTGAAGCTTCAAACAGGTACTGAACAGATATGTAAGAGGACTAGTAAATTATGCTTCCAATTCCTTTAATAATTTGGTGTGACTTTCCTCCAATCCAGGCATTTTACTAGAATCTAAGCTACTTATTTTTCCTATTATTAATTGTTTTAATATTTATGACATCCTCATTAATGTTTGATTCTGTCTGATACAGGCTACACTACAATCTAATTGGGAGGGTGGCTCAGGACACCTGGACAGAGCCAAAAACAAACAAGCACCAAGCACCAAAAAGAAGAATTTGGCTCAGACATCCAAGGAAATGTATTAACAGCCAACAATGGGATACAATTAAAAAATTGCACTTATTTATTAAAACCACAGTAAAAGAAATAGCTTGTCATGGTACATCTAAACAGGTATCACCTTCCACCCCAGGTGGGTGCTACCTGTTTAGATGTACTATGACAAGCTGTGTCTTTTATTGTGGTTTTAATAAATAAATGCAGTTTTTTATTGCATCCTATCAAAGGATGTTAATTCATTTCTGTGGATGCCTGCACTCAATCTATTATCTCTGTACTGCTGAATACTAAAGTATTTGTTAAACTGATTGACCATATCCAGAGAATCACTATACTCAGAACCATCTATTTGTATTTGGCAAATAGTTTTTTGTTGGTAGGAACTGATGTAGCTACAGAAGTTCTTTATATCTGACTTACGTCTTGTCATCTATGTACTATTTTGCATTTTTCTTGTTTATACTTTTTACATAACTTAACCCTCTGTATGTATAGCTCCAAGAGTATTTCAAAATTAGTTTCCTTAAGCTTCTTAAATGCTCACCGTTTTATCAAGATGAACTTTTCTGTCAGCAGAGGAAAAAAGTACAGTACAATGGGTCATGTGAGGAAAACAGGTTATACGGATACCACAGTTCTACAAAATAAAGCAAGTATGCAGTACTCTAAGTGTGGCCTCACCAAGGACCTGTACAGGGCAGGATGACTTTCTCTCTCCTAGAAGTGATTCCCTTTGTGATGCACCCCAGCATTCTGTTGGCCTTTGCTGCTGCCTTCCTGCACTGGGCTGAGTGGTTAATTTCCCCTGTTACTGGTACACCCAGATCCTTCTCCTCTGTTGACGTGAATAACTGCACTCCCCCCAATCAATAACTATTTCTGGGGTTTCTAGCTCCCACATGAATGACTTTACAGTTCTTGGCATTGAACACAAGTTGCCATGTGTCTGACCATCTCTCCAGTCTTGTTAAATTCCACTGGAGTACTTTACCGCTTTCCCCACCATCCATATCCACATATATCTTAGTGTCATCTGCAAAGGTGTTGATCTTACTTTTTATCCCATCTGATATGTCGGCAATGAAAATGTTAAACAGCACTGGTCTCAGCGCCGAGCCTTGCAGGTCCCCACTTATTCCCACCCTCGGCTCCAATAGTTTACCACCCACGACTACTTTCTGCTGCCTATCCTGTAACCAGCTCTTGAACCAACTAACCAGTTTCCTCCCCAGTCCCAGGTTACTCAACTTGCTGGTCAGCCTTCCATGAAGCACCAAGTCAAAGCCCTTGCTGAAGTCCAGGTAAAGGATGTCCACCACATGACCCTTATTCAGTGCCTGCATCACCCAATCAAAAAAATCAACCAGGTTCATCTGGCAGGATCTGCCTGAGACAAACCCATGCTGTTAGTCATCATGGAGACCATTACCCTCCAGAAATTGTACCAGCCTTTACTTGAGGATAGTCTCTATTAGCTTTCCTACAATCGCGGTAAGGTTCACTGATCTGTAGTTCCCTGGTTCATACCAGGGCCCACTCTTCTGGAGGGGCACCACATGTGCCACCCTCATATCCCTTGGCACACACCCATATCCAGGGAGGTGTTTAAAAGCTCTGCCAGTGGCCCTGCCAGGACTTCTGCCAACTGTCTCAGGAGTCTAGGATGAACTCTGTCTGACCCAGGTGCCTTATTTACCCCCAGGGAGTTAAGGACCTCCATCATCCTACTCACTATGATCTCCCTATCCATAACCTCCTCCCCCCTACTCCCACCCAACCCTTCCACATAGGTTCAGGACATTCCCTCTCCCTGCTGAATACTGAAAAGAAGTAGTCGTTAAGTACTTCTACCTGCTCTGCCCCCTTCTCTGCCCATCCACTGCCATTCTTGATACTAACAATCTGATCCTTACTCTTTCTCTTCTCCTGTATATACCTGAAGAAATGGTTTTCCTCTCTCTGACCCCCTGTGCTAGCCTCAGCTCTCTCGATGCCTTGGCTGTCCTTACTATTCTGCTCACCTCCCTGGATTTCCTCACATATTCCTCCCTGTCCTCCTCTCTGTTGGATCTTTTATAGCTCTTAGAGGCAGGCCTCTTTTTCTTCGCCCTCTCTTCAACTTCCCAGTTCATTCGGCTGGCTTCTTGGTCCTGGTTTTCTTGCTGTAGCTCTTTACACATATGCTAGTGGCCACAGCCAGACCTAGCTTGATGACTGCCCATTTTTGCTTGGAGTCCATCTGTGGGCAGATGTTAGTTATGTGTCCTTCCAATATATTGCATATCCTCTCAAAGACTGCCCTTTTGAAGTTCTGGACCTTAGTCTTTGTTGTAGCTATGTCCTCTCCTAGAATGAGTGAGAACCACACTGTGCGGTGGTCACTTCCCACCAGGGGTCCTCCACCTCAACATCTTTGACTTGTTCACTGTCCATCAGCACCAGGTTCAGAATGTTCCCCTGTCTAGTTGGCTCCACTGCCTTCTGTGTCAGAAACCCATCCTGGAAGGCTTCCAGGATGATCTGCTCCCTGGCACGTGAGGTAGCTGGGTCATTCCAGTCCACCCCTGGCAGGTTAAAGTCCCCTACTACCACAGTACTACCTTTGCCACTAAGCCTTCTTAACTGTTCTCCCAGCTCCCTACCAATCTCCTCTTTCTGAGTTAGATGCCTATATATAACCCACAATCTTACCTTTCTACCCCTTGAGTTGTGTAGTTGCAGTCATAAGGCTTCTGCCCTTTTTCCACCTCCTCCCTGTTGCACATTATCCCTTCCCTAACATAGATGGCACCCCCTTTCCCCTTTTCTCTTTCCCTTTGGTATAGATTGAATCCTGGGATAGCTTGGTCCCAGTTATGGTTTTGGGTTGACGATGTCTCGGTGATGGCGGCTATGTCCACCTCCCCTTCCAAAATCATTGGCTGCAACTCTGCTGTCTTGTAACCTAGGCTCCTGGCATTCAATGATACCTTTCTCTAATGTGATATTATCCCCTCTGCTCCTTTACCCTCCCCCCATCTGTTCTCTATTAGAATTTGGCTCCTGCCTTGCTGTGGGTGGTGGTCCAAAGGACCCTCTATCCTGGTGACTGCCCAGCCCTTCACCCCCCAGTTACTTAGTTTAAATTGTAATTTGCTTGAATAAACGCCCCAACTTCTGCTTCAGTACCTGCAGGCCTTCCTTGCTAAGGTTCAACCTATCCAGCGTGTACAATTCCTTGTTCTCCCAGTTGTTGCCCCACTACTCCACCAATCCATACCCCATTGACCCACACAATTCCCCCCAGCCATTTGTTGAAGTCTAATTCTTTCCTTCCTGGTTGTACTCATTCCAGGTACTAGGAGAAGGCTAGTGACCTTCCCCCTTTACTGCTTAGTCCCCCACTTCCATGAAACTATCCTACACCTCTTCTACCCTTCTCTCCACCAGGTCATTCATGCCTAGGTACACCACAATGTGTGGTTTCTCTCCTACCTTCCCCACACACCTGTTAATATGCTGTCCCACTCTATCTGCATCATGTGTGGCATGCACTCCACCCAAATACTGCTTTCCTGGTGCCCCTACCCCCACATCTTACACCCTTAAGTATTGAGTCACCCAGAATGAGGACCTTCCCTCCCTTGTCTTTTTCATCTTCCTGTTACATGTTATTCCTCTGCCCCCCTACTCAATCCCCCTCTCCTTCCTTCTAGCATTTGGACCCTTGTGCCTTCCCTGAACCTTGCTTGTCTCCAATTCTTTGCCTTATCCTCTCCCCTCTAATACCTCTGCCCTGTCTGTCTGATTCCTTCCTCTTACCATTCCCCATCAGCTCTTCCTCCCCCTTCCTATATCTGCTACCCCTCCCTCTGCCATAACACCCCCCTTGCCACTGGCTCCACACGCCCCCTCTGATCCATGTTTTTCCCCCTCCTTGCACCAGTCCCCCCTTTACTTTCCTTGCCTGGACTGTCTGCTGTGCCCCCCCGCCCATTCTCTACCTGCTCCTTTCTCCCCCTTCCAGCACCTACTGCATCACTTACCTGCTCTCCCCCATTGCAACTGCTGCCATATAGACTACTAATTGTGTCTCCTGCCTCTCTGTTGTAACCCTTGTCCTTCCAGTTACCCTCCTTCCTTACCATCCCTGTGGTTTCCCTGTCCCCTGGTCACCAAGGCTAGTCAAAACTGTAAACCTGTTCCTATATTCATTCTTTGCTTTCTGAGCTACACCAGTCACCCCTCCCTGTGACTAATGCCCTTGCTTTTCCCCTGTTCCCATCATCCCACGGTACTTGATCACCCTCCAGTCATTGACTCTTGCTCTCAGCTGCTCCTGAGTGTCTGCCCCATTTGTTCTCCTACTCTATTCACCCTTTTGCTCACCTGCTGTGACATCTAGGGAAGCCCTCCTAAGGTACCCTGGCCCTTGGTGTTACCCACAACCCCACCACCCCTTCTACTCAGCTCCCTTCTCAACCATCCAAGCCCCTCTTTGAGTTGCCCTATCTGCCTACACACCATGCACCACCCTGCTCTCCATGCAAGCCCAAGAATATGGCTGTCCCACAACCATTACAACTTACCACCCTTTCTGCCTCCCCTCTCACTTGACTGCCCACAAACACCCTTCCTTCACATGCCCCACCCCATGCCTGCTTACTGCCGCAACCCCTAGGACTCCCATTCTCCTTGTTCTTCCTATCATGAGTTACTACTGCAGATTAGCCCACCCTTTAAAGAATCTACTCCCCTGGATCCTTCTCTCCCCTCTCCAGCATGGCTGCAGTCTTCTTTGTGGATGCCCTGAAGACGCCATCTAGTCAGACACCACAATCCTGCTTCATGTCACTCATGCTTCGGGGTCACTCTCATAAGGGGTCACTCAGCTCACTGAGAACTATATAGTGACTCCAGCCACCCAATAGGCCCTGCCAGGTCATGTGAGCTCTGTCTTCCTCCTGGTGCAAGTCCCTCCCTCACCCTCCCTATCTTGGCTTCTACCCACCTCCCAGTCCCTGAAAATCTCCCCAAAACAGTTTTTCAGCCCCACATCATTGTTCACACCCCCCAATGCAGCCAGTAAGCAAGAATAAAAAAAAACACTTAGCTGCTCTGAGGTCTGATCCCCCACCTCCATTCTCTGCAGCTGTGACACAGTTCAGAGGAACTACTAAAATGGCACCTCCTTATAATAGGCCAGAATCTGGCCCCTGATAGGCCCTTCTGGGTCATGTGACCTTTGTCTTCCTTCTGGTACAAGTCACTCCCTCACCCTCCCTCTCTTGGCTTCAACTCATCTCCCAGTCCCTGAAAATCTTCCCAATACAGTTTTTCAGCCCCACCTCAGTATTCCCTCCCCCAATGTAGCCAGTAAGTAGAGATGTTGTGAAATTATATTCCATCTGTAAAATTCTGGTGAAATAGGCAATTTCACCATGCAAAATATTTTGCGAAATTCACCCATTAAGCAAAATATTTTGCTGGGTGCGAAATTCTGAATTTTGCCTGCATAATGTGAAATTTCACCTGCAGAAGGCAAAATTTCACCTGTGAAGGTGAAATTTACGCCTTTACTGAAATTTCACATTGCGCAGACGGAATTCTGAATTTTGCTTCCCCAAAAAATGACATGAAATGGGTGAATTTTATGAAATATTTCATTTAATTAAATTTGCCAATCTTACACATCTCTACCAGTAACCAAGAATAAAAACAAAACACTTAGCTGCACTGAGGTTTGATCCCTGACCTCTGTTGCTATGCATTGAAGAATTCACGTGACCAAAAAAGTGGCATCTACTATTTCCATTTCCTTACCTCTTGGTGGCCAGTCTGTACACTGGCCACTGGTACAGACTCACAAGTCCTAGTGGCATCAGCACAAGGTTTCTTGTGACACACAGAGCTACAAGTCCTCATGATGATTCTATGAATATTATATTGTCATCACAAATTAGCTTGCCATTATGTGTCATACAGAGGCATCATCAGGAAGACCACATTGTGAATGTGACAATGGACTGCACAGTACCTGACCATCCTTTTTCTCCTCCTCAAGACAATATGGATTCACAGCAGGAAGGTCATGTCAGATGAATCTGATAGATTTTTTTGTGACTGGGCGAAGAAGGAAGTAAATCAAGGGGCCGGTGGACGTTGCCTACCTCGATTTCAACGAGGCCTTCGACAGCATCTCACACAAGGCTGGTTAACAAGATGGGTAGTCTGGCATGGGGCACAAGGTGGTAATCTGGGTTAGGAACTGGCTAACGAACAGAAAGCAGAGTTTGGTGGTAAATGGGAACAAATCTGGGAAGAGGGGGATGACCAGCAGGGTACCTCAGGGATCGGTCCTTGGGCCAGTCTTGTTTAATATCTTTATTACTGACATTGCAGAAGGGCTAGAGGGAAAGGTCTGCCTGTTTGCAGATGACACCAAGATCTGCAACAGGGTGGATACTCTAGATGGGGTGGAGAAAATGAAGAGGGACCTGGGGAAGCTTGAAAATGGTCTGAAGTGTGGCACCTGAGGTTCAGTTCAAAGAAGTGCAAAATAAGGCACCTGGGATGAGAAAACCCTGGGGAGAGCTACAAGATGGGGGGGGAGTTGTTGACGATCACCAAGGAAGAAAGGGACCTGGGGGTTATCATTTCAGATTACCTAAAGGTGTCTAAGCAGAGTACAAATGCTGCAGGGTGGGCCAGTGGCATACCGGGGTGCATAGGCAGAGGTATCACTAGCAGAAGGAGGGAGGCAGTGATGCCATTGTATAAAACAATAGTGAGGCCTCACTTAGAGTACTGGGTGCAATTCTGGAGGCTGCACCTTTGTAAGGGTCATTGGCAGGGTGGAGGCGGCCCAGAGAAGGATGACAAAGATGGTGCAGGGCTTGCTCCAGAGAACATATGAGGAGAGATTAAAGGATCTCATTATGTACTCTCTGGAGGAGAGGAGGGACCAGGGATATATGATAGAAACATTCAACTAC
The DNA here is from genome assembly GCA_016271365.2 of Neoceratodus forsteri. Lineage (NCBI taxonomy): Eukaryota > Metazoa > Chordata > Ceratodontiformes > Ceratodontidae > Neoceratodus > Neoceratodus forsteri. The sequence continues at coordinate 624,875,306 of CM057452.1, read as the reverse complement.
CTTAAGGGGATAAACAAGGTACAGTTGTGAGACATACTTCAATATAGGAGAGGTAGTACAAGAACAAGGAGGCATGATCTGAAAGTGGAAGGTGGCAGGTTGAGGGGAAATGTAAGGAAGTTTTTCCGCATGGAGACGGTGGTAGACACATGGAATAGTCTGCCACAGGAGGTGGTGGGAGCTAGCACAGTGAAGGGATTTAAACATGCCTGGGACAGGCATATGGGGACCTTACTGGTGGGAAGGAGGGGTGAAAAGCCATTGACCAGATAGCGTCAGAAGCCGCAAACCAGTGTAGGGCTTACGTGCAGACTGGATGGGTCTAGCAATCCTTTTTTGCTGACAATTTCTGTTTCTATGTTTTTCCTCTACAGTCAACTGTCATATTCAATATAGAATAAAAACAGATAGACAGACAGACAGATAGGCAGACAGATAGACAGACAGATATAAATATTTATAAAGTGGCATCTATGGATAGTGAAATACTGTGAAGGGCAATATAATGTCCATATTTCTTAATGCATTATTTTATTGAGTGGAGTTTATTATGTACTGTGGAAATCTATGGAGCCAGGGAGAATATAATACTTGGCTTGGAAATTAAGCAGATTACTGGAAGCATAAGATTTGAAGTCAGCAATGAATGTGTACTATTACTGTAGCTCAGCACTGTGCTGTAGTGGTCATAGTGGGTTACAGACTCTGTCACAACATCAAACACATAGAAATCCACAGCAGTGCAGGCCAACACCACCTACTACAAGGAAGTTGGAGTACTATAAAATTTATGCATTGCTGACCCCAAGGGTTTAATGCCTCCTCATATGTAGTATGCTTTACACATTGCCAATTTCTTCAGTGGGATCCAGTGTGGTTTGGCCAAATTGCTAAAGTCAAACATAAATACTGTGTGTGGGCCCCAAACTGAAGCTAAACTGACATTGCCTATGGCCAATTTCCCTCATTCTTAGCCCCATGTACAGGGGGTCCTGTTTCTTCCCCTTTTTCTAGCAGTCAAACAAATTTTTAAAGTGACCCAGTCAGCTAATGGATACTATACATTCTGGGATTTTAACCAGAAATTTTCTGACTCCCAGACCCCTTCTAACCAGGAGTAGAAGGCTAAGACCTTGTTTCCTTGCAGAAACACTAAGCTGTAAGGTTAGGTTTGGTGCCAGTTTCTTCTACAGTTCAAAGCTCTGGCATGCATAGAGTGTTTGATAGAAGAGCTGCCAGTCCATTTTTACAACTATGATTAATTTTTTGGCTTGTTAATGCGACAGAAATGATCTATAGAGAACAGTGTCTAAATAATTCCTGCTTCTTAATCTCTCTAAAGCGACTGCAATCTTTTATGCCACATACAGAATACAGGGCACAGATCAGGGACTGGGTCATGCCTGAAAAGGGTCCATTGGACCAGTACACCTACCTGGTTAAGAAATAATCCAGCTAACTAACTAACTAGCTAGCTAGCTAACTAACTAACTAATTAACTAACTAATGCACTAACTCACTATGCTCATCATCACAAATACACAACACAGATCTTGTACTATAGCAATCCTCACAGAAACACAACACAAATCATTAATTTAAGGCTGTGATGTATGTAATATCCATTCACAATTCAGCTGGCATCTTAGGGATGCAGTATCTTCAATAGAATACCTAATAGATTTCTGACGTGTCACCTAATACATGATTTTGTAGTGTCAGAGAAGATTTTTCATCTTGAATGATAATTTTCATCCATTGTCTTAACAGCAAATGAAAAGGTGACATGACCTCTATCATAGATGCACTGAGCACCCATTTTATAATTTACCAAGAAAGTACCTTGTCATTCAATGCAAAGGATTTAGAACTACTTTTTCAGGACAGAGGTAAATGTAAAAAAAGGCAAAGGCAGTAAGGACTGGAATGGGGCTCAAAGGGGTAAGGCCATCAAAAGTGGAGTGTGATGAGTACCAGTGCCCATAGTCTGTATAACAAGCTCCCTGAACTAGTGGCCTTGATGGAAGAGGGTTGCCTGGATATTGTGGCAGTCACAGAAACATGGTACAAAGAGAACCATGACTGGGATGTTAACATACCAGGATACACAATCTACAGGAGGGACAGTTAGGGTAAAAGAGGAGGAGGAGCAGCTCTCTATGTAAAAGAAAGGATCAAAGCAACAGAACTAAAGAGTAAACAGGGAGCAGATGAGACACTCTGGGTCACCCTGGAGACAGGAAATGGCACCACAATCTGCATGGGGGTTGTATACAGACTCCCATCTCAGGGGGAGGGACTGGACAAGGAAATGATAGAAGGCTTCCTTAGAATGGCAGAAAAAGGGGAGATATTGTTGATGGGGGACCTGAATATGCCAGATGTTAACTGGAGCACCTTTGCTGCAATCACATCCAAGAGCAGGGTCATTCTTGATGCCCTACAAGGGGCATGCCTCAGACAGCTAGTATTGGAACCCACTCAGGAGGGAGCAATCTTAGACCTGGTACTCTCAAATGGAGATGGAGAAAGAATTTCAGATTTAGAAGTGGGTAGCCATCTGGGAACAAGTGACCACCAAACAGTGTGGTTCATGATAAACACAGCCATACAATCAAGCCATACAAAAGCAAGAGTATTGGACTTTAGGAGGGCTGACTTTGGGAAAATGAGAGGGTGCCTCAGAAAAGCACTAGCAAACAGTCAAGAAGGAGGGGTGGAGGAACAATGTGGAGTAATCAAAACAGCCATCACAGAGGTAACAAGTCTTTATGTAAAGCAAATCAACAAAACACAATGAAGGAAAAAAATGCTATGGTTCTCAAAAGAGGTGGCAGGGAAAGTTAAGGAGAAAAGGATAGCATTCAGGAAATATAAGGAAACACAGAAGGAGCAGGACAGAGAACGTTGTCAGTTAAAGCAGAAGGCAGTCAGAATTGCAAAGGCCCAAACCGAGGAAAGGATAGCCAACTCTGTTAAGAAGGGGGATAAGACCTTTTATAAGTACATTAGGGAGCAAAGAAAGACCAAAGGAGGGATACTGAGGCTTAATAAAGGGGAGGGAATGTGGGTAGAGGGTGACAGTGAAAAAGCAGGGATACTGAACGAATATTTCTGCTCAGTATTCACAAAGGAAGAGGAGAAGGAGGTACCTAAACCAAACAAGAGAAACAATCTGAAGGCGGGGGTCGATACCAGTCTATTTACAGAAGAAAGGGTTCTGAAAGAACTAATAAAATTGAAGGTGGACAAAGCAATGGGGCCTGATGGGATTCACCCAAGAATTCTAAAAGAACTAAGGGTAGAACTAGTGACACTGCTGACTACTCTCTTTAACAAATCATGGGAGGATGGGGTGGTACCTGAGGACTGGAGGAGGGTGGATGTGATTCCTCTTCACAAAATTGGGAGAAGGACAGAGGCAGGAAACTACAGACCAGTTAGTTTGACCTCAGTGGTAGGGAAAATGATGGAATCACTTCTGAAGGAAAGAATTGTTGAGTACCTAGAGGCCAGTGGGTCACAGGACCCAAGGCTGCATGGATTCACGATGGGAAGGTCATGTCAGATGAATCTAATAGATTTCTTTGACTGGGTGACCAAAGTAGTAGACCAGGGAGGGGCTATGGACATGGACATGGCCTACCTAGATTTTAGCAAGGCATTTGATACAGTCCCACACAAAAGATCAATACACAAGTTAGCCAGCTTTAGAGTAGGTCCGAAGGTGGTAGCCTGGATACAAAATTGGCTAGACAACAGGACGCAAAGGGTAGTAGTAAATGGAGTCCACAGTGAAGAAAGGGGGGTTACTAGCAGGGTACCACAGGGTTCAGTACTGGGACCGGTCCTTTTTTTTTTTTTATACTTACTATTTATGCCCACTTCTCACTGCCCCAGGAACCTCTCTCTTCAGGGATCCCAAGGTCGTGCTCTCCTGTAGTCCCGCCCCAGGTACCTCCATTCTGGGTACCAGCTGCCTGCCCCCATCCTGCCACGGTTTACCCCCTGGGTGGGGAGGAGAGGGTCTCCACTTACCCTCTCTCACACCTCAAGTATACGTCGGGAGGTCAGCTGGCCCCCATCTCAAGAGCCCGGTTATGGGTTTCTTGGGATGACCGGGTCCCATCTACCGGAACCTGGAGCAGGGTATTTCCATTTTTCTCCCCGCCCCCAGGACATCTGCATGCAAGGGGGGCCAAGGAGCGATGCACGTCAGGATGTGCTAATGCTCCAGCTCCCAGCAGATGTCCTCCCTCCCTTTTGTATGCTATCTTCGCTGCACCTCCACCTGTGGTCACCCAGGTGGTGGTATCGCAGCAGGACCTGCATCCCACCCCACCCAGAGAAAGAGAGCAGCCCATGGGCACTCAATCCTTCTCCCCCTCAGCCGGCCCTCCAGCTGCCCAAGTCTGTTCCCAAACCCGGGTCACTGGTGTTGTGAGCGGTAGCCCTACTACTGCGCTGACAGGCCGCCGGACCGGTCCTTTTTAATGTCTTTATAAGTGAAATTGCAGAGGAACTGGAAGGAAAAGTATGTCTCTTTGCAAATGACACAAAGATCTGCAACAGGGTTGATACACCAGATGGAGTGGAAAGGATGAGAAGGGACTTGGCAAGGTTGGAGAAGTGGTCAAATGTATGGCAGCTCAGATTCAATGCAAAGAAGTGCAAGGTAATGCACCTGGGAAACAAAAACCCAGGGAAAGAGTACACAATGGGGGGGTGAGATACTGATAACAGTAAAAATGGAAAGGGACCTGGGAGTAATTATATCAGATGACCTTAAGGTGGGCAAGCAATGTGAGAAGGCAGTAAGGAAGGCTGGGGGGATACTGGGATGCATAGGGAAAGGCATCAATAGTAGAAAACAGGAAGTTGTTATCCCTCTGCACAGACAGTTGGTGAGACCCCATCTGGAGTACTGTGTGCAGTTCTGGAGACCCCATCTCTGCAAAGACATAGACAGAGTGGAGGCTGTCCAGAGGAGGGCAACCAAAATGGTGCAGGGTCTGCACCAGAAGACATATGAAGAAAGACTAAAGGAGCTTAATCTGTATACCCTTGAGGAGAAGAGGGAGAGAGGGGACATGATAGAAACTTTCAAGTACCTCAAAGGAATCAACAAAGTCCAAGAGGGTGGCATCTTTCAGAAAAAGAGGTGTACAAGAACAAGGGGGAACAATTTGAAGACAGAGGGGGGACGGCTCAGAGGTAATGTGAGGAAGTATTTTTTCACAGAGATGGTTGTGGATGCATGGAACTGCCTCCCTGAGGAGGTCGTGGAGTCAAGAACAGTAGGGGAATTCAAGAATGCATGGGACAGACATAAGACAGTCCTACTGGGGGGGTAGAAAGAAATAAGCTGTTGGTTAACTAGGATCTGCAGCTTATCTGTTAGGTAGGAAAATGGGCAGACTAGGTGGGCCAAGCAGTCCTTATCTGCTGTCAAATTCTATGTTTCTATATAAACAGCAAATGAAACAAAAATATGAAATATACTGTGTTAAAAGTCAGATAAAGTTAATGAAATCTTTGTTTTGTGACATTAGGAATTCCATGTGATGCACTAATCTGCAAATGTTATTATGTATTCCACATGTATTAAGCTTTGCAGTTCATATTGTGTCATGAAGGGTATGTCAGTAAGACAAAACCACATCTTGTAATACATTATAGTATATGGTTGCCCCTTATTGTAGATGGATTTTGATACACAGCAAAAAGCTGTTGTAGGACAGTTCAAAGGTCAAAAAAGTTGTAGCACAGTAGCTACGTCACTACTATACTACAACAACTTTTACATTCTACATCTGAACATTTTCTCTCTCATGTTGTGGACAGCCTCTCAGCACTCAAAACAGGAACAGGACAGTGCAGTACAGAACCCATTTCAAATAGTGACTGTTTTTTAAAATGTGAAGCCTGCTACCTGTCAAAAAATGAAGATTTGCTCAGACCCTACAACAAAAGGTAAGCTACTAATTGTGCAGGCAGGTGGGTGGGAGGCAGCACAGCAAGCAGAAGCAACAGCGCTGGCTGGTAGGGACAGTTATGAACATTAAAAAAAAGCCAAAAAACTTAAAGTTCTTTGTTATTTTAAACAGTAAACTATATACTATATAACATAACAGACAGGGAACCTTCAGAGACAAGGCTGTGTTTCCATCTCAGGGTTGATGATGTCATAGGGACCTCTGAAGCATGGCTGTCAAGGTCTATGATGTCATCAACCCACTAGATGGAAACAGCCTTGATGTGCACAGTTCTCTATCCATTATTCTATTTTTTTTTCCAAAGGATATATATTTCTGTGAGATAACAGAGCTTGCTTTACTGTGAGTTGTTTCTCTCCCTCTTTACTGCATAAATAATCATACCAAATCTGCAGCCTTATTCTTTGGTTTTTATCTGTCTGTCTGTCTATCTCTCTGTCTATCTATATATATTTTGCTCTCTTTCTCTAGCTGTCTGTCTCTGTCTAACTATCCTAACTATCTTTCCACGGTATCTGTTTAAAATGAGACCTGTCCAAGTCTGTGCACATATTTATCAGAACCCCATCAAATGAAAATAGCAGGTTCAATACCTCTATAGAGTCAAATACTTAATGTGTGATCTTGTTCAAGTCACTTAACCTCTCAGTGATCTAATCCTGCCAGATGCGGAAATGGGTCAAAGCAGGACCCCACTGGAAATGAGATGTTGCATGACTGCATCTCATCTAGAGATGAGTGAAGTTGGGAACCTCCTCTCCATGTATTAATTCACAGATTTTCCTCATTTCATGAACTTAATCCGTGGTGAGAAGCCCAAATTTGCCCCCCATAAAACTTAGTGAAATGCAGAGTTTAACACCACCGGTGGAGTTTAGCAACTCCACCAGCAGAGATTGGCACCGAAGAAATTACTTATTACACAGTCCCTGTTGTCTAGTGCCACCCCCATGATCACATCCCTGACATAAAATAGAATTCCCCAGTGTCTAGTGGCCCCCTTGCCAATCACCAGCCCATTGTAAAATAAAATGCCCTAGTGTCTTGTGGCTCCACCCCTCACCGATCACTGGCCTGCAGTAAAATAAAATTCCCTGCTGTCTAGTGGCCCCCGCCGATCAATGACGTGATGTAAAACAAATTCCCTGGTGTCTAGTGGTCATTCCCCCCCCTTGCTGATCACTGGCCCCATGTTAATGAAAAATCTTTCCCTGGTGTCTAGCAGCCCCCCTCCCTATCCCTGATCTCCTGTAATAAAAGAAAACAAGCATTTGTCAATGCTGAATATTTGCTTGCTGGTACTGGCATTGGTAGGTCAGAAGTTAGACAGATGCATAACAGGAATGGCAGTGAAATATTAAACTAACGCCAACCCCCACCTCCACCTGGCAGAGACTGACAGGAATTTGGGGTGTGCCTTTGAGTCTTCGGCCATAACACTCACACCATCCCACCTCACTCTACCCTGCAGACACTGACAGGTGTTGCTGTGTGTCTTGTGGTCTTCAGCCATTATGCTCAGCCCATTCCATGAGGAAATAAGCTGAGATGGTGCAATAGAGGAGAATGGGGTGAACATTAGGGCTGAAGACCTCAAGGCACACCTCAATGCCTGCTACTGGCTGCAGGGTGAGGGTGGGGGTGGAATGGAATGAGCATTATGGCCAACGACCCCAAGTCATACTCCTGAAGGCTGTCAGTCTTTACAGAGTGGGGTATTACATTTATAAATCCTAATGCCCCAGGTGTTTGTTGGTATTCTCACTCCAAATTATCAACATGGGCTTTTTGGTACCTCACCTAATGAACAGTGGCACTATTATTTCATTACTCAATCCCAAAAGGTGATTTCGCTCAGCGACTGCCCCATTTGGTGCCACAGGAGTGAAAACACATTTTGGGCAGGATGTGAAAAATGACAGCTGTACTGTTCATGGGGAGGTGTGAAAAAATGGCAATGTTGAAAATCTAGAGTGAAAACATGAAACATTGGTGAAGTTACTAGGGTGAGTAGAAACTGTGCAATGCACGCCTGTAATGAAATCATTTTTTGGAATTTATTCACCAAATTTTCAACATGGGCATTTTCAGACCTCTCCTCATGAACAGTGCCACTGTGATTTTGTTAATCTGTCCCAAAAATTGATTTCTCACAGGACTGTGCCACAGGTGTGAAAACACATTTTGGGCAGGATGTGAAAAATGTTACCAGCGTGTGTGAAAACTGCTACGCAGGCTCATAATGCAGTCATTGTTTGGAATTTTTTCACCAAATTTGCAACATGGTTTTTCTGGGACCCCACTTCATGAACGGTGGCACTGTCATTTCATTAATGAGTCCTGAAAGGTGATTCCACGCAGCAACCATGAAATCACCTTTTGGGACTGAGTAACCAAATGACAGTGACAAGTGTTCATGAAGTGGGGTCCCAGAAAAACCATGTTGCAAATTTTGTGAAAAAATTCCAAAGAATGACTGCATTATGAGCCTGTGTTGTGGTTTTCACAAGTCCCAAGAACCCCGTGTTGAAAATTTGGGGCAAAAATTCCTAACAATGGCTGAGATATCAATCTAAATTGACCCCCCTTCCCACTGACTCCTATTATACAGCTTACCATCATTTCTTCAGTTTGCCAGTTGGCTTTGAAGAGTGCAGACATGTCCCGGTCCATAGAAGATTGCTGCTTCCGACCTCCAGAGGTAAGTAAGGTGCAGAGGTTGGTGCGGGAGGTGGGTCAGCAGAGGGAGGGAGGAGGAGGGGGGAATGGGAAGATGACGAGGGACCGTTTCCTTTTTTACAGGGGGAAAAAGACTTCAGGGACAGTTGTCTTTGTTTTACAGGTTAACAAAAATATTTAGGTACACTGGGGTGGGCTCCCAGTTTGCCACAATAGTGTGTGTGTGTGTGTGTGTGTGTGTGTGTGTGTGTGTGTGTGTGTGTGTAGGGGGGCATGCTGACATGGGGATTGGGCACCCCGATATTAGCACTTGAAATATTCGGTTGGGTGGAGGTGGTCATCTGACACTGGGAGTGGGCATCCTAGTGTCGGAAACATAAATAAGAAATTATGTTGGCACACTGGGGTGGGCTCCCAGTGTGTCACATTAATGGAAGGGAGGGGAAATACATGCCAACACAGAGATTGGGTATCCCGAAGTCAGCTTTCTGGGGAGTGTTTGGCAGGTGGCAGGAGCTACCAATGTGGAAATCCATGCGGCAGCTCATTTATTTATTTATAGAAATGGTACACCAGGAGAGGCACACCGAACAAACGAGGTGCTTGGCGGCAGGAGCCGCCAAGAACCGTAACTCTGGCCAAGTGCATTACTGTGCACTGTAATGCACATGGCCAGAGTCTTGCCGGCTGCTGCCAACAGAGAGAAGGTATGTCTGTGTGCTTGATTGAGAGGAAGGGGGAAGGTCCTGCTGCAAAAAGGAAACTATCCCCCATTGCAGAGACAGATTTCTTTCAAGTGCTGTCCTCTCCCTCAGACTGCTGTCATAGACAGCTCACTGATTCATTGGTGAATGAGGGAGGAGCCCGATAAAGGATCAACTCTTAACCATCCCTAATTAAAGTGGCACTTTTCTTTCAAGTGAAGACCGCTTCTCTCAAACTGCTGTCATAGACAGCTTGCTGATTCATTGGTGCCTGAGGGATGCACCCCATAAAGCATCAACTGCATTGGGCAGAAACTCACACACCTCTAAAATGTTGTACTGTCCCAAGATGTTTTATGCACATGCAAACAAACAAACATAAAAAGGGTAGTCCCTTCCCTGGTGTCTAGTGGACCCCCTCCCTATCCCCAGTCCCCTGTAATAAAACAAGGTAGTCCTCCATTCCCTGGTGTCTAGTGGATCACCACCCTCCACCCTGGCAGGTAGTACCACCACTCCACTCCCTTTCCACCCCTTCTCTGAACTGGTGACCAGCACAGCCCTCTGATCTCCACCTTGGCCATCAGCCGAGATGTCTAATGAATGAGTGTATTCTTGTACAAGCATCCACTTATTCACTTCCAGCTTGCACTCATTCATTCAGATCTGTCAGTGGAGCAAACAATAGTGGAGGGCTGTTCCAATCACTGGTTGGGGGTTGGGATGGGGCGAACAGTGTGGGTGGACAGGAACAGCCCTCCAGTCTTGCAGGTGCCACCGACAGAGCTGAATGAATGCAGGCGAGCTATTCTTTCAATAAATGAGTGCATGCTTGTACAAGTACAGGCTTATTTATTGACATCTTGGTAGCCAGCTGTGGTGGAGAGCAGAGGTCTGTGCCAGTCAACCTCTCAAGTTCGGGATGGGGTGAGTGGGGTGGTGGGACACTACCTGCAAGGATGGGGGTGGGGGGTGCATTAAACCACCAGGGAATATCTGAATTCAATTCACTGACTGGGGATGGGTGAGGTTCCTATACCACCAGGAAGAAATGTTTATTTTTACTATACAGGGTATCAGTACAGGGGGGTTATACTGGACACCAAGGCATAATGTCCAGGTAGAGTGTGTGATTGGGTGGGGGGAGAGGTCACTAACCACCAGTGAATTTTACTGCTTTTTCGGGCAGGGCTTCGGGTGGCGGGGCACTGTTTTTTAGTGTACAGCATGTGAACAGAACAGGATGAAAATTCACCAACACATTCAGAAGATTTCTGATCCACTACAGGTGGAAGTTCGGAAACTTCCGCTAAAGTTGTGAAATTTCACGGACGTTCCACTAAGGCATAAATCACAACTTTCACCCACCTCTACCTGTCACAAATACAATGCCACACAAGAGCAAACCCATACACAGAACCAGCAGTACAACTGTTACAGACATTCTGCATATATTGCTTTAAAATGTGTTAAAGTTACACCTACCTGACCAAACCAGGTGAATTCTCTAAACTCTGCCATTGTGAGAAATCACAGAAATGAATACTGTAATCAACAGCACACTAAAACCTACCTGTACTCACATCCTTTCTTAAAATGGATTGCAAACAGCACATGGAAGAGGAGTGGATCCCATACCTGCAGCATTCTCTAAACAAAATGCTGCACTGAATCTAATTCTAAACAGGGATTCACGAGAAAATGCTCTGATTGATTTCTCATTAAAACATTTTATGACTGACATAAGATGCACCAAGTGTTTTTAAATGCAATGAGACACTCTAGAGTGTTAGTTATGCTATAGTATACTATTGCAAGAAAGAATGCTGGGCTCTGATTGATCAGTCTGGGCCTGGACCCATGATGTTTCCCCAGAATAACATCACAGATCTAGTTCCAGCATACACACATTACCACTTCACATGTTGTACACATGGTACATATAACTGCACACCCTTCACACAAATCACATGACTTCAAGAAAAAAAGTCACTGTGCCACATCTCCAAGCCTCCCCCAATTTCTACCTCCTACCTTATCACACGGAATCATCACTTCCCTCCATAAATCAGATTTTATTTAATTACCCATTACTGTAGCACATTTTTAACCAAAGTAAATCTGAAGCTGTTATTTCAGTCAGCTTCACGGTCTTCACCAGCACAACTGAAACCACGTGTGCAATTATTAAAAAAAAAACTTTCAGTGAAAGCCATCAGTATTTTTGTATTCCTGTGGTTGATCTCACTGCTTTGAGTAGAATATATTTTTACCCCCACCCAACCCTGGCTTCAAAATTAAAATAGAAAAGTGAATCTGTTTACAGTTCCTGCTCTAGTAAGCAGCATGACAACAGTGTTTGGTGAAATGTGTTGCACTTACCAGCACCTTCTGAATAAGTTTCTGCTGTGCAAACACTGATACTGGGAGAACTAACTAGCCACGAACGGCCGGGAGGGGATGGGGGGTTCGAGCAGCAGACATGGAACCATGAGGGGGTGGGAAACATGAGCTCAAACTGTGCTAAAAATACTCATTGAAATTTTGGGTCAGAAAACCACTAACTTCATTGGGGTGTAGGGGGAATGGCAAGACTGACTAACTGAAGAGAGAGGAAAGTAAACAAAGTAGGGGTAGAGGCTATACACACAATGAAAGAGAAAGAGAGAAAGGTACCTTGAAGGGATGGGAGACAGATATTCACTAATACTACAATTATTACTACAAGAAAAACCCATTACATTACATCATCTACTGAACAAACTGAAAACAGGAACTTTGCTGTTTCTTAATATGGTTCCACACTCAGAAATCAAGGAAAAATATTGCAAAAATGTCTATTTTTTCCTATTTTTCTTTTTCTTTAAAAAAAGGAGCTATTGTATAATGGGAATAATGCCTTCCAGGGTCTGTGTCATGCTGAGATAACATCACTTCTGGGGTGTTGGACACACACTCAGCCTGCAGCCTCATGCCCAACCACCCCAGGTGTGATGTTATTCCAGCACGGCACAAGCCCTCTTGTGCATTATTCCTTTATCAGTGTACTCCCATGGTTGTTGAATCCTCTGATTTGCATGAGCTATAAACCCACTAGTTGGAACATTAACATGGTTTCTGAAATATGTAAATAAATCCTTGTGATCTGACTGGCCAAGAGCACCATGTGACTATCCAGTCATCACACCACCACCATAAGCACCCAGCTGTCATGATAGATTGTTGAATAAATATGTTTTTTGTTTGTTTAAATTGTTTTAGCTATTTTATTTTTGTATTTCATATTTTATTGCATGAAAGATATTAGCAACATACAAACATAAAACTGGTACACATTCTGTTCCTAACCTAGGTAGTACCCCATAAATGCACAGAAGGTTGCCTGACTGACAGTTCCAACTATCTTATATACATTATTGAACTATTTTATGCAAGTTAGGAATTCCTGAGATTCCCATGGTCAGGTTTTTTATAGACTGAATTTACAACAAGAGTAAACATCACAAAAGTAAACAGCTGTATAGTCAAGTCAAGTTCAAGTTTATTGAGCGGTCAAAGACCATGACAACATAGACAAATAAATACAAGAATTATAAAAAGCAAGATACAAAAAAGTTACTACTATAAAATGTACTCACTTTATAAGTAAATAAATAAGTAAATAACTAACTTATATCAGATATAAATATATAACAAATAGTAATATAAGTATAAATACTAAGAATAAAATATAATTTCCTTCATCCCCATGAAGTGCATAAATACGAATACAAGAGCAGCAGTAAACTGAGTACAATTCCTTATAAGCATAAAGCTTATCCTTGCAGAGTATACAAGTTCGATCCTAATTAAACAATATGTAGAATGGATATTAATTTCTCTTTTTTTAATTTTTTTACCAAGATGTATTCTAGAAATATTTACCAAATATTTGGCCACAGCCTTAATTACAATATCATCATTGATGGTAAAAAAAAAATAATAAGTAAAATGCTCTGATCTATTGTTTGAATAGATTGACATAGAGGCCAAATCCATTTTTTTCTTGCTGCAGTATACCATTTGCATGCAAACATAACATGTTCCAAATATTCCAATGTGGAACAAGTACAAGAACAGAATTTAGAGCTAAGAGAAGTATTTTTACCATAAACTGCTTCCAAGATGTTATTTGGAAATACTTCTAACCTGTATCTAGTATACTGTTTTCTATTTTCTACTTCTGTAAGAATGTCTAGGTAATATCTGTAATAATGACAAGGATCATTTAACCTAAAAAATGGAAACATTTTAAACTTTTTAATAGTATTTAAATCTAAGATCTTATAATATTCTCTAAATGCCTTTGTGATGAGGGACTGATATTTTAGGCTAATAGTGACTCCTATGGCCCTATACTGATATAAGTAAGTTAACCCCACTTTCTGTAATAATTTGAATATCAAGGATAACCATTCTGATTTTAAATAGCCTAAAGAAGACCACAGATATTTTTCATGTAAACATGAGGCCGTTAATCTATTTTGTCCATGTTGAAGAATTCTAACCCAAAAGTTAACCTTTCTAGCATCAGCTGCTGCCTGCAAAGATTAGTATCCTGTCTCAGCCCTCAGTATCCAGGCAGGAACAAGATTGGGTAAACCTAAGGATTTACGCAGCAGCTTATTAACAGGAATATCTAAAGTATTCATTTTATTACGATGCCAAATTTCAACACTGAATAAAGCTTGAGCATAATATTTAGCTTGTACTGCCATTAAAATAGGCCTAATCATGTTTCCACCATATTTTTTATTAAATATGAGCAAAGAGTTTGCTGTCCTCTTTAATTTAACTAAAATTGTTTCTAACTGCTCATTCCATTCCCCGTCCCTTGTCAGGTGTAAGCCCAGGTATGTATAACTATCTACAGTCTCTAATTTGTCAGAACCTAACACCTAAAATTTCTTTTTTTTTCCTTTTCAAACCAAAAGGAAGAATCTGACTTTTTTGAATATTTATTAACAAGTTAAGCTCATTTGCAGATATTGCAAGCATATTTAGTTTGGCTTGCAGTCCGGATTCAGTAAGGGTGAACAGAACTAAGTCATCTGAGTAGGCCAATATTCCACAATGCTTGTCCCTAATCTTAGGAGAATCCGTATTACTAGAATTTAAGTCACATAATAACTTGTCAATATATATGGAAAAAAGCAGGGGTGCAATTACACAGCCTTGTCTAACTCCCATATTTGTAGATAAAGTTGAGGAAAATTGTCCCTTCGTACCTGACTTCACTTGGGCCCATGTTGAAGTATATAGTTCCCTAATGATTGCTATCAATTCCTCCGTAAATCCTTTTTCCTTCATTATAAGCCAAAGTACATTCCTTAAAACTGAGTCGAATGCTGTACTAAAATCTATGAAGGCAGCAAATAAAGACTGTTTCCTAATTACAACATATTTTTCATAAAGATGTCTAATTATGAAACAATTATCAGTTGTACTACTGTATATCCAGCCCTAAATCCAGCTTTTTCTTCAGAAAGTCCCCCCATTCCTAATAATTCTTCATTTAATCTATTTAAAATTAACTTGGCAAACATTTTCCATAAATTGTCTAATAAAAAAATAGGCCTGTACATTTTAGGATCTGTCTTATCACCCTTTTTATAGATTGAAAATATTATTGCTCCCTTCCAGGAACTTGGAAATACCTATTTTTGGACACAGAGATTGAAATATTTAGTCAGAACTACAGACCATAAAGCAAGGGCACTCAAGTAAACTTCAGAAGGAATCATGTCAAAGCCTGGGGCCTTTCTTTTTCTTAAGGTTGCAATGATAAAATACACTTCTGCAGGTAAAAAAGGTTGAAAAACCTGCATATTAATATCCAAGACTATTCCTACATTTTCAACATTGGGGAGAAAAATTTTGAAGACTAAAAAGGGACCCAAGTTTCCAGCGTAATGTAGGTATCTAATTCGTATTTAATATTATTTGTTCCCTTAGCAACTAATAACCAATATATCTGAAAATCTTTATTATAAATGGCTTCAAGCATACAGTCCCAATTCCTTTGTTGGAATTGTCCTTGTTTTAATAAAAGAAACTTCTTATAATTTTCTTGACATCTATTTAGTTCTATAATATTTTGAGAGGTCTTATTCTGCCTTACCTTCCTAATTTTTTTATTTAGTTCTTTTTTTTCTTTACAGCATTCCTCATCAAACCACATATTTTTATTCTTTATACTTTTAATAATCTTTGAGGAATAAAGTAATTTTTTTATGACCTCAAGACTTGAAAATAAAAGATGATGTATGTGCCCATACCCCATAATTTCAGTGTTTAACTTAATAGATAGATCCTGCAAAAGATGTTTAATAAGGGAAGAAAACTTATCCTGCCATTGAATTTTGTTATTACAGATTATGAATTGTGTAGGTTTACTTGGAATATCAAAAACACATTTTATATTTTTTGCTTTTAAGACAAGAGGGAGATGACCACTTTCACCCCTAGTTGGAATTTCCATAAATCCCCAATCTGTCATATTCCCATTCCAGAACAAATAATCTATAATTGAGGGTCCCTTAGCAGAAAAGTGAGTAAAATTTCTCTCTTTATCTCCATGAAGCCTACCATTAATTGGTGCTAAATTATATAGGGCTAATAATTCCATTAGTCTCTGACCCATTTTGTTTAGTCTATTATCCTTTGTACTTCTGGGCCAGTTAGAGGCTTCTGGATGACACCAGTTATGGAAGTTACTATCAAAGTAACCATCATTCCTTTCTTACTACTAAGGGGCTAGCAGGGTATTGTTTGAGGCTGTTGGAATTTTGAAACCTGTTTTGGTAGCTATAAGTGGGCTCATTTGTTTGATGATTCACTGTGTGGCATGTTGCATTTGTAGAGACCTATTTCTTCTGTTTTAAAATATAATTGGTGTGATTTAACTGGGTCTGTTTCTTTGAATTGGAGACCTATATCTTCTAATTCCAAGCCTATTTTGATGTGTTGTTGGTGAAGCTGTTTGAATTGGAGTTCTATTTCTTTGGGTAGAAAACCTATTTTGGGGGCTTTGAGTAGAATTGTGATTCATTGTTGCTGGCTTCACTAGCTGCAAAGTTTTGGTGCAGAGTGGGGGAAGGGTGCTAATGGTCTGACCAGAGGCTTCAGCTACCTGATTGTTTCTGGAAGACGTGGGCTGTGAAGAGAGGATCAGAAGAAGGGAAGCAGAGACAAAGGGGCCCAGGCCAGGAAGAAAGATTGCCAGGGAAACCAAGTTAGGAGACAAAAGACAAATGGTAGGAGGAGATAGGGACTTGTGAGGGGAGGCGAAGAAGTGGAAAAAGTCATGGAGTGGAAAGAAGAGAACAGGTTACTATGAAGAGAGAGGAAGTGGGCATTTGTGAAGGGTCTTCAGAAAATAGTTTTGCACTGCTGGAGAGGAAGAAGGTGGAGGAGGGAAATGATGAAATTAGAGGAGTAATTGATAAATGCCTGGACCAAACTGGAGCGTGGGGAAATTCTGCTGGGAGAATTGCAACAGGGGTAAAAGGGGGAAATAATGTGCAGGAGGAAGAAGAGGAGCTGGAAATGAGAGAGGGAGATGAATGGAAGCAAGCAGGGAGTAAGAAGGGTGGAATCTTAGTGCTGGGGGACTCAACACTAAGAGGAGTCAGGTGGGGTAGCAAGGGGGAGAGGCATAGTCACATTTGGGTGGAGGCCATGCCAGGAATGACAGCGGTAAGGATGGGAAAATCTGTTCTGAAATATACTAGAAGGGTAGGGACAAGCCTCATTTAATTATACATCTTGGGACAAATGACCTGGCTGACAAGACAGTAGATATATAGTCAGAGGAGGTTTGAGGAACTAGCACAATTATGTGATGGGGCAGGAAGATCAGTAACTTTTCAGAGATACTGGTGCCAAAGGCAAGCACAACAAGAAAGCTGAGAATAGAGGAATTTAATGGATGGCTAAGCACCTGGTGTTGTGCTAAAGGGTATGGGTTGTTGGGGGTGGGGAGGAGGGACCTGGGAGGACAGTAGTCTCTATGCCAGTGACAGACTACACTTGAGTGAGGAGGAAAGAAAGTGTTGAAACAGAGGATGGAGGAGTACATAGAGGAAGTTGGGAATTTAAACTAGGAGTGGGGTGGCAATTGGGAAGAGATATGCAGAGACCACAGGTTGGGAAACCATATGAGCCTCCCCATAACAGTGACAAAGGACAAATGGCAAGTGCTATTGGTGATGCTAGGAAAGGTGGGCAGGATGGGAGGGGGGGAAGGGTGGAAGGTGGTTACCCTTAATGCTAGGAGCCTTGGGAGGAAAACTGCAGAGTTACAGGTGCTCATGGCAGAAGGAAAGGTGGACGTTGCAGCCATCACAGAAACATGGGCCACCCAATACAATGACTGGGACCTGTCTGTACCAGGGTACAGGTTATTTTGTAGGAACAGGGTGATTGGGAAAGGAGGGGGGTGGCACTATATGCGAAGGAAGGACTGAAGTGTGCAAGGGACGAAGGGGAGGAGGGTAGTATGGAGTCACTTTAGATGCAAATCCAGGATTCCAAGAATAGGATTCTTAGAATGGGAGTGGTGTACAGGCCACCATTTCAGACGGAGGAGTTAGACAGGGAACTAGTGGGACAGATCAGGAGGACCTGCAAGAAGGGTAGTGTGGTGATTGTGGGAGACTTCAATGTGCCAGGAGTGGACTGGAGTACCTCAACAACCTGGAACAGAAGGGAACAGGTACTGCTGGATGTCTTCCAGGACAGCTTCCTGCTGCAAATGGTCAGTGAACCAACCAGGTTAGGGAATACCCTTGACCTTGTGCTGGCAAATGGGGACTTTGTGAGAGAACTTACAGTGGAGGAACCGCTGTCAGGGAGTTACCACCACTCAGTATGGCTCACATTGGATATGGACAAGGAAGGAGTGGAATCTGGCGCAAGAGTGCTGGACTTCCGGAGGGCTGACTTTGGGAGGATGGGGGAAGTGGTAAAAGGGTACCTGGCCAGAATTCAATCTAGTATGGACACTAACCAGAGGTGGGAGCTCATAAAGCTGGGGATAGTGGAGGCAACCAAAACCTGCTGCAAAGTCCAGAGCAAGAAAGCTAGGGCTAAGAAACTGAGCTGGTTGAGCAAGGAGGTCATGTAAAAGGTAAGGAGGAAAAGAGCTGCCTTTAGGAAGTACAAGAAAACAGGAAGGGGGAGGACAGGGAGGAGTACTTGACAGAATTGAAGGAGGTGACAAGGGCAGTAAGGGGAGCCAAAGCATCTACGGAACTCAGGCTGGCACAAGTCATTAAGAAGGGGGAGAAGGACTTCTTTAAGTACATCAGGGAGAAAAGGAGCTGTAAGGACCACATAGTAAGGATTAGGAAGAGGAGGGGGGTTGGGTGGAAGCAGGGTGCGATAAGGCAGAAGCACTAAATGAGTACTTCTGCTCAGTATTTACTAAATAGAAGAGGAGGGTGACACCCAAGGTGGGAGAAATGGTGGAAACAGGGGGGAAGGGGTGACAGATGGAGAAATCATGGAGGGCAGAGTTTGAGAGGTTTTGAAGGCACTGAGGGTGGACAAGGCGCCAGGCCCAGATGGCATCCACCCCAGGGTACTGAAGGAACTGGCAGAGGTCCTTGCAGGACCTTTGGCAGACCTATTTAATGCCTCACTACATTCGGGGTATGTACCTCAGGACTAGAGGATGGCTAATGTAGTGCTCCTCCACAAGAGTGGCCCCAAGGATGAACCGGGAAACTACAGACCAGTGAGCCTCACATCCATCGTGGGTAAGCTAATGGAGACTATCCTGAAGGGAGGCTGGTGGCCCTCCTAGGACCAAGGACTACAGGACAGCAGACAGCATGGCTTCATACGTGGCAGATCCTGCCAAACCAACCTGGTGGAGTTCTATGACTGGGTAACTGAGCAACTGGACAGGGGCCATGCAGTGGATGTCCTGTATCTGGACTTCAGTAAGGCATTTGACTCGGTGCTGCATGACAGGCTTGGAAGGAAGTTAGTAGGTACAGGGGCAGGTGCAAAGCTGGTGAGATGTGTAGGAAACTGGTTTCAGGGAAGGCAACAGAAGGTGGTGGTGAGTGGGGAGCTCTCACGCCCAAGGGCAGTGATGAGCGGTGTTCCACAGGGCTCGGTGTTGGGACCAGTGTTGTTTGGGATATTCATTGCAGACATATCATGGGACATCAAGAGCAAGATCAGTCTGTTTGCTGATGATACTGAGGTAGGCGCGGTGGTGGATGACCTAGGGGGATGGCAGGGGTTGCAGGATGATCTGGCAAAGTTTGAAACCTGGTCAGACACCTGGCAACTGGGGTTTAATGCCAAAAAGTGCAAGGTGCTGAATTTTGGAATGAAGAACCCAAGGAGGACTTACCAGCTGGGGGGAGTGCAGCTATCCCAGACAGAGGAGGAGAAGGATCTGGGTGTGCTCATCACAGGGTCAATGAACGACTCAGCACAATGTAGGAAGGCAACTGCAAAGGCCAACAAAATGCTGGGTTGTATTGCAAGGGGTATATCCTCGAGGAGGGAGGAGGTGATTCTGCCACTGTATAGGTCATTAGTTAGACCACACTTGGAGTACTGCATGCAGTACTGGCGCTCGTATCTGAAGAGGGACATTAAGTTACTGGAGGGGGTGCAGCACAGGGTGACAAAGATGATCAAGGGGCTGGGGGACTTATCATAAGAGAGGAGGTTGAAGGAGTTGAACATGTACTCACTGGAGGAGAGGAGGGATGGAGGGACACAATTGAAACCTTTAAATACATGAAAGGAATAAACAAGATGGGTACAGAGGGGCTGTTCAAAGTAAGGGAGGGGAGGGCCACCAGGGGCCATGATTTGAGACTGGAGGGAGGGAGGGAGGAAGGTCAGGAGGGAGATGAGGAGACACTTTTTTACAGAGAGGGTGGTGGCTGGGTGGAATGCGTTACCTGCAGAAGTGGTATCCAGTAGAACAGTGGACTGCTTCAAAAGGGGATGGGACAGGAAAAGGGGGAGGGTTAATGAAGGGGAAGGGTGGAAGAGAGGGGCTGCTGCAGAATAAGAGGTGCTAGCTGCACATTAGAGCAGACTTGATAGACTCTAGGCTTTTATCTGCTGGCAAATTTTGTATGTTCGTATGTTCATATCATAAGATCCAATCCTTGCATTAAAGTCCCCACAAAGTAATATGTCATCACAAGAAGTTACTGCCCAGCTCCTATGAATAAAGTCCTCAATTGGTCCCAAAGTGCTGAAAAATATGAATTCGAATTAAATGGAGGGATATGTGTGTTAAGTAAACAGAAATGTTTACCTTTTTTAACCTTAATATAGATAACCATTATATTTCTATTAGTGTGTAAAATATCTGCAGTAATGTCAGAGTTTATTTAATTAAGGTAATTAAACCCCCTACAGTTCTTCCCTTTCTAGCAACTTCTTCTCCTGGGATCTGGAACGTTTGATAACCATTCAATAACATTTCTTGATCTTTATTATGCCAAGTCTCCTGTAGACAAACAATACTGAACTTAAATATAAATTCTAACCATTCTTGATCCATTAATTTAGAAAAAAAACCCCGCAATATTCCAGGAAATTAATAGGCGGCCATTAGACTTTGTTTCAGAATATTGTTCTTTTCCTTTTACCAGTCAGTTTGATTGTGTGTCCAGCAAGTCAAATCTATTACAAGTAGTAACATTAAATAACAACTTCTCCAGATTTATCCTTTTTGTTGATTTACATTTAGAAATGGTCTGGTGAGAGAAATCATTTGTGATAACTATGTACATGCCTAAGGCATCCGATAGGCTCTTATTCTCAATGATCTTATTGTATAGGCTTAAAAAGCCAATTTTGACAATGATTAAATCACAGTCTGGATCAGATCCCTGCCTTGATATAATTAATGCTTTAGGGTCTTCCATAGAAACATTCAAAAGTTGTTCTAATATGTCTACTATTAGATCCTTTAGATTATTATTATTCTCATTTTTAATTCTTTCCAGACCATAGAGATGCAATAACTTAGGAACTCTATCAGCCACATTTTCCTGATTTGAAATGCTTGATTCCTGTGTATTCTGTTTATTTCCCTCATTTAATAATTTCCTCTCCATTATATGTAATCTTGCATCATCTAGTAATATTGT
The DNA here is from genome assembly GCA_016271365.2 of Neoceratodus forsteri. NCBI lineage: Eukaryota > Metazoa > Chordata > Ceratodontiformes > Ceratodontidae > Neoceratodus > Neoceratodus forsteri. The sequence goes on along the minus strand of CM057452.1, from coordinate 624,853,751 downwards.
TTTACCTAGAATGCTCCTTGCTACCTTTGGACTTTTAACAAAAATATCCACTTGTCCCATACTTGTACCTTTATTCCAACTGTAAACTTTTTCTATTATAAATTCTGGCTCTGGGGTTTTTAGGTCATGACCAAATATATTTAACAGGGTATTCTTGAGTTTTCTTATGTTTTTACTAAAAGCTGATTTTACACCAAAAATGCTTAAGTGGCAAGTCTCATTGTTTAGTGTTTGGAATTCCTTGTTCAAAATTTCCCTGTTAATATATTCTAGTTTACATCCAAATTTTCTCAAGCCCCCTTCATTTATCCAGATTTGATTTGCTACTCGAGGAGCTGTGCAAAATATAAATAAGCAATCTAAACCCAAAGCATCCTTATCATTCCAAATTTGTAAAATGTCGAATACAGTTAAATCAGCACCAGTCACTGCCCTTATTAGGTTCACAATCTTATCCCTTGACTCTTCATATGACCAATTGTGTAGAATTTTAAAACCATATAACGCCAAAATTACACAGCTACAAAGATCTATGGCATTTTCCATACATGGTTCATCCAACCCTTTAGCTAACTTGAAATCTTGATTCATTACTTTACGTATGTTTTGGTAACTCACCTCTTTACAATCTGAATCTAATACAGTATTTTCCCCACACACCAATTCATAATCATTCTCGGGGGAAAAATCTTTGTGCACATCTGTCTTTGTTTTTTCTGTATAAGTAAACTTATCCGAGGCCAGCTTCCCCACCAGCTACCCCCCCATTTACAGTTGACCCTACTATATCTAAAACATTCTCTTCCATGCTCATGTTGTACATATCTTTTGTTCCCAGTACCTTCTTTCCTTCTTGCTGACAACTTATCTTTTCCTTTCTCAATCTCTTATTTTAACCCCTATTTTTATTAGATTTCCTTTTGCTTTTGCTTTTACTGAAGCCCTTACTACCTTGGTCATTCTTGATTACTGCAGGAAGAGCTAAAGATTCAGCTGTTGTGGAAGGCATAACAGAGAAATCCAACACTGAGAAGTCTGGGAAGGGTAAATTATGAGAACATTCCGGTTCAATAACAGATAATGAACATATACTTTCAAAGCGAGGTATTTTAACAAGTCTATGTAAAACATCATCTAGTCTGGAGCCATTTATCGCTATATTTTCTTTTAAAAGATCTATGTCATGTTTCAAGTCAACTAAATGATCCAAAATCATCAAATGTGCAGTATGTGTATTAGATGCAGCTGTGCAATATTCTTTACTCATAGCAGTAGTAAAATTTGCTGTTGTACCTGTGAGCTGGTGTGGGACAGCAAGAGGCATCAGACAATATAGGCAGGCATAAATTAATATTTATTTCAAAAAATAGCAGACTGGAAGGTGACAAAACAAAGACACAGAAAACCAAATAAAACAAACTTTTCTTACAGCGTTAGAATTCAGCTAACTCCGCTGGGGTGTCATCAGCTACACAGACCCCCTATACTCTGCCTGACCTCCCTATGGAGACTCTTTTTATAGTAAAAGTAAGTCAGGTGACAAGAAAACTCCACCTTCAGTAGTTCAAATTTTAGACAAAACAATAATATAGAACATTTTATTTTCTATTGTGGTCCTAAGTTTATATCATTCTGGAAATCCATCACTTAGACATATTTAAAAGATAAAATAAACAGCAAAACACAGTATTTTATTCAGGGAGGCGCTCTAGAGGTCCGCCCTCTCAATTCACAGCATAAATGGAAGGATGATTCGGCCAGCCAGCCTTTAGATAAACCCAGCTGTGGTAAAGGGAAGGGGAGCCTTAGAACTAAGCAGCCCTGCAATGATACAAGAACCTTCTCGCTAGAAAACACCTCAGCTTAGGAAATGAAGCAGCCCATAACACAATTAGGTAAGTTTAGTTTCCCAGGAAGTGTTACATTAGTCAAAAGGAGCATTGCTAGTGTTGCAAATGCTAAAAAGTTCTTCGTGATAGTGCGAGCATTTGCGAGGTAAACAGAGTCGCGGCTCCGCACTATCGCTATCTGGAACTCATTCTCTACATGTTTTACTTGTAGCTCCTGGCTGAAAATAAGTCTGTTACTTATAACATTTATTACATCCGAAAAGGATGTTTTACATACTATTAATGTGTATATTCATTGACTCTTACTAAACCTCTTTCTAAACCTCAATGTTAGACCGAAAATATAGCGGTCACGTATTTACCAGGAATCTTGCAAGTAGAATCACTGAGACAAAGGGGGTTGGGGAAGGAAGGCCTTTTTCTTAAACTCAGAGGAATTATACCTGTTTTAGTCTTATGGTTAATCTTCCCTAATCCAAGTTACCAGAATTGATTTTAAAACAAAATAAAGAACACCCTGCTTTGGAGAAATTGGAGTGCACAACAAGGAAAGGAGGGAAACAAACATATAACGAAAAAACAAACAAGGTGGGTGGCCAGCCCAACAAACAACACATAACATGTAGACAACGATGAACATAACCAACGTGTGCCTTCCAGTTTATCGGAGCAGTGGTAAAAAGAAAGAGGGGGGGACGAAGAACCTTCACATTCCTCCCTGTTTAAGACCAAACCTCTCTTGTTTGGTTTTGTGTTTCATAGGGAAATAACCCTAACTGATAACAAATCCTTGAAATAAAAGGATGGAGCCATAGCCCACCCTCTCCAGGGCTCCACCTCAGGGTCCCAAAAAAAAAAATTACTCTTTAAACAGGGATAACTCAGATGGAATTCATCTGTCTTTCTTTACCCCGAGGTCTGTTATCAATTCAGTGTATTTCCCATACCATATCTTGATAAAAAATCAGCATTACTATGTGCTGTACCTTTTCTATATTTTATAGTAAATCTATATGGTTGCATTGCGAGATACCATCACATTATACAAGGGTTTTTTCCTTCACTACATGAAGCCAGCATAGGGGAGTATGATCAATCCATAGCTCAAATTCTCTACCCCAGAGATAGAAACGTAAGGCTTCTATTGCCCATTTAATGGCCAAACACTCCTTCTCAATAATGGAGTAATGCCTTTCTCTCTCATGTAATTTTCTGCTTATGTATATGATAGGATGTTGCTCGTCATTGACTATCTGTGTGAGGACTGCTCCAATACCATAGTTAGAGGCGTCTGTTTGTAATATGAAGGGAAGAGTAAAGTCAGGCATATGTAATATGGGTGAGGAGCAAATTTTGGCCTTTAAATAGTGGAATGCCTCTTCACAGTTGGGAGTCCAAGTTATTTTATCTGGTTTAGATTTTTTTGTTAGGTCAGTAAAAGGCCCAGCTATGGTAGAGCAATTAGCTCTAAATCATCTGTAATACCCAATGAGTCCTAGAAATGACCTGACATCCTTCTTTGTTATGGGACGGGGACTATTAGCTACTGCCTCAACTTTAGAGACTTCCGGTTGTATTAGCCCATTTCCGATTTGGAACCCTAGATATCTCGTTTCCTGCATGGCCAGGGAACATTTAGAGGAATTTACAGTTACTCCAGCCTTTGGTAAGGTTGACAATATTGCCTTTAGATGTTGTACATGTTCCTCCCAGGAGTGACTAAATATCACCACATCGTCAAGGTATGCCAAGCTTATTTGCTACATGAGGTTGTAGGATGTTATCCATGACCCGCTGAAAGGTAGCAGGGGCACCGTGAAGTCCAAAAGGCATCACGGTAAAGTGGTATAAGCCTGTGGGTGTACTGAATGCAGTCTTCTATTTATCTTTTGGATCTAGGGGAATTTGCCAATAGCCTTTAGTTAAATATAAGGTGCTGATGTATTGGGCTTTGCCTAACTGGTCTATAATATCATCTATCCATGGCATTGGATAACAATCGAACTTGGACACTGCATTCAAACGTCTAAAGTCAAGGCATATTCTAATCCCTCCCTCCTTTTTATTCACTATGACCATGGGGAAGTTCCACTCACTGTATGAGGGTTCAATTATTCCTAACTCATGCATCTTTCTAATCTCTAGAATGACATCATTCTATATTCGTTCAGGAACCCTATATGTTTTCTGACGTATAGGCAGGGCTTCTGGGATGATAATATGATGGACAGCATCCTTAACCCTCCCGGGTGTCCCATTAAATAAGGTCTTAAAGGATTGTAATAACCTCTGTAGGGAGGTACTTTGTTCTGTTGTTAAGTCAGGGTTAATGTGTATTTCTGATAAATCTCCTGTGTTTTCTAACCTCTGACATGCTATATCCAACTCGGACTCCGAAGTTTCTAGATGAATATAACTACAGACAGGGGGGTTCCTGTCAATCCATTGATTTAATAGGTTGGCATGATATACCCATTGTTTAAATTTCTTTTCTGGGAGTTCAACTGCATAGGTTACTGGTCCCATACGTTTTATAATCTTATATGGACCTTGCCATTTCATAAGCAACTTATTGTCAGAGGAGGGTAACAAAAGTAATACCATATCCCCTACCATAAACTCTTTATGTTTTGTCCCTTTATCATACTGTTCTTTTTGCTTCCCTTGTTGATAAAGGTTAGTCTGGTGGGCCTTTTTAACATAAGTTATTATTTTTTGCCGTAGTTCTTGCCAATATTTTAATGGTTCCACCATTTGTTGGTCAGTACTGTTTTCCCACTCTTCTTTTATAACATCCAAAGGACCGCATGGATTATGTCCATATAACAATTCAAATGGGGAAAACCCTGTAGAGGATTGTGGAACCTCTCTAAAGGTGAACATGAGATAGGGGAGGTAAATATCCCATTTGTTACCTTCCTCCAACACAAACTTGCGTAACATTTTTTTTAAGGTTTAATTAAACTGTTTGACTAATCCATCAGTCTGTGGGTGATAGGGTGTAGTGAAAATAGCGTGAATACCAAGGGCCTGGTACAGATGCTGTAGTAATTTTGAACAAAAATTAGTACCTCTGTCCATTAGAATAGTTCTAGGGATACCCATACAGCTGAAGATCTTTATTAGTTCCTCTGCTATTCTGGTAGCAGTGATTGTACGAAGGGGAATCGCCTCTGGATATTTCATAGCATAATCTACTACTACGAGTATGAAATGATTCCCCTTTGTAGTTTTAGGAAGTGGACCTACCACATCCATGGCTATCCTCTCAAACACATTAGACACTAATGGCATGGATACCAGAGGCACTTTATCCTTACGCCCTACAGCTGCTACCCGTTGACAGTCAGGGCAGCTTTTGCAATATTCTGCCACCTGCTCATGTATTCCAGGCCAGTAAAACTGGTACAAAAGGTGTTTTAGGGTACGGTCCCTACCCAAATGGCCCGCTAACAGGATATCGTGGCCAAGGATCAGCAATTGCTGTCGGTATTGCACTGGTACCACCAACTGTTCAACTACCTCCCCATTTTGTGGATTAGTACATACCCTATATAACAAGTTATTCTCAATCTTATCATAGGGTTGGGGTGATTCATCTGATTCCTCTATAGGTGATACCTTTACCTGTGAAAAAAAAGGCATTAGGGTTACATCATGCTTTTGTACATCTCTAAATTCTTTGTTGGATAAGTCACATTTCTTAGCTAATATTTTAAGTCCAGTGTCTTTTTTAGTCCACATATATATTGTCCTTTTTTTATTTTGTTTACTTTTCTTGTCTTTACCAACAGTTCCGAAAACCTCATCTTCAAACGGGAATAACTGCCCCAAATCTTTTTCTTGTTTTTGTTCTTGTGCCCGAGTGGTGACAGCTCCAATATTTGTGGTTAATAATGAGTCAAAATAAGGATAATCATGTCCAGTTATTACAGGAACTGGCAAAGAGGGTACTATGCCCACTTTTATATTTAATAATGTCCCATTTATTTGGATCTCTAAGTCTCGTAAGGGATACCAATGAACGTCCCCATGTATGCACTTGACCCCTATAGCTGGTTCTTCCTGGATTAGTTTTTTCACTAGAGAGGCATGGACCAGGGTCTGTTTACTGCAGCAGTCAACAAGTCCAGATACCACCGAACCCCCTATTTGTACAGTTGTTGCATAATGACCCCAGTTGGCAAGTACTAAGTGAAATGAGTCTACCTTCTTCTTTGGGCAGAACCTGGCAATATGTCCCTTTGCTTTGCATTCATGGCAGATAATATCATGGCTGTATCCCTTACTTATTTTACAGTATTCCTTGCCCCAAGGGGGTCCACTAGACTGACTTTCAGGCATTACACTTGTAGAAGGACCTTTTGTAATGGCTGAGGGGCTCCTAGGATTTATAAATGACCTAGGTCGTTCGGGCCTAGCAGTTATATAATCTTCAGCCAACCGTATAGCTGCCTCAGAGGTTTCAGGGCGGTGTTCTTTTACCCACAGCTGCACATCTTGTGGTAGCACCCGCACAAACTGTTCTAAAATAATGTTTTCCACAATCTGGACCACTGTCCTGGTATTGGGCTGTAGCCATTTATGGCATAAGTCTTTTAGCTGGATATACACATCTTGAGGGGTGTCAGTGGTTAGATACTTATATGCTCTGAATCATTGTCGATAAGTTTCAGTACATATATCATATCTCTTAAGGATGGCTTGTTTGATATGATCATAATCATTAATATGAGCGATTTCTGTGTGGCTGTAAGCTAATTGGGCCTTCCCAGTCAAATAGGGGGCCAATCTGACAACCCATTGGTCTCGAGGCCACGCACATGCAGTAGCCACCCTTTCAAAAGTTAGTAGATATGCTTCAATATCATCAGATTCAGCCATCTTAACCAATTTAATATCTTTTTGGCCTACCACAGGTGCTGGTGGTGGTCTTGTAGTGCCCAGAACCTGGATAGCTCGAAGAGTATTGGTCCAATGGGCAGCATTCTTGGCTCGCTCTCTGTTTCTCTCAGCTCACTTTCTCTCTCTCCAATTCTACCTGCCGCAAACACAGCCAGCATAGTAGCTCATGGGGGTTTTCTGGAGGGTCCTCCATCTCAATTCCTGCCACCTGGGCACCCTTTTCAGTAGGCTTAATATCCTCCTTCGGCCCGATATCAGCTTCAACTTCAACCTTAGCCACCTTCCTTTGCACCACTGGCTCCAGACCAGCTAATAATGGCAGGTCCAACTTCTGAACTACAGATCTTATGGCCAGAAAAGTCCACTCTCCTGCCTTGTCAGGATGCATACGAGTAGGATCTGGGCACAGATCCAGCAGAGAGCCTCTCCGCTAATATCCCACTTCTGACACCAAATGTGAGCTGGTGTGGGACAGCAAGAGGCATCAGACAATATAGGCAGGCATAAATTAATATTTATTTCAAAAAATAGTGGACTGGAAGGTGACAAAACAAAGACACAGAAAACCAAATAAAACAAATTTTTGTTACAGCATTAGAATTCAGCTAACTCCGCTGGGGTGTCATCAGCTACACAGACCTCCTATACTCTGCCTGACCTCCCTATGGAGACTCTTTTTATAGTAAAAGCAAGTCAGGTGACAAGAAAACTCCACCTTCAGTATTTTAAATTTTAAACAAAACAATAATATAGAACATTTTATTTTCTATTGTGGTCCTAAGTTTATATCATTCTGGAAATCCATCACTTAGACATATTTAAAACATAAAATAAACAGCAAAACATTATTTTATTCAGGGAAGCACTCTAGAGATCTGCCCTCTCAATTCACAGCATAAATGGAAGGTTGATTCGGCTGGCCGGCATTTAGATAAACCCAGCTGTGGTAAAGGGAAGGGGAGCCTTAGAACTAAGCAGCCCTGCAATGATACAAGAACCTTCTCACTAGAAAACACCTCAGCTTAGGAAATGAAGCAGCCCATAACACAATTATGTAAGTTTAGTTTCCCAGGAAGTTTTACATTAGTCAAAAGGAGCATTACTAGTGTTGCAAACGCTAAAAAGTTCTTCACGATATTGTGAGCATTCTCGAGGTAAACAGAGTCTCGGCTCCACACTATCGTAATCTGGAACTCATTCGCTACATGTTTTACTTGTAGCTCCTGGCTGGAAATAAGTCTGTTACTTATAACATTTATTACATCCGAAAAGGATGTTTTACATACTATTAATGTGTATATTCATTGACTCTTACTAAACCTCTTTCTAAACCTCAATGTTAGACCGAAAATATAGTGGTCACGTATTTACCAGGAATCGTGCAGATGGAATCACTGAGACGAAGGGGGGGGGAGGCCTTTTTCTTAAACTCAGGGGAATTCTACCTGTTTTAGTCTTATGGTTAATCTTCCCTAATCCAAGTTACCAGAATTGATTTTAAAACAAAATAAAGAACACCCTGCTTTGGAGAAATTGGAGTGCACAACAAGGAAAGGAGGGAAACAAACATATAATGAAAAAACAAACAAGGTGGGTGGCCAGCCCAATGAACAACACATAACATGTAGACAACGATGAACATAACCAATGTGTGCCTTCCAGTTTATCAGAGCAGCGGTAAAAAGAAAGGGGGGGGACGAAGAACCTTCACAGTACCATTATCAAATTGTTTATAAGAGTTCAGACCAGTAAACTGTTTTAATCCATTTATGGTCTCCTGTAATTCCCCAGCTATATGTTTTAGATCATTCTGCCAATAAAAATCTGGATCCGGTTTAGATTCCTTAAAGTAATCTGGCAAAAAATTCAGCGTCTCCTCTGTGTGTTTGGTAGTATATGCGGACAGCTCATTTATACTTTTAGAATCATCTAAATTAATATAAACTCCAGAGTTTAAATCATTTATAAACATTTGTGTATCATTCTCAACCTCTATAGGTACCATAACTTGTATTTCAGTATGATCATTATGATTACCATTTGAGCTATCTTTTACTAAATGTGACGGTTCCTTAAGTTCACTGCATGGAGTGCACGACTTAAATTCTACTAAGGTCAAGGGGCTATAGTGATCTTTCATATTTGATTCCTTTAATTGCCTTCCTCTCCCTTTTGTTTCAGGAGAATTACTAGTTAGGCATGGTTTAAAGGATTCATCATCTTTACTGAAGTTATTTTTACTTTCCTTTCCCTTTCCCTTTCGGTTTTTATCTTTAAAATCTTTATCTTTTTTCTTTGTGCTTCCACCTTTGCCTTTACCTTTGCTTTTTTTATTTCCTTTCTCTGAATGCTCAGAATTAGAGCAGATTATAACCGGAGTCGAATGTAAATTAAATGACATGTGCATTAAGTCAATCCTAAAGCTGTCTTGATTGGACTCTATTTCTGATTTGCCCTTTTGAGAACTCAAAACCAAATTGCCACTTTTACTCTGGTCTATAGCCATCAAATTCCCCCCCCCCCATTTTTAAAGTCTGTTTCCTAGTATGAACCATGTTAATACTAATACTATATTAAATACAGCAATTGAAGTTCATACATACACAAGGCTGTAGGGCCTGTATTTTCACAGTTATTCATTTGTACAAAGAAAGATGATAAATGAGATTCTAGAAATAATCGTCACACTGCAGTTCAACACACCTAACTAGTAAGTGACTACAGTTGTTTAAAGTACAATATAAGAATAGTCCAGTACCAGGTCTTCAAAGTTTCAATTTCAGAGGAAACTTCCCCCAAAAGCCGTGTGAGATACTTTGCATGATCAAGTTTGTGCAATAACTAGCAAGAGAACAGGATACCAAATGAGAGTTCGCTAATTAGCGTCTTTCAAACGCTCAGGATTTACACTGTTATGAATCACACACAAAATCTGAAGATCCGTCAATCTGTCCCTTGTTTGCAATGAGAGGTAAGGCACCAGCACCAACACCAGATTAAAGTTTAAACACAAGAAGTAAACTTGATTCAGCCTAATGATTGGCTTACTTCTATTATTCCCAGTCTGGTTCAGCCTCAATGTGACCAGTCGCAGGCTTCTCTTAGTGAGATACACTAGATAGAACAAAAACTACTGTTATTTCGGCAGTATTTAAAAGTGCAGCCCTTTTCAAAAACTACTAGCTACTTAAATTGAGTTTTAATGCTGTTGCACTACCTGGGTTTACCTCAATTTTAATTTATAAAACCGATGCAGTTTGTCATAAATTTGCACAAGCTTGTTAACTTACTTTTTAGTGCCCAGTAGAACTGTTTTTAAATGAATCTAAATGCTGCATGTAGCCAGAGTGCCATGCCATGCGAACAGGAACGCTGCTGTCTCATAAGTGAAGAAAGCGATCTGTTCACCTGACTGACATGTGTACCTTTATATTACCATGTCACATGATCAAAAAAAAATAAAGTGTGCTAAACTAAAAATTTTTAAAAAGAAAATATAGACTTGTATAAAAAAAAACAAAGTATATGAAATAACAGTACTGAAAATAATATGCCGTTAGAGATAAAAGCTCAAGAACAAACACGAATGTCACTACGTTTAAAATGTAGTAGGGGTAACAGATAAGAATTCTGAGACTGGAAAACTTTCCTTTATAAGTCAGTAGGCAAGCCGAATTACCAATTTAAGAGGCTTGCTCCTCGATCATCTTCCGACTGATGTCTCTGTTATATAGGCTTAAGGAAAAAACACCGGGATACAACTCCGTGGGTTCATGGCACCTTCACTCCACTTCCCTTCAGGCTATAACCTGCGAGCAGCCCACCGACCAGGACGGATAAACAATAAGCTTTACTGGAAAGATTACATGCTCTGGCAATAGTATATACCTGTAATAAAATAAAACATGCTATATAATCCTGCTTTCGGAGTCTTCTCCTCAGGCTCCGAAGCGCGTAGTCTAGGCGTCCTTCCAATCCAGTCAGACAGTCTTTGTTCAGGTTTCACTACTCACTGTGTCTTACTCCAACCTGTTTCTCCCCCTCATTCAGGAGGACCATGAGAGTCATAGTAAAGTGCGACTTGTAGATGTATGTAACTAGGCAGGAGTTTGAGAAAGATGAGAAATGGAAAATGACGGTTCTCACACCTAATTCTGTCCTGGCATGCTGTTGAATTATACCATGTGTGCTCCATGGAAACCCCTATACAACTGGGCAAGATACTGTGTCATGTAGTGACCTTGTGGGATTTTACAGCAGCTAGACGATAAGTAGGGCCCCACTTTGCCATGTAAGTATCAAGGTTGCTGTCAGTACTATAATATACCATCTTGTAGCTAGCCATTTTCCTTAATTCTAATAAACATTTGGAGATATGAAGTGGTGCTTGCTCTCTACAGTAACATAAAATGATGTGCTTAGAAGTGATGAGTGTCCCCAGTATCCATCTTCTAACCATGGGCATTATCCCTGCCCAGTTCATCCCTTCACCCTGTATTCCAAGCATTACAATTAAGGGTGTCAGCATGAACCCTGGGCCAGTAAGGTCATTTAGTATTCTTTGGACCTCTTTCGGAGCACTCACAGAGGAGGTGAGTGATACTACTAACAGCTGTGGAGCACCACCAGCATTAGTCTGAATTCATTAGTCCCCAGCTAAGTAACTGCTGGGGGGTCCCATGCCATCTAGGTGCTATCTTGTACTGGGTGAAGTGATTACATGTGTCCTTGGCAACTAAATCAAGACTGATCCAATAAGAGCTCCAGGTATGTGAGGTGAGATCCATTCCCAGTTCAGCACTCCACTTCGAGCAGAGCTGAGCCATTGGGTCTGATCTCAGAGCTAGATGTCCTTTGTATATTTGGCCAGCCTGGATCAGCTGATCCCACATGGGAAGCAACAGGTCATTCAGGTATTGCAGATTCTGTAGTCTGTACTGTGAACCAAGCAGGTCTCCCAGTGTGTGGTGCATCTAAAGATATTGCAAGTGTTAGTGCTTTTACAGATCAAAGGTCTCTTACAGCAGCCTGTGTTTGTGTCAGTCAACATGGAGAGGCTATTGATTCCTTTTCAGGTACCAGTTCCCCCAGCTGACTGGTCCACCACATAATTTTCAGAGCTGTGTTATGCCAGAGAGGGAAGAGAAGTGACCTGGATGGGGATAACTTTGAGGCCCTGCTGTGTTTCACCCATACTGTCCTGGATGTGGGGAGGGTGAGGTGGGAGGCTACCGATAGGGGAGGCTTCTTGAAAATGATTGTCCTGTAGAGATGTGTCCCCAGGACTGAGTTTCACATGACGTTCACTTGGGCTGCCTCTATGGCTTTTCCATGAGAAAGGTTTGTGACAGCTGCAATAGCATGTAGGCCTCATGTTTAAGAGTAAAGGCAATGATTTTGAGACCCCTTCTCTCCAGACATTGCACCAAATAGTAGTGGCTAAGTCATTTTGGCCCTGTACCCCAAAGAAAGGAGAGCATCTGGCATATGACAGCTTTAAGCAACACTGGTTTCAGTCTGACTGCCAGGTTGTCTAATATGTACTGAAATCTGGGGACAGCCATCATCTTGAAAGAATGTGCCCTCTTCCAGTGAGAGAGAGATGTAGATGAATCCAACTCTCCATGTCCTTCCTTAACTCAACTGTGAGTGATGTTATGTTTAGCCTGCCCAGGCTAGAAAGAAGACCCCAAAAGAACTGTTTGCCTAAATACCAAAGGATAGTCTCTGCCAACTGAAGTCCCCAGGGATAGTGCAGAAGGGCTCTGATGCTGCTATTTGAGGGTAACAGTAGGGATTTTGAAATGCTGCCTTTATAACCAGAAAGTCTGCCATATCTGGTAAGCAGTTCTAGCATGATTGTTACCAAATTCTTTAGATGTGTGAGCTTCAGCATAATGCCATCCATGTATGTTACGATGCTGTGCTCCCCATCAATATGTATGCCTTGAATATGGTCATACAATCTGAGGGCTTGTAGCAGTGGTTTTAGAACTAACATGAAGAGGAGGGGCAAGGGGGACATCTCTGACTGGTACCCCTGTTAAGAGAGATGGGGAAAAAGTATGTGCATTATTTACTACAAAGGCTGAATCTCCATGGTACAGGATGTGGATCCTTACAATGAACATGTCCTCAAACTCAAAACACTTTCTGTACATGAAAGAGGTAGATACATTCCACCCTATTGTGAGTGGGTGCAGGTCTCCTTGTGGACTAATTGGTAGTGTGACACAGTTTCCGTTGTAAATGAATGACATTTATTCACTTCTATCTCAAAATTTCTTCATAGCAGGACAAATATAACATCAGCAGACTGGTACGACAACAAAATAAAATAATCAGAATGGCAAATAAACTTCATCCCATGACTTTTACATGGCTTGGAAGATGTTCTTCTCCTAACACCTGCTGGAGCAATTCACAGAGCTCCATGGAGTTTACCTCCAGACCTAGGAGCACAATCTAATCTAACAATCTCAAATGACAGTCCTTTTATACAGGGACATGATCATGTGTTCTCCCCAACTCCATCCATATCATTAATTCTAAAGTAAAACTTCTTTTAAACATAATTATTTTGTTTTAACTATCTAACTAAATAGTTTATAATTCACATACATATATACACATATGCAGTCTATTTTATTTCAATTCCTGGCTCTTTTACAAACAGCTCTGACCATCAGGCACCGCCCCCAACAAGAGACAGCGTAAAACAAAAGAACAAAGGGCTGGTCAGCACTATAGCTGTCCTGGAAGGGAGTGGTGCAAGAAGAGTCAGAAGCAGAAGCTGAAAATCCAAAGACACATGAACAGGTGCCCTTTCTGTAAGTGAGAACTGTACCACACAATTTATACAGTTATTCTCCGAGGTGTACAATCCCCCATATAGTTTCATAACCTGCTTACTTAAACACAACTGCCAGGCTGTTACCAACATGTGCCTTAACTGATTGTTTCAAACAGGGAGCTTTGAGCAGGAAGTAATTCAAACTAACCAGTCTTTTACAAATGGTTTTACAGCCCAGTACAAATACCTTGTCCCTAGTCTTTATTTTATCAAAAGATAGGAGAGCACATGTGTATGAATTAACATTACGCTGACCTTCTGCCAGGGGAAGTTAAATGTGCAATAAGCACATGTTGCATTTCAATACTTTTGCTACTGTTAATATTTACAACCACTGGAGAAGGAATGACTTCCAAATGATACCATCCCTTAAAGACTGAAACTTAAACAGAACAGTGACTTAAATGACTATTTTATTTCCCCTCACTTGCAACCCATTCTTCCCCTTAGTCAAGCAGTACCTGTATTCTGGTGTGCTACCAAACACCTCTAAAAAGAAGGACTAAAAGTGTTCTTTCAACCCAAGTAGAAACAGATTGCTAGTGCTGCTCATTTAAGCTCCAAATTTACTCAATTACCATGTAAAGAATCCCAACTACCCTTACACAAGGGATTCAGTTCTCCCTCTCTTTAACTGAACTACCTGGGGGGTTACTAAATGACTCACTCTTACTTCTGTCCTCCCCTTTGCTTTATTTTTTTATTTTCTAGCTTGCTAGTCTCCACTACACTATCTTTTAACTTAGTCTCAACTTTTAAAGCTTACATTTATTTATTTAATTTCTGATTTTACATAGTTATAGTATCAAAAGGCTTTAAGTAAAGCACCAAGCCCAAAAGTTCCAGGGCCTCTAATCCATCACAGAGTCGCTCTGTGACACCTATCAAATGCTTTCTCTGTCAAGCAAGATGAGCACTGATGACATATGCGGGTAAGTCGCTCTTCAAATAAGGTTTAGGAGCTACCTGGTGTTTTCCATGCCTCACTGTTATGGCACAAACACTACCTGGTCCCTGTCAATAAGGTATGCTATCACCCCCTTAAGCCTAGTGTTCAGAACCTTAACATAGGCCTTGCAATCTGCTGTTATACATGAAATTGGGCTGTAGCTCCCACACGAGAGGGGTCCTTTCCCACCTTGGGTATAAGGGTGATGACTGCAGTACTCATGGAGGGCGGGAGCTCTCCAAATCTGCACACTCCCTTTGGTGCATCCACCAATAGTGGATAGAGGACTTCTCCTAAGGTATGCAGAAACTCAGCCAGAAGGCCATCCCTTGCCAAGCTCTTCCCAGCTGGCATGGTACAGAGGGTGATTTCCAGTTCTTTTGCTGTGAAGGGTCTGCCCAGGGCACCTTTCAGGTCCAGGTCTAATCTGGGAAAATTCAGGGGGTTGTGATGTGAGAGAGCTCTACTTCTGATGGAGACACCTGTTTCCTATATAGTGCTTGGTAGAAATCTAGGAATCAGTCATTGATGCCCTAAGGGTCTTTCTTGAGTTCATCCATACGTGTTGTGATGCCCACAGTTTTAAATGTTTCCTGGTGTTTTTCAGCTGGTATGCTAGCAGGTGGCCTGGTTTTTGCCTGCCTCCTAAAAGAACTGCTTAATACAGAATAGTGCAGATTACACTTTCTGGTGCTAGTGCATTTTTACCATATATCTAGTGCTTATAATGTCTGTCAGGAGTCCAGCTGCATTGGCAAGGTCTGCCTGATACTTAGCTGTCAGTTTCGTAAGTTTCTTTAGCTGCTTCTCAAAATCCTAAAGTTTGGATTTCTTAAGATGAGAGCTGTAGCTGGTGAACTGCCATCTGATGAAGGCTTTCAGGGCATCCCACCACATTGCTGCAGATGTATCAGCAGGGTGATTGATGGCAAGGAAGATCTGCACATCCACCGGCAGGGAGTATCAGAAAGTCTGATCTTTTGGCAGTGAGGCATTGAAAAGCCACTGCTGCCTGGAGGAGCCAAACGCATCTAATGGGAGCCAGGTGAAGGAAACTGGGGTGTGGTCTGACAGGATCTTTGTGCCTACTGTGGCATCTGCCACAACAGGCACCCACAAATGTGACACATGCCATACGTTAGGTCAATCCTATAGTAGGACTGGTGTGTGTGGAGTAGAGGAAAAGTACCAACCCTGTGGATGTGCCAAGTGCCACATATCCATGAGGCTAAGCTCAGACACCATCTCTTTGAGGGCTAAGATGCAGGTGCACATGGTTCAGATGGTGCTTTACTCCTGTCTGTAAAGGCATTCATGACTTTACTGGCATCCCTTCCCACTATCAGCTGGCCTTTCTGCCATGATGCCAGTGCCTGTTCCATGTCATTGAAGAAGGTGGCTTCTGGATGGTTCAGTCCATAAACATTACATAGGGAGACCTTGTGCCTATGTAGCATGTTTAGGTGTATGATGTATCTGCCTTCAGGGTCGGGGTGTACCTCATCTGCTGTAAAGGTGGTGTTTTTGTGTATAAGAATGACTAACACTCTGCTGTTTAAATTAAAGGTGTTTCCATACACCCGAGAGAGTCTCAACCCTTTTTAAGTTCAGCAGTTCCAGCTTTGGGAGGTGAGCCTCTTGGAGTAAGGCTAGACCCACCCTTTCCCTCCTAAGGTGGTCAAGGATTTTCTGACCCTCTACAGGGTTATCTTTTCCATCAGCATTCCAGGAGATCCCTTTAAGTGGCTGTCCTGTCATGTGTGTGGAGTGTTGAGCAGAGGGTTGTAATTAAAGCTATGACTCTCAGTGTATTAATGGTGGGGCAAGTAATCACAGCCCCGGTACAATACAGTGGTTAGAATAAGAATCTGGAGTGGTACATCAGCAGCCTCATCCCATTCCATCTGCTCCAGCCAGCAGATTGTTTGCACCAGTGTATACATTTTTAAACTATAAGAGTCAGCAACAGCAGTTAATTGGATCAACAGTTTCTGAAGCAACAAGGTAAATACAGTGAATATTATGACTGTTTTTATAAGAGGAATATCATACTTCAGGATGTTCTGTTTTACTGTAGATACATGAATACATCCAGTGGTTTAGAGCACTTAACTGCACTTCTTGCTTTGTAATGCACTTGACATGTCCATGTACTGTAGCTTATCAAAATTGGACACTAGAGCTGCATGTAATTCTACCACAGAATTTGTGAATAATGGCAATTCCATTTCCAATATACTTCTAAGGGTATCTTTGACATTCTTCAGAATTCTGTAAAGCATTTCAATGCAAGCAATAAGACATGACAGGGAATATATTACAGTGAAATAATTGCAGACCTCTGGTGCATTGTTAGGCACAAGGTGCAGTCGAG
Source organism: Neoceratodus forsteri (assembly GCA_016271365.2). Classification (NCBI taxonomy): domain Eukaryota; kingdom Metazoa; phylum Chordata; order Ceratodontiformes; family Ceratodontidae; genus Neoceratodus; species Neoceratodus forsteri. Next base: position 624,836,820 of record CM057452.1, on the reverse strand, counting down.
TACCATTAAATGCACCAAAAAAGTGTGATTATTTCACCATAATGGCATGATCTGGAGTGTTGTATTGCATTTACAAAATGGCTTTTAAACATTTGACATAAAATGTGAAAAATAAGAAATTGCAGTGCTCACTCATTATAATGAACTCCATTATAATGAAATCTCGCCTATAACAAAAATGTTTGTCTTGGTCCCCGACACGCGCAAACTCAAAACTGTCAAGTCCACTGTCAGCTTTTTTTCTACTCAATCAACTGGTCAGTGTGAGCTCTGTGGTCAGCTGTTTTCTACACATTATAAAAGGCTCAGGTGATGCTCAGGTGGTTTATACCTGTTATAGTTGCCTGAAATCTGCCTGTTTGCATTTTATTTTATATTTTGTATTTAATATTATGCTGCCTCAAGCTTCTCCCCCCTCTCCATAGGATTCTTCTTTGCAATATTACACATGTGCCAGTCCCATACATGCTTGACTCCCATCACTGTTTCTGATTCCCCACCACCTCCCTAGGAAATCTGATCTATCTATTCAACATCCTTCCCATGAAGAAATGCTTCCTTGTATGCCTCGTGAAACTTCTCCCCCAAACTTCAGTGTGTTCCCTCTTGTAATAGTGTTTGTGCTCAGCCTAAAAAGTTCACCACACTCCACCCTGTTAATCTACTGTAGGTATTTAAAGGTCTCAATCATGTCTCCCCAGGCTTTCCTGTTCTCCAAGGAGTACATGTTGAGACCATTTAGCATTTTCTCATAGGGCTTTTCTACAGCCCCTGTATCACCTTGGTGCTCTCTTCTGCACAACCTCCACTTTGTAAATGTCTTTTCTAAGGTGAGGGCTTCAGAACTTTATACAGTACACAAGGTAAGGTGAAGCAATGACTTGTACAGGGTGAGTATAAGACCAGGAGGAGGAGTATATCCCTACTATCTCACTTCTTATGAAGCCCTTAATCCTATTTTATTTCCTTATTTTTTCCTCCTCACCAACCCTGAACACTAGGCTGCTACTTGCAGGTCATTTGTAATGATAATCCCTATGCCACTTTCCTCCAAGGTGCATGCAATGTCCTCCACTCCCATCCCATCCTATATTCAGCTTGGGATTTTGTATCTGATGTGCATGCCTTTGTACTTGTTGTGATGGAATCACAGCTAACATCTTCTGGACTAGTCTTTTAGCCTTTGTATGCCTCTCATCATAGCCTCTACCCCCCTGCATTCACTCTATTGCACTCCATATTGTCTGTTCTATTACAGTAGTTCTGGCAGTTGTCATACTCATCACTAGACTACTGTACTGAAACTCTGTATCCACTCTGTTTTTTTCCTTTTGTTGTTTATGGAGGGACAGAGGGGCAGGACTGGTAAAATACACTGTTCCATGCAAATTTCTTCAGGTTTGGAAGTCCATTGGAGGAATTTAACACAAGTACAGTTGCATGAAACACAGCTTGAGGTTAATGCACATACAGCAAAGCTTTCACAAATCACAGTCTACTGGAAGCCAATAAAAACAGAACAAATAAAAATACCAAAAATGCCCAATTGAAACATTAGTCTGCCAGTGTGTCATGTTGAGAAACATCTCTAGCATTCCTGGTTTTGAATTATGACAAATGAAGACTTGACAGGGGATCATTTAGTCCAGTCATCTTCTTGCCTGCATGAGGTGTAACTAAGTCTGCACTTTATTCACATTATAAAAATAAAACTATCTCACTTCATATACTTTTTGTCTGCTGGTCTTATGTGCAGCTCATATACTTTTTTGCTGGAACATGACAGGTCAGAAATGTCAATTTATGAACAACTGAATAAGTATTTGTTTTTATGAGTAAGGGCATGTCAAATAGGGAACAAGGATAATGTTCTACTCTTTAAGAAATGTGTCATGCGAGCTCTAACTTTCACAGGGACAACAATCAGTCACAGGCAGTAGGAATTATGGATATGTCATCAGCTGAAGAATGGCAACTTTAGCAGTGAAGTGTTTACCTGCTACTGGACAGTAGTGCCAGTAATTGCTAGGAACTAGTGCTGTGCAATGTGCATCTACTTTACTACCCATTAGCAAAGGTGATGAAGTGGACTACAGACCATGCCAGTTACGGCAGACTGATCCATGCAACTCAATTAAATCCACCAAAACCAATGTCCATCAAAGCTGGAGTGAGCCAACATCAGCACAGAATACAGACCCAGTAGTCCTTGTAGTGCACGTTCATGACAGAGGCATAGAAAAACACATAGAATAATCTACAGTACAGTACGACACAGTAATGAAATAAGTGATGAGCAGTAAAGAATCACTGTACTGTATTGTATTCATTGTAGATTGTGAGACTTTGAGGGTTTGTACTTTGTTTGAGTAAACTAGTAATTCAAGTAGAGGCGGCACTTAAAACTATTTTAACTGTATTTGTGTGATTTCAATCTGTTTTAATATTGGTGTGTACCACTTTAAACACTAGAGGCAGGATATTCAAAAGGGTTGCACATGGTGCAACAGTGTTGAGCTGTGTGCAACCCACTGATGCACCCCGGTGCGATATTCAAAGGGGGATGTTGCACTGTGCAAATCCCGATGCGCTGGGGTGCACCAGTAATGTATGCAGTGCAAGTGCAGGGGGCATGCTCATGCATATGTGGCACTACCCGATATTCAGACCGGGATGTGTCGCATATATTCAGGAGCACACCCACCTTGTGCTGCATGGGGGGGGTGCAAAGATCTGCTCTGAAAAAAAGGAGCAAGGCCTGGCCACCCACAGGTGAGCTGCTGTATTGCAGGGTGCAACATAGCAGCCATCAGCCGTGGGTGGCCACTCGACCTATTGAGCCATGGTCTGGTCATCGTCGCACCCACCTGCCTGCTCATGGGTGTAAATAAAAAGAAATACTCCCTGGTGGTCCAGTGGACCCACACCCAAGCCTAATCATGGGCTTAAATAATAATAAATACTCCCTGGTGGTCCAGTGGACCTGAACCAATGCCCGATCACTGGCTTCCGAAAATGTAACATCCCTGGTGATCCAGCAGTACCCCCTGCTCAGACCTGCCACACTGCTCCCCATCCAGTCAGCGGCGGGCGGCATCTCCCCAACTGCAAGCTGCTCAGCTGCCCGCTGACAGACAGCATACAGTACGGCTGTATGCCCATTGGTCCACTGCATGGGCCAATAGGTGTACAGCCGTACTGCACTACACAGTCCCGAAATGTAACTTCATTCACATGTCAGGACTGTGTAGTACAGTATAGGCTGCATGCTCTTTGGCACATACAGTGGACCAATGGGAGTACAGCCTTACTGTGTGCTGTCAGTTGGCAGGCGGTCAGGCAGCTTACGGATGGGGAGCCGCCACCTGCCACTGACTGGGGAGGAGCGGAGTGGTGGGTCTGAGTGTGCGGGTGGAGAAGGGCATACTGCTGGACCACCAGGGACATTACGTTTTAAGAAGCCTGTGATCAGGCTTAGTTTTGGGTCCACTGGACTACCAGGGAGTATTTATTATTATTTAAGACTGCAATCAGGCTGGGGAGCAGGTCCACTGGACCACCAGGGATATTCATATTTTACATATGCCAGCGATCAGGCATTAGGACACATTGGCTGCCATGGGGCAGGGAGTGTCAGTCCCCTTTGGCTGCAGCCTGGCAGGGTGCCAGGTGCAAGACACTGGAGAGCAGAGCACCTGTATACAAATGGGGCCATAATGACATGCAAATGGCCCCATTTGCACCTTACATGCATTATGGCCCCATTTGCATACCCAGCACTAAATATCACGATTCCTGCACCTAGCGCACTTGCCCTGGCACATCTCCCTGCTCCACATTTGCCACTTGCACTGGTGCAATGTCACTGTGCCCTGCGCAATGTGGGTGGCAACAGTGCCATATTCAACAGTGCTGAGCCATGGTGGCAGAACTGTTGAATATCATCCAGACCACGCCCTGGCACAGCCCAGTTGCACTGCACCCAAGCTTGCACCCCTGTCTGGCACATTCTGAATATCCCACCCTAGGTGTATTTTAAAAGGTTACCTGCCCACGTCCTATGCACCTTTGAGAAAGCACTAGCATGCGAAACACATCACGTGATGTAGGACACAGGAAGTTGAACAAGGAAGTGAGCAAGAAGGAGCAATAGAGTTGTTTATGAATCATGACCACCTTTTGCTGTTATTTGCACATTTCATTAAAGAGTAGGCACTTTATGGAGATATTCTTCTTGTGGCGAGTCATTATAAGCAATTTATTTTTGGACAGTTATCACGGAAGGTTGGTCTAGTCTCCATGGCTGCTTTTGCACTGCTGCTGGTCTCTTTGACTGTAACTTAAAACATGACTGGAGCCACAACATATTATTTTAAGGAAAAGAAATGAAGTTGGGCTTCACAGTCAGCCAAACAAAGCTCAAAAATGATAGCTTATAGATAAACTCATTTATTGATAAAAGCTGGGACAGCAGCAGTGCTCCCTCTCCGCTAACATTTCATGTAATTCTCTATCCTTTATCAAGGCATGGTCACACTGATATCCCAATTCACATTTATAGTATCTACTTAAAGGCACAGTATAATAATTAATAAGACATATACCAGTGATCATCAATAAAATCCCCTCAAACATCACAGTGCATACATATAAAACATACAGTGCAAAGATTGCAAGAGCAAAAGCAGTGTACAAAAACTACATGATATTAAAAATATGAACTAATTTATGTTTTATAATTTAATCCCTATCTAATGTTCAATATTCTAAATATTATACTAAGGAGATATAAATATAAACATATATCCGCATATCTAATCACAAGGGGTCTATGTTAAAAACTGCTATCAACAAAATAGCAATCACTGTAATAGCGAGTGTATATCACTGAAAATCCCAAACAGCGATGTACACTCTCAGAGATGACAAGCAGCAAAAACAAATATTTTTGTTATGTGGGGGGGCTGCCTCCTCATGCCCCCTAACTAAAGATTATCAACTCCAGGGAGGTACATGTTGGGGAGGAGGTGACACTTGTAAAAAATTAACTACTCCCTGCTGCACCATAAAAATATTGTGCACCTCCCCAGCTCTGAACCCTGTACCCTCCGCACTGTAGCCAGCCACCCTCACCACCATACCACACGACCAGCTCAGCAGCCTCTCACCTCACTACCTCCCACATACCTGCCATCCTTTCCCAATCCCCTTCCATCTTCTTCCATTCCCCCTCCTCCTCTTCTGCTCGCCTTCTTGTTCATCTGTTGCTACCCTTTTAGGGTAACCCACATAACTAATGCTGAAATTGAGTCATCATATTTAAGTCACTCAATTTTAGTCGATGTTTTGATGGATTACCAATCACAGGATTATTCATTTGTAAAAAGCCTCTATTTCATCTTTTGTCTTTCAAGAAAGGAACAAGACTAAAGGCTTAATTAAGTCCATCATCTCAACTGGCCCCCAAAATACGCTGCCTTCAGCTTCCTGCTTGTAAAAGCTTGTTATCCAGATCACCCCCTCAAGTTCCTTGTTTGTTTTTTTGAATCCTTGAAACTTAAAAACATGTCCACAACCTGCATGCTGTATGGGCATAGATAGAGCATTGATATTGTCTTTTCAGGCTATCATCCATAAGTGTTCACCAATCCTAAACTTAAAATTTATTTTAGTTTTTCCTACATACATTTTGCTGCTCTTAACATTTTGCCATGCACACAACATAAATGGTATTATTTGAATATGTCTGGTTGGTGGTAGGATGCAAAAAAGTCATACCTGTCATAATGTGTTGACAGAAAATGCAGTTGCTGCATGTAAAAGTACTTGCTGGAAGTTGGTTCCCAGTGTTCCGTCAAGGTGCCTATATAACTGCTAGTTATATAATCTGCCACATGTTTAGCATATCTTTACACCATTTGTGGGGAGGGGGGTTGTTTCAGCAATATTTCTCAATTTGGACTCAGTGGACAACACATGGCAGTTTTTCAATAGGATCTCCTTCACTTTAAAGCTCTGTGGAGTGAAGTCAGAGTCAAAATTAATACAGTCAGAGTTGTTTGTTCTCATTCTTTTGTTCAGCAAATCCCCTCTATCCATAGTACCCACTGTTTCCTTATGTTGATTTACACATTCTTGGTCATACCCCCTGTTACTAAAGCACTTACTCAACATTGCACCTTCAGTATATGTATCGAGTCAGAAGTATTTCTAAGCAAATACATAAACTCACTCTTGGGGATATTATTTATCAAGTGTCTAAGGTGACAACTCTTATAGAATAACAATGCATTTATCTCTATTTCTATTCCATATAACCTATTTCCAGTCCTGCCCCCTTCACCTCTTTCTATGGTCAGTGCAAAAAATTGATTTTATTCACATCTGCTGTCATTGTAAAATGTCGATTCTGATTGGTTGCCTCTAAGTACAATTTAAATTCAGACAGTAATTCCATGGGGCCCCTCTATATCAGCACAATATCATCAATAAAGTGACTGTTTGTTTGCTTTATTTATTTATACTAATAGGACCATGGGACAGAAAAGACCCATTTTTATGGGCGATCGGTGTACAAATAACAATTACATACAATATGAATACATACAACTTAAATTGAGACAGGTGCAAATTGGTATATCACAACATTATCATTCAATAACATTTACACTTGCATTCTGTAAAAAGGTACTTTTGCACCTCACAAAAAGATATTTATGTCTGATACTACACATTCTCTCTCCCTATGAGCTAAATACACATTTGCATAATTGGGGGCGAAGACAGCCCCCATGGCCATCATCTTGATCTATAGAAAGAGTTCCTTTTTAAACACAAATGTTTTTGTATTGTACTTTAGTACTTTTTCAGTAAGCATCATAATACATTCAATAAAACCAATGGTGTAACAAGTGCAGGTATAACATAATCTCAAAGTGCCTCTAATCCCTAATCATGTGGAATATTAGTGTATAGTGAAGTGATGTCAATTGCAACCAGGGCATCACTTTCACCTAATACCACATTCTCAAATATTTTTAAACAGTGAGTGGTATCTTTAATGTGCACCAGCCACAGAGGGACTAGCATTGTTACATGCTCATCCACATACTTTGCTAGTGGTTTGTTTAGGGCACCAATGCTCACCACTGTTGGGCATGCAGGGGGATTTTGCTGATTCTTATGTATCTTCAGGAGGCCGTAAATAGTGACTCTCACCAACTAGCCCCAATAATTTTGCATTACTGAAATGTCCAGAAACTGACTGACTCAAAAGAGTCAGTGGGAGTTGGGGTAAAGGCAAGTCAGGGAAGTTTCGACAACCCACTCAGGATTGTCTCCTGGAATATGAAGGGTCTCCACCTTAGATTGGCTGATCTGGAGGTTTTTGTTTTCCTGGAGAACTATGATATCATTCATGACCCTCAAGAAAACCTGGTGTGCAGATTTTATGACTCCCAGATTACCTGGATATTCTAGCTACATGTGCTCTGCTCTTAAGGAAAAAAGATATGGGAGATATAAAGGTGGTTTGCTGGAATACATTAAAACTTCACTTAATTTATTGTCCACCGAAACTGAATTGGATGCAGAGAACATACTAATGATAGTAGTAGTAAGCGAGTGTCTCCCCTATAGGCTTATATATTTAAAACTGTACCATCCACCTAAAATAAAAAATAATGAATTAGCAGACCCTTTTATTAACCAATTAAAATCTGTACTTGACAGAATAGTAGAGAATGAAGGAAATGCACCTATAATTATGCTGGGAGACTTTAATGCTCAGTTGCCATCCTTTCATTCTGTATCCAGAAACCAGCCTAGTTTTATACCCTTCTTCCCTCTAATTAATTATCAAATGACTTCTGTAAGAGAGGGGAAAGACCAGAAATGCAATGGTAGAGGAAAATAATTATTTAAATATCTCTCAGAAAAGAATTTTTGTGTCCTGAATGGGAGATTATCTGGAGACAGGCCTGGTAAATTGATATATATGGGGCCTATAGATTTGGTCTGGACAAACTTTGAGGCTACCAGACTGGTCCCAGATCTGCACATAGTGGAGCATTTGGAATCAGCTCACCTCCCAGTAATTTTAATCATTGAATTTGAAAGTTTAAATCAAGAAAACATAGTGACACATGTTGAAAACTGTATTGAGATTTAGTAAATGAAAGGAAAATTAAATGGGGAGCTAGTTCCTCTGCAAAGTTTAATGAGATACTAAATATAGGGGAAATTCATAACCTACATCTTCAGATGTTAGGGAAGATGGACCAGCGTGATATGATTAAAAGCTGGCAGAATATTTGCATGCTTTTGAGACCACATTGTACAATTAACCAGCTTATAACCTGAAACAGCAATAGAATAGGTAAAACTTGGTTTAATAGTACATGCAGGAAGGCTAAACAAAACTTAAATAGGGCACATAGACTACATAAAAGGACATTTTAAATAACAAAAAACAACACACACAAATATTAAAAAAGGAAAGAGAGAAATACAAAAAGATATTGGAGGGTGAGTGCCAGAAACACTCTGCTATGTTGTGGGAAAGGTTGAGGAAGTCTGTTATAAATAGAGATGGGAAACAATTCTGGAATATTGTCACTCAGGGTTATAATAAATACTCAACTATGGTTGAGACATCTATTACTGCCAATACATGGCTGTCATATTTTTCAGGATTATACTTTTCTAGAGAAGAAGAAGAAGCTCTCTAGTTAAAATCTGGTAACACAACCTTAGAGAGTTTTCCTCTTCCAAAGTTTATGTCAGAAGAAGAAATTTGACTAGCCCTAGGGTCTCTGGTATCAAATAAAGCCCATGGTCCTGATCAGATTATAGGAGATATATTTAAATAATGTCTGGAATAGTGGACGCCTGTATTGGATAGAGTACTTAATGCATTTATTCAAAGACAAGAATTCCCTCCCAGTTGGCAGGGTTGTGTTCTATTCACCATATACAAGAAACAAAAACCTAACGATCCTGAGATGTACAGGCCAACGAGCCTGATTGATGTAACTCCGAAAATCTTTTCTAAAATAATTCTAAGTAGACTCTTGGATTGGTTAGATGAACACTCACTTATATGTGAATCTCAGAATGGTTTCAGGAAGGACAGATCAACTATAGAACACTGTTACATTTTGCATATTTAATCTAGAAATACATTAAAATTGGGAAGGGAAGTTGTTTTGCTTTGTCAATTTTTCAGCAATTTTTGATAGCATTAGCCAGAAAATTCTCTGGCAAACACTTGAAAATCTTGAACTTGATAGAGTCTTGCTTGATATTCTGCTCAGGCTATATAACAAAACATAGGCTAAAGTTCAATATGATAAATATGGACATACTACTCCATCTTTTCAAACTAAGTTAGGTGTTAGGCAAGGTTTCCTTTTGGCACCTACTCTTTTTAACATTTATATTAACAGCATATTGAAAAATACACTTAATCCTGAATTTCATGCCCCAAAAATTCTAGGGCAAAGAATTGACTGTCTCACCTATGCGGATAACATAATACTCTTATCCACTTCTGCATTAGGACTGAAAAGGAAGTTGGAACATTTCATGGGTTTATGCAAAGACAAAATGCTAAGGATAAATTTAAATAAAATCAAGATTGTAATCTTTGAGAAATAATCCAACAGTTCTCCTAAATTCAGGATAGTTGAGGAAAAAATAAAAGTCGTAGATCACTATGACCATTTAGGAGTTAGATTTGCACAAAATATGACATGGAGTAGACATCTCAAACTAACACAAACTAAAATGTATACTGCTGTTAATGCTCTCAAAATTTTCAATGCAAAGATGGGTAAAACTATAGTCAAGGACATACTGAGAGTAATCAATGCAAAAATAAAGTCAAGCAAATTACATGTCTCTGAGATCTGGGGCTCATGCAACCTGTCAGCCATAGAAAATATTCTTAATAAACTACATAGATATATTCTTATGGTACCACCTGGGATGTCATCTTACTAAGATACTAATTGCCAGAAGATTAGGCCTTATGGGCTATCAAGTCTGCTCAAACCTCAGATCCCTAGTTGTGTGCCAAGGCCCTCCCCATCCTTGTGTTCCAGAAACCCCTATCATCCATCCCCACCCTCCTAGGCCAGGCCATCATCTGATACATCTGCTTTCTGTGTCTGTCCCACCCTCTCTTGAAGCCCTCCACTGTGGATCTCTGAACCAGCTCACCAGGCAGTGCATTCAAGGGTCCACCACCCTCTCAGTGAAAAACCTCTTCCTCTTCCCCCACCACCCTTCTACCTTCCAACTTCAAACCATGCCCACTGGTGATACCTCCCTGCTTTAGTCTAAAGATCCTCTCCATGTTTACCCTATTTATATCCTTGAGGTACTTGAAGACCTCAATCATGTCCCCCCCATCTCTCCTCTCCTCCAGTGAAAACAGGCAGAGTTCCTCAAGTCTGTCCTCATACGTATCCTTAAATTAGAATTAGGACAACACTCTATAATCTCATTAGTTAAAGAGAGACAGATTATGTTTCTTTTAAAGACCTTCCTTTTACTGGACACTTGGCTATCTAGAATGTGTCTGGAAGAGGAAATAAAGTTTCCCATGCTGGGATATGCTCATCTCTCCATTCAGTTAATTAAAAAAACAATCTTTCCATCAGGATTGGGATATGTTTTGCATAATATATATACTAGTCCATGGGATTAATTAGTTAAATCTATCAAGATTAGATTAAGGGATCTGGATTCAAGTAGATTATTCTCTCAACTTTCTGCATTACAATTGCAAGGCTGATATAGACAGATCGAGACCTCATGGGGTTATGAATGCTATTTGTCTAAATTAACTAATCCCAAGATACACAGAACATTCACCAGGTTTAGACTGGACATTTATAATGTTCAATACATCAACTACAGAAAAAAAAGGTCTAATGTTGTGGACCTCTACTGTCAATGCAGTTCTAAAACATATGATGACCTTAAATACGAGGTCTTGATCTTCCCCTTCAATGAAAAAACAAGAAGCGATGGTTGGGGGATATAATAAATTGTCTCAATCCCCCCTTCCCCAATAACACAGTGCTCTATCGATTGACCTCTCAGAATCCAAATGTTTTACAGAAACTTGCTAGATTCCTGATGACAACTCATTTGTAACTAATTAACTTTTGGAAAAAATAGTCTGTAAGTTAATAACTGCCTTCAAGTAATATTGCTTATTTTATGCTGCTAGTGAAATTATAAACAGCACTGTACTGTATTGAGCAAATCTGAGTTCTTATTGTATTGTATTTATGTTCTTAAGTGGTTTTACTGTCTTGTATATTGTAATGGCTGTTGCTAATCAATAAAATCTTTGTACTTGTACTTGGCTCTCACTGGATTCTCCAGATTCTCAACTGTTAAAAATCAAAAGGTTGATCTCATTATAATCCCATTACACAAAATTTAATTCAGATATACATCAATGTCCCTTTTCTACACATGTGAATAATCCCTGGAAAGTTTGACATAAAAGGCAGTATTCGATAGCTGATTAAGTAATTATTTTTCATACTTATCTTTGTCTAATACAATGATTGCCCCAGACTTATTGGCAGGTTTGATTTCAGTCAGCTCATTTGCTGCCAGGTCTTTGAGGGCTTGTTTCTTTTCCCTCGATCAGTTGTAAAATCTTAGTATTCCATTGTTTTAACAAAGTCCTATAGGTCTTTTTTACACAGTTTCTCAAATACTGACACTACATTGTTAGTGGGTGGGATGTAAGTAAAGGGTTTTCTCAGGGGGGATGATGTCATAGCTTTTGTATTGTCACAGTCTGGCTCAGTGTTTCAGTATTATCAAAACACACTTTTAAATCTAGCTTCCTAGTGAACCTGTGAAGGTCCACAATTATATCAAACTCATTTATTTGATTTGTAGGAATGAAATTCCAGCCTTTTCCTAATACATGTTACTCAGTTTCAGTAAGTTCATAATTTGAAATATTAATTACAAGAGATTCTGTTACCTCTTCCATCCTCTGTCCACTGATATCTGCCCCATGGTCTATAATGATAGCCATTTGTTTCTCCTCATCCTCTTCCCATGGGTGCCTGTCCGTATTCGTCTTCAAATCATATTATGTGTGGGCTCCATCTGAGTTGTCTCTGCTGTATCTCCAGTAAACCGGGATAAGTTTTCTCCACCATGTTTCTCCATTCATTGTTCCTCAATGTCCCGGGCTGCATGCCCTCCACATAAATTATTTGATCCTCTTGATTCTGTTGTATTCTGTCCATTCCTGTTACTTGATGATCCACCTATTCTTGCCCCATGACTGCTAATTGGTTCAGCGGGGGGAGGGAACCCTCCTCCTCACTCTGCTATAAAAAAGAATGATCTTGTTCATTAGCATCAGAGTCTGACCCACTTGTATAGACATCTCAATTCTATATATCTCCCCTGTTCTTCATAATTGATTTTAGCATTTTGGCCCCCGTAAAAACATATGGCCTTCTTGGTAATCCCTCTTGTCCTTCTCAAACTTTTTTCTTTAGCTCTCTTGATTTTTGCATAATTAATTTGGATTGCTCTCTACAATTGCTGTCTGTAATTAGTGTATTTCACATGTCTACTAAATTGTTGAGCCGTGTTTCTTTTACATTTAGAAGTACCTTTATTTATTTTTCTCAACCATTGGCGTCGTCTAAAACCAGCTTGATAAAACCTGCACTTCATTCAAGACAGTGCATCTGCCACTTAGTTAAAAAAATTATCTTTGTCAGTTCCAAAAGCAGGTTGTTTGGTAACCTATAGCCTTCTGGGAGCTCTTTTTACTTCAAGGTATGCTGTCATAGTTACTCTTCGCCAATAAAATCTATGAGCCTTTAATGCTGCTCTGTCTGACTCTATGACAGCTTCTTTTACATTGCCTGGTTCCGGCTGTACTTGTGGCATACCATTGGCATTATAGTTACCTGCTGTGTGCATGTTAATAGTGGATTTGCATCACCTTTTTTGTAGAATAGAGACTCCACAAAATTGATATTGGGAGCAGTCTGTTCCCTCTGCTCCACAAGGGTCAGCACAGGATTACAACTGGTAGAGGAGTTATTACAAAATATTAATGGGATGCTGCTGTTGACCTGGGTCTCACTGAACCGATCACCTGCCATTTTCACTAGATTAAACCTGGTGTTTATTTATTTATGTATTTATTTATTATCATCTTGGATTGACACCTTTGAGCTAAAAGCTCTTTTCATAGGTTCCACATCAGAGGATTAAAAATACAGAGAGAACAATACATTGCTAGTAGGAGACTAGTTCAAGCAACACTAAAGGTACAGAGGTTTTAGTGCACAAGCAGTATGAAATCACTAGTAATCCAAATAGATCCAGCACTTCAAACATGACTGGAGCCACAACATATTATTTGAAGTGAAAGAAATGAAGTCAGACACCACAGTCAGCCAAACAAAGCTCAAAAATGATAGCTTATATATAAACTCATTTATTGATGAAAGCTGGGAAAGCAGCAGTGCTCCCTTTCTGTTGACATTTCATGTAACACTTTATGCTTCACCAAGACGTGGTCAAACAGGTATCCCTATTCACATTTATAGTACCTACTTAAAGGCACAGTATAACATTTCATAAGACATATACAAGTGACCATCGATACAAACTCCTCAAACATCACAGTATATACAGTACAAACCCGCAGAGGAGCTGTAAACAATGGGAGCTTGTTTTGCTTCATTGGTGGAAGCTAAGGGTCTCTGAGGTCGGCTATCACATCGGCGTGAGGGCAGCAGAGTAGGCGCATCGGTGGCTAGGAGGTGGGATAGGATTGCTGTACCCACAACTGGTGACAGCCAGCATCTGGAAATCTTCAGCCACATCAGTGGCAAAGGGACACTAGGGACTGTTCTTATTGCTGGCACCACAATTAGAGGCAGCCATTATCTGGAAATCTTCAGCTACATCGGCAGCAAAGGGACAAAAGGGACTGTTCTTGTTGCTGGCTACGTCAGCGGCAATGTTGGGTAAGTTACTTTTTCTATTATTTCTTTTGGAAACTAGTGCCAGAAAACTCTGTGCAGTCACTAGCAAGGATGGAGAAGTACTAGAAAAAGTAATACACCTTACAGTTACAATTACTTATGTCTTTTTATACAAAAGAAATATGAAACTATAACTGATTAAATTTATTTGAAGGTAACTAGTAACTAACCTATTACTTTCAAAAAATGTAATTTGTTATAGTTATTTATTAGACAAAGAACCTCTGTGTGCAAACACTGAGGCAAGGGTTACCCCAAAGGGCATTTGGCTGTAAAGCCAAGTTTCAAGAAAATACAAAATCACACATGCCCACACAATGCAAAGCATCATGAACTGCATATGCAAATCACCACAGAATATTATGCTGGTTCAACTTTAAGCAGAACTGCATGGTGCCAAAAGGCCTCTCACACAGTTTGCAAAGGGTGCTAACAGATGACAGCCACCAAGCAAACCCCCAGAGGAGCTGTAAATACCTGGAACTTGTTTTGTCCCATCCACCCACCCTCCCTGGCCCTGATCTTGAACTCTATTAAATGCTCATAGGGGGAGAAGCAAGCAAGGAAGTCACAGGCTGGGGACAGGACAATCCAGAGAGAAGGAGGAGAACAGGGCTTAGCTTCAGACCATTGTGACTGCAGGAAGAGAGACTGCAGGAAGGAAATCCCTGGTTGTCAAGAGTTATCAGACAATAAGGAGGGCAGTGAGGGGGCCTGTGCATGGCAAGAATTTTGGAGGTGGACTGGCATATAATAGAGGTATTCTGTTTGAGAGCTTGTTCTGGAATATCTGAGCAGTATCCATTGCCCTAGCTGTGCCTTGTGGGTCCAATGGTCCAGATAGCACTGTTCTGGTCCAGTCTGTACTGCTCCGACTTGACTGATCACCTATTATTTTCATTCTAATCAAGGAGCTTGTGCTTTTTTTGTTTGATCATTGTATAATAAGTCTTCCAAGGTGTTCTCTTAACTGTCCCACCTATTTCTTTCATTCTGTAGGATGAATTCTAGTCAAGAAACTTGTGCCTTTTTTGTTGTTCATGAAGTAATAGACTTTCAAGGGATTCTTTAAAGAGTGTTCAGCAACAGGCACTGGAGTATATAATCTATGTTTATAGTAGAGTTGTAAAAAATGGTGGGGCCACTGATTTGGAGAGGAAATTGGAGTGGAATGGGTATAGGGCTATGGCATGGTCCACAGGCTACAAAGGTGGGTATCTCTGAAAGGGTGGTAGCGTGTACTGGGTGTGGGTCGGTCATAGTACTAGCTTTGCCTTGGAAGATGGGGGGGCTACATGATGTGTAGGCAGCTGGCACAACTAAAGGAGTAGGTTAGGTGGTTGAGATGGATGCTAGGTAGGGCAGGTGTGAGGAGTGGTGGGGAAACAAGGGATCAGCTGAGGGGGTAAGATGGGGTAGGGGCAGAAGAGTGGGAAATGGTGGAGATGTAGGGGGTCTAGAAGCAAAACCTGAAATAGGCAGGAGTAGTCAGGAGGCAGATGGAAAGAACACAAAGGACTATGAAAGCGGGGAAGGAGGTGTATGGGTGGGCATTAGGGGTGCTCCTGGGGGCTCAGGTAGAGGTAGTCCTGGAGGTGAGAAGGGCCGACGGTACTGGCAGGATGTAATGGACAAGAGTCCAAAGCCTGCACAAAAGGGAAAGGGAGGCACACCAGCAGGAGACATAAAGGCACTAGGCATAGAGCATGAAAACAGATTTGTACCACCAGTATCATTAAATGAGGGTGAGAATGAAGTAATTGGAGCAGTGGAGGATTCAGGGGGAACAGGGGAGACAAGCATGATAGAAGGCTCTTTCAGATAGAAGGAGAAGGAGGAGGGTTGTCCCCTTGCAAAAGGACAAAGAAGATGGAAAAAGAAAGGACAAGGGCACTGGGGTGAACTCACCCCAAAAAGAGAAAACCCTCAAGAGAGAGGAGACAGTGAGAGAAGGCATAGGGGGACCAAAACAGGATGGTAATGGGGAAGTGACCCAACCACAGGAAACCTCGGTCAGGGCAAGGGACAGGGCAGGGCATGGGGGGGAGATGGATCTGTAGGATAGAGGAAAAAGAGAGAGTAGTTTTGATGATAATGCCTGCAGGGTTCTGGGAGCATGTACAGAGAAGGGAGACTTAAGTACTTGGGGGGATACAAGATATAAAGGGGAAATTGTACTAGGAAAATTAAGGAAAGGTAAGGGACTGGGGAAATGACAGAGGAGAAATACATGCAAAAGATAATGGAGAGAAGGGTCTTACTTGTTAGTGACTCGATAATAAAAGGAATCCACTGTGGGGGGCAGGAGGGACAGAAACAGTACAATATGGGTTGAGCACCCACTAGATATGACAGCAGTGGAGGTCATTCACTATACCCCCTCAGGGGGAGACAGCAGGATGGAGAAACTCACCTAGTGTTCCACCTTGGAACAAATGACTTGGCAGGGCATAGCTTGTTGGAGGTGCAGGCAAGGTTTATGCCACTTGCTAGGTAGTGCAGCAGCCTGGGATTCAGAACTTTGTCTTTCTTGCACGTGCTGCCTGTACCAAGGGCAAGCAAAGAGAGGAGAATGATGAGTGATTTACTAAGTGGCTGTTGGAATGGTGTAAACAGATGGGGAATGGGTTAGTAGGGGACTGGGGAACAATGTGGGGGGATAGACTGTACCTGAATAGGGAGGTACAGCAGTGCTAAGGAGCAAATTAGGAGACTTCATAGAACAAAACTATAATTTCAACTAAATCAGGGGGGTTGGGAACTGACCCATGCCATGGGGGAGGAGAAATGGGAGGCTACCAGCTTCCCCCCACAGGATGGAAAAAAAACACGCGAGAGGAGTAAGGAATGTAACACGCACCAGGGGGAAGCATTAGGGGCCCTGCGAATGAAGAGCCATGAGCACCAACGCCAGAAGCCTGGGCAATAAGATCCCAGATGTAAAAGCGGTCATGTCTGAGGTGGACTTGGACATTATGGGAATCACAGAGATGTGGGCTCATGAGAGCCAGGACTGGGACATGGCAATACTGGGCTATGTACATTTTAGGAAAGACAGGGTGGAAAGGAGAGTGGGGGTGATGCCCTATATGTAATGGAACTCATTAAAGCTAGGGAAATGTATGGTAGATGGGGGGGTTTAGACTTTATGGGTATCACTGGACACACGGCAGGGAGAGGTCATACGTACCGGGGTGGTATATAGGCTCTCAGCACATCAGGATGTGGTGGATAAGACAATGATAGAGGAGATCCGGAGGATGGCAAACAAAGGGGAGGTGCTGCTGATGGGGGACTTCAACTTGTCAGATGTGGATTGGGGCTCTCCATCAGCAGCATCTGCCAGTAGCAAGGATATCATGGACTCCCTACAGGGAGCACTAATGAAGCAGCTGATAAGGGAACTGATCAGGAAGGGGGCAATTCTAGATTTGATCCTTGCAAATGAGGAATGGATGGGAGAGATATCCATAGGAGAGCACCTAGGCATGAGTGACCACGGCACTGTTTAGTTCATGGTAAAAATGCCTACTGAGATCCATCGACCCAAAGTAAAGGTGTTAGATTTTCAGCATACGGACTTTCAGGAAATGGGGCAAAGTGTTCAACAGGCATTAGCAGGGTGAGAGGGAACTAATGGGGGGGGAGAGAAAATGTGGAGCCAAATAAAAGGTGCAATAGTGAAGGCCACTAGCCTCTGTATCAGGAAGGTAAATAAAAATAGGAAGAAGAGGAAGCCTCTTTGGTTTAATAGAGAAGTGTCAGAGAAGATCATGGCAAAGAGAAACATGTTCAGGAGGTACAAAGGGACATAAAGGGAGGAGGATAGGGCTATATACCAGGAGAAACAGAAGGAAGCAGGTAACAAGGTCAGAAGGGCAAAGGCAAAAGCAGAAAAGATAATAGCCAACACAGTCAAGGAGAGGGATAAAAACGTCTTCCAGTATGTAAATGAGAGGATAAAGTCAAGGGAGGGATAATCAGGTTGAAGAACGGAGAAGGGGAGTTGGTGGAAGATGACCATGGGAAGGCGGAGATACTCAATAGCTATTTCTGCTCAGTCTTCATGGGAGAGAAGAAGGGTGAGTTTAAGAAAATCAGGGAACACAAGGAGGTGGTGGTGGTGGAGGGTTCTCCAGTCCATTCCAGGTGTTGGAGGTCCTGAGGGAACTAAAGGGTCTGAGGGTAGATAAGGCAATGGGGCTGGATGGGGTACACTCCAGGATACTGAGGGAGCTTAGTGAAGTGCTAGCAGAACCTCTGACCAGCCTGTTCAATAAATCCTTGAAAAACAAGGGAGATCCATGATGACTGGAGAAGGGCGGATGTGGTCCCCCTTCATAAGGAAGGGAGCAAGAAGGAGGCAGGCAATTATAGGCCGGTGAGCTTAACATCGATGATGGGCAAGCTCATGGAGAAAATGCTAAGGAAGACAATTACTAGCTACCTTGAAGCTAATGGTCTACATGACCAGTGGCAACATGAGTTGATTCAGGAAAGGTCATGTCAAACACACTTAATAGAGTATTTGGACTGGGTCACCAGGGTACTGGATCCCCCCCCCCCATCTGTAGACATTGCATATCTCAACTTCAAAAAGACATTTGATCCTGTGCCACACAGGAGACTACTGCACAAAATAAGATGCCTTGGGCTGGGGCCACTAGTTGTTAGGCGGGTGCAAAAGTGGCTGGAGTGTAGAAGGCAGAGGGTAATTGTTAATGGGGTACCTTCAGGGAAGGTTATGGTCACCAGTGGGATATCTCAGGGGTCAGTTCTGGGACCACTTCTTTTCAATATATTTAAAGGGGCTAGAGGGAAGAGTGTGCCTATTTGTGGATGACACAAAGGTCTGCAATAGAGTGGATATGCCTGAGGGGGTAGAGAGCATGTGCAGGGATCTGGAGAAACTGGAAAAATGGTCCAAGGAATTTCAATTGTCCTTCAACACAAAAAAAAAAAAGCAAGATCATGCAGTTTGACAGGAATAACCAGGGATCAGAATACTATATGGGGGGCATGCCCTAGAGCTTAATGAGCTGGAAAGAGACCTTGACATATTCATTTCATGAGACCTGAAGGTGGCAAAGCAATGTGAAAGGTGGTGGCATGGGCTGATATGATGCTGGTTTGTGTCTGCAGGCAATAACTATCAGGAAGAGGGAGGTCATAATGCCCTTGAACAAGCAACTTGCCATGCCTCACTTTGAGTATAGGGTCCAGTTCTGGAGGCCATACCTCAAGAAGGATGTGGATAGGGTGGAGCACATCCAGAGGTGGGCAACAAAAATGGTAAGGGGACTTTGTCATCTGTCATATGAGTAACTGAGGGACTTCAGCATGTACTCCACTGAACAAAGAAGGGAGAGTGGGGACATGATTGAGACCTTCAAATATATCAAGGATATTAACTGGGTGCTGGAAGTGGACATCTTTCAGCTAAGAAAGCAATCTAAATCAAGGGGGCGTGATATGAAAATAGTAGGGGGGAGATTCTGGGGAGGCATCATAAAATTCTACTCTACAGAGATGGTGGTGGAGAACATGAACAGACACCCAGAGGAGATAGTGGGGGAAAGAACCTTGGGGGGATTCAAGAAAGCATAGGACAGACACAGAGGTCTGTTAATTCTGGGAAGGGGGGGGCTTGTCGAAGGCAATAGCAATGTTCTAGAAACTTGCTAGGCATACTGGGCAGGCAGAGCCAGCCTGGAGGTTCTTTTCTGCTGACACATTCATTGTTTCTATATAAAACACACAGTGCAAAGACTGCAAGAGCAAAAACAGTGTACAAAAACTACACAATATTAAAAACATAAACTAATTTATATTATATTATTTATAAATATATAGGGCCATATTTTCAAAGGCCAGAGAGTGACGCAGGGCACTTGCATCAAAAACAACTGACACAAGGAGCAGGATTCATCAAACCTTGTACCAATTCTGATTTTTAAATGGTGCTAGTGTCAGAAACAAGTCTGCATCTGCCAGAGTGGCTTGCCCCATTGCTTGCACCAAAAAAATGCATGAGCCTTGTGGAAGGGATGCCAGCATCATTGAAATGATGCACCATCCCCTTATTTGGGATTTTCAAAGAATGCAAGTCCTGTTTGTGTGCTTAAGATGCTTGTCACTGATAGACCAGCCAGAGTGGGTCTAAGGGACACTAGAGCATATAAAGAGACCCAAAGCAGGTGGTGGGACCTGACTATGCTACTATTAAGGGCCAGTATTCTCCTGTAGGACTAGTTTAGAACATTTTGGGTGCTTAGTTTTGGCCATTTCATCTGCTATTTTGTTTTACTTAGCTTGCATCATTTGTGTCCTTTACTTCATTTTTTACTCTACTTCACAATTTTTTGGACTCAGCTTGCACCATTTTTGTTACTCAGCTTGCACCATTTTTATTCAGTTTGCACCATTTTTATACTCAGTTTGCATCATTTTCATTCCTTGAGTCATTTTGTGACTCATCTTGCACCATTTTTTACTCAACTTGTGCCATTTATTTTGGCACAGCTTGTGTCATTCTCATCCCTTACACCATTTTGTTGATGCAGTGGACCTCTTGTGTCAGTTTGGGGGACTTTGTCACAAAGAACGCTTTTCTTGCATAATATGGTGCACAGTATTTGGCCCACCTAGATCTGACTCAAGCTGGTTGTTTGATGCAGATTGAGTGCATTTAAGGGCTATTTGACAATCTGGCCCATAGTCTCATACTAACATACTAATTGCCAGCAGATTAGGTCTTATGGTCTATTGAGCCTGCTCAAACCTCAGATCCCTAGTAGGGTGCTGAGGTCCTCCCCCCCCTTGTGTTCTAGAAACCCCTATCATCCATCCCCACCCCTCTGGGCCAGGCCATCATCTGATACATCCGCTTTCTGTGTCTATCCCACCTCTTTTGAAGCCCTCCACTGTGGATCTCTGAACCAGCTCAGCAGGCAGCACACTCCAAGGGTCCACCACCCTCTCAGTGAAAAACCTCCTCCTCTTTTCCCCCCTCACCCTTCCACCTTCCAACTTAAAACCATGCTCTTTGGTGATACCTTCCTGCTTTAGTCTAAAGATCCCCTCCATGTTTACCCTATTTATTCTCTTAAGGTATTTGAAAACCTCAATCATGTCTCCCTTGTCTCTCCTCTCCTCCAATGAAAACAGGCAGAGCTCCTCAAGTCGGTCCCCATATGTCAAATCCTCTAGTCCTTGTATCATCTTAGTTGCCCTCCTCTGTACCCTCTCCAGGAGCCGTATGTCCCTCTTCAAGTGTGGTCTCCAGTACTGTACACAGTACTCAAGGTGTGGTCTAACCAGTCCATTGTATAGCGGCAGAATCACTTCCCTGCTTCTAGAGGTGATCCCCCTTACGATGCATCCCAACATCCTGTTTTCCTTGCTAGCCACTCTTCTGCACTGCTCAGAGTTATTCATTCATGCATCCACCATAGCCCCTAGGTCTTTTTCCCTCTGTTGAGTCCTCCAGCACCTCCCTTCCCAAGGTGTACCTGTGTTTAGGGTTTCCCCGCCCAACATGTAACACCTTGCACTTACTTCTTATCTAATGTTCAATATTCTAAATACTATACTAAAGAGATATAAATATAAACATATATCCACATATCTAATCACAGGACTATTCATTTAAAAAACACATCTATTTTATCTTTTATATTTTATCTTTTATCTTTCAAGAAAGGAAGAGGACTAAAGACTTCTTTAAGTCCATCATCTCCACTGGCCCCCAAATATACTGCCAAAGGTTAAGCAGTTTCCAATGGGGAGTTCTTCTAATAGCTTCCTCCCTGATGGTACACATCTTGATACCTTAGCTATATCAAATGATAACATAGTAGCAATGCTTGCTTACCAACATGTAGAAAATATCATGATAACAAAGCAATACATTTTTATTAGGGATGCTCTACACCATTTTAGGCAACAGCTTTTCACATTACAGGGAAGGGTACAAATAGAGAGACACTCAGAACTCACCTGTATCAGAGAATGATACATCATATCCTAAAAGAACTATTTTTCTCCCTTTCAAGTTACCAAAATTTATAAATGGCTAGCCAAATTTCTCCCCAAAATGCTTTAGATTTTCTTTAATTAGCTCCACTGAGCAGAAAGGAAACAAAACTGTAAACAGGAGTACAAATGTTAAAAAGAAAAAGGGAAAAATCCAAGAAAGCTGCAACAGAAGCAGCAACATAAGCCTTATTAGTCGTGATTCCAGAAAAATAAGCTTCAAACAACAGTATTTTCTCCAATTGCTCTATGAAAACATAATGTACAAAAACAAAGTGTGGTGGATGACTAAAGACTAAATAGTGTTGGACCTTACAATTTGTAGTTAACCTACCTCTGATCAATCTCATGACTATCCCTTTCAACTGTGACACCCTTCAGACCTTCTATCCCTACTGATCTTTTTTATCTTCGCTCACCACTTTTTACCAGATCCTTGTGCACCACATTGTATTGATGGAAAGACTTATGTTTGTTGGTATGTCTGAGCCAATCAAATCTTGGATGCTCTCTTACCTGACAGTGCACACTCAGCAGGTCTGTGTGGGTGATATACTATCTGAGAAAGAGGGTTCCTTTAGGGGTGTTCCCCACGGCTTGATTCTAGGTCTCCTCTTGCTTCTAATTTATATAAGTCCATTGCCACAGTCGATAGACAGGTGTAACATGTACCTATATGTGGATAATATGGCTTTGATAGCTAGAACAAAAACTAGAATGGAATTACAGAACACCCTACAGTCTGACTTTGATGTTTTGCAGTGTTGGCTGCAGGCCTCCAAAATAGTCCTGAGTAAAAAAAAAAGACCCAAGTTATGTTGCTTAAAACAAAAAGTGCAGCAAAGACATCTAATCAAGGATTGCACATTACTACCCTGGATAATTCCAAGTTGGCTGAAGTGGAACAATATAAATACCTAGGGGTATTTTTGGACAATAAACTTACTTTTGGAGGGCTTGTAGCCAATACTGTGAAAAAAAGTTAATGTTGGACTAGGGCCATAAATAGGAAGATCTCATTTCTGCCAAAAGAGGACAGAAATAAAGCAGCACAGCAATTGTTGCTGTCTGTACTAGAATACGGGAGTTTAACCCATCAACATGCGACAAAAACTACTCTAGATAAGTTTAATAAAGTATATCTTAAAATAGCTAGATTTGTCTTAAATTGTTATCTCAAAACCCATCATTGCAGCCTTCTGCAAAAGTTAAATTGGAACTTTTTTAAAACTGAGAGAAAGAAACGATTGGGCCAAAAAGCGTATGTGAATTTGGAGTGGGAAATATAAATGGAACTCCTTATGCACTTAAATCAATAAACAAATACACTTTGAGAGATATTAAAAACAGGGGCTTAAAGATCCCCATTGTTAAAAATAGGTATAGTAAGATGCAAAGGAGGTACTATCTCAAAAATATGGAACAAACTAAATTTAGAGACTAGAAATGCAAGCAATCTGGGACAGTTTAGATAAGATGTAGATCAAATATGGAAAGCAAACTGCTACTGTTTTGGGACTTAGGACAAATTGCTATGAAAGGGGTGTAGTCCAAATCTGAGGATTGCTTGTTGTACTAATGTTTTAGCTTTAAGTGTATGTTTGTTGGAATTACTACATTATAAGTGTGATTTTAAGCCATTCTATAGTTTTACACATATATTAGTTTAGATATTCTCATTAGAAATACAATCCAAGCAATTGTATGTGATAGCCAAGTGTGTCAATTCTGAATTTTCTTTATGAGAAGAGTTAAAACATGTTTGATGGTGTGCTTTCATGTTAGTCAAATGTTTTTATGAAACTTTGTCAAGATTTGTACTATTCTTTTTATGAAACTATCTGCTTATACTGTACATGACAACTTTGTAAAATAGGGCTTTGCAGTCCTAAAAGTTTATCTCCTGTTAAAAAATAAAAATGTTGTATCTATCTATCTATCTATCTATCTATCTATCTATCTATCTATCTATCTATCTATCTATCTATCTATCATTGTAGAGTTCCTTATTGTATATGTTCTTTATTTGTGCTATTAAATATGTATTGTTAGCCTATTTCTGATGTAGTGTTCTGTCTGTACTAGAGATGTGCAAATATGATAAATCTTGGTACACAAAATATTTAGCAAAATTCACCCATTTCGCAACATTTTTTGTGGAAGCAAAATTCAGAATTTCACCTGTGGAATACACAATTTTGCCTGTGGTAAGTGAAATTTCTCCTGCAGAAGGCAAAATTTCTCCTTCTGTAGGCAAAATTTCACATTACACAGGTGAGATTCCAAATTTCACACCCAGTGAAATATTTCACATAATGGGTAAATTTGGCAAAATATTTTGCATAGCAAAATTGTCAATTTGGCTGGAATTTCACCAGCAAAATATAATTTCACAACATCTCTAGTCTGTACATTTTGCATTGATTTATATTAGTAGTGCAGCTTGTGTTATAATTTTGTAGTGTCCTTCCAGGACCATCTTATAAATGAGTTATCTCAATGGTGTTTTTCCTGGTAAAATAAGCATTCATTTATTTATTGATTGAATCTAAGGTCCTCCTTCTAACTCAAGCAGTTGAGAGGGATGAATTATACCATAGAATTCAAAGAAAAAATGAGGGAGGTCAAATAAATCAGAATTCCCCCAAGGTACTTTTAAAGCTGAAACATAGTATACAAAAAGAGAATTAAACACAGCATTCTTGAAATCAAATGTTAAGATTCTTACTGCTGAGAAAACTAGATGCCCCCTTGATAGACTCTGATCTCCTTTATGGTGATAGAGTGCAATATGTGGAGGATAATGGATTGGTTTTCTTACACTTGGTTTGGTTTCTGTTTTTTGTTTTTTTTTTGCTTTGCAGGTTCCACTTATGAAAGAACACTTTTTTATACAAAATTGGGGCATAGTTTATACAATACATTTCACAAATTCAAAGGTTGTTTTACAGGTTGTCCTCTCCCTCCAGAAGCTTGTAAGGGAGACCAACCAGTGATGAACCAATTGATACACATTTGAGATGATTAGCAGATTACCAGGAAAAAATGTGGAATGCAGCGAAGATTGTCACTCTTTCAGTCTTTGGATTAGCAAGAAAAAAAACAGAGACTGATCAATCCATATTAAAATACGTAGTATCATTGTTGAAAACCTTTCTCAAAATACAGTTAGGAAGGAAATGAATTATAGCTATAAGATGATTTGTGGGTTCAAATTTCCAGGAGGGTCAAGTGGACCTCTTAATAAGAGATAAGTTGGTTGTTTATGGCTATAATCAAGGAAGCTGAAATGCTGAACTACCTGGGTGTTACTTTTTTCTGAAAATAATTACCTCTGGCAGAACAGTGACTTAAAGCAACCACTATTTGATGACTACCCCAGAGAAACCAGTTGATTTTTAGGGTTAAAGATTTGCAAAGGAGGGCACCACACATTATGGATTTTCCAGACCCCATGAACAAGAAGAACCAATGCTTTACAGCAGGTTGAAGTATTAAGGCTACCCAACAAGTGCAATGCAATAAGGAAGACATAGCAAAAATTGTTTATAATTCTTGGAATGCAGCAGGATTAGCATCAAAGTTTCCAGACAAGGAATTATTAACCATGTTACATATGCCTGTATAGTCTGCTTACATGAGACTTGGGCTACTAGTCTAGGTGTTTCTCCAATAAATAGTTTCTTGATATTCCAACTCCCAGCTAGAAAACAAAAAGTTAAAGGCAGATTTTTTTGAGATCTAATAAACGTTTATAAAAAACATCATGGAGATTGAAGGTGGGGACTCTTAAGTCTGTAGGACATAACATCTTGTTAACTGAAGTGGTGATAGATGCAGTTGTACAGAACATTATAAATTTATGTGCTCCTCTATATAATGCAGTCTATTATGATGTGGATATTGGGCCAAATCTCACAGAATTAATACTGAACTTGAACTAAATATGAAAATGATGAGCTGATTATATGTGGTGTTCTAAACACACACATTGGTGAATTTGATTATGTAGTTAGTTAGTTGGCTTTTGTTAACCTGTAAGTGTACTAGAAAAGAAAATACCTATTTTCAGGTAGGACCCAGGAGGTTACAATACAGTTAACATTATTAAGGCTTCACAGATAAAGTTACACAGTGTGGAAGAAATAACAAAAACATACAGAATATGACAGGAGTAATAATGTCTTATGAGAAGGTACAGTGCAAAAAAGTACAATTAAAGCAGGAATGATTATCTAATTCTCAGTCATTTATTCCTGATTTGGATCCCAAAGGATATCTTAGTCAAAGCAATGATAAAGATCATAATTCTAATGGTGACTAACTGGTATTATGGATGGAGGAACATGGACTTGCAGAACTGAATGGTCACTACATGTTAGATAATGAAGGAGAATGTAATTTTTATTCTTATAATATTGCTTCTATCATAGATTTTGTGATAATTTCCACTTTACAACAGTCTGATTATTGATTTAATGATAATCCCAAGGCCTAAAAGCAACCACTTCCATTTAACATAACTCAGAAGGGACATTTGGAAATAAATACAAATTTAAAACAACCTAAGTGTGAAAGCTGTGTTATTGATGACTCAGACACCAGAATCAAGATGCAATCAAAGTGGACTTCTCCGTTCAATGTTTATTAAAAAGAAAAATAAAGAAATAAACTGAATGAACTTTTAGCAACAAAATAAACATCCAAAGGCATAATCATAAAAGCAAATGTAAGATTATCTCTAGAACAGGCTAGAGAGCTGTTGGTCCTTATGCAACCCAACACACACTACTGTTTCTGCTGGCAGCAGCTCCTTATATCTACAAACTAAATCAGGTGACCTGCTAGCTCCTCCAACATTTATCTTTACACATTTTATTTCTTTAATAACACATATAATATATAGTTGAAAACCATATTCATATTCCTGAAACATAAACATAACTATGCTTTTGCATAGAAGAGAAATAATTTTGAGACCCTTTAAAACATAAACCTTCTAGTCTTGCTTACTAGGACTTCTCCCACATTACGCTCTACCATAAATGACAGAAAGAAGGGCTGGCCAGCTCTTAGTAGGCAGAACAACAGTGTGAGAGAGAGAGAGAGAGAGAGAGAGAGAGTTCCAATTAAGCAAGACAGAAAGGAAACACATACTGTCCTGAAATTCATTACCAAAAACTCAGCAAGTACCTTCTTCAATAAAAGAATATATTCTCTATCCCTTGTTTATACTATAAACATAATACAGGCGTTTTCAATATTTTATCTCTTGCCACTCGCATTAAAGGGTGGGTGGCTTTTCTAGGATTTAGCAGAGATTTACACAGCAACTGAAGAAAATACCGGTATTGACTTAGTGGCCTTGCACCCACTTTCAACTTCTTTGTCGCAAGCTGAACTGGGATTTTATACCACAAAAAGCTGAATTGGCATATTTACTTTTTAGGCTGAACTACAGACAAGTACCACCAGCTTAAACTTAGAGGTCGCATCTGAGTAAGCAGGTCTCAACAACAGTACCAGCCTTTAACTTACTCAGATGCTATCTTGCACTACATGTTTTTCACTCGCTCCAGCTCTTTTAACTAAATGCTACAGAGCATTAGGGAAGCACTTGCTCCAACTTTCCAAAGGCTAGATAATCCATAAGAAACAGAAAAATGAAAGCTAGGATAAGAAAGAGAACTGAAAGCATAATCGGCAGATGGCCAGCCCACCGAAAATGAGAGAGAGATGAGATAGAAATTAAGCAAGGGGGGAACTTGATGCTGTTATGCAACAGACTTGGATTGTAATGCAAAGAATAAAAAGAAAGAAAGTTAGGATTCTCTAGCTGCAGGAAGAGGTACAAGTGTCCCTCTGACATACCTTCCCCTTCTGTTACAAAATATTTATTTTTAGTATTTTGTATATTTTGTTTTTCCAAAAGAATGGCATCTATCAGATCTCTTCACAAAGAAGAGATGGAGCTTCAGCCCACCCTCTCCAAAAGCTCAAACTCGGGGTCCCTATCAACACACACACACACACACACAAAAAAAAAAAACACTGGTAAACACACTGTAACAGTTTACCTAAGAACTTTAGCTATACCCTGAGGTCTGACAGTGCCTTAGTTTCTGTAATTATTTCTGCACCAAACTGGGACAGGAAATCAGCATTTTTACGAGCCGATCCAGGTTTATGTCTCACCATGAATGTGTAGGGTTGCAGGGTGAGATACCATCTCATAATGTGAGGATTTTTATCCTTCATCACCATGAGCCAATATGGGGGATTATGACCTGTAATCAGCTCGAATTGTGCCCTCTACAAATAAAATTTAAGAGTTTCGATTGCCTAACGAACTGCCAGACATTCTTTTTCAATCGTTGCATGCTTTGTTTCACAAACATATAACTTTCTACTTATATTTAGGATGGGGTGCTCATGTCCATCTACCACCTGTGACAATACTGCTCCAATTCCTGTGGCAGAAGCATCAGTTTTTACTAAAAAAGGTTTTGAAAAATAAGGACTTATTAATACCAGGGAAGAACACAACAATGCTTTAATAGTTCAAAAGGCTTTCTCACATTCAGTGGACCATTTAACTTTGTTGGATTTCTCTTTTTGTTAAGATCTGTAAAAGGGCTCGCTAGGGAGGCAAAAATCAAAATAAAATACCTATAATAGCCAGCTAAACCAAGAAAGGATCTTACATGCTTCTTTGTAATGGGTCTAGGACTATTGGCCACAGCATCTGTTTTCCATATATCTGATTTGACACACCCTTTTCCTATCACAAATCCAAGATATTTAGTCTCTTTCATTGATAAAGCACACTTTTTTGGATTAATGGTAAGACCTGTTTTATCCAGAACTTGCAGAACTGATATATGTGTTACATGGTCTTCCTAGGTTGGACTATAAATGATACCATCTAAATACGCTGCACTATAGTCCATATGGGATTGTAACACTCAATCCATCAACTTCTGGAAAGTTGCCGGTGCTCCATGTAATCTGAAAAGCATCATGGTAAAATGAAAAAGCCCTTTTGGTGTGCGAAAAGCAGTCTTTTCTTTGGAGTTATCGTCTAGGGGTATCTGCCAATATCCTTTTGATAAATCCGATGTTGTTAAGTAATGAGCATTCCCTAAATGATCAACTATATCATCAATTTTTGACATGGGGTAGCTATCAAATTTAGACACTGCATTTAGTTTTTGAAAGTCTAAACAAAGATGAATTGCCCCTTATTTTTTTTATTTACTATAACCATTGGGAAATACCAGTCACTTTTGGATGGTTTGATTACTTTCACTTGCCACATTTTGTTAAGTTCTTCAATTACCTCTCCCTTAGTTTCTCATGAAGCCTATAAGGTTTTACCCAAATAGGGGTTGTTTATAATACCTGTATATGATGCAGAATCTGGTCTGTTTTCCCAGGAGTGTTAGTAAACATCCCTTGATCATGGTGCAGAATCTGATCCAATTTTAGGTTCTGTATCCTTGTCAGTTCATGGTTTCTGGGTACCTCTGCTAAGGATCCCACCCCTTCTAATCTTTTATATGACATTACTAGCCCACTTTCTTTTGGTTCAGGGAACACATAGCTTACAGGGGGATCCCTTTCTCTCTAAAGTTTCAGAAGGTTGACAAGATATATTTTCCATTTTATCCTTCTGCCTGGTAACTATTTCATATGTCACTGGCCCACTCTGCTTGTTGACATTATAAGGTCCTTGCCACTTCATATTTAATTTAGTTTCAGAAGAAAGCAAGAGCAGAGGAACTTTGTCTCCTGTTTGAAATGTTTTCTGTCCTACCCCTCTGTCATAGAGCGACTTCTGTTTTGTCTGTTGCTGTATTCCCTTTTTATGAACCAATTCAACATATTTCATCAACCTTTGTCTCATTTTGGTTACAAACTTGAGAGTTGTAGTAGGGCCTACATCCCGTCCTTCCTCCCATTGCTCTTTTACTATATCTAAAGGTCCCCTAGGGTTCCTCCCATATAACAGTTCGAAGGGGGAATACCCTGTTGATGCCTGGGGGACCTCTTTATAAGCAAACATCAAACATGGGAGATACAGGTCCCAATCCTTTTCTTCCTCTTGTACATACTTCCTTAGCATTCGTTTTAAGGTCTGATTAAAACGTTCCACAAGACCGTTGGTCTGTGGATGATAAGGGGAAGTACAAACTGTATGCACATTTAAAGCTTGGTAAAGGCATTTAAGGACCTGGAAACAAAAATGAGTACCTTTGTCAGCGAGGATTTCTTTAGGTATTCCCAACTGACTAAAAATGTTGACAAGCTCCTGAGAAATCTTATTTGCAGTTATAGTCCATAAGGGAATAGATATTTGGTATGGTAGTCACATAACACTAAAATAAACCAGTTTCTTTTCTTTGTTTTCTATAGGGGACCCACAATGTCCATTGCTACTCATTCAAAAGGGTGGTTTATTATGGGCAGAGGTTGTAAGGGAACTGTATCCTTTTTACCTATTTTGGCTATCTTTTGACATTCAGGGCATCCTAAACTATGTTCTTCTACTTCTTTATGTATTCCTGGCCAGAAGAAGTGGTATAGAATCCTGGCTAGGGTATGGTCCCTCCCAAAATATTGCGCCATGGGACAATCATGGGCCACCTGCAATATCTGTGTCCTATATTCTTTAGATACCATTAGCTGGTCTACCTGTTCTCAGGTTCTGGGATTTATACAAACCCTGTACAACAAATCAGTTTTTAACTTACACCAAGGACTGTTCCCTGTTTCTCCTTGTGATACCTGTGAATAAAAAGTTAATAATGTTTCATCAGTTCTTTGGTTCTTTTCAAAATCACATGCACTGGTTATATCAGTCATATCTGTTCCAACAGTATTGATGTCCAAAACATGAGTCTGAGTTCAGTGTAGTCTATTCAAATGAAGTTCTTTCTTTGTTTTTCTGTCTTTACCTGGAGTTCCAAAAATGTCCTCATCATATGGAAACAAAGGGTTCTGTTCCTCTATTTCACTTTGTGCCCAACTGGTAACTGCAGGAAGCTGATTAGATTAAATAAAAGTCATAAAGTCAGGATGATCCTGTCCCAACAACACAGGGACTGGTAACTGGGACTATTCCTACTTCTATTTCTCTATTGGAATATGTTGTTTGTAATTCCACTGATGTTGTTGGATAATAGTGTATATCCCTGTGAATGCAGATTACTCCCATCTTAGTAGGGTTCCTAGGCATCCCTTCCACCAACTCTGCTCAAACTAATGTCTGGTTGCTCCTAGAATCAATGAGTCCCATAACTGTCTGTGTTCCAAGCTGGACTGGAATAGTATACTGTCCCAAATTTGCCAAAGCCAGATGTACATTTCCTGTTTGTTTCTTTGGACAATAACGGGCAATATGGTCCTTTTAAAGGGACACTGTTAACCCCCTTAGGCCTCAAAGTGTCCATTGTTTAAAAAACACATTTTATGATTGCTAACATTGTGTACAGATTGCTGATATAGCTAGTAGTTTGATTCTTATTCTTTTTTCTTTTAAAAAGTGAAAAACAGACTGCCCACTATACTAGTGTTATCACACAAAAACAGGTTTGTTTACATTCCTTGATCAACTCCCACTGCATCTTTCCTGGACTTGGGAACACCTCCAACACAGTCTAGCCACTCATGATGCAGTGGGAGTTTAGATGGCTACTGCCTCACGAGTGACTGCACTTTTTGGGGGTGCTTCTATGTTCAGAAAGTATTCAAGAAGAATAGATTCAGGATTGTAAACAAAACAACGTTGTTTATAAATATACCTTAGCATGCATTTCAGTTCTACTAAACAAGAAGTTAGACACAACAGGCAGCAGCATCAATGCATTTTAGAGAAGGTAAGCAATCATAAAATGTGGGGTTTTAACTAGAAATAATATGGTGCAAAACAGGTTGACAGTGTCCCTTTAATGACATTCTCTGCATATAATATCTGGAGGGAATGTTCTATAAGGTCTATTCACAGTATGCTCAGTCCCCATTTTAACAGGATTTCCAACATTACTAGCAGGAATAGCAGTAGAAGAAGGCCTTACCGTGTTAGTCGTAATAGGATGGCTGGGTTGACTCTTCTTTCTATAGGGTCTGGCTGTTAAGTAATCTTCTGCCAGGGAGATGGCTTTCTCAGAAGTCTTTGGATGATGTTCCTTCACCCATAACTGCACATCCTGGGATAATACTCGAATATATCGTTCTACTACAATGGCCTCCATTATCTGATCCAGAGTCTTTATCCTGGGCTGAAACCATTTGTAACACAAATCGTTCAGTCTCACAAACACCTCCTTAGCATGGTCAGTAGGTTGGAACCGGAGGGTACGGAATCTTTGATGATATGTCTCGATAGTAATATCTTATCTCCTTAATATTTCTCTTTTGACAGCATCATAATTTTCTGCCTGTCGACTATCCATGTTGCCATAAGCTAACTAGGCTTTTCCAGTAAGGCAGGGTGCCAAGCGGATGACCCATTGCTCTTTTGGCTATCCACAGGCTCCTGCTACCCATTCAAAAGTTGTCAAATAGGACTCTATATTGTCTAGTTTTCCTAACTTAGTTAGTTTAATGTCCTTAGGATTCTCATTGGGAGCTGGGGAACTTTGGGGGTACTTAGTATCTGGATGGCCCTTAAAGTTTCCTGCCATCTCCTTTCATTCTTTTCCTGCTCCCTTTCTCTTTCCTTATCCATGGCCAATTGCTTGAGACAGTGCCATCTCAAAAGGCCATGTGACTGTTCCAGTGGTTCCTCCTCAATCTGGGCCCCAGCATTCACCCCCTGGAGGTTTTCACTTTCCTCTCTTAAGGTATGCTCTGCCTTAAGCTTTCCTTTTTGTGTTCTGGCAGTCCATACAACAAAGGTTCTCCCAACTTATCTATCATATTTTTGGTCAACACGCCTTTGGGTCTTGTCACTGGTTCAGTATCTGTCTTTCTTTCCTCTGTCCCTGGGCCGGTCAATCAGCTGCCTGGAAATAAGCCAAGAAGACTCCGACAAACCACAATCCCACTTCTGACACCAGCTGTGAAGGCTGTGGGATTGATGACTCAGATACCAGAATCAAGATGTAATCAAAGTGGACTTCTCCATCCAAAGTTTATTAAAAGAAAAATAAAGGAATAAGCTGAACAAACATTTAGGGACAAAATAATCATCCAAAGGTATAATCACAAAAGCAAATCAAAGATTATCTCTAGAACAGGCTAGACAGCTGTTGGTCCTTATGCAGCCGAACACACACTACTATTTCTGCTGGCAGCAGCTCCTTATATCTACCATCTAAATCAGGTGACCTGCTAGCTCCTCCTACATTTATCTTTACACATTTTATTTCTTTAAAAACACATACAATATATAGTTGAAAACCGTATTCATATTCCTGAAACATAACTATGCTTTTGCATAGAAGAGAAATAATTTTGAGACCATTTAAAACATAAACCTTCTAGTCTTGCTTACTAGGACTCCTCCCACATTGTGCTCTACCATAAATGACAGAAAGAAGGGGCCAGCTGGCTGTTAGTAAGGTAGAACAACAGTGCGAGAGAGAGAGAGCTCCCAACTAAGCAAGACAGAGAAAGGAAACACATACTTTCCTGAAATTCATTCCCGAAAACTCGGCAAGTACCTCTAACAATATGAGAATATATTGTCTATCCCTTGTTTATACTATAAACCTAATATTGGAGTTTTCAATATTTTATGTCTTGCTGTTCGCATTAAAAGGTGGGCAGCTTTTCTAGGACTTAACAGAGATTTACACAGCAACTGGAGAAAATACCGGTATTGACTTACTGGTCTTGCACCCACTTTCAACTTCTTTATCACAAGCTGAGCTGTGCTTTTATACCACAAAAAGCTGAACTGGCGTATATACTTTTTAGGTGGAACTACAGACAAGTACCACCAGCCTAAACTTAGCGGTTGCGTCTGAGTAAGCCGGTCTCAACAACAGTACCAGCCTTTTACTTACTCAGATGCTACATTGCACTACATGTTTTTCACTCACTCCAGCTCTTTTATCTAAACACTATGGAGCATTATGGAAACACTCACTCCAACTTTCCAAAGGCTAAATAATCCATAAGAAACAGAAGAATGAAAGCTAGGATAAGAAAGAGAACTGAAAGCATAATCGGCAGGTTGCCAGCCCACCGAAAATGAGAAAGAAACAAGACAGAAATTAAGCAAGGGGGGAACTTGATGCTGTTGCACAACAGACTTGGATTGTAAAGCAAAGAATAAAAAGAAAGAAAGTTAGGATTCTCTATCTGCAGGAAGAGGTACAAGTGTCCCTCTGGCACTGAGTGTGGTAAACATGATATTAAAGTGATAAACAAAAGAGTAAAAAAGGAACTGAGACTCTGAAGTAAATTTATCAGAAGAAAATGTATTCATATCATATTAAAGTTTCTGAATCTTTATTTATGCCTTATGATTCTCCTGTCATAAAATATGATATGTTGGACAGTATTTTTGAAGATGTGACACCAGTGTTATTTAAAAGGTTATGTTAACAGATAAAAATACATGGTTTAATAAGAGAAGCAAGGATAGGAAAAAGAAGTGTCCAGGATCTGAGGCAACAGGGAGTCACCGCAGGAAGGTCTTATCAAACAAATCTGATAGATGTTTTTGATTGGGTGGCTAGGGATGTGAATCAGAGAGGGGCAGTAGACATCACCTACCTAAATTTCAACAAAGACATTGATACCGTCCCACACAGAAGGTTGGTTAACAAGATGAGTAGTCTGGGCATGGAGCATAATGTGATACATTGGGTTAGAAACTGGCTGATGGACAGAAGACAGAGGATGGTGGTAAATAGGATCCAATCCAGGGAGAGAGAAGTTACCTGTGGAGTATCACAGGGATCAGAACTGTGACCAGTACTGTTCAATGTCTTCATTAGTGACATTGCAGAGAGGCTGGAAGGAAGAATCTGCCCATTTGCAGATGACATCAAGATTTGCAACAGAGTGAATACTCAGAAGGGGTGCGGAAAATGAATAGGGAACTGGAAAAGCTTGAACTATGGTCAGAGGTGTGGCAACTGAGGTTCAGTTCAAAAAGGGGCAAGATAATGCACCTGGGTAGGGGGAACCCTGGGGAGGACTACAGAATAGGAGGGTGCTGACTGTCACCAAAGAGGAAAGGGACCTAGGGGTTATCATATCTGATGACCTTAACGTATCAAAACACTGGGAAAAGCTGCAGGGATGGCCAGCGGCATGCTGGGGTGCATAGGCAGAGGCATTAATAGCAGGAGATGGGAGGTGGTGATGTCATTGTATAAAACACTGGTAAGGCCTCACCTGGAGTACTGCATGCAGTACTGGAGACCACACATGCATAAGGACAGAGACAAGGTGGAAGCTATCCAGAGAAGGGTGACAAAGATGATGCATGGCTTGCATCACAAAACATATGAGGAGAGAGTAAGAGACCTCAATATGTATTCACTGGAGGAAAGGAGAGAAAGGGGGAACATGATAGAAACTTTCAAGTAACTCAAGGTCATAAACAAGGTGCAGGTGGGGGATATTTTCCAATGTAGAAAAGATAACAGAACGAGGGGACACAATATGAAATTGGAGGGGGGTAGATTAAGAGGTAATGTGAGGAAGTTTTTCTACACAGAGTGGATACTCAGAACAGTCTGCCACAAGAGTTAGTGGGGGTTAGCATAGTGGAGGGGTTTAAACATGCCTGGGACAGGCACAAAACAATAGGTGGAGAGAGAGAGAGTGATGAAAAGCCATTGATCACTTAGGATCAGTGACTGTATACCAGTATAGGGCTTACGAACAGAGTAGATGGGCCTAGTGTTCCTTATCTGCCAGCAATTTCTATGTATCTATGAAGTAGTTGCCTGTTAGAGATGGGCAAATTTGGGAAACTTTGCTCCCTGAATTGTGAAGTTCCACCCTCAAAATGCAGAATTTCGCCTGCGAACAGTGGAATTTTGCCACGAATGGTGGAAGTTCGCCATTCGTGGGAAAAATTCTACCATTCACAGGTGAAATTCTGCCATTCACAGGTGAAAGTCTGCATGTCACATCAAAATTTCACAAAAAAAAATACCCTGCAAAGTTAGACAGGCAACTTTTTAGCCTTGTAGCAAAACTTTGCGGATTGCACCACGGAGGTGAATTTCCCAATTTCGCCAGACCTTCGCTGCCAAATGTAAACTTCACTGCATCTCTAGCACCTACTGGGAATCATCTGTGAGTATGAATCATAGGAGGTAAACCATGCCCATGATATAGTAACATCAAGAATTCAGCAGGACATCCTGTTTTGGGCACAAACATATCACAATTCATATTCAGATGCCTCTATCTTTTGCAATCCTGTCTCAACATTTCTCTGACAGTACCAGCTTTATCAAGGGACTGTTCTTATGTCACGTTACTTTTTAGAGAACTCTTGGTATTTAAGTTTTGCAAAGGCTGCATGTGTAAGTGTTTTTACTAGCCAAATCATTTAATGGCCACAGCTCTAAATGTGACACAGTCTGCCAGCATTGGCAATATATGGATATGGTGCTATTGCTCTCAGTACAGTAAGCTCCAACTCACAGAAGCAGCATGCTCTGCTGAACAAATGTTTTTATGTGAAGTGTCCAAAGAACAGTCCATTGTAAAGCTGGTACTGTCAGTGAAATATTGGGACAGCAATGCAAAAAATAAAGATGTATCTAGCAAGATAGAAACAGACTTTGATGGCAGATAAGGACTGCTTGGCTCATCCAGTCTGCCCATTTCTCCCTTCCTACACAATTGCTGCAGACTGTGCCTGATCTACAGAACTTTCCTCCCTCCTTCCCTCCCTCCTCCCTCCCTCCTCTCCACTATGATTACCTTGTGCACATCCCATCCATTCTTGAACCCTACTACTATTTTCGCCACCACCACCTCTTCTGGAAGGCTGTTCCAGGAATCCACTACTCTTTCTAAGTTGGTCCGAAAGCTTAGGCACTTTGTTCCTTTTGTGATATCTAAGTTGGTCAAAAAAAAGGTATCAAACCATTTGCTTTTGGATCTGTTCTTACAAGGACCAATATGCAACTAAACTAAATCTACTCTTTCTATGAAGAATAACTTTCTCACATCTTTACTGAATCAACCCCCCCACCAGCTTCATATCATGTTGCCTTGTTCTTGATCACCTTTTCTTCTCCAAAATACTTCCTTCCTGTACCTTATTTACCTCTGTGAGGTATTTAAACTCGTTTGCTCCCAGTGGCCATTTTAGGTCCATTCCGGCAATGGATGGTTCGTATGCCATATGGCATCTATGGGAACAAATGAGTTAAAGGTCTCTATCATACCCCCTCTCCCTTCTCTGTTCCAGGGTGTTCATATTGAGGTCCTTTAGTCTCTACTCATAAGGCTTTTGATGCAGACCCTGTACCATTTTAATTGTCCTCCTCTGGACTGTCTTTACTCTGTCTTTGTCCTTCTGGAAATGTGGTCTCCAGAATTGGACACTGTACTCTAGGGCTGTGCAAATACCAATTCCCTAATACTCTGCTGAATATTCAGTATTTGGAGCTGATCTATCAGGTACTTGTTATTCGGTATTCATTATTCAGGTGGACTGAAAGGGGGTTATTTAAAAATAAAAGAGTACCCCCCCTGGCCAGCAGTGAAATAAATATTTTATCCCTGGTGTCTAGTGGTCCAACCACCCCCACCCATCGCAGGTCCAAAATGAAGAATTCCACCCTCCCTCCGAGACACTCACCCATATCCCGGTCCCCCAGAGTGGCCCACTGGCATATACCTCTACTCACCTCCATGGCCGGAATTCTGACTGAGCTTTCAATAAATGAGCACATGCTTTTTCAAGCACATGCTCATTCACTGAAAGCTCAGTCAGGCTGCTGGCCGTGGAGATAAGTGGAGGGCATTGCCGGTGGCCCTGTCAGGGTCATGGGTGGGAGGGAGTAGGGTGGGGGGCACAACTTGATAGGGTGGGGGTCCACTAGACACCAGGCAAGTGAGGGAATTTTTTTTATTTTTTATACATATGGGGGCTGAGGTACTGATGAGAGTCTCGGTGAGGGTGAGGTAGATTCTTCATTTTGGACCGGCGATCAGCTGTGGGAGGTCAGACCACGGGAAACCAGGAATTTATTTTAAAGATTATTAGGAGTATAGGAAAGGCTTTTTTTCTCATTTGACAACCCCATGGCAGAATACTGAATACCAGCTGGATAGTGAACGATTCGGTATTCGGCACTGAATATTCGGACAGCCCATTAATCGTGGTATTTGGATACTGATGTTTGGCTGTTGCACAGCCCTACTTACCAGTGATCTATACAGAGGCAACACCACCTCCAACTGTCTACTGGTGACACCCCTCCCCATGTACCCCAGCATCCTCCAGCCCTCCCTACTGCCATGTCACACTGACTGGTCAACTTTAGGTCATCTGATATGATTACCCTCAGGTCTCTTTACTGGTTGATGGTTATCAATACCACTACACCTATTTTGTACTCTGCCACTCAGTTTCAGTGCCCTATGTGCAGTATTTTGCACTTTTTCAAACTGAAACCCAATTGCCATACCCTTTAGCACTCCAATAGTTTTTTCAGGTCTCTGCTCTTTCTCCCCCCCCCCCGTGTGTCCACCTTAATGCAGATTTTGATGTGATCCACAAAAAGGCAGACATTCCCTTCCAACTGCCCTGCAATGTCACTTTTTTCTCAAAAACAGTAGCAGAAAAGGTCAGAGTCAAAAAGGCTGGCCATCAGGAAATGTAAGTGAATGCAGCAGGACGAAGATAGAGAGGCATACCAAACTTCCCTAAGGGAAGCAGGGAAGGCAGTAAGGCAAGCAAAGACCCAAAACAAGGAAACACTAGCATGAACAGTAAAAGAAGGTGACATGACTTTCTATAGATACATTAGTGAAAGGAGAAAGTCCAGAGGGGGTATTGCTAAGATCAAAGGGGATGATGGGGAGTGTGAGGAGGACCAAGGGAAAAACATGTATCTTAAATAGATACTTCTGCTCAGTATTTACTGAGGAGAAGGTAGGGCAGGGCCCACAGCTTAGGACCATGGACACAGGGGGGAGGGAGGTGTGCACTATTCCCTTCACAAAAGAAAGGGTCCTACATGAGCTCGCTAAGCTCAGGGTGGACAAGGCAATGGCACCTAATCGCATACATCCCAGGGTACTAAAGGAACTAAGGGTGGAACTAGCAGAACCATTATCATAATTGTTTAGTGAGTTTCTGAGCACAGGAGAGGTCCCAGAAGACTGGAGAAGGGCTCATGTTATTCTGCTCCACAAGAGTGGTAGTAGGCAGGAGGCAGAGAACTACAGACCAGTTAGTCTTACCTCAGTAGTGGGCAAGATTATGGAGACATTCCTTAAGGAAAGGATAGTGCAACACCTGGAATCCATAGGAGCACAGGATCCAAGACAGCATAGGTTTACAACAGGAAGGTCCTGTCAAACTAATCTCATAGATTTTTTTGACTGTGTACCCAGAGTGGTGGACCTAGGGGGAGCAGTTGATGTAACCTACCTTGACTTCAGCAAAGCTTTTAATACTGTTCCACATAGAAGATTTATTAACAAGCTGGGTAGGCTCATGGTGGGTTAGAAGTTGGTCAACTGGGTGGCAAACTGGTTGGTTGGCAGAAAACAGAGAGTGGTGGTAAACGGTATACAGTCAGAATTGATGCAAGTCACAAGTGGAGTACCTCAGGGATCAGTCCTGGGGCCAGTCCTCTTCAATATCTTCATCAGTGACATTGCAGATGGACTAGAGGGTAAGGTTTGCCTGTTTGCAGATGACAACAAGATCTGCAACAGAGTAGATGATCCAGATGGGGGTGGGCAGAATAAGAAGAGATCTGGATAAACTGGCAAAATAGTCAGAAGAGTGGCAAATGGGATTGAACACAAAGAAGTGCAAGATCATGCACATAGGGAAGAGAAACACTGAAGCCACCTACAGGTTGGGAGCGAGCTGCTGACAATCACAGGGGAAGAAAGAGACTTGGGCATCATCATCACAGATGACCTGAAATCATCCAAGCAGACCACTAAAGCAGTATGTAAGGCTAGAGGGATGTTGGAATGTATTAGTAGGGGTATCACAAGAGGAAGGTAATAATCTCTCTTTACAAGACACTGGTTAGGCCCCATCTGGAGTACTGTATGCAGTACTGGAGGCAGCACCTGCACAAGGACATTAACAAAATGGAGGTAGTCCATAGGAGGGCAAGCAAAATGATGCAGGGACTGCATCAGAAAACATATGAGAATAGATTAATGGAGCTCAGTATGTATACACTAGAGCAAAGGAGGGAGAGAGGTGATATGATTGAAACATACAAACATCTTAAGGGCATTAACAAGGTGAAAGAGTCTAACATGTTTTAATATAAGAAAAATAGCAGGACAAGAGAATACAGCCTTAGAGGGATGTCAATTAAGGGGGTATGTGAGGAAGTTCTTTTTCACACAAAGGGTGGTGAATGCATAAAATGGCTACCTCAGGAAGTGGTGGATATGAATACAGTGCAGGGCTTGAAACAGGCATGGGATAGGCATAAGGGAGCAATAGAGACGAGTATGAATAGATAGGTCATTGACAGAGTACAGGCCTATGGCACACTTATAAGGTAGAAAAAAATGGGCAGACTGGAAGGGCCTTGTGGTCCTTATCTGCCATCAACTTCTATGTTTCTATGTTTCTTATAAAGGCATTAAAGAGGACCAGTCTCAGCACTGATCCCTGAGGCATCCCACTGGTCACCCTCCCTTTCTTGGAGCGAACTCTATTTACCACCATGCTCTGCTGCCTATCCCCTAACCAATTTTGTATCCAGTTTACCACCTTTGGACCCACTCCTAAGCTACCCCACTTGTTTACAAGTCTCCTATGCGTAACCAAATGTGAATGAAAAAAGACTAAGCGTGTGACTGTGAGGCTAGAAAGGGAAGTGTGTAGAAGGGGAAAAAGAAAAAGCATAAATCCTGCACAAGTATGTTTGTTCAGTATTCACAGAAAAAAAGTGAAGGCGAGGGACCAAAGTTAGGCAACAGAAACACCAGTGAGAGGGAGGTGGACACCAGCCAATTTAACTCATTTCCTCCACAGAAGCTCTCTGAAGCTGTACCACTTGTCTCCTGTATCTACTTTATACTGCTAACAGTGAATCCTGGGCTTTTCTAAGCAATATCAAGCCATAGTCAGCATTCTTCAAACAAGTACTAATATCTCAAGAACCATAAGTGGCAGACACAAAGTATAAATGGCAAAATTGTTCGGCACAAAATTACCGTTCCAACGGTGGTATGCAAGTAATAAGTATTTTTTTTTAATGCTGGTCAAAACAGCAAAAAGAATAATTTTTTTCACTACAAAAAAGGCAACATAAGCCATTTTTTGTTGGGAAATATGTAACATATCAACACCAAATTAAGCATCCAGCCATTAGGTGTAGTTTTAATATTATGCTTGTAAAAAAAGCTATCTTTGTAGGATGAAACATCATGTTTCCCCCATTTTAGTCAAGGTGCTTTGGTGAGGTTTGAGGGATGAATCTCAACCATATGCACCATACATAAACAAATGTGTGTAACTCCTAAAGTATACATGATACACAAAATATATCAGTGGCAAACTTGTTCAACACAAAATTACCTTTCCAATGGCACCATGCAATCAATTGCAATCAATTCATTTTTTTCTTTTATACTGTCTAAGATACATAAAAACAGTGTTTATTTTTTCCAAGTTACTTAGGTGAGTCTTGATGGTCAAAATGTCAGCCATACACACCATACCATAAACAAATGTGAATAACTCCTAAAGTATACATGATACACACAAAATATCAGTAGCAAAGTTGTTCAGCACAAAATTACCTTTCCAATGGTGCTATGCAATCCAAATATGTATTATATTATATTATATTATATTATATTATATTATATTATATTATATTATATTATATTATATTATATTATATTATATATTAAAATATATACATGGCGTCTCCATACCTTGCAAGGGCACACAGGAAGTCAGTAGCTGACTTCTCTAGTCTTCCTCGGACACACCAGTGCATTTTACTGCTGACTACAGGTGCTTGCTAAGAGATAATGAGATAAGAAGGAGAGAGTTTTAAAGAAATTAGCTAATCTGAAAGTGGACAAGGCAGTGGGGCCAGATGGGATACATCCCAGAGTATTAAGAGAATTCAGGGAGGTGCTGGCAGCACCACTGGCAGCCCTGTTCAACAGTTTGCTGGAAACAGGTGTGGTACCAAATGACTAGAGGAGGTTGAATGTAGTCTCTCTCTCCACAAATGTGGGAGCATGGAGGAAGTGTACAGTTACAGGCCAGTCAGCATGACCTCAGTGATGGGGTAACTAATGGAATCACTACTAAAAGAAAGGTCTGTGATATATCTCAAATTCAGTGGAGCACAAGATCTGAGGCAGCATGGATTCACAGTGTGAAGATCTTGTCAAACAAATCTGATAGATTTTGACTGGGTGACTAGAGAGGTGGATCAGAGAGGTGCAGTGAATGTGGTGTACCTGAATTTCAGCAAGTTCTTCAACACCATCCCACATACTGTAGGATGCTAGAAAACAAGCTGGGCAGCATGGGAGTGGGTCCCAGGGTGGTAAACTGGGTCAAAAATTGGCTCAGTGATTGAACACAGAGGATGGTGGTGAATAAATGTCAATCCAAAGAGAGTGGGTGACCAACAGGGTCCCAAAGGGATCACTGCTTGG
Organism: Neoceratodus forsteri; assembly: GCA_016271365.2. Taxonomy (NCBI): domain Eukaryota; kingdom Metazoa; phylum Chordata; order Ceratodontiformes; family Ceratodontidae; genus Neoceratodus; species Neoceratodus forsteri. The sequence goes on along the minus strand of CM057452.1, from coordinate 624,793,912 downwards.
ACCAGTTCTCTTTAATGTCTTCATAAGCAACATTGCAAAGGGGCTGGAAGGGAGGTGTCTCTTTGCAGAAAACACGAACATCTGCAACAGGGTTGCACGCCAGGAAGGGTAGAGAAAATAAGAAGGAACCTAAACAGCTGGAGGAGTGGTCAAGGGTATGGCAGCTAAGATTCAATGCAAAGAATTGCAAGATCATGCACTTGGGGCACAGAAATGCAGGGGAGGAGTACATGATGGGGGGAGGTTCTGAGAGCCACCAAACAGGAAAGGGACCTGGGAGTAATCATATCTGATGATCTACAGTTTACCAAACAATGTGAGAAGGCTGTGAGGAGAGCCAATGGAATGCTGGGGTGCATAGGGAGAGGTATCTCCAGCAGAAGGAAGGAGGTGGTGATGCCACTGTATAGAACATTGGTGAGATCTCATCTAGAGTAATGTGTACAGTTCTGGAGGTCACACCTCTGGAAGGACATAGCATAGAAGCTGTTCAGACAAGGGCAACCAAAAATGGTGCAGGGGCTGCACCAAAAGTCATTTGAGGGGAGACTGGAAAATCTCATTATGTAGTCCCTGGAGGAGAGGAGAGAGAAGGGGATGTGAGAGACTTTTGGCACCAGGCCAGGCCAGGACTGCGAACACCAGAACAGTGTGGTACACAAGTGCAAAACCAAAATGCCACAAACAAGAGTGGCCGGTAAAAACAACAACTGCAACTACAGCACCACAGAAAATAACAGGTGCAACTATGCGTTCCCCAATTTTACTGAACCCTTCCTCTCTGCCCCATTTTTTCAGCTATGAGTTGAAGCGCATGGTGTGGAGATCCATTTCCTGTCCTTTGTCATAGACAGGGAGTGTCTCTTCAAAAGCCACTGAGTGAGCTACCTAAGGCACCTCCCCATCTCCCTAAACTCTCCCTGCACTATCCCAGCCCCATCCCTAGCCAGGACATTAGTCCTCAGGAGGACAATGACATCCTGCTCTCTCCCATCGTGCTGCACTAGCAATCCTCAGGCTCCACTCCAATCCCTCTGGGACATGTTGTTGGGTAAGCAATCTAACCTGCCTTTCACGCCTTTCCTATTCCCAAATCCAATCCATCCGAATATTAATTGTGTGTAATGGCATGTTGTGCCCAGAATGGCTTGTTCTACTAAAGCTACCCAGTGAAAATAGCAGAAATGAAATAAGTAGATTAATAAGGCACATTCAGGTAAACCTCAGCAGGGCAAGTTTATTGATACTAAATAGGGCAATGTGTTTTTATAAGACTCTGATAGCAGAAAAAAGAAATTAGATCAGATAAAAAAACTGGGAAATAATGAATCAAACAGTTGTAGATACTGATTATGTAACATTCTGGGATTTGGCTGCCAAATGCAGAAATGAGGGATCAAATGGATTCCAGTCTTACATTTTGCCTGAAGTCTGCCTTAACTGTTTCTAATTTGGTACTTTTTGACAGTCAGATAATAATCAATGAGCATGTCATGTTTAGCTCATCTCAATTCTATATTATTCTGTAGAAATGAAATTTTGAAGGATATGCAGTCCTTAAAGGTGGGTAAAGCCCCTGGCAATTGCAAAATGCCAGACAATTTCTTCCTTTTTAATATCAAATGGTGGAGAAATTTACTGTATGATTTCTTTAACTCCTGTATTTTGAACAGAAGTGATAGATTCGTGGAAGGGTAAAATAACATTACAGATGTTTTAAAAAGGTACTAGAATGGATTCATCACCAGTAGCTTACATGCCTAGTATTAATATATTGACAAAAATATTTTCACCTTACCCAGGTTACAGTCTTGGTGTAAAATAAATAACATAATATCAAAATTACAGAAATGATATTGGCAGGTTTTTGTGCTACAAACCATTGTTTTGCTATGATTGACCTTCTTTATAAGTATGTTAAAGTTCAGTGGCATAGAATATACATATTCTTTATAAACTTAACTTCAGCCTTCGATTCTTTATCATATAGTATTGTATGGACAAAGCTGATTTTTTTTTTTTTGCCATTGATCATTGGCTTTTGCACCTAATAATATTGCTGTATTCTAACACATGGACTAAGGCACCTTATACACAAGAAATGGAAACTATTGTGAAGTTCAACAGAAACAGAGGAGTTAAACAAGGCTGTGTGTTAGCCCCCTCCTATTCAATCTTTACATTAATGATTTTCTTGTCTCCTTCGCATCAGTTATGGATGATACACCTAGTTTTAGATTTTCATATTCCCACACTAGCTTATGTTAACAACATTGTTTTTCTTTCACTGTTTAAAGGTGTCTGCAGAAATTATTGGATTTAATAGCTTTTGTAATGATAACATGGTAAATGTGACAAAAAACTTAAGTGTTTCAATTTGGTAAAAAAGGGTAGGAATTGGTGGAGAGAAGCAAAGGGAAGGACTACAGGAAAAGGTACTCCAGGGAAAGAGGAGATAGGACCACCCTTTTTCTTTGCTAGAGAGCAATTTGGTTTGCTTAAAACACGTTCTAGCACTTCATTTGGCAAGTATTTTCACTAGACTAGGTTTTCTGGAACAAATTTGAGAGATACAGTTTTTGGCAGGTATGGCTTCCAGAAGGGTGAACAACAATGGAGCAGTGGCTGGCCCAAGTGAAGACCCAGTCCAGCAGGCAATGGCAATGATGGTACAAGTGCAGGCCATGCTAGAAGTGGCTCAGAAGGATTAGGGGTTGAAGAAGAGATTGGAGAGGAAGAGAGAAGTGCTGGAAGGAGCTGCAAGCAATGATGGAGGATGGCCTGGAAAGGGAGCCAAGGGAGCAGTGGTGAAAAAAGCAAAAGGACAATGATGTTGATCTCACCTGAGCAAGGAATTTGAGACAGCTGAAGGATGGTGTCATTGAGGACTTGTGTGAGAATGGACTTGAGAAACTGGAGAAGGGTTTGCAGGAAATAAAAGAAACTAAAGTGGAGGGGCAGGATGGGGGGTTGGCAGGGGACAAGGGTAAAAAGAAGTTGATGATGGGGCACCAGGGGTCACAGTCAGCAATCACATTCCCCAGGTATTGAAGGAGAAAATATGGAAAAGGGAGCATGGTAGCATCTTTGTGCTGGTAGACAAGGAAGCAGCAAAGAAACATGAGGAGAAGGAGAGGATAGGGAAGACGGAGATGGCAGCAGCTTCAGTGTTATTGGGGAAGTTGCAGGAGAAATCATTTAAGGGGAAAACCATGGAAGCACAGATTACAAGGTTTCCATATTTTAGTGCTATCTTGCTGCAAAAAGAGCAGGGGCTGGCCATCTCTTTATTAGCATATTCTCAGATAATGTATAGCACATATAAGATGCAAGGGAGGTTGTGGGTGGCTGTTATATGATGAGAATTTTCATCAGAGGATGGCTTCTCATGGGGATGTTCAGTAGGATACAAGGCACGTAGACATCTGGTTTAAAATGATGATGATGTAGACGGGGGTGGGGTGGAGGGAGTGCAAACAGAAACAGGCAACCTGCAAAAGCTATGTTGGGGATATAATAAGGCACAGTGTGTCTAGACAAGCTGCAAGTTCAAATATGCCTGTTTAAAGTGTGGTGGACCACACTCGTTATCACGCTGCAGGAGTGGGGAGGGAGACATTTGGGGGACTGACGTATGGAGTGCAGTCCTTTCGAGGGGACTTTGGGGAGATTTAGGGAAGGGGCAGGGGGTTTCCATGGTGGGGGGGGGTTTGTGGTCCAGGCAATGGAGGCAGATGAAAGGATAAGGAAAGGGAATAGTGAGAAAAGGGTGTTTAAATGGCAAATAGGAAAGATGGTGGGGAGCGATGAGGACTGGTAACCTAAGGTCAGTAATGGGAAATGTATATATTGGGTGGTGAGAAGAGCGGTGGTGAGGCCTAGGGGAGGCAGCTGTGCATGGATGTAGGGACGACAAAGATGCAATGGAAAAGGATACAGGGCATGCGGGGGCCCCACTGCTGCCACTTCTGGAGGAATTAAAAAGAGGAAATGGTCAAGGCCGGACTTATTGACTTTGCACTTGAGGCGAATGAATTGGGGGAAAGATGCTGGCTGAACATTTTGAGGGAGATAATCAGGCCACCCATTTAGATATTGGGCAGAGATAAGAGTGTCAGTGAGGCCTAGGGGAGGCAGGGTGGTGGCAAGGGGTATTGATCGCCAGGTCTGAGATCATCCCAAGGTGGATGTGGCGATATGCGAGGGATGTAAAAGCAGTAGAAGGGGCTAGGAAGAGGCTAAACAAAAAAGTCAAGGCCATAGTGAAAGGGACGGGGGGTTTGTACATAATACACAAGGACATCTCATATGAAAGTACAAGGTTGTATAGGCAGCACGAGGTACATTTAACATATGGGGGCTTGGGCACGTTAACCTGAAGCTGGAGGAGATCATTCTGAGGCAGGTGTGACAACATGCAAGGATGTAAAAGCAGTGGAAAGGGACAGGAAGAGATTAAACAAAAAAGTGTCAGCCATAGTAAAGGAGATGGGGGGGGTTTGTACATAATGCACAAGGACATCTCATACGAATGTACAAGGTTGTATAGGCAGCACGAGGTACATTTTACAGGTGTGGGCTTGGATATGTTTTACCTAAAGCTGTAAGGGGCAGTAGAGGAATGGGGGCCCAAGGTGGGAAGGCCATCATCTGGCACAATAGCTTGAGATGGGCTAGTGGATGGAAGAGAAGAAAGGGGGAGGGGGGAAGTGGGGAATGGGAGACACAGGAGAAGGATATATGGGTTCCAGGGGGTACTGGGCTGGGAAAACAGGACATGGGCTAGGTGTGCACCCAACTGTGTTTGGCCCTTGTGGGGTTTGCAGCCCAGAGGCCCAAAGATGGGTGTCAGGTATGCACCTGTGCCCAGAAGGATTGAAAATGGTTGAAGAACAGTGGATGTATATAATGGATGATGTACATATGAAAAGGATTTTGATTGTTATGTGATGTAAATAAAATAAGGAAGGATTTATTATTTATTAATAAAACACAGCCAACTGAGCATCCAACAAGGATTTGCATGTGGTGTAGTTATTTTGGGAATGGGATTCCTGAACAAAGTGGATTGCCAGTTAAAAGGGCAAGACTTATTGTCAGGTGTTTTCTGACCAAAACAACAGGGGTGTTCAGGAATAGGGAACATGGGCGGAGGGGGGGAATAGTAGGAGGGAGGTGAGCTAGGGCAGTGACTGGTGGAGAGAAGGAAATGGAAAGACTACAGGAAATGGGAAAGTATAGCTAGAAGCACCCTTCTTTTCTTCACTACTAGAGAGCAGTTTGCCCACCCACCCTGTAATTTAGGAGTAGGAGGAAGGTACATGAAGGGAATTAGGGAGTCAGCTGTCAAAGATGAACAGCAGGTGACCAGGATTATATGGAAACACTGGGTCACATGGACTGCTGAAGGTGGACAGCAGTCAATTGGTCAGGACTGCTGAAGGCAGACAACATTGGGGATCAAGGTATGGTGGGGCCACAATGGCTGCTGAAGGTGGACAGCAGTGGTGTGGCCAGGTGCATGTGGACACATGGCATGAGAGGGGAAAAGGGGGGGTTGGATGGAAGAGAAAAAAATGGTGAGGAAAGGGGAATAAGAGACACAGGAGAATAATATATGGGGGGCTGGGGGTACAGGGCTGGAAAACCAGGACATGGGCTGGGTGTGCCATGGGCTGGGTGTGCACCTATCCGTGTTTGACCTTTGTGGGGTTTGCATCCCAGAAGGATGAAGGTGGGCATCAGGTTTGCACCTGAGCCCAGAAGGAGGGAAATGGGTGCCAGATATGGACCTGAGCACAGAAAGATGGAAAATGGTTGAAGAACAATGGTGGATGTCCTGTATCTGGACATCAGCAAGGCATTTGATTCAGTGCCTCATGGCAGTCTGATCAGCAAACCGAGGGACCTGGGTATACAAGACAAACTGCTAGGGTGGGTAGAGAGCTGGCCGTGGGAGAGGAACCAGAGGGTGGTGATGGAGGGGGGGACTGTCCAACCCTATGCCTATAACCAGCAGGGTGCCACAGTTGCTCAGCGCTTGCACCTGTACTGTTCAACATCATTATCGTAGATATAGCAGAGGGTGTCAAAAGTAAGATCTACCTTCTTGCAGATGATACCAAGCTCTGTGGGAGGGTGGACACAGTGGAGGGAGAAACAAATTAAAGAAAGATCTGTCTCAGCTAGAGAAATGGTTGGACATCTGGCAGTTAGGATTCAATGCCAAGAAGTGCAAGGTCATGCACTTGGGAGCCAGGAACCTGGGCCCAGCTACTGCCTGTGGGGGTGGGGTTGTTCATTGTGACCATCTCAGAAGAGGAAAAGGACCTTGGAGAGTTGGTCAGGGGTGACATGAAGCACTCTGTGCAGTGCCATAAGGCAGCATCCAAAACTAATAAAATGCTCAGCTGCATAACCAGAGGAATCACCTCTTGGAGGGAAGAAGTTATTCTGCCACTGTACAAGTGTCTGGTGAGACCACACCTGGAGTACTGTGTACAGTTCTGGTGCCTTTATCTAAACAAGCATTTGTCAATCCTGAATGTTGATTGCGCTGGTGTGTTGAGCTCGCTCTGTCACTTGCTCAGTCTGTTTCTCCCAGTGCTGCAGACTGCTGTTTTGTACTGGGCTCCTGTCTGCATTGGCACCTTGTTCTGCCCACTGAGAAATCTGCAGCTGTCCCAACAGAACTGCGTTGAGGTGGTTCATTCCCCCTCTCTCACTCACTCATTCTGTTTCTCCTGGCACTGCAGGCTGCCCTTTTGTACTGGACTCCTGCCTCTCTTGGTGGCTTTTTCTGCCCACAAAGAAATACACAGCTGTCCCAACAGAGCTCTGTTGAGGGTGTTCACTCCCCCTGTGTCACTCACTCATTCTGTTTCTCCTGGCGCTGCAGCCTGCTCTTTTGTACTGGGCTCCTGCCTCTGTTGGTGCCTTTTTCTGCCCACAAAGAAATCAGCAGCAGTCATGACAATGCTCCATTGAGCTTGCTCAGTCCCCTTCTCTGACTCGCTCATTCCGTTTCTGGTGGCGTTGCAGGCTGCCCTTTTCTATTGGGCTCCTGCCTGTATTGCCACCATTTGCAGCAGTTACAATACAGCTCCGTTGAGCTCGCTCACTCCCCCTCTCTTACTCGATCATTCTGGTTTTCTGCCACTGCAGGCTGTCATTTTGTACTGGACCCCTGCATGCATCGCTGCCTTTTTCTGCCCACAAACAAATCTGCAGCAGTCCCAACAGAGCTCCGTTGAGCTCACTCCCTCCCTCTCCCTCACTCGCTCATTCTGTGTCTCCTGCTGCTGCAGGCTTCCCTTTTGTACTGGGCTCCTGCCTGCATTGGTGGCTTGTTCTGGCCAGAAAGAAATCTGAAGCAGTCTTGACACAGCTCCATTGAGCTCACTCACTCCCCCTCTCTCACTCACTCATTCCGTTTCTGCCCGCGCTGCAAGCTGGCCTTTTGTACTGGGCTCCTGCCTGCGTTGCCGCATTTTCTGCCCAAAAAGAAATCCATAGCAGTCACAATAGAGCTCCTTTGAGCTCGCTCACTACCACTCTATCACTCACTTGTTCTGTTTCTCTTGGTGCTGCAGGCTGCGCTTGTGTACGGGGCTGCTGGCTGCGGTGGCACCTTTGTCTCCACAAATAAATCTGCAGCTGTACCGAAAAAGTTCCATTGAGGTCACTCAGTCTCCCTCTGTCACGTGCTCATTCTGTTTGTCCTGGTGCTTCAAGTGGCCCTTTTGTACAGGGCTCCTGCCTGCATTGGTGTCTTTTTCTGCCAACAAAGAAATCCGCAACAGTCCTGATAGAGCTCTGTTAAGCTCACTCAGTACCCCTGTCTCACTCACTCATACTGTTTCTCCCACTGCTGCAGGCTGGCCTTTTCTACTGGGCCCCTGCCTGAATTGATGCCTTTTTCTGCCCACAAAGAAATCCACAGCAGTCCTGACAGTGCTTCAGTGAGTTTGCTCACTCTCCATCCCTCCCTCACTCACTCTCTCATTCTGTTTCTCCCACTGCTGCAGGCTGCCCTTTTGTACTGGCCTCTTGCATTGGGGCCTTTTTCTGCCCACAAACAAATCTGGAGCAGTCCCAACAGAGCTCAGTTGAGCTCAGTCACTCCTCCCTCTCACTCATTCCATCTTAATCTATCCCAAACACTGATGTCCCACAGTGACCGTGCTATTCTCCATCAGGAGTGCAAAAACATATTTTAGCCAGGATGTGAAAAATGACAGCTGTACTGTTCATAAGGAGGTGTGAAAGAATGCCACTGTTGAAAATGTGGCGTGAAAATATTACAAATTTGTGAAGTTACAAAGGTGCATGGAAACAGTTGAATGCACGCTTGTAACACAGTCATGATATGGAGTTTTGTCACCAAATTTTCAAAATAGGATTTTATGACCTCTGCTCATGAACAGTGCCACTGTCATTTTCTTTATCTGTCCCAAGCACTGATTTCCCACAGCAACTGCGTTATTGTGTGCTGCAACTGTGAAACCACATTTTACTCAGGATGTGAAAAATGACAGCTATACTGCTCGTAAGGAGGTGTGAAAAATTGCTATTGTTGAAAATGTGGCATGACAATATTACGAATCTGCAAAGTTACAAGAGTGTATGGAAAGTGTGCAATGCAACTCATTTGATGGACTATCATCACCAAATTTTCAACAAAGGCATTTTAGGACCTCTGCCCATGAACAGTATCACTGTCATTTTATTGCTCTGTCCCGGACAGTGATTTCCCACAGCGATTGCTCTATTCTGCTCCGGAACTGCAAAAACACATTTTGGCCAGGATGGAAAAAATGACAGCTGCACTGTTCATACATAGGTGTGGGAAAATGGCAATGTTGAAAATCTGGAGTGAAAATATACATTCATGAAGTTAAGAATGTGCATGCAAACTGCGCAACGCATGCTCGTAACACAGTCATTTTATGGAGTATCGTTAACGAATTTTCAACATAGTCATTTCAGAACATCTACTCATGAACAGTGTCACTGTCATTTTCTTAATCTATCCCAAACACTGATTTTTGACAGCAACTGTGCTATTCTGTGCCGGAAGTGCAAAAACACATTTCCACCAGGATTTGAAGAATGACAGCTGTACTGTTTACAAGGAGGTGTGACAAAATGCCAATGTTGAAAATCTGGTGTCAAAATATTGCAGATTCACAAAGTTAAGTGTGTGTGTAGCAACTGCGCAGCGTATGCTCATAAAGCAGTCATTTTTTCGATTTTTTACACCAAATTTGCAGCATAGGCTTTTTGAGAGCCCACCTCGTGAACACTGGTACTGTTGTTTTGTTCATTGGCCCCTAAAGGTGATTCAGTGCAGTGACCATGAAATCACCTTTTGGGACGATTAATGCCATGACAGTTCAAGCATTCATGAGGAGGGGTCCCAAAAACCCCATGTTGAAAATTTGGTGAAAAAATTCCCAAAAATGCCCGAGATATGCACTAAAGTTGAAAAAACCCTATTCATTACATTATACAGTTTACTAGCATTTCCTCAGTTTGTGGTTGGCTTTGAAGAGTGCAGACGTGTTCCCGGTCCACCAAAGATCATCACGCCGAGCTCTGGAGGAAGTATGGGGTGGGGGGTGGGAGGCAGGGTCTGCAGTGGGTGGAGTGGGTGCAGGTGGTGGGTAGGCAGCACGGAGACTACGAGGGACAATTTTCTGCTTTTCAGGGGAAAAAAGCAAAAGACTTTGTGGGACAGTTTTTTCTTTAACAGGGGCATGTGGCATGCTGGGGTGGGCTCTCAGTGTGCCACAAATGACTTTCTTTTGGGGGGCCAGTAATAGCCTCTGGGGATTGGGCACCCCCGTCAGCACACAAAGGTGGAGGAGTCATTATGCTGATGGAGATTAGGCACCCCATCGGTAGGAATAACAGCATGTGGGGGGGCACCAAAGGCTTTCTGTTTTTGGGGAAGCAATAGCCGATGGGGGATTGGGCACCCCCCTCTGCACACAAAGGGAAGGGCTTCATTATGCCAACAGGTGTTGGTACCCCATCAGCAGAAAATGACAGCACGGGGGGTGACAGAATGCCAATGGGGACTGTGCTCTGCCATCTGCAAAATGAGCAGGGGGCACCAAAGCCAATGGGGATTGGGGTCCCCTCGGCACATAAACACTGTGGGGGGGGGTTATGTTGTTTGTGAACATGGCAGCAACCCACTGCCATGTTCACAAAAAATATCAGGCTTGTTAGAGCCGCCCTGCAATGATGGGTCACTCCCTCATTGCAGCGGATGGCTGATGCTGCAATGACAAGGCGGCCCCTGATTGCAGCGGCTGATTTGTCACAAGTTGGTGTGAACGTTCCAAACTTGTGTCACCAACAACCTGCGACTGCATTGGGGGAAGGGGGACAAGCCTTTGCAGTCTGTGTGGGCATTGGCCACAACAGTGCTGTGCCTACACAGCCTGCTTCTCAGCAAGCTGTGCCAAGATGTTTCTTGCACTGCATGCAATCAACATAAAAAGGATATCAGTCTACAGCAGAGGGCAACCAAGATGATCCAGGGCATGGGGTACAAAACATATGAGGAGTGGCTGAGGGAACTCAACATGAACCCCCCCAAGAGGGCAAAAGAAAGAGGGGGACATGATGGAAACCTTCAAGTACCTCAAAGGCATAAACAGGGGTCGATTGGAGGCTATATTCAATCTGAGAAAGAAGGGTACTACAAGAGGACATACTGTAGGCTGACACTGTTGGGGGGTAGATTTAAGAAGGAAATGAGGAGACACTTTTTCATGGAAAGGGTGTTAAAGGAGTGGAATGAGTTGCCAGAGGAAGTGGTAGCAGGAATACAGTAGACAGCTTCTGGGGGTTGGGACAGGGTGAAAAGAAAATCAGAACATGAGGAATCAGTTTTGGGAATAGGAGGTGAGAGTGTATGGGGGTGAGGTGGATGACTCCAGGAGTATGGGGAGAGCAGCTTCAGGTATCTAGCCTGAGCTGCACACTCAAGCAGACTAGATAGACCATTATGGCCTGTTTCTGCTGGCAATTTCCTATGTTTATATGTGACAATGGATGTATATAATGGATGATGTACATATGTAAAGGATACTGATTATGTGATGTAAATAAAATAAGGAAGAGTTTATGAGGTATTAATAAAATATGGGCTGGCCTACTGAGTACCCAACAAAGATTTGTGTGTAGCGTAGTTATTATGGGAAGGGGATACCCAGAAATCGAGATTGTCTCCCTGCCCTAGTATTAAGAGAGATGGAAAACTTTAAAGAACAATAAATAAACCTCGGCTAGTTGAAACATCTGCATGTAACTCTTTCAAATTAATCTATTTTACAAGACCATAACACAATGGGGATTTTTGTCAATGGTGCTTATTGTAAGTAGTCAATGAAACACTAAATAAGGACAGAGCAAATGATCTAGAATATCTAAAGAGATATACATTTAGTAATTTAGCCTATGGAGTATTACAAAAAAAAAGAAAAGTCATACAGTTGAGGACTCTCTAAAATATCTGTAATGTCCAAATTTAAGGATAGCCTTTACATGGTTTAGTTTTCACGTCTTTGATTCCAATTTTCTTCGAGCAAGGTTCCCTAGGAAAATCAGATTCTAATGAGCCAACTTCATATAACTGTAGACTTTGTGTACCAGAAATCCTATTCATTTTGGGTCCTATACACAAAAGTACATGTAGCATGTATCCACCATGTTTAGGCAGATAAGTGCAAATCATGCATGCATGGCATTCATGACAGGTACACACTATAGCAGACATGTGCATCTGTCAGATCTGCGCAGCATGGAAGCTCCACACATGTGTAGGGGCATTCCTGTGCAGTGGACCCCAAGGCCCTCTTTTATGTGCATGCACGATGCAAGTTACGTTGGCAAATCATGTATGTAAGCAGGTGAGGTAGTAAGCCCAGCAAGGCTGCTGTCACGTTCCTGCACACGGTGCACATTTGCAGTCCAATGCTGCAGAATTCCACAGCACAGTACAGTAGTGGCAAAAGCTACAGGAATCCACCTGACAATGGATATGCCACCATGAGAGGGCTTGTAAATGGCCCGCACACACTAATAGAGGTGATACAGACTGACACCCCCATCACGGGCAGCCAAGGAACACAGGCCACACCCAGATAAACACACATGGGCAGCACAGCACCACTGCCCATGGCTGGTGAAGGACCAGAACCTGGAGGCAGATCCCCTTGCAATAGTGTAGACTGGTGTAAATAATATCACATATGGATGGGGAGAACACACAATGCCCACACGCCTGGCATTATGGCCCCATGGCAAGGGGATGGCCCCAATGTTCCAGGAAAACCCAACCCCCAGCCTGTGTTGTTCTGCATGGAGCACCTTGCATGTGTGGCATGCTCACACCACTGCAGGGATCAACATGGGCAGCCTCCCAAGCACCAAGGATCCACTGGCACAAGCTGGGCAACACACATGGCATCCCACATGTGTGCCACAGCATGCCACCAGCCATGCAGAGCTAGCAACAGTGTGCAGTGGTGTCAACCAGGCCAACCTCTCCACACTGTCCCTGGAAACACCCTCCCACCGCCCACCCACACATACCCACTGATGTCCCATCCCCACCCAGAGGAAATGCACTGTCACAAGGAATGCAGTCACTGAAGTATTTGTTAACACACACAGCAGAAAATGACAAAATGTAGAAAGTTGGACATATCCCCCCCCCCCACAGTGCCACATCAACCTTTCACATCATCCTCCTCCTCTGAGTCCTTGGACAACTGTAGTGGTGTGCCACCACTGTTAACCCTCTGGACCAGCACCATCCTCCACAGTAGACCTTGGTAACCCTGAAACAATATAAATCAAAGAGTGGTGCACATTAGTGAGATGCAGATGCATGGTGGCAGCAGCATCCATCAGGTGTTGTAGGGCAATATGGTCTCACCTTGGAGGACTGCAGCACTGACCACATCTTCCCACAGTCATCTACATAATATATGTCGGTGTTGCCAACCCATAGACTCAGGAAGGCTGGAAACCTCTCCATCCAACGGCATCTCTTTATGACCACCTGCCCAGGGGACCCATCCCCCAGGTTGCACAGTTCAATGGCAAACTCCTCCGGGTGGTCTGTAAAGTCCTGTGAAGACACACATATAGGGACAACATCAATAGGGTGCAGATGCCTACCAACCACCTGAGGAAGACACACACCACATGATACCCACCTCCTCAGGCTCGGTGATATGCCACATGGCAATGCTCTCCAGGCAGTCTTGATAATACTTGGCAGACATATGCCAAAGCTTCCATGGATAGGCTGCAAGTCAGCTTACAGCAGCAGCACACTGTGCCACAGCAGCCATGTTGAATGGTGACAGTGATGTGAATGGGAACATCATGCAAGGGCACTCTGTATGACCATGTAGCATGTAGCATGAGCATAGCTCCCTATGGTATAACAGGAAGCCATGTCCTGCAGGCTTGTGACCTGGGAGGTCCAGTACACAATAAACAGTGCATATCCATGCAGTTTGGTAAAGGGGCACAAGCACAAGATGATGATGTGTCCGGGATACTGCTACTCACTGTCCTGCTGGATGATGCTGTGGCGTGTTTACGTGCTAGACAGCAATGCTGGCACCCACATGTGTTCTGCCCATGGCTACAGGCCACCAAGTTAGGGGACACACACTGTCTGTACAGGTTCTGGGTGGATCATTCAACAGCAGGCCACCTGTGTGCCATGGTCGGACACCACGTGTGGCCACTGACACTCCAGCCACAAGCCATGTCAGTTGACATGAAGGTGCTGTGTGCATTAGCCTACTGTGGCAGAGGGTCATTCCTGAGGGTGTATGGTTATGTAACAGGGGTAAGCCAGTTCTTTGTGTCCCCAGCAGTGCATCAGGTGACAGATGCACTGCTCCATGATATCCACACCCATGTAAGGTTTTCCATGTCACAGCAGGATATAGAGGCAACTAAGGAGGCCATCTATGCCATTCATGGAATGTCAAATACCATAGGCACCAACAATGGTACACATGTTGCGATCCTGTCCCTGTTCATGAAAGAAGAGGCATACAGAAATAGGAAAGGGTTCCACAGCATAAACTGAAAGTTCATGTGTGGCACATGGCATTATCACCAACGTGTGTGCAAAGTACCCAGGGTTGTGCTACGACACCTCTGCCCTTGACATCTCAGACCTAGGTAGACATCTCTCTGCACATGGTGGTTTGGATGGATGGCTGCTAGGCAGGGATGCATGGATACCTAAATTATACCAGCTATCAGACTCCAAATCATTAGTTATGATATCTGGATGGGGTCAGGTTTTTATTGGGTAGGATAGAAGTATAGAATATTAATTAATTTGATTACTGCATTATTGTTAAAATACATAAAGTATGGCAAATGTATAATTTTACATGAAAATGCATGCTTTTTATCCTGTTTTGCTATTCCCTGGGACCTGCAGTGACCGCCTACTTCCCCGTGCCTTCCCCTCCCTCCCTCCCTCTGCTCTCACTGTAACACCTGTAGTCTTCTAGTTATCTTTGCCACTTTTTGACAATTTCTGGTTTAAGCCTCTGTTTCCCAGTGGATCTGTAGATTTTTTGAATAGTAAACAAGTAGGCAAGTGCTAATTGGTGAGTGAACCATGGTATGTCTGGGCTGGTAGCATGTACAGCATTATACTTTTACTACTAAATTGTTAAATATTCTTGTCTTTGAGCCATTTTACCATTATCTGTGCTTTTACATTTCTTTCTGCTGGCTTACCTTGCTCAGTTGAAAGATCAAGATGCCCTGTGCTCAGGAATTTCGGGCAACAATCCACGCCTCTCCAGCTGCGGCTCAGTCACTTTTGCTTTCACCCTGAAGGAATGAAGAGGGCGGGAGAGTTAGTAAGAAAACAGAATGAACAGTGACTAGGGCTAAAGACAGACTGAAGGCAGACACCCAAAAGATTTCAGAGGCTCTGCTTTGAAGAACAGATCAGCCTTTCTTGTTTAGGTTATCATGGATTTTCTATAAAAAGTTTATCAGGAGAGAAATGCGACCAGTGGGCTTTGTGAAATTATTAGTCCATACTTTATTTTGAATCCTTGGCAAATCATAAAGTCTCAAGTAAAGCAACACTTCAGGGACATTACCAAGACAAAAGATATGGACATTGTAAAAAAAATCTAAACTTTACGCCTGGCTTGCTTCTAATATTAAAGCTTTTCCAGGCAGGTTATAAAGTTGCTGTATAACAAACTACGTTAGAGCTGCATTTTATAGACAGCAGTGGTGGTCGGTGTTACCTCACTAAAACAAGACAATCCACCATGGTTTTTAGGGCTGTGGGCAGAGCCTACAGCCATTTTGGGATCGGTAAGTAGCTCTAAAAATGGCCAATCATGGAACCTTCTGTTGGACTTTCGGAAGTATCCTTCTGAAAGTCCAATGGAGCTTGAAATCTTCTGCCATGATCGGCCACTACGGAATAACAGTGGCACTATTTTGGCTGTTACTTCTGCATGAACTGAGCATGCATGACTCACGTGCATGTGCAGTTCTACTGGCGCCATCATGTTGTGAATGGCAAAATGGCATTCACCACAACAGCGCATGCCCAAGTGCCGTGCACATGCAGTTGCATCACCACCGCCAGCACCGGCAACAAAGAAAATGCACCGACATCGGGGTCCCCAATCCCCATGTTGGTATTACGTAGCCCCACTCATGTGGCACACTGGGAGCCCACCTCAGTGTGCCCAAATGTATTTCTTTTCACCTGCCGACATCGGGGTGCCCAATCCCTGCATCAGCATTATGTAGCCCCACATTCATGTGGCACATTGGGAGCCCACCCCAGTGTGACCAAATGTATGTTCCACCCTACCTATATCAGGGTGCCCAATCCCCATGTCAGCATCATGTACCCACCCCCTACTCATGTGGCACACTGGGAGCCCACCCAAGTGTGCTCAAATTTTTTTGTTGTTGTTGTTTTTCCTGTAAATAAAGAAAACCATCCCAACATATTTTTTTTCTGCTGTAAAAAAGAACAGTCCCTTGTCGTCGCTCCAGTCCTCCCCCATCTCCCCCACCCCACTGAGCACCCACCTCCCCACACCACCCCCTTACCCCATATTTACCTTCGGAGGTGGGCAACATCTTCTTCTCTGGACCTGGGACATGTCTGCACTCTTCAAAGCCAATCTGCAAACTGAAGAATCAAAGGTAAGTGTGCTATAATGCCATCCAATTGAGTTTTCAACTTATGTTGATAAACAAGCCATTTTTTTGAATTTTGGCTCCAAATTGTCAACATGGGGTTCTTGGGACCCCACCTCATGAAGATGGCAACAGTCATTTCGTTACTTCTTCCCAAAAGGTGATTTTGTTGTTGCTGTGTATATTCCCACTCATGTTAAATGCAAACTGTATGAAATTGCATGTCTATTTTCTCAGTCATGATAAATGTATTTTCTTACTCATGTTAAATGCAAACTGTATGTAAAGTCAATTTCAATTTACCCCACCCCCCAGGTTGCACCATGAGACAAGCAAATTGTTGTTCAGTGTGCCTTTCTGGTGAAGCATTTCAATAAATAAAAATAAATAAATCACCTTTTGGATCAATTCATGAAATGACAATGGCACTGTTCATGAGGTGGGGTCCCAAAAAGCCCATGTTGCAAATTTGGTGAAAAATTTCCCAAAAATGACTGCATTACGAGTGTGCATTGCACAGTTTCTATGCACACTCATAACTTTGTCAATTTTTTATATTTTCCCTCCATATTTTCAACATTGCCATTTTTGCACACCTTCTTTTTAACAGTACAGCTGTCATTTATCACATCCTGCCAGAAACATGTTTTCACACCTGAGGCACAGAATGGCATGGTTGCTCTGCGAAATCACCTTTCAGGACAAGTGAACAAAAAGTCATTGGCACTGTTCATGAGGAGGGATCCCAAAAAGGCCATGTTGAAAATTTGGTATAACACCTCCAAAAAATGGCCAGGGTATATACAGGCATTCAATAATTTCTATGCACACATGTAACTTGCCTCACTTGGCAGCTCATCACAGCCCTATTGGCTCTGGCCAGAACTTGTTGTAAATGGTATCAGTTTTGGGATAATAGCCTAATATCCACTCGGATACAAAAAACAGGTTGGATATCTGTGCATCCCTACTGCTAGGTATGAATCAGCACAGATCAGGCACAGATGGTGGTAGGTGGCCCATAGTGCACTGTACTAACACTGTCCATGTTTCTATTCACATGGGATAGCGTGTATCCACTGTGGTCAATCTGATGATACCTTTGCTGGCACCACAAGTACAGGAGAGGAGGCATACAATGAGGCACATAGGAAGACATATCCTGCCATCGAATGGACCATTGGTGTACTGAAGATGTAGCTACAATGCGTTGACCACATGGGTGGCACAATGAAGCTTGCCCCGAGGTTGGCATGCAGGGTATTCACAGTATGTGCTATATTGCATAACATATGTGTGCACCAGCAGCTACCTGCACCACCAGACGCTCCATGCACTCAACCCCCTATGCAATGGGCATGTGAGGGCATGTACACTGGCCATGCTGTCTGCCATGCCATGGCACACAGTTCAGTTGGCAGATAAGTGGCTGGCCAATGTGCACCATGATGACCCACTGCTCTGAGTGCTCATGCACCCATTCATTATGCATCAAGCCACTACAGGGACACATGTAAGCAAGTAAGTGTGTAATATGCAATATTTTATTTGTTTAGGCACCCAATCCCTTGAGCTCTAGGCATTGTGCAGTAGAATAATTTAACAGGGTTATAAAACAATCATATTATATATACATGTAAGCCATGTCATGTGCGTAGTTGGGCTGTGGGCATGGTGGGGTTGTGGGTTGGAGCCATGTTTGGTGTGCTGCCATGGCTGGGAGGGTGCTTTATATGGTGTGAGTGCATGGGTGGGAGCCTTGTACATGGGTGGGTAGTGTGGCCTGTGTACCAGTGTGTGACTGTGCGACTGTGTGTGAGCCAGTGGCTGTGCACTAGGCTGTTACATTGTGCTGCTTCATGTCTGTGACCATCCATGGCTGATGGTCATGAATGTGCCCAGGCTCAATGGCACGCTATGTGCAGAAGCATCCCTCTGTGCCTCTGCTGACCACTGATGTTTTGTTGCCCCTTCCAGTCAATCAGTGGTCTGTTGTTTGACTGTGGTATCAGTTGAAGTGGTAGAGGAGGGGTGGCATGCACTGTGGCCTCCATCTGTGCCATTGCAGACACCTGGACAGCAGTGGCAGTCCCTACCTTCATGTGGTCTGCTACCCTCTCCAGCATGTCCCCTATGGGATCGATGCTCTGGCTCATTCCAGCCACTACCTCAGTCAGGTGCCATAGCACCTCTGTGTTCTCCCACTGGGCCACTAGCCTGCCCAGTTCCAGACAGCTCATCTCTAGGTAGTGTGTCTGAAGGACACCTATAGTGGACACCCTCCTGTCTTGCCTTGGACCAGTCCTGCCCAGTCTGCATTGGGTTCCATTGCAGATGCCTTGGGGACCACATGTATAGGTGCTTATGTTGGGGGGTTGGCGGTGTCATTGTCATCTGGCAGGGAGGCAGTATCTGTGGGTGTGTCCAATTCACCATCCCCTGCAGTGATGCCCATGGTCAGGTATTCAGAATGCAATTCTGGTGGTGCGGTGGCTCTGTGAAGGCTTGTCTCCATGCTAGTCTCCATCATTGTGTCCACTTACAGTGATCTGGCTCCCATGGTCTTCACTGCACCAGTTTCTGCCAGGCCCTCCTTCTGGTCAGCCTCCTCCATTGCCGACTTCTCTTGGTTGGTATCTATAGATAGATGTAATGACAGGTCTTAGGGTGCTCTGCACAACCATGGTACATGTGGCCCACTCCTGTGGTATGCATGGAGCATCATGTTTTCCCTTCTCATACATCTGTGCCTTGGACTCCTGTTGCAATGTGGTTTTGCACTACCCATGGATGGTCCTCCTGGATGGCCCTGAGGGACACATAACACTACAGTTAGCTGTGTTGCCAGACCACCCCCTCATCCACCTGCCCATGGCCACTGCTTACCTGGAATTGTGTCCACTCCCTCTGCTTCCCCATGCCATGAGACCTGGTTGATGGTCTCCATCACTAGCCACTCCGGAGGGTGCAGTGTGTGCTTCAGGGATGGGTTCCTCCACCAGTGACCAGTTGGTCACTGACAGCTTCTGCTTCATGGATGACTGGAGGTCACACCACTTGTGTTTTGCTTCAGAGAGCATCCATGCCTCTTGCCCAGTGGTGTTAATGGCTGACTGTAGGTCCAGCCAGATCCTGTGCTTGGTTTCTGTGGTTGCAGTCAGAACATTTGTCCCATAAAGGATGGCGTTGTCAGCATGTATGTCAGTGACAAGGGTGGTCACCTGCATGCCTGTGAATTTGCTCAACCTGGTCTTCTGCATGCCTTCAGGGTGTCCTCCCATGCCTGCCTCCACATGACCACCACCATTGCGTGGTTGCAGCTGCATGTCCACTGCCTGTGGTCCAGCATACCAGTCTCCCTGTGCTGCTTGTTAGGCCATTTTTTTGGGTGGTATTCATATACATGCTTCTGTGCAAGAAGTGTATCTCTCATTATATGGTGGGGTCAAAGGTCATGTCTGCATGTCATGTGGCTGGACGGCATGCCCCTGCACACACCTTTGCACCTGTCATACCCACCGCTGATTCCACTCATTCTTGTGTGCAAGTTCGTGCATGCGTCCTGGTCCATGCTCTCTGCACAGTGAGTAGGTGTGCTGGATGGTTATGTCACTTTTGTACACATTTTCTGAACCTTCATGAATAGCCCCCATTGTGATGCTTTGTCCAGTACACAATGGTATTCACAGAAAATGGTTGGGTTCATATTTTGCAAATCCTATGGACCTTCTGATAAAGTAATTACATTGGTTATTATCTGGTAATGGTATGGACCTAACCAAGAAATGTACACAGTTTCTAAATAGTGCAGTTAAATTAAGAAGAATCCAGAAGTCTATTGAAAAGTGATTGGTGCATGCTGCAATGTATATGAAATGTAATTTTTCTAAACATGTTATGCGGATAGCACCAAAGATGTGGTTTTTATAATTAATTGTTATTCGATTTTGACTTTTTGTACTGTAATGCCTTAATGCATTTTGAAATGACTTCAGCTAATCACTTAAACATAAGGTAATCTAGGAAAAATGGCATCTTAGATAAAACTATGGAACAAATGGCACTCTTGAAAAGCACACTATTTTTGCAAAATGTCAGGTTGATTATCTTTATTATAAACGGATATGTTTATTTATGTAAAATAATACATTTGTTTGCACACTGTACATGCATATGTGTGCGTGCTTTTGCATATTTCTTAGAGCTGGCACTGTTTACTATATGGCAACATTTTAGTGTCATCTGTGAGGCAGGCCAATCCATCCCTTCCCCTCCTAGTCATGTTCCCCACTTGATAATGCAGTCAGATGATTATATATTGGACATCAGAGAGGACAAACAATGAGATGGTAGGGTGACTGAGTTAGCATACTTTTGGACCTCTATTGGTTCTTTAGAATCAAAGACTGGGGTCAGGATTGTGTCTTCTCTTAAAGACATTTGTCGACATTCTGGTGGATTGGCTAAAAGGTGGTGAATTGAAAAGATAGGGTTGACTCCTGGCACACCACCAGGAATTACATTTTTTTTTTGTTACGGTTTCTGGGGAGAGTAGCACTGGCTGGTAAGTTTGCCAGTGACGCCATAAACTAGAGCACTTCACAAAATTCTCCTTGAACTTGTGGCAGTATGGGTAGACAATGTAGGTCACTTCACTGTTAAATACCATGTAGATAGGGGAACATGGGCTGACTGGGTGGGCCAAGTGATCCTTATCTGCCATCAAATTCTTCGTTTCCATGTTTATATGCTTCACTGGTATTTTAAAACATTTTTACAGCTCTTCTAGAGACTTGAGTCCTAGTGTGTGACATGAACTTATGAGGCAAGAGTGGTAGGCAAAGAAAGTAGGAACTCAGCCACCTCCAAAAGCATCCTGGAAGAAGCCCCCATAGAGGGCAAAAGGAGAGTGGTCCTCATTAAAAGCATGGTGATCTGAATGTCATCTTGGTCATGAAGCAAAGAATATTGCAAAGAGATGATTTTGAAGTTGGATGAATTCCTACTTTCTTTTGCAAGCACTAGTCCTGGATCAGCCCCCCCCCCCTTTTTATCCAATTGAATTACTTTCTGAAAAACAGGAGGACATCCAGAGGACTTTTGTCCTTCTTTCAAACAAAAGAAATAGCACCAAGTCATCCAATTAGCAGTTTTCTTCCGCTTTTTGTTTTAATTATTTTTGCCTTTGAATTTAAGGTTTTCTATTTCATAGTATGTTAGGCAAACTAAAAGCCAAACTGTATCACATTTTGTGAACACTAACATTATGTTTGAGTTGTGAGAAATCTGCGCTATGGAAGGTGTTTGTACTAAGGATGAGAGAAGGGAGCCATTGTTGAATTTGGTTTGGCATCCAATTGGGCACCATGAATTTGGTTCAGCTTTAAAGTTTTACTGAGTCACTTTGGTTCCCAGTACAGTAATTGGCATAGCAAAATGAGTCTACAAGAAGGTGTAATGTAAGCATGTTGGTCAGCAATAAATATGTATTGATCTAGGTTCCTTGTGGCAGGTGGTGCTGTCATGCCTCTTCTGTAGATTTTTATGGCTGCAGCGGATGGAGCCTGCAGCCATCTTGCTGTAGCTGGAAAAATAGGATACCAAAACACAGATTAGGAGTTTTCAGTGTATCCTTCCACAACTACAAATCACTATGCCAACTGAATGAAATACTCCCCTCTATTTGTTCAGTAGACCAGTTCCAACTTCCAGCACCACTTTCTTTATCTTGTTTGTCTCTCTCATCGTGTCTGCTTTAGAAACATAGAAACATAGAATTTGATGGCAGATAAGGACCGCTTGGCCCACCTAGTCTGCCCAATTCCCTACCTAACGGATAAGCTGCAGATCCTAGTTAACCAATAGCCTATTTCCTCCTATCCCCCCACTAGAATTGCCTTATGTCTGTCCCATGCATCCTTGAATTCCTCCACTGTTTTTGACTCTACAACATCCTCAGAAAGGCCATTCTATGCATCTACAACCCTATCTGCAAAGAAATACTTCTTCACATTACAACTGAGCCATCCCCCATCTATCTTCGAATTGTGCCCCCTTTTCTTGCGCATCTCTTTTTCTGAAAGATGCTACCCTCTTGGACTTTGTTGATTCCCTTGAGGTATTTGAAAGTTTCTATCATGTCCCCCCCTCCCTCCTTTCCTCAAGGCTATACATCTTAAGCTCCTTTAGTTTTTCTTCATATGCCTTCTGATGCAGACCCTGCACCATTTGGATTGCCCTCCTCTGGACAGCTTCCACCCTGTCTATGTCTTTGTGGTGATAGGGTCTCCAGAACTATACACAGTACTCCAGATGTGGTCTTACCAACTGTCTGTACAGAGGGCCAACAACTTCCTGATTTCTACTGGTGATGCCTCTCCCTATGCATCCCAGTATCCCCCAGCCCTTCTTACTGCATTCTCACATTGCTGGCCCACCTTTAGGTGGTCTAATATGACTAACCCAGGTCCCTTTCCATTTTTGATGTTTTCAGTATCTCACCCCCCCCCCATTGTGTACTCTTCCCCTGGGTTTTTGTTTCCCAGGTGCATTACTTAGCACTTCTTTGTGTTGAATCTAAGCTGCCATACATTTAACCATTTCGCCAACCTTGTCAAATCCCTTTTCATTCTTTCCACCCCACCTTGCATATCAACCCTGTTGCAGAGCTTTGTGTCATCTGCAAAGAGACATACTTTCCCTTCCAGTCCCTCTGCAGTGTCACTTAAAAAGACATTAAAAAGGACCGGACCGAGTACTGAACCCTGTGGTATCCCACTAGTAACTCCTCTTTCTTCACTGTGGACTCCATTTACTACTACATAAGTGACCGAACAGCTAGTGTCTCGTAGTAGGCACAAAGGCAAGTTACTTACACAACTTCTTTGAAGCAGTTTAACTGTCTGCAACAGCTCAATTAGAAACTTTTTTTTCCACACACTGGTGTCAAAAAATCCTAGAGAGAGAGAGAGAGAGCTCTCCATTTTGAAGCCAGAGATATACCAGGTATTTGTAAAAAGAAAACATTGGAAGTCTATTTGACCTGTTTTATCACAGGATTTAGTATGTTCACTTACTGGCTTGTTAATTTTATTTATTATTGAAATGTGATTTGCTAGTCTTTGAAACCTAAAAAAATGACTTACATAATTTACAACAGAGGACACAGCAAGCTTTTAGAGGAAATAACTCCAGAGGAGTTTTAAATTACTTTATCACTCCCAAATATGTATGTGTGTGTGGCAATGATTATTCCTCTATGAAGAGCTGGTTTATGTTAACCCTTTCAGGACCTATCTAATTGTTAGTGGCATTGGAATGCTCACGGCTTTATATTTATAGGAGGGGTAAATACTAGGAAACATGGGGCACATTTTCAAAGGGGATAAGTCGCTCATCCCTAGATGTACCCGTGCATCCCTGACTTGCGAGGACCATCAGGGGAGAGGCAATATTCAGATGCCCCCTATGCACCTCACAAACCCAAGTGTGCCTTAACACAGAATAGTGGGATGTGGGCATGCAAATGAGGGGTCCCTCATGCATTTGTCCAGCATTTAAATATTCAGCTGTGCCCTGGTGAAGACACCACTGGATGTGCCAACACAAAGTTAGGGTAGCAAAACCCATCCCTAACTTTGTCCCAGGCTGGGTGGTGAACCACGCAAGTGCCAGGGCAGAACATGTGAACTCCACTGCCCCAAGCCCTAACCATAGTAAACATAACAAATACCCATAGTGTAGTGGACCCCCACCCCTGCCCTGAACCCCGAGTGGTGAATGAAAACATAGTTTGTCAGGTTTCCATAGTGTGGTGGTCCCTTCTCTTCAGCCCTGATCACCAATCACTGATAGTAAACATATTGACCCATGTTTCCATAGTGTAGGACACCCCCACCCCTGCCCTTAACTCTGATAGCTGAAAGAAAACATAGTTCCCCATGTGTCCATATTGTATTGGACCTCCCTCCCCAGCTCCAATCCCCAGTCACACTAAAACTAAGCACTTTCCCATTTTCCATAGTGTAGTGAAACCCCCACCCTGCCCTGATCCTTGATCACACTAAAACCAGTAGCCTCCTGGTTTTCCATAGTGTAGGGACCCCCCCACCCCAGCCTCAATCTCTGTACCCAATGAATGTAAACCCACCATCCATTTCCATAATATAGTGCCCCCCACCCTGGATTGCAGTAGCCCACCACCCGTGCCCCCCAGCCCAACCTGTGCCTGCGACTGGCACCTCCATCCTCACTCTGCTATTACTAGCTACTGACTGAAATTCACCTGAGCTGGTACTCTGAATAATACACACTTGCATACTATTTAGTGTACCAGCTTGGGTGCATTTTAGTCGGCGGCTGGCCATGGCAGTGTATGGAGGGCTGTGCTAGTCACTGACACAGGTCAGGGTGGTGGGCTACAGTAGTCTGGGGTGGGGGGGTCCACACCATGGGAAATGGGTGGCAGGTATACATTAATCAGCAGAGATCGAGGCTGGGGTAGGGGGATCTCTACACTATGAAAATGGAAAGGTGACTGGTTTTAGTGTGATCAAGGATCAGGGGAGGAGAGGGGGAGTCCACAATACTATGGAAAACATGGAGGTGCCTGGTTTTAGTGTGATAAGGGATCAAGGCTGGAGTGGGGTGTCCCTACACTATGGAAAATGGGGAGGTGACTGGTTTTAGTGTGATCGGGGATCAGAGCTGGGGATGGGGGACCACTACACTATGGAACACCAGTATAGTACTATCACTAGTGCAATCGGTGATTGGGGCTGTGAGGGGGCTGGCCTGGCACATTCCACTGTGTGCAGCTATGCTAATGAGACCATAACTGGCATGCAGGAGGCCCTGTTGTGCCATGCATTCCCAATGAGCTCATTAGCATATTCTTGCTTAATTTCATCTATGGGGTATGCAGCACATCCAAATATGTGCCATGCATCTCCCATTGGTGGTCATCAGCCCTGAACCCTGGATGTGCTGTCCACACATGGCGGCCGGTTGCATTGTGCTGTACATCCAGGGTGTCATATTCACACAGCTTGAGTGATCTATGCTAATTGTGCATTCTGGGTGAATATGGCAACTGAGTCAGCCAGATCATCTGTTTTGTGTGACTCACTGTTATGTGCACGCATCCGGCCAGCTCTCAATATGTCCCCTCTGATGTTTTAGAGGTTTCCAGGGATTGCAAGGGGCATTGTAGGGAATTGCAAAGAAATCATAACAGTATCAAATGCAACATCTGACTACCCTGGAATGCACACCACTCTCCTGGCAGGACCAAAATGAGGGACACTACCTATTAAAATCAGGGAAAAATGCTCACAATGAGCGACACCATTGTTACTTGACGTACAGTGCAGCATCACAATTTTTACACTATTCCGATGCACTCCACAACCTGTCCTAAGGGTAATATTATGCACTGGCATTAATGCATACAGTACTGTCTTGTAAAAGGCATGCACAGTTAAACCAAAAGTTAATTGGCTGAACAGAATTGCTGCCATGTTACAAGTGATTTCCCAAAAATAAATAACGTTTAAAAAAAATGTAAGCAGCATCATTGGCTATGTGTCATTACTCTGCAGACAATGTCTGGACTATTATAAATTAAACAAATATAAATAAAATACCATACTGTAGCTTATTTAACATTGGAATACAGCTGGATACCATCATGATACAGTAACTTCATAGAGTATTTACATATCATTGTGTCACCAGTCTGAGTAGTATATTGCTTCACACACGCTCACCTTGATTTTTTCTCCCTTGCTCAATGCATATATTATTATATAGACAATGACAGTAGAAAAAGACCAAAGGTCCATGTGGTCTGCCTAGACTTCCCTATCTGCCCCAGGACCTATGGTCCATACAGGGTTTTGTCCCTCCTGGTCCATCCCCCTGCTCCTCTCCATAATGCTGTTGACTTGAGCAACCACCAAACCCTTCACTCCATCCCAGCCATGCTTGAAACCATTTTTGGTCTTTCTGCACACCACCTCCACTGGCAGACTGTTCTATAGCTTCGCCACCCTTTCCATAAAATACAATTTCTTCACATCCCTCTTAAACCTTCACCCCTCCAGTTTCAACTCATGACCTCAGGTTCTTGTTTGTCAAAACATGTTTGTTTACAGTCCTTGATCAACTCCCACTGCATCTTTCCTGGACTTGTGAACCCTCAAAAAATCATTACACAGCAGGAGTTGAGGAGAATATGGCATCATGATTGGCTGCATTGTTTGGGGGTGTTTCTAAAGTTCAGGGAGTATACAATAAGTGTAGGTCAAGGATTTGAAACAAAACAAGTCTGATAATATAACTCCATTAACATGCGTTTTATATCTACTTTGAAAGGAGCAGATAAAACAACCAGTAACAATAATGAATTTTACAAAATGTAAGCAAATAGATAATGTGGGTTTTCAACTAGAAATAATGTGATGCATAAAGGGTTGACAGTGACCCCTTTAAAATAAAAATTAGGAAAAAAATTAGAGAGATCCCATTCCTTATCCATCTCGGTCAGTAATAGGAATCAATTTTTATTCTTTCTGGCACTGGGTGTGCACAAAGGATCACCACCATCACCAACGGCTACTGTAAAATCAATATGGCTAACATTTCCAGGCTCCTTTTCATCACTGTGTCTAAGACATTTTGATGAATGTAACTGAATGTGGCTGGCTGCCGCACCACAACACAGTAGACCGACACTGTTACATCCATCAGTATGTTTGGCCAATTGGTGCTGTGTAGCAGAGCAATTTTTTTTTCTCTTCACAAAAAAAATGAACAAAGCCTGATAGAGAGTGCAAGTTCACTCACTGCCCCTTGACATCTATCAGTCCAATTCAAGCACCAAACAGCCCAACACCAACAACCCCAGGATGTTTTTGTCACAGAGATAGGAAAGCAACATCAGATCACATTTGTAGAGTGGATAATTCAGTTCACAGGCTGGCTGAAACACTGGATGCATTTTGGCCAGTGGCTAATTTTTAGACCATAGCATTTATTCAGTTGCCATGTTATGTTCTGTCCCCTTATCTCAAGCAGCACTGGACCATGTGCTGGATTTGTAAGAGAAATGTTCTGTACCCTTCCCCACATCATATTCTTTTACACTGTGTAGCTGGATGATAGCAGCTTCTACTAGTTCTTATTCCTTATCACAGCCCTTTGTGGGAATAAGGAACCTACAGCAGAAAAAACTAGACTCATATATGGATGGGGGATAACTAAAAGACCATTTTATACGATTATGAGAAAACAATATATGGATGTACAATGTCACTTGTTGTCTCAGAATTCCTAGTAATAACTCTCAAATATCAGAGAAAACAGTTTTGGAAACAGAAAAGAAATAGGCTGTCATCAGTTTTTTTATACCTACAGTGTTGTATAGAGGCATGACGTCAGACTGCACCTGGCAGGCAGGAATCCAGGCATCCCTCTGCACTCTGTCCACAGGAACATGTATGTGACCAACTGTCATTGAACTAGCAACACCTAACTGTCTCAACTCCTCTATGATCTATTACCCATCTGATTATCGTGTCTCTGTAGCATAGTACAACATGAATTATGTCTGCCACCTACTTTACAGTATCGACATTGTGCACATTAATAATTTTACACTGTATCCATTTGAATTACATAACCTGTCATACATAGAAACATAGAAACTGAATGCAGATAATGACTGCTGGGCCTATCCAGTCTGCCCGTTTTTAGTTATGATCACTTTTAATGCAGACCTAACTTGATCTACAGCAATCTCTTCCACCCTCTTCCATCCTCTAAACCAAAAGTTAACTGGCTGAATGGAACTGCTGTCACATTACAAGTGATTTCCAAAAAAAAAATAGTAAACACCCCCCCCCAAATAAAAAAACAAGATTGCAAATTGTAAAGAGCATACTTGACTATCTTTCATTACTGTGTAGACAATGTCTGGATTATTAAAAATAAAACAAAAATAAATAAAATCCCATATTATAGCTTACTCAGCACTGGTATACTGCTGGATACCATCATAATACAGTAAATTCATACAGTATGTACCTATTATGATATCGTCATTCTATGAGTAGTATATTCTTTCACAGATGTCCCCCTTGATTTTTTTCTCCCTTGCTCAATGCATATATTATTACCGATTTGATTAACATGTCTATGTAGCATAGTACAACATGAATTATGTGTGCCACACAGTTTACAGTATCAACATTGTGCATATTAGTAATTTTATACTGTGTCTATTTGAATCACATAACCTGTCATACATAGAGACATAGAATCTGGTAGCAGATAATGACCACTGGGCCCATCTAGTTTGCCCATTTTTAATTGTGATCAGTTTTGCTGCAGACCCAACTTGATCTACAACACTGTCTCTTCCATCCACTTCCTTCCTGCAAGGGTTCTTTTGTGCCTATCAAAGGCATTTTTGAAACCTACCACTGGTTTCTCCCCCACTGCCTCCCATGAAAGGCTGTTCCAGGAATCCACCACCCTTTCTGTGAAGACTTACTTCCTCACATCTCTCCTGAATCCATCTTCTTCCAGCTTCATACCATGACCCCTTGTTCTACAGCACCTTTTTTTCTGAAACATACTTCCATCCTGTACCTCATTAAGTCCCGTGGGTACCTGTGATTAGGATGCTGGGGAAAGGGTGCTGACAATAACAGTGACCCTGGTCCCCAGCTCATCCCTGGAGGGCTAGGGTAGGGTAGGGTGACTGGACATAGGGTAAGTGAATATAGTGATGGGATGTCGCTATATGTACACATGCGGGGGGGAGTGAGCATGCACAGCACAGGGAGGGAGGAGGGATGTGAGTGATTGTACTGCAGTTGGTTGCTGAGCTGACCCCATGGCATGGTAGGTGAGTTACCAGCACTGGTTGGCAGGGTACTGGGTTTGGGTCCTTGCATTTTTGTTACGCCCAGCCTGAACCTTTTATTTTTTTACTGTTTTCACCTCCACCAACATGCACCCACCTGAAGTTGAGAATCCTTTAATAGGGGGTGTGGGGGGTGAAGCCCCCTGTATAAAACAGTAAAAAAGTAAGTCCCCAGTGCCATTGTGCCATTGTGCTGTGTGCTGGGGTGTCAGAGTGCTGAAAACTTTTTTTGGAACTCTGACTTCTTGGTAATGGCAATCGCCTTTAGGCTTTCACTGTTATCACATAGATCCACTCCTGTGAGGTATTTTAAGGGCTCCATTATATCCCAACTCTCCATCCTCTCCTTCAGGGTGTACATATTGAACTCTTTCAGTTTCCTGTCATAGGGCTTCTGATGCAGACCTTGCAGCATTTTGACACCCCCCAGCTGTCTTCTTGTTGCTTTTTCCTTTTTACAATTGTTCCTCCTTTCTCACCTTTCTTCTTTAATGGCTCCTTTTTCCTCTTTCTCCATTGCTGACACCATACTTTCTTGAATAACTTGCATTCTGGTGGGAGTCTCTCCCCTTGGAATCTTCCTACTCTTTATCTTAGCCTGTGGTGACCCACTTTCTGCCTCCCCCATTTCTTCTATCACCCCCCCTTGCTACTTTAAATGTCCATCGAAGTAACATTTAAACCATCCATGGAGGACTATGGTTCCCTCCTTAATGGAAGCTGGCCATCACTTCAGTATAGGCTCTTTTCCTTCCAGTTTGGCCCTCAGTCCCCATTGTTGCTATGCCTCTGCTCTCTGCACCATTTCTTCTACCACTACTTCAAGGCCTTGGTGTAGAGCTCCCTCTCCTCCCCTACATAGTGCAAGATGCACCCGTTGCTCACATTTTAAATACATGGGAAACACAGGATCAACCAGATATGTGATCTAACTTTACCCAAAATGAAATTTGCACATAAAGCTGACTACAGCAATTCATCTTTACATTTAAGCCTTTGAAACATCCTTATCAAGTTAATGCTTTAGCAGCAGCAGTGGCTCTGACCAGAGTTTGTTCTGCTTGTAGAGTCATAACAAAGTCTGCAAACCATGGCCTGTTGGTGATGTGCAGTAATAATTTATATTCAATATCAACATCAAGGCTTTACTTACATGCCAATTACAATATTCTCCTTGACCACATAGATTTTCAAATTACATAATAATATCCTCTCAAAATCAAATGCATCAAGAAACATACAAAACAGATTAAACTGAATTATATTAAGGTAATTCTATTGCCCATCACAATACTGTAGCATCTGTAAATTCTATTCTTTATTTTGTTTTAAGTTTTGTAATATTTTACACATGCATACACACATACAGATATAGAGAGACAAACAGTGATGTCTCACTACAATAGTCATCAAACTTTTTTATATACATGTGACACATGATTTATTAGTTAAGAGGGAAGGGAATTGAGACAAAACTCAGAACTAGATAATAAGTGACAGCGAGACCAACTCCCCCCTCCAACTCATACCAGAACCATCCTAGTGAAAGACACTGAAAGACCTAGGATGTTTAGCAGTGACTGGATAAATCTGAACCACAGAATCTTTTCCACACAGTGCATTTTCTCCATTTCTGTCACATCAAGTAAAACATTTTCTCTGTTGCTCTACCTCTTCGATACTGTATGCTTCAGTATTGCTTCTGCAGGGACAGGTGGTAGTTGGATCCCCTGTGAAGCAACACTGTTACATAGGGATACAACAGTTGTCTCAGGATGCCACCATTGCAGGCTGGATGACTTAAGAGCACCATGTTATCGTATAATTTCCCATACCTGAACACTAGTGTCCCAGCTGCTGACCTATCGGACATGAGTGATGATTAGGATGGAACATGAGGATTCATGTTTTAGATGGCCAGAACATTGATTCCCAGAATTCAAGTGAATGGACCTTGACTGAGCTTTCTACTACACTTATTGCAACATGCTTTCAGGGTCTGTATGGCATCATCTTTAAAATACTCCCACACTGCTGAGTATGTCTTTATTTATTAGCGATAGTGGGCTGGCAGGACCAAAAGGGTACTTTGTGTGGAACTGGGTCACAGCTGTGAGATTAATTTTCAGGGCACTGTGGAATGAAGTCATGTGGCTGGAGAAGAGCCAGAAAGGCAGTAGCAGGTGATACAGTACTATGAACTAATGATTGAATCAGTGTCAAGGGGGACTGGAAATTGTTAACATTGATGCACAGGTAGATGTGGCATCTGTTTTTTACATGAGGCTTGCCAGAGGGAGGGCTTGCCTTTGCATTTCTGGGCAGGTCATTTCTATGTTGAGTAGGAAGACTGAGCCTCGAACTGCCTAGGACAACACTTGAAGAAGAAAGAAGAGGAAAGTGGTGTGCTTCTACTTTACTTACAGTAGGAAAGCTTCTTCACCAAATGCATTGAACTACTGGCTGAGAAAGCTGATTTGAGTGGAACAATAACCAGTGGACTTCCGAAGCCTAAAAAACCATCATTTCATTGTCTGTACTATCTAGTCATCTTTACAGCCCTATGACTCAGACTCCTAATCTCATCAAGGTACTCTCGTTTTCCACGGTCACTTGTTACATAATTTGTACTAGTAGAAGCTTTCTTAATGGGACCTGTGTCTGCAACCCCCCCACATCTTTTCCTACTTCTATTTTTTCTCATAATTTGTACACAATGACACACAACAGTTGATGACACAGCCACCACAGGATGCTAACTGTGATAACTTACAATAGTCATTGATATTTGGATGTCCAGAGGGGTGCAAACATGCCACCCAGCTAACAAGGTGAGTTGGAATTGAAGGACATGACTGAGGGTGGCACTACCTGCCACAACACTGAGATACTGTGTGTAACACATCATCCTACTTTACATTTTGCTTAATGACTAGTTAGCTCACACAAAGACGGAAAGTAAAAAGATGGATTTCTGTGCCATGCATCACCAACAGTCAGTAAAATAAAAATTATTTGTCAAAATAAACTTAAAAAATCACCCTTTTCCTGTTTCTGAAAGTCACTTTTATGCTGTGGGGCTACAGCTGCAGCAAGCACACTGTACTCTCCTCTCCTCTGTGGAAACACATGATTTTAGGTAAGGTAAGGCAACATTTATTTATATGGTGCCCAATCCCAGAACCTCTGGGTGCATTACATAAAAACAGGCAGACCTCTTGTCCTATTCATCTCATCTGCCTGAAACTGCATTTAAAAGCTAGTCAGCTAATTAGAGTTAGTGTACACATTTCTCAGATGATTGATAACCTTTTCTGATCAAAAATGGCTATTGTGGGAAAGAAATGTAGTGCTTTCAGGACCCACAGACTTCTATACCAGGAGACAGAGGGTGAGCTATAAAAGGCATTAAGATATGTGTAACATGAGGAGTTCTTTAGTGTCACTAATTGGCTGCTTGAGGTCATGTGGCTTGCTCAAGATTAGTGAGTGATCCCTGATAAAACATGTTCTGGCCAGAGACAATATGGTTTCTAATGCATTATGAGCATCCTTTCCCAGACAGATACCACAGCGAGACCTTACCTTAATTGAGGAGCAGTGCAGGGGAATGGACTGACTAAGCCCTTTGTTTTCAAGACACAGATTCCCAAGAGAAAGTTCTTCCGCACTCAAAAATAGTATTACTGACTGCTAGTATTGTGCATAATGTGGAATTCTGCCAGTAAAATTAGCATAGAATGATAATTCTGCCAGAAGAATTTTCACTGGAATTTCACTGGTTATTTTGTAGAATTCTGCCTCCTGTGATCCATGTAAAACATTCCATGGAACATAATTTTTTCAGTAGAAAATCATTCCATAACTATTTCTGTGGAAAATATTGAGATACACCATTTTCTCCATAGAAAATCATTCTGCAACCATTTCTGTGGAAAATATTGAGATCCACAGGATAAAATTCTGCAGAAATATTGAGGAAAATCTCATTCTGCATTTTCTGTCCTGGAATTCCGTTATTCCATTTCTGGCAAAATGTAGTGGAATTTCAGTGTAATTTCAAAAATCCCACTAAATTTCATTCTGCCAGAATTTGAAAATTCCTCACAGCACTACTGATTGCTATATTTCATATCCACTGCAAACTGCACTAATTGAGCCTTCCATCAGATTGTGAGTGGAAACTAGAAGGGGGAAGGTTTAAGAGCGATGTGAAGAAGTTCTGTTATACAGAATGGTGGTGAAGCCATGGAACATGCCTGTGGAAGTGGTGGGTGCTAAGACTGTAAATTGTTTCAAGCATGTCTGGAACACAGTGAAGAGTTTGGTGGTTGCTATCCACCCTACCATAGAGCTTTGTGTCATCTGCAAAGAGACACAACCTGCCCTCAATTCCCTCTCCAGTGTCACTAATTAACATATTGAAAAAAGACTGGGTCCTGTGGTACTCCGCTTGTGACCTCGCTCTTTACTGACCTGAACCCATTTACCACAACCCTCTGCTGCCTCCCCCTTAGCAAGTTACCCACCCATCTTACTATGTCCCTAGCCATGCCCAGAGCCTCCATCTTTTTACTCAGTTTACTTGGTTTGTTTACACAGAAGCAGGCAATAAAGCCCATCTACCACTCTTGGTGGGCAAATCTTTTCATGTCAGTTACGGACAGCCAATACTTGTCAAATTCCAGTTTAAATTTATTGAAAGATGTAATATCCACCAATTCTTGGTGAAGTATATTCTACACTTTAGGTGCCTGAATGGAGAAGAAATTATCACGTTTATTAGTGATAGCCCTTAGTAGTGTAAGCTTTTTATTGTAACACCTTAAATTAACTGTTACATCCCTAAATGTAATATTGCACTGGGTCATTAAGTCTGGGTTATTTGGTATTTTGAACAAAAGCAATATATTACCCCTTAACATTCTCTCTTCCAGACTAAACAAACCAAGTTCAGTTAGTCTCTGAGTATGTCATGTTTCTTACCTGTGGTATTAGTTTGTTTGCCCTCCTCTGGATGCTTTCTATTATATGTATGTCCCATTTCAAATATGGGGACCCAAAGGGGATCCATAATCTAAGTGAGGTCATACATGAGTTCTGATTAGGGTGATAATACACTGTTTGCGCTTAGAAACCAAACATCTTTTTTGTAATTCTTAACAGCCTATTTGTTGTATGTGTGATTTTCCTACAATAATTAGTAGAGGTTAGGTTATCATTAATTATGATCCCTAAATCACATTCTTTATTTACTACCTTTAATTATTAATGGTATAGGAATACATCGGGTTTTTCCTTCTGAAGTGAAGCACTGTATATTTATCAGTATTGAACCTCATCTTATTTTTGGCAGCCCTGGTTTCAATATGTTTCAAATCATCTGCTATGGATTGATGTTTAATTGGTGTATAAACCTCACCTCCTAATTTAATATTATCGGAGAATTTTGATACATTGTTTTTTAAGTTGTGGTGCAAATCCCTTATAAATAAAACAATGGGGTAGGTCCCAGAATTGAACCCTGAGGGACACCACTACTCACCAGCACTTCAGCAGAATAATGACCATTGATCGTAACCTACTGGATCTTGTCTGTTAACCAATTTTCAACCTATTTAATCCTGCTTAGATTAAAGCCCATGTTTTTTAATTTCTCCACTAGTTCAAAATGTGGGACAGTATCAAAAGCTTTATCAAAGTCCACAAAAATAACATCCTTAGGTACTCCATCATCAATACTCATGCTAAACTTATCATAAAAGGATATTAAATTAGATGTACGAGATTGCCCACTAGTAAAGCCATGTTGTGATATATCATACAACCCATTAGCAACTATCTCAATATCGAATCACTTTTCAGAAGTCTCTCCATGGTTTCAATAAGTGATATCAGACTAATGGGCTGATAGATTCTCATACTAGACCTACTTCCTTTTTTATAAAGTGGAACAATAAACTCACTCCTTCAGTTATGGGGAACTTCACCAGATTCCTGAGATCTATTAAACAAAAGTGTTACGGGATAACATAAAACGTGTGCAAGTTCCTTAATAAACCTAGGATAAATATCATCTCATCAAGTAGATGTATTAATTCAGATTAATTTTTAGAACTGTCAAATCCTCTTTAACTGAAACTTTTTTTAATGACACGTCAGGAGATCTCATTTATTACCTTACTTTTACCTTTTTCAGTATAGATTGAACAGAAATACTTATTAAATAGATTGGCTACCTCAGTGGGGTCATGAATAATATTTCCATTGTTCCCCAGTGGTCCCAGGTAGCTAATATCATTCTTGTTGTTGTTGACGTAAGCAGAAAAGGATTTCTGATTATCCTTTATCTGGGCAATCTTGAACTCAGCGTTTTTCTCTTCTAATCAAAGATTTAACAATTAACAATTCTAATTTATATCTATGTTTCATTATATAAGATGGATCTTTTTTTTTTAATTTTGTATAAGCCTTCTCTTTTTTCCTAATTCATGTCTTAATCCTTGTTGTGAACTAAACTGGTATTTTCCCCTTATTGATGTATTCACTCCTTAGTGGGAACACATTTGTTTTCCAATTTCCTACTTTTATTTTTTATGAATAACTAACAGTCCTCCACTGATAGGGTAGTGATTTCTTTATCCCAATCAATTGAGACTAAATTGTCCCTAATGTTATCAAATTGTGCCATGGCATAGTTTCTAAAGAATATTTTACTAACATATTTGTTTTTGCAGGAAGTCAAACAGATAGAGATCATATGTCCTGTAATTTCCATCTTTTCTGTGACTGTTTCCCATTGTTTTTAGTGAGTAGGGAGCTCGGGGGAGCTGGCTGCTGACAGCATCTATTGAGGCTGAGTAAACCTGTTTAAATCTCTGTGCCACTTGCTAGCGGCCATTCTATTCATCCTGCCTAAGATGAACTGCCTACCTCCTGCTGTTATTACCCCTGCATGTGTTGCTGACTGAGCATGTGGAACAATGAACAATGAGCAGCCAGGAATATGGGCCAGAGTGAGACACTCTGTCCTGTAATTTACATCTTTTCTGTGACTGTCTCCCATTGTTTTCAGTGAGCTGGGGGCTTGGGGGAGCCAGCTACAGACATCTTTTAAGGTGGGGTTAACCTATTTAAATCTCCTCACCACTCACTAGCATGAGCAGTAGTGAGTGCCGAGCAACTTCTCTTAAACATTTGGCTGGATGTATACATGAGGTGCTAGTGTTTATCTTACATTACGTGTATGAGTTTATATATATATACATCTATAGGAGTTTAGTGCAATAGATACATGAGTTATTGTCTTTTGGTACAGCATTGTGCTTTATGTTTTTGGCATCATATAAATCTGAATTAGGCCTTGTACTTAGGTTTGGTAGTTAGCCATTATGTATTTCAATTTATATGGTTACATTTAGTAAGTGGTATAGGATAAAATATTTCCTCTTTTAATAGTCACATAAGGAGTACCCTTTTTTATGTTTATTGTTAACTTATTTTGTTTTAATACGGTTTGTTTTTATTTTCTTTTATTATTGTTTTGGGGTTAAAGTATTTAGTAATTATGCTTTGGTAAATTTTTCTAGGTTGCTTAATTGCTTCTAATAACCATGGTGCCAATGCTTTCAATGTGTTGAGTGGGGGTTTATCTTTTGAGATAGTTTTTTCCAACTTTAGTCGTTCTCCCACCCAGCTTAGTATGTTCTTTGAGGGAGACCATATGGGTAATTTTGAACATGGAATGGCTTTTTTATAATGTTTACTCCTTTTTGTCATTTGAATGTAAGTTTATCCCAAGGTAGTTTTAAAACTATAAAGTATTGTTCTAAAAGGGAAAGACATTTCAAGAATAAAATTAGATTATGTAGGATGTCAGTTCTATTGTTATTAATTTCTGGATTCGTACATCCTCATCCTGGTCTGTGTTTTCCTGGAATCATGGATAATATATTAACGTTTTGTCATAAGAATGTTACTTCCCTGACTGATTCATCTATCAAAATTGTTCATTTAAATGTCCAAAGTTTACCAGCGAAATGGACTCAATTTGTTTCCTGGATTGAACAACATAGTTTTGATATCATTATCTTGTCTGAAACTTGGCTTAATGATAATATTAAAGATGCAGACATTTCCTTGGTAGGTTATACACACTGTAGAAATGATAGGATAGGTAAACGTGAGGGTGGAACTATTATTTATGTTAAAAGTAGATTTCAATTGTCCATTATTCAGCATCCTCTTCATAATTCTGGTTGTGCTTTAACTTCTATAGACTTGATTTTAGATCAGTATAAGCACCTTACTGTTAGTTCTATTTATGTTCCTACTGGAAAGATTGATTTTGGACTGAATCTTATCTCAGAGGTTAAGCATGAACTCCCAGTACACAGAGAGTGGTTATAACCCAGTGATTTTAATTGTATCTGGGAAGAGGAGTCTTGCAGCTCTGTTAAAGATGTCCTGGGTAGATTTGGGTCCATTCCAGTTAATTAATGAGGCTCAACCTTAGGCGTGGTCTGGGAAGTTTACTTGACTGGGTGGTGGTTACTCACTCAGATTGGATTGTCAACTCAGGTGTGTTGCCGGATGTGCTGAGTGACCACTGCCAGTTTTTTGTCAGTGCTCAGTCAAACTCAGTGAACACCCTCCTAAATATATAGAATTTAGAAATACAAGACACCTCACACCTGACCTGGTGGAGACTGCCTGCTCGGAAATTTATCGGACTGGGCTTGAATCTATCAGGGATCTTGATACAATGCTCGAAGTTTTTGTCTCTTGTTATCCAGGGTGATTAATAAACTTGCAGCCCTGAAGAGAATGAGGATTAAGGCTAGTATACGAAAGTGGTTATCTTCTGAGTTGCTTCATTTTATGAGAGTATGGGATAAAAGTTGGAAACAGTATAAAAATAGTTTGGACCCCTTTCTTATGCTGATTTATAAATCTTTGAGGAATCAATGTAAATCAGAAATTCATAAAATAAAGGTTGCATTCTTTCTTACAGAACAAAATAAATAATTTGGTAACTCCAAGTGAACCTAGGCCATATTAAATAGTCTGATTGGGTGGGGAAAAATGTTTCTGATATTTCCATTCAAGATGGGGACCACTTAATTAGTAATACCACTCTAGTCTCTGAAGCCTTTGATCAGTTTCTTGGTGATCTAGATGGGTATAGAATTCCCCTTCATGGTTCATTTCCTAGTACTTTTATAGGTACATTAGGCAGTGTAGAAAGTCAAAGGGAGGGATAGTGAGGCTGAATAGAATGGACAGTGAATGGGCAGAAGGGACAGTGAAAAAGCAGGGACAGTGGATGAATACTTCTGCTCAGTATTCACAAAAGAGGAGGAAGGGGAGGTACCTAATCCAATTAACAGAAGCACTGTGGATGGGGGATTGATCCCAGTCCTTTCACAGAAGAAAGGGTTCTGACAGAACTCCTAAAACTGAAGGTGGACAAAACAATGGGGCCTGATGGAATTCACCCCAGAATTCTAAAAGAATTAAGAGGTGAACTAGTGACACCACTGACTACCATTTTTAACAAATCATGGGAGGATGGTGTAGTACCTGAGGACTGGAGTAGGGTGGATGTGATTCCCCTTCACAAAAGTGGGAGCAAGACAGAGGCAGGAAACTACAGACCTTTCAGTTTGACCTCTTAGGTAGGGAAAATTATGGAATCACTTCTGAAGGAAAGACTTGTTAAGTACATAGAGGCCAGTGGGGCACAGGACTCAAGGCAGCATGGATTCACAGCGGGAAGGTCATGTCAAATGAATCTAATCAATTTCTTTGACTGGGTGACCAAAGTAGTAGACCAGGGAGGGGCTGTGGACATGGCCTACCTAGACTTTAGCTAGGCATTTGACACAGTCCCACACAAAAGATTAATAAACAAATTAGCCAGCCTGAGGGAAGTGGGTCCCAGGGTGGTAGCCTAGGTGAAACATTGGCTGGACAACAGGACACAGAAGGTAATAGTAAATGGAGTCCACTCTGAAGAAAGGGGGATTACTAGTGGGGTAACACAGGGTTTAGTACTGGGTTCAGTCCTTTTTAATGTCTTTATAAGTGTCATTGCACAGGGACCAGAAGGAAAAGTATGCCTCTTTGCAGATGACAAAGATCTGCAACAGGGTTGATACACAAGCTGAGGGGGTGGAAAGAATGAGAAGGGAATTGGCAAGGTTGGAGGAAAGGTCAGAAGTATGGCAGTTTGGATTCAATGCAAAGAAGTGCAAAATAATGCACCTGAGAAACAAAAACCTCGGGGAAGAGTGCACGATGGGGGGGAGGTAGTAACAACAACAAAAATGGAAAGGGACCTGGGTCAGTTCATATCAGATGACCCTAAGGTTAGCAAGCAATGTGAGAAGGCAGTAGGGAGGGCTGGAGGAATACTGGGATGTATAGGGAAAGGCATCACCAGCAGAAAACAGAACATTGTTATCCCTCTGTACAGACAGTTGATGAGACCCCTCCTGGAGTACTGTGTCCAGTTCTGGAGACCCCATCTCTGCAAGGACATAGACAGGATGGAAGCAGTCCAGAGGAGGGCAACTAAAATGGTGACGGGTCTGCAAGATAAGCATATGAGGAGAGACTAAAGGAGCTTAATATGCATTCCCTTGAGGAAAGGAGGGAGGGGGGACATGATTGAAACTTTTAAGTACCTAAGTGGAATCAACAAAGCCCAAGAAGGTAGCAACTTTTCAGAAAAAGAGATATGCAAGAATAAGGGGACACAATTTGAAGATATTGGGGGGATGGCTCAGGGACAATGTGAGGAAGTATTTTTTTCACAGAGAGGGTGGTGGACGCATGGAACCACCTTCCTGAAGAGGTTGGAGGGGTTCAAAACTGTGGGAGAATTCAAGAATGCATGTGACAGACATAAGGCAATACTTGTGGGGGTAGGAAGAAATAGACTGTTGGTTAACTAGGATCTGCTGATTATCCAGTAGGTAGGTAGGGAAATGAGTAAACTAGGTCGGCCAAGTGGTCCTTATCTACCATCAAAGTCTATTTTCTATGTTTACTATAATGCAGGCAAATGAGAAGCTGCATCCTAGATTTTACTTTAAATAAGTTTCCCCTGATCTAATTAAGGAATATGTTTTGAAATTGGATCCTTGGCCCCATACTTTTCATGATGGCTTAGATTTTCAAATTATTAAGCTGGGAATAAATTCCTTTTCATATCCTCTCTCAGTTTTGTTTAACTTTTCTATGTCTGTCGGGGTTTTCCCTAGTCTCTGGAAGATGACTACAATCATTCCCATTTTGAAATCTGGATATTCTTCTTTACTATCCAATTACCACCCTATCTCTTTGTTATCACCTCTTTTCAATATTCTGGAATGAATTATTATGGACCATCCTCTTGAACATCTGAAAAAATACAATTGGCTTACCGATTGTCAACATGACTTTAAGCCATTACACAATACTGAGATGGCCTTGGTGGGGTTCACTAGTGCCATCCAGGGTGCCCTTGATAAAGGGCAAACAGTAGCGGTGCTTTTCGTGGACCTCACCAAGGCCTTTGACCTTGTTGAACACGGTTTGCTTAAGGGTATTTTATCTAATCTTCATTTTTCTGATAATGTTATTTCTTGGTTCTATGATTCTCTCTCTAACAGGTCTCATTGCACTCAAATTGGTGACAGTATCTCTTCTCCTAGCACCATTGAATGTGGGTACCTCAAGGGTCTACTTTTGGCCCCTTGATCTTTTCACTTTATATGGATACTGCTCCATCTGTGTGTGTGTTCTTGTTCATCCTTGATCCTTTATGCTGATGACACTAATTTATAGTGTTGGTCTGAGTCCCAATAAAGCCCTGGTTGAGGTTCAATCTGACTTCAGTTCTTTCCAGAACTGGCTTTTTTTGAACCACGTGGTTCTTAATTCAAACAAATCTATAGTTATGTTGTTTTCAAATAAAACTGTTAAGTATGAAAACTTACATCATGTTGTCACACAGGATGGAAATGTGATTGAATTAGTAGATAGTTTTAAATGTTTGGGGATAATATTTGATTCAAAATTATCTTTTGAATCTAATTTGAAAAAATTAAGGAAAT
Organism: Neoceratodus forsteri; assembly: GCA_016271365.2. Classification (NCBI taxonomy): domain Eukaryota; kingdom Metazoa; phylum Chordata; order Ceratodontiformes; family Ceratodontidae; genus Neoceratodus; species Neoceratodus forsteri. The sequence continues at coordinate 624,752,641 of CM057452.1, read as the reverse complement.
CTCTTCACCAGAGATTAAGTTCTCTTTTCAGGGTTAAACAATTCCTGACTAGAAACTCAAGGTTTCTACTTACTCATAGTTTTCTGATGAGTGCTATGGACTATGGTATTATTATTTATTCTGCTTTGTCTGGTAAACTTTTTGATAAACTTAAGGTTACTTATAACTTGATCTTACATTTTTAGCTTGATGTTCCCTTTACAACTCATCATTGTCTTCTGTACAAATATTCTAATAGTTTGTCCCTCAAAAATAGAATTTCCCATAAATTGGGTACCCTGATGTTTGAGATGAAGAATGGTCTTTTATCTCAAGCAGTGTCAATATTATTCACTAGGTTTACCAACTCTTGTGGCACTAGGTCCCAGTCTAAATTTACTTATGAACTCTGGTTGTTCAGAACTGCATCTGGACAGAGATTGATTTTTTAGCTAGTCATACACAGGACTATCTGGAGAACAGGATTGTATAATCCTAATGATACGTATTTCCTGTATAAAAATACAGTTTGATCTACCTATCTATCTATCTATCTGTCTATCTATATATCTATAAAGGGCCCCTTTGTTTTTTAACCTGTTGATATTATAGAAAATAAAACAGTATGGTCCTTTAAGACAAGGCTAAAATATTGGCTGATGGATAATGATGTTTGTACATGTTCATACTAAATATCTGGTTATCATTGTTATTTCTGTTTTTTGTTTTTTTGTATTTTCCCTTTTTGTCTTCATGATTGTTTATAATTGATATGCACATCTAAATATGTTTTGTAACTTGTTGCTGGTGAAAATGGGCAGTTTGCTAATCCTGCTTACAAGTATAAAAAAGAAAAATTAAGCATTAAATATTATCATTACTGTTTCCTAGGCTTCCTAGCAGTGACACCGTATATTGGAGGTCTGATGCTAGGTTAGTAATATTTAAGTCTAGGATGTTGGTTCCCCTTGTAGGTTCACTAACCTTTTGTTCTAGGTCTTGATCCAGCAATGTATTTGTAAAATCTTTTTCTAGTTGTGATGTACCTGTTAATGAATTTCAACCAATGCCCAGTAGGTTGAAATCTCCAATAATTACAGTATCCCCTAAGTTAGAATCCATTATTATATTCTTTATAAGGTTGTCATTATACTGTTTACTACATGAAGGTGGCCTGTAGCAATTATCCAGGGTTACTTCAGACCACTTCCTCAAATTAAATTGTATTCATACACTATTCAGTAGCAGTACTATTCAGAGTATTGTTGGCGACATTACATTGATGACAGCCAAGATCATCTATGCTATAAATACATACACCACCCCTTCTTTTTCTATCCCTATTTTTGAAAAAGAGCTGATAGCCTGGGTTCTCAAGTAAACCAATCACTGGTATCATCTCACCAGGTTTCCGTTATAGCTAAAGTGTCAACATTATCCCTAAGAGGACACATTGTCCTACCTACATACAGTCTGGTGCACTCACACCATAGTGCATACACTGTATAAGTAGTTACACCTGAGATAAATAGATTGATCAACACCCTACTGTCGATGGGGGTTATAACACTGCTCCCTTGTTGACAGTGTGTGCACACACACTGCAGTTATTGCATCTGTACATACCATGTGGCCTCATGGGTAATCATGTTCTGACCACTGGTGCATTTCTTAAAAACTGACTGTGAACCAGCTCAACTTTAAGATTCTTCCCTCTCTTGAAAGATACCATAGGTCTCTCACCTAGGAGGTGCAACATGGCTTTATGGTAGGAAGATCCTGCCAGACTAACCTAATTGAATTCTTTGATTGGGTCACAAAAATATTGGACAATGGGGGTGCAGTAGACATGATGCACCTGGAATTCATCAAGGCCTTCAATTCCATTCCATTCTACAGGAGGCTCATAAACAAGCTGGAGAACATGGGCATATGGCCAACATTTGTAAACTAGATTCAAAGCTAGCTCAAAGGGAGGACCCAAAGGGTATTGGTAAATGGCATGCTATCAGAGAAGGGTAGAGTTACAAGTGGCCTTCCACACGGTTCAGTGCTGGGACCAATACTTTTCAATGTATTCATCACAGAGACATAGGTGATGACCTAAATGGGAAGGTGTGCCTGTCTGCAGACAACACAAAGCTCTGCAATAGAGTGGACTCAGCTGAAGGGACTCAAAGGATGGAGTCAGACCTTAGGAAATTGGAAGATTGGTCAGAGGAGTGGTAATTAAGTTCAATGCTAAAAAATGTCAGGTTATGCACCTAAGCAGATGCAACCCAGGGAAGAATTACTGTTTAAATGGGATAGAGCTGGCAGTAACAAATCATAAGTTTGACCTTGGGGTGATCATCGCAGTTCAACTGAAGGTTGGCAAGCAATGTGAAAAGGTGGCACAAAAGTCCAGTGGCATCTTGGGTGGCATAGGAAGGAACATAACCAGTAGAAAGAGGGAGGTGATTATGCCATTGTACAGGTCCCTGGTGAGGCCTCACCTGGAGTACTGTGTCCAGTTCTGGAGGCCACACCTTAAAAATGATACAAATAGACTAAAATCAATACAGAGAAGGACAACAAAGATTCTGCATGGTCTGCATTGTGAGCCATATGATGCAAGGCTAAATCAGATCAACATGCACTCCCTGGAACAAAGAAGAGATAGAGGGGACATGATAGAGATGTTTAAATACCTGAAGGGTATCAACAGGATACAAGCACATGATCTCCTTCAGATAAACAACTGCAACAGGACCAGAGGTCATGACATGTGTCTAATGGGGGGCGGGTTCAGAGGCAACACTATGAAGTTCTTCTTTACAGAAAGGGTGGTGGAGCCTTGGAATGGTCTCCCTTTGAGGTGGTGGGTCAAAGACGATCAGAGAATTCAAGCTGGCATGGGATAGACAGTGTTGGAAACTTAAACTTAAGACAGCAGCCTGATTGGGAAGGGTTAGTATACATGGGCAGACTAGATGGTCCACATGGACCCCATCTGCCGACACTTTCTATGTTTCTAAGCAGGATAATTTCCAGTTCAGATTGCTTTAATAAATTTAAACTCCTGGAATTTGCTAATATGATTTTGCAATCATTGGTTACACTGGTGTACATAGCACTGAGACCTGAAGATGAAATAATATCACCAGCCCCCTTGGAAGTTAGTTTAAAAACTGGGAGATATGTCTTTCTAGCTGTTTGCCCAGCACAGCTCTGTCCCATTTGTTTAGGTGTAAACTGTCCCAACTGAAAAAAGCTAGGGTCGTTCTCGAACATTTCCCAGTGGCTTAAGCAAGTGATCCCTTTTTTCAAGGACTATTTATGTAACCATTTATTTACCATATAAATTTTTTTCTGTCTTTTAAAACTAGCCCTAGGGACCGGTAACAGTTCTGAGATACAAACCTCACTGCCTCTTTCTTCAAGGGTAGTACTAAGCTCTATAAATTTCCTTTTAATATCCTCAATGTCAGTTTTATTAATGTTATTTGTTCCCATGAGAACAATAACTAAAGAATTCTCACCTGCATATTTTAAGATCTTTGTTGACATTTTAGAGATATCAGAGATCTTGGCCCCTGGAAAGCTACAGCAGGTACAATTATGCTTGTCGGTATTGCACACATATTTATCGACAAATTTTATTATGGAATCTCCTAATACATAACTTTGTTGAGGAGGATGCCTTGCAGGTTCAGACTGGGTAGATTGTGAGGGATTAGGGATTTCAGACTGGTTGTCAATGCCCAGTACTGTCATTGGGTCAGACTTATTGAATGTAGTTAACTCAAAGTTAATTTCCCTCTAACCTTATTTTAGTTTATGTTTATTTTCAACTACGGCCCATTTATTAGCAACCCCCTCCTCAACCTCCTTGTCCTCCCTTGGTCTTTTTTCACTGATACCATCAATCTGTGAATCACTTTGAATCCCATTCTCAGTGTTACTTTGTGAATTGCCCTTATCCACTGGGGCAGTTATATTGTTTAATAAGAGTCTACTAGATACTTTGCTAAGCTCCATTTCTAGTTCAACTATTTTTACTTTTAACTGCTGAATTTCTACACAGTGAGCAGACTTAAAAGCTTAGAAGTCTAAATTTATTAATAAGCTACACTTATTACATATAACACAAGTGATCCCTATTTCGCCAGTTATTAGGGTTGCCATGGCTGTTTCTATAGTCATTGTAGAAGTACAAATCAGAAGACTACAATTAAATGACAAAATAAGTAGTTGTTGGTTTGTAACCACCAAAAGGAGAGGGCAATACACTCACAACAAAGGGGAAGAAAAAACAAAATGTATGCTAGCCTGCAGAGTATACTGTACCCTACTATGTCTGATTCAATATTGTATGTACAAGGAGTTAATAATCTATGCTGGAATTTGTACTAACCTGTTGTAACAGTCTGAATGAGAATACAGAAAGACAATTTCTGTCCCACTGTCCTGTTTGCTCTGGCTGCCTTGGACAGACATGCACAGATGCGCACTTGCATCTGCACCCTTTTCCTCCATGTGCCCGCTCCCGCTCACTTTGAGCTGTTCTAATATAGTGTGAGTCCCGGAAGTAGTTTACTTGTGTTTCCACCAACTGCACAGACTGAACACAGGGAAAATAATAAAAATAATAAATATGCTAAAAGAAGCATTTGGGCTTGTTAAAAAGGCACACAAACTGCTTTAAAAAAAGAAGTAAAAATCCCCCTGTACCCCTGCTGACAGTAGTTTACATCCTTATAGTCCCCTTTGACACTTAGGGGACTACAGTACCTAGCCACGCCCAGTTCTGTCACTAAGCAATGGAAGGATATCACTCCCCCTAGCTCCACTTTATAGTTTTTTCTGTATATACAGAAGTTTCATTATACAGGGACACACCACACAAACACAATTGAAGCAGCTATCTCATCACACAGACAGCGCTCAAGACAGAGTTGATCAAAACACTCTGGCTCACTATGAGCTGTTCTAATAGGTAACCCGTGAAAAGAGTGAGTTGCTTTGAGCAAGATAAAATGAGCAACAGTAAAATAATGAACATGAAAATTGCTAAAGATCTGCCAGTCACGAAGCAAAACCACTAATCTGTCTCATGATTAGCAGACCTTTAGGGCACTATGTAATAAATGTAAATCTGAGTCGAGGGCAGCAAAAAAGCTCTATCTTAGAAACCACAAAGTGAAAAATCTCGCAGACCCCAAAAAATTCTGGTCGCAGATCAATACATTCATTAAAGGTCGTCTTGCCCAAGGAGAATGTGTTATAATAGCAAATGGCACTAGCTTAAAAAACCCTATCGAAGCTGCTGAGTCATTAGACCTTTTCTTCACTGATCTGGATAAATTCAAGATACAAAGTCCAGGGTCATACCTATCCATGCAAATGGAGATGGATATAACCCCCCCACCACCACCACCATCAAACTTCATTTCAATCTAACTACTAAACGCAGGGTCCTTAAACTACTTAGGAATATCAAAATCATGGGATCTGCTGGGCACAACAAGCTGGAACCTAGACTTCTCAAAATCACAGCCCCGTCATAGCAGCACCAGTCACATGGTTGTTAAATAGATCCATTCTAGAAGGGACAGTCCCAACACTCTGGAAAGTCACCCTGATTACCCCAATACATAGAGGTGGCCCGAGTGAAAATGTAGAGAATTACTGACCCATCTCGCTCCTTTCCATCCTGAGCAAGGTACTAGAGAGAATGAGCTATAATCAATTAATAGACCATGTTGAGAACCATAATATATTCACAGCTAGGCAACATGGTTTCAGAAAAAAACATGGAACCAATACTGCTTTAATCAGCCTCACCTCAGACATATTTGCAGCTCTTGATGAAGGCCTATCAACCGGAGAAGTCTTCATTGACCTCTCCAAGGCTTTTGACCAGGTAGATCATAAACTGCTTATCAAGAATCTCAAAGCAATAGGGCAAGATAGCCTGTCACTGCAATGGTTCTCTGACCACCTCCAGGGGAGGACTCAGCTAGTAAAATGATAGGGTACCCATTGTAACACATGCCCAATACTTAATGGGGTCCCCAAGGGATCCATCTTGGGACCCTAATTATTCTCTATATTTATCAATAGGATGCCAACTAACTGAGTAGATGCTAACATAACTTTGTATGCTGACGATGCAGTCCTATACCAGTCCTCCAAAGACATAGTCACTCTAAATGAGGACCTTACAACTGTCCTACAAATCCTCGAGCAATGGCTGATAAAGAATAATCTCATTCTAAATGGCAAAAACCAAAAGCAGTATTATTTGGCCTGGCAAGCCTAGGATCTGATAGGTCGTCACTGTTGTCACCTACTCTCACCAATGGCTCAAAGGTTGAGGTGGTCCAATCCATCAAGTACTTAGGTATAACACTTGACCAAAACTGCACTCTCAATGCACATAACGACCACCTTACCAAGACTGTGAACCAAAAACTGGGTCTGCTATACCATCTAAGCCCCTTCCTCACTCATGAATCCAAGCTAAATGTGGTCATAGGTACCCTACTACACACCCTATTTTATGGTGCTCCAGTTCTACTAACTGTCAGAGGTGCAGAATTGCAAAATCTCAGAATGCTATACCACTGGGTTAGCCGATTCACATCAGGAGCTCCTCTACATGAGCACCACTGTTAGGTGCTACATGGCCTCTCATGGCCATCACTAAAAGGGCTACTACAGTATACATCATTATGTCTAGCCTTCAGACTAAGGCAAGACTATGCTGTCCCTTGTATGGCCAGTTTACTATCTGATAAAATGAACAGGAGGTCCCTCAGATCTAGAGATGCAGCGAATTTAAATTCCGCCGGTGAAGTGAACACAAAGTGGGGACTTCGCATTGCCACTCCACTACGCGGTGTGGGCAATGCGAAGTGCTCACTCTGCCTTGTCATTAACACTTTGCATTAAGGCTGAATGGCAACATGAAGTAAGGTGAAGTCATTGTTTTTAATGGACTTCTAGTTCCTCATTATGATTCTAAGTGATCCACTTGGTGTTTCAGATTTGGCAGCCCCCCACACATCACATGGTTTACAGTACTGCAAGTCACATGCTCTTTTAGTCAGGCAAGAAGGAAGTGAGTCATACAAGCAGACAGCTTCACTTTCTCCTGTGCAGACTGAGAGAGAGGAGTGTGGAGAAAGAGGAGTGTGTTGAAGTGCTGATACTTTGAGATCAGAGTGAGGAGGAGAGTTAAACTTTGATTGTAACCCAACAGCTTTTTTAAAAGCTACATTTTTTTGTCTTTTTGGTACTCTTTTTTTCCTTAATTTGTTCTTTCTGTAAATTTTATTTTTCTTATCTCTATAACTTGTTTGTCTGTGTCTGTGTGACTGTGTGTGTGTGTTGTGCTGGTGTGAGTAGTGATTGCTCACACTGACGTAGCACAGTAGGAGAGATGGAGCTGGGTGAGGGAATGTCTGGGTGGGGGCAGCTCTGGGAGAGTGTGGTAGTATGTGTCATACTGTGTGCACGAGTGGGGGGCATGGGTGCCCATTCCTGTTGGACTGCTCTAAACTTGTGAGTGTCCAACCCCTGGAAGCAGGACCAGCACCACCTCCTGACTCTGAGGCAGTTCAACCACCACCACCACCAAGTCCAGCACAAGGTCCTCTGAAGCAGGATGTGCCTGTTCCCCCAGGTCCAGGTGTGGATCCCATCTGTGTTCAGCAGTGTGACCAGCTGGCTGCCGGTTCATCTGGCCTGGTCCCCCCTGCACCTCCATTGTTTGGCAGTTTTTTGACTGTGTTGGAGGGGACAGCAGTGTGGTCATGTGTCGCCAATGTGAGGTAGAGGCGCACCATGGCCCCCGGGGGAGTCACCTGGGGACTGGGGGCCAGTGCACCCATATGCTAAATCACCACCAGTTGGAGTGGCAGGTGGCCACAGAATGGACCATCTCTGCACCTGCTGGCCGTTCTGTGGCAGAGGATGCAGCTGTGCATATTGGCATCCCTTAGAAGAGGAGAGCCACAGCAGCATCTGTTGCTCCACCAGCACCCCCACCTCCACCATGACCACCAGAAGGTCAGCCTGTAGAATGTGTGGACCCCAGAGAACTGCGTGTAACAAAGGCTGACTTGGCAATTCTCTGGAGTGCTGTTGAGGAAAACAGTGAGAGGATGAGTGCTGTGGAGCAGCAGCTGGATCACACAGAGGGACATCAGCTGCAAATTATGTCCATGCTGGAACTGCTGCTGGATCACCATGGGACCTGGAGGTAATTATATCAGATGACCTAAAGGTGGGCAAGCAATGTGAGAAGGCAGTAAGGAAGGCTGGGGGGACACTGGGATGTGTAGGAAGAGGCATCAATAGTGGAAAACAGGAAGTTGTTATCCCTCTGTACAGACAGTTGGTGAGACCCGATCTGGAGTACTGTGTGCAGTTCTGGAGACCCCATCTCCGCAAAGACATAGGCAGAATGGAGGCTGTCCAGAGGAGGGCAACCAAAATGGTGCAGGGTCTGCACCAGAAGACATACGAAGAAAGACTAAAGGATCTTAATATGTATACCCCTGAGGAGAAGGGAGAGAGGGGACATGATAGAAACTTTCAAGTACCCCAAGGGAATCAACAAAGTCCAAGAGGGTAGCATCTTTCAGAAAAAGAGATGTGCAAGAACAATGAGGCACAATTTGAAGATAGAAGGGGGATGGCTCAGAGGTAATGTGAGGAAGTATTTTTTCACAGAGAGGGTTGTGGATGCTTGGAACAGCCTCCCTGAGGCGGTCGTGGAGTCAAGAACAGTGCAGGAATTAAAGAATGCATGGGACAGACATGAGGCAGTCCTAGTGGGAGGTAGGAGGAATTAAGCTGTTGGTTAACTAGGATCTGCAGCTTATCTGTTAGGTATAAAAATGGGCAGACTAGGTGGGCCAAGCAGTCCTTATCTGCTGTCAAATTCTATGTTTCTGTGGGATCCCACATTAATTTTGTTTCCTCACACATGTGCCCCCCCCACACCTTCCTTGCTGTGTTATAAAATGTATTCCTCCACCATCCTTGATCCTAGTATGTAATTATGCCCTTTTTTTGTTGTCTTCCGTATATGTGACACTTTGTATTTGGGGCCCCCTTCCTTCTGTTAAGTGTGTGTGTGTGTGTGTGTGCGTGCATGCGTGTGTGTGTGCACTGTTTTGGTGCCTCATTTTCTGCATCCTCAAAAGGCATCTGTCTTGTGTCCAGAAAATTGACAAGTGGTAACACATTAAAATGTGAGCATTACAGCACATACAAAGTCCCTCAGAATTAATGGCACACTCAGTCATGTGCACAAAAGTGGCAGAGAGTCACACATTTTTTTCTGCAGCCAAAAAATGCATCCTCCTTGTGTGCAGGAAATTGACAAGTGGCAACACAGAGAAATGAGAGTGTTTCAGCACATACAAAGTCTCCCAGAATTATTGGCGCACTCAGTCATGCATGCAGTGGTGGCACTGAGTCCGCAGATTTTTTCTGCAGGCCACAAATGCAACCTCCTTGTGTGCAGAAAATTGACAAGTGGTAACACAGTGAAATGAGACTGTTTCAGCACATACAAAATCCCCCGGAATTAATGGCACACTCAGTCATGCATGCAGTGGTGGCACAGAGTCCCCAGATTTTTTCTGCAGGCCCTCCATGTGTGCATTTTTCTGGAGTCTGGTTGTTAGTAAGGTCATGGTCATGTAATGAAACGACTTCTGCGTGTTGCATGTGTGCCCAAGCTAGGGGAAGGGGGTGCCAGATGTTGAAGAACTTTTTGGGATGAGACCACTTTGACAGAACAACAAAGCTTCTGGAAGTGGTCTAAAAAGAGAAATTAATGACTTCTTACAACTTAAATGTTATGTGTCCCTCCCTGGTTCTTAAATATCAATCTAAAGTCAAGTTACATTTCAAACCCACATCTTGTCAACTAACACAACCTGTGTTCAATATTTGCTGCAGTCTTTCCAAGACAATGAAATGGATGAAATAAAATCTTCATACTTACCAGAATGGATATCACATGGATATTACATCGCTTCCTCTCTGTATGGTACAGCTACAGTACCATTCCCAATGATTTTTAGCGATGGAGCCTTTTTTGGTTACCCTGTAAAAGAGACAAAAGAAGTGTACCATACGTGTTTTACCACTGCGGCTCTGAAAAGCTACAGAAAACAAAACACACAACTAAAGGAAGTGAAGCAGCATAACAAACATGAATACACATACTCAGTTTATGGTTCAAATATTGAGAAGCTTTGTGTCTGTGGCTGATGGATGTGGTGGTCCGGACAGACTCAGGCTCAGTGGCGGCAGTGGCTAACATCAGTCCCAGTGGTGGTGGTACGGGGGCAGACAGACTCATGGTGGCATTGGCTAACATCAGTCCTGGTGGTGGTGGTTGTGGTGGTGGTGGCCTGGGGGCAGACAGACTCATGGTGGCAGTGACTAACATCAGTCCCGGTGGTGGTGGTCTGAGTGGGGGGGCACACCACCTTTTAAAAACTTCAGTTAAAACCTGCCAACATTAACCACATCATCATCCTCATAAAGAAAGCTGCCCTCACAGTCATTAATGTCTGAAGTCTGGCCACTGGGAAAGTCTTTCTCCATTGTGTCATCATCTACGTCAGTAGTGGGCCATTTCAGGCAGCCACTGTTAGTGCCACCACAATGCTTCATTTCCACATCAGCAAGACCACCATGACTAGGCCGGGGTATGAATACTGAGGCTGCAGTCTGTGCTGGAACACACCTCTCATTCATTTTAATGAATGTTAGCAAACTAACATTGCAAGATACAGGTTTGTCCTCCAATCCCTGACTACTGCACCTGCTGAGCTGAATACCCTCCCAACACTTACACTGGAGGGTGGGCATGTGAGGTACTTCAGTGCCACTGCAGTCAGCTCTGGCCATTCACTGACCTTTCCACTCCAGTACAAAAAGAGGATCTTCATTTATTGTCAGACACCTGTTTTCAGACAAATATGACTCAACCATTCTCTGTGCCACACTATGTCTGATTGTTGATGCATCAGCCTGTTCCCCGGAATCATTTATTTCACAAATACCCACTTGGGACAAAGCCTCCCAAAGCAGGTTGATGCCAGCCACTTTGGATGACAGATGACCTGGAACTGCAGTCTCCTTCCCCTTGCAGGATATGCTTGATGGTCCTCTGGGGACACCTTCCGCCAGATTATGCTGCTGAGGTTTGCTGACCTTGGCAAGTGACTTCTGTGCCCCACGAACCAAGCGCACCAGTAGATCACTGATATTTTTTATCTGTTCAGGCCCTCTCTCCTGTACTGATGCAATTCCACGTTTGTATCGTGAGTCCAACATTGTTTCTATGGCAAAGTTGTCACTATGCTGAATGCTCACAACATGATGATTCTGGTGAAATACTGTCAGCATGTATTGCAGCAACATACCGCTACCACCATCTCTGGCAACATCAAGGCTATGCTGTACATTCACCAATGTCTGCCTCAGCACTCACAGCAGTAGAATTGATTGGCTAATAGAGGCAGACTAGCCACTTACTACCTTTGTGGCATGTTCAAAAGGCCACAAAATTGTTATTGCAGAGTCCATGTGGTGCCACTATTCAGTCATCATAGACATGGAGGCCCTGGAACTGCCATGGCTAGGGTGCATAACAAGATATTCTGAGATTTCTTTGTATTGTTCATACAACCTCTCTGCCATGTATAAAGTGGAGTTCCATCAGGTGGCAACTTCCAGCTTCAAGCGGTGCTGAGGCAGGCTGTTTTGTATCTGCAGCTGCCGTAGTTGGTCACTGGCCTTTCCAGATCTTGAAAAGTGAGAGCAGATACATCGTGCAATGGTCAGCATTTCCTTTACATCAGAGTGCTTCAGGAACTCCTGCACCACAAGATTTAAACAGTGGGCCATGCATGGAACACGAAAAAAAAACCATTCGTGATGCATTTCACCACATTTGACCCATTATCACTTGCTATGAACCCAGCTCCCAGGGACAGAGTTTAGCCATCTGTCAATTTCAGTCAGTATAATGTCCAACATGTTCTCACCAGTGGGTAAACAGGTCACATTGTGCATAGCAATCATTGCATGCTGTTGAATTCCTGGAAGATTGCTACTATGACAATCCATCTTACTGCACTGATTGTTCACACAACCAACATCACAAACAACTGCCGGCACCTGCGCCCAGTGTGCAGTTATACACAAATATGAACTCCCTGCTGTTTTGCCACTTGTCTACATATCTATACTTAAATGGATGAATGGAGAGGAGGAATGTTGAAGGGCATGTCTTACTGAATCAGACACAGTGCGGAACAACTCGGGGACAGCACGGGTAGAAAAGTATGTCTTGGATGGGAATTTCCATTTTGGACAGGCACATGCAGCAAACCACCAGAACCCAGAATTCTCTACAAAGGAGAAGGGCAAATGATCAATTGCCAGCATTTCTGTTACAGCAGCATTAAGTTCACATCACACTGTATGATTTGGGGGTACGTCAACTTATGTGCAAAAACACTCTAATGTGGGCTGTCTTAAACATTTTACATGGGGGTGTGCTGATCACAAATGGTTGTGCTCTGTGATGAATGGCATTGGTAGGGGGTGGAGTGCGGACATTTGATGAAGACGGTTTCACAGATGATGACAAGCCCAGAAATGCTGTTATTTTCACAGAATTGCCAACCGGAGCTGGTGTACCACTTGCACTAGACACACTGCTTTCACCACCACCACCACCACCACCACCACAAAAACTGCTACTCTCACCAGCAGTGGACAACATTTCAAAGTCATTATGGTCCTCCTCCTCATCATGCTTGTAGTAATCCTCTGCTCTTATTTCCATGCTACTGCACACGTTTAATTTCCTACTGGGTTTAACAGTCATGGAAGGGGATAACATGCTGATTATGGTTGCCGGTGATGAAGGTGAATGCCCTACTGTGGTATTAACTGCCAACTTGTGCTGGGTCCACAGTGCCAAGTGCCTATTCTTAAGATGCGTATGCTGTCCTCCTGTGCCCAGATTGCTACCCTTTTTACTTCAACTCACATGCACATGGCAAACCTTGCAGATTGCAACTAAATCATCATTTGCATCTTGAACAAAAAAATCCCAAACAAGGGATTGTGATGCTCTGCTTTTAACATGTCCATGATATGTGACTTATTTAAGTCTGTTATTTTAAGCACTGAAGTGGGGGGGCAAGTGATGTTTCGGGCACTGCACACTGGGACTGCAAATGATCACCATGACTACCTAATATATTGATTACTGGGTCATCATTATCATCATCATCAACTAAAAATGGTAGATCACAAGTTTTTACCGGGGGGGGGGATTCCTGCAAACAGACTCAGACACAGCCACTCTGAATTTCTTTTTCTCCAGTTCCCAACTGGGGTCAATTACATCATCATATTTATCAATGTCACACACATCCTCATCTTCTGTTTGGATGCTAGCATGTGGACTGCATGGTGCAACAACCGCAACATCATCATCATCACATTCAGCATCAGCATCTACACCACCATCACCTGATATTTTTTCACCACACTGTGAATCACTGCATGGAAAATGTGTGACATTAAGTGCCACGGTGGATGGAATATCACATTGTATGCTATCATTGACATGATTATCAGAATCCTCAGGTTCGGTTACTGGGATGTTACTGGGAAGTATGACATCATCTATGCTGCCACTCACCTGCACTGCTTCACACTCAATATGTTTGGATATGGTACACTTGTCAGAATTAGAACTTGACACAACAATACTAATACTAACTCCACCACTACTAACACCAGTAACACTAACACCACCGGCTGGGAAAACATCATCTCCTCCAACTATGAGTGAAGCTACTGATTGGGCTATAAAAAACATTACAGAAGAAATACTTCCTCAAATCAGCAATGCACTTCTGCGTCTGCGTACTACTACCATGCCCACAGACCATCTTACTGCCAACATTGCCATAGTAAGAAACAGCTTTGCTTGCACATCTCTTTGCAGGCATTTTGGGGGATCAACCACAATATTATAACCAAATTCAGATTTTGATACATTCACTCTCTGATTGGAGCGACGCTGGATGTGAAACCAAATAATAAAGAACTGTGGCTTCAGCAACAGATAAGAGACTACTCTGAGACTGTCATGGAATTAAAACAACTTCAGTCAGTAACCAGTGTTGCTGATGAGGTCACAAAACAATCCAATCTTGTAAAAAATACCTTTTGAACATTGGGGTGGGGGGGAGCACTGAATGCAGACTGTGTAGATTTTTATGGCACTACAAGCAGCAAAACGAAGAACAGATACCACGATCGCAGTACAAAAACAGGCAGCTGCAGTGGATAGCAGGTTCACACTGCTACGCTTGCAATTACACTAGTCTGTGGTGCAATAAAAGGTGTATTTGATGCACTCAACACTGCATACACACTTGCACACAGAACAGTTTGTGTACAATGCTGAATGAGGAATGTGTAGCAAATGTAAAAGTTCAGTACTATGCCACGTTACGTATTCTAAATTTGTAATGTAAACAACCTGAACTTATGAACTGCTGCAACACATCTACATAACAAACAGCAAGAACATTTCTATTACTGACAATATTACTCTGTGGACATTAACACAGTCAGTTATATAACAAAAATATAACCAAAAAACAAAGAAATCACTATTTCTCCAACTTAAATCCACCTACACCGTAGATATGTCCTTCCCACAAAGCAAACTTTCACTGTTTTTCACCACACACACTTAATGTTGTAAATTAACACTCAAAATCCACACAAAAACAAATGCTCGATGATATCAGCACAGGAGGATTTCCTACAATTAATGAACTAAAGTTGGAGCCCCAAAAAAAATGCAAAAATGCTTTTTGAACAGCTTTTACAAGATTCCTGTCAGGGACAGCTTTCAGAGCACACTGTCTCCTACTCCTTCCTACTCATACTACCTCGAACTGAGGCTGTGCAGATCAATATAGAGCCCATGTGACCTGAAATCCCATGAATCACTGCAAAATTTGCCTTTGGCGCTCAAAAACAAGGTGAAGTACATTGTTTTCAATGCACTTTACCTGAAATTTTGGTGGAGTAGTGGTATGGGGAGGCGGAGTAATGCAAAGTCATTGTTTTCAATGGACTTTGTGTTCCTCATTATAACGCAAAGTTCTCCACTTCACATTGCAGAGCGCTCCACGAATCCGCCTTTGCTCCGCGAATTGCTTCACAGAGTGGATTGAGTCTACTTCACCCACCACTACTCAGATCCTCAAGCTGTAAACACCTCAGCATATCCGAAGTCAGATGAGCCCTAGGGCAAAGGTCATATCCAGCCATCATTCCACCCCTCTGGAATGCACTCCCAGTGAACTTACACAACTGCTCCTCTCTGAGGATTTAAAAAGGGGCTCGAGAGGTCACGTGATGTAGATAACTGAGTACAAGCTCCTTTTGTTCGCTCCAGCCACCCGATCATTTTTTCTTATTTATTCCTGACTATACTAAAAGAAACAGCTGGAAATGAGACTAGAAGATGCCCAAAGTGGTTGTCTCACCTTTGGCATTTTCAGTTCTTCAATGGATGTCGAGATGAAAAAGGCATTGCCAAAACGAATGCCCCCTTCAACTCCTGAGAAAGGCCCAAAGAAGCCCAGGCCTACTAGTGTGGCTGAATTTGCAGAGACACCTTCCACATCACCGGACCAGGACCCGCTAACTCTGGAAACATTTTTAGCTGAATTTAGGCTTTTTAAAGAAGAGTTGAGATCTCTGACTTCGGAGATTAAATCTATAACCCAAGGGCAGGAGGATGTTTCCCAGTGAACGTCAGATTCAGAGGCAAAGGTGTTCTCCCTAGAAAAGCACCTGGATAAAGTGGACCTGGAGCTGGTGGTGACCAGGCAGAAGATCACCAGGATGGAGCTAAAATTAGAGGACCTTGAGGGTCATAGAAGAAGAAATAATGTTGTCTTGATCGGCATGCCAGAGACCAAGGAAGGTCAAGATGTAATTTTGTTTGTACAAACGTTTGTTGAGAAGATCGCCATACCCTCACCATTTGGGTCTAAATATTCTATTGAAAGGGCACATAGGGCTTTAAGACGGGTTCCGTCAGCTGGATCCCAACCAAGGCTTTTAATATTTTGTTTCCTCAATTTTTTGGAATGCCAGCATTTCTTGAAAAAAGTCAGAGAAATTCAAGAAGTCTACTGGGAGGGAGCCAAAGTGAGGATCACCCAGGATCTCCCCACCACCATTAGACAGCACCGTACAGCCTTGTACCCGTTGGTGTCAAAGCTCATCACTGCAGGAATTCACTTTAAAATGAATTATCCTGCTCGTCTGCAAGTATTGGTTTCAGGTGCCTGGTTAAACTACGAAGCAGCACACTCTGAGCTAAAGACTGCTTTACCTGATCTATTTCGAGGAACATGAACTGCACTAGTAGCCAGGTTTGTTGTTTTGAAATAGCTCTCTATGGTGTAGCTAGGTAAATGACCTCAGAAGTACGGTCAATTTTGCCTAGGGAGTAAGTAGAATGATGAATAAGGACTGTCTGGAAGCTCTTACCTCCTCACTGGACTTCATCATAGTAAAACTGGGTGATTGTAAAGTATCATTTAAAAAGTCTAGCTGCTTAATTGCTAATTGGGTCGGCAGGGCTTCAGATAGATATAGATAACTGGGGGAAATCATTATAGAGTTTTCAGGGGTGACTCCTTAATTTTGTTTTCAGCTTTTGAATGCAGGTCACGCACAATTCTTTGGAATGGCCACTACAGGGACCCTGGAGACCATGTTTTATGTTTGTGAGACTTTCTAGCTTATTCTGTATGAATCAGTAACAAGATTGTTTTTGTGAGTTAATTTTTCATCGGATATAGGTACAATAAGCACATTTAGGTTACTTGTTTTACATTGCTTATAGTATAGTTGGGGATTATAATCTCTAAGGGGAACTTTCTCATGGTTGAGGAGAGTACTAGTGTATTATTATTATAGTGCTATCTATGTAAATAATGGGAACTGGTACAGTTAATTGTTAGTTAATTTTACATTATGAGGTTATCTCCCATACTCTCCTTAAGTAAACGATGTTTTAGAGTTACCTACGGGTGGCTGGAGAGAGGGAGCTATAGTAAAGATATTCTGCAGATCGAAACCCGTAGCAAATTGGGGGCAGAGGGAGGTTGGGTATGTAGTTAAGAGATGTGTAATTTTGAAAGGATTGTTTGTTGTTGGGATGAGGGATGGGGAGAGGGGATTATAAGGGCTCAGGGGAAGGGATTCAGCACAGTCTTATTAGGAAATGTCTCATTGTTCAAAATGGGGAATAAGTTGATAGTACTGTCGAATTTACATTGTAAATACAATAATGTCTAGTACCATTAAGACTGCAGCATGGAATGTTAAGGGCCTTCAACAGCAAGTAAAGCAATATAAGGTTCTCAAACATTTAGCCCTGTTATCCTTAGATGTTATTTTAGTACTAGAATAACATATTTTAGAAATAGAGGCAAATTGCATGAGAAAACAACAGATCGGCCATGTATTTTCCACAGGGGCTACCTCCACTTGTGCTGGGGTTTTGATATTAGTAAATAGAAAAGTTCCTTTTGTTCTTAAACAGGTTCTCAGAGATCCACAGGGTAGGTCTGTGTTTATTCATTGCATCTTGTATGCAACAGAAATACTGTTGGGAAGTCATTATGGGCCCAAAGTAAATTTTCCAGACTTCTTTACGCAGCTGGTAGAGCTCCTATATCCATTTTGGTCCCTGCCTATCACTTCAGGGGGAGATATAAACATAGTTATGGATCCTTTATTGGATCATTCTTCTGGTATGAGTAGAGAATGCTCACCAGCTCATAAGACCCTTCAGGAGTTATTAGAACACTATCATCTTAGTGATGTCTGGCGAGTCTTACACCCCTCGGAAAAAGGGTATACCTTTCTATCACCAGTCCACAAAACAGCTTCACATATTGATTATATTTTCCTATCCCATGCTGTTTTTCCAGGGCTTGTAGAGGCTTCCATACAGTCTGGCCCGCCCTCCGACCACTTTCTAGCAACCTGTCACTTTACCCTTTCATTTCTCCCCAAGAGAAGTACCCAGTGGAAAATTAATAATCAAATGCTGAAGGACCCTCTGCTAGTTACAGCTCTTAATAAACATATTGAGCTTTTTTAAAGCCAACCTCCTTTCTATTTCTAGACCAGATTTTATCTGGGGTGCATTTAAAGCTTTTATCATGGGGATACTAATCAGTACAGCTTCCCAAAGGAAACAATTAAAGGAAAGAGAGCTTAATACTCTCCTTTCTCAAATTTGTTCAGTTGAAGTAAGCCTCTCTCTTAATTTTTCGGATGCCCTTCAACAAGATCTTGCCAAATTAAATGATGCTTATCTTGAGATTTTGAGAGATAAGGCAGAATTTGCTATTCTGAGAACTAAGGCAACTTATTCAGATCAGGGAGAAAAGGCGAGTTGTCTATTAGTGCTTCAAATTAAACAACAGGAAGCCAATAGATATATCTTATCAATCCGCTCTGAATTAGATGGCACCTTAAAAACATCCCCTATGGACATAGTATCGGAATTTAGTAAGTATTATACACAGTTATATAATTCTAGGATAGACCCACCATCAAAGGAAATTTTAGATGCTTATTTAGATGCATCTGTCTTGCCTTTACTCTCTGAATGTCAACAAAACCTGCTTATATCCCAGATCTCCTCCGAGGAAATCCTTGGTGTTATTAAAAATGTACTTTCTAATAAATCACCAGGGCCAGATGGTTTTTCAGCTAATTTTTATAAAGTATTTCAAAAGCAGTTATTGCCCCATTAGTTCCCTAATTCCAATATATATTGTCAGGTGCACCCACTGACCCTACTTTATTAGAGGCCTTAATAGTTCTTATACTTAAACTGGATAAGAACCCAGAATTAACCACAAGCTATCGTCCAATATCCCTGATGAACCAAGATGTTAAGATATTAACTAAGTTATTAGCAGACCGAATTACATTAGTTTTGCCCGCCCTCATTGGCCCTGAGCAGGTCGGATTCATGAAGGGTCGTTCCTTGGTTGACCATCTTCGAACCCTTTCACATGTCATTTCGACACCCAGGGATGCTACTTTTCCAGCTGTTTTGGTTTCTCTGGATGCCGAGAATGCATTTGATAGGGTTGATTGGAATTTTTTGTTTCGTATTCTTAATGCTTATAAGTTTCCCTTACAATTTCAAAATTGGATTAAGGCCTTTTATAGCACTCCTTCAGCTAGGATTATGGCTAATGGAGCTGTATCCAAGCTCTTTATGTTACATTCTGGAACTAGACAAGGTTGCCCTCTATCCCCTTTACTTTTTAATTTATACCTGGAACCCCTTATTTTCCGCTGAATGTCTTCTGTGATGATTCAAGGTATTACCATTCCGGGATATGAGATTAAGGTCTCGGCTTATGCTGATGATCTTTTGTTACAACTATTGTATCCAAATATGTCAATCCCCCCATGCTTACTATACTAGGAGACTATTCCCAACTATCAAATTACAAATTAAACATTGAAAAAACACTTATCTTTCCTCTTAATCACAAGGTTATTAAAAGCACCATCATGGACCTGGGTCTTTCTTGGACACAGAATACCTTAAGATACCTAGGTATTCAAATTGCCAGAAACCCAGTTTCACTTCAAAAATTAAACTTACATGCCCTGGTAAACACTATTGGTGCAGAACCTAAATCAGTGGTCCAAATTATCCATCTCTTTATGGGGCCAAGTGAGTTTAATCAAAATTAATGTTTTTCCCAGGTTTTTTTATTCCCTGTACCTACGCAATATCTGGTTATCTTTGACCTGGTTCAGCGAAATCAATGGTTTGATTATAAAATTTATATGGGCCAATAGGCAGCCTAGGATTGCTTTTCACAAATTAGCGGCACCCACCGATAAAGGAAGTCTCCTTCTCCCTCATTTGATATTTTATCACTGGTCGAGTCATATTGTTAAATATATTAGATGGTTAGGACATACAGAAGAAATGAATACTTCTGTTTTTGTTCCTAATTGGCTTAAAATTGAATTGTCCCTTATTCAAGCAAATGGTCTAGCACCAGCTGCCCTGCTTCATATTAAACCCTGTGCTCTCCCCTAAACCTAAAATCAACCCCCATCACAACTTCTGTTAGAGTACACACTTGTATATGCGCCTTTATTAAGTATAATCACATTTCTGATTTAACACAACCTATTAGGGGTAATCCAAATTTAAAAATAGATAACAAGCTGATCTCACTTACTTGGCTTCCCCAATTGGAGGACATCCAGCTTTCCTATTTTGTCACAATGGATAATTCATGGTCTTCTTCCACTGATATATTAAAAAATCTCAACATTCCCACTAAATTAACTTTTAAAGTTTTCCAGTTAAGGCACCTAATAGTGAAAGTATTCGGTGTGACACCTCCCCAAAATGGAACTAAAACTTTCCTGGAAGAGCTGACCCTTTACGGGCAACTCAGCACATTCTGGATCTAGTATTTACAAGATCTTATATAACTGGGTGTATCCGAACTGTTTTGCACCTGTGCGGTACTGGACTTTGTTTTTTCCCTATCAGGAAATTGATTGGATAAATTTATGGCATAATTGTCATAAATATTTCACTCAGGATAGGCTACAGGTTACTCAATTCCATATATTACACAATATATATTACACCCCTCAAAAATTATATAAATATAGTCTTATTGATTCACCCACCTGCTCTTATTGCCAACAGGCAGAGGGTTCTATTTTTTGCATATTTTGGACTTGTCCTAAAGCCTCAACTCTCTGAACTGACATCCAGCAAAGGACGGATCCCCTGTTAGGTTTGTCTGATGCTTTTACCCCTTAAGTATGCCTTCTAGGTGATTATGCTACAATTTCAGTAACTACCAGATGATATCACATAGCCCTGATGGCCCTGTCAGTCAAAAAGGTCATTTGCCTTCACTGGAAGGACAATACTGACATTTCTTATTCTGAGTGGCTAAAGGACTTGCTTGCTAATCTTAGAAAGTGAAAAATGGTAGCAAGTCTCAAAAATAGGATGGACAGATACAGAAAGATATGGGAGCCTCTTCACACACTGTTCTCCATTTAATTTATCTTATATGATATTTGGTTAATAGCTTGATGAATATGTTTACAGGAATTGGCTGTTCTGAATGGAGGGGTTTCTATGTTTATGAGGAGGGGGAGGGAGAGGGCTGGGAGGGGGGAGGTTGAAGGGAGAGCAGTTCCAAAGTATTTTGCTTTTTCTGGTTTTATGTATAACTCAGACTGTTTTTTCTGGATCTGTTCTCATTATTCTTAAAAAATTAATAAACTTTGATTTGAAAAAAAAGGGAGCTCAAGGTGCACCTCTTGGAGTCAAACCAATGTAGTTGCTATCATTGATACCCTCTTCCCTGCTCTGTCATCACTCAGTACTTGATGAGCCTTACTCGTCTTCTTAGCTGTCCTTCTTTTATTAACAAATGTCTGTAGATGAATGGTGAATGTTGTCTATTGAGATGGAAACTCATAGCATTGTCTCTATCTATTATATTACTGCTAATATATGTGTCACCACACTATGTATATTGAGATGAAAACTCAAAATGTCCCTGTCTATCATAGTACTGTTTGTAAAATCACTGTTTGTAAATGCACCACCACTGTATGTAAATCCACCTTGGGCCACCCTGAAAAAGGGACTGTCATTGTCTCAGCGGACTCACCCGGTTACCACAATTACATATATACATACATACATAAATAAAGAAAGAAAGAACTGTGCCATTAATAGCACAGTTAAATTGAGCATGTACTTAAGATGTATGGGTGGAAGAATATGTGAGGGTTTGTTTGTAGAGCTACTGCGGAGCTGGCCATCTGGTGTGGTGGTTAAGGGATCCACCTTTGTGCTGGGCTACCTGGGTTTGAGACTGGCCTGTAGGTATAAATGTTTTATTTATTTTATGGCAATATAAAGAGTTTGCCTCTCTTCCCCAGTATCCACCCCCCCCCCCACTGGAGTTGATTTTTTTTAGTTTTGGGGGTGTGGGAGACAATGTCCCCTGCAAAGGGGGTTCAAGTGCCATAGCTCCCCACATAACATGAATATTTGCCTTGTTTGTGTATGTCAACTATAGTGCTGGTAGCTGTTAGTGGAAAACGTAGTGCAGATTGCCATTTTTATTTTCAGCGATGTGTGCTCGCTGTGATTGTAGTCACTGTTGTATAGTCACCTTTATCACACGGTACCATTCTAATATAGAGTGGAACCTGGAAGTAGCTTGCT
This sequence comes from Neoceratodus forsteri, assembly GCA_016271365.2. Lineage (NCBI taxonomy): Eukaryota > Metazoa > Chordata > Ceratodontiformes > Ceratodontidae > Neoceratodus > Neoceratodus forsteri. The sequence continues at coordinate 624,730,266 of CM057452.1, read as the reverse complement.
TGGGTCATGCACTAGCTGAACAAACTGAGCACAGGAAAAATAATAAAAATAACAAATATGCTAAAAGAAGTCTTTAGGCTTGTTTAAAAGGCACACAAACTGCCTAGAAAAAACAAGTGTGAATTCCCCTTCTGACTATAGTTTATGTGATTGTAGTCCCCTCTGACACTCAAGGGACTACAGTACCCCCCCCACCCCAGTGCTGTCTCTAAGCAGTGGAGGGTCAACACTCCCCCTAGCTCCAGTTAATAGTTTTTGGTTTTTTTATACAGATGTTTTGTTATACATGGACACACTACACACAAACACAACTGAAGTAGCTATCTTGTCACACAGATAGTGCTCAAAACAGAGCTGATAAAATAAATCTTTTTCAGCAATCTTCCATGAGGCCCAGAGACAAAAACCTTGCTCATGTCGAAGTAAGTAAAGCCACCAAGTGGCCCCTATCCAATGCCCTAATCACCCAGTCAAAGAAGACTATCAGGTTAGTTTGACAAGATCTCCCTAGCATGAACTCATGCTGTGTACCATCTTGGAGACCATTACTCTCAAGGTAGTCTATGAGATCCTCTTTGACCAATGACTCCATCAGCTTCCCTACAACTGAGGAAGGAATGACAGGTCTGTAGATCCCTGCCTGTTGCTCGTCACCCCCTCTTATGGAGTGGAATTATGTTTGCCACCCTCAAGTCCTTTGGTACTACCCCCATATGTAATAAACTAATTAATAACCCTACTAGGGGTTCAGCCAATTCCGCTACCAGATCACTGAGCATCCATTGGTGCATCCCATCTGGTCCCTGAGCCTTATCTATCTTTTAGTGCAGCTAGCCCTTTACAGCCCTTTTGCTTGTAAATAATGGTTGCCTCATCTCTGGGTTAACCTTTGTGGCCGCTTTGAGGCTGCTCTATAGAGAGGGCCCACCATCCTCCTTAGTGAGTAAAGAGGAAAAGTAATCATTTAGGATGGCATCCTTTTGCCCCTCCTCCTCCTCTATCACCCTACCCCTGATAGCCAAATGGTTCCCCTCCTTTCTTTCTTTTTTCTGTAATATACTGGAAGATATGTTTCTCCCTGTTCTTGATCCCCTCTGCAATACAAAGCTCTGTGTCTGCATTTACCTCCCTAAATGCTATGTTTGCTTCATTATTTCTTGGTAAATATTCTCCCCATTTTTCTTAGCTTTGCTTTTCTTTGCACCTCTAGCAGGCCTTTTTCTTGGACCTAACTGCACTCCTGACCTTAGCTGAGAACCATAATGATCCCTTGAACTTGTTCCATTTGGTTGCCATTCTCATGCATAACATGTATTCCTTGAGAATGGCCCATTTTATTGCTTCCCAACTCTCTTCCACTCTTCCTATGCTGTCAACCATGACAAATTCATCTCAGACCCATTATTTCAACTTGTTGAAGTGCATTCTTCTGAAATCAAGGACCTCACCTTTTGACTGTGGTTTTCCATTCCCAGCGGCCATTTCAAACCAGTGTATTGTTTTACAATACATAGACAGTTTAAGAGCAGGTTTTATTAAATGCTTCTGAAACACTACTGGAATTTATTTACTATTTATTTAGTTTTTGCTGAAAGGGTAATGTGCACTAGGCAGACAGCAGCCTTTTTTCAGGCCCGACCCATGAGGTTACAGGCAGGGTTTGACTTTTAACACAAAAATATAATCATGGTGCTTTGATTGGTACAGTACATAGAAACATAGAATTTGATGGCAGATAAGGACTGCTTGGCCCACCCAGTCTGCCCATTTCCCTACCTAATGGATAAGCTGCGGATCCTAGTTAACCAGCAGCCTACTTCTTCCTACCCCCACCCCCTAGAATTGCCTATTCCTATGCCTATCCCATGCATGCTTGAATTCCACCACTGTTCTTGACCCCAACCTCCTCCGGAAGGCCATTCCATGCATCCATAACCCTCTCTGTGAAAAAATACTTCCTTAAATTACCTCTGAGCCGCCCCATCTCTATCTTCAAATTGTGCCGGGGGCTCAGAGATAATTTAAGGAAGTATTTTTTCACAGAGAGTGTTGTGGATGCATTGAACGGCCTTCCGGAGGAGGTTGTGGAGTCAAAAACAGTGGCGGAATTCAAGCATGTATGGGACAGTCATAAGGCAATTCTTGGGGGTGGGGGTAGGAAGAAGTAGGCTGCTGGTTAACTAGGATCTGCCGCTTATCCATAGGTAGGGGAAATGGGCATCTATTTGCACTTGCTCAGAACAATCTTTTCCTATTCCTACATGTCTTCCACTAACTCATGTTTCTAGTCTAGAAAACATATAGAAGGATGCTGTTCCAAAGTTTGGAGCAGTGCTTGCAAAGGCCATGGTGCCATATTTGGACAAAGCTTAGCAAGACAATTAAGGAATGAGGATACAGAAGTGCATACAGTGGGATGACACAAAGTATGTAGGGTGCAGGGTAACTAGTGCAGCAAGATAAAAGCACAGGTACAATAGAGTGAGTGGTATAAGTTACATAAAATGCATTGATACATACAGCAAGAATAATCAGCAGAGTGACTTTTACCCATCTGGGGCCTATGAATGCAAGTTACCGGTACATATAATGCAGTGATACATACAGTGAGCATTTTCAGCATAGTGACATCTGCACATCTGAAACTGGAGACAGTGCCACTCAGAGGAGAGTTTGATAGCTAGAATATAAACATGAGTTAGTGGAAGGCATGTAGGACTAGGACAAGATTGTACTGAACAAGTGCATTGGAAGCACTTCACCAAAGCATGACTAGGTGGAAGAGTATGGTAAGGCAATAAGGTTATACAGAGCAACGGCATGGGAAGCACTGGAACAAGAGGGTGTGAAGCTGGTTTCTGAAATAGATGGGTGCCTGGCACTGATACACATATAGGAGGATGCTGTTCCAAAGTTTGGAGCAGTGCATGCAAAGGCCATGGTGACATATTTGGATCTTGATCTAGGGACAGAAATCAAGTCACTGTCTGAGGATCTAAGGGAATATAGGTTATTACTGGGTACAATGAGGGACACAAGGGAGTGAGGCAACTGGTTAAAAAGAGTTCTATGGATAATTCTCCCCAAGGAAAGGTCCATCATGGCTAAGAGAGAGAGAGAGACAACCTAGTTTGCTATAAAGTGTGCAATGGTGGGTGAGATGATTATGTGCAAGGGCAAAATGGCAAATATTGTTGTATCCCACTTCCCATTTACACTGCAGAGTATTGGGGGCAAGTGAAAATACTGGCAGACTGCAGGTGAGCTTGGGAAGGAGTAAACTACTTGCAATAGTTTTGCCCGCAGACAAGGAGAGATTAGGACTAGCGCTGTATGCTATCACAAGGCTGGAGTTTACTGCCTTGCAGATGGAAATGAGGTGAAGAAAGAAGTCCAAGGAGGGATCAAAAGTTTCCCAAGATACTTGAAGGATGAGACTGTTTCCAGAGTGAAGTCATCATTGCAGAGTACTGTTAATTGGGAGCAGTTGTCTTTCATAGGTGCCAGAAACGGGCGGCGGGAGGGCGGCCACCCCACCACTTTTTTGTGCAGTCTAGATTGCCCCTATTATATTTCTGTGGAAGGGTAGCGGGAGCCGACTGGCATCTACGTTTTTTTCATTTGTTTTCAGTTTTCCCACGCATTTATTCCCTTCCCTAGCCATTCTCCAGGAAGCATTTTTTTTTAAAGATGGGGGTGGGGTCTAAATATACATCATGCCCCAGCCAGAGGACCTGATTGAGATGGCAAACATATCTCTCAATCAGGTCCGCTTTAAGAAATGAAGGCATGACTTCAGTTAGGGACGGGTCATGCGGGCTCTTTAAATGCCCACGGATTTCCTCGAGTTTTCTATTCCTGTTCCCGACTTCTTCTGAAAAAGAGTAGATGAGATGTGGATGGTGCGGTGTGGAGCGGAGGTGGATTTTGACTTCTTAGTCGAGGCGGCGTGGTTGGAGACTCGTGGTCGTGGAACTCAACCAGGGGCAGCGGCCAGTGAGGGACTACTAGTGGTGAGCATCTCTTTATTAATTGCAGCTACAGCAGCAAGTTGGCGCTGGTGTGACCATGGACCCATGGGGTGACGCTCCGTAACGTGGCGTTCGTAGTAGGCATACTGGTTGGAGTCCCGGAGAGGAGCAGCAGTGGAGCCTGAAGAGGAGGAAGCTGCTAGTCTGAGAGGAGCCTGAAGTTCCTGAGGAGGAAGCTAGTTGGGACTCGGTAGTCGTCTAGTCAGAGAGGAGCCTGAAGAGTACCAGAGAAAGCTACTGGGCCTGGGTGTCCGGACTGACTGAGTGCTGAGTGGAGTCTGTGCTGGGATAGGGATTCGAGAAGAAGAATCGACGGCGGGTCAATGGGCCGGCGGCAGCGCAACAGCACTCAACTTTTCACTGACTGTACCAGATACCACTAGCAAAGTAAGTCACTCACTGTTTATTTTATTTTCCTGAGGGTAGTATGTTACATGATGGCTGGCTGTGATTTGAGGAGCTCTATGGAGCCACATGCAGGGCTTACTTTCCAGGGGATCGGGCCAGGAAATAAACACATGCCTTATGGCCTTAGGGATCTTGGCTTTATCGCTAACACAGTAACACTAATCAAAGTGCTGAGTGCATGGCAAGAAAGTTTCACCTTCATTAGGTGGATGGGATCAGTGGTTCAGGGCTGCTAAATGTTTTATGAATGAATTACTCCTTGACAGTGTGAGGAGTTGGCAATGGCATGGCAGGTTTTCACTGCCCTTGCTTGTTGAACAAGGGACCCAGGATCATGTATAGAGGAAAAGGAGCAGGGGATCAACCCAGCAGCCTGTGTGGAATTACTGTTGTGATGGAGAGGGGCTCCACTTGCAACACAGTGGCCAAACCAGAACCACACAGACTGCAGTTGAGTGAGGAGGGCTACCTGCTGTAGTGCAAGGTCAGGTCAGGGAAGAATCTTCAGACAAAACAAAACACCTTGGAGGCAGAAACCAGAGTTCCCCTATGTGCACCTATCTGCTGTGAACCTTACATATAGAGACCTCAATGGTGCAATTTTTTTTTTGCTTCTCTTTGGTACTGTTATCATCAGTTCCAAGCAGACCTACCAACTTTTGTACTCCATAAAAGTCACCTGAAGTGATCCCTGCTGGTACAACAAATGTAGTTTAAAATAAGAATTCTTGCATAACAGTTTAGATTATAATATATTTAGAGAAGGGTAAGTTATCTCTGCGGATACAACATTCTTATCTCTCTCTCCCCCGCCCCATGTTCCTTTGTCTCTGGTAAGGCTGAAATTAAAAACTGAAGCACAGGTTAGAACACTTAACCATATGCCAGGACTAATACAATAACAATCAGCCTTGACTCTGTCTGTCCATCTGTCTTAGGTTGTGAGAACTTTTTAAATTTAGTCTCAGCCAAGATTGTGGACATAAGGGCTCAACTATTGATAAGCATAGTGGCAGCAAAGCAGTCTTGGGATGGTGGAATGTCAGGAACCCTGAACTAATTTTCATCCAACTGAGTGTATGGAGATCACCAGGCTTTGTTGTAATTACACCTCAGCACCTGTGACTTAGACCTGGCATGGTGGTGGTGAGTTCTTGTCGGTTTCCCTTGCTGCATCTATAGGCATGCCATACGTGGGGGTGGGTACAGAGGGAAATATGGCAGAAGTTCAGGGTGCATGGTAATCAAAATGTCGTGGGCTCGTGCTAGTTGGTGCAGCTGGGAGAAGGAAAAACATTAAAACAAATACCAGTGCTAAATGGAGGTATAGTGAAAAAGTGCTTTTATTCCAGTAGACATGCACTGTGCTGACTCTCTGGCATATAATGGGGCATTACATCAGGCTGCAAGTGATGACCCCCATGAAACAGCTGAGTTGGTACTAATGAAAATAAATGAAGGGATGGAAGCAGAGACTGTCTTCCTATTTACAAGCCTGTAAACTGCTTTGAACTGAGTAAACTGTTGCCAGTCTGAAAAAGGTGTTTGGCACTGAGTGAGAGACTGGTCAAATCAATTCCAAATGGAAACAGTTGAACAGTCCCAAATTCTTCTCTGCTAAAGGGCTTGTAAGCACTCTGCCTAAACCTTCCTTTGGGGTTCAGAGGGGCCTTAGTGCACCCAGGCTGTCTATTTTAGACATCATGTCCCAGTGTCCCCCACAAGTTTTGCAAAATGTCACTTTTGTCCTGGTTTTGTCCTTTGTTTTGCTGACTGCTAATCCATGAGTGACAGTTATTTCAGCACTACTATGGCACTGCTCGTGCTGGACAACAGTTTTCAACTTCAACCCCTGCACCTATGTTGCACCACAAGCATGTCAGCGGGAGCACGGAAAAGTATGTTCCTTCCTGTTAGGTTAGACTAGTTAGTAGTGCAGACAACTGCATGTGGTTGTCTGTCTGCCAGCAGTGGAGAGGGACTCCAGATAGAAGAGACCGGCAACAGTGAACTAAGGTATTTGAACCTGATCAGCTGAAGGGAAGTGTGTGAAAACAATCCAGTGTGGTTGTGGGAGTCACTGAAGTGAAGTTTGCTCAGCAAATGAGGTGAGTGTAAGTGGGATGGGATGGGACTGTCAGGAGGAGCAATGCATGCAGCTTGAATGTCTGAACACAATGTAACGCAGGTTTGCTTCTAATGAATTTTCTGTACATCATGATTTGGAACTTGCTGCAGCAGAATGATGCGTTGTGTTAATCTGGATGTTTGCTACTGGTGTTAATGTGGGGCAGCATGGCCAGAGCAAGCAGCTGATTTTAATTGTGTGCAGCATACTCAGTGGTGGTACCCATGGGAATGACATGGTTGGGGAGGGGCCGTGGTAAAGATGGACCTTGTCCCAATTTTAGGCCTCGGAAAGTTGGTAGCTTTATCATTATTGGCAATAATGGCAAATATAATGACCTCCTTCCTGTTGAGGGAAATGTATATTGGGGCAAGTTACACAGAATAAAATTCAGAATTACAGACTAAATGTGCAAACTAGTGAAGCAACACTACTTTATGTTCTTATAACAATGTAGTTATTGTGAAAGTACACTAACTGCAGTGAATTTATAATGCAGTTATGTGTAACAAACTAGTACGTAATTTCCTGTGTTGCAAGCATTGGTTACCTACCCCATAGGTGCCGGGTTGTATAGGCCCATGGGACACTGAGCCCCAGCAATATTTTGACACAAGCTGCCTTTTTTTAAGACATTTTCTCCCCCTCTGATTTCTCTGCGCATGCCCTCTGCTGCTGAGTGTGACACACGCCCACAACCCCCCACAGCACTACTGCTGTTTAATTAGGCAGGACACGGCTGGCATTATTTAAAACTAGCGCCTTTATCTTGCTACCTCCCTCCCTTCCCCTTCATTTGTGCTCACCCCTGAGAAAATCATTAGGGTTCACCATTCAATGCAATTTTTCAGCATGCTGCACTGTGATTGGCCAGGGGAAGGGCTTGTATTGGGTGCGATATGCAAGCATGCATTGGGGCAGTTCTGTGTTTGAAGGGGATTGTTTTGTGGCGGCGGGTCACAGTGGTCTGTGGGGATGGGTGGGGGAGGGACTGGTCTGTCTCTGCAGCAGTGTGCGACTCATACTATGGGCATGAGGGTGAACTCTGTTTGTGGCAGCTCTGCAGTGTCTGATGCGTTGTTTGGGGGGATACCCTGGCTGGGCCCTGGGAAGCTTCAAGACAGGAACCAAAAGCTAGCCTACTGGTTGGCTTGCTAGCATGCTTGCTGTCTTGCTGAAGCCTTCAGCAAGTCAGTTAGCAAGCTAGCCAGTAGGCTAGGTCTTGGTTCTTGTCCTAAAGGCCCTGTCATGGGGTAAGCACTGCAGTAAGCAAAACGGGTAATAAGGTGTCTGTGGTGGCCTGTGGGGATGGGTGGGATGCTGGTCTGTCTCTGCAGCAGTATGCGACTAATCTTATGGGCATGGGGGTGAACTCTGTCTCTGGCAGCTCTGCAGTGTTGCATGATGGGGGGGCATGGGACATTTCAGGACGGGTACCGAGACCCAGCCTCTGCTGTTGTATTTCCAGGAGGAGGACGAGGGAAGAAACGTGTCTCAGCTGTGTCACTGCTTACCCCCGACAGGGCATTTAGGACAGGAACAGAGACCCAGCCTACTGGCTAGCTTGCTAACTTACTTGCTGTCTTGCTGAAGCCTTCAGCCAGCAAGCTGGCAAGCTAGTCAGTAGGCTAGGTCTCTGCTCCTTTCCTAAATGGAAATATAAGAGCAGAGTCATGTACTACTAGTACTTAGTGTCAGAAATATGAGCTTCCTTTACCTTTCCTGCAAGTACGATCATAGCCCTAATCAAATCATTGTTTTGCATCTGTCTGTCTGACCTCGTATTCAGCTAACAAACTATTGCCAGCATCACTCTCAAGGTCACAGGGTATCAGAATCCTCAGTGCCACAAGAAACTGGTTGTGCATAGTCTCCCATCCACTGTCCCATGTATAGTGACAGACTGAATTACTTATTGTACCAGGGTGTGCAATGTGTTATTTGTTTAGTAGGAGAAAAAAACTGCAGTAAAACTTACACTTTTCTGCTTTCCAATGAATGTAAATGGGTTTGAACTTGGGGAATAGGCATCAAATCAGTGGGGGAGAAAGTTACGCAGGTGCTTCAAGAAGCTAGCAGCAGACTTGGGCACAGGGCTGTAATAACCTGTTGCCTTCTGCTGAATGCCTATGCCAATGCCACTATCTTGTATGTCTATACAGACTGACATACATTATACAGAGTGGCATGTGTACTGGAAAGCAGCAGTCATAGTGTGTGAACAAAGAATTGAAAACAAAAATAATTATATAATTTTGCCCTGTCTCACACTGTCAGAACACTTAACAGTGTGGGAAGGAGGGAGGGAGGGAGGAGTAAGAGATCCCCAAGAGGTTAAAACAGGGTGAAGAAGACCTAGGGAAAAATAAGCAAGTTAGTGAAAGGAGACTAAAAACAAAGAATGGTTTATTCATTTATTTATTTATTTATACATTTTAACATGACAGTCTCTTGAGCATGTCATTTTGAAGGTAGACATCACCAAAACAGTCAAAGCGTAATGGTCCGAAAGCATAAACATTGTTTTTGTAACATCTGTGTTGGTCCAATAAAAGGTATCACACCACCATTTACTTTTGGATCTACCTCTAAGGAAACAACTTAAATCCTTTATTGGTCAATGATGTGCTGAATATGAAATACAGAGCATGGGTGCCATTTGTATTAATTTATACAAAAATGAGATGACAGCAGCTTGTTTTATGGTGTGTCCTTGGGGGGGGAAGAGTTAGATGCATATTTCACAGAAAACTGCACAATCAGTGTATGTTTTTAACCCTATTTCTTGTGGAACATGAGTTCTGGTTTAGTTTGCTGTATAACATGCAAGTCAGTCAAAACTATTCCCACTGTTGACTGGTCTAATTCTCTGTTAAATACAGCCATCCCTGTAGATCTGGCATCTGGGAGCACTAGGTTTGACAGACCAATATAGCATCATTTTCATTCTAGCACCATTTGTTGTTTGTTTTGTTTTAGTTAACAGATCAGCCACACTAGGCTGAAGACCTATTTTGAGGTGTGCCATCAAGACGGACAATAAACAGTTCACGCTGGCTGACACAGCTTATAATAATACTGCCAGTTTATGTACAGATATGTACAAATATTTACATGGCTGAAACTGTTTAAAATCTTCCAGTTAAAAACTTAAAGCACAGCATTTACTAAGATTGTGCAAGTGTTTAATTCTAATTGCTTGGATTGCCAGGACTGACATCTCAAATCTAGGGAGCCTTATTTGCATTAAAAAGAAGTGGTGATGTACAAATGTGTCTGTAAAGTGAGCTGGGTATGAAGGAGGCAGCTGTAAGAGTGCTTAGAATGATTAATGATTCAAGTTTACGTATTGTGGCACTTGTTTGTGGTGGCACTGGCAGACAATGGCATGGAATATGCCTTGCATGTTGGACTGGATTGGAGTATGGCACTGATGTGTTCAGGGGGTGGTAAATGAAGTTGGCACTCTGCATGACTTGTGTGAGAAACCACTGAGTGGTATAGGGAGCATTGTTAACAAGCAGTACCACTATGTCAAAGTTCTCCCTGTGGGCACCATTTATAAAAACTGAGGTTTGATGTGATTCTCATATTAAAACATTTCAATGTAGGGTGAACAGCGTATAGTGCTTGCGTGCACTGAACTTTGGCCTTTCTCTGTCCCCACCCTTGGTTGAAGAGCCAGGCAGTGATAGGGAATTGATGACCCAGCAGCAAGGAGAGTAAGCATTTCAGAGAAGGAACAGTTGGGGGGGGCATTTGAAATTGCTGTGAGTTGCAGCTGCTGGCAGTGGTTGACTGATATGTGACATATGGGAGGAGGAGGATGCAAATTTCACAATACTGAATCATGGACATGACAAAAGCCCTGCCATTGTAACAGTTGGACAGCTGCAGTACACAAGCATTTTGATGCATGGATCACTAGCCAAGAATATCTAATTAAAGTTGAGGATTAATAACTATTGACAAAGATTGAGGGGGTGGTGAGGAAGGGCAAGATATAAAAAAATTATGTTTTGCCATAGAAATTTTATTGCTAGTGTGCTTAATGTTCATGCTGCAGTGCCTTATCAGAAGATGGTAATTGGATGGGTTGACTAAACTATATACACAAAATTCTTTCTCAGAGCCTGCACGGTCTCATTGCATTCCAATATGCCACGGCCTGAGAGATGAAAAAGACAGATGGAGAAATAACTGGCTGACATTGCTGCCAAGATGCCAAGAAAACTAAATTACTGGTTTGGGAGTGCCCAGATACCATTATCTTCAGAGCATGCAAGGGACATCATTGCTGAGAATAACACCACTGACACTGCCACAAGCACTGCAGCTGTCAGCTGTACCGGTATTGTAAGTGACAATGTAACTGTGCATACAGCTTCACTGCCAATGGCTTTGATAGAGTCAAATGCAGCCATGTTTGTTTCAAATGCTTCTTCAGTGCCAGAACTAACATGTTCCTTGCCTAATAAGGATTTTCCTGCAGCTGGATGGTAAGGAAACGGAGCTGCAGAGCTGTTCCCTATGAAGACCAATAGTGATGGCAACATCATTCATGTCTCTAAGAATACCCAGCTCACAGCAGTTGACCCAATGCCTGAATCTGCTGTCTGTTTTTGTCTCTCCACTCCTGTTCTGAGAATACCTGGGTCACTGCAGTTGAAGCAGTGTCTGAATTTGCTGTTTCTTTGTCTCTCCCCTCCTGTTTTGAGAAAACCTGCGTAACTGCAGTTGAACAAACAGTGTCTGAATGTGCTGTCTCTTTGTCTCTCCCAACCCGCTCTTCTGTTTGTTGCCAAAATGTTAACAGTGTTTTTCAACCAAGCAGTGTTATAGACACGTCCATCAAACAAGTAATTCTGCGAACCAATGGGAGAACTGAAACAAGAACTTGTCAAATACAGTGGTTTTTATCTTTCAGCTGGCTAACCTACTGTGTTTCAAAAGGATGTGTGTTCTGCTACTACTGTCGGGCAGCAGTGGAAAGAAAACTGATCACAGGCAGTCATTGTGGTGAAACGACCATCATTCTAGTCTGGATTTAGTGACTGGAAGAAAGCAATTGACAAATTTAAGAAATATCAGACATCATTATTCCACCATGAAGCTGTTGAGAAGTATACTGCATTCAACAACACAAGAATGAATGTTGGTGCTCAGCTCAGCCAGCATCTTGCACAGGAACAGGTGAGAAACAGAGACCTGTTCCTGAAACAGGTAAATGCAATACAGTTTCTAGTTCAGCAAGGACTAGCAATTCGTGGTAACGAAGAAGGGGAAAGCAACCTGAGGCGGGAATTGCTAAGTAGTGCAGTTGACATACCAGAACTACTGAGATGGATCCAGAAAGGGAAATATCAGAGTTCAGATATTGTGAATGAAGTCATGGAACTCATGGCACATCAGCTGCTGAGGAACCTTCTGGAAGAGATACGCAATGAATCAAAGCTGTATGCAATCATAGTAGATGAATCTTGGGATATTAGCCAACATGAACAGATGACAATATGTATATGATGGGTTTTCCTGCCCATTTTGTTATACATGAAGATTTTATTGGGATGCATGAAATGGCAAAGACTGATGCAGAATCCATCACCAGTTTCATTAAGGATGTTTTAGTCAGATGTAATTTATCAATCAACAACATGAGGGGACAGGCGTATGATGGAGCAGCAAATATGAGTGGATGCATTTCTGGAACTGCAACAAGAATTAAGAGAGAGAATCCACTAGCATCGAATGTCCATTGTGCAAGTCATTCCTTGGACCTGGTGTTGCAAAACTGTGGCAAAACAAGTGATGCCATTGAAGATGCCCTCAGCCTTGTCCAGAATTTAAGTGTGGTGATTTGGGGATCACCACAGAGGCTGGCTCTTTATGAAAATATTGCAGTGAATGACAGTGAGGACCCTTACATGATGATAGAAGGCCTGCACTTACTTTGTCCAACAAGATGGACAGCAAGAACAATGAACATCAAGTCTGTTCTCAAAAACTATGGAGCACTCTATGAAACCTTAGAGGAGCTGAAGTGAGACAAATCTACAGATGTACGGACTAAGATCAAAGGCCTGTTGTCAGTGATGAAAAAGTTTCTGACCTATTTTGGACTGGTTTTATCATACAATATATTCAGCGTATCAGAACAAGTGGCTTCAATCTTGCAAACAAAAACACTGACAGCAGAAAGTACAATAATGAGTGTAAACTCCCTGAAGAAGAATTTACAAAGCCAGCACAATGACTTTGACCAGGTCTATTAAGGCATCAAAGAGAAAGCACAACTACTGAAAAATGTGAAGGGGCCAAAACTTCCCAGACAGCGCTATGTGCCAGTAAGGCTGCAACATGGTAGTGCACCGCATCACCATCCCGAATCTGCTAAGGACTGGTATCGACAGATGTACTTTGAAGCCATTGATGCTTGTCTTGTTGAACTAGACCAACGTTTTGATCAAGAAACCTACACTTTGCTGTCATCCATGGAGAATTTGTTGCTTCAAGCAGCCAATGCAAAGGTGTTTTCAGTTCCTCCTCAGATCACACATTTGTATGGAGATAAGGACTTGGACATTGACACTCTGAATGCACAACTGAACTTGCTCCCAGGACTTGGGCAGCAGGTTTTACCAGAGGTGAGGGCAGTAACTTCAATCAACACCATTATTGATGCCTTAGTGGGAAAAGAATGCCAGCAACAGACACTGTATTCAGAAGTAGTGAAGCTTATTCAAATTTACCTCCTCGTCCCAATGAGTACAGCACCTGGGGAGAGATCCTTTTCAACACAGCGGAGGATAAAGTCTTACTTAAGAAACACCATGACAGAGAAGAGGTACAATCACCTAATGCTGCTGAACATTCACAAAGAGAAGACAGACAAGTTGGATTGGACACAAATTGTTTGGGAGTTTGTGCAATGAAATGAAAGACGACGTAACATTTTCGGAAAAATTTGATATGGAAATTCTGTACTTTAGGGAACAATTCATATGGTGGTAACTTTGTTTGGTTGATGTGGTTACCAGAGCATCCATTGGATGATTTGGTGGCCACCAGGGCCTAGTGGATGCTTGTACAGGCATACCAGCCTGAAGTGGTGACCAGAGCATTCATGGGATGATTTGGTGGCCACCAGGGCCTGGTCGAGACTTGTACAGCATACCAGCCTGAAGTGGTGACCAGAGCATTCATGGGATGATTTGGTGGCCACCAGGGCCTGGTGCAGTCTTGTACAGGCAGACCAGCCTGAAGTGGTGACCACAGCATTCATGGGATGATTTGGTGACCACCAGGGCCTGGTGGAGGCTTGTACAGGCAGACCAGCCTGAAGTGGTGACCAGAGCATTCATGGAATGATTTGGTGGTCACCAGGGCCTGGTGGAGGCTTGTAGAGGCAGACCAGCCTGAAGTGGTGACCAGAGCATTCATGGGATGATTTGGTGGCCACCAGGGCCTGGTGGAGGCTTGTACAGGCATACCAGAGTGAAGTGGTGACCAGAGCATCCAGAGGATTAATTCATTGCAGAAGTATAGATGTGATGGTAAATTGGTTGGTTGGGTGAGTCTGTGGTATGCAGTAACAACAGTACAGGAATGAATGAGCAGATGTCATTCCTCTATTGAATTCTTAGGGAACAGTGGCCAATTTCCAAATGTATCCTACTCCTCCATCCATCCAGACTTTGCTGTAAAAATCTGTTTTATACCCATACTGTTGTCCAATAATATTGTTTACTGTCATTGTAAGCTATGATTCATTAATAATGTACTTTACATTGTAAACTGTGATTCATTAATAAACTGTGTAAACTTAATGGCTCTGTGTCATTATTTCCCGAGCCGCAGGAGTTTAACTTGTCACTGGTGGCTGGGCTTAACTGCTAACTTAATTCATGGCAGAAGTATAGATGTGATGATAAATTGGTTGGCTGATTTGGTGGCCACCAGGGCCTGGTGGATGCTTATACAGGCATACCAGCCTGAAGTGGTGACCAGAGCATTCATGGGATGATTTGGTGGCCACCAGGGCTTGGTGGAGGCTTGTACAGGCAGACCAGCCCAAAGTGGTAACCAGAGCATTCATGGGATGATTTGGTGGCCACCAGGGCCTGGTGGAGGCTTGTACAGGCAGACCAGCGTGGTGACCAGAGCATTCATGGGATGATTTGGTGGCCACCAGGGTCTGGTGGAGGCTTGTAGAGGTAGACCAGCCTGAAGTGGTGACCATAGCATTCATGGGATGATTTGGTGGCCACCAAGGCCTGGTGAAGGCTTGTACAGGCATACCAGCCTGAAGTGGTGACCAAAGCATTCATGGGATTATTTAGTGGCCACCAGGGCCTGGTGGATGCTTGTACATGCATACCAGCCTGAAGTGGTGACCAGAGCATCCAGAGGATTAATTTATGGCAGAAGTACAGATGTGATGGTAAATTGGTTGGTTGGGTGAGTCTGTGGTATACAGTAACAACAGTACAGAAATGAATGAGCAGATGGCTTTTCCTCTATTGAATTCTTGGGGAACAGTGGTCAATTTCCAAATGTATCCTACTCCTCCATCCATCCAGACTTTGCTGTAAAAATCTGTTTTATACCCATAGTGTTGTCCAATAATATTGTTTACTGTCATTGTGTACTATGATTCATTAATAAATACACTTTACATTGTACACTGATTCATTAATATATAAGCTGTGTAAACTTAATGGCTCTGTGTCATTATTTCCCCAGCCTCAGGAGTTTACCTTGTGGCTGGTGGTTGGGCTTAACTGCTAACTTCTATCCTGAAGTTAGTGGAACCAAAAACTCCTAATTCATTAATGTGAAGACTGCATGCTTGGGACTGGTGATGCACACTACTATGGCATCTCTCTGTTTCACCTGGGCAACCACTGTAACAGGTTAAGCAATGTGTGGTTCAAACATCATGTGGAGCTATTGGAGGGAATGGGTCGACAGCTGCATTCTTAATAAAGCCACACACTTGAGCAGACTTAGACTGGGTGGTCTATTTTTGCTGGCACATTCGTATGTCTGTAGTTGCATAAATATTCCTATATGGGACTGCATTCTTAACGTTATGATGTGTGCACATGATTTATTGTATTTTTGTAAGGCAAAAACTAGTGTCAAAAAAGTGCCTTTTTTACTCTCACAAGTGCCCCTCTGAGACTCCGCCCCTTCAGTTTTACTATCTTCCGGCACCTATGTTGTCTTTAAGTTGGTAGGGGGTTCCAAAGAGCATTGTCTGGGACTTACCATGATTCAGGAGACGTTTACTGTCTTTTAATCAGAATTGGAAGGCCCTGAAGTCTGAGGTTAAGGTTCTGTTAACCTCTTCCACTTTGGTAGCATTACTGAAGAACACTAGATCATCAGCATAAACCAGAGGTGTTCAGTGTTTAAAAAATGGCGTATTGAGTTACTATGTATTGAGATAAGCAAGGATCCAAGTATGGATCCTTGGGGGATGCCTAGGAGGTATCGGAGGTACTCTGAGAAAGTGGAGCTGAACCAGACTCTCTGTTGGCTGTGAGAAAGGTAACTGGAGAACCAGGGTAGGGCATTTTCAGATATCCCAAGGGTAGTGAGCTTTCTGAGGAGAATGAGGTAGTTAATGGTGTCAAAGGCCTTCCTGAGGTCTATAAGTGTTGCACCTGTGTAATCACCTCTTTTTAATGAGGTGAAAATACTGTTGGTTAACATGAGTAGTGCAGTGGTGGTACAATCACCCTTTCAGTGCCCTAACTAGTAAGGTATGAGTTTAGTTGAGCAGCAACAGCCTATAGCTTGATATGGGTTTGCAGTTCCCTTTTTTGTACATAGGGACAATGCTAGCCATCTTTCAGGTGGATGATAGGACACTGGAGGAAAGTGACAGGTTGAGAATTCTGGTCAGCACTCAGGTCAGTGAAAAAATAAGAATTTTACTGTGCTTAGTTCAAGCTTCAAGGTGCAAGTAAACTGTAATACCTTGCTACATTAAAGGGTGCTTTTAATCAGGTGCAACCAACTCCTGACCAGCCCAATGCTTTGAGGTAGCAATACCTCTTTATCGGGCATGGCTCACAAACTAACCTTGTGTTCTTTTATGCCAATCACAATGTGTGCTATTAATCAACAAGTGGTTAATCAATTATGTTTCCATGTATTTGCTTATTTACATTAACTAGGTTGTAATGAAGGTTAAGTGGACATAGTTTGCAGTGTCACTAAATCCAGTGACTCTCCAATCTTAATTTTATTGAAAAATGTCCCTTTATTTTTGGAAGGTCCTGGGTCAGATGCTGTGAAATATGCATCCAAAAAACATCCTGATAACATCCTAATTATATATTTCACAAGTATCTTATTGTTCCTTGTAGACAAAAACCAAACAATTATTTCTAAATGCAAGATTTTTACCACCATAATTCTAAAGTCTATGCACACTCTAAAAATGAAGCCACACATACTTTCCCTGTGCTTTCACTGCCTTTTAGGCTTATTTATTAGAACATCTCTGAGTGTGTTTGAACAAAATTCTTTTACAGCACTCTTACACTGACTTAATTAGCTTTTTACAGGTATTTGCATCTTTTTTACTGTAAAGTTCAGTCTACAGTTTATGGAACCACAGTACCAGGAAATATAGACAAAAGATAAACTGTTTATTTATCTGGGCTTCACTACCCTCCAGAATTTTATTTCATTTTCCTGGTTCAGTTGCCTAAACCCAGACGATACATTGCTGCCATGTACATCGCCATTCAGCTTTCTTGTAACAAATCGGGCTATCATTATGAAGAAGAAGCAAACTTATTTCAACACGCGCTATAGAAGTTCTGAGCAATAGCAATTTTTGTGTGTGAATTACTTCTAAACATCAGAATTATTATTTTTATACCACAATAATAAAGTGGTATCAATTGTGAAATGTATATAAATTTATATTAGGTGCTGAAAAGAAAAAGTTTGTTTTATTTTATTACTCAAAAACTTTATCTAATATTTAAAGTGTTGACATTTAAAAAAAATTGCTAAAAAACTGGATGCAGCTACTTAAAGTTTATTTCATTAAATGTGGTCCATTCTTAATTAGATCTTAAACACTGCTGTATTAGAATGTTTTTAATTTTTACAAATACAACAATTTCAAAAAAACAGACACAGTACATTTAACCTTATCCCATATTTGTTATTACAAGTCTTAATAAGCACTGCTTCCCATTTCATTTTATCATTAAATCCCCTTGGTCTCAATGTTTTTAAACTAAAGATGTACATAGACTCCTTCCAATGGAGCTGTTGTTCTCTAATGCCTCCTCTTTGTTTAGATGGGGTATGATAAATATGCACGTATTTTAATCTTAGACCTGGTTCTCTCAAATGGAGATGAAGAGAGGATCACAGGTGTAGAAGTGGGTAGCCATGTGGGAACTAGCGACCATCGAACAGTATGGTTCACAATAAACACAGCAATAGAGTCAAGCCATACAAAGGCAAAGGTACTTGACTTTAGGAGGGCTGACTTTTCCAAAATGGGTGAGTGCCTAAGGAATGCACTAGCAAATGGGCAGGAAGGAGGGGTGGAAGAACAATGGGGAATAATAAAAACTGCCATCACAGAGGTAACTAGCCTTTGTGTGAAGCAAATAAACAAAACTAAAGATGTAAGAAACCACTATGGTTCTCAAGGAAGTGGCAGTGAAGGTTCAAGAGAAAAGAAAGCTTTCAGGAAGTACAAGGAATCACAGAAGGAGCAGGACAGAGAACTGTATCAGTTAAAGCAAAAGGAAGCTGGAAGGCAGTCAGAACAGCAAAGGCCCAAACTGAGGAAAAGATAGCCAACTCAGTTAAGAAGGAGTAAAACCTTTATAGGTACATCAGGGAGTGAAGGAAGACCAAGGAGGGATATTGAGGCTTAATAAAGGGGGAGGGTGACTGTGAAAAGGCAGAGATACTAAACAAATATTTTTGCTCTGTATTTACAAAGGAAGAGGGGGAGGTACCTAAAGCAAACAGTAGAAACACTCTGGATACAGAAGTTGATACCAGCCCATTTACAGAAGAAAGGGTTCTGAAAGAACTCTTAAAACTGAAGGTGGACAAAGCAATGGGGCCTAATAGGATTCATCCCAGAATTCTAAAAGAACTAAGGGTGGAATTAGTGACACCACTGACTACCCTCTTTAACAAATCATGGGAGGATGGGGTGGTACCCGAGGACTGGAGGAGGGCAGATGTGATTCCTCTTCACAAAAGTGGGTGCAAGGCAGAAGCAGGAAACTACAGACCTGTTAGTTTAACCTCAGTGGTAGGGAAAATGATGGAATCACTTCTGAAGGAAAGAATTGTCGAGTATCTAGAGGCCAGAGGGGCACAGGACACAAGGCAGCATGGATTCACAGTGGGAAGGTCATGCCAGACAAATCTGATAGATTTCTTTGACTGGGTGACCAAAGTAGTATATCAGGGAGGGGCTGTGGACATGGCCTACCTAGACTTTAGTAAGGCATTTGACACAGTCCACACAAAGATTAATATACAAGTTAGCTAGCCTGGGAGTGGGTCCCAAGATGACAGCCTGGGTAAAAATTGGCTAGAGAGTAGGAAACAGGGAGTAATAGTAAATGGAGTCCACTCTGAAAAAAGGGGGGTTACTAGTGGGGTACCACAGGGTTCAGTATTAGGACTGGTCCTCTTCAATGCCTTTATAAGTGACATTGCAGAGGGACTGGAAGGAAAGTATGTCTCTTTGCAGATGACATAAAGATCTGCAACAGAGTTGATGCCCAAGGTGGGGTGGAAAGGATGAAAAGGGACTTGGCAAGGTTAGAGGAATGGTCAATGTATGGCAGCTAGATTCAATGCTAAGAAGTGAGGTAATGCACCTGGGAAACAAAACCAGGGGAAGAGTACACAATGGGGGGTGAGATACTAACAACAACAAAAATGGAAAGGGACCTGGGGGTAGTCATATCAGATGACCTAAAGGTGGGCAAGCAATGTAGGAGGGCAGCAAGGAGGGCTGGGGGGATACTGGAATGCATAGTGAGAGGCATCACCAGTAGAAAACAGGAAGTTATTATCCCTCTGTACAGAAAGCTGGTCAGACCCCATCTGGAGTACTGTGTGCAGTTCTGGTGACCCAGTCTTCGCAAAGACATAGACAGGATGGAAGCTGTCCAGAGGAGGGCAACTAAAATGGTGCAGGGTCTGCACCAGAAGACATATGAAGAGAGACTTAGGGCTTAATATGTATAGCCTCGAGGAAAGGAGGAGGGGGACATGATAGAAACTTTCAAGTACCTCAAGGGAATCAACAAAGTCCAAGAGGTAGCATTTTTCAAAAAAGAGGTGTGCAAGAACAAGGAGGCTACAATTTGATGATGGGGGCTGCTCAGAGGTAATTTAAGGAAGTTTTTTCACAGAGAGGGTTGTGGATGCATGGAACGGCCTTCCGGAGGAGGTCGTGGAGTCAAAAAAAGTGGTGGAATTCAAGCATGCATGGGACAGTCATAAGGCAATTTTAGGGGTGGGGGTAGAAAGAAGTAGGCTGCTGGTTAACTAGGATCTGCAGTAGGCAGGGAAATGGGCACACTGGGTGGGCCAAGCTGTCCTTATCTGATGTCAAATTCTATGTTTCTAAGTATGTTTGGCTTTGGGGTACAAGAGGTCAACATTTCTTATAGCACAAAAATGTTACTGGATTCTTTCCTTCATGGGTCTGGCAGTCTGATCTATACATAGATGTCCACAAATGCACTAAATAGCATAAATAATAGGCTTTGTAGTGCAGGTTATGAATTTATAAATGTGGACCTCTCATAACACCGTCTCACTTGGATTCAAAAAACTTTTCCCTGTACTGCTGATTTGCAAGTGATACAGTACTTGCACACAAAAAAAAATTGGTGTCTCACTAATCCAGTTTATGTACTTACTTATACCATTATATTCACTTCAAACCAAAACATCTTTCAATGTTTTACCCCTCCTGAATGCTATACAGGGTTCTGTCTCCCAGATTTTTTTTAAGATCCCTGTCTGTGCTTCCAGCACCCTAATATTTAAGAATTATTGTCCTGAAATCCGTGGACAAGGGACCATAGGTATTCATGAATTTTTAATTTTTTTATTTTCAGGCTATCTTATGTCCCTGTATCTCAGGAGTTCCTGACTGTCCAAACAGTTAACTTTTACAAGAGCTTTCTGTAATAATGATTCAGAGTATCCCCAGACCCTGAGTCTAGTGAGAAATTCTTCTTTTGCCTCTAAAAAATATTTTCTGTAGAGCTATTTCTTTTTAAGCGCACTAATTGTCCATACGGTAGATTTTTTCATAATATGTGAAGAGTGTGACTTAGCATGTAGAATATTATTTCCTGCTGTGGGTTTTCGGAAAGTCTTATTTTGTATTTGCATCTCATTGTCTAAAAATAAGAACAGGTGAAGAAATTCAAATTGCCTCTCATTATACTGGACTATAAATTTGATGCCCACTTGGTTGTCATTTAAGTAAGCTACATAACTGTGCAAGTCATATTCACTAACTTCCCATATAATAACAGATCATCAATAAACTGCATGTATTTTACTATGGAGTTGAAGAAGGGATTTATGCCTGGGTCCTGGAGCGCCGTCACCCCCCACAACCTGTAAAAAGGTTAGTATTGTGGTATAAAAATAATAATTATGATATTTAGAAATAATTGTTTGTTTTTGTCTACAGGGAACAATAAGGACCTTGTGAAATATATAATTAGGATGTTATCATGTTTTTTGGGTTCATATTTTGCAGTGTCTGACCCAGGACCTTCCAATAATGAAGAGAAATTATTCAATAACATTAAAAGATTGGAGAGTCACTGGATTTAATGACACTGAAAAATATGTTCACTTTACTTCCATAACAACCTATTGAATGTAAATGAATACATACATGGAAATACAATTGATTAACCTCTTGTTGATTAATAGCACATGTAGTGATTGGTATAAAAGAACACAATGTTAGTTTGTGAGCCATGACCCTGATGAAGAGGTATTGCTACCTCAAAGCACTGGGCTGGTCAAAAGTTGTTTGTACTTGTTTACAAGCACCCTTTAATGTAACAAGGTATTACAGTTTATTATTTGTACCTTGAATCTTGAACTAAGCACAGTAAAAGTTTTTATTTTTTCACCGAACTTCTGAGTGCTGGCTATTTTATTACAAAGTAATTTCTTCTTTTGCCTACCACCAGATCTTCACTGAGTGCTGCTGATTTTTCATAAAGTGAAAATTCTGGTCACAGGGGTGGCCATCTCACGCGCTGCAAATTTTTGCAATATATAGTAATACAACACAATATCTTGCACTGCAATGCAATGCAATACAGTACAGTACAATACAAAACAACACAACACAACTCAACTCAACTCAACACAACATGACATGACATAACACAACACAATGCCAAGCTGAGTTGTAACAGTTTAAATAGGACTGTACTCTTTTAAAATCAGTGCTGCAAGATATAGAGAAAACAGTCATACAAGTGTTGTTTATTCTGTCTTAGATTGCCATTTTGTTCTGTTCTGTATGATACCCCACCCCCATTTTCAGTCTGTCTTAACATTTCTTCAAACTTAAAAAAAAAAAATGAAAGTAGTGCTCCTTTCTTTACGAATATCTCCAGGATTGAACATTTTTATTCTCGGCTGTATTTCAGCACCCATTGTTTGACATCACTTTTCTTGTGACTAAAGAGAAATATCATGCAGAGAGACACAGCTCTCCAGCATTCTATAACAATAAGTGTTCAAAACCAGCTGTGAATACTGATGAAAACTATGGAACAGCCAGATTTAAGGACTGTCTTTTGATCATTTTAAGTCTAGAAAATAATGTTGAAAGCAGATTTAAAAACAGGGAAAAATAACATTTTACAAGACAGGAGGAAGGGAACTCTGAAACAGAAAAGGAAGGGAAAGTTATAACATGATCATTATAACATGCACTGCTGCTTTAAATTTATATCTACAGAATATACTGTGTTTTTTTCTAAGTGGAGATTCCCAAGTTTGGGTCATGGTGATAAGAAAAAGCTTTTACTCTGATTTGTTTTATGAGTATGTATTGGCACTTCACACCATACAGTTCAAATTAACTGATTAATACAATTTTTTGCCACAATAACTGATAGTGCTTTTTTTTTGCTACATTTTCCTGAAGAAAGCCATTAGTTTTGTTTAAAAAAAATTGACAGTAGCAGTTAGTGAAGCTGGCCAATTTACACGCAGCCTTGAAGTGAAGTACCACTTTTATTTTAATTGTTGTATGACATATTGCCTATTGAAGCTATTCCTCAGTCATGGTGACATTTGGGTACACTTTGCTACTTCATAATAAGAAATTGACATTAAAATTCAATAATAACTTTAACAAGTCCCAGAGTATTTTCTTTCAGCAAATAAAGCCAGAGCTTATCTTTAAATCCTAAAAACAGCAAATATTGTGTGCTCCTAGGTCTTATCAAGCAGTGATATTTTGAAGCTGAGCTCTGTTTATTTACACTATGGGGGAGATATTCAGAAATGCTCCAAAGGCCGGTGAAAGTCCAGCACAGCACAAGTCAGGAGTGCCATGGCACACCAGGAGCCATATTCAGAAGATGCACCACCTGAAATGCACCAGCGCAAGCCTGCTGAATATGGCAAAGATATGCCATGGCGTAACCAGAGATGTACCAGCGCAACCATGGATGCGTGGAACAGACCTGAGCACAAACCCAGTGAGCAGGGCAAGAGTAACAGGCCAGGAACACATAGCCAAGGAAACAGGGATAAGGGGCACAGGACCCCACCAGCAGGGCACACCTGGGTACACAGAAGCACTGACCTGGAGGGAACACAAGGCACCAGGGGACGGTGCACAGCCAACCCCAGTCCACCGACCATGGAAGAAGCGCCTGTCAAAAACCCTGCCTCCACAGCAATGTCAATGGCAGGGACATGCAACACACACCCACCAGGCAAGCCCATAGGGTGCTGTGTGCATGGTGCAAGGAGATGGAGCAAACACAAAGCCCGCCATACAGTGAAATAGTCCTACCTGAACACCCCATCCTGTCTGTGGTCCAGTGAGTACAGACCCAGGCTGCCTGAGCTACCCCCACATGTCAGGTAATGGAGCTGCACACTGCATCCTCTCTAGCCAGTCCACGGCCATGTGACAGGGACGGTCTCCAGAATTGCACCCCAGAACCCAAATGTGGCCTGACCAGCTGGTGACATAAGGGGATAATGGCCATTGCTAGTCTGCTAGTGAATCCTCCCCCATGCAGCCCAGCACCCTGCCATCCATGGCCAATGCCTGGCCACACTGGTTGGTTACCCCAGGTCCCCAGAAACAATAACACCCAGGTCCCTCACTACCACCGGCACCACCAGTACCAGGCCCCGCAGGATGTAGGTCCAAGGCAGGCATCCTCTCCCCATGTAACATGAATTGCACAAGTGTACACTGATGTCCAATTGGCAGCAGATGGTCCAGGCCCCCAGGACACTGAGGTCCATGTGCAAAGTCCCCCCCCAACCTGGCTGCCCACCCCAGTACAAATTTCCATGTTGACCGCAGACAGACACACCAAACCCAACTGATCCTCAGTAATATCCCCATTACCATGTGAATTACCACTGGAAACAACATGGACCCTCAGGAACCCCACACCTACCCCCCCCCGGCACTGACATCATGTACTATCACCTGATATCTGCAGCATGGCTATGCATGCCTCCTGCAAAGCAGACACAGACACAGGAATGTAGCAAAATATATGATTTATAATAAAATATCAACAACAATACAAACATGTATACCAAGGTTCAGGGATGGGGAGAGTGAAAATAAGATGGGGACAGGAAATAGGATGGAGAACTGCAGGGAAACAGGGTAAGCTTGGGAAAGGGGCTATATACAGGTATGACCTATCGCCTTCCTCGGACAGACGTCCCCAGCTGCTCCACAACCCATCTAACAGAAGCCATCTCCCAGATGTGTCACCATTAGACCTCCAGTACCTTCAGCAGCACCCCCAGGATTGCTGTCATGATCAGCAGCAGGGGCCTTGTCCCCCCGAGCCCACCATCCATCATTTACTTAGGGGAAGGGACAGGACAGGCAATCAGTGCAGTGTCCCAAAGACCCCTGCCCACCCACAGAGTGCAGTGGACAGTGGAGGCACATACCCCTGGAGAGACCACAATGGATCCTCACACAGAGGTCCACACCAGCCATTCACACGGCACACCACAGTGGTGCAGACAGGTGGACAGTGCAGCACAGCATGCACATGTTCACATGGGAATGATTACATGGCACTGAGTGAAGACACTGCTGCAGCACACATGGTGGAAGCCATTTGCATGCCCCCCCACCATCCAGAACAAGGCAGCCAAGGGACGTGCCACAGTGGCACTCACAATGGACATTGTGCCATCCACAGTTGTGCAGGCACATGGCTGTGGTGACCATGCCTGGACCCTGTCCCCACTGCTATCCTGCAGAGACACGTACCAGAAATGTGACAAAGCTTACCTGCCCTGCATGGTGCAGCAGGCACTGGCCGCTGTTCTCTACCAGGTTCCTTCTGGCCTGCTGAGGCTGCCCTGACCCACTCGTGGTCCTCTGGCCCTGTGGAAAGAATGAAGAGAGGAAGACATGAGTACACATGCATGTATGGAGAGCCCCCCACCGCCACACAGCCCTCATGGTGCAGTGTGTGTCCCTGTCCATCCTGTGACCCCCATGTCTACATGACTGCAACATGTACAGCAGCTATGCACGACACACAGTGTCCGCCAGGATCATGATGTACCCCATCTGTGGACCGTGCTGAGCAGCCCTACACCCACTACAGTAGAGCACCTGGGTATGCTTGCCACATGTGCATACCTACCTGACTGTGGCACCGCCCCGAGCTGGACATGTGCCTGCATCCTGTGCAGCCTCTCCAGGTGCCTCCTGCGCAGGTCCCCATATCTGTGCCGACACTTTTCTAGGGTCCTGGGCACCCCCGTCCACCTCTCAAGGGCCATGGACACCTGCTGCCAGACATCCCCTTGGCCAGTTGGAGGGGCACTTCTTTGTACAGCTGCCCCTCAAAGGGCTGCACCACAGCCACAAGGTTGACCACATCTAGGTCACTCCAGTTAGCAGATCACCTGTCTCGTCTCTGCACCATGGTTCCAACAACAAGCAGCAGCAATATCCAACAAGCAGCAGCAATCTCCAAAATGCAGCAGCTATGCCGGTGGAACTGGCCGAGAAACTGCACACATGGGGGACACACGTGTATGATGTGTGATAACAAACCTAAGGATGCAATTGCACTGCATGGGGATGTGCAACCACATTGCGCAGTGCAGGTGAACAGTGCAGTCCTGGGCATGCACACCACACCATGGCCTAGCAGGTGCACAGAGTCATGCATTCAACCTGGGGGGGTCTGAGGTAGTTACCCAGCACACAGTGTGCATGTGCACGATAGGATCCAGTGTCAGGAAGTGTGCACATGCGCGATGCCATACCAGCACCACATGCACAATGACACAGCATCTTGCAAGGAATGCAAGTCGCATGATAGGCATGTGCTACATCATGCGCACATGTGCACTGTGGGCATGTGCAATGTGCATGCATGGGTAATGTGCCATGGAGTTTCTCTGGTGCAACTCGATAGCGCATGGTGCTGATTCACAATATTCAGCCACCATATGCAAATCACCTCATCAGCCAATGTGCGGCACAGTAGAGTGCATTAGCATATCATTACCATTGCGCACAGGCTCATTTATGTGCGATGCACCTTATAAGCAATACAAAACAGCACAGGTCACAGACAGGTATTGCAACCCATTAGGTAAGTGCCTGGCAACTTCAAAAAACAGAAGCCTACAACAATAGTGCCAAAGTGCCAAAGAGGGATGCAATGGGCCATGCTGAGAGTGACCCACTGTGCTGTTCCTGTTCACAGGTAGCGACATGTCGGCAAATGAAGGGGAGGAGGAGTGTGGGCTGGCACTCAAGCACAGGCCCAACTTCATGGGAGCAGAGCAGAATGCCCTGTTTGAGGCGTATCTGGACAGGGAGGACCTGCTCCATGGTGCCATGGACACACCCCAGGAGTGGTCGGCAGGTTGGGAGGAGGTGGCATGGTAAGTGAATATGCACGGCAGGCACCAGTGCACTGCACAGGAGTGCTGTAAGAAGGTTGGCATTGACAAGAGGAGGATCAAAGAAAATGTGGCAGCCATACAGGCATCCCACAGTGTGACCAGTGGTGGCCCATTCACCACTCCACCACTATCAGCCACAGAAGAGCTGGTGGCAGCCACCATCAGCTGCATGGTGGTGGTGGGTGTACCCGGTGGTGGCTACCAGATGGGTGGCAGTCCCTCACTGCATGGTGAGTATGCACTCCATAGTCATGCCTGAACAGTGTGTGATGGACATGCAGGTGTGCCTGCTGCCATGCTGCATGCCACATGCATGGGTGGCCAAAGCCTTGCATTGCACCACAATGGCCAGCGGCAATGGCAACATGCACATGGGGAGGTTACATGGATGATACAGCACCACTAACACTCTGTTTCTGTCTTGCAGCACCATCATGCCTATGTGGGGAGGACCAGGTGGAGGCGGCCATGGCCACAGACATGGGTGCCATACCGTCCACCTCCACTGGCATTCAGGGCAGGAAATGGCCATGGCTTGGCTGTGTGGGGCAGGTGGATCTCCTAGACCTGGAGTCAGATGATGCCCTGGCTGAGCTCTTGCAGGATGCCTGTCTGTCAGTGCTGTGTGCTGAGACTAGCTGGGAGCTGGGGCCATCTCTAATGATAGCATAACACTGATCCTGGACAGTGAAGGGGCTGTGGTGCCTGGCACACCCCTGGGAGTTTCACAGGTAACAGCAGGTCCAAGTGCTGTACCAGCGGCTGCACAGCTGCCACCCATCCCCACCAGCATGGTGGTGTGTGGCACCAACACTGTGTCCAGTGTGGGTGGTGGTGCTGTTGTGGTGGCTGCGCAGGGCACTGTCCAGCAGACATTAGGGTGGCAGAAGATGGATGTCGGTACCACTGGGCAGAGTGGACCAGGGTCCACTACCAGTGCACCTCAGGACACTGTACCCCCAGTACGGCCCCCTGTGCAGTGCCCACCAGAGCAGGACACTGGGCAGCATGCCATTTCCCCCCCAGCAGCCTTAAATCTGGCCCAGGAAGCACAGGATGTTGAAAGGCTGGCTGAGCACACCCGGTTGCTCCTGGCTTCCATTGACAATCAGGCACTGCTTGCCAAGGAAGTGCATGCACTGTGTGTGGAGGTGCAACAGCTGGCCGAGAAGCAGGATAGGGGCACTTCACATCTCATTGATGAGCTCTGCCAGATGTGGGAGTCCATGACCACGTCAATGGACCACATGACCAGTGCCATTGTGGCCGGGCTTGTGTCAGTGGTAGCCACTGGGCTCAGCCATGAACATGAAACCCCACGCAGTGCTCTGTCCACCCCACTGTTCCAGTGTCTGGTGACCCCCTCACAGTAGATGCCAGGCTCCATCCCAGACAACCCTGGCACTAGCCTGTTTGGCTGCCTCAAATCCACTGCGAGGACATGGTCATGGTCCAGGACTTTTACCCTTGGGGGTGCATTGGACACACATTCTGTGGATGACGTGCAGCCTGCGGCTGCAGATCAACCCCAGCTCAGCCACCCACATGGCTGTGGTGGCCGAGGACATGAATGGTTGGCCTGAGGTGTGTGCTGCCCTGACCTGCTGCCCGCTGCTGCTGACCCATGCACACATGGGTGGTGGTATTGCAGCATGCATGTGGTGGTGCGCATGTGTGCTGTGGTGCATGTACACTGTATGTGCTATCCGGGCTCCTGGGACATGTGGCATGGGTGTGATGAGAGCAGCTCCATGCTGGTTTTGCCTGTGCACCAGTGTCATGCATCTGATCCATGCCACGTCCCTCAGCCTGTGTGTCTATATGCATGCCTGTGCTGTGTGTGAGTGAGCATGTGTCTGTGTGCCTTTGCATCCAACATGCCTGCAGTGTGCCCCATTTCATGCATGCATCCCGCTGTGTACCTACAGGCCCATTTGTGGTGTGCTGGTCCATGTGTCTCATGCATGTGTGTCAGTGTACTTACCTGCGCTCTCCATAATGCTCTTGTGCAATGGTGTCTCAATGCCGCCTGGCCTCCTGTGCCAGGCGGGGGTCCCTCTTGTTTGGTGGTGGCTGCCCACTGCCCTCCAGAAAATCCTCACAATCGTCCCCACTGCTGTTGCCCTCATCCATGTGGACAGCTATCCCATGGTCAAAGGCCATGTTGTGCATGATGCAGCAGGCCAGGAATAGGCCATAGGCTTTCAATGGGCTGTGTTGTAGGGCACTGCCTGACCTGTCTAGGCAAGGGAATCACATTTACAGCATGCCAAAGACATGCTTGATGATATTGCGCATGCTGGAGTGTGCCTCATTGTACTTCTCCTCTGTGGGGGATGACAATCACAGGTAGGGAGTGAGCAGCCAGGGCCTGAGCGGATATGCACCATCACCTGTGTGAGGATGGACATGGTTAACACTGCACTATGTTGTGGTGGCCACCCTGTTCCTGACACCCACTGCCCAGTCCACCACACCCATCCTGTCTACCCTCACTCCTCCCACTTCTGTGCCACGCATGCCCCCTGGCCTGTGCCCTACTCACCCACCAGGTGGCCCGTAGGGAAGTCCTCATGTTTGAACCTCTGGCACAGCACAGAGCCATGCCAGATGAATGTATCATGTGCACTTCCGGGGTGTGTGGTGCAGACATTCATTATGCATCCCATGGCATCGAACCGCAACTGGCAGTTGATGGATGGGTATCCCTTTCTGTTTATGTATACTAGCCCCTCGGGACCAGGTGGTGTGTGGATGGCCATGTGGGTACAATCTATGGCCATGATCATGCCTGGCATGCATGCTACCTTGTGGAAGTCCTGCAGGTTTGTTGCATGTGCTGCATGTGTGCTGGGGAAATGTATGTACTCTGAAGCATGTGGCAGCAGAGCATTGGGGAACTGTGTGACGAGGTGGGATGTGGCTAACTAGGTGATGCCCATGGTATCCTCTGTTGGTCTTTGGAAGGTGCCTGTGGTGAGCAAGCATATTACAGCCATCACCTTAGTCTCCACTGACATGGCATGACTACGTCTGGTGGGTGCCTGGATGTCCTTACTGCACAGCTCAAAGAGCTGCCTCAGAATAGCCCTGTTTAGGTGGTACCAGCCCACAATCTCTGTATCACTATAGTTTTCAAATGTGATATGGGAACGGTACCACCTGTGTTGGGCATACTGCGACCAAGCCCTTCATCGGCCTTATTGGTGTCCCTCCTAACTCCTCACACCCCTCATTAGAGCCTCCATCAGGAATGGTGTGGCATCCATCTCTCCCTGGGTCTCTCTGTTGGTTGTCACAGGGTTGTACATCTGCTTTCTGTGTATTTGGGCCAATTTTTATAGGCTCAAGTCATTTGCTTCAGACTTACGCCATGATTTCTGGTTGAATATCCAATTGATCTGCATATTCATGGGAATGCTCCCTGCATTTGCACTGCATACATTAACTTTGTGCCATAGTGCAGTGAGACTTGCACTGCTCAACCGCGGTTTTTGAATATCGCTCAGTGGCACTCTCCACAGTTGCACCGGTGCAACTCAGTTGCGCAGCTCTGAATATCTCCCCCTATAAGAGCATGCTTTATTTCTGTTGGTCTGGCTTTTAAAACATACAGTGGTCTTGGGACTTCAGTGAAGATGCAGCATAGACTCAAAGAAATTTTTTTTCACTTCAGGGCTCGATTTTAGAGGCAAACCAAACATTATTTGTAAAATAATGCTATTCTCACAAGAACCATAGCGCTAGCACACAAGACCATAAAATCATGGCTAAAACCATAAATACTTAATAAATATTAGCTACAACTTATTCAGAATTCGGGAAAGCAAGCTTAAACAAATATGTTTCTAAAGCAGATTTAAAGTTCTCCACCATCAGGCACTCTCTTATCCAATGAGGTAGAGAATTCCATGAGGGGGGCACAAATTTCAAAGCACAGGGAAAAGAAGGGGATGAGGTGGTGCCGCGGACTTTCAGCAGGGTGTTTGGTGCAAATTGCAACTTGTACCAAACATTGCAGAAAGCATGATTTTAAAAAACTGTTGCCACAGATGCCCGCTGCAGCTCCAGATGGTGGGATGCAGGGAGTTAGACCAGGTACATCCTGGCCTAACTTTGCATCTGAGATCACAGCACTTGAATCAAACCTTTGGTGTAAGGTGTTGTAAACTGGAGAAAGTGTCACAACTTCCCCAGCCCTTCTAAAATCAGACTGAACTGGGGCGTTGGCACAGATGTGTTGAATTTTGTGGCAGATGCAGGGTTTGATGCAAGCCCTGAGTCCACCTTGTAAAATCGAGCCCCAGGATTGAAAAAATAATTTAATTCTTGGAAGAAATATACCATCTTGCCCATATCCTGGCCAGAGGTCTGTAAAGTAAATATTTCAGGACTCCTGAAACAGACATCTGTACTGGACAGATATAGCATCTGCTACCCAGTAGAACCATTTAAAAGAATTGCATGCCACTATAACATCAGCTTTTAACAAATACTTTACCACTAATGCTCCTGGCCAAAGTAGAAACCATTCTGAGACTAAAATGACTTAATACCCAAGACCAAGAAGACATTCTATAGTTTCGTAGATGCATTCTTTAAATCATAACTTCACATACTAATGCACAGTACTTGAGTCTAACTCTAATTAAAATTCCTTAAAGTGCCTCTCCTGGGATTTCAGTAACTTATGTCCCTTCAGGCAAAACCAAAATCTGTCACTGGAGGTGGCCAGCCAAGGTAATGAGTGGAGACACAATGCCAGTTGCCATCTCTTCGAGGAGAAAACCTGCAGGTCTTTGAAGGTAGGGTGAATGCAGTGCCACTGGGGGGAGGGGGTGCAGGCTACAGAGTGAGTGAGATGGGGAGGGGATGTCTGACTGAAATCAGGGGTGAGGGGTTACTAGACTGCTGGGGATGGGTATATTACACTGTACTAGGGGCTATGACATGAGATAGGGGTGTGTGGGGGTCTTCTAGACTGTCAAGGATAGAGATATACCAATCACTGGACGGATCAGTCCTGCTTTGATAACAGTAGGGTTTTCCAAGCATTAGACAGTGCTGTGATGTTGGCTCTTGAGTACTTTATTTTTTTTTTTAATAGTGTTTTTACTTTCTCCACGTCTGGTTTTGCATTCTCTGCCCTAGCCCGCCCCCAACTGGCAGCCAGTCTCCCCTTGCTCACCAGCCATGTTCCACATGGCTTGCCCCTCTTAGTGGGGCCAAGATGGTAAGGGCCATCATGCCTCCTCCAAATCATAATCCAATTTGGCCAAGTGAGCCAAGGCATCATCTGCCACCTCTGTTTTTTCTCCTTAGCCAGTGATGTGTGATGATGCACCTCTGCATCATGTAGCAAGCTGTCCTCCATTGCTGGAACACTGACTGCCCTACCACCATATCTTCACATGGTGGCAGCATTGCAGCTTTCTGGCAAGTCCCTCCTCCCTGGAAGAGGCCAACAGTCCATTGGATGCATGATTTTCTCCCTCTTGGGCCAACCCCCAGCAGGCATGATCTGCTTCTGACCAGAGTGGTCAGATATATGGTATCCATTGCCTCAACCCTCTATGCCGCTGAACTGGTCCACTAAGCACTTTCTAAATCATTGAATATACTGATGCACCCTGTAGGTAGGAGGGGTCCCTTATTTACAATATTTCAGGTATTAACCCTTGCAGGGCCGCGGACTGATGTATCAGTCCAAAATTCCTATATGTTCTAATTCTGCCAGCAGTCTAAGGGTTAACTCAAAGTAATTTTTCAGTTATTGTTGTGCAAAAGAAGTCTTAAAAAGCATGCTGAAATTTCAGGTTATCACAAACTGAGCCTATAATATACACAAAAGCAAATTGAAACCCCCAACACATAATAACAGAAACACATTAAAACCCTGTATTATAAAAATGGCAGTAAAATTCTTGCATACAGACAGCAACCACACTGCTCACATGATGTTCTTGATGATGACAGCAATAACCAATATAACAAACTCTAGCAAGAGCTGGTATGGCTGCAGCTGAGGTCACTGTGGAATACGGCACTGTCCACCATTTCCAAGACAGAACAGGAGTTCTTGTGCACATGTGTGATGACTCTCACATGTGCACTGAGCTCCAGTGGCCATCTTGGACATGGCAGACTGTGCTGCCTTGCTGTCAGTGTTCAGTGTGCACGTACGAGTCATCGCCCATGTGTAGAGAACTCTGGTGGCCATCTTGGACATGGCAGACAGTGCCATAGTCCACTGGAGAGTGGTGGATAAAATAATGTGGTGGATGCACAGTGATTGCACTTCACCTTCACTATTTACAAGTCCATCCGGTATCCAGTGGGCTCTCTTTTACTCTACTGTGATCACTAGAAGTCCACAGGGCTATGCCCACTACAGCTGAAAAAAAATCACCCACAACTCCTCCTGCTCCTTTTTGTGAGAAACTCCTGATGTCCTTAACAGTGTCATATTCAGAGTGAAAATGGAAAATAGAGTTTAAATTGATGTTTTAACCATAGGACTTCTTCAGGAGTTATCCAAATCAGACAAATGAAAAGTTAATGGAGAGGTAAGAAGAAATAAGGGATATATATATATATATATATATATATATATATATATATATGGTACATGATGGGCAGGAGTAGGATATGGAAAATATTCTCACCCCTGCAGAGTGAGCTGTGTATTCTCATGAGTGCCAAAGGCACAAGTGAAAATACACAGCTCATGAGGCAGCAGCAATGAGAATATTTTCCATATTCCATGATCTGCCCATCATGTGTGCAATTTACACCACAGGGGTGAGAGCTGCAGGAAAATTTATTCTGAGTCTGTGTGTTTCCTGCTCATTCTATGTGTGCCGTCAGTGTGTGTGAGTATGTGTGTGTGTTTTCTGAATGGACTGGGAGTCAGAAACACAGGTGAGTGTGTTTTGCAAAGCTAATTGAGTGAGTCAGAGGCCCTGTCCACACTACACCGCTCAGGCCCGGTAACGGATGTAGACCATTACTGCTGGGAAGCGGTGCAGTGCATCCACACCATGGCGGTGTCCGCTACAAGACCGGCACCGCCGGTCCACACATCGGGAGCCGGGCGACCGTTACAGCGGCACCCGATCCCACAATGCAGCTCGCGCTGCACTTCCTGACCTGCAGGGAACCGTCACCACCCATCCACACTACCGCTGGTAACGTTACCAGGGTGGGACCGGTTTCATAACCGTTGCTGAAACCACCTTATATGTGGTTTCAACAACGGTTACGAAAACGCCTCCTGTAACGTTACAGGTGTAAACGCAAACTGTTGCGGTAACAGTTTGGGCACTCTGTAATGTTACTGAGGCGTAGTGTGGACAGGGCCAGAGGCTCAGTGTGAAAGACAAACTGCTGCAGATAGCACTGCGATACAGAACCTACTTTGTAAAAGACTTTCATTTAGAATTCAGTTGTTTTGAAGCTGAGATCAGCACAGAAATGGGCTAGCAATGTTAGAAACACAATGGGACATAGGTGAGAGTCTTTTGCAAAGTTAATTGAATAAGTTGCAGCTTCAGTGAGAAAGAGCAACTTTTTCTGAAGCAGTTACCTTTAGAATGCAAGCTGCAGTGCATTTATCCTCACTCTGGTGACATCAGCAGAGTAAGGATAAATGTTGATATCCTCACTCTGCTGATGTCATCATGATTTATCCTCACTGCAGTGGAAATAACACAGGATATCCAATTGAGAAAGCTCTCACCCCTGTGGTATTATATATATATATATATATATATATATATATATATATATATATATATATATATGTGTGTAAAGAATAAAAGGGAGAAAACGTGATAATACACAAGGTAAGAAAATAATCTGGTAAACAAAAAGTGATGATGGGTATGACAAGGCATAGCAGGAGTGAATGCAATGAAGAATCCTCAAGTGAGGACTAATTAACAGGGCCTAGTAAGAAGGCTGAAAGGTGCCAAATGTGGGGAAAGGAGACAGAGATAGAGATATCTGTGGGAAATGAAAAGAGATGTGCACACATAGCTGGAATGCTCATGTGAATACACCCATTCCCCCTACACACACACAAGATGGAAGTGTATGCAGGCAAACATACCATGCACACATGCAAGCAATGATATGATGGGGTGGGGTTAAAAAAGACAGACTATGGTGGAAAACCATAAGGTGGCTGAAAGATGTTAAGAGAAAATAAGTTTATCATTTTAACCAGAGGGCTGCTGGGAGCCTAGGCAGATGATCAGCTTGGTTTCCATATTGTTTATTTGGTCAGCATACTGGAAACCCTGCTGAAGAACACAAACAGAAAGATCATTGACATTGTGGACTACCCTGTAATGTTCCCTGAATGGTTCAGCTAGGCATCTGCCAGTTTCATTGATGTAGATAGCTGCACATTTCCTTCAAAGAATACAGTATACCACATTAGTGGATGTACATGAGAAGTACATGAGAAGTATCCTCATCCACACTGCCTTTTCCAGACATCAAATTGTCAGTGCAGAATACTGGTCTGAAGACATTGGTTTATTACAAACCCACTGACACACATACAGTAGCTTTCTCCTCCACATCTTCCATCCTAAACATGTTAAGAATGGTTTGCCATATTCACAGTTTTAGACTTTGCAGGCAATGCAGTGAAGATAATGATTTTGCTGAGCAGGCTCAAATAATGCATATTTTTTTATTAACAGGGGATATCCTAAGAGCACAGCGGACAGATCATTCTACTGGGTCAGTGCTATGCCCCATAACCTTGACCGTCATAGGAGGGATACTCTCACACAACAACAACAATGCATTTCACTAGTGCTTCCATTCCATCACACTACACCTTCTCTTTACAGGTTCATCACTAGGAACTTCCCTATTCTGCAAACTGACCATAATACTGAAGCTTCCTTTACATAACCACCTATTACCCCCTACCACAGACCACCCAATCTGTGGAATCTCCTTGTATGAAGCAGCCTACATAATCCTAATAATTCCTCTATACCAGGTACCAAAACTTGCAACAGAACTAACTGTTACATCTGCAAGTTTATTTCTAGTGACACTGAAATTCAGGGTCACACAGGTGTTTTTCACATCACCATGGAGTTCGC
The DNA here is from genome assembly GCA_016271365.2 of Neoceratodus forsteri. Taxonomy (NCBI): domain Eukaryota; kingdom Metazoa; phylum Chordata; order Ceratodontiformes; family Ceratodontidae; genus Neoceratodus; species Neoceratodus forsteri. Next base: position 624,694,360 of record CM057452.1, on the reverse strand, counting down.
ATGCACTTCCACTAATATGTCGTATCATATTCTTTGCAGAAGTGTGCAGCTATCTACATTAGAAAAACTGGCATACACCTGGCATAATGATTCAGGGAACATTACAGGGCAGTCAGGAACTGAGACACTGATAAATCCATTGTATCCCACTTTGCCTCCAGGGATCACAATGTCAATGATATTTCTGTTTGAGTCCTTCAGCAGGGTTTCCATGAAGCTGACAAAAGAAAAAAACATGGAAAACAAGCTGATCAGCTGCCTATGCTGCCAGCAGCCCTCCAGTTTAAATGACAGATTTGTATTCAACAAACATCTTTCAGATATCTTATGGTAGTCTGTCTTTTTTACCCTCACCCCTGTCATATTTTTGCTTGCATGTGTGCATGGATAAGTTTGCATGTGTATGTATGCCTGCACAAACTGCCATCCTGTGTGTATGTGTGGGGGGGCATACTCACATGGGCATTCCAGCTATGTGTGCACATCTGCTTTAATTTTACATAGATGTCTCTATCTCTGTCTCCTTCTGCCACATTTGTCATCTTTCAGCCTTCTTATTAGGCCCTATTGATTAGTCCCCACTTGAGGACTCCTCAGCTCATTCACTCCTACTCTTTTTATACCCATCATCATCTTTTTGTTTTCCTGATTCTTTTCTTACCATTCCTATTGTTTATTTTTTTATTTTATTTTATTCATTGAAATAATCAGTAACAACCTTTGAGCACAACTTGCACATTTGCAAAGGTTCCTCGTCAGATGGGGACATATTACTGTACATTAGAGAGTAATAAACTTATTGTATAGGTTTTGTAGGCTGCCAGGTGGCTGCATGTTATAAATTAGTACAGAGTATTCACGGATGTTACAAGCAATTACAATTTAGGATTAAGCATTGCTACAGGTCAAACAAGGATTTGCTGATTACCAGAACATAAAGATACATACCAAATTTGATAGTGACATTGTGTGTTTGCAGAAGATTAGTAGTGGGCAGTACTTAGTTTTTATGGTTGTGGGCACAGCCTGCAGCCATCTTGCTGTAGCTGGAAAAATGGGATACTGAAGCACACATCTTTGAAGTTTTCAGTGCATCTGTCCATAACTGCAAATCACTACGCCCATTGAATGAAACAGTCCCTTCTCTCTTACACCACTTCTTTGAAGTAATTTAACTGATATAAACAAAAAAGACCCTTTGAAGCTGCTGTCTTTGCAGCCCTCAATTTAACCCTTACAGGACTGCAGACTGAACATCTGTCCAGAGTCCAGAACTTTGCCTTATAAGCTTCAACCTCTCTCCCCCACTTCTCTCTCACTCTCTTTCTCTCGCTCTCTCTGTCTTTCTCTCTCGCTCTCTGGTGCTTCATGTAACAGCAGTATTTAAATAATAGGATTTACAGCCTGAAAGAAAGAGAAATGGTGAAAGAAATAACTTGTTTTTCTTTATTGTACATGTTGTTTTTCTCTTCTGGGGAGGTTACATAAATCACAAAGCAAATAAAAGAAATAGGCAAAGGAGTTAGACAGTTTTTTTTCTCAAGTCTGAGCTTGTTTAAAGCTGCTTATTTATTTGGCAACAGTTATCACATATAAATGTGTATATATATATATATATATATATATATATATATATATATATATATATATATATATCTTTAGGAATAAAAAGTATTTATGACATCCTTAATTCATAATCTGTATCTTTTTTATTCCCCCTGATATTTAAATACAATCTATTCTTGGCTTAACTTCATGAATTGATATACCCAATGTAGGTACGGGGGGTATGTGTGTGTGTGTATAACTATGGAGAAAATACACACAACAGTGTAAATGCATCTATGCAAATCCTATTACACAAATTAATGTTAATAATGGAAAAAGTGCTGCATAGTTATTTCAAATTTCTATTTGCTTGACACCGTGACACAGTAATTTTGTTCAAGTGCTTAGAAATAAATATCTGCACTTAGAGACAACGATGTGAGAAAAGTAAAATAGTAAATGGAATGTTAGATCTTCCAGAGTGCACCTGGCTGTAATGATCAGAACTTTTTAGCAACTTCAGCTTCCGATTTTGGCTGGATGTCAGAAATCTATTTTTTTTTTGCTAAAAACCAAACTATATGATGATAATTGTTGCCAAATAAATGAGCTGCTTTAAACTAGAAGAAAAAAAAAACATTTAAAATATGAGTGTGACAGATCAGCCATTAGTCAAGAAATACAACCAGTGATTAGCAAACATCACTGAGACTAGTAAATCGAAGTTCACAGAATGGAATGCTATGAACTGACTCCATAGAGGCTCTAAATCTCACTGAAGCCAAAGAAAAGTGTGTGTGTGTGTGTGTGTGTGTGTGTGTGTGTGTGTGTGTGTGTAAAGTATATTAGTTAGAAATATGTAAAACACATACGTCTGTGGGTTCATTTGTCAACATTTTTGTGAATATTTAGACTCACACTGTTTAAACATATGCAGTTTGCAAAACAGTGCAGAAACCTAAAGAAGCCCTTCAAATGAGATGTATTTATTTATTTATTTATGACTTTGATAACTGGGTAGGTGCACTGATCCCAGGGACCATTTTCAGGCATGATCTGGGCCAAAACAATGGCATAAGAGCAACTAAGAAAATACAATAAACTGGCAAGCCAGTTTAACACGATGATGCCTATGAACAAAGAAATTACAAAATAGTCCAGTACAGTATGGGGTACAGAGCATATACACAAAGGCAATTACAGAGCATACCACATGACAGTAACAGCATAACAATGTGGCAGATCTCTATGGTAAACCAAACAAGGAATTACAGGAACAGCAATTGGAGTAACTAAAACACAGTGTGAAGGGAGAATCCCCTAAGCAAGGGGAAAAGAGGGGTAACCAAAATGCAGAGAAGTTGATAGGAGGGAAGGGTTAAGTGCTAAGAAGGTAGGGTTGGCAACAAAAAACATGGGAGAGTTAACTAGGACAGACCCCAGGAGGTAACAGAGGATGTGTGGGAGGGAAATCTACCCAGGACAGCACCAGCAGCTGGACTCTGCCAGGATCCAGTCCTTAAAGTGGAATTTGAACAGGTGGTGTGTGTCCTTGGAGCAGAAATCAGCTGGCAACCTATTCCATAATTAGGGTGCTGCAGCCGACAGGGCTCTCCTGCCCATACTGGTAGATATGCTGGGAACCTCGAAAGGGGGATAGTATTTGAGTGATGACAGTGGTGTAAGATTCTGACTTTGAATAGCGCTGTGAGAGGGGATTCCTGGCCAGCTCAAATGGCATTATTAACCAAGCAGCAAAGGGAGAAGTCAAAACAATCTTGTAATGGGAGCCACCCAAGTGACTGGTAGAGGACACCATGATGATGGGTGGAGAAAGGGGCCAGTAAGGCAAAGCAACAGGCACTATTGTAGGAAGAGGAGAGTTTGGCTGTATTGGTAGAGGATGACCTAGCATGGATGGTGGAACAGTAGTCAAGTATGGGGAGTAGGTTCCCCTGAACAATGGCAAGCTGAGCCTCAGGAGTGAGGTAGTGCCTGAAGCAGTAAGCTGCACCCAGGGTTTGGTGTATCATGTGAAATACTGAATTTATGTGCTCAGAGAAGGAGAGGGAGGGATCAAGAAAGACACCTAGGTATTTGAAGGTATCAACATTTTCAAGGTCCTGGCCATCAGGGGAGACTATGTTGAGAGAAGAGGGAGATTTGAGCTTGACTAGGAAAGGTTTAGACCTGAACAGCATGGACTTCATTTTCTTTACATTTTGGGCAGCACCATAATTATGGTTGAGGACAGAGGAAATGCAGGAGAAGGATTTATCTCTATAGAAAAGGACACGGTAATCTGCATAGAGGAGGGAGTTGCAGCTAAGGCTGTCAGAGGGGAGGGAAGTTATAAATAAGGAGAAGTTTCCTGTTAAACAACAGATGCTATCCCAACTTAGCAAGGGAATATGGGTTAAGCTGGGAACCAAAGATGTTGACGTATCTTGGCATCAAAATCACCAGGGAGATAAGCTCGATGATTAGAGAAAACCTTCATAACCTTATTAAAGCAATTAAACAAGACGTGATCAGATGAAGTTTACTGCCTGTGTCACTCTGAGCTAGGATAGAAACAGTGAAAATGAATATACTACCAAGGATTTTCTATCCTTTAAACATGCTAGGGTGCTACTTACCCAAAACTTGGTTTGGGAACCTGCAAAAAATACTTAATGCATTTTTATGGAAAGGGAAGGCTGTCAGAAGATCCTACCCGAAACTCACAGGATTAAAGAAGTCAGGAGGCCTTGCACTCCCCTCTTTCTTTAAATACTACATTGCCTCGCACATTAGTAAAGTAGTACATTGGAACAAACCAAATAGCTTAGTGGCACCGAACTCTTATGTGCCTTCCTGGGTCCATATAGAGAGCGATTTAGTTCTTAAATATTCATTTACTCTAAATTCAATTGCCTACACTACCTTTAAACTCCTTCCCAAGCCACTTAAAAGCACGCCTATTGGGTGGTCATTAAAAGCTCTGCAGCAAGCTCAGAAGTTCCTAAAGGTGAACTGGCAGAATTCACCGGGACAAATCTTGGTGCATAACATCCACTTTTTAATACTGCGGGCTCCCATTCCTTCTGCATTTTAATGGCCGATAGCTGGGTTATGACTGGGGGATTTGGCACCCCAAGGGAAACTAATATCATATGAACAAGCCTGTATCCAATTCCCAGATCTAAAAGGGTACGATTTCAAATTTCTGCAAATTTGTGATTCAATAAAAGCTCACCTGCGCAGGATGAAAGCATGGGTGGAAAACAGGACCGAGTTGTCCTGCCTGCTCAAAGTTGCAGACCAACCCCATTCTGTTTCTAGAGTTTATAATGTGTTACAGAGCATAGATGAAGGTTTGCCCTCTTATGTTAGTCACTACTGGAGGCAGAGATTAGGGATGACAGTGGACAGGGGAGTACGGGAGCAGATATGGGTAAACAACCATAAATATATTAGGCAGGATAGATATAAACTACAGCAATTTAATATCACGCATAACATGTATTATACTCCTGCTAGACTTCACAAGATGGGTAACTACCATCACCTACTTGTAACAGGTGCGAAGCCAAAGAAGGGGACTTGTACCACATACTGTGGGAGTGCGCTAAGATTCAGCCTTTCTGGAGGGCAATTTGCACCTCATTACCACTGATAATAGGTCTGGAGCTCCTTTTTACACCAGAAATTTGCCTACTGAGTAGCTTCCCCAGAGGCATGACTAAGCAAAAAAAGTTGTACATGGCTATTATATCGGCTATGGCCAAAGTGGTTATCCTAAGGAACTGGATGGATGGATGCTACTACTCCACCAGTCTTAGAATGGTATAAGGAGATTATACTTGCATTACAATTGGAGTTACATATAGCCAGAATGAATAACAGGATCCAGTCCTATGGTTCCAGTTGGGGCCTGTTGGATGCTGTTCTAGCCACTTGGCAAGCTTAATCTCTCTAGCCGTAGGAAATACCCCCTTGCTAGACGTATCCTTTGAGTCCTTGTTTTTCTTCCTATTGAGAATCCTTGTGGTGCTCCAATCTGTATGTAGATGCTGCTAGGGTGGTGGGTGTTGGGTAGGGTTGGGATTTGTGTAAACTTGTATTAGGTTACTTTGCTAATTGTTATGTCAGTCTTGTTTACCTCAATGATATTGCTTTTGCTAACATGTTTTCATGATAATGGCATGTGTAACTTGCAAGTGTCAGCCTGATTAGGGCTGTATAACTCATGTATCATCACTGTGCTAATAAAGTAAACTGAATTAAAAAAAAAATAAGGAGAAGAGAAGGGGACCCAGAATAGAGCCCCATGGAATGCTGGATGAGACAGGCAGGTTTGGGAAGCAAGTGGGGCCTACATTAACATATTGGGAGTGATCAGAGAGGTAGCTCCTGAACCAGTTTGAGACCTCATGGGAACAGCCCAGGAGATGTAGCTTAGTGAGGAGGATGGCATGGTTTAATATGTCAAAGGCCTTGGAGAGGTCAACGAATACTGTGCCCATGATTTGCCCATGATCCATGTTAATGAGAATGTGGAAAGTCAGCAGTGCAAGGGCAGTAGAGGTACTATGGTCCTTGCAAAAGCCATGTTGCTGGCTGCAGATGAGGCTGTACTTTTCTATGTGTTCAGTAAGCTGATAATGTATAACTTTCTCAAGGAGCTTACTTAAGTGGGGAGGTTGGAGATAGGCCAATAACTGTCTGTGGAGTTGAGGTCACTAGTTTTGAAATTGAGAATCACTTTAGCAGTCTTCCATGAATCAGGCATGGAGGAGGTGGATAGGGCAAGGTTAAAGATAAAAGTAAGGAGGTTGACAATGGCAGAGGAGATAAGCCTAAGAAAGATTGGGGAGAGGTCATCAGATCCTGGGGAACCATGGTTCAGGAAAAATTTGAGGAACATCGAGGTATCCATGGAGAAGAGAGGCTTAAAATAGAAGGGGGGATAGAGGAATGAGGGTAGGGTAGGAGGAGGCCATCTGGGAGTTAGAACAGTGGGCTGAGACACTAGACTAGTCACCCAGGAGCTTGCAGAGAAACATGGAGAGATCAGAGAAATAACCATTGAAGGCCCAGGACACATCCTGTGGGTTGGTCATGAGGCCAGAGGGGGAGTTTACTGCAGGGCAGACCTTCCAGAGTAAGAGTTTAGAAGGGAGCAGATGGTTCCCCAGAATTTCCTAGGATCTCCAAGACTTTCCTTTTGGAGGTTGCAGAAATAGTTCTGCTTTAGGGATTTAGCCATATGCTTACATAGGTTTCTCCAGTGCCTGTAAGCATCCCAGAGGGCAGGGGAGGGAGATGATTTGTAGGCTGTCCAAGCATGGTCTCTGTCCCTCATGAGTGTAAGGAGATCTGTTGTGATCCAATGAGAGCAACCGCTTCTAACCCTTCATGTTGTGCGAGGGAAATGCCAATCTTGTAGGGCCAGCAAGGTCTGAGTGAAGAGAATAACTGCTGAGGACACATCTGTGAGTGTATAGAGTATAGACCAGTCCAATGACCAGGCTTCCCAAAGGAGGTGGGAGGTGTCAGAGGAATGGAAATTTTGAAAGGACAGGTATTTGGGAGATGGGCATCTGGTCTTTGATGATCAGATGATAAATGTGGGGGAGTGGTCGCTGGTGGGGTCAGCCATAGTCCCAGCCTGCAGTATGCAGTCTTCCCTATTGGTGATGATCCAGTCCAAAAGGGTCTGGGTGGCAGTAAGTGATGTTAAAAATACAGTCTGAAAAATGTATTGTGAATTGTGCAGCTGTGGCAGGTGCAGATTTCCAACTGGACAGAAGCAGTGACGGTTTGTTTCACTACATAATCCTGCTTTGAATTATATTGTATTACTGTATTGCCAGTGAATACATTTCATGATTGTATCAGGAGTTCTTCCCTTGTACTATCACTGATTGATCCTCTCTACTTTTCTAGCCTTTTGGTAGATGTGTGGGTGAAACAATAGACCCTTTGTGAAACAATTAGTACCTTCCCAATTAGGTAACAGTTTCATATTTCCTCCTCATGTTAAAAAAAACAACATTTCAACAGTCATGTGGCACCTGTGGATGTGTGGCTACTGTGATCTCTTGGAACGGTGTACTATCTCACCCACATATTTGTTAAAAACTCTGGAAATGTTGACAGGGCCAAGCAGTTGTATTGCAAAGAAGGAAGCCTGACAGCTAGAAAAATGGAGACCACATTCAGAGTATGCCCTGGTGGGTTTGGGGAATTGAGCTCTCTGTGCTTTTAGCAATGATTCCCTTATAAAACAATGATTTTTTGAATACAGTACCCAGAACTGTTCAGTCCTGAATAAGGTGAGAACAGAAACTGATATTGCAGATACAAATTTTGAGCACTGTATTTGTTAATAGTGAATTGTGGCGCATCACCTGTTACATTTGACTATGATTCCCTTGTAAAACAAGAAATATTTTGAATATCCAGAACTGTTCACTCCTGAGTGAGGTTAGAACAAAAAATGACATTAAGATGATAAGAAAAAAAATATTTTTTTTAATTCTTTGATACGAGCTTATTAGCTCCCCTTGACCCTTATGACCTCCCATCTTGATGGTTGGGAAATAGTAGCCTTCTCTTATTCCATTATGCTATCTACATGGAGAAAAGTTGGGACACCATTTATAGTAAAATGGAAAGGAAGTGCTACAAACTTTCATGATGGCTTAACAGTGGCACATTAGTTCACTGTGACCCCATGATCTCCCATTATGAGACGGCTGTTAGGTTGGATGTCAAGTAGCATTAATAAACCCCTTTTGTTAAATCCAGTAGTGTCTTATCCTGTAAGTTGCTGCTGATGGATTTCAATGTCAATATGTATTCAGTCACTGAAATGCTCACTAGGACGATTTATTTTTTCTAACCTGAGGCACTTAAAAACACTACTCACAATTAAGTGTAAGAGACATGTTAATTGTTATGTAGGCAAGTAGGCAAAACAGAATGTTACACCAGTCTGGGGTGCTAGGGCAAACCTGCTATATTCAAATCTGAAAGCCCTGCACTCTCCACCACAATAATAACGCTGCTTGCTTATGATCCACAAAAAGTGCAAGTTTATTTAAAGTGTCAGTGCTGTGCACGTCTTAACTAGTTTTGGGCAAACCGTCCTTTATCAAAGGATGGTTTGTCCAAAACTAGTTAAGACGTGCACAGCACTGGCACTTTACATACAGTTTTGCACTTTTTGTGGATCAAAAGCAGGGCCACTGGAAAACTGCGGAAAAGGTTACCCAAAATTGCAGAGCATTTTGCAATGATTGCGGAAAATTGCGGGGGTTCTATTATAGACCCTGAGTGCTTCACAATAAATCTTTTAATGTTTTCTGCAACATATATTAGTCAGTATAAATTGTTAAATGAATTCACTGACACCTGAATATGTTTAAAACATAAAGAAAAATTTATGTTACTAAAAAGAATATTAAACTGATAAGCTATCATAAGTGCTGCCTATCTTCCAAAATGTAAAACCATTTGCCTCATACAGTGCTAAATAGATTCTATAAAGTGAGCCACAGCAAATCAATATTAAATAAAGTCAGAAGAAATATTTTTTGTTTGTTTGTTTTAGGCTGTGGAATAATGAAGCCTAATCAACAGCTGCTTACAATGCTCTGCCAGGTATTCACCCCCTTTAGTACAAGAAAAAATAAGCAAATAGAGTGGTGAAAAACTGAGTTTTAGCAAAATGTTGTTAAAGTGTTTAATGGTCATAATTTGGACTGTAGGTACTGTACACTGTTTTTGAAATCACATATTTAAACATTAAATCTGGAGGTTATTGGGGCTGGCAGTATAATCTAGAGGTTAGAGTAACAAACTGTGAATGAGTTGACAACATCTAGGAAACCTGGGTTTGAGTCCCACGACCTCCACTTGCATACTGTGTGATTCAGAGCAAGTCACTTAACTTCCTCAGGGCTCCTGAGTTGTATCTGGAAAGAGGCACTTGTGCCTAGTGGCCTTACGCAGTTACCAAAAAATGTAAAAAAATACCAATATATTTTTACTGCATCATGCAGTAGTCAGGGTACCCTGTAATTTGCCTTTGTTTTGCTCTGGCTGAAAATATTTTTTTAGTTAAAGATAAATGTTCAGATACATTTTGTATTTCATAAGCTTGTTTTTAGACTTTAGTCAGGTTTTTATTGTAGTCTTTGCATGTGAGCATCTAGGGGGTAGTTGCTAAGAGTGAGATCATTGTTAGCAACTAGCTTGTTCAAGTTTAAAATTGTCAGGGCTATCCAAAAATCCTCAGCTGTTTGAATCAAAACTAGTCTGAATGAAAGTATGCTCACAAGGAAAATCTTGCACTGCCACTTACAAAAAGGCTTCACAGTTAGCACCCCATTTAAGTGAATAGGATAATGTGCACCTTTTGTCCCATCTTTTGTTTCAGTCTATGTGGCAAAAAAAAGTTTTCTGATAGACTACTTCAACACAAAGCAAATATTATGTGTTTAAGTGTACTTATGCTTGGCCAGTGAAGTTTGAAACCAAACAAGACAAGGATTCAAAAGAAATCAGTGTCACATAAAACCTTTGCCCTTCCTTGCATTGCATTGTTTCAGCCAAACCCAAGTCTGCATGCAAAATTGTCAATATATTTGAGATCATTTTATTAAAAATGTTAATACTTCTTACACAGTTCAATACAAAAACTCGAAAATTGCAAGAAATTGCAGAATGTCAGTTTTTGCGGAGAATGGTGAAAATTGTGGATTCCGCAAAAAAATTGCGGGAGCAATTTTCCAGTGGCCCTGATCATAAGTGAGCAGCGTTATTATTGTGGTGGAGAATGCAGGACTTTCAGATTTGATTATTATGTAGGCAGTAGTTAGAAAGATTGCCATAAGCAAGGGGGTAATCAACAGTCTGCAGCACTGCTTCCATTTAGCTTTTTATATGCAGTATATTTTTCTGGAGATAGCTAACAGTAGCCAGGCAATAGATATAAGTACTGATAAGTGACAGTGGCTCAGGGCACAACTAGGAAGCCAGTCAATGTGTGACACTTGTGTTATAATACTTGGCTTTTTTATGCAAAATCACTGTACACGTCATGGGGTTGACTTATTGTGCATGCTTAGGTCTTAGCCTTTTATCTTTTAGTTTTCTAAGGACCGCTATGAACTGCCAGATAATAAATATAAATATTGGTAACCAACAGGGGCTTCTAGGATGGCAAAGTTAGAAAGCTTGTCAGTGTAGGCATCACCATTTTGCAGTTTGCTCCCTTCCCATCCATTTCTTCCCCCACCACACCCTCTGTCCTTCTTCTGGTGCTCTGTCCTTCAGTGTCTCTTCAAACAAGTGTATGTGGGAATGAATCTCCATAAGACTAGAGTTCTTTCTGTCCTCTGCAGCAAATGGACTATTCTACTTCCAGTTACATATATGTGCAGGGAATTTAGCTCACTGTGCTTTTAGCCTGATTCCCTAGTAAAACAATGATTTTTTTAAATGCCCGGAACTGTTCAGTCCTGTGTGAGGTGAAAATAGAAACCGACATTAATTACACAAACTTTGAGCATAGTATTTGTTAACAGTGGATTGTGACATGTCCCCCGTCACATTTGACTATGATTTGTTTGCAAAATAATGACTTTTTTTGACTGCCCAGAACTGTTTACTCCTGGGTGAGATGAGACTATAAAGTGACATTAAGATGATAAACTAAATATTTTTTTAAAATAAATACTTTGATACGAGCATATTAACTCCCCTTGACCCTTGTAACCTCCCATATATATGGCTGGGAAATATGAAGCTTGATGTAAGAGATAGAACTGGGTTACAAATGTGACCAGCCACATGAGGAACTAAGTTTGAATGCATAATTGTTCTATAAGATATGTATGAAAAGTATCCTTCTCTTATTTTATTGTGCTTTTTACATGAAGAAAAGCTGGGACACCATTTATAGTATAATGGAAGGGAAGTGCTAAAAACCTCCATGGTGGCTTAACAGCAGCACATTCGTTCAGCTACCAACAACATACTGTCTGTGAGATTGTTTTGTCAAAAGTCAGGTAACTCCCAGAATGCTCTCTAATCACTCTTCTGCTTTTGACATTTAAGAAAGTAACACTAATACTGTTTATAAGTTATCAAGAGTAGTGATTTCTATTTCTCAACAGGCCCAGGAGCCACTGTGAATATCTCTTAGTAAACTAATGAATTAGAAGCCAGGAACACAAAAACAGTACCAGGCCAGAGCAGAGGGCAGCCAGTCAGAGAGATCCAGTAAGAGAGAGTCAGTCAGCCAGCTAACACTTCAAGACTGCTACTACCCCTACCTACTACAATCATGGGAAAACCAGTAGTAGTCTACCAGCACTGAGATCAATATGGTTAAGGCACCTTTACCAAACATTACTGCTTAGAAAAGAATGAGAAAGTGACTGTAATGACAAGAAAGTCCCAGACCAGATCCTTAGTTTGTTAATAGTCTCCTCATGAGTCTGATTTTTACAGCTGTGTGGGCCAAGCTCGCAGACGTTATACCATCATCAGATTTATATAAGAGCACTGTGGAAGCTTGTGACTGGACTGCTGTCTGGTGTGCTGCCACAGTGCTCCGGCATACTTTCCAATGATTATGTTTGGCAGACTTCCTCTCCACGGGATGCATAAACACCCCCCTTCCTGGCACACTACTTTTCCTTTCCACAATTGCGGAAGTGATGGCCACCATGTGCAACATGGCAGCGCTGACTTAAACTGTGCATGTGCAGGTATCACGCCTATGTAGTCATGTCAGCACCACCATGTTGTGCACAGCTAACTCAAGGGAAAATTGCACATGAGCAAGTATCACACATGTGCAGTACTGTACTGTAATCATGGCAGTATTAGTTACACTCCAGTGCGGTGAGAGCACCATACTCTTTTCAACACTCTTGCCACTCCTAAAAGCTCTCCACAGCTGTATTGGCTCTGACCAAATCCTGTTTAGAGGAGCTATAGGTCATGCACCCAGGCCTAGCTGGTTGTAGAGAAAGGGTACTACAGATAGGTGGACAGGGAAGCAGTATGGTAGCAATGAGTAGGCTGTGGAGTATTATCACTTTTTCTACTAGAGCTTCCTCCTTGTTTCTTTCCCACATATATATCCCTTATTTCCCCCTTATGTCTCCACTAACTTTGCTTTTTTTCTCTTTTAGATAATTCCTGAAGAAGACCTATGGTGGAAACGTCAATTTAAACTTTATTTTCTATTTTCAGCGTGCATTTAATATTACCATTTTGTTTTGTTTTTAGATCACATGCTGACACAACACCATGTTTTTTTGTTGTTACATTCATAGTAGCACACACACACACAAATGTGCATGCCCACAGATGAACACAGTCTGATTCTATCATGTGCATACCATTAATGGCCCCTCCATGAGAATGACTGAGCATAAAGGACATCATAAGAGTTTGCCAGTGATTCAGCCAGGAGACAGCAAGCAGCATGGAGCTCTGTCTATCATATTCCAAGTAAAACTGTATATGCACAGCTAACAGTGTAGTTTGTGGGAGTATCATGTGTGGTCCTGGTTGCAATATATTTAGGAGTGTACTGCAAGTTACTGTAAAGTTTATTTTCAGAACTGTGTTTGTGCTATAGCTAGTGAACATTTCATTTGCAGGGCTGTTTTGTGCTATAGTTAAATCATACAGCTACACCCTACCTGGGTAAGCACTACAGGATAGTTTAACTCCAGTTTTCTGAACTATAGTTAAGCCTACAGCACCAACCTATCTGGGTGAGCACTACAAGGTAGTTTTATCTCCACTTATTTTGTGCTATAACCAAAGCTGCAGTTACACCCTGTCTGGGTGAGCAATACAAGGTAGTTTTGTTGTATCCCTGTTTTTATGTGTTACAGCTGAGACTTGCAGATAGACCCCATCTGAGCAAGCTCTGCAACTTGAATTAGATGTCTGCTAGTGTAGGTCCTTATGAGGATAGAAATTAGAGATGAGGTAGTCAGTTATGCCAGCAGTGGGGCACTTTTCTCTAGGGATATGTTTTGAAGGGGGTACTGCCCCATCCGCAGAACCTTGGCAGAGCTTCAGGTTCATCAGGTGGCGGCAAGGATAGAAATATCTCAGCTACATCATCACCTCAGCAGAAGCCCACCTCCTCCCACACCCACAATCCCCCAGAGATCCACTGGTCCAGGTAGTGGAGAGAGGTTGGGAAGAGACCTGGGAGGGGAATTAGGTTTAGCCACAAGAAGGTTGTCCAGCCCCACACCATCCAGATGATGAATAGCTGCACAGCCCTAGAGGAGTTTCAGGCACCTGACTCTGTTGGGGGGGGGTCTTTGAGGCAGTCGACGGGAAAGGGTAAGGCAGTGTGTTGGCATACAATGGGAGCAAGTCTGTTAGGAGAGTCTTAATGGTGGAGGACTCAATAATAATGGGTGTAGTGCGAGTGGTGGAGGGGGAACAGACAGGAAGGGATGGTCTGGTGCCTTCCTGGGGCATCTGCCATCCACGATTTAGTAAGGATAGGGAGGATGGCGGAGAAGGAGGAGGAGGAGGTGCTGGGGGTGCTGGTACACCTGGGTACTAATGATCTGGCAAACCAGTCAATAGAGATGGTGAAGCAGAACTTCCATAGATTGGGGCACAGATTGGCAGCACACTCATTCTCCCTGGCTTTTTTCTGAAGTCCTTACTATATACAGCAGGGAGGAGAAGCTGGATAATAAGGAGGTATGAAGTAATGGAGTTTAATGGATGATTTAAGGAATGGTGTAAGGATAAGGGTACCACTTTCTGGGGACTGCAAGGACTTCTGAGGGAGGAGGCTTTTCAAGGGTGATGAACTTCACCTGATAAGAGAGGAGATCTGTGAGCTGGGGATGAAGTTTGACATCTACAGTGGACATTTAAACTAGCAGCTGGGGAAACTAGGTCTAGGGGAACCTCAATGGCAGGAGACAGGAATAGGATCTTAACTAGTATTCCCATACATCTGGGAGCCAGTAGCAGGATTTCAGTACAAGGAAATCTGTGGCACGTACTGTGGTAGGTGAAGGGGCTTTGGAGATGGGGAACACAAAGGGTGAGAACACCAAGAAAAACAAGGGGATGAGAGGACATGCAAAGTGCAAGGGCAGTAGCAAGCAGGATCAGAGATCAGATGGAAGGGGTATGCCTTAATGTCAGGAGCCTAGGTAATAAAATCAGTGCGCTCCAGGCACTAATGGCAGACAGCGAGGTAGACATAGTGGTCATAACAAAAATTTGAGCTTCAGAAAATAACAACTGGGAACTAATGGTTTCTGGGTAATCAATGTTCAGGAAGGATAGAGCAACAGAATGGGGGGATTAGTCGTTTATGTCAAAAAGGGCATAGAGGTGATGGAAAATGGGTGCCTCAGGTGTAGTAATGGGGAGACTGAGTCACCGTGAGTGTAACTAATGGCAGCCTCAGGCAAGAAACTGTACATGAGGGTGATCTATAGACTGCCGGGTCAAAAGTGGGAGAGGGACAGCGAGCTCAGAGAAGGACTGGAAAGAGGGATAGCTAAGGGGGAAGTAGTTGTGGTGGGTGATCTGAACCTGCAGGACATCAATTGAGTGTTCTGGTGGCTAGGAGCACCAGAAGCTAAGTCTTGCTGAATGCATTCCCGGACTGTCTGCTGGTACAATTAGTTAAGGATCCTACCAGGTAGACTGTAATTCTTGATGTGGTGCTCACTAACTCAGAGGTGGTAGGAGCTGCGGGAGTAGGGGAGCCATTTAGCAACAGAGATCATAACTCTGTTAGGTTCAAACTATCCCTTGGGTCTGGTAAACCACAATTGAGAGCAGAAGTCATTGACTTTAGAGGAGCAGACTTCAGTAGACTGAAGGAGCTGGCCAAAGCTAAGTTAGTATGGGTAGACAACATAGATGGGGTAAAAGAGAGGTGGTGACAATTAAGGGGGCCATTCTTGGGGTATCTAAAGTATGCATGAGAATGGTAACCAAAAAGAACAGGTTCAAGAGACCACTATGGTTCTCAGCAAGGGCCAGAGAGGCAGTGAGGGCGAAAAAAAAGGCTTTCTACAAATTTTAAAGAAGCATGGAGGGGGCAGAATATTTGCTGAAAAATAAGTAAGCAAAGAGGGTGCTAAGGGGGCAAAAACAGACACAAAACTGTGTATTGTGGAAGGAGTCAAGACAAGAGTGGAGAAAAGTTTTTTAGATATATTAGTGAAAAAAGAAGAAAGGAGGGGGAATTGTGAGGTTAACAGAGGATGATAGGGTGACTGAGGGAGATGGGCAAAAGGCCACTATCCCTAATGGTTGCTTTTGCTCAGGTTTCACTAGGGAGCACAGTGGGTCCTTGTGAGAGAGAGTGGCATCAAAGTGGCCATTAAAGAGGTCCTAAAGATAAGGCAGCCAGCATTTACCAGTGAAATGGTTCTGAAAGGGTTGGCAGCTCTAAAGATGGATAAGGCCCTGGGACATCTACATCCTCCCCGACTCACTTAGTGATCACTCACCAGTCCTCTGTCTCTGGTCATCCTCTGCACTGAAACCAGTGTCCCAGGCCAACCTTCACCAGCACCTATGGCCTGGGGGCCTCATAAAGCTAAAATTGTATCTAGCACAGCTGGTCTGGTCCCCCATCCGACACGCCCCGATATCGACTCTGCCCTAGACCTCTTAACAAATGCCTTCAGAAAGACTTGTGTCCTTTTCACCCCCCCACCAGAATTCACACTAAAAAACAAAATGCCCCTTGGATCTCCCCATCCCTTATCCAGAAACTTAAGAATAAGGATAATCTTTAACACATTGCTATTGAATAAGGCAAGTTGGCTGATAGACAAGCCTACAACCCGGTGCGTAATAAGTGCACCTTGGCCATTAGATGGACCAAGGTGGAGCACAATCAGACCAACCTCACATCCACCTGGGGTTCCACCAGGACTTTCTGGGATAGTATGAAAGAGCTTAATGGGAAGACCCAATTCCCCCCACCATTCCAGCTCTCCCTCGATGGTAACATTACTACAGACCCTCTTTGCATAACTGATTGCCTCAATACTATCTTCTCCGACCTAAGCTCTGTTCTCCCCAACATTTTTTTGATCCAATCCCCACCTCAACCCCCCCTGTCTTGAACAGCCCTCCATTTCTACCTGTGCAGTATATCCCCCCACTAAGCCAGGCCACACCTGCTAAAAGCCCTTGGTAGCAACAACCCCAGCAGTGACTTCCTCAACTCCAGGATCCTCCGACTGGTCTTGGATGTTGTCCTAGTCCCCCCTGACAGACCTACTGAACTGGTCCCTATGCCTCAGTCAGTTTCTCAGTGCTTTGAAATCAGCCAAAATCACCCCTATACACAAGAGTGGAGATCGGTCCACCCATAACAACTACCGGCTGATCTCCATCCTCCCCCCGCTCTCCAAAGCCCTTGAATAAGCAGTGTCTGTTCAACTCTCTGAGTACCTGGCCAAACATGTCATAATGTGCCAGAACAGCATGGTTTCCACCCAGGACACAGTAACACTGCTGCGCTCATGGAGTTCACTCAATACCTGCTCTTGACTCTGGCAACCTTGCCGGTGCAGTGTTCATTGACCTCTCCAAGGCCTTTGACACTGTTTGTCACCCCCTCCTGCTCAACTCCCTCTACCAATTTGGCTTTTCTGCTGGTCCCCTTGCCTGGTTCTCTAGCTACCTTTCAACTAGATCCCAGCGTGTAAAGATCGATGGTTCCCTATCCAATACCCAGCCTGTTCGTTCTGGAGTACCCCAGGACCCCATCCTGGGTCCCGTACTTTTCAGTCTCTACCTCAACACTCTCCCCAGCTCCTGTACAGGAAAAATGCTCCTTTATGCTGATGATGCAGTTCTCTTTGCTTCTCACCCCAATCCCTCTTCTTTCCAGTTATCCCTTCAGCACACTTACAACTAAGCTGAAAAGTGGTTCCTTGATCACTGACTTGTCATTAACCTAAAGAAGACCAAGTCAATGCTCTTCTCCCACCACCAAAACAAGGCCAAAAATGCTCCCCTCTTGATTCTCCCCAGCACACTGCACCTGCTGGAGCAAGTCACTGCCTACAGATATCTAGGCATCACTTTTTACTCTGCCCTCACCTTCCACACCCACATCAATGCCCTATCCTCCACCATAAATTCTCGGATAGGTCTACTATACCATCATAGAGATTGCCTCCCCCAAGTTGCCCTCTGGCTGGCCATCACCTCCTCCACCCTGTCTCTAGTGGACTATGGCTTGCCCATTTACACTGCAGCAGACAATACCTCCTTCACCAAAATCCAGCTCTCTATCAATAAGGCCTGCAGGCTCCTGACCAGGGCTCCCAGCCATATACATATTTGCCTGCTCTATTCCACCACCAGCCTACTCACCTTTTAGGAGCGTCTGCATTACCAGACCTGCCTACTTGCTAAAAAATCTCTCCTAGGGCTCTCCCCTCCCGGGGGCCTCTGCTTCCCTAAGGTGTGCTTCCTTGTCAGTTGTCACCCATAACTCTGTTAAGGCCACCTTTCTGGTGCCCAGAACCAAAACCTCCCTAGCCCAGAAGTCCATCTACTACCGAGCCCCTGCTTGGTTCAACTCCCTCCCAACCTACATCACAGACATTGCCAAAATTGGTCCCTTTAAGATTACCCTGCAGAACCATCTCTTCGACTCTCATTGCTGTAGATGCACCTAATAATCCCACTGTGGGACCTTTCTGTCAGGCCTCCCCTGACTTGACAATGTCCTCGGACAGCCCATTCCCTCTTTCCCTTTCATCCACCATCCCCATCTCTACCTCTACCCTCTCTAGGTTTATCCAGGGTTGTACCCCCAAAGTAACCCTTGGGTACCTTGTATATGACTGTAATCTATAATAGGTAACATTATGCAACCTATGTGTACTCTTTGTTCAATGTTTTGCACCTGTACTGTTTTCATTGTTGTAAACACACTATGTAACTGTTGTCTACTCTCTCTGTAATGAGGTGTCTTTGTAAATGAGTCCATGACTCAAAGGTTGTAAATCCGACTTGTACAAATAAATAAATAAATAAACAAGGTGGGTTGCATCAGAGGATAATCAGGGAATTGGTAGCAGAACTGGCTGATTCCCTGATGGTGTATTTTAACAGCTGTCTAAGGATGGGGTGGTTCCAAAGGATTGGAGGGTGGTGGACATAGTTCTGCTCCATGTGTGGGGGGGGTGCAAGGAACAAATAAGGAACTACAGACCTGTCAGTCTTACTTGCATTGCAGGAAAACTGATGGCATCACTGATCAAAGAATATTTTGTGGACTGCTTGGACAGCAACTGTCTGTAGGACACTGAGCAGCACAGATTTATGGCATGAAGTTCTTGTCAGAGGATCCTGATAGTCTTCTTTGACTGGGTGACGAGGGAATTGGTCAGGGCCACACTGTGGATTTGCTGTACTTAGACTTCAGCAAGGCTTTCAACTCGGCACCCCAGAGAGGCTTGCTGAAAAAGATGGAAGTTCTGTGTGCTGCTAAAGTCATAGTAAACTGGGTAGGTAACTGGCTAAAGTGGAGACATCAGAGGATAGTGGTCAATGGGGTTAAATCAGAAGAGAGGAACGTCACAAGCTGGGTTCCACAATGATCTGTCCTAGGTCCAGTCCTTTTCAACATGTTCATCAGATACATTGGTGAGGGGATGCAGGGTAGGTTGTGTCTCATTGCAAAGGACATTAAACTCTGTGGAAGGGTGAGGTAGAAGAATCAGCATTTATATAGTGCTTTTCATACATATTGTATCCAAAAGCACTTTACAAGCAATGCTAGACTGGTAGTAAAGTGACAAAACATGTAGTGGCAGCCATTATACACATCAACACCCACACACAGCCTTGGACAAGTGCATGAACTGGTTTTATGGGAAGGGGATGTGGGCCAGGACACCAGGGAAAGTCCCTACTCTGCTGTAGGGGGAACCCTTTGTCAAGTTCTTGGCTGGCAAGATGGCCAACCAGGGAGCTGGGTGTGCAGGAGGTGAGGATGGCGTGGTGGACTCTGACTATCAGGATGCTTTGAGTGAGGAAAGTAAAGGTGCAGCCCTTCCTGTGCCAGTGGATGTGGATATGGAAATACCTGAACTTTTAGAACTTTCCCAGCCTGTGTGGTCACCTAATATTCATGATGCACAAGTTAAACCTGAGATTCTGGCTTTCCAGATGCAGACAGCTGCTGCTTTTGCTGCTAAGCTGCATCTGGAGGAGCCATTAAGAGCGACTAGTAGACAGCCAGAGTCCCTGTCAATGCAGAAACGTTTGGAAGTAAAACTACGACTGGACAGACTTTTGTGGTTGTTGAAAAACGAGGAAGATACCTTACATCACCTGAAACACACCAAGGGTAATATTCCACTTGCACCGCTGGAAACCCAATATACAAAAACTACTGATGTTCATCTCCAAGTCGTGATCCTGTCTTTAATGCAGCTGATCAGACTGGAAAAAATCTGTAGATGGCGTTACATGGTTCTCCAACTCTGTCCCGACTGCAAAAGACCTTCAAAGTTTAGCAGTCAAGCCACAGCTTGACATGTCATTCTGCTTACTACAGTTGGTATGTTACTCGGACTCTGTCAATTGTTCTGTCATGGAAACCTCTAATGGCAATGGGGCTGTGACTGCACACAACACCCAGGCAACTCCAGATCCACAATGTTTGCAGCAACATTCTGCTCCACAGCTGGACAAATCAGCTCCTGCAACTCAGCAGAACCTGCTTGAATCCAGAGTAAGTCGAGATTTTGTTTCCGCTGTTAAAACTGAACCTAAGTTTGTTTCTACGTGTACTACAGTGGCTACAAAAGGTATAATTGCTTTACCTGATCCGAATGCTAATGATCCTGTCCTCCCTTACACGTTTTGGGCAGATTCTATGGATGCACAAACTTTACCAGTAGCAGAGAAATTAAAATCAATCCCCCCCTCCCTTGCATGCTGCAGATGGTGGCAAGCAGAATGATCAAGGCACTTTCTCTCATACTTTTAAACTATCAGATTTATTTTCCAATCTTGGGGAGCCAGCTAACTGGAAAAATGCTGTCCTTCTAAAGTACACCGGTGGTCTGGAAGTACCACCCGATATGGCTTATGTTGCTAGAAATCTTTTAAAAGAAATTATGCATTTCACAACAACGGAAGTTTTTGCCTCGATTCATATCTCTGGTGAAGAACAATTTGACGTTAGCTTCAGATCCTCTGTATTGCTGGACTGGTTCTGGCTGAAATATAATTCTATTAAGCACTCCCCTGCATGGTCTCCCTTTATAGTCATCCCGTTGAACAAACCTACTTGGAAAATGATTAATATTTTATTTAAGAACGAAGGGGTGGAAATCTCCAATATTTTGCATTGGGTCAAGCTGAGAGTGGAAGCAACAGAGAGGCCACAACCAATTATGGATTCTGAGAACATTTGGATGGGGGTCTGGTGCATCAAGGTGAAACTAAGAAACTCTAAATCTGGAATCCAACATTTGCCCAGCAGTTTTCATATTGGCAGAGACAGAGGCTTCTACTTTTACTCTGGGCAGCCAAAATCTTGCCACGGATGCGGCCCCCTCTCACATTTAAGTATTGCCTGTGATGTTCTGGTTTGGACTTTTGTCTGAAAACTGGACATTCTAATAATTCCTGCCCAAATCCAGTCTACTGCAATTTATGCGATGAAAGAGGTCACTCCTATATAATGTGTTCCTGGGCGGCTCATAGCAAAGGCTCCTTCTATGATCAAGAGGAAATGGTCTTGGAAGCCCAGCAATGTAAAGAGAAGTCTCAATCTCTTATTCCTACTTTTCTGGACTAGTACAGGATGAACCCACCTCGCTTCAGCCTAAACCTTTGCCCCCTGATGTACCAGAAGTCCTCCTAGAAGTACGAACCAATATAGAAAACCCCCCATCAACAGCTCTACCTAAGTGTAAAAGAAAGGTGCATAACTATTTACAATATTTACAGCTGAGATCTCAACTTTTTAAACTCATTACTTTACAATCTACCATAAAACAGTCCTATAAAACACAAATTGATTGTATTAGGTCTGACATGAAACTGTATTTATATGATAGGGCTAAAGCTTTGACAACCGAGCAAAGATTTGGCACTCATTTAAAGAAGGAATCTGTTGATATGTTTAAATACAATCAAGAACTGAATAAAACAAAAATTATTGAAGGTATTACAAATAATCAAGGTATCTTATTACATCACAGAGATCAAATCTTGCAATACATGAAAACTGCTATGAACAACTTCTTTCTCCTGTTATTACTACTAGTACACTTAATTATTTTTTTAAAGAGCTGCCATCTGTTACTTTAACTTCCTCAGAAGAGGCTTCTTTGACACAACCCATAACATTACATGAAGTGACAGGCTATTCAAGCCCGTCCTTCACATAAGATTCCTGGGCCCGATAGCATTAATTCAGAATTTTATAAGACATTTTAGTACATAGTCACAATTATTCTGGCAGAATTATTTAATGAAATTCTTGAGACTGGCTGTCTCTCTGTGAATGGCTTCAAGCCAGCATGATTTTATTACATGAGAAAGGTAAACCCTCAGATCTGAATAGCTGGAGACCTATTTCTTTGTTAAATTCAGATCAGAAAATTCTGACTAAAATATTAACTTAATGACATCACACCCAAAATCACTTCCTCTTCCTAAACTTGCTCCATTTCACAGAAGAATATTACTGATAACCTTATACAGATTAAAGAACTTTTTCACAAAAGCACGGTCAGTGGGTCACTGGGATTTTTGCTTTCTATAGATCTGGAGAAATCTTTTGGCCATATTTCACATGAGTTTCTTTATCAGGATTTAAGACATCACAGTATACCTGAGGTGTTTATTTCTTGGATCCAGTTGCTAAACCAAAGTGCAATGTTTAAAATAATGATTAATGGTTTTCAGGGTAAGATTATAAAACAAACATGAGGGGTCTGGCAAGAGTGCCCCTTAAGCCTCATTTTATACATTTTTGGTATTGCTATACTACTTCAAAAATGTATTTTTCTCCATTGCAGTGCTCTTTATGTCAGATAGTACTCCCTCTGTTAACGTTTTGGCCTATGTCAATGATCTTTGCCTATTTCTAGCTGATTTACAGTCTGGTCTCTACTTGCGACACCTCTTGCAGGAATTTCTACTGCATCCAATGCTCAAATTAATGCTCACAAATGTTAAGCATTACAGTTAGGTATTCCTACTCAGCAACATACTAATGTTGCTGGCATTCCCATTGTACAAGGTGGGCTTAAACTTTTAGGTGTTTTTGAGGGGTACCTGAAGCAGAAAAACTAAATTGGACTCTTAAAATTAATGAGGGGTTTGCACTTACTGAGAAATGGAAATCCATGCAGATTTCAAAGAAAAAATGGGTTCTTTTGATTAAAATTTTATTTTTGCCTTTATTTCTACATATTAGTGCAATTTTTCCTTTACCATGGGATTTGGAAATGCGATTATATAACCTTTTGTTTCCAAGCCATCTTGTGCAGCAGGTTAAACCCTGTAAAAAGAAAATGTTATCTATCTTCCTTCTGAGAAATGCAGTCTAGGGATGGTGAACCATGTTGATTTTCTTGCAATCAACTTTATTTTTTATAATATTAAACCCATTTTGGGACTTCATACAAAGACCTGGCATACCTGGCTTCACATAGACTTACTTCCTTTAATTAATTTGTGGGAACATGGGAAGAAACATTTTCAGACTGTTTGGAAAAAGGAATCCATCCCCTTCTACATGATAATTATTTTTTAAAATTCAAACAGTAGAATGTTACTAAAGAAGAAGTCACTCTTCTTGAAAAAAAGAGTTTTATCACAATCTCCTTGATGGAAATTTCTGGTAACCATTAATTTTTCCTTTTGGTACTCAGGAAAATTCTGAATCTACCCTTAAATTATAAACTGACCCTAGACTGCCAGAACATATGTGGGAAATGACCTGGTTGTCTTGTCATGGCAGACTGAGTGTGAGAAACTCACATAAACATAAACAATTGAGTGAAAGTTTTTTCCCTAGTGACACTTGTAACACCCTTTTAAAAACACAATCACATTTATTCTTAGAATGTGTATTTGCCGTCACTTTTTGGGGTTTATTTTCACATACATTAAAAAGAACTTAATTTGGTCTAATCGATTATGATACCCTGGACTTAGGGGTGTATTCAGGTCCTTGGTTGAAATACCATTCCAGTACACTTGGGCCCAGATATTCAAATGGGTTGCACTGGCAAACCTCACAATGCGCCCCAGCACGATATTCACAAGGCAGCCAGGTGCAGCGCAAGTCCCAGTGTGCTGGTGTGCAATGATAATGTATGCAGTACAAATGCCGTGGGAGTGCCCATGCATATGCGGCTCATCCCAATATTCAGCCCAGGATATGTGGCGCATATGCTGGCACAACCCTCTGTTGTGCCACATACAGAGGGCTCAAAATTGAGCCAAAAAAAAGTAGGATCAAAGCCAGGCTACCCACAGGTGGTATGCTGTATTGCAGGGCACAACACAGCACCCACCAGCCATGGGTGGCCACCCACCCTGCAGGGACACAGTCTGCAAGCATCTACACCCTCCCCAGTGGGCCACTGCACACCCCACCCTCTTGTATGCCTGATCGTGGGCAGCTGTACCTCATAACCACCACCCAGTGGTCCAGTGGATATCCCCATTATGCCCGATTGTGGGCAATTGTACCCATTATTACACCTGGTGGACCGGTGGCATCTCCCACTCTCCCAGCCCATCCAACTTCAGACATCTGAATCCATAAGGTGGACCAATAGGTGCACAGCATATACTGTATGCTGTCATTCAGTGGGCAGCCAGGTGGTAATCAGGTGGGCTGTTGCCTCCTACCAATGATGGGGGAGCTGGGTGGCTGGGTCCTCTGTGGGTGGGATGGGAGGGGAGCCCACTGGGCCACCAGGTGGGATATTTATGTCAAATTCCCTCAATCAGGTGATGTGGGAGGGATGGGGGATACCACTGGACCACTGCATATTGACATAGTAGCAACTGCCCATGATAGGGACTGACGGTGGAGAGGGGGAACACTAGATCACCAGGTTATGTATTAATTTCAGATGCCCATGATCGGATGGGCCGGGAGGGTGGGGGAATGCCACTGGTCCACCAGGTAATGTAATGGGTATGAGTGCCCGTGATCAGGCATGAGAAAGGGGGGAGCCACTAGACCACTGGGTTGTTATTTATTATACATAAGTCCATGGTCGGGCATGACAGAGGATTGGGGGACCACTAGACTACCAGGGATGGTGCCTTTAACATCAATGCCTGTGATTGGGCATCTGGGAGGGGGTGTGCACTAGTCCACCAGGGACGCAACACCTGCTGCTGGCAGATTTGCAGGGCATAAGGCACATTTCATGGGGCTGCCCTGTGCACTGCATGCAAATGTGGCCATAATGACATGCAAATTTCCCCATTTATGCCATGCATATATTATGGCCCTATTTGCATGCCCTCTTCTGAATATTGTGGGTGATGCACCCAGCGCAACTGCATTTGCACTGAAGCATTCCTGGTCCTCCGTCTGTGTGATGCGCTGGTGCATTGTACTTGCGCCATGCACATTCTCTGCCATATTCAATTCACATTTGAATATCATCCTGTCCTGGCCCTGGTGCAGCTCAGTTGGTCTGCACCCCCACTTGTGCCATCACCTGGTACAGTCTGAATATCCAGGCCTTGGTGTTTTTACTGGAATTCTGAAGCATTATCTTTGGTTGTCAAGCTGCAAATGGGTATTTCAACAGACATTATGGATTCAGTTGGAAGTTATTCATCTTGAGTTGCTGCAAATACAACATCTATATGCTCATGATCAGATTTATGGCTCTATAAAGCAATTGTTATCTTTATGAAAAGACTGTGCAAATTGATAGTTTGATCCACCTTAACTTCTCTTTGTATATATATCCAAATTTTTTTCCTTCTATTTTTTGATTGCAATTTCCACCATTTTTCTGTATGATGTTCATTTGTTGATGTTTACTTCTGTTGTTTTCATTTATTACCTTGTATAAGTCGTATGTCCTTAATAAAAACTCCCCTACTGTGCTGTATGCTGTCTGTCATCCATGATGGCCAGTCTGGCAGGTGAGCCAATGAGGATGGACATGGAGGAAGTTGGGGGTTTGGTCTCTCCCCTGGTCTCTGGTGTACAGGAGACCAAAACATTCTTTGATGCTGCTACTCCATCTGAAGGACAGGATGTACAAAATAACTTACTCCAGCAAGTCGGGTCTGGGACCTTTGTGACTGCAGAAGAAAATATTTCTGGCAAAACAGAAGTTGAGATAGATGTAATGATACAGGAGGAAGAAAAGTGCTACCAAAAGAAACAGGCTTCATTGTGGAAAGCTATAGAAAATCTAAAAGGACAACCTGATAAGCAGTACCCAGTTAAAGGCCTCCTTGACAATGGAATCAACCATAGAAGTATCCCTTTGGCAACCTCTGCCACATCTAGACAAAAGACTTCGGTTTCACAGGTACAACATCTTAACATTATATATCAAACTACGCCTACTAACCAAGAGAATGTTACAATTTTCACCTTTTCGGCAAAGAAAAATGAGTATTCAGGGAAAAGTGGAAAAGAGTGGCCGCTCATTAGGCTCCCTGGGGTATCCTTCCCAAGGAATCCTTGGTTGGTAGTTACAGAGGCACAATGTACGAATGTTACGGCACATAAAAATGGGGCTGCATGCTTACTGACTGGGCAGGAGAACAGCAAGATAAACCCGAGTGTGGCACATCTGTTGCTAGGGTTCAGAATAGCGATCAGCACAATGCATCATCACTTCCACCGACACAGCAAGGCAAGGCAAGGCAGAAATGACATTTGAGAATGAGGCACCAAGTTGGAGAAGTGGGAATTCAGAGTTGGGAATTGCAAATACAGGGGGCATAACCCCTGACATAAGACTTTCCCATGAAAATATGAACCGCCCTGTACCTGATGCTTTGGAGAAACAGCAGAAAATGGCTCTTCTTAAAATGTTATCTTCTGATGAAATGAACTAGAAATGCAAATTTGTGGACTTGAGAAGGAAAAGAGACAGTGTGATGCTTTTGCACAGAAATATTCCCTGATGGCACCTTACCTCCTGAGAAAAATGAACAGGATAGTGTACCTGCAACTGAATTCCTGCCACCAGGACTAGTGGCAATGGCCATTGAAACAGCTTTTGATATTACAAGCCCCTAATGGCTGAAAGACCTTGGTCTGACTATGCCCTTAACTGGGCAGGATGGACCCAAGATCAAGAAGGTAAATGGGTGCTGGATCCAGTATGGAACTCACCTTTATTTTCTCAAGCATCAGCAATGCCACAATGGTGCCCACCAGGAGGCACATGTGAACTTGGGAAGTACCCCCCCCACACACATACATTGTGGATGGTGATATGTCAGCCTCTCAGACAAAACCTATTCTGAGTTCATTCAGTGAATATAGCCCTAGACTGTCTGATGTCAGTAACTCAAAACAAGATACTATGATTTTGACCTCCACTTCACCACCAGATCAGGTCACTATCCCTACTCCCAAACAAACACCGTTGATTGCTAAAGATTCAGTGTTTCAAAAATCGACTCCAACAGCACATGCCCCTTCTTCTGAGCAACCACAAAGATTCTTACTCTCAGATTTATTCAAGGCAAATAAAATGGATCCTTTACCCAGAAGACATGCAGTCAGACTAAAGTATAAAGGAGGTTTGGACCCACACCCAGATCATCAATATGTGGGCAAAACACTTATTAAAGTTTTCTTACGTTTCTACCCTGTGGATGTATTTGCCTTCATTCATATATCTGGGGAGGATACAATTTGACATTAGCTTATGCTTCCACTCTGCACACCTGTTGGAACTTTTCTGGACAAAATATAACCAATTAAAATATTCTTCATTGTGGTCTCCCTTTATGGCCACCCCCCTCACAAAACCTCTTGTCAAAATTGTTACCATCATGTTCAGAAATGAGAGCGTTCCAGTGGGGGACATTTATCATTGACTTCAACAGAAATGTGAAATATTAAGTGCACCAGAGGCCATTTTAGATGGAAAACAATTCTGGATGGGGGGATGACTTTTGAAAGTGGCGCTATGACTAACAGAAGAAGGTATCACACATCCCCAACTGTTTTTTTCTGGGGCAGGACCGAGGGGTTTGCTTTTATCAAAGGCAACTGAAGGCATGTTACTGGTGTGGATCATGAACACATCTCTCGAGTGTCTGTGACAAACTCCAAACTCCAGTGTGGTACTGTATGTGTAACGAAGGTGGCCATACAAGTTACCAGCATTCTAATCTTTCCAGATGCAATCTATGTGAGAAATCATGTCACCTGTATCAAGAATACCCATGGGCATCTGCTAATAAAACTCAAAACTTGGATCCAGAAGATTTAATCAATAAAGCACAAGCTGAAGGACCATCAGATTCAGATCACCCCACCCATCCCCCTCAACCACAAACACCAACACAGGATGCTAGCACTACAGACTCTAACTTTCAACAGGAGGAGATTGTCATCACAGAGTCTCACCCTACTACTGCAACAGAGAACAATGATACCCCTCCTATTCAATTAAACCCAATATGTTATGAAGACAATCCAGAAAACGTATCACTCACAGTTCAACCAGATGACTTACTTCCCCCACAAGACCCCACATAACAAAACAGAAGATCATCTCAGAGGTAAAACAAAGATAGTATCCCACCTATTGACACAGAAAACCCATTTGAGATACTAGCCCCCTCCAATTGGGGGGAATTGGAAATGGAGGAGGACTTATAGTATACAATGGGTGTGGCCAGCTCTCTTCCGCAACCCACCTAAAAAATGTATTTTTGAAAGAAAAAAAGAAGGAAGAGAAGACCTTATAACAGTTAACTGATATGGCCAACACCACAGTGGCATCTTTAAATTGGCATAGCCTAATTAGTACTGGGAAGAGACAAGCTGTATTTCAACTGCCATATGATCATAAATTAGATATTATCCTGTTACAAGAGACATGAATGGACTCTGTTTCCCAACAAGCATTGTTTAGGTCAGAATGGTCCTGGGGTTATCTTTTTGATCATTTGGGGTTGATAAGGCTGATGGGTTAGGGATCCTTTTTTCAGGAGGAAGATTTTTGCTATTTCAATTAATAGATCTCATCCTGGGGAGAGTTTTAATTCTGGATGACCATTGGGATAGCAACCCATGTCAACTAATAACCATATATGGCCCTCAAACAAAGGCTGATAGAGTTGCACCTTCAGACACATTACAACCTTACTTAGCTACTGCAAAAGTGGTTGTAATTGGGGTGGGGGACTTCAATTGCAGTTTACCATTTCGTAAAGGGAACACTTCCTCATCCAAGATATATTGGGATTCACTAGCACTGAGAAGGTGGATCAATACAGCTGATCTTCTGAACTGTAATAAGCAAATTAGAAATTTCTCTTACTTTACTTATAAACAGGCTTGGTTTACTACTGTTATAGATTATATTTTTGTATCTAAACATCTGGTGATAAGACATACTAAATTATGTCCCATTGAATTTTCAGACCACCAGATGATTATCACTTCCCTAGGCCCTGATTCTACACACCCATTTACAAAATCTTGATGGAAATTAAACACTCAAAGCCTTTCTGACCCATGCATCCAATCCTTCATCAGACAGGTACTAGCTACCAGATCGTCATTTATAGATTTGTATGACGATATAGGGGATTGGTGGGAACAGACCAAAAAAAGATATTCAGATTTGTTTCCAGCATCAAGGGGAAACATAAGTCATGAACACAGTATTTCCGTTACCTTACCTTAAGAAAGCAACTACACTATCTTTTTTCACTGACACCCACATCAGCAAATAAATTGGAGTCCCAAATCAAGGTAGTAAAGTAAGAAATGCAAATATTGCAATATGACAGGGCAAGTTCCATAAGAGCGGAGCTCTTCTATGGTACTCAGAAAACCCCAGTCACTGACCCTTGCACAGCATATAAAACAAAATTACAGAGAGCTTCTTTTTTCTCTTTACAGAATAAAGATGGAATTTTAGTTTCGTCCTTTAGCGACTTTGTGAAAATAGTTCAAGATTCTCAGCAACAGGACTGCACGCAGGAAGAGATGAATGAAACACTTAGGTTAAAGTACTTATCTCAACTCAAACACTGTGCATTAACATCAGATGAGACTTCCTGGTTGTCTACATGCATTACCACTCAGGAAATAAAAGAGGTAATGCAATCTAGGAAATTGGGAGCAGCCCCTGGATTAGATGGGTTACCATTTGAATTTTATAACACTTTCAGTGTGGAATTAACCTTATGTTTGGCAGCAGTATTTTGGGTTTTTTTCCCAGCAAAATTCGGTTCCAAGGTATTCTTCTAAAGCCATGTGATCTATCTGTACAAATCAGGGGATAAGACCCTTTTCCATAACTGGAGACCAATAAGTCTTCTCAATACTGATTTCAAAATTTTGTCTCAAATTCTTCATCTTCATTTATGATTGATAACCACCCAGATTATTGACCCTCTACAATTCTGTGGACTGCCATATAGGTCAGTATTCCACCCTCTCATTGTCTTACAAGAACTATGGGAATTTTCCCAGAAATCACAAAGGACAGGGTGGATCATCTCTCTTGATCAGTAGAAAGCATCCAACAGAGTAAACCATACATTTCTGTTTTTGGTTCTACAGGCCTATGGTATCCCTGAGAACTTTATTTTAAAAATTAAAATGTTATACAATCAATATTTTTTTAGTCCTTTTGTACAAGGTAAAATAGGTCCTGAATATAACATCCAGGAGGGAGTTTGTCAAGGTTGCCCCCCAAGCTCTCTACTTTATATATTTTCCCTCAACCCTGTTTGAAAATATTGTGACAACCCCTGTGTAGAGGGTCTATCAGGGGGATCAGTAGGAGATGAAGTAAACATTTTGGTCTATATGGATGATACCTGTTTAACCCTTAAACACAATATTAGTATTTGGGAAGTCCATAAAGAACTATGTCTTTTTTCACAGGTATCTTCAGCCAAGTTGAATTTGAAAAATGCAAAGCTGTCCCAATTGGTAAAGTTATGGACCCTCCTTCTGTAATAGGAGACTTCCCAATGGTGTTAGGCCTGGTGAAAAGTTTAGGGGTTACCTTTGGAGTACAAAATATGGGATTCATGAGTTGATAAAAACTGCTCCATGGCTGCTAGACAAAAGTAAACATGTAGAAGGGGTAGACACTCTCTAAATGGAAAAGAGTCTATATTATAAAACAATGTTTGATTCCTAGTCTAATATATATTGGCACAATTTTCCCATTAACAGTAAGTTTAGAAAGCCATATTTATAGTATATTCTTCAGCATGTTATGGAGTAGTCACATCAATCCACTAAAAAAAGGGTGCACATACCTACCACATTGCCAGGAAGGCCTAGGTATGATAGATCCAATGGCCTTCTTCAATTCCCTATCTTGGTTTCATTCTATCAAAATACCATGCCAAATGCCCAATTCAATTGTCAATATCTGGTTGAGGAACAATTGGAAAACATATTTATCAAAATGGGAAGAAGCCCCACCTAGGGTCTCGAAATATGTGTTGCTACCCGAATCAATGAAACCTATAGCTCAAAAACTTTATAAATGGAATGTTCAAAAATCTTTTTTGGAACATTCCTCTCATAAGCAACTGTACCAACATACTTTGGACACAGAAGGCCCCACACAATTGGATTTTAAGTACTGTAGGCCCCATAAACGAGATCAAGTAATTTCACTTTTGAATTAACATCGGATACCGGAAGATATGTGGGAAATTATTTGGCTGAGCGCATATGGAAAACTAAACATCAGAGGGAATAATAAGCATAAACCTCTGGAGGAAAGATCATGTCCTTCATGGGTTGGGGTGCCACTGAAGAAACCATTGAGCATTTTGCTCTTCAGTGTTCCTTTTCCCAGAATCCATGTTTTTTTTTTTTTGGCCCAGGTGTGGCATCTCCCATGACTACAAAACCTAACTTATGAAGCTTTGATATTAGGGGATTATACTAATAGATTAATGAAGTACCAAAAAGGAAGTGTTGACTGTATTTTTGACAGTATTAAAATGCTATTTATGGAATGCCAGAACAGAATGGGTTCTTCAACAATGACAAATGCCTTATACAGTCTTTAAAGTTATCTGTGAAAATGCACTTAGAAAGATCTATCCTAAATAAATTGCAATATATGATGTTCAGTTAGTGAAATCATAGTGGAGAGGCCTCTTCTTTTTTATTAAATTCAAATAATATATAAAGTGCTGAAAGTATGAAATATACTTAGTTGAAGGAACTGGATGACTACATACTTTTTAGATTCATTTTGTTTTCATTTCCTCAAAGCTCATCATGGTAGACTGTTACGTTTTTCTTTAGGTACAGATTGTACCAGTTATTCATGAATGTGTTACATTTCTGTATATTTTTTGCAACTTTTTCTTGTTGTTGTTTATTGATGCTGTTGATGTTACCTGGATATGGTATTATTTCCTGTAATAAAAAACTCCCCTACTCTTTGGTAGGGGGCACTGCTGTCTTATTCCAAGATGGTGGCCCTTGGTGATGGAGAATGGATTGAGGAGGTGGGAGCAGAGGGGATGGCCTCCCCTCCTGTTTCCAAACAGCTAGAGGACCAAATGGAGCTGGATTTTGATGTCCAGCACTCATCTGATTTATTGAAGGTTTCAGCATCTAATAATGCACCAGAGGTGTGTTCGGACCAGGACAAGGAAGATGACTTACTTTTGGAACTAGAAAGTAGGAGAAGTCAACTTCAGGAGATCATCTCCATACAAGAGGAATTGCTACAGGACAGAACAACATGCTCAGAGACTGTCTCAGCATACTCACCTGAGGACTGAAATCAGCGCTCAGTTGCAAGTACCTTTTGCTAATGACACCGGAATATCATAGCACCCAGCTTACCCCCTCTACTAAGGTGAATGTACTGATCTATAATCAATTCTCCTTGTCTCACTAGTTATTGATCAACCTAAACTAATCTGGGTCACCCCTGAAAAAGGGACTGTAAAGTCTCAGTGGGATTATCTAATTACCAAAATTCAGATAAATAAAAATAACCTTGAAAAGCAGGTGTCTTTCTTGCAACCATCTGACACTCCTGTTATCCTTTGACCAGCCACTACCCCAACTTCTACTGCACCACCAGAAGAACCCTCCAGGAAGTACTCTACACTTTTTATCCCAAGAGAGGAACCGGCCCCATGAAAAAATGCAGTGAGGCTCATTTATAAAGGAGATTTGAACACATTTCCTGACAGGGTATATATTGCCAGGACTTTACTGATGGATACAATTCATTTTTTTTCTTCTGAAATCTATGCCCTTATACATACTGGGGATGCAAATGTTGATGTTAGTTTTAAACACATATCAAGTTTAGACATATTTTGGGCCAGGTATAATGCATTGCACAAAACTCCATTATGAAGCCCTTTCTTGGCTGTAGCACTCATTAAACCTCAGCTATGTACAGTGACTGTTTTATTTAGGAATGAAGGGGTTAGTATATTGGATATTTTATTTTAGCTTAGGAATCGATGCAAAATTTTGGACACACCAGTCCCAGTTACAGATTCTGAGCAGATCTGGATGGGACGATGGAAGGTAAAAGTAACACTGAGGAATACTGATGTTGGGGTGATGCATCTCCCTAGTGTTTTCTTTCTAGGGAGGGATAGAGGCACCTTATTTTACTATGGTCAGCAAATATCCTGCATTAAATATGGTTCTAGAGTTCACTTGAGTAATGCCTGTGATAGTGTGAAGTGTACTCACTGCCTTGAATATGGACATCTGTGAAAGGATTGTGAGAACGCCTTTAAGTGTAACCTTTGTGAGCTGTGAGGTCACTTTTACACCAAGTGTCCTTGGGGCTACCATAAAAAGGATGAAAGCCTGTCCCCAGGAACTTTAGTGACCCAGGCACAGCAGAAGGGTGCAGCACAAGACTCAGAATGGAGAACTGTCACTCACAAACCCCTCACCAGGAGACAACTCTGGTAGAGGATCATACCTCAATACAGGATAGGATTGTCCAAATAGGATGCTGGGATGCATAGGCAGAGGCATCACCAGCAGGAAAAGGGAGGTCATAATTCCACTATACAAGACACTAGTGAGGCCCCACCTGGAGTACAGTGTACAGTTCTGGAGACCATACCTACGTAAGGACATAGACAGGGTAGAGAAGATTCAGAGGAGGGCAACAAAGATGGTGCATGGATTGCATCACAAGTCCTATGAAAAGACAGGTTGAAGGAACTGAACATGTACTCCCTGGAGGAGAGGAGGGAGAGAGGGGATATGATAGAGACATACAAGTATCTTACAGGGAGGAACAGGGTGCAGGAATACACTATTTTTAAGCGAAAAAAATGTTCCAGGACTAGAGGGCATGGGATGAAGTTGGAGGAAGGACGATTCAGAGGAAACGTGAGGAAGAATTTCTTCACAGAACGGGTGGTGGACAAGTGGAACACCCTGCCAGAGGAAGTGGTGGGGGCTGAAACAATCACCAGATTTAAGAATGCATGGGATAGACATAAAGGAATTCTGGAGGTCAGGGGTAAGGGGCAACAGACTTCTAGGAAAACATAAACTGAACTTACAAGCTCAAATGGGCAGACTGGGTGGGCCATAGGCCCTTATCTGCCGACACTGTCTATGTATCTATGTATCTATGTAGGATAGTGACATTCTTGCCCCTGAAGAACACCCCCCTTTGGTGAATCTTGCTGAGGTTCCTCCACCTGAAGTGGAAGTTATTGAAGTATTATCACAATCCCACCAATGGTTCAGGATAGTACAGTGCAAGCCCATATGCCCCCTCCACCTCCCCCATCCCTCCCAATGATGATGTTCAGCAAGTTCCCTCCTCAGGCCAGAAAAAATGATTGAGGATAGGAGGAAAATCCACCCAGAAAGGGAAAAAATCCATACCCCCTCCCTCTGTTCCCTTTAAAAACAGATTCAGTGCCCTGAGCAGGACACCTGATTCGAGTAAATCTGACACCAAGAAAAATGATGCAGATGTCTCTTCTATGACTTCCTCCCAAAGGAATTCCCTATCTTACCAAGTAGA
This sequence comes from Neoceratodus forsteri, assembly GCA_016271365.2. Taxonomy (NCBI): domain Eukaryota; kingdom Metazoa; phylum Chordata; order Ceratodontiformes; family Ceratodontidae; genus Neoceratodus; species Neoceratodus forsteri. The sequence goes on along the minus strand of CM057452.1, from coordinate 624,659,540 downwards.
CCCCACAGCCCTCTACGAGACAGACTCAGTCCCAGAACAAAAGTACCACCTGAGGTACCCCCTCCCTTCTATTGATTTACCACAGCCTTCTTCACTGTTTCCACCATAAATGTCAACAGTATTAAGAGCTACAGGAAATGTTTAATGGTGTTAACTGCACTACATAATACAGAAAGTCACATTATCTTCCTCCAGGACACTAGACATAAGACTACCCATGAACTCTCCCAGGCCACCAGATTCTGGACAAAAGGGCCTTCCTTTTGGTCCATAGGACTGGATCAATATGATGGTGTTGGGATTTTGTTTAACGATAGTCAGTTGTGGTTAACTAAACTTACCAAAATCCTGCCAGGTAGAGCCATGGAGCTGGATGTTAATCTTAATACTGAGAGGTTACGATTATTGCTACTTATAGTATGCACCCCAAATGAAAGCTCTGAGGACAGAGTTGTTCTCGGTTTTATAGCCTTTCTTGCACACAGATAGAGTTGTTATTTGGGGTGGGGACTTTAATTGTGGGACCACATTATCCGGTTGAGGCCTAAAACCCACAAAAATATTTAGTGACTTGAATAGTCTCAATAACACCCTTACAACAGACTACAGAACTCTACATTAAACAGGTGGTTATAAATTTTTTAAAGGGGTTCTGTCCACAAGGATCAGCTACTTATTTGTTTCTAAAGCCATATGGATACATTCTGCTGGTACCTTTGCTTATTAATTCAAGGATCATAAGATGGTTAGTTACTCACTGCAGTGGGGTCAGGCCCCGATACATAGGAAAGGCCTTTGGTGCTTCAATAATAGTAGACTGGAAGACCAAGTCCTGAGCAGACAATGGGACCAACTTTGGACCACCCAGTTACCTGTTGGGTGTATTTATGATACCATTGACTCATGGTGGTGTTACACTTGGGTTATGCCCTCTATCACCCCACATACACCTCACATACACCTCACACTGTTATCCTGGTCTATTGTAATGTAATACTGCTATTTTGCACTAAGCTAATACTGATCATGCATGATTCATTTTATCTCACTATCTCACTATAATATATTTATCTAGATTATGTTTGTTTTTTATAGATATTCCATATATTATCTACCTAATTACTGATAAGATGACTCAGATGGATCATCAGTGATTAATGTATACTTATATTCACATATAATTATAGGTAGTGTATTTTACACTCAGATATGCCATGTAATAGGCCTGTCAGCAGTTCTCTTTGTCTCTTAGCAAGCTGACAGAAACAGAAGGCTTTAGTTATGTCTAATATTTTATATTGTACGTAAGTAAGAAATGTGCATGTAGTTTTAAACTGTCAGCATTTCTTTTGTCTAAGCTATAATGCTAATGGAAGCATATTCTGTCTCAAATGATACTCATTAGTAATTATGTCTCCTAAGTCATTCTCCAATGGAGAATGACTTAGGAACAATACATATTGTTTCTCATATCTGTAACTATGTTGTAATCTCTGTTACTATGCTGTTATCTGTAGTATTTAGCTGTCCACAACCCATTGTAGCTCTCTCTAGACACTACTGTAGCTGCTCTAGAAGGGCAGAGAGCTGGAGCGCGGGGAGAGATAGAACAAGATCTTAGAGAATGTAAGATCTACAACCTCTATGCTATTTAAGACCTGCTCTTTTTTCTTCTCTCCAGCAGCCTGCCCTTGAACGGGGCTGCTTCAGCTCCCCAACGGTCGGCCTGCTCCCAGCCAGCCACCGACCGAGACCAGGAAGCCTGCCTGCAGCTCTTTGGAAGGTACGGGACAGCGCAGCCAATCAGAACATGGGAGCTTCCAGCAAACCCGCTCTTCCCCTGCTTCAACCACCTGGCACTTTTTACAAATAGATTTTCGATAGAACTAAGCACATTTCAACTGTGTAATAGAAGTTTTTCAACTGTATTAGCTGGATTGTAATTTCTACTAGTGTTATAAAGTGCTTACACCTCTTCTGTCTCAGTGCTTCTCCTGCACCCCCCCCCCCATCCAAGCACTCTGCCTTGGTGCCGAAAAGTCTAAGTACCTTTTGTCTTACTTTTTTTTAAGTGGCTAGTTTTCCATTAGCAGGTTATACAGACCTGCCACTAGAGGGATTCTTGGTCTTTCTACACAAATCACTGTACTCAATCGTGGGCAATATGGCCTGCATTATCATTCTACTTCTAATCCTGGCAAAAATTATGACTCATAAAGCACTGATTCATGCTAAGTCAGAAGTCATCCCAGCCTGGGAACCCACAATCATAGTTCCTGCTGCATCTTCATATTGCTTCCCTACTCTTAATCTGTTGGGTTTTCATTTTAATTCTCATCCCTCTCCTCTGGCCCTCATCCCTTCGCCAATGTCTTTCCATGCACTTCCCCTGCTAGCCTTGAACAGCCATGTCAGCTTCTCCTATGCCCTGGCTAGACGTACCTCAATGACTGAACACCACACAAGAACCCATATGAAAAGAGCCCGCTTCTACCTGATAAATGCCCTCAAGAAAATTTTTCTAATTCTCCTTTTCTGTTCAGGCAATGTCGAACTAAATCCAGGTCCCCCAACTCAAATCACTTCTCCGTCAGAGTTTGCAGCTGCTCCTGGGATGAAACTGATGATGGTCAGTATTCTAAGCCTGCTCAAAAAACTTGATCATCTTCAAATTTGGGCAGCCCACACTGACCCAGATCTGATTATAATTACCGAGTGATGGCTAAAAAAGACCAACACTGATCCACAAATTACTATACCGGGCTTCAAGCTCTTTAGGGCTGATAAGGATTTGAGGTGGGGGGAGTGGTTGTATACGTCAAATCAAAATTTGATGTTAGCAGCATTTCCTGTAAAACTAAGCCCAAGGAATATGAGATTGTCTCGCTTAAACTTCACCTTCCATCCTCAGAGTGCATCACAATCATTGGTGGCTATAGACCCCCGTCAGGGGGCACAGAAATTCTTAACGTGTTGAAATCCATAACTTTGGCTGCTAACACTGAAACAATAATCTTAGGGGACTTCAATATGGATTGGCTCACTGCTAAATCCCACTCCCTAAAAGCCATCTGTGATGAGCTGGGTTTTACACAGATAGTAACTGAACCCACAAGAATCAATGCTTCTAACTCTGCCAACAGCTCACTCTTAGATGTCATCTTAACTTTGCATCCTCATAAAATCTCACATTCTGCAGTTTTCCATAATGACATGAGCGACCACAGTATCGTTGTATGTACAAGATTCCAATCTAAAACCCAGCAGCACCCTAAATTCAGAATCAAATGCTCATTCCATTAATTCAACTCAGTAAACTTCCTAACCAATCTAGCTACGATCAGGTGGCAAGACCTATATCTTGCCAAATCTGCTGATGCCGCCGTCTGTCCTAAAGGACAACCTCACCACCCTAATTAACAAGCATGCTCCTCTTATTAAAATGAGGGTGTGGAAAATCTCACATCTGTGTTTCACCCAAGAGCCCAAATCTGCACTTACCAATAGAGACAAGCTATGGGCTAGGGCCAGGCGCACAAAGGACCAGGCAGACTGGCAGGCATTTAGAACTGCCAGAAATGCCTGTGTTAAAAGTGTATGTGCTACTAAAGCAAACTTATACATCTCCACTCTGGAGCAGGCCAAAGGGAACTCCCAGAAAATCTGGAAGACACTGAGATCCATTGAAGGCCATCCTGCTGCTTCCTCCCTTCCCACCAAGATTCTGGCCAAGTACGGGATGGTTGAAACTAAACTGCGAATCCTCGAAGAACTTAACCTTCACTTTGCCACTGCCGGGTTGGCATTCAACTCCTCCCCATACACTAGCCGAGTGAATAGCAACACTAGCCCAGATACTACACATGCTACTCCACCTCATCCCTTCCAGTTGTGCCTGTTTAGCTACAAAGAAGTCGAAGACATAATTCTTAGCCTTGACACCAAGAAAAGTGCAGGGGACGATGGCCTTGAATCATTTTTCTTGCGGTTAGGCTATGCCCAGCTCACAGCCCCCATCCTTCACATCTTCAACCTCACTATTACCACAGCCACTGTTCCATACTGCTGGAAATCTGCCCATATTCTTCCTCTCTTCAAATCAGGATATCCTTGTGATTTAAACAACTACTGTCCTATCTCTATCTTGCCTGTTCTCTCCAAAGTGCTGGAAAAACTTATATACAACCAACTAAAAAATCACCTTGAAGTGCACTCACTCCTAAACCTGGCCCAATCTGGCTTCAGATTGAAGCACAGTACCATCTCAGCCGTGGCTAAGGTCTCTAATGACTAGATCCATGCTATGGACACCAAGAAGGTTACTAGTGCAGTCTTTCTAGACCTCAGTAAAGCCTTCAACACTGTAGACCATCACCACCTAATCACCTGTCTTGCCTACATAGGTGCCATTCCACTTACCTTACAGTGGTTTAACAGTTATCTCACAGGAAGGATACAAAAAGTCAAAGCTGAGGGCCTACTATCTTCCCCCCTTCCAATTGCCAGAGGAGTCCTTCAAGGCTCCATCCTAGGACCAATCCTTTTTTCCCTGTACATCAACAACCTTGACTCCCACATAAAGAACTCTAGCATACATTTCTTTGTGGACGATACGGTTTTGTACACATCAGGCTCGTCCTTAACTGAAGTCAGGGAAGCAGTCCAAGCTGACTTTATCCAGTTAGAAAGCAACCTTATCAATGCCAAGCTTATCTTTAATGTCAAAAAAACCAAGACAATGATTTTCTCGAGATTTGCCTTGTCTGGTGCCCTACCTACCCCACCTAAAAACTTCATTATTACCTCCCTAGGTGAACCCTTGGAAATCGTACCAAAATGTAAATATCTAGGTACGTGGATAGACAACAAGCTTTCCTTCAATGACCACATCGAGGATCTATCAAAGAGGCTTAAAGTACACTTGGGTTTCTTCTTTAGAAATAGGACCCTCTTTTCTCTTGTGACCCACAAAAGACTTGTCCAAGCAACATTCCTTCCCTTGCTTGACTACGGAGACATTATCATTATCTTTATCTCCTCCCCAACCTTGAGCTTATCTAAACTGGACGTACTCTATCACCGTGCTCTTCGCTTCATTACTAAGTCTGCGTACAGGACCCACCACTGTGATCTTTATGCAGCTGTTGGGTGGACCTCTCTTGCCACCAGACACCTCCTGCATGCTGGCATTTGGACCCTCAAATTACTACTCCACAAACTGCCTGTCTATGTAACGTCTCTCATACACATCTCGCATAGCACCTACTCCCTAAGGAAATCTGACCTTATCCTACTAGATGTTCCCAGGACACGTACCACAGCTGGCCAAAGAGCTGTCTCATACACCTGCCCAAACATTTGGAACCAACTACAAGCCATGCTGAAGCTAACCAGTATTGTATCAATTAACTCATACAAAACACTAGCTTTCTCTAAATTAAAAGACATATGTAGGTGTTACTAGGCCACCAACGCCAAGTCAACTTCCTAGGTACCAACTGGCCCTCTACTCATTAAGCTGAAATGTGTTGCATAATTTAGGGCAAGGTTAAAGCTGGAATGTACTGCATATATAGCACAAGGACTTCTATTGTGTATACCTCTTATATTATATATTTTTTTTCTTTGTTGTTCTAAATTTTATATCTCCTCTCTATGTAATTGTGAACTGTATGTGTATGTGCCTCAGGACCTCCTTGTGAATGAGCTTGCTCAACGGAGTCTTTCCTGCAATAAACTTGAATTTGAACTTGAATAATTCTGGAGATTATGTACATTCTTCAGGAATGGTGAGAAACCCATCTCCCTTGTGATTTTCTCTGTCACATGCTTGGCGTAAGTAGCATAATAAACTTTATTAGTACTCCTTGCTTGTTTGCGAATGTTCCTTGGCAGACTCTGAGACACAAGAATCTGTATTATTATTATTTTTATTGTTTACCCTACACACCAAGAGTGTTTAGACAACCTAATGGTGACCACAAAATGGTGTCTGGATGTTTTTGCCAAGTTTCATTTTAATTTCCTCTGTAAATTAAAACACTGGACAAGAGATCCCCAGTAAAAAGAAGCTGAAAGTATCTAATGTTTAAAATTTTTCGGTCAGTTGTGTGTTCTACAGTGCAGACAAAACAATCTCTTGGCAGATATTCAATTTCTGTGTAATGAGTTGTTTTATTTTTGATTTATTTTCCTATTCTTTCTCTGTGGGAACACAGCTATAAAGGCTCTGAAACAACCAGACAGCTTTCTTGTGGATTCAAATCCTAATGGGCATTTACTCATCTAGGTGTCCACATATGCCAAAGGCTATTTGTGTCCTGTCATGAACTTTGGTTGCGAACAAAGTTTTTTTTTTGATCCACAGACAGCTAAGAGTTTCTTATAGTGAATGACATGCCTAAATATATCAGTACTGACTTGAGGATGGATGCCTTAACAAGCCAAACTGCTAGCAGTAGTTGGCTTGATTTTGATAAAGTAGCAGAATCCAATGGTAGTCCTTTAAGAGATATCATTGCCCATTATGGGGAATTGAAAAATGGTACCGATGATCCTGGAGGGTTATAAATTGCAACATTGTTTAATTGTTTTGATGCTGTTCTAAATGAAATATCTGTTTTGAAATCTGAGCATATTGATTGCAAAATGAAGAATGCTGCTTTAATGCAGATGATTAGTCTGAAACAGGCTTCTAATACGGAAAGAATAATTGGACTACAGTCTGAGCTGGAGTCTGTCCATCTAGTAAATGAGTCTCTCTTTAATGAGAGAAGCAACAATGACCTGCATGCCTTAAGAGATAACACTGAAAAGGCAACTAATGGTGTTCTGGCTAGTAACACTAATTCCTTACGTTTTGAAAACAAGGAACTTAGAGATGATACGTCTGAAGAGATTACTGAAAAAGTTAATGAGCTGGTATTTCAACATCAGACTTTGACAGTACAGCATGATTCAGTATGTTTTAATTACAGCAGACTTGAAATGAAGGTTTTGAATCTAAACCATGATGCAGTTTCTGATGATAAAAAGCAAGTTTTACAAGATGTGATTGTCTTGAAATCTGAAACCAAAGCACTTAATAGCGTGCTAACTCCTGTATATGAGTTACAATGTAGGAGTAAAAAGTCAGATATGGCGAACTTACGCTGTCAGCCAGAAGTACTGGCAGAGCATACTAACTTAATATCCAAAGACCTTGCCTCTTCTGATGTTGAAGAGTTTGATTCTGAACACTCACAGTATGCCGTGGGGTGGACTAGACTAAAGGCTAGCCACTTGATTTTCAGTGATTCACAAAATGGAGAATTGTTAGAGTCTCAAAATGGTGGACATACACGTGATCAGGTTGCATCCCCATACCATCCCCATGATGGCCACTAATGGTCAAGTGATGATGGTCATGACACAGTAACCCATGATGCCCAAGAGGTAATCCAAAATGACTGACCACCATCTCATGGAGGTTCGATCCTGCAGTCACAGGGACCTGTGATTGCTGCCATAACCAAACAAAACATACCAGAGTTTTTTGGCTTGATTAATAATGTTATCAGTAACACTAGAGTTTCTGAGGGACAGAAGATTCTCCTTAAAAATTATGTTGACGTACTTTTGAATAAGGCTAATACGCAATCTGTCATGAAGTCAGCGTCTGATGCTGAAGAAACAGCTGATGCTGTTAACAATGTTTGCTTTATTAGCATGGTCTTGGTTAAAGAATACAATGAAGTTAATTACATGAAATGTCTTTATTCCCTGTGCAATGATACATCAGCTTTCCCCGAGAAGACTGAAATACTGCTTTTCCTATGCAGTGCATTAATACCTTAAGCTGCAACATTAAAAACAATGTTGCTACCATACAGCAACATTCCAGTGGGAAAACTCACTTTACATTTGATGGGGAAGGGGACAACCTTGATTCTGAAAGTCCTGTGGCTGTGATATTTTCAACATCACCGGCCATGTTAGGGGGAAGGGTTACAGGTTTGATTTCTGAACCTGAGCTGACAGCTGTCTCAGCACTACTTTCTCCACCCCGATGGCTACTGACCCACAATCCATAGCTGGAGAACTATGTGCAGCTTGCACACCACTTTTCTCCACTGTGCAGGCACCCTTGATAGTGCCAGTACTGCCTGCATGTGATGCAGAACCACTTCCATCAGTGACACCTGGATCATCTCATACTATGGCTGCAATGCCAGGCACTACAGGTAGGAAGGTACGAGGTATCATAATACTGATATAATTGTCTTTTCTTTTGGGATCAGTGACCATGGCCCCAGCTTTGGTTAATGCTAACACAGCTTTAGGGCATTATTTTGAAACTGCCACATCAGTTAAAGCAATCTCAGCAGTTTTAGCCCAAACTTACAGTGGACACATCAGACCCATTGCTTATGAATCCCAGATGCCTGCTCCAGTGGAGCTGAAATACAGCCTTTGTGAAAGGAATCTTTTGGCTACATACTGGGCAGTGAGATACTTTATGTACATCATTGGTTATGCACCCATTGTGCTGCATTCCAATCATTCATCAACTAACGTTCTGTTGTCAGACAGAGTAAAAGATGACTCTGTATCCAATGCCAGACTTACACACTGGTCTCTCATTTTATAGGATCATGATATTACTGTCCTTCCTTTTAAAACTCCATCCTTGTTAGCCCATGGCTTACAATTTACAGGAGAGACCCATGATTGTTCACTCCAACCCACTGACCTACCTGTCCCAGTGCCCTTTCTGACAGAACCTCAGAAAGTGTTAAAAGACACCACTGTGTGTCATGTTTTGACTGAAGACTCGGCCACACATACCAATGATGGTCAAATAGCAGGGTTTGGAATTCTTATTGTACATCCTAGCGATGACAGAGTGTGCATGGCTAGTAATTGCATCATCATCATATATGTACGATTCACAGGCAATGTTAAAACATGCCCTGGCGGGGGAGGGTGGCTGCTATCCACATCCTTTCAAGATCAAACAGGGATATCCACATGGCTAGTCAACTGAATATTATTTCTTGGAATGTTAAAGGGGGAAAGGACAATCGGAAAAAGAACATTTTACTCCACCATTTGGCCCAACTTGATCCGTCCATAGTATTCCTTCAAGAAACCCATGTTCTGTCTGACTAGCTTCATTACTTTAAAAGAAAGTGGGTCAATCGGGTTTTGGTGCCGGCTTCTCCCCGGTAGTCAAAGGTGTCACTGTGCTGATAGCAAGGAGTCCTTTTGTATCTGCTGAGACAATCTCAGACCCCAAAGGAAGGTATATTATAGTTTCGGGTAATTTGGGAGGAACAAAATTAGTTTTGGGATCAATATATGGCCTAACTTTGACTCTCCATCATTTTTCGTACACTTGGCCACAATCTTAGCTCCTTTCAAAGATACTCCTATTATCTTAGGGAGACTGGAACCTAGTTCAGTCCAACAGCTTGGACCGTTCTTGGTACAGATCATTGCACACCTCCCAGCCAACGGGCTTTGGTAGAAGTTCAAAACATCTTTTGGATTAATTGATCCTTGGAGGTTGTTCAATCCAACAACTAAAGATTTTACCTTTTCTCTCCTGTGCACAAATCTTATTCTAGAATTGATTACTTTCTGGTTAGCCAGTGTAACTTGGCGACAATAGAAGAGGTGATACTTCTGCCTCAAGTTATTTCGGACCATTCATCAATTAAATTGAGATGCTCCCTTTTGTCCATCCCGTCCAGATCTTATTCGTGGTCATTGAACAATAATCTTTTAAAAGACCCCCCTACATTAGCTCGCTTTCAAACATTTATGGATAATAGCATAGGGGAGAATTGGGGATCTCTTAATGCAGTAGACCTAGTTTGGGACACATTAAAGGCCAATTGGAGGGGGGAGCTCCTTAGAATAGCAACAGTACGTAAGGCAAAAAACAGATCTCTACTTAACAATTGCTTAAAAAAAATTTCTATCTTAGAAGCAGTTAATGAGGCCTCCAGAACTAAGGACCAAGAACAGGAACTAAGTAGTCTTGGATCTGGTGCAGTAAATATCTTGAGGAGAAGGTGAGAACTCTGCCTCCCAAAATAAAACAGCATATATGGGGAGAGGTAGCAAGTCTGGCAATCTCTTGGCCTGGCAGTTAAAACAGAGAGGAGAGAAAAAGTGGGTGGCGACCCTGAAACACCCTGACATGAATAAGTTAACCACCGATCCGAGGGCATCTTGGATATTTTTAATTATTATAAAGCTCTATATTTTAGTCAACCTCTCCCGTACAGAGTGAACTTAAAATGAAAGAGTTTTTGAATAAAATACCCTTTCACAGATGCCGAGTCATCTGATACTAGTAGCTCCTTTCTCGAAAGAAGAGATTGCAAGGCTATTGATTCACTAAAATTAGACAAGGCCCCTGGCCCAGATGGTTTACCCCTTATTCTTTAAGATCTTTAAGAGTAAGTTGATCCCACTGTTGCATCAACTTTATACCTACTAGCAGAACAGTGGAGTAAATGATAGATCTCTTTTGAAGCCAGGATAATACTGCTACCTAAACCGGATAAGTCCTTGGACTCAGCAAGTGATATAGACCTATTTCTTATTGAATATAGATATTAAAATTTATGCTAAAATTTTGGCTACTAGATTAAAGCAAACATGGATTGGGTTGTTGAGTCCGAAGCAAGCGGTTTTGTTGCAGTCGATCCCGGCGGATCATTCGAAAGTTGTTTATTTAATTTCTGCATCTGAAAGCCCGGACGAGGAGGCCTCTCTAATATCGTTGGACGCAGAAAAGGCCTTTGACAGGGTGGAGTGGGGTTTTATGTTTGCAACACTGGCTAAATTTGGTATCCCAGAGAAATTTATTCACTATATTCGGATCTTGTACAACTGTCCATCTGCAAGGATTCAGTGTAATAATTTAATTTCGACCACCCTCCCCCTTAAGCGAGGCACTCGTCAGGGCTGTCCCCTGTCACCTTATCTGTTTAATTTATACTTAGAACCCCTGATAAGAACCATTCAAATGAACCCCTTGATACAGGGAATCAGAATAGGCAATGCGAATTTAAGGTATCCGCATTTGCTGATGATTTGCTGTTGCATATTAGAACAGTACTACCTCACTTCCCCATCTGCTTTCGGTAGTTTCGTGTTTTAGTGAATTTTCGACTATAAACTTAATAGAAACAAAACAATGGTTTATTAGTTATCCTCCCATCTGTGTAAATCCTGGTGTTACTCCCTAGGGTTACAGTGGCAGTCAAATTCCTACTATACCTGGGTATTCAGATATCAAAAGACTTTGGGCAAGTAGCCAATTTAAACTTTAAACCCTTATTTAGATCTATCAAGATGGATCTGGAAAGATGGACAAAACTCCTCTAACCTTTTCCAGTAGAGTAAACACAATAAAGATGATGGTACTGCCCAGGCTGTTTTACCCTCTCTACAATCTGAACATATATCTCCCTAGGTCTTTTGACCCGCTCTATAAGTACTGCTCGGATTTTTGGAGGTGAAACCCCCGTAGGGCTTATGCTACGTTAATTTTCACGGAAAGTAGGTGGCCTTCAAGTACCAGATTTTATGTCTATTACCTAGCCATTCATGCGACCAGAGTTGCTTTGTGGTTACGAGATGGAGACACCCCTTACCCAGTCTTGCTTTGGAGCCAGAAGGTTTCTAGGCTAGTGAATTTGGACCTAGAATCCTTTCTATATTACAGTGGTCTAAGGTTCCTAACAAAGTTAGAATACCCCTCTAAGCTGGGACATAAAGCGCTCCACCAGTTGTATCTAAAGCTACATATTTCATTTGTTAAATATCTTTCTCAACCTCTTGAGGAACCCTAATTTTCTTGTGGGTAATAAACCTATTACTAGGTTTATACATGATTTCATTACTAAACCCGCATTTCGGATTTCTTCTCTAGTAATGTACTTTCCTCCTACCTGATTTGGTGGACAAGTTTGGGTAAAACCCATAGACCTTTGCATCTTTCCAGATTCAAAGGAGTATTTTTCTCAGACACGCAAGATAAGGTATCTGGGAAGCTGGCAAATTAATCTGGACACTGGAGGAGATTGTCCTTTCAGGTAAACCAGTCTCTAAAGTTATAAGTATATTATATCAAGTTTAGGCCAAAAGTCTCGCCAATTTCTCACTACTGGAAGCAAACCTGGCCATGGGGTGGTCAGAGCGAGACCTGGGAAAAATATGGATGAATGTTTACTCATGCATTAAGCTTCAGTTTAATTTGTTGCATAATTTATATTTGTCACCGCTACACTGTATAGGTTGAAGAGGCTGTCCTCCCGGCCTGTCAGATTGTGGTAATCGGTTAGCTACCACCTTCCACAAATCTGGGCTTGCCCCAAAATAGTCAAGTTTGGCAAGCAATCAGAGGCTGGATGTAACCATATTGTGATTTATCGCTACTTTTATTGCGGAAATTTGTGTTTTCGGGAAGTGTGCCCAATCCATATCCAGTACCCAGAAATACCAAATAGCTCTGGGCCTTGGTAATAAAGTTATTGATTCTCCGCCATTGGCAAGGCAACTGGACCCCCTCTTTCAAAGAATGGTGGGATGAGTTTATGAATGCATTGAATGCTGAGAGGTCAGTTTCAAATTTCCATAACACTTCAACCAGATTCTCTTAGTGTTGGGGCAGCTTTTTTCAATCCTTGAAAGTGAAATATGGCTATTAGCTATTTGATTATTATTTTTTTTTTTTGCTCGCCAATTTAACTTTGTTGCCAAGATCTCCATGGAGCCTTTTTCTCTTCAGTATTCTACAAGCTTACTATCACAGCTGAGTGTCCTTCTCCCGTGTACAAGCATAAGCATGCTTACTTACTAGCCAACGATTCATCTTTAGCTGGGATGATTCTGTTTCCTTATCTAGTATTCCTCCATCGAGGATGTGGATGGCTGCCAAGGGGGTGGTGGTTAGGGATGGGAGGAGAGGGGTGGGATATTTTCTTTTTCCTTGTTGAGGGGTCTGTGTGTATTTGCATAAATGATGTTTGTTGTTTAATATAAATGTGTTGTTTATAAAATAAAGTGATTTGCCAAAAAAAAAAACATGCCTGGCAAATAAACTGAAAAGCAGGGAGTTTAGAAGTCTCCTAATTAGCACAAATACTTGTGAATGGTGTAGAGAGCTGGAACGTCCTTGAGAAAGACAAGGAATAAAAAGATTTTTCCTTACATAAAATAATATTAGCACTCCATGAGAGGGTTAAGTTCTGCCCACTTCAAGAAATGTCCTTGAGATAATTACAACAAGCACAGCAGATACAATGTTTTTATTATAGTTTCTAATTGGGACTATTTCTCTCTAAACTGAGTTTCTTTGGTAGAAGACAAACTTCTGTTCCAGTACTCTGTAGTATAGTGTAAAATACAGTGACTTGTTTGTGTACAACACAAACCTAACCAGTTTAAATACTGTATATTCATAAGGTTCGAGCATGTTGTATGTTTATTCTTTATGCTTTATAAGAAGGACCCTCATTTGATGGCAGTGTATACGCTCCTTAATAAAGGAACTGAGGAATAACTTTCAGAAAGAACTCTTATAAAAAAGTAAAAATGACATTCACCTATCCAGTGATGGCCTTCTCATTTGGAATATCACTGCTGTAACACTCATGAAAAGTTATGGGTAATTCCTGAACACCTGAGAGTAGAATTTATCAACTATACCAAATACACAGTACTCCAACTGGTGTACACCAGTGAGTCAGTAAAAACCCTAGACAGACTAAAATCCTCTTTCTTATGCCTACGCATGAGAAATGATGTAGAACACTGCATTAGTAACTGTTTGATCTGTGCACAGAACAATTATATACCAGCTAGGACAAATGCATTGTTACCCCAGAAGCAAAGGCCCCTGGAACAATATCCAGTTTGACTACATTGGCCTTATGCCAACCACTAAGAGCAACTAGTTTGCACTAGTGATCACTGACCTATTTTCCAGACAGTTTAAAGCTATCCCAAAACAGAACAACACAGCCAAAGTGACTGCAAATGTCTTGGTAAACCAGCTATTTACCAGGTAGGGCTTTACCCCTACAAGTAAATTCTGATTACAGGGATCTGGCTTTATAGCCAAGTAATGCAGGAAATTCTGAATTTTTTATGGGTAAAGCAAAAGTTTTATATCCCTTACAACCCACAGACATCAGGACAGATGGAATGGGATAACAGACAGAACTTAGTTATGTTTTAATAAACTTATTCAGAAAACCAAAAGGACTGGAATTCATTATTGCCTTTACTCCTTAAGGCAACAAGAGGGACACCCTCTGCAGATACACAGCATACACTAGTTTTGAAAATCATGACTGGACGGTCCATGATACTCCCAGAACATTTACTTCTGGGCCTGTGTACTGCCACTGCTGATAGAGCATCATATGTTAAATATCTCAAACAAGACATCCAAAAAGGTATAATTGTTTTCTTCACAATATATGGGCAAGGCCTAAAAACATGCTTTATCCCATTGTAAACTAATGCAGTCCTGCAGGCTACCAAGTTTGACTGCCTCACTATAACAGTCATTGATAAATGGCTACATGTCAATCAAATGAACCTGTTTGAAGGAGATTAAATTACTTTTCCATACCCCAATGGGAAGAATAGTACTAAACTAACTATGTTTCTCTTTTCTTTTAGGTTCGGAAAGAGAGGGATGGTTGCCTTTATGCTTATTATTCTTTTTAAAAGTATGGGTCTTCTTACAAGCCCAAACTGCACATCGTATTGCAAATAAGGACCAGTGACTTAATCCAAAACAGATTGTTGAGGCAAAATGCCTCATAAGACCACATGATTTAATTGCATCCTGTGGAATTCACACTAAGGTCCTAAAAGACTTGTTCGTTGTCCAGAAGGGTAGTGAGGGCCTACTGAATGCTATGATCATTGCTTTGGATTGATTCTAACAGCTTGACTTGATCTGGACTCCTGTTTACATTTTATTGATATCAGGAATTTTGCATCCAAATTTACATGGTAATAAAAGCCATTAGACATTAAGTTGTTTTTTTTTAATCCTATGATGCTTCATAATTTGTGACACTTAATACTGAGTGCACAAAACAGAATGCTGGCCCACCCAGTGGTCTTAATAGCCACTTCTCAACCAGATACCCTAGTTAATAATGTGCAGTTCAGGCACATTCCAGTGATTTTTAAATTTCACATTTTAGAACTTGGAATGATTTGTTGTATGTTTCACAACAAACATTTCCCACATTTTTTTTTAAATAATGATGTGATTGGATACCCTGGCAGCATTCCAGGTATTCATTAATGACTCCCTATACAGGGACTGATAGCACCACAGATACACACACACAGTATTTTCGCATCCTGACTGCTAGTGGTACATCTTATGACTGTAAACCTACACAAATGCACTAGGTATTTTGGTTTTGTTTTGTTTTTCTTATTTTTAAAAACAACACAGGTTTAGACTCAGGCCTATTTGGTTCTGACACACTTATCTGAAATAAGGCTGATATAGTCATTATTCAAGCACATATGTTAAAGGTTCATGATAGTATGAAATATAATATCATACCCCCCCAACCATTGCATGGTATACATGATTTTGCTCATAAAGAGTGATTTACATTTACAATATTAAGGATATTGTGAAGGGGTTTGACCTGATAAATGTTCATGTTAATGAATTAAGTTTCTGCTCACATTAAGGAAGCAGATGAGCATCATATAGCTAGGGAAGTCCTTTGCACTGCCTATGGCTATTATGTTTTTACAACCCTTTGGTTATCTCTTCCAGGATCTGGAATTAGAATATGTCTTGATCTCATACATGACAGACATATGGGTCAGTGGCATTGCCACATTTTGCACTTCTATTGTATATGTTAACAAATGTTTATTTGAATCTAGCACTATTCCCTTGTCAATGTCAAGGAACCTTGGTTATGTCACCACACACACCAGTATTGCTACATGTGTTGAAACTTATTCCTGCACAATCCAGGAAGCCATGTTTTGTGACTCTCAGAGTGTCATTGCCACATTTTCATCTGGCAACATCCATCTCTTATCGTCTGGCAACCATCCATTCTATTGATCATCTTGATGGGAACTTTTATCATGAAAGGTTGAAACTACCACCTTTCCTTGTTTACCATGAGGTCTTGGAATCATGACTGACTCTGAACATTGATTGTCGTACCTGCAAAGAACATCACCTTTTATGCAGATGTGACAGCTTCCAACTTGTATTACCAACTTGTGAATATGGCCTAATAACTGAAATTAGGCTTCCACTTGTGAACTTTCAAATAAACTGTATTCAGTCCATCCAATTTGATTCTACAATCAAGCTCATTGTTATGCATACTTTGAAGCAAGTCTGGGGTAGAGGCAATCCCCTAACTCAGCTAGAAGACTCTCCTTCATTTGATCTATAATCAAGAAATCCATTTTCTTCACTGCTTGTTTTCCGAGCCTGGCCGGCACCTCATACAAACTGAGTACTGTCGTTAACTTTTACACTTTGTGCAGCCGTGTGATCATCTTCAACTGAACACTGTTGCTATTCCATTGTGAAACTCAATGTGAAATCTAATGCACCCCCTGCTGAGGCCTATGAAAATATTGCTGCCTCCTGAACATTTGGACCAACCTTTGGAAAATCTGAATGCATCGAATTTGAACTATTAATCTTCATCTGACATTTGAAGAAACCCTGGATTTATCCATGGAACTGTTTGTAGTTTATGCCTTGTGGACATTGACATTTCATGTCCTGTTCAACTTATCAACTGAAAGATGCCATCCTTCAAGGTGGTGTATTCTGCTGATGTGGAACATTGTGTGATGACCAACTATACATTTTTCTGATATGGACTAAAAGTTATGCAAAGTGAACTTTTCTAACTTCTGTTTTTACTCCCTAAACAGGTAATAGGTTATACGATAATCACACCTGTTCCCATCCCGGAACCAGATATCATTAAGTCTAGTCCTAACTATCTTGATGCTCTATCTCAATTTTACTTATTTTTAATATCCATACAGGCAACTTAACTTTGTCTCTTCAATTTCTTCCCAATAGGACAGAAACACATCTGATACATATCAGTATTTGCTGATTGTTTTGATATTGGAAAACCCCATTGTGAAGTTGTATTCCAAATGTTTATAGCAATACAAGGTTTAATCACATTTTCCCTTACAATCACATATTGTTGTTTAAGGAAAACCTGTGTGACCAGTTAATATTCCTCTATCAGGTTCGTGCCACGGGCCTTTAGAGGAATGGTGCCTAACCTCCATCTTTTTGTTGTGTTGCTACTTTTGAAATTAGGGCAACAAAGAAGGGATTGTTACGCTTTGGTTATGACACCTATTGTCCCACATACACCTCACATACACCTCACACTGTATTCCTGGTGTATTGTACTGTAATACTGCTATTTTGCACTATGCTAATACTGATCATGCATATTCATTATACCTCACTGTAATACATTTATCTAGATTATGTTTGTCTTTTATAGATATTCCATATATTATCTACCTAATTACTGATAAGATGACTCAGAGGGATCATTAGTGATTATTGTATACTTATATTCACATATAATTATATGTAGCATATTTTACACTCAGATATGCCATGTAATAGGCCTTCTCATCTGTTATCTTTGTCTCTAAGCAAGCTGACAGAGACATAAGGACTTGGTTATGTCTAGTATGTTATATTGTACGTAAGTAAGAAATGGGCATGTAGTTTTAAACTGTCAGCATTTCTTTTGTCTAAGCTATAATGCTAATGGAAGCATATTCTGTCTCATATGATACTCATTAGTAATTCTGTGTCCTAAGTCATTCTCCATTGGAGAATGACTTAGGACCAATACGTATTGTTTCTCATATCTGTAACTATGTTGTAATCTCTGTTGCGATGCTATTATCTGTAGTATTTAGCTGTCCGCAACCCATTGTAGCTCTTTCAAGACACTACTGTAGCTGTTCTAGAAGGACAGAGAGCTGGAGTGTGGGGAGAGATTGACCAAGATCTTAGAGAACCTATGATCTACAGTTCTGGAGATTATGTACATTCTTCAGGAATGGTGAGACACCCATCTCCCTTATGATTTTCTCTGTCACATGCTTGGCATAAGTAGCATAATAAACTTTATTAGTACTCCTTGCTTGTTTACAAATGTTTCTTAGCAGACTCCGAGACACAAGCATCTGTATTATTACTATTTTTATTGTTTACCCTACATACCAAGAGTGTTTAGATAACAGTGGGATGACAGTAAGAGAGATATCATACAATTATTTAAAAAATATTCTGGGACCAAAACACTGGATGATTATTTGCATTATTTAATGCTTAGTTCACATTTACATAAACTTATTTCTAGGATGGAAAGGGAAAAACTGGATTATAGTGCCAAAATCAGAAATATCAAATCACAAATGCAAAAATTGCAATACAATATGGCACAGTCCCTGTATCAGGAAATGCACTTTGGAACATAAAGTAGAAAGCAAACCTATGACCCCTACAGGGATTGCAGTCCCAAAATTGAGAAAAGATCCCTAGAGGGTTTATATAATGCTAGTGGGGAAGTTGGGACCTCAAGAACTGTTCTACTGGATGTGATAAATCATTATGTGTCTTCTGCCTTCAGTGTGGCCCCCCGAGAACCCTGCCATTCAGGACTTCCTGACAGATTTGGATATGCCATCCTTGCAGGAATGTGGTGTTATGGCTTTGAAAGTGCCAATAACTAGAGAAGAAGTAATGGATACAATTAAATATTTTAAAAATAACACCACCCCTGGGGATGATGGTCTTAGCACAGCATTTTATAAAAAAAATACTAAGATAGATTAGTCCCAGTTCTAGCAGAACTTTATAATTATTGTTTGGATCTGGATACCTCCCCCAGTCACAGTTGACGGCCCTAATGATATTTATACACAAATGTGGGGACAAAGCAAATATTAAAAACTGGAGGCTGCTTAGTTTATTAAACACTGAGTACAAAATACTTGCCAAAATCTTGGCTAACCATTTTTGAGTAATAGCTGAGAATTTGGTCAGTCCCCAGCAAATGTCTTCCATTTAGTCTAGGAACATACAGGATGCAATATTATGGCTCAGGGAACAAGATAATGCATATGGGGCACACAAACCCTGGCACAATATATCAGTTGGGGGGTGAGGATATAGCATGCACCAAGCAGGAAAGGGACCTTGGAGTTATCATCTCTGATGATCTCAAGGTAGGGAAACAGTGTGACAAGGCAGCAGGTAAAGCAAATAGGATGCTGGGATGCATAGGCAGGGGCATCACCAGCAGGAAAAGGGAGGTCATAATTCCACTATACAAGACACTAGTGAGGCCGCACCTGGAGTACACTGTGCAGTTCTGGAGACCTTACCTACATAAGGACATAGACAGGGTAGAGAAGGTTCAGAGGAGGGCAACAAAGATGGTGCATGGATTGCATCACAAGTCCTATGAGGACAGGTTGAAGGCACTGAACATGTACTCCCTGGAGGAGAGGAGGGAGAGAGGGATATGATAGAGACATACAAGTATCTTACAGGGAGGAACAGGGTGCAGGAATGCACTATTTTTAAGCGAAAAGATGTTCCAGGACTAGAGGGCATAGGATGAAGTTGGAGGAGGACGATTCAGAGGAAACGTGAGGAAGAATTTCTTCACAGAACGGGTGGTGGACAAGTGGAACACCCTGCCAGAGGAAGTGGTGGGGGCTGAAACAATCATGGGATTTAAGAATGCATGGGATAGACATAAAGGAATTCTGGAGGTCAGGGGTAAGGGGCAACAGACTTCCTGGAAAACATAAACTGAACTTACAAACTTAAATGGGCAGACTGGGTGGGCCATAGGCCCTTATCTGCCGACACTGTCTATGTATCTATGTATGTATCTATGTATTCTTGAGAGGAAACCAAAACCTAGTTTCTGGTAATTTATTGTGTATAGACCAGGAGAAAGCTTTTAACAAGTTATCTCATTGACGGATGGTGTGTGTGACAGCACACACACCATCCTTCAGTGGGCTGGACATCACTCCCCAAAACACCACAGGCACACATACTACCCTAGAAAGGGAAACAGAGGAAATACACACCTCAACAGACAGAGCATTAGTCATCATTCTGCAAAAAAACAGATGTGTATAATCACCTGGTTGGAGGCAACATTTGTTTTTATTTTATTATTTAAATCTTTGATAACCGGGCAGGTGCACTGATCCTGTGAACGTTTTCAGGCACGACATATTGAAGCAGTCCAGGAAAAGGATGCAACCACATGCAGAAGGGGAGGCATGTTCCTGGAAGGCAATATTTGCAAATGCTGGGAGCCTAGCAAACAAACTACCCGATCTCATGGCCATCATGGACATGGAGAGGTTGTACTGGGCGGCTGTGAAAGAAACATGGTTCACAGAAACCCATGGTCGGGAGGCAGCTATACCAGGATACAACCTGTTCAGAAGGGACAGGAGCGGTAAAAAGGAGGGGGGTAGCTATTTATATTAGGAAAAAAATAAAAGCCTCAGAGGTACAGGGATCCCCTTGGGAAACCAAGTCACTGTGGCTAACTGCAGATGCAGGCAAATGAAAAACCTTCAAAACTGCATAGCTTAAAGGCCCACAAGTCAAGAGGAAAAAGGTGACAGATACTTAATAGAGGAAATACACAAAATGACTGATAGAGGTGAAGTTATACTGGTGAGAGACTTCAATCTCCCAGATGTAAACTGGAGCACACAAACAGAAGCAATGACAAGAAGCAGAGACTTCTTATTGTCCCTACAGGGCACATGACTGGAGCAACTGGTTAAAATTCTAACAAGAGGTGATGCCATTCTCGACCTGGTCCTTACAAACACTGAGAGGTTAAAGGACATCGATGTGGTGTACCATATGGGAAACAGCAACCATCGTATGGTCAGCTTCAAATTAAACGTAACTGATACCTATAACTCCAAAATCAGGGTGCTAGATTTCAAGAAAGCGGACTTCCATAATATGAGAACCAGCCTACAAAATAACTTATTTAAAGCAGAAGATGCGGAGGTTGAGTTCATGTGGGAGAGACTTAATAGAGCAATCAAGATGGCCATGGACCAATGTACCAGGAGGGTCAGCAAGGTGAGAAGAAGAAAAAATCCTCTATGGTTTTCCAAAGAAGTGGCCACCATAGTAAAGGAAAAGAAGAAGGCATACAAAATATACCAAAATACAAAGAAGGAAAAAGACTGGGATTCATTCAAAGAACAAATGAAAGGAGCAGGCAAAAAGAAAAGAAAAGAAAGGCCAAAGCCCAGACAGAAGTAAAAATAACAGAGGGAACAAAGACGCAATAAATCCTTCTTCAGCTACATCAGGGAATGAAGGAAGGCAAAAGTGGGTATAGTGAAAATTGCTATAAAGGAAGGGAAAATAATGGAAGATGACTGGGAAAAAGCAAAAATACTAAACAAGTACTTCTGCTCAGTATTTACAGAGGAGGACCGAGGATATGGCCCAGCACTCACAAAACACAGCACCCCTGGTCCAGGGGTCAGTGCTAACCCCTTTATGAAGGCCAAAGTATTGGAGGTGCTGAATTTTTTTTTTATTTAAAAGTTGATAATGGGGAAAAGCACCAATGAGCTTAGACTCATTTCCAGGTGTGACCTGGAGAAAGGCAGCATGGGAAATAAAATAACTTTACAAATGACAAGAACAAATTTAGGAACAGAAACAAGGGTCATAGTTACAAGACCCAAAACAATAGGTAACAACCAGGTACAGGAGTACAACATTTAGCAAAAAGAAAAACATTTTTATTTGTGAACCATAGAATGCAATCACAAGTCCAGGAGCATGACAGACCAATTCCACCAAAATAAATGAGGGACAAGGCAGAGAAATTAGAGAGCAAGGCATGCAGTTTAAACCCTGGGATCATACTGAAAGGAAAGAGATGAAGCAGTCAGGGTTAAAACTGTGGGGTAGGTAATTCTTTATTTCAAGGGGAGGTTAGTGAACATGGAGATCACTGGGGGTGAGGTAGAAGTCTGAGGACCCTTTTGATTGAGAAGAGGGAGGAGGAGGATAGTGTGAGGTCAAAGGGGAGTTTGTTCCAAAGAGAAGGGAGATGAACGGAGAAAGCAGATTGACTGGATATGGAGTGGGGGCATGGGATGGAAAAGGTACGTGGATGTCAGTGGGAATGGAGAAGGTAGAGGGGGAAGCTTGGGAGAGATGAGCTGAGAGGTAGGAAGGGAGGGTTCCAAAGCAGAATTTTGAAATTAAGGAGGTGCAGTGAACCATTCTCCTGTGGGAACAGGGTGACAAAGGTGAGGGCGGAGTATAGGAGGCAGTGGTGAGTAAGGGGGGCAGATGTGGCGAAGTGGTAGAAGAGGTTCAGGAGGATATCTAATCTGGTAAGTGATGACTAAGAGGCAGTACCATAAACCACATCAGCATAATTGAAAATTGGTAGGATCATTGTGGTTACCAACTCTCAGCAGGTGGGGAGTCGGGGCAGTCCGTATGTCAATAGAGGACATCCAGTTTGGGATGCAGTTGGTGTTGATGTGGGTAGAGAAGTCCAGATGGCAATCCAATCAAACTCCTAGATATTAGAATGCAGTGACATTTTCTAATTGAGTACTGTCCAGGGTTGAGATGATGCTAGAGGGCTGGAAGTTAGCCAGTTTTTGTCTGGAGCCAAAAGGTCATGGCCACTGTTATTATGTTATTTGGAGTAAAGCTTGAGTTGTTTATTCTGAAACCAGGACTGGACTCTATTGAAGTCATCCTGGAGAGGGAACTGTACACTGATGGCAGTGGGCCTAGATATGAAAATAATGGTGTCATCAGCCTATATGTGTGGTTTTGAAGATATGCAGACCAAGGAAGGTTGTTTATAAATAGAGAGAAAAGGATGGGGCCTAGGATTGAGCATTGGGGGACACCAAAGAGGATAAGGAGTGGGGAGGAGAGAGCAACACCTATTTGAACTGATTGTTGCCTGTCATGAAGGTAAGAACAGAACCAGTTTATGGTGGATTCAGCAAGGCCAACCATACTTAGGTTTTGTAGCAAGAGGGGGTGGAAGACTGAATCAAAAGTCTTGGCGAGGTCAGTGAAGATGGCAGCAGTAATATGGCCTTGATCCATAGCTGTAAAAATTGAATCCATAACTCTCAGTAGTCAGGAAGTGGTCAAATGTTGTTTTCTAAAGCCAGACTGCACTGGAGAGAATGTATTGGTAGTAGCCAGGAAATCAGACAGCCTAGAATGAATGAGGGATTCCTGAAGATTGATGAGCGAAGGGAGGAGGGAGATAGGCATATAGTTTCTGGTTATGGAGGGGTCACCTCCCTTGTCTAGGGGTAAGACTTTGGCAGATTTCCAGGCCTTTGGGATGGTGGAGGAGGAGAAGAAAGAGGTTTAGAATGTGGGTGAGTAGGGCAGTAATGGCTGGGGAAGAAATATGGAGAAGCTTGGGGTGGAGACCATCGGGGCTGGACCTGGTAGGATCAAGGGTGAGGAGGGCATTGTAGACTTCGAGGGGGATGAATGATGGGAATTGAAGTTTGAGGGCTGACCAGAAGCATCCAGAGGGACTGAGGAGGGGTCGGTAGGTGAGAGTGATTGATTATTAGGGAGATCGCATGAGGTGAAGAATTTATAGAAAGACTCTGCGACTGCGACTGATGTACAGTGAGAAACTGAGGCACCATCAACATTGAGAACAGGGGAGGCATGATTTGCAGGCAGGTCAAGGAGAGAATGGAGTACTCTCCAAAAAGAAGCAGGTGTTTGTTTGTCTTGCTGTAGGTGTTGGCTAAAGAAGTTGGCCTTGGAGAGGTGGATGGCCTTAATGCAGTTGTTCCTTAGGGATTTGTAAGCTTGGACGTCTGCTTGGGATAGGGACTCCTTGTGGTGGTACCATGCTTTTTCCCTGGCTCTGCATTTTGCCAACAGGTCTGCAGTTATCCAGGGGTGATGATGTCTTCTTACTCTGGATTTCTTAAGTGAGTTGTAGTGATTCCTGATGCCAAGGAATAGACTGGAGAAGAGAAAGGGCAGGATCAGCATTGTTGGTTGTAAGGATGGGTTGCTAGTCTGCCTTGGTGAGATTGTGCTGGAGGTCAGTGGCATCTAGATAGTGGAGGGGAAGGGACCATATGAATTTTGGGGCAACATGGGTAGAGTGAATCTTGCATAGCAGAATGTGGTACTATGGTCATGGAGGGCATCAGGTAAAGTCCCAGCTGCAGTGATACGGTGGGGGTTAGAGGACAACACCCAATCAAGTAATAAGTGATTTTGGGAATGGGGCTTCATTTGAGTAGGTTCATGGATCAGATTTGTAAGGTTTAGGGCTTTGATTTTAAGAGGAGTGGGCTTAGAAGAGGGGGAAAGCCAGTCCAGGTTAAAATCACCTAGAAGCAACAACTCAACCTTTGCCACGTGGGCTAAGATAAAAGTGATGATAAAGACAAGGGTGTCAGTAGTTGTTTTAGGTGGAGCATAAAGTTTGCCTATATAGATTGGGGCTGAAGAAGGGAGTGATATTTGTGCTAATATAACTTTATGGGAGGAAGTGCAGGGTTCTTTGAAAATAATGGAGCAGGGGAGAGATTGTTTAACATATAGGGCAATGCCACCACCTCGCTTGTCTTGGTCTTGTTGGAATAAGATGAAATCTGGGATAGAGAGGGTGGAGTCAGGGGCCCTGGCTGACAGCCAGGTTTCTGTAACACAGAGAATGTTGGGCGGGTATTGGGTGATCCAAGCTTTAAGATCATCCAGTTTGGGTGAGGCTACAAGCATTTAAATGAAAGGTGCGAAGGCCCTTGGGCAGAGAGGGAAAAATTCAGAGTGGAGCCTAAGCAGGATTGGGCCAAGTTAGAAGAAGTAGGGTTAGGATCGACATCTCCAGAAAGAAGTAGAAAGAGTGAGAAAAGGGGTAGGTGAGGGGGGTACCTGTACCTGTACCTCTGGTGGTTTTGAAGGGAGGTATGAGTAGGTAGGGAAGTGCAGCAAAACAGGGCCTCGAGGTTTAGTAGACTTGAGGGAAGCAGCCTAGGGTGTATGTAAGGAGAAGGAAAAGGTAGGAGGTAGACAGGGGAAGCTGAATAAACCGAAGGTTGACAAGGCCATAGGACCAGATAAGATACATCTCAAAATCTTAAAAGAACTAGGATTGGAGTTGGTAGGCCCACTGGCAAAGCTATTCACCAAATCCTTAATGAGTGGAGTAGTAACTGAAGACTGGAAAAGAGTAACAGCAGTCCTACTCCAGAAATCGGGCAGCAGGGATGAGTCAGAAAATTACCATCAAGTAAACCCCATCTCCATAGTGGGGAAATTGATGGAGATGCTGCTCAAACAGAGGATTATAGCATTCCTAGAAGCCAGTGGGCAACAGGACCACAAACAGCATGGATTCATAGTGGGAAGGTCATGCCAGACAAATCTGGTCAAGTTTTTTGACTGGGTTACCAAGGTCATGGATGACGGTGGGGTGGTGGATGTGGTCTATCTGAACTTTAGCAAGGCCTTTGACTCGGTTTCACACAGAAGACTGGTAAAGAAGTTAGACCACACAGGAGTTGGGAAAGAAGTAACGTGGGTACAAAGCCTCTCTGAAAACATAATTATTCTGCTTAGCATTCGGGGAGGATATTTAGTCTCATATTAGCCACTTTTTTAATTTGTGTATTTTAACTGTTTATTTATGTGTTTTAGTATTGTATATGCGCTTTGATTTTAGGAAAGCATTTTATAAATAAAATATGATTTGATTTGATACAAAAGTGGCTGCAGGGCAGAACTCAGAGGGTGCAGGTAAATTAAACACTGTCATCAGAGGGGAAGGCGACCAGTGGAGTGCCCTAAGGCTCAGTATTGGGACCTCTGCTCTTCAATATTTACATAGCTGACACAGTAAATGGACTAGTGGGAAAGGTGTGTCTGTTCACAGATAACACCAAGATACGTAACAGGGTGGACACTTTAGATGGAGTAAACAAGATTAATTCAGACCTCAAGAAACTTGAGGACTGATCTGGAGCATGGCAGCTGAGATTCAACGCCAAAAAATGCAAAGTCATGCATACAGGAAAAAGGAATCTAAGGAAGACATATTACTTGGGAGGGGATAGACTAGCTGCCTCCAACCAGGAGCAAGCATCACATGACAGTTTACCACCACCTAATAAAAATCATCACAGACAATCAATACAAATAGTACAACATAGAAAAACAGCAAGGATATCACGTTACGTAGAATGGGTTGGTTATAGGTTTTGTAGGCAACAATGACTAAGTGTGTCCCTGTTTTTTTTGGCCCTGTGCTGCATGAGCTCAATGAGGGAGTCAGTGAGCCATGGATTGGAAGCCCCTCTAACTTTTTTAGGGGGCAAATATATAACAAGCCTTATTAAAAATTGTGATGAAGTAGTTTAGGGCTTGGTTGCCATCCAGTGCCCTGTTAAGTGGTGACCAGTCCACAAGCATGAGATATTGCATAAAGGTATTGAGCTGACCAGATCAGTGACCTATTTCTTAGGACCTCAGGGGCACTTCTGGTGAACTTGTTCGACCAGATGCACATAACTGGGGAGTGATCACTAAGGGTGTCACTTAGGACTGTGACCTCAGTGATGTGCTCTGGGCAGGTAGTGAGGAGCAAGTCAATTAGTGTGCATGTGCCAGTTTTATAGTTAAATCTGATGAGAAGAGTTACCAGCTGGGAGAGGTAATGGCCAGAGATCTGATCTCGGACTGTAATGGCATCATTGGACTGCCAATTGACGTTGAAGTCTCTGACAGTGATGTGTTCCCAGTTTTGCCTATTCTGCTGTAGATTGGTAATAACTTGCTGGACACCAGTAGTGTGAGTTCCAGGGGGTATGTAAATATTTAAGAATAGTAGCCCTTTGTTTTGAAGTCCAAGAGTAAGTTTGAGGCTAACGATTTGTGCTTTCTTTGTGTGTAGACTAGTAGGCAGTATTTGGCCTCTAAACTCACTCTTGACATAAATCAGACAGCCACCTCCATGTTTGGATATTCTATCCTGATGATACACAGTGTAGCCATCTAGGTCTACAGCAGCATCGCTGGCCTTAGGGGTGAGCCACATTTCCATAAGTGCAATAACTTCTGGTTTGAGCAGTTCTGCCCATGCCTGAAATAGCAGAGATTTGGGTAGGAGACTGAAAATGTTTAGGGATACTACTGTATTTTGATGTGTCCCAGGCTCATATTGGCCTTGGCTTTGGCCTTGGGGGACCTGAGTTGGGGTGTACATTTCCAGAAATCAATAGTAGTAATAGGATCAGCCTTCTTAGGGTCCATGCCCAGAGGAACCAGCTCTTTATTGTGTATTTTGCCCTAATTCTTTCTACCATATCTATTTTCCTGAACCTAATTCCCATCATTTTACTGTCTTGGTTCAAAATGGGAGCATCTGCAATACCCTGCAAAGATGGGCAAGCTTGGTTTCCAATTGGACATTCTAAATTTTTATCATAATTAATAAGTGAACTTGAGGCACTAGTGTAAGTTTCCACCATCTGTTGTATGGCATATTCCTAAACACCCAATTGAATTGTCAGAATGACATAATACGGGTAAGCCAAAATTTTCACTGGAGAAGAAAGGGGTCCTATAGGGATCCTTCTGCAGCAAGATATAAGGGGACCCTACTGCCCCCACCAGAGGGAGGGAGAGCTCTGGGGTAAAATTAAGGAAGTTAAAGATAAGTTCTTGGGAGTGCATGGGTGATGGAGATGGCAGGTGGGGGCCAACTGAACAGCAGTGGACAAACAAATAACCAAAAGAAAAAGAATAACTGCATGTGCAAGTGATCCTACTGCACTGAATGCAAACTTCTGAACTGTGTTAGAAGAGTTTAAAACATTTAGAGCTGAAATCAGTGGGAGTGGGCACTTGTGAACTTGGTCTACAAACAGTGTAATGTTTCATTTCCCATTCAGGTTTCATGGACTTTATAGTCACAGTTCTGGATTTACATTGTAAGGGACTTAATAATGGACTCTGGTTTACAATTTCAAGTTATAGTTAATGGCTATGCTGTCTCTCAGCTCCTTGCCCAGATATTGCCCTGAGATTTTTTTTTCTCAAAATGTTAATGTACCACTCAAAATGAATAACAAAGGATGAGGAAAATGGAATACTAAGCTTCAGTTTAGTTTTTCTTTTCAGTTTTGGTACACTGCTACAAGCTTAATGGTCAACAGTTCCATTTGATCCCTTCGCATGCTGGATCAAGTTTCCAAGTGACATCAAATGGATCAGATCAATGACTTTTGCCCTCAGGGGTCAGATATTAAAGCTTATATTTGTACTCATTTAAGGTTTATGCCTACAGTTCACAATTGTCATATTTATCCCAAATATGATTTACCTTGTTATTTGTTTACTATTTACTTGGTACCTTCTTCTCCCCACTTCCCCAGGTCACACATGCAAATGAACCTTGGCTCAGTGTACATCTCCCAGTTACCGATTTTCAAATAAATAGATTTAGCCAACTAAGCAGGTAAAGGCAGTGTTCAGAGGTTTGTAATTATGCTTGTAACTGGCAGTGACTGAGGGTTATTGGCAAAAGCTAGACCCACTTAACAAGTTGCCTTCTTTAAAATTGGTTGCTCACCTCTAAATGCTCTTTTATATAGTTCATTGAAAATGTGCCCTCTCCATTTAAACTGTAAAGCACTAAATCATTGTGTGAGACCATAATAATCTTGGGTAAAGCAATGGTTCACCTTATTTCATCTTTTTTTTCTTCCACACATAGCTGTGTTGTACAGTCTGACACAGCGGCTATGCATATGCAAACAAAATAAGACTTCTTGGAGAAAGGCAGAGAGAGAGAGAGAGAGAGACAGAGAGAGAGACAGAGAGACAGACAGAGAGAGAGAGAAGCCAATCAGGGCCATATCATAGTTATATAGTTTGAATCTAAGCAATACCTTTGTACTGTAGCTTGTGTTGCAAACTTCAACCCCAATGATTCAGGGGTCCCAATGAAACTTGTCACATCTGTGGTGATGTATTCTTTTCAGAAACTGATGTGGCACATTTAGTACCCATTCACACAGAGCGTTCAAGAAAATGAAAAAAACAGCAATCCATAGTCAACTCCTGTTTGTAATCCACAGTTCCTCAAGCCTTCTTCAGCTCCTCCCCTTATCAGACACCTCTTTTACAGAGTTTCAGTGACAGCTGTATTCACAAATGACTGCAAATATTCTTCCAGCTAGATTACCTCCCTGGCAAATTAAAGTTACACTCAGTAAAAACAACCCCCAAAACAACCAAAACATTGACTTCTACTTACTATTACAGCACATAGGCATGGATGTGGGGGTGCTTATGCCTATGGAACCGTGGCATCTCCCTTTCTGTTGCTCAAGGCCACCAGCACTACCACCAAGTCTGCACCTGGTGGCAGCCAAAGGCCAACATGGCATACCACCCCTCCCCAGGAGATGACAGCTATCCTCTGGATGCTCAATCCTCTCCCTGCTCCCCCCCCGATGACCCCCAGTGGCCCCAAGCTCATTCATGAATCTGGGTTTCTGGCATGGGGAAGGTATGGTGCAGACTGCCTTATCCCTCTTCACCACTGGGTTGGCATATAACTGTAAATTTTTTGTTTAAACTTTGCTGAGAAACACATGTAGTTGCTGATATGCAGCTCTGGGATACTGCATCCATGGCTGCTACATTGTACTGGCAGGACCATACTTGCTTGTCCCCGGAGCATGCTGAGATCCCTTGCCATTACTGTAGAGATGTGCATGTCATTTAGCTCAGCCTTGGATTTTGGAGTGAATTGCTCCTAAAGTACACTGAT
This sequence comes from Neoceratodus forsteri, assembly GCA_016271365.2. Classification (NCBI taxonomy): domain Eukaryota; kingdom Metazoa; phylum Chordata; order Ceratodontiformes; family Ceratodontidae; genus Neoceratodus; species Neoceratodus forsteri. Next base: position 624,629,598 of record CM057452.1, on the reverse strand, counting down.
GAAAATGTATACATGCAGGGTGATTTTATTTTTTTAATCAAAAAACATACAGGCCTGGATATTCAAACTGTGCCTAAAAAGTGTGCAACAGCAGGAGCAAGCACAAGTCCACTGCGCCCATGTGCAAGAATTACTATATTCTAAAACTGCGCAGGACAAGATGCGCCTGTGGCACACAACTGAATATCATGCCATAGCGCAACCAGGGATGTGCAGTTGCACAGTTCAGATGCGCCATAGTGCAACCAGGGATGCCCCGTGGAGCAGGGCAGCAGTGGAACAGCAACCAGGGCTGCGCAAGGACAGGATGCAGGGGCCCACCGCCCATGCCACAGATGGGCAGAGGAGCACACAGCAGAACAGACATCACCCCCCACACCCCATGCACTGCACAACCAGTGGAGAGTCAGAATAACCACCGGCTCATGGATACCAGCAACCAACCCACAGCCGGGGCATGGTGCCCTAGCACACCCCCTGGCAAGCTGTGACCGGCACACAAGGAGGGCCGACCATCCCATGCCACACCATCCCACCAATGCAGAGCACACCCTGCACCATGATCCCCATACACCCTGCCCAGGAGTAGCACCCAACAGTGCAGGACACCCATGCATGCCACCACCCCCACTGTGACAATGCAACCCTGTGCACCACGGAGCCATGCAAGGCAGCCCCACCATGTGCACCCTGCAGCAGGTGGCAGCAGACAGCAATGCAACAACTGCATACACAGTGCCATCCTGCACATCCCCCCTGAGGTACAGCTGAGAGACCGACCATGCATCGGCACACGAGGTACCCCACATGCAACAGGGCATGCCCCAAACCACACCACCAGCGGTACAGTACCCTGCACACCCTCCCAAGGACACATGCCATCCCAGCACTGGCCACAACAGCCAGCACAGACACACACAGTGTTGCATGGAAGCATGCACCACACAGGATGCAACACAGTGCATGGACAAACACCCACCCATACCCAAGGGCACACCAACACAGGGACACAGTAGCGGGTCAACCAAGCCACTGGAGTGTGGCCACGGCAGCCATGTTTACATGGCCAGCACCCCTACATGGCACAGGTGTGCCAGCCACCCTGCCCAGGCACCATGCAGCTGTATGCCACCAGCATGCGGATGGAGCACAAGTGACAGACAGTGGAGTACATCCCCTGCAACAGACACAAGTGACAGCATGGAAGGAGGACAACAACAGCGGAGGCCACAGTGCCACCGGAGGCAGACATGCACCGTAATGGTGACAGGAGGCAACCTAGCATTGTGCCAGGTACAGTGGTTGTCCAGCATGGACAGCCACCACTGACATGCCAGCAGGCCGTGCATATCACAGACATGCAAGGGTGTCAGCTGCACAGGCCATGGACGGTCTGACAGGGGTGCCATGGACACAGTGCATGTTCCATGGACCACTGCACACAGGCATCCAGTGCACAGAGAACAACACACAAACCACAGACAGTGACTGATTCCCCCCGCCCACACCATAGGCGGTTCCCTTCTGGATGCACACACACACCCATGCATGCACCACCCCCGATGCCAATCACACCACTGCAGCTGAGCACCTGTAGCCTGCTGCAAATCATAGACCACCACAGTTATTATGACAAAACAAATGTATGAAAAAGAGGTAAGAAACAAAACTATTTATAAATATTTACAATGAGGGGAAGGGCCACATACCAGGTGGGGGCGGGTAAGGGGCAGGGGTGAACAAATAGGAGAGGGAAGAAGGGGTGTGAGGGTAGGTCCAGGGGGGTAAGGTGTTTCTGGGGGCATGAAGGGCCTATCGTCCGCCCCTCTCTTCACTTCTGTGTCGCCGATGTGTCCTCTGCCTCCTCACCCCATGCCGCTCCATTCACTGGAGGAGCTCCAGGGATGCCTTGCCAGCTGCAATAGCTCCTGTATGCCCCTTTCATTGGCTATCAATTGCTGTCCACGTAGGACAAGGGAGCAGAGTCAATACATGTGACTGTACAGCCCCCTGCAGCCCACCCATTGTGCGTGGCATACAGCCGTGTGCCATGCCCCTGTGATGGTGTGCGGCCACCCACAGTGACCGCGTCAACAAGACCTGCCTACCCAGGCACCCACAGCCATGCGGACCACTGCACACACTCACCGCCCATGTCCCACACAGCACCACTGTGGCCGTACAGTGACATGGCTATGCGGTATAAAGGCAGTGGCACAGCCATGTACCCGGTGCATTCAAGGACCACCACTGACACACTCCCAGACATGCAGTGCCACTGGACAGTGCTGACTGTAACAAGTTGCGTACATGGCAGTGGTGTCAATGGATGGCGGCCATGCCCCACTGCCCATCCTATTACACAGCATGCAATAGTAATAATGGATGTAAGGTACTCACCATCATCAAGCTGGTCCCTGTGTCTCTGTGGTCTGGCATCCCTCCCAGCCTGCTGGTCCTCTTGGCGGCGCCTCCTCTCCCTTGCCCTCCAGCACTCCTCTGGGCCTAAGGTGCAAACATGGAGAGAGAAACATCAGCACAATCTGGTAGCAGAGTCCCCCCACCCCCGTGTGTGTGCAATCCCACACAGCCATACCCATCCACCCCCCACCCTGATACCACCACCATGGCCAACACTGGACAGCCCCCCCATGTGCCAGACACATGCAACTGTGATACCTGTATGGACGTTAACAGTGTATGGATGGGGCACCTACCTGGCCATGGCACCATGCCCCTCCTGGCACGTGCCCGCAGGTGGGCAAGCCTTTCTGGGTCCCTGCACTGGAGGTCCCCGTATCAGTGGCGACACTGCTCGGCCATGCGCCCGATTCCTGTGGCCTCTTCCAGCGCCACCGCTACCTCCTCCCATACTGCACTCCTGGCCCTGTCCAGGGGTGCATCTCCAAAAAGTGCCCCAGCATGGGGCTCAACTATGGCCACCAAATTGGCCAGCTCCACCTGGCTCCAAACAGCAGCCCTCCTTCATGCCATCTCTAATGCTGGTTGGAGTCAAAATGGTGCTCGGTAGCATGGTCTGCCACGTTCAGATGCTGCACGGTACAGCGCTTCCATTCCCTATCACGCTGTCACTGAACAGCATGATAGTGGTGCACCCATGCGGATGCATGGTGCCTAGGGGCAAAGGTCAGGCACACGGTCAAGGGTCTCTCGCGCATGGACCGCCACAGTGCGATTGGTACTCAATGCGTGTAGTGCAATTGGGTGCCTGTGTGCCACCTCCTGTAGTGGCCTACCACGCTGTGGCCCCAGTGCACCTACGGTGCCCCAGTGCCAGAGAACCATACATGTGAACAGTGCAGTAGCCCCATTGGCACAATGGTGGCCTTGCCCTGCATTGCCTCCCGCATACAGCACGTCAGCAGCATGGCAGGCATCTGCGTCATCACCCTGGGCATGCACCATCAGTGTGTACTGTGCATATCACAGAAATGCGCCCTGTCCTGAGCATGTTCAACACAATTGTGCAAAGTGCAACAGCTCGATATTCAGACGGCATATGCAAATCAGCTAATCAGCCATTCAATGGTGCAGATGCTGCATTTGCATCCACTTATAAGTGCACCTTGCCTCATTTGCATGCGTTGCACTATAAAAATGTGACATCGGGCTGCACTGGCCTTAGTCTGTTATTGCAGTCTATTGTGGTGAGTTGCATGATGTTTGGGAGTGTGGACTGTGGTGTGTGGGACATGCATGGGACTGCACAGTCACAGGTAACACCTGTCATTCTCACAGGATTAATAATGAACGATCGTCAGATGGAGGAAGAGGACCAGAGTCATGGGAGGAAGAGGAGGCCTAACTTGACAAAGGCAGAAACAGATGCCCTGTTTGAGGCCTACCTCGACCAGGAGCTGCTGCTCAGCGGACAGCGGGGAACACCACAGGCCCATGCTGCTGCATGGGAAGAGGTGGCACGTGCTGTCAACCTGCATGGCAGCCACCAGCGGTCCGTGCAGGAGTGCAAAAAGAAGATGGGCATGGACAGGAAGAGGATTAAGGACAAGGTGGCTGCCATCAGGGCAGCATGGTCTATGACCGGTGGGCAACAGCCAGCCATGCAACGCCTGACCCCACAACAAGAGTGGGTTGCTGGCAGCATACGGTGTTGTGCCATCGAGGGTGTTCCAGGTGGTGGATTCCAGACGGGTGGTAGCCCGTCACTGCATGGTAGGTCCTGGTCTGTCAATGGGGGGGACAGGGTAGGGCAGATACATTAATGCTACTGTGTTCCCTTACAGCTCCTGAGCATCAACATGGGTCAGCTGTGGTGGGCTTGTCCACTGAGGGTGATACCATGGACATAGAGGAGGGCCCATCCATCTCCACAGGCATATGAGGGTCAGAGCGACAGTGGGCCCACCTGGACGTCTGGACTGATGTTGGTGAAGCAGGTGCGGAGAAGACCCTGCCCATGTCCCAGCATGCCAGTGTCCATGGATGCCAGCATGCTGAGACTCGGGCTGGTGCTGGATCCGTCACTGATGATGATGGAGCTCACTACATGGACAGTGATACGTGTGGGCCGCAGGATGGCCACACAGCAGGTGACATCATGGGCATGGTCATGGATGGTGCCACCGTGGAGGCCTGCATGACATCACAGTCCCAGCCTGTGCCTGTCTGGTGTGTGTCCAGGACAGTGGGGCTGTTGCAGCCACTGCGGTGGCACCGTTGAGCCCTGAAGAGCGGCAGCCGGAGGGGCAGTGTCAGCAGTCTGCCAATGGCCAGGGGTGTACAGTGTCAGGGGGCTGCATCAGTGCACCACCTGTGGACATGCCCAGGCCTGGCCCTAGTGTGCAGTGCCCACCCTCAAGGGGTGATGCCCATCAGGGCTGTGAGGGACAGCATGCCGATTAGGCAGATGACCTCATAGAAGAGCACACCCGCATACTCCAAGAATCAGTCGATCAGCAGTTGCAGCTTGTGACAGCGGTGGATGCACTCAGTGTGGCTCTGCACCAGGCAGAGGAGCAGCGCAGCAGAGACACCGCTCTGCTCCTGGCAGGGATGGACCGGATGCGGGAGGATGTGACCACTGCCATTGACAGGCAGACACAGGCAATCACAGCTGTCATGGCCACAATGGGCACACAGTTATTTGCTTTTGCATCACAGACACTGAGTAGTGCAATGTCCACCTCCCATTCCTGGCGTCATGCGACACCCTCCTTGTCAACACCGGGTTCAGCTGTGGGCATCCCGAGCACACCTGGTGCAGGCATGTTCGGTGTTCTGCAGACCCCTGCGTGAGCATGGTCACGTTCACGCAGCGGAACCCTTGGGGGACCATCAGTGCCACCCCATGAGGCCATTGGTCAGCCTGCCACTGCTGGCAAGTCACGTCAGGGCCATCCATGCATCCGTGGTGGCCGTGGCGCTGTAGCGCATGACTGACCTGTCTCCCACCATGGCTACTGTCAGATGCAGCCCTGTGTGCATTGTGTTGTTCAATGTGCAATGCACGGGTGGGGTACCCGGCCCTGCACGCACACACACGCTCCATCTGCACACCTTCCCGGCTGCTGTCTGCTGTGGTGTGTGCATGATGATGCCTGCATTGCACTGTCCACCACTGTGCAATGGTACCCAGCATCTGACACACACACAATGACAGGCACTGGGCATGGTGGTCTGTGGATGTGTCTGTAGCTAGGGGTGGTAGTTGGGGTCGGCGTGCCTCCTACCCTTTGTGCATGTCTTGTGAGGTGTGTGTGTGCATGTGTGTGTGTGTGACTGTGTGCCGTGATAGACCTTGGCCATCCCTGATGGTGTGTGCGGTTCCATGCTCTGCCAATTAGCTTAATGACATGCACCCCTGGGGTTTGTGCATGCATGTTTGTGGGTTGTGCCCTTGCCACTGGTGATTGCACATGGCCCCATGACTTACCTGGGTTGATGAAGTGCTCCTCTGTGATGGTGTCCCAGTGCAGCTGTGCCATCCGGATCAGTCAGGAGTCCCTTTGACCAAGGGAGGCTGCCCATCACCATCTTCACCAGCGTCCTCATCGTCCCCATCGCTGTCCCCCTCTTCGACTTGTACGGCTATTCCACAGTCATTGGCCATGTTGTGCAGGATACAACAGGCCAGGAATAGCCCACAGACCTTTGAGGAACTGTACTGTAGGGCACCGCCAAACGTGTCCAGGCAACGGAAATGTGCCTTCAGCATCCCAAACACCCGCTCGATGACGTTGCATGTGGTGGCATGTGCCTCATTGTAGCATTGCTGCGATGGGGTTGCGGGCTGCCGGTATGGTGTGAGCAGTCCGGGACGGAGTGGGTATCCACTGTCACCTGTGTGTAGAGGGTGGACATTAGTTTGGTGATCAGCGTAGCCCTGCCTTGGGCCATCTAGGCCAATATCCATGTCACCTCTGACTGTGCCCCACCCAAGCTCCATGTCTTTCTGCGTGGTTTGCATACTTACCCACTAGGTGGCCAGTGGGGATGTCCCCACTCTCTAACCTGTGGCACAGTGCAGACTGGTGCCAGATGAAGGCATCATGTGCTCCCCAAGGGTGTGTGGCACAGACATTGATTTTGCGCCCCCTGGCATCGCACACCACCTGGCAGTTGATGCATGCATGCCCCTTCCAATTCATGTATGAGGCCCCTTTGGGGCCAGGTGGTGTGTGGATGGCCACATGGGTGCAGTCTATTGCCCCGAGCATGCCAGGCATACGTGCTACCCCATGGAACTCTTGTATGTTTGCTGTGCGCTCCGCCGGTGTGCTGGGGAAATGGATGTACTCCGCAGCATGTGGCAGCAATGCACTGAGGAATTGGGTGAGGAGGCGTGATGGGGCTGACTGGGTTATGCCTGTCATGTCCCCTGTTGGTCTCTGGAAGGTACCCATGGCAAGCAGGCACATGACAGCTGTCACTTTGGTCTCCACTGACAGAGCATGGCTCCGTCGTCTGGGTGCCTGCATCACATCACTGCACAGCTCACAGAGCTGCCTCAGGATCACCCAGTTCAGGCGGTACCAGCCCATGATCTCAGTATCAGTGTACAGCTTGAAGCTTGTGTGGGCTTGGTACTGCCTATAGGGAGCATACCGCTGACGGGCCCTTCCATGGCCGTGCCCCCCTGCTGCCTGTCTTCTCACCCCCCTCATAACTGCCTCCATCTGGATGGTGGCACTGGCCATGTCTCTGGCTTGTGTTACCCCCCTGGCAGCTGTTTCTATGTTCCCCCCACTGTCCTTGCTGCTACTCCCCCTGCACCAGGAACACCTCCCTGTAGTGGCCGTACTGCCCACTATCTGTGACCTCAGTGCTGTGTGGCACTTCCCCCTTTTGACCTGCACTGTGGCACAGGCTCCCCATACCTTTCCTGTTCCTGGGGGTTCCAGGTGCTCTGTCCTGCTCCTGCCTTGTCCTGCTCCCAGTTTTTGTGTGCCCGTGTGGCTGCCTGCAGTTCACCAACATGTGGCTTCCCTGTAGCTCTTTGTGCCTCTCTCTTGTTCTTTTTATTTTGGATCATTTCGCTATCGCCAACTTCCGTTTGCTTGCCTATTGCGCATGGCGCATGTTGTTGAATATCGCACTGTGCCATTTATACATGGTTCCTCCCCCTTCAGTTGCACATGCATTCATTATCATTGCACTCTTGTGCATTGTGATTTGGGGGGTGCATCTGCCTCCCGCTGAATATCGCAGAATGGCGCATTTTATGACTTGTGCTGGCGCATCCCTGTTGCACATGGCGCAACCCTTTTGAATATCTGGGCCACAGTGTAAATTAAAACTCAAGACTCATTCTATTTAATTTATTTGGGCTGGGCAAAAACAGAGTCCCTGGGACACTTTAAGCTATCAGTGATATTTTTTTTTTTTTTTGCTCAGCCCAAATAAACTAGATCCTTGTCATAAGAAGGGTATGTTGACAAGTTCACATAAAAATATTAAAATCAATACAGTTATCAGGCTAAGCTGCAGTTTTCAAATGCAGGCTCATAACTTTAATACACCCCTACCACATACTTCATGCGAGGAAACATTCAGCACTGACAAATGCTTGTTTCATAGTGTGTTATATTACAAACGATGTCCTTTGTAGCTGAATTGTTATAATTTTATGTTTATTTCCTTTTCTTTACTTCTCTGTAATTCTATAGTGATATGTAACTATGCGTTGTTTGATTTTAATTTGTACTTTTTATTTTAAATTCCCCTACTCTTACAGTGGGGGGGGGCCTTTATCAGTTTCCTTTGTGATAGCAGACTCACAGTGTGTTGGAGAGGAGGGAGCTGGTGGAAGTAGAGGTGAAGGTGCCAGTGCTATGCAGAGTGCTATTTTGCCAGTCATGGAAAAAATTGAACAGGACAATCATTTTTACGAGATGAATCAGCCAGAGGATATTGAAAAAGCTTATAGTACAGAGCCGCAGGCAGTTATTTCCAACAAAGGAGCTGCATTTGAACACACCACTGACCAAGCGACACCTGGGCTATCTACCTCAACTGGATCTGCAAGACTTATATCTTACAGCAGAAGGACCTTTTATGGACCACTGTTCAGAACAATAAGGAAATAATTTTACAATTGCTCTGGAGAATATGAATATGCAAAACAATCCTCAGTTATTCAACTCATCCACAGGATTCCTTGTGCAAAATATCTCTAACAGCTGCAGCTCTTTCCTGTCATCTTTCAGTAACACTCCAGAACACCAGAGTATACCTATTTCAGACTTACCTGTCCTTGATATCATAACTGCAACTCCTGTAACAGCACCGTCTGTGCTCCAAACTCTGGAACTTCAGAAATGGAGGTCTGAAGATGCTCAAACAAACCCATTGGGCAGGACTGTCATGGATACTTTGCTTGCCGCGGGATGGGAGAAAAATTCTTCTGGTGATGGCTGGGTCTCCCACAGGCCAGTGGCTGCAGCTGAAATAATGGCCCAAGGAGAAATGGAGAAAACAAAATATCTGATGAAAATTTCCTATAAAAAACATTTCACTGGACACAAGAATTCAAAGGCTTCTGACTCCACTATGAAGGTTACGCCTACAAAAAAAAATGAATGCTACCAGTACTCTAAATCATACAAACATATGAACATATGAAACTGCTAGCAGATACAGGCCATTCAGTCTATCTAGTCTGCTCAAGTGTACAGCACTTCAGTCCTTTAGACTTCAGCTGCACCCCCTCCCTCATATGCCCCTCCCTCGCACCCCATCCCGGTTTGTACCTTCCCCTTGAATCTGTACCACCCCATCTTGAAGCCCCCAACACTCTGCAGCGATATGACTTCCTCTGGCAGAGCGTTCCATCCTGCCACTACCTCTTCTGTGAAATAGTGCCTCCTCAGTTCCCTCTTGAACCTGCCACCTTCCAACTTCATAGTTTCCTCTGGTTTCCCTTCTGCCATTTAGATTGAACATACACCTGGTGTCTACGTTGTCTGAACCCTTCAAGTACTTGAAGATCTCAATCATATCCCCGCTCTCCCTTCTTTTTTCCAGGGTACACATATTGAGCTCTTTCAGTCTTTCCTCATATGGTCTGTCCCCAACCCCAGGATCATTTTTGTTGCCCTATGCTGTACCCCCTCCAGTAGTTTGATATCCCTTTTCAAGTAGGGGAACCAGAATTGCATGCAGTAGTCTAAGTGCGGTCTCACCAGGGACCTGTACAGGGGCAAGATGACCTCACCACTCTTAGAAGTAATCCCCTGCTATGCACCCTAGCATCCTGTTTGCCTTCAAGCCGGTACACATAAAATAAGCATTTCTGTAACAACTGCTACACATACAGGTAACACTAAAGAATGACCTTGCTCTGATACTCGACTTTTCAAAGACAAGGCTACCTGTAGAGCATCCAATTTACCTACGAAGAAGGAAACTGAATCTGTTGCAACTGCAGATCACCAGAACAAGGACATTTTTTTTTACCTGCGCCCCAGACAAGTATATTTAAAATGACTGATTTGTTTCATGCTGTAGGGGAACCAGCTCAAAGACAAAATGCTGTTAGGCTAAAGCACACTGGGGATTTAGCCACAGCACCTGATAGAAAGATAATCCTTCATACCATGTTGAAAGACACTTTAGGTATTATAGCACATGAACTTTTCACTTTCATCCACATTAAGGGAGAAGCAACCTATGATACAAGCTTTAAACAAATTCAAACCTTAGGTTTTGGCAGAAGTATCAGTTGTTAAAAGACACCCCTTTGTGGAAATCCTTTTTCCCTGTTCCCCTCATGAAGCCTGCAAATAAAACCATCACCTTGTTATTCAGAAATAAGGGGTTTAGCATCGCGGACATGCAGTACTGGCATTGCCAGCGTTGCGACAACTTAGAGTATCCTACACCAACTTTAGATGAAGATTTGGTTTGGACTGGAGGGTGGTGAGTAAAGGTACAGCTAAAGCAAACCAATATGGGCATAATTCCAGGCATCCACCTGCCTGGAAGTTTTTTTATTGAGAGAGATAGTGGATATTGTTTCTAATCCAGGTAACCTAGAACTTGCCATAAATGTGGTGCACGGACTCACTTGAGTTCTGTACGTGACAAACCACAATGCAGCCTTTGCCTGGAATTAGTGGTGGGTAAAGTGGGCAGAATTTGCTTCATTGAGAAAACTGTGAAATTCTGCCCATTTCACGTAGCGAAATGTGAAATTTTGCCTGCTGGAGTGGCAAAATTTCACCTGGCAGAATGGCAAAATTTTACCTTCTGTGACAAAATGTCACCTTCTGTGGTGAAATGTTGCCTTTCATCCATGGGCAAAATTTCTCCTTAGAAGGGTATAAGTTATAATAAGTAGATCCCTGGTGGCTAGCGGTCCCTCCCCCCACCTGTTCCACATGTAGAGACAAATCCCTGGTGGCTAGCGGTCCCATCCCCCCGTCCCACATGTAATTGCAAATAATTAAATTATCCCTGGTGGCCAGTGGTCCCTCCCCTCCCCTCCCCTCCACTTGGTAATAACCTGCCCCACCGCCTGCCTAGGAAGTGTACAGTAACCCACCCGCATCCTTCCATATTTCCTCCTTTAGTCCTTATCCTGTTAAAAAAAATCTCTGGTAGTCTAGTGGGGTTTTGGTAAATTTTAAACCTCCTCCCAAATCTGATCCCCAGTTCCCAAACCATAAATCCCTGGTGATCCAGTGCCCGCCCGACCCAGCCTCCCCAGTAGCCAGATGTCCCCGCCACAACCCTGCTCCCACCCCCCATCCTAAATCACAGCAGCAGACTGGCACAGCCCTCTTCTCTCCTCCATGGCTGGCCCTCCAACTGAGCTGTCAATAAAGCTCATTCTAAGGTTCATTTGTAAACAGAAGTGAGGAATGCATCCTGCCTATATACAAGTCCTATATCAGACCTCACCTTGACATAGTCTCCCCTTTTTGGTACCCTTATCTGAGATAGGATGAGGACATAGTTGAGAGGGTCCAACGAAGAAATAATAAAATCATACCTAAACTAAAACATCTTAGTTATAAGAAAATACTCTCTAGTACAGGGTTGGCTAGCTTGAGGATATGAGAAGTAGGGATGACCTTTTATTACTTTACAACATTTTGAAAAATCCTTATCTCAGTACATAGTGTACCTTTAAATATAACCAGTGTAAGCCATAGCTAAGATCCCACAATAAGCAGTTTTTAGTACCCAAAGCCATCACCTGTAAAATAGATGAATACTTTTTAGTTAGAGTCACTAAAGCCTGTAGAAATCTTCAAAACATGTGGTTGATTCAAACAACTTTGACATGTTCAGAGCCAGATTGGATATACATTTAAACTGGACACCAAACAAGGAATAATTTACCCACACTGTGTGGAAGACATTAGTGATGGGCAACTGCCTGCTTATGTCTATACCAAACTGAGTGAACCAAGTAATTCCAGTACATCGGGAATATCTTTAACAGGACAGGAACTTGCACCCACTGCAAGTGCAAATGAAACAGCAGGACCTGAAACTGTTAGCATTCTTTCAACCTTTGAAAAGATGTCTGGAGCTAAATGGAACTATGTTAATAGTCAAGGGATCCCCATACATGCTGTTCGAAATAATGCGGTGTTTCACACTGTAGCAGATATTACAATATCTACTACACCACTGAAAATTTTAGGGATTTACTTTGGTAGTGAAAATGATGCTACCATAAACTGGTATGACAAAATACACAAAGTCACTACACAGATAGAAAAATAAAACACTGTTTAAGAGGAGACTGGTAGTTTTGCTTAAAACACTGATTCTTCCTATTTTTCTTTACATAGCAAATGCATTTCCACTTTCTTTAAATAAGGAAGTTGCTGTCAAAAACATTTTTTTCAGGAACTGTGAGGCATCCAATTAAGTCCAATTAAAAGAAACCACACCTATCAGGATTATAAAAATGGAGGCCTCAGAATGTTACATCCTACTTTTTTTTTTTCCATAGTAGGTTTATTTATAGAAATGTCTTTCCTCTACTATATGGCACAGTGGGGATATGGAACAAATGTATCCTGGCCTGGTTTCAAGATTTATATGCCACATGGAAAACCTCTCCCTTTTTATTACCACCTACTGTAAGTCTAGACAAACATTTATATCAGAAATGTTTTCATTCAGTATTATTAAAATTACGAATATGGAGAATCCCACATACTTTTGTACTAAACAACCCAAGAAAAACATTTTACCGAACTATCATAGAAACAATAGTCGGTGACACTCTAAATTCAGTTCATTGTACACCAGATCAACATACTGTTACACGGTCTTTATTCAACTTACAGATAAACATATCCCTTTACAGTTGTGGGATGTCAGCTGGCTCTCATGTCATGGACGTTTGGGAGTCCGTAACTCTCATAAACACATGGTTCTAGAGAAATCAATGTGTCCTGTGCTATTTTGCACACAACTATTAGAAACCTGGGAACATGTTTACATCTTATGTCCATATGTGCAACAATTTTGGGCTAAATTTGTAAAAGAATGGAATGATAAATTACTCAACCCAATAACATATGAAATCCTCATTTTAGGACTTTACCATATAAGTGTCAAAAAATTCCACCCCAGTACTCTAAGATCCATTTTTGCAGTATGTAGATAATATCTTTGGTAAGCTAGATGTGTGTTCTTTTACAAAAAAAGGATTAATCTGTAATTCAGTGATACAGCAAACAAAAAAAAATACCTAAGTAGTAGATACCATAAGGAACAACAACTGTTTTCCTCTCATTGTTTTGAATTGTTTTGGAATTGTATTGGATGAATAGTACATGGCTTCTATATAAATAACTTTGTATAATAGTACTATGTTTACATTTTGCTACCTCTCTTCATATATATGTGATTTTTAGTGCTGTGTGTAATGTAGAATTCTGCCGGCTGAATTAGTGTGAAATGACCATTCCACCGGCGGAATTTCTGCCAGAATTTCACTTGTTTGTCTGAGGAATTCTGCTTACTGTGATCCATGGAATAATATTCTATGGAACAGTGATTTTTCTGTGAAACATCATTCTGTAACTATTTTATGCTGCAGAATTCTGCCATTCCATTTTTGTTGGAATTCGGTGGAATTTTGAATTTCATTCTGCTGGGATTTGAAAAGTCCACACAGCACTGGTGATTTTCCTTTTGACTGAGCTATGAATTATGAATGATTTGTATAGCTTGTATCAAACAGATTTTTTTTCTTTCTTAATGTTTACATTTTGAATACTTTGAACAAATAAAATTCCCCTACTCTTGCTGTAAGGGGAACCCCGGTCCTTCATTGAAAGATGGCAGACATGGCTGAGGTAGCTGATGGAGATGGAGGAGGTGTTGCAGGGGGACCCCTTCTCCCTAATTATACAAATGCTATGTACAAATCTGACAAAGCAGAATTGGTAAATACAGTTGTGAAGAACAGTAGCAATGTACACCAAAAAGCCAGTCTAGAGGGGTACACAGCTGAAAATGCTCACTAGCAGATGAATGAGACTAGCACATCATTGGCACCAGGTGTGGACAGCAGCAACCCAGAGGTTGATCTGACTCAACTCAAATGGAGCAAAAGGAGGTTTTACTTTGGCAAGCTATGAAAAACCATAAAACCTTTTTGCTCCAGCTACTCACAGAAGTCTCTCCACCAGCTGTGCTGAGGCAAACAGTTATGAAACCCCCTTTTCAGCTGTCTACTGAACAAGATAATTTTGATTCAGAACTGTCTCAAACTGTACGATCACAAACATAGCTTAGCAAAAAGATTTTGTGCCACCCTTACACTGTACGTCCCAAAACCTCTAATGATACACCCCTAAATCAGTCACTGGGGCTCTGGAAAGGGCGTTCAGATGTGCAGTAGTCTGAAACCTCTGTTTGGTGCCCAAAGATTGCACTGTAAGCTGTGGGTTGGCAATTAACTAAAGATGGCAGTGACAGGACATCACCAGGATGTGTTTCAGCAGCAGGAATGATTACTGAAGCAAAACAAGAACAAACTGGGACTTTACAACAAAATAATGACCAAGCCACTGTCCCACCAAAATTCAAAATACATTTTACTGGCCTCAAGTCCTTTCCTGATGTTACCAGTGTGCAGATACATGTCAACTTACCAGTGAGTTCTCCTGCAGCTCACAAAAAAGGGACTGAAATGGCACAACTGTCTTTCAGCAAACACACTCCTGACAATGTTGCAGATACAAAATATTTCCAAAATTATTGAAAACTTTGATGTAAATAGTGACTGTCATCCAACCCCACTAAGAAACTGAATACAGCTGCCAGCAATAGAAATGCAGAATCTCGTTCTGGGGCAAGATCCTCAGAATCTGATGGCTCTGACTTGCGGGAACTTTCTACTCTGGATCAGCATGACTCAGATTTTAGCACATCCACCTCTTGGCCACAAGGTCATGAGTTCTCATCCCACATTGGGATTGGACTTTTACCTAAACGTGCTGGCTCCCATGTGTAGTATTGGGGGGTGCTGTACTGTTGGGGTGTGCCATCCTTCGAGTGAGATGTTAAACCGAGGTCCCTTCTACCCATTCTGGTGCTGTCCTGGTGGGTGTCCAGGTGGAAGAAAAAGAATCCAAGACACTTTGCAAAAAGATTAGGGGAATTGTTTATTGAAATCTCAAAACTAAACAAAATACAACTTGTTTTATGCATGGTAAACACACATACAACGCAAAGGAAAAATAAAACAATGTAAGTATTTGCGCATACTTCCTTACCCCCGACTGAAAAATATATAAATGCCATTATTAAATATAACTAAAAAATTTAAAAGAAAGTACAGGGACAACACATTTGAAACAATAAATCAGAACCAAATAAACGTGTATGATCCACCCTAAATCTTCAACTTATCTATAATTCATAAAAAAACAAAAACCCACCTCCTTCCATGAATATAAGTGTTTTACCAAAAATAAAAATCTACAAATTCTAGTCTGAAAGCATATCCTGCTTTGTCTGTTCCTCAAATTTAACCCCCCTAAGAAATTGGAATATCGTCACGTAGATACAGTCTATGTCTTTATACCTCACAAAAGAAAATCTCTCATTACAGTTAACCTCCTTCTCTTCTCACCTTCACATTTTTGTTATTTCTTCACATATTTACTTATACTTTTGAAAAAAAGAGGAAAATCTATTTTTCAGGTCAGGGATGGCTTATTAAGCCAATGAGGGTGGGTTTTGCTCAGGAGGCTTTGTTCTATCAAGGCATGGCTGTGGTTTTATGTATTTTTGTCTAAAAATTTACTTTTAAAATGTTTTATTGTTTGATCGTGACCCTGAAAATTCTTTGATTGCAAGCCTGCAAAATCTTTGATACTGAGATTCTTTGACAACGATCTTTGATCATGAGGGTGTGATTAGATAGCCACTTGAAAAAATCAATTTTCTCAGATCAGGGTTGGCTTATTAAGCCAAATGAGGATGGGTTTTGCTCAGGAGGCTTCATTCTATTGAGGCATGGATGTGGTTTCATGCATTTCTGCCTAAGAATTGACTTTTAACATTTTTTATTGTTTGATCATGACCCTGCAAATTCTTTGATTGCAAGTCTGCAAATTCTTGGATCTAGAGATTCTTTGACCGTGATCTTTGATCACTAGGGCATGACTAGATGGCCACATGAAAAATATCTCTGCCCAACAGGTAATCACATGTTCAATCTGTTTATATTTACTCTACAATGTCAAATCTTTTTTCTAGTGGCTAGATCACATAAAGGTGATCAAGGCCACTTGTACCGAAAAGTCTGTATCTCGCTTCATTTCCGAGATAATGGTGCCAAAAGTCCTGACACAGACTGCAATGTAATCCTATGGGAAAAATGTCAATTACATCATTGAATATCTCTGCAACAAATTATTTCCCCAACACCTAAACAGAATAGTTCACATCTCTATGACATCCTCTCATCACTCCGGAAAATTTCAAGTAAAAAGACCAAACTGTTATTGAGATATGGTCATCCCAATTAGGGCCATCTGGTCTTTCCTAGGGCCATCTGATCTTTCTCATTAACATTCCAAAAATACATATACATTGTCCCATATGCTATAATGGAATTTCAAATTGCAATAACTTTTGAACAAATTAATATTTTTTCACTAAGCAAAAAGCAACATGTTCCTTTGCCCAAGCTCTTTCTACATCCCAAGTTTCAGACCAATAGCCCACATGGTGTCCACACAGCACCACAGACAAAAAATGAGCAGAAGTGGCAAAAAGTGCATTTTTTGGCATTTCGCTGCGCAACAACCGTATGTCCAACTGAAACGCAATTTAGTACATCAAGAGATCTACCACACCAGACTGCACTCCAAATTTTGTGCAAATCTGTTGAATGGTTTAAAAGTTATTAACGTGCAAAATGTGAGGTTTAACATTGAAAGTGCCTACCACAATGCAAAACGCTATAAGCAAAATGTAAAGTGCGTCACACAATATCTCTGTAGCAACTTAATTTTCCAACACCTAAATACCATAATTCACATGTACATGACATCCCCTCAACACCCTGCACATTTCAATTTAAAAGACCAAACCGTGTCGAAGATATAACATTTTAAAGTTTAATATTTTCATGGGTCAGAGTGGCAGAATTCCTCACCTGTTTACATTTTACACACCTAATGACTGCAAAGTACATCCATGGCAGCAAGGCTAGCTACCCTATAGATTTCAAGCCACTACCAAAATGCAAAACGCTGTCCACAAAAAGTAAAATGTGACATGCCATATCTCCACAACAAATGTATTTTCTGACACCTAAGCACCATAATTCACATCTAAAGGACATCCCATCAACACCCTCCAAATTTCAAGTTAAAAGACCAAACCATTTCTGATATATTTAATTTTAAAAGTTGATAAAATTTGTCTGTCTGGTCCCTCCAAATCTGGCCATCTAGTCTCTCCCTCAGGATCAAAGAATTTTTGATTGTGAGCCTGCAAATTCTTTGATTGTGCGGAGGGACCAGATGGGCAAAACCCCCCATTCTTTGTTCGCAAAATAACCATATAAATTTTCCCATTGATGTATATTGGGAATTTAAAAGTGCTATAACTTTTGAATGCCTCAATATGTTTTCACCAAATGAAAAGCGGAATGTTCAGCCAGTGAAGCTCTTTCAAATGAGCCATGTTGCAGAGCAGCATGCCACACAATGGCCGCGCAGTGCCATGAACAATATCCCAAAAAACTGCCTCCAAAACTGGATAATTTTGCAGTTTTCAGTAATTTTGTGAGCAAAGACCATAAGTCCAACCAAAAGGAAATTTGGAAAATCAAGAGATGTACCATGCCCCACCATGCATTACAAATTTCAGGCAAATCCATTGAAAGGGTCCAAAGTTATTAACGTGCAAAATTTTGACTTTAACATAGAAGTGACATCTCAACCCTAAATATAGTGGTGTGACCGCACCACTATAATATATATCTATATATCTATATATATATATATATATATATATATATATATATATATATATATATATCTATATATATAGTATAGATAGATACCATGGGGTGAGACCAATTCCAGTGAAATAAACCATGTTATTTTCACTGGTCTGAGATAAATCCTGATGACATCAGCAGAGTTAAAATAAATACCATTTATACCTACTCTGCTGCCATCAATCACCTGCATATGAAAACACTAAGAAACACCCCTGTAATTTGCTGAGTTTTAAAACAGGTCCTACACTGAAATTAACACAATTAAGATAGATAATGACAATCAGCTGCAGCACTCTTTCTAAATGTAACAATCTCCAAATCTCTTGTGCTGTATTTCAAAACCCAAGTCTAGTACATTACTGAATCAAACAGATGATGCCTGAAATGTTTAAATAAATATTGAGCAGCCAAACATGAAGACACAAACCTGCCGAAAGAAATCATTACCATCTTTCTCATTGTCACAGAACAGAACCTCCCTCAGGCAACCAATTACCAAAACACAGCACACCTTATCAAGACCCACACACACACCAACCAACAACAGGTCACTACAACAACCCATTCATAAAAGTTCACATGCACACACACTCACACTACCACAGCACCAACATCATTTAAAATGACATGATCCTCATAACAACAAACATACCTTTCTCACTGAAATTGATCTCACCTCCATGGTATAAATAGCACACATGATGGGCAGATCATGGAATATGGAAAATATTCTCACTCCTGCATCTTGAGCACTGTATATTTCACGAGTGCCGAAGGCACTCATGAAATATCCAGAGCTCTTTCTACAGGAGTGAGATTATTTTCCATATTCCACTCCCGCCCATCCCTATTTATATATATATATATATATATATATATATATTTATGGCAAAAAACTCCATTTAATGCATCAGTTAGGGTTGTTCCACAGTGAACAAGCAAGGAATTCCATGTTAGAGTTGATCCCCCCCTGACCCACCCCCACCTCACCCACCCAGACTGCTGGGGTATGTGTTGGGGGTAATCATCCCTAACCCTCACCCCATCACATGTGAAAGAAGCTGAGGGGTGAACTATAGGAGAATGGAGTGAAAGTTAGGACTGATGACCCCAACACACACCCCAATGCCATCTGGGGGGCAGGGTGGGGGGTCCAAGGTGGAGTTCAACCCTAACATTGAATTTCTTGCTTTTGTTGCTGTGGAACAACCCTAACTGATGCATTAAATTGAGTTTTTGACTTGATATATATATATATATATATATATATATATATATATACAGTCACATCCCCAGGATGAAACACAATTCTGCAGCATTTTGCAGCACTCTGCAGAATGCTGCAGAAGACCTAATGAATAGAGCAATGTAATTTCAATAGTAATTAGTCCCTTTTGTCATTCAGGAAAATGTGAAATTGCCAGGATGAAATGAATGCCACAGTTTCCTGCATGAAAAAGGAGACTAATTGCCATTGAAATTACATTGCTTTATTCACTAGGTCTGCTGCAGCATACTGTATAGTGCATTTAAAGTGTGTTTCATCATATTATAGGGGCATAGTAGCACCCCTATAGTTAGGGTTGAGTAGCCTGTTTAATGTTTAAACATCAAATTTTGCACATTAATATTTTTGGCTCTCTTTGACAAAATGAGCTGCAATTATGTATGTTTTGTCTAGGAGGCAAGGTCATGAGGTGTGGACATTTTTGTGATGGCAGCTTGTGTGGCTTCTGAGATTTGCATGTGTCATATTTTGACAAAAAATAACTTTTTTCCGATAATTAACATTATTTTTTTTTTTTTGCTCTTGACTACTGCCTACATGGAAAGGATTTTTTGCCCCAAATATGCAGGGGACATGTGTCATGTCCCAAGATAGTGCCTTTGACAGATCTGGTGTAAAAATATCAAAGGGTTCCAGAGTTATTAGGCTATAAATTTTAATGTTTTCCAACCTGCATATGCGCAGCAGTGTTTTTAAGATAATGTTCTGTTGTGAAAGTACAAATCTGATGCAGAAAATGCTGGTTTTTGGTTTCAACACTGAATTGGCAAGGCACCAAACATTTTTGATGCTATGCCAACTGCCATCTTGTTCGGTTTTTCCATGAACTGACAATGACCTTTGGCACTAGGTAGAGACTCTCTAGGCTCCACCCTTGACTGTCTTTCCGTACCCTTGATGGGACAATCCTAGATGATACCTCCTCATTCGGATACCCCGGGGTTTGGTTGAACCAACACCTCAGCTTCTCTGGTCACATTGATGCCATACCAAAAATACTGCTCTCCAAGCTTGGTGCCTTATTCAGGAACCGAAGTTGCATCCCTCTTACAGCATGACATGAACTTGTCCAGAAGATGATCCTCCCCATTTTCAACTACTGTGATGCAGTCTATGGTGCCTCTCCCAAACCATAGCTCTCCCTAACCTCCCTAACCAGACTGGACACTCTAACTCCTTCTGTCAATTTGCCCTTGATGCCCAATCCCGCATTCATTACTGTGACCTCTACTACACCATTTCCCTTCCCCCACTTGCCAACAGGCACCTCACTCATTGTGCCAAACTCACTTCTAAATTTTGGTTAGGAGAACATCCCTCCTATCTCTCATGCTCAATCTCTTCCACCTTCCCCCCTCCCACTCCCTCAGATCCTCTGACACTCGCACTTTGTTGGTCCCCAGTTGTACCACTCTTATCGGTCAGTTAGGCTTTTCCCATCATTTTCTGCAAATCTGGAACCCCCAAATACAGCACCCTCCTCCTCCTCCTACTCTTTCCTCTGCCTTACATAACTTTCTCTCACCTAACTGCTACTGCTTTGCTCCTCCTTAACTGTCCTCCTATGCCTCTGCTCCTCTCCAGGACTCATATCACCTATTAAACCTTCCACACACACCCAGCCTGCTTCTCAGCATGCTCTCCTCGCCCTTCACCACTATATACTATGTTCCTCAGATATGCCACTTGTAATTAAATGCATATTTCACAGGTATGATATATTTAATTGTATGTTATGCTACAACTGCAACTGTATGATTATTTATATTTTTTAACTGTATGCCTTGTTACAAATATAATTGAATGTTTAATTTCTCAGATATGTTAAATGTTAAACTGTATGTCTAATTCTTCATCCAATTGCCCCCCCACCACCCCTCCCCCAGGTGCACCGGAGATTAGCAACTTGTTGTTCAGTGTGCCTTCCTGGTAAAACATTTCAATAAATAAATAGACTGCTAAGATTTTTAAAAACAAATGTCATAACCTAGCTAAACAGGGTCTGTTTAGCTAGATTCTGATTTTGATTTGTTTTTTAAATTGTGCCCACTAATATATTTTCTCTGCACCCAAAATCCCAGGTGCCCAGTTTAGCGAGCAAAGCCCTTCCCCATTATTCTCTGTATGAGAACACAAGGAATTTCTTGACTTCTGCAACTGCAGATGAAGTTGTGCTGCCAGCTGCAGTGTTAGCTGTGGGCCACCCTGTTCCCTGATGTCTAGAGGTTCTCCCCACCCACCAAACATTGTCAACATTAAATAAATAACTATATTCCCAGATGTCTTGTGACACCCCCCACCCTCCGATCACCATCCCCTAAATGTTATTTTAGTCGCTGGTGTCTATTGCCCCCCACCCTCTGATCTCTGTCCCTCTTAGTCTTATATTAGTTCTGTTTATATAATCTGACACTAAGATGTCCACCCCAGTGTCAGATGCCCCCCTAGCCTACTGTTGTATTGCTAGTGCTGACATTGGGGGGATAATCACCATCTCAGCATTACAAGCCCCCACCCAGGCAATGTGGGACACTGGGAATCCCACCCCCAGTGTCCTAAAATATTTATTTACTGTTATCCTGTAAAAGAAAACAGTACCCCAATGTCTTTTTTAACCTGATAAAATGGTCCCTTCTCATCCCCGCTGTTCCTTCCCCCTATCCTGACTCCCCCACTGAGCACACACCACCCCACACAGCACCTTACCCTACACTTATCACTGGAGGTCATATGCTGTCATCCTTTGTAGATCGAGACATGTCTGCACTCTTCAAAGCCAAACCATGAACTGATAAATCAAGGTAAGTGCCGTATAATGTATTTCAATGGCGTTTTGAAATTTTGTTCATAACTTTGCAGTATAGAACAGTGAGTTAAGGCTCTGAGCTGCAGATCTGGAGACCTAGGTTTGAATCCCACAGCCGCCTAGGTTCATACTGTGTGATCATGAGCAAGTCACTTAACTTCCTTGTGCTCCCAGGTCTCATCTGGAAACAAGCTTCAGCTTAGTGTCCTGGTTAAACAATGTTCCCTTTCCCAGTGCCATTTTTAGGAATTTTTTTCACCAAATTTTTAATGTGGCCTTTTTGGACCCCACCTCATGAACACTGGTAGTGTAATTTCATTAATCGGGCCCAGAAGGTGATTTTGTGGTCGCTGCATGAATTCACCTTTTGAAAATGAATAACAAAATTTCACCACAAATGTTCATGAGGTGGGGTCCCAAAAAGGCCATGTTGAAAATTTGGTGAAAAAATTCTTAAAAATTGGTGAGTTAGAAGTGTTCATTGAAATCTTTCTACACACATGCATAACTTTGGTAGTATTCAATGTTTTAACTCTAAATTCTCAACATAGCCATTTTTTTACATCATCTCATGAACAGTGCAGCTGTCATTTTTCACATCCTGTCTGAAATGTGTTTTTACACCTGTGGTGTAGAATGGCATTTGAGCATGGATTTGTAAATTGTCTCCTACAGGTTTTATGAAGCGGGGTCATAAAAAAACTATGTTCAAAGGTTTGGGGTCAAAATACTAAAAAGCAAAGAATTTATCAAGTAACGTTGTTTGCAGGGATGTCCGTTGCACCACTGGGGAACAGGCTGCTAGACCGTGCCAGTGAGCTGAGTTCAGGTGTGAACTCACTGAGCTATTTTAACGGACAAAGATAATGGTGAAGGTGCTGCAGCATGCAGCACTAGCCTCGTCCTGGGTAGGGATGGAACAGTATTTTTGGTGCAAGAGGTTCCATGTATCATAATGGCGATCGCCAAAGTGTGATCTCCATTGCAACAAGTATCATCGCCGAGGTGCTAAAACAGCAATGTACACTTACCACTCCACATAAACTCAAACAACAGAAACAAGCACAATATGGAGGCTTGCCTCCCACACCCCTCATGGGGGGCTTCACCCACCGTATCCACCTGTTTTTAGATAACCAACTCCAGGGGGTTGCATGTTGGGAAGGGGGAGAGAGTTGCAAAAATTAAAAAAAAAACTGTGCACTACCAAAACATACCCCTTCCCCAAACCCTGTACCTGCTGCATCAGAGCTAGCCACTCTCACCACCGCACTGCATGGCTAACTCAGCAGCAGTATGGTGGATTGCCCCATACAAACCCTCTTCCCTAACCCTCCCCTACTGGTCACCATCCTACAGTGCGGCAACCCTCCCTCACTCATCCCTACCCTCTCTGTACCATGTCTCGCTATGCTTACACCATAGCCCAAATGTGAGGTGCTGCAAAGAGTCACTATTGTGGTAGTCATTCATTTGCAGTCACCAATATCACTGGATACCAGTGCAGATGCCACACTCTGTGGTGGGTCAAAGAACCTCACCCACAAGGTATCAACATGTGTGCCAGGGCCTGCTGGACCCATGAACTGGGTCAGGATGGTCTCCAATATTGTATTTATCTCATTTTTCACACATCCCAAAGGGTCCTTGAAGTACTGGCAAATCAGTGCTGGTACCATACTTGAGGTTGTCAATCCTAATGCCCACCCTTCCCCTCATCAAACGAGGTAAAATGTGATGTGGGCCCTGCATGAAGAAAGCTCTGACTGATTATGTTGGCCACACTATATCACTACGAGGCATTAGGTTGCAGCTGTATCTTGTATTTTAATCAGGAGGCTATGGGAAGTGCATTAGGTTTAACAACCCCAAGTAAGACCCAACCACTGATTCGGCAATACTCTGAAGACCCAAATCCTTAATGTTTTTCATTTCCCGTCTTTGTGGGCTTTGCATTGTACAACACTAATATCTGCATTAACATTGTTTATTGCAAAGAATATACACACACACACACACACACACACACACACACTCACACACATGTATATAAAATATTTTTGCAAAACAAAACTACATTAATGCAGATATTTGCATAAAAGAATGCAAACACCACAAAGTAAGGAAAAAAAATAGGGTTTGTAGCCTCAGGATTCTTGGCAAATTGGTGCTGTGATGTTCATTTGGGTTTTCAACCCTAATACCCAGCCTCCCACAGCCCCAAACCTCATGTCCCAAGCACAAGCTACAGGTTCATGCACCTGCCCCATAGGTCTACTACTCTCCAAATTGGGCCCATAGAATAAGTCATAACTGTACTTAGCAGAAGATCACTCATGACTTTCTTTGTATAATAACCACATGCCCTGAACCCGTAGCTTTTCCTTATTTGGCTTACATATCCCCCATACTAATCCTCGAGTATGCATTTAACTGTATTCTTGTCTTTGTCTTCTGTGCTTGGTGTAGTGAAAACAAATTCTGGTGTAGCCTTACTTGTTGTGTTTTTGCCCAGTAATAATGTTTCCTTAGAGACCCTATTTTGTGCATTTCCTTACTTCATGTGCTTGGCATTCTTCACCATATCTACATTATTATTCTACCTTCAGGAGAGACAGAGTTGGCAAGAAAGGGGATTGTGTGATAATGTATGCCAACTCTTCCATAAATTTCTCTTTTGCTAATGTCATCAACCTTGATATCTATGGAAGTGTGGCCCTATTTATCAAAATATTACTTGGTGACACTATACC
Organism: Neoceratodus forsteri; assembly: GCA_016271365.2. Lineage (NCBI taxonomy): Eukaryota > Metazoa > Chordata > Ceratodontiformes > Ceratodontidae > Neoceratodus > Neoceratodus forsteri. The sequence goes on along the minus strand of CM057452.1, from coordinate 624,604,774 downwards.
ACTCTATGTGGGCTGTGTTTTTAATCCACCCTGTGTGGGCACCAGGGCCCTTGCTGAAATTACTAAAGCCCTAGCAAACCAGCCTCCTGTTGAAGTAATCATGCTTGGTGATTTCATCCTTAGTATACTGAATCTGCTGGGCTTTAAACACAGCTATTTGAAGCTCTCCTTACACAAATTATTAGTGAACACACCAGACTTAATGATCAAACTGGGAACCACTCCCTGGTAGACTGGGTAGTTGTTTCCAAACCAAACATAATTAGGTCTGCAGGAGACTTCTCAGACTCTATCAGTGACCACTCACCCATTTTCTGTATATGGAAAAATAATACCCCCAAAGCACAGTCTAAAATCTGTCTTACACTAGATTTCTCCAAATTTGATAAGAAGTTATTCAGGGCTTCCTTAGTGGAAGTCAATTGGAATCAAATAGGATGATGCCCTAGATTTCTTTATTCATAACTTTCTGTCAACTGCTAATAGGTATATCCCTCTTTGAAAGCTCAAGGTTAAAGGTAAATATCATAAGTGGATAACTCCTGAGCTAAAAAAAATAATGATTCTGAGTGACAAGGTCTGGGGGCTCTTTAAAAGAACAGGCCTTCAGGCACACATGGATAAATGTAGGAAACTGAGAAATCTATGCAAGACAGATGCATACATAGCAAAGAGGGAATATATCAGGAGACTGCAGGATAATGACCTAGCCAACCCCAAATGTGTCTTGTCACAGATTAACTTCTTATTGAAAAGGCATGCTTCCTAGGGCTGTGCAAAAATAAAATTCCACTGGAGGATTTTCCGCAAAAGTCAGAATTTCTCTTCCATGAAATTTTAGAATGTACTTTGGCAACATTCATGGAAATTTTGACTTAGAACAGTGGAATCAATATATAAACTGTATATTAGTATATTAAACTATGGAAAGAAGTTCCATAGAACTGATCATTATCTGTGATCAGTTCTCAGGAATTTCTGTCCGCAGCTTAATACATTAATTCACAAATAATATGTTCATTCTGCAGCTTAGTGAGTCACCAAACTGCAGCATGAATACATGAATTCAAAATTGTGGATTAAAGGGGACAGAAATTTCCTTGGATTGATCATACTGTCATTATAGCTTGTCATGATCATTAAAATCATATTTTTTACAATAATTTGCATCCCATTTTCTATTCTTGGGAATTTTTTACTCTAACTGTATACTGTAGTGAACAGCAAACATCAGTATTCTATCGTAAGCATGAGTGCATCAGAAGGAATGTGTGTGGTCATATTACCTGCTCGTTTGTGCATTCCATAGGTTGACATTGGTTGGCTGTTGGAGTAGGAGGAGAAGTTCATTGGCAGTGTAATATAAAGTGGGGAACCAATATGAGATTCACTAGAATCATGTTTTATTTCTGAACATGTTATAGTCTTACTTACTTAAGAACTGTAGCCCTAATAACTGTATGACTTAAAAGTGTTACATTAGGTCCCTGATTCCCTATAGGCACAAAGTATTGTGATCCATATTTGTATACCAATCACTGAATGTCCTATGTCCTATGGTGATGTCATATAGCAAACAATTTGCATCTGCTATTCCTTTACTTTTCTTAAAAATCTCCCCTTACTCTGCCTTCTGTATCTCATAGACACATACACACACGCTCACATACACACACACACTAGAGGTGGGCAAAAGTTGCAGTTTCTGCTTTTGTGGAACTTTTATGAAAATTCAGAAATTTTGCAGAATTTTCTGAAGTTCTACCATTGGCGAGATCAGAATGTTACGAATGTGTTTTGTGGATTTTTACCCTGTTCCACTGACTTTTTTGGTTGAACTGCAAAATAATATACATGAACTGCAGAATAACAGTTCAGAGGAATTTTTTTCTGCAGTTTAATGAATTATTCCACAATTCATGTAATTATTCTACAGTTCAGTGATCAGTTCTGTGTCCTTTCTTTCTCCGTAGTTTAATAGAATAATCTGCAATTTATACATTTATTCCACCACTCTTAGTTAGAAGTTCTGCAAAAGTTGCTAATTTGATTTCCACACTTTTGCAGAAATTCCTCCAGTGGAAGGGTTTTATTTTGTACACATCTAACATACACACACACACACACACACACACACACACTCTCTCTCTCAGGTTATTGTAGTGTAAGCCTATATACCACTTTCAGTTTTTACCTGAAAGGTACTAAAGTAATGTGTTGAAAGGACAGCCTTACATTTTCCCAGGATTGTAATCATAAATGCAGAAGTCTAGAACTTTATGGCTTACCTTTTTGTAAAATGTGATGGCCAGGGCTTAGCAAACCTTGTGAAGTTCACATTTGCAAGTTTTTCAAAATTCATTCAAAAAAACAGCAGAATGTGCAAAAAATTGTCAAGTTGGTGAAAAAAAGTACAAAGTGGAGGACTTGCCAATTGTTTTCCCACAAACCCCTTATTCCCTAAACTACAGTGGATGTTGTTTTAAAGCCCTGCATCCTACCTACATAGGTTGACCACTTAGAAAACCATTGGATTCAAGCATACCAGCATTCTGGTTGATTTGTCTGTATACTAATAACTCAAAATGTATGGCATCTCCTGCAGTACAACAACACATTGTCAGTATTAGGTACACTCTCAAGTCTGATGTGAAACTGCAAATCTCTCATCCATCAATACACGTTCTCTATATAGTACACTGATGGAAATGAATTTAGGCTCCATACCAGCATGTGATATGAACATGTGAACATATGAAAATACTGTCATTTGAAATTCCATTGTCCATACCCAATTAATATTATTAATATTACTTGCAGTAATGTTAACAAATCAATCCTGCTGCATCTGAGTCACCTAGCAAGCAACTCCAAATAATCCTCCTGGGATATGAACCTAGTATAGACACCACAATCACTCCTGCTGCTGTGACTGCTACTGCACCTAAGTAGGGAAGCAGGAATACAGCAGGCTGCAACTGCACCAACCAGACTGGTTGCTAATTGGAGGAGATTACAAGCAGATGGGATTATCATAGCTTCCACCTACAGTGATATTGAGTGGACAGGTATTGAGCCATCAGGGTTGGGGATACCAGTGGCATTGGTGATGTATCAGGCTTGGGTGGGGTGTTGTAATTATTGTACACTGACATGCAATGTAGCTTTGACAGCATCCCAGTACCTGTATGCTGGTTGTCAGCTGCATGTCTCCCTGCATCTAATGCAGTCGATTGCATTGTGGGTGAGTAACTTACATTGTGCTTTTATGATATGTTCATCATTTAAGGAGTTATGTGGACCCCCTACATATTTCCAGATAAATGTTAAGATTGCACTGCACATATATAAGTTCTGCCTGAATTCTGTCCAGACCTTTTAGCCATTTAGAAACATAGAAACATAGAAACATAGAAGTTGACGGCAGATAAGGACCACAAGGCCCTTCCAGTCTGCCCATTTCTTTTTCTACCTTATAAATGTGCCATCGGCCTTTGCTCTGTCAGTGGCCTATCTATTCATAGTCATTTGTATTACTCCCTTATGCCTATCCCATGCCTGTTTGAAGCCCTGCACTGTATTCATAGCCACCACTTCTTGTGGTAAGCCATTCCATGCATCCACCACCCTTTCTGTGAAAAAGAATTTCCTCACAGTCCCCCTTAATCGGCCTCCCTCTAATCTCATGCTGTATCCTCTTGTCCTGCTATTTTTCTTATATTTAAACATGTTAGACTCTTTCACCTTGTTTATGCCCTTAAGGTGTTTGAATGCCTCGATCATATCACCTCTCTCCTCCTTTGCTCAAGGGTATACATATTGAGTCTCGTTAATCTGTCCTCATATGTCTTCTGATGCAGTCCCTGCACCATTTTGGTTGCCCTCTCCGGACTGCCTCAATTTGGTTAATGTCCTTGTGAAGATGTGGCCTCCAATACTGCACTAGTACTCCAGATGGGGCCTAACCAGTGTCTTGTACAGAGGATTATTACCTCCCTCTTACGACTTGTGATACCCCTACTAATACACCCTAACACCCCCTAGCCTTACCTACTGCTTTAGAGGTCTGCTTGGATGATTTTAGGTCATCAGTGATGATGATGCCCAAGTCTCTTTCTTCCTTTGTGACTGCTAGCAACTCCCCTCCCAGCCTATAGGTGGCTTCAGGGTTTCTCTTCCCTATGTGCATGATTTTGCACTTCATTGCATTAAATCCCAGTTGCCACTCTTCTGACCATTCTGCTAGTTTATCCAGATCTCTTCTCATTCTGCCCACCCCATCTGGATCATCTACTCTGTTGCAGATCTTGGTGTCATCTGCAAACAGACAAGCCTTACCCTCTAGTCCATCTGCAAGGTCACTAATGAAGATGTTGAAGAGGACTGGCCCCAGGACTGATCCCTGAGGTACCCCACTTGTGACTTGCATCTCTTCTTACTGTATACCATTTACCACCACTCTCTGTTTTCTGCCTGTCAACCAGTTTGCCACCCAGTTGACCAACTTCTGACCCACCCCGAGCCTACCCAGCTTATTTATCAATCTTCTATGTGGAACAGTGTCAAAAGCTTTGCTGAAGTCAAGGTAGGTGACATCAACTGCTCCCCCTTGGTCCACCACTCTGGTTACCCAGTCAAAGAAATCTATGAGATTAGTTTGACAGGACCTTCCTTTTGTAAACCCATGCTGTCTTGGATCCTGTGCTCCTATGGATTCCAGGTGTTGCACTATCCTTTCCTTAAGGAGTGCCTCCATAATCTTGCCCACTACTGAGGTAAGACTGACTGGTCTGTAGTTCCCGCCTCCTCCTGCTACCACTCTTGTGGAGCGGGATCACATGAGCCTTTCTCCAGTCTTCTGGGACCTCCCGTGCTCAGAGACTCACTAAACAATTCTGCTAATGGCTCTGCTAGTTCTTCCTTTAGCTCCTTAAGTACCCTGGGATGTATGCCATCAGGTCCCATTGCCTTATCCACCCTGAGCTTAGCAAGCTCTGTGGGACCCTTTCTTTTGTGAAGGAGTAGTGCTCACCTCCCTCCCCTGTGTCCATGATGCTGAGCTGTGGGCCCTGCCCTACCTTCTCTTCAGTAAATACTGAACAAAAGTATCTATTTAGGATAGATGCCTTTACAGGGTCCTCCTCCTCACATGCTCCCTTTTCTCCATTAAGCTTAGCAATACCCCCTCTGGACTTTCTCCTTTCACTAATGTATCTATAGAAAGTCTTGTCACCTTTTTTTACTGTTCGTGCTAGTGTTTCCTCAGTTTGGGACTTTGCCTGCCTTACTGCCTTACCTGCTTCCCTTAGGGTAGTTTGGTAAGCCTTCCGATCTTCATCCCGCTGTGTTTCCTTATATTTCCTGAAGGCCAGCCTTTTGGCTCTGACCTTTTCTGCTACTGTATTTGAGAACCAAAGTGGTTTCCTTCTTCTTTTGCACTTCCTTTTCTGTCTAACACAATGGGATGTTGCTTCAAGTATTGCATCCTTAATGCTTGCCCACTTTGCCTGTACCCCCTCACCTGTGTTTCTTTTTGCCAGGGCTAGCTTAACTCTGTTGGCCATCTTATCAAAGTCAGCTCCTCTGAAGTCCCATATTTCTGCCTTGGAATGGGATGATTTACATGTAGTAGCCAAATTGAACCATACCATGTGATGGTCACTGGCCCCCAGGTGACCTTCTACCTGGAGATCTGTGATCCCTTCTTTGTTAGTCAGTACTAGATCTAGTATAGCCCTGTCTCTTGTGGGTTGCTGTACCAGTTGTTTGAGGCCCTCCCCCTGCAGGGAATCCACTATGAGTCTAGTTCTGGCAGATGTTCCTGCTGGTATTGACCAATCTGTATCCGGCATGTTGAAGTCTCCCATTATCAGAACCTCCCCTTTAGCTGTCATGTTTTGTATATCTTCTAACAGTAATGTGTCTATGTCCTCCCTCTGGTCTGGGGGCCTGTAGACCACCCCAGTTCTTATGGCTGTCCCATTTCCTGTTTCCAGGGTGACCCACAGTTCTTCTGGCTCCTTATGTGTATTCTGAATTTCTGTAGCTTTGATATTTTCATTAACATACAGGGCCACTCCCCCTTTTGCACCTCGGTCTCTTCTGAACAATACATAGCCAGGTACTGAAGTCTCCCTGCGTGGTTACTGGTAAACCACGTCTCACTAATTGCTACTATGTCCAGTTTAGCCTCTGACATTATTGCCTGCAGGTCTGGGATCTTATTTCCCAGGCTGTGAGCATTTTGTACATGATTTTCCATTGACCAGATTTTGGTGTGTTAGTTGTTGGGTGAAGTTTGGCATTACCCCTGTGCGTCGTATGGGGAGACAAACCTTTTTTCTTACCTGGTGATGCAAATGAACGGCAAACATGCTGAATTCCTGTTTGACCACTAGCTAAGGGGGGAGGTGTGTTCTTCCCATTCGACGTATGGGGTGCTGCACCCCTCTCCCCATTTGCTAGTTTAAATATTCTGCAAAGACGTCAAACTTCTGCCCCAATGCACTGACTCCCTCTTTAGTCAGATGCAGTCCATCACATTTAAAGAACTTTCGCTCCTAGAACTGTTGCCAGTTCCCTACAAATCTGTGTCCTTTTTCCTGGCACCAGCCCTTGAGCCATGTGTTTAGCTCCCCTATCTCCCCTTCTCTGACCTTCCGTCCATCTGCTCCCCTCTCCCAGACTCTCAGGATCTCAGAGAAGGAGATGCCAGATGAAATAGATGATAGTTTGTCACCCAGCCTAGTCAGGTGTTCCTTGGTCTCCACAACTGACCGGCTGGCGAGATCATTAGTCCCTATGTGTACTAGGACATCAATGTTTTCTCCTGCTTTGTGAACAATTTTAGCAATGCGGTCAGTGTCTCTCCATGCTGATGTACCTGGAGACATCTGACCATCACCCCTGGCTGGAGATGGGTATCAACTCTCGAATCATGGAGTCTCCTATGATCAGAAGTTTTTGGATTTCCTTTGTGCTTGTTTTGTTTTGGTTCCTGATTTGGGTGAGTTTGTGCTAGCCCTGTGCGCAGTGTCCTGCTCTGCAGTGTCTTCTGCCTCTTTATTTGATTTCAGAGATAGAGGCAGATACCTGTTTGTAGTGTTTATATGGTTTTGGAGGTAATGTGTTGGAGAGCAGAGAGTGATGGGGCACCTGATTTGCCCTCCTAACCACCTGTAACCTCCTGCACCAACTACCCTCTGCGGTCGAGGTTTTTCTGTTGGATGCTGGGGAAATGGCGGTGGTTCTTATAATGTGTTTCCTCTTCAATATGAAATTTGAGGCATGCAATCTCTGCCCATGCTGCCCGGAGCTGAGCCCTAAGATCTCCAAAGGCTCAGCATGTAGGACAGTGTCCTAAATCCTGTAAGACTGTCCTTCTGAAAATTGTTCCACAAGTACCTGCAGTTAATGAATCCATTCCAAATAAGTTGCTGGGTTTGTAACCTAGTCAGAGTAATTAGAAGGAAAAAAAAGGAAAAAAATGCAAGTAATGGTTTAATTGTGCTTTGTTTAACTTGTTATAACAAGTTAAATTACTAAGCGCCCTGTAAATGAGATCACCTTGTGGAGGCCCCACTGATCCGCCCCTTCCTGCTCTGCCACAGGAAATGTCACAACTGTGGTACCCTATAAAAGGAGTGTAGTGTGGGGTGGTTGGGGATGGGGGTGGGTGGTTGGACCCTTCCCCTGCCTAAAAAGAAGAACCACAGACGAAAGAACAAGGAGGTAAGAGCAGAAACAATCAGTCAACAACAAAAGCAGTAACCCTGAAAGCTTATCCTAATGTTAGATAAAACTGTAAAACCTGTAAAGCACCACCTGTAATAATTTCAGAGAAGATATACGCTGTAAGAAACACTTTGCAAATAAAGCAGTAACATAAGATATACCTTGCAAAAGACAATTTGAATCAGAAGATTACAGGAGTAATCTGTTAGCACACACCTGTAGGCACACCTTGTAATAATGCAGAAGAAGGTATACCAGCAACAACAATTTGAATCAGAGAAAAAATAAAGCAATGAAATGTTAGCAACAAACAGTAGCAATCCCTGTGAGTAAAAAATAAAAACACCACCACACAGTAAATCTGCTTAGCCAAATTAAGTCTTAATCCTTTTCCCTTGCTCTGGTAAGTTTCTCTCTACTCTGCCTTTCAAGCAGTCTTAGAAAGAAAGAGCTCAGGTGAAGCTAGGTGCCTTGGCCAGCAAACCAAGTCTTCTACCTCACAGTGAATATGGGCAGCAGTACACACCAGTAGGGAATGTGACAGCTGTGTGTGTGTGTGTGTAAAACATAGAAACATAGAAATTGTCAGAAGATAAGGACTGATAGGCCCATCCAGTCTGCCCGTAGGCCCTATACATTGTATATGGCCACTGACCATATGTGATCAATGACTTTTCATCACTCCTCCCTCCCCTCTCAATCTTTCCTTGTGCCTGTCCCAGACAAGCTTAAACCCCTCCTCTGTGCTTTCCCTCACTACCTCCTGTGGCAGACTATTCCAAGCATCGACTAACCTTTTTGTATAGAAAACATCCTCACATTAACCTCTTAATCTACTCCCTTCTGATTTCATATTGTGCCCCCTTGTTCTAGTACTTTTTCTACATTCAAAAAGGTCCTCCACCTGCACGTTGTTTATGCCCTTGAGATACTTGAAAGTTTCAATCATGTCCCCCCCCCGCTGTCTCCTCTCCAGTGAGTACATATTGAGGTCCCTTAGTCTCTCCTCATATGTTTTGTGGTGCAAGCCCTGCACTGTCTTTGTTACCCTTCTCTGTATAGTCTCCACCTTATCTATGTCCTTGCACAGGTGTGGCCTCCAGAACTGCATGCAGTACTCCAGGTGAGGCCTTACCAATGTTTTATACAATGGCATCACCACCTCTTGCCTCCTGCTAATGATACCCCTGTATATGGGATGGGGGGTGATACTAGCGCTGGGTTGTGCACCTCCCACTGATGAGTGAAGTAGCAGTCAGGTGGGGTAGGGGGAATCAGGTGTCCGTATACCAGCAGTCAGTTGTTTCTGGTTGCCAGCCCATGTGTGGCAGGAGGCAGGTGTCAGCCCTGCCATGCATCCTGTCTGTTTTGAAAATCCAGTTTGGACACAGGTTACAACAGCATCCCTTTGTCATGCAATACTTTGTGGCATGTTATTTACTATAAGTTACTGCACTGCATCTTGGCTGCCTCCACTATATGTATGATAAATAGATATAGATACATATACAGATCTAGATATAGATATAAATATAGATATCGATATAGAGATAGATATAGATACAGATACAGATATAGATATAGATATAGACATAGATATAGACACAGACACAGATATGTATGTATATTTTCTTGCAAAAAACCTGTGTCAATGCACCAGTTATGGTTCAACATAACGCTACAAAAGTATGGAAATGTAGTATTAAGGTTTCCAACCCTAACACCCCCCCAAGTAGAAAAAAGGTCAAGACCTCATAAGCAATGACAGACAGCAATCACCAGTTAAGACAAACATACAACTATTTCCAAGTGTAACAACTGCAGTAGCACTGATGTGCTGCCTTAATGTATTTATATCTGTGGCATGTGGACCTCAAGACATACATCACACACATGTCACTGCAGATAGAAATCCACGATACTGAACTTACAACACTGCTTCTGTGTGCAGAAGCAAAGACCCCTGCAGCCACAGATACAAATCCACAATACCCAAATGTCAAGAGTTCTTTTACCTACAGAAGTACAGGCCCCTATGAGGCCAGTGCCTCCATAGCCTCAGGTAGTCATGCACTCTGTGAGACATACACACTTGACAGGCTTGCACTTCTACAACCATAGGTATAAGTCATAAACACCGACCTCTGGCTGCACATGCACAGGTGCCACAAAATCACTGATACAACAATTGCAACAGTTCTTCTGTCTGCCTGCATCTCTTCATCCACAGGTATAAGACATAAACACTAACTTCTGACTCCAGAAGTACTATTGCAATGAGTTCATATCAGTTTCAGCACTGGCTCTAGAAATTGGTTAAGGGGGTAGCTGTTTTTAAGTTATGAAGCTACATATTGAAAATCAAGCACTAGCAGATCATGCGATCCAGTGAGGTACCTCATACAGCATGCATGAGTACCTCTGACTGCAGAGGTACAGGCCCCATAGGGTCTTCGGTCTGCAGAAACAAAGGTGTTTCTACAGGCACACGTACTCATGCTTACTATATGACATACATACATACAAAGGTATGGCTTCATAAGCACAGGCCCACAGATTCAAATCCAAAAAGGTAGCACATCAGTGCTACTGCATTAGTATCATCTGGAAAAAGTTGTATGTTGTTTGTCTTACCTGGTGATAGCTGTTAGTGGTTTCTTGAGTGCTGTTTCCTTTCACTGCTTGAAGGGGGTAGAGCTGGACCCAGTGTGGACTCGTTTCTTAATGGGATGTGTTGACTCCATTGGCCCGGTGTTTGCCTTGATTGTCCCGTGTTCATTGTCTGAGGGTGTCTTTCCCAATGTCTTGAAGGAGGCACTGGTGAGACCCCTTATGAAGAAATCATCATTGGACACTGATGTCAAGACAAATTACAGTCCTATCTCCAATCTTCCATTCTTGGGTAAGATTGTGGAGAAGGTGGTAACACTTCAGCTTGAGGAGCACCTTGTGGCCCAGGATCTATATGAGCTGCTCCAGTCTGGGTTTCGTGCGAGGCATAGCACAGAAACCACGTTAGTTTGGGTGCATAATTACCTCCTCAGGCAAGAGCTCAAGGAGAGGAGACACTTCTCATCCTCCTCAATCTCTCTTCAGCATTTCACATGGTGGACCATTGTGTGTTACTTGACCACCTAAAGGAATTCTGCGGACTTGCCGGGACTGTCATCTGCTGGTTTGAGTCTTTTCTCTCTAACGGGAGGTAAAGTGTATTGATGGGGAATTTCTCCTCCTTCCCTAGTCTTCTGTCATGTGGAGTTCCCCAGGGTTTAGTCTTGTTGCCGATGTTGTTCACTGTGTACATGCTGCCCCTGGGAGAGCTCATTAGGAAATACGGCTTGGGTTTTCTTTGCTATGTTGATGATACCCAGCTGTATTTTTCCTTTGCCGCAGGAACATCTTGTGCAGTGGAAGTGCTTAACAGCTGCCTTGCTGAGATCAATGACTGGATGGCCACCAGCTGGCTGCGACTGAACCCCAATAAGATGTAGGTACTGGTGGTGGAGTCGAACAGAGGGAGTGATAGGTTGGCCTCTGGTGCAGGGACAGGGCTTTTTCTTGGCTCTGTACCATTGAAGGCCCCTCTAGAGTGCATGATCAGGGTGTTATTCTTGACAATGGACTGATGCTTGAGTCTCCAGTGTCTTCCATTGTTCATACCAGTTTCTATCATCAGAGGAATATCATCAAGATAAAGCCCCTAGTTCCTCCCCACCTTGGTTTATGCCTTCGTGACATCCAGGCTTGACTATTGTAATGCGCTCTACCTTGGGGTCTTGAAGGGTGCCTGCACTGACTGCAGCTGGTGCAGAATGCAGTGGCTAGGCTGTTGACAGGACAGCCTAAGTACTGTCATATCAGCCCAGTGCTGTGCAAACTGTACTGACTGCCGGTTAGGTGGAGGGTCCTCTTCAAGGTGGGCTTGCTCACCTTTAACGCCCTACACAGCCTGGGCTCTGGTTACCTGAAGGACCTTCTTACACCTGCTGTCTTGGTCCACTCCCTCCGCTTCTCCTCTAGGGGCCTCCTTGCAATTCCCAGGACGAGGTTAAAAACAGCAGGCGACAGAGCATTTAGTGTTACCGCCCCCGTCCTGTGGAATTCACTTTCTACAGCTGTTAGAGAGGCCTCTTCAGTTGAGGTATTCAAAGTCTGCCTCAAGGCCTTCTTGTATAGTCAGGCCTTCCCGGATTTTGCTGTATAACCTTATCCTGACTCCAGACCTGTATGATTTAACTAGCCCATGGCTATTTCTGATTTAGCAGATGTTATTGAGGGTAGTATTTATAAATTTTATTTTAACTGTTATGTATTGTCTATTTATGTCTCATATTGTGTGATCTGTGCATTTATAATCTATTGATTGAGTTTTTTATGGAATTTTAATATGTTCGGCACCCAGAGACTTCGGGATGGGAGTCTTTTTAAATAAAATTTGCTTTTCCTTGCCTTGCAGATACTTTAGTTCAGTGTTTATAGAAAAAGAAGAATGGAAGGGGCCATAAAAAAGTTAAAAAAAATGCGTTAGAGGGAGGGAGGTGGACACTACTATTATTGGAGGCAAGAGACTTGAAGGGACTTGCTAATCTGAAGGTGGAAAAGGAAAAAGGAACAGATGTGGAGCATTTATGGGTATTGAGGGGGAGCTCAGGAAAATATTGGTTGCACCTCTAAAAGTTCTATTTAACAGCTCACTGGAAACAGGAGTGGTTCTAGAGGACTGGAACAAGGTGAATCTAGTCACACTACACAAAAATGGTAGCAGGGAGGAGGCTGACAATTATAGGCCAGCCAGCCTGACTTAGACAGTGAAAAAGTTAATGAAATCACTGGTGAAGGAAAGGATTGTGGAATATCTTAAATTCGGTGGGTTACAATACATAAGGCAGTATGGTTTCACAGGGGGAGGTCATGTCAAATGAATCTGATAGATTTCTTTGTTGGGGTGACCAAGGAACTAGATCAGGATAGAGCAATGGATGTGTCCTACCAAGATTTCAGTAAGGTGTTCAACATAGTTCAATATAGGAGACTAGCAAGCAAGCTGGGTAGCTTAGGAGTGGGTTCTAAGGTGGTGAACTGGATAAGAAATTGGTTAGGGGATAGGCAACAGTGGGTGGTGGTAAGCAGAGTTCACTCCAAGGAAGGGAGGATGATCAGTCAGTTGCCTCAGGGATCTGTGCTTTATTCAGTCCTCTTTAGAGTCTTTGTAAGTGACATTGCAGAGGAGCTGGAAGGGAAGGTTTACCACTTTGTGGATATTACCAAAATCTGCAATATGGTGGATACTCTTGGGTGAGGGGGTGGAAAGGATGAGCAGAGACTTAAGGAAACTTGAGGAGTGGTCATGGGTATGATAGATGGGTTTCAATACAAAAAAAGTGTAAGATAATGCACTTAGAGCACAGAAACCCAGGGGCAGAGTACAAAATGGGTGAAGTGGTATTGACACCCATCAAGAAGGAAAGAGATCTGAGGGTAATCAAATCAGATGACATAAAGGTGGCCAGGCAGTGCAACAAGGCAGTAGGAAGGGCTGGTGGGATACTAGTGTGCATAAAGGGAGGGGTATCACCAGCAGAAAGAGGGAGGTGGTGTTGTCTTGTTATAGATCGCTGGTAAGACCCCACCTTCAGTATTGTGTCCAGTTCTGGAGACCACATCTTTTGAAGGACACAGATGGACTGAAGGCAGTCCAGAGGAAGGCAACTAAGATACTGTGGATTCTGTATCAAATCCTCTATGAAAAGAGACTAAAGGAACTCAGTATGTACACCCTGGAATGGCGTAGGGAGGGGGGAGGATATGATAGAGACCTTTAAATACCTCACAGGGAAAAATAAAGTACAGGAGGATAGTATTTTTCAAAAAGAAAGGTGCTCAAGAACAAGAGGACATGCTATGAAGTTGGAGGGAGGTAGATTCATGAGAAGTGCTTCTTCACGGAAAGAATGGCAAATTCCTGGAGCAGCCTACCTGCCAAGGTTGTGGGACCAGAAACAGTGGTGGGGTTCAAGAATGCATGAGATAAGCAGAAGGGAATCATATTGGAAAGGAAGGGGGTGGAAGAAGAGCCGGAGATCAAGTATTGTCTGCAGTGATCCTGCAAGAGGGAAAAATGGGCAGACAGGGTGGGCCAAGTACTCCTTATCTGCTGACTGACAAATTCCTTCTTTCTTTCTTTCTTTCTTTCTTTCTTTCTTTCTTTCTTTCTTTCTTTCTTTCTTTCTTCCTTCCTTCCTTCCTTCCTTTCTTTCTTCCTTTCTTTCTCTGTCTCTCTCTAGATATATATATATCTGTCCTTCCAGGTTGGTGACCAGTCCTCAGTGTAACCAAACCGCTCCTCTCTGCTCCATTGAGTTCTCTCTCTCCTTCCCTCATCATAGACAGGAAGCACCTCTGTAAAAGCCACTGAACACAATACCTGTCAAAGACCTCTCCACAGCTTCCTGGACTTCCCCTACACTATCCCTGCCCAGTCCCTAGTCAGGTCATTACTCCCCATGTGAAAAATGACATCAAACTCTGCCTCCCTTCCTGCTGCCCTAGCAATCCTCAGGCTCTACTTCTCATCCCTCCAGGCCATGGCACTGCATAGGCACCTAACCTTCCTCTGATCCCCTTCCTATTCCCAGATCTATCTTCCTCACAATCAAGTCCCCCAGCAGAAATCACTTCCTCCTCCTCTGGAATCCTCTATCTCCCTTCTTGAGATCTCTGCTATTGAGGGATCCCACATCCTTCCAGGTCCCTACCGTAGGTGACTCCTCCCAGCAGTCCTTCCCTGCTGAAAAGGCATAGGAATTACGTAATGGTACCAGCTGAGGAATGTGCCTCTGACCCACCACCCTTGCACTACTAGAGCCCACCATAATCCAGCTGCTCCTCCTCCTCCTAGGCACTTTCTGAGGTATCATTGTTACAGTTGGTGGCCCCTGGAGAGGGAAAGGTTGCCCACATACTAGCCATCTCAGCCTGGAGTCTTGCAACTTCCTCCCTCAATCCAGAGAGGTGCATGCAGATGGGGCAGCATTGCAGTCTCCAGAAGGTCTCTCTTTAAACTGCTGCCCTACAGCCACTGCACTGCACACTGCCAATATTCTCTATTCCTACACAACCCTCTGATATTTGGAAATTCTTCTGTACCCTTACCCCTGATAGGGTGTTACTAGTTTTTCCTCTTTTGTTGTTTGTTATACCCCTTGTACACCTACCCTAGAGAGAGTGTTGCTCCTATTCCCTATTTTGGCCTACCCTTTACATTCCACCTATCACTTATGTACTTTTACCCCAATGGGGGTTACCAGCTTTTCACTTACTGTTGTCTGTTATTCCCCTTGAACACCTACCCTAGATAGGGTGTAGCTCCTAGTTCCTGTTTTGGCTTACTCTTTACTTTTCACCTTTATGATTTTAATACACTTAAAACTAAAATGTAGTTTGGTCAAGGGTGGCACACCAGCGATGCAACATTTCCAAATGACTGTTTCCCCATGCTGTCATCCCAAGTGTGCCACCCTTAAGCTTAGCCCTTTAACTTGAGGTAAAGCTATCAACAGCCCCTATTTTCCCAGGACAGTCCCTATTTTAGGCAGCATGTCCCAGTGCCCCCACAAGTTTAGCAAAATGTCACTTTTGTCCTTGTTTTAGCTAACTTGTTCCAGTTGTGTCCCTTTTTTTTTTTTTGCTGACTGCCAATCCATGAGGGACAGTTATTTCAGCACCACTGTAGCACTACTCGGGCTGGACTGCAGTTTGCAACCTCATCCCCTGCACCTGTGTTGCACCACAAGCATGACAGTGGGAGCACAGTAAAGCATGTTCCTTCCTGTTAGATTAGACTGGGTAGTAGTGCAAACAAGTGCATGTGGACGTCTGCCTGCCAGAAGCTGAGAGGGACTCCAGACAGAGAAGAGACCGGCAGCACCTAACTAAGCTACCCGAACTTGATCAGCTGTAGGGAAGTGTGTAAAAACAATCTGGTGTGGTGGTGGGAGTCACTGAAGTGAGGTTTGCTCAGCAAATGAGGTGAGTGTTAGTGGGTTGGATGGGACTGTCAGGAGGAGCAATAAATGCAACTCGAATGTCTGATCAAAATTTAACACGTTTGCTTCTAATGAACTTTCTGTACATCATGATTTAGAACTTACTGCAGCAGAATGATGTATTGTTTTAATCTGTAAGTTTTCTACTGCTTTTACTGTGAGGTGGCATGGCCAGGACAAGCAGCAAAATTTAATAGACTGTGTGCAGCATTGTCTGCGGTGGTGCCCGTGGAAGTGACACGATGGGGGGGGGAGTCATGGTCAGGATGGATCGTCCCAGTTTGAGGCCTCAGAAAGTTGGTAGCTTTAACTTGAGGACCACATTGGATGACCACTAGGCCACAGCCTGAAAGTACTGTGTAAAGGCCCCACCCATAGCAAGGCAAGCAAACTCCGGATTGGCTCCTGGACACAAGAGGTGAAGCTGTAAGTGCCACTACAAACTACTGCTAGCAGGATTCCAGCTAGGATCTAGATAGATAGATAAACAGAGATAGATAGATAGATAGATAGATAGATAGATAGATAGATAGACAGACAAGAGGAGAGATACAGAGAGAGAGATCAGGCAATTGCTGAGTCACTACTCTCACCACAACTGGCAGCACAACTCCAGCTCTGGCTGCATAACTCAAGAAAGATCCACTGTTCTCATACAGGGAACACAGGTGAGTAGCTTTTCTCAGTTAGCTGGACCCCTTGGATTTTTGCAATGCCCCCAAAAGGTAATTCTGGATGTTTATGTAAAAAAAATAGACACACAATCTAGCTAGGTCAGGTCATGGTCAGGATGGATCGTCCCAGTTTTAGGCCTCAGAAAGTTGGTAGCTTTAACTTGAGGACCACATTGGATGACCACTCCCCCACCCTCCCATTTAAAACATGAGGCGTGGTCATAAGACTATTCAAAACAGAGATCAAGACGTATCTGCTTAACTCGGAGACCTGTAGCTGCTTTCCATCTTTTCCATGGGTTGTCAGGCACCAGGCCGCATAGCCTAGAAACACTCTCAACTCTCAGATATTATCTCAGTCTTGGCAATACCTATACTGTGATTGTTAAACTCTTGTAATGTCCTGGCAATTTCTGTACAAGTTTTGTCTCTGTGTAAAATTCAATATTACAACTGACGTGTAGCCTTTGACTTATGCTATGATTTTAAATGTTTGTCGAATTGTAAATTCTCTGTTTTGAGAACATTGTCCATACTGTCTTGTTGTAATTGTCCTGTCATGACTGACGTGGAGCCTTTGCAAAGGAGTCCTTGACTCAAAGGTTGTAATTCCGAAATTTTCAATAAATAAATAAATAAATAAATGGGTCCTGTTTATCTAGGTTCAGGTGTTTGCTTTTTCTCAAATCATCATTTTATATATTTTGCTGGTGTCTAGTGGCATCCCCCTACCCACCAAATGTCTCTGTAAAGAAATAAATATCTTCCATGGTGTCTAGTGTGCACCCCCAACCCACCGATTGCCATTTTCCAATTTCCCTGGTGTGTAGTAGCACCCCCCCTACCCTCTGCCCATCATCCCCATTATTAAATTATATATTTCCTGGCATCTAGTGGCACCCTCCACCCACTGATTGTCATCTTCATTATTGATCTATATATTCCCTGGTATCTAGTGGCACCCCCACCCTCCCATTTAAGGCACAACCTGAAATGAAGAAAACAGTCCCTCAATGTTTTTTTTTCTTTCAAAATGTAAAAGAGAAAATGGTCCCTCATTGATCAGCCCCCCCACTCCCACACCCCACTTAGCACCCACCACCCCACATCCCCCAGTACACACACACACATCCTCACTCACCTGAATAGGTCCTAGATTCAAGTCCCACTCTTTGATCGAAGATATGTCTTTCTGCTGGAACTGTGATATGAGAAACTAAGGTAAACGCAATTTAATTTATTTCAATGGGGGTTTCAGCTTTTATGTGTAATTTAGACATTTTTGACATTTTGACTACAAAATTTCAACATGTCCTTTTGGGGGCCCAACTTCATGAACAATATGACTGACATTATGCAACTCCTGCCTGAAAAGTGATTTCACAGTCGCTTGGTGAATTCACCTTTTGGGCGGGATTTGAACATTTTTTTCTGCCCTTGTTCATGAGGCGTGGTCATAAAAAGGCTACGTTGAAAATGTGGGGTCAAAATTGGTAAAAATGGCAAAGTTATGACCATTTGTTGCAATTTAGCTACACACGCTTGTAACTTCGGAAATTTTAAATATTTTGTTTTATTTGTTTTTATTTATTTAATTTTTGTTTACCGGGTAGGTGCGCTAACCATAGAAATTACTATTTTCATCTATGACCCAGGAGGTTACAAAGTAAAATTACATAGGAACATAATAAACATAGCAAGGTTTTACAGTAAAAGTACAAGCAAGAGCAATGTACAACAGTGTGATACATACAATAACAAAACTTGATAAAAGCAATTTGTTGGCCTCTGCAGGACATAGATCAACATATTTGCAAGGAATTTCCAAGATACAGGTTAGGCGAGTGGTTCACTATAAAACAAAGCATCCACATACTTGCAAGGAGCTATCTGATATAGGAAATTTACAAAGTAATATACAGTAGGCAGATCCTTAGGAGAAAATCATATTCACATGGTTTGGGAGATAGGGGACAGAGTATTGCAGGAAGGAGTTTTGGGCAGTGATAAGAGGAACCTAAGGAGTTTTAGAATTAGTTATGGAATTAGTTATGGTAGGAGAGGGCAAGGGTTTTTGTGAGTAGAAGGTCAAGGAGGAGAAAACGCATCAAGTAGGAAGGAGAGACAAGAAGATAGCCAGGGGGAGGATAAGTGCAAGCATTAGGTAGAGAGAAGATCAAGTGCACCACAAATAATTAGGAGTGGTGCTAAGGGGATTGAAACAGGGGTATTGATTTGAGGAGATCAGGTAGCTATGGAACTCCTTTTTAAAGGTATTATGTGATGGTACTTGTCAAATTGCTAATGGGAGGGAGTTCCATAGCAGTGGAGCTTCGTGGAAAAAACCACTGGTGCCTTTGGTGGTGATGCTTTTCGGGACACATAGAAGGAATTTTCCAGCCAAGTGGAGGCCATAACCTGACGTCTGATGAAAAAATAGGTCTTCTAGGGATTTTGGAGTGTGAGACCACATAATACTGTCGACAGTCTAGCCAAGGGAGCCTAGCTGCAGTAGGTGACAGCCAATTTAGGTCAGAATAGAGGAGGCAGTGATGTTTACACCGATGGGAGGAGAAGGCATAAACACATATATTATTATAGGTGATGTCCCATGTGTGGAGATTGGATTGAGGTACAGCAGCATAAGTCGTGACTCCGTACATAAGGATCGGTAGTAGAATACCATTAGCACTGGTAAACCTTGCCACAGGGTTTAGTGCATATCTGGTCCTGTATGCTACACCCAATTTAGAATTGACAGATTTGCACAAGTTCTGGATTTTGAGCCAAGATTTTCTACAAAGCCTTCTTATTACCCCACATCATGTATGTCACAGCTGTTATTTTTTTAAATTCTGGCCAAAATGTGTTTTTACACCTGTGATGTGGAATGGCGTTGTAGTTGCACAGAATTATGTTTTGGTGGAGATTATAGTATTTTCTGTACTAGGTAAATGAGGTGGGGTAATAAGATGGCTATGCTGACAATTTGGTCACTGTTGTCCTATAAATGGAATTACAGGGCCCAGAGGGCCCTGTGCTTCCACAGCTACATACATATATGCATCCATGAAGGGATGGAAGCACAGGGCCCTGAAGGCCATACACTCTCACAGGCAAATAAGTATATGATTATGCGATCTCAATAAGGAAAGAAATAAATATCACAAAAAAAAAATGTTAATGCTCTAGTTAGGGTTAAAGCAACAAAAGTAGGGAAATGTTGCCTTAGGGTTTCCTGACCTAATACCTCACCCCCATCCTGCACACACCAACAGGCATCAAGGATGTGTCTTAGGGTCATCAGCCCTAACACTCACCCCATTCACCTATAATGTACCCATCTTGGCATATTTATTTACAGAATGGCATGTGTGTTGGGCTGATGTCAAACACCTCTGATGTTTGTTATTTTTATTATGTGCAGGGTGGGGTGAGGGCATTGTGGGTAGAAAACCCCTAATGCCGCATTTCCCCACTTTTGCCACTTTAACCCTAACTAGAGCATTAACAATGTTTTTTTTTTTTTTGCAATCTATAAATCCATCTATGTATGTATCTATCAATCTATATATCAATCTATCTATAGAGAGAAATAAATGATTGGTAACGGTGGTATACAAGGATGTATACAAATCAAGGGGGCTAATTAGGGCTATAAGGCCACCAGCCCAAAGGGTGAGTGGATTTATTGCCTTAGTTAGCCCCCAAGATATGCATACTTCCAAGTGTTTCATCAGTATAATACATTAGAACAATTATTGTTATAGAGCTCGCATTTGCAATCATATTATGGCACCTGAAGGTCTCTTGCAGCAAGGAGAGAACAGTGTGTAGTGAATGCAGTGGGAGATTTCTGGGTCTGTTAGGGTTTTGTGAAGTGTCTTTCTTCCAGGTTCTTTTGCAGCTTTTTAATTGGTTTGGCTAGCTTCCTAATGTTGTGTTAATTGTGCTATTAGTGGTATCCCATAGAGTTTAAAGTAGTGTGAGTGTGTACATTTTATTAGTGCAGGCATATACTTTTAATTGATTGATTAGTGTTGGTATATAGCTTTAATTAGTGTAGGTACTGTATATAGCAGTAATTGTTTGATTAGTGCAGGTATAAAGTTGTAATTGATTAGTGCAAGTATTTCAAATATTTAGCTTTAATTGCTAGATTAGTTGCAGGTATACAGGGGAATAAAAGATGACCTTTTCTAGGGGGAAGTCCTCATCCATGTATGATAGATAGATTGCTAGATAGATATATAGATATATAGATAGATAGATAGAGAGACAGACAGATAGATTGATTGATAGACATATAGACAGATAGATATTTTTTGCAAACAACTGTGTTAATGTACCAGTTAGGGTTCCAGTTAATGTAACAAAAGTAGGGAAATATGGCATTAGGGTTTCCTCCCCTAACTCACCCCTCAAGCACAAAAGGAAAAACATTAGGGACTTGGGTCTCTGGAAACATAGAAATGTAGACTTTGATGTCAGATAAGAACTGTTTGGCTCACCCAGTCTGCCCATTTCCCTACCTACTGGATAGGCTGCAGATCCTAGTTAACCCACAGCCTACTTCTTCCTTTCCCCTCACTACAGTTGCCTTATGTCTGTCCAATGCATTCTTGAATTCCCCCACTGTTTTTGACCCCATGACCTCCTCAGGAGGGCTGTTCCATGTGTCCACCACCCTCTCCATTAAAAAAAAGACATCCTCACGTTGCCCCTGAGCCATCCCCCCTCTATCTTCAAAGTTCCTCCTTGTTCTTACACATCTCTTTTTATGAAAGATGCTACCCTCTTGGACTGTTCATTTCCTTGAGGTACTTGAAAGTTTCTATCATGTCCTTCCTCTCTCTCCTTTCCTCGAGGTACATATTAAGCTCTTTTAGTCTCTCTTTGTATGGCTTCTGGTGCAGATCCTGCACCATTCTAGTAGCCCTCCTCTGGACTGCCTCCATCCTGTCTATATCTTTACAGAGATGGGGTCTCCAGAACTGCATGCAGTACTTCAGATGGGATCTCACCAACTGCCTGTACAGAGGGATAACAACTTCCTGTTGTCTACTGGTGATGCCCCTCCCTATGCATCCCAATATCCCCCCTAGCCCTTCTAACTACCTTATCACATACTTGCCTACCTTTAGGTTATTTGATATTGCTACCTCCAGGTCAAGGATTCTGGAGGAGGTAGGAATTGTGAGTCTGAATCTGTTTCAAGAGGCATTTTGTTTGAGTTTGAATCTATTCCAGGAGGCATTTTGCCTGTGAGATTTAACTGTTTTTGCAAATGTAACTGTTTTTATGAATTTGAATCTTTCTTCACCTGTTCCAGGAGGCATTTGGGGGAGCATTAGATTGAATCTTTCTTTAACTGTTTCTTTAACTGTTGCTTGCTGCTTGTGGGAGGGTTTTATTTTGCCCGGGAAAAAAGGAGCCAATCAAGTAGCAGTCCTTAGCTGAATCTCTATTTAACTGTTCCAGGAGGCATTTTGTCTGTGCATTCTGCTTGCTGCTGGAGGAGGTAGGAGTTGTGCATTTGAATCTGTTCCAGGGGGGCATTTTGTCTCAGTTTGAATCTGTTCCAGGAAGCATTTTGTCTTGAGATTTAACTGTTTTTGTGAATTTAACTGTTTTTGTGAATTTGAATCTTTCTTCAACTGCTCCAAGAGGCATTTCGGGAGAACGTTGTCTTGAATCTTGCTAACTGTTTCTTTAATTGTTGCTGGCTGCTTGTGGGAGGGAATTTTTTGCCTAGAAAAAAGAAGCCAATCAAGTAGCAGTTGTTAGTTTGAATCTCACTTTAACTGTTCCAGGAAGTATTTGTCTGGGCATCTGCTTGCTGCTGAGGAAGGTAGGAGTTGTGAGTTTGAATCTGTTCCATGAGGCATTTTGTCTGAGTTTGAATCTGTTCTAAGACGCATTTTGTCTGTGCATTCTGCTTGCTTCTGGGGGCGGCAGGAGTTGTGAGTTTTAATCTGTTCCATGAGGTATTTTGTCTGAGTTTGAATCTGTTCCAGGTGGTGTTATGTCTGTGAGATATTTTGCCCTCCTTCTCATTCTCACCTCCACACACTATTAAATGCTTAGTTAGTTGGGAATAGCATATAGGCTCTGCCTACGTGTGGGCTGACAGCTAAAGATCAAATAAAATCAAAAGGAGGGGGAGCTGCTGATTATATCACATACTGTATATGAAGAATTGTACATTTAAATTGCATGATCTTGTCAATTTCACTCTCTTAGGAATAGGATAAGTTTTACAGGGGCACAGAGCAGAATGGGGCAAGGGCTCCAGAAACATATCAGGGTCATAGAAAAATAAATTTTGTAAAAGGGAAAGAGTGTAAAAAAAACAATAAAAGAGGATAGGAGCATACTTAAGGAGTATGTAGGATGGCACAAGGTGTGGCACAGTACAATGGGTGCAGGGTAGCAGTGTTCAGAAGAACTTTCTGAGCACTGCATTGCTGCCCCATTTGTAGACACCTCACTGGACTGAGGGAGGAGGTTGTCAGGCTTCGAGCACAGTTGGCAGGAGTACTGGGGACCTTTGCCCTCACCCAGGGACTACCATACCACCAGTCACTGCCACAGAAGGTACCCAGACAGAGGCCTGGACTGACTACAGTGGGATCAGGGAGGCTGAGGAAGGTGGTGCCCAAGCACCTCCCCAACTGGTACAACTAAAGAACAAATATGATGTTCTCAAGGAGAGGGAAAGCCCTGAAAGGGAACCCAAGTTTATGACCAGAGGTGATGGGCACACTCACCAGAAGGGGGGCTCAAGGGACAGGGCCAGAGAATTCCAGGGGAGAAGGAAGCTTCTTCTAGTGGGGGACTCAATAACTTGGGTATGGAGATAGGATCAAACATTAGGAGGGAGAGGGAGGTTATGCATCTCCCATGAGGCACAGCTCTGAGGAAGGGGGAGCAAATCCACAGGATCGCTATGGTCGTGGCTAAGGGGGGGCTTGACATTGTTGTTCATCTGGGGACAAATGACCTAGCTAAAGAAAAAGCAAGTATTGAGAAGGTTCAGGAAACTTTTAGGGATTTGAGTATGACCGGGGGGGTAGCAAACTCTGTTTCATTCCAAGAGATGGTACCAGTCAGGTGAAGTCAGGGGAAAGAAATCAACACATCAAAACCTTCAACAAGTGGTTGAAAACTGGTGCAAGGAAAACAACTCTGGCTACTGTACATTGGGGACTGGGGCACCACCTGGGATAATGCATGCCTTTACAAAAAAGATGGCCTGCATCCTTCTGTGAAGGGTATGTCTGTCCTCAATGAGAGGTTAATATGCTTCCTGAGCAAGCATTTAAACTAGCCAGTGGGGGAGCTGTTAGGAGTGGGAAAATTCAGGCAGCCCACCCCCACAGGTTAGTGCTTATATCAAGCAACACCAGGATGTCAACCCAGGGGCAGATACACAGGTACCACAGAGCGGGAGAGGCTGCACTCAGGACATAATGATATCATCACTAATAAAAGAACCTGTACCACAAGCAACTAGTAATGTAATAAAAAGGAAGCAACACATAGAACACTCCAGGAAAAGTAGGATGAAGCAAGGGACAATACAAAAGAAGGGAACAAAAAGATGCCACATTTCATGGAAGGTCATGCACACAAATGCTCGCAGTCTGGGGAACAAGATCCCAGACCTGGTAGCTGCTATGGCGGAGGCTGATCTGGATATAGTGGTGACAACCGAAACATGGTACACCAGCAACCACAGCTGGGACATAAGTATACCAGATCATACCCTTTTCAGAAAAGATAGAGAGGGTGAATGGGGGGGAAGAGAGGTTTTCCTCTATGTCAAAGACAGCACAAAAGTGATTGAAATTCAAAACAGACGTGAGCACATGGAGGAAGTATGGGTCACCCTTAAGCCAGGCAATGGAACAGCAATTGGCATAGGGGTCATTTACAGAACCTTGGTTCAGGCCAAGGTAATTGACAAGCAGCTGCTAGAAAACATGCATGAAATGGCAGCAAGGGGGTGTGGTGCTGCTAATGGGAGACTTTAACATACCGGAGGTAGACTGATCCATCCCAGCAGGGACCTCAGCTAGGACACAGGACTTCGTGGACTCCCTTGGGGGGGATGGCCTCAGGCAACTGATCAGGAACCTACCAGGGGCTGGGTGATCCTGGATCTCGTGCTGACCAATGTGGTTAGGGAAGCAGATCTTAGGGTGGAAGGTCAGTTAGGGTCCAATGACCACAATATGGTGTGGTTCAAAGTGATCACAGGGATCCAGTCAACCCATGTGAAGGCAAGAGTCTTAGACTTTAGAAGGGTGAACTTTATCAGTATGGGACTACAGCTAAAGGAAAAAAACCTTGAAAAAGGGGGATAGGCGGGGACACTGATTAGAAATGGGCACACATTAAGAAAGCTATAGCGGAGGTAACAAAACAATGCATTAGGTCAGTAGACAGAGTAAAATGAGAGAAAACCAAGTTGGTTCTTGGGGGGTGTCAGATAAAGTAAGGGCCAAGAGGCTAGCCTTCAGGAAGTATATAGAGACACAAAGGGATGAGGACAAGGAAATATACCAAAAGTGTCTGATAGAGGCAGAAAAGGCATCGAGTAGTGCTAAAGCACAAATGGAGGAGAGAATAGCTCAATCGGTTTAAAAAGGAGATAAGACATTCTTCAGGTACATTAGTGAGAGAAGGAAGGCAAAGGGGGGAGTAGTAAAGCTTAGAGGGGCCAAGGGGTAGATAGTGGAGGGAGACGGGGGAATAAGCAGTGATTCTGAATGAATATTTCTGTTCAGTCTTCCCTGTGGAAGGGGATGGGCAGGGCCCACAGCTGGACTTCAAAGTAGCTAATTAAAAGGAGGCAAACACCAGTCTATTCACAGAGGAGAGGGTCCTAGATGAACTGGCAAAGCTAAAGGTGGAAAAAGCCATGGGTCCAGATGGCATACATCCCAGGGTCCTAAAGGAATTGAACTGGCAGCCCCTCTGGTAGCCCTGTTCAGTGAGTCCTTAGACACTGGAATATTGCCGGAGAACTGGAGAAGGGAAAACCTTGTCCCTTTTCACAAGAGCAGTAGTAAAGAAGATGTGAGGAACTACAGGCCAGTCAGTCTAACCTCTGTAGTCAGAAATATAATAGAGGCACTCCTTAAAGAAAGAATAGTGGAACACCTGGGAGCCAATGGACTGGTGGATCCCAGGCAACATGGGTTCTCTGCAGGATGATCCTGTCAAACTAATATGGTAGATTTCTTTGACTGGGTGACAAAGGCAGTAGGCCAAGGGGGGAGGACAATAGATGTTGCATACCTTCATTTCAGCAAAGCGTTTGATACAGTCCCTCATAGGAGACATGTCATCAAGCTAGGCAGCCTGGGGTTGGGACACAAGGTGGTGAACTGGATGGGAAACTGGTTAAGGGACAGAAAACGGAAGGTAGTGGTGAATGGAACCCAATCAGATGAAAGGGAGGTGACTAGTGGGTTAACTCGGGGGTCAGTTCTGGGGCCAGTCCTCTTCAATGTCTTCATCAGTGACATTGCAGATTGGCTGGAGGGAAAGGTTTGCCTGTTTGCAGATGACACCAAGAACTGCAAAAAGGTGAATACTCCATAGGGGGTGGAAAGGATGAGAAAATTCCTGGAACTGCTGGAGAGATGGTCAGGGGCATGAAAGCTAAAGATTAACATAAAGAAGTGCAAAATCATGCATGTGGGGAGCAGGAACCCTGGAGCAAGTTACAGGTTGGGGGGAGCTGCTGACAATAACTAAGGAGGAAAGAGACTTGGGGATCATATTCGCAGATGATTTGAAGGCCACTAGACAGACAGCAAAGGTGGTGGAAAAGGCCAGTGGGATGTTGGGGTGTATTGGAAGGGGAAACACAAGCTGAAGGAGGGAGGTAATAGTTCCATTGTACAAGATCCTAATGAGACCTCACCTTGAATATGGTGTACAGTTCTGGAGACCACACCTTCTAAAGGACATTGACAAAATAGAGATGTTGCAGAGGAGGGTGACCAAAATGATGAAGGGATTACATCATTAACCTTATGAAGAAAGAGTGAGGGACCTTAATTTGTACACGCTGGAACAAAGGAGGGAGTGAGGTGACATGATAGAAACATTCAAGTACTTCAAGGGCATTAACAAGGTGGAAGGAGATAACATATTCCAGATTAATAGTAGTGCCGGGACAAGAGGACACAATATGAGAATGAGGGGTAGCCGCATAAGGGGAAATGTCAGGAAGTTCTTTTTTTACAAAAATGGTGGTGGATGCATGGAATAGCCTGCTCCAGGAAGTGGTGGTAGCCTGTACAGTGGTGGGCTTCAAACATGCATGGAACAGAAACAAAGGAATAACAGAGATAGGAAGAAAAAGCAAAAGCCAATGACCAGATAGGGTCACTGGATGCTTCTTTATGCAGCTTAAATGGGCAGACTGGATGGGTCTAGTGGTCCTTATCTGCTGACAGCATCTATGTACTTTCCATTTTTTTTTGTTAATACAACCCCCCCCCCCCAACACCATTGTGCATTCTTCCCCTGGGGGTTTGCTTCCCAGGTACATTACTTTGTACTTCTTTGCATCATATCTAAGCTGCCATACTTTTGACCAATCCTCCAAACTTGCCAAGTCCTTTCTCACCCTTATGTATCAACCCTGTTGCAGATCTTTGTGTCATCTGCAAAGAGGCATAATTTTCCTTCCAATTCTTTCCCCAATGTCACCTATAAAGACATTAATGAGGCTCATTCCCAATATTGAACCCTGCTGTACCATGCTAGTAACCCCCCTTTCTTTGAAGTTATCTCTTTTTACTATTATCCTGTGTATCATTTTGTCAGTACAATGTTTTACCCAGGTTACCACCCTGGAACCCACTCCCTGGCTTGGTGAATCAGTGGTGAGAACATTCTCGGGGTTGTCAATCTTTATGCTCACCCCTTCCCCTAGCCTGTAGCCCCCTGTCCAAAGAAAAAGTACAGCTCCAAGTCTGTGCCTCATACTGACACACTTTTCTAAATTAGAGACGTATGTCTCATCACATATTGCCAAGAAGGGAGATGACATCTCACCTTCTTTGCTCAGGTAATGAGTTGTGAATTAGGGATGACAACCCCAAGGAAGGCCCCACCACTGATTTGACAAGACTCCAGAGACCCAAAACCCTAATGCTTTTTTTTTCCATTTTGCTGCTTGGGGGTTGGGGTGGGGAACTAGGGTTGGAAACTCTAATGCCACATTTCCATACTTTAGTGGCGTTAACCTAACTGGTGAATTAATGCAGTCTTTTGCTAAGAATGTCATTTGTTTTCAAGACAGAGGAATTGTATCCTGATTCACGTTGGTCACTAAGGGACCTGTGGAACACATGCAGATGCACATGGCCGAAGGGATGAAAAGTAAGAAAGGGAACACTCCATCCACCTACAGAACTGCAGTGCCCTTGCAGGCCCTGCAGTTCAGTGCAGCAATGGATTCCAAGAATTTGCAGGGCTATCTGGTGGGCAGTGGAAGTGCAGGGTTCTCTGTTACCTGTGCTTCTATGTTGCTGCAGATACAGATACACAGGGCAAAGAGTCCATCTGTCAACCAATGCTCAGGACCATCTGCCTCGTATGGATGCTGATGTGCAGGGCCCTATGCCAAGAGAAAAATTGTCTTCTCTATATGGCACCTTGGACCATTCAGGTAACCTGCAGCTTTTATTCCTTGGCTAGGGGGATGTCACATAACAGTGCCATCCCCCCACTCTCACCCCATTCAACTGGGCCCCTGAGCTCACCCCTGAACTCAGCTCACTGGTATTGGATACCAAAGCATACTTGCTGGGGTTAAGACTGGCACTACACAGAAAGTTTCTTAACAATTATAATATTATATATATTAATTTTGACCCCAAATGTTCAAGATAGTCATTTTATGATTCCCATTATAGACATGATATGTAGCATTTATAGAGTATTGACCAAAACCTCATTTTGCAGCAGAAGTGCAAAAACATGTCTCACCCAGGATTTAAAAAATGACACCTCTGACGTTTATGAGGTGGTGTGGAAAAATGGCCATGCTGAAATTTTGTAGTCAAAATATTGAAAATTAACTTAGTTATGAGTGAATGTTGAAATGTTGCAATGTTCACTCATAACATGGGCATTTTACCATATCTGCACAACAAATTTTCAGCATAGTCTTCTTATTACCCTACTTCATGAACTCCACCGAAACTTCATCCGTGCCATGGGTGCAAAAACCTTTGGCCAGGATTTGAAAAATGACAGCTGTCAGGTTCATGAGGTGGTGTGAAGAAATGATGATGTTAAAAATGTGGGGTCAAAATATTTAAAATTATCAAATTATGAGGGAACATCGAAAAATGTCAATGTACACTCATAACTTTGTCATTTATAAATATTTGGACCCCAAATATTCTTCTGACCCCATCTCATGTATAAGGGAGGTATATATATTTTTTAAATCCCACCCAAAATGTGATTTCACAAAGCAACCATGAAATGTTTGGGCCAGATCTGCATAATTATGTTGTCATTCATCATTAGGTGGCATCCCAAAAAGGCCATGCTGAAAATTAGGGGTCAAAATATATAAAAATGGTAAAGTTATAAATCAAAGTTCAAATGCCATTGAAATTAAACTGCATTTATCTGATTTTCTCATATCACTGTTGCCAGTTCCAGCAGTAAGATATGTCTTCAATTGAAGAGTGTGACTATGCCATGGGACATGTTCAGGTGAGAGAATGTGTGTGGGGTGTGTGTGTGTGTGTGTGGTGTGGGGTGGGGTGATGAGTGCTGAGTGGGAGGTTGGGTTGTGTAGGGAGGTCAGATTGGCAAGGGACCATTTTCATCTTTCCAGGTAAAAAAACAA
The DNA here is from genome assembly GCA_016271365.2 of Neoceratodus forsteri. NCBI lineage: Eukaryota > Metazoa > Chordata > Ceratodontiformes > Ceratodontidae > Neoceratodus > Neoceratodus forsteri. Next base: position 624,575,429 of record CM057452.1, on the reverse strand, counting down.
ACAAACAATGAGGGTTAGTTTCTTAATTGCACAGGGACATTCTGACTCTGGGGATTGGGCACCCCAGTGTTGGGCTACTATTCAGCAGCACTGGGAGTGGCACCTGACTGCCACCAGCCATGTAAAGGGAGTAGGCCATGTGTCCTGGAGGGGAAGGGGTGAAGTGAAATGGTACCATGGGTGGGCACCCCAGACCACTTACAGAAAAAATTAAGTACACATAGGAAAGTGGGGGCAGCAACCTGGAGGGGAAAGAAAAGCGGTACCAGAGGTGGACACCCTGGTCCAAAAGATAGATAGATAGACAGACAGACAGTAAGACAGACAGACAGAGGTAGATGGAGGCAAAGACAGAAACAGCAGGTTCATTAGGTTACTGCTTGAACTGATACAGGCAGCACAATTCCAACTGCAGCTTTAGAATTCAAGAAAGTCCATCTGTTCTCATACTGAGATTGTGGGTGAACTGCTTCTCTTACAAAGCTAGGCAGAAACACATCATGTTTAGGTGACTGAGGTGTGTGTGGGAGGGTGGGTGGGAGGTGGTGGTTGCTGAAGGGGTGGTCCAGGTGGTGTGGGTGGGGAGTGTGGTGGGTCACATCAAGTTGAGATCATCTACTGTTTTTACATGACACAAAAAAAAACTATGAGGGATGGTTTTCTTTAATGCAAGGGAACATTCCAACACTGGGGATTGGTTACCCCATTGTCTGACTAGTGGAAGTGGGTGAAGTGAAGTGAAGTGAAGAGAAGCAGTACTGATGATGTGCATTCTGGTCCACTTATTAAAATAATAAAGTACCCAAGAGAAAGGGGGACCCAGTGACCTGGAGGGGAAAGGGGAGAAGGAAGCACTACCAGGGGTGGGCACCCAATTTGCTAAAGAGATGCTACATAGATAGACAGACAGACAGACAGACAGACACAGAGACAGACAGAGACAGATAGGCAGAGACAAAGTGAGCAAGATATTTTTGGGTCACTGCTACAACTGAAGCCTGCAGCATGACTCCAGCTTCAGCTTCAGAATTCAAGAAAATTCTGACTTTTCTCATATAGAATGGCTCCTCTTGCTAAGCTATGCAGCCAGGGTTTTTGGGTGCCTAGAAGCATTATTTCCAGGGCAATTTTCAAAAAGCAAAAACCAGAGTCTAGGTAAATGAGTCCCACTTGACTTGGTACAAGTGTCTGTTTTTTGAAATAGTATCATTTTATGTATTTTCAATGTTTGTGTCTTAAGAAATAAACAATAAGTGGCCATCGCAATCAGTAATTTTTTCCACACAATCTGTATTTTTTTCCACACAAGTAAATCATGAAAATAAGCACTCACAATGTTTTTAATTTTTACTTTTCACATCTTTTGGTTATCAAAAAAATCTTTTAACTCTGGAATTGAAGTCTTTGAAAGGCACGCCTTTGGTGAAGGCCCCTTCAACTCTGAAAATTTAATGAAAAAAATCTATACTGTCTAGGCTGTAGTGGAGATCAAAAAAGTAGTTTTTTTTTCCCCCCTTTGTTGGTGCTTCATATCTCAAAAACCAAACAAGATCTCATTACAGTACTTTTCAGGTCTTGAGAATCTGACAGCCTGACCATTAAGCTAAGTTGTCGTGCCATTTCACACATGGTACCAAAGTTATTAAGGTGCAAAAATTGGTGTTTAACATTAAACAGCCTACTCAACCCTATTTAGCACCCTATAATATATATATATATATATATATATATATATATATATATATATATATATATATATCAGTGGTTCAGTCAAAGCACTCCACTACAAGGCAGCACCTCCAAAACACCAGGGAAATGGCAGATGGCTTTCACCATTATTAACACAGCTGTACACACTTGAAGGGTCACATGATGGGGAGGCCACTGTGGCCTTACTGGCACTATTGAACATATCTAGCTTACCAGGGAATAGATGGATCTCCTAACTTGCCCTATATAGACTCAGTAGCTGGATGGTGCCCTGCATAGGGCCGACACTCAGAATGCTGCCAGACAAAAGGTCATATATTGGAATTCTACAAGGTCTTGCAGGATCTTTTCCTTCCTCAATTGGCAAGAGTTTGCAATGAAGTTTTGGCAGGGGAGGAATATCAAATACCTGGCAATATGTCACTATTTTGGCCAAACCAGAACCTGGGAAAGACCCTCTGAAATGTTAGTCTTATCAGTGGATATCAGTTCTGAATGCTTATTATAAATTAATCATGGTGGTGATTGCTCAAAGGTCAGATTCTCTCCTGCTATCACTCATACACCCATACAAGATGGATTTTGTCGGGACCTGTCAAACCAGAGACAACACTCATCACATACTCCATGTCCTCCATCAGATAACTGTCTCAGCTACCCTCTTCCTCTTAGCCAGTTTAGATGCCAAAAAGGCATTTGATAGGGTTTTGTGTCCTTATCTTATTGCTGCTCTCCAGACGTTTGGCTTCTCCAATGATTGTATCATCCTCTTAGGAACAGGTGTGTGCCTCACTGCAAGGTTTTGTCAAGGTGAATGACCATTTTGCTATCTTTTTGGTTAAGCAGGAGAACCCATCAGGGATCCTTCCTGTCACCCCTTTTATTTGCTCTCTACACCGAGTCTGTAGTTCAGGCAATAAGAGAAAGTATTATAGTGAGGGGAGTGATATTAGGTGGAATGGAGGACTGGATTGTGTTGCATGCGGACTATGTCCTGTTACATATAATGAATCTGGACACCACTCTGCTAAAGCTATTCCATATTGTGGATACTTTCAGCAAGGTGTCAAACTACTGTCTAAAGATAACCAAAACGGATGTCCTTCCTCTATACTGGTCCCCAAATGTGTGTCAGAAATCAGAGTTCCCTTTTAAATGGGATTTGCAGGAGATTAAATATCTGGGTATCAAAATCACGCTTTTTCTATACAGATTGTATGAAGAGCATATTTGGTCCCTGTCAGTGCATCTGCTAGCAGATTTTCAAACTAGCATAACCTCCCCTAGAGTCTAATCCATCAAATTGCCTTGGTGAGAATGGTGACACTTCCCTGCAGTCTTTATATTTTTTTTAGAATGTTCTGGTTCCAATCACTGAGAAGGACTGAAGGAAGTGGCAGATGGCTGTCTCAAGGTTGTGTGGGCAGGGAAATACCCAAGGATTTGATTTCATACCTTAATGCTCCCAAAGGTGGAAGGGGGGATAGTATATCCAGATTTAAGGATATTTGCAGGTCCTCTTTCAGTGGCTCATGGAAGAGCTGGGCCCACAACAATTGGACCAGGAATGGGATACCTTCCCCTTTTGGCACAGGGTCCAATACCTGTTTGTGACCTATCCATTGGACACCAAGTTACAACCTTGGAATCCATGGATGACATAGGTAGGGCAAGTATGTAGAGAAATAGTTTCTATACTGAGCTCATCTCCAGTGCTTTTTTGGATTTGCCTCATTGCCTATCTGGAGGGCTTTGTCCCAGAAACACAGGACCCCATGTTCCAGCACTGGTGGAAAAAGAACTTGATCTGTTTGATAAAATTATGTGATAGCCAGCAGACAAAGACTTTTCTGGAGAAACAGGCTTAATGTGGACTGAAGCAGGATTTTTTTCTGATACTTGCAGGTCAGTAACAATGTGGAATCCTGGCCCCTAGGTTTCAGGGATAATACAAATATTCCACCCCTGGTATGGAGGGGAGAGAGGCCCTGCAAGGGGATCTGGATACCCTGGGGGGTGGGCAAGGAAGTGGGGGTTGAAGTTCAACGCAGGGAAATGTAGGGTGCTGCATCCGGGGGTTAGAAACCCGGGACATGCATACACCCTGGGGAACCACACTGCAAGTCACATCAGGTGAGAGGTACTTAGGGATAGTGGTGGTGGACAGCAAAATGAATAACATGAAGAATTGTTGAAGAGCTGCAGCAAAAGCAAACAGGATACTGGGCTGCATAACCAGGGGGATTATCTCCAGGAGGAGGGAGGTGATCCTTCCTCTGTATAATGCCCTGGTTAGGCCGCATCTTGAGTACTGTGTGCAGTTCTGGAGACCCAATCTTAAGATGGACATAGTGCTGCTGGAGAGGGTCCAAAGGAGGGCAACCAGGATGATTCGGGGCATGGAGGGTAGGACCTATGAGGAGAGACTGGATGAACTCAATTTGTATGCACTGGAAGAGAGGAGGAACAGAGGGGACATGATAGAGACTTTCAAGTATGTAAAGGGGATAAATAAGGCCGAAGCCAGTGAAGTGTTCAGGCTTAAGAAGGGGGGAACTACCAGTGGGCATGAGTGGAAGCTGGAAGGGGTAAAGTATGGGGGGAGTGCAGGAGACACTTCTTCACAGAGAGGGTGTTAGAACCATGGAACACACTGCCCAGGAGTCTTGTGGAAGAGACCACAGTGGAAGGATTCAAGAAGGGCTGGGACAGGTACAGGGGGAAGCTGAGGCCAGGGAGGGCCACTTCTGGGGCTGGGGGGTGGAGAAGTGAGCTCCCAGTAGGGCGCTAGCTGCTGAGCAGACACGATAGACCATGGGACCTGTTCTTCTGGCTTATACTACGATACTATGGTTTCACTTTGGCAGCCCAGCCTAACTAACAAATCACTTGACACCTAGAGCCTGATTCACAAAGCCTCCTGAATGGCACAAGGGACTTAAGCCACAAGGAATAGCACAAGGTGCAGCTTGCACAAAAATATGTGCCACAGAGCAATTCACAAAAGCAGTCTGCATCCAATGCAGGCTGTGTGCCATAGGGGGCTTGTGCCATCCTTGCAGCACAAAATGGCCTGCGACATGGCACTAGGGGGCTTGCAGCAGATGCAGGCTGCCATATGCCCTAATTTGGGATTCAGAAATCCCTCCCAGAGGTCACATTTCTAAGTAGTGTTAGACCAGCCAAGACTAGTCTAAGAGTACTTAGAAATGTGTTCACTGGGAGGGTTGAGAACCTTGCACTGATGTGCCGTGATCCCCTCCATCCCTGATCCCCCTTGTATGACAAATTCGCATCCCTGGTGGTCTAGAAGACTCCCACAGCCCTGATACCCTCTTATGAAAAAAAGAAACTACACATCCCTGGTGGTCAAGCCAAACCCCCCAGCCCTGATCCTCTCTTATAAAGCCGGAGTTGAAGTGAGATCTGTGGCTTTTACAGTAGAAAGGGAAAATGGGCAGACTAGATGGGCCTAGCAATCCTTATCTATCAACAGTTTATATGTTTCTATATTTCTGGGTTATAAGAAAAAACACATCCTTGTTGGTCTAGCAACCCCCCCCCATTGATCTGCCCATAAAATTTACAGATATCTTTCCCTGGTGATCTAGTGGACCCCCACCAAGGCAGGCAGTGCCTCACCATCCCACTCCCCATCCCATCCCATCCAATCCCAGAATTGGCACCCAGCACATCCTTCGGTTCTCCACCATGGCCTGGCACCAACTGAGCTGTCATGGAGTGCATACTATATACAGTATGTGCTTATTTATTGACAGCTTGCACATACTGTATACAGTACGTGCTCCCTGACAGCTCAGTCAGTGCCTGGTTGTGGTGGAGATTGGAGGGCTGTGCCAGATGCCGGCTCTGGAATGGGATGGGAGAAGTGAGTGGGGTGGTGGGGCACTGTCTGCTGTGGTGAGGGGTGCACTGGACCACCTGGGAAAGATATCTATAAGTTTTATGGGCACATTGCTATACCACCAGGGATGTGTTTTCCTATTAAAATGGGAATTTGGGTCGGGGGGGTCTGTTAGCCACCAGGGACATGTTTCTTTTTTTTTTAAAATAAAATAGGGATCGGGGCTGGAGGGTCTGCTAGACCACCAAGGATGTGATTTTTTATATAAAAACAGGAATTGGGGCTTGTGGTGGCACCAGCCACCAGGGACATCCTATAGTGGTGCACAGTCACTCCACAGCTTGCGGCAAACCTGCCAGATATGCCTTCTGTTTGTTGCATGGCCACGATTGCCACAAGCTATAGGACATTGCCACCGGGACCCTACCTGATAGTGAATTGGGCACAGGGTCTCTGGTGCACTGGCAATCGGTGCACACTGAGGTTGGTGCAGCTTATGTCGACCTTTGTGAATTGAGCCCTTTACAGTATCTCCCTTCTGTATCAGGCCACTGAAGGAACACAAATATACTCCATGCATTATATAGCTGCTAAATGGGGCACAGGACTAGAATAGGAACCATACCTTAAAGCATGGGACAGATATTGCCCAGAGGCAGGAAGTGTCACCTCCTCCCATGTATGGCAAGAATATGAGTAGAAGCACTTAGTAAAATACTTCAGGACCCCAGTAGTCACAGCCAACTTTGGACATGGCTGTAGCACAGCCTGTTGATGACTCTGTGGAGAAGCCAGGGTGACCTACACCCTTGTGTTTTGGGCATAACCCCTCTTATCAATCATTTTTAGAGATTAAGAGGAGACCATATCATATCAGAGGTCATGGGGACAGAAATCAGATCAGGCCTTGAGATTTGCCAGCTGTTTCAATATCCAAGACAGTTTAAGGGGCACCATGTGAAATATCTTTATTATGCTAGTAGCTGCATTGAAGAGTTTTTCCAGGTGATGGCTCATACCACAAATGCCTGCTTTACATCATGGATGGGACATGGTGAATAACATATGCACCATGGAAAGAATTACCTTTAATTTAAATGACAGGACTAAACAGTTCATGTCCAGATGGGCAAAATGGATTCTATATGTTATACAACATGTTCCCACATTTGTACCCTAGAAAAAGAAATTGTAGATATGAGCAGAGCAGGTAAAGTTCAGCTGCTGTAGTTCGGAAGGATGGAGGGAGGACATGGATGTTAAGGCTTCTTAATACCCCATAGGTCATGTGCCACCCACAGGAGCATTCTGGGTATAGACAGAGACACAATCCCAGAACTGTAATTATAGGATCTACGCTACCCCACTGCTGCATCAGGGAGGGTGAGATTCTGAAGCTGTATAATTCATTTGGATAACTGTACGCTGGATGCCACACATTTGCAGGGCTTAAGTGCTGGATCTTAAAGAGCAGATAGCCATGCCTAGAGGTTTTCGGATGAGGAAGAGCTTGACAAAGCACCCAGGGACATGGGGTGTGAATCACTGGTAGCTCCATTTAGGTCTTTGTGCCTGCTGTTATATTTGCTGAAACATGCAATAAAGTGCTCTGTGAACTGTGAAAAGCTAGCAATTGCCTTTATTTTGAACTCTTGAGTGCAGGATCTTCTTGTTTTGTTTTATACAGTATGGAGGGGGGTTAACACCAGTACTCTTGGAGGTTGCCTTTTTTGTCAGATTCTAGAATGTTGATAATTGTGTGTGTGTGTGTGTGTGTGTGTGTGTGTGTGTGTGTAAGTGTATATGAAGTAGAGATGTTGCAAAGTTCTGGCAAAGTTGCAAAATTTGTCTTTATGGCTAACTTTGCGAATTACCCACTTTGCCACTTTGGGAAATGATGCTTTCTGAGGTGAACTCAGGTGAAATTAAAGCAAAGTTGTACCCTCACCTTATCTTTGCCTGAAAAGAGGCACTTTTCTTGCCAAAAACTTGGCAGAGTCGGCACTTCATGAATTTGGCAAATTTTGTGAATTATTCCACAAAGCGAAGTTTGCCATCTTCGCACATCTCTAGTGTGAAGAATAAGAAACAGGAATGAAAGATTCCTTATCTAGAACTGGGTGAAGTTGTCTACTGTGCTGTGTGTCAGATTTGGAGTCATGACTGGGTAGAAGGGCAGGAGTGATTGCCCTGATCCTCCAGAACAGATACGCTCCACTTGTCAATGATGTTGGAGGTACAAGGTACTAGGTACATATGAAGAAGTCAGAGAGAGGTCATACACTGGGCCATCTCCACAGACTGCTAGGAGGAGAAGGGGTAAATGAGCATAGGTGGCAGACAGTGAAGGAGATTCTCTTACTAGATTCAGATGAAGTTCTATGAAATTGGGATCATAGTACCTGCAAGGTCTCTTGGCTCCCAGCTGCAAAGGTTAAGGATCTCATTAACTGGATGGACAGACTACTAGAGGGACATGGGAGACACTAGTGATTTTTGTCCATGCTGGTTAGAACAATATGGAGAAGTGTAGGTCAGAAGTATTCTGGTTACATTTGAAGGTGACAGGAAATTGTTTTACTGCTGTCCCATTTTCCTTTCCATGCCAGTTACAGTATGTATTCCAATGCTTTGACTTTGTTTTTGAAAAATAAACAGTGTAGCTCTGGGATTCCCTCAGTTCTACATAGAGTTTCACTCTCTTTGCAATCTTCTGCTCTCTCTTTTCATATTTCTAAGACATTCCATAATGTTAATTTCACCATTCCATGCTATTTGTCTGAATGGCCAGGAATAGTGTTACTAGTGTCATAGAATGTTCAGGCAGTATGAAAATATATGGAAGCAACTGCTAAGGACAGAGCAATTTAGGACTGTGACAAAGGCAAAATGATTGTCAGTTTAACAGAAAAGGTCAAAACGTATCAGAATATTAGACAGCCATGAACAAGGAAACAGGATGGCATCTAGAGGGGTAAACATCTGTTCTGTTTTCTATCACCTTTAATGAAGTTTGGGAGAAAACTCAATCAGGAACAGGACCTCTGAGGTAGTGTTTTTAGAAATACCTCTAAAAAACACAAAAGGATAATTCAGGTAGACACAGGTATCCATGTACTTTAGAGGAGGGATCAGCTCATGAAGGATATGCAGTCTATCACTGAATGGAAAAACAATGCTTCTCTCACCACATACAATAATTCAAATACAGTAGTTTTATTTGCAAAATCATTTACCACCATTAATGCCAACCTTTCTGTGCTCTGTCTTGCTTCCCCTCTCCCCCCTCACAGTACAGGTCCACATACAATTACAGGGGACTCCGTGGATGCCGTTATTAAGCACACAACGACTGCACTGTTTCCTTTGCATACCATCACTGCACTAACAGTACAAAAGTCATTGCTTCATAAGGCCATTTGTGATAGTGTATGCAAAAGGCAGCATATAGTATAACACCAATTTCTATTCTATTCTGCCATGCTTTCGTCTTTGAATGGTCAGTGATGGCAATGCCTTTCTCCCTATTGGAGCTGTTATTGTGGCAGACAAATAATTGTCTGCAGTCCTTTCCTCTGTTCAGAAAATGGACTACGAGAATGGGAGCTGACAGCCGTTTTACTGGCATGTGAGGTCTGACATTTACTGGAGATCATGAATTATCAGTGACCTGTAGAGGTTAGAGGTCACTGCCATCATAGTACTGACATCATTTCTTTTGCAATGCCTGGTGAGCATGGCAGAGGAGTTAATACTCTAAACTAAGTGGAAATGGACAGGAAAGCAAAAGAAGGAGATAATGTGTATGTGCCTAAAGCCTGGATAATAGAGCTAGCAGGAAGTTGATGGCCAGGTACAGAGATGACCTAGGGCATTCCTGTAATAATACTGAAGTGGCACTCTGGGGAATAAAGCTGAGAGTAGCACAGCAAGTGAAACACTACAATTAAATACCTTCTTTTAAATCAGTTAAATGTCATCTTCTTTATGATCAAAGACATCTTCAAATCATGCACTGAATGTTTCAAACGCAGAATGCCCATGGCTTTTGAAGAGACAATCTGTGCCTTCTGGTTAATTGTCTAGAGCTTATGTAATAGCATCTGATTACCAGAAATAGTTCTGAGTTTTTTAGTTTATATAAACTCTACTATGTTCCCAAAATGACACAATGGACAGCTAGGTAGAATGAAGCACAAGGAAGGTACTGACACTTTTTTTTAACTTTCTATTTTATGCTCCCTTCTCTTTCTGCACCTGAACTCCTTCCAGAGTCACCAAGGCATGCTGTCTTTATCCCCTTTACCTGTGGGCCAATGCCCAAGAACTTTCCTCATGGAACCTTGATTGTTCCTCCCCAAGTTGAGGTGAGGTGGAGGAGCTTACTCTTTAGCTGATGAGTTTCACCAGGAGTCATGAGAGGCAGGTCAGGCAAGGGGATCCTTGCAGTGCCATGTGATCCTTCATATTAGGTTGCAGGGGCCATTTTCCTTGTTTCTCCGAGATGAAAGGACATGTCCTTCCCTCCTCTGACGTCCCTAGCTCCACTGCCACCCATGGTCATCCAGGTGGAAGTATAGCAGTGAGGATAGTTACCCTCCCTCCACCGAAGGAGGAGTATGTCTTGTGGGCTGCTCAATCCTCCTTGCCCCAGTCAGCCGGTAGTAACCTGAGCACACATCCAAACTTGGGTTGCCGCTGTCACAAGCAGTAGCTCTGCCACTGTGCCGAAGGGCCATTGCTGACACAGTTTTTAACCTGGGGCTGGCAAGTCACACTACGGTACCACCTGCTTTGGAGCACCAATTAAAAAGCATTTTTGTAGAGCAAATAGAGCAGTTATTTGATAAAAACCTTTGTGGGGGGGGCCTTGTGTTCAGTAAGTCTTAAACTACAGCGCTGCCCCTAAAACACATTTTTTTAATTTAATTATGCTTTTTCCTCCTTTGTCCACCACCCCATATTGGTCCTCATACCCTGGCTCAGACCAGCTACATGCCCTGGGGCTTACCTCACTCATGAGGACCCCCTGCCTACCACCCAGGGGTGGGGACACAGGGGGTCCCCTTCCCCTGATGGAGACCAAACTGTGCAATGAGAGTGAGAGCCCAGTTGAAGATGCAGGGTCAGTGGTGTTGGGGTGGACATCAATCCTGCAGTGGTCAGACATACATCTGCCACACCTCCCAGATGTAGTCAGTTCCAGTGTTACACCTCTGACTGCAGCAAGGGGCCACTCGGACACTGGTGACTTTCTCCCCAACCCCCTTTGAGGAGTAGAGTGGTCCTTAGGATGCTCAATTATCCTCCCATCTGGGCCAGCCTTCCAACATCTCAGGCTCGTTCCCAAACCAGATCATGGGCATCGCGAGCAGTAGCACTACCGCTGCATCAGCGGGCCAGCCTAAAACTCATTTTTGATGATGCTGATTGAGGAACTTGTCTACTGCATTTTTTATGTAAAGTACAGTCAATTAGTGGGGGCATTTTCTGTAACCTTACTGATCACAGTAACCCACCTTACATTTTGATGTCAGTATTATGTTAAATATACTACCACCCAAAACTTAAAAGTAATCTGAAAAGTTGAGTAAAATTACAATATGCAGCCTCTCACCATCCTTTTTTCTTTAGAGTAACCATTCTATATACTGGTTCATCACTTCTTGTCATTAAAGTGATGTTTTGTTGGCAGGGCAACAGTTTGAGACATTGAAGTAGCATAGGACTTATTGAATACGAGTGGGCCCTTAGGCTTCCATCTTATTGATCACTGTGTGAAACAAATTAAAAACTGCTTATGTAAACCCTTTTGACAGGCAAAACACTGGTGTGACTTGCCTGACATAATCCTGTCAGCAGCTGTTTAAGTGACTTACTTAAAGTAACACAGTAAGGGATGTAGTGGGACATAGACCTGGATCTCCTGGTTCCCAATCTGTGCTGTATCCAACAGACTGTTCTTTCTCCGCCCCCCCCCCCCCAGACCATTCCAAATCACACTGCATCCACTCACTATATTATGGACATCGTTTTGCAGAGTATACTGTATACTGTAATTCTGAAATTCTGTATCTGGGCTCTATTATGGTTCTTTGTTAATGACTACCAACTGTTTAAACATAATTAGACACTTTGGCTTATGTTTTGCTTCTGTCATCTCCCTACTCTAAGTTTGTTTTTGTTTTTTTGCTTTGAAGTAATCATTTTTTTTTTGTTGTTATTTTCCTTTTTAGGGTCCCTTGCCAATGCTCACTTTTTCCTGTCTGATATTCATTTTTATGTTGATTGTGCGCATGCGCAAGAAACATTTTGAATTAGCTTTCTCCACTAGCAGGTTGTGGAGGCGTGGCACTGTTGTGCCCAATGAACCCCACAGTCTGCAAGGAAGCATCATCCCCTGATGCCGTGGCATGCTGCTGCTGACACTGGTTCAGCCAGCATACCACAACTTTCTAAAAAATCAGCCTCTGCAATCGGGGGCCGCCTCGTCATTGCAGCATTAGCCATCCGCTGCAATGAGGGAGCGACCCGTCATTGCAGGGTGGGATTTAGGATCTGTGATATTGTTTGGGAACATGGTGGTGGCTTGCTGCTGTGTTCACAAACAATATGTACCCCTCCATGTTTATTTGCCGATGGGGGAGGCCACTCCCCGACGGCATAATGTAACCCCCCCAGTTTTATTGCCTGCCGACGGGGTGCCCAATCCCCATCGGCAGAAATGAATTCCCCAACCCCCTTTTGTTGTTTGCCGATGGGGGTGCCCAATCCCCCATCTGCTACAGCTGTCCCCCTCCAAAACAAGAGTCCGGTGGCATGCTGGGAGCCCAACCCAGTGTGCCACATGCCCCTTTTATAGTTGGCTGACGGGGGTGCCCAATCCCCCGTCGGCTACAGCTGCCCCCCTCCAAACCAAGAGTCCAGTGGCATGCTGGGAGCCCTCCTCAGCGTGCCACATGCCCCTGTAAATGAAAAAAGGTCTCACAAAGTCTTTTTGGTTTTTTGTACCTGAAAAAAAGGAAGCGGCCCCTCGTAGTCTCCCTGCCCCCCCCACAACCTACACCCACCCACAGCACACCCTGCCTCCCCATACACACCCCACACCCCATACTTACCTCTGGAGCATGACGCAATGATCTTCACTGGACCAGGAACACGTCTGCACTCTTCAAAGCCGACAGTGAACTGAGAAATGCCGGTAAGCTGTATAATGTAATAAATAGGGTTTTTTTAACTTTAGTGCATATCTTGGGCATTTTTGGGAATTATTTCACCAAATTTTCAACATGGGGTTTTTGGGACTCCTCCTCATGAATTCTTGAACTGTCATGGCGTTAATCAGCCCGGAAAGGTGGTTTCGCGGTCACTGTGTGGAATCACCCTTTGGGGCCGATTAACGAAACAACAGTGCCAATGTTCATGAGGTGGGCTCTCAAAAACCCTATGTTGAAAATTTATGAGAAATCCAAAAATGACCGCTTTATTAAGTGTGCGTTGCGAGTTGCTATATGCGCTAGTAACTTTGCGAATTTACAATATTTTCATGCCAGATTTTCAACATTGGCATTTTGTCACACCTCCCTGTGAGCAGCACAGCTGTCATTGTTCACACCCTGGCTGAAATGTATTTTTGCACTTCCGGCGCTGAATAGCTCTGTCGCCATTGGAAATCAGTGGTCAGGACAGATTAAGAAAATGACAGTGACACTGTTCATGAGCAGAGGTCCTAAAATGCCTATGTTGAAAATTTGGTGATGATAGCCCATCAATTGACTGTGTTACAAATGTATGTTGCGTGCTTTCCAAGCACCCTTGTAACTTTGCAGATTTGTAATATTGTCACACCAGATTTTCAACAGTGTCATTTTTTCACACCTCCTTATAAGCAGTACAGCTGTTATTTTTCACATCCTGACCGAAATGTGTTTTCACAGTTCTGGCACAGAATAACGTGGTCACTGTGGGAAATCAGTGTTCGGGACAGATTAAAAAAATGACAGTGGCACTGTTCATGAGCAGAGATCCAAAAATCCCTATGTTGAAAATTTGGTGACAAAACTCCATAACATGACTGTGTCACAAGCGTGCATTGAACTGTTTCCACGCATCCTTGTAACTTCGCAAATTTGTAATACTGTCATGCCACATTTTCAACAGTGGCATTTTTTCACAACTCCTTATGAACACTACAGCTGTCACTTTTCACATCCTGGCTACACTATGTTTTTGCACTCCTGCGGACAGTAGCATGGTCACTGTGGGAAATAAGTGTTTGGGACAGATTAAGATCGACCGAGTGGGGGGGGACCGAGCTCAACTGAGCTCTGTCGGGACTGCTGCAGATTTGTTTGTGGCAGACAAAGGCCCCAACACAAGAGCCCAGTACAAAAGGGCAGCCTGCAGCACTGAGAGAAACAGAACGAGAGAGTGAGTGAGGGAGGGGGAGTGAGCGAACTCACTGACGCGCTGTCAGGACTGCTGCGGATTTCTTTGTGGGCAGAAAAAGGCGTCAATACAGGCAGAGGCCCAGTACAAAAGGCCAGCCTGCAGTAGTGGGAGAAACAGTATGAGCAAGGGAGACAAGGGGACTTAGTGAGCTCAAAAGAGCTCTGTCAGGGCTGCTGGGATTTCTTTGTGGGCAGAAAAAGGCACCAATGCAGGCAGGAGCCCCGTACAAAAGGGCAGCTTGCAGCGCCAGGACAAACAGAATGAACAATGAGAGAGGGAGACTGAGCGACCTCAACGAGGCTCCGTTGGGACAGCTGAATAGCATGGTTGCTGTGGGAAATCAGTGTTCAGGACAGATTAAGAAAATGACATTGACACCGATCATGAGTAGATGTCCTAAAATACCTATGTTGAAAATTTGGTAACGATACTCCATAAAATGACTGTGTTACGAGCGTGCGTTGCGCAGTTGGCATGAATGCTCATAAGTTCACGAATTTCTAATATTTTCACTCCAGATTTTCAACATTGCCATTTTCCCAGACCTACTTATGAACAGTTCAGCTCTCATTTTTCCCATCCTGGCTGAAATGTGTTTGCGCACTTCGGCGCAGAATAGAGCGGCCACTGTGGGAAATCGCTGTTTGGAACAGATTAAGAAAATGACAATGATTCTGTTCATGAGCAGAGGTACTAAAATGCCTATGTTGAAAATTTGGTGATGATAGCCCATCAATTGACTGTGTTACAAGTGTGCGTTGTGCACTTTCCAAGCACCCTTGTAACTTCGTAGATTTGCAATATTGTCACACCATATTTTCAACAGTGTGATTTTTTCACACCTGCTTATAAGCAGTACAGCTGTCATTTTTCACATCCTGACCAAAATGTGTTTTCTCAATTCCGGGGCAGAATAACGTGGTCACTGTGGGAAATCAGTGTTCGGGACAGATTAAGAAAATGACAGTGGTACTGTTCATGAGCAGAGATCCAAAAATCCCTATGTTGAAAATTTGGTGATGAAACTCCATAACATGTCTGTGTTACAAGTGTGCGTTGAACTGTTTCCACGCACCCTTGTAACTTCGCAAATTTGTAATACTGTCACGCCACATTTTCAACAGTGGCATTTTTTCACAACTCCTTATGAACACTACAGCTGTCATTTTTCACATCCTGGCTAAAATATGTTTTTGCTCTCCTGCGGACAATAGCACGGTCACTCTGGGAAATCAGTATTTGGGACAGATTAAGATAGACCAAGTGAGAGGGGGGAGTGACTGAGCTCAACTGAGCTCTGTCAGGACTGCTGCAGATTTCTTTGTGGGCAGAAAAAGGTGCCAATGAAGCCAGGAGCCCCATACTGCAGTCTGCGGCACCAAGAGAAACAGAACCAGCGAGTGACAGAGCGGTAGGGAGCTAAGTCAACGGAGCTCTAGTGTGACTGCTGTAGAATTCTTTGTGGGAAGAAAATTCAGCAATGCAGGCAAGAGCCCAGTACAAATGGCCAGCTTGCAGCGCCGGCAGAAATGGAATGCAGAGTGACAGAGCGGGAGTGTGTCGGGACTGCTTCAGATTTCTTTCTGGCCAGAAAAAGCTGCCAATGCAGGCAGGAGCCCAGTACAAAAGGGCAGCCTGCAGCACTAGGAGACACAGAAAGAGCGAGTGATGGAGGGGGAGTCAATGAGCTCAATGGGGCTTTGTTGGGGACTGCTGCAGATTTGTTGTGAGAGGGGGGAGTGACCGAGCTCAACTGAGCTCTGTCAGGACTGCTGCGGATTTGTTTGTGGGCCGACAAAGGCCCCAACACAAGAGCGGATTTCTTTGTGGGCAGAAAAAAGCGTCAATACAGCCAGGGGCCCAGTACAAAAGGGCAGCCTGCAGCACTGGGAGAAACAGAACGAGAGAGAGTGAGGGAGGGGGAGTGAGCGAACTCACCGAAGCGCTGTCAGGACTGCTGTGGATTTCTTTGTGGGCAGAAAAAGGTGCCAATGAAGTCAGGAGCCCCATACAAAAGCGCAGTCTGTGGCACCAAGAGAAACAGAACCAGCCAGTGACAGAGCGGTAGAGAGCTAAGTCAATGGAGCTCTAGTGTGACTGCTGTAGATTTCTTTGTGGGCAGAAAATGCGGCAACGCAGACAGGAGCCCAGTACAAATGGCCAGCTTGCAGCGCCGGCAGAAACGGAATGCAGAGTGACAAAGCAGGAGTGAGCGAGCTCAGTGGAGCTGTGTCGGGACTGCTTTAGATTTCTTTCTGGCCAGAAAAAGCTGCCAATGCAGGCAGGAGCCCAGTACAACAGGACAGCCTGCAGCACTAGGAGACACAGAACAAGCGAGTGATGGAGGGGGAGTCAGTGAGCTCAACGGGGCTTTGTTTGGGAGTGCTGCAGATTTGTTTGTGGGCAAAAAAGGCACCAATGCATGCAGGGGCCCAGTACAAAAGGGTAGCCTGCAGTGGCAGGAAAACCAGAATGAGTGAGTAAGTGAGCTCAACAGAGCTGTATTGTAACTGCTGCAAATTTATTTGTGGGCATAAGAAGGCAGCAACGCAGGCAGCAGCCCAGTAGAAAAGGGCAGCCTGCAGCACCTGGAGAACCAGAATGAGTGAGTGAGACAGACGGAGTGAGCGACCTCAATGGAAATCTGTCGGGACAGCTGTGGATTTCTTTGTGGGTAGAAAAAGCCTCCAACACAGGCAGGAGCCCAGTACAAAAGGGCAGCCTGCAGCACCAGGAGAAACAGAATGAGCGAGTGAGAGAGGGGGAGAGAGCCACCTCAATGAAGCTCTGTCGGGACAGCTGCATATTTCTTCCTCAGCAGAACAAGGTGCCAATGCACGCAGCAGCCCAGTACAAAAGAGCAGCCTGCAGCACCAGGACAAACAGACTGAGCCAGTGACAGAGGGCCACTGCGCAAGCTCAACAGACCAACGCAATCAACATTCTGCATTGACAAATGCTTGTTATAATTACTGATCAGTTCTGAAACCTGATGTCAGTTAAACAGAAGCTCACAGTACAAGTAACCATGCATTCCCTCCACTCAACCAATGGCGCCAAGTTTTGAAATGAATTTGTACTTAAAAAATATACATGAAGCAGGTAAAGACGTGGAGTCAACAAGGGATACTTGAGAAGGGGAAAAACAAAATTATTTCAAAGCAAATAAAAGTAAAGATCAAACATTATCATTCAACCATAAAGTAATTACACAATTAAAATCAAAAACATATTCAGTACATTGGCCAATCGACACAGTGGTAGCACTACTGCTTGCAGTGCTGGCAACCCGGCTGGGGAGTGGACCAGGATCATTGTAGGGCCAGCCAGAGGGAGGTTGATGGAGCATCCCCTCTCCTCTCCTCTGGGGGAGAGGGATTGCAACCTCACTGCAATACTGCCACCTGGGTAACCACGGGCAGAAGTGCAGCAAGAGCAGACATAACATGGGGGGAAGGATACTGGCCGAGTTCCAGAGCACGTGCCATATGTGCTCACACACTCCTTGATCATCCCAGTGTGCCGGCTCCTTAGGGGATTGGGAGAAAAAAACAGGAAATGCCCCATAGCCAGCCCAATGATTGTACCCACTATCACTGGATGGGGATGACTGACTCTGGGTGCTCTCGATGGTCTGATTGCCAAAGACATTGAAGCAGGTGAGGGTGAGTAAAATCCTGGGATTCTTCCTCTCTTCCTGCCTGGGGTAAACCTAGGCTGCATGGAGTACTGCATGAGAGGAGGATTGGGAGATGGCAGAGCCCAAGTGAGAAAGCCTTGGGATGTCTGGAGGGAGAGGCTGGCTGCAGTGGGAAGGGGGCATAAAAAGAGAATGAAAAAATCATATATATTAAATTACATTATGTAACCCTGTTTAGACATCAAGAAACATCAATAATTTCCTTTATATGGTCTATTGTGTGTGGGAGACATATTACCTTTAAGCCCCCATTCTTAAAATCATCCTGCTTCAGACCTTCAGGTTGCTGGACTTGTCCTCCCTCCATGCTGACCTGTCAGCCACTGAATGGTCCCACATCCCTACAACACTGACATCAGTAATGTCCTCATATCATTCCAGACTAAATCTATGGCTGTCTGGTTCCCCTTATGCCCCTCTCAGGAAAACCAGGGTATTGGACTCCCTCCCCCCTGGATCTCTGCCAAGCTGGTGGCTTGCCTTTGTGCCAGAGACCTAGCATGGAGATCCTACAAGATCTCTGGCTCACCTGCTGCCTGTTCAGTTACTGGACCCTTCATAATGCTTAATTCAAAGCCACTAGGCTTGCGAAATTCAAATACTTCACATTTACACTCTAGAACAGCTTTAACCACCCATCCAAGTTCTGGAAAGTAATTCAGTCCCTCCCCCCCTAACACTTCCCCTTTCCCCCATCCTCCAGGGTTGGCAACTCCAGTATCACTGACCCTGCTACTCTGGCTGCCTGCTGAACACCTTTTCACCATCTGTTTCCTATCCTCCCTTCCCTTCCCTTCCCTTCCCTTCCCTTCCCTTCCTTCCTCTTCCCTTCCTTCCTTCCCTTCCTTTCCATTCCCTTCCTTCCCTTCCCTTCTCCTCCCTCCCTTCCCTTTTCCTTCCCTTCACTTCTCTTCCCTTCCCTCCTACCGCTAACACGTTTACCTTATTTCCTGCTACTCAGTCTGCCACTTTCAAGGTCATTCTGACTTTTAACCCCCACAATGGTATGAGATTTGATGGTCTTAACCCCAAGAATAGGCAGCTTCTTCTCTTGCCACAGCCATCCCTATTACTCACATGCTTATTCTTTCCATCTCCTAAGCTTCTGTCTGTGCTACCTGGAGAAAGGTTACTATCATCCCCCTCACTAAAAGTGGTGATATTTCCTCTCCAGGTAACTACCTGCCAATCTCTCTCCTACCCACCATGGCAAAGCTCCAGGAACACTTTGTTTTCTCATAACTCTCCCCTTGCCTTGACAGTTTCTCCTTCTACTCCCTTCCAGTGTGGCTTCAGGAACTCCCACTTCACATCTACCTCTCACCTATGGCTCACTGACTTCATCTTCTCTGTTATGGACCAGGGTCAGTTCACTTCTGACATCTTTTTCATCTTAGACAAAGCTTTCAGCACTGTGTACCACTCCCTGCTCTTTGACAAGCTTAAGGTGTCAGTGCTCTCTGTCTCCTTAATCAACTAGTTCTGCTCCCACATTGTGAGCAGGTTGCAAGCTGTCCAACTTGGAGACTGAGAAAAACTGCAAAAAATAAACAAACAGTGCTACACACCTGGAGGGCTCAGTCCATGCATTATTTTATTATAGTCTGAAACATTTAGAGAAATGCCAGGAACACAAACATCACTGTGACTGGATAATTCATGCCATAATTTACAGATTTTAACTAATGTTATTGTACAAATGTGTAATTCATTTTTATTTACGTTTTTATTTCATTTATTGAGATCGCAGATTAAATACCTTTGAGTTGAAAGCTTATTTACAGAGGTTACACATCAACTGAAATCAACAACAATACAGCATACAATACAGACAGTGAACTACAAAGTTACATGGCTATTTAAATGTAGTACATCTCTTGAATATCTGAAGCGTATCTGAAAATACAAAATACAATCACATAAAGCAGAAAGTACATTACGAAGGGTGAAAAAAGTGGGAGAGGTAGCTTGCTATGGATAAAGAACTGGTAGCAGCAGAATGCTGGGTGCTGAGAGAGTGCAGATTAGGTAAGGAAGGTGAAGGGAGAATAGATGGTGACAACAGGAACAGCCATTGGGCCATGTCATTAGTTTACAGGAAGGGGGAAATTCTGAGGGAGGAGAGAAGCAGTGGAGGGCAGAAGAAGCAGTTTAAATTGGGAAGAGGATGGTGGGAAAGGATGTGTGTGGAGGGAGGGAGGGGGAAGCAGTTTAATTGAGGGATGGTGGGGAAGGATGAGGAATGGCTGGAGGAGGAAGGCAGTGCAGGTTGATAGAAGTGAGGGGAGAATAAGAAGGCAGTTGGAGAGGGCAGATTGTAAGTGCTATAATGAACTGAATGAAGACAGGAGTAGGCTAGTACAATTAACAGTTGCAATCACATGTAATATGTAAAGTGCATGCACATACCTCTCAAGTGTCCCTGATTTTCAGGGACGTCCCTGATTTTGCCTCAAAATTTTACTCTGTCCCTCCTAAAATTTGTGTTTTTGTGGCTAAACAGTGGGGACTGTAAGCACAAAACAATGTCAAGCATTAAAGTTAAAGACTTGTTCTTCTTTAGAAAATGCATTTTGCACTAAGCCCCATATTCTACCAGCTTTCTGGGTGGATATCTGTAACTTTGAAGATGTGTCCCTGATTTTGGTCCTTTGTCCCTGATTTTTTTTAAGCCTTGTCCCTGATTTATGAGGCAGGAGGTTGAGAGGTATGTGCATGCATTTAACCACCAATATAAAACTTATTACTTTTATTCAAAATGTCTTACCCAAATGCCACAGGACAATCATTCTTTTCAGCAGACTGCAATAAAATATGAATGCATTACACACTTTTTCACATTGCAGTCCTTCTGAAACACCTCCATGTGCAACACCTTATCTAATTAATTTTTTACATATTTATTTGTTTTGCACTTAATTTAACATTCTTTTTAATGGGTTCTAGATAGACAACTACAAAACAGTACAGTAGTGCTGTGGCTTTGGGGTATAAAGGTGATAGAATTCTAAATCAGGAGATAATAAATCGAAATGTTTGGCAAGTATAGGCAATACCTTTAGTAACAACCACTTAATACTGTTGGCTCCATCATTCTGATGGGTAAGTTCCCTTTAGAGGTATATAAAACTGTCTTTTCCAACCCTAACTTGTAACATTTGGTACACATTCAGTACACTCAAAATTGATAACATTCAGTACAGTCAGACTTAATCTATGCTATTCTGGTCCATTAAAAAAGGTGGACTCAAATCTAAAATCGGTTTCAAATCTTATTTGTCAATTTGACCCCGGGGTAGGAGGGTACCCAGTGTTACTGTCCAATTGGACTCTTTTTGCAGCAATAGCTTGGCCTTATTTCTTTTTAACAGATCTCACTTAACCTAACATTCAGTACGCTCACAGCTTAATCACTTGTTTTAGAGTTCATAAAAGGATTTCATGTCTTGTTGGTTATTAAGACCTCTAGGTTGGAGGGTACCATGTGTTGCTATTCATTTTGATTCTTTCTGCAATAATATCCTTACCATATCCCCTCCCATTTCAAGAGGCCTAATCTGTTCCAATGCTGAGAATTAAAATCCCCTGACATTTGATTCATGCGCCTGCATAAAATGTGCTCCAATTGCATGTTTAGTGTTTTTGTTTATAACTACATGTATATATTCTTGAAAATGACATTTTAATGATCCAACGGTTCTTCCTATATAGACCTGCCTACATTGACACCAGCCTGCATACAGAGTAAATTCTGTTTTACAATCAATATAGTCATTCAAGAAATAAGTCTTTTTTGTGCCTGGGTGTGTAAATCTCTCCCCTGTATTTGCATAACAGCACATGTTAAATTGACTTCACCAGTAAAAACCCTTCTTTGTGATATTTGTTGTTTTTCTTTTGTTTACTGACAGGTGACTAGAAACCAGATGGTCCCCCAGACACTTTCCTTTTTTAAAAGCTACCCTTGGCATCAGTCGTGCTAGTGGTCCTGAAATTTCATCTGCCTGTGAAACAGACCAGCTGTTTCTTATGATGCCCCTTACTGCCATTGCTTGAGTGTTGTATTCTGTTATAAAACAGATTTTTCATTCATCCTTTTTTTTTCTCTTTCTGTCTAGGTTGCAACACTTCTTTTTTATCTAAGTTACAAACCTTTTGATATGCCTTGTTCACTACTTCAGCTGAATAGACGTGATCTTTAAATCTCATTGACAGCATCCCAGACTCTCTAATAAAGTCTTTTGTAGAACAGTTTATTTTAATTCTAAGAAACTGTTCAAATGGAATGCTGTCAATGAGAGACCTGGGATGGCACTATCTACTCAAAGGAAAGCATTGCCAGCCACTGGTTTCCTATACGGGGCATTATTTGCTATCCTCTTCTCATTAATAAAAGTGTCACACCCAAAAGTTCAATTTACTTAGAATCACATCTATATGTACATGAGGTGATCAAGTTCTTGCTGCTCAGCCATGTGACAAAGGCCTCCACTAACACCAAACCCTGATTGCAGACACAAAAGACTTCAATAAAATAATACCATGTGAGTATGCATCTGAGGTGGGAGTTCAACTCAGAGAACACCATGGGCCTGATTCACAAAGGTCAGAACTAGCTGCTCCAATCTCCAGTGCATCAGGGACCCAGCACCCTATTCACTGTCAGGTAATGTCCTGGCGACAAAGTACTGCAGCTTGTGGCAACTGTGGCCCTGCACCAAACAGAGGGCTCATCTGGAAGGTGTGCCGCAAGCTGCGGGGTGGCTGTGTGGCAGTATAACCATGGACAGCAGTCCCTGGTGGCTAGTGCCCCCACAGCCCAGATCCCTGTCTTAATAGAAAATATCCCATCCCTGGTGGTCCAGCAGACCCCCAGCCCAGAACCCCTTGTAATAAAAAGATTACATCCCTTGTGGCGAGTGACCCTCCACAGCCATGATCCCCTTCTGATTGCTGTAATCTCATCCTTGTGGTCTAATGGACCCCAACCCTATCCCTGATCTGCCCATATAATTGAGCTATATCCTTCCCTGGTGGTCTAGTGGACCCTACCCCAGGAGAAAGTGCCCCACCACTCCGCTCCCCTTATCCCATCCCTAAGCCAGTGACCAACACAACCCTTCACTCCCCTCTACAGTCAGCTACCAACTGAGCTGTCAAGGGGCATGTACTGTATAAATACACACTCCTTGACAGCTCAGTAAATTGCTGACCATTGTGGGGAGTGGAGGGTTGTGTTGGTTGCTGTCTTATGGATAGATTGGGGGGATCAGTGTGGTGGGACACTTTCTGCCAGGCTGGGGGAACACCAGAACACCAGGGAAGGATAAAATGTATGGGTAGATCTGGGATAGGGAGAGGGGTCCACTAGACCACCAGGGACATGATTACAGTAATAAGAAGGGGATTGGGCTGGGGGGGGGGACCACTAGCCACATAGAAACATAGAAAAATAGAATTTGATGGCAGATAAGGACCGCTTGGCCCACCTAGTCTGCCCATTTTCCTACATAACGGATAAGCTGCAGATCCTAGTTAACCAACAGCCTACTTCCTCCTAGCCCCCACTAGGACTGCCTAATGTCTGTCCCTTGCATTCTTGAATTCCCCCACTGTTCTTGACTCCACAACCTCCTCAGGAAGGCTGTTCAATGCATCCACAACCTTTTCCATGAAAAAATACTTCCTCACATTACCTCTAAGCCATCCCCCCTCTATCTTCAAATTGTGCCCCCTTGTTCTTGCACATCTCTTTTTCTGAAAGATACTAACTTCTTGGACTTTGTTGATTCCCTTGAGGTACTTGAAAGTTTTTATCATGTCCCCCCTCTCCCTTCCAGTGTTGGGTAAGTTATTTTTTCTATTATTTTTGGAAACTTGTTCCAGAAAGTACTGGGCAGTCACTACCAAGGATGGAGAAGTACTGGAAAAAGTAATACACCTTACTGTTACAATTACTTATGTTTTTTATACAAAAGTAATATGTAACTGTGATTACATTTATTTGAAAGTAACTAGTAACTAACCTATTACATTCAAATATATGTAATCTGTTATAGGTTTTTATTATTTTTGTACTGTTTTTGTACAAAAAGAAATACATAACTGTAACTGTCGTGTATTACTTTTTCTAGTACTTCTGCATCCTTGCTAGTGACTGCACAAAGCTTCCTGGATCAAGTTTCTAAAAGAAATAGAAAGTAATAGAAAAAGTAACTTACCCAACACTGCTCCCTTATTTCCTCAAGGGTATACATAACAAGCTCCTTTAGCCTCTCTTCGTATGTCTTCTGGTGCAGAACCTGCACCATTTTGGTTGCCCTTCTCTTGACAGTCTCCATTCTGTCTATGTCTTTGCGGAGATGGGGTCTCCAGAACTGCACAGAGTACTCCAGATGGGGTCTCACCAACTGTCTGTAGAGAGGGACAACAGCTTCCGGTTTCTTCTGTTGATGCCTCTCCCAATGGATCCCAGTATCCCCCCCAGCTTTCCTTACTGCCTTCTCACATTGCGTGCCTACTTTTAGGTCATCTGATATAATTACCCCCATGTCCCTTTCCATTTTTATTGTTGTCAGTATCTCACCCCCCATTGTGTACTCTTCCCATGGGTTTTTGTTTCCCAGGTGCATTACCTTGTACTTCTTTGCATTGAATCTAAGCTGCCATACATTCATTTGACTATTCCTCCAACCTTGCCAAGTCCCTTTTCATCCTTTGCGCTCCAACTTGTGTATCAACCCTGTTGCCGATCTTTGTGTCATCTGCAAAGAGACATACTTTTCCTTCCAGTTTCTCTGCAATGTCACTTATAAAGACATTAAAAAGGACCGGTCTCAGTACCGAACCCTGTGGTACCCCACTATTAACCCTCCTTTTTTCACTGTGGACTCTGTTTACTACTACACTTTGTGTCCTGTTGTCCAGCCAATTTTTTATCCAGGCTACCACCTTGGGATCCACTCCAAGGCTGGCTAACTAGTTTATTAATCTTTTGTGTGGGACTGTATAAAATGCCTTGCTATAATCTAGGTAGGCCATGTCCACAGCCCCTCCCTGGTCTACTACTTTAGTCACCCAGTCAAAGAAATCTATTAGATTCATCTGACACAACCTCCCTGCTGTGAATCCATGCTGCCTTTGGGTCCTGTGCCCCACTGGCCTCTAGGTACTCAACAATTCTTTCCTTTAGAAGTGATTCCATCATTTGCCCTACCACTGAGGTCAAACTAACTGGTCTGTAGTTTCCTACCTCTGCCCTGCTCCCACTTTCGTGAAGAGGAATCACATCTGCTATCCTTTTCTCCTTAACCGTTCCTGCCTCCTCCTTTGAGAACCATAGCAGTTTTTTCCTTCATTGTGTTTTGCTGATTTGCTTCACACAAAGGCTTGTTGCCTCTGTGATGGCAGTTTTTGATTACTCCCCATTGTTCCTCCTCCTCTCTTTCTTGCCTGTTTGCTAGTGCTTTTCTGAAGCACTCTCTCATTTTCCCAAAGTCAGTCCTCCTAAAGTCCAATGCTCTTGCTGTTGTGTTGCTGGACTCTATGGCTGTCTTTATCGTGAACCACATTGTTTGGTGGTCACTTGTTCCCAGATGGCTACCCACTTCTAAATCTGAGATTCTTTTTCCATCCAATTTGAGAGTACCAGGTATAAGATTGCTCCCTCCTGAGTGGGTTCCAATACTAGCTGTCTGAGGCATGCCCCTTGCAGGGCATCAAGAATGACCCTGCCCTTGGATGTGCCTGCAGCAAAGGTGCTCCAGTTAACATCTGGCATATACAGGTCCCCCATCAACAGTATATCCCCTTTTTCTGCCATACTAAGGATGCATATCAATTTCTTGTCCATTCCCTCTCCCTGAAATAGGGGTCTGTATACAACCCCCTTGCAGATTGTAGTGCCATTTCCTGTCTCCAGGGTGACCCAGAGTGCCTCATCTGCTCCCTGTTTACTTTTTAGTTCTATTGCTTTGATCCCTTCCCTTACATAGAGAGCTACTCCTCCTCCTATTTTACCATCTCGTTCCCTCCTGTAGATTGTGATCCTGGTATGTTGACATACCAGTCATGGTTCTTTGTGTACCATGTTTCTGTGACTGCCACAATACCTAGGCATCACTCTTGCATCAAGGCCACTAGTTCAGGGAGTTTGTTACACAGACTATGGGCATTGGTACTCATCACCCTCCAATTTTTGATGGCCTTACCCCCTTTCTGACCCATCACTGTCCTTACTGCCTTTGCCTTTTTTTGGATTTACCTCTGTCCTGCTACCTAATGACTTTTCTAACTTGGTGTTTACCTCACTAATTACCATGTTTTGTGAGGGGGAGGCTGGGATTTCCCTGCTACTTTTCAGTGCCTCCCCCATGGCTAATTTAAATGCTTGCCAATGAAGCATTTAAACCTATCACCTAGGATCCTGGACCCCCCCCCCCCCGGACAGATACAGACAATTGTGCCAGTATAGGCCTGCATCCCTCCAGGTGGCTCCACAGTCCCCAATGAAGCCAAAACCCTGAGCTCCACACCAGTTTTTCAACCATTCATTGAATGAAATGGTGAGGAGTACCCTACCATCACCCTTGCCATAGACAGGCAGCACCTCCGAGAAGGTTACCATATGCGCTACTTGTCTAAGGCTCCTCCCCAACTCTACAAACTCCTCTTGCACTGCTCTGACCCCATTCCTAGCCAGGTCATTTGTCCCTAGGTGGACAATGACATCCAGCTCCCTTCCTCATGCAGCTGCTTCCACAATCCTGAGGATTTGCTTCCTGCCCCTACAGGCTGTGGTGCCAGGCAGGCACCTTACCTCCCTTTCCCCCTTCCTCCCCCACTTCTACCCACCTAATGATTGAGTCCCCCACCAGGAGTTGTTTCCTTCCCCTGTAGGGTCCTGTGCCACCCTCCTGTGTGTCTTCTTTGTGGAGGTTCCCAGCATCCTCCTTGGACTCCAC
Organism: Neoceratodus forsteri; assembly: GCA_016271365.2. Lineage (NCBI taxonomy): Eukaryota > Metazoa > Chordata > Ceratodontiformes > Ceratodontidae > Neoceratodus > Neoceratodus forsteri. The sequence goes on along the minus strand of CM057452.1, from coordinate 624,548,740 downwards.
TGCAGGTGCCTCCATAGAGGAATCACTATCCACCAAAACATTGTATGAATTGTGGAGAGGTACAGCTGGAGGGATGCACCTCTGTTCCACCACCCTCTCCCTCCCTGAGCCCACCTTGATCCAGCCACTCCTCTTTCTTGGCAACCTCTGAGGTAGCGGCAGTGGCCCTGGTGGTCCCTAGGTGAGGGAGGAGGTTTCACAAATCCTAGCCAGGTCAGCCTGGAGATGGGAAACCTCCTCCCTCAGACCAGAGAGGTGCCTACAAATAGGGCAGTATTGCAGCCTCCAGAATGTCTTCTGGAACACTGCCGCCCCACAGCCATTGCACTGCACCACTCCCATTGTGTCTTATTTTGTGTCCCCTCTCCTGTTTCTCTGTATACTTACCCTCTTCTCTCCTTACAACTCTCATCATTCCTTTTCTGGGACAGCAGCTTCCTGTATTCTTCAGTAGCATCCTTCTTCCTTGCTCAGAGTTAGACAACCACCAGCAGCTGGGGGGAGAAAGAGCTACTTTTTTCCTTTAGGGTTGACAAAACTGATGTTTCTGTATGATCCTTCCCTTCCTACTGCCAAACAGGAAGTTTCTGTTGTCAGTCAAATCCAGTGGCTATAAAAGTAGAAGTGGCTGGGGTGGGAGGGTGGAGGGGTGGGATGGAGGGCAAATAGTAAGAAAATCTGTAGCTTTTTTAGTTAGCTGCTTTCTGCTCTACAGGCAAGATTTCTGTCTTCCAAAAGCTAGCTGCAGGAAGTTGTAATTGGAGTCACCTGCTTTTATACTGCCTAAGCCACGCCCCCAAGTAACCTCTCTCTCCCCTCCTACTGATTTAGCAAAGTAAACTGATACAGTACCCGTCCCAAAACAGAAACACACTAACTTTCTTCATTTTTTTTGTTTAACCCTAATTGAGGCCCCTTCTACTTTTAATAAAGTATCTGTTTGCTTAATCTCAACAGGCACTGACTCCTGCTGTGATAGAAGTATTAAATTAGTGAGAAAAATTGTAGCTTTTTTAGTTAGCTGCTTTCTGCTCTACAAGCAAGATTTTTGTCATCCAAAAGCTAGCAGCTGGCCACCATGGATATAGCTTTTTTTATTACAAGGGGATCAGGGCTGGGGGGTACTGCTAGCCACCAGGGATGTGATTTTTTTTATATTACGTGGAACTGGGGGCTGGGGAGCCACTAGCCACCATGAACATGATTTTTTTTTATCACAAGGGGATTGAGGCTGGGGGGCACTAGCCACCAGGGACGTGATTTTTTTTAATAAACAGGGGATCAGGACTTGGGAGTGGGACCATGGCACATGGCACAAGTTGACTAACCTGCAAGAGGACACACATCTAAGTTCCTTTAGACCAGCCCTGGCTGGTCTAAGGGTACTTAGAATGTTGCCCTCTGGGAGGGTTTGGTGAATCTTGATTTAGGGTATATGGCAGCTGGCAGCTGCCATAAGCCTCCTATCACATTATGTAGCCCTTTTGTGAAGTAAGCCTGGTGCAAGCCCCCTTTGATGCACGTAGCTTGTGTTTGACACAGGCTGCTTTTGTGAATTGCTCCCGGAGCATCTTTTGGCACAAGCCAAACCTTGCACCATTCCTTGTGGTGCAAGCCCCTTGCAATATTCAGGAGAGCTTTGTGAATTTGGCCCCACATGTTTTTCCCACCAGGACAAGAACAGGTTTCCATAGGACATTTCAATGGCTTCTCCCATTGCAGCCCTTTGAAGTTGCAAGTAATATCTATCCTGGAAGAGAAAAAAGCTACGATTCAAGACATACTCCAATAAATCAGTGATCAACTGTTTGGGAGCATTTTTCAAAAATTCATCTCCATCCAAAAACTCCCAGCTAGCTCTAATTCCTTCTGTGTCTAATTATGGTATACAAAGATGAAACATATATGGCAAGTCAACAATTGTTATCTGACCATATATACCCTTATAATGTATGTAATACATCTTAGGTGTCTCTGATATGACTAGGGCATTTGGTAATGACCTGTTTTAGGAAATTATCAACAAATCTTAATGGACCCTCACTGAGTGACCCAATGGTTTGCCCAGGAGAGTCCACCACAGACTTGTGAACTTTGAGTACAGTATACAAAGTAGGGACTATTGGATGGTCAGTGATGAGAAACATTTTCTCAGCTTCATTAATCCATCCCAACTGGAATGCATTATTCACCACATCAAAAAGGAATGTTTGCAAATGCTGCTGCAGGATTAAAGGCTAACCTTCTATAGCAATTTGCATCTCTCAGCTGTTTTTCAGTTTCATGACATGTTTTGCCAAATCTTGAATCACAATCCTACCACCCTTATTGGCAGATTTAATTATTATGTTTTTATTTTCCTTTAATTGCCTTATTGCTGCCCATTTATCTGTTGACAGGTTGTGGTATGGTTGGATTAATTGATATACAAGTAACCTATCAGTGTCACGTGGTTAAATTGGACAAAAGAGGCATTATTTCTTAATACTCTCTTTGCTTGTGGATTTAATTCAAGTGAAATATTATCACTATTGTCTTCCACTATAAATTCCAACAAAAAGTCAATGTATTTCTGCTTGTTATGAATCAGTTATATAGTCTGTTCCTATTTGCATATTACAAGCAGACACTAGATTTGATTCAACATTTCTAGTCTGGCTAATATCCATTGTTTAAGGTGTAAAGCTCATAATTTCGCTACAGTTCCAATTATCAGTTATAGTCTCTAGATTACATTCTCCAAAAATGCCTTTAGATCACTTTTGAATTTAAATGTATCACTAGACACAGCGGGCATAAATGTCAAGCCTTTAGACAACAGCTGTAACTGATTTGCTGATAATTCAACAGAAAAGATGCAAAGCACATGTGTTTCTATTATTTTGTTCTGGTTGACCTCTGCAGCTGCAACTGACCACCAGGTCCTCTTCTTGCACCTCTTCCTTTTCCTCTTCCTGTGATTGTTTCTGTTTTGTATTGCTTTGCTGAACTTTTTTGGCTGTTTCCTTTTCTAAAAAATACACTTGTTTGGTATTTATTGAATTCAAGTTGGATTTTTTATTTTGTTTTCTGGCTTTACATCGAGATCTCCATCTATGTCTAGATCAATATTTGTGTTCCCAACAGAAAAATTCATAGTATTTTCTAACTCTTTCAGATTTTTTTTACAGTCCTCTATCTCAAGCTCTAGCTTATTATTTTCTCTTGCAAGAAGCCATTTCAATCTGCTTTGCTTAGTGTTGTTTCTTTCTATGTTGAACACCTCTTTAAAATTCCAACAGACATCATTTCCATCATGGCAACAGACAGGCTACATATCAACTTCATAATGATTTTCATTGCTCGGTTACCTAATCCACTTTTTTCAGGTGTGCTATTAGCTGTAGACTTAAAGCAAGTTGTTTAGTAGGGAAAGCATTCCATGAGCTCCTCAGGTTAGGGCTGCTTCTCAAGAGACAAGGAACAAGCATGTGTCAATGCCGAATGTTTGCCTTGCTGGCATTAGCAGTGGAAGTGCAGGAGTTAGACAGATGCAGTATAGGAATGGCAGTGATGTATTGAACTGATGCCAACTCCACTCCCAACCTGCAGAGATGGACAGGCATTGGGGTGTGCCTTTGGGTCATCACCCATAATGGTCACAATATTTCACAGCACCATACCCTGCAGACACTGACAAGTGTTGAGGTGTGCCTTGGGGTGTTCGGGCTTTGCAGTTCCCTCATTCCATAAGGAAATACACTAAAATGGGTGCAGTATAGGAGAATGGTGTGAATTCTGGGGCCAAAGAGTCCAAGATGTACCTCGATGCCTGTCACTGGCTGCAGGGTGGGGGTTGTGGTTGGAATGGTGTGAGCATTACTGTCAACAATCCCAAGTCACACCCCTGGCAGGGTAGGGTGGACACCCGTCAGACCCTACAGGGTATGGCGTTATGGTCAGAAACCCCAAGGCCCTGGGTGTTTCTTGGCATTTTTGCTCTAAGTTTTCAACATGGGCTTTTTGTGACCCCACTGCATGAACAGTGACACTATTAGTTTGTTTGCCAAAAGGTGATTTTGCACAGTGATTGCACCATTTGGCGCCACAGGTGCAAAAACACATTTTGAATATAATGTGAAAAATGACAGCTGTACTGTTCATGAGGAGATGTAAACAATGGTAATGTTGAAAATCTGGAGTGAAAATATAAAAAAATTGGTGAAGACATGAGCATGCATAGAAACTGTGCAACGGACACCTATAATGCAATTATTTGGGGAATTTTTTGCATCAGATTTTCAAAGTAGGCATTTTGGGACCTCTGCTCATGAACAGTGTTACTGTGATTTTCTTAATCTGTCCCGAACACTGATTTCCTACAGCGACTACGCTATTATGCGCAGGAAGTGCAAAAATACATTTTGTCCAGGATGTGAAAAATGACAGCTGTACTGTTCATAAGGATGTGTGGAAAAATGCCAATGCTGAAAATCTGGAGAGATAATATTACAAATTTGTGAAGTTACGAGGATGCATAGAAACTGTGCAATGCAAGCTCATACATAACACAGTCATTTTATAGACTTTTGTGACCAACTTTTCAACATAGGCATTTTAGGACCTCTGCTCATGAACAGTGTCACTGTGATTTTCTTAATCCATCCCAAACACTGATTTCCCACAGTGGCTGCACTCTTCTGTGCTGGAAGTGCAAAAACACATTTCAGCCAGGATGTGAAAAATGGCAGCTGTACTGTTCAGAAGTAGGTGTGAAAAAATGCCAGTGTTGAAAATCTGCAGTGAAAATATTACAAATTCACCAATTTGCGAGTATGCATGAAAACTGTGCAATGCATGCTTGTAACACAGTCATTTGGGAGAATTTTTCACCACATTTGCAATTTAGGCTTTTTGAGAGCCCACCTCATGAACAGTAACACTGTCCTTTCGTTAATCAGTCCCAAAAGGCGATTCCACGCAGTGACCATGAAATCACCTTTCGGGACTGAATAACCAAATGATGGTCACTGAACTCATGAGGTGGGGTCCCAAGAATCCCATGTTGGAAATTTGGTGGAAAAATTCAAAAAAATGACCGAGATCTGCTCCAAAGTTGAAAAAAACCCTATTTATGCCACTATACAGCTTATCAGAATTTCTTCAGTTCGTGGTCGGCTTTGAAGAGTGCAGACGTGTTCCTGCTCCACTGAAGATCATCGCACCAGCCTCCAGAGTGTAAGTATGGGGTAAGGGTGTGTGTGGGGAGGTGGGCTACCCAGAGGGTGGGTGCAGGTTGGGGAGGGGCAAGAGAGTCAATGAGGGACTGTTTTTCTTTTGTTACAGATTTTTATTTTACAAAGATGATGTGGAACTTTTTCAACACTGGGGTGGGTTCCCAGCGTGGCACCTGGAAGTTTGGGGAAGCAGTGAAGCCAACGTGGGATTGGGAACCCCCATTGGCCATACAGTGTGGGAAGGGGGAACACATGAGGATGATGGACTTTTGCCACACTGGGGTGGGCTCTCAGTATGGCACCTGGAAGTTTTTTTGGTGGGGGGGCACTGGAGATTTGGCACCCCCATCAGACATACAGTGTGCTTGGGGGGGAGTGTGCATGAGCCGAGGTGGATTGGATACCCCCTTGGCATACAACAAATGGGGGGGCACATGCAATGACCTCTACAGTCAGCGGTAGTGATGTGTAGGCAATTTGCATAATGCTGATGACATGGCAGTATGTAAATAGCCTACACATTACCACTGCTGATTGTAGCAGTCATTTGCTTTCAATTGTATGCCACTGCATCTGAACTGCTGTCATAGATAGCTGGGACATTCATTGGTACAGTGCGGCCGTGCCTGCAAAATTGCTCAGGGCATTGGAAGTAGGGGTGCCACACCTATGAAAACTTGTATGGTGGCACTATGTTTCTTGCACATGCGTGCAAGCAAACATAAAAATGTCAACTGGTGACCAATAAAAATGTGCTGACGTTCCAGAGTGTAATAGACATTCCTTCCTCATAGCTAGCATTCCACAGCTAATGGCTGGATTTTTACCCAGCTCTTGATTCCTTGGAGATCAGGGCTGCTAGTTAATTATGGCTCTTACAACCACATACAGCTGTGTCAATTAAAGTGCCACTGTGTCATTTTAGTAAACATTTCACATAAAATGATAAGTCTAAAGTTCACAATGAAAGTGCTGAAAACAGTGCATTCAGGTACATAGAATATAATACCACTTCACAATATCTCCCTTTACTTGGCTACTTGCTCATATCATTTTGATAATTCACAAAACTTTTGTTAGTAACAAAACAGCTTCTCAAATCTCTATTAGCATTGCTTACATATGACAAAAGTGCCTTCTACCTACCATATCAGTTTGAATTATTAGTAGTCAATAATAGGGGTTTATGAATCATCCCCACTAATCCAAGCCATAAATAATAGATAATATTCCTTCCACTGTCTTATGAATCATGTGTTATTTAACAATACCTTTTGTTGATAAAAATATGTTTTTAATCCCTTTCCGCAAATCTGCTTTCTCCATTAGTCGGACTATCACTAGTTAAATGAGACTACTAGAACTATTGAAAGTTTCTTACTGGTCCAAAACAATAGGTACAGTGGAGCTCCTAACCAACCATAATGAACTTATAGTTCATAGTTCAAATTCTAGCTGTAGTTGGTCTAGTTGGGAATGTGTGTTTTTCTACCATCCTATATATGGAAGGAATGGGGGATGAAGGGTTAATTTTACACAAAGTGCATGATACTAAAATACTGCAGATAGTGGAAATAAGTTTGTGGTGCATAACATCACATTGCAAATTCTCACTTTAGTCTGCTGCTGTTTGATACTTTTGTCAAGATTCCAAGCAACTATTTCTTCTGCAAAACTAGTAGCATAATAGGTTTGTATTAGCATTTGTTTAAGTGCCTAGTTGCTGCCATTTAACTACTAGGCTAATCTGTATTATATCTGTCAACCTGTTGAAAGACACATCTATTATTGGCTGCCTTCTGCCAATGTACAGCATCTTGAAACTGTGCCCTTTTATCCCAGATTCATGTACATACAGTCTGGCTGCCGCTAGCCAAACAGGACTATGAGAACTTTGAAATAGTTTCTTTGTGTTCCAAACCACAGGCTCAGTAAAGCACTGTGTGTTGTCACATGGAGTGCCACAGGCCTATAGAGTGAACAAAATCCAAACAACTTACTGAGAACTGCAATGTGAGGAGGGTGCAGTGACGGGTTGCCAGATTCTAAGATAAAGAACGTCTTCTTTAGTAGTGGGCACTGTGCTTGCTGTGTACCACAACAAATCGTACATTGGATGCCATTTGATCATTTCTTGTGGTTTTTGTAGCGGGGTGCGGTTACTTTGGAAGATGGTCTACAGAGGGAACAGAAAGGCATTCACAAATGTCCTGTATTTGAAACCTAAAAGTGGAGGCATGCTATGCCTATTATCAGACAAATCACAAGTGTGTGATACCAATGCCACAAAATGTGCTGACCAGTACAGTTACCACAAAATGTGCAAAACATATCACATGATATTTGCTTTCAGCCTGCAGCTAATAGTGCATCTGAAAATGGTGGAGTAGGCATCTGAGGCATGAAAATTGTTAGGAAGTATACTGTGTAGCCATATTTAAAGAGGTGTTCAACACAGACATAAACAACACTAGGTAAGCAGACTAAAATGTCTCCTGTTGTTATTCTTCACAAACGTGAATAGACTGCTGTCTCAGTTTCTCGGGATAACAATGTTTCAAATGTCTATTCCCTGCTATTCTGCACCAAAATATTGTGAGTTACTGTGAGAAAACTATAAGTTTATCTGACTGAGCAAAAACAATATCCTTATTTCCATTCTTGTGTACCCACCCCCTTATCAGCTTTTTTGACAACAAATGTGTGATCATGTTTCAGACATCGTAAAGCTTAATGTTCATCCCTAGTCATTGTCTGGTAGACCCCCATGGTTCCCCCCTCTTCCATGGTCAAGAAAGATGCAACACAGTTCTTGGAGGAAATGGCTGCAGCCACGTTCTATTATTTACAATTCTAGATATTAATCTTTATTAAGTCATACATTACTTTATAATTTCTACTTTAGAGTAATACCTTAATCAATTAATATTGAGCAGCAGGCACTTCAGAGATGAAGCGCATACTCCAGACCCCTGCACCACCCCAAATTTGGGAGATCCCTTCAGGTGCAGGCCAAGGCATACCTCTGCAGTAGCAGGACATGTCATATGGCTAAGGTTCTGATGGCTGCCCCCCGTCTGGCACCACCGACCATGCAGTCTATCTTGCTGAGGCTGGACCTAGATCCCTCGTGTGGGTACAGGTCTTGTGGTCCCCCATCCTCACGCTGACCAGGGGGCCACAACACCTTCGGGAGAAATGGCATTGTCCCCTATTTTCCACTACTTCCCTCATGTGCTCCTCCTGCACCACACTACAAGGCTGCAACATGTTGTAATACCTTTCTCACTGTAATTCATTTACCCTGTCAGTTAAAGATTTATGCTATGTTGTTTGACCTGCATTTTGTTGTACTGTTATCTGTTGCCCTTACTTCTCTATTACCATACTATAACATCCCTTTTTGGGGGAGTTAAAAATCTGGGAAAAAACCCTGTAGGGGAAAACCGGGAAAAGTCTTTCCCCAACCCATAATGCGGTCACCCATAGTGGGTCAAAAATGGGGCCCTGCTGAGCCATCCTCACCTCCTGAAATGCCAGCAGGATGGGTGGGTGAGTGATCTGAGGGGATGACGATCAAGAAGGCTGAGAAACAGCCTGCTAGCTGGTTTTATTCATCCACTCCCGTGAACCCCCCTCCTCACAGAGGGGCTAGTTATGCCTTATGGCTGCCTGTGTCCAGAGGCTGCTAGCCACTCTCCTGGGCTAGTCTCTAGCAGCCTCTGGTCACAGGCCATGGAGGAGAGGGAAGGGGGCCCCACAGACAAAGGGGCAGTTGCTGCAATGCTTTGGCAGCCCAGGTAAACTGGTGTGTTTTTTTCTGCTCTCTTTCAATTTTCTTGATATTACAGTAGAATCCCTATTATCCAATCCCCCTTATCCAGAAATCCCTATCTCATAGATTGGCAGCATGTTCCATGAGCTATCTTGTAATCTTAATGAGGTGTTAGTTTTTTTTAGCAGGTGCTAAGTCCAGTGCTAACTATTGAGTGCCGATTAGTTACAGTTAATTGCTGCTGATTAGCAGGATATTCATGAGGCCTCCCTTCTACCCATCCATCACCCAGATGCTGCTCCAATTACAAACAAGGGCAAGGGAAAATAAAAAAAGAGATGGCGCGGGGCTGAAAGAAGGATCCAGCAACCCCCGCCCTTCACATCCCGCTGGAATGCCTTCTCTTTTCATTTTACACTGACCTTGCTTGGCTGTGGGGAAAGATACTATGTCTTGTATTGTGGAGGAGTGGCAATGGGTATGATGCCGTGGAATGGAATTCCATCTCTGCATAATGATGGGAACTCAGCCCAAGTGCAGCCCTGAACTGTAGCAAGCCTTCCCTTTTTATTTTACAATGACCTTGCTTTGATCTGGGGGAAGAGATTGTGGAGGCAGGTAGGTGAGTGGATGGGTAGGAAAGCAATGGCAAGCAATCCAGTTGTAAACCTCTTCACAGGTTCACTTTAATAACACAATGTGCTTCACCAGTAAAAGTATTAACAGAATTGTAAATGCAAAGTGAGGGGAACTCAGCCTGACCGCAGCCCTGAACCATGGTGACATGTTTGTGGTACAGTGCCTTGCTGGTTAGCACAGATCACTTTGCTTAAGTCCAGCTTTCATTTACATGTATCCATATATCATGCTAGTATTCAGATGGCAGGTCCCTTGTTGATTAGCACAGATCAGTGCTGTGCTACCTGAAATCCCAACTATCTGGGCTCTTGAATATCTATTTTCTTTTCCAAACTTTTCTGATGTCTCCCATGTGGTTTGGATTATAACAATTCCACTGTACTATCCACTTCTTTCAATACACAAGGCCTGGTGTTACAAACTGGGATTTAAAACCTAGTTCTGATTTCAAAGCATAGGTTTTAGTGTTTGTTTTGTGATCAGAGTCTGTAAAAAACTGTTTAAGATGGAATTTTCAGAAAAACCTCTGTCAATAGAGTCTGGAGGTGTGAAAAAGTTGCCATACCCACCTTAGCAGAACTTTCGTGAAATTTGGAAACTTTTGTGGAAGTTTCCAAGGTTCCAAATGTTTGGGGTGAAATTTTGCCCTGCCTGACCTTTTGTTATTGTTAATAACCCCCTCATGACACATCAGGCAGGCAGGCGATTGGGTGGGGTGAAGGACCACTAGCCACCAGGGTTGTTTTTTTTTAATACTTATCAGGCGAGCAGGTGATCAGATGGGGGGAGGGCCCGCTAACTACCAGGGATTAATGTTATTTATTTTGGTCCATTGGGTATGGCAGGTGGAATTTCCATGAAAGTTTGGAAATGGATTTCTGAACTTTTGTGTAAGCAAAAGTCAGACTTTCCCTTAAATTCTGCCTGTGGAAATTTTTTCTCACACACCTCTAATAGAGTCTTATTCAAAATTTCCTAACAGGCTGTAGGTGAAAAGGAGAGACCTTTAGCCAGACCGCTTTCTCTTCTACCTATGTTAAACTTCAGCTTGAAGGGCTGAGCACTGTGCATTGCTTCTTGTTATTACATTCAGCCCTCCTTGCTACCTCCCACCTCTTTTTTCCATTTCTTTTCCTTTTTCTGTTTAGATTTTTCTTTTTTTTCTGTTGCCCTACCTCCATTCTTTCCAAGTTTTTTGTCACCTCAGTGTACAACCTTTCTACTTCAGTGTCTACCTTCCAACTGGAGGATTGTTCTAAGTTTTTCTCATAGGCTCACACCATGTTGATGGGGTCTATGTGCTGTGTAGAGTATGTCTGCTGTTATCATCAGAACCTGTAGCCTCAATATCAATAGATGCTTGTTTGGGTTATGTTTGATTGTTTTTTTGCTGCTCCAGTTATAGTCTCTGTTGTCGCATCAATCAATCATGTCACGACAATACTTTCTCAGCTTCTTTGCTTTTAACTCCACTTAATATATAGTAAGGTCATTTTTAATTTTCATTAATGTCTTATTTAAATTCTCTTCCTCATTTGTAAGTTTCAACTGATCTTCCACATGTTTAACCTCTGGCTTAAGTCCCTTCCTTTCTGTAGATGTCAATTATCTCTTATGCTGTTCCATCTTCTGGTAATACAAAGCCATGGAAACCTACATTACGTTCCACCAGTACAATCAGCCATTCTGGAATCCGTCTATTTTTCACATACTCAGCCAGAGTTATTATATGCCACTCATGGCACAAGTCTTTCTCATTCATATATTCAGGTTTTCTAAATAAACCTTTCTCATCAGAGACTACATAAATACTGTAATGTTCTCAATAGTGTGCTCATTCACAACCATGTTCATCTAATTCAATGTATTTACAGATATTGGACTTGTTCACAGAAATTGACTTTGAAGATTCAAAACCCTCTATTATTCCAGTGGGTAATATCAAAAGAAGAGTAAAAATATTTTTTACTATTCATTTCAAACCAAAAAGTCAGTTATAAATTCACTGTAGAACACCAGCTGCTATGGGGGGGGGGGGGGAGGTACAGGAACAGGGATCAGAAAACAAGGTCTAAACACCAGCACCAGACAAAATCTAACACAGTAAAATGTAGATCAGCATAACATAATACCAGCAAGTCTTTTGCTCTTCCCATGTGTGGAAATATGATATGCAAAAGAGTTCAATAAAGTTTCAGCTGGTTGTTCTCTGACTTTATAATCGAGATAGCCTCTTGTAGAGAACTGAGTCAGGAGACATTAATGGTAGTCCAGGCCTCCACTATCAACTGTAGCAAATATTCTTTTCCTAGGATTACTCTAGAACTGCAATGTTCCTCACAAGCTCTGAGTTTGTTGCAGAACAAACATTCAAGCTCGGAGCAAGAAGGTCATGTCAAATGAATCTGACTGACTTTTTTAACTGGGTGACAAAAAGGAGGTGGATCAGTGAGGAGCAGTGTATATTGCCTACCTAGATTACAGTAAGGCCTTTGGTAATGTTCCCCACAGAAAACTGGTGAACAAGCTACAGTAGGTAGCCTGGAGGTGGGCCAGAAAGTAGAAAACTGGGTTAGAAACTGGTTGGGGGACAGGAAGCAGAGGGTGGTAGTAAATGGTATCAGGTCTGAGCAAAGAAGTGTGACCAGTGGGATAACTCAGGGATAAGTTCTGAGGCCAGTTCTTTTCAATGTCTTTATCAGTGGCATTGCCGAATGGCTGGAGGGGAAGGTTTGCTTATTTGCAGATGATACCAAAATCTGCAACAGAGTAGACACTTCAAAGGGTGTCAAAAGAATGAGAAAGGATCTGGGAAAGCTGGAAAAATGGTCACAGGTGTGTCAATTGAAATTTAATGCAAAGAAGTGCAAAATCATGCACCTGGGGTGAGGAAACCCTGCAGAGAACTACAGAATTGGGGGGGGGGTTGCTGACAGTCACCAGGGAAGAGAGGAGCTTAGAGGTAATCATCTTAGATGACCTAACGGTGACCAAACAGTGTGACAACGCTGCTGGGAAGGGCCAGTGGGATGTTGGGGTGCATAAGAAGGGGTATCACCAGCAGAAGAAGGGGAGTGGTGATGCCATGGTACAAAATGCCAGTCAGGTCATACCTGGAATATGGTGTTCAGTTCTGGAGGCCACATCTTTGCAAGGACATAGACAGGGTGGAGGTGGTCCAGAGAAGGCAACCAAGTTGGTGCAGAGCTTGCATCAGAAAACATGTGAGAAAAGATTAAAGGACCACAATATGTGTAGACTTGAAAAGAGGAGAGAATGGGGGGATATAATAAAGACCTTCAAGTCTTAAAGGCTTGAACAAAGCGCAGGGGGGTGACATATTTCAGTAAAAGAGTTGTACAGGGATGAGGGGGGACAGTATGAGATGAGAGAGGAGGCAGGATAAGGGGAAATGTGAGGAAGTTTTTCTTCACCAGGAGGGTAGTAGACACTTGGAATAGCCTACCCCAGGGAATGGTGGGAGGTAGCACAGTGGGGGGATTCAAACATGCATGTGATAGGCATAAGGAAACCCCAGATGGGGGGGAAATGAGGCAAAAGCCAATGGTCATGTAGGGTCAGTGTCCTCTGATGCATGCAGGGTATACGAGCAGACTAGGTGGGTCCAGCAGTCCTTATCTGCCATCAACTACTATATAACTATGTAAGCTCAAAATTTAACAGACTCCACAAAGCTATTCAGTGATCTTTGCCTTGTTTATTGAAAATTCATTTAATTTCTGGACACCTCATACTCCAACGTTTCACCCCTCTACATTAGGGTTTTATCAAGGAGAGTGGTCCAGTATCACTAAATGTTAAAAAAATATTTCCAGTTTCTCATTCTTCATGCACACTGTTCTAGACTCAACAAGACAGCATATATATTTCTTTCATAATGCATTTTTACTAACTTGGTATTAAGTTGTCCAGAGTCTCAAAGCTTAGCCTCTTGCAATGTTCCATTTACAACAGTACCACAAAGATTCCATATCAGCAGCCATGCTGTTCAATGTCTATTCTCCCTCATTTAAGCTGCTTTCTGAATCTGGTGTCTGTGCATGACCCACGTGCTTTGTGATGACATCATGATGCCGCTCATGTCATGAAATTGCTTAACCACTGTCTAGCATCCAAGACACACAGAACTGCAAGCACCAGACTATAAGCAAACTTAGCAGTCTCAGCTAACCCTTGTCCTCAGTATAGTAGTTTACCTGAGTTGGCAAGTCCACCCTTCACAGTTTAACTATCTGTTTCATCAGTACATAAAGAATAACTCAGTGCATTATATATCAAAAACAATATCAAACACTGCTAGATGCTTATTGGGGCCAGTTTCAAGTAGGAAGAGACACATCCCCCCTTCCACTGGCAAATCAACAAAAATGCTGCCCTGATCAATATGTACATTTCTATCTTATGCTGGTCAAGGTATGATATTTTTTGTGCTCCACTCAATCCAGTGTAACAATTAAAAAATAAGTCTTCATACTTCAAAAAAATCTTCTAAAATGTATTTTTATGTATTTATTTTTTTTTGATGACCGGGTAGGTGCACTAGACACAAGAGTGACTATTTTCAGGCACGACCTGGGAGGTCAACAACACAGAGAGATAGAAATACGCAGGATACAGTGTCAAGAAATATGCAAATACATCACAGTCAGAGGTGAGACAAATTTAAGAAAATATTTGTACTAAGGCACGTAGAAGTGTAATTATACAAATAGAAGGTTAGTGCCCATGTGTAATCAGTAATAGTAATATCAACATTTCAAAGTGCAGAAAAAAATGGTAGGTCTTCTCAATGATCTCTAAAGTCATGAGGACAGGGATAAGTCCAGACTATTAAATTTTCTTAAAGTCTGGGGGCTTGTGGTTCTGAGCATCTTGGATGAGTGTCAGTGGCAATATGATGTAAGCAGATGGCATCATAATGCCATCCTGCATTGTGTGGGTCACATGCTGGCAATGGCTGCAGCAAGCAGTTTAAAGAACACCTTTCCTGATTATCCAAAAAGTAAATTCTTGCAGTCATTTCATGGAATAATGTACCTCAAACATTGTGTGCATTTATTATTTTTATCAAAGGTTTACACTTCCTTCATTATTTTGATTTGTTTTTGAGTCACACTTTAGCCCTGCTGCACTTGCCTTTGCTGTTCAGCTGCTGGGCTGCTGGCTCCCACTGATGTGACTATATGGAATAGAAATGAATCACACTGTGCTGTGCAATGAAGTGGCAGCAGGTTCAAAAAGGAAAACTTCCATAACTTGGTGTACATACTATGTTCCGCATTGTACCCTCTTCCCCAAGACAACCTGTTATCAATGCAATGTGCCAGCACTGGCAGGTAAGTAATGCCTTGTGTGTATGTTATTTTCTAAAATAGATTCACTTGATGTCTCAGTAGCAAAGCATGGGGAATGAGAGTTGCTGTCAGTCGAGACAGCTCTCTGTCCATTTATTCATCTGTGTTACTGCCTGATATGTGTTAGTAGTGCCTTTGCACATTTGTAATCTGAAGTCAGTAATGCCTCCTTATCAGTTTGACAGTCATGCCTTACATTTCTTTTTGTAACAAAAAGCCCTTTGGTCACCCCAACCAACATTTGCTCTCTTCTCCTGTGTCCTACACCTCCCCAACATCAGAATGGCACTGCAGGTTGCCAAACTCAGATTTTGGAGGCATGTAAAACAAACATGGTGATTAAATTATCTATGATTTCTTATGTCCGCTATAGATGTGGTTTTGAAAACTGAGTGCTATTTTCTAAAGAAATTCTTGTTTGAAAAGTGAAACTGGTGCCGGCCCAGTGGCGCAGAGGGTTGAGGTGCTGGACGCCACACTTTGAACCACATCGGTGACCCAGGTTTGGGAATGGACTCAGGTCACCAGGGGCTGGCTGGGGAGGAGATGATTGAGTGTCTGGAGGACTGCTCTCCTCTCCTGGCGTGTGTTAGGGAAAGTGCTTCACTCTGTAGTGGCCCCCAGTGGAGACCGGAGGCACTATAAGGAGCGTTGCAATGTGGGCTCTCCAGAAAAACATGAAAGATGGCACGTCTCCGACCAGATGACAGCAGCCTCATCTCCCCGTGCCTCTCTGCCACAAAGCATCCAGGGATGCAGTATCCACCCTCTTCCCAGAAGCAAGAGAGTGCTCAGGCACTCTATACTCCCCTCCCCATTGCCCTATCTGGGTCAGGGGGGCCCCCTCGGCAAAGGGATACACCGGGTCAGCAGAGTGTTGGAGCAGCAGGATAGCGGGTTGGCGGCAGAGGCAATGGCAGGACTGGCTGCCCGAAGGAGAGGATGGAACATGCCCGGTAGGCAGGGATAAAAAAAAAAAGAAAAGTGAAACTGGGATTCTGCACATGTGCAGAGTCCTGGTTACACTTTTCAAACAAGAATTTCTCTAGGAAATAGCTCCCGATTTTCCAAACAATATCTATAGTGGACATAAGGAAACACAGATAATTTAAACACCATGTTTGTTTTACATGCCACCAAAATCCAAGTTTGGTGTCCCACAGTGCCATTCTGATGTTGAGGAGGTGCGGGATGCAGGAGCATAGAGCAAATGTCAGTCTGGGTGACTGAAAGGCTGTTTATTACAAAAAGAAATATAAGGCATGACTGTCAAACTAATGAGGCATTACTGACTTCAGATTATAAAGGTACAAAGACACTATTAACACAGATGGGGCACAAATACGATGAATAAACTGACACTGAACTGTCTTGGCTGACAGCAACTTTCATTCCCCATGCTTTGCTACTGTGGCACCAAATAAATACATTTTAGAAAATGACATACACACAAGGCATTACTTAACTACCAGTGATGGCACATTGAATTGATAACTGGCTTTCTTGGGGAAGGGGGAACAATGCTGAACATAGTATGTACACCACGTTATGGAAGTTTTCCCCTAGCGTACCTCCTACAACTTCATTGTACAACAAAGTGTGATTCACTCCTACTCCATATAATGACATCAGCAGCACAGTCCCCAGTCTACAGCAACACCAGGTTTGGTGTAGAAACTCTGGTACACTGTGCTGTTTTTAGCACCTCAGAATGCAAAAACTAACTGCACAGGACATTAAAGAAATACAAAATAAGAATAAATGCAAGAAGGGGAGATTTATGCACCAATGCCAAAAGGACTGGGAAAGGTGATCTTTAAAGGAGTGAGAATACATGCTGAACAGCGTGGCTGCCATTATGTTGTCTTTGAGAAATTGCTGTAAGTGCATCTCTACAAGAGGCTAATCTTTGAAACTGTGGATGACTGAATACTGCATGAGTGAAAATATATTATGAATGAAATATATACAGTATGCTGCTGTGTTGAGCCTAGAACAGCATGTAAAGAATGAGAAACTGAAAACATTTTTTAACATTTTTTGATATAGGACCATTCTACTTGATAACGTCCTAATGTAAAGCGGTGAAACACTGGAGTATGAGATATCCAGAGATGAGATGAATATTTGAATAATGAAACAAAGAGCACTGACTAGCTTTTCGGAGTCTCCTAATTTTTGAGCTTGAATGATTGTCCTGCAATAGACCAGAGCATATGAGGAACATTATGGCTCAGTAGGGATCATGGGAACAGAATTTTTGCTACAGTTGATAGTGGAGGCCTGGACTACCATACAGTTTCCTAACCCGATTCTTTACAAGAGACTGTATTGATTATTCTTTGCAAAAAAAACTTTGTTAATATACCAGTTAGGGTAAGTTAATGCCCCTGAAGTAGGGAAATGCAGCATTAAGGTTTCCCAAACTAACACCCCACCCCAACCCCCAAGCAGCAAAAGGACTTCATTGTCACCATGCTAAATGAGCCTCTGGAAGTTGTGACCAAATTTAAATATCTGGGTATCTGGATCAACAATAAATTATCATTCAATGACCACGTCAAAGATGTCTCTAGAAGGTTAAAAGCAAGGTTAGGTTTCTTCTACAGAAATAGGCCCCTCTTCCCCCTTGAAACTCGAAACAAGCTTGTACAGGCCACTTTTCTCCCCCTACTCGACTATGGCGATGTAATCTATTCCTCCACCGCTCTTGCAAGTCTAAGTAAACTGGACATCCTTTATCACCGTGCGTTACGGTTCATTACCAACTCCCCTTACCGTTTGCATCACTGTGACTTATATGCAGCTGTTGGTTGGACATCCCTTACTACTAGACACCTGCTCCATGCTGGGCTATGAACTCTTAAACTGCTCCTGCAGAAAATTGCCAAGCTATCTCTTTTCCCTTATTAGTATCTCACATAGTGCATACTCGTTAAGAAAATCTGACTTTATTATGCTTGACATACAAGGGCCGGACCTCCTTTGGTAAGCGTGCTATTGCATATGCCCTTCCTCCATCTGGAACCAATTATAAAACCGCATTGAAACTAACTAGCACAGTTTCAATAAACTTCTACAAATCGCTAAGTTCAGCCAAAGTAAAGGACACCTGTAACTGTCATTAAGTCTCTTCCTTCCCCATGTGTGCCATATTTATCCACTGGTAAGGTATAATTGCTTTGTCATATTAACTGCTTTCCCTTCCCCTTCTACTACTGGCTTTATCTATGCTTACGCTCCACTGCTACTCTATCAAATCACTCCTCCCCCCATATCAGTTGTAGTCTGTGGTTTGTTCTAGCTGCCAAAATATATGTATTGCACACACCAGTCATCATGTTTCATTTATCAGTATGCAACCTGTAAGTCACTTCCCTGTGTCATATTAATGTTTACCACCTGCGGTCACCCTATGTGGTACCTTTGTATGTATATCCAGCCTGTACCATGTAACGTGCATTTCATGTATATACTGTTGTTACCTATCTATGTTTGTACTTTAAGTGTTTATGTCACAGGACCTCCTTGTGAATGAGCTTGCTCAATGGAGTTTTCCTGCAATAAACTTGAACTTGAACTTGAAAAGAAAATCATTATGGTTTTGGCTGTCTTGAGTCTTGATGATTCAGTGGTGGGGGTGTTCCTTGGGGTTTTCAACCCTAATGCTCACCCCATTCTGATATAGTGTTTAAACATGTATTTATTTTTATATGTATTTATTTGGTTTTTGTTTACTGGGCAGGTAAACTAGACAAGAGTATTGCCTATATTCAGGCACCACCTGGGAAAATACAATCAGGAGAGACCAAGGTACAAAGAAGGTACAGACATTAATGACAATTGTTCATAGCACAGCATGAAGTGGGAACAAAACACATTTGCAGATTGCTGACAAAAGCAAGACATATTTCTGTGGAAACTAAGAGTAAACAAATACCCTTACACTAGCTACTTGCAATGGATGAAACAACAATAATAATTAAGAACATATGACAACTGCTAAAGAACAAATAACAGTTTTAACTAATGATTTTGTGGTGGGAGTGGGAACATGCAGATTTTATACAGTGGAGGGAAACAGTAAATGCCATGTAGGTAAGGAATGCTACTGGGAGTCAGTCTCAAGTTACAGCACAGGAGCAGCCATCAGAGTCAGTCAGGTGGGTGTGGAGATCAAGTTTAAAGGCTAGGTGGGATTTAGAGAGTTTAATGTGAGGGGGAAGAGAGTTCCAGATGCTGGGAGCTGACATAGCGAAGGATAGTTCCCCCTTTTTTGTGAGGTATCTGAGAATTTCAAGTTGGGTTTGTACGGATGACCTAAAGAGATATGCTTGGGAGGGATGAGATAGCAGGCTTGAGAGATACTCAGGTGTCCCTGTTCTAATGATATTGCCAATCAAGCATCCAGTAGAGTAGAGTCAGTGCGAAGTCGGGGAGAGCCAATTTAGTTTGGAGTAGAGTTCACAGCAATCAGTCAGTCTGTGTGAAGAGAGGGCAAATTGGCATATGCTCCTATAACATGTGCTCCGTTTATGGGGGGTCCTTTGTTAGCATTAAGGTATACCTGTGAGCAGTATGTAAGGGAGGGAAGGAGGAAACCTTGTGCAATAGCAAGCCGGGCAGCATCATTCAGGGAGGACCTAATTCTATAGGCAATACCCAGTTTGGAGTTAACTGCCTTGCAAGTAGCCGTGAGGTGGAGGTTAAAATCCAAAGACAGGTCGAGTGTGACTCCTAGGTACCTAAATGAGTTAACAGATGCCAACGGGGAGCCATCAAGACATAGTACTGAAAAATCCAGAGCACAAGATTTGATTCTAGAGGGGGAGCTAAAAAGCATAGCCACAGTTTTCTTAGCCTTAAGTATGAGTTTGTTTTGTAGAAGCCAAACTTGTAAGCAGTCAAAGTCAGCTTGAAGATTCGCCTTTACTGATGTGGGGTCTTTACCACTAGCAAGAGCACCATGTCATTGGCATAAAGGATCAGCGAGGAGATGCAGGGAAGTGAGGCAAGATGTTAATAGAGAGAGAAAAGGAGAGAGCCAAGTATAGATCCCTGGGGAACTCCAACAGAGGTTAAGGAGGGATCAGAGACAGCAGTTGCAATTTGAACAAATTGCCTCCTCCCAGTGAGGTACATAACATACATAACTGTGTCTATCCAGATGTTGCCAACAACCTGTGGGCCCTGCTGAAGAAAACAAATCACATCTGACCTTACTTGCTCATGGAATGGGGTGAATGTTATGGTTGAAAACCCCAAGGAACACCCCACCACTGATTTGCCAATACTCCAGAGACCCAGAACCCTAATGTTTTTTTTTTTCCTTTTGCTGCTTGGGAGGAGGGGGTGGGGAGTTAGGGCTGGAAACCCTAACACCACATTTCTCCACTTTGTGGCATAAACTGGTGCATTAACAAAATTGTTTGCAAATAATTTCCTTTCTTTTTGAGATTGTGGAATCATATCCTCATTCACCCAGGTCCCTTTGGGACCTATGTGAACAGGTGCAGATGTGCAGGGCCTTTCTGTCCTTGTTCCATGGGAATAATCCATCTGCCTACAGTAGTGCAGGGTCTGGCACATACACATTTACTCTACACATTCACTTTTAACAGATTCACTCTTCATGCATTCATTCTTTACACATTCATTTCATACAGATTTCAACATGCGCAGATAACGTTGCTATTTTTACTGCACATTTTCAACATAAGGAGGAGAATCCTCAGCTCCACTCATGCATGCCATAAGTATATTTAGATAGCAAGCAAAAACAAGACACTGCGAGGTAATGGAATTGAATTTAATCATAAAAAAGGGTTAACAGAGACACCCTGTAGTGCAAAAGCACTAACACCTGTACTAGTTTCACACCTCCTGATGACGCACGTTGTGTGAAACCGGTAGAGGTGTTGGTGCTTTTGTGCTACAGGCCAGCTCTGTTAACCCTATTTTTATGATTAAATTCAATTCCATTACCTTGCAGTGCCTTGTTTTTTGCTTGAGATTTTCAACATAGCCTTCCTGTGACCCCTCCTCATAAACAATGTCACTGAAAATGTTAAAATCCTGCCCAATAGGTGATTTCACCAAATGACCATAAAATCACCTTTCAGGCCTGATTGACATAATTCCACAACCATTGGTCATGAGGTAGGCTCCCAAAAAGGCCATGTTGAAAATTTTGGGTGAAAATATGCAAAAATGACAAAGTTATGCTTCAAAGTGCAAAACCCAATTGAAATATATTGAACCACATTTACCCCAGTTTCTCATATTGCAGTTGGCAGTTTCAGCAGCAAGATGTGTCTTCATCTTGAGAGTGGATCTTCACCCTGGGACCTGCTCAGGTGAGTAAGGGTGCATGGTGGGTGTAGTTGGGGTCTCTGTTGGTGAGTGCAGAGTTGAAAAAAATATTGAGGGATAATTTTCTGTTTTACAGCTAACATGAATGCAGGGACAGTGATCAGAGGGTGGGGGTGCCACTAGACACCAGAGGAACATAATATGAATAAGGGGATGATGATTGGAGAGTGGGGGGGGACTACACAGCAGATTATTATATTATGAATCAGGGGACAACAATCAGAGGGTGGGAGACATCACTAGACACCAAGGAAACATAATATGAATGAAAGAACAGTGATTGGAGAGTGGAAGTGCCACTAGACACCACGGAAACATAATATGCATGAGGAGACAGCGATAAGAGGGTGGGGGTTGCCACTGGACACCAGAGAAACATAATATGCATGAGGGGATGGTGATGGGAGAGTGGGGGTGCCATTAGACCCCAGAGAAACATAAAATACATGAGGGGATAGTTATCAGAGGGTGAATGGTTGCCACTAGACACCAGGGAAACACATTATGCAGGTGGGGATGGTGATGGGAGGATGGGGGTGCCACTAGACACCAGGGGAACATAAAATACATGAGGAGATGGTGATTGGATGGTGGGGAGGCACCACTAGACACCAGGGAAACATAATATGCATGAGTGGACAGTTATCAGTGGGTGGTGGGCACTACTAGATACCAGGGAAGTGGTGACTCACTGTTCTCAGAGCAACCAGCTGCACAAGGTCCAGCTGAGGCTTCAGAACTCAAGACAATCCAGCTGTTGTCATACTGAGTATGCAGGTCAATGGCTCCTCTTGCTAAGCTGGGCATCCAGGATTTTGGGGTGCCCAAAAAATGTATTTCTGGTCATTAATTTAAGAAACAGACATCAGAATCTAGCTAAACGTGTCCTGTTCAGCTAGGTTCTGGTGTTTGTTTTCAAAAATGATGGCACTGTTATGTCTTTTCCATGCTTATTATTTCGAGGAGAAAAGAAATAAGATGTTGGCTGTCACAACACAAAAACATATTTAATGCTGTGAGAAGCAGGTGGTGAGAAAATGAAAAATGGTCTTGTGACACAGAATCTTTGGTGTATTATTAGAATGTTATCCCAAGAACCCTACTAAGCATCCTCATAACGGAAAAACACAAAACATTAAAGCCTTATAACTCTGGAACCATTTAATATTTTTCACAAAACCTTTCAAAGTCACTATCTTAGGACATCACGTCCTGTACTTAAAAAGTTTTGGGAACAAAATTAATTTCATGTAGGCAGTCGGTGAGTGCAAAAAAAAATCTGATGCTAAATATGGGAAAAATGACATATGCGAATCTCAGAAACCACACAAGCTACCATCACAAAACTTTCCACAGATTTAGATCTTGCTTCCTAGAAAATACATGCAAAATTTCAGCTATTTCATCAAACGTTGCCAAAGCTATTAAGGGGCAAAGTTAGGGATTTAACATTGAACACCCTAGTCAACCCTAACTATAAGGGTGCTAATGCATCCCTATAATAAAGTCAGAGTACAACTGGCTGGAAGTTTACTGAACTTTCTTATTTAGCATACTTCCCCACAATGGGGCAAAAGACTTGGCTTTGACCATTGGGGTGCTGGTATTATTTTGGATTGGTCTACATTTTACAGTGTTAGATTTTGACTAATATTGGTGTTTAAATCTTGTTTTCTTTTCTCTGTTCCTGAACCTCTCCCCCCCCACTAGCTTGTGTTATGAAGTGAATATATAACAGATGTTTTGGCTTGAACTTTAATATTAAACAACCCTTTTACTCTTCTTTTGCTATTAACCACTGGAATCATGGAGGGTTTTGAATCAGTGAAAGCAATTACTGTGAACAAGTCCAGTGGCTTTTGATATAATGAATTAGATATACACTAGGTTGTGGATGAGCACACTAGTGATAAAGTTATTTCTGCAATCTCAAATGAGAATGGTTTATTTAATATGAAAGAGAAAGACTTTTTTTTGAAATTCAATATTTATTTATTTTTATTTAGTTTTTGTTTACCGGGTAGGTGCACCAGCCATAGCAATGGCTATTTTCAAGCACGACTCAGGAGGGTACAGTACAACAATACAGGGAAACATTTCAATACAAGTACAAAAATAGTTGACAATAGTATACAGATCAATTTGCAAAGGTATCTACAGAACAAGGAGGCTGCAATACCAGTGTAGAAAAAAAAAAAACAGGAACAGCACAAAAACCAAAACTACATCACAATTTGCTTTGAGAAAGAAAAACATGACAGATTGAATTGTTTTGTGTTAATAAGGGACTGGATATAAAAATAGGGGAGGGATACTAGTAGGTGACAGAAGTAAAAGCTAAGAAAAAAGGGATGCGAGTGAAGTAAGGGGGCGGTGGGACAGATAGGTAAGGAGAAGTGCATAGCATATAGAAAGGCAGATCAATAAATGTCAAGGAGAGAAGAGGCTGGGAAGGAAATGAGCTAGGGAGGTTAGAAGCAGGAGCACTTCTGGGAAGTATCAAGATAATTTTGTAGCCTTTTTTTAAAAGATGCATGAGACAGTGATTGGCGCAAAGCTAGTGGAAGGGAGTTCCAGAATTTGGGGGCATGGCAGGCGAAAGCACTAGCGCCTTTAGTGGTGTTGTTTCTGCGGATGAAGACGGGGGCCTGGTCAGCAGACCTCAGCCCATAGCAAGGTGTCAGATTTTGGAAAAGTCCTGCCAGGGATTCAGGTATTTGTAGGCAGACCATATTGTCAATGATAGAGCCATAACCATGAAGACTTATTTCAGTAGGAGGAAGCCATCCCAGGTCTGAATAGAGGAAACAGTGGTGTTTCAGTCGATGTGAGGAGGACGCATAGTGACAGATATTGTTATATGTGACATCCCATTTCCGAAAGATTGATTTGCATACAGAGGCATACGTTGTGGCACCATAGATAAGTTATGGAAGGCGTATGCCAGGGGCAATGGCAAGCCTTGCTGAGGGAGTGAGCACATTGCTGGTTCGGTAGGCTATTCCAAGTTTGGAGTTGACCAGTTTGCAGGTCTGATTGATGTGTAAGTTGAAATTTAGTGATGGATCAAGGGTGAGGCCCAGATATTTAAATGAATTTACAACCCTAACTAGTGAGCCATTTAAGGAGGTGACTTTAAATGTAGGATGTGCATCTTTGTGTTTCACATTTGATCCAAAGATCATAGCTTGGGTTTTAGACTCATTTAGTACAAGTTTGTGAGTAGATCGCCACTCCTGTATTAACTGAAAGTCAAGAGAGAGTAGATTGTTGATGTTTTCAATGCTTTTTCTGCGAGCATACAGAACAATGTCATCTGCATATATCAGGAAGGTTGACCTGAGGAGGTCGGTGGAGATGTTATTTATGAAAAGAGAGAAAAGCAGGGACCCAAGGATGGAGTCTTGTGGCACCCCAATGTTTATAGTGGTTTTGTCCGAGAGAGTAGAGTTGTATTTCACAATTTGAGTCCTATCAGATAGGTAGTTCCAAAACCACCTTATAATGTTAGTAGTCAAGAAGCCTAGTGATCCAAGGGTGGTTAGAAGGATGGCATGATCAACTAGGTCAAATGCCTAAGTCATGTCTATAAAAATTTCCTCGGTGAGTAGACTGGAGTCCATAGCCACTAGTGTATCTGATGTGAATTTGAGAAGGGCAGTAGTGGTGCTATGGCCTTTGAGAAAACCATGTTGGGCAGCGGAAAGTAGATCATGTTTCTGTAGGAAATCAATTGTCTGGGCAGCTACAAGCTTCTCAAGAATTTTATTTAGGACAGACAGTATGGCAATGGGCCTATAGTATGAGGGAACTTTACAATCTCCTTTTTTGAAAACAAGGGTAATCCTAGCTACTTTCCATATCTCAGGGATGTAGCTTTGGCACAGGAAGAGCATGAAAATCTTGGCTAGGGCAGTAGCGATGAAGGAGGCTGTAATCTTAAGAAGCTTTGGTTCTAGATTGTCAGAGCCAGCTGCAGTGCATTCCAAGATACTGTTTAGCAGTGTAAGCACTTCACATTTTCTGACTGATTTGAAAAAGAAATGAGGACCATTTGCAATTTGCTGGGGTGGATACGCCTGGTTGGACAGGGAAAGAGGAGGTGTAATTAGTTAAGTCCGAGAATTTGTTGTTGAAAAAGTTGGTAATGGTTCTGGGATTATTACAGTGTACCCCATCAAGTGGCATGTCATTAGGGGTGGATGCTAGATTAGAACCAAGGAAGAATTTAATATGGGACCAAAATTGTTTGGGGTCACCATAGGAGTTGGTTAGTAGGTCTTAGCAGTAGGAGCGCTTGGCTTTTTTGATGTCCTTTTTGCAGCTATTTTACAGGGCCCTGTAGGTACTAAGGTCAGAGGTTAGCCCAGAGTTCTTATAACGGAGCCAGCTTTTATCCCTTAGTTTAAGTTTAGCTATTAGGTCAGATTTCAGCCAACGTGTTTGCATGTTTCTTACCTGACGGGTTACAAGTTTGCAGTGCTTATCCTGGAGTGCTAGGAAGTGTTTTAAGAACAGATTAAGGGCAGTCTGAGCATCATTGGACATAAGAATGGAGGACCAATCAGTAGTGGCAATGTCATGCAGGAAAAACTGAGAGTTAAAATTCACATAGTTGTGGAAGGTAATGAAGCGAGGCCCTGTCTGGGTAGGTCTGTTTTTGCCCCAGATAAAGTATATTAGGGAGTGATCAGTGATGGCATCTGGTAATACTCCAAAGGCAATTACCTTTTCAGGGTGATTGGTCATTATCTAGTCTAGTAGCGTATTCGTGTTTGAGTGAAGGGCATTTCTGGTAGGTTCACCAATCAGTTGGAGCAGGTTATAACTCTGCAATTTGGTCAATATTGTGAACTGGTTACTGCCCAGCCAATTAATGTTTAGGTCCCCAAGTATAAGGACCTCGTTTCTTTCAGCAAGGCATGAGATTTGTTCCATTAGTTCATCCAATCCTATTAGTCCATTGGTTGGGGGATTGTAGGCACACACAATATGTAATTTTTTGGTACCAAGAGTGAGCAGGACATGAAGTGCCTCACAGTGGAGTAAGGTACTGGACTTCAGGAGGGCTGATTTTGTCAAAATGGGAGAGTGCCTCAGAAAAGCACTAGCAAACAGGTAAGAAGGTGGGGTGGAGCAACAATGGAGAAACATCAAAACCACCATCACAAAGGCAACAAGTCTTTGTGTGAAGCAAATAAACAAATCAAAATGAAAGAAAAAAACACTATGGTTATCAAAAGAAGTGGCGAGGAAGGTAAGGGAAAAAAGACAGCATTCAGGAAGTATAAGGAAACATAGAAGGAGCAGGACAGAGAACTGTACCAGTTAAAGCAGAAGGAAGTGCATAAGGCAGTCAGAATAGCAAAGGCCCAAACAGAGGAAAAGATAGCCAACTCAGTTAAGAAGGGGGATAAAACCTTTTATAGGTACATTAGGGAGCAAAGAAAGACTAAGGCAGGGATACTGAGGCTGAACAAAGAGGAAGGTGGTTGGGCAAACAGCGACAGTGAAAAAGCAGGGATACTGAACGAATACTTCTGCTCAGTATTCACAATGAAAAAGCAAGAGGAAATACCTAATCCGGTCAATAGAAGCACTCTGGATAGGGGGGTTGATATTAGTCCTTTCACAGAAGAAAGGGTTCTGAAAGAACTCTTAAAAATGAAGGTGAATAAAGCAATGGGGCCTGATGGAATTCATCCCAGGATTTTAAAAGAACTAAGGGAAGAACTAGTAACACCACTGACTACCCTTTTTAATTAATCATGGGAGGATGGGGTGGTACCTGAGGACTGGAGGAGGGCAGATGTGATTCCCCTTCACAAAAGTGGGAGCAAGACAGAGGCAGGAAACTACAGACCTGTCAGTTTGACTTCAGTGGTAGGGAAAATGATGGAATCACTTCTGAAGGAAAGAATTGTTGAGTACCTAGAGGCCAGTGGGACACAGGACCCAAGGCAACATGGATTCACAGCGGGAAGGTCATGTCAGACAAATCTAATTGATTTCTTTGACTGGATGACCAAAGCAGTAGACCAGGGAGGGGCTGTGGTCATGACCTACCTAGACTTTAGCAAGGCATTTGACACAGTCCCACACAAAAGATTAATAAACAAATTAACCAGCCTGGGAGTGGGTCCTAGGGTGGTAGCCTGGGTAAAACACTGGTTGGACAACAGGACACAGTGGGTAATAGTAAATGGAGTCCACAGTGAAGCAAGGAGGGTTACTAGTGGGCACCCAGAGGTTCAGTACTGGGGCTGGTCTTCTTCAATGTCTTTATAAGACATTGCAGAGGGACTAGAAGGAAAGTATGTCTCTTGCAGATGACACAAAGATCTGCAACAGGGTTGATACACAAGGTGGGGTGGAAAGGATGAAAAGGGACTTGCAAGGTTGGAGGAATGGTCAAAATGTATGGCAGCTTAGATTCAATGCAAAGAAGTGCAAGTAATGCACCTGGGAAACAAAACCCAGGGAAGAGTACACAATGGGGAGAGATACTGACAACAACAAAATGGAAAGGGACCTGTGGTAGTCATATCAGATGACCTAAAGGTGGGCCAGCAATGTGAGAAGGCAGTAAGGAAGGCTGGGGGGATACTGGGATGAATAGGGAGAGACATCACCAGTAGAAAACAGGAAGTTGTTGGCCCTCTGTACAGACAGTTGTTAAGGCCACATCTGGAGTACTGTGTACAGTTCTGGAGACCCCATCTCCGCAAAGACATAGACAGGGTGAAGGCTGTCCAGAGGAGGGCAACCAAAATGATGCAGGGTCCGCATCAGAAGACATATGAAGAAAGACTAAAGGAACTAAAGATGTATAGCCTCGAGGAAAGGAGGGAGAGAGGGGACATGATAGAAACTTTCAAATACCTCAAGGGAATCAACAAAGTCCAAGAGGGTAGCATCTTTCAGAAAATCTTTCTTCACAGAAGAAAGGGTTCTGCAAGAACTCCTAAAACTGAAGGTGGACAAAGCAATGGGTCCTGATGGAATTCACCCCAGAATTCAAAAAGAATTAAGGGAGGAACTAGTGAAACCACTGGCTACACTTTTTAATAAATCATGGGAGGATGGTGTGGTACCCGAGGACTGGAGGAAGATGGATGTGATTCCCCTTCACAAAAGTGGGTCCAAGCCAGAGGCAGGGAAACTACAGACCTGTCAGTCTGACTGTGGTAGGGAAAGTGATGAGTCACTTGAAGGAAAGAATAGTCAGAGCACCTAGAGGCCAGTGGAGCACAGGACCCAAGGCAGCATGGGTTCATAGCAGGAAGGTCATGTCAGACTAATCTAATAGATTTCTTTGACTGGGTGACCAAAGTAGTAGACAAGGGAGGGGCTGTGGACATGGCCTACCTAGACTTTAGCAAGGCGTTTGACACAGTCCCACACAAAAGATTAATAGTCAAATTAACCAGCCTAGGATTGGGACCCAGGGTGGTAGCCTAGGTAAAACATTGGCTGGACAACAGGACACAGAAGGTAATTGTAAATGGAGTCCATTCTGACAGACATAAGGCAATTCTTGTGGGGGGTAGGAAGAAATAGGCTGTTGGTTAACTAGGATCTGCAGCCTATCCTGTAGGTAGGGAAATGGGCAGACTAGATGGGCCTAGCGGTCCTTATCTGCCGTCAAAGTCTATGTTTCTATATAAAATGGAATGTGCAAAACAAGGGGCACAATTTGGAAGAAAGAGGGGATGGTTCAGAGGTAATGTGAGGAAGTATTTCTTCACAGAGAGGGTTGTGGATACATGGAACAGCCTTC
The DNA here is from genome assembly GCA_016271365.2 of Neoceratodus forsteri. Lineage (NCBI taxonomy): Eukaryota > Metazoa > Chordata > Ceratodontiformes > Ceratodontidae > Neoceratodus > Neoceratodus forsteri. The sequence goes on along the minus strand of CM057452.1, from coordinate 624,519,583 downwards.
CTGAGGAGGTCATAGAGTCAAAAACAGTGGGGAATTCAAGAATGCAAGGGACAGACATAAGGCAATTCTAGTGGGGGTGAGAGGGCTGGGTTGGTTAACTAGGATCTGCAGCTTATCCGTTAGGTAGGGAAATGGGCAGACTAGGTGGGCCAATCTGCCATCAAATTCTATGTTTCTATGTTTCTACGTAAGATAGATGATTTTACAGCAGACATTGAGATGATCTCTAAAGTAGACAGCTGTCCCGCTCCCTCTTTTGGGTGCAGCTCTGTCAAGTCTCAACAGATTATAGTGTGGAAGTGGGCACAAAGAATCAGGTATGGATGGTTTTAGCCATGTTTTAGTTAGGCATATAATATCAGGCTTTTAGAGGGTGGTCCAGGATTTAAGCTCAGCTAGATTATGTACAAGGCTCCTGATGTGCTATAAGACCTTTAGCATTCCTACTAGTGTCAGGTAGAACATTAGTCGGTCCTGAATTTAGCTGAACATCGCCTGAGAGCAGGATAGCAAGTAGGAGAAAATACCATAGCTTGCGGCGCAAGAAGTAACCATGGGCATGTAGATGCCAGTGGCATTTCTTTCAGACATGGGAAACCATGTGGATCCATATCCTATTTAGTAGTACTGGGGATGGGTAACAGCGGGGGGTAGGCAATAGCAGAAGATTAGAGTAGTAGTAATCTTGTGGCAAAAAGTCAGGGTGGGTCGCTTCAGTTTGAGGTGCCGTAGGCATGGACAAGTGGAGTAGGGGTAGTGTGATCACAGGAAGATATAGTATCATCTGTAGGGTCATTTTTAGTTTCCCTACAGACAGGCAGAGAGGACAGGTACACCAAGCAGCAGGCCAGAGGAAAGACATGCACTTGTCTCTGGTGGATTGACAGTCGAAATGGAAATACTTAGTAAGGGGTCAAGCAAAGTCCACAAGAATATTCACCTAATGGTGTAATCAAGATTACGGAGGGTATTGAACAGGTACAGTTTTAGATGGCCCACTTAGGTAGGGGGGTGTCAAGTAGAGGAGTTTGTGTGAAATGGCAGTCTCACTGGGAAAATAAATGTATATTGTGAGACAGAACAGTCTTGTGCAAAAACCTGACAGGGCAAGTAACCTAGTTAGATACTGAGAGCTTAAGTAGCAGGTAATTAGATCAGGCCAGAATGGGGAGTACAAACTTAGTGGTCTGTGATCACTTACACCACTAAGTTAGTTGACAGCTCAGGCATGGTTAGAGATAAGCCAATGATGAGAGGGGGGACTGCGGATGGAGGAGCTACTGTGTATTTAATGGAGGCCTGGGAGGGAGTGGGGGTGGAGAAAAAACACTAACACTAAGCAGCTAAGCTAGAAGAGCTAGGTTTGAATAAAAAAAAGGTGCTGAAAAGTGCTGGAGTCTTTGTCCAGAAGCTGCAAGGAAAGGCGCACCAATAAGCATGGCAGCCCATGGCCGGCGGACCAATCAGCGTCGAGCACCGAAGAGCCACACCAATCAGAAAAGTCCCCATGGAGAAGGTACGGAGTAAGCAGAGTGGCTAGTACCTGGAGAAGTATCCAGGCTTGGGGACCAGGCGAGCGGTCTGCAGCTGTTGGATTCCTGGCCGGCAGTAGCCGGCATGACAGCCGTCCTGCTTTGCCTCCAGTTGAGGGGCGCCACTCAGGCAGTGAGTGCCTGAAGAAAAGAGGAGACAGAAAATTAAACACTTAAGTGCTGTAATCAAAGAAACCTGGGATCGGGGGGGCGCAGGAGGCTGGCTGCAGACCGTCAGCAGGGGGTGGAGGTAATATGAGTCAGGCAAAGGAGGTGATCAGGGTTAAACAAAAGAGCAGGAGTTAAGGATAGCCAGGGGAGGGTTTTAGAGACTAAAGAAAGGAGCAGGAGATTTGCAGAAAGAGGGCCAGTAGCCGTGGGTGGGGTAGGGAAATTCAGTGCAAGTTCTCAGATAGGAGTTCTCTGAAAAGAGCTGCGTGCAAGTCTAGAGAGAAGCAGGAGCAGGCAGATTTGAGAAGGATGTAGATAGGTAATGTTAGAAGAAAGGAGACAGAGAGAGGAAAAATTATATTAGCTAGCAATTCAAGCAATTACAGATTTTAAATGGCAATTTAGAGCAGGCAAAGCAGGCTAGAAATCCACAAATATATCTACTTTTACAATTATAAAATTCGAAAGTACACAGAGTAGCTATGATTGGCAAAAATACTTCAGGACTGTAAAACACTAACTTAAGCAGCTGCTTAGAAGAGAGCTAGGGTCTAAATTCAAAAAAAGGGCTGAAATGCGCGGAGTTTTGCCCAGAAGCCGCAAGGAAAGGCGCACTAATGAGCACAGCAGCCCATGGCCGGTGGACCAATCAGTGTCTAACACTGAGGAGCCGCACCAATCAGAAAAGCCCCCATGGAGAAGGTATGAAGTAAGCAGAGAGGCTAGTACCTGGAGAAGTATCTGGGCTTGGGGAACAGGTGAGTGGTCTATAGCTGTTGGATTCCTGGTGGGCAGCAGCCAGTGTGATGTCCATCCTGCTCCGCCTCAGGTTGAGGAGCGCCGCTCAGTCGGTGAGTGCCTGAAGAAAAAAGGAGATAGCAAAATAAACATGTAAGTGCTGTAATCAAAGAGACCTGGGATCAGGGGATGGGGGGCTGGGCAGACCATCAGCAGGGTGGAGATGATCAGGCTATACAAAGGAGGTGATCAGGGTTAAACAAAAAGAGCAGGAGTTAATGATATAGCCAGGAGGGGCTTTTTAGAGACTAAAGAAAGGAGCAGAGATTTCCAGCAAGGTGGCCAAGAGCCATAGAGAGCCGAACTGGGGCGAAGGCGGTAGCTACTCCACTTTTTATTTTGTATGGCAAAAACTAGTATAAAACAGTGCCTTTGTACCCTCATAAGTGACCTTTTGATTCTCAGCCCCCTCAGCTTTTTCCATCTTCTGGCACCCTTGCCAAGAGCTGTGGGGGGGAGGGGTAGGGAAATTCAGTGCAAGTTCACAGATAGGAGTTCCCTGAAAAGAGCTGCATGCAATTTTAGAGAGAAGCAGGAGCAGGCAGATTTGAGAAGGGTGTAGGTAGGTAGTGTTAGAAGAAAGGAGAAAGAGAGAGAGGAAAAATGATATTAGCTAGCAATTCAAGCAATTACAGATTTTAAATGGCAGTTTAGAGCAGGCAAAGCAGGCCAGCAATCCACAAATACATCTACTTTTACCTTATATAATGCTAAAGTACACAAAGTAGCTATGACTGGCAAAAAATGCTTAAGGACTGTAAAACACTAACACTAAGCAGCTAAGGCAGAAGAGCTAGGTTTGAATAAAACAAAAAAGGTGCTGAAAAGTGCTGGAGTCTCCGTCCAGAAGCCCCAAGGAAAGGCACACTCATAAGCATGGCAGTCCACGGTTGGCAGACCAATCAGCATCTAGCACTGAGGAGCTGCACCAAAAGCCCCCATGGAGAAGGTACAAAGTAAACAGAGCGGCTAGTACCTGGAGAAGTATCCAGGCTTGGGGACCAGGTGAGCAGTCTGCAGCTGTTAGTTTCCTGGCGGGCAGTGGCCTGATGGCCATCCTGCTCTGCATCCGGTTGAGGGGCACCGCTCAGGTGGTGAGTGCCTGAATATGTTTTATTGAGTTTTCAAAACATGCAAACAGCAACACATACAACACTTAAACCCATCCCCAAGCTCCTCACCCTCCACCTCCTCCTTCAGAGGCACAAAATCAACAAGTATACAGTCCATTCACCTTGGGCATGTAGTTGAAGGGAACAAAGCTTCAAAAGATACTAATAAAGAAAAACAGACAGTTAAGTCCCAAAGGCCTTATCATTCATAGGCCCCATGTTACAGAAGACAGACATACTGAGGGGTCTATAACCACATTCCCATGTAGTCACAAAGCAAAATATCAGAAAGTCCCTTATATAATTATCAAATCTGTCAGGTTCCACTGACCCGATCAAGGGAAAGAAGAGATTGAGAATAAAGTATGTAACCTACCACACTTCTTATTGTATGCTCGCAGGTGGTTATGAAGACTGGCAATCATCTTTTCAGTCCTTAAGTTAAATAATAATTCACTGAACCATTCAGAATAAGGCATTTCCAACTGATATTTCCAGTGGCGGAGAACCACTTTTTCGCTGAGAGTGAGATCATGGCTAACCAATACTTCTGCTCTCTAATTGATACCCCGGAATAATCACCTACTAGGCAAATTTCAGGAAGAAAATGTTCATCCAACCCCAAAAGGGGGTCTGTTTTTTTGTTTAATCTTCTCCCAGAGACAGGCAACTTTCAGGCAGTCCCATAATGCATGCAGAAGAGACTCATCCACCTGGCCACAGCTGGTACATAACGAAGAAGGGAGTTTCCCAATTCCAGCCAGATGGATAGGAGTGCAATAAATATTATGCAAAATATAAAACTGAGTGAGGCATAGTTTATCATTAGCTACGAAATGGCATAAATCTGACCAAATATGGCCCCAGTCGAAATTAGCACCATGGAATAAGGGAGACCAGTAGTTAGAGTAACCCATAATCTCTGAAAAAGTTTGGAAAATAATATTTTATTTATTTATTTATTTAGTTAAACATCAGTTTAGAAACCTTTGAGCCAGAGGCTCATTTACAAAGGTACCTCGTCACAAAGACGACATCAGAACAGTAGTACAAGGGACACAGTACTTACAAACAAAAAAGTTACAGTTCAATTACAATTTTGTTACAATAGAATACAATCTCCAACGAAGCAAAAGATAACAAAAGGTAAAACCTCATGGTCGGGAAGAGCTGGTGGGAGTAGAAGGAGGGAGATAGGGAGGAGGAAATTAGTAGGGAAAAGGAAGGGGGGAGCCGCCTCAGTGCTACATCTGTCAAACAGAGTATATATCTTTTTTTTTTTTTTTTTACACTAGGCTAGTGGCAGTTGCATTTGCGAGAGCTAAGCAGGAAGCTTCTGAGCCTGGGCTTAAAGCAAGCTAAGAAGAAAAGAGTTTGAAAACACTGGCAGGAGGGAGCTATACTGCAGTGGGGCGCACGGTAGGGGAATGCCCTCTGACCTTGAGAGGTCCTGGCTCGGAATAACTAGGGTAGTCTCTGACCTAGCGCGTGATCAGGGTTGGTGCAGCACGGCAATGGAGTTGGATAGGCCTATGGGGGATAGGCCACGAGGGCTTTAAAGGTGAGCTGGCATGTCTGATACATGAGTGCTCTTCCAGGCTGAGTAGGGTAGCTAGGTGTACAGCTCACATGTGTGAGTGAGTCTGGGAGCACCAGTGATAAGTCTGCAGGCCTTATTAACTGTGAGGCGAACCTTGTTGAGGGCAGTCTGATCCGCTGAGCCATAGACCGGAAGGCCATAGTCAATGAGAGACATGACAGAGGAGGTGACAGCCAGGCTGAGGGCATCAGGAGGGAGGCACTTCTTGTGCCGGTAAAGAATGCCTAGCCGTGAGTTGGCTTACAAAATTTAGGGCAGATATATATCCATGGAATGAAAGTGCAGGGTCAAAGGTTATACCAAGATATTTATAAACTGCACCTGGTCAATGACTAGGGATTGGTGGCGGACAGCTAAGCGAAACTCATTGTACTTATTTTGGGGGGAGAAGAGCATCGCTTTTTGTTTTCTTAAGGTTGATAACAAGTCGGTGCTCAGTGAACCAGGTAGCTGCAGAGTCAAAGACTAGTTGGAGGGAGTTCTGTAGCAGCATGGGTCATTGTGGAGGCAACGAGAACAGCATCATCAGCATAGAGAAGCATCTTACCCGTACAACTGCTGGGTAGGGAGTTAAGAAAGAGTGAGAATAGTAGGGGTCCAAGAATTGAGCCCTGCAGCACCCCAGAGCAAATGGGGCATGTTTCAGAGAGAGTACCATTGACTTTCACACATTGGGAGCGGGCGGAGAGATAGCTGGTGCACCAGGAAACAGGTCCTGAGGCAAAGCCTATTAGGTCGAGGGTGGAGAGCAAAAGAGGATGCGAAACGGTATCGAATGCTTTAGACAGGTCAATGAATATAGCACCAGCCAGGGAACCAGAGTCCAAGGAGGCATGGAGGAAGATGGAAAATTCCAGGAGTGCTGTATTGGTACTATGACCTGCTCTGAACCTGTGTTGTTCAGGGCAGAGAACATTGTACTTATAGAGGTAGTCAGAGACTTGGGACGTACAATTTTCTAACGCCTAGAGAGGGGAGAGGATTGAGATGGGTCGGTAGTTACCCGGAAGAGTCCTGTCACCACCTTTATGGACAGGGGTAACTGTGGCAATCTTCCAGGCAGAGGGGAATTGTCTGAGACAGAGTGATTTGTTGAAAATGCACGTAATAGGTGAGAGGACCTGATCCAGGACCTGACGTAAAAGGCAGGGATCAAGTGAGTCATTACCGATGGTGTTACCTTTTAGGGCTTTTAGCAAGTAAGGCCTAGCTAAATATAGATACCAGCTGGGAGACCAAATGAGGCTGCCACACCAAAGTTTGGAGCAACTGGAGGAATTCTCCTTGATTATTGGACCAAGACACCAGGCCAAACCAATTAACTAGCAAATGTTGAAGTTGATAGATTTCAAATATAAATTTAAGTGGCATATTAAGACGGAGCAACAGCTCCTGGCTTTGAAGAATGCAACCATCTTAGAGAAGATCAAGGACCCTTTTCCCTTTAAGGGAAGGTATATCCTTGGGATTCAGCATGTGACCACTCAACCTGAAATTGGGATTGCAACATATCAGTTGAGAGATATCCAGGACATTAGCAAAATGTAATGCTCTACAGAGCTGAGCATGAATTCTCAAAGATGTAAAAATAACCGAATCCTGGAGCGAGACTGGGAGTTGTTTAGGAAAAATAAAGTATAAACTGTCAGGTGATAAACCAGCCTCACCAATCAAACACCACTCAGTTTTAAGCCATAGGATAACATACAGGGTGATAATTTGCAGGGATGCCAAGGCAGACCATCTAGCATATTTGGCTCTATAAATTGTCAAATAGTAGATGAAAAAATGAGGCAATGAAAGAGAAAGACTTGTGCTGTGAGTGGTATATAATAATTTTGCCTGAGTATGTGAAAAGTAGATGGATTCCACATTGGCTGCACATATTGGTGGACCTCAATGTAGTTTTCCATGACCCTGTATTACTAGAAAGATGGAACAGCATAAGAGCAAAATATTCAACAAACTTCATAGTCACTATTATTGAATCACTATCAAAAGAAAGGAAACTACTTGAGTTAGAGAATAAACTTGTGGAAGGTCAGTTGAAACTTAAAATTGAGGAAGAGAAATTAAATAAAACATTAAAGAGATTTAAAAATTGCCTTGAACTTTAAATATAAAGAACAGTTAAAAGCATCGAAACTAAAAAAGTATAGATGTGACATGATTTGCTATTGAGACAAAAAGTCTATAACTGGAGCCCCAGAAAACAATTAAGGCATACCCCAAACCAACATTTACTGATACTGAGGCTACAAGTTCTGATAATAGCAGCAGACATAGTGTAACAGCACACAAAGACCCAACCAGCAGGATGGGAGACCTATGAGAAAAGAAGTACTATAAAACAATCTTCCCGTATATAAGATACTACCATGACAACAAACCTGAAAGGAATGGATGCAGGGCAACAGAAAAAAGTAAAAAAGAAAATGTACGGAAAAAGAAGGAAGAGAAGGGAGGTAGCAAAAATGGATGAATATAATAACAAGGAGCAATGCACAGTATTCAACTTCTCAAGCTGAAGTTAGTGGAAGAGAGATGTCTGGTTGAAGATTTGTATTTTTCATCTATAGCCTCTTAGTGAATATTACATAAAACTCAATTTACAGAGGTTTTTTTTACTGTAAATTATATCTTAAGCAGTTTTTATAGACTGACTACAAAAGAAACACTGAAGTCTATGCTTTAAAATTAAACCTAGATGTTATGTCCAAGTTCATATCATCAGGACTGTTGTCTAGTAACATTGATAATTTCATCAGTTATGTAGATAAAAATGTAGACTATATTATCAAGCAGTTTGAGAGAGAACAGAAAATTAAAAAAGCATTTCAACTTAATGAACAAAGAGCATTTATCTTTACAGAGTCAAAAATTGATACTCATTTGTCAAAAAAGCTGATAGACGTGGTACAGTACAGTTATTATGGACTATAAGGTCTATAAAACTGAATTTCACAGACAATTACACAACACTGTTAATTATCAGCAGATTGAAAGTAACCTGACTACTGACATCCAGAGGCAGATTGGAGATTTAATCAGTAAGGGGTTGGGAAATGGTTGGATAGAAGAATGGGTGGGAGAGGCACAAAAAAGGGGAGATTGTGTTCTACCATTATTTTACTATTTGCCCAAAGTACATAAAAACATTAACACTCTGCCAAGGTGGGCCATAGTATTGGGTTTAAGTTTGATATTTGAACCAGTTTCATGTTTTGTTCATCACCACTTGCAGAAATTCATACATTAAATTCTGACCTATCTGAATGACACTAGAAATGTTATAAAATTGATTGAAGACCTAAAGAATGGGAATTTTTTTCCCATAATATTTCTATAATAGATTTTTATTGATTTTCATATAAACATAACAAAACAACAATTCCAACAGATTGCACATATACATTCATTATCATATATACTGTACTCAAAGACAATTTTAAAAAGGGGGCATTATAAGGTAAATTACAAATTATATTACATAGACATAAACAATGCCATTTCAATCTAATTACAGAGCTTTGACAAAGGTTAAGAACACTCTATCAAGTAGTATGGTGTTACCTAAACTCAAGAAAAAGGGGATCAGCTCTTTTGAAAAACGTCTAACCTGTCAATAATTAGATAACTAATCCTTTCATTATTAGCAAGAAAAATCATCTGATTAAACCATTCTCCTAAAGAAGGTAAGGACTTAGTTTTCCAATTTCTCAAATGAATTTGTTTAAGGCTAAGTGCTGCATAACAAATCCAAATTCATTTATAGGGATCTAGATTTAAGAGTGATGGAAAGATTCCAAATAGAAACGTGGCAGGAGTAAACAGAATGTACACATTAGTGATTTTGGAGCATAAACCATGGACTTCTCATCAAATTGGTTGAATTAACCAGCATGACCAAAGAATATAAGCCAGCCATTTATCATTCTGGTTACACCGCTAACATTTTGAGTTAACAGAATAACCCATACTAAGCAAACTGACTGGAGACAGATAGCACCCATGCAAAATCTTGAATTGCATAAGCCTATCTTGGAGTTCTTTAAAGTTTTGACAGGCCCGCATCCAGGTGGATTCCCATTCTGTTGAAGATATATTTATCTGCAGTTCTTCTTTCCAGGACTCTTTAGCTTGGTAGTTAAAGATATACTGTAGATGAGGTAGTGTTAGACATTTGTATAATAAACCTGCACTGCTCTTAAGGGTGCCAAGTTTCAGTAACTGACTCAATTCTTTCCATTTATGTACAGTAGCATGTTTCCTACTGTTAATACATGTTTGCTATGAAGATCTCTAAGCTGTAAGTACTGGTAAAAGTGTAATTTATGTAGTCTGTATATATGCTGATCTTCTTCAGAAGAAAGTAGGGAACCAGTATTTGGATTAATAACATGTTATGTTAAAACAACAATTAGATCATTGAAGGTTAATGACAATAGAGATTACGGACCCTTCTTAAATAGCCAATTCCCTTAATTCAAGATATTCTGATTATAGTTTACTCACTTTTCCTGTGAACCCCTCTCCTGAGGTAAACCTCTCCATAATTGGTGTGATTTCAAGCAAGTCACTGTTAGTGAGGCCTTTACATTACTTTTCTTTCTTCCTGACAACAGCTCTGATTGTGGGGCTGGGTTGGACAATTGTTTCCTTAAATTAGCTGCTCCTTATTTTGCCTCTCCTTTGTATGTAATATTTAATTTGTCATTTACTTCTCAGCAGTTTCCTGCTATTTGAAAATGTGCCAGGATTGTACCTGTTGCTAAATAAACTGTTGTTCTTATTGAAGATTTTCTTCCTATTTTGATCTTGAATTCAACTAGTAAACTTCTAGAAAACAATTGCAGCAGAACAAATGAATGACTATTTATAAAAAATATAATATTCTCTGCTCACAATAGAATGGTTTTGAAAAGGATTTTAGTACTGGGACTGCCTTGGTCAGGTTCATGAACTCAGTCCCGAGAGGCAGGGATAATGATTTCTTTACTGGGGCCGAGTTTGTGGACGTGACCAAGATCTTTGTTCTTATTGATCACAAAATGCTTTGTCTAATGTTAAAACCACTAGGGTTTTCATCTAATGTTGTTTCTTGGGTTGAAGATTATTTAATGGATTGTTCTCAGTTTGTGGGGGTTTCCTCTGTGTTGTACAGGGTAAATAAAATTTATAGGGGTGTACCTCAGGGATCAATTGTAGGGCCACTTATGTTTACTTTGTTTGTTAATTCACTCCCATCTGTAATAAAGAATTGTCATTCATTACTTTATGCTGATGATCTCAATCTTTTTTCTTCAGCCGAACAATTTTCCAAGGTAGCTAAAGATCTTCAGACAGATTTTTTTTTCTGTTCATAATTAAGTTTCTAAAAATCTACTGATTTTAAATTCAAAGAAAACTAAGGCCCAGATATTCAAAGGGTTGTGCCATGTGCAACCCCAATGTGCCCAGCATGATATTCAAGGGCAAGTTGTGCTGCTAAATCCTGATGTGCTGGGTGCATTGGTAATGTATGCAGCACAAATGCAGAGGCGTGCCCACACATGTGACACATCCCAATATTTGCCCGAGATGTGCAGCGCATGTGCTGGCACAACCCTGATGTGCACCGCATATGGAGGCACAATGCTGAGCCCGTGAAGAGGAGAAACAAATCCTGGCCACCCACAGGCAGGCTGCTGCACTGTGGGTGCAGCACAGCACCCGCCAGCTGTGGGTGCCACCCACCCAGCAGGGACACCTTCCAGTAGCACAGACACCTCCCCATTGCTCAATGTGACCTTCCCCAGTATGCCCAATCGTGTGCTTATGTAAAAGCAATAATAACCTGGTGGTCTAGTGGTCCCCTCCATCATGCCTGATTGTGGGCATCAGTAAAGGAATCCCTTTACCTGGTGGTCCAGTGGTCCCCCCTCCCCTCCCATCCTCAGAGGACCCCTGGCCACCCAGCTACCCCTAGTCATTGGCGGGTGGCAGCACCCCACCCGCATACCACCTCAATATTTAGCAGGTTGCCGGAGTTAATAACCAGACTTCAGCTAGGTTAATGGATTAGACAAGCTGCAAACTGACATCAAAAAGTGTGGCTCATAAGGCTCTCTAAGCTACCTAGGATCACATATGATGTATTGCAAGATACTCAGTCGAGATATACCCTGTGGCCATAGCTACATCCTTATTCAAATATTGATTCAAATTACTTCCACTTTTTTCTCTCAAATGCAGTTAAGCTGCTGCAATGTAATTTTGAAAATCCAAATGTACAAGTGAAAGGAAAAGTGTGACTCCCACTGCGTCTCGGCAATCTGTGCCATCGCGCTTAGCCACCTGAGCTACAGGAGTCTCTCAGGCAATTAAGCTTCCTGAGTTTCCCTTGAATCATACACATTCTTTTCATGGTGCTGCTAAGTGAGCAATGTAGGCAGTCTCAAAGACTCAAATTACTTCCACTTTCTTTCTCTCAAATGCAGTCTAGCCACTGCATGGCAATTTCAAAAATCTAATTGTACAAGTGAAAGGAAAAGTGTGACTCCCACTGAGACTCAAACCCAGGACTTTAGTAGTCTGTGTCATCGCTTTTAACCACATGAGCTACAGGAGTGTCTCTGGCAATCAAGCTTCCTGAGTTTTCCCTAGAATCACACACTTTCAATTGGATTTTCAAAGATGAGTTGTAAAAAACGTTCACATTTCTTTTATGCAGCAGTCAGTTGAAGGGGGATTTAAACTTTCATCCATGGACTACCCACGTTCTCGGGGGAAAGTCAAGAAGAAACCTGGTAGAATATTTTAATCCCTAGATCCATCTCAGTCTTAATGGACTAATAATTCTTTACATTACATCTGTAATAACGTTTCTGTTGTTGAAAGGGAGCTTGTCTGAATGGAGAGATATGGTGACAAAGTTGTTTGTAAGGAAAGTAAGTGAACTGTTGGAGATCCAGTAAATCAGTCTTAAATAAACATTTTCAAAGGGAAAATGTAAGCTTACCTTTGTCTCTCATTTATTTGTGGAAAGGAAAGCCTGTGTACAGATAGGCTGTATGTGAAGGTGATTTGTGACAGAGGTCAAGTCACAGAACCAGAAGAGATGTAATTCATTACCTTGGAGGTTACTAATCATCTATCAGGTCAAAGATTAAGAATATGTAGCGGTACTGGGGTACTGCTGCACCAAAGTCTCAGCATCAGGTTATGGAGTGCTGGAATCGGTAGAATAGGAATGGGAACTGTCTTGACTTCTTGACCTGCTATGTTTCCTTGGATTCCTGCTATTTAAAACTGGAAAGTAACAGTGTCTATTAGGAGGTTTTTTGTTTTCCAGGAGATGGCTGCACTCCGTGTATTATTCGGATGTGTTTGAACTGCTGCAGAATATTGGTGCAAAGTGGAGGAGTGGATCACTGTACTTTCTTATGAAGAAGGTATTAGTAACTTAGCATGTTCAGGATTATCAGGTTGCTTTGCAAGGTCTTGAGTGAGGGCAGTTTCTGGAGCTATGCATTGGAATGATCAGTGATGTTGCTCACTGCCAACTTCCATGTGCAGATTTGAATCTTTTCCACTGTTTGTAGCAAGATCTTAGCAGTTATATTTTTGAATGTAAATTTACAGACAAAATCCATTACATCACTGGCATTATCAAATGAGTGTACAGCCCCATTAAGTTCCATTACATTAAGTTTTGCAGGGTATTTAAAGTAATAGATCATCCCAAGTTTGGCTAGTTGCTGTTTTGCTTCCACAAAAGCTTAATTTCTGTCTACCACCTCCATAGAGAAATGCTTAAACAAAAGTATTCTGCTCCCTTTCCAGAATAACTGCCTCCTCTCCATAGCTATTCTGAAAACATATTATTTAATGGAATAAGAAAAAGGCAAACATGGGTCAAGGTTTTTGTTCAGGTTCAGGTTGGGGTCCCAAAGCTCAGTGGGCTTATTCAATTTCCAGAGGCCACGGCCATTGAAAGTTCAATACAATGGGATAAACTGCTGAAAAAAAATCAAAAATGTTTCCTACCTCTACACTTTCAGAAACCCCCAGAATCCTAATGTTGTTCCCCCTACCTTGATCCTCAAGGTCATCAATTTTATCTAAGGCACAGTCAATCTGTTCATTCTGATAATTAGTTTTGTCTTCTAAAAGCTATAGTTTCTTCAGCTGTTCCATTTAGGCTTTGTTGTATGTTTGATCAACTCCCGTCAGGACGTTCTGTGTGAAGTTTGCCTCTGCCATGGAAATTTTATATTTTGAAATCTCAGTTTAATGTTATGTGCATCTCTGTTATGATTTGTATGTTTGACTTAGATTTAGAGGCTAGGACAATTTGTTTCCTTTTTTACAGTAGCTTAACATATCCTGAGCATAGTTATAGCTAGACTGTCCTACATTTTCTACTGTCTCTAATTTAATCTGTTTTTGATATATTAATGCTATGTACCTCATATGTTTTCTGTTTGTATGCTTTCATTTCTTTGTAAAGCACTGTGATCTTCCTGGAACAGTGTTTTTAAATAAAGCTAACTTGACTTGACTTGGCTTATTGTTTATCATTGTGCTGTTCGCTGGTTTCCCTGCTCCAGGCAACATCATAGCAACTGATGAGAGGACTTTCTTTCACTGGAAAACATTCAGGCACTACTGCAGAAATGAAATGGTGACTGATTTCCATTTCATGGTAGTATAACGCAATGAATAAAACAAAAACTGATGGGAAACTGAGACTTTGAATGACTTTATAATAAATAAATGAAGAAAGTGCTGAGCTGATGAGGTTTTCCTTCACATTGCAATCTTGATTTGTGCTGACACATATTCCAAGAATGGGACTGTGGAGGTCAAGGATATCCTATTGGTCACTATGGGTGTCACTGACATCTACGCTTGCATCCTCCATAATGAGGGACTTGCTGCTTTAGAAGGAGTACTGAACTTAAGAATACTCTTAGAAATGCCAAATACCTCCTTCCCTGTAGAGCTGGCTAGTATAGATCTACAAAGGAACTTTTTCAAATTTGAAGGAAGCTATTTTCAACAAGTCAGAAGGACTGTGATGGGGACCACAATGCCATTTTATACAAACATCTATATGCATGTTTTCAAGATATATTTTATATCTGATCCAACAGTCAATAAATATCATCCTAACATTTTGTATATAGACATGTAATAGATGATTTGCGGTTTTCATGGCAAGAAAGTGAGCAGGAGTTAAAGGTGTTCCATAACTATTTGAATAACTGTAAAGACATTCTCAAAATCTGTTTGGAATACAGCTCGGAGAGAACTGATTATCTTATGCAAGGCACTTCTCCCCCCCGCATAACTAAAATAACCAGTTCTGAGGGGGAGTGGACCTCAGAGTTGGTTGTTAGGTTTGGGGGGGTGCAACAATGTTTTTAAAAAAGTTCCCATGGTGGGAACAGAACCACGTCCCCAACAGCCTGTTGGCTGAGCTGTAAGAGCATCAGTGCTCCACACCATTGGGCAGCTTGGCCAGCATCTCACTCCACCATCCTCATATGGTTATGCAGGTTGAACCATTTTCCATGGGTATAACCCAGCATTTCACCGTGTGAAATACAATTTTGCCCAGCGAAATTACATTTCTTTTTTCAGTTAAATGTTTATCGTTTTAAAACACGAACAAAGAAAATTAGGAAACACAACAATATTTCATTTGTGATACCATACAATACAGAGACCTGCAAGTAGAATACTAGTCTGCACACGTATGTGTTACATAACTATAGGTACATCTCTTGGACCATAGGAGATATATCTGTCTAGGGTATAAGAGTTCACATGCAACTAAAAAGGTTGGTAATCCAATTTATAGTAGAGATATCTACCTTGATTTCTGCAAAGAAATTCAAAACCATAAGGAGGTACTCCTGCTGATTAGACATGGCTTCATATTTTTCAGTACATGTGCCTTCCAATGGCTAATTCAGAGGGAGTGCCTGAGAAAAGATGAAGAAAGAGTACCACAAAGTAACTAAAGGACATTATTGCTTCTAGACATGAAGGTTGCATGTCTTTATCTCTGTACTACACTACCTGCAGGAGGGCAGAGTAGAAATAACAGTACACAAGTAACAATAATAACTGTATTATCTGCTGAAATAAGAAAAATGAGAACCTGTCTTCTGGTGGCACCAGAGTTGTGCTATAAAGAGAATAAACTATTTACAATACTGTCATCCTATAATTGGGGTAAAATATGATGTTATATCATTATTATAGTTGTATGCAAGTAGTTTAGTTAAGAAGTACATTTTCTGGAGGGAAGTGTAGTAGTACATAGAAACATAGAAACATAGAATTTGATGGCAGATAAGGACCGCTTGGCCCACCCAGTCTGCCCATTTCCCTACCTACTGGATAAGCTGCAGATCCTAGTTAACCAGCAGCCTACTTCTTCCTACTCTCACCCCCCAGAATTGCCTTATGACTATCCCATGCATGCTTGAATTCCACCACTGATTTTGACTCCACAACCTCCTCCGGAAGGCCGTTCCATGCATCCACAACCCTCTCTGTGAAAAAATACTTCCTTAAATTACCTCTGAGCCGCCCCTCTATCTTCAAATTGTGCCCTCTTGTTCATGCACACCTCTTTTTTTGAAAGATGCTACCCTCTTGGACTTTGTTGATTCCCTTGAGGTACTTGAAAGTTTCTATCATGTCCCCCTCTCCCTCCTTTCCTCGAGGCTATACATATTAAGCTCCTTAAGTCTCTCTTCATATGTCTTCTGGTGCAGACCCTGCACCATTTTAGTTGCCCTCCTCTGGACAGCTTCCATCCTGTCTATGTCTTTTCGGAGATTGGGTCTCCAGAACTGCACACAGTATTCCAGATGGGGTCTCACCAGCTGTCTGTACAGAGGGATAATAACTTCCTGTTTTCTACTGGTGATGCATCTCCCCATGCATCCCAGTATCCCCCCAGCCCTCCTTGCTGCCCTCTCACATTGCTTGCCCATCTTTAGGTCATCTGATATGACTACCCCCAGGTCCCTTTCCATTCTTGTTGTTGTTAGTATCTCACCCCCCATTGTGTGCTCTTCCCCTGGGTTTTTGTTTCCCAGGTGCATTACCTTACACTTCTTAGCATTGAATCTAAGCTGCCATACATTTGACCATTCCTCTAACCTTAGGTCCTTCTCATCCTTTCCACCCCACCCTGTGCATCAACTCTGTTGCAGATCTTAGTGTCATCTGCAAAGGGACATACTTTTCCTTCCAGTCCTTCTACAATGTACATAGAAGACATTGAAGAGGACCAGTCTCATACTGAACCCCTGCGACCCCACTAGTAACCTCCTTTCTTCTGAGTGGACTCCATTTACTATAACTCTCTGTGTCCTATTCTCCAGCCAATTCTTTTCCCAGGCTGTCATCTTGGGACCCACTCCCAGGCTGGCTAACTTGTATATTAATCTTTTGTGTGGACTGTGTCAAATGTCTTGCTAAAGTCTAGGTAGGCCATGTCCACAGCCCCTCCGGATCTACTACTTTGGTCACCCAGTCAAAGAAATCTATCAGATTCATCTGGCATGACCTTTCCGCTGTGAATCCATGCTGCCTAGGGTCCTGTTCCCTCTGGCCTCTAGATACTCGACAATTCTTTCCTTTAGAAGTGATTCCATCATTTTCCCTATCACTGAGGTTTAACTAACAGGTCTATAGTTTCCTGCTTCTGCCTTGCTCCCACTTTTGTGAAGGGGAATCACATCTGCCCTCTTCCAGTCCTTGGGTACCACCCCATCCTCCCATGATTTGTTAAAAAGGTAGTCAGTGGTGTCACTAGTTCTACCCTTAGTTCTTTTAGAATTCTGGGATGAATCCCATCAGGCCCCATTGCTTTGTCCACCTTCAGTTTTAAGAGTTCTTTCAGAACCCTTTCTTCTGTAAATAGGCCAGTATCAACTTCTGTATCTAGAGTGTTACTACTGTTTGTTTTATGTACCTCCCCCTCTTCCTTTGTAAATACTGAGCAAAATATTTGTTTAGTATCTCTGCCTTTTCACAGTCTCCCTCTGCCCACCCTCCCTCCCTTTATTAAGCCTCACTATCCCTCCCTTGGTCTTCCTTCGCTCCCTGATGTACCTATAAAAGGTTTTATCCCCCTTCTTAACTGAGTTGGCTATCTTTTCCTCGGTTTGGGCCTTTGCTGTTCTGACTGCCTTCCCAGCCTCCTTTTGCTTTAACTGATACAGTTCTCTGTCCTGCTCCTTCTGCGATTCCTTGTACTTCCTGAATGCTTTCTTTTTCTCTTGAACCTTCACTGCCACTTCCTTTGAAACCATAGTGGTTTCTTACATCATTTTGTTTTGTTTATTTGCTTCACAAAGGCTCGTTACCTCTGTGATGGCAGTTTTATTATTTTCCATTGTTCTTCCATCCCTCCTTCCTGCCCATTTGCTAGTGCATTCCTTAGGCACTCACCCATTATGGCAAAGTCAGCCCTCCTAAAGTCCAGTACTTTTGTCTTTGTATGGCTTGACTCTATTACTGTGTTTATTGTGAACCATACTGTTCGATGGTCGCTAGTTCCCAGATGGCTACCCACTTCACATCTGTGATCCTCTCTCATCTCCATTTGAGGTATCAAGTCTAATATTGCTCCCTCTCAGTGGGCTCCAGTACTAGTTGTCTAAGGCATGCCCCCTGTAGGGCATCTAGAATAACTGCACTCTTCGAAGTGGCAGCTGCAACTGCACTCCAGTTAACATCTGGCATATTCAGATCACCCATCAGCAATATCTCCCCTTTTTCTGCCATTCTAAGTATACTTCCTATCATTTCCTTGTCCATTTCCTCCCCCAGAAAAGGGGGTCTGTATACAACCCCTGTGCGGATTGTGGTGCCATTGCCTGTCTCCAAATTTACCCACAGTGCTTCTTCTCCTCCCTGTTTACCCTTTTGTTCTGTTGCTTTTATTCCTTCCCTTATGTAAAGAACGTCTCCTCCTCCTCTTTTACCCTCCCTGTCCCTCCTGTAGATAGTGTATCCTGGTATGTTTACGTCCCAGTTATGGTTTTGTGTGTACCATGTTTCTGTGACTTCCATGATATCCAGATGTTCCTCCTCCATCAAGGCCACTAATTCAGGAAGCTTGTTACCTAGACTACGGGCATTGGTACTCATTGCTCTCCATTTTTTTAAGGCTTTACCTTCTGTTGCAGCATCCCCCACTGACCGTTCTACCTTGGTCTTTTTCTCATTTAGTACCCTGTTTTGTAGGGAGAGGCTGGGATTTTTCTGCCTCTTGTCAGTGCCTCCCCCTTTGACTAGTTTAAAAGCTTGCCAATGAAGCATTTAAACCGATTGCTCAAAAGACTTCTTCCCTTCCTGGACAGATACATATTAGAAAAAAATTCAACTGACACCTGCTCTGAAAGCCAGATAGGCCATGTAGGCATCCCAGCACAGGTGACAATTTGGTAGTTGCCCTTTTATCAGATGAGAGCGTCTATCTAATTCAAGTATAGTAGTAAGTGCTGATAATATTTCGGTCCCTTTGAGTGTATTGGGGCTTGTCCAGTTTTTAAGGAGGATACATTTCACTTACATGCTGAGCAGCATTAATCATCTGAATTCATGGGGCTGAGATTTGGGGCTCAGATTTAAGGCCCAGTAGCATAAGAGGAGCACTGGGAGGAACAGTACATTGCAGGATTTTGTTTGGTGCTTGGAGACTGACTTCCAAATGTCTGTGATCAAGGGACAGAGCCATAGGATATGGTAGCAGTCTCCTCCAGATTGGAGACACCTCCAACAATTGTCATGTGGGAGTACCTTCATCTTCATAAGCATAGCGGGAGTTCTATACCATGAATGCAGTACTTTGTTATGAATAAGTCTGCTCTGGCATCTGTATAGACAGTGTGTCCCACCTGCCAGCAGTTTCCATTGATGGTCAGTGATTGATATTTGAAAACCTTTTTCCATTTGGGCTTTGAGGATTGATTAGGGGAAGGCAAGGTATCCCTAATTAGGGCATATAGGGTCACAGATCTACCTTTTTGTAAGGTGAGCCATGTGTGTATTGGGGGTGTTAGGTCATTTGGGGAATTCCCCTTGTGAAGCAAGAGCTTTAGAGGATCTCTGATTTGAAGAAATTTCCAAAAATCGGAGATGGGTAAATTCCATTTATGCTGTAGAGAACTTTTCACCAACACATCTTTTAGAAATAGAATACCTTTATCTTGCCATTTTGGCCCATGTTATAGGAAGGCCACCTATGCTGATACTGGGTTTGTTCCATATAGGAGTATACTAGAGGAGAAGGGCAGCGATATTCAATTTTTTTTGTATGATTCACCAATATTTAATTGAGAGACCTATAGTGGGATGTGATAGGAGATCCTGTGGTGTCCCAGGCCATAGCACAGTAGCTGCGATGAGAGGTTTGTTCTATTAGTGGCCATTGAGGGGAATCCTTAGAGTGGGGTTGAAACCATTTCATAGTCCAGGTACACTGGTATGCTATCTGTAGCTCTCCATCCAGAGACAACCCATCCTCCATGTTTCCAGTGTGCTCGAGTGTGTTTTGGCCGAATCAGGGTTTGTCATTGCCTCAAAGAAAAGAGACAATAGTTTTGTCCAATTTGTGGAGCCATGGCTTGGGAAGTGATAGGGGGATAGGTGACAGTAAATGGAAGAATCTAAGTGTGATAGACATCTTAAAGGCAGCAATTTTGCCAGCTAATGTGAAGTTAAGATAAGACCATCAGTCTAGTTCAGCTTTGCAATTAGTTATCAGGGGCCTAGGTTATTATCCCACCACTTCCCAAAATTAGCTCCTACTTTGATACCCAGATATGTAATAGTGTGTTGGGACCATTTCTGACCATAGTGGGACATAGTGTAAGGGAGACATTTAGAATTAAGCGGGAGAATCTCTGTTTTGGCTTTGTTAATTTTGAGTCCAGAAATACTGGAGAAATGTTTTAATAAGGTAAGAAGGTGGGAATAGATTTTGAAGCATCTCCTAGAATCACCAGTAAGTCATCCACATATATTAAGGTTGAGGACTGTGGTTGTCCTGACCCAATACCTGTTATAAGGGGTGTTGCTGGATTGCTGCAGCCATGGGTTCCACAGCCAGGAGAAACAAAAGGGGGAGATAGTGGGCAACCCTGTCTGGTACCTCTATAGAGTTGAAATGGCTCTGATATTATAGAGTTGGTGAGTACCTTTGCATGGGGAGATGTGTATAAAGTTACTACAGCTGTTCTAAACCGAGGCCCAAATCCAAAATGTTGAAGAACGGTCTGATGATAGTTCCATTCAACAGAGTCAAAAGCCTTCTCAAAGTCAATTGCCAATG
This sequence comes from Neoceratodus forsteri, assembly GCA_016271365.2. NCBI lineage: Eukaryota > Metazoa > Chordata > Ceratodontiformes > Ceratodontidae > Neoceratodus > Neoceratodus forsteri. The sequence continues at coordinate 624,499,024 of CM057452.1, read as the reverse complement.
TGGCCACAGGTGTGGATGGGGTTTTGCTAGCTGAATGAGGTTGAGAAGGGTTTGAAGATGGTCTGTACTGTACCTACCTTTCACAAATCCCACTTGGGAAGGATGTATGAGGTGTGGAAGTATAGAGTTTAGCCTATTAGCCAACACCATAGCATACACTTTACTGTCAGCAGTAATCAGTGAGATAGGGCAATAGCTGGCCGCCTCCTTAGGGGTTTTCCTTTTTGGAAGAATGGTAATGGTGGCCTCTTGGAGAGTTTATGGTAAAATGTCCTTAGCCTCAGCTTCTATGAATACTTGACATAGCAGGGGGGAGATCATGGGGGACAGTGCCAGGAGATAGTCCACTGGGAATCCATCTCCTCCTGGTGCTTTCACTTTTGTGACGGCCAACAGGGCTGTGGAGCCTTCCTGTGGTGTAATGGGGGCTTCTAGAATAACATTGTGAGAAATGGAAAGTTTGGGTAGCCTGATAGAGTGGAGAAAGGCCTGGGTTTCTGAGGTAGCTGCAGGCCTGGAAGAGGTATATAGGTGAGAATAGAATGTTGCCATAATTTCATTCACTTTTTGGGGATTAGTTTGAACACTTCCAGTGTTTGGGTTTTTCAGCCCAGCTATGTATCTGTGTGTCTGTTATTTATGGAGTTGATAGGCTAAGACCCTTCCATTTTTGTCTCCCCCCCCCCAAGTAAGTGTGGTGAATTCTGAGAAGAGCAAGGTCTGCTTTTCTGGAGATTAATTTGTTAATTTTTATGCATGTTTGTAGGACTCTTCTTCCACATTCAGAGTGAGGGAAGGGGTTGGGTAGGGCCTTCAGCTCCTGTTCTGTGACAAGTAACTCACTTCGAGCAAGGTAAGTTTGTTCTCATTGCATCATCTTCTGTGAGCAACATACCCAATAATTTTGCCTCGCATTGTGGCTTTATAGGCCTCCCAAATGTTTTAGGCTGAGGTCTCAGACATGGGATTATCTTGTAGGAAGAGTTGGGTTTCAGATTTGGCCCATTCGATGAATTTTGGGTCATGCATAAGAAGGGGATCTAGTCTCCAGGATGGGAACCATGGGGTGGCTGGGTCCCAAGCAGGATCAGCTGCACTGGGGCATGATCTGATATGACCATGGGAAGAATATTAATTTCAAGGGTATATGGCATGATAGATTGGGATATTAGCCAAAAATCTAGTCTACTAAAGGAGTCATGCACCCCAGACTGGAAAGTATAGTTGTGGTCTGAGGGATGAACTAGGCACCAGACATCGACCAGCTGGTATTCAGAGCTGAGATCCAGCGTGGCCTGTACTCCTCAGGTATGGGATTCTTTTCCCTTGTCACTTCTGTCCAGGGTGGGGACAAGGATTAAATTAAAGTCCCCCACCAGTATTGGTATATCAGGTTTGCCATTGCCCCTAGTTTGGCATTAAGATCTAGAAAGAAGGAGGGTCATCCTTGTTGGGAGCATATATGTTGGCTACTAGGATTTGACCATGTGGCGTGTCCAATGTGGCCATCACCCACCTGCCTTGGGGATCAGCTTTCCTATGCAGGATTGTCCAGGGGAAGGATTTGTGAATTAAGATGACCATGCCTCTCTTTTTTGTGGGAGCACTAGCATGGACTTCTAACCCCACCCAGTCTTTCACCAAGTATTTGTGATCTTGCTTGGTCAATTTGGTTCCTTGCAGGAAGGCAATCTGTTTTGTTAGCCTCTTTAAGTGAGTTAGAACTTGTTTCCTCTTTGAGGGAGAATTAAGACTCCTGACGTTCCATGTTATAAAGGAGGTTTCACCCACGTTCAGGCTTGTGTTGAATATGGTAACCAAGACAATGTAAACAATAGGCCATGGAGAAGGTTCATCAGAGGAAGAGATTTGCATCAAGTCCTGTGTTCTTTTAAGTTGTAGGTTCAGAGGGTGTCGGTTGATAAAATAGATTCATGAATAAACATACTTCGGCATACATTTAGCAAAATGTAGCACAGTAGGTAGCAATGACAGTAATAGCACAAAAATTTACAGATTATCTAAACTATTTACATTTTATGCACAACCTTGTGCAGTGGCACTCTTGGGTAACATAGGCTGAGACTGTAACACCCTCTGTGGCCTACCCACTGAGCCAGTCAGAGAAGGGTGGAAAACCTGGAACCCCCAGCACATGGGCAGGCCCAGAGTGGGAGACACTCTCTCCCTGGAGATAGATGGAAGCAGGGATGCCTGCCTATGATGTCTGATGTATACAGGTACAGCCAGAGGTAAATAATAGGTGTGGACAGGAGCAGCCTGCAGGTCTATAAGTCCAGACACAGGAGAAAATGACAGCAAGGGTAAAAGGACAAAAGTGTGACTCACAGTGGTTAAATAAGTCCAGCTGTAAATTACCACCTGTTTGGCTGAAGGAGTTACAAGGATATGCTATAGGACTGAGTGTTGCTAATCCTCCAAGTCCAAGATGTAGTAATGTCAAGTATCCCTCACCCCCCCAACCCCTTCCCTGCTCATTTGAAAGGGAGAAGTATAATTAGCATCATAAAGATTTTATAAGTAAACTGTTCTTTCTAAAATGGCAGTAGACATAGTAACTTCTATTGTTAAAGGCAAATATTTGTAGCCAGCAGTGCCCTAAATTCTTTCCATGTCATGCACAGCTCTGGTTCAGGGACCTTTGGGATTTTGCCCCAGACTTAGTCAGAAAGAAAATAAGACTAGTTGGGCCACCTAGCCCAGTCCCATAAATTATTGTTAACCAGGAGCCACCTCCCCAGAGTCCCAACCAAGCCATGCATGCTAAAGGAGAAAAAACAGAAAGGAAACATGGACACTTATCTATGTCAGGTCCAGTTGATCCACTGCCTGGAGTAATTCAGCATCTGAGGGTGCTTGCTGTGTCCACTCGTCCACAGTGTTCTCCGTTGTTTGTGCTGCATGAGGCAGAGTCTAGCAGGCTGGAGGGGAGGCTGTGCACAGAGATGTTAATATGTTCAGTTCCTGGGTACAGGCCTAAGTCCTGGTGACCTCCATCTCCTCCTCCTCTGGATAGGGGAATACAGCAGAGTAGTCCACGTCTATAGGTGTTAGCAGGGCAAAATGATTTGGTGTGGAAAATTGAGTGGCAATATCATTGGGAAGTACTGGTGATATCGGAGATAGAGCTCCGGTCCTGTCTTGGAGGTGGTCTCACTTTGGGTATCTCCCAGATTGCTCCCACTTGCATGATCTAGCAGGAGGGCAGGTTGTCTACCTTGGAATTGGAAGCGGTTGGTCTAAGTTCTGTGTTGAAGGTAGCAGTGTCGATAGGAGCAGATTTATTATTTGAATTCTGTATTGTCATTGCTTGTTGACAGTCCTGCAAGTCTGGTCCAGGTTGTGATGGTCTGTTGGCATATAGGTACTGCATGAGGGTATTAAGTGTGAAAAAGGAAATACAGGTAGTGTTGACTTCCAGACGTATAGTTGCTGGGAACCGGAGAGAAAATTTGATGCAAGAAGAATGCATCATTCTGCGAGCTTCTGTGTACTCCTTCCGTCTGGCAGCTAGCTCATGGGAGTAGTCCTAGAAGATTAAAATTCTATGGCATCACCAGGAAAGAGCTCCTAGTTCTCGAGCTCTTGCAGAGATCCATTCTTTGTCTGCAAATTTCAGTATGTGGGCCATGATGGGTCTGGGCCTTTCCCCAGGCTTTGGCATCGGGTTAAGCGTTGTGTGATCCCTTTTGATGGTTAAAACTGGGGCAACTTCATGCTGCAAGAGTTCAGGCAAAATGTCATAAAGAAAATCTAGGGGGTTGCCATGTTCTACCTCCTCAGGGAAGCCTAGGAACCGGAGATTATTCCTACGGCTCCTGTTTTCCATGTCATCCATTTTGTTTTGCAGAGAGTGAATAATCTTATCCAGCTCTCATATTGTAGCGGTAAGCAATTCAGTTGCCTCTGCATTTTTGTTTACTTTTACATCTGTTAGGTTGATCTTGGCTTCCAGTTGCTGAATGACTGTTGTGGTTTTGTTTGAAGCTAGGTTAATTTCGGCTATTTGTTTGAGTAGGGCTACGAACATTTCAGTTGTTTGCTGCTTGGTCAGCCCTGTGGTGGCATCGGGCCGGCTGCATTGTGCCATTCTGTTGATCGAGTATTGTTATTTAATCTGCACCCTCAAGTACGAGGGTGGATTGGAGTATAAATAATGTTCCTGGTAAGTCCTGTTTAATGGTTCTCTGCTACAACAATGTATTAAATTAGGCTAGGCAGTGTAAATGGTGGAGAAATACCCGGGGAGACAGAGAGTGCTTGTTCTAGGCGGCCATTGCATTTGGAGCCAAGCCACGCCCTTCCCATGAAATTACATTTTGCTGTCAGGCTGAAATGTCAGGCATCCCTAATTTTGGGATACTGAAGCCGGGCCAGTACATGTCAGAACCCTCAGTTTCGGTATCCTGATAGGGTACCAGAAATACTTTTATTTAGAAAACAAACAGAAAGAAATGTGACATTGTATTACAGTAGTTCTTACCGGAAACAATTTAGGGACAATATTCCCTCTGTGACAGTTCCTGAGAGCCCTCAGTAATTGTTCCACAGATGACAGTTTTGACAGTGAGAGAAAAAGTATGGAAAATAGACTCTGTGCTAGAGGGTACCCTATGAGCATTATTGAAACTGTGGCTATGGAAGCATAAAAGGGAGACAGGAGTAGTCTGAATTTACAATGCAAGTGAAAAAGCAGGCAGCAGTGGGAGAGTGGTTTTCACAATGCCTTATTCCTGAGTATTTAGGAAAATTAAGAATGCATTGCTTAAGTATTAGAGGGTTCTTTAATCTGCTTTAGTAGGTCAGAGAGCTTTACAAATCTCTGTTTGTAGTAGCTAAGAGATGTGGAAATTTAAAGGACACTTTGATGCATACTGAACACACTGTTTTAAATGAAAAAGAAAAAGAGTGGGATTTTGGACCAGCACCGATGGGGAATTTTCTTTGTAGGCACTGTTATCAATGTTTCAATACTTATAAATTTAAGAATATCTCCAAGATTAAAAATGGAATGAACAAGATTAAGCAAAAAATTACCTGTGCTACCACCCATGTTATATATTTACTAAAATGTCCTTGAGAGTTTTTGTATATAAGTAAAACCTCTAGGATGCTAAAATTAAGATTATCTAAACATAAGTTTGCCACTAGAAATCATGATGAGAAATCAACTATAGTCAGACACTTTCAAGCTAAGGGACACTCAATTACATCTTTAAAATTCTTTGGGATAGAGGAGGTTTCTATGCCCGGGGAGGGGGAGTGCAGATTGTTGGAAAGAGAAGCTTTCTGGATCAATAGATTTAGATAGATTTGGTTGCCTTAAACCAGAAATAGGCCTGAACAAGTCAATAAAATGGACACCAATTTTGTAATCTATATGTCTGTCTAGCTATTCCTTATATTGCTGCTGCTACTGTATGTCTAATTAATTGAGTTTAATAATGTGAAATGGGATCTTGAAAGATTCAGAGTTCAGTATAGCATACGTACTTGCATACATTATATATATTAAAAGCATATTTTAAGAGAATACAATTATTATCATAACTCTTGGGAGATATGGCTTTAAGAAATGAGTTGAGAATAATTTTTAAATTTAATATTATGGTCAGGACCTTAGAAGTCATTGAGTTGACCTCCATTTTAGAAGATTTTAAAGTATGAGCAGCTTATTTTCAAGGCCATTGATTTATGATAATTAAAATAGTGAAATTTTGTTTTCAAGATTTGAAATTCCGGGAACTGCTCTGATAATTGCTAGTTTAATTTCTAGATTTTACAGGGATACTGCTGTCATTCTTTTAGCATGTGTATAAATGATCAGAATAAAAGAATGTTTAAGTTACAGAGCATTGAATGAAGCAAATTGAAATAGTACAGGAAGCAATTATAAAAAAAAATACAAATTCTGTTAATTTACTGATCTGGAATAAAATACCAAATTCCATGACATTCTTTGTTTTTACTGATGTGTAGGCAATCCAAATTCTGGAATTTTACTTGAAAATCTGTGGCCTTACTTATTTTTTACTTTTTATACTGGACTGCGAGGCTCAGAAACATGACTGCACCTTGACCAGCATAAGATAGAAATGTACCAGTTAACCTGACAGAGTTTTTGTTGATTTGCCAATGGGAAGAGAGAATTAGTCTCTCCCTACATGAGCCTGACCCCAGTAAGGTTCTAGCAGTGTCTACCATCATTTTAGATATATAATGCAATATATATATTTTTTATGCCAAAATAGATGGTTAAACTGTGAAGGATAGACTTGGGTACTCATTCAAACTGCTATACCAAGGATGGGGGTCATCCTAGACTGCTATATTTGCCTACAGATTGAAGATTGCAGTTCTGAGTGTCTTGGATGCTAGGCAGAAGGCATGTGATGTCATGACGTAAGTGACGTCATGATGTCATCATGCAGTGCATGGATCATGCACTGATATTAGCCACAGCAAGCAGCTCAAATGAGTGAGAATAGACACTGAACAGCTTGGCTGCTGATATATGTTGTTATGGCATCTTTGTGAAATTGCTGTAAATGGACTTCTAAGTGACAAGGCTTTGAGACTGTGGATGACTGTATACTGAGTGAGTAAAAATGTGTTTTGAAAGAAATATATGTGCTGCCTTGTTGAGCCTAGAGCAGATTGGGTAAAGAATGAGAAACTGAAAATATTTTTTAACATTTATTGATACAGGACCACTGCCTTTTATAAAACCTTAATGCATGGAGGAGAAATGTTGGAGTCTGAGGTGTGTATTTATTTATCTATTGACAATTTTGGAGAATATGTTTGACCACAAGTGCTCTTTTACAAAGGTTCCTTGACTTGGTTTGCTGGCCAAGGCACCTAGCTTCACCTGAACTCTTTCCTTCTAAGACTGCTTGAAAGGCAGAGTAGAAACTTACCAGAGCAAGGGAAAAGGATTAAGACTTATTTTGGCTAAGCAGATTTACTGTGTGGTGTTGTTTTAATTTTTTACTCACAGGATTGCTGCTGTTTGTTGCTAACATTTCATTGCTTTATTTTTTTGATTCAAATTGTTGTAGCTGGTATACCTTCTTCTGCATTTTTACAAGGTGTGCCTACAGGTGTGTGCTAACAGATTACTGCTGTAATCTTCTGATTCAAATTGTCTTTTGCAAGGTATATCTTCTATTACTGCTTTATTTTTCTCTGTAGCAAAGTGTTTCTTACAGGGTATATCTTCTCTGAAATTATTACAGGTGGTGCTTTACAGGTTTTGCAGTTTTATCTAACATTAGGATAAGCTTTCAGGGTTACTGCATTTGTTGTTGACTGATTGTTTCTGCTCTTACCTCCTTGTGCTTTCATCCGTGGTTCTTCTTTTTCAGCAGGGGAAGGGCCCAGCCACCCACCCCATCTGCAACCACCCCACACACTCCTTTATAAGGTACCACAGTTGTGACATTTCCTGTGGCAGAGCAGGAAGGGGCGGATCAGTGGGGCCTCCACAAGGTGAGCTCATTTACAGGGGCACTAGTAATTTAACTTGTTATAACAAGTTAAACAAAAACAAAACACAATCAAACCATTACTTGCATTTTTTTCCTTTTTTCCTTCTAATTACTCTGACTAGGTTATAAACCCAGCAACTTATCTGGAATGGATATCATTAACTGCAGGTACTGTGGAACAATTTTCAGAAGGACAGTCTTACAGGATTTAGGACACTGTCCTACATGCTGGGCCTTTGGAGATCTTAGGGCTCAGCTCCGGGCAGCATGGGCAGAGATTGCACACCTCAAATTTCATATTCAAGAGTAAATACATTATAAGAACCACCCGCCACTTCCCCAGCTTCCAACAGAAAAACCTCGAACGCAGAGGGTAGTTGGTCCAGGAGGTTGGCAGGTGGTTAGGAGAGGCAAATCGGGTGCCCCATCACTCTCTGCTCTCCAACATGTTACCACCTAAAACCATATAAACACTACAAACAGGTATCTGCCTCTATCTCTGAAATCAAACAAAGAGGTGGAAGACACTGCAGAGCAGGACACTGCAGCACAGGAGCTAGCACAACAAAGCTCACCCAAATCAGGAACCAAAACAAAAAAAGCAAAAAGGAAATTCAAAAAACTTCTGATCATAGGAGACTCCATGATTCGGGGAGTTGATACCCATCGCCAGCCAGGGGTAATGGTCAGATGTCTCCCAGGTACATCAGCATGGAGAGACACTGACCGCTTTGCTAAAATTGCTCACAAAGCAGGAGAAAACATTGATGTCCTAGTACACTTAGAGGACTAATGATCTCACCAGCTGGTCAGTTGTGGAGACCAAGAACACCTGACCAGGCTGGGACAAACTATCATCCATTTCATCCGGCATCTCCTTCTCTGAGATCCTGCCAGTCTGGGAGAGGGGCAGATGGATGGAAGGTCAGAGAAGGGGAGATAGAGGCTAAACACATGGCTCAAGGGCTGGTGCCAGGAAAAGGACACAGATTTGAAGGCAACTGGCAGCAGTTCTGGGACGAAAGTTCTTTCAATTTGATGGACTGCATCTGACTAAGAAGAGTCAGTACATAGAGCAGAAGTTTGAGCGTCTTGCAGAATATTTAAACTAGCAAATGGGGAGAGGGGTGCAGCACCCCATACGTCGAATGGGAAGAACACCCTTCCCCCCTCAGCTAGTGGTCAAACAGGGATTCAGCAAGTTTGCAGTTCATTTGCATCACCAGGTAAGAAAAAAGGTTTGTCTCCCCATACGATGCACAGGGTAATGCCAAACCTCACCCAACAACTAACACACCAAAATCTGGCCAATGGAAAATCATGTACACAAATGCTCACAGCCTGGGAAATAAGATCCCAGACCTGCAGGCAATAATGTCAGAGGCTAAACTGGACATAGTACCAATTAATGAGATGTGGTTTACCAGCAACCACACTTGGGAGACTTCAGTACCTGGCTATGTATTGTTCAGAAGAGACCGAGGTGCAAAAAGGGGGGGAGGAGGAGTGGCACTGTATGTCAATGAAAATATCAAATCTACAGAAATTCAGAATATACATAAGGAGCCAGAAGAACTGTGGGTCACCCTGGAAACAGGAAATGGGACAGCCATAAGAACTGGGGTTGTCTACAGCCCCCAGACCAGGGGGAGGACATAGACACATTACTGTTAGAAATATACAAAACATGACAGCTAAAGGGGAGGTTTTGATAATGGGAGACTTCAACATGCTGGATACAGATTGGTCAATACCAGCAGGAACATCTGCCAGAACTAGACACATAGTGGATTTCCTGCAGGAGGAGGGCCTCAAACAACTGGTACAGCAACCCACAAGAGACAGGGCTATCCTAGATCTAGTACTGACTAACAGGGAAGGGATCACAGATTTCCAGGTAGAAGGTCACCGGGGGCCAGTGACCATCACATGATATGGTTCAATTTGGCTACTACATCTAAATCATCCCATTCCAAGGCGAAAATATGGGACTTCAGAGGAGCTGACTAGCTGACTTTGATAAGATGGCCAACAGAGTTAAGCTAGCCCTGGCAAAAAGAAACACAGGTGAGGAGGTACAGGCAAAGTGGGCAAGCATTAAGGATGCAATGCTTGAAGCAACATCCCATTGTGTTAGACAAAAAAGGAAGTGCAAAAGAAGAAGGAAACCACTTTGGTTCTCAAATACAGTAGCAGAAAAGGTCAGAGCCAAAAGGCTGGCCTTCAGAAAATATAAGGGAACACAGCGGATGAAGATAAGAAGGCATACCAAACTGCCCTAAGGGAAGCAGGAAGGCAGTAAGGCAGGCAAAGTCCCAAACTGAGGAAACACTAGCACAAACAGTAAAGAAGGTGACAAGACTTTCTATAGATACATTAGTGAAAGGAGAAAAGTCCAGAGGGTGTACTAAGCTTAATGGAGAAAAGGGAGCATGTGAGGAGGAGGACCCTGTAAAGGCATCTATCCTAAATAGATACTTTTGCTCAGTATTTACTGAAGAGAAGGTAGGGCAGGGCCCACAGCTCAGCATCATGGACACAGGGGAGGAGATGAGCACTAATTCCTTCACAAAGAAAGGGTCCTACAAGAGCTTGCTAAGCTCAGAGTGGATAAGGCAATGGGACCTGATGGCATACATCCCAGGGTACTTAAGGAGCTAAAGGTGGAACTAGCAGAGCCATTAGCAGAACTGTTTAGTGAGTCTTTGAGCACAGGAGAGGTCCCAGAAGACTGGAGAAGGGCTCATGTGATCCCGCTCCACAAGAGTGGTAGCAGGGAGGAGGCAGGGAACTACAGACCAGTCAGTCTTACCTCAGTAGTGGGCAAGATTATGGAGGCACTCCTTAAGGAAAGGATAGTGCAACACCTGGAATCCATAGGGGCACAGGATCCAAGACAGCATGGGTTTACAAAAGCAAGGTCCTGTCAAACTAATCTCATAGATTTCTTTGACTGGGTAACCAGAGTGGTGGACCAAGGGGGAGCAGTTGATGTCGCCTACCTTGACTTCAGCAAAGCTTTTGACACTGTTCCACATAGAAGATTGATAAATAAGCTGGGTAGGCTCGGGGTGGGTCAGAAGTTGGTCAACTGGGTGGCAAACCGGCTGACGGGCAGAAAACAGAGAGTGGTGGTAAATGGTATACAGTCAGAAGAGATGCAAGTCACAAGTGGGGTAGCTCAGGGATCAGTCCTGGGGCCAGTCCTCTTCAACATCTTCATTAGTGACCTTGCAGATGGACTAGAGGGTAAGGCTTGTCTGTTTGCAGATGACACCAAGATCTGCAACAGAGTAGATGATCAGATGGGGTGGGCAGAATGAGAAGAGATCTGGATAAACTAGTAAAATGGTCAGAAGAGTAGCAACTGGGCTTTTAATGCAAAGAAGTGCAAGATCATGCACATAGGGAAGAAAGACCCACGAAGCCACCTATAGGCTGGGAGGAGTTGCTAGTAGTCACAAAGGAAGAAAGAGCCGCCCGGGTGGTGCTGGAGGGGTTGAGACGCTGGGATGCTACACTCACGCTACGCCGGCGGCCCGGGTTCGGGAACGGACTCTGGCAGCAGGAGGGTCAGCCGGGGAGAGGAGGATTGAGCACCCAACGGCTGCTCTCCTCCTCTGGGAGGGAGGGGATGCTTGTCCCGTGGCTCTACTGCCACCTGGGTGACCATGGGTGGAGGTGCAGTGGGACTGCATACAGATGGGAGGGAGGACGTTGGCCGGAGATCTGATCGTACGCACGTCTCGACATGCGTCACACCTAGGTCTCCCTAGCATGCTCACGTCCTGGGGGAGGGGACAGAAAAATGGAAAAAGGAAACTGTCGTGGAGGACGGAGACGGGACCCGACTGCCCCAGACAACCCATAACTGGGCTACCAATGGATGCCGCAGATGGACCTCCTGACGCACACTAATGGACTGGAGGGGTGTAAAATAGGGGTACCCCCCCCTCCTCCCCGCCCGGGGGGGGTAGGCTGAGGCAGCATGGAGGTAGGTCCGAGCGACACCATGGTAGGTACCCAGGAGGGACTAGGGAGACAGTCTAGGGATTCCCTGAAGAAGATCCACCACGACAGAGGAGGGGCTTAAAAAAAAAAACAAAGGAAGAAAGAGACTTGGGCATCATCATCACTGATGACCTGAAATCATCCAAGCAGACCTCTAAAGCAGTAGGTAAGGCTAGGGGTGTTAGGTGTATTAGTAGGGGTATCACAAGTCATAAGAGAGAGTAATAATCCTCTTTACAAGACACTGGTTAGACCCCATCTGGAGTACTGCATGCAGTATTGAGGCCACACCTTCACAAGGACATTAAACAAATTGAGGCAGTCCACAGAAGGGCAACCAAAATGGTGAAGGGACTGCACTAGAAGACATATGAGGACAGATTAACAGAGCTCAATATGTATACCCTTTAGCAAAGGAGGGAGAGAGTGATATGATTGAGGCATTCAAACACCTTAAGGGCATTGACAAGGTGAAAGAGTCTAACATGTTTAAATATAAGAAAAATAGCAGGGCAGAGGATACAGCATGAGATTAGAGGGGGCTGATTAGGGGGAATGTGAGGAAATTATTTTCACAGAAAGGGTGGTGGATGCATGAATGGTTTACCTCAAGAAGTGGTGGCTAAGAATACAGTGCAGGGCTTCAAACAGGCATGGTATAGGCATAAGGGAGCAATACAAATGAGTATGAATAGATAGGCCACTGACAGAGCAAAGGCCAATGGCACATTTCTAAGGTGGAAAAGAAATGGGCAGACTGGATGGGCCTATGTCCTTATCTGCCATCAACTTCTATGTTTCTATGTATGTTTCTATGTTCCATGTCAATAACAGAGATTACAAGCCAACATAACAAATACTATAAGTGCATTCCTGTGGAATGACATCAAACAAGTACAAATATAGTCACAAAAATAAAAATAAAATGACTGGAATCAATTGCATACAATTTGTCAATAAGGCAGGTAGACAGAATCAGTGTAGAACAAGCATAGTAATGGCACATGACAAACTGTGAAAGGTTTCAGAGATGAAATGAATATTCAATAAACAAAGTAAAGAACACTGAATAGCTATGTGGAGTCTATTTTTTATTAATAGTTTATTGATTTTAACCATAAACAGAGAACACACATTTAAGTATTGACTCCAACTTAGGACCCTGGCTGGAACAGAGACTACTACATGGAAATACAATAAGAGTACCAATAAGAAAGACCATAACTTCACTGTTGGGTAACAAAAACAATAAAACAAATTTTGACAGAAGGAAACACAGTCTGCTAAACTATATCAGGCTACAACTAGTTGAAGAAGCATATGGTTCTGAAACCCAACCACTACATGGCAGCCAGCACAGCTGGGAAATGGGCTTAAACTAGGCCTCAAAAAGATTATGATTACCTATTCCTGATCCTGTGCAAAGGGGCAACCAAACCCACCCATCTATCATAGGTATTCCAAGAAAATCTAAAAAAGGCCTTCAGACCCAAGCAAAGGAATCATATTTATCATGATCAATGTATGCCATCCACTCACTCAAATCTAGCCACTGTAAGCGTACAATCAGTCCAGTCACTGATTTTGGGAATTTCTCTTAATCTCCATCTATGCAGCAAGAGGCGTTTGGCTTCTATGATTGCAGTCATAAACCAGGCACATTGACACGTATTAATAATCCCAGTTTCCCAGTGTTCCCCAGGACTAACAGTGAAGCATCAGCAGGTACATGCATGCCCAAAACCCAGATTATTGCCTGCATCACCGTTCTCCACCAGGACACAATTTTGGGGAACTCCCATAAGATATGTAACAGTGTGCCCTTGTCCCTATCACAATGCCAACATCCTGGATAAGATACCAATCTCATCAAATACAGAGAGGCCTGAATGCGGTGCCATAATAATAAGGATTTTAAGTGCATTAACTGACCCGCTATATCTTTGCAGACACCATATGCATTAGACCAAATTGTTCCCATTCCTCCTCTCCCAGCTGAATTACCTAACATATTTTCCCATCTCTGCTGCACATTGTTCTTGACTGGTGCCATATAATCCTATAACATAGAATAGATCAACCCCAGCGTGGAGGAACAAGCAATCCTTTAGAAAACTTTAATTTCCCAAAAACATTGTCTCACTATTCAGAAGGAGACACAGTGAAACTACCAATATCATGGAACATATCAAGTGCCTGATCTGAAGGTATCTCTAATGGTGGACTGAGGGAAGAGTGAACTGCTGCTGGAGTTTCTGAAAGAACTTAAAGTGACTCAACCCAGAAAAAAACAGGTCGCCCACCTGATGCACCCCACTTTTATCTCTTAATTTCCAATAGAAAGCAGAACCCCCTATAGTTAATTGGGGATTATTCCAAATTGGCTGTAAAGAAAGGGGTACCAACCATTCTAAGCCCAAGTATTTCTGAGCAAGCTGATGGATGTGATCTGCCTCATCTCTTTTGCTCAAAGAAAACCACTAGATCTGGGTGAATAAGACTGGACAAAACCGTTGCCACTCAGTTGTGCAAAACTTTCACCAGCAACTTTTAATCAACATTAAGAAGGGACACTGGGTAATAATTGGTGCACAAAAGGGGGTCTTTATCATTCTTAGGTAAAACTGAGATACAGTAATGGCAACATGCACATTATTGGAGGGAGTTCCCCATGTTGTCATGCTGCCCCTATAACTTCCATTAATAAGGGACAGATCTTGTCTCCCACCGTCCTATAGAATTCAATAGGGAACCCGTCTGGCCCCAGACTTCCCCCCCCTTGTAATTGACCAATGGCTGACTTCACATTTTCAGATGTAATAGGGGCTTCTAACATCTCTCGATGTTCTTCCAAAAGATGGAGAAGGGACAGAGAGTCTAAAAAAGCCTGGATATCCACTGTTTCCCTGGTCGATCCTCTTCTACTGGAATAGCGGTGACAGTAATAGTTGTAAAAAGCACTATTAATCTCTTCAGGGTCTAGCACCATCTCATGACCCTTCCAAATATGTGGATTACCCTGGCACTCTCCAACTTCATAAGCGTATATGCTAGCAAGCAAACCACCTTCTCAACTCCTTCACAAAAGGCCTGTTTGGTCCTATAGAGGCCCAACTCTGCCTGCTCAGTATTCAACTAGTTGAGCTGAAAATGCAGATCTCAAATCTTCCATAACAAAGAAGGGTCTGAGGATCCCGCTTTATGTTGTGACTCCAGAGCTCCAAGCTGAGTCATCAAAGTGTGAATTCATGCTTGAAACTCATTCCTATGTGCCACAGAGTACGAGATATTTCTGCCCCACACATAAGCCTTGAGGCCCTCCTAGACCCATTGAGGGGCTACAACACCTGTATTATTCGTTTCCAAATACTCTGAGACCTCCCTCTGCAGCCACTCTATAAAGCACTTGTCCAATAAAAAACTGACATTACACTTCCATTGAGGCATTCTGACCTGTCCCTGCTCACCAAAAAATGTCCAGGTAACCAGGGAACGATCAAAGATGACAATAGGCTCTATGGCCACCTGTAAGGATTGTTTCATCAGGGCCTGAGGAACCAAAATTGAATCAATCCGACTATACAGTATGTCTGATGGAGCACAGAATAATAAGTATAGTCCCCAGCTCTCAGATTATAAATCTGCCAAATATCTGAGGGTCCCTGATCTACTGGTGTCTTGGAAAAGGCTCTGGATCCCGGCATAGTCAACCTGGTGGGTATACCGCTACAGTCACAGACTGGGTTCATGACCTCTTGCATATCTCCTCCAACAATCAACTCTCCTTCTGCTTTCTCCTGAAGTACTTGTGACAGCTTGTGGAAAAAGGGTGCACCATCCTCATTAGGGGCATAAACAGAAACTAGGGTATATGAACAGCCATCCAAAGTTCCAGCAACTAAAATCCAATGACCTTCTGGGTCTTTCACTACTTGCTTTGTTACCCAATTATGGCCTTTCACTATGAGTATTATGAAACCCCACTTTTTAGTAGTATAAGATGCTGAATAGAGTTGTCCCTTCCAACTAGACCATAAATGGTCTGCCTCTTTTGCAATAAAATGTGTTCTCGTGAGGAACACAATTTGGCCCCACAAATTTCATGATACAGTTTAGTACACACTGCCATTTTTTTTATGGGTTATCCCCTATTCCCTACACCCATGCATCCCTAACATAGAGCGTGCATGTGGAGGCACATGTGCACACACTGGCTCAGGATGCCCTCCCTTCCAGTCATGCTGTTGACTGCCTGTGCTGGCACCAAACATCCATTCGGTGATGGGGGACTATGGGTGGCGACCTCACCCTACCCATGAGAGGAGAGGAGAGCCAATGCTTGATCCTGTTTCACCTCCCCCATGCCAGCACCCCAGTGACCCAAGGTAGTTCCCAAACCTGGGTCACTGGCGTAGCCAAGGTGTGGCATCCAGCACTCAACCTCAGCGCTACCAGGCCAGCCACACGCTTACTTTTTATAGGCCCATTCAGTGCCCCACATATTCCAGGATATGACTTTAAAAGGAGCCATGTTCCCAATTAGTGGTGGGTGAAGTCAGCTCAATCCGCTCTGCAAAGCGATTCACAGAGCAAAGGCAGATTTGTGGAGTGCTCTACAACGTGAAGTGGAGTACCTGGCATTATAATGAGGAATGCCAAGTCCATTGGAAGCAATGACTTCATGTTACTCCACCTCCCAGGCCACTACTCTGCCAAATTTAAGGTGAAGTGCATTGCAGGCAGTGCACTTCGCCTTGATTTTGAGCTCCAAAGGCAAATTTTGCAGTGATTCATGGGATTTCAGGTCACATGGGCTCTATATGGATCTGCACAGCCTCAGTTCAGGGTAGTATGACTAGGAAGGAGTAGGAAACAGTGTGCTCTGATAGCTGTCTGTGATAGGAATCTTGTCAAAACTGTTCAAAAAACATTTTTGCCTTTTTTGGGGGGATCCAACTTTAGTTCATCGATTGTAGGAAACCCTCCTGTGCTCATATCATCGAGCATTTTTGTTTTTGTGTGGATTTTGAATGTTAATTTACAACATTGAATGTGTGTGGTGAAAGACAGTGAAAGTGTGCTTTGGGGAGGGGCGTATCTGTGGTGTAGGTAGATTTAAGTTGGAAAAATAGTGATTTCTTTGTTTGTTGGTTATAGTTTTGTTATATAACTGGCTGTATTAATGTACACATGGTAATATTGTCAGTAATAGTAGACATTTTCTTGCTGTTTGTTGTGTGGATGTGGTGCAGCAGTTCATAAGTTCAGGTTGTTTACATTACAAATTTACAATATGTAACGTGGCATAGTACTGAACTTTTGCATTTGTGGCGCATTCCTCATTCAGCATTGTACACAAACTGTTCTGTGAGTGAGTGTGTGTGCATCAAATAATACATCTTTTGTTGTGCCAGAGACTAGTGTAATTGCAAGCGCAGCAGTGTGAACATGCTATCCACTGCAGCTGCCTGATTTTGTACTGTGATCGTGGTATCTGTTCTTAGTTTTGCTGCTTGTAGTGCCGTAAAATCAGCACTGTCTGTGTTCAGTGCTCCCCAACCCCACGTTCAAAGGTATTTTTACCAGACTGGATTGATTTTGTGACCTCATCAGCACCACTGGTTACTGAAGTTGTTTTAATTCCATGACAGTCTCAGAGCAGTCTCTTATCTGTTGCTTAAGCCACAGTTGTTTATTTGGCTTCACATCCAGCTTCCCTCCAATCAAAGAGTGAATGTATCAAAATCTGAATTTGGTTATAGTATTTGTGGTTGATCCCCAAAATGCCTGCAAAGAGACTTGCAAGCAAAGCTGTTTCTGGCCATGATGATGTTGGCAGTAATATGGTTTGTGGGTGTGGTAGTAATGCACAGACACAGAAGTGCACTGCTGATGTGAGGAAAGGTATTTGTCCTGCAATGTTTTTACAGCCCAATCAGTAGCTTCACTCATAGTTGGAGGAGATGATGTTTTCCCAGCCAGTGGTGTTAGTGTTACTGGTGTTAGTGGTGGTAGAGGTAATAGTAGTACTGCGTAAAGTTCTAATTCCAACCAGTGTACCGTATCCAAAATTATTGAGTGTGGAGCAGTGCAAGTGAGTGGCAGCATAGATGATGTCATACTTCCCAGTAATATCCCAGTCACTGAATTTGAGGATTCTGATGATCATGTCAATGATAGCATACAATGTGATATTCCATCCACCGTGGCACTTATTGTCATGTATTTTTCATGCAGTGATTCACAGTGTGGTGAAAAAATATCAGGTGATGGTGGTGTAGATGCTGATGATGAATGTGATAATGATGAAGATGTTGCTGTTGTTCCAACATGCAGTCCATAGCTAGCATCCAAGCAGAAGATGTGATGTGTGTGACGTTGATGAATATGATGATGATGTAATTGACCCCAGTTGGGAACCGGAGAAAAGAAATTAAAAGTGGCTGTGTCTGAGTCTGTTTGTGGAATACCTCCTGTACAAACTTGTGATCTACCGTTTTAGTTGACGATGATGATGATGATGACGATGACGAAGTAATCAATATGATAGGTAGTCGTGATGGTCAGTTGCAGTCCAGGTGTGCAGTGCCTGAAACATCAAGTGCCCCCTCCAATTCAGTGCTTAAAATAACGGACTTAAATAAGCCACATCATGGACATGTTAAAAGCAGAGCATCACGATCCCTTGATTGGGTTTTCTTTGTTCAAGATGCAAATGATGATTCAGTTGCAATTTGCCAGGTTTGCCATGTGCGTGTGAGTCGAGGTAAAAAGGGGAGCCATCTAGGCACAGGAGGACAGCACACGCATCTTAAGAATAGGCACTTGACACTGTGGACCTAGCACAAGCTGGCAGCTAATACCACAGTGGGGCATTCACCCATGTCACTGGCAACCATAGCCAGCATGTTATCCCCTTCCATGACTGTTAAGCCCAGTAGGAAATTAAACTTGTGCAGTAGTGCGGTAATAAGAGCAGAGGATTACTACAGGCACGATGAGGTGGAGGACCATAATGACTTTGAAATGTTGTCCAGTGCTGGTGAGAGTAGCAGTTTTTGTGCTGGTGGTGAATGCAGTATGTCTAGTGCAAGTGGTACATCAACCCTGGTTGGCAAATCTGGCAAAATAACAGCATTTCTGGGTTTGTCATCATCACCTGTGCAACCATCTTCATCAAATGCCCACACTCCATGCCCTGCCAATGCCATTCATCACAGAACACAACCTTTTGTGATCAACACACCCCATGTAAAACGTTTAAGTCAGCCCACGTTACAGAGTGTTTTTGCACATAAGCTGAACCCCCCCCGAATCATACAGTGTCACGTGAACTCAATGCTGCTGTAGCGGAAATGCTGGCAATTGATCTTTTGCCCTTCTCTTTTGTGGAGAATTCTGGGATCTGGCAGTTTGCTGCACATGCCTGTCCAAAATGGAAAGTCCCATCCAGGACATACTTTTCTACCCGTGCTGTCCCCGAGTTGTTCCGCACTGTGTCCGACTCAGTAAGACATGCCCTTCAACATTCCTCCTCTCCATTCATCCATTTTTAGTATGGATATGTGGACAAGTGGCAAAACAGTGGGGAGTTCATATCTGTGTATAACTGCACACTGGGATCAGGTGCTGGGGGTTGTTTGTGATGTTGGTAGTGTGAATAATCAGTGCAGTAAGGTGGATTGTTGCGGTAGCGATCTTTCAGGAATTTGACAGCATACAACGATTGCTATGCACAGTGTGACCTGTTCACACACTAGTGAGAACATGTTGGACATGGTACTGACTGAAATTGACAGATGGCGAAACCTTCTGTCCCTGAGAACTGGGTTCATAGCAAGTGACAATGGGTCAAATGTGGTGAAATGCATCACGAATGGTGTTTTTTTTTTTGTGTTCCATGCATGGCCCACTTTTTAAATCTTGTGGTTCAGGAGTTTCTGAAGCACCCTGATATAAAGGAAATGCTGACCGTTGCATGATGTATCTTCTCTCACTTTTCAAGATTTGGAAAGGCCCATGACCAACTGCGGCAGTTGCAGATATGAAATAGCCTGCCTCAGCACCGCTTGAAGATGGAAGTTGTCACCCAATGGAACTCCACTTTATACACGGCAGAGAGGTTGTATGAACAATACAAAGCCATCTCAGAATATCTTGTTATGCATACTAGCCGTGAGAGTTTTGGGGCCTCTATGTCTATGACGACTGAACAGTGGCGCCTCATGTACTCTGTAATAACAATTTTGTGGCCTTTAACTTGCCACACAGGCAGTGAGTGGAGAGTCTGCTCCATTAGCCAATCAATTCCACTGTTGCGGTGCTGAGGCAGACATTGGTGAATGTACAGCACAGCCTTGATGTTGCCGGAGACAGTGGAAGTAGTATGTTGCTGCAACACATGCTGACAGTATTCTACCAGAATCATCACATTGTGAGCATTCAGTGTAGTGACAACTTTGCCATAGCAACAATGCTGGACCCACGATGCAAATGTGGAATTGCATCAGTACTGGAGGGAGGGCCTGAAAAGGTAAAAAATATCAGTGCTCAACTGGTGTGCTTGGTTCATGGGGCACAGAAGTCACGTGCCAAGGTCAGCAAACCTCAGCAGCATAAGCCGGCTGAAGATGTACCTGGAGGACCATCAAGCATATCCTGTAAGGGGAAGGGGACTGCAGTTCCAGGTGATCTGTCATCCAAAGTGGCTGCTGTCAACCCACTTTGGGAGGCTTTGTCCCAAGTGGATATCTGTGAAATAAATGATTTGGGAAAACAGGATGATGCATCAACAATTGGACTTAGTGCAGCACAGAGAATGGTTGAGTCATATTTGTCTGAAAACAGGCATCTGACAATAACTGAAGATCCTCTTTTGTACTGGAGTGCAAAGGTCAGTGAATGGCCAGAGCTGACTGCAGTGGCACTGAAGTACCTCACATGCCCACCCTCCAGTGTAAGTGTTGAGAGGGCATTCAGCTCAGCAGGTGCAATAGTCAGGGATCGTCGGACAAACCTGTCTCCTGCAAATGTTAGTTTGCTAACATTCATTAAAATGAATGAAGGTCACATACCAGCAGAGACTGCAGCCTATGTATTCATACCCCGGCCTAGTCATGGTGGTCTTGCTGATGTGGAAATGGAGCATCCTGGTGGCACTGGCAGTGGTTGCCTGAAATGGCCCACCACTGACTTAGATGATGACACAATGGAGAAAGAATTTCCCAGTGGTCAGACTTCCAGACATCGATGACTGTGAAGAGTGCTTTCTTTATGAGGATGATGATGTGGTTAATGTTGGCAAGTTTTAAATGAAGTTTATAAAAGGTGGTGTGCCCCCCCAGACCACCACCACCAGGATTAATGTTATCCACTGCCACCACTGCCACCATGAGTCTGTCTGCCCCCTGGACCACCACCATTGGGACTGATGTTATTCACTGCCACCATGAGTCTGTCTGCCCCCGGACCACCACCACCAGGACTGATGTTAGCCACTGCCACCACTGCCACCATGAGTCTGTCTGCCCCCAGACCACCACCACTGGGACTGATGTTATCCACTGCCACCATGAGTCTGTCTGTCCCCGGACCACCACCACCACCAGGACTGATGTTAGCCACTGCCACCATGAGTCTGTCTGCCTCGAACAACTACCACCACCGGGACTGATGTCATCCACTGCCACCATGAGTCTGTCTGCCCCCCGGACCACCAAAACTGGGACTGATGTTAGCCACTGCCACAATGAGTCTGTCTGCCCCGGGACCACCACCACTGGGACTGATGTTATCCACTGCCACCATGAGTCTGTCTGCCCTGAACCACCACTGGGACTGATGTCATCCACTGCCACCATGAGTCTGTCTGACCCCTGGACCACCACCACTGGAACTGATGTTAGCCACTGCCACCATGAGTCTGTCTGCCCCTGAACCACCACCACCACCACCGGGACTGATGTTAGCCACTGCCACCATGAGTCTGTCTGCCCCCCGGACCACCACCACCACCGGGACTGATGTTAGCCACTGCCACCATGAGTCTGTCTGCCCCCCAGACCACCACCACCACCGGACTGATGTTAGCCACTGCCAACATGAGTCTGTCTGCCCCCAGACCACCACCACTGGGACTGATGTTAGCCACTGCCACCACTGCCACCACTGCCACCATGGGCCTGATCTGCCCCCCCAGAGCACCACACGCACTGCGACTTGATGTTATCCACTGCCACCATGAGTCTATTCTGCCCCGGACCACCACTACTGGGACTGATGTTATCCACTGCCACAAAGAGTCTGTCTGCACCCAGACCACCACCACCAGGACTGATGTTAGTCACTGCCACCACTGCCACCACGAGCCTGTCTGCCCCGAACCACCACCACCACCGGGACTGTTGTCATCCATTGCCACTATGAGTCTGTCTGACTCACAGACCACCACCACTGGGACTGATGTTAGCCACTGCCACCAGTGACACCATGAGTCTGTCTGCCCCCGAACCACCACCACCACTGGGACTGATGTTAGCCACTGACACCATGAGTCTGTCTGCCCACCCGGACCACCACCACCATGACTGATGTTAGCCACTGCCACCATGAGTCTATCTGCCCCCCCGGACCACCACCACTGGGACTGATGTTAGCCACTGCCACCACTGCCACCATGAGTCTGTCTGCCCTGAACAACTACCACCACCGGGACTGATGTCATCCACTGCCACCATGAGTCTGTCTGCCCCCCAGACCACCAAAACTGGGACTGATGTTAGCCCTGCCACAATGAGTCTATCTGCCCTGGACCACCACCACTGGGACTGATGTTATCCACCGCCACCATGCCTCGAGTCTGCCCTGAACCACCACCACCACTCAGACTGATGTCATCCACTGCCACCATGAGTCTGTCTGACCCTGGACCACCACCATTGGAACTGATGTTAGCCACTGCCACCATGAGTCCTGTCTGCCCTGAACCACCACCACCACCACCACCCCACCAAGACTGATGTTAGCCACTGCCACCATGAGTCTGTCTGCCTCCCCAGACCACCACCACTGGGGCTGATGTTAGCCACTGCCACCATGAGACTGTCTGCCCCCCAGACCACCACCACCAGGACTGATGTTATCCACTGCCACCATGAGTCTGTCTGCCCCCAGACCACCACCACCAGGACTGATGTTAGCCACTGCCAACATGAGTCTGTTGCCCCCAGACCACCACCACTGGGACTGATGTTAGCCACTGCCACCACTGCCACCATGGGCCTGTCTGCCCCCAGACCACTGCGACTGATGTTATCCACTGCCACCATGAGTCTGTCTGTCCCCAGACCACCACTACTGGGACTGATGTTATCCACTGCCACAATGAGTCTGTCTGCCCCCGGACCACCACCACCAGGACTGATGTTAGCCACTGCCACCATGAGTCTGTCCGCCTCGAACCACCACCACCACTGGGACTGATGTCATCCATTGCCACTATGAGTCTGTCTGACTCACAGACCACCACCACCACCGGGACTGATGTTAGCAACTGCCACCAGTGACACCATGAGTCTGTCTGCCCCCCCCAGACCACCACCACCATGACTGATGTTAGCCACTGCCACCATGAGTCTATCTACCCCCGGACCACCACCACTGGGACTGATGTTAGCCACTGCCACCATGAGTCTGTCTGCCCCCGAAACACCACCACCCACAGGGACTGATGTTAGCCACTGCCACCATGGAGTCTGCTGACCTCGAACCACCACCACCACCAGGACTGATGTTAGCCACTGCCACAATGAATCTGTCTGCCCCTGGATCACCACCACTGGGACTGATGTTATCCACTGCCACCATGAGTCTGTCTGCCCCGACCACCACCACCAGAGCTGATGTTAGCACACTGCCACCATGAGTCTGCACGGACCACCATATCCATCAGCCAGAGACACAAAGCTGCTTAATATTTAAACCATGAGTGAGTATGTGTAATAATGTTTGCTATGCTGCTTCACTTCCTTTAGTTGTATGTTTTATTTTCTGTAGCTTTTCAGAACCACAATGGTAAAACACACAATGCAACTTCTTTTATTTCTTTACAGGGTAACAAAAAAAACCATCGCTAAAGCTCATTGGGAATGGTACTGTAGCTGTACCGTACAGATAGGAAGCAATGTAATATCCATGTGAAATCCATTCTGGTAAGTATGAAGATTTTATTTCATCCGTTCCATTGTTTTGTAAAGACTGCAGCAAATATTGCACACAGGTTATGTTAGTTGACAAGATGTGGGTTTGAAATGTACCTTGACTTTAGGGATTGAGATTTGAGAACCAGGGAGGGACACATAACAGTTAAGTTGTAAGAAGTCATTTATTTCTTTTTTTAGGAAACTTCCAGATGCTTTGTTGTTCAACAAAGTGGCCTTATCCAAATAAGTTCGTCAACATTAGCCCCCCCCCCCCGGGCTGGGACGCACATGCAACACTCAGAAGTTGTTTCATTAGATGACCATGACCATCATTAACAACCAGACTTGAGAAGGATGCAAATGAAATATGTGAAGAAGTAACAAAATAAGAAACCATTAGAGACAAACCTGCAAATATGCTTCCCCACCCAAAAAAAAAATACTTACCTTCATGTGCTTAGAGTTATCCATTGCAAATATCTATGCAAAAGTTCTCCATCGAACTGGAATGTGCACACCAACAGTATCTGTGACCTGTGATACAGAACAATACTATGAATACTTGTCCATGTCAACCCCCCTCACCTACAAAATACAGAAATATATATCTATATATATCAACTCACCAAGGCTATTAGTGTACAGACAAAGGGCACCCTTCCATCCAGTTGAGATGATCACATTGCATTTGCTCGAATCACAGCACACATTGGACCAGCAACAGTTCGCTCACGGTCATCATTTTATTCTGGGGCACTGTGCACATGAGTGACTGTGCAATAAATTCTGGGGGACTTTGCATGTGGCGTGACAATCCCATTTCACTTCCTTAGCACTTGTCAATTTACTGGACACAAAGGCGGATGCATTTTGGGCATGCAGAAAAATTCTAGGAACTCTGTGCCACCACTGCACGCATGATTGAGTGCGCCATTAATTCTGGTGGACTTTGTATGTGCTGAGACAATCCCACTTCACTTCATTACCACTTGTCAATTTTCTGGACACAAGGCAGATGCATTTTGGGCATGCAGAAAAAATCTGGGGAATCTGTGCCATGCATGACTAAGTGTGCCATTAATTCTGGGGGACTTTGTATGTGCTGAAACAATCCCATTTCACTTCGTTACCACTTGTCAATTTTCTGGACACAAGGAGGATGCATTTTGGGCATGCAGAAAAAGTCTGGGGACTCTGTGTGACCACTGCATGCACGAGTGACTGCGCAATAAATTCTGGGGGACTTTGCATGGGTGTAGCAAATCCCATTTCACTTCCTTAGCACTTGTCAATTTTCTGGACAGAAGACAGATGCATTTTGTGTGTTGTGATTGTGAGCACATAATGTCATACTTAAATTATAAATTAAAGCAGTATTGCAGCAATGTGCTGACAATTTTGACCTATACTTTTTTATGCTATTTTACATTGCCGGCATTGCTGGCCACTAGTTGCCTCATGACTTGTATGATACCCTTCTTTTCACAATTTGTGTCTGCTTTACTACTTTTTCTCATGTCTGAAAATAAAAAATGAGCACGCAATTTAATGTTGTTCTGACCAGGTTCGTATCACTGTTTGCAGCTGTTTTTGAACAACTATTGTTCTGTGATGTCATAAAACACTGCCTGCTGCATAATTGTTAATTTGACAACAGAAGTAATATATAACAACTGACGGAGAAAAACAGCACAAAATACTGACAAAGACCTGGTCTGCACCATATTAAAAGGAGTGTTCCTTTTGTTATCTCAGACATGAAAAAAAGTACCAAAGCAGACTCAAATACTGGAAAGAATAGTATCATGCAAGTCAGAATGTAAGTAAAGCAGAAATGTAAAATAACATAAAAAAGTATAGGTCAAAATGTGCAACAGATTGTTGCACTGCTGCTTTAAAGAGATTTACCAAGTTACATAGTTATGGATGGTATTGCACCCAATATATTGGTGCCTAACCTCCAGGGGAAACTTTGTTGCTCCACATGTCCTTAAATAGTGCAATACTTTTCTGGCAAAAACTTTCATAATTTCAGTAAACCGAGTCCCGTAGGACTTCCCAATCTGAAGAGCTGCCCAAGTTCCACCCCCGTGCTTAGCAATGTTGTGGTGAAACATGGGCATGTTTCAACTAACAAGAGCCTTGTTTGTGGAAACGTGCTCATGTTTCACCACAAACTGGCCATTATAACATAAAGAAACATTTGGAAAGCTGCCAGCCATTCACTATAATAAAGCATGCTCCCGTGCTCTCCCTGGCATCACATCATAACATTGCTGAGTGCGGTGGTGGAACTTAGGCTGCTCTTCAGAGCGGGATGTCCTCCAGGACCGGTTACCGAAATTATGAGTGTTTTTGCCAGAAAAGTATTGCACTATGGAATGTAAGGACATGTGGAGCAAGAAAGATTATCCTGGAGGTAAGGCACCTATATAAGGAGCATGTAAGACTGCATGTGCATATATATATTTAAAGGAAGCAGTCAAACAGGCACTTCTTTCCTGTCCAGTGCAAGGCTTACCCTCCAGTTAAGCCTTTTAAGTTTGCTGCAGCATTTTTCTCATGCTGCAAGATACTTTATTTTAATAAAGAAAGGTCCATGACCCAGAAGGATGGCGGATGCTGTGGGGGCCCCATTATGTGTAAAGGAAAGGTGCGGCGGAGACACACCATGCTTCAACCACTTTTGTAACTGAAGCACATGGTGCGCCGCTGTTGCACCTTTACACATGGAGCCCCCATAGCATCTTCCATACTTCCAGGTCGCTGATGTTCTTTTTTAGTACATAAAGCATGTTATGCATGAGAAAAAGCAGCAACATACTTTAAAAGGCTTAACCGAGGGTAAGCTTTGCAGGGGCAGGATGCAGGCATCCTGTTGCTGACTGCTTCCTTTAAACTAATACTGTGGCCTTCCTCTATCTGGTATTAAACAAACAAAACACAAAGCAGTACAGCAATGGGGAAGGGGAGGTGTGCAGAAAACAATACCTAATGCTCAGTCCCATGATGTTCCAGCAGCAGATGAAGCATCGGCACTATTTGCAGCTGCTCTTGCTCGATCCACTCCATCTGCTGCTGGACAGCACCCATTCTCTGATTGCTTTCCTCAATCACAGCCCACAGCAGTGCTATTTCTGACTGCACTGCAGGCATTGTGGCGGGGTCCACTGCTGCAAGAAGAAAGCCAGGTAGTGGTGGTGTTGAGGGTGGTGCTGGTGGCAGTGGTGGGGGGTAGTCATGGAGCAGCAGCTGCTCCTGTGGCCCTCCTCCTGCTCTGGCAATGCACAGCAGCAGCACCTGCTGCCACTGCCACAGAACGACCAGCAGGTGGAGGCCTGGCCCGTTCTGTGGCAGCCTGCCACTCCACCTTGTGGCAGTTAAGCATGTGTGTCCTCTGGCCCCCAGTCCCCAGATGTGTCCCCTGGGGGCCACGGTGCACCTGCACACCACAAAGCAGGCACACCACAATGCTCCTGTCCCCATGACACAGTTGAAAAACTGTCAGACTATCAAGCTGCGGGAGGGACCAGGCACAACAGGGGAAGATGTATTGCCGGCAGCACTGTCATGCACCTGGGGGGCCTCCACCTGCTGCTGTGGGTGGGAGGTGCTGCTGGAGCTCCTGCAGCTGGTACGGATGGTGGTGATGGTAGTGGTGTTGGCGGTGGTGGTGGACTTGCTGGATGTGGTGGTGGCACTGGTGGTGCTGCTGCTTCTGGAGGGGTGAGGACCAAATAATCGGGAGTGGTCCAGCGACACCCACCCACGCTGACCCCCACATATCCACTCCCCTCCTCTGGCCACCATGGACCACAGACTATCCCTGGTCCTTAACCCAACAAAACTCTCCTTCCTCTCACTCCGACCGTCACACGATGATGACGATCGACTTCACACACAGTCACAGACAGTCTCACATATGCACACAGTCACACAGACACACACACACTTACACAAAACTTATAAAACAAATAAATCAATCACAAAAAACCTGCATAAAACAGTACAGCAATAACTAAAGAATTAGCTTTTAAAAAAGCTGTTGTTTTTTATGAAGTTTAAGAAAGCAAGTTAAGCAACAAATAAACACTCCTCTCTTTACACTGTTCTTCCTCCTTCTACCTCTGCAAAGGAGAAAGTGATAGTATCTGCTGGTATGACTCACTTCCTTCCTGCCTGGCTAAAGCATGTGACTTACGGTACTGTAAGCCATGTGATGTGTGTGGGGGGGCTGCCTAAAGTGCCTATTGTTGTCATTCCACCTTACTTCACGTTAAGGTGGAATAACAATGTGAAGTCAAGTCATAATCACGAGCCGAAGTGAGCACTCCTCAATGGCCACTTTGCATAGCATTGCTTTAATGCGAAGTGGCCACTTAGTGTTGACTTCGCCTTCGGATTTTAAATTCACTGCATCTCTATTCCCAATATCCTCCCCAGCATATGCCCCCCTTAGTTCTCCCAGCTCCTGCAGCAGGAGGGCTGCAAAACCATTGCTCCATAGTAGCAGACTGACAATGAAAAATGTAACTAGTAACAACACTTACCACAGCAACAAACCTCCCCAATTCCCCCATAAACTATATACAAAAAGACAAATGTATACAAATTACTGTGACATTACTATATATCCACTCAGGTAATCACTGGATCACACATTCCATCCTCCCTTAACTACCCACGAACACCTAATCATTTCCCCCCTCCTTGCCCCGACCTACCCCCCATAAAAAGGGGGAAGGTTATTTTCCCCCATCAGTAAATTCCATCTCAGTTAATTCAGATCACTCCATAAAACAACCCAGTCCCAGTGCAGCCATATCTTCCTTCACAAAAAAGAACCAATTGGTGTAATATCCTACCATTATGAACTATAGAGAGGTATAAGACACCCTGTAATTTGGCCCTGCATGAATATAGAAGTTGAAAAAGAACAGTCCCTGAGGGAGGATAGAGGCCAGAGCTACAAATAAAACCAGCCATCTCCCCTTCCAGTTCAGGTATCACCCAGATCCCTCCAATTTCAAGTACCCCAGGATATACTGCTGCACAAAGTACATCTCCACCCATATCCTCGAACTTAGTATAAAACAAAACCCCTCCAGCTTAGCATGTAAAATCCCCAACAATTGTACCACATGTAACAGTATGGGAAAAACAATGAGGTTTTAACTAGGTCCTACAGCATCCCCAAAAGGTAACCACTTCCCCCTGCGACATAACATGGAGCCTCCAGAACAATGCTGTTGCGTGTGATCTAAATCTTCCTCCTTAGGCACTGGAATAGCCGTGAGACTCCAGAGCTCCCAAAAAGAAAAAGATCCCCTGAGGTGGGATGTCCCAAGACCAAAAATAATCAATCCACACCTCATTCCCAACCACCCTCCCCAGCAAAGGTACAAGACAGAACCAAGGAATGAACAATGAGTGAGGAATGGCTAAGACTGCGACTGGTACTATCCCTCCTTGTGTGCTTCAACAATCCCCATCTCCCTCTCCCCCCATTACCAAACTCAAATTCCCAATAATTCTGACCCCTCTTACAAACTGAGTGCATGAGCCTCCATCCCCAGTCACATATTGAGTCTTCCCATACAATAATTATCCAGACAACATTAAAGTCCCACGTCCAAAAATTACTCAAATATACTGTAGGATAGAGCTCACCCGCAAAATTGATCAGTGTCCCCACAACTAACGATCCTGCCAGGTAATACTCCCAACTACGCATCTCGATGACCTGGAAAAACTGTTCCACTGTTCAAAAGAAGAAACAACCTCATCAACTCTCTTCAGTTCAGTCCATGGTATCTTTGTGCTGCTGAGGCTCTGATGGTATGGGATCCCCACTGTTCCTGGTATCTCTGGAAGCCGCTTCATCCAGTGATAATACTTGGGCCAGTCTGTCCTTTATTCACTGTGGCTGGGGAAGGGCTCGCTCCTTCCATGGACTCCTGTATGATCGTTCCAGTCTCCCTCTGCTGCGGTTGGGTAAAAACTGCAGAGCATCCAAAGGAGAAGAGAAAAACTCTGCTCCATTCCGGTCCACAATCTTCAGGGTAGCAGGCGGGATTAAAAAGCTTTTTAGTCCTGCTGCCTTGGCCAGGTCTTGAGCTTTGTCAAAAGCCTTACGGTGCTCGATTACCCGCTTGGGAAAGTCCAGTCTGAAGAACAAGCAAGCTCCATTAATACAGATATCTTTCAAAGCCTAGGCATCCCATAGAATCTGCTCACAATCAGGGTACCTGAGAAGCTTCAATACAATCGGGCATGGGTGGATTGCACTTTCTTGTGGAGGATGCTCAGTGGGGATCCTATCAGCCTGCCCTATGTCCATGGTGATCCCTGATTCCCACTGTAACCAGACCAGCAACTTACATTGCAAATAGGAAATTATATCAAGACCTTCTAAGATTTCAGGAAGCCCAAACAGCCGAACATTATTACTACGGCTGTGAGACTCCATGTCATCAATCTTGTGCCACAAAACCCTGCTGTCCTTCTTGGTCAGCACCAGGCATCACTCTGCCAGATTAATCCAGTCCTCAACTCGACTGATTCTGGATTCCACATGATCTACACAGTGCCCCAAAGCCTCTATAGACACCTGAACTGCAGTAAGTTGTACAGTGAAAGGATGTAAATTAGTTCTTATATCACTCATAAACATTTTAATTTCCCCCAACTCCCAGGCCAGGAGACTGACATCAGACTCTCGCTCAGTCTGCTTGTCCAGGATAGGCCCCAAATTGTCATTTGCCAGCAAAGAAGCAGAAATGTTGTATTTTTTCTTGGCTTAAGTATCGGATTTCTCCAAATCTGGTATAGTAGCCTTCCTTGCTCCAAGAAGTAAAGCACAAGGGCAGGTATTTCAAATTGAGAGTGGAAAAAATCATGATTTTAAAATGGTGAAGGATGGAGCTGCTTAACCATGCTGCTGCTTAGTTCGGTGGCATCACATGACCTCCATCTGTTACCTTTTGAGCTTATATATCAATTAAACACATTTTGATTGAATGCCTATTAATTATTTAATATCTGGACAGAGTATTTTACCAAATGAAAACAAGTCCTTTCTCTGTAAGAACTTTCTCAATGAAATCTAGTTAGAGGAATTTAAACAGTGTGCATATTTTCTTTCCTCAGTAAGACGTCATTTTGGAATATGATTATTAGATATATGGTTTATTTTAAACCAGTATAGAAAAAAAGTATTAAAAGTTTTCTTTTCTGATATAAAATATTCCCTCTATTTAATTGTCACTAGGAGTGCTGGAGGTGAGACTGCCTTCCAACTTTAGTTTGCCACCCCTCCTCTATGTATTCTGTGCAAGTTTTTCTCTCCCATCCTCCATTCCCTTTCATTCATTTATTCAAGTGAGTCCCACCCACTTTCCTGACTGCTATAGAGTGCGATCATGGAGGTCGCTAGGCTGCCGGCAAGACCAAGATTTCATTGTCGTCTTGCTGGCAGCACGCTTCCATCTGTGTTAGTGTGCTTTGTAAAAGTGCCAGTCAGAACTGAGAGCAAGGGACTGCTGGTGACTCAGGTGACAACATATCTATTCAGATCTGGGATAAGGCATTCCTTTCTCTATTTTTTTGGTATAAACTTCTTTTTTTTTTTGTGGTTTGAATGTTTCTATTCATTTAAGTAAGTAGGGCACCACCTGATATGAAAAAAAGACATGGCTGCTACTTTACCGGGTTGGATCCATGGCTCATGGATTACAGTAAGTAAACAGATAACTTACAGTTGCCTTGTTCTTTTGTGTGGTACATGAAAATTAAAAAGCATGGCTGGAACATCGTCTCAGCGAATCAGGTTCTTTTACTGTCTCTGGCCATTTTATAATTATAATAATTTTTTAACAGTACAGCAAGCACAATAAGATGTGTTTAGAATCGATTTGCCAAGCATGAGGTCACACCCAGTTTGGATATAAGTAATTATGACACCGGTGGGCTCCCTTTGTTAGTAAATTTGCCAGCATGAATTTGAACGTCGGAATAGACTTCTAATCATATACTTTGGGAAGTCTAAGTTTTTTGAAGAAGCTATCAGAGCAAATGAATAAAAATGAATTTACAGAACTCTTTATCAGAACATTTGGGCCCCCATTTTAAAAGTCATCCAGATGGGGAGTGCATCTAGATGCGCCGCGCAAAAAAATGCACCAGTGCACTTTGACAGGACATTAAAACAGGATGCAGGATCACAACAGATCACGCATCCTGTATGAATATTGGATCCTGGCTGGGCAGTACAAAAGGTGGGGTGTGGCTGAAAATGTGCCCAGAGCAGCCAGGGTCCCGGCTAAAGACTGCTAATGAGGGATAAGTGGTGCATGCCAAAAGCGCCGACGCTCCCACAGGTGATATTGAGACAGAATATACAAATGAGCTCAGTGGGCATGCGTGGCACCAATGAGCCTCATGCATGCCCATTATGGGCTCATTTGCATGTCTGTGCCTGGCGGGATGTGCCGGGCCAGTCTCCCCCCAGCCCCATCCCGGATTGCAAATAAATGTTAAAAACCCCAATGTTCCATAGTGTAAGGTCACCCCCAGCCCCATGCCCCAAACCCCGATCACACAAATGTGTAAATATCCCTGCTTTTCTATAGTGAAGTGGACCCCCACCCCATTCCCAAACCCTGATCCATGATCACAACCAATAGAAAAAGTTGACCCAGTTAAGAATCCATGATCAATACAAAACCCATAGTCACACATTAGTCCATAGTGTAGTGGCTCCCCATCCCATCCTGTTCCCTGATTGATGTAAAAATATCCCATCACCATTTTTCCATAGTGTAGTGGCCCCACCCGTCCTGTTCCACGATCCTGTCCGATGAAAACAGGTAGCCAGATTGTTTTCCATAGTGTAGTGGCCCCCCACCCAGGTAGGCAGGACCCCCTCCCTGCATCCCTCTGCCAGACCCATGCTGGCAACTGGGACAGCCTTCCACACCCTGCCACATCCAGCTGCTGACTGATCAATCTCGATATTGTACTGTACATAGTACGAGCTCATTGGTCACCAATGAGCTCATACTGTGTACAGTATGAGATCAGGACTGATCAGTCAGCAGCTAGCTGTGGCAGGGTGTGGAGGAGTGTGCCAGTTGCTAGCAAAGGTCGGGCAGGGTCTCGATCTCATACTGTACATAGTACAAGCTCATTGGTCACCACTGAGCTCATACTAAGTACAGTACGAGATTGAGAACGATGAGTCAGCCCTCTACTTTAGCTGCATACATTACTTTTGAGCAACGGCCCATCTTGATTTGGGCAGCCCATCTCCCCCTTTTAAATATAGCAGTTTTGAGCATTCTGTGAGATGGGCAGCCAATCTCTGTTTTTCCTAGATGTGCCCCATCTCTTTGAAAATGTGGACCTTAATTTTTAAACAAGCCACATTTCTGATTAAAAATTTTAACAGTTGAGATTTGTTTACAGCTACTTTACATTCATCTCTGAATTCACAGAACTGGGTGTGTCACAACTGACATTCAGCAACTAGCATGCCAAATCTGTTTAGAACAGCAGCATTGAGTATAACGTTATCAAGTCACATGCACAATTTCTGGATTTTTTACATTCTGACCCAGATATTCAGAGCAATTGCGCATGGTGCAACTGAGTTGCACCCGTGCAAGTGTGGACTGCGCCAAGGAGCCATATTCAGCTGGAGCCAATGTGCAGCGCAAAATCCATTGCACCAGTGTGCAACTATAATGAATGCAGGCACAAGAGCAGGGGGCATTCCCATGAATATCCAGCACAGTGGCATATTCAACCACGAAACCATGGTGCAAGTGTGGAGCAAATTGAAGTTGCTCTGAGCAGACTTATTCTTATAAATACAGGGTGCAAACACATAGACAACACTTATGCCAGGGGTGAGAGTGAGAGGGAGAGACGGAGAGAGACAGACAGAGACACAGACAGACAGACAAAGGCCACACACAGAAGGACAGGGACAGAGAGGTGGCCTGGGAGAGGGAGTGAAGGGCAGCGGGAGAGAGAAAGAGACACACACATACACACACACACACACACACATACCGTGTGCCAGAGTGTCACACAGCCAGCAGACAACTGCCAGGGGGACAGTGGACAGCAAGGGCCATGGACAGTGTGCCCTTCATAATGGGGGCTGTAATGAGGGGTGTGATGGGACAGGAGGACCAGTGACGTGGCCGAGGAAGGGCCTGTTGGTGGTATGCCTGACACAGGTGGTACCATGCCTGCATCACCTTTGAGAACTACAGAGACATAGAAATTGTGGGCTGGTACCACCTGAACAGGGCCATTCAGAGGCAGCTCTGGAAGCTGTGCAGTGAGGAGATGCAGACACCACCAGACGGAGCCACACCATGTCCGTGGAGACAAAGGTGACCACTGTCATGTGCTTGCTTGCCACGGGCACCTTCTGAAGACCAAGAGTGGACACCACAGGCATAACCCAGTCAGCCACATCCCACCTCCTCACACAGTTTCTTAATGCACTGCTGCCGCATGCTTCAGAATATATCCATTTCCCCAGCACACAGGCGGATCGTACAGCAACCATGCAGGTCTTCCACAGGGTGGCATGCATGCCTGGCATGATTGAGGCCATTGACTGCACCCACATGGGCATCCGCATGCCATCTGGCCCCAAGGGTGTTGCATACATCAACAGGAAGGGGAGCACAAGTGTCAACTGCCAGGTGGTGTGCGATGCCATGGGGTGCATCACCAATGTTTGTGCCACGCACTCTGGGAGTGCACATGATGCATTCATCTGGCACAGCTCTGCACTGTACCACAGGTTTGAATGTGGGAACATCCCCATGGGCCACCTAGTGGGTGAGTATAGCATGGGCAAGGGATGATGGGCGGAGCAGACCTGGGGATGGGGTGGGCAGGGTGTGCATGGTGGTGTGGGGGACAGGCAAGGGGAGCAGCACAGAATAGCAGAGGGCTAACCATGTCAGTCTCCACACAGGTGACAGCACATACCCACTGAGGCCCTGGCTGCTCACCCCCTACCGGTGCCCGTCGTCCCCAGCAGAGGAACAGTACAATGAGGCACATGCCAGCACGTGCAACATCATCAAGTGCATCTTTGGCATGTTGACGGCACGGTTCCATTGCCTAGACAGGTCAGGCGGTGCTCTACAGTACAGCCCCTCAAAAGCCTGTGGCCTATTCCTGGCCTGCTGCATAC
Organism: Neoceratodus forsteri; assembly: GCA_016271365.2. Lineage (NCBI taxonomy): Eukaryota > Metazoa > Chordata > Ceratodontiformes > Ceratodontidae > Neoceratodus > Neoceratodus forsteri. The sequence continues at coordinate 624,464,081 of CM057452.1, read as the reverse complement.
TGCACAACATGGCCATTGACCGTGGGATAGCTGTCGAGGTTGATGAGGGCAACAGTATTGGGGACAATGGAGGCAATGGGCTGGAGGGTGGTGGACAGCCATCCCCTGGGTGGAGGGACCCCCAGCTGCTCCAGCAAGAGTGACGCCACTGGGACACCATTGCACAGGAGCACTATGGTGCACCCAGGTAGGTGCTGTGGTACACAAGCATGGGCCACACAACCAGGTACAGCACACATGCAGGGGCATGCATGGCAATAGGCATGCACACACAGAGGCCTGATGCAGGGGTAAGGGAGTCAGTGGCACACAACCACTCACAGCAACACTCACACACATACACACTCACACCCAGGCATTGGTATGTGGTGTGGATCAGACACATTGCACCAGTGCACAGGCACAACTGGTGCTAGACTGCCCTCATTATACCCACATCACATGATCTAGTGGCTGGGCAAGCACACACACACAGGCAGCATGCGGCTCAACACACAGGCATGACACCAGTGGTGGGCACACACACACTGCCCATGTGGGCACAGGGCAGCAGCTGCAGACTGCAGTTAGGGTGGTCCATGGATCAGGGCTGCTGCATGGTACCCATGGCCACCATGGCCATGGGGAGGCCACACTGGGGCCGAGTGGCTGCCACAGGCTGTGCATCAGCCAGGGGTGTCCAACAGCCCCCATAGGGGTAGAACCAAGGGACTGTGACTGTGTCCTCATGGGGGTGTGCAGGTACCCAAACAGGCCAGCCCCGGGCATGCCTAGGATGCCTTCATCAGAGCCCGGCGTCGACTGTGTTGGAGTTGCCCAATGCCAGGACCATGGGGTGGACAGTGTACTGTGGGGGGTCACCCGTGCATAGCCACACCCTGTGGCAGCCAGCACTGCAAAGCTATCCATGATCACACTGGCAATGTGATCCAAGGATGCAGTCATGGCCTCCTGCATGTGTTGCATCCCCACCAGGATCTGCACAGTGCCTCTTTCCTGCTGCTCAGCCAACTGGCACACCTCCACAAGCAGTGCATGCACCCCAGTGGCAAGCAGCACCTGTTGCTGAATGGTCACCTAGAGCATCCGGGTGTGCTCAGCCAGACGGTCGACATCCTGGGGCTCCCGGGTGGGACACTGATCCTCTTGTGGTGACCGGCCATGCTGCACAGCTCCCCCCGCACAGTGGGGTCTGCAGGGGTAATGGGCACAGCAGGTGCACCAGCAGTGGACCCTGTGTCCGGCTGCTCAGTGGCACCTGCAGTCTGCTACTGTTGCCCATCTGGCCACTGTATGCTGCCCTGTGCCTGTGCAGCCACACACCACCACCACAGGGCACAGCTATGGCAGTGCACACCGCTGCACCCATAGCGGTGGCAGAACTATTCCACCACTGGCAGAGTGCTGGGTGTGGTGCCAGTGTCAGATGCCAGCAGGGGCTACTCACCCACAATGTCACCCATGCTGACCAGGAGCTGAGAGTAATCCTCATTGAGTCAGATCCACCCTGATATTGAGGAATTGGAAATACCTTTGAGTCAAAGATTCATTTACAAAGGTTCCATGTCACAGAAATTAGGTACATAACAGACTTTACATAACAATTCAATGAGAACAGTTCAGCAATGAATACTAGGAAACAGTGAAGGCTAAGAAACAGAAGCTAGGGTAAACTAGTACAGTTGGAGACATATGGTAAAGCTTAGAGAAAATCTTAGGTCTGGAGGCCTAGGAAGGCAGACCAGTGGCAATGGTCAGCAGGGAAGGGAGAGGGTAGGGGTTAAGTAACAATCACAGGTATTAGAGGCCTGGAGGTGGTACCTAAGATGTGTTTTGAAAGGGCCAATTCTATTTTCATTTACAAGCTAGGTTGGAAGGCTGTTCATGAGGGAGGGGGCTCTAAAGCTGAAGAACCTTGGAATTGTGAAGTATGGCAAGATGGAACCATGAGAGTGGCTTGGCAGAACTCGGAGTGTGTATAAGCTTTGGGGCTGGGTGGTTTAAGGGGGTGAGCCTGGAGGGAGAGGCCGAGGGTTATTTTTTAGCCATGAAGTAGGTATGGAACTTGATCCTATTGTTGAGGTTGAGCCAGTTGGTGGTGTTATAGAGGGAGCATGTATGAGTGAGACAATCACATCCCAGTATCAGGTGGCATGCTTTATTTAAGGAGAGACGAAGTCTATATAGGGCTGAGGTGCTAGCAGCACTATTAATAAGTATACAATAGTCTAGCAGTGAGAGGGTGGAGGAGGAGACGGTGAGCCTAAGGGCATCTGTGGTAAGGTAGTGCTTGAAGTGGTACAGTAACCCCAGACTAAATTGAGGGCTTTAGACAGGAGATGCATATGTTGGTGGAAGTTGAGCGCAGGGTCCAGTGTGATGCCCAGATACTTAAAGGAGTCAACTAGCTCTAAGGGGGTCTGATTGGCAGTTAGAACTTGAGGGCAGATACCTTCTGGGTGTTGAGTGGATGAGAGAAAACCATAACTTTGGTCTTCTTATAGTTGAGGACTGAGGCACTGTGCAGAACCAGTTTTCAGCACAGCTAAAGGTGGATTGAAGAGAATGATGGAGTTGAGAGGGGTCAGAGGAGAGTAGGACAGCATCATCTGCATATAATAACACATTACCAGGGCAGGCCATGGGGAGGGAGTTGAGGAAAAGGCTGAAAAGTAGAGGTCCTAGTATTGACCCCTGCGGGATGCCTGAGAGGACAGGCAGACTTTTGGATAGGGTGTTACCAATTTTGACCTGCTGGAAGTGGTTAAAGAGATAGTCAGAGAACCAACCAAGGGTGTCCCAGGAGAAACCAATGTTGGACAGGGTGGTTAACAGGAGGGAGTGGTTGACGGTGTCAAATGCCTTAGTGAGGTCTATGAAAACTGCTCCAGTGATATGACCCTGTCCAAAGCAGAGTGGATGTGTGAGGTAAACTGGAGGAGGGTGATGGTAGTGCTGTGACCTTTCGAAAAGCCGTGCTGTTGCTTGCAGAGTAGGTTGTACTTGTTGAGATGGTCTTTGAGCTGATCAGAGACAATCCGCTCTAGGGCCTTGGATGGGGAGGAAGAATGGAGATGGGGTGGTAGTTATTGACAACAGTACAGTCTTCACTTTTAAATATAGGGGTGATGGAGGCTGATTTCCACCTAGAGGGAAATATACCCTGACATAAGGAGTGGTTCAGTATATGGGTGAGGGGGTAGAGAACCTCATGCAGGGTGAGCACCAGGGAGTTTCAAGTCAAGGGTGTCACTACTGTAGCAGTATATACATATCATAAATGCTAGGTAACTGTGGTATACAAAGATATATATCCATCAAGGGGCTAATTAAGGCTATTGGCCATGAGACCTCAAGGGTGAATGTCATTATTACCCTAATTAGTACCCAGGATAGGCATGTAGCCTTGTATTCCACAGTTGGCTAGTATTTGTTTTATATAATACATTAGGATGGTGCCATTATTTCTTCCTGTTGGTCCCCTCCCATCATCTTAGTCAGCTGGTTAGGTCTAGGTTCATTTCCTGGTTTAGCCATGAATTGGCCCTATGGATCTCCATAGTGTAGAGTTAGTTTCAGGGTTTTGCTGTTTGGCCCTGTTGAGTTTTCACAGAGCGGGGTTCTCCTATATAAGGTGATGTGTCCCAGCCACTCCTACATTTAGTCCCTGTGGTGTACAGCTCAAGTATGTGGTTAGGAAAGACATCTTTGGTTGGGAGCTATATTTGACATCAGGCACTGGAGTTGGTACTCCGGAGAGGGACTGTGAGGATGCTGTCATAGACATCATCTGGGAAGAGAAGGAGGGACCAGCTGTTGCATCGTGGAGGGCATGGTGTCTGGTGTGTGCTGTGGACCGTCAAGTCACATTGCTCTTTAGTGAGAGTGGGGCAGTTTGTTGTTTTGTGGAAGGCTTAGTTTTTTAGTGTGGTTTAGGTACTGTGTTTTGTAAGATGATTTCTTTTTTGTTAGCTGCCTTATTAGGTGTGCTAAATAGCACAGGCATTTTTTTTAATTTGTGTGACTGGTGTGTTAATGGACAAGTTTATTGGTTAATTGGTCATTACGTTGTTTGTTTTGATGTTCATAATCTTGACTTATGGGTGTTTTCTTTCCCCACGGTTTACAGGTTTTGGTGAGGAGGTATATAGCTTTAATTGGGAGTTATACAGATTTTATTATTTGGATTGTAAGTTTGATTGGTGAGGTATACAGGAAATATATGATAATGAGGTCATATGGTGAAAAGTTCCCATCCATGTACTATATATATATATATATTCTCATTGCAAAAAAATCATTAATGCATCAGTTTGAATACCTATTACAGTGAAAAGTATGTAAATTTGGTGTTAGGGTTACCAACCCTACCACCCACCCATTCCCACCCTCCACAAACCAACAGGCATTGGGTGTGCCTTGGGTCATCGACCCTAACTCTCACCCCATTCCATGTGTAAGGAAGCTCAGATGGTACAGTATAGGAGAATGGGGTGAGAGTTAGGCCCAATGACCCCGTGGCACACCCCGATGCCTGTTGGTTTGTGGAGGGAGGAGTGGGGTGGGGAGGTAGGGTTGGGGACCCTAATATTGAATTTTCGTACCTTTGTCACTGTAACAGGAATCCTAACTGATGCATTAATGGAGTTTTTTTAAATGAATTTCCTTGCTTTTTGAGAGAGTATAATAGTATCCTTATGTTACTGTGGGAGCATAAGATCCTTCAGAACCCTGTGCTCCAATCCCACCTTAAATATGCAAATGTATGTAGGTGTGAAGCACAGGCCCTCTGGGTCTTGCACTTCCATGTGTTGAGCAACAGTGACTAAATTGTCAGCATAGCCATCTTATTACCCCACCTCATGTGAACTAGTACAGAGAAACTGTGAAAGGCAAGACAAAATGTAATTATGTGCAACTGCAATGTCATTCTGCTCCAAAGGTGTGAAAACACATTTCGGGCAGGATGTAAAAAATGACAGCTGTACTTAACATGAGGTGGTGTGAAAAAAATGTCTATGTTGAAAATTTGGTGACAGAATATTGAAAAGTACCAAAGTTATGTGCATGCATAGGATAAATTCAACGGACGCACAAAACTTGGGCATTTTTAGGACTTTTTTCGCAAAATTTTCAACATGGCCTTTCTGGGGCAACAACTCATGAGCATGGCACTATTATATTATTAGTCATTCTGAAAATGTGATTTTACACAGCAAATATGCCATTCTGTGCCACAGGTGCGAAAACATGTTTCCAAGCCAGATGTAAAAAATGACAGCTGTACTGTTCATGAGTGGTGGTGAAAACTGGCAATGTAGAAAATTTGGACTGAAAATATACAAAATTGCAGAAGTTATGAGCGAGCATAGAAAAATTTCAATGACTGTGCATATCTGGGGCATTTTTTGGTATTTTGTATAAATTTTCAACATGGGCTTTTGAGGGCTCTCCCAAACACTGGCACTCTCATTTCTTTACTCGATCCTGAAAGGTGATTTTATGAAGGCCCACTGAAATCACCTTATGGATCTGATTAACAAAATGACAGTGACAGCGTTCATGAGGTGGGGTCCAAAGCCCATGTTGAAAAGTCTAGTGAAAAATGCTCTTCAAATAACTGAGATATCAACATAAGTTTAAAATGCCATTGACAGCCATTATATGGAACTTACCTTGGGTCTTCATTTCATGGTTAAGCTTTTAAGAGTGCAGTTAGTATTGATATGGGGCAAAGGGCATGGGTCTGGTGGGTGCTCAGTGGGAGGTTGGGATGGGGAGGTGGTCAGAGGAGACGATAAGGGTCCATTTTCTTTTTCAGGAAAAAGATGTTGAAGGACTGTTTTCCGTTTTGCAGGGTTCATTTTTACAATGTTTGGGATACTGGGCGGGTCCCCAGTGTCCCACATGCTGGGAGGAGAAGTACATAATATATGGGGACACTGTGGTGGGCTCCCAGTGTCCCACATTGGTGGGGGCTTATAGTGCCGACAAGAGATTGGGCACCCCTGCTGGCAAATATATAAGAAACATTTTTCAGACACTGAAGTGGGCCCAGTGTCCCACTGGTTGAAGGGTTACAGTGCCAACAAGCGGATTGGGCAATCCACTGTTGGCAAAATATATTTGAATTAATTAACATTCCAAGGCTCCCTTCCCTTAAACTCATTGAAACAGGAAAAACATTTTTTAGTTAACACTAACAGGTGTTTGTCTAAATGGAGCCAGGAATCTAATTCTGGCTTTTTTTAAATGGCCAGAACTGCTTTTATGTTTTTCAGGGCTGATGGTAATTTTCCATAGAAGTAGTGTCGCAAATTTGCAGCAGTTTCCATGAAAGTGCCACAAATCTGCAGGTTTTCGTACAACAGTGCCATATTAGTTGTTTGAAAAAGTGCTGACATCTGTGGCAGTCTCACAAAATGCCACAATTTTGCAACACTGCCAACATCCAAGCACAAAATCATATTTCCAGCCACTATTTAAAAAAAAAAATAATGCCAGAATTGTGTTCCTCGGCCCCGATTAGGTAAACACAACTGCTGGTGTTTAACAAGGGCAGTGTTTTTTGAATTACAATGTTTTTCCTCATCTCACTAAAACAAGATGGTGGCAGCAGCACTACTAAACCAATTTGAGGCAGTAAACAGGCTTTCGTGAAAGCAAAAGTGCTTTCAAGCCATACATATATTTTTCCCATAGGCTATAAAGGAAACTTTAAACTTTAATAACTTTTGAATGGATTGATATTTTCTCACCAATCCTTTAAAAGGCACATCAGTGACCAGACCCATATACCTAAATATTTCAGACCAGACCGCCAAAGGTTTGGACTTATGCCTGAGCAAATAATTTGCACCTAAATGGTAAATTCACATTATTTGGCACTTTGCAGCTCTGCAACCATACCATCAACTGGATGAAAACTTGTCAGATCCAGAGATCTATAGTACCAGACAGCACACGCAGAATTACAGGAAAATTGGTCTAGTAGTTGCAAAGTTATTAAAGTGCAACTTTTGGGGTTTAACATAGAAGTTGCCATGCAACGTTAACTATAGGGCACTACCTTGCCCTATAATTTGTGTATTTATACAATGTAGGTAGGAATCTGATTCTTTGAACAAATTCATTATTTCCCCAAGACTCTGACTCAAGTAAAAAATAGTGTTATTCTCACACTGTAAATAATAGCTTTATTTTTCACTTATCTACATCACACTGTCGCACTCAAAAGTCAATAATTTCAACTGACATGTCATTCTAATCAATTCAAAATGAAGGGTTGTCTCTAAAGGACAGGCCCCATTGTTCTAGAGCCTGGAACCTTTGGAGGAGGGTCAGAATGCAGGGCATAAGAGGGGAGGGGCTTAGATTACATCAGAGGAGGACTAAGAAAAAGGGTTTGGCCTAGGGGATTATGACCTCAAAGAGGGGTGGGGCTAGGGAGAGCAAAAAAATAGGGTTATTGGGGAAAGAGAGAGAGGGAATGAGAGCTAGGGGTTGGGGGTTAGGGGTGATATAAGGGGCTGCACAGAAGTGCTTTCTCTCTCATTTTGCTAAGCAGAATATTATTTTGCTTAGCACATCAGTTATACAGTTTCTGAGCTGTTTTGTTGTACAGGTAAGCTAAGTTTTCCATGAAGTAATAAGGAGGTTGTCTGAGCTCAAGATATGCAGAGATAGGAGTAAGCTGATAGAGCAGTTTGGAAATTGTTGTGCTAAGAAAGAAGATATATAGTTTAGAGGCTGTTAAGGCTGGCAGTGTGCATTTAGAGCTGTGACAGTAGAACAGACCTTGGTACAGCCTGGTTTTACTGTCAGATGTTTTTTTAAAGCAAACAAAAAAACAGAAGTGTATATTACAATGTTTAGGCACAGCCTAGGGCTCCATGGGAGGTCTTTTGTTTACTGCTAGCACTGGAGGAGCCCTCATGGTGAGACTTCTCCTGAGAGGTTGTGTTTAATAACTTGGCTGTGGTCGGGTGCCTTGTAAGCATTTATGGGGGTGTCTGGACAGACATTTACGATAGCGCTTTCTGGCATTTTGAATTCCATGGGTATGGGTGGGGTCTAGGGGAAATCGTCGAGAGGGACCCCGTGATGTGGTGACCCTGGCCTGTATGAGAAGAGGCTTGGGCAACAGATTTGAAGGACAAAAATGCTGCTGCTCGTATAGAGCAAGAGTAAGACATGAGGAGCGGGGAAGCAAGAGGAGGCTTCAAAGGGGTTAAGGAGAAAGAGTCATGAGGGAGATTCATGTTGTCAGTGTTGGGCACTCTGAAGCTAAGGTGCAGGGTGCCCAGCTTTTTGGAAAACTGCGACTGAGTGGGTGGGAGAAGGACCACAGACTGTCATTGAGGGATTACTGAAAGAGATGGCCGGGGGCGGGGGGCCTTGATTTGGATAAGAGGTTCCCAGCCAAGGTGCAAGGATGAAGAGACTGGCTGGGACTCTCAAAGAATCACAATAACCAGCAGATGGGTTGCCTTGTGGTGGCGAGCCACATATGGCCGCCATATTAGGAAAAAAGCAGACCATGTGGCATCTGCCAATTTGGAGGAGCAGGTGGACCACTTGGTTGCTGCCATTTCAGGAGCAAGAGGACCTCATGGCGGCTGATATATTGAGATAGGATGGCCATGTGTCGGCCACCATTTAGTAGCTTACGCCATGTGGTGGCTGCCATTTTGAGAGTAGGCTGAATGCATGGCAGCCACTATATTAGGTTAGGATGGACCATGTGGTGGCCTCTGTTTTACAGGAGAAGGTAGCCACATGACAGCAGTGCTGTTTTGAGATTTGGGACCTCTGGTGGGGTTTTCTTTGTTATAATAACTGGGAAAACATGAGGGACAATATGGAGGAATGCAAGAAAATAAAATAGGGGTATTTGGGAAATAACCACACAGTGCGGTGACCTGGAGGTGCTAGCAATCTGTAACCCTATGCTGGTTCTGGGGCACACAGGCCTTGGGTGCCTGTAGACATTGATAGGTTGGTGAAAAAACAAAAGCAACACTGAACGTGGCATGGGCAGGACTGGTTGGCCTGCCAGATATGGGAGCCCCACATAGGATGGGGGCAAGGACATGAGAAAGCCTTGTAATAAAATGCATGTAGATGTAAGTTACTCACAGGTGGTTTGTTTATATTTCAGAGACTTCTAAAAGATATGGACACCAGAGGATCACAAGCATTGAAGGCAGATGCCATGAAATTAGTTATGGACTTGGTGGACAGGGCACACTGGGTACTAGATACTGTGGATGGAAAGGAACAAAGAAGAAGGACAGGGCCAGTTCGGAGAGAGGGACAAGAGCAGCCTATGGGAGGCCAAAGGACACCTATACGAAGGGTCCTAGGCCCAGCCATCCTGTTCTGGAACCTGAACCTATGCATAGCCCAGTTCCTGAATTGGCACCTTCCTCTCTCCAGATCCCAGAACTGGTCCTGCACTGTAGTCGAATGCTAGGACCTTGTCCAGCACCAATCCCAGAACCAATACCAGTGCCAGTACCACAACCAGTGCTGGTACCAATCCCAGCACCTTTTCCAGCACTGGTTCCACAGCCAAGTCCACGGCCAGGTCCACCAGCAGGACCAGTGCCATTCCAGGATCCAGTTCCACAACCAGTTCCAGTGCCAATACACTTCCCACAACCACCACTACTGGGTCTAGTGGGGCCAATGCCACCATGGTTGCTGATGCCAGAGCTGCTGCCAGGACCTTCAGGTGTCCCCAAGGCCAATACAGGTACAGATGATCCTACTGTGGCAAGTAGCTTGAAAGAATATGTAGAGCAATTGCTAGGTGGTATGGGGACTGATGGAGTGGATAAACTAAAGAAAGTACTGGGGGAATTAGAGAAAGGGAAAGGCAGCGAGAAGGTAGCAGAGCCTAAGGTGGCAGATAAAGGTGTGGTTGCAGGGAAGGCAGTAAGCATGGTGAAAGTGCAGATAGGGGATCATGTACCACTAACCACAAAAGAGGAGATACGGAAAGAAGAACCTGTGAACATATTTGCCATAGTGGACAAGAAAATGGCAGAGCAAAATGAGGAGAAGGAAGGTTTTGGAAAGCAGGTATTGGCAGCAGCATTAGTTTTAGTGAAGAAAGGGGAGGAAACAAAATGGCCAAGTTATAAGGGAAAGATGTGGGGGGCATGGACTTTGGGTTTCACTTACTGTAGTGCTATTGTGCAAAAAAAGAAGCCAGGAATGGGAATCCCTCTATTAGCTTATTCATTGATAATTAGGAACACTTACAAGATGATGGGAGGGGGGGACAAACTGGCTACAGTATGATGAAAACTTTAGGACGAGGATGGCAAACTATGGCCTGGATTGTCATTGGGATTCCAGGTATTCAGACCTTTGGTGGAAGACAATGATAGTAGCTGGAAGAGCTGAAGGGGAGTGGACCAAAGGAGCAGGGAGATTTAAAAGTGTTGCTAGGGTTATAATCGGGCTTATTGCTCCCTTCCCCAGTTGTGGATTCAGACATGCATGCTCTAGATGTGGAGGGACACACCCAGTGTCAAAGTGTAGGTCATACTTGGACAATAATGCAGGGGACACATTCAGGACACTCCTTTTGGGGTGACCATGGGTGGCCATGGGGGGGAAGAGGGGACATTGGGACAATGGAGGATAAGGCAGAAGTTATTCAGGAGGTAGGAGATATAATCACTGAGGAAGATAGTGGGAAGCGGTGGGGGGTTCAGTTGGCAAGAACCCCAATCAAAGCAGAAGTAATAAAAAAATGGATGACAGACTACCCATACAAAAAGCAGGAGATGCACTGGTGTAGGGTTTCACGAGGGTTTTAGTTTGCACTATCAAGGGACAAGGGAGACAAAATGGACCAACAACCTCAGGTTGGCAAAGGAAAGAAGATCTACTAAGGCAGAAGGTTACCAAGGAAAAGGAGGCTGGGAGAGAGGAGAGCCTATCAAGACCCTCCTATGTACCACCTCAGGGTTTCACCTTGGGATTCATGCCCAAAACAGCCTGGGGAGTTCAGGGTGATACCTCATATACGTATCTGGAAGGGGATTCAGTAAATGACTGCATCACCAAAGAGGATAGTAGGGTATCATATGGACACTACAAGATGTAGAACTAATCAGGCCTCCAAGGAGCCCTGGTTGGTAAAAACAGACATAGAATCGGCATTTGATTACTGCGGTTAGGAGGAGGACTGGGAATTGCTGGGCTTCCAGATGGATGGGAAATATTATTTTGGCAAGGCCATGCCCATTTGATGTTCAGTAGCATGCATGACATTTGAAATGTTTAGCACATGACTACAGTGGGTTTTTAAAGAAAGATTCGGGCATGGGGTGGTAGTATACTAATTAGATGATTTTTTATTAATAGGAGAAGGAAACGAGAGGTGGAAAAGATGTTGGGAGATTTTAAAGAGATGTATCAGGTTTTAGGAGTTCCATTGACTGGGGATAAAACAGAAGGTCCTAGTCGCTGTTTGGAAATTCTGGGGATAGAAACTGATGCAGAGTTGGGGCTGTTCTGGCTGCTGGAGGAGAAGGTGAAAAATTGAGGGAACTTTTAGAAGAGATAACAAAAAGAAGGTGACACTGCAGAAGTGCAACAGGTATTGGGCCATTTGAACTTTGCTTGTGGCCATCGGCCTCAGTGCACATTTACATGTCACTTGGCCAGGTCTACAAGTGGGGCAAGGAGGCCATCACATTGGGTAGATTTTGCAAGGTGGTCAGGAGGACATGATGGTGTGGGAACAGTTTTTGGAATCCTATAATTGGATAACTTTCTGCACAGGAGGAATGGTTGTTTAATACAGATTTGGAACTGTACTCTAATGCTTCAGGGAATAAGGGTTGGACCTTTTTTGGGACAGTGGTTCAGGAGCCATGGCCACAAGAATGGATAAGGAGGGCTTACTAAGGATATCACCCTATTAGAGATATTTCCAATATGGGTGTCAACAGTGGCATGGAGAGTCACTCCCGAATCAGAAGGTGACATTTGGTGAGACAACAAGACAGTGGTTGATGTCCTAAACAAAAGGGCAAACTCAAGCACAGTCTTGGGGGTATTGTGGCAGTTGGTTTTGCAAAGCTTAAAGCTAACATGAGTTTAGGGCCGGTACATTGAAAAATGTTGAGATTCCACCTGTTGCTAGCCTGTAGAGCAGAAAGCAGCTAACTAAAAGAAGCTACCATTTTCTAACTAATTTAACTCTTCTATCTCAGCAGGAATCAGTGTCTGTTGAGATTAAGCAGACAGATACTTTATTAGAGTAGAAGGGTCTTATTTAGGGTTAAAAAGAAAAGAAAGAATTCAGTGTGTGTTCTGTGATGGGAAGGGTACTGTATCAACTTACTTTGCTAAATCAGTAGGAGGAGAGCTTAATTGGGGATGTGGCTTAGACAACATAAAAGCAGGTGACTCCAATTACAACTTCCTGTTGTTAGCCTTTTTCTTACTAATTGCCCTCCATCCCACCCCTCCACCCCACCCACCCTAAGCCAGTTCAACTTTTGTAGCCACTGGTTGACTGACAGCAGGAACTTCCTGTTTGGTAGTAGGAAGGGAAGGATCATAGAAACATTAGTTTTGTCAACCCTAAAGGAAAAAAGTAGCTCGCTTCCCTCCCAGCTGCTGGTGGTCTGACACCGAGCAAAAAAGAAGGAGGCTACTGAAGAATGTAGGAAGTTGCTGTCCCAGAACAGGAAGGGTGAGTGTTTTAAGGAGAGGAGAGAGTAAGCATACAGAGAAACAGGAGAGGGAACACAAAATAAGACATGATAGGAGTGGTTCGGTGCAATGGCTGTGGGGCGGCAGTGTTCTGGGAGACATTCTGGAGGCTGCGATGCTGCCCTATTTTCAGGCACCTCTCTCTGGTCTGGAGAGAGGAGGTTGCCCATCTCCAGGCTGACCTGGCTGGGATTGTGAAACCTCCTCCCCACCCAGGGATCACCAGGAGCCAATGCCACTACCTCAGATGTTGCCAAGAAGGAGAGACTGGACCAGGGTGGGCTCGGGAGAGGGTGGTGGAGACAGGGTTGCATCCCTCCAGCTGTACCTCTCCACAATTCACTACACTTTTCTGGTGGATAGTGGTTTCCTCTGTGGAGGCACCTGCAGTGGAGACCAAGGAGGATGTTAGGAACCTTCACAAATGAGACCCACATGAGGGTGGCATGGGGCCCCTATGGGAAGGAAACAACTCCTTGTTGGGGACACAATCATTGGGGGGGTAGAGGTGGGGAGGAAGGGGAGGGAGGTAAGGTGCCTGCCTGGTGCCACAGCTTGAGGGACAGGACGCGAATCCTCAGGATGCGTGGGAGCAGCTGCACGTGGGATGGAGCTGGATGTCATTGTCCACCTAGGACAAATGACCTGGCTAGGAATGGGATCAGAGCAGTGCAAGAGGAGTTTGTAGGTTGGGGAGGCACCTTAGACAAGTAGTGCATATGGTAACCTTCTGCGGAGGTGCTGCCTGTCTATAGCAAGGATGATGCTAGGGTACTCCTCACCAGGAATTCAATGAATGGTTGAAAAACTGGTGTGGAGCTCAGGTTTTAGCTTCATTGGGGACTGGGAGCCACCTGGAAGGATGCAGACCTATACAGGTGCGATGGTCTGCATCTGTCCGGGGAACCAGGATCCTAGGTGAGAGGGTTTAAATGCTTCATTGTGCAAGCATTTCCAACTAGCCAAGGGGAGGCACTGAAAGGAGCAGGAAATCCAGCATCCCCCACAAAACATGGTGATTAGTGATGTAAACAAAAAGGTAAAGAAGTCATTAGGGAGCAGGACAGAGGTAAATGTAAAAGGGCAAAGGCAGTAAGGATAGAGATGGGGCTAAAGGGTATGGCCATCAAAAATTGGAGGTGATGAGCTATGCCATGGTCTGTGTAACAAGCTCCTGAGCTAGTAGCCTTGATGGAAGAAGGGTTGCCCTGGATATTGTGGCAGTCACAGAAACATGGTACACAGAGAACAATGACTGGGATTTCAACATACCAGGACACACTATCTACAGGAGGGACAGGGAGGGAAAAAGAGGCGAGAGGAGCAGCTCTCTATGTAAAGGAAGGATCAAAGCAACAGAACTAAAAGAGTAAACAGGGAGCAGATGAGGCACTCTGGGTCACACTGGGAGACAGGAAATGGCACCATAAATCCACATGGGGGTTGTATACAGACCCCATCTCAGAGGAGGAATGGACAAGGAAATGATAGAAGGCATCCTTAGAATGGCAGAAAAAGGAGATATTGTTGATGGGGTACCTGAATATGCCAAATGTTAACTGGAGCACCTTTGCTGCAGGCACATCCAAGAGCAGGGTCATTCTAGATGCCTCCCAGCAGTGGACCCTGTGTCCGGCTGCTCAGTGGCACCTGCAGTCTGCTACTGTTGCCCATCTGGCCACTGTATGCTGCCCTGTGCCTGTGCAGCCACACCACCACCACCACAGGGCACAGCTATGGCAGTGCACACCGCTGCACCCATAGCGGTGGCAGACAGCTATTCCACCACTGGCAGAGTGCTGGGTGTGGTGCCAGTGTCAGATGCCAGCAGGGGCTACTCACCCACAATGTCACCCATGCTGACCAGGAGCTGAGAGTAATCCTCATTGGAGTCAGATCCCACCCTGATATTGAGGAATTGGAAATACCTTTGAGTCAAAGATTCATTTACAAAGGTTCCATGTCACAGAAATTAGGTACATAACAGACTTTACATAACAATTCAATGAGAACAGTTCAGCAATGAATACTAGGAAACAGTGAAGGCTAAGAAACAGAAGCTAGGGTAAACTAGTACAGTTGGAGACATATGGTAAAGCTTAGAGAAAATCTTAGGTCTGGAGGCCTAGGAAGGCAGACCAGTGGCAATGGTCAGCAGGGAAGGGGAGAGGGTAGGGGTTAAGTAACAATCACAGGTATTAGAGGCCTGGAGGTGGTACCTAAGATGTGTTTTGAAAGGGCCAATTCTATTTTCATTTACAAGCTAGGTTGGAAGGCTGTTCATGAGGGAGGGGGCTCTAAAGCTGAAGAACCTTTGGAATTGTGAAGTATGGCAAGATGGAACCATGAGGATGCTTGAACCCGAAGAGTGTGTATAAGCTTTGGGGCTGGGTGGTTTAAGGGGGTGAGCCCGGAGGGAGAGGCCGAGGGTTATTTTTTAGCCATGAAGTAGGTATGGAACTTGATCCTATTGTTGAGGTTGAGCCAGTTGGTGGTGTTATAGAGGGAGCATGTATGAGTGAGACAATCACATCCCAGTATCAGGTGGCATGCTTTATTTAAGGAGAGACGAAGTCTATATAGGGCTGAGGTGCTAGCAGCACTATTAATAAGTATACAATAGTCTAGCAGTGAGAGGGTGGAGGAGGAGACGGTGAGCCTAAGGGCATCTGTGGTAAGGTAGTGCTTGAAGTGGTACAGTAACCCCAGACTAAAATTGAGGGCTTTAGACAGGAGATGCATATGTTGGTGGAAGTTGAGCGCAGGGTCCAGTGTGATGCCCAGATACTTAAAGGAGTCAACTAGCTCTAAGGGGGTCTGATTGGCAGTTAGAACTTGGGGGCAATGCACCTTCTGGGTGTTGAGTGGATGAGAGAAAACCATAACTTTGGTCTTCTTATAGTTGAGGACTAGGCACTGTGCAGAGAACCAGTTTTCAGCACAGCTAAAGGTGGATTGAAGAGAATGATGGAGTTGAGAGGGGTCAGAGGAGAGTAGGACAGCATCATCTGCATATAATAACACATTACCAGGGCAGGCCATGGGGAGGGAGTTGAGGAAAAGGCTGAAAAGTAGAGGTCCTAGTATTGACCCCTGCGGGATGCCTGAGAGGACAGGCAGACTTTTGGATAGGGTGTTACCAATTTTGACCTGCTGGAAGTGGTTAAAGAGATAGTCAGAGAACCAACCAAGGGTGTCCCAGGAGAAACCAATGTTGGACAGGGTGGTTAACAGGAGGGAGTGGTTGACGGTGTCAAATGCCTTAGTGAGGTCTATGAAAACTGCTCCAGTGATATGACCCCTGTCCAAAGCAGAGTGGATGTGTGAGGTAAACTGGAGGAGGGTGTCGGTAGTGCTGTGACCTTTCCGAAAGCCGTGCTGTTGCTTGCAGAGTAGGTTGTACTTGTTGAGATGGTCTTTGAGCTGATCAGAGACAATCCGCTCTAGGGCCTTGGATAGGGGAGGAAGAATGGAGATGGGGTGGTAGTTATTGACAACAGTACAGTCTTCACTTTTAAATATAGGGGTGATGGAGGCTGATTTCCACCTAGAGGGAAATATACCCTGACATAAGGAGTGGTTCAGTATATGGGTGAGGGGGTAGAGAACCTCATGCAGGGTGAGCCGCAGGAGTTTCAAGTCAAGGGTGTCACTACTGTAGCAGTATATACATATCATAAATGCTAGGTAACTGTGGTATACAAAGATATATATCCATCAAGGGGGCTAATTAAGGCTATTGGCCATGAGCCTCAAGGGTGAATGTCATTATTACCCTAATTAGTACCCAGGATAGGCATGTAGCCTTGTATTCCACAGTTGGCTAGTATTTGTTTTATATAATACATTAGGATGGTGCCATTATTTCTTCCTGTTGGTCCCCTCCCATCATCTTAGTCAGCTGGTTAGGTCTAGGTTCATTTCCTGGTTTAGCCATGAATTGGCCCTATGGATCTCCATAGTGTAGAGTTAGTTTCAGGGTTTTGCTGTTTGGCCCTGTTGAGTTTTCACAGGCGGGGTTCTCCTATATAAGGTGATGTGTCCCAGCCACTCCTACATTTAGTCCCTGTGGTGTACAGCTCAAGTATGTGGTTAGGAAAGACATCTTTGGTTGGGAGCTATATTGACATCAGGCACTGGAGTTGGTACTCCGGAGAGGGACTGTGAGGATGCTGTCATAGACATCATCTGGGAAGAGAAGGAGGGACCAGCTGTTGCATCGTGGAGGGCATGGTGTCTGGTGTGTGCTGTGGACCGTCAAGTCACATTGCTCTTTAGTGAGGTGGGGCAGTTTGTTGTTTTTGTGGAAGGCTTAGTTTTTTAGTGTGGTTTAGGTACTGTGTTTTTTGTAAGATGATTTCTTTTTTTTTTGTTAGCGGCCTTATTAGGTGTGCTAAATAGCACAGGCATTTTTTTTAATTTGTGTGACTGGTGTGTTAATGGACAAGTTTATTGGTTAATTGGTCATTACGTTGTTTGTTTTGATGTTCATAATCTTGACTTATGGGTGTTTTCTTTCCCCCACGGTTTACAGGTTTTGGTGAGGAGGTATATAGCTTTAATTGGGAGTTATACAGATTTTATTATTTGGATTGTAAGTTTGATTGGTGAGGTATACAGGGAAATATATGATAATGAGGTCATATGGTGAAAAGTTCCCATCCATGTACTATATATATATATATATATTCTCATTGCAAAAAAATCCATTAATGCATCAGTTTGGGTACCTATTACAGTGAGAAAAGTATGTAAATTTGGTGTTAGGGTTACCAACCCTACCACCCCACCCCACTTCCCAACCCTCCACAAACCAACAGGCATTGGGGTGTGCCTTGGGGTCATCGACCCTAACTCTCACCCCATTCCATGTGTAAGAAGCTCAGATGGTACAGTATAGGAGAATGGGGTGAGTTAGGCCCAATGACCCCGTGGCACCCGATGCCTGTTGGTTTGTGGAGGGAGGGTGGGGTGGGGAGGTAGGGTTGGGGACCCTAATATTGAATTTTCGTACCTTTGTCACTGTAACAGGAATCCTAACTGATGCATTAATGGAGTTTTTAAATGAATTTCCTTGCTTTTTGAGAGAGTATAATAGTATCCTTATGTTACTGTGGGAGCATAAGATCCTTCAGACCCTGTGCTCCAATCCCACCTTAAATATGCAAATGTATGTAGGTGTGAAGCACAGGGCCCTCTGGGTCTTGCACTTCCATGTGTTGAGCAACAGTGACTAAATTGTCAGCATAGCCATCTTATTACCCCACCTCATGTGAACTAGTACAGAGAAACTGTGAAAGGCAAGACAAAATGTAATTATGTGCAACTGCAATGTCATTCTGCTCCAAAGGTGTGAAAACACATTTCGGGCAGGATGTAAAAAATGACAGCTGTACTTAACATGAGGTGGTGTGAAAAAAATGTCTATGTTGAAAATTTGGTGACAGAATATTGAAAAGTACCAAAGTTATGTGCATGCATAGGATAATTAACGGACCATACAAAACTTGGGCATTTTAGGACTTTTTTCTAAAATTTTCAACATGGCCTTTCTGGGGCAACAACTCATGAACAGCTGGCACTATTATATTATTAGTCATTCTGAAAATGTGATTTTACACAGCAAATATGCCATTCTGTGCCACAGGTGCGAAAACATGTTTCAAGCCAGATGTAAAAAAAATGACAGCTGTACTGTTCATGAGGTGGTGTGAAAAACTGGCAATGTAGAAAATTTGGACTGAAAATATACAAAATTGCAGAAGTTATGAGCGAGCATAGAAAAATTTCAATGACTGTGCATATCTGGGGCATTTTTTTGGTATTTTTGTACCAAATTTTCAACATGGGCTTTTTGAGGGGCCTCCCCAAACACTGGCACTCTCATTTCTTTACTCGATCCTGAAAGGTGATTTTATGAAGGCCACATAAATCACCTTATGGATCTGATTAACAAAATGACAGTGACAGCGTTCATGAGGTGGGGTCCAAAAGCCCATGTTGGAGTAATGCAAAATGCCTTCAAATAACTGAGATATCAACATAAATTTAAAATGCCATTGACAGCCATTATATGGAACTTACCTTGGGTCTTCATTTCATGGTTGGCTTTTAAGAGTGCAGTTGGTAAGTATAGGGCAAAGGGGCATGTGGTCTGGTGGGTGCTCAGTGGGAGGGTTGGGATGGGGGAGGTGGTCAGAGGAGACGATAAGGGTCCATTTTCTTTTTTTCAGGAAAAAAGATGTTGAAGGACTGTTTTCCGTTTTGCAGGGTTCATTTTTACAATGTTTGGGGATACTGGGGCGGGTCCCCAGTGTCCCACACTGCTGGGAGGAGAAGTACATAATATATGGGGACACTGTGAGTGGGCTCCCCAGTGTCCCACATTGGTGGGGGGCTTATAGTGCCGACAAGGGGATTGGGCACCCCCCTGCTGGCAAATATATAAGGAAACATTTTTCAGACACTGGAAGTGGGCTCCCAGTGTCCCACACTGGTTGAAGGGGCTTACAGTGCCAACAGCGGGATTGGGCAATCCACTGTTGGCAAAATATATTTTGAATTAATTAACATTCCAAGGCTCCCTTCCCCTTAAACTCATTGAAACAGGGAAAAACATTTTTTTTAGTTAACACTAACAGGTGTTTGTCTAAATGGAGGCCAGGAATCTAATTCTGGCTTTTTTTTTAAATGGCCAGAACTGCTTTTATGTTTTTTCAGGGGCTGATGGTAATTTTCCATAGAAGTAGTGTCGCAAATTTGCAGCAGTTTCCATGAAAAGTGCCACAAATCTGCAGCAGTTTTCGTACAACAGTGCCATTAGTTGTTTGAAAAGTGCCACAATTTGTGGCAGTCTCACAAAAATGCCACAATTTTGCAACACTGCCAACATCCAAGCACAAAAATCATATTTCCAGCCACTATTTAAAAAAAAATAATGCCAGAATTGTGTTCCTCGGGCCCCGATTAGGTAAACACAACTGCTGGTGTTTAACAAGGGGCAGTGTTTTTTGAATTACAATGTTTTTTCCTCATCTCTCACTAAAAACAAGATGGTGGCAGCACGGCACTACTAAACCAATTTGAGGCAGTAAACAGGCTTTCGTGAAAGCAAAAGTGCTTTCAAGCCATACATATATTTTTCCCATAGGCTATAAAGGAAACTTTAAACTTTAATAACTTTTGAATGGATTGATATTTTCTCACCAATCCTTTAAAAGGCACATCAGTGACAGACCCATATACCTAAATATTTCAGACCAGACCGCCAAAGGATTTGGACTTATGCCTGAGCAAATAATTTGCACCTAAATGGTAAATTACATTATTTGGCACTTTGCAGCTCTGCAACCATACCATCAACTGGATGAAAACTTGTCAGATCCAGAGATCTATAGTACCAGACAGCACACGCAGAATTACAGGAAAATTGGTCTAGTAGTTGCAAAGTTATTAAAGTGCAACTTTTGGGGTTTAACATAGAAGTTGCCATACAGACGTTAACTATAAGGCACTACCTTGCCCTATAATTTGTGTATTTATACAATGTAGGTAGGAATCTGATTCTTTGAACAAATTCATTATTTCCCCAAGACTCTGACTCAAGTAAAAATAAATGTGTTATTCTCACACTGTTAAATAATAGCTTATTTTTCACTTATCTACATCACACTGTCGCACTCAAAAGTCAATAATTTCAACTGACATGTCATTCTAATCAATTCAAAATGAAGGGTTGTCTCTAAAGGACAGGCCCCATTGTTCTGAGGCCTGGAACCTTTGGAGGAGGGTCAGAATGCAGGGGCATAAGAGGGGAGGGGCTGATTACATCAGAGGAGGACTAAGAGAAAAGGGTTTGGCCTAGGGGATTATGACCTCAAAAGGGGTGGGGCTGGGAGAGCAAAGAAAATAGGGGTATTGGGGAAAGAGAGAGAGGGAATGAGAGCTAGGGGTTGGGGGTTAGGGGTGATATAAGGGGCTGCACAGAAGTGCTCTCTCTCATTTTTGCTAAGCAGAATATTATTTTGCTTAGCACATCAGTTATACAGTTTCTGAGCTGTTTTTTTGTTGTACAGGTAAGCTAAGTTTTCCATGAAGTAATAAGGAGGTTGTCTGAGCTCAAGATATGCAGAGATAGGGTAAGCTGATAGGCAGTTTGAAATTGTTGTGCTAAGAAAGAAGATATATGTAAGTTTAGAGGCTGTTAAGGCTGGCAGTGTGCATTTAGAGCTGTGACAGTAGAACAGACCTTGGTACAGCCTGGTTTTACTGTCAGATGTTTTTTTTAAAGCAAACAAAAAAAAACAGAAGTGTATATTACAATGTTTGGGCACAGCCTAGGGCTCCATGGGAGGTCTTTTGTTTACTACTAGCACTGGAGGAGCCCTCATGGTGAGACTTCTCCCTGAGAGGTTGTGTTTAGTAACTGGCTGTGGTCGGGTGCCTTGTAAGCATTTATGGGGGTGTCTGGACAGACATTACGATAGCGCTTTCTGGCATTTTGAATTCCATGGGTATGGGTGGGGTCTAGGGAAATCGTGAGAGGGACCCCCGTGATGTGGTGACCCTGGCCTGTATGAGAAGAGGCTTGGGCAACAGATTTGAAGGACAAAAATGCTGCTGCTCAAGTATAGAGCAAGAGTAAACATGAGGGGCGGGAAGCAAGAGGAGGCTTCAAAGGGGTTAAGGAGAAAGAGTCATGAGGAGATTCATGTTGTCAGTGTTGGGCACTCTTAGCTAAGGGCAGGGTGCCCAGCTTTGGAAAACACACTGAGTGGGTGGGAGAGGACCACAGACTGTCATTGAGGGATTACTGAAAGAGATGGCCGGGGGCGGGGGGCCTTGATTTGGATAAGAGGTTCCGGCCAAGGTGCAAGGATGAAGAGACTGGCTGGGACTCTCAAAGAATCACAATAACCAGCAGATGGGTTGCCTTGTGGTGGCGAGCCACATATGGCCGCCATATTAGGAAAAGCAGACCATGTGGCATCTGCCAATTTGGAGGAGCAGGTGGACCACTTGGTTGCTGCCATTTCAGGAAGCAAGAGGGACCTCATGGGCGGCTGATATATTGAGATAGGATGGCCATGTGTCAGCCACCATTTTAGTAGCTTACACGCCATGTGGTGGCTGCCATTTTGAGAGTAGGCTGAATGCATGGCAGCCACTATATTAGGTTAGGATGGACCATGTGGTGGCCTCTGTTTTACAGGAGAAGGTAGGCCACATGACAGCAGTGCTGTTTTGAGATTTGGGACCTCTGGTGGGGTTTTCTTTGTTATAATAACTGGGAAAACATGAGGGACAATATGGAGGAATGCAAGAAAATAAAATAGGGGTATTTGGGAAATAACCACACAGTGCGGTGACCTGGAGGTGCTAGCAATCTGTAACCCTATGCTGGTTCTGGGGCACACAGGCCTTGGGTGCCTGTAGACATTGATAGGTTGGTGAAAAAACAAAAGCAACACTGAACGTGGCATGGGCAGGACTGGTTGGCCTGCCAGATATGGGAGCCCCACATAGGATGGGGGCAAGGACATGAGAAAGCCTTGTAATAAAATGCATGTAGATGTAAGTTACTCACAGGTGGTTTGTTTATATTTCAGAGACTTCTAAAAGATATGGACACCAGAGGATCACAAGCATTGAAGGCAGATGCCATGAAATTAGTTATGGACTTGGTGGACAGGGCACACTGGGTACTAGATACTGTGGATGAACAGGCCAGACAACTGGGCACTAGCAGGAAGGAAAAAGAGGAAGGACAGGGCCGGTTCGGGAGGAGGGCAAAGAGCAGCCTAGGGAGGGGCCCAAGGGCACCTATACCGAAGGGTCCTAGGCCCGACCATCCTGTTCTGGAACCTGAACCTATGCATAGCCCAGTTCCTGAATCTGGCACCTTCCTCTTCAGATCCCAGAACTGGTCCTGCACGTGAGTCAATGCTAGGACCTTGTCCAGCACCAATCCCAGAACCAATACCAGTGCCAGTACCACAACCAGTGCTGGTACCAATCCCAGCACTTTCCAGCACTGGTTCCACAGCCAAGTCCACGGCCAGGTCCACCAGCAGGACCAGTGCCATTCCAGGATCCAGTTCCACAACCAGTTCCAGTGCCAATACACTTCCCACAACCACCACTACTGGGTCTAGTGGGGCCAATGCCACCATGGTTGCTGATGCCAGAGCTGCTGCCAGGACCTTCAGGTGTCCCCAAGGCCAATACAGGTACAGATGATCCTACTGTGGCAAGTAGCTTGAAAGAATATGTAGAGCAATTGCTAGGTGGTATGGGGACTGATGGAGTGGATAAACTAAAGAAAGTACTGGGGGAATTAGAGAAAGGGAAAGGCAGCGAGAAGGTAGCAGAGCCTAAGGTGGCAGATAAAGGTGTGGTTGCAGGAAGGCAGTAAGCATGGTGAAAGTGCAGATGAGGATCATGTACCACTAACCACAAAGAGGAGATACGGAAAGAAGAACCTGTGAACATATTTGCCATAGTGGACAAGAAAATGGCAGAGCAAAATGAGGAGAAGGAAGGTTTTGGAAAGCAGGTATTGGCAGCAGCATTAGTTTTAGTGAAGAAAGGGAGGAAACAAAATGGCCAAGTTATAAGGGAAAGATGTGGGGGCATGGACTTTGGGTTTCAC
Source organism: Neoceratodus forsteri (assembly GCA_016271365.2). Lineage (NCBI taxonomy): Eukaryota > Metazoa > Chordata > Ceratodontiformes > Ceratodontidae > Neoceratodus > Neoceratodus forsteri. The sequence continues at coordinate 624,440,689 of CM057452.1, read as the reverse complement.
TTACTGTAGTGCTATTGTGCAAAAAAGAAGCCAGGAATGGAATCCTCTATTAGCTTATTCATTGATAATTAGGAACACTTACAAGATGATGGGAGGGACAAACTGGCTACAGTATGATGAAAACTTTAGGACGAGGATGGCAAACTATGGCCTGGATTGTCATTGGGATTCCAGGTATTCAGACCTTTGGTGAAGACAATGATAGTAGCTGGAAGAGCTGAAGGGAGTGGACAAAGGAGCAGGGAGATTTAAAAGTGTTGCTCAGGTTATAATCGGGCTTATTGCTCCTTCCCCAGTTGTAGATTCAGACATGCATGCTCTAGATGTGGAGGGACACACCCAGTGTCAAAGTGTAGGTCATACTTGGACAATAATGCAGGGGGGACACATTCAGGACACTCCTTTTGGGGTGACCATGGGTGGCCATGGGGGATAGAGGGGGGGACATTGGGACAATGGAGGATAAGGCAGAGGTTATTCAGGAGGTAGGAGATATAATCACTGAGGAAGATAGTGGGAAGCGGTGGGGGGTTCAGTTGGCAAGAACCCCAATCAAAGCAGAAGTAATAAAAAAATGGATGACAGACTACCCATACAAAAAGCAGGAGATGCACTGGTGTAGGGTTTCACGAGGGTTTTAGTTTGCACTATCAAGGGACAAGGGAGACAAAATGGACCAACAACCTCAGGTTGGCAAAAGGGAAAGAAGATCTACTAAGGCAGAAGGTTACCAAGGAAAAGGAGGCTGGGAGAGAGGAGAGGCCTATCCAAGACCCTCCTATGTACCACCTCAGGGTTTCACCCTTGGGATTCATGCCCAAAAAACAGCCTGGGGAGTTCAGGGTGATACCTCATATATCGTATCTGGAAGGGGATTCAGTAAATGACTGCATCACCAAAGAGGATAGTAGGGTATCATATGGGACACTACAAGATGTGGTAGAACTAATCAGGGCCTCCAAGGAGCCCTGGTTGGTAAAAACAGACATAGAATCGGCATTTCGATTACTGCCGGTTAGGAGGGAGGACTGGGAATTGCTGGGCTTCCAGATGGATGGGAAATATTATTTTGGCAAGGCCATGCCCATTTGATGTTCAGTAGCATGCATGACATTTGAAATGTTTAGCACATGACTACAGTGGGTTTTTAAAGAAAGATTCGGGCATGGGGTGGTAGTATACTAATTAGATGATTTTTTATTAATAGGAGAAGGAAAACGAGAGGTGGAAAAGATGTGGGGAGATTTTAAAGAGATGTATCAGGTTTTAGGAGTTCCATTGACTGGGGATAAAACAGAAGGTCCTAGTCGCTGTTTGGAAATTCTGGGGATAGAAACTGATGCAGAGTTGGGGCTGTTCTGGCTGCTGGAGGAGAAGGTGAAAAAATTGAGGGAACTTTTAGAAGAGATGAAAAAGAGAAGGGTAACACTGCAGAAAGTGCAACAGGTATTGGGCCATTTGAACTTCCTTGTAGGGCCATCGGCCTCAGTGCACATTTACATGTCACTTGGCCAGGTCTACAAGTGGGATAAGGAGGCCATAACATGAGGAAGATTTTTGCAAGGTGGTCAGGGAGGACATGATGGTGTTGGGGGGAACAGTTTTTGGAATCCTATAATTGGATAACTTTCTGCCAGGAGGAATGGTTGTTTAATACAGATTTGGAACTGTACTCTAATGCTTCAGGGGGAATAAGGGTTGGACCTTTTTTAGGGGACAGTGGTTCATGGAGCCATGGCCACAAGAATGGATAAGGAGGGGGCTTACTAAGGATATCACCCTATTAGAGATATTTCCAATATGGGTGTCAACAGTGGCATGGAGGGAGTCACTCCCGAATCAGAAGGTGACATTTTGGTGAGACAACAGAACAGTGGTTGATGTCCTAAACAAAAGGGGCAAACTCAAGCACAGTCTTGGGGGTATTGTGGCAGTTGGTTTTGCAAAGCTTAAAGCTTAACATGAGTTTTAGGGCCCGGTACATTGAAAAAATGTTGAGATTCCACCTGTTGCTAGCCTGTAGAGCAGAAAGCAGCTAACTAAAAGAAGCTACCATTTTCTAACTAATTTAACTCTTCTATCTCAGCAGGAATCAGTGTCTGTTGAGATTAAGCAGACAGATACTTTATTAGAAGTAGAAGGGGTCTTATTTAGGGTTAAAAAAAGAAAAGAAAGAAATTCAGTGTGTGTTCTGTGATGGGAAGGGTACTGTATCAACTTACTTTGCTAAATCAGTAGGAGGAGAGAGCTTAATTGGGGGTGTGGCTTAGACAATATAAAAGCAGGTGACTCCAATTACAACTTCCTGTTGTTAGCCTTTTTTCTTACTAATTGCCCTCCATCCCACCCCTTCACCCACCAACCCTAAGCCAGTTCTACTTTTATAGCCACTGGATTTGACTGACAACAGGAACCTCCTGTTGGGCAGTAGGAAGGGAAGGATCATAAAGAAACATTAGTTTTGTCAACCTAAAGGAAAAAATGGCTAACTTCCTCCCAGCTGCTGGTGGTCTGACACCGAGCAAAAAAGAAGGAGGCTACTGAAGAATGTAGGAAGTTGCTGTCCCAGAACAGGAAGGGTGAGTGTTTTAAGGAGAGGAGAGAGTAAGCATACAGAGAAACAGGAGAGGGAACACAAAATAAGACATGATAGGAGTGGTGCGGTGCAATGGCTGTGGGGCGGCAGTGTTCTGGGAGACATTCTGGAGGCTGCGATGCTGCCCTATTTTCAGGCACCTCTCTGGTCTGAGAGAGGAGGTTGCCCATCTCCAGGCTGACCTGGCTAGGATTCGTGAAACCTCCTCCCCCACCCAGGGATCACCAGGGCCAATGCCACTACCTCAGATGTTGCCAAGAAAGAGGAGAGACTGGACCAGGGTGGGCTCAGGGAGGGAGAGGGTGGTGGAACAGAGTTGCATCCTCCAGCTGTACCTCTCCACAATTCATACACTTTTCTGGTGGATAGTGGTTCCTCTATGGAGGCACCTGCAGTGGAGACCAAGGAGGATGTTAGGAACCTTCACAAATGAGACCCACATGAAGGGTGGCATGGGGCCCCACATGGGAAGGAAACAACTCCTTGTTGGGGACACAATCATTGGGGGTAGAGGTGGGGGAGGAAGGGGAGAGGGAGGTAAGGTGCCTGCCTGGTGCCACAGCTTGGAGGGACAGGACGCGAATCCTCAGGATCGTGGGAGCAGCTGCACGTGGGATGGAGCTGGATGTCATTGTCCACCTAGGGACAAATGACCTGGCTAGGAATGGGATCAGAGCAGTGCAAGAGGAGTTTGTAGAGTTGGGGAGGCACCTTAGACAAGTAGTGCATATGGTAACCTTCTCGGAGGTGCTGCCTGTCTATGGCAAGGATGATGCTAGGGTACTCCTCACCAGGGAATTCAATGAATGGTTGAAAAACTGGTGTGGAGCTCAGGGTTTTGGCTTCATTGGGGACTGGGGAGCCACCTGGAAGGATGCAGACCTATACAGGTGCGATGGTCTGCATCTGTCCGGGGGGAACCAGGATCCTAGGTGAGAGGTTTAAATGCTTCATTGGCAAGCATTTCAACTAGCCAAGGGGGGAGGCACTGAAAAGGAGCAGGGAAATCCCAGCATCCCCCCACAAAACATGGTAATTAGTGATGTAAACAAAAAGGTAAAGAAGTCATTAGGGAGCAGGACAGAGGTAAATGTAAAAAGAGGCAAAGGCAGTAAGGATAGAGATGGGGCTAAAAGGGGTAAGGCCATCAAAAATTGGAGGGTGATGAGTACCAATGCCCATAGTCTGTGTAACAAGCTCCCTGAGCTAGTAGCCTTGATGGAAGAGGGTTGCCTGGATATTGTGGCAGTCACAGAAACATGGTACACAGAGAACAATGACTGGGATTTCAACATACCAGGATACACTATCTACAGGAGGGACAGGGAGGGTAAAAGAGGCGGAGGAGCAGCTCTCTATGTAAAGGAAGGGATCAAAGCAACAGAACTAAAGAGTAAACAGGGAGCAGATGAGGCACTCTGGGTCACACTGGAGACAGGAAATGGCACCACAATCCACATGGGGGCTGTATACAGACCCCATCTCAGGGGGAGGGAATGGACAAGGAAATGATAGAAGGCATCCTTAGAATGGCAGAAAAAGGGGAGATATTGTTGATGGGGTACCTGAATATGCCAAATGTTAACTGGAGCACCTTTGCTGCAGGCACATCCAAGAGCAGGGTCATTCTAGATGCCCTACAAGGGGCATGCCTCAGACATCTAGTATTGGAACCCACTTGGGAGGTAGCAGTCTTAGACCTGGTACTCTCAAATGGGAACGGAGACCGAATTTCAGATTTAGAAGTGGGTAGCCATCTGGGAACAAGCGACCACCAAACAGTTTGGTTCACGATAAAAACAGCCATACAATCAAGCCATACAAAAGCAAGAGTATTGGAATTTAGGAGGGCTGACTTTGGGGGAAATGAGAGAGTGCATCAGAAAAGCACTAGCAAACAGGCAAGAAGGAGGGGTGGAGGAACAGGGGGAGTAATCAAAACAGCCATCACAAAGGCAACAAGCCTTTGTGTAAAGCAAACCAACAAAACACAACGAAGGAAAAAAAAAATGCTATGGTTCTCAAAAGAGGTGGCAAGGGAGGCTAAGGAGAAAAGGATAGCATTTAGGAAATATAAGGAAACACAGAAGGAGCAGGACAGAGAACTTTATCAGTTAAAGCAGAAAGAGGCAGGGAAGGCAGTCAGAATAGTAAAGGCCCAAACTGAGGCAAAGATAGCCAACTCTGTTAAGAAGGGGGATAAGACCTTTTATTCAGTAGGTACATTAGGAAGCAAAGAAAGACCAAAGGAGGGATACTGAGGCTTAATAAAGGGGAGAGAATGTGGGCAGAGGGTGACAGTGAAAAAGCAGGGATACTGAATGAATATTTCTGCTCAATATTCACAAAGGAAGAGGAGGGGGAGGTATGTAAACCAAATAAGAGAAACACTCTGAAGATGGGGGTTGATATCAGTCCATTTGCAGAAGAAAGGGTTCTGAAAGAACTAATAAAATTGAAGGTGAACAAAGCAATGGGGCCTGATGGGATTCACCTAAGAATTCTTAAAGAACTAAGGGTAGAACTAATGACACCGCTGACTACTCTCTTTAACTAATCATGGGAGGATGAGGTGGTACCTGAGGACTGGAGGAGGGCAGATGTGATTCCTCTTCACAAAAGTGGGAGCAGAGCAAAGGCAGGAAACTACAGACCTGTTAGTTTGACATTGGTGGTAGGGAAAATGATGGAATCACTTCTGAAGGAAAGAACTGTTGAGTACCTAGAGGCCAGTGTGGCACAGGAGCCAAGGCAGCATGGATTCATGATGGGAAAGTCATGTCAGATGAATCTAATAGATTTATTTGACTGGGTGACCAAAGTTGTAGACCAGGGAGGGGCTCTGGACATGGCCTACCTAGATTTTAGCAAGGCAATTGATACAGTCCCACAAAAAAGATTAATACACAAGTTAGCCAGCCTTGGAGTAGGTCCCAAGGTGGTAGCCTGGATAAAAATGGCTAGACAACAGGACACAAAGGGTAGTAGTAAGAGGAGTCCACAGTAAAGAAAGGAGGGTTACTAGTGGGGTACTGCAGGGTTCAGTACTGGGACCAGTCCTTTTTAATGTCTTTATAAGTGACATTGCAGAGGAACTGGAAGGAAAAGTATGTCTGTTTGCAGATGATTCAAAGATCTGCAACAGGGTTGATACACAAGATGAAGTGGAAAGAATGAGAAGGGACTTGGCAAGACTGGAGGAATGGTCAAATGTATGGCAGCTCAGATTCAATGCTAAGAAGTGCAAGGTAATGCACCTGGGAAACAAAAACCCAGGGGAAGAGTACACAATGGGGGGTGAGATACTGACAACAGTAAAACTGGAAAGGGACTTGGGGTAATTATATCAGATGACCTAAAGGTGGGCAAGCAATGTGAGAAGGCAGTAAGGAAGGCTGGGGGGATACTTGGATGCCTAGGGAGAGGCAACAATAGTAGAGAACAGGACGTTCTTATCCCTCTGTACAGACAGTTGGTGAGACCCCATCTGGAGTACTGTGTGCAGTTCTGGAGACCCCATCTCCGCAAAGACATAGACAGAGTGGAGGCTGTCCAAAGGAGGGCAACCAAAATGGTGCAGGGTCTGCACCAGAAGACATACGAAGAAAGTCTAAAGGAGCTTAATATGTATACCCTTGAGGAAAGAAGGGAGAGAGGGGACATGATAGAAACTTTCAAGTACCTCAAGGGAATCAACAAAGTCCAAGAGGGCAGCATCTTACAGAAAAAGAGATGTGCAAGAACAAGGAGGCACAATTTGAAGATAATGGGGGAGAATGGCTCAGAGGTAATGTGAGGAAGAATTTTTTCACAGAGAGGGTTGTGAATGCATGGAACAGCCTCCTGAAGAGGTTGTGGAGTCAAGAACAGTGGGGGAATTCAAGAATGCATGGGACAGACATAAGGCAGTCCTAGTGGAGGGGGGTAGAAGGAAGTAAGCTGTTGGTTAATGAGGATCTGCAGCTTACCAGTTAGGCAGGAAAATGGGCAGACTAGGTGAGCCAAGCGTTCCTTATCTGCTGTCAAATTCTGTGTTTCTATATTTCTATGAATACAGAATACTGCAGCTGACAGCCTTTGTTATCTATAGATAGACAAATTCCAGGCTTTCGCTTCAAGGGCAGATGAGACAGGGATGAAGATTCCAGAGGGATTATGAGAGCTTGGTTGGAAGGAGCAGAGTTTCTCTTTCAGAACTCTTGGGCAGACAGCACCTTTAAGGCCTACCAGGGCTACTGGAGAGTGTTCCAAGATTTCTGGGTCTTTCACGGCATGGAGGTAAGTGGGGCCATCACAGAGGAGCAGGTAGCCAAGTTTGTGGTATCCAGGTGGCAAAAAGGGATGGCCCATGCCACTATGGGAGTCCATTTGGCTGCCATAGGGTGGGTTACTACCCTGAAGGGTTGGGGGATCCCAGCAAGGGGCTAATTATAAAATGCATGATGGTGTCATGGCAAAGGGTAAAAGGGATGGAGCAGGATAGGAGAAGGCCCATATCAAAGCACTTGTTGGAGAAGTTGATATGCATCCTGCCGCAATCATTCTACTCAACCTATGAGGTAGTTTTGTTTAATTCAATTTTCGCAGCCGTGTACGGGGGTGCATGTAGGGTGGGGGAATTTTTGGGCCCAGCAAAGATGACCACAGGGTCAGGTTTGCAGTGGTATGATGTTCGGTGGAGCAGGGATAAGCTTACAGTCTTCTTAAAGAAATCCAAGACAGACCAAGTGGGAAAAGGGGTCATCATCCCAATACAGCAACACAGGATAGAGGTTATTTTCCCAGTCTGAGGACTATGGGAATTTGGAACCATCAGGCCACCAGGCCAGGGTTTAATATTCATTCATGAGAAAGGGACCGGGACAATGGGAACTCATTTAGCCAGGGTATTGAGGAATGGAATCGTGGCACTGGGCAAAGACCCTGGGAGATATTCATCACATTCATTCCAGATAGGAGCAGCATCTGAAGTTGTGGCAAAAGGGGTGCAGGAATAAGGTTTGACGAATCTGGGCAGGTGAAAATTCAGCTGTTATAAAAAATGTATGAAAAGCGTCACTATCTAATGGATGTTGTTGTTTCTCTATTCACAGGTACTGGACAAAAAGTTTAACAAATTCGGAGGATAAAAAGGGGGGTTGGGGGGACGGGTCACTTGATAACATTGCTAACAAATTTGTTTTTGTATCACAGAAAAAGCCTGCAGATCTGAAGTGTGGATTGTAAGGCATTCATACATATATTGGGCAGAGAGGAAGCCCGGGGGAAAACAGCTCTCATTTGATCGTCGAGAAGAACAGATCCTGTGGAACGGAATATGAGGGATGCGTTGGGGGCTATTTCTGCCACTATTGGAGGAGACTTACAGGACCAACCCAGAACCAGACTTAATCATTGTGCATCTGGATGGGAATGACCTAGGTACCCTACCTTGGTAGGACATTAATCAGATACAAGAAGACCTGGGGGTGGTTAAAGGCTGGTGGCCTAGGGTCATTTTGATGAGGTCAGAAATGGTAGCCAGAAAGGTTTGGAGGCATGCAAAGAGTCACAAGTCCATAGAAGGTACATGGAAAAGAATGACCAGAAGAGTGGGTACATGGTTTCAGAGATTTGGTGGGGAAATATTGAGACATGATGAGTTGGTTGAAAAAATTTCAGGTTTGTACAGAACAGATGGGATCCATCTAGAAGAGATGGGTAACCACATTTTGATTGTGGAGCTAGGTCAAGGAATAGATGCTTGGCTGAGAAAGCGCAAAAAAAAAAAGAGGGGGAAGGGGTGGCAGACCAAAAGGGAGGAGCACGCCTTCCAGTGCAGGCTGGAGATGGGCTAGTGGAGGAAAGGAAAAGAAGAAAGTCCTTTAGTAGGGGATGGGGGAGGAAGCCAACTTTGATTTACATCAATGTGGAATGTAACCGAAGAGGGTGTGGACACCCAGGAGAAAGAAAAATGGGGGTAGGGATGGACACCTGGCACTTAATAAAAGAAATTACCCCCTCACATTTACATCTGGGGCCGAAAAGGACAAAACTTAACAATATAGAAAGACTCTCTCAGGTCTACACCCGGAGGCAAAAGAAATAAAAGAATATGATCTCTGAAATGGTAATGAGTATGTAAAAAAATGTAATAAGGATACAGAATTGATGTGGCATTATACATAAATGAAATAAGTTTTGGAATGTGGTAAATAAAGGAATTCAGTATTGTATGATATGACGTGAAAATGAATTGTTAAAATTTTGATTAAATGATATGCCAACTGAGCAACCAACACAATACTGGGTGTGCTGTCCTTCATTGGGAGAAGGCTCTAGAATAAGAAGTATTGTCTCTAAAGGACAGGCCCCATTGTTCTAGGCCTGGAACCTTTGAAGGAGGGTCAGAAAGCAGGAGGAGAAGGGGGGAGGAGGGGCTTAGTGACATCAGAGGGGGAGGACTAAGAGGAAAAAGGGGTTTGTCTGAGGGATTATGACCTCAAAAGGGGTGGGGCTAGGAAAGCAAGGAAATAGGAGATGGGGGAAGAGAGAGAGAGAGAGGAGAATGAGAACTAAGGGTGGGGTTAGAGGGGATATGAGGGCTGCACAGAAGTGCTCCCTCATTTTGCTAAGCAGAATTTTATTTTCCACCCACCACCCAAAAAGAGAGAGTAAAGGAAATGGTCAGAAGGCCTGATTTAATATGGACATGGAGGACAGGTGAGGAAAGGAAAAGAAGAACGTCCTTTAGTTGGGGATGGAGGAGGAACCCAACTTTGATCTACATTAAGGTGGGGTGTAAAAGAAGAGGGTGAGGACACCAGGAGAAAGAAAAAGGGGGGCAGGAATGGACACCTGGCCCTGAATAAAACAAAAGACCCCCTCAGATTTACATCTGAGGGTGAAAAGGACAAAATGAAACAATAAAGAAAGATCCCCTCAGATCTACACCTGGGGGTGAAAGAAAGAGAAGGATGCGATATTTGAAATGGGGATGAGTATGTAAAAAAATGTAATAAGGATACAGAATTGATGTGACATTATAAATAAATGGAATAAGTTTTGGAATGTGATAAATAAAGGAACTCAGTATTGTATGATATGACGTGAAATTCATTGTTAACATTTTGAATAAATGGTGTGCCAACTGAGCAACCAACACAATACTGGGTGTGGTATCCTTCACTGGGAGGGGGGGAGAAGGCTCTAGAACAATGAATGGACCTTCCCATTGCAGCCAATTATCATGCTGCTTTAAAACTATAAACCCTGCTCCCACCAGTCTGTTTTCTCTGCTTCTCCAGACTCCAAAAGAATAATTACCATTGCAGTATTTAGACTTCAACTGCCACTTTCATCCTATTTTTTTTACCTTTCTTCCCACACAGTTCCAGGTTTTCTCTAGTAATCTATATGCCTGACAAGCTGCTAATCCACTCACTCCCTGAACTATTACTGGAAAAACAACAGTTGCAGACCACACTCACTTGCCATTTGCTCTCAGACTACATAGGATGCAGAACAAAAGGCTGTCTAAGCAGACCCCCCTTGCTTGCTGCTCACTTTTGGAGCTCCAGAAAAACAAAAACATGAATAAGGTAAATTTATGTACTGGGGGGCACATAACTTTTCATACTACATAGTAAAGAGTGGGAATCCAGCCTATACAGCACCATGGAGGGTAGACAGTATTTTTAAACAACAAATCCAGCCTGAACAATACACTTTAATTTTGGAGGGACACAACTCACACAGAGGAATAAAATGTAAAACGTGACTTTTTCATACAAATCAATCATCTCTTTGAACACATACATTGTATAAACAGAACCCAACAGTATGTGCTTAAATATGCAATTCATTTCCACTTGTGAGGGAGTGACTTATGGCTTTGCCACTCCTGAATTATGGTCCCACCCTCTCACTAATGGAAATACAGTAAAACGAATATTTGAACACAGAACACAGACCATATGGGTGTACATATATATCTGTATATATATATATATATATATATATATATATATATATATATATATATATATATATACACATATATATTGCAAAAACTGTGTTAATGCACCAGTTAAGGTAACTTATATACTACAAAGTGAGCAAATGTGGCATGGGGTTTCTCACCCTAATACCCCCAAGGCAAAAGGAAAACACATTAAAACATTTGGTCTCCGGAAATCTTGGTGAATCAGTGGGGTTCTTCTTCCTGGGGTTGTCAGCCCCAATGCCCAACATATTCTATGAGTAACCAGCATCACACACAATCTCCTTTTTTCACACAGGGCCCACAGAGGAGAGGGGTGAGTATTAGGGTTGTAACCCCCAAGGAAGACCCCACCACTGATACCAAGACTCCGGAGTCCAAAAACCTTAATGTTTTTCCCTTTTGCTGCTTGGGGTGGGAGTGAGGGGCATTAGGGTGAGAAACCCTAATGCCACATTTTTCTGCTTTTGTGGTGATACATTACCCTAATTGGTGCATTAACACAATTTTCTGCAAATTTGTTCCTTTCTTTTTTAGATAGTATAATCAAATTCTCATTTGCCTGTGCTGCTATCCCTCCATAAATGCATACATGTATGTTGCTATGGAAATGCAGGGTCCAGAGGGCCCTGCACTTGCATTTCAGCCAAGACTGCAACCAATTTATCAGCATAGCCTTGTTATTGCCCCACCTCATGAATGCCATACTGAAAATCTTTTTAAAATCCCTGCTGAAACATCATTCTGCACCACCGCAACATCATTCCACGCCACAGGTGTGAAAACACATTTTGACCATGATCTGCAAAATAACAGCTGTAACATTCATGAGGTGGTGTAAAAAAATGTCTGTGTTAAAAATTTGGGGTCAAAATATCTACAATTAACAAAGTTACAAGTAGGTATAGCAACATTTCAATGTATGTGCATAACTTTGCAATTTTTACATATTTTGACCCAAATTTTTAATGTAGCCTTCTTATGACCCCACCTCATGCACATAACTGGTGAACATTTTCAAAGCCTGCCCAATAAGTGATTTTGCCAAGCAACCACAACATTATCTTTTGAGACAGATTTGCTGAATTCCATCACAATTTTTTAAGATATGAGGTACTCAAAAGACCACGTTGAACATTTAGAGTGGGATATTCAAAGTGGTTGCACAAGGCGCAAGTGAGATGCACCAGTGCAACAGCGGATATGCTCCAAAGAGCGATATTCAGCGGGTGAAAATGCACTGCACAAATCGCAGTGCAACACTGCACAACCCTAATGAATGCAAGCGCAAGTGCAGGGGGCGTAGCCATGAATAAACAGCGCATTGCGATATTCAACAGCAGGCCGATGGAGCAAGCGTGGAGCAAAAGGGACATGCACAGAGCAAAGTTGAGCCTATAAAAGGATGGAGCAAGCAGGGGACAATGGCTTGCACTCAGGGGAGCAGGGTTAAGAGAGGGAGGGAGAGAGAGTGAGAGAGAGACAGAGTGAGGGACAGAGACAGTGTGAGATAGTGACAGGGTGCGGGCCATTGGACAGGCAGGACAGCAGCAGGGGTGCAGGACAGTCACTGAGGCAGGAGGTGTAATGGGCAGTGGGACAGAGTGCGTGACCCAGACTGAGCCCGTAGGCAGGCCAGACCGTGCGTGTGGGTCCCCAACACAGAAGTGCGCCCAGTGCAGGGGCCCAAGCAGCAGCATAAAACCGGGGAAGCCCAGGTAGACAGCTGCAGAGGTGGGGTAGGACAGTCTGGGCCATGGCCAGTGCAATATTCCAGATGGAGGCAGTAATGAGGGGTGTGAGGAGGCAGGCAGCTGAGCATTGCAGCCATGGAAGGGCCAGGCAGCGGTATGCCCGGAACAGTTGGTACCGTGCCTGCACCACCTTCGAACAGTACAGTGACACTGAGATCATGGGCTGGTACCACCTGAACCAGGGTGATTCTGAGGCAGCTCTGTGAGCTGTGCAGTGATGAGATGCAGGCACCCTCAAGACGGAGCCATGCCCTGTCAGTGGAGACCAAGGTCATGGCCGTGAAGTGCCTGCTTGCCACAGGCACTTTCTGGAGACCAACAGGGGACACCACAGGCATAACCCAGTCAACTGCGTCATGGCTCTTCACACAATTCCTCAATGCACTGCTGCCACATGCTGTGGAATTCATCCACTTCCCCAGCACACAGACGGAGCATACAGCAAACCTGCAGGAGTTCCACAGGGTTGCACATATGCCTGGTGTGCTAGGAGCCATTGACTGCACCCACATAGGCATCCGCACACCACCGGGGCCGGAGGTGGTAGCCTACATCAACAGGAAGGGCTACCCCAGTGTAAACTGCCAGGCAGTGTGTGATGCCAAGGGGCGCATAATCAATGTCTGTGCCACATACCCTGGGGGAGCACACAATGCCTTCATCTGGCACTGGCCTACACTGTGCCGCAGGTCTGAGAGTGGGTACATCCCCACCGGCCACCTAGTAGGTGAGTATGCAGCAGGAAAGGGCAGTTCTGTGCAACAGGGCAGGGCGAGGGGGGTGATGCTATGCATGGGGTGTAGAGGGTTCGGCTGTATAGAAAGGGGAGCAGCCACACTGACCAACGTGCTAACCCAACATGTTCCCCCACAGGTGACAGCGGATACCCACTCAGGCCATTGCTGCTCACCCTGTACCAGCACCCATTGACCCCAGTGCAGGAGAGATACAACAAGGCACACGACAGCACATGGAACATCATCGAGCATGTGTTTGGACTGCTGAAGGCACGTTTTCGTTGCCTGCACAGGTCCGGCGGTGCCCTACAGTACAGCCCCTTGAAGGCCTGTAGCCTATTCTTGGCCTGCTGTGTGCTACACAACATGGCCACTGACTGTGGCATAGCTGTCGAGGTTGAAGAGGGGAACAGCAGTGGGGATGACATGGAACCGGGGGCCAATGGTGGTGGGCACCCCGGATGACGGGAGCTCCGGCTGCGCAGGATGGCCCAATGGCACAGGGACATCATTGCAGAGGAGCACTATGGTACATGCAGGTAGGTGAACAGGTCCACACACAGGTCCCAGGGACTGCAGCATGGTAAACAGGCATGGCTGACAGGGCCCCATAACAGACACGGCCGGAAGGGGGCAATGACAGACATGGGAGAGGTCACTGTGGAAGCACCCCTGACAGAACAGTGGACCCCACCCACACTGCCCCACACACCCACACCCACACAGGCACAGTCACACGGGCACACACACATGCACACCCCGAGGCCGCCAACTGGTGTGTGTCAGACGTTGAACACCGGTGCACTGTGGCAGCTGGTGCTGTAATGGCATCATCATGCACATGCCACGGTGGCCAGTGGCTGGGAGGGTTTGCACAAGGCAGGCATGACGTGCAGCCTCGGATGTTATGGCCTAGGTACGTACATGCACATACCACACCTCTGTGCATACAGGGCTGCAGCAGGCAGCGGACAGGGATGGTAGCGGATCATGTCCGCTGTGCAGGTGCACGGCTGCCACAGACATGTGGATGGCCCCACCTAGACCACCCAGCAGACACAGGCTGTTTGGTGGCCACAGAGGATGTCACAGATGTACCCCCAGGCATGTTGCTGCGAGAACGTGACCGGGCCCTCGCAGGCATCTGCAGGCCCCTAAACAGGCTCGCCCCAGGCATGCCCTGGATGCCCACAGCTGATCCCGGTGATGACAATGCTGGGGTCACATGATGCTGGGACCAAGGGGTGGAGAATGCACTCTGCGGTGACTGCCGCAGACAGCCCTGCACAAGGGTGGCCAGTGGTGCCAGGCCGGCCATTACTGCAGCAGTGAGCCGATCCAGGCATGTGGTCATGTCCTTCCACATGCGTGTGGCCTCAGCCAGGAGCTGCTGCAAGTCTCGGTCATGCCTCCCTGTGGACTAGCACAGCTCAGTGCGGAGTGCACGCACCCCTGCCATGACCGGCATCTGTTGCTCCATGGATGCCCTGAGTAGATGGGTGTGCTCGTCAAGCGGGTCAGTGTCCTGGGGGGCTTGGGCATCGTGCTTACCCATGGGGGTTGTGCAGCCCCATGGCACAGCCTCCCATGCAGGTGGAGGCTGCAGGGTGGGTCCTCATGGGCCTGTCCTGTCTGTGGCGCACTGGCGACGGACACTGAACCCGTTCCACCCTCAGCACCGTCCGGCTGCTGTCACTGCCCTTCTGGCCACTGTGCACGTGACATCGCCGGGGAGGCTGCACCCCCACCACCAGACGGGCTTGACTGAGCTGCAGATACGGTGGCCATCGCAACACTGGGTGGTGCAGCTGGTGGGTCTCTCAGTGCCCCTCATGCACCATGAGCACAGTCATGTCCTGTGCATGGTAGGGGTGCCTCCCCAGTACAGCATCACCACTGTCCTGAGTAGCGTCCATGTCATCATCGGACGTGGACCCGGCCCCTATCACTGACTCAGCATACTGGACACCATGGCTGTCATCCTGCTGAAACACTGCCTGGGCCTTGTCCAAGCCCACACCACAGGCTTCTGTGCAGACAGTGTGGTGGGTCCAGCGAGTGTCCAGGCCACGGACCCCAGTGGAGGTGGATGGGCGCTCCTCCATGTCCCCAACATCACCCAGGATGGGCAGTGCTGCCCCTGCATCTGAACGCAGGCACTCAGGATCTGTAAGGCAACATATACACGTCAGTGCCTCCACCACGCTCCCCTGCCCCAATGCACCCCTTACCCACATCGCTTTGCACCGCTGTACCTACCATGCAGTGAAGGGCTACCCTCCCATCTGGAATCCACTGCCGGGAATGCCCTCAACAGTGCTGTGCCGCATTGTCGCCGGGACAAGCTCCTCCCACGGTGTCTGCTGTGGCACCTCAGGCTGTCCACCACCCATGGCAGCATATGTAGCCTGGATGGCTGCCACCTTCTCCTTGATCTGCCTGCGGTTCATGCCCACCTTCTTCTTGCATTCCTGCACTAACCTCTGATGGATGCCCTGAAGGTTCATGGCTCTGGCTACACCCACCCATGCTTCCGCCCTGGCTTGCAGGGTGCTTGTGGATCCACTCAGGAGGGGCTCCTGGTCCAGGAAGACATCATATAGGGCATCACACTCCACCCTTGTGAATTTGGGCCTGCTCTTCCATGCAGACCCCTGCTCCTCAACTTCCTCTTGCTCCGACATGCTGTTCCTGTTGGTGGGGACATGTGGTCAGTACTGGTTGCCACACATGAGGGTCCCCCCCAGTCCTGACATGCCCAGTGCCTGGCGTCCTACCTGTGAAGGTTGCAATACTGGTCTGGTGCCTGTGCCGCCACACGGCGCCTTTATAACGCATCACATGCAAATGAGGGAATGCGCAAATGTAATGGGATGCAAATGCCTCTGATGCGCCACCAATATGCTGATCAGCTCATCTGCATATGCCCGCTGAATATCGCAGAATTGTACATTGCGCAGTGGAGTTGCTCATGTGCATGTCATGGCGCATCTGTGTGACGTGCGCAGTCCGCATGATAAAGCACGTGCACGCACTGATGTCCTGAATTAGTGGCCTTGATGGAGGAGGAACATCTAGATATCATGGCAGTCACAGAAACATGGTACACACAGAACCATGACTGGGACATAAACATACCAGGATACACTATCTACAGGAGGGACAGGGAGGGTAAAAGAGAAGGAGGAGTAGCTCTCTACAAAAGAGAAGGAATCAAAGCAACAGAACAAAAGGGTAAACAGGGAGGAGAAGAAGCACAGTGGGTCAATTTGGAGGCAGGCAATGGCATCACAATCTGCACAGGGGTTGTATACAGACCACCCCTCTCAGGGGGAGGAAATGGACAAGGAAATGATAGAAAGTATACTTAGGATGGCAGATAAAGGGGAGATATTGCTGATGGGTGATCTGAATATGCCAGATGTTAACTGGAGTGCAGTTGCAGCAGCCACTTCTAAGAGTGGGGTTATTCTAGATGCCCTACAGGGGACATGCCTTAGACAACTAGTATTGGAACCCACTCAAGAGGGAGCAATTTTAGACCTGGTCCTCTCAAATGGAGATGGAGTGAGGATCACAGATGTAGAAGTGGGTAGCCATCTGGGAACTAGTGACCATCGAACAGTATGGTTCACAATAAACACAGCAATAGAGTCAAGCCATACGAAGGCAAAAGTACTGGACTTCAGGAGGGCTGACTGTGCCAAAATGGGTGAGTGCCTAAGGAATGCACTAGCAAACTGGCAGGAAGGAGGGGTGGAAGAACAATGGAGAATAATAAAAACTGCCATCACAGAGGTAACAAGCCTTTGTGTGAAGCAAATAAACAAAACAAAATGATGTAAGAAACCACTATGGTTCTTAAAGGAGGTGGCAGTGAAGGTTCAAGAGAAAAAGAAAGCATTCAGAAAGTACAAGGAATCACAGAAGGAGCAGGACAGAGAATTGTATCAGTTAAAGCAAAAGGAAGCTGGAAAGACAGTCAGAACAGCAAAGGAAAGAAACTGAGGAAAAGATAGCCAACTCAGTTAAGAAGGGGGATAAAACTTTTTTTAGGTACATCAGGGAGTGAAGGAAGACTAAGGGAGGGATAGTGAGGCTTAATAAAGGGAAGGGGGTGTGGGCAGAGGGTGACAGTGAAAAGGCAGAGATACTAAACAAATATTTTTGCTCAGTATTTACAAATGAAGAGGGGGAGGTACCTAAAACAAACAATAGAAACAGTCTGGATACAGAAGCTGATACCAGCCCATTTACAGAAGAAAGGGTTCTGAAAGATCTCTTAAAACTGAGGGTGGACAAAGCAATGGGGCCTGATGGGATTCATCCCAGAATTCTAAAAGAACTAAGGGTAGAACTAGTGACACCACTGACTACCCTCTTTAACAAATCATGGGAGGATGGGTTGGTACCTGAGGACTGGAGGAAGGCAGATGTGATTCCCCTTCACAAAAGTGGGAGCAGGGCAGAAGCGGAAAACTACAGACCAGTTAGTTTAACCTCAGTGATAGGGAAAATGATGGAATCACTTATGAAGGAAAGAATTGTCAAGTACCTAGAGGCCAGAGGGGCACATGACCCAAGGCAGCATGGATTCACAGCAGTAAGGTCATGCCAGATGAATCTAATAGATTTCTTTGACTGGGTGACCAAAGTAGTAGATCAGGGAGGGGCTGTGGACATGGCCTACCTAGACTTTAGCAAGGCATTTGACTCAGTCCCACACAAAAGATTAATTTACAAGTTAGTCAGCCTGGGAGTGGGTCCCAAGATGATAGCCTGGGTAAATAATTGGCTGGAGAATAGGACACAGAAGGTAATAGTAAATGTAGTCCACTCTGAAGAAAGGGGAGTTACTAGTGGGGTACAGGGTTCAGTATTAGGACCAGTCCTCTTCAATGTCTTTGTAAGCAACACTGCAGAGGGTCTGGAAGGAAAAGTATGTCTCTTTTCAGATGACACAGAGATCTGCAACAGAGTTGATGCACAAGGTGGGGTGGAAAGGATGAGGAGGGACTTGGCAAGGTTAGAGAAATGGTAAAATGTATGGCAGCTTAGATTTAATGTTAAGAAGTGCAAGGTAATGCACCTGGGAAACAAAAACCCAGGGGAGGAGTACACAATGGGGGGTGAGATACTAACAACAATAAAAATGGAAAGGGACCTGGAGGTAGTCATATCAGATGACTTAAAGGTGGGCAAGCAATGTAAAAAGGCAGCAAGGAGGGCTGGGGGGTTACTGGGATGCATAGGGAGAGGCATCACCAGTAGAAAACAGGAAGTTATTATCCCTCTGTACAGACAGTTGGTGAGACCCCATCTGGAGTACTGTGTGCAGTTCTGGAGACCCAGTCTCCGCAAGGACATAGACAAGATGGAAGCTGTCCAAAGGAGGGCAGCTAAAATGGTGCAGGGTCTGCACCGGAAGACATATGAAGAGAGACCAAAGGAGCTTAATATGTATAGCCTCGAGGAAAGGAGGAGGGGGACATGATAGAAATGTTCAAGTACCTCAAGGGAATCAACAAAGTCCAAGACGGTAGCATCTTCAAAAAAGAGTGTGCAAGAACAAGAGGCACAATTTGAAGATGGGGGGTGGCTCAGAGGTAATGTAAGGAAGTATTTTTTCACAGAGAGGGTTGTGGATGCATGTGGTTGAATTCAAGCATGCATGGGACAGCCATAAGGCAATTCTAGGGGGTAGGGGTAGAAAGAAGTAGGCTGCTGGTTAACTAGGATCGGCAGCTTATCCATTAGGTAGGGAAATGGGCAGACTGGGTTGGCCAAGCAGTCCTTATCTGCCATCAAATTCTTTGTTTCTATGTTTCTATGTATGTCAATGGCACTTCCTACGCATGATGTGCTGCAGGTGGCACAGCGCTCAGATGCTATTGGGAATGTGGTGCACATGCGCCGTACACCCAGTCGCGCATGTGCATCATTGGCACATGGCCCATGGGGCACACCGGACCCTATAGCACACCATGCTATCCATGCCCTGTCATGCTGCTGCACATGGTGCATGTGTTGCCCTTTGACCCCTATGTGTGCCCTTGACCCCTGGGTGACTGCGGCATGTGTCAGCGTTGCTCCATGCATATCGTGCATACCCTGCCTATGTGCAATAGAGGAGGCCAGCGCATCACCAGGCGTATCGCGCATCCTTCGCACGTGCATCTCGTGTGCTCCCTGGTACCATTATGTTGCTGTGGTTTCTGATAGAGCCATGCCACATAGGAGCACACCTAGCACACCCAACTGGACACAGGTGGAGCTTGTAAACTTGGTGGCATTGGTGGAGCCACATATTGGTGCTCTCTATGAGCAGTTACCCCTGGACCAGCCACGCAGTGAGGTGAGGCAGGGGGTGGCTGAGGAGCTAGAGGAGGCAACAGGGTCACGCCGTAGAGGGGAGCAGTGCCGCCACAGGTACAGTGACCTGTGGAGAAGGGATCTGGACCGGCTCAGGTCACTGCAGGCACGTGTCCGGAGGGGCACTGTACCACGGCCAGATGAGTGCATATATCCCCATCCATACCTTGTCGGTGTTGTGTGGGTTGCCAGCGGGTGTCACACCATGCTGCTGTGGGTGGGGGTCAGTGGCTGGGAATGTCACCAGACATGGCAGCGCACCGCTGGTGTGCAGGGCCTTGGCACTGCTGCTGCGTGGGGTCATGGGGTTTACTGTGCTGGGGTGGGGGGCGCCCATGTCTTGCTGCCCGGAGCTGATGTCTATCTCACACTGTCTCCCTACTAGGCCCTGAAGATCAATGAAGAGCCCAGATGGCAGGTGCCACTGCTGGACAGCAGCAGGCCAGTGGTGGTGCGCAACGATGGGTTGCCAGCCAGCCCGGTGGTGCAGGTGGTCAGGTGCCAGTCGCTCCACAGCTTGCAGGTAGGCACCTTGGTGGTGTATATTGTTGTGAGTGGTGGGGTGGGCCACAGCCCCCCATGCACATGGCCATTACATTCCATACCTTGCCGGAGTGGTCCATTGCACCATGCTGCACCCAGGTCATGTGTGTGTGGCCGCTGTGGGTGGGCTGTGGGTGCATCTGGGTCCCAGCGAGGCCACTGTCAGCCCCATGCAATGGTCATTCACTTGACTGTCATGGCTGTGGCAAGCTGCACATGGTTGGCGGTGGTGTGCAGTGCTGTGCATGGCTGTGGATGGTTGGGATGGTGGCTTGTGTGGGCACGCACACTGTGGTTGGCTGGTTGCCCCCTGCAGTGCACATGCCAATGCTGTCCACTGCGCATGGTGGGTGGGCTATGGTCATGTGGGCATGCACTCATCCATGTCCCCTCCATTGTCCTAGGAGTCCAACCAGTGGATGCCCATACAAAGCTGCTGGAGCGGATCCTGTGGGTCGCCACGGCCTCCCTTCTGGTGGCACGCATTATTCATCAGGCCATGTTCCAGCCACAGAGGAGACGGCAGAGGTGCCAATAGTCGAGGAACTTCTCAGGGGCCCGTTGGCCTGCTTCACCCTCCCTTCCACTGACACCCCTCCCATTCCTCCATTGTACCAAGCCTACCATGTCCCCTGTCTCCCCACCCCCCTTCCCCGGCCTACGTTCCTGAAAGTATCCTTCCCATTCCCTGCCCCCTATCCCTGTTCAACTGTACGTAGTTTGGCTTCGTTGCTTGTTTAAATACAGTTATATTTTGGTAGCCATCCATGTCCATGTCTGCTTTGCAGATGGCATTGGTGCCATGCTGCATTGGTGTGCATGGTGGCTGTGTGGTATGTTTGCAGTTGCCTGGGGTTTGTGTCAGTTGGTCTGCGCACAGTGGTCTGTGTGTGTGTGTGTGCCCTGTGGCATGCATATGTTTCCTGCTGGGCTGTGTGGCCGGTGCGGTGTGTGCTGTTGGCTTGTGTGTTGTGTGCTTTGGTCCTGGTGCCATGTCCCATGCTGTCCTGTGGGTGTTGCCCATGGCTGCCTGCCGGTGGCCATGGGTGTCATGCCACCTCCATACACTGCAGTGGAATGCGTGGTCAGGGCACATGGCCATGCATCTGTCTTGCCACCCTCCAGTCATCCCCTGCACTATGGTGGCAGTGTGTCCTGCTCGTGTGGCCTGCTCCACACTGTGCCAGGGGCCCTGTGCTATGGCCAATGTGCCTCTGTCCCTTGCCCTGCCCATGCTATGCTCCTGCACTTGCTGCCTTGCTCCATTGCGCAACCCTAGTTGCGCTATGGCACATCCCTGCAATATTCAGCCATCTTGCGCTTTCACTTGCCTTGGTGCTCAGCCTTTGAATATCTCGTTGGCTGCACACTTGCGCAGTGTACCTGTGCTGCACCGCTCCTGTGCCTGCTTCTGGCTCATTTCTGAATATCCCACCTTTGATGTTAAAATATGACAAAATGGCTGAATTATGCATCAGAGTAGAAAACCCCATTGAAATACAGTGAACCACATTTGTATTTATTTATTTATTTAGTTAGTTTTTGTTGACTGGGTAAGTGCACTAGACAAATCCTGCCTATTTTCAGGCACGACCCGGGGGAGGGGGATACAGATGAATGCCAACTGACCTTGAACCAGATTAAGCTGTTGGTGGTATTTCTAGTGTGTGGTACATTTGCGGTTGCCTGGGGTTTGTGTCAGTTGGTCCTCCCCATTTACCTTAGTTTCTCATATACAGTAGATATGCAGTGAATTTAAAATTCACTGGTGAAGTTGTGGTGAAGTGGCCAATTTCGCCGTGTGGAGTAATCCATGAATTTCTCATATTTTAGCCTGATTTCTCATGCAGAAGGCTAAATTTCACAAGCTGAAAAGCAAAATTTTGCCTTGGAAGGTGAAACTTCACCTTACAATGTGAAATTTAGCCTTTTCACAAGAGAAATTGCACAGTTCCGCAGGTGAAATTTTGCAGCAAAATTTCACATTTCATTTCACGAAATGGGCAGAATTCGCATATTACTCAGCTTAGAGAATTTTGTCACTTTGCCCACCTCTGATAAATAGTAGCAGTCATCAGTTTCAGCAGTAAGATGTGTCTTCCATCAGAGAGTGGATCTTGAACCTGGGACCTGTTCCGGTGAGTGAGATTGTGTGGAGGTGTTCTGGGGGACGTGTTGTGGTGGGTGTTGAGTAGGAGATGCGAGGGGGGTTGATTGGTGAAGGACCATTTTCTTTTTAATAGGTTTGAAAAAAAAGCATCATGGGACCATTTCCTTTTCTTCAGATTAGGGCTGCAATGAGAGGGTGGGGAGGTGCCTCTAGACACCAGGGAATATATTTATTTTCATAACAGGGACTGTGATCGGTGGGTGGGGAGTGCCACTGGATGCCAGGGAAATTGTTTCATTATCAGGAGTGCCACTGGTGAAAGATTATACAATTACGGGGATGGTGACTGGAAGGGTGGGTGGTGCCACTAGATACCAGGGAATATTTTATTTATTATGGGGACAGCAATTGGCAGGCTGGGTGTGCCACCAGACACCAGGGACATTATTTTATAACGGGGATGGTGATCAGAGGGGTGCCACTAGGCACCAAGGAAATATTTTATCATGGGGACAGGGATCGGTGGGTGGAGGTGCCACTAAATACCAGGGAAAGATTATACAGTTATGGGGATGGTGATTGGAAGGGTAGGTGGATGACACTAGACACCAGGGATATTATTTTATTATGAGGAAGGTGATCGGAGGGGTACTACTAGGCACCAGGGAAATATTTTATAATAATAGTTGTTTTGGTTGTTTATTGTGCATTCTTTTACTACCTCTGTATGTATGTTGACCCTCATCCTTTGACGTGGAACCTTTGTAAACGAGCAGTTTCTGCTCAAAGGTATTTGCAATCCGTGAATTTAATAAATAAAAATAAATAAATAAAATTTTATCAAGGGGACAGGGATCAATGGGTGGGGATGCCACTAGATACCAGGGAAAGATTATACAATTACAGAGATGGCAATCAGAAGGGTGGGGGTGCTACTAGTAACCAGGGCAACATTACACATTGCCAGGGATGGCAATGGTATGGAGGAGTGCCACTAAACACAAGGGAAATGCCCTCATATCTCATACTGCATCCCGCAGCATGAGTTCCAGCTGTGGCTGCAGAACTCAAGAAATTCCCGCTCATACAGAAAACGCTGGTCAAGGGCACCTCTCACTAAGCTGGGCACCATGGGATTTGGGTTCCCAGAAAATATATTTTTGGCCCTGAATTTAAAAAAACAATAACCTAATTTAGCAGAATAGGATTTGTTTAGCTAGGTTTTCTTATTTCTTTCTTAAAATGCCAGCACTGTTATGTATTTCACTTGCTAGTTCATAGAACAAATCAACAATATGGCTCTTGAAACAACCCAAAAAATGTGTGGTGCCCTGCCAAACAAGTAGTGTGACATCAAAAACATGCACCTGCAACATAAATTTTTTAATTTTGCACCGGAACATTGTTTTAAAAACTCATCTGCCTATGTGCAGGATGGGAAAAACTAAATTGTATGCCTTATATCTCAGGAACCATTTAACATTTTTTTCACCAGACCTATCAAAGGCACTACCTTAGGACATGACACATGTCCCCTGCATGTTTGGGAAAAGCATTCTATTCTATGTAGGCTGTATGCGAGAGCAAAAAAAAAAAAAAAAAAGTTTAGGAAAAAAGTTAGCCTTTTATGAAAAATGACATACATGGATCTCATAAACCACACAAGCTGTCATCACAGAAATGTCCACACATCAAGATCTTGTCTCGTAGACAACACATGCAAAATATCAGCTCATTTCGTCAAATGGTGCTAAAGATATTAATGTGTAAAGTTAGGGTAGGGGTTTAACATTGAACACCATACTTAATCACACCACCGTAATCTATATTTATATCTGTATCGATATATAAATTGAAAAAAACTTCATTAATGCTCCAAAACTTTGTTAATGCTCCAGTTAGGGTCAAAGCAACAAAAGTTGGGAAATGTGGACTTAGGGTTTCCAACCCTAACACCTCACCCCCAAAACCAGGCAGGAGAGCAGGTGTGGAGTGCACCCTGGGCTTCTCAAGTCTAACACTCACCCCATTCCATTTGTAAATAAGATATGTTGTGTAGACTTTATGAGAATGGGGTGAGCATTAGGCTTGAGAAGCCCAAGGCGCACCCCACACCAGCTTTCTTGCCTGGTTTGGGGGGGGGGTGTTACTGCTGGAAACCCTAATGTAACATTTCCTAACTTTTGTCACTTTGACCCTAACAGGAGCATTAACAAAGTTTTTACAATTTATTTCCTTACTTTTTGAGATAGCATAATAGTACCCTTGTTTGGCTGTGGGAGCATAAGTTGTCAACCCTAATGCTCACCCCATTGCAATAACAGAAAAGCTAAGATGTGATGGAGATAGGTTTGTGTGTTTCATGAGTGCATACTATGGGATCAGCAAAAGGGTTGACAACCGCAAAGAAGAATCCACTCCTCATACACTTCAGGTATGCAGCAGGGGTTTTATGGTTGGAAACCCTAACATCATATTTCCCTACTTTTGTCACTTTATCCTGAACTCTAACTGATGCATAATCATCATTTGTTGCAAAGAATTTCCTTCTTTTTGAGATTGTATAATCATAGCCTTATTTGCATGTGGGGGCACATGGCCCTCTAGCCCCTGCACTCCCACCCATCTATAATTTTTGAGATTGAGTAATTATATCTGATTTGCCTGCGGGAGCACAGGGCCCCTCCCATCCCTCCATAGATGCGCATATGTATGTAACTATAGAAGGGATCTACACTTTCATTTATTGGACAACAGTGACCAAATTCTCAGCATAGCCATCTTATTACCCCACCTCATGTATCTGGTACAGAAAATTTTTGAATTTCTGCAAAAACATAATTCTGCAGAACTGCAATGCCATTCTGTGCCACAGGTGCAAAACACATTTTGGCCAGGATTTGAAAAATGACAGCTGTGAAATACATGAGGTGGGGTAATGAGAAGGCTATGTTGAAAATTTTAGGTCAAAATATTAAAAATTTCCAATGTTACATGTGTTCATAGCAAAATTACAATGAATGGGCATAGCTTTACCATTTTTTACATATTTTGACCCCAAATTTTCAACATAGCCTTCTTATGACCCCGCCTCATGAACGAGCTCAGGAAAAATGTTCAAATCCTGCCTGAAAGGTGAATTCTCCAATCGACCACAAAATCACCTTTTGGTCTGGAGTTTCATAGTGACAGTCATATTGCTCATTAGGTGGGGTTCCCAAAAGGTCATGTTGAAAATTTGGTGCTAAAATGTCAAGAAATGACTGAGTTATGCATCAAAGTTGAAAACCCCATTGAAATACATTGAATCAAATTTACCTTAGTATGTCATATTGTAGTCTCAGGTTCCAGCAGCAAAACATGTCTTCAATTGGAGAGTGGATCTCAAACCTGGACCCATTTCAGGTGAGTGAGGGTGTGGAGGGGTGTACTGGGGGTCGTGGGGTGGTAGGTGCTGAGTGGGAGGTATGGGTGAGGGGGGCCGATCAGTGAGGGACCATTTTTTTGAAGAAAAAAACACATCAAGAGATGGTTTTCTTTATTTCAAGACAGACACCGGGGGAGTGCCACTAGACACCAGGGAAATAAGGCATCATGGGGACAGCAGTTAGAAAATGGAGGAGAGCGGAGGGACCACTGACATACCAATAGAATTATTTTATATGAGTATGGAGATTGAGGGAGGGCAGAGGGATCACTGGACTACAAATTAATTTTTTTTGTATACGGTGATGGCGATCGGAGAACAGGGGAGGGGGAAGGGAACACTAAACCACCAGGGATAAGTTTAAGTTACAATGGGACAGTGGTCAGACAATGGGGACGGCTCACTAGACTACCAGGGAATATAAGGAAAAACATTGGGGATAGTGAATGGGTCAGGGCGAGGGACATTAAATGGATAATGGATCAGGGGGAGGGACCACTAGACTACCAGGAAGATGTATTATTTT
Source organism: Neoceratodus forsteri (assembly GCA_016271365.2). NCBI lineage: Eukaryota > Metazoa > Chordata > Ceratodontiformes > Ceratodontidae > Neoceratodus > Neoceratodus forsteri. The sequence continues at coordinate 624,414,643 of CM057452.1, read as the reverse complement.
ATTTAGGGGACAGAAATGAGGTTGTAGGGGGTGTAACTAAACACCAGGGAGCTACACAGGCTGAACTAACATGGACCTTTACTGTTCACAGTCTTTACAATTCAAACAGTAAAGTCTGGATTGTAAAGAACTGCAAATGAATATTTTCCTGCTGATTGATCCTTAACAAAGCAAGTGACGGGCGATATGATTCTCACCCCAAAAAGACATACTGGTCCTCAAACTTTTTAAATAATAATACAATAATTGAACTAAGCATGTGACTGAGACCTAAATACAGGTCTTGGTCATTCTTTACCAAGTAGGATTTCTTTAGAAATCAATTTTTAAAAGAAAAAAAAATACCAAGATGGTGAACATCACAAACAGTATTTCTCTGAGCACAAACAGTAAATCCTTAACAATTAACAGTCTGAAAGGTTTTCATTTACCTACCTGTCTAGTGGCTATCACAAAAACGTTATAATTCAAAAATGGTGAGATATTTTCTCATCACACAGTCCAAAGGCACACCCTTGGCACAGACCCCATCATCCCATTTATAGTTCACTTTATAAGTCTTGCTGCTGTCACCCAGTCCTGGTGAGAGAAGAATCTGGAGTGGGACCTGGAAGTTTTTGGTATCACTGTCTAGGGGAGGTGAGAGCCCCTCTAGCTTACATATAAGCATTTTGCTCGATTTCTTTGATTTATTGGACTCACTTACAGTTTACTTTATAAGCTTTGCTGTTGCTACCCAGTTCTGGTGAGAGAAAAATCTGGAGTGGGAAAGTACTGGTTGCATTGCCTAGGGTAGGTGGGAGCTTCCCTGGCTCATATGTATCTCTTTGGACTCAAACACTCGAACTGTGGACTGCTGCTTTTTGTTACCAAGGATTAATCATATTTTGATTTATTTAAGGGGACTGTTTTGGATGATTTAAGAATTAATATAACTATAAGCCTTTGATTTATATATTTTTTTAATTAGTTTATTTTTCTTTTAATTGTAGTAATATTGGTTAAAGAGAATTTAGCACACGGACTGAGTTGTGAGAATAGTGTCAGATGCCGGCTTCCACAGTTGTGCGCTATTCCCCTTCTGCTCTTTGTGCCCTCCTCCCCTTCTTCACTCCTCCTCTTGAGTTTGTAGTTTACCAATGCTGTAGAGCACTTGATATTGTATGTAGGAGATGGAGGGGGGTGGGGAGCTTCGAACAGTGGAGGGGGAATGAGGGGGGTCATCGTATCAGTGTGGTGAAATACAGGAGATGCCCTTGGGCGAAATGGAACCCTGAACATGGTCCTACATGTCTGGCTTCCATACCCAAGGGCACCACCGATTATGGTGGGCTGGTGGTTCGGTCGGCTCGGTAGGTTCATCCTACTTGGGCGGTGTTATGCAATGACAGGTCCATTAAAAACAAGACTGCAATTATTGCAGATCTTGTTGAAACAGTGGACCTGGCATGCATCACCGAGACCTGGCTAGATGAGAACTCCGGACCCATTTTGGAGGCTATTACACTGGCTGGGTACTCAGTGATACACCACCCGAGATTGGACTGTGGGGGGGAGGGGGCGGGTTGCCATCTGTTTCAAGACAGAACTTAACCTCATGAGTGTATTAGTTGAGGAGGCTAAGTCATTTGATTGTGTCATAGTAGCAGGTGTAGGTTGTCAGATTGCTCTCATCTATTGTCCACCTGGCAATGAGAAGCAATTCCTTCAGGAAGTGGTGAACTTCGTCGTTGACATGGCACTTGAGTCACCCAGACTGATGGTTCTGGGTGACTTCAATGCCTGGGTCGATGATGAACTTTCACAGTTTGACCAGCACTTCCTTCAGTTGATGACTTCTCTGGGCCTTACACAGGTAGTTACCACTGCTACTCACAAACATGGACACTCCCTTGACTTGGTATTTCTCCTAGGGATTGAAACTTCTGACTTGGGGGTGGAACCAGTTGGGTGGTCTAATCAGTACACTGTGGGGTTTGGTTTTAGCACCCCCCTTCATGGGCCTACCCTTGTAGAGATGATCAAGTACCGTCCTTTATGAGATATTAACTCTCATAGCCTACTGATGGTGCTTGACCACTCGTCCCTTTCATTAGCAAGCAGTGACCCAGAGACCCTAGTGACAGCCTATAATTCAGCTGTCTTGGTGGCTCTGGATTTCATTGCTCCTATCTGAGTTCATCCTCTCTCCCTTTGCCTTCAATCCCCTTGGTTTCATGGGACTTTGAGGGAGTTGCGGAGACTAGGACGAAGGCTAGAGTGTTGTTGGCGCAAGTCTACTCTAGATGCCAACCACCTTAGATTGATAGACTATTATCAAGCCCATCAATCTGCAATCTCCCATAAGAAGACAGAGTTCCTGTCCAGGGAGATTGCAGCAGATAAGAATAGACCGACTCAGCTTTTCTGCACTGTAGATAGACTGTGCAACCCAGCCTGTCTGCAGGTGCGGAAAGCTTTTTCGCAATTAGAGTGTGATCAGCTTGCTCGATTCTTTGCTAATAAGGTGGCTGACATCAGAGCAGCACATCAACTGACACTCTCTAAGGGCGTTGTTTTTGATCAGTTCGAGGTCATTACACCTCAGTTTTCTTGGAGTACCTACAGCCGACCGGAGTTCACGGACATCATGCGGCTTATCCAGGCTGTGCGCCCTACGTACTGTAGTTTGGACCCCGGATCAACATCCCTAATTTTGGGTTATATTGATGTCATTGATCTAGTCCTTGCACAGATAGTCTAGTGCTTCCTGGAATCCAGAGAGTTTCCTAGCTTTCTGAAGGAAACGGTGGTGACACCCCTCTTGAAGAAAGCTACCTTGGACCCGGACTGCTACACAAACTACAGACCTATCTCGAACCTTCCCTTTTTGGGGAAGATGATTGAGAAAGTAGTGGCAGCACAACTGGAGGACCATTTGACCATCCATGACATCTATGAACCGCTTCAGTCTGGTTTCCATAAGAGACATAGTACTGAGACAGCGCTGGTTCGGGTGTTCAATGATCTACTGATGGCCAGAGATCAGAAGAGTCGTTCTATCTTAGCCCTTCTGGATTTCTCATCAGTGTTTGACACCGTGGACCATGGGGTATTGCTGGGGTGCCTGAGGCACATCTGTGGACTGTCAGGTATGGTCCTCAGGCGGTTTACATCGTTCCTCACAGGTGGAACACAGAGAGTGGTATCAGGAGTTTATTCTTCAGATCCCATCTCTCTGTCATGTGGAGTCCCTCAGTGCTCGGTGCTTTCCCCCATGTTGTTCACAGTGTACATGCTTCCCATCGGAGACACTGTAAGAAGGTATGGGTTGAGATTTCACTGTTATGCTGATGATACCCAGCTCTACCTGTCCTTCACACCCAGCTAGGTTGGAGCTGTCTCAGTCTGTCTGAAGGAAATCCAGGAGTGGATGGATGCCAGCTGGCTAAAGTTGAACTCAGGAAAGACAGAGGTGTTGGTAGTAGACCCGGGTCACCAGATAGGGTGGTTGGGAGCTGGTTCACCTTCGGGAATTTTTCTCAATGGTGTCTCAATCCCGGCCTCTTGTGCATAACCTGGGGTAATTTTTGATGAAAGGCTGATCCTGCATTCACAGGTGTCGGCTGTTGTCAAATATTCCTTCTACCATTTTAGGAATATCACCAGGATTATGCACCTGGTTTCATCTGGAGACATTCCCACCTTGATCCATACCTTTGTGTCCTCGCACTTGGATTATTGCAACTCCCTCTACCTAGGGGTGCCTGGAGTAGAAATCCACTGCTTGCAGCTAGTGCAGAACGCAGCAACCTGGCTATTGACTGTGTCTCCTCGATTCTGTCATATTTCGCCGGTTCTGCGTGAACTGCACTGGTTGCCTCTTCAGTGGCGGATCACCTTTAAAGTCGGCTTGCTGACTTTCAAAGCCCTACATGGACAGGGCCCTGACTACCTGAAAGAGCTCCTGGTTCTTTACCGCCCCGGACGATCTCTCCACTCAGCTGATGAGGGGTTGCTACAGATTTCAAGGGTATGTTTAAAAACATCAGGGGTAAGAGCTTTTGAGTATGCTGCCCCTACCATTTGGAATTTTCTACCCCGCCGGCTTTGGGAGTGCACAACTATGGAGGGATTTAAACAATCCTTAAAAATGTATTTGTGGCTCCAGGCCTTTGGTAATTGATATAGCTGATTTTATTAATTGATATTCTCCTTTTTAATTTTTGTTTTATTTTTGTGTGTTAGTATTTTAAGGTGTGTTTATTTATGAATTGTGAGGTGCCTTGGTTGTTGATAAGGTGCTTAATAAATACAATTTTATTATTATTCTTGTCCTGAAACCTTCAAGATAAAATTTAATTCCATCTGGGCTGTCGATGAGGGCAAAAAATCCCATGTTAACCAATGAGAAAAAAGTATATGTTTTCTATTTTTCACCACTCCATATCTCAAAAACCACACATGATGCTCTCATGAAACTTTCCACATATTGAGACACTGATAGAATGACTGTGCATGTCCGTTTTGGGCTATTTTTTCAAAAAAATTCCAACGTTATTAAGGTAAAAAATTTTGAATTTAACATTGGAGTGCCAGTACAATTCTAACTACGGGGCGCTACCTTTCCTCTATAATATATACTTCTGTAATGGGCAGGAAAAATCAGACAAAGTCAGACTGCCTGATTAGGTGAAACATACTACATGACTGTGCATTATCCCACAATGACCACACACCTCCCACTGCGACCACACACCTGCACTACTTTCCATCCCTCAGAACCTTCTCACTAGCAGTGAAATCCCTCCACACCTGACTCAAACACGCTTGACATCTAGGCTGCCATACATGCACCTGGCACACATAGCTGCCAAACCACATGGCACTAAATCTATATACTGTAGCTGTCCCACACTGCAAAAATTATCTGGCTGATCTTGCCATGATTTGTATAGCGAAAAAGTAATTAAAAAAACACTTATCTGGTTGATCATGCAATTTATCAAGTGTTTTAAGTGTAATCACTTTCACTTTCTGGTTAGACTGTGGTGTGACTGACCAGCCTTTATAAAAGTAAACTACATGCTTGAAAAGCTTTAGAATAAGGAAGGTTTTGCTGAAAAAGCATGTAACGTGGGCTTTAAGCTTAGTTTAGTGAGTTTTTTTCCAAATGGAGCCACTGACCATAGAGTGTTTCAGTTTTATGTTTAGTTTATTGATTGAACAAAAGGTCATTGCATTTTAAGGAGGAGTGGAAAATTTAAAACATGTTATGTGGGAGTGTCACTGGTAGTCAAAGGAAAGAAAGTTTTGGCTTGGTCCATTCCTATGTGTACACAGGATTGATACAGAATTATTGTTGTTTTCTAACCCACCACTGTGACCTGTATAGTAAGCCTAATTGGCTGTCCCCACCCCTTTACTTAGATTTTGCCCTGGGTTGTTTCATGGGAGAGGTCCTTGGTACTGACACCCCCCCTGGATTGGCAGAGCTCCTCATGCCGGCTGCCTCCTCCTCATACTCCCTCAGATCTCTGGGCCCTGCTGTTCTTAGGATTCCTGCCACTCACACTCGAATGGGGGACAAAGATGTTTCCTCATGCACCCCCAAACTATGGAACTCCCTGCCTGCACAGCTCCACTCCTCCACCTCCTAGGCATGCCTCCGAACCTAACTGTGGAATCATTTGAAGCTCTCCTCAGCATATGGTTGTCCCAAACCTCCATAATCTCACCTGGTCCCCTGCACTGAACATCTTTCCTAAGGTATAGCCTGCCTGCATGGTTTTTGTCCCCGCACACAATGTATACACCCTATGTATTACGTATTGCTATGACTGTGTCCCCACTATTTTTGGGTCCTATAATGTATATAATTTGTGTATAATGCTCTGCTCACAGCCTTGATGACTTGATGTATATGTTCAGACCATCTGTGTGTACCTACTGACTATGTGATGCTTCTGTTTTCCCTGACTCTGTGTAACTGCTTAAAGCGTATCATGTTGTCCTTTGTCATATTTCCTTGTACTACCTGAAAATAGGCAAATGTCTTGTCTAGTGTACTTACCTGGTTAACAAAAGCTAAATAAATTGTTATACATACTCCAGGTGATTGGACGATACATAGAGTAGCAAACTATTTTATGAGGATAAATAAAATTAGAACTAAAAAGAAGTAGGAGCTGTATACTCAGTCTAAGAGACAGAGAAAGAAATGCAGTCTAGGGAAGCTCTAATAATTTAACTGAAGTGTTTTTCATAAAGCTAATATGTGAAATGTGCAATATTTGATGTATAATAATTCTGTCACTTTGATGTATTTTTATATCTTTTATGTATGATTCTAAAATGTGATGACCGTTTGGTCGAATAATAAACTAAACTGAAACTGAAACTGAGACCGTACAGCAAGGAGAGCAAGGAGAGCAAGTGATTTGGCAGCTTCAGAAGTGTTGATGCAAGTCTAAGTGATTGATACTGTAGCAACATTTCCTCATGCTTGTGTCTACTCTTTGTTCTTTCCATATTCTGTTCATCTTCTTATTCTCACCAGAATTAACACTGTTTGGTCACACTGCAAACAAGAACATGAAAGTGATTACTCTTAAAACACTGTAAAAATCACATATTCAACCAGATAAGTTTTTTTAACTATAAAAATCACGAGCCGGCCCAGTGGCACTTAGGGTTGAGGTGCTGGATGCCACACATCGTGCCACTCTGGTGACCCATGTTCGGGAATGGGCATGGGCCACTGGGGGTCGACAGGGTGGGAAGGATTGAGCATCTAGAGGACTGCTCTCCTTCCCCAAGGAGGGGGGGGATCTGCAGCAGTGACACCTGAGTGTCCCTGGCTGAGGCTGGGGAGCAAGGTGACGTGTTTGAGCATGGGGGGAACTAAGTGCAGATGCTTCGAGGGGAGCGCGCATGGCAGCATGCGAGTTCTGCCTCAGCCAGCATCATTGCATGCACCCGGCTCCAGAATGAGCAAAATAGAAAAATCCCACTGCAGTGCCTCCATGACGCCACCTCGCCACCCCTCCTCACTCTCAGGCTGGCTCCCATAACCCAACCCATCTCTGTGACACCTTGGCCGGTGCCACGGTCTCACCCTTGGGGGTAAGCCAGGGGGCAAATGGGAGAACAGCTGATTTGGGAGCAAGGGGCGATGGGGGCCATGACCGGGCTGTAGCCGGCGCTGAGACGGACAAAAAAAACCCCAAACAAAAACCTATAAAAATCATGGCAGGATCTACCAGATACAGTAACTCTTTTCTTCATTTTAAGCTAGTCATAATCATGGCAGACAACCAGATCACCTAAATGAAACACTAATTTGTGCCAAACAGAGATTACTTTTTGTCCTCCCACCCCATATTGGTGGCCATTTTATAAAATAGATGATCTACAACAGGGTGTGCCGTCATGCTATGATATTCGCACACTTGGGTGATTGAACACAATCAGCCTGTGACCTCATGCATCACAATGCACACCAAGGTGTGCATATATCAGAGCATGACTGCTCACCCTGTGGTGGATTATCTATTACATATGCAGTATATGTGTCTATCTATATATCTATCTCTCTGTCTGTTGGTCTGTCTGTATGTCTGTCTGCCTGTCTGTCTGTCTATCTATCTATCACCACAAATGGTTTTAATATTTATAATTATCAGTTACTTTTCATTCAGCAGGTCCATGGAGAAAATAAGGCTGTATTTTGTTTGTTTTTTTTCCAATTGTTTAACCAGGTGAGACACAATAAGCTGAAAGCTTGTTTACAGGTGCAACCTGGGAGCACAGGGAAGTTAAGTGACTTGCTCAGGGTCGGGGTTGTTGTTTGACTGCTTATAATGTCAAAGTAAGCCTCACCCCATCATCAGATGCATTGCTGAAATTATTCACATTTTGAGTTTTGTAGGGTAGATGAATGTTATGCTAATCATTAGGATGCTCAGTTTGGTACAAATTTAAATTTGTAATGTCACTGATTGCATCTCTAAGTCAGCTAATATTTCATCTACATGATCATCTGTGAACATAGATTTTCTTTTAGTTCCCCAATTTTGAGGCTTCCCTTTTAGTTAAGTAATTAACCATTATACAAGTAAAAACTCATATTTTACTACTTTCAATTATTTCCCTATCTTACCTAACACAGACAGTCCCTTTTTTTTTTGATCTTTTGTCCCTTTTTCAAGAGACTGTAGATCTTTAAAGCAACAGTATTTATAGTCACTGTGTATTTTTTTGGCAATTTTTTTAGCAAAAAACATTAATAAAGTTTATCCAGTTTTCTTTCTGCTATCTTTCATTTCTGAACTAAGATACAGGATTTTGAAGTGTTAAAATGATCCTGCACCCATATGATGCTTGTCATGAAAAAAGAAATGTCATGGTACACTGCAGTGTTATGCTGTTTACCATCAGAGATGTGGTAACAGCAGCCTACTACATCCACAGTAAAATATGAATCTAGTACTGATATTCAACAGGTAACCTCACCAGAAGAGATAAGTCATTAAATACAAAAGCTGTTTTAAAAATATCTGTGAACAATTTAAATATACTGAAGATGAAACTAAAGATGTCAGAAATACTTTTCTTGTATTTTTGTTTTTATAGCAACCGTAATGTTTACTGTATAAACAAGACTGTCTTAAAATAAGGGGATACATGATGGCAAGGTGCTTGATACCTAATATATCTGAATGAGTGGCAAGTGAGCTTGGGGAATATCATGACTGGAGGAGCGTAGCAGAGCCACGAGTGATTGTTCTCCAAGCTCACTTGCAACAAGTTCAGATATATTAGATATTAAGCTCCTTGACATCACATATGCATTTTATACAATAGGGTTTCTTGTGTGTGAGTTTTGCTGCGTTATTTTTTGATTTATTTGTTCATTTTACCTATAGAGTGTAATGTTCTGTTGTGCTTCGGTGTTCTTCCATGGTCTTGATAATGTTTTTGTAAATGGGAGTTCATAGTAATGTTCCATTGGTTGGTTTTGGGAATGTTTTTTTTTTTTTTTGTGGGGTTTGATTGGGTAAGGCACATGATATTGTGTGTGACTGGCTGCTGAGTGTTATATTCTGGTTGACTGAATGGATTATGTGCTGCTTTTTCATTTGATGTCCTGTGCTGTAGTGTGGCCTGATTGGAAGTTGTCACATGTGCGCAGAGTCTGTTGTTAGGATGTTGGCGTGGACTCCTTGCAGTGTTTGGTTTTACTTTTTTTTAATTTTAGTTATTTTGTATTTATTTCTTTTATTCCTGCTTTTGTTGGATTTATGTGGAGCTCTTCTGATAGCTGGTCTCTGTATATTTGTGGATTTATATGGTTATCGTGTTGGGGCTTTGGGACTGGAAATGTGAGGTATGTGTCAAATGGTGATTTTTTTTTTTACAGTTATTTTTATTTGGTGACCTGCATACCTGGTGGTTGGTTTCACATCATACAAATCATGATTCTGTTATCACACTCTGTGGCTTGTATGTGATTTTATCTCACTACATATCAGCTTACCCCTATTGTATAAACAGGGATATTTTTTACCTAATGACATGAAACCTGAATAAAAATAAAGTTATTGTCTATTTATTTGTCAATCTGACTGTATACTACAACCACCTGATCTTCCAGATCCAGGTCCTTTCCTCCCTGCCACAACACAACTACTTGAGAACACCTCATTGTATTGTATCTTTACAGATGGTTCAGCTTCCTTTTATCAGGGAGAACAAATTGCAGGGATGGGTATCTTAGTCATTTATCCTTATGGTAACACCGTTAAAATTTCTAAGCATTGCAGTGTGGCATCATCACAACATGCCGAGATGCCAGCGGTGGCCTGTGCCCTCGAGTTCATCCAGCATGGGACCGAGGATACCATCATCTTTATAGACTTTAACTGAGTTGTTGTTCTCTTACAGAATTTCTTCCTTTCTGGCAGAAGAACTCCTTCATCTCCTCTGATGGCAGCCCAGTGAAACACAAAGAACTGGTAATATACATGCGCTCACAGGCGCAAAGGTTTGCACACAAACTCTATGTACACAAAGTTAAAGCTCACTCTATACTTGACCCCATCATGCCTTTAATGACAGTGGAAGCCCTTGCCAAGGAAGGAGTCTGGGGGCACCTGGATGATGGACCATCCAGAAGCCAGGGCGGCTGTACACATTGCAGTCAAAAAGAAGCCTGAACCCTCCCCCCCCTTGGACCTGTTGGCAGCCCAGCATGCTGACTCTGAGCTCAAAGATGTATTCAGAGTCCCTGATAAGAGTACTGAACAGAACTTACCTACCCACAACCCTTACCAGAGGCATGGAGGTAAGTTACACTTATCCCAGATGACAAGCTCATCTGTTATCAGCCAGATGATACCCCCACCAAATTGTGGGGGTTTCCCAGACATCTCAGGCCTGAATTTTTTTACCAAGTGCCTGATACCTCTACTGGTGGACACCAGGGAGTAGAGAATACCCTCCAAAGGCTCAAGACCACCGCTTGGTGGCCTAGTGTCACCAAGGATGTCAAACAGTACATAGATAATTGCCTTGTTTGTGAGCAAAACAACCCAATCCCCACCAAACGAAATGCCAAACTACTACCACAAAGGCACTCTGGCCCTTGGCATGCCATACAAATTGATTTTATTTGCCCATTGACCAACAGCAGTAGAAATAACAAGTACGCCCTTGTGGTAACTGATCTTTTCTCTAAGTGGGTTGAAGCTTTTCCCACTAAGACATGTACTGCTAAAACCACTGCCAAAATCCTGGCGGAACAGATTTTCTCCAGGTGGGGCCTATCTCTCAAGGTAGACACATATGTATTTCTTGCTTATAAGATGTTAGGACATCTGTGTCCTTGTAATGACTATGACATATAAGTTGGCATTGCCACCTTTTGGTGATTTGTACTACTACTACACTAATATATGTACAACTATGCTTTCTTTGTTTTTACAAAGTGATGACTACTACAAAATTGTATAATGTTATCTTGGACTGTGGAGCCACCTCTAAATTAATGAATAGGGCTCATCTCTGTAACTAGAAATGTTTCTATCTTACAGTAACCATAGTAATTATCATAGGTATATAATGAAAGACATTACGTCTTCTACCTCGGAGACCCCAAGAGACACAGAGATTCCTCAAGGTATATGGAACGCTTAGCATTGGCACCCAGTTCTTATTTGGTAAGAACTGCTTAGGGCAACTGTGATTTATCCTTTTGGTAGTAATAAACAAATGTATTACTCTTATGCAATGTGTCTGTGATTCCTTGCATTTCCATTATTGCCAAGAATCTGAGAGTGTGGTTTAGACCTCCTGACAAGTGTCTTGTAAAGAGGGATTAATACCTCCCTCTTATGACTTGTGATACCCCTACTAATACACCCCAACATCCCCCTAGCCTTGCCTACTGCTTTAGTGGTCTGCTTGAATGATTTCAGGTAATCTGTGATGATGTCCAAGCTTCGTTCTTCCCTTGTGACTGTCAGCAGCTCCCCTCCCAGCCTATAGGTGACTTCAGGGTTTCTCTTCCCTATGTGTATGATCTTGCACTTCTTTGCGTTAAACCCCAGTTGCCACTCTTCTGACCATTTTGCTAGTTTATCCAGATCTCTTCTCATTCTGCCCACCCCATCTGGATCATCTACTCTGTTGCAGATCATGGTGTCACCTGCAAACAGACGAACCTTACCCTCCAGTCCATCTTCAATGTCATTGATGAAGATATTGAAGATGACTGGCCCCAGGACTGATCCCTGAGGTACCCCACTTGTGACTTGCATCTCTTCTGACTGTATACCATTTACCACCACTCTCTGTATTCTGCCCATCAACCAGTTTTCCACCCAGTCGACCAACTTGTGACCCACCCGAGCTACCCAGCTTATTAATCAATCTTCTATGTGGAACTGTATTGAAAGTTTTGCTGAAGTCAAGGTAGGTGACATCAACTGCTCCTTGGGGATTACACAGTCAGCAATGTCCCATAAAATATCCCATTTCCTAGATGCTCTGACAAAGAGGTGAGGATTGCATCAGATTCCCTATATCACAGGACCAGAGATCAGTAATTATACAGACATTCTACTGAGTTGTTTACATGTCCAGTGTGTTGGAAGTGGTAGAGTGAACCCATCTTGCATTCAAGGCACCTCCTGGGAGGAAGGAGGAGGTATTCATCAACAGAAAGGGCTTCCACTCTCTAAATGCCCAGGTGGTATGCAATGGCAACTGCCTCATAGTGAATGTGGTTGTGAAATACCCTGGTGGTACACATGATGCCTTCATCTGGCACACCTCCTTCACATACCAAATGTTTGAAATTGGGCAGATGAAGGATGTGTGGTTGCATGGTATGTATAGTCCCACCTTTCCTCTGCCACACAAGCATCATATTTATATATATACAATAGGGATGAGTGGTAAATGAGTGAGATAAAACAGTATATCATCCACTGCAGTGTGGTATTTTTATCCTCTGCTCTACTGTGATGATATCAGCCATTTACACAGACAGGTCACAAAAGGTCATCACTCTAGGCAGCTTTTCCCTCAGCATGCAAGAAACACCTGTGCTATTACCATAGACGCAAATGCAAAACTACTTCAGAGGTCTCTCTGCTGCCTACAGCTAACTCAGTGAGCATTACAAAACACACCTACCCCCCCCATCAACTTCCAGCTCATTACTGTGCCTGCAGACAGAATTCTAAACAGCACAGCTTCACAGAACAGTCTAAACTACTGCCTGCAGCTAACTCAACTACCACTGAAACACACTCTCACTTGTTCCTCAAACTCTGATTTTCACCCATTACAATTACTGTGATACTTTGAGCTTGACTGCAGCCAGAATCCTAAAGAGCACAATTTCACAGAACACTCTGCACTCTGCCTGCAGCTAACTCAAATTACCACTGAAAACAGTATCAGCTGTTCTGACACTCTGACTCTCAGCTCATTACAATTACTGTGATGCTCTCAGCTTCACTGCAGCCAGACTTCTAAACAACACAGCCTCAAAAAATTATGTTTCTCACTCCTACCTAAAACTAACACATTTAGCATTGTAAAACACACTAATGTGTATCCCAGAGTTTATAACACTGCCAGACCATTCAGAACAGCTCACACACAGAATGAGCAAACACATAAACAGGAACAGAACACAAGACAGCATAACAAAACTTCTAAAACTCTTGGCCCCATTGTATATATCGAATACATGATGGGCAGATCGTGTGCTAAGGCAAATATTGTCACTCCTGCATCGTGAGCTCTGGATATCTTACTCTGTAGGAGTGACAATATTTGCCATATCACACTCATGCCCATTATGTATCCCCTATATATTTTTTTATCAATAACATTTTTATTGGCTTTAAAAGTAAAAATCCATATTACAAAGACTGTCAAGCAATACATGTACTTGTGCCCTTTGTGGGGCTTTTCAGTATCCACTAAGGGTCAGCCTAGCCTACTGATCATGCCCCTTAGATGTACAATACTAGAGGAAAGTTCTAGATCTTCAGCAATAGTATCTAGTGTAATTAACAGGGTAACATACATATAATGAATAAGAAGATAAATGCAATATGGGCTCATATGCTAATAAACCTGTGGTGTTGGTAGTCTTGCAGTCACTCTGTTAAGTTGTGATTACCTTGGTATGTAGGGCTTGGCTTTCTAACTGATGAACTCAGTTTAAGTTGTGGGGTTGCACTGAGAACGCCTCACTGATCATGACTAGAGGGTTGGGGGATGCGGCCTGACTGGTGGTTCATATGTATTTGGGGATGTAGTAGCCAACTGTTATCTTGCAGTTTTGCGAGTGAAGGTGTTTGCCCCAACAGTTCACATATTTTTTTCCTTGCCTCTTGCCACTGTTAGTACCCATTCAAATCTGGCCACTTTACCAAGTTCTGTCAGCCACTCTTGAATGGGTGAGGAGCTTGCTCTTCCCAGTGTCTGAGAATGACTCTTTTTGCTGTGGTTAGGGAGTTTGCTATCCAACAAGTAATGTTAGTGCTTATCCCTTCCACCTGCCACTCTTCCAGCCTTAGTGGAATGCCCAACATTGCCCAGACCTTATTCAGAGTGAATTCCTCCATGCCTTCTTCACTGCAGGTCTGCTGTACCCCTTTCCTAGTAGGAGGTCAGCCTTGGACAAGAGTACAGCAGGTGTGTTAGGGTCACTACTTGCTCATGACACCTCCAGCATTCCACCTTTGGAATGAGCCCCCAGTTATGAAGGGCTTCAGGTGTCCTATGCCACCTCAGCAGGATTTTCTGCTTTGTGAGTTTGGTCTTTTTGTCCTTGACACTTGTACTTAGGGTTTTCCAGCATTGTTCCCATGTTGTCTGTGGGATAGTCGCTTGCAGCTCTCATTCCCATTTCTTCCTTGTGTTATCTAATGGGTCTGGGCCCTGGTTGATTATCATATGGTAGAGGTTTGATGCCAACATTTGTGTGGGTGTCTGTGGTAGGAGTACTGCATTTAGTGGGTGGTGTGCTGAACCTTGAAGTAAGGGGCCAATAAGAGAGGCCATAGCATGCCTCAATTGTAGGTATCTCCAGTGCTGTTGCTTAGGGAGATTGTATCAGTGCCTAAGCTGTTGGAAGGATTGCAATACTCCTGTGTTGTTATCCAGAACATGGTGAATGGATGTCCTTGCTGGTCCTGTCTTGCCAGTCCACTGGCATTCCCCAATCAGGAGGAGGTGTTTTTTCCATAGTGGGAATGACTTTGTTTTCAGAGCACTCCACCTAATAAATTTGGCTATTTGTCACCAATTTGTCACTGAATTCCTGATAATAGGGTGGTCCTTACCCAGTGGTGGAATTTTACTGAAACAAATGGAAGTTGCCGGGGGGGGTGGGCATCAAGCATAGTCTCCTCACAAACAATCCACTTGCAGGGGTGAATAGTGGCAGCTGCCTCTGCTGTTATTGCAGGCTGGTGAGCCATCTGCACAAATCACTTGAGGCAGAAGTCAGGGAGATGGAACCCCCCTCTGGAAGCAGTAGTCTTCAGTTTTTTGTGGCTAACGCATCTTGTTGCACCCTGCCAGAAAAAGGATAGCATGTCCTCCTGAAGGCATACAAGGTGCTTCTGAGCAATGGGGCTGTGGATGTTGTCCATGGCATATTGGACCCTGGGGGTTGCCATCATCTTGTATGTGTGAACCCTCCCCCATAAAGAGAGGTGCAGGTGGCTCCACCTCACCTGATCTTTTACCTGCTCCTCCCACAGTGGTGTTATATTTAGTCAGTAAATTTACATTTGGTTGCAGGCAAGGTTGATGCCTAGGAACTTGATTGAGTCTTGGGCGATGGCCATGCCCCAGGGGAAGCCCTGCTCCAAAGATACTGAGGAGTGTAAGGGGAGGAGAATGGACCTGGCTATATTGACATTATAGCTGGAGAGTTTGTTGTATTCTAATAGCAGCTTGACCAGTTGTGTGGTAGATGATTCTGGCTGGGTGATGGTTAACAAAATGTCATCAGCATAGGCCATAACTATATGCTCCTTGTCCATATGTACCCCCTGTATCTGTGAATGTAAGTGAATTGCCTGCAGCAGTGGTGCTAGGGTGGGGATGAAAAATAAGGGTGAGATGGGACAGCCTTGTCTCGTCCCTTTTCCTTTAGGGAAATTCCTCTGAGGTGAATCCATTTGTGAGTATTCTGGCCCATGCTCCAGTGTAGGGCACTGATATCCAGCATCTAATGTCTGACCCCACTGTACCCAGTCGAAGACCTTCTCACATCTAGCAGGTCCGTCCAGGTATTGAAGTGTAATGCTTTCTCTGTAAGGTTGGTGAGACGCCTGGTGTTGTCAGAGCCATGCCTCCCCAGCACAAATTCCAATTGGTCAGCATCCACCAGCAGGGTGATAACCATCTTCAGCCTGGTTTCGTGGGCTTTTGCAAGAATATTGCAATCCATTGGGATGAAGGAGATCGATTTGTAGCTGCCACACATTTGGGGGTCTTTCCCAGGTTTTGGGAGGAGGGATATCTGAGCTGTTCTCTTTGATGGCAGCAGGGCTCCTTTCTCACTAGTTTCTTTTGGGGTGTCAGCTAGTGGGGTAGGAGTACATCCCTGAATGCTTGATAATATTCACTGGGGTTGCCGTCCATTCCTGGGGCCTTGCCTTTTGGCATAGACCCTAGCTCATCATCTAGCTCTTGTTCTGTGATGGGTGTTTCCAGGAGTTTGGCCTTTTGGGCCATCAGGGCTGGCAGGTGTAGTCTGTAAACTTTCACATCTCCTCCCTGGTGGGCATAACCTCTGAGGAGTATAGGGCTTTCTTGAAGTTTCTGAAGGCCATGTTTATCTACCATTCTCCTGTGATTATCCCCGCTGAGGACGTTCTGAGGGAAATATCCTAATCCTTTGTTCTTTTTTCTTCAGTTGGTGAGCCAGGAGTCTTTCTGGTTTCTCATCCACCTCCCAGAAGGTCTGTCACATCCTAAATAGGGTGAACTCTGCTTTAAGGTGTAGGTGCATAATTATTTTATACTTCATCCCTATGATCTGCATCAGTAGTTTCCTGCTGTTGCATCCTGTCTTCCTTTACTCTTTCTCCAGATTGCTCAACTTGCCCACTTGCTCTTGGGAATCTTTTTCCTTCACCTTCTTTATTTTTGTGACATATGCTAATAATCTGCCTCTTATGAAGGCTTGAGTACATCCCATTGCATTGCCAGGGTAGTGGCCCTCAGTTTGTTGAAGTTCAGGAATTCTTTAATCTCTCTGTGGAGTTGTCCACAAAACTTTGAATGCCTCAGGAGGGAGGTGTTGAGCCACCAAGGTGGTCGGCCATTCGAGGTTGAGTCTTGGGGGAGTCATGTAAAAGATTTGGGGCTGCAGTCCGGTATAGGGTAACCTCTATTGTGACATCCATAATATCCTCTAGACAAGCTGCTAGGATGAACCAGAGGTCAGTCCTCTTACTGCAATCACATTTATTCTCTCTGACTCCTGGCACTTAATCCTCCCCCCTACTCCCCTACTTCCCCTCTGGCCCAGTTTGCTTCCAGACCCTCTATTCCCCTCATCCAGCACTAGTACTAAGCATTTGCATATCATCCACCCCATGTCTCCCCCCTTCGATGCTTCTTAGTTTTCTACATTCTTCATTCCCTCCCTTCCCCCACCCCAAACCTGCTCTGCTCTCCACCTCCTGTAATATTTCTGTAACCTGTAACACTTTTTTCACCTTGACCATCCTCTATTGCTGTAAAATACCTCAACCTTGCCCTCTATGTCCTCTTCTATTGTTCCTGAATAGAAATGTGATCTGATCTCATAGTAGGGGTGCAATGCATTTGATCATTATGTAACATTGGAGTGAGCATATTTGTAAATTTGTTTTGTTTCAGCTCCACCCACGTCTATCTCAGTGATAGCTGCGGACACACCTGCACCATTCAGCCGGTACCAGGCCCAGAACCTCACACTTGTCTGCATTGTCTCAGGAGTGAAGCCAGCCCCAACGGTATGTCTGAAACTAAAAACATACTGTACCCTGCATCCAATTTACTTTTTTGCACCTATCATTTTTCATAATTGTTGTACTCAACTAGCTTTACCTGCATAGCCACCTATATTAGACTTGGAAACATTTTGCTTTTCAGTATAGTACCTACTTAACTTTCTTTTGTCTGCTTTTCTTGTATATGGTATCTCAGCTGTATTTGTATCATACCACTGTAACTGTTCTGTATTTTGTATTGTACTTATATCCCCCGGGACCTCCTCACAAATGAGTTGTTTCAATAGTGTTATCATGGTAAAATAAACTTTGAATTGAATAAATGTTGTGTGAAGCAGAATAAAACATATAGTCCCTCTCTGTAGGGTGGAATATCCTTCACATGTCTGTTGTGCCAGTTTCTTCCGCCAAGCAACTTATGATGCCTCCCCTCGATGGCTTGGGATTGGTAGGGGGTTTGCTTCTGTCTAGGAGTTGTCAGGGACTAGATTCATGTCCCCTTCTATCAGGGTCTGCCCCTTGCCAACTCCAATCAGTTGTTGGGTGACTGAAGTATAGCAGCTAGGCATTGGTTGATTGGGGCCAAACACACAGCAGAGCATGATGTCCATACCATTCATAGCCGCTACCACTATCAGGTATCTCCCTTGTTTATCAGCTATACTGTTATGTGGCTGGAAGGAAATGTCTTTATGAGTCATTATTGCCATGCCCCTACTCTTTCTGTTCTATGGGCTGCTGAATACCTGCCCCACCCAATTAAGTTTTAGTTTGTCAGCCTCTGGTTTCATTAAGTGGGTCTCTTGTAGAACGAACACCTTGTTCCCAGTCTTTTCAGGCGGTACAATATTTTCCTACATTTAATGGGTGAATTTATCCCCTTAACATGCCAGGAAACACATTTTAATGTGTTGTTAAATATTGTCTACTAAAACCCAGAGTTCTATATAAGGAACTCGATAGTTTCTTGTTCTTAACTGTCTAGTAGGAGTTATCTGCTCCCTAAGTAAGATTTTCCAGTGTTTCTGCTTGGAGAAACTGGACCATTCTTGGACATAACATCTATGAACTTTTCCTGGACTAAGAAACTGCAAAACATCACCACCAGGTATTGGCATTCTCATCATAAATCAACTTTTCTGGAAGCCATCAAAGCCAAAAGTAAGGTCAGTAAATCTGTTATACAAGCATTGAGTTGTGGAATGCTGCATTGAATCCACATTTCCGTCTTGTTTGAGGTTTATTCTCAACCATTTTGGAGAACAAAGGCTAGATACTAACAAAGGATTTTTACATCCTGCATATGCCCCAGGCCAGCGTTCATCACTTTCAGGAATTTAACCCCTTCAGGAATTTATCACATTCTGGATGTTTGAGCTACAAAAACAGTTTTCTGGTCCCTGGTAGTTCACCATTTCCTGTGGATTTTGATTACTTTTCATCAATCACGTGGCACCTCTGAGAGCTTGGCTCCTCTCATACCACCACTCTATACCTATTTTTCACAACTTTTTCCAAAAAAAAAGGATGCACATACCTATTAGTTATGAGCTACTCTCAACATAGGAAAAAACAGAAAAATCATAACATGCTCCTCAAGGTGCTGCTTGAGTTCCTAGCTCAGAGGCTACTACTGCTAGCTGGTGATGTTGAAGTCCAACCCAGGCCCGCACCCAAGCAACACCCCGTTAACACCCATTACCAAACCAAATAAAGGCCTTGTAATTGCTCACATGAACATCAGAAGTCTTCTAGGTCACTTAACTGAGCTTGAGGCCTGGATACAATTGGTTAATCCTGACATCTTATGCCGCACTGAGACATGGCTAAAACCTAGCATCCTGGATGCACAATGTACCCTGCCTGGATATGCTATCCTCCGACAGGATAGAACTGGTTCTAAGTGGGGTGGGGGTGTTGCCATCTACTACAAAAGTCACCTTAAGCTAAAAGCTGCCCCTATCCCTAGTCCCCAGATGCGCTGCGAATCACTGCATGCAATACTGGCCCTAGGTGTGAAGTTCCTACACATTATATGTCTATACAATCCACCCACTGGTAGACTGGAAAGTCTTCAGAAACTACTTCAACATTCATCACAAACAATGAACATGAATGAAACCATCTTGCTAGGTGATGTCAATCTGAACTGGCTGGGTCCAAATCATAGCACCCTGGCATCACTAGTTCAAAGGCACAACTTCCATCAGTTAATAACTGAGAACACAAGAATGACCAACTCCCTATCAGGAACACTGTTAGACTGGATCCTCACAAATTGACCTGACCACATAACAAAGGTAGCCGTCCTGGCTGACTCTATAATGGACCACTCACCCACGATCTGCCACTGGCGCTACTGCCTACCACCTGCTCCTCGATCCCGCCTGGTCACCTACACTAACTTTGCAAAACTGGATCCTGAAGCCTTTCTCCTTGACATTGCCAACACAGACTGGTCTGAAATTTTCCTTGCAACAAGTGCTGAGGTTGCCCTAGACGTGTTCCTTACCAGGTTTGGTGAAGTTCAAAAGCGGCATGTACCGAAAACAAAGAGGAGGGTCAGATGTCAACAAACATGATGGCTAGATAAAGAACTACTCCACCAACTCAAAGCCTGGGACAAGCTCTGGAAACAATACAAGATGACTGGCCTACCCAGGGATCATCTTATCTACAAACAGCATAGAAGTGTCTGCAAAAAACAAATCAGGCTTGCAAAAAGCAAGTACTGCCAGGATATCTTAACCAGCTCCTCAAATGATCCATGCAAATTCTGGAGTCACATCAAAACTTTCCTTGGCACCCCACAATCTGTCACCCCCTCAGAAATGAATCTTCATGGTATCCACTGCAATGACTCCCTTACCATAGGCAACGCCTTCAATCAACAGTTCTCTGACCTAACTCCCTATACGTCCACCCTAAATGCTGCACCTGCTGCCCCTCAGCCACTCTCTACAAAAGGGAAAACTGATGCATTAACAAGTGACCCTCACAAGCAGCAACAAAACCTTTTTATTTCAAGGCTGTGACTAGAAATCAAGTTCTTAAACTCCTAAATGCCATATCTGATAACACCAGCCCTGGCTCGGATACACTGGAACCCCGACTACTGAAAGCTGCTGCCCATCTTATCTCATATCCATTAGCCAGGATTTTCACACTGTCCCTCTCCACAGGCACAGTCCCAGAGATATAGAAGGCCACTAGAATTACCCCCATTTTCAAAAAAGGGAACAAAAATGAAATATCGAACTGCAGACCCACTGCCATTCTCTCAGTCCTCAGTAAAATTCTAGAGAAAATAGTAGCCACCCAGGCCATCGAATTCCTCGACTCCTCAAACTCACTCTGCGAAGCACAAATTGGTTTCAGGAAACATCACAGTACCACAACAGCGTTAGCGAAGTTTACCTCTGATATTCTTATAAATATGGATGAAGGTCATCAAACGGGGGCTGTGTTCATTGACCTCACCAAGGCTTTCGACCTTGTGGATCACCCCCTTCTGCTAACTACCCTTAAAAACCTTGGCTTCTCATCCCCTGTAACAAACTGGTTCAGTAGCTACCTAACAAACAGGACACAAGCGGTGAAACTCAACTCTGCTATCTCTGACAGTGCCACAACCAACATTGGAGTACCGCAGGGCTCAATACTAGGCCCTCTCCTTTTTTCACTGTTCATAAATAATCTTCCCAGCAGTATAACATCTGGTGCCTCACTACTGTATGCTGATGACCTGGTTATCTATGCTCGTTCAGGCTGTATTAACCATCTCAATGCCACTCTGACATCTGCCTTCCATTCGGCTCAACACTGGCTAAATGCTCATCGCCTCATATTTAATGCTAGCAAAACAAAAGCCATGCTACTGGGAACAACCCATAAACTTAGATCCTGCTCATCTCTCCTGAATGCACTATTTTTAAGCGAAAAAGATGTTCCAGGACTAGAGGGCATGGGATGAAGTTGGAGGGAGGACAATTCAGAGGAAACGTGAGGAAGAATTTCTTCACAGAACGGGTGGTGGACAAGTGGAACACCCTGCCAGAGGAAGTGGTGGGGGCTGAAACAATCACAGGATTTAAGAATGCATGGGATAGACATAAAGGAATTCTGGAGGTCAGGGTTAAGGGGCAACAGACTTCTAGGAAAGGGCAGGGTGTTCCCTTGTCCACCACCTGTTCTGTGAAGAAATTCTTCCTCACGTTTCCTCTGAATCGTCCTCCCTCCAACTTCATCCCATGCCCTCTAGTCCTGGAACATCTTTTTCACTTAAAAATAGTGTATTCCTGCACCCTATTCCTCCCTGTAAGATACTTGTATGTCTCTATCATATCCCCTCTCTCCCCACTCTCCTCCAGGGAGTACATGTTCAGTTCTTTCAACCTGTCCTCATATGACTCGTGATGCAATCCATGCATCATCTCTGTTGCCCTCCTCTGAACCTTCTCTACCCTGTCTATGTCCTTACGTAGGTAAGGTCTCCACAACTGTACACTGTACTCCAGGTGGGGCCTCACTTGTGTCTTGTATAGTGGAATTATGACCTCCCTTTTCCTGCTGGTGATGCCCCTGCCTATGCATCCCAGCATCCTATTTGCTTTACCTGCTACCTTGTCACACTGTTTCCCTAACTTGAGGTCATCAGAGATGATAACCCCAAGATCCCTTTCCTGCTTGGTGCATGCTATATTCTCACCCCCCAACTGATATATTGTGCCAGGGTTTTTGTGCCCCATATGCATTATCTTGCACTTCTTTGCATTGAATTTCAACTGCCAATACCCGGACCATTCTTCAAGTTTCTGCAGGTCCCTTCTTATTCTGTCTACACCCTCTTGTGTGTCTACTCTGTTACAGAGCTTTGTGTCATCAGCGAACAGTGAAATTCTGCCTTCTAGGTCCTGTGCAATGTCACTGATGAAGATGTTGAATAGGACCGGTCCCAGTACTGATCCCTGTGGTACCCCACTGGTCACTCTTCCCTCTGTGGAGTGACAGCCATTTACCACCACCCTCTGTGTCCTGCCGCCAAGCCAGTTATCTACCCACCACACTATTGTCCTGCCCACACCCATATTCCCCAGTTTGTGTAATAGTCTTCTATGTGGCACAGTGTCAAAGTCTTGCTGAGGTCCAGATAGGCCATATCCACTGCCCTCCCCTGATCCACCTCCCTAGTCACCCAGTCAAAAAATTCAATGAGATTGGTCTGACATGACCTCCCCCGGTGAAGCCATGCTGCCTTGGTTCCTGTAGTCCATTGACAACCAGATGTTCCACCAATCTCTCTTTCAGTAGTGCTTCCATGATCTTCCCCACTACCAAGGTGAGGCTGACTGGTCTGTAGTTCCCCGTTTCCTCTTTGTTCCCACTTTTGTATAAGGGGACTACATCTGCTATCCTCCAGTCTTTGGGTACCTCCCCTGTTTCCAGTGATTGGCTAAACAGGATAGCCAGAGGTTCAGCCACCACCTCTCTTAGTTCTTTAAGGACCCTGTGGTACACCCCATCTGGCCCCATTGCTTTATCAACTCTTATTACTTCCAGTTCCTTCAGGACCCTTTCTCGTGTAAAGGGACTTGTGTCCATTTCTACACCATTCTCACCCCTTGTACTCCCTTCAGACACATTACACTCCTCTTCCTCAGTAAAGACTGAGCAGAAATACCTGTTCAATATGTCAGCTTTACTGTTGTCATCCTCCACGCGGCCCCCATCCTCCCCCATCAGTCTCACTATCCCTCCCTTTGCCTTTCTTTTTTCACTTATGTACCTGTAAAAGGTTTTGTCCCCTCTACCCACTGATTTTGCAATGTGTTCTTCTGTATGAGCTTTGGCTTCCCTTACTGACCTCCCTGCCTCCCTTTGCTTCTCCTGGTACTTCTCCCTATCCCTTTCTCCCTGTGTCTTTTTTATTGTCTGAATGCAATCTTTTTGACTTTCACTTTCTTTGCTACCTCTTTGGAAAACCATAATGGTCTCCTCTTCCTTTTCCTTTTGCTAACCTGCTTAATGCATAATTCTGTTGCTCTTATAATACCCATTTTAAATACTGCCCACTGTTCCTCAACCCCTGATTCCTGTCCCATTCCCCTTAATGCCTCTTTCAAGTATCTCCCCATTTTCCCAAAGTCTGCCCCCCTAAAATCCAGGATACGTGTTTTTGTGTGGTTTGGTTCTGCTCTTTCTGTGATTTCAAACCACAATGACTGGTGGTCACAGTTCCCCAGGTGCTCCCCCACTGTTACCCCCATCACACTGTCCCTGTTTGTGAGGACAAGGTCCAGTATTGCCTTCTGCCGAGTTGGTTCCATGACCAGTTGCTTGAGGAAGGCACCCTGAATGGAGTCCAGGATAAATCTGCTCCTAGTTGATGCTGCTGCTGGGATGCTCCAGTCCACGTCTGGAATACTGAAGTCTCCATCCAGTACTACCTCATCCTTGTCTGCCATCCTTTGGATGGCTAGCATCAGCTCCCTATCTGTTTCTTCCTCCTGGGCTGGTGGTCTATAGACCACACCTGTGCAGATGGCTGGCCCCATTTTCCTTTCCAGCTTCACCCACAGTATCTCTCCCCCATTTTGTTCCTCCTGGATCTCTGTGGCCCTTATGTCATTTTTTCACATACAGTGCCACTCCTCCTCCCTTCCTGCCTGCCCTGTCTCTTCTGAATATGTTGTAGCGAGGTATGGCCATCTCCCAGTCATGGTTATCATTACACCAGGTTTCAGTGATGGCCACAATGTCCAGGTCTGACTGCACCATGACAGCCTTCTGATCTTCCATCTTGTTGCTAAGGCTGCTGGCATTTGCACACATGGCTTTCCATGATTTGACCTCCCTAGACTGTTTCACTGTTCTACTCCAGCCCCTTCCTTGGTTGTCCTTTTTCCCTGGTTCTCCTTGCTGTCTGCCCTTCTGCTGAATTTTGCCCCTTTTCTGCCTATCCACCTCTTGGGTGCTAATCTCTATCTTTTGCACACTGCATTGTAGAGATAGCCACTCCTCTGATTCACTGGTTCCACTGCTAGCTCTGGGGGATGAGCAAGTAGGTACCCTCCTTGCTGGCCTGCCACTCCCCTTTGCTAGTTTAAATGCTTGTCAATGTAGCATTTAAACTTATCATTGAGTGCTTGCATTCCCCTCCAGGATGGGTGCAGGCTGTCAGGCTTGAACAAACCTCCATCCCTCCAGGTGGGCCCCCAGTCACCAATGAATCCAAACCCTTCCTCACAGCACCAGTTCTTCAACCATGAGTTAAAGTTCCTGGTGCATGCACCCCTATGTTCTCCCTTGCCTCTCGCAGGCAGTACTTCTGAGAAAGTGACAGAAGTAGCTACTTGCTTGAGACCCCTCCCCAATTTCTTAAACTCTTCCTGAACTTCCTTTGGCTCCCCATTTGCCAGGTCATTAGTACCTAGGTGGATAATGACATCCAGCTCACCCTCCGTCTTGCCTTTCCAGTGATCCCAGGATCTTCCTTCCATCCCTCCATGCCGTGGCACCTGGTAGGCACCTCACCTCCCTGTCCTCCCCCTCCTGTGTTCCTAGCTGGATACCTCTAATGATGGAGTCACCCACCAGGATTCACTTCCTCCTCCTCTGGGATCCACTGGTTTCCCTGCTGAGGTCACCTCCTTGGCTATCCTCCACATCCTTTCCTTCCACTTCTCTGGGTAACTCTATTTGGTTGTCCCTGTTTGCCAGTGTGGCATATGAGTTCTAGAGTGGAATAGGATCTGGGATGTGCCTCTGCCTGACTGCTCTAACCCTCCCTGAGCCCACTGTCATCCAAGAGCTCCTCATTCTCGGCATCCTTTGAGGCAGTTGTATTGGACTGGGTGGTCTCTGGATAGGGGTGATGGTACTCCTGACCTAGTTTACTTCCGCTCCGAGTCTGGCTACCTCATCCCACAGAGAGATGCATGCAGATAGGGCAGCACCTCAGTGTCCAGAAGGTCTGCCTGAATATGGCTGCCTCACAGCCACTGTATTGCACCATTCCCAACATTATACTGCAATTATACTGCTATTCCACTACTCGTCTGCTACTGAAGCTCTCCTAGTTCCCTTTTTATTAATTTACTGTCCTAAAAATCCTGCCACTGATCCTCAGATACTTTTCTTTTTAAAAAAAGAAAATAACCAAAGAAATAAATGAATCAAAACACTTGTCGTGCTGAGGGTGGGCTTCTTCACCCTTATGCCCCTCCTACTCCACACCCCTTCCTATACCCTGTGTTTAGCTCCTGTCAATCAGATTTAACAGGGCATATAATTAAGAGTTGGGGAAGGGAGGGGAGTGAAAATTTGCAGCAATTAAAGACAGCAAAGAGATACACCACCACTACATTTTAAATTTTCAACAGCCCAAAAACAATTCGAAGTAAAGACAACAAAGAAAGTACAGTGTCACTAAAAGCCCACAATCTAAGTTTAAAAGAAAAATAGCAATTACCAGTTGCTGTAAAGCGATGAATTGAATATGTTTCCTTCCCCTTCTGGCTTCTTCTGAGAATATAAAACTCACTTGCTACCTCAACTCTGACTAAACCCCACCTCCACTTATCACATAGCTGAGGTCAGAGGCCAGACAATTAACACCCCTCACCCAAACTACAGGGCAAGTCAGACAAGCCAAGACTAAATTTGCAGCAATTAAAGACAGCAAAGAAATACACCACTACTATGTTTTAAATTTTCAACAGCCCAAAAACAATTCTAAGTAAAGACAACAAAGAAATAATAATAATAATTAAAATATGTAAGCAGTTGTCATTTCAGTCTGTGAATCTGTGAGTGCCACTGAGTTATTCTCTAATGTATTATCGGTCATGCTATGTGTGTGTTGGATCTGAGTGACATTACTGTGTTTTTGGGGGGGACACCCAGAAAAGAAAACAGCCAACAGCACTGGGCTTTATTTTTATTACCAAAACAGCACCTGTGCAAGCATGTGTGGGATCCGGGGAAAGCCAGGCAGCAGACTGTAGTAAGTAGTGATTTTTTTATTATTTGCATATTGTAAGCAGTTGAGGCACACAAGCAGCAGACTCTCCTGAAGCTTGGTAAGTGTTTGTGTGGGACAAATGGGTGAAGAAAACAACAGACAGCATTTTTCTTATTTTACCTCGATACTGCAATTTATGTGATGGGATTTCTAGCTGTCAGTAAACCGTATCGGATGATAAAAACAGCATCAGGATTTTGGCATTGGGAATACATGCGCCGGGATTTTTCATGTTGAGATATCATACCAGACCCACACAGGTGAAGGGAAAAAACATAAATAATGTGCACCTGACATGGGGGGAGACATTGCATGGGACATGGCAGCACAGGGGAAGGTAACAAATGTAAATTAAGTACACCTGGTGTGTGGAGTCATTTTGTGGGGTAAGGCAGCACAGGGGAAGGAAACAAACATAAATAAAGTGTGCCTGATGGAGGCATTACATGAGGCAAGGCAGCACAGGGGAAGGGAACAAACATAAAAAAGTGCACCTGGCACAGGGGTGAATTACATTGTAGGGAGTTATGAGACATCAAATTGTCATCTGTGCTGCCTATGTGTTCAGCCTAGGGGGTTTCAGCACAGGAGTCCTGGCAATGGTGTTCACTTGGCACTGCACCCACAGGCCCCCCACCATGTGTGGGATGCTCCTGGGGAGCACTGTCCTCTATGGACCCCTCGCCAACTGGGATCATGGGTGGGCTTGTGCCATGCCCACTACCACCCACAGATGTGTGGACATGTGGATGTTCCAGGGGTGATGACCCCTGTGCAGGCTGCACAACTGATTCAGAACACAGTGGAGATCCAATCTCACCCTTTTGTGTCATCCCTCTTGTACACTGATGCTCCTGCACCTGTTACTGAGTGTTTCCCTTTCACATTACCTTGACTACCTCCACCAAGCAAGCCAGGGATTCCACTTGTGACACTGTAGCCACAGTACTGTGGGCCAGCAGATCTGGCTAATCCTTTTGTGAAACAACAGTGCACAACAGCAGGCTGGTGTTGTGGCACATGGTGGTAAGGATGGCCTGCATGGAATATTTGTAATCCATCAATGCCTGCACTTCCTGGTCACCCTGCTCATACACCTCAGCTGTTGGTGCCCATAGCTTGTGCACTACTGACTCATGGGATGCCACAGCCCTCCTGTACATTTCTTGGTATGTTGTGTTCATATAGTGGGACCCAGGTGGTGGAGGTGATGGCTGTTTTCTTGATGCCTGGGGCTATGGAAGGGTAACTGTGTGTTGTGCCTGGGCTTTGTGTCCCCTTCCCTTTTGCATGAGTTGACTGGATAGGGATCTCATGCAGTGTGTGTTCCTCCTCCTGCTCATCCATCCCCTCAACCTTCTGCACCACTTAAGGCAGCTCAATTTCCGACAGTGTCACAGAAGAGGATGATCATATGCTCCTCCCCCTGTTCCTCTTCCTGCCCTCCCTCTCTGTCCTCCCAAGATGAGTTCTTCTCTTGCACCATCTGTCCATGCCGTGCAAGGACTCATCCGGGCTGCTGTCACCTCCATCATCCATCATCAGTAAATCTGGAAGGAAGAGACCACAGTGTCATGTGTCACAAACCAGATGAAAGCACAGTTGTGCAACACATTGAAATCCACTACATTCAATGCTACATTCTAATGTCAGACTGCAAGCACCCATGCCATGTAGATCCTCATGCCCATCCAGAACACCATGTATGCACTGGCATGCTGTGGGAGGAACAACACCTATATCACCATGGGCATAGCGGCTGCCTTTACCACCCATGTGCAGGCCTGACCATTGCCACATGGTGATCTTAGTGGTTGGTGAATGTATACTGTGTCATATCCCAGTGCCTCACATCACTGCCCCAATAATGTAGTCAGTAATGCTAAGAACAATGACTACATAGCTAATACATTCATGTGCATGTATTCTCCCTGACAGCTGTATGTGGACATGGTGTCGATGCCACCCTGCACACCTTGAAACTGCTGGCATCCAAGGGTGCCGGTAACTAGTTCCTTCTCTTGTATGAGGGTGTTAAGCAGGTTCTGTTTGGCCATGACTAGCTTCTCCTTTGTGCACCTTCAAAAGTCATAGAACCATTTCCTAACTGCCACTGTCATGCACCCTCCTCTACACTCAGCATTTATTGCCTCTACTACCTCCTGCCATGCAACATTCTAGCTTCATAAGGAGACACCAGTGCTGAACTGATCCTCTCTTGCTAGTTGTTCCCTGACAAGAATCTGTTTGGAAGAACAATTCTGAGTACAGTGCAAAACATAAATGATTGCAAGACACAGAGCACCATGTGTGTCTGACAGCTGGTGCCTTTATGTTTAGTAGAGGCATGCAGATTCCCTGCAATGGTCACACACCATGGCATGTTTGCAAACAGGCCTAAAGTAAAAAGCATTCAAAGACCATCCACACCAATGAAATCTCAGCTCATTCTTTTATTTAGCTTCCATAAACCCAGCAGAAATCCCCTGGACCATGCCTGATGATTCACCCAAATGTGGGCTTCTCCAGGGTAGGGGATCTGCATTCAAACAATAAAATTATATCATAAACATTATTGTAATAAAATACAAAATCATATCTATACATGTATGCCCTTCAACAATCCCTCAAATTAACAGGGTGGTAACATGCTCCACTCCTCATAGTGCTCCTAGTGTTTCATATATAAATTCATACTCACATCATATTTAGATGGGCCTGTATATTGAGGCCCAGATATTCAAAAGGGTTGCGCCATGCACAATAGGGATGCGCCAGCGCAAGTCTGAAAATGCGCCATTCTGAGATATTCAGCGGGAGGCAGATGCACCCCCCAAATCACACTGCACAAGAGCGCAATAATAATGAATGCATGCACAACTGAAGGGGGAGGAACCATGCATAAATGGCGCAGTGCGATATTCAACAACATGTGCCATGCGCAATAGGGGAGCAAGCGGAAGTTGCGCGATAGCGGAAATGAGCCAAAATAAAAAGGAACAAGAGAGAGGTGGAAGAACGCTACAGGAAAGGCACATGTTGCTGAACCATAGCCAACCACACAGGCAACACAAACACACGCAATGGCAGGACAGAGACAGAGCATCTGGAACCCCCAGGAACAGGGAAGGTGTGGGGAGCCATAGCCACAGTCCAGTGCAGAAGGGGGAAGTGCCACACAGCACTGAGGCCACCACAGGAAGGTGTTCCCAGTGCGGGGGAAGTAGCAGCCAGGACAGTGGGGGAACACAGAAACAGCTGCCGGGGGGGGACGCTAGCCAGGAACATGGCCAGTGCCACCATCCAGATGGAGGCAGTTATGAGGGGGGTGAGAAGGCAGGCAGCAGGGGGGTGCAGGCATGGAAGGGCCCATCAGTGATATGCCCCCAACAAGCAGTACCGAGCCCACACCAGCCTCGATCTGTACACCGATACCGAGATCGTGGGCCAGTACCACCCGAACCAGGCAATTCTGAGGTGGCTTTGTGAGCTGTGCAGTGATGTGATGCAGGCATCCACACGACGGAGCCATGCTCTGTCAGTGGAGACAAAAGTGACAGCTTGAATGTGCCTGCTCACCATGGGTACCTTCCAGAGACCAACAGGGGACACGACAGGCATAACCCAGTCAGCTGCGTCACACCACCTCACCCAATTCCTCAGCGCACTGTTGCCACATGCTGTGGAGTACATCCATTTCCCCAGCACACCAGCGGAGCACACAGCAAACATACAGGAGTTCCACAGGGTAGCACGTATGCCTGGCATGCTCGGGGCAATAGACTGCACCCATGTGGCCATCCACACACCACCTGGCCCCGAAGGGGCCACATACATGAATTGGAAGGGGTATGCAAGCATCAACTGCCAGGTGGTGTGCGATGGCAAGGGGCACATTATCAATGTCTGTGCCACGCACCGTGGGGGAGCACATGATTCCTTCATCTGGCACCAGTGAGCACTGTGCCACAGATTTGAGAGTGGGGACATCCCCACTGGCCACTTAGTGGGTGAGTATGCAAACCACACAGAAAGACATGGAGCTTGGGAGGGGCATAGTCAGAGGTGACATGGGTATTGGCCTAGATGGCCCAAGGCAGGGCGATGCTGATCACCAATCTAACTTCCACCCTCTACACACAGGTAACAGTGGATACCCACTCCATCCCTGGCTGCTCACACCATACCAGTGTTCCACAACCCCATCGCAGCAATGCTACAATGAAGCACATGCCACCACACGCAATGTCATTGAGCGGGTGTTCAGGATGCTGAAGGCACGTTTCTATTGCCTGGACACATCTGGCGGTGCCCTACAGTACAGCCCCTTGAAGGCCTGCAGGATATTCCTGGCCTGTTGCATCCTGCACAACATGGCCAACGACTGTGGGATAGCCGTACAGGTCAAAGAGGTGGACAGTGATGGGGACGATGAGGATGCTGGTGAAGATGGTGATGAGCAGCCCCCCCTTGGGAGAAGGGACCCCCGACTGATCCGGCTGACACAGCTGCACTGGGACACCATCACGGAGGAGCACTTCAGCCAACCCAAGTAAGTCATGGGGCCATGTGCAACCACCAGTGGCAAAGGAACAACCCACAAACATGCATGGACAAACACCAGGGGTGCATGTCATCAAGGGAATTGACCGAGCATGGAACCGCACATGCCGCCAGGGATGGGCAAGGTCTAACGCAGCACATGGTCACACACACACACACACACACACACACACACACACACACACAAACACACACCTCACAAGACATGCACAAAGGGTAGGATGCACGCAGACCCCGACCGCCACCCCTAGCCACCACATGTCCACAGACCACCACACCCAGTGCCTGTCATTGTGCATTTGCCAGACGCTGGGCACCATTGCACAGTGGGGAACAGTACAACGCAGGCATCATCATGCACACACCACAGCAGAGAGCAGCTTGGAGTGTGTGCAGATAGAACATGTGTGTGCATGCA
Source organism: Neoceratodus forsteri (assembly GCA_016271365.2). Taxonomy (NCBI): domain Eukaryota; kingdom Metazoa; phylum Chordata; order Ceratodontiformes; family Ceratodontidae; genus Neoceratodus; species Neoceratodus forsteri. The sequence continues at coordinate 624,383,124 of CM057452.1, read as the reverse complement.
GGGCCGGGTACCCCACCTGTGCATTGCACGCTGAACAACACAATGCACACAGGGCAGCATCAGACAATAGCTGTGCTAGGAGACAGGTCACTCATGTGCCACAGTGCCACGGCCACCACAGATGCATGGGTGGCCCCACTGAGACCCGCCATCAGTGACAGGCTGACCAATGGCCTCATGGGGTGGCACCAACGGTCCCCTAGGGGTTCCACTGTGTGAATGCGACCGTGCTTATGCAGGGGTCTGCAGCACACTGAACATGCCTGCACCAGCCATGCTCGGGATGCATACAGCTGAACCCGGTGTCGACAAGGAGGATGTAGCATGACACCGGAAATGGGGGGTGTACATTGTACTGCGCAGTGTCTGCGATGCATGGGCAAATAACTGTGTGCCCATTGTGGCCATCACAGCTGTGATTGCCTGTGTCTGCCTGTCAATGGCAGTGGTCACATCCTCCCGCAACCAGTCCATCCCTGCCAGGAGCAGAGCAGTGTCTCTGCTGTGCTGCTCCTCTGCCTGGTGCAGAGCAGCACTGAGTGCATCCACTGCCATCACAAGCTGCACCTGCTGATTGACTGATGCTTGGAGTATGCGGGTGTGCTCATCTAAGAGGTCATCTGCCTGATCGACATGCTATCCCTCATGGTGTTCACAGCCGTGATGGTCAGCACCCCTTGAGGGTGGACACTGCACACCTGGGTCAGTCCTGGGCATGTCCACAGGTGGTGCACTCATGCTGCCCCCTGACACTGTACCCCCATGGCCATTGGCTGACTGCTAACACTGCCCCTCTGGCTACCAATCTCCAGGGCTCAACGGTGCCACTGCAGTGGCTGCAACAGCCCCACTGTCCTGGACACTCACCAGTGCTGCCCCACTGGTGCAGACAGGCACAGGATGGGACTGTGATGTCAAGCAGGCCTCCACAGCGGCACCACCCATGGCCATGCCCATGATGTCACCTGCTGTGTGGCCATCCTGTGGCCCACACATATCACTGCCCATGACGTTAGCTCCATCATCATCAGTGACAGATCCGGCACTAGCCGAGTCTCAGCATGCCGGCATCCATGGATGCCGGAATGCTGGGACATGGGCAGGGCCTCCTCTGCACCTGCTCCACCAACATCAGTATGGACATCCAGGCAGACCCATTGTCACCCTGACCCTCGTATGCCTGTGGAGGTGGACAGGCCCTCCTTAATCTCCATGCTACCACCCTCAGTGGAGAAGCCCTCCAGTGCTGACCCATGTAGATGCTCAGGAGCTGTAAGGAAAAAACAGTAGCATTAATGTATGTGACCTACCCAGTCCCCCCCATTGACAGACCAGGACCTACCTTGCAGTAACGGTCTACCACCAGTCTGAAATCCACCACCCAGAACACCCTCGATGGCGCAACGCTGCATGCTGCCAGCAACCCGCTCTTCTTGTGGGGTCAGGCGTTGCACCTCCGGCTGTCCCCCACTGGTCACAGACCATGCTGCCCTGATGGCAGCCACCTTCTCCTTAATCCTCCGCCTGTCCATGCCCATCTTCTTTTTGCACTCCTGCATGGACCGCTGGTGGCTGCCATGCACGTTGTTGGCACGCACCACCTCTTCCCATGAAGCAGCATGGGCCTGTGGTGTTACCTGGTGTCTGCTGAGCAGCAGCTCCTGGTCGAGGTAGGCCTCAAACAGGGCATCTGTTTCTGCCTTGGTGAAGTTCGGCCTCATCTTCTGCCCACGTCTCTGTTCCTCTTCCTCCACCTCATGATCGATCATTATTCCTCCTGTGAGAATGACAGGTGTTACCTGTGACTGTGCAGTCCCATGCATGTCCCAAACACCACAGTCCACACTCCCAAACAGCATGCAACTCACCACAATAGACTGCAGTAACAGACTATGGACAGTACAGCCCAATGTCACAGTTTTATAACGCAACGCATGCAGATGAGGTGAGGCACATTTTTAAGTGGATGCAAATGCAGTGTCTGTGCCATTGAATGGCTGATTAGCTGATTTGCATATGCTGGCTGAATATCGCGCTGTTGCACTTTGCGCAATTGTGTTGAACATGCTCAGCCAAGGGCGCAGTTCTGTGACATGTGCAGTACACATCTAACTGCGCATGCCCGGGGTGATGACTCAGGCGCCTGCCATGCTGCTGATGTGCTGTGCATGGGAGGCAATGCAGGGCACAGCAACCATTGTGCTAGAGGCACTACTGTGCTGTTCACATATATGGCGCTGTGGCACTGGGGCACCGTAGGTGCACTGGGGCCACAGCGCTGTAGGCCACTACAGGAGGTGGCACACAGGCACCCAATCATGCTACATGCATTGGATTCCAATCATGCTGTGGCTGTCCGTGCGCCAGAGACCCATGACCCTGTGCTTGACCTTTGCCCCCTAGGTGCCATGCGTCAGGCATGGGTGCACCACTATTGCGCTGTTCGGTGACAGAGCGATAGGGAATGGCAGCGCTGTACCACACAGCATCTGCACGTGGTGGGACCGCACTGCCGAGTGCCATTTTGAATCTAACTATCTGCTGAGATGGCTTGGAGAAGGGCAGCTATGTGGAGCAAGCTGGAGTTAGCAAATCTTTTGGTCATTGTAGAGTCCCATGCTGGGTCTCTATATGGTGATGCACCCCTGGACAGGGCCTGGAGTGCAGTTTGGCAGGAGGTGGCTGATGCGCTGGAGGAGGCCATGGGAATCGGGCGCATGCCAGAGCAGTGTCACCACAGGTATGGGGACCTCAGGCACAGGGATCTGGACCTGCTTGCCCACCTGCGGGCATGTGCCAGGAGGGGCACGGTGCCACAGCCAGGTAGGTGCCCCATCCATACACTGTTATCGTCCATATGGGTATCACAGTTGCATGTGTCCAGCACATGGGGGGGGCCATCCTGTGTTGGCAGTGGTGGTGGTATCAGGGTGGAGGGTGGATGGGTATGGCTGTGTGGAATTGCACACACATGGGGTTGGGGGGACTGCCACTGGATTGTACTGATGTTCCTCTCTCCATGTTTGCACCTTAGGCCCAGAAGAGTGCAGGATGGCGAGGGAGAGGAGGTGCCGCCTGGAGGACCAGCAGGCCGGGAAGGGTGACAGTTTGCAGAGGCACGGGGACCAGCCTGATGATGGTGAGTGCCTTACATCCATGATTACTATTGCATGATGTGTAACTGGGTGGGCAGCGGGGCATGGCCACCATCCATTGATACCACTGCCATGCATGCAACTTGTTACAGTCAGCACTCTCCAGTGGCACTGCATGTCTGGGATTGCGTCAATGGTGGTCCATGCGTTCTCCAGGTACATGGCTGTGCCACTGCCTTCACACCGCATAGCCAAGTCACTGTACAGCCACAGTGGTGCTGTGCAGGACATGGGTGGTGGGTGTGTACAGTGGTCCGCATGGCTGTGGCTGCCTGGGTAGGCAGGTCTTGTGGACATGGTCACTGTGGGTGGTCACACACCATCACAGGGGCGTGGCACATGGCTGTATGCCATGCACAATGGGTGGTCTGCAGGGGGCTGGACAGTCACACTTATTGACTCTGCTCCCTCATCCTAGGTGGATGGTGACTCCAGGCAATTGAAAGGGGACTGCAGGAGCTGCTACAGGTGGTGAGGGTGACCCTGGAGCGCCTCCAATGGATGGACTACCATGGGGTGAGGAGGTGGAGGAGACATTGGCACCACGTGGAGGACGACCGGGGCAGATGTTAGTCCATCCATGCCCCTAAATACACCTTCCCCCCTGGACCCACCCTCACACCCCCCTTCTTCCCTCTCCTATACATTCACCTCTGCCCCTTACCCGTCCCCACCTGGTATGTGGCCCTTCCCTCCATTGTACATACTTGTAAATAGTTTTTTTGATTACCTGTTTTAAATACATTTGTTTTGTTATGACAACTGTGGTGTTCTGTGATTTGCAGCAGGCTACAGATGCTCAGCTGCAGTGGTGTGCATGGCATCAGGGTTGGTGCATGCATGGGTGTTTGTGTGTGTCCAGAAGGGAACCGCCTATGGTGTGGGCAGGAGGATCAGTCACTGTCTGTGGTTTGTGTGTTGTTCTCTGTGCACTGGATGCCTGTGTGCAGTGGTCCATGGTGCATGCACTGTGTGCATGACACCCCTGTCAGACATCCATGGCCTGTGCAGCTGACACACTTGCATGTCTGTGATATGCACGGTCTGCTGGCATGTCAGTGGTGGCTGTCCATGCTGGATAACAACTGTACCCGGCACAATGCCAGGTTGCATGCCATCACCAGTATGGTGCACGTCTGCCTCCAGTGGCACTGTGGCTTCCACTGTTGTTATCCCCCCTCCATGCTGTTACTTGTTTCTGTTGCAGGGGATGTGCTCCAGTGTCTGTCACTTGTGCTCCTGCAGCATGCTGGTGGCATACAACTTCATGGTGCCTGCGCAGGGTGGCTGGCACACCTGTGCCATGTAGGGATGCTGGACATGTGTACATGTCAGCAGTCACCAGATGCCAGTGGCTTGGTTGACCCGTTACTGTGTCCCTGTGTTGGTGTACCCTTGGGTATGGGTGGGTGTTTGTCCATGCACTGTGTTGCAACCTGTGTGGCACATGCTTCCATGCAACACTGTGTGTGTCTGTTCTGGCTGTTGTGGCCAGTGCTTGGATGGGATGTGTCCTTGGGAGGGTGTGCAGGGTGCTGTACCGCTGGTGGTGGGGTCCGGGGCATGCCCTGTCTCATGTGGGGTACCTCATGTGGCGACGCATGGTCAGTCTCTCAGCTGTACCTTGGGGGACACGTGCGGGGTGACACTGTGTATGCTATTGTTGCATTGCTGTCTGCTGTCACTCACAGCAGGGTGCACATGGTGGGGCTGCCTTGCATGGCTCTGTGGTGCACAGGGTTGCATTGTCACAGTGGGGGTGGTGGCATGCATGGGGTGTCCTACACTGTTGGGTGCTACTCCTGGGAAGAGTGTATGGTGATCATGGTACAGGGTGTGCTCTGCATTGGTGGGATGGTGTGGCACGGGGTGGTCGGCCCTCCTTGTGTGCCAGTCACAGCTTGCCAGGGGGTGTGCTGGGGCACCATGGCCTGGCTGTGGGTTGGTTGCTGGTATCCATGGGCCGGTGGTTATTCCAGCTTTCCCCCGGCTGTGCAGTGTATGGGGTGTGGGGGATGATTTCTGTTCTGCTGTGTGCTTCTCTGCCCATCTGTGGCATGGGTGGTGGGCCCCTGCATCCCTGATTGTGCTGTTGCATTGCTGCCCTGCTCCACAGGGCATCCCTGCTTGCACTATGGCACATCTGGACTGCTCCACTGAGCATCCCTTGTTGTGCTATAGCACATCAAGAATGCGCAACTGCACATACCTGGTTGTGCTATGAGCAGGTGGTGCAATATTCAGTCATGTGCCGTAGGCGCATCTTGGCCTGCGCAGTTTTTGAATATCACACTTCTTGCGCATGGGCACAGTGGACTTGTGCTTGTTCCTGCTGTTGCACACTTTTTGTGCGCAGTTTAAATATCTGGTCCTGAATGTATTACTTAGTATGTTTAACACTGTAAATTTCATTTATTCTTAAAACCCATTATATAGTTTTCTATGAAATTATTTATAGTTAGGGTTAAGTTCTCACATCTGTGTTAAAGCCCAATTTTTGTACTTTAATAACTTTGCAATGGTTCAACAGATTTGCATGAAATTGTGCATGCATAATCTCATGGGGTAGGTCTATTGAATTGGCAAATTTGTTTGAATCCCTTTTGTGGTTTCCAAGATACAGAGTTTGAAAATATAGAAATATCTGTGTTTTTTGTTGTTTATTTGTCAACCTGTATCTCGGAATCTATTTTAAGTTGTGGTTTGGAATTTTCCAGGTAGGAAGCCTTTGCCTCACAGATGTGCCTTTTGAAGGTTTAGTGAAAAAATATTAATCTATTCCAAAGATGTTTAATGTTGCAGTTCCCATTATTTACAATGGGAAGTTATTGATATTCAGCATGAAAAAGGATCCTTTGTAGCAGGCACGTAATCCTTTCTCGCAGATGAGACATTTTGTGTTGCAGGTGGGAAATCCGTTTTCAAGCTGCCACTATTTGTTTGGCAGAGAGCGAGAGAAAGAGAACACATAAAACTGAATGGATTTGAAAAAACAAAATCAGAATCTAGCTAAACTGGACCTGTTTAATTCTGATGTTTGTTTCTTAAAATGATGGCAATAAATACCTTTTTAAAGCACCTGAAATTCATGATGCCTAGATTGGGCCTTGCAAACCCTAATGATCACCACATTCACCTATAAAGTAGCCATGTCACCTAATTTTAGAACGGAATCAGGAGAGTGTTAGGGTTCACAAGGCCCGAGACAGCCCCATCCACCACCTGTTGGTCTGTGCAGGATGAGGAATGGGGTGTTAGGGTTGGAAACCCTAATGGCAAATTTCCCTACTTTTGTCGCTTTAAACGTAATTGATGCATTAACAACGATTTTTGCAATATATTTCCTTACTTTTCGAGAAGGTATAAGCTTATCCTTATTTTTTTTATTCAGCAGTTTAGTCCCTGTTGCCTCCTCTCATCAACTGGTGATGGGGACACATAGATGTTTTGCAAGTTTTCTACCCTTACACCCCCCAAGGACCTGGCACATGGCTATGCAAGTGTGTGGAGTCACACACACACACCATGGCACCAACTCAGCCCCTTCCACCTCCCATAACTTTTTTCAGCCCCCTCTCTGCCTATGCTACCTACTGGATCTCCACTTGGTGGTAGTGGAACTGGGGGGGCATCAACCCACCCTCACCACCCTCAGGAGAGGAGAGCTACTCATCGGCCATGCTCAATCCTGCTCCGCCTTCCCCCCACGGTGGCCCCCTGATGACCCGAGATCATTCCAGAGCACTTGTTGCCAGTGTAGCATGAGGTAAGGCGTCCAGTGCCTCAACCCTCAGTGCCAATGGGCCAGCTAGAGTATCTTTATTTTATGGTAGGAGTGCAGGGTCCTTCTAACCCTGTGCTCCCATCCCTTCATCGAGACAGTATAACAGTATGCTTATGTTATGGTGGGAGTGTGGGGACCTTTGTACTCCATGCTCCCATCCCTCCATTTACAAATAGTCATAGCTCTGCCATTTTTATGCATTTTTACTTCAAGTTTTCAACATAGCCATCTTATGACCTCACCGCATATATCCAGTACAGAACATTTTCAAATCCCTGCCAAAACATAATTCTGTGCAACTGCAACGCCATTCTGCTCCACAAGTGCAAAAACACATTTTGGCCAGGATTTGAAAAATTACAGCTGTCATATACATGAGTTGGGGCTAAGAAAATATGGGGTGAAAATGTAGAAAATTTCCAAAGTTATGAGTGCGCGTAGCAGGATAGCAATGAATGCTCATAATGCAGCCATTATTTTAAAGTTTGACCCCCAATTTTCAATGTAGCCTTCTTATGAACCCACTTCATGAGCAATATGACTGTCATTACTCATATCCCACTGGAAAGATGATTTTGCCAACCAACTGCAAAATTCTCTTTCCAATGTGAATTGTCTAATGACAGTCATATTGTTCATCAGGATGGGTCCCAAGAGGCCATGTTTAAAATGTGGTGCCAGAATCTCAAAAAATGGCTGAGTTATGGCTGAAAGTTGAAACCTACCCATTGAAATACACAGAATGGCATTCACTTTAATTCATATTGCAGTCGCTGGTTCCAGTAGCAAAACATGTCTTCCATCAGTGGAGCGGATCTCAAACTTGGGACATATGGAAGTAAGTGAGGGTTGGTGGGAACATCCAGTAGGTGTGGGGAGGAGGGTCTGCAGTGGGAGATTGGGTGGGGGTACAGACATGATTGACAGTGGACAGTTCTTTTTTGACAGGTGCAGAAAACAAAAAAAGACAACAAAGGATAGTTTTTGTCTTTGCAGCCAACAAGACACAGCAGGAAGGGTGGGGGATGGATGCCACTACACCACCAATAAAAATTAAAAAATAAATATTTAGAGGGTGGGGGGTTACCACTACCCACCAGGGATAATGGAAGACAGTGGCAGAAAGCAACAAGGAGGGGATGCCACTAACACCACCAATGTAAAAAAACTTTTTCAATCCTAATCCTTTTTTGTCACCTGATTCCTTTGTCATGAGATAACAGAATCCTTTTTCATGTTGTGAAAAAGGATTAGGACTTGTCCGACCAGATAGTCCTGCTGGCCATTTTTCATGAAATGTCATAATCCTTTTTCATGATGCAAAAAAAGATTATGACATCTCACAAAAAAAGTAATTCATCTAATGAAAAATGAATACTGCAGGCCATCTGGTAAGACAAGTCCTTAATCGGTTTTTGCATGACAAAAAAGGATTGTGACACCTCACGCAAAAGGAATCGACTGACAAAAATAGATTATGATATCTCACAAAAAAGGATAACTTTTTTAACCCTGTTTCATGAGATGTCTTAATCCTTTTTCATTAGACAATTTCTTTTTTGTGAGGTGTCTTAATCCTTTTTTGTAATGTGAAAGATGATTAGAACTTGTCCAATCAGATGGCCCTGATGATAATCCTTTTTCATGAGGTGTCATAATCCTTTTTCATGGTTCAAAAAAAGATTATCACATCTCACAAAAAAAGGAATTCATCTAATGAAAAATGAATACTGCAGGCCATCTGGTAAGACAAGTCCTTAATCCGTTTTTGTATGACAAAAAAGGATTGTGACACCTCATGAAACAGGAATTGACTGACAAAAATAGATTATGATATCTCACAAAAAAGGATAACTTTTTTAACCCTGTTTCACGAGATGTCCTAATCCTTTTTCATTACCCAATTTCTTTTTTATGAGGTGTCTTAATCCTTTTTTGTAATGTGAAAGATGATTAGGACTTGTCCAATCAGATGGCCCTGATGATAATCCTTTTTCATGAGGTGTCATAATCCTTTTTCATGGTTCAAAAAAAGATTATCACATCTCACAAAAAAAAGGAATTCATCTAATGAAAAATGAATACTGCAGGCCATCTGGTAAGACAAGTCCTTAATCCGTTTTTGCATGGCAAAAAAGGATTATGACACCTCACGAAAAAGGAATCGGCTGACAAAAATAGATTATGATATCTCACAAAAAAGGATAACTTTTTAACCCTGTTTCATGAGATGTCCTAATCCTTTTTCATTAGCGAATTTCTTTTTTGTGAGGTGTCTTAATCCTTTTTAGTAATGTGAAAGATGATTAGGACTTGTCCGATCAGATGGCCCTGACGATAATCCTTTTTCATGAGGTGTCATAATCCTTTTTCATGGTGCAAAAAAGGATTACGACATCTTACAAACAAGGAATTTGTTCTGATGAAAAAAGAATACTGGCAGGGCCATCTGGTCAGACAAGTCCTTAATCCTTTTTCATCAGACAAATTCTTTTTTCATGAGATGTCATAATCCTTTTTCACATCACGAAAAAGGAATGAAAGTGAGTCACAAAAAAGGATATTTTAAAATAAAAATAAGCATTCTGAGAGAACATTAAAGTAAGGTAAAGGCAGTTAACAGTAAAGGACATGCTGCTGAACAAGAAACACACCTGGATGTCTCCAGAAGACCACCCTGGGTAAAGTTACAACATTTTATTTTAGGCTTAAAAAAAACCAACAAGATGGCGGCTGATGAACAAGGAAGTTTTGCTGACGAAAAGGGATTCTAAGGGTTTCTTTTCATGAAGTGTCAAAATTCCTTTTTGTCACACCAAAATCATTTTTTATGCCATGCATGTGTCCAAAACACTGAACTCAGCATGCTCAGAAACTGAGATTTCAAAATTTAATAACTTTGGAATGGATTAATATTTTTTCACCAAAGCATCACTGGCTTATTCTTTGGGACAAGCTCATTCTACCCTGAAATTTTCAGACCAAATTCTAAATGATTTGGCTGCAGCATGATGAGGAAAAAACTACCAAAAAGGTGAATTTTAGCATTTTGTCACTATGCACAGAGCACCCACAACAGACCCTAACCCAGCTTCTGTATCTGTGCAGGGTGGGGAATGGGGTGTTAAGGTTGGAAACCCTAATGCCACATTTTCCTACTTTTGTCACTGTGACCCTAACTGATGCATTAATAATTTTTTTTTTTTAACTTAGTTACTTACTTTTTGAGATAGTATAATAGTATCTATATTTTATGGTGGGAGTGCAGGGTCCTTCAGATCCTGCACTCCCATCCCTCCATTGAGAAAGTATAACAATATCCTTTTCATGGTGGGAGCTCAGGGTCCTTCAGACCTTGTGCTCCCATCCCTACATCGAAATAGTATAACAGTATCCTTATATTACAGTAGGAGTGCAGACCCTGCTGACCCATCCCTTCAATGAGAAATAGTCATAAGTTTGCCATATTTACTCATTTCTACCCCAAAGTTTCAACATAGCCATCTTATGACCTCTCCGCATATACCCAGCACAGAATATTTTTAAATCCTTGCCAAAACATTATTCTGAAAAACTGCAATGCCATTCTGCACCATAAGTGTAAAAACACATTCTGGCCAAAATTTGAAAAATGACACGTGTCACATACATGAGGTGGGGTAATAAGAAGGCTATGCTGAAAACACAGGGTGAAGATACAGTAAATTTCCAAAGTTAGAAGCGTATGTAGCAAGATAGAAAATCAGTGCTCATAACACAACCATTATTTTACATTTTGACCCCAAATTTTCAACATAGCCTTTGTATGACCCCACCTCATGAACAGTATGACAGTTGTTATGCAAATCCCACTGGAAATGTGATTTTGCCAACTGACCTTGAACTCACATTTCCAGCAGGAGTTGCCTAACAACAGTCATATTGTTCATGAGATGGGGTCCCCAAACAGCCATGTTGAAAATTTGGGGTTAAAAGGATGAAAAACATCTGAGTTATGGCCAAGAGTTGAACCTTGCCCATTGAAATACATTGAATCACATTTACCTTCATTCATATTGCAGTTGCCAGTTCCAGCAGCAAGATGTGCTTTCAATCAGCAGAGTGGGTCTTGAACCTGGGACCTCCATAGGTAAATAATGATGTGTGGGGGCATCATGGGTGGGAAGGTACATGCACTGGGGGAGGTCAGTTGGGGGTTCGGGAGCGATCACTGATGGACCTTTTTTTTATAGCTAACAAAAAAAAAGACAACGAGGGACAGTTTTCCTTATTGAACAGTTCTAACCATCCTGGGAGGGTGAGGGGGATGCCAAGGACCACCAATGTCTTTTTTCTGGGACAAAAAAAAAATCAAAGGACACCAGGAATGAAGGCCAGAAAGTGACAGAGTGCTACTATAAGAAATATAACAAAATAACAAGAACATTTTTGAGGGAAAGAAAAAAGATATGGGGATTGAGGGTGGGCTGTGTAACTAGACACCAGGGATAAATGGCAAAGTGGCAGAATGCCACAATGGGGGGTGGGGTAAAATAAGAGTAGACGCCTTTTTATAGATTTTTTGTGACTTGTCCTAATCCTTTTTCGTCACCCGATTCCTTTGCCGTGAGGTGACAGAATCCCTTTTTGTCATGCAAAAAAGGATTTGGACTTGTCCATCCAGATGGCCCTGCCAGCCATCATTTTCCATGAGTTGGCAGAACCCTTTTTTGTGATATGAAACAGGATTATGACATCCCATGAAAAAGGATTACTGGTGGGGCTATCTGGTCAGAGAAGTCCTAATCCTGTTTCAAATGGCAAAAAAAGGATTATGACACTTCATGAAAAAGGAATCAACTGACAAAAAAGGATTAAGACATCTCACGAAAAGGATAACTATTTTTAATCCTTTTTATAAGATGTCCTAATCCTTTTTCGCCAGCTAATTCCTTCCTCATGGAAAATACATAACAATGCTGGGATTTTAACAAACAAATGTCAGAATCCAGCTAAACAGAACTCGTTTAGCTAGATTCTGATGTTTATTTTTCACAATAAGTGCCAGAAATACTTCTTCTGGGCACTCAAAATTCAAGTGCCCATTTTTGAGAGAGTAGCCCTTGAACTGCATTTTCTGTATGAGAACAGTGGGATTTTCTTGATTTCTGCAGCCGCAGCTGGAACTCGTGCTGCCAGCTGCAGTGACTGCCATGCGCCACCATTTCCCTGGTGTCAAGTGTTACCCCTCACACTCTGATGGCGGTCCCTGTAAATTATAAATCTTTTCCTGGTGTCTAGTGGTACCCTTTCCCACACACTCCAATCACCATCCCCATTATTTAAAATTTGTTATTTTATTTGCAGCTGCAAAAAATTCATTTATCTTGTTTTCTAGGCTTACTGCCATCCTGTCTCACAAGGGTACTGCTAGCTAAGCAGAATTTTTTTTCAACATTTTATGAATATCTGACAAGAACTCTGCATTGGTCTCTCTCTCTCTCTCTCGCTATCTGCTGACGTCTGTAAATTTTATTAATTCTTTCCACTATTACATTAAAATCAAACTGGAACAGTGCTATAAATCACAGACATCTTGCAACTTGAGAAAAATCAAGTCTACTTTGTACTTCACCGTGTTAACATTTCACCTCTCAGATTGCCTTCACTTAACATAAACAGTTCAACCAGGCTATAAATGCACCACAATGACATGCTTTTCTGCTGTATACCCAGTACTCTTTGTAAGCAATGGATGGTCTTTTAGGCTCTGAGTGGATTGGAAAACAAAATTGGAAGTGCACACCATTTCTTACATGTAAAAGGCTTTTCCAAAACTTGCACAAATTGCCACATGGTGAAGCACATCAAAGGCATTTGTTTCTTTTCAGATAATATTTCATTTGTTGACATGTATTTAGTATTGTGGTTGGATGACTCATAAAAGATAGCTTTACGGCATCCCAACACAGTTGAAGCAGAACAAATTGCCAAGGAACATTATTGTCATCCTCAAAACAAAAACAAAACAGTCAGCAGAGGGTCCATCCATCATACAATGCTTTGAAGAGAATTCCAAGTAGATAGTTTAAATCATAACACACTGAATATAAACCAGCTGACTCTCAATGAGGGGGACATCCATAAAAGCGATGCCAGAGGTCTTTCTTTGGTGTCTGTGAGTTCTTGCACACTTGACATAGTTGATACCAGTTTTGGGATCTCATTTTTGTAGATTATTTATTAAAGCTTGTAAGTATCAAAATCATATAAACAAAGGGAAGATGTAAAAAAGCACCTAAATAAAATGAGAAAAAGAGTATAAAACATGATTTTGTCTACTGTTGTTCACAAGATTTTTGCCATTTCTACAGTACATGTCAAAATGATCCACATCAAACCTACAGAAATTATGTTTAGTGATTCTAGCTTTTCCTTGGCCCTTTTCTAAGTTATGAAAATCACATCCAGCCTTTAGATTTGCCTTTTGTTAAGTTTGAGACTCCACTGTGACTCACATCAGCATTTTTATTGTCACTGCAGATGGAGGTTTGGCGTCCAAAACAGTGCATTATGTAAAATTTTCTCCATCTTACATATCAGTCTTGTCATTTTGAGACAGTCCCTATGAACGTGTTATTTAAACTATTCTTTACTTTGAACACCAGTTATTTTGTAATAGTTTCCTAAGGGCTGAAAATTGCAGTGATGGCTGGTGTGTCAGACCATCTTGCCACAGGGAGGGGAATGAGTGGGAATCCATGGCACCATCAATCTACCAACGGGATGAATGTCCTCATTTTCTATATTTTGTGTTTGTGTTGAGTTGGCTAGTAAGAGACATCACTAGGTTTAGTGTCTCTGAGTGCAGTTCCATTTCAATGTTTGAGCATGGAAGTGAGTTTCTGAGGCAAACAAACTCCATACAATCCAATATGTTTTGTGATTAAGATGGTGGACAGGATTAACTAAAGTGGGAGAAGGACCAGCAGCTGTGGGAAAAACTCAGTGCTAGTGGGAATCCACCTGTGAAGCCGCAGGTCGCCCGCAGCTGCGGGTATTCCCGAAGGTGGAGCTGGAGTGCGACCAGCTCCATGGAATACAGTAGCTTGCGGATGCTGTTGCCATGGACAGCACCGCAGCTGTGGGAGGCTGCTATGGGAATGAGAACCTGGCATAGCACCCTTTGCAACTGCTGCAGCTGTGAATCGCTACTGCCACAGCTGCGGGCAATTCCAGTCCGCAACAACAGTTTCGGAGGGGAACTTTAAAAATTTCTCATTGTGAATCCTGCCCAGGAACTGTAAAAGAAAACAAGGTTATTTGATAAGACCTTGTAAACATTTAGTCCAATAATTCATTATTTTAAAGCATCTGATGTTCAAAAGGGAACATTGGAAACATTTACTGTGTCATTGTATCACCGAGCACTACTTAGCTTAGAGCTGGTTCATACATCTACTTAATGTAAGTCTGCAACTGCACACAACTGAATTGAAAATATTAGAACTGTATTCAGATAGACCACACAGGTAATGCTTGTGTGTGTGTGTGTGTTGGGGGTTCAGTAGCCATCACCAAGACAGGACCAAAACTTTTATTTGTATGCAGATGTTTGGGGGAGTGAGGCCTTGGCATCGACGTGCACTGCTGTAACTTGGATTCTTAACACTACAAGTATCAGGACAATAACACTCAATTCTCTCTTTTCCTTTACTGATTAAATAAAATCAATGAATAATGAAAAAAAAAAAAACTAACTACAAAAAAAACAAACAAAAAAAAAAACAGACTAAGTACCACTGAAGAAATAATTGGTTCAGTAAGTAGAACACTTGATAATGAGATATTATTTATTTATTTAAAATTGGTGACTGGGAAAGGGACACTGAGCTGAAGCTCATTTCCAGGTGTGACCTGGGTATGAGGTGTACACTGAAAGTAATCAGAAAAGTACAACAATTTCTTGTTACAGACATTAAGTACAAACATCAAGGGCATTTCACAGAGGTACGTAGTAAAGTACAACTAATTCCTGTTCAGACGTAGATTACAGCATCAAGGACAGTTCACGTCTTAAATGAGGCACGGTTAATTTATTAATGTACAACTTACTTAACAGATGAAAATACACATTCAATAACATTTCATGTGAAAACTGATGTTAAATAAGTTGTGCTACCTTGGTGATGTAAATAAATAAATAAAACAGCCTCTTGTTTTACATCAGTTTTCACTGGACATGTTTTTTTTTAATTAGGTTATGATTAGGGCTGTACCTTTGCCATGGAAGATGTGGATCACATGCTAGTTCCTATTTTTATGAAAAACCCAGGATTGTGGGCAATGCCCATGACAACTCCATGATTTTTAGTAGTGTCTGCAAATGACTGACCTAACATTTTGTCTCTCACCACTGCAATATGCATTGTTCCCCAAACAGCCTCAGTGTGGGGATCCGCAAAAGGGATCAGTGTAGGGGTCTCCAAGAAGGCAGAACATTGGACCAGCCCAACAATGCATTTTTACAACATTTAAATCTTTGCTGCTATGCTTATATAAAACTGTCAAAATACTATAGAGGTACATTGTTTAATAAACAATGGATCAATGACTTTTTGCGACTCCTACTAATTTTCATGATGAAAACTGAAAACACAGACCTACAGTAGTTATCATTAAAAGTAAGAAATGTGTACTATTCTTCCTGCAACACTTATCTAATTGTCCAAATATCACACCCCCACCACCAAAAAAGAACAACTTGGCCAGCTGTAGGACAAAGACAGCTATACATAGTCTGACAAGTTCAGTCTCACATGATTAACAAATAGCATGTATACCCCATTATCCTGAGTGATGGGGACCCTCCTTGATTTTGAAGCACCATTAAGTGGCCATCTTATTAAGCATGTTGGCATCAAATTAGGGTCAACCAAAAATTACATTATTAAATTTTGCACTGTAAACAGTCAGTTTCATTGATGTAAATTATTAAATTGTGTTGTATTCTCGGTCTAAAAACCTTTACATTTTTCCAGGACCTCCCTGGAAAAGGGATTTTTTTTTCATAGAGCTGTATCCTCTTATTACCTCCCTGTGTCATATCTGGAAATGAGTCTCAGCTCAGCATGCCTTTCCCCATTACCAATTTTAAATAAATAAATAACTAAACCATATTATCCAGTGAAGCACTCAACACCAAAAGAAGATTCATTCCCTTCCAGATTAATATGTTTTCTCCAAAGTCTGCCTAAATAAAAAGGTCCATCACCGATCAGCCCCACTACTCCTACCCCTACCTCCCACTCAGCACACACCCACCCCCCCAAGGTCACCCCACACACACTCACCCACCTGAACAGGTCCCAGGTTTGAGATCCACTCTTCAGTTGAAGACACGTGTTGCTGCTGGAACTGGCAATTGCAATATGAGAAACTAAGGTAAATGCAGTTCAATATATTTCAATAGGGGTTTCAACTTTAATGCATAACTCAGCCATTTCGCGACATTTTGACCCAACATTTTCAACATGGCCTTTTGGAGATCCCAGCTCATGACCAATATGACTGTCATTATGCAACATCTGCCTGAAAGGTGTTTTCACAGCCTACTGGTGAATTCACCTTTTGGGTAGGATTTGGCAATTTTTCCTGATGTTGTTCATAAGGTTCTGTCATAAGAAGGCTGTGTTGAAAATTTGGGTCAAGATATGTAAATATGGCAGAGTTATGACCATTCGTTGCAATTTTGCTATGCACGCTTGTAACTAGAGGTGGGCAAAGTGGCCAAAATTTGCTCCGCAAAGTGATTTGTGAAGTAATGCAGAATCTGTGATGTAATCCACAATGCGAAGTGGAGTATTTTGCATGATAATGAGGAATGCAAAGTCCATTGAAACCAACGACTTTGCATTACTTCACCTTCCCCCAACCACTTCTAAGCCAATTTTAATGCAAAGTACATAGAAATCAATTTACTTTGCATTACTTTGCCTTGTTATTGTGCTCCAAGGTGAATTTTGCAGTGATTCATGGGACTGTAGGTCACATGGGCTCTTGACTGTTCTGCACAGCCTCAGTTCTGTGTAGTGTATGTGTAATGCAAGATGGAGACAGTTTCCTCTCAGAGCTCTGAGATTCAAATCCTCTAAAAGCTGTTAAAAAGCCTTTTTGAGTGATTTTTTTCTCAAAATTTAGTACATCAATTTTAGGAGACCCTCTTGTGCTCATATCATCGAGTGTTTATTGTTTGTGTTTGGATGTTGAATGTTAATTTAGAATGTTCAGTCAGTGTACTGGTAGACACTTGAAGTGTGCTTTGGAGGAGGGGCATAGCTGAGGTGGAGGTAGGTTAAAACTGGGAAAAAAAGGCAGTCTTTCTGTTTTGGTTATATTTTTCTTGAATAACTGTGTTAATGTAAACACAGTAATATTTTCAGTAATTCTTGAAAAAATTTTTGCTGATTGTTGTAGTGCAGCAGTGCGTAATTTCAGTTTGTTTAAAAGATTTGGTTATATTACTGAAGTTTTCAATTTGCTATGCATTACTTGTAGTGTGTGTGTGTGTGTGTGTGTGTGTGTGTGTGAGTGTGTGTGTGATGCATGCCATCAAGACGCATTTTATTGTGCCACAGAATAATTGCAGCAGTGTGAATCTGCTATCCACTGCACCTACATGATTTTGTACTGCTTTGTGGTTTCTTGGTTTTGGACTGTTACTGCAGTGCACTGCACCCCCCCCCCCAAACGGCAAAGGGTATTCTTTTCCAGATTGGATTCTGACTTGTGAGCACTGGTTAAAGTGTTGTTGTGACTTTGTGTCTGCATCTCTTCTTGATTGCACAATGCAGTCTTAATCTGTCTGTGCTTTTGCATCTGTTTAGTGCCCAATCTGCATCTACAAGCCACAGTTGTATTTTTTGGCTTCACATCCACCGGCCCAGACTGATAGTTCAGAAATCTAAATTTGTTTAGAATTTTCTTGGTGATCCCCCAAAATGCCTGCAAAAAGATATGCAAGCAAATCTGTTTCTGGCCATGGCACTCCTGCCTATGGCAAGATTGTCCAGGGGCATGGTAGTATGCAGAAGTGCATAGCTGATATCAGTAAAGGGATTTCTCCATCAATTTTTTTTACAGTGCAATCTGTAGCTTCTGTCATAGTTGGAGGAGATGATGTTTTCCCAGCTGGTGGTGTTAGTGCAGTTTCTGCTGGCATAAGTATTGCTGCCTGAAGTTCCACTTCTGACCAGTTAACCATTTCAAAAAATATAGTTGAGTCTAAAGCTGTGACTAACAGTGTAGATGATGTCATACTCCCCATTAACATCCCCATGGTAGTTAAACATGATTCTGATCCTGGCAATGATAACCCACAATGTCACATTTCTTCCAGCACTGTTGAGGTCATGCCTTTGCCATCCAATGCTTCAAACTGTGGCTCAAAATTATCGGGTGATGATGATGATGATACTGTGGTTGGAACATGTTCTCCACAATGCAGCACCCAAGCTGAAAATGTGGATGCAGATGAAGATGATGAATATGATAATGATATCAGTGACCCCTGCTGGGAATCAGAGAAAAAGAAAGTTAAGGTGGCTGTGTTTGAGTCTGTTGGTATTAAATCCCCCCCTCAAAAATGCCATGATTTAGTGGTTCCAGTTGATGATAATGATGAAGACCCAGTAATAATCATAGGTAGTCCTGATGGGCAGTTGGAGTCCAAGTGTGTCCAGCCTGAAAAATCATGAAGCACATCCCCCCCCATTTCAGGGGTTAAAAAAAACAGAGTCCAATAAGCAGCATCAGGGACATGTTAAAAATAGGGGATCACAATCCCTTGTTTGGGATTTTTTTGTCCAAGATGCAAACGATGAGTCAATTGCAATCTGCCAGCTTTGCCATGCATGTGTGAGTCGAGGTAAAAAGAGGAGTCATCTGGGCATGGGGGAGCAGCATACACATCTTAAGAACAGGCACATGGCACTGTGGACCTGGTATCAGATGGCAACTAATGCCATATTGGGGAGTTCACCCTTGTCATCAACCTTACTGAGCATGTTATCCCCTTCCATGAGTGTAAGACCAAGTAGGAATGTCTGCAGTAGTTATGAAATAACACCAGAGGATTACTACAGGCATAAGGGGAAGGATTATGATTTAGAAATCTTGTCAAGTGGTGGTCAGAATGGCAGTGGTGGTGGTCAATGAAGTATGTCTAGTACAAGTGGTACATCAATCCCAGTACATAAAACAGGGAAAATAACTTCATTTGTGGACTTGTCACCTGTGCACCCCTCTTGATCACATGTCCACCTCCCACCCCGGCCATTCACAGAGTAGTCATTTGTCACACCCAATGCAAAACAGGTAAGTCAGCCCACAGCAGAGAGTGTTTTTGCCCATAAACTTCTGTCTGCCTGTCTGAAGCATGTGACCTACACTGTGTAAGCCATGTGATGTGTGTAGGCCGCCTGTGAATTCTCACTCCACCTTAAAGTGGAATAAGGTGGCGTTCACAATATGAAGTCATAATTACAATGCGAAGTGGCTAAGTGAGGGTTTAAAATGGGCACTTCATGTACCGAAATACTGATGCTAAGCGGCCACTTCACATCCACATCACGGATGGAATTTGTTTTCTCTGCGTCATTATTTGTAACTTCAGAAATATTTCATATTTTGATCCAAATTTTCAACATAGACTTGTTATTACCCCACCTCATGTATGCCACAGCTGTCACTTTTCAAATCCTGGTCAAAATGTATTTTCACACCTGTGGCTCAGAAAGGTGTTGCAGTTGGATGGAATTACGTGTAGGAGGGGATTTGAAACTTTTCAGTACCAGGTACAGGAGTTGGGTTAATAAGATGTCTGTGCTGACAATTTGGTCACTGTTGTCCTATAAATGGAAGCAGAGGACCCTACCATGGCTGCATGCATATATGCATTTATAGAGAGAAGTGGGCCCTGTGCTCTCTCAGGCAAATAAGGATACAATTACTTTATCTCAAAAACTACAAATGGGTGGGAATGCAGGGCCCTTTGGGCCCTGCACTACCACTTGCAAATAAGGCTATGATTACACTATCTCAAAATGTAAAGAAATTCATTGCAAAGAAACTATGTTAATGTATCAGTTAGGGTTGCTATTAAAGTGAAAAAAGTATGGAAATATGATGTTATGGTTTTCAAACCTAACTCCACATTCCCCCCAAACACCCAAAGGGGGAAAGGCAACACAAGCAACCACAGACATCCATCATCAGGTAAGACAAACAACATACAACTCTTTTCACATAACACACGAGACATCCATCTTCATGGTCCAGTGCTTCTGTACCCATGGAAAGACATGCGATAGGTGGCTGAAGGCACTCAGAATCTGCATGTAATCATGCCTATGGGCCGTCCACCTCCATGGCAGCATAGGTGCTTTCAGCACGTGAGTGAAGATGTCTGCACTTCCCAAGTGGTTGTGTCATTCAGGTGCACCTCGTGGCTCACAAACCAGCTGGGACATGCAGTAGTTTACCATTACTGCACACCCTGTTGTGTGTTATTGCTTACTTGCAATTTACAGTGTGATACAACGACAATATTATATCATACTTCCAAGGTGGCAGAAGGCACTAGGCTGCACCTCATGCCTCACAACCCACCTGGAGTATACAGCAATTTAGCATTGCCACACACCCTGCTGTGTGGTATTGCTCACTTAAAATTTATATTGTGATCTTATGGCCAATATGCTGGCGCAGGGGCAGTATGTCCAGCTATGTCACCGATGACCCGGGTTCTGGAACAGACTCAGGATGTTGGAGGATCAGCTGGGGGAGAAGGATTGAATTTCCTAGGGGCTCTCCTTCTCTGGGAGGGGTGGGGGGTTGCAGGTCTGACACACTACAGACCCCTGGCAGAAGCTGGGGGAGCCACAGTGCCAGCGCCATATTGTTGGGGTGGTGGGGCAGATACTGGTCATCACTGCACATCTCTACCCCTATACAACCTATAAAATGCTGGCCCCATGTGTGAAGATCTACCCCACCACCTCCACTGCCTACTATTTCCTTCGAGAGGGGCCCTGCTCCCATGGTCCCACCCTGGGGGTAAGCCAGGGTTACCTACCATTGACCTGGGGAGGGGGAACCCACCCAGCAGCCATGCCCAGACTTACCTCATGGAGGTGGCAGGGAAGGGGCTGAGAAGACCCCTACTGGAGTTAGGGGAAAGGCCATAAAAAAAGAAAGAAAAATAATGTGATCTTATGTGAATTATATAACACACTTCAAAGATGGTTGAAAGCACCCAGGCATGCATTGTGCCTCACAATCTACCTGGGGAATTCAGCATTTTAGCATTGTCACACAGCCTGCTTTGTGTTATAGCTTACTTACAATTTACAATGGAGATCCTATGGTAATTTTATAACACACTTTACAGGTGGTTGAAGGCACTTAGCTGCACCTCATGTCTCACAACCTACCTGGGGCAAGCAGCAATTTGACATTGCTGTACACCCTGCTGTGTGGTATTGCTCACTTAAAATTTATAATGTGATCTTATGTGAATTATATACTGCACTTCAAAGATGGTTGAAGGCACCCAGCTGCACCTCATGCCTCACAACCCACCTGGGGCATGCAGCATTTTAGGATTTTTACACACCCTGCCATGTGTCATTGCTTACTTCCAATTTACAATGTGATCCTATAGTAATTTTATATCACACTTCTGAGGTAGTTGAAGGCACTTGGCTGTGCCTCATGCCTCACTACCCACCTTGGGCATGCAGAAATTTATCATTACTGCAAATCCTGCTGTGTGGTAATGCTCACTCAAAATTTATAATGTGATTGTATCGGACTCATATACTGCACTTCCCAGGTGGTTGAAGGCACCTGGCTGCACCTCATGCCTCACAACCCATGTGGGGCATGCAGCAATTTAGCATTGCTGCATACCCTGCTATGTAGTATTGCTTGCCTACAATTTACAATGTGATCCTATAGGAATCATAAAAAGCACTTCTCAGGTGGTTGACGCCACTAGGCTGCACCTAATGCCTCATAACTCACCTGGGCCATTTGGTACGATAGCATTATCACACACCCTGCCATTTGCTATTCATTACTTACAATTTACAATGTGATCCTAAGGGAATTTTTTTACTGCACTTCCCAGGTGGTGTGCGAGTCTGCATGTATATTCATGGCTACAGAAGCACTGGATGGATGTCTTGAGTAATGTGGAAAGAGTTGTATGCTGTTTGTCTTACCTGATGATGGATGTCTGTTTTTGCTTGGTTTGCCTTGCCCCCTTTGGCTGCTTGGGAGTGCTTAGGAGTGAATGTAGAGTTAGGTTTGAAAACCCTAACACCGTATTTCCATACTTTTGTCAATATAATAGCAACCCTAACTGATGCATTAACATAGTTTTTTAAAAAAACAATATATATATATATATATATATATATATATTATAGGGGCACGGTCACACCCTATACTTAAGGTTGAGTAGGCCCTTTGTTGTTAAACCTCAAATTTTGCACGTTAATGACTTTGCAACCGTTCAATGGATTTGCTCAAAATTTGGAATGCATGGTCTGATATGGTAGATCTCTTGATTTACCAAGTTGCATTTGGTCAGACATATGGTTTTTGCACAGCGAAGCACCAAAAAAATGCACTTTTCACCACTTTTGTGTGTTTTTTTTCCGTGGTGCTGCACATACACTGAGTGGTCTATTGGTCAGAAACTTGGGACTTAGAAAGAGCTTGGGAAAAGGAATATACCAGCATTTGTTTGGTGAAAAAATATGAATCCAGTCAAAAGTTATTACACTTTGAAGTTCCCATTATATCCTATTGGAACATCTATATGTATATTTTGTGATGTACATGGGGAAGACCAGATGACCCTAGGGATGACCAGATGGCCCGAATTGAGATGACCATATCTCAATAATGGTTTGTTCTTTTTACTTGAAATTTACAGAATTTTGAGGGGATGTCCTAGAGATGTGGATTATGCTGTTTAGGTGTTGGGGAATTAATCAGTTGCAGAGATATTCAATGACATAGTTGAGTTTTTTCCCATATAATTACATTTCTGTCTATGTCACAGCTTTCTGCACTCTTATCTTGGAAACAAAGTGAGATACAGACTTTTCACTGAAAAGATTTGAAGTCATAGAGTAAGCCTGCAGTATAATTTGTTTCATACATTGCATGGTTAATGAGATATTGTGAATTACTGTCACGAGGATTCAAAGCATGCCTGTCAAGTGCTATTCAGTGCCCATATTTCAGAAACAATGTGAGATATGGATTCAGTAGGTGATTGTCACGTGATCATCCCACCATCATGGTTACAATGTTATGGTTCCCAAGATATGGACAAATTACTGTTACAAGCATTCAGTGGCTTATAGGGCTGCTGTATGGCTCTGTAGTTATGTGTAAGTAGGACCGCGGGCCCGGAGGGCCCTCACTCCCACAGATGCATAATGTTATGCAGAAATGGGTAAGTTGGCGGGAGAGCAAATACATGTTTTTAGTAGTTATATTATACTTTTTCAAAAAGTAAGGAAATTCATGCCAAAAATACTGTGTTTAATGCATCATTTAGGGTTAAAGTGAAAAAAGTCAGGAAATGAAACATTAGGATTGAGCAGCTAACCACCCCACACCTCACACCCCATTCTCCACAGACTGACAGATGCCGGGGTGTGCCATTGGGGTTGTGAGGCCTAAATCTCACCCCATTCTCCTTTACTGTAGCATGTTAACATGCTTACTCATTGAATGGGGTTAGAATTGGGCCACATGACCCCAATGGAACATCCCAGTGTCTGTCAGTCTGTGGAGGATGTGGGTGCAGGGCATGGGGGAGGTTAGGGGCTCAACCCACGTTTCATTTCCCTGACTTTTTTGCTTTAACCCTAAATGATGCATTAAATGCAATTTTTATCATGAAAAATATATATATATATATATATATATATATATATATATATATATATATTTATTTAATTAACTAGATTCCTTTAGAGGCCATGAAGCAGAGATGGGGGAAGTTTAGGTTGCTTATTGAGAGGAATCCTACAACTATTGTAGCTGCCTGATGGCTCAACCCTGCTATGACACTCAAACCATGTGGTCTGGCAGTTGAGTGCCCAGCCAGCACTGATAGGAGATCCAATGTTTGCCCAGTGTTCAAACAGCCTGGTGATGACACCTCCATAACTGTAATCACACAAAGATATGGGGGGAAGCCAGCTTTGTTTGTCGTTGAGCGCACAATGATGGATGTGGTGAGGCGATTGCAATGTAAAGTGACAAATACTGTTGTAGGTGACTTCCCATTTTTGGAGCGTAGTTTTGGCAGTATTATCCCTGAAGTTCCCAGGACTAATTTACAGTGTGTAATGGTGACATGGTTTCTCTGAAACTACACTGCTGAACTGGGGGCAGAATTAGCAGCCCCTCTGGCACTTCTATTCATGAAATCCTTGAAGAGTGGTGTGGTACCCAAAGACTGGAAAAAGGCAATAGTGGGTTCCACTTCACAAATCAGGCAGTGGCGAAGAGGCTAGTAATTACAGACTGGTGAGCCTCACATCTATAGTAGGGAAACTAACTAATGGAGACACTTCTCAAACAGAAGATCATAGCATTCCTTGAAACTAGTGGACAACAAGACCCTAAATAGCATGGTTTCACAGCAGGTAGGTCATGCCAAACAAATCCGCTCAAGTTTTTTGACTACGCTACAAAAACAGTGAATGACAGTGGGGCACTAGATGTGTTCTACCTAGACTTTAATAAGGCCTTCAACTCTTCTCCACACAGAAGGCTGATAAAGAAGCTTGAACACACAGGGGTTGGTCCAGAAGTAGTCAGATGGGTACAAAACTGGTTACAAGGCAGAACCCAGAGGCTACAGGTTAATGGAATGCAATCGATGGATGGCAAGGTGACCAGCAGTGTGTCCTGGGGCTCAGTGCTGGGGCCTCTGCTCTTCAAGTTTTTTATAGCAGACATCGCTGATGGATTGGAAGGGAAGGTGTGTCTGTTTGCAGATGACAACAAGATATGTAACAGGGTGGACACCTCAGAAAGATTGAGCAAGATGGGAAACTGACCTCATGAAACTAGAAGAATAGTCTGGAGTGTGGCAGCTGAGCTTTAATGACAAAAAGTGCAAGTTCATGCAGATAGGAAAGAAAAATCCAAGAAATTAGTATTTCCTAGGAGGCAAAAGACTGGTGGCCTCAAACCAGGAATGAGATCTGGGAATCATACTCTCAGAAAACTTGAAGGTTAGTACACAGTGTGAGAAGGCAACATTGAAGGTCAACAGAATGCTGGGCTACATTGGGAGGGGAATCACGAGCAGGAGGAGAGAGGTGGTACTACCACTGCATAGATCACTGGTCAGGCTTCACATGGAATATGGAGTCCAGTTCTGGAGGCATCACCTCAGGAAGGACATTGACTGGGGGGAGACAGTACAGAGAAAGGCAACAAAAATGATTCAGGGTCTGCAGTGCATGTCCTACAAGGAAAGACTTAAGAAACTGAATATGTACTCCCTGGAGCAGAGAAGAGAGTGAGGGGTCATAATTGAAACATTCAAGCACATAAAAGGCATTAACAAGGTACAGGCACAGGAACTTTTTCACTCCAAGAAGGGCTCCAAGACCAGGGGACATAACCTCAGTTTGCAAGGAGGGAGGTTCTTGACCAACACCAGGAAGTTTTTCTTCACAGAAAGAGCAGCGGACACCTGAAACATCCTGGTCCAAAAGGTTGTGGGGGTCAACACTGTGGGGGATTCAAGAATGCATGGGATAGACACAAGGGAGCCCTGACTACAAAGGGCAACTAGAGTGTCAAAATAGGTCTAAAACAATTGGGCAGACTAGATGGACCTAGTGGTCTCCTTCTGCCATCAACTTCTAAGTTTCTATGTTTCTAGTATAGTCACCCCAAGGCTTAGCATCCAACACCAGCCACATTGCCTGGCATGGGCTCCAGCTTCTATAGCAATGGCTGCCATGCTTGGTCCTTGTTCTGACTGCAGTTTGACTGAACTTCTGGGTGTGGGTGTTCATGCCAAAACCAACAGTGAGGGACTAAGCCTGCATCCACATGGTACAGGCCAGCATCGCCAAACCTTTACACTGACTCCAAGTGGTGAGCCCTTAGACAAACAGTCAGAGACACCCAGTCCAGTCATTACTTTCCTGCACAGGCACTTGGTGTGCTGCTGATCTATAAAATCCCCACTTCTTGCTTCTGCTGAGTCACCTGGCATTCACCCTCACTATTCCACTCCAGACACCCCTACAGGAGCTTATTCCAGTGATCCTCCACCACATGATGTGCTTTTCCTGGTGGCATCCCAAAGGAGACACCATCCAGGAAGATTGCATGTCTTTAGGAGTCTGCCCAAAAAGTGTAGAGGCCAACTTGGATGACTATAATGTACAGAGGAGAGGGAGGGAAAGGTGGTGAGCTGGAGGTGTTTCCCATTTGCAAGGATTTGCAGCAGCAACTAAATGCAAGTGCCACAGCATAACATTGTAAAGTTTACCGCTCCTGTTATGAGCAGAAGAATTGATCTATGATAGTGTTTTTTTTTTCTTTCCTTCTTTGCAACAAAAGCTGAAAACAGTGGACAATGCATATAGCCAGGCCCAAGCATAAAATCAAAGCCAACCAGCTGATTAAAGCTGCTTGGAACAACGTCTGCTGGAATCCCACTGTGAAACAGTAGAAGTCACTACCTTATCTCAGAGCTACCCCAACTTTAGGTGTAACCCCTAGGTGGTGCTACCCCAAGGGATACTACCCCTGCCTGCGTGACTAAGAGTAGGGTGAGGGGACTGAGTTTTAGGAACAGGTGCCTCCACCCAGAGGACAGGGTGAATGGTAGCATAGCTGCTGTGGGTACAGCGCTCCAGGACACCGTTACCCCCCCTTTCCCTCTAGTGGCCTAAATGGTTCACTGAATACACAACTGAAATTAACAGCTGACAACAGATTTAACCCCACACTTATTGCACTTACCACCAGGGCTAGATCAGTTGGCTGTGCCCTGCAGACCCCCTGTAAAACAAGATTTACCACAACAACCAACAGTATTTCAATGCTGCCTGTATAGAGGTACACCACAAGCAGTTTAAGTGCAAAAAGATTCAGATCTGATTTATTTGGGGACATGAACAAGGAAAGGGCGTAATCTGGTGCTTGATTCTATTACTGATTATATCAAGTTTAAGCATGCATGCCTCTAAGAGTCCCTCTATCACAGTTACACACACTCTGGGTACCCAGTTGGAGTTACAGGCTAGCCTGAAGTGTTGTCTAAGGTAGGCCGGCATTGCAGCTGTTGTTGGGGCCCTTAGGAAAAGGAAAACACAACGTGCGCTTTAACCCAATATTTGCAATTCAGAGCTGGAGGGCTCAGTTCATGACAATCAATCAAAACAATTAAATCAGATGACACACTTTGATTAGAAGGTAGTTGCAGGGAGCTACCCTGTGGCTTACTTGTGATACCCAGACCAGGTTGCAGGAGGGATGAAGTGGAGACCTCAGGATGAAGTGCTGGTTTGCCAGGAGAAGCAGGGCCCACATGGCTCACCGTGGTGTCATTCCTGTTAGTTGATGTTGAGCAGGGAGCCGAATCCCCTGGCAGGTCTTTTGTCAGGTGGTTATCTGCAGCATGAGTGGCAATCAGGGCCGTGGTGTTGAGGCCCAGAAAGGCTGAAGGAAACGGATTCAGACTAGTCAGAGTTACTGGATACTGCTTCCAGCAAGCATGACATATTCAAGCAGTGGGGAACCAAATCACAACCCACTATTCACATTAAGCACACTTATGGTAAAGACAAGGAAGTACCACAGTTCGGATGACAGTCCAGCTGCTATTTACAGGATTTTCTGTGCAAACTGTGCACTCTGTGGTCATGGTGGAAGTCCTGATAGGCCGATTGCACCAAGGCAAATCTTCAGTTCACACCAGGTGAAATTCACTTGTCACAATTCAGGATTCCGGTCACAACTAAGGCTCTGTCAGATAAAATCCGATATGTTTAAAGCAGACTTCTTCACTGAGGAAGATGGTATCAGGCAGGCCAAATGCGGCCTTCCTGTCAACTTCCCGTACTACTATGCAGAAGTAGCTGCTCAAATGTCTTGAGCTGTTCACTCTCTCAACTCCAATCTCTCACTGACTCCTTGCTGCAGACAGCTCGGGACTTTCCCAGAGACCCAAAAGGTTCGATGCGTTGATCCATCTGTCTTTAACAGCAAGGGCTCCCCTTCCAGGTCCATTTAGGTGCCAAAGGGTGAAAACTACAATTCATTCCTACAGAAATTCACTCCCACAAGACCCCTTGGGACAGACTCCATTTTAGGATCCCCAAAGGTACTGATTGGTGCATACTGGCAGTCCAGAATCAAGATAGTGGAGATTAACTGAAAAGTCCATGCTGCAAAGAAGGCAGGTTAGACAAACTATGATATCATTATTAACAAAGCAGATAATCAGCAAGCAGTCATCGATCCTAATAGGGCTCACTCTGCGCAATTAGCGATGGAAGAAAGGAGCAATAATACAACAGCCCAGGAGGGACTGGAGCCTGAAACTACTTGGCCCACACCCAGATTAATTATACACTAGGAAAATGACAGCTCTTAAAGGGACAGGCACGGAGGCTAATAGGGCACTCACATGCAGGCAGTTTTTAAATTGCTAGGACCCAGAATGCCAGCCTGGCAGTGGATATTTAGGCAAGCCCAAGGAAGACTTTTGGGAACCCCCATTTGTAGGGGGGTTACACCGGCAATAACTTCTGGCAAAGCTCTGACTTTGTTATGTTTTATCATCTGAGATATTAAGATTATTTGCCCATTAAACAATGCAGCAGTTCAGGCCTGGAACCTAAATGTTATTTTTGATGATGGTCTGACACTACAATCTCAGGTGTCAGCTGCCATCAAATCCTCTTTCTACCATCTGAGGAATATCGCCCAGGTGAAACATTTGGTTCCACTGAATGACCTTCCAGCACTGGTCCATGCCTTTTGTCACTACCCACCTTGATTACTTCAGTTCCCTCTACCTAGTACTACCAGGGGTTGATAGTTGCTGCTTGCAGCTTGTACAAAATGTGGCGGCCAGGCTTTTGACTAGAACCCCTACGTCCAGTCATATTATGCCTGTGCTCCACTGGCTGCCTATTCAGTGGTGGATTACCTTTAACGTTGGCTTGCTAACCTTTAAAGCCCTACACGATCAGGGGACTGGTTACCTGCAAGACCTCCTGGTACCCTACTGCCCCTCCTGTCCTCTCCAAACCACAGACGAGGGATTGCTAGAGATTCCCAGGGTGCGGCTAAAGACATCTGGTGCCTGTACCTTTTCTTTTGCAGCTCCAACCCTGTGGAAATCTCTGCCTTGTCAGTTAAGAGAATGCCTGACTGTCGACAGCTTTAAAACTGAGTTTAAAACATATTTATTTAGCTTAACCTTCCCTAACTATGGTTAAGTTATTATTTATTACCCTTGTGTTAATTTATATTTATATTTATATTTATTGTATCTGATTTTATGTGGAATGCCTTAGCTTGGAAAGGAGCTTTAAAAATAAAGTTTGATGTGACTTAAACCAAATCTAGCAGAGTTGTTAAAAAGTGCTTACTGATCCTACACTGAAGCTTAAAAAAGGAAAACTGTTCAGTTTCTGAGGATCACAGAGGCAATATTCTTGCAGTTATTGAAGGTTGATAGGTTCTAAGCAGTAGGACAGTATCAATACAGAAAGGAAGATACACACAGATACACAGAAACATAAAAGGTGATGGCAGATAAGGACCGTGTTGCCCACCTAGTCTGCCCCTTTTCCCTATCTAATTTATTTTATTTATTTATTTATTTGTACATCGGTTTACAACCTTTGAGCCAGAGGCTCATTTCCAAAGGTACCTCATCACAAAGAGGACACATACAGTACAACATTTAGATTACACATTGCAATTAGAGTATTTTCAACATTGTGGTTACAGTCTTGGTAGGTAAATGCAGTTATTTATTTGTTACAATATGAATGTTACAGGTTTGGTATTCACAGGCTATTGCAGAACTTGGTAACAGGTTTGAGAGATAAGCATACATAGATAGTGCAGACCAGTATCCTAGAAACGGATACAGCAGGAAGTAAATAATATAGGTGGTGAGGGCACAGCTTATGATAAGTTTAGGCAGGGAGCCACTCAGAGAGTGTTGTCAATTAGTTTGTTGAGGAGCCACTCAGGGAGTTTTGTAAGGGCATGGTGTGCTAGATCACCTACGGGCAGGCACAGCTACACATGCTAAATAGCTGACTCCGAAGTGCGGTTTTGGAGCGGGCGATTGTAGGTTTATCGGAGATGGCGGAGGGAAGAGTATTGTACCAGGAGGGAGCTCTGTAGCAAAAGGACGTTTGACCGTGAGTGGTCCTAGACCTAGGGACTAGCAGGGTGGTCTTAGAGGAGGTACGAGTTTGGACTAAGGGTTGTGCAAGATGGATAGAGTCTGCCAGTCTGGGTGGGGAGATTCCAATGAGTATTTTCTTCGTTAAGAGGCAGGTCTGGTACCTGAGCCATTCATCCAGATTAAGCAGCCTAGCCTCATCATATAGTTGGCAGGTATGAGTGAGCCTAGGGGCTCCCGTAATTAATCTACAGGCCTTATTCAGGGTTAGTCGGGTTTTATTAAGGGCGGTCGTGTCTGCGGCACCATAGACTGGCAGACCATAGTCCACAAGGGACATTATTGAGGAGATGACTGCTAGTCGAAGGGCATCGGGGGGAGGCAGTGCTTGTAGCGGTAGAGAATACCGAGCCGTGCATTTGTTGCTGAGGCTAGGGTATCAATGTGGTCATGGAATGTGAGTGCCGAGTCAAAGGAGACCCCGAGGTACTTGTACATGCAGACTTGATCGAGAGGATGCTTAGAGCTAGGGAGGATGCGGAGCGGGAAATTACTGGATTTGCTTTGGGGATGGGCGAAGAGCATGGCTTTGGTCTTTTTTAGATTGATTACTAGTCGGTGCTCTCTGAACCAGGCTTCAGCATCATTGAAGGCTAGTTGCAATGTGTCTTGAAGGGAGATGGGGTTACGGTGGGAGGCGAAGATGATGGCATCATCAGCGTACAGCAGGATTTTACCAGCACAGGCTTTGGGCATGGTGTTGAGGTAGAGTGAGAAGAGAAGAGGACCAAGGATAGAACCCTGGGGGACACCAGATTGGATGGGACATGTATTGTAGAGGGTCCCAGTAATTTTAACACACTGAGACCGGTCAGACAAGTAGCTGGAGCACCAGGAGACAGGGCCAGTGGCAAAGCCAGCCCGGCTGAGGGCATCCAGCAGGAGGGGGTGGGAGACAGTGTCGAAAGCCTTCGAGAGGTCAATAAACACTGCCCCGGCTAGTGAGCCTGAGTCCAGGGAGGAGTGCAGGAAATCTGAGAACTCAATAAGGGCAGTGCTGGTACTGTGACCTACATGGAAACCATGCTGTTCATGGCAAAGGATGTTGTATTTGGTCAGATAGTCCGAAATCTGGGTAGCCACCAGTTTTTCTAGGGCTTTGGAGAGGGAAGGGAGGATGGAGATTGGCCTGTAGTTTCTGGCTGTGTACCTGTGCATTACAACTGACCCTAGTTGATATGCGGCTTACGCTACCTTCCCTATTGCTAGAGTACTCATGTTTATTCCATGCATTCTTGAATTCCCCTACTGTTTTTGCCTCCACCACCTCCGCAGGGAGGCTGTTCCAAGCATCCACTATTCTTTCTATGAAAAAGTACTTCCTCACATTGCTCCTGAGCCTACCCCCCTCTAGCCTCATATCATGCCCCCGTGTTCTTGTATACCTTCTTTTCTGAAAGATGCTATCCTCCTGTACCTTGTTTATACCCCGATGTACTTGAATGCCTCTATCATATTCCCCCTCTCTCTCCTCCCCTCCAGGAAATACATATTAAGGTCCTCTAGTCTTTCCTCATATGGAGCAGTCATTGCAGCATTTTTGTTGCCCTTCTCAGGATTGCCTCTATTTTATTTTATTTTGACAGCAGTTTGGAAAACCTTTGAGCCATAGGCTCATTTACAAAGGTATCTTGTCACAGTATTTTGTCTATGTCCTCCCAGAGATGTGGCTTTCAGAACTGGACAAAGTACTCCAGATGAGGTCTCACTATTGGTCTATACGGGGGCATAACCACCTCCTTTTTTGTGCTGGCGATACCTCTTCCTTTACACCCTAGCACACCACGGGCTCTCCCCTCAGCCTTCTCACATTGTTTGGTTAGCTTTAGATCATCAGATGTGATTACCCCACGGTCCCTTTCTTGACTGGTGGCATCAGTACTTCCCTTCATCTTGTACTCCTCCCTTGGATTTCTGCACCCAAATGCATGATTTTGCACTTCTCTGAACTGAATCTTAGCTGCCACACTCTCGACCACTCATCAAGCATGTTTAGGTCCTTTCTCATTTTTTCCACCCCCTGCAGTGTCGACCCAGTTGCAGATCTTAGTGTCCTCTGCAAAGAGGCATATCTTCCCCTACAGCCCCTCTGCAATATGGCTTATGAATACATTAAAGAGGACTGGTCCCAGCATGGATCCCTGTGGCACCCTGCTGGTCACCCCCCTCTCCTCGGATTGAATGCCATTTGCAACCACCCTCTTCATCCTGTCACTCAACCAGTTTCTGACCCAGTTTACCACCTTGGGGCCCACTCCTAGGCTGCCCAACTTATTTATCAACCTCCTATGTGGCACGGTGTTGAAGGCCTTGCTAAAATCTAGGTAGGCTATATCCACCGACCCTCCCCTATCTACCTCCCTGTCACCCTGTCAAAGAAATCTATCAGATTTGTTTGACAAGACCTTCCCACTGTGAATCCATGCTGCCTTGGATCCTGTGCTCCATTGGATTCAAGAAATATCATAATCCTTTCCTTTAGCAGTAACTCCATTAATTTTCCCACCACTAAGGTCAGGCTGACTGGCCTGTAGTTGCCAGTCTCCTCTCGGTTCCCAGTTTTGTGAAGAGGGACTACATTTGACCTCCTCCAGTCCTCTGGAACCACCCCCTGTCTCTATTGATTTGCTGAATAGGGTTGTTAGTGGTGCTGCCAGCACCTCTGTAAGTTCTTTTAATATTCTAGGATATATCGTATCCAGCCCCATAGCCTTGTCCCCCTTTTAGATTCTCAAGTTCCTTTAGGACTCTTTCTTCTATAAATGGGCAGGAGTCCACATTTCTCCCACTGGTGCTCCTATCCCCCAATAGTGGTCCTTCTCCTTTCCCTTCTTCTTTGTTTAGGATTGTTGCTTTTTTCTAGGTCTCCCTCCGCATACCCCCTCTTCAACATATGTTGAACCTTGTGAGCCTTTGCAGCCTTCTTACTGAAAATAAATCTTGGCTGGAAAAAAGAGACAGTGAGCCACTCACTCTCCTCCCTTAGTCAGATTCCCCCACCTGGTGGGTGGCCCAAGTGGGTCCTCCCTTGGGGGCCTGCCACCTCCTGTCCCAGTGGGTTGAACCTTACATGCTTACTTGGAGTTAAAAAAGGGAAAGGAAGATTTAGGTTGCTTTTAGAGTGTAATATGGTGTTTTTTCAGTTTATTTTCAAAATGCATGTGGTTTTCAAAGAAAGCTGTCCCACTAAACTGTCATGTTTAGCCTCAGTTACATGTAGGATATCCTTTTCAATTTGTGCCATCAAGCATTGGATAGGGAAATGGAACTTGAGCTTATATCAAATATGACATAATTTCTGGGACAGTTTCCAAGGGGTGCTTTGGGCTTTATATATCTCATCTTAAAACTAGTTATAGAGTAGGCCACTGTGCAGGGCTCCTTTTCAATATGGAGACTGCTGGATCAGCTGTCATGGTAATCTTCCCCAAAGGCTGTCTCACATTTAACTCACAAAAGTCTTCTGAGAAAATAAGTGCAGTTTGTGTGAAACAAGTTTCATGAGCCACTGCAGCAGCAGCAGCACCTTTCATCACACCCACCAATGTGCTAACGCAAGCAATACATTGAGAACCATGTTAGCACTCTTGATTACTTGTACCAGAAGCAGGATCCATGCTGCTTGCCTAAAATAGATTCCTCCAGTACAATAAGTGTGATACCACAATGCAGAATTCAGTCAGACCTAGATAAAAGTGTGACTGCTAGCCTCTGTGTATATGATTGACATATGCCAAATTGTGGTAGCTAACAAAATAGGCATAATTATACCATGCCATAATAATCAAAAGAGTACCACTACTATAATGTTATATGATTAAAATAGACTACTCCAACTCATACAGATGTTAATATTGTATTTCACAGTAAGATGTTCAAATGTGTTAAAAAGCTGACTGTGAAACTCTTCTAAAATGTATAAAAAGCTATCCAATATTTATCTCTCTTCTAGAGATGCCAAGTCACTGCCTTCACATAGAGGTTTTTATAGGAGAGTGTGTGTGTGTGTGTGTGTGTGTGTGTGTGTGTGTGTGTGTGTGTGTGTGTGTGTGTGTGTGTGTGTGTGTGTGTGTGCTTGCACTCATGTGTAATGTGTGTGGGCCTGTAAATGTGTTCTTCTATTCCAGTGCTTGCATTTTAGATCACATTTGGTTGGATCAGATTCATAGAAAGTAATGCAAAACATTGAGAGAGGTGGAGACTTGTTTGAAATGTGTTTATTTATCCAAACCATGGAAGATGAGATGACCCTGTTGATTTAGAAAACTTGTTGACAAAGGTGTCCAGTCAAGAAGCAACTAACATCATACAGTGCATATTGTACTTTCATAAAACAAGCAGAGTTGGTAAATTGATTTGCCACTTTGCTGCAGAACAGTTACTGTTGGCATCAGCTGAACTCAAATTTCTGAACAAGTTTGAGGATATTACAATTTTTTTTGTTATAAAATGCATTTGCAAGGAACCAGATTCTTTGCCCCAAAGACTTCCTCTGTCACTACCTTCTTTTTCTGTCCTCAAATCATAATTGCTGCCAGCCCAGTGGCACTGAGGGTTGATGTGCTGGATGTCACACCTCGTGATATGCCAACGACCCGGATTCAGGAGTGAGCTCAGGTCATCGAGGGTCACCTGGGTGGGAAGAAGCAGGATCAAGCAGCCACTGGCAAGCTCTCCTCTCCTGGGGAGGGTTCATATTGCTCCTGGTGCAGCAGTGGCATCCAGTGGTGACTGGGAGGCTCTGCAGCTTTAACCACCTGAGCAAGGTTCAGTAGGGGGGTGGAGGCCTATGGGAGTCATGCAGGAATGGACGACTTGGTATGCTGGCACCATTGCACACCAGCCTCCTCAGGGCAACAAGTGAAAAAACCTCGGTGGCCAGGAGAATAACAGTGGACCCAGAGGGAACAGCACACATACCCACTGCCGGTCCCCACCCAACCAGCTCTCCTGGATCCTCTCCTCTGTCTGGGGCCACAGTGGGAGAGGATTATGTCCCTGATTTGCTGGTCAGAGGGATTCAGGTAGGGCAGTAGGAGCTGCTCGAGGGGCATCTTGCCTGAGGATTTCTTGGCAGCTGGCGACTGGAGTGGAAAATGGTTAATTAAAAAAAAGTATAATCTTTTTCTTGTGACATCAGAATCATTACTGTGGTAACAAGTTGTGATGTCAAAAGCAAGGGAATGTAGGTTAATGGTAGAACTAAGCAATGGGACTACATCAAGTATTAGGAAAAATATCTTGTTTTTTGTGAAAATAACTTCAGTAGCATAAAATCATGGTCCAGAAATTCATATGTTGAAGAGTATTTGTGTAAGTGACTTCTCCTGAATCTTAAAGTTCAGAGTTAATTTGGTAGCAGAGGCACGCATTTGTCATCAGGGATACTAGTACTTTGAGTTTAAATGTATTTAGGTCATTATTCTAAGAAATGTGGGTTTATTGATACATGGGTTTTTGAAGTAGTACTGAGATCGAATTGTGAGCTATGGAAGAATATTTTATGAGGAAAAGCATATGAATATGAAACAAATGCCATTATCCTGGCTGCATCATTCAGTATCCCGTGATAATCGTGACTGAAAATACCATGACTATAAAATAGTGAGCACATGAAGAGTGACTAGAAATAACAGCGGATGAGCCATAATAGAGAAGAAAACTGCCATTCTGATTACAAGTATTGTGACTGCCAAATTAGCAATCAAGAGAACAGCACCAGTCAGACCTTCAACTTGAAACCCCTCCCAACAGATCCCCAAAGAGAAACAAAACAGGTTAAGATGTTCTGAATTAACTGCACAGTTCAGAAAACGTCCCCTAATGTTCAGGAGTGGGCCCTGGGATTGTCTGCAAGGCTGAAAGAACTTGCATCTTAACTCACAGATTGCAACAAGTAATGTAAAAATAACAGACCTCTCAGTAATCTAAGAGATTCACCACTGATGATCACAGCACCAGACACAAACCTCCACAATATTTAACTCACACAAAGTAATCCAACAGCAGTAGCCAAAGTCACAGCTTACAGCATTATAACTCGCTACAACCCAAGCACAACCATGGCACCCAGACAACCATGACAACCTGAGCACAACCATGGCAACCAGAGCAGAGTCAAGACAACCAGAGCAACCAGGACATCAAAATAGCAATGTTTCGCTTTGCTGCAATTCAGTGATGTTCAGCATGTAATCCTTTATTAAAGCATTAAGAATATGTGGAATTGGTGATTTTAATGCTCTGGAGACATATTTTATCAAACTTGAAAATGGAAATTGTAGGCAAATCCTCTGAGGTGGTTGTACCTACTCCTCTGTGAGTGTTCACTGACAATTGAGCACACCCTTTCATTCATGTCCTTGTACTTTCTTTTTTTGACACTGCTGCAGCCCCAGACACCATTTGCTCTAATTTTATTTCTGTTAGGTGCTCTTCTTCCTTTAGGCACTGGATCAGTTTCCAGATACTGGGATGACAGGGTCCTATGTGACAGTTAAATCCGCGATGCCACCCCTCAACAGCATTGTTAGTTCTTGCAATCCCCCTCGTGGTGGAATCATAACAATTCCAGTGTTCTGGTGTGAATGCTGCTGTTCTTCTTCCAGACCTGCCCCTGCATTTTCCAACCCATGTGGATTCATAGTAGACTAGAAGTGGCTCTAATAATTCTGTATGGTTAGAAAAGAACTCCCATTCCAGCATTGCATCGAAGGTACAAACCACATCTTTAGTTGGGACAAAAGCAAGAGATTGCAACATTCATAAGTGCAAAGAGAAATCAGTCTGAGCAATAATTCTCTTGCACTACAGGGTACTTTTGAATATTGCACCAGATTGCTTGCACAAAATGAAAGAAGCAGCCACGAACTTCAGTGTCAGGGAAAGCAGAGCGAAATGCATGCCAGGAGGACTTCTCAAGGTCCATTAATACTGTTTTTGGTCTTAAGGTGGGGCACAATGCATTCAGCTGTGTGAACAACCTGCTGTATGCCACGGTTGTTCTGCAGCACATCAGCTCATACACTGCAGTTAGAACTTGCCCCATTTTAATGCAATGCACAGTGTACAACTGATCAAATAGTAATGGGTATGATTTAAAAGTGCCATCAAGTAGCCAGTTGCTACTGTCCTGCAACATTTTTAGAGTATCAGCTGTTGCAAAGACTACCAGTCTGTACTTTTCCTTGCCAGTGTCAAACACTAAGAATGGCTGTCCTGCCAATGCAACTCTGAACTCTTCAGGTATTTCTAGCTCCTCAACAGATGCAGGGGTGGCTGGACAACCATGATCTATCTGCCTTATCCATTGTATTGTCCTCTTTACAAGTGGCACAGCAGGCAGATGCCCAGTGACAGCATTAGGTGCAGACATAGTACACTGTTCAAGTACCTGTGTATTGGACTCTACACTTGACCAAGCTTGTTTTCTAACATGGCCATCACCTTGCATACTCCCACATCACCAGCATCAGGAACACATGTGTGTTGCTTGACTTGAATGAGCACCTTTTTTCCAGCAGTGTGCATTCTGGAAAGGCAGCTAAATTTATGAGAGTCTGCACAACGCAGTATACCCTCTCCCCCTTTATCTTTCCTGTAGGTGTACCCACAGTACACTGCCAAGGGCTTACCTTTCTGACTGGTCACCAAGTCAAAATCTATGTTTATGCTATGCTGGAGGTGATCCAAAGTGTTCCTTTAAATGACCATTGGGCTAAGGTGGGGAGAGGGAGCATTGAATTATGGGTACAAGGAATTGATTTTAAGGAAAACAAGGTGTGGACTCAGCAGAGTCACTTAAACACTGTACCTGATTTCTGGACACATAATAAGGTCAGTCAGTAGAGCCATATGCATTGGTTGGTGCTATTTTGATGCTTTATCTATATGCTGTACTATAATGCTGGATCGCTAACGTGCTAGTCACCATTTTGCATTCATCACTGTTTCAGGTGCTATTATGCAGTCACAATTTTAACATGGAACCCTTCATTCCTAACCCTTGATGCACTCAGAGTGATAGTATTTGGTGAGCTCAGCAAGTAACTGGTTTCATAATGGTCTCAGTTATGAGACTACACAAGTGACTGTAGCTAATCAAATAAACCCTTAGAAGGGTTAGCCAGTGCAAATCCTTACAAGTGAAATGGACTCAGCTAAACCAACCTAGAAGCATTGTTTCACAGAGCATCAGCCAGTCATTACACAGCAAAAGAAAACCTCAAGATCTAAACTGCTGAATCCAAAATGCAACTGTTGATAACATCAACGAGTGAAAACAGTTAATTCAGTCTCTTTACGGTGCACATAAAATGCAACATATCAGAACCTGTGCAGTTACACCATGAAGCCATGCTATCCAGTGTATCTCCCTGAGCTGATCCTAGGGAGGTAAGTTTTAGGGTTGTAGCAAGGATTTGGGAATGGGGGATTCCACCAAAGAAATCTCATTATTTTGTCTTGGTCTGATGAGAGTGGGTTTTGTGGGCACCCAGGGGACCCCATCCCAATTATGTCAATCTGCCTGTGGGTACCAACTATTGAAACTGTGTGTTTTACTTTATGTAAAGAGGTAGGACCAGTTTTATACATTTTGTGGTGCACACACAAACCTATTGGCTGTCTCAGAGAAAGTGTTTGCCTGTATAAGGATATGCATAGCTGTCTTGCAGATACAATATGGGGTGCATGCAAAACAAAAACAAAAACAAAACAGTTATTTCACTTTATTCCAGGTAGATTGTGCAAAATAGTCATGTGCCAGTGGTCATGGCGACTTGACATTTGTCTTGTTTCCACGTGGTTTGATGTATTCTGTACACATTTGCACATTCTTTGAGGTACCACATTCATACTGTAAGTTAAAGTATTGAGAGAACTTGGCAGTGCACTTCCTTTCTTCTGAGTATACTGTGCAAAGTATAAATGATGTTCTGGCCTTGAATTTTACATTAGTTTGGCATTATATACATGTCAATTACTGTGGGTAGAATAACAATTTCTGCATACCCATATTTGTTATATTGCAATGTATGTAACAGTACAATAAATCTATATTTAGCCAGAGCTACTAAGCTAGATTTCAGGATGAAATACAGAAAGACTCAAGATTACAGCTTGTGGGATATTGGTGCACATTTCAGACATGACTCAGAACAACTGGTAAAGAGGTACCTTCAATTTCTGTATTTTACAATTATATAAACATGTCTACAGCTTCTGAAACACAAAAATACAAAGTCAAAACAGAATAGTCATTTTGGCTACTGTTTGTATGTATATGGTTTATTAAAACATTGGATGACCATAATGTTTCCCAAATAATCAATTTCAACAAATGCCAGTAAGTAAACTACTGTTGCTATACTATACAACTGTGCAGCCCCTACACTGTAATCCCACTCTTGGATATAAATGGGTTTAAATTTTCTGTAGTAAAACTGAATAAAACCTACCTAATTCTCTGACTAATGCTAAAAGGAATGAACCACACTATGTTATAAAGCTGAAAGTTGTATTCTTGGGCCCATACCATAACCTCTCTATGCTTTTGATGTAGCCAATAATGGAAGCATGTATGTTCATCTGCACCAAAGTCATGGAAATCTTCTGGAAGATTATCTACAGTGCACTGTCAGTCATGAAGAATGGATACTTCCGCACTTCATGCCAATGCCCCTCCATGCATGGGCATTCCCAGACCTACGCACTGTTCACAGTGTGGATACTGATTCATAACATGAGATAGGCATCCACATGCGTAGATCACAGGCCCTAAATCTATGCCTCCATTTGGGCAGCAGTAGTGATGGTACCTCCCCTATGCAGGAATGTGTAGAACACATGAGCTGTAGCAATCATAACAGAAGTGGGCACAAAAAAAATCAAACTCTGAGCAGAGCAGATAGGGCTGTGATGAGCTGCCAAGTGAGCAAAGTTACACATGTGCATAGAAATTATTGAATGCCCAGGTGTAACGTGGCCATTTTTTGGAGGTGTTGCACCAAATTTTCAACATGGCCTTTTTTGGACCCCTCCTCATGAAGAGTGCCAGTGTTATTTTGTTCACTTGTCCCGAAAGGTGATTTTGCAGAGCAACTGTACCGTTCTGTGCCACAGGTGTGAAAACATATTACAGGCAGGATGTGATAAATGACAGCTGTACTGTTAAAAAGGGGGTGTGCAAAAATGGCAATGTTGAAAATGTGGAGGGAAAATATTAAAAATTGGCAAAGTTAGGATCATGCATAGAAACTGCACAATGCATGCTCACAAAGCAGTCATTTTTTGAAATTGTTTCACCAAATTTGCAACATGGGCTTTTTGGGACCCCACCTCATGAACAGTGTCACTGTCATTTTGTGATTCAGTCCCGAAAGGTGATTCCGTGCAGTGACTACAAAATCACCATTCAGGACAGAGTAACAAAATGAGAGCGAAAGTTTTCCCAAGGTGGGGTCCCAAGAACCCCATGTTGAACATTTGGGGCCAAAATTTAAAAAAAAGGCTTGTCAATATAAGTTGAAAACCCCATTGAATGGCATTACAGCATGCTTACCTTTGATTCTTCAGTTTGCGGTTCGGCTCTGAAGAGTGCAGATGTGTCCTGGTCCAGAAGATGACAGTGTCAACATCCAAGTGGTAAGTATGGGGTAGGTGGGTGCTGGGAGCTGGGTGCTCAGTGGGAGGGTGGGGATGGGGGAGGGGACTGGGGTGAAGGTGAGGGGCCATTTTCTTTTCTACAGATAAAAACATGTTGGGGACTGTTTTCTTTATTTACAGCAAAGCAAAAAAAAAATCAGACATTTGGGCACACTGTGGTGGGCTCCCAGTGTGCCATGTGAGTGGGAGGTGGGTGGGTGGGTACATGATACCGGCACAGGGATTGGGCCCCCCGATGTCGGTAGGGGAAAAAATACATTTGGGCACACTGGGATGGGCTTCCAGTGTGCCACATGAGTGGGGGGCTACATAATGCTGACACAGGGATTGGATACCCTGATGTCAGCACATTTCCTTTGTTGTCGGTGCTGGTGGTGGCAACGCAACTGCACATGCATAGCATTCATACATGTGCAGTTGCAGTGAATGACATTTTACCATTCACAACATGACAGCACCAGCAGAACTGCTCATAATGCGAGTTGTGCATGTGCAGTTCATGCCCTGGAATATGGAAGTAACAGCCGAAATAGTGCAGCTGTTACTACGTAGTGTCCGATTGTGGCAGAGGGATTCAAGCTCCATTGGACTTTTGGAAGGATTCTTCCAAAAGTCCAACAGAAGGTTCAACAATTGACCATTTTTAGAGCTACCGAGTGATCTCAAAATGGCTGTTGACTCCACCCACAGCCCTAGAAAATAGCAACTACCACAGACACAGTAAACTAGCATCAAATATATGATTATTTCTGAATAGCATGGTCCACTGGGTGTTCTTTCTAGTAATTGTGATGCAGCACACTCTGGGAACACTGTTGCCCATATGGTGCCCTGTGCAAGTTGCTGGTCTTGGCCCACAACACACTCCAGAAGCCAGCATTCCAGTATTTGCTACCACCCATCTGGGAGGGTCTTCCTCTTTCACTGCCCGCATATGTGTCATCTGTACCAGACTGGTGTTGTACCTTCCTCTTCCATCTTCCTCTTTTCCTTCTCCACCTTGTTGGCAGCATGTTTCCTCTCCTGGCTTGTCCATGCTCATCCTCATCAGAGGATACAGATACACATGTGACATACGATGCCCTGTAATAACATACAGAAGGGACACTCTGTCTTTCCCAACAGTACTGAGGATAAACCAATGCATAATTTGCATTTAGTAAATGTGCCCAAATCCAGGGGGTTGGATACTGTCAAAGCCAGTCAAAATGAACTTGGTTTTCAACCAACACTTTGACACTTCAACATCATGAAACAGAACTTTTTCCAAGGAGCAAGCACTGAGCATGTCTAAGTTGCTGGCAAGTCTCATGATCTGCAGAAATCAGTTAGCAGTTGTAAAGATTGAGAGCACATCATGCTTTGCAGTTCTAATTGACATTTCAAGCTTTTTTACACAGAGAAGGAGCTGGCTATTAAAACATGCTCTTTTTACAGTATATTAAAAAAAGTTGCTTTGACGAGAAAACTTTAGAAATTGTCAAAGAAAGAGATGTCACGTGATGGCTGCCTGATTAGATGCTCCTCCAATTCTCTCCCGACCCTCTGACTACTGAAATATTTTTTTCAATTGTATTTCTTACTAGTATTTTGGTGTATCTTACCTGGACTGTGTGGTAACAGTTGCAGCTGTGCCTGACTCCAATTATTTGGCTTATGATGGACTTGGAGATGAGAAATCCACCACCGAAGCATACCCTTCCAAACACATTCAATAAGACTCCCAAGTGGTCTAAGTCTCAAACCACAGCTAAATCAACAACTGCCACTGGCGTGCTAATGGAGGAGTGCTTCTTAGAGGAACTGGAGCCCTTGAAAACTGCTCTGCTCACCATCATGAACTCTATACAGCAACTCTGGGGGTCTGTGGATGCATTATCTTGTCAACTGGGGGATATTGAGAGCTGAACATCCTCTCTTAGGGACTAGCAGGCTAAAGCCAACCCAGAATTTGCCAACCTCCAGCACCAGTGCAAGAAGCTAGAGGAGCACCTGGAGGATCTTGAAGCATGAAGTCAGCACAGCAATTTAGTAATTTTGGGGCTCCTTTACAGAGCCGAGGGCACCAATGCTATTATATTCGTGAAGAAATTGTGTCAAAAAATAGTGGGTCTGTCTCCCAATGGCCACGCATACATAATTGAAAGGGCCCATCGCTCACTATGCCCCATGCCCACTGCTAGGGAAGCCCCATGGCTGTTACTCTTCAGATGCTTTGACTATTTGACTATCTTGACAAACAATGTATCCTCACCAAGACCCGAGATATTATTGAGATTTTGTGGGAGGGCACACAGCTGAGGATCTCTTAAGACCTCCCTGCTACTGTTCACCAGAGGAGACAGAAGTTCCACCCCACCATGTCCAAGCTTATCACTGCAGGCATCTGATTCCCAATGAGGTACCCTGCTTTGCTACAGACCCTTCACCAAGGGGAATGGCGAGGCTTTGAAACACTCACTCAAGCTGCCCAGGACCTTGGCACTCTGTTTCATGACCTATTCAAGCCCGTTTGATCCCAGCCTCTTTGAGCCTTGCTTCTGAGTTTTTTATTCTAACCTGATTGGGGACTTTGTGCCTTGCTTGTGTTGTTCATGATTTTCCCTGCAGCCACTGTATGGACATTTTTCGAGTTTAGTCCTGGTTGCTTCCTCTCTGCCTACTGTGCTTCTACCTTTGGACTCTGTTGTTCACAACACTTCTCCTCATTATGGTTCTCTTTTGTTTCCTGTTGAATTGCCACTGGAGACCAGTGCTTGATGAGGATTCATCAAGTGACATACACTGTTGCCCTTGGTCTGGTTTCATTTCTTCAGCTCGTCGTTTTGACTGGGGCATGAAGTTGCTTTTGCCGGGTGCTCAGTTTCTGTCTGTCTCCAATGAATTGACAGACTGTGTCCTGTACCTGCACATCCTGTTGCCTGATCTGGCTGATTTTTGGGCTTTTTTCCTTTGCCAGGGACTATTCTCACCGACTCCTGGTAAGTGGACGGATCTATGTGATAACAGCGATCGCCAATAGGGCAACAGGACATTGATGAAAAAATATTTTGGTGATGCACTCCCCGGTGCACAGCAAAACAGTACCGGGGAGTTGAGATTTTCCACTTTAAGTGGGAAGGCTGTACTCCCTTTCCCCCACCTAATGATTCTCTCAACTCCAGGGGAATGGCATGTTGGGGGAGTGCAAATGCATAAAAATAAAAATTCAGGCCTGGTGCAACAAAAAGTACCTGTGCCTGGACCCAAACCCAGCACAGTTCCGCAGCCCTAAACCCACCCACCACCTTGGAGCAACTCAGCAGCTCACTGCGTGTACCACCACCATCCCCTCCATCCCCTCCCACCCCATGCTCAGCAGTCTTGCTCCGCCCCCCGTGTGTGTAGGCATGTAGCGACAGGATGTCAGTATTTTGCGCACCCCACCATCCAGTTGCCCACCTTCCCCAGTCACCCCAATGACAGGCATCGCAATTGAGTCACCCTTTCAGTAGGCACCCAGTCACAGTCGCCAACGTCATAGGATACCTAAACAGACCTGCCTTTTTGGCTCACTTCT
This sequence comes from Neoceratodus forsteri, assembly GCA_016271365.2. NCBI lineage: Eukaryota > Metazoa > Chordata > Ceratodontiformes > Ceratodontidae > Neoceratodus > Neoceratodus forsteri. Next base: position 624,338,431 of record CM057452.1, on the reverse strand, counting down.
TCCGGGAGAACCTCGCACCTTTCAGCAGACTGCCCCTGTTGATTGGGACCCCTCCCTATTGCGGATTATGCTGTTTCTTGCCCCCGTAGGGGGTGGCTTGTTTTGTGACTGGTGCACCTATCCCTGTAATGAGTCCATAATCTACTTTTTGGTGCCAGCCTATGAAGCCCAATGCAATTTTTCTGCTCCCTGCACCTCTTCCTAGGAGTGATTGTGGACTTGGAGAGTTCTCTCTTCCCAGGACATTTGTTTAATAACTCTTCTGCTGTTCTGGACTTTGGATCTGGGAGGCTGCCATGTTGCTGCATAGTGCTTGGCCCCTGGTTTAATTCTGGCCCACTTATCTAGCTCTGTACACCGTATCTTGGACTTAAAGTGCCTTGTGTTTGAAGCTTTTTTGTTGTGTTATTGTGCATGTTACTATGCTGTACTATGTGGTTGTAGTTATTTTTTTGTACTGTGTTGTGTTTTGCAGCTTATAGTAACTACTTTTGTACTGGTGGTTGGGGGAGGGAGATTGTTAGAGAGGGAAGTATTTGCTATATCATGGGTGAGGGGAATGGTTGGTGTGCAGTCTTCAGCACCAGGGTTAAAGTTTGTACATATTTTTGGAGGGATGTGGCTGAGTTTTCTGTTATTCTGTTACTGTAGGGTGGGAACGTTGTTAACGGGGATGGGATCCTAGAGCACACCTGGGTTGTGGGGCTTTCGTGTCATGCCCGTTTTAACTAGTTATTTTTCTTCCATGTGTAGTATGACCTACAAAAGTATCACTTGGAATGTTAGGGGAGTGCAGACTAAACAGAAGCAACACATGATCCTGCGGCACCTTCACAGGTCCCAGATCAATGTTGCTTCTTGCAGGAATCACACCTGTGATGAGAGGAGGTACGTGTCTTTAGGAGGCAATGCATTGGCTAGGAGTTTGGGGCAGGGCTCAGCTCTAAACATGGTGGTGCTATGATTCTTGTTGCCAGAAACACTCCCCTCCATTTTTTTGGGAAATCTGGAATGTTGAGGGATGTTATGTCCTTCATGCTCAGCTGGGGCTGACAGAGATAATTATAGGCTCTATTTATGGGCCTAATACTGATACCCCTGTTTTTTTCACCTCTTTAGGGAAGCAGATCGATTCCCTCCTGACTGTTCCTATTGTTCTGGGTGAAGACTGGAACCTGCTTTTCCAGACCAACCTAGACAGGTCGGGCTCTGTTCAGCGAGGCCTTTCCCCAACTCAATGAGGCCTGAGAGACCTGATAGATACCTATGGCCTCACAGAACCCTGGCATTTGTTGAACCCTTCATCCCGCCAATTTACTTGTTACTCCTCCCCCCACAGCTCCTCTTCCCATATAGATATCTTTTTGCTTAGCAAACACTCTTTTTCTGGGTTTCTTGCCTGTGACATTTTGCCATTAGATATATCAGACTATGCCCCCATTTCTTTAGTTAATTGCTTAAATCAGATGGAACAGTGGGACAGGATATGGTACCTTAATACTCACTTGCTTAGAGACCCTTCCTCTAGACAGTTTATCCTGAACTACCTCACCAATTTTTTGGCTGAAAATGATGGCTCAGTTCCCAAGTTAGACACCTTATGGAGTGCTCTATAGTGCAGGGTCTGGGGGGAATGCATCCGGCTAGCTACTGTCTGAAAATGGAAGCAATTGCAAAAGGAGGACTGACTTCTCATAGAGATTTGCTCCAGGGAGAAATGCTTGTTCCAGTCTGTCTTGACTGATTCCTATAAAGAGCTATCTGCTGTTTGAACATGGTATTATGAGTTGCTGGCTGAGAAGGCTGACTTAGCCCTATTTGGAACCAAGACCCGATATCTGAAGTCTGGGGAGTGGGCAGGAAGGTTGCTGGCATGGTGCCTTCAATGTGAGGGGCTCTTAAAGCTGTCCTGTGCCTTCAGCCATCTCCCTCCTCAGGATGAATAACCCAGCCCCAGGATATAGTGGAGGCTTTCTGCGAGTACTATGAGGGCCTATACCATGACTCTCCTCCTACCCCCAGATCATTTAAGAGAGACAGACATAGGTGGACACAGTTCTGGGTTTTTCAAGATATACTTTACCCCACTTAAGCTTTTCTGGATGGGGAAATACCCAACTCCACTATGTCTGCATTGCTGTCAAGCCAAAGGGGACCTCCTGCACATGTTTTGGGATTGCCTCAGACTGCAGCCAGCATGGATCAGAATAAAAGACTCACTAGACACACTACTCAGACTCGATCAAGCTTTTGCATCAGAGATTTGTCTCCTTGGAGATTTTTCCTCCCTGTTTTCAAACTCCAGAAGATTCAGATAGCTCTCATTTCAATTTCTATGAAGATTGTGATTTTGAGGCATTGGTTTGAGGACAGTCCACCTTCCTATGCCTCATAGCATAGGGAGCTCCTCCAAGCTTTAGCAGTTGAAAAACAAATTATGAAACAGTCCCAGTGGGGAACACCTATGTCCAGGGGCTGGACATGTTGCACACTTTATCAATGGTTAGAGACATTGCTGCTGAATAACGGCGGTCTACTCCATGATCTCCCTTGCCTTTTTTTTTTATTATTTCACAAATGCTTAGGATCTCTCCATCCCCAGCACCTGATGTTGACACTCCGACCTAGCTGACTGTGGTCAAGTCCTCTTACCGCCTCAAGATTTTCTTTTTGTTCTCTCCCCTTTATTTACCCCTGATAATTTTCCTTTCCATTACCAGTTTAGTTGTCACTTCTATTGGTGCTCTAGGATTGGGGTGGGGTGGGTAATGGGGGTTATGATGTTATTCCTTTTCCTTTTTTCTCTTTGTTATATGATGTTAATATTATTGTTATTTGTGACTTGTTATTGTAGTGGTATTGGTGTATGCAACAATGTTAACATTTTAATGAAGTACATTTAATTATAAAATAAAAAAAAATTGTCAAAGAATCGTGCATACTGTAATGATTCCAGATAGCTAATTCACTATATGTAACTATAGTTTCAGGTAGGAAGGCTCGTGGATTTGTGTTGCAGAGGAAAGGAGGCAGCATGCACAGTGCAAGTCAGCACCATCAGCTGCAGGTCCAGCAGCAGGAGCAGGGCCAATTGGACAGTCAACTGGGAAAGGGGCAGGGGAAGTTTGGAAAGATTTATTTGACAATAAACTTTTACTGAGTGCTGGGGATGTATAGAGAATAGAACTACATCATATTTATTTTATGTTTTCTTCTTGCAAAAGGCACAGGGCAGAGTGAATTTAACAGAGGGAAAAGGTGTGTGTATGGGGGGGGGTTGAAGGGTTTATTTGACTGATAATTATTTTTCTGACTGCTGGTGGTGTAGCAGGCATAAAAATCAATACTTTTTATCTTTTGCTTGAGTGTATATGTGTGCCAGCCAGTCAGTGAGTAAAATGTAAAGTAGACTGTTACATGAGACACAAGGGGCCTGCTTTCCAAATGACTTCATCCAACGGAAGGGACCTGTGTCAAAAGAGTTTGTCACAAGTGGTGACTTGCATCACAATTTGTGTCAAATGCGATTTTCCAAAGCAGCCTGTGTCTAGTCCGGACACTGCTCTGTCTAAGCCCCCTCGCACCAGGGTTGTGACAAACAACCAGGTGCACCAGGACACAAGAGGGCTTGTGTCATGGTGGGGCTTGAACATCCCCTTTCTGGGGAATTTCAAAGCCCCACCATGGACATAGCAAGGGTGACCACTTAGGCTAGACAGTAGCTGGTTTAAGTGGTTTGTGTCAGTGGAATGATGTCAGAGAGGGTTGCCAGGGATGTACCAGGGGCCAGGGAAATGGCAGTATGGGTGCCAGGGAGAACTGTATAGCGTCTGTGAGCACCCATCGTGCTGGTGTATGCCATAAAATACATCACTGTAACAAGCACTACACATATGTAATAACCCCCCCAATCCCCGATGTTACCAAAGAAAGCAGATCCCCAGCCCTAATCATCTAGTGGACCCTGATCCCTGATCTCCACCAAGCTGCTACATAACCCCTCCCAGGTGGTTCAGAGGATTTCCCTCCTCCACCCCAGCCCCTGCAATCACCCCTGTATAAAATTCACAAATTATGCCCGGTTGCCAAGTGGACCCCTACCCCAACAGGAATTGTCCCACCACCCCACAACCCCCCAGTCCCAAATAGAAGTCAGTGGCTAGCACAACCCTCTTCACATCACCATGGCTGGCTGCTGACTGTCCTCACATGGACCATGTAGTGTAGCTCAGTGAGTGAGCTGTCATTCACTTACTGTATACAGTATGTGGTCCCAGTGAGCAAAGTTGGCAGCAAGCCATGGTGGTGTGAGGAGGGTTGTGCTGGCCACTAATTTCTATTTGGGATTGGAGGGGTGCAGGGTGTTGGGACAATACATGATGGGATGGGAGGGTGGGTCCACTGGTCAACCAAGTGTAAGTTTGGAATTTTATACAGGGGTGATTATGGGGTCTGGGGTGGGGAAGGGAAGTCTTCCAAACCACCTGGAAGGGTTTATGCAGTGGCTTGGTGGGGATTGGTGTCCACTAGGCAATCAGGGCTGGGGGTCTGCTTTCTTAGGTGACATCAGGGATCAGGAGGGTTATTACATATGTGTAGTACTTGTTAATGTGATGTATAATATGGCACACACCAGCACCCTGATGGGTACTCACAGATACTATACAGTTCTTCCCAATGCCCACACTGCCATCTCCCTGGCCCCTGATATACCCTTGACACCCTCCTGGATTTCTGATTCTCCTCCCCTTCCCACCATCCCGGATCCTGTAGTGTTGTGTCAGGTGGGAGGGGGTGCTGGATACCTGCACCACATTACACAGATGCTACCAGGTATTTGGTGCATCCTGCGTTCTGCAGCAAACCCTGTCAGTTTGGCACAGGCACCCTGCTGATATAAAATCTGTCTCAAGGTGCCTGCCACAACCGGGGTTTAACACAACTCTTACAGCAACGCAAGTTGCATCACTCTAAGGGGTTTTTGAAAATCGAACCCCAGATCTCTCAATGGGGTGGGGTGGGGTGTGGTCTGTCAGTGTTGGGGGGGTAGCCTGGTGGTGTCACTCTTATCTGTCTCCTCACAAGTCATTAGACAGTGTGGCATGTGCATGCATTGGGCATGCATGTAACATGATCATCTAAGAATAATTAAAAACTATTGTAAGTTATTGTTATTAGTATCTGCTGGAGGCTACATCATGTCATCATCTGTCACACATATATTGTTAATGCGTGTACAGCAGGAAACAAAAAAAAAGCAGAGGAGGAGAAATAAATGCAGGTGGGAGGAAAGGAGCAGATACATTTTCCATTATGACGGTTCCATCAAGTGCAAAGTTTTGCAAACAATGGTGGTGGAGAAGGAGCTGGGCAACATGGAACAGGGACTGGGAGTCAGGGTCATGTGACTGTGAGGACAAGGGCTCAGAATATAATAGCACATAAAAAGTATGCATGCTTTACTAATCCCCCCAAATCACATAACTTTTTTTTTTTAAATCTGAGTTTACAACATCTTCTCTATGTGAGCAGAATGTTTTCATGAGGATAGGATATGAGATAATGCAATTCTGAAAGGTAAAATGAGGATATCCCTCCTAAAATTGGACACTTGTGAGATACAGTGTGCAGCATTCCTATACGTATTTCTAAAGTGGCACTTCAACTTCTTATATTGCAAATTTTATCTGTTTCCTAAGCCACCTGTCAGCTTCATTTCTATACAATTGTTTTAGTTTGTTTTTACTGCTAATATTAGTCCACTGTATTTTTATTGGATGCTTCCATTTTCTGACAGTTGAAATCGTGTTTGTTCTTGGACACAACTTTAGCAATATGAATGTGACATCACAGAGCCCATGTATCCCAGTTAGTAATGAGTCTTAGTAACCCCTCAAACCATATCAAGAAACACAAAGTGAAAACAAAATACTTAAAACACTTTCTCTGTCCCCTGGGCTACATTGAGAAATGAGCTTTGGTCAGTGTGTCTTTCCCAGTTGCCAATATTTAGATAAATAAAATCAATTAAAAAATACTACTCAAACAACACTGAGAAAGTGTGGAATTGAGCTGTGTGGATGGTAAAATTTGTCTGGTGGAATTTGTGTAGAATACTAGTTCAACTTCTGAAATACTTTTCAGAATTTCTTTGTGAATTCCACATAATTCTGAAAAGTATACCTATGTAAACCACAGCTCACATACCTGTAAATTGTGGAATAGTTCTTCTTGGATTGCAGAAAAAGTTTCCACAGTTCACACTGGCAGTAGATTACTCATCTACAAAAAATCTTCTGAAATTTCAGAATTCCACTACTGATCTAATTCCACATAATTAGGCAGGTAGTTTTGGAAATTCTGCAGATTTTTGTTTCATTGGAATTTGAAGATTCTGCATAGCACTAGTGTTGATGCTAACAAAAAATAGCTGTGGGAATTTTATATCTTTGTTGGTAACTGTCATGTTAGACTCTACATCAGCAGACAGGCATACTGTAGAAAGTAATGGACTCTGTGTCTTACATATGAACATACGAAACTGCCAGCAGATAGATGCTATATGGTCTATTGAGTCTGCTCAAGCATGCAGCTAGCAATCCGTTACACTGCAGCTGCCCCTCCCCCAAATGGTGACCCTACACTTCACTTTGTCTGATGCCCTTTTAAAACTGCCCACTGTCTCACAGGATACCACCTCCTCAGGCAATGTGTTCCACAAAGACAACACCCTTTCTGTGAAAAAATGTCTCCTCTTTTCTCACCTGAATCTTCCACGCTTCAATCTCAGGCCATGCGTCCTTGTGTTCCTCCCTGCCTTCAACTTAAAAATCCTCTCAGTAGCAGTTTTGTTTATACCCTTCATGTATTTAAAGGTCTCAGTCATATCTCCCCTGTCCCTCCTCTCATCCAGGGAGCACATGAACAGCTCCCTCAACCTCCCCTCGTGGCTGTGTCTTCCAATCCCTGGATCATTGTTGTTGCCCTGTGCTGAACCCCCTCCAGTAATCTAACATCCTTCTTTAAGTATGGGCACCAGTACTGCACACAGTTCTCCAGGTGTAGTCTCACCAGTGACCTGTACAGAGCTAGGATCACCTCCCCTCCTGGAGGTGATTCCTCTAGCAATACACCCAAACATCCTGTTGGCTTTAGCTGCTGCCTTCCTGAGCGGTTCATTTGTCCTGTTATTACCACCCCAAGACATTTCTCCTCCTCTGTAGTGACTATCTGTATCACCCTTCCAACTGATAACATCTTCTTGGATTCCCTGCTCCAAAGTGCATGACCTTGCACTTCTTACCATTGAACCCCAGCTGCCATGTGCCTAACCAATCCTCAAGTTTAGCCAGATCATCCTGCAGCTTCTGCCACCCTGCTGTGTCATCCACCACTATACCAATCTTGTTGAGTTCTTGATCTAATTCACCATCTTTGTCCCTGCTCCCTGGTATTCCATCTCATGTTTTGTAAGACTTATAAGACTTCTTGTTCTCATTGCTAAATCTGCTCCAAGGAAAATATAGTCTACAATATATGAGGATGCAGTGCCCCTTTAAACATTACTTCACAATGGAGACTTACCATTGCTACATAATATTGGGGAGCATAAAGCCACAGCATTTCACTGCCTGTTCATCGCAACAAATAGACTGTCTAAATTGCATTGAATTTAGAAACCTTTTGTGGAATTGTAGACCATAGGAAAACATGTTTTTGTTTGGTGCAGTTACACATACCAAGAAAGTCATTCAAGATCTGGAATAAACGCTGGGGGGTAAAGCACTTTATGCCTCCTCAAGGAGAAACAGACACCTGCTTGTGTTCTTTTTTAAAATATTATTTTAATTTTTCTCCCCTTCATTTCGTTCTGTTCATAGAGCTTGTTCACAGGGATTTTCAATTTTCTTTTATGCATCAAGTGCAGCTCTACAAGTAATATAAACAAAAATTAGTAAAGGGTTCTTTGCCCATGTATTTTATACACTTAATGTATATATCAAAAGTGTGTTTGTTTGCTCAAAATGTATATCACTTCCTAACTGTTGCATTCTCTAATGCTCAAAATGAACTCTTTACACAGATTTGTTTTCACTTAAAACCTATAAAGATAAATAGCGTTTTAGTAAAAATGTTCATTCCACAAGTTGCACAGAATTATTTCAATGGTCCCACAAGAGGAATCTACCCTTCATGTCAGCAGCACTTCTAGCATACCTGAAAATGTTTGCTTTCCACAGCCTCATATTTTAAATATTTTAAGAAACTCCCTGAAACAGGGTTCATTCTGAAAGACACAATATGCTCAACGTTTTAAGTCAGCTTTTCTTTTATCCACTTAGTAGCAAATAATGTCAAAAACTACATAGAACTGTTTAAAATATGACCAAAATTCATAATGTTATCTGGAAAGAGTAAACTACCATGTGTAACTCCAGCGTGTAGCTGTAATGGTGGAATGCTAGTTGTGGCTTCCCTCTCAGGCTTTCCCAGGAAATGCTCATCAACAGACATGATGACATCACAAAGACATGTCCGTGCATACACGTTACACAAGTATGCACTGCACATGCTCACAGACTTTGCCACAGATGTAGAAAGGCAAAAGCTTCCCTGGGAATGTCCATGTGATGTGCAAACTATGTGAAAGAAGCAGTTTTTTTTTTATTTTTCTAAAGACATTTTTTACTTTAACTCATAACAGTGATTAATTTCATTCAGCATATGCTGAATTAGATGCACTAATGTTTCTGTTAAGCTAATGTTTTCATCCTCTTTACAAAACAATTTTTTTTCTTTTTTAGCTCATAGCAGCACTTCATTTCATTCAGCATATTCTGGATTAAACACTATGCTGTTTCTATTGAGCTAATGCTTTCATCTTATTTACTAAACAGAGCCATCACCTAGTACAGGAAGTTGAATATCATGGGGGGGGGGGAATATGCAGTGGAAGAAATCATAAACACAAAGGAATAAAGGGAATATTTGGGTATTAAAGAACAAATCATATCAAACCATTGCAGTAAATAAACATACAGTACATACTAATGATACAATATCTACTATAATGTTCACTATAGACACTATTACATATTTTTCTATTACTTTTTTCACTAGAAACTTTCACTACTTAGCCAAACTCAGAGTCCCTTATGTACTGCTCATGTGTTTTTATTGCAGGTACTCTTACTAGCATACCTGCCAATTTGTTTCTATCTTCATACCTACGTCCTTTGCTAATGTATGTAATTTGAAAATCCACCTCATTTCGACCTGAAGTAGTTTATCTCTAAAGTTACCACCCCTCATTGGTGGTACAACCTTTTTCGAACCCCCAAATGCACAGGGAGGCACCGTTGTTCCCCCTACTGTTAAAATGTACTGCCACTGGGGAATTTATATCTCCATTTCTTATATCCCCTTTATGCTCTAGTATTCTAGTTTTTAGTGTTCTACTTGTCTGACCTATATACAGTAAGTCACATGGGCATTGAATAACATTGATTATGCCCTCCGTTGTACATGTAATGTGTTGTAATATTTTGTGTTGTTCTCCTGCATGTGGTTTTAAAAAGATTTGTGTTTTAGAAGTGTTGTTGCGTACTGCACATCTACCACATTGGTGCATCCCTGGACTAAGGGGTCCCAATAATAGTTGTTAGCCTGGAGCTGTAGGCAATTTAAACTGGTAGTGTACAACCATATCTTTAATTTTCTTCACCTTTTTCGCTACTATTATAGGTGGTCTTTGTAGTTCCCTAATATGTTCATTGTCCTCTTTCACTTGATACCAACTTTGATGTATGATAGAAACATAGAATTTTACGGCAGATAAGGACCGCTTGGCCCACCCAGTCTGCCCATTTCCCTACCTACTGGATAAGTTGCAAATCCTAGTTAACCAGCAACCTACTTCTTCCTACCCCCACCCCCTAGAATGGCCTTATGACTGTCCCATGCATGCTTGAATTCCACCACTGATTTTGACTCTACAACCTCCTCCGGAAGGCCGTTCCATGCATCCACAACCTTCTCTGTGAAAAAATACTTCCTTAAATTACCTCTGAGCCACTCCCCCATCTTCAAATTGTGCCCTCTTGTTCTTGCACACCTCTGTTTTTGAAAGATGCTACCGTCTTGGACTTTGTTCATTCCCTTGAGGTACTTGAACATTTCTATCATGTCCCCCCTCTCCCTCCTTTCCTCGAGGCTATTCATATTAAGCTCCTTTTGTCTCTCTTCATATGTCTTCCAGTGCAGACCCTGCACCATTTTAGTTGCCCTCCTCTGGACAGCTTCCATCCTGTCTATGTCTTTACAGAGATTGGGTCTCCAGAACTGCACACAGTACTCCAGATGGGGTCTCACCAGCTGTCTGTACAGAGGGATAATAACTTCCTGTTTTCCACTGGTGATGCCTCTCCCTATGCATCCCAGTATCCCCCCAGCCCTCCTCGCTGCCCTCTCACATTGCTTGCCAAACTTTAGGTCATCTGATATGACTACCCCCAGGTCCCTTTCCATTTTTGCTGTTGTTAATATCTCACCCTCCATTGTGTACTCTTCCCCTGGGTTTTTGTTTCCCTGGTGCATTACCTTGCACTTCTTAGCATTGAATCTAAGCTGCCATACATTTGACCATTCCTCTAACCTTGCCAAGTCCCTTCTCATCCTTTCCACCCCACCCTGCGCATCAACTCTGTTGCAGATCTTTGTGTCATCTGCAAAGAGACATACTTTTCCTTCCAGTCCCTCTGCAATGTTGCTTATAAAGACATTGAAGAGGACCAGTCCTAATACTGAACCCTGCAGTACCCCACTAGTAACCCTCCTTTCTTCTGAGTGGACTCCATTTACTATTACTCTCTGTGTCCTATTCTCCAGCCAATTCTTTACCCAGGCTGTCATCTTGGGACCCACTCCCAGGCTGACTAACTTGTATATTAATCTTTTGTGTGGGACTGTGTCAAATGCCTTGCTAAAGTCTAGGTAGGTCATGTCCACAGCCCCTCCCTGATCTACTACTTTGGTCACCCAGTCAAAGAAATCTATCAGATTCGTCTGACATAACCTTCCTGCTGTGAATCCATGCTGCCTAGGGTCCTGTGCCCCTCTGGCCTCTAGAAACTCAACAATTCTTTCCTTCAGAAGTGATTCCATCATTTTCCCTATCACTGAGGTTAAACTAACTGGTCTATAGTTTCCCGCTTCTGCCCTGCTTCCACTTTTGTGAAGGGGAATCACATCTGCTCCTCCAGTCCTCAGGTACCACCCCATCCTCCCATGATTTGTTAAAAGGGTAGTCAGTGGTGTCACTGTTCTACCCTTAGTTCTTTTAAATTCTGGGATGAACCCCATCAGGCCTCATTGCTTTGTCCACCTCCAGTTTTAAAAGTTCTTTCAGAACCCTTTCTTCTGTAAATGGGCTGGTATCAACTTCTGCATCCAGAGTGTTTCTACTGTTTGTTTAGGTACCTCCCCCTCTTCATTTGTAAATACTGAGCAAAAATATTTGTTTAGTATCTCTGTCTTTCACAGTCTCCTCTGCCCACCCTCCCTCCCTTTTATTAGCTAACTCCTCCCTCCTTGGTCTTCCTTTGCTCCTGATGTACCTATAAAGGTTTTATCCCCCTTCTTAACTGAGTTGGCTATCTTTTCCTCGGTTTGGGCCTTTGCTGTTCTGACTGCCTTCCCAGCCTCCTTTTGCTTTAACTGATACAGTTCTCTGTCCTGCTCCTTCTGCGATTCCTTGTATTTCCTGAATGCTTTCTTTTTCTCTTGAACCTTCACTGCCACTTCCTTTGAGAACCGTAGTGGTTTCTTACATCATTTTGTTTTGTTTATTTGCTTCACACAAAGGCTCATTACCTCTGTGATGGCAGTTTTAATTATTCCCCATTGTTCTTCCACCCCACCTTCCTGCCTATTTGCTAGTGCATTCCTTAGGCACTCACCCATTTTGGCAAAGTCAGCCCTCCTAAAGTCCAGTACTTTTGCCTTTTGTATGGCTTGACTCTATTGCTGTGTTTATGTAGAACCATACTGTTCGATGGTTGCTAGTTCCCAGATGGCTACCACTTCTACATCTGTGAACCTCTCTCCATCTCCATTTGAGAGAACCAGGTCTAAGATTGCTCCCTCTTGAGTGGGCTCCAATACTAGTTGTCTAAGGCATGCCCCCTGTAGGGCATCTAGAATAATCCCACTCTTTGAAGTGGCTGCTGCAACTGCACTCCAGTTAACGTCTGGCATATTCAGATCACCCATCAGCAATATCTCCCCTTTTTCTGCCATTCTAAGTATACTTTCTATCATTTCCTTGTCCATTTCCTCCCCCTGAGAAGGGGGTCTGTATACAACCCCTGTGCGGATTGTGGTGCCATTACCTGTCTCCAAATTTACCCACAGTGCTTCTTCTCCTCCCTGTTTACCCTTTTGTTCTGTTGCTTTTATTCCTTCCCTTATGTAAAGAGCTACTCCTCCTCCTCTTTTACCCTCCCTGTCCCTCCTGTAGATAGTGTATCCTGGTATGTTTACGTCCCAGTCATGGTTTTGTGTGTACCATGTTTCTGTGACTGCCACGATATCCAGATGTTCCTCCTCCATCAAGGCCACTAATTCAGGAAGCTTGTTACCCAGACTACGGGCATTGGTACTCATTGCTCTCCATTTTTTGATGGCTTTACTTTCTGTTGCAGCATCCCCCACATACCTTTCTACCTCGGTCTTTTTCTCATTTAGTACCCTGATTTGTAGGGAGAGGCTGGGATTTTCCTGCTGCTTATCAGTGATCCTCCTGATGTCTGGCATTCTGTGATATAATCTAGTGGACAAAACCAGTGTAGATTTACACAAATTTTCTGAAGTCTGTTTTAACAGTTAATTTCTGTCTTTTTGTTTTATTCTTTCTTCTGCTGCCTTTAAAGTACCCCATTGATATCCCCTCTCCTTAAATCTTTCTGCCATAAATCCCATTTCTCTGTCTGCTTCCTCTTGTTTGGTACAATTTCTTTTAGTTCTGGTTAGTTGCGGGTATGGGATGCTTTTCTTCAAATGTGGTTCATGAAAACTTCTGTTATGTAATAATGTATTTCTATCTGTGTCTTTTCTATATAGACTAGTATGAATCGGTGAATTTTCTAAATAAATGTTTAGAGCCATGAAGGGAACAGAGACCTTATCATAGTTCATAACAAATTTTAAGTTTCTATCTTTCTGATTAAGTTCTATATAGAATTCCAAAAGTTCCTGTTCTGTTCCTGTCTAAATCAAAAAAAATGTTATCAATATAACTCAGCCAAGTGTATATATTTACATTTACCAGATTACCCTCATCATTAAACTTATGTTTATGCTCAAAGTTGTCCATATATACATTGGCATATGCTGGTGCCATTGCTGAACCCATAGCCATACCTCTAATTTGTTGATAAAATTTGTTATCAAATTCAAAATAGTTTTGTTGTAATATAAAGTGTGCTAGTTCTTGTAAGATTCTCATTCTCGGATGTGAACCACAATCTCTTTTGTCCAAGAGTAAGCCATACATTCAACTCCTTCCCTATGTGAAATAGATGTATATAGGTCTGCAATATCTAAAGTAACCAAAATTACGTTCTCAGGAATACCTTGTTCAGATATACATGTGAGTTTATGTATCATATTCATTGTATCCTTTACAAATGCAAAAGTGTTTGTGATCTAAGGCTGTAAATGAAAATTTATAAACCTGGAAACTGGTTCAAAAACTGAACCAATTCCCGAAATAACAAAGGTACAACAATGTGCTCTTAGCATACTTCAATATTAGCATTTGTCTTTAGAGATTAATGCCCAAAATTATTATATTGTGCATGAGACAAGTGGCCAGATTTTCAAAGGGCCCTTAAACTGATACAAGGTGTGTCATACATCCAATAAAGGTGTACCAATACAGCTTGCAGTATTTTGCAAGTAAAGTGTTCTCTGTGGCAAAGTCCCCAAAATGATGCAAGAGGTCTGCTGCATCAGAAATATAATGTATGGGACGAGAATGATACAAGCTGAGAATGCGACAAGCTGAGTCAAAAATACATTTTTTTAATTGTATTTTTATTAGAAGAATAAGATTACATTTACATTTGAGCTAAGAGGTCCTGTACAAAGATTTGTCATCAGTACAATGAAATACTGAGATACAGAGACAATAAATAATCAATATAAGCAGTAATAGTATACAAGGAGGCAATCAGATGATACAACATAAGATATTAGCTAGTTACAGACTAGAGGAGTAAAAATATGTGAACATGTTGAGGCAATTATTGTCATAAGTGCTGCAGGTGCAGAAAACAGTTATATTTTTTATTGGACAGTGAGCCTGCAACTTGTGCCTGTTGAGATGGACGGACCTAGGAAGGGAAGACTAGGAGGTGACGGGATGTGATCAGATTGTGATAGGAGTGACTAACAGAGAATAACATGGGTCAAGGGAAGGAGAGGGAGGTATGGGTGGATTTACAGAGGGATTGGCCTTTGATGTATGGTACATGGCAAGGCAGAATCTGGCTAGGTGGAATATGATGCAAGGAGCACAAATAAAACACAATGAGGCACAAATATGATGCATGGTATGAAAATGATGCAAGCTGAGTCAAACATACAATGCACTGAGTGAAAATAACAAAAGTTAAGTTGAAAATACGATGCAAGGAGTGAAAATTATACAAACACACTCAAATATTCTGGCTGATGAAATGGCCTCTGGAAGCAAAAATGTACATGATACAGTACCTGAGAAAGCATTACAATATCTAAAATGCTTGACTCTTGCAGCAGAATGCCATTCATAGTACCATAGTCAGGTCTATCTGCTGACTATATGCCACTGTATATACGCTATCATCAGTTAGACCAGCTCTGGCTTGTCTAACAATGTCATGCATTTAGGCAGAATGACAGGATCTAGGCACTTTGCATATCCCAAATAAAGGGATGGTGCATCATTTTTGAGATGCAGACATCTCTTCCCACACGGGCAGGCATTTTTTGACACAAGCATGGTGCATGCCAATCTGGCACATACATACCTGTTTTTGATGCGAGCATTTCTATAAAATTAAAATTGATGCACATTTTGATGCATTCTGCTCCTAACATAATTTTTTATGCAAGCACCATGCAACATTCTCTGGCCTTTGAAAAGCTGCCCCAGGTGTCTTCATGTAATCTTATCAAATACCCAATTAATGTACACCTAGTCCCAAGCTGTATAATGTTACCCACAGTGTTTTCCTGCTTATGCTGTCAAAACACATCCTTAAATCGACAAAGCAGTGGAAAGGTTTTTTTCCTCTTTACCACTACACATTTATTTATCATGTGAGGTAAAACCATGCCATGCTGTATAGTTGTTCTACCTTTCTTAAAACCATTGTGCGCTTCTTTGAGGATGTCATATACTTCTACCCATTGCTGCAATCTAATCTTGTTAATAAGATATGGCAAAAAATGTTTTGAGTGATAGCAATCACATTTATTGGGTGGTACATCTGTGGATCTCTAAATTAAACATTTTTATGAATAGAAAATATAATATTTCCTGCCAAAGAGGCTGAAGATTTATGTGACTCTAAAACATATCCACCAATCTAAGAATAATTAAAATATATCTGAAACCACACAATCTGGGCCTGGTGCTTTCACATTCTTAGTTTTGAGGACAGCCTCCATGATCTCAGTTTGTGAAAAGCAAATGGGAATTGGATTGACTTTATAGAGATTTTCTGTTTTATTGTAAATTGTACCATGTCATAAGATTCTTCCTCAGGATTATCAGAATAGACCTTTCTGAAGTGCCTTTCCCATTGGGTCAGTTGAGTATAAGCATCAAGAGATGAATTATGGGAAATACAGCCCTTAGCTACCAAAACCCAAAATTGTGTAGTATTATTTTCTAATGATGCCTCTTGTAGGCTTTCCCAAAGTCATTTTTTATGGTACTGTTTCTCTTCAGCTAAGGTTTTATTTTATAGCCTTCAATTTAATTTCAATAACTGTAAATTAGATTTGGGATTTCTCTTTCCTAGCCATTTTTATCAGCCCCATTAATTTAGTTTTAACCAATTTACATTTATTGTTAAACCAGGAGTCAAGCTTTCCAAGATTATTTACTTGTCTCTACAGGAGAGGGGCTATGAATTTTAACAGCTCCTACCAATAACAAATGCTATCTGGAGCATCCAAAGGTGCAAATACAGTATATCTTGTCTATACATCTGAACATGTTTTGAGTTTAAGCAATAGTTCGTTCACTGGAGATCAAATTGTGTCCATTTCATTCTGTTTGATCTGAAGAGGTCTACAGTATTTGGGATATTATTTAAGTGTGTTTCTGCTCTTTTACATCATTTAGATTTACTTTTAGTGGGAAATGTGGGCATCCCATTCTTTCTAAGATTTCATGATCAGTAACTTTATTCAGGGCATTGACATGTGTTACTAACAAACCAAATCACCGAGGCTCTTTTTGCTGAATGGTATGTAAAATTTCCTACCCTATAACTAATGCTTCTTAACTCAATACTGATTAAGTTTGAATCCTGAACATTTTTATTAGATGGTTACCTGCTTCATTTATTGCTTCATCCTTAGAACTAATGACATGTTTTACATTTGTATTTATTATTTTGATTTTTTCCCTGGTATTCATCACCTGGATTAATTCAGGTGTTATAACTGGAAGATACCTTAGCATTAAAATCTCCAGCTATAAAACCATTACTGTCAAGCAGTTCATCTATGATTTGTGTCAAAATGACACACAATTTCCTGAATTTTCTGAAAAATTTAGAAATTCATAGCTGGAATATAGGCATTTATTTATATATATCATCTCTTATATTAAACATAGATACATAGACAGTGTTGGCAGATAAGGGCCTATAGCTCACCCAGTCTGCCCATTTGAGCTTGTAAGTTTACTTTACGTTTTCCTAGAAGTCTGTTGCCCCTTAACCCTGACCTCCAGAATTCCTTTATGTCTATCCCATGCATTCTTAAATCCTGTGATTGTTTCAGCCCCCACCACTTCCTCTGTCAGGGTGTTCCACTTGTCCACCACCCATACTGTGAAGAAATTCCTCCTCACGTTTCCTCTGAATCATCCTCCTTGCAACTTCATCCCATGCCTCTAGTCCTGGAACAACTTTTTCACTCACAAATAGTGTATACCTGCACCCTGTTCCTCCCTGTAAGATACTTGTATGTTTCTATGATATTCCCACTCTCCCTCCTCTCCTCCAGGGAGTACATATTCAATTCCTTCAACCTGTCCTCATAGGACTTGTGATGCAATCCATGTACTATTGTTGTTGCCCTTCTCTGAACCCTCTCTACCCTGTCTATGTCCTTATGTAAGCAAGGTCTCCAGAACTGTACACCATACTCCAGGTGGGGCCTCACTAGTGTCTTGTATAATGGAATTATGACCTCCCTTTTCCTGCTGGTGATGTCCCTGCCTATGCAGCCCAGCATCCTATTTGCTTTACCTGCTGTCTTGTCACACTGTTTCCCTACCTTGAGGTCATCAGAGATGATAACCCCAAGATCCCTTTCTTTCTTGGTGCATGTTATATCCTCACCCCCTAACTGATATATTGTGCCAGTGTTTTTGTGTCCCATATGCATTGTCTTGCACTTCTTTGCATTGAATTTCAACTGCTAAACCCCTGACCATTCTTCAAGTTTCTGCAGGTCCCTTCTCATTCTGTCTACACCCTCTGGTATGTCTACTCTGTTACAGAGCTTTGTGTCATCAGCAAACAGGGAAACTCTGCCTTCTAGGTCCTGCGCAATTTCACTGATGAAGAGGTTGAATAGGATCGGTCCTAGCATTGATCCCTGTGGTACCCCACTGGTCACTCTTCCCTCTGTGGAGTGACAGCCATTTACCACCACCCTCTGTGACCTGCTGCCCAGCCAGTTACCTACCCACTGCACTGCTGTCCTGCCCGCAGCCATATTCCCCAGTTTGTGTAATAGTCTTCTATATGGCATAGTGTCAAAGGCCTTGCTGAGGTCCAGATAGGCCATGTCCATTGCCCTCCCTGATCCACCTCCCTAGTCACCCAGTTAAAAAATTCAATGAGGTTGGTCTCACATGACCTTCCCCTGGTGAAACCATGCTGCCTTGGGTCCTGTAGTCCGTTGACAACCAGATATTCCACCAATCTCTCCTTCAGTAGTGCTTCCATGATCTTCCCCACTTTTGAGGTGAGGCTGACTAGACTGTAGTTCTCCTCTTCCTCTTTATTCCCACTTTTGTATAAGGGGACTACATCTGCTGTCCTCCAGTGTTTGGGTACCTCCCCTGTTTCCAGTGATCAGCTAAACATGGTTCCTTCGCTCTACAAATATTTGTAGATATACATGGCTGTCAATTTAATTGGTTGTCATTTTATTACAACTTGAAACTCTGTGATGTAACAATGAGCCTGTAATATAATGTATTTGTCCTCAATGTGATGTAACAATGAGCCTGTAATGTAATGTATTTGTCCTCAATGTGACGAGGTACCTTTGGAAATGAGCCTCTGGCTCAAAGGTTGTAAACTGATGCTCAAATAAATAAAAAAATAAATAAATAAGAAAACAGGATTGCCAGAGGTTCAGCCACCACCTCTCTTAGTTCTTTAAGGACCCTAGGATGCACTCATCTGGCCCCATTGCTTTATCAACTTGGCCCCATTGCTTTATCAACTCTTATTACTTCTAGTTCCTTCAGGACCCTTTCTCATGTATAGGGACTTGTGTCCATTTCTGCACCATTCCCACCCCTTGTACTCCCTTCAGACCCATTACCCTCCTCTTCCTCAGTAAAGACTGAGCAGAAATACCTGTTCAATATGTCAGCATTACTGTTGTCTTCCTCCACGTGGCCCCCATCCTCCCCCCCCTTCAGTCTCACTATCCCTCCCTTTGCCTTCCTTTTTTCACTTATGTACCTGCAAACGATTTTGTCCCCTCTACCCACTAATTTTGCAATGTGCTCTTCTGTCTGAGCTTTGTTTCCCTTACTGACCTCCCTGCCTCCCTTTGCTTCTGCTAGTACTTCTTCCTAACCCCTTCTGCCTGTTTCTTTTTGTATTGCCTGAATGCAATCTTTTTGCCTTTCACTTTCTCCGCTACCTCCTTGGAAAATCATAATGGCCTCCTCTTCCTTTTCCCCTGGCTAACCTGCTTAATGCATAATTATGTTGTTCTTGTAATCCCCATTTTAAATACTGCCCACTGTTCATCAACCCCTGATTCCTGCCCCATTCTCCTTAATGCCTCTTTCAAGCATCTCCCCATTTTCCCAAAGTCTGTCCCTCTAAAATCCAGGATACGTGTTTTTGAGTGGTTTGGTTCTGCTCCTTCTGTGATTTCAAACCACAATGACTGGTGATCACTGTTCCCATGGTGCTCCCCCACTGTTACCGCCATTACACTGTCCCTGTTTTTGAGCACAGGGTCCGGTATTGTCTTCTGCTGAGTTGGTTCCATGACCAGTTGTTTGAGGAAGGCACCCTGAAGGGATTCCAGGATAAATCTGCTCCTAGTTGATGCTGCTGCTAGGATGCTCCAGTCCACGTCTGGAATGTTGAGGTCTCCAAGCAGCACTACCTCATCCTTGTCTGCCATCCTTTGGATTGCCAGCATCAGCTTCCTATCTGTTTCTTCCTCCTGGGCTGGTGGTCTATAGACCACACCTGTGTGGATGGCTGGCCCCATTTTCCTTTCCAGCTTAACCCACAATATCTCTCCCCCATTTTGTTCCTTCTGGATCTCTGTGGCCCTTATGTCATTTTTCACATGCAGTTCCACTCCTCCTCCCTTCCTACCTGCCCTGTCTCTTTTGAATATGTTGTAGCCAGGTATGGCCATCTCCCAGTCTTGGTTTTCATTACACCAGGTTTCTGTGATGGCCACAATGCCCATGTCTGACTGCACCATGACAGCCTCCAGATCCTCCATCTTGTTGCTAAGGATCCTGGCATTGGCACACCTGGCTTTCCATGATTTAACCTCCCTAGACTGCTTAGCCATTCTACTCCAGCCCCTTCCCTGGTTGTCCTTTATCCCTGGTTCTCCTTGCTGTCTGCCCTTCTGTTGAATTTTGCCCCTTTTCTGCCTATCCACCTCTTGGGCACTTATCTCCATATTTTTTGCACCTGTTAAAACCATGATTTTCACAACTTGTAAGTGATCAAAACTAGTAGGATATAACAGAAGTAAGGTACTACTGTAAATTAACTGTTATAAGTAATCCCATCCTGTTCCAGCCTCATTTAGATGATCTCCTGGCCTTAATTTTTGAAAATATCATAGACAGTCAGTTTAGAGGGTCAGCTGCCCATCATATTCCTTGTAAAATAATGATATTCTGTCAGAGAAAAGTGACATGCGTCATTATCAGCAAGCTTAGAGGTTATACCACTTATATTCCAGGACAGCAAGTTGAGACTATTGGATAATTTGTTATTCTGATATGATGTTTGCACTAGATTATCTAATCACTCCTTATTTGTTTCTTCCAAATGACCTGACTTGACTCTCCAGAGATTATTTGGAAGTGGTGCAGTACCTTCCATTACCTTTATATCAGAAAAAAGGCCATTAACTTCCTCTCTCTAACTTGTGTTAGTAAGTACTGATTCCATACCTAAGATATGAATCTGAAAGGCATCCAACACTTCTGGTTTACTAAGAAACTGTTTTATAATAGAGTCATTTTTAAAATAAATTCCAATCTGAGAATCCAAAGTGTTGTTTTGTTGTTGTTGTTGTTGATTTTGTATCCATTCAAGTGAGTCATAATCTAATTGAACTCTTAATGCTTACTTGAGGAAGTGAAACATTGTTCTCTTAGTGTTCCCTATTACAGTAGCTCATTTTGTGGGATTTCCCAACCAAACATAGTTAGGTGCATCAATGTCCTTTCTCAGTTGCAATTACTTGAATTTGGTTCATCAGAAATAGTCATAACTGGATCAATCAAAAGTTTTTGTTGCCTGGTTAAAGGCTAGGAAGGATAGACAAATTTACAGTGATGACTATGAGTTAAAGCCTTTGTCCCCAGAACCCCACCAATGAATACATGGACCAGTAGTGTAAGGTTGCTCAGTCTTGGCAATAATTTTACTAATTTGATATATTCTAATCATTCACCATTTTTCACCTTGTTACACTTTTTCCCATATTACACATTATATGTACATCAACTTTACATTTCCATTTTGTACATACATTATATCATTTTTCTTGTTGTTCTCTTAAATAATAGCCAGGTCTCTCAATCTCTGCTGCCCCCCCCGATGTACATCATGGGTGGGTATCCTGGCCTCTTATTCTTATATCCTGCACTGGGGGCACAGGCATACACACCGTGCCCCTGCTTATTATTTCCAGCATGGATGCAAACACTGCCTCTGCTTCTTATTCTATTTTGTTCTCTTTCTCCTCCCTTTTTCAACTTGTCGTCCACCTTTGACAGTATTTTCATAGCCAGCCACTGTGATCCACCTTTCCCAGTGACACACTGTGCTCCACCTTCCACAGCGCCCTGCTAAACCTTTCTTCTGGGTGGGAGGGTGGGAATTTCCTTATGGAGCAAAATGTGAGCTCCCTTGTGTGCAGCTCCTTTTACTTGCTACCTTTCCTCACCCTTATTTCCTTTGCACATCCAGCTGTTGCCACACCATTGTTCTTGTGTTGTCACCAGTCCTCCCCCTTCTAAACCCCACCCCCATCCCCATACCCCTTTTCTTTTCTTCTGAGCTTCCTCTTTCACTGGCTTGGGCCATGGGACAATGGGGCCTGCCCTTCTTGATTTGGGCAACCCTCTTTGTCCCCAGAACCCCTCCAATGAATACATGGACCAGTAGTGTGAGGTTGCTCAGTCTTGGCAATAATTTTACTGATTTGATATATTCTAATCATTCACCATTTTTCACCTTGTTACACTTTTTCCCATATTACACATTATATGTACATCAACTTTACATTTCCATTATGTACATACATTATATCATTTTTCCTTGTTGTTCTCTTAATTAATAGCCAGATCTCTCAATCTCTGCTGCCCCCGGCGTACATCATGGGGGTATCCTGGCCTCTTATTCTTATATCCTGTAACTGGGGCACGGGCATACACCTCTGCCCTGCTTCATTTTCTTCCACTCAGTCCACCTCCAGCTTGTGATGGACAGTAGACTTTCTCCCTTTTTCTTCTTCTCCCTTCAGCCTCCCCCTTTTTTTTTACCCTTTTTTTTCTGTACCAGCCATGACTCTATTGCATTTGAAATCTCGGTGTTGAACATGGCCAGGCCGCGACCCAACAAATGCACCCCATCCCCTCTGTAGTACTTGTCTACCCCTTCTGAGATCCCGTGTTTTATCACCATTCCCCCATTCTCGTGAAATACACTCCCTACTCTCAAATTCATGTATTTTCTGGCCCTGTCTATGCTCTTGTGGCACACTGCCTGCCTCCATACCCTGTAAGGCATGATGTCTGATCATGCCAGAGTAACCTCTGGCCACCATTTTTTTATTTCTTTAACTTCACATTCTATCTTATAAAAAATGTCCAACCAGGGCCTTGTTCCCAAGTCGTTGCCCCCAAGATGTACCACAATCAGGTCTGGTCACCTATGATCCGTCCTGATTTCCCTGAGCTCTGGCAGCTGCTGCGCCCACTTCATGCCCGGTCGGCCTTTCCATACCAGCCTTATTGTGTCAATATCCAGGTACAGCTGTTTTCCCCTTTGTCTCCAGGCTGCCCATTTTTCTGCTCAATGCACAAAAGAGTGCCCGCAAATCCATGCCTCGAGCTTCTTAGTCACACCAGGTTGATCAAAAACCAAAAGGAATGAATATCTGTCCCTGCTCTTCATCCCCTCTCCTTTTCTTTTCCCTTTTCTTGATGCACCTGCTATGGAAGAGAAAACAAACATTTTAGCATTGTAATTCTCGTATGTATTTTTATAACATCCTGATGACCATCTTCCTCTCTCTTTGATCTCCTCAGCTCCTCTGCCCTGCTCAGACATTGTTGATGCCGCCCCAATTCTAAATGAATCCGACGAATAGCCCTCCATTGTCTCCCCAACAAACCGGAGTACCTTGTTTAAAACCACAGCCACCTGGTACCCTGAGACTGGCCTGCCATCCCCATGTATAAATATCCTTCCATTACCCTGTTTTTTTCGGTCTGCCGCACACACATGCAGCACTGCCACCGGGCATATGAATTTATTTTGGTGTGTCCACAACCACACCTTCCTCCCTTGTTTTTTCTGATCGGTTTTGGACTCGAGTAATTTGACTGTTATGACTTAACTCAACCATTCCTTGTCCTCCCATCGTAAACTCCCACCTTCCGTCCTCTTGCTCTGGCCCACTATCTCACTCAACCTGAAGGCCCCACTGTACATGGTGGTGTATAGTGCCCGAAATAACACGTCTCCCCCTTGGACATGCATATGTGGCCTAGTGCCTCCAGTAACCTTATCATCTGCCCTTCTGATATTGACTTTTTCCTATCTTGCCTCGTCTCATTCCTTCTCATCCATCCCTGCATCATTCTCCTAATAAGGTTAGTTTTTGTAGGGTCCTCCCAACCCCTTAATGAGCAGATTTGACCTATGGCTGCCAAATGCACCCCCATGGTTGAGTGTGCTATGTTCAGATTCTAACCCTTGACTATAAATTGCACCACTTGTTCCCCTGTTGCTGGACCACTTACCTGTCCACAGCACTCCTCCTGAAACTTTTGAAAAGCCCTCCAGGAGGTTTCATATGGTATCAGGCTCCGAGGGGCCCAGGAGTTGTGGAACAATGCCTCAGCTCCCCCAATCCAGTCGCCCATACATGATCCAGAATGGCAGTCTGCTTTGTCTCTCCTCCTGGTGCAAAGGTCCTGAATTTGTCCATCTGCAATCGGGAGAGGCAATCAGCTATCACGTTGACAACTCCCTTGACGTGTTTTGACCTGAAAGACATGTTCAAGAACAAACCCAACCACACCATTCTGCTCAATACTCTCGTAACCCTCTCTGATTTCATCCGTTTTTTGTTCAGTACTTCTACGACTGCTCTATTATTGCTCCAGAATGTGATCTGTCTGTTTCTGAGTTCCCCCCCATACTTTCATAGCCACCCATATGGGAAATAGTTCCAGAAAGGTGATGTCTTTTGTCACCCCACTCTGTCTCCAGCCCACCGGCCATGGTTCTGTGAACCATCTTCCTTGCAGGTACCCTCCCATCCCTGTCCCCCCCCCGTCGCATCTGCGTATAGTTGTAAGTCCGTGTTATACACCCATTCATCCTGCCAAAATGTATGCCCATTATATTTTTGTAGAAATTGCTCCCATGCTGCCATGTCCTCTCTAGCCCTTTTATTCAGTTCTACCCAATGGTGAGGCCGTGCGGCCCCCCACGTGGCCCAGGCTAAACACCATGTAAAAGTTCGCCCTGGCGTGATCACTCTACTTGCGAAGTTCAGGTGCCCCAGTAACTGCAGGTGCCTGCTGCAGCTACCTTCCTGCGGCTTCTTACTGCCTTCAATAGCTCCTTCGGTTTTTTAACCTTCTGCTCGGGCAACCAGAATAATTCCTTTTCCGTATCCAGTTCCAGTCCCAAAAACTCAATCTTGCGACTCGGTCCCTCAGTCTTGTCTCCCGCTAATGGGATCCCCACCTCCTGACATAATCTCTGGAAACTCTTAAGCATGATCTGTGTCTCTGCCTTTCCTTCCCCAATAAACAGGAAATCATCCAGGTTGTGCACCACCGTCTGGTACCTGAACCAGTTCTGACAAACCCATTGTAGCCAGTTACTAAACATTTCGAACATCGCACATGCTATTGAACACCCCATTGGCATGGCTTTATCAAAATAATACTTGTCCTCCACCCTGAAACCCAGTAATTCCCAGTCTTCTGGCCTAACTGGTAAGAGACGAAATGCTGATTCTATGTCTGTTTTTGCCACCCACGCTTCCCGTTTTGTTCTAATCATTTTTACTGCATCCTCCAGTGTGGTGTATGTGACTCTGCTGTCCTCCTTCCCTATGGAATCATTGACTGAATCCCCTTCTGGATAAGACAAGTGGTGTATTACTTGATACTCCCCCTCTTGTTTTTTGGGTACCAAACCCAAAGGCGAAACCCTTAGTCTGGGTAGTGGCGGGGTCGTGAACAGGCCCTCGACCCTACCCTCTCTTACTTCCCTCTGAATTTTTTGTGCCAACACCCCTTCTTTTCCCACTACTGATTTTAAATTTTTTGCTACCGTCTTTTTCCTGGGCTCTTTAAACTGTAAACTAAAACTGTATTCAAAACCCTCTCCCATTTTTTTTGCCGCGAACCTGTCCGGATATCCCCCCCAATGATTTTTTCAACCTTCCTATGTCTATGGGTGTCTGTGCCAGCTGGAACTGGACTTTCATGGTCCCCCTGTGTGTCCTGATGTCGGGGCTGATTGACCTGCTATTTTCCCCCTGCTCCTCTACCCCTATTCCCTCTCCCCCAGTGCTGCCCCCGAAAGGGATGCTGCCTGCTCTGAAAGGATGGCTGATGTGAGCTGTCCTGACTGCTCATCCCTTTTTCCCAGCTGTACCTGCACTTGGCTGCTGGATGATGCCCCCCGCACTTGGAGCACATATGCTGAAATCGGCAGTTTGGCCAAGAACAGGCTGCCCTATTATATCCCCAACAGGCCTTTGTTGCTGCCAATGTCCTTTTATCCCCTTCTGTTTCTTTGTCTGAAGGCCCCGTGTAAATCTCTAACCACAAATCTATTTTTCTGGCATCCCATTGCACATCCCCGAAATGCGCCATTCTCTTCCTAAATTTTTCATCATACCGTAACCAGCTATGCCCCCCTTTCTTGTACGCATTTTTTATGATGAGGGTCTAAGTGAGCAGGGGGATAGCTAATTCCACATGTTTCTCTATCACAATGGCCATGAAATACCTAAAACCAGTGGACCAGTTATCCAATGTTTTTCCCTTCCATGTTTTGTCCTCCTCTTCCTTTCTAAGCAGCACTACCGCCACTGCCAAATCTTTCTTCTCAAAGCTATCTTTTTCTTCATATTTTTCCATGCTATCCACATTTGCTAATACAAAAATATCCACATATTCCCCTTTCCATATCTTATCTTTCCCTGCTGATGGCACATGGTCTGCTAGGCAGACTCCTGGAGCCCCTAACTCCTTCCTTACCCCTTGATTACCCACTATCACCCCTCCCCTCACCTCATTCCCTTCCCCTTTTAGCTCACCCAATGCCTTTTCTAATTGGCCAATGCTGCTCTCCCCCATAATTTTTAACATCTGTGCCATATATCCTTTTATACTGCTCTCCACTGTCACCCCTTGATTACCTGGTGCAGTTGTCTGTGAAGGACCAGTCCCTGGCATCGGCATTTCTGCTACTTGGGGACCACTTGTTTGCTGCAGTGATGGTGCTAGGTTTGCTACTGGTAGGTTCGGCTGGCACCATGGTACTGCTGGGTCTGCTCTTCCCTCTGGCCCCGAGGTGTGGTCTGGGCATGGCTTAAGTACGGGTCTCTCAGGGGAAAGGGTCCGAGTTCCAACACTGGAATCACCCCACTGGGCTTCCTATTGGTGACCGGCACCAGTACCCTCTTGTTAGCCTCTTTACCCTTCCCCATTTTCCCTTTCCGCTTCTTTCCCTTTTCCATACCCTCGGGCTCTGCCACCTCCAGCAGCCGATTAGCCTTCTCCACCAAAACCATCACCGCCTTGAAGCACTCCTCTTTGTAGGGCTTTGTCTTTCTTGGTGCCATCCTGCATCTGAATCTACAATGACAAATATTTGTCAAGAAAAGCACTGCATTCCACGTGTCCACTCTCTTGTTATATATCTATTATTATATAATAATAATTCCTCCCCCCCCTTTTTTTTTCTCCCCACTTCGTGGGCTTGTTCCTGCTGCCCATTGCCAGCTGTGTTTAAATTGCTCCCTCTCCCCCCACCCGCACTATGTCTTCCCGGCCACCTTTATGGCCTTCTCCAACTTTATCTTTTTGCCCATTATCCCCCGGCTTACCAGTCTTTGGGCCACAACCAAACACCCCATCCACGAAAAGAAAAAAAACCCAACCAACTGTTCTCTGGTGTACCTGCCCACCACTTTTTATTTATAATCCTGTATATGTTTTCTTCCCACCCTCCTCCTTGGCCCCTTTTTCCAGATCCTCAATGTCTCTTTTGTTTGCACTCCCTGCGCCATGCTGCTTCCTGGCTCCCCTTCAGGTCTACCTTACCCAGGCCACACTCACGATTGTCCTGTGTCCCCTTTTGCCCTCCACCTGCCTCTTTAAACCTAACAGCGTTTTGCTGGGCTCCGTGCTGATTTTGGCCCGAATAACGGCTGTGTTTACAGTTGTGTATGGCCCCTATCTTTCATCTGGCAGTAGCCCCTAAATCGGGTCACTATATCTTTCCTTCTTCTCGCCCCGCCCGTTGCCAGTACCATGTTCTTCTAAACCCCGCACCCAAACACAATGCTGCCACAGATCACCACTCCAAGGAAAATTTTAAGGTAAACTAGTGTAATCAGGATTCAACTTAGATCGCCTACTTCCTAGTCCTGTGCCTTAACCACTAGGTTACAGTATGTTGGCTGTTTTTTGGCCCTCCTTCAGCCCCATGTGGCGATGACGTCTCACGTCATCACCATGCAGTCAGGCCCCTACCTCTTTGGGATGTTTCCTTCATTCGTTTTCTTCTCCTTTCTGCCATGCTCCCCCCTTTTCATTCTTTCTTTCAACCCGGCTCCTTTCCCATGCAAAAACTCACATCCTGCCATCCACTACCTGTTTTAAACCACAGGCTTCCCCTTTTCAGCCATGCTGTGGCCCAGACCATGAGCTCTTTGACTCCCCATCCTCAAATAGCCCCTCTCACTGCAGACTTCGCCCATTTGCATGAATCAAAAAAGCTCTTCAGCCCCCACTGTGGCCCAAACAATAAAAAAACCCAAGCTCGTTGCCCCACAGCTAGTACAGTGTCCCTCGCTTCTGCCGTCTTAGGCCGTTTTCACCCCAACATCGCCACACACCTCCTTCAGAGGGATTCTATTTCTGCCAACAGGGCCTTCCACCCTCTACCTTCTGTAGACCTGCCGCCTCACTGACCACTGGCCAGCACCCCTTTCACCTTATCCCCCCTTTCAGAGCATGCTCAACTGCTTTGCACCACTCCCCCAGCCATTTGGATATGCATTTTCTCTACTGGAACATTTTTGATTACATTTCATTCATTTTGGGGATTTCACTTTTTCTTAATGCTCGTCGACCAAACTGCGATCCTCCTGCAACCAACAGACCTCCCTTTTTCAGCTCTATCTCCTCACCTTTTTTTTTTTTGAAACGCTACTCTATTGCAGCCTCTGGACAATTCATGTCACCTCAACGCTTCCACACCCTCGAGTCAGTGGCAACAAACCACAATGGGTGCTCTTAACCAGTGCTCTCAGTGCATCCTCCATGCACTGTCCTTTACTTTTCTTCCTCCACACATGCTCTCTGTCTGCCTCCCCGATCCTTTCACCTCACCTTACCTCAGGTCCAGAATGTCCTCTCCTGTTGTTCAGCAGTCCTTTTTGTCTTTTTTTTTAATTTTACTATTACTATCACCGTGAATTTTACTCAAAATCAAATCAAATGCCCAATGGCTCAATACTTATTGCCTACGACTGATGTGCTTCCACAGGAAATTTCCTTATGGAGCAAAATTGTGAGCTCCTTTTGTGCAGTCCCTTTTACTTGCTACCTTTCCCCACCCCTTATTTCCTTTGCCCATTCAGCTGTTGCCACATCATTGTTCTTGTGTTGTCAGCAGTCCTCCCCCTTCTAAACCCCACCCCTTATCCCCATCCCCCCCTTTTTCTTTTCTTCTGAGCTTCCCCTTTCATTGGCTTGGGTCATGGGACAATGAGGCCTGACCTTCTTGATTTGGGCAACCCTCTTTATGTCAAGATCTAGATCAATATAAAGGTTCCTTTTGGCCATAATCTGATTAAGAGTAATCTTATCCCTAGATATTAAGATAAATTTGAACAAAATTGTCCCAACTATAAATTGGTCATATTACTTTACAATTTCACAACAGGGTAGTTAGCCTTAACAGCTACCTTGCCTTTCTTATAGTGTGTCTTTCATTTCTCTTTCATTATACTGTATACCCTGGATTATAATACAGTTTTCCATCTCAGGATTTTTTCAGTCATGGTCAACTGTTCTTCCCATTTGTTAGTTAAAATATGTGAATATGTTGGTTTAGTTATAGATATTCTAACTACGTCCAAACTTAACATCTCATCCCAGATTTTCCTTACTATATCTATGTAAGATGGAAACAATAATATATTTGTTGGTTTGCTTCTAGATCTAGCTAAGTAAAGGATTTTTTTTCAATCTCATTTAAATGGAAGAAAAGTTTTATTATTTTGACATAAAGACTCCTTGGTCTGCTTTTAATCTTTCTGGATTCCCTTAATAGTAATAAATTCTATTTCTGAAGAAGTCTTTGTGTCTGTATTCATTTCTGGTTGTATCACATTTAAATCTGCATTGCTTGGGTTAGCCAGTAGTTGATTTCCCTCGGTATTAGTTAAATGTACTTCTTTTTCGATAAAGTCTGTCACTCTAGTTGGTTCTTCAATTAGTCCTAAATTAACTTTCTCCAAGGAATTGCCCTTGGAATTACCTTGATGTTTATACTTTTTGCCTGTCTTTTTCTTAGAATATGTGCCTTTAGTCTTACCGTAACTTTTTTGGCATCATTACAATTGCTCACTTTTTGCTGTGACCTTTTTCTCTTATTTCTACTGGGAGAATTTAGAATCTTTGTTACTATGTTTCTACCATAAGGAGTCATAGGATCATAGGATCATAGTTGAATACAAGCTCAGAAGGCAAAGCCTTTATATGAGCTCGCCACCCGAGGGTGGGATTATTTTATATGTATTCAAATTTTAAATTACCCGTATATTGATCTAGCCGATTTTTAAACATGTCCATGGTCTTGCTCACTACAATTGAGGTCGGTATTGTGTTCCATGTGTTGATTGTTCTTTGTGTAAACCACTAGCTTCTCTTTTAAGTTCTACAGTTAACACCTTTTAATTTAAGATTATGCAATCTTGTTTGTGTTTTGTTAAAATTAATTTCTATACCTAAAGTTTCAGTAAGGCCTGGTTCTCTTATGGCCTTATAGGTCAAACAAAGATCTCCATGAAGTTGTCTGTAATGAATGGAATATTAATTCAATAGTTTCAGTCCTTCTCCATTGGTTTTATCTGCCATACCTAAGATTATTTTGGTTGTTTTTCTTTGAACACCTTCGATTTGTTTCTTACCCCTAATTATATTAGACACACAGAAGGGTGCACAGTATTCCAGATGGGATCTTACTAAACTAGTGTAAAATGGTAAAATGTCTCGTAGTTGTCTGCTTTTAATATTTTTCAAAATATATCCCATTATTCTTTGGCATTTCTTAACTTTCAATGCTGTGTTATTATCAAAATGAATCTTATTATCTATATTGATTCCTAGGTGTCTTTTGTTTTCAGTTTCTTGTAATATTACATTGTTTAGTAAATAGCTATTTTTCTTATTATATCCAAAATGCATTACTTTTCACTTTTTATTCATTAAACATCATTTTGTTTATTTGTGCCCATAATTCTACTGCTCTTATCTGTTTCTGAAAGTTTTTTATTGCCTCATTAGAGTTGACTATGCAATCAGTCTTCCAGTCATCTGCGTACTTAGACATCCAAACATTATTTAATGACTGCATTGATGCTATTAAAACTTTAAGCAGTACAGGACCCAACACAGAACCCTGCGACACCCCGCTTGTCACCTCTGCTCATAGGGACATAGATCTCTTTATAGATGTACATTGTAGGCAGTTATGGAGCCATGATTTTATCCATTTTATTAAGGTATGAGGAAATTTCAACTTTATCATATGTTCTAATAAGAGTTTGTGAGAGACTTTGTCAAATGCTTTTGCAAGGTCCAAAAAAACTATATCGACAGGAGACCCATGTCCAGGGCTGCACTAACATTTTCAAAGAAATGTAGTTGACTGGTTAAACATGTCCTACCCCATTTAAACCCATGCTGTGTAATATCTTGTAATTTATTATGTTTTATATGTTGTTCTAATCTATATAAGATTAGCCTTTCTAAGATTTTCCTAATAACAGAGGTTAGACTTACTGGTCGATAGTTTGATGCTACAGTTTTATTTCCTGTTTTGAATATAGGAATAACCACTGCTTCCTTCCATGATGAGACACTCTCACCTGCATCTAGAGATAGATTGAATAATTTACACAATAGGCCTGAAATTTGTGGTGCAATTTCCTTAAGGAATCGGGTGAATTCCATCAGGTCCAGCTGAGGAATTAATTTTTAGATCTTGTTTCTTCAACTGAATGGAATCAACTATTAGATTATTACAATTAATTATTGAACTATTACATTTTTTCCTTAGTGGTGAAGGTAGTAAGAAAATAATTATTGAATTCTGTTGCCATTTGTATTTCATTGTTAGTAAGGCCTGTTTTCATTTGTAAAGGTCGTAATGTAGTCTTTGATCCTCTGGGTAAACCAATATAATTATAAAACTTTTTTTTTGTTCTTTGACTGCTACTGAGGTTTGGAGGTTTCCAAATGTAACAATTTTCACCTATTTCACAATTGTGCTTAAGATGTTCTTCAAGTAAACAGCACACATTTAGTTTTCCATTACACTTGCTCTCAAGCTGAACATTTCTTCATTAAGAACCCATAATGTATCTACAATTATAATGTTAGCTTTATATGGCTCTATAATGTACTTAAGTAATCCAACAGATAAAACACATGGTCTTGGGAGACTATCAGTATCTTCCTGAGGGGGTGAAAACCCCCAAAACAGATGATTACATCTCTTGTCAGGGCTGCCTCCTCTCTCAGGAAATGGTTCACAAGAAGGCTTATCTGACAATTCCCTAACCTCTGATGAAAAAGACAAATGCTCATGTGGAGCTTGACATATATCATCTAAATCCTGAATGTGAAGTTCTACCTGACATTGAGATACCATTTCTCTTTTATTAAATAAGTCCTTGAATCCAAGACAAGTAGTACATAATTAATTCACTACATCAGCAATTTTTGAGATTTTAGATAGGGAAGTATTTGCTTGACCTTGCCTGTTTAGAAAAGTTTGGACCAAGAAACTTTGAATGCTGGAAGCTTTAGGATGTAAAGGAGAATTACCTCCTTTATTGACCCAATTTTTTTTGATAATTGGATGTGTGATCAAGAAATACTTTATTAAACTTTAAATCCTCAGTATCTTGTGATAACTTGTTTTCATTAAATTTGGTACCAGAATTAACTGGAATACCATCCAATTTCCCATCAAAATCAATTTTAGATGATTTAATAGATGATGGATAAGAAATATTCCTGGCTGGGGCTGACATTATTTTCACCATAACATTTACTATTTTTGTCTGGGACGAATCCAGTTTATCTTTACATTTTTTGTTTTTTTTTCATTTAATTTTTGTTGTTTTGAATCTTCTCCCCTTAAATTCTACTGAAGTATATTCCATGGATTGAAATTTATTTTTACTTGATTTAGTTCTGCTTTCACAGTCCATAATTAAGAGCAAATTAATCCAATTTTGTT
Organism: Neoceratodus forsteri; assembly: GCA_016271365.2. Lineage (NCBI taxonomy): Eukaryota > Metazoa > Chordata > Ceratodontiformes > Ceratodontidae > Neoceratodus > Neoceratodus forsteri. Next base: position 624,305,672 of record CM057452.1, on the reverse strand, counting down.
GCTGTAGTTCTCATCCTGATTTACTAAAAATTGTATTTGAATGAGTTTCTAATAGTCTTAAAGGAGTTTTTACACAAAGCAACCTCAACTAAAGTTATCAAACTTGTTCAACTATTTCAATTACTAGCAATTTCAATTAACTAAGTCTCTATTGTATAATTATTATTTTATGAATATAAATTGTAGCAGTTTTATGGATATATATATATATAGAGAGAGCTATGTTCATTCCCCCTTCTTTTAAAATTCCCAAATCTCAGATCTGATATAATAGAATGTTTCAAATTAAATATTGCAGATTAAAAAGTTTCTTTTTTTCACTGTTCTATCACTCCTCCCCACTTGATTCACTCATGTTTTCTTAGAACCTCTTCCTTCTCAGCTTTGACTTGATCCAATCTGTATTTTCTATTGACCTTTGCTGTTAACTTCCTTGGTAATATATTCTGTTTTTCATTCTGCCTTCCTTTTCCTTTCATTCTTGGTTCTCTTTGAGGGATGGTTGAGACAATCTGCAGGCTCACTTTGGGTAAATTATCTGGCAACTGCACAGTTCTGCACATTATTGGAAAGTCTTGTCATTTTGATAATGCAGGTAAGCATACATATGCTGTAAGTTCTTCCATATTCTCAGTCAGAAGCTCCTGTTTAAACAAAGATTTTTAGCATACTCTGTGTCAAATTAGAATAACTTTTCCTTACTGATATTTCAAATCTTTGTTACTTCACTTTGGTTTTTCCTAAAAATAGAGAAGAATAGTTCAGTAACAGTCGGTCATAATCAATCAAAACAAAGTAGATTGCTTTAGTGGTATAGCTACAGACCTTTATACAATTCTAAAATTTCAGTTTTGTTTCTTGATGAAGTTGCAAAAAAATATAGTAAGGCATTGAGGTACCTTAGCAGTGTATAGTTTACACCAAGATAGTTGGTGTGCTCTATGAGCACCTGTAGCTCAGAAATATCTTCTGCACACCACTGCAGCTGCTTGAGCAGTGATTATTCTCTCCCCATCTTGGAATAGGAATATATTGTACACAGAAACTAAATTAACAAAAATCAGTTGCTTGAGTTTTGAGATGTATGTGTCAGTATGGAGGATACTCGGCTAAAGGATCTCTTATGGTAATACATTCTAAAAGTAAAGCAACCATATTATATGCAAGATATTATATGCAAGGGAAGAATAGGGATTTGGCAACTCAAATATAATTGAAGAAGTCCTCAGCAAGTTATGTAGATACTCACTGTGTCTACTATCGTATTCCCTGCTCCTACTGTATCTTATGCCTGGAACTAGGTTAGTATTCTGTTCAAAATACAAGTTTAGAAAGAATAGCTATATGTATTATGCATTTTCAAATTCTACTCAAAACTAAATTACAGAGAGCCTGTTTTGAGCAACAGACTGCTTACTCAAAGAGAGGCTATCAGTTTTCTTATTGAAGGTTTATTAAACAAAATATTTACACACAGCATTTGGGCAACATTTTAACTGGCATTTTCTGAATCTCTAGAACAGGACTGGTTGAACAAATCATACATAAATATAGTTATAACTAACATGTATTTCTGTAAACCAAAATGTGTTACTATTCAAGAATGCAAAATACATACTTTATGTAAAAGAAGTAAAACTAGACCTGGAAGAGAACCATAACCTACAATTTTAACTGACAGGACAGCTAGTCAATGTTATGCAAAATTTTGATTAGACATGTTTCCTAGCAATTACTTATATTTTAGACAACAATCATTTACCTTATTCCAAATGTGAAAGTGGAAAAATTGAAAATATAGAACAAGTGTTATTTCATGCCCATACTACAAGAAACCCAGAGAAAAATGTCTACCAAATATTTAGGAGACATTTATGATACTCTTCAAAATCATTTAACTAACATGCTACTGTATTTCCATCAGTCTTGAGATGATTACATACATACATAGATACATAGACAGTGTCAGCAGATAAGGGCCTATGGCCCACCTAGTCTGCCCATTTGAGCTTGTAAGTTCAGTTTGTTTTCCTAGAAGTCTATTTCCCCTTACCCCTGACCTCTAGAATTCCTTTATGTCTATCCCATGCATTCTTAAATCCTGTGATTGTTTCACCTCCCACCACTTCCTCTGGCAGGATGTTCCACTTGTCCACCACCCGTTCTGTGAAGAAATTCTTTCTCATGTTTCCTCTGAATCGTCCTCCCTCCAACTTCATCCCATGCCCTCTAGTCCTGAAACATCTTTTTCGCTTAAAAATAGTGTTTTCTTGCACCCTGTTCCTCCCTGTAAGATACTTGTATGTCTCTATCATATCCCTTCTCTCCTCCTCTCCTCCAGGAGTACATGTTCAGTTCCTTCAACCTGTCTTCATAGGACTTGTGATGCAACCCATGCACCATCTTTGTTGCCCTCCTCTGAACCTTCTCTACCCTGTCTATGTCCTTACGTAGGTATGGTCTCCAGAACTGTACACTGTACTCCAGGTGGGGCCTCACTAGTGTCTTGTATAGCGGAATTATGACCTCCTTTTCCTGCTGGTGATTCCCCTGCCTATACATCCCAGCATCCTATTTGCTTTACCTGATGCCTTCACACTGTTTCCCTACCTTGAGGTCAGTCATCAGAGATGACAACCCAAGATCCTTTCCTGCTTGGTGCATGCTATATCCTCACCCCCCAACTGATATATTGTGCCAGGGTTTTTGTGCCCCATATGCATTATCTTGCACTTCTTTGCATTGAATTTCAACTGCCAAACCCTTGACCATTCTTCAAGTTTCTGCAGGTCCCTTCTCATTCTGTCTACACCCTCTGGTGTGTCTGCTCTGTTACAGAGCTTTGTGTCATCAGCGAACAGTGAAATTCTGCCTTCTAGATCCTGTGCAATGTCACTGATGAAGATGTTGAATAGGACCGGTCCCAGCACTGATCCCTGTGGTACCCCACTGGTCACTCTTCCTCTGTGGAGTGACAGCCATTTACCACCACCCTCTGTGTCCTGCCACCCAGCCAGTTACCTACCCACCACACTACTGTCCTGCCCACACCCATATTCCCCAGTTTGTGTAATAGTCTTCTATGTGGCACAGTGTCAAAGGCCTTGCTGAAGTCCAGATAGGCCATGTCCACTGCCCTCCCTGATCCACCTCCCTAGTCACCCAGTCAAAAATTCAATGAGGTTGGTCTGAACACACCCCCTGGTGAAACCATGCTGCCTTGGGTCCTGTAGTCCATTGACAACCAGATGTTCCACCAATCTCTCCTTCAGTAGTGCTTCCATGATCTTTCCAACTACCGAGGTGAGGCTGACTGGTCTGTAGTTCCCTGCTTCCTCTTTGTTCCCACTTTTGTATAAGGGGACTACATCTGCTGTCCTCCAGTCTTTGGGTACCTCCCCTGTTTCCAGTGATTGGCTGAACAGGATAGCCAGAGGTTCAGCCACCACCTCTCTTAGTTCTTTAAGGACCTGGGTGCACCCATCTGACCCCATTGCTTTATCAGCTCTTATTACTTCCAGTTCCTTCAGGACCCTTTCTCGTGTAAAGGGACTTGTGTCCATTTCTGCACCATTCTCACCCTTGTACTCCCTTCAGACCCATTACCCCCTCTTCCTTAGTAAAGACTGAGCAAAATACCTGTTCAATATGTCAGCTTTACTGTTGTCATCTCCACGCGGCTCCCATCCTCCCCCTTCAGTCTCGCTATCCCTCCCTTTGTCCTCCTTTTTTCACTTATGTACCTGTAAAAGGTTTTGTCCCCTTTAACCACTGATTTTGCAATGTGTTCTTCTGTCTGAGCTTTGGCTTCCCTTACTGACTTCCCTGCCTCCCTTTGTTTCTCCTGGTACTTCTCCCTATCCCCTTCTGCCTGTGTCTTTTTGTATTGCCTGAATGCAATCTTTTTGGCTTTCACTTTCTTTGCTACCTCTTTGGAAAACCATAATGGTCTCCTCTTTCTTTTCCTCTTGCTAACCTGCTTAATGCATAATTCTGTTGTTCTTATAATCCCTTTAAATACTGCCCACTGTTCCTCAATCCCTGATTCCTGTCCCATTCCCTTAATGCCTCTTTCAAGCGTCTCCCCATTTCCCAAAGTCTGCCCCTAAAATCCAGGATCGTGTTTTGTGTGGTTTGGTTCTGCTCTTTCTGTGATTTCAAACCACAATGACTGGTGGTCACTGTTACCCAGGTGCTCCCCACTGTTACCCCCATCACACTGTCCCTGTTTGTGAGCACAAGGTCCAGTATTGCCTTCTGCCGAGTTGGTTCCATGACCAGTTGCTTGGGAAGGCACCCTGAAGGAATCCAGGATAAATCTGCTCCTAGTTGATGCTGCTGCTGGGATGCTCCAGTCCACGTCTGGTATATTGAAGTCTCCAACCAGCACTACCTCACCCTTGTCTGCCATCCTTTGGATGGCTAGCATCAACTCCCTATCTGTTTCTTCCTCCTGGGCTGGTGGTTATAGACCACACCTGTGCGGATGGCTGGCCCCATTTTCCTTTCCAGCTTAACCCACAGTATCTCTCCCCATTTTGTTCCTCCTGGATCTGTGTGGCCTTATGTCATTTTTCACATACAGTGCCACTCCTCCTCCCTTCCTGCCTGCTCTGTCTCTTCTGAATATGTTGTAGCCAGGTATGGCCATCTCCCAGTCATGGTTATCATACACCAGGTTTCAGTGATGGCCACAATGTCCAGGTCTGACTGTACCATGACAGCCTCCAGATCTTCCATCTTGTTGCTAAGGCTCCTGGCATTTGCACACATGGCTTTCCATGATTTGACCTCCCTAGACTGCTTCACTGTTCTACTCCAGCCCCTTCCTTGGTTGTCATTTATCCCTGGTTCTCCTTGCTGTCTGCCCTTCTGCTGAATTTTGCCCCTTTTCTGCTTATCCACCTTTTGGACACTAATCTCCATCTTTTGCACTTTAAAATAGTACCTGTTTTTTTTTTTACTTGCCTTAAATATCTGTCAAGTCAGAACTCATAAAATGGAGTAATAATATTTTGTTGATAAGTAATCACAAGTTTTGATATTAAAGGAACATTTTATTCTAAAACTTGAAAGTGCCATGGTTCCTTTGACTTCTTAAAAACACATTGTTTGAATTAAAAATCTATAATACTTAATTTGTATGTCATATATTTTGTGTTTATGCATGGTCTTGGTGTTTTATATTGGAATGAATGCTATAGAGAAATGGAAAGACTGATATATTCTAGTATCAAGAAATTCAAATTATTTACTAGAATAATATCTGGTTCATATATGTTAAGATGGAATAATTTCCTTGGTGAAAGAAATATAATGGGCCTGATTTTCAAAGGTCGTTGCAGGGTTTGTGTCAAGCCCTTCATCAGCCTTGATTTTTGACATAACTCTGCCAAACTCCTTTGACACAACTGCACCCGATTTCAGTACATTAGGTGCAGTTGTGACATTTTACACAATTTATGGCTGCTTGCACCAAAAAGGGTCCCCCAAATAACACAAGTTAGACCAGGGGGAGGCTCATCTAACTTGTGGCATTTGATGCACTGAATGAAAATTGCAATTGGTACCAAAAGAATGCCACAAGCCCTCTGTGCCACATGTTCAGCACACCAGGGGCTTTCTGCACCCACAAGACATTTGAAAATTGGACCCAATGTATTTTATCAGTTCAACTGAAAAATGTAACATTATTTGACAATATGGTCAATTTACACAAAATGTTCATTTAATTTACCTTTTTTTGTAAAGGAAAGAGACTGTAACTATAGTACTGCAGAGACATTTAGGATTGTTTTTTCTTTGGATGGGAAATTTCAGGCTAAAATACATCTTAGGGTCAGTAGGTAAACAGACCCAAACTCTCTGATGACCTGAATAAATTTTTGATAACCAAAATTAACTAAAACAGTCTACTTGCATTCTCTTTTCTCTAAGTAAGTATGTAAGATATGTCTACACACCTAGCTATTTTAAAAGTTAATTGTGAGAAGTTTTGTTTTTGTTTTTTATCAATTGTTATTAATGTATGTTTTAATCGTAAAGACCTAGAAAGCTGAACAATAAAACCACGTGTACTTGTACACAGTATCCCTATAGTAAGATATTGTGGACCTTGCATTAGACCTACCATTGCAGAGATACTATCTGATCTGGCTTGGATAGTGAGAGCTGTCCACTGATCCAGAACTAACTGAGTACTGTCTGAATACTTTATCTGCAATAAGCAGGTCAGATTAATGTGTGCTGTACAGTACATTACCAGAGCCCTTAGATATTCTGACAAATAAGACAATGTGCTAGTTCTACATCTTTGTTGGTACACACAACTATGAAATAGGAGATATATGTTTTGCATCCTAATGCAGCCACCAATTGGCTCATTTTGAGGCCAAAGAGAGTCACTAGAATACCCTGTGCTTTAGCCATTCCATCTGCAAATGGTATAACATCAGAAACACTATATGAATGGTGGAGAACACACAGTCAAAAATATCTGATCTGTTAATCCTGGATTATGAATTCAGATATTGTATAGTAATCTGGAACTGTGGATAGCTTGCATTATCTGAATCTTTCAACACTGAATTGAATAGAATCAGTACAACCTTAATCAGGATCCACTAAAAGTGTGATTACATCATATATGCTCAATCCTAGGTATATAAGCAGTAAAACAAAATAAATGAATTCTAAGGAAAGGTTTAGTGACCATTTAGACTACTATAATGTAGATCATGAGCTTAAGTACAATACAAAATGGATGTTAAATTTAAGAAACATGCTAAGTCACAAAACTATATTATAACACTTGCTGTGACAAATGATTCCGATAAGCCTTTACTTTTCAGTCTCATTGAAGCAAACTTATTATGGGTCAGAATGTAAACAGAAATAATTGATTTTGTTAGGCATTAAAACTATTTCTTAAATAGCACAAATGCATACCACTCTAATGCAATGCATCATGGGTAACAAGCAAATTGTCACTAGCCAGAATAAGCTTCCTTTGAACAGATTATATATTACCCATAATACACAACACAATTAGAGTGTGTGTAATTCTCAGAATTCTGGTCACTATGGATTATAGACTCCCTGACCCAGCAAAATAGTATATGAAATAAATGTTCTATTAAAGAGGCAACATTGGTAGTGTGGCAGAAGCCTAAGTTATGTGACAAATTCACTTTATTAGGATATCACATAGCCTTGCTAGGCCTCCTCCTATCCAATCTGAATCATTTACAATATTCAAATAACACTTAAGTTTCACTATGTAGTCAAAGCTGTTGGAAGTTTTAATGTGCCAGGAGTTCAATGATTCACATGATGCTGTGTCCCTAAGGACTTTTAGAGCCACAGTGCTGCATGAAGTGTACAACCCATTGTACATTAAAACCTTCAGCTGCTTTGCCTACACAAGAATCAAGTTTCATAAAAATATAGGACAGGTCACAAGCTAGAATAAAGGAGGCCCACAAAGGCTACATGATGCCCTGATGAAGTGACTGCTTATAAGGAAATATTGGCATCTGCAATGTTGTGATTGCTGTCATGTTTAAAAAAATATTTATTTGATCTACTGTTTTTCTGGATGAGTATGTCTTAATTCCCTTGTGTCTAGGATTTTGCAGGTTTGTGGAGCAGAATGCTCCTGCATAGAATGTTCCTGCTTTAATTTGTTTTCACAGGATTTAGGCCACATTGGCTGTTTTTATTGTCTCTGTGTAATTCTCAGCATTATTTAAAGCTCACCTTCACTGCCAATAGACCTCATGTCTTGCATGTACCCCAATGCTTTTGCATTAATATTTGTCTGTTTCTCAATTATTAACTCATTGACTTGTTGATAATGAATACTTTTTGAAAGAACATCCAATTTGTTGGAAATAAATGTATGAAAAAAATAATTGGGGTAGCCATGTTAGTCCAGTCAAAAATGTAGACAGAAAAAAAAAATATGTTGCAGGTGATAGCTTTTCTTGGACTAACACAATTATTTCTGAGACTAGCTTTTCTGAGATAATATTCTCTTCTTCAGGTCAGATCAGTGAAAACAGAGATGAATAGCATGACAGATGTAGAGGTTGGATGTGGATTCAAGACATTTATTTATTTATTGAAAATTTGATAACCGGGAAAGGCATCAATGAACCAAAGCCTGTTTCCAGGTGTGACCCGGGGGGGGGTACAGGAAACAAAACAGAAATACAAAAAAAGGCAATGCAGTGAAACAGAGAAAGTGCAACACAAGAGTAATGTAACAATGTTATACGGTAAAATCAGAGAAAGTGCAAAAACAGAAGCTATGTAGAAGTGGTAAGTTACTAAAAATGATAGAAGCCATATGCCAAAAAGATATTTACAGCGGTACATGATAAAATACAGAACAATTTACAAAATCATATTTACAGTGGTACACAGTAGATTACAAATTGGGTTTTTACAGTGGATACTCAGCTGAGAGGGGATTAAACATGCTGCAGAAAGTGAGAACTAGGAGGGGGAGCAGATGCAGGAGGTTAAAGGGGTGGGTTTGAGCAGGCATTTACAGCAGGGAAGGAGGGAGAGAGGCAAGTAGGGGAGGGGAGGCTGTTCCAAAGGGAAGGGAAGGGAACCTGTAGGAGAAGGTGGCTTTGCCAGCAGTGGCGTGGATGCAAGGAAGGGAAAAGGTGTGAGTGCAGTTTGATCTGGAGTTATAGTGCGAGGAAGAGGTGGGAGTGAGGAGACTAAAAAAATAGGAAGGAAGAGATCCAAACCAGTCTATGAAGTTGGAGCAGTGGGAGGAACACCTATGTGCAAGAGACTGAAGGGAGAGTGAGGAGTAAAGGTCACAGTGGTGGGTTAAATGAGGGGAGATAGAAGCAAACCTACAGAAGGCATGGAACAGGACATCGAACTTGGCGAGGGAGGTGGCTGGAGTAGCACTGTAGAATATGTCAGCATAATCAAGGGCTGGGTAGATCCCCTTGATGATTAGATCACGTCTGACTGGAAGGGAGAGGCAGGACTTATTACTGTAGAGTAGTCCTAATTTGGGATGAAATGTGATATGTAGTGCGCTAAAATGGGAGCAAAAATCAAGGGAGGGGTTGAGCCAGATGTCAAGGTACTTTTACGTGGGAACATTGTCTAGAGGGGTGTTTGTCCATGTACATGTGTATACTGGCATGTGAGCAAACTAGGGGCAAATCATTAACAAAGAGAGAAAAGAGAATGGACCCAAGGATAGAGCCCTGGGGCACCAGCGAGGATCGGAAGGGAGAAGGATTGGATATTGCATATTGACACTGACTAGGAGTTACCAGTAAGGTAGGATCTGAACCAGGAGACCGAGGCAGGAGAAAGACCAATGGAGCTGAGTTTATTTATCAGGAAAGGGTGGGAAACCGAATTGAAGGCCTTTGCAATGTCTATGAAAATAGCAGAGGTAATGAGGCCAAGATCCATTGAGGAGTAGATGGAGTCAGTGAAGTGAAGGAGGGAGGAGGTGGTTAAATGGGATTTCCTAAACCCTGACTTAAATGGGGGGAAAGGGTATTTCAAGTGGTGAGGAAATCATTAAGCCTAGAGAGGATGAGGGATTTCTGAACTTTTGCAAGGGCAATTTGGAGGGAGATGGGGTGATATTTCTCAGGGATGGTTGGATCCCCACCTTTGAAGAGAGGGAGGACTGTGTCAGAATTCGAGGCTACTGGAACAGTGGCTGAGGAAAGTGAGAGATTTAGGATATCGGTTAAGGGGGTAACTATAGAGGAGGCTAAGATTTTGATGAGCCTGGGATGAAGACCATCAGGGCTGGACTTGGAGGGGTTTAGTGCAGTAAGAGCCCGCAGGACTCATGATGGCAAGATTGGGGGCAGTTGAAAGCCTGAAGGCTGGAGGGGTGAAAGAGAGGTGTGGGGAGGAAAGGACAAGGAACCAGAAGGAGTTGCACAGGAAGTGAAATACTTATTTAGGGCTTCAGCAACACAAAGGAGATTGGAGATTAGTGAGCTGCCCTCATGGATTGAGGAAGGGGGAGTCAGAGTTGGGGTGAAAGACTGAGAGGAGATCTTGCCAGAAAGATGATGGGGAACTGTTTGAGGGGTGTAAACGTGACTTGAATAAGTCGGCTTTTGCATGGTGGATATGATGGTGCAGCTGTTGCATAGGGTGTGAAAGGTGTGGCAGGAAAACAGGTCACCTGAGGATTTATAGTGGTGCCAGGGACAATCTCAAGCTCTACATTTGGCTAGGATGGAGGAGGTAACCCAGTGGAGGTGGATATGTTTTACCCTTGTAGTGTTGAGTGGTGCATGGGTATCCCAGATCTTTAAGAAAATGGATGAGAAATGGGTAAGGGCAGAGTCGATCGAGAGAGAGGAAAGGACAGGGGGCCAGTCAGCAGGGGCCAGGTCATGAAGAAGTCTGTGCACATCTAAGGATTTGAGGGGGTGGAACTGGATATATTTGGGGGGGTGGAAGGGGGATGGGACTTCCTGATGCAGAAGGTGGGGCACTGGCTGCTGAGCATATTGTGAAAAATACCAGCACAGCAGATGTGGTGGGGGTGGGATGAAAGCACTCAATTGAGTAGGGAGTGTGACTGACTTTTTGGATTAGGAAGACATGGCATCTTGATCAGTTGAGCAAGGTTTAAAGCCTCAAAAAGCTGGCAGGAGCTAAGTGAAGAAGGGGAGAGCCAATGGAGATTGAAATTGCCTAGAAGGATTAGTTCACCAACATTTACTAGCACAGAAATGGGTGAGACACAGGAGACTAGAGATGAGTGGGAAGTTTTGGGGAGGCGTATAGCACCACTACAAGAAGTGGAGACAAGGATGGGAAGGTAAGATTTATTAAGAGGAGTTCATGGGAGCGAGGGATAACTTTGTGAAGGAAGATGAAGCACTTGAGGGAATTACAAAAGTAGAGTGCCATTCCACCTCCACATTTGCCATGGTCTTGTTGGAGAAGGCTAAAGTCAGGCAGGGCCAGTTGGGAGTCAGAGATACAGGAGGATATCCAAGTTTCTTTTATGCATAGGATGTTAGGGGAGTGTTGAGTTGTCCAGACTTTTAGTTCATGAAGTTTGGAGAGGAGGCTGTGTACATTAGTATGGGAAATCTGCAGGCCTTTAGGAAGAGATTGCTGGAGAGAGGTGGGGGGGGGGGGCAAGAGGGGCCAGGGTTGGGTTCAGTGTATCCTGCAAGGAGCAGTAGGAGGACCAAGAGATGTTGGTGTGTGGTATTGGTTTTATGCTTAAGGTGGCTGGTTAGAGTGAGAATCCTTGAGGAGGGCATGTGGGGTCGAAGCTGACAAATGACTGCAGAGATTAGGAGTGAGTGGCTGAGCAGCCCATGGTGTATAATGATACATGGGCCAGAGGTGGTGGGAAGGGAGAGGTGAGAAGAGATGGCAGTTGAAGTAGGTAGGTTGCAGAGTGGGTGGAGGGCAGTATGAAGTAGGCTTGGGTTAGGTGACGGAGGGGAGGGCAGAGGGAGGAAGAAGAAAGAGGACTAGGAGAGGGAAGGAAACAGCATGAGAGGTACACATGGGGTAAAATTGGGGGGAGAGGGAGAAGGAGGCCATGAAGAATCTATTATAGTGGGCTGAGAGGCAGAGCAGGAAAACAAATCTATGCTAAAAGTGGAGCAGTCAGTAGGTGAGGGGGTCAGAGATAGATGTAGGTCACTAGGAGACAGAGCACTATTAGGGTACTATGGTGGTGCAGTGGTAGAGTTGTTGCCACTAGTGCGGAGGGTCAGGGGTTCAAGACCCAGGGGGGCCAAGGGGGCAGAAATTGGGCAGGAGGAAGGTAAGGTAGGAGCTAGCAGGGAAAGGGAACAAGGGCAGGGAAGTGAACAAGTGGTGTGAGGAGCATACAATAGTGACTCCTAGTGATGGCCAAGTATAAAAAACAAATAGATAAGGAGGGAGATTGTTTCAGGCAGGTGGCCACATGACAGGATGTGACGTATGTTGCTAGGGATGGACCAGGGTGGGAGGGGCCAGTCTAGTCCAGTAGATTAAGTGTTCACCTTGCGTCTGTTTGTAGGGGACTTGTGAGGGGAGAGCTCCGTTCAGGGAGCCGCCTGCTGTGAGAGTCCCTGCAGAAGAAGGGTAGAGAAAAAATGTATTTAGTGGGAAACAAAGACCTAGGCAAACAATTGGAATGTAGTGGGAACTCTCTGGTGGACCTGGAGGGGGATGGGTGGTGCAACTGTGCATGCGCCGCCCAAGGAAGTCCAAACCGGCATCCTGGTTCACCCAAGCAAATAAGGATATAAAAACAACACAATACACAATAAGTGCTACCTAAACTAAAGGTACTCACAAAAACAGGGCAAAATTAGGCTATCTAGGCACTTAAAAGTAACCACTGAAAATTATTGCTATGTAGGTTAAGTTCCAGTAGACCTGTACATGCAAAAACAATCACTAGCATTATGCCAACATGAGTTGGGATAGAGCTGTAAAGTCCACAGAGCAAAGATTCCTTTTGCTGGCCCAGTCCAGTAGTTCAAGTGCTCACCTTGCATCTGTTTAGAAACATAGAAACATAGAAACATAGAAGTTGACGGCAGATAAGGACCGCAAGGCCCATCCAGTCTGCCCATTTCTTTTTCTACCTTATAAATGTGCCATCGGCCTTTGCTCTGTCAGTGACCTATCTATTCATAGTCATTTGTATTGCTCCCTTATGCCTATCCCATGCCTGTTTGAAGCCCTGCACTGTATTCATAGTCACCACTTCTTGTGGTAAGCCATTCCATGCATCTACCACTCCTTTCTGTGAAAAAAGAATTTCACATTCCCCTTAATCGGCCTCCTCTAATCTCATGCTGTGTCCTCTTGTCCTGCTATTTTCTTATATTTAAACATGTTAGACTCTTTCACCTTGTTTATGCCCTTAAGGTGTTTAAATGTCTCGATCATATCACCTCTCTCCTCCTTTGCTCAAGGGATACATATTGAGCTCCGCTAATCTGTCCTCATATGTCTTCTGATGCAGTCCCTGCACCATTTTGGTTGCCCTTCTCTGGACTGCCTCAATTTGGTTAATGTCCTTGTGAAGGTGTGGCCTCCAATACTGCACACAGTACTCCAGATGGGGCCTAACCAATGTCTTGTACAAAGGGATTATTACCTCCCTCTTACGACTTATGATACCCCTACTAATACAATGTGGGGAACATGCAAGGGGAGAGCTCTATTCAGGGAGCCACCTGCTTGCTGTGAGAGCCCCTTGCATCTGTTTGTGGGGGACTTGCAAGGGGAGAGCTCCATTTGGGGAGCCACCTGCTGTGAGAGTCCCTTGCATCTGTTTGTGGGGGACTTGTGAGGAGAGAGCTCAGTTTGGGGAGCTGCCTGACATGAGAGTCCCTTGCATCTGTTTGTGGGGGACTTGCAAAGGGAGCTCTCTGTTTGGGGAGCTGCCTGCTGTGAGAGACCCTCCAAGACATAGACTAGCAGTTTACACATCAAAGCGTTACAGTGAATTCACATTCCTAACAAATGGGCAGGAAGAATCTAATTGTTATTGGAGTGTGTCTGTTGAGGAGCTCAACTCATAAGACAGGGCAGCTACATTTTAGTCTGGACCATCAATTCACATTTGTAAAAAAATAAAGACAGGAAAAATGCCATTGCCATTAGAAGGTACCTTGTTAAAAGAGTCAACCTTAGCATCAAAGTGGGTGATAGTTGCATTTTAGTCCGGAAGAGCTCCTCAGCAGACACACTGCAATAACAAATTATTCCTGCCTGTTTGTTAGGAATGTGAATTGACACCTACCTTGCCTCACTGGATTTGGTGTGGTGTTACTACTGAGACTGTAGTAACTAATTTATTTAACTTAAATCTACATAGTAATTGTTCTCTAGTTTACAGTTATTGTTTACTTGCACTTGTTGTTTAACTTATACAGTGAGTTCTAATCAGACATTTTTAAAAGTTTTCTGCAGCTTTTAAAAGCTATTTTCAAGCTTGTTTAATTTTTATTTATTTATTTAGTTTAGGATTCAATACCTTTGAGCCAGAGGCTCATTTACAAAGGTTCTGAGTTAGACATTTAACAGTATAGTACACAAAAAGGAAGTACAAGACAGAATCCTAGGTGACAGTAGCATTTCAGGAAATATTTAGGAAAACTAATAATCACAATGGTTACAATTTACATATGAGTTTCAAAAACAATTGATATTCACAAGTGTCTAAAATATTACAGCACTTTAGAAGTGTGGTACAGCCCATTATTGTGAAAAAAAAACAAAAAAACAACAGTTCAGGGCTAGGCCCAGGTTTGGAGACTAGGGTGCTAGAAGCAGCCTGAGGTGGTTTTGTGCAGGAAAAACATAGAAGGAATATGGACATGGGCAGGGGTAAGTACAGGGACATGGGCTAAAGCAGATGGGGGAGAGAAGAACAGGAGAGGGATCCACCATGCTTAAAGGGTAAAGCCACAGTGTGACTTGCTTGCAAGATAGGAGTATAAGCCACATTTAAACTGGTTAATCTTTGCACAGCCAAATATATCAGCAGGGAGATCAATCAATCAATCAATCAAATCTTTATTTATCCAGGCGAACATCGTTGAGCACAGCTCATTTGCAAGATGGACCTGGTAAGGTCAAGGTTCAATTTACATAGATACATAAAAAATATTCAATATACACACACTCTAGGATACTACATAGAATATTCAGTGTACACACAGTCTAAGGATACATTCTAATCAGACTATACATTAAATTCAGGTGTAGTGGTAATAAGGGGCGAGGGGAAGGGGAGCGGGAAGCGGCGTGCCTGGCTGGTGGGAGCCTATACTGTGGAACGGATAAACTGTGGGCCTTATGAAGAGGGCAGGAGGGCGGCACTGGGGGGTTTGTATAACAGGGGTATAGGGCTGTGATATATGACAAGGGATTAAGGGGAGGCAGATGGAAAGGAGGAGTGCATGGAGTGTGATGGGTGATGACTCTTAGTAAAGGTGGATTCCTTCCGTGAGTTAGCTATCTGGGGAGGGAGATGGATAAGATTAGGAATACTCTACTGTTTGTGGAAACAATTACATTTTTCTTTGATAAGCCTTGAATACAGATATTTAAAGGATGTAAATGAGATGTATCTGTTCACTTTCAGGTCTTCTGCATCGTATTCCATAAGGCAGATAAGACATAGCTGATAGCAGATCTACCATATCGAGAATTGAATTTGGGCACTTTAAGCATGATGAAGTTTAGACTTCTTAGGGCATATTTACTTGATGTGATTTGTGTGAAGCAGTCTGAGATGTAATTTGGTAGCATCTTTGATATCGCTCTATAAGTCCATAGTGTGGCATTCCTGTCTCTTCTAAATTGGAGCGAGGTCCATCCAACTGCAGCATAAAGCGAGCAGTGGTGAGTGCTGAGAGGAAGATCTGTAATAAACCTCA
Source organism: Neoceratodus forsteri (assembly GCA_016271365.2). Classification (NCBI taxonomy): domain Eukaryota; kingdom Metazoa; phylum Chordata; order Ceratodontiformes; family Ceratodontidae; genus Neoceratodus; species Neoceratodus forsteri. The sequence goes on along the minus strand of CM057452.1, from coordinate 624,290,247 downwards.
AGGTTCTATGGTAAAGTGTGTCCAGTTTGCTCAGATATGATTTGGGGCAACGACCATATAGGAAATCTGCAAAATTTAATACTGATAGAAATGTGGCCTGGAGCAGCATCTTTTTAGAATCACTTGTGAGAAAGTGCTTTATTCTGTAATACAGCCCAAGCCTCTGACAGAGTTTTTTTAGCAGATCTTCCAGATGATCTAAGTAGCTGAGTCTACTGTCTACCCAGACCCCCAGATATTTGAATTTTGTAACATATTCAAGATTTTCACCAAGGACAGTGGATATGTGGGGGAGATTGTTTGGGAAGGAGTGTCTGGCTTGTGTTTGGGGGAGAAAAACATTGCCTTTGTTTTTTTTTTGCATTTAGCAGGTTTTTTTTCCAGTAGTTGGTGTTGTAATAGGTTGAACTTTGCTTGTAGCTCTATGCATGCTGTTACGAGAGAGGGGTGACTGACATACAATACTGTATCATCTGCAAAGAGGTGTACAGTGGCTTTGGTGAGGTTATTGTCAATGCTATTGATATAGATGGCAAATAGGATTGGGCTGAGGATGGATCCTTGGGGAACTCCTCTTTGGAGAGATTTGAGTGGTGATAGGTCTCCTTCAGCCTTCACCTGCTGGGTCCTTCCCGGAGATAGTTATTAAACCATCTAATGGAGGTTGAGTCGAGTCCTATGGTTCAGGGAGGAGAGGAGCAGTTCGTGGTGGCATTGTAAAATGCCTTACCGGGTTCTTAAAATACAGCACAGACACAATTATTTTTGTCCAGTTCGAGCTGCCAATCATTGGTTACTTTAGCCAGGCTGTGATGGTGCTGTGGTTGGTTCTAAACCCAGATTACGCTGGATTTAAAGATTAGCCTCTTCAAGATATCCTCTTAGTTGGGTGCTTATGATTTTTTCTAGCAGCTTGGATAGCACAGGGAGGATAGAGATTGGTCTGTAGTTGTTGAGGTCCATAGGGTCCCCTGCTTTCAGTAGCGGGATAACTTGGGCTGTTTTCCAGATCGATGGAATAGATCCTAGTTGTAGTGAGAGGTTAAATAGGTGTGTTATTGGCACTGCTGATACTTGTATGGCAATTTTTAAAAAATAGGGATCAAGGGAGTCTGCACCTGCACTTTTTTTGGTGTCCAGCTGTGATATTAATTCTTCTACCTGCTTCAAGGTGGCTGGTATGAAGGAGAAGGTGGACTCCATTACCCGTGTTTCAGTGTTCCTGATACCTAACTGGGAACACATTTGGTTAGCCGGAGAGGTGTCGAATGCTAGACCAGTAGTTGTAAAGTGATTGTTGAATGATTCCAGGACTTCCAGTCTATCAGAGATGGTTCCCTTGCCATTGTGTATTTTGGCTGGGAGTGTGTTACTTGGATCGTATCCTGTTATGTCTTTTATGGTGTTCCAGAACTTGGCAGGGTTGTGGCATGAGGAGTCTAGTTCAGACATATAATAAGCAGCCTTAGCATCTCGTACTTTCCTGGTACAGATATTCCTGGCTTTTTTGAACAGCTCCCAATCAGTTGATATCTTAGTTTTTCGTGCCTTTTTCCATAACTTGTCTCTGTCAAGGAGGGTGGCTTTAAGGTCAGGAGTCAACCAACAGTAGGTTTTATTTTTGATGCGTGCCTTAGAAATTGGAGCATGGATATTAAGGGCACCTGTAATAATGTAGTTTAGCACCTCGTACACTATCTCCACTGTGTTTGCTAAGTAAAACTCTTGGCATCATGTAGAGTGGTTTATCTCTTCCAGATATGCCTCAAAGTTGAATTTTTGCTTTGATCTCCTCATTGTGAACTTGGTGGGGGATGACGGCTTGCATGCTGATCTTATTCCTGCAATAAGGCAGTGGTCACTAATGTCATTGAATAGTACTCCAACATGCGAGAAAAGGTGAGGTTTATTCACTAGTATAACATCTAATAGTGTGCTGTTGCTTGTATTCTTTTTGTTGATTCTGGTGGGTTCATTTATGAGCTGTGTAAACCCATGTGTATCGCAGAGTGATATTAAGGGTGCAGCTGCCTTTGAGAGCCAGTTTAGGTTTAGGTCTCCTATGATTATAGTTTCTTCTGTTCCCTTTTTGATTAGGTCACCCAGGTGGAATAATAGCTTGAGGTCAGCTGAGGGAGGCCTATAGCAGCCGATTAGCTGCAGCGATGTGGTGTGGGAGAGGGCCACTTTGAGGGATAGGCATTCAAATTCCTTTACCATGGATAATGAGTCGAGACAGGTTACAGATAGGCTGTCCTTCACATATATCGCTATGCCCCCACCCCTAGTTTGGCGGTCGGCTCTGAATACTTGATAATTAGGTAAGTTTATGTCTTTGTCGGCTGTGACAGGCCTGAGCCATGTCTCAGACACTACTAGTATATCTGGTAGGGTATGGTTAACCCAGGCTTGGATCATTGTGATCTTCTTTAACAGACTGCATACATTAATATGTAGAAAGCTTAGCCCTTTGATCTTGGCTAAGTCTGTTGGTGCAGTGATGACCTCTGGGGGTCCTGGGTTAAATTCTATATTTTCTGAGCATATTAGTAATAGTATCAATAGTTTCATAGTTGCTGCAAGGGATAGGTTAAAGATTCTTGCCGTTGCCCCTTTTTTTTTTATTCTGATACTACTTTGTTTGCCATCTGGATATGGAGCTTTGGCCTCTTGTTAGAGCACTGATTAGTAGTCTTGCAGACAGGCACATTGAATAATTTTCTGTACAGAGTTGAAGCAAGGTCCCATAAGATAGTAAATTCGCCTGAGTCCCTCCATGGCAACTGCTCCATGGGTTATGTTATAGCATTGGGAGGTCATATATACATACCCAGTCCCTTGTGACTGTTGCAGTAATGCAGTAAGTCAAGTAATGTAATACATCTCCCTGTATGGCATCCTCTGAGAGATATCATTTTTCACTGTGCTCAGAATACAGTAATAGAGCTAGCAGAATCCAGAGAAATTCCCCCATTATGAAAAGAATAACTGGTATGCAGAAGGTACTATATCAAATGTCTTTTGTGGTGCCCTCAGTAGATTGCTAATATAAACGACTTCTTCAGCTACTGTCCGGTGAGTAGAGTTTAAAAAAAGAGAATATAGATTAGAGGGAGAAGGATAGAAAAACACAATAGGGGTGCCTAGTGTATGTATTTCTCACTGTGATGTTTAAGGGCAAACAATGGTCAAGCTTCTGCTCAACAGTGTGGGCAGCATGAGCGAGCAGAAAGGGAGTCTGCTGATTAGGTAGCTAACAAAGGAATATAGAGCAGGCTACAGGGCAGCGAGGCATGAGGGGCGTGATTTATGTTTTGGTGGTAAGGTGTCTATATTAGAAAGGCTACAGAAGGGGGAAGGTGGGTGAGCAAAAATTGCGGTTTTGCTGCATCTTTCCTCAGCAACCCTCCAGTCTGGCAGTTCCGAGTGTCGCTTTATGGCTGACAACTGCCCGCTGTCAGAGACTTGCCCCAGTGCTTGACTGTGAGCATATGCGAGGGTCCTCTTCTGAGGAAAAAAGACAGAGCACAGCATGTTAAACGCTTTGCAATGGCAAGCATCAGCACTGCAGCAGGGGGGTGAAAATTAGCACTTTAAAGGCAATGATAAGGATATTGAGAATGATAATGTAGGCCATATTGCCCACGACTGAGTACAGTGATTTGTGTAGAAAGACCAAGAATCCCTCTAGTGGCAGGTCTATATAACCTGCTAATGGAAAACTAGCCACTGAGGAAAAGGGTTCTTTGAGCTAACGATGTGCACTTGAAAGGCACCAACAGTCCACCTTTATTAGTGCTTCTGGTGTTAGCAGAGGGTTGAGTGTACTTAAAGAGGTTTGAGATGGTCTCCAGTGTATGACCTAATGAGGATTTTTTATCCAGTAGGCAAGATTGATATTTAAAATGGAGATGTGCGGGGGGCCACCTCGTCTTGGGGTAGAGAGTACAGGTGTGGGTCAGGTCGCTGGCCCCTAAAACCAGCCAGTAGACTTTATTGAGGAGAGTTTTAACCCTTTTTAGCACAGAGCCAGATCCAGCACTATAGGATCACTAGACCATAATCTATGGTGTATAGCACCGAACCACATGTTACCAATTTCAGCTCTTCAGAGGTCATTGCATGTCTGTGGTGATAGAGAATCCCCAGCTTGATGTTCGCTCATTTAACAACATAGTCAACATGGGCAGAGAAGGTGAGTGTGTCAAAAAGGTGTACACCAAGATATTTGAAAGTACTAATCTGGTCCAAATTATGACCTTGGTGGCTATGAAGTACAAGCTGGCCAAATTTTTTCCTGTTTTGCGGCACTGTAAAAAGCATACCTCTTCATTTTTTTATAGTTGAGGAGTAGTTTGTTAGTTGTGAACCAGGTTTCAAGCAATTGAAAGTTTGCTTGCAGCTCTGTAGTAATCATGGTTAAACCTCTGCCAGGAACCAAAATTACCGCATCGTCTGCATATAGGACTATGTGCGTTGGGCAAGCTGTCGGCAGTGTATTTATGAATAGACTAAAGAATAATGGTCCCAGAATTGATCGTTGAGGGACGCCAAGGTTCACATTCCTTGGCTGGGAGAGGGATCCATTAACTCTCACTGTTTGAGACCTACTAGAGTGGTAGGTGTCGAACCAGGTAACAGTGTCTGCTGACAGGCCAGTGGTTGAAAGGCATTGTAATAGCATCTGATGGCTGACAGAGTCAAATGCCTTGGTGAGATCTATAAAGATAGACCCCACTGCTAATCCATTGTCCATTGCTTTGTAGAACTGGGTGGTGAAATCAACCAGGGCTGTAATGGTTAAATGCTCTTTACGAAAGCCGTGCTGTTGCCCTGCCTGACATACTTGATGGTCTCAGATCTGGAGACCTGCCTAAAATAGAATGGTGGTATTCCCAGATGAGTTGTTGATGAAACAACATTACTGTTGTACTGGCAAGGTAGCTGTGCATCAAGGTGATCACTGGGTAGGACAGTGTTCAAGTCAATGAAGACCAGATTGAAAGCACTGTCTATTTCACCTGGTTCCTGTAAGATCCCTGTCATTGTTACTATAAGATCTGGAGGAGCCTTTGACTCCCTCCCTGTGAGGGCTTTCATTGAGTTCCAGAACTCTTACCATGTCCCCAGTTCTTGTGTAGTAGTGCTTTGTAATAGGAGACTTTGACTAGTCTAACTTGATACATGCATTTGTTTCTGGAAGCCATATAGGCAGTGATGTCTGCCAGCTAACTAGTCGCCTTGGCCAGAGGTTGTCTATTATTCACATGAGATTCAGGAGGAGGCTAGTTAGCCAGCGGTTTACCAGCCCTTTTTCCTTTTTGGTCTGATAGGGGGCGAATACAGTAGAATAGGAAATATTCACTGTACATAAATTTTCACTGTGTTCACTGAAGTGCTTATAGGTATATCAGGGAGCGTAGAAAGACAAAGGGAGGTATAATGAGGCTGAATAGAATGGACGGTGGGTGGGCAGAGAGGGACAGTGAAAAAGCAGGATTACTGAATGAATACTTCTGTTCAGTATTCACAAAAGAGGAGGTGAGGGATGTATCTAATCCAATTAACAGAAGCACTCTGGATAGGGGGGTCGATCCCAGTCCTTTTACAGAAGAAAGGGTTCTGAAGGAACTTCAAAAACTGAAGGTGGACAAAGCAATGGGGCCAGATGGAATTCACACCAGAATTCTAAAAGAATTAAGCAGAGAGCTAGTGAAACCACCGATTACCCTTTTTAACAAATCATGGGAGGATGGTATAGTACCTGAGGACTGGAGGAAGGCAGATGTGATTCCTCTTCACAAAAGTGGGACCAAGACAGAGGCAGGAAACTACAGATCTGTCAGTTTGACCTCTGTGGTAGGGAAAGTGATGGAATCACATCTGAAGAAAATAATTGTTGAGTACCTAGAAGCCAGTGGTGCACAGGACCCAAGGCAGCATGGGTTCACAATGGGAAGGTCATGTCAGATGAATATAATAGATTTCTTTGACTGGGTGACCAAAGTAGTAGACCAGGGAGGGGCTGTGGACATGGCCTACCTAGACTTTAGCAAGGCATTTGACACAGTACCACACAAAAGATTAATAGTCAAATTAACCAGCCTGGGAGTGGGTCCCAGGGTGGTAGCCTAGGTAAAACATTGGCTGGACAACAGGACACAGAAAGTAATTGTAAATAGAGCCCACTCTGAAGAAAGAGGGGTACTAGTGGGGTACCACAGGGTTCGGTACTGGGTCCAATCCATTTTAATGTCTTTATAAGTGACATTGCAGAGAGACTGGAAGGAAAAGTATGCCTCTTTGCAGATGACACAAAGATCTGCAACAGGGTTGATACACAGGGAGGCGTGAAAAGGTTGGAGGAATGGTCAGAAGTATGGCAGCTCATATTCAACGCAAAGAAGTGCAAAATAATGCACCTGGGAAACAAAAACCCAGGGGAAGATTACACAGTGGGAGGGGGGAGGTAGTAACAACAATAAAAATGGAAAGAGACCTGGGTGTAATCATATCACATGACCTTAAGGTTGGCAAGCAATGTGAATAGGCGGTAGGGAGGGCTGGTGGGATACTGGGATGTATAGAGAGAAGCATCACCAGCAGAAAACAGGAAGTTGTTATCCCCCCTGTACAGACAGTTGGTGAGACTCCATCTGGAGTACTGCATCCAGTTCTGGAGACCCCATCTCTGAAAGGACATAGACAGGATGGAGGCAGTTCAGAGGAGGACAACTAAAATGGTGCAGGGTCTGCAAGAGAAGCCATACGAGGAGAGACTGAAGGAGCTTGATATGTATACCCTTGAGGAAAGGAGGGAGAGGGGGGACATGATAGAAATGTTTAAGTACCTCAGTGGAATCAACAAAGTCCAAGAGGGTAGCATCTTTCAGAAAAAGAGATGTGCAAGAACAAAGGGACACAATTTGAAGATTGAGGGGGGATGGCTGAGGGGCAATGTGAAGAAGTATTTTTTCACAGAAAGGGTGGTGGATGCATGGAACAGCCTTCCTGAGGAGGTAGTGGGGTCTAAAACTGTGGGAGAATTCAAGAATGCATGGGACAGACATAAGGCATTTTTTATGGGGGTAGGAAGAAATAGGCTGTTGGTTAAATAGGATCTGCAGCTTATCCTGTAAGTAGGGAAATGGGCAGACTAAGTGGGACAAGCGGTCCTTATCTGCCATCAAAGTCTATGTTTCTATGGTCACTCATGGCACCAGGAAGGACTGAGATTTCAGAAAAGTGGCCCAGGCAGGAGGAGAGAAGCCAGTGTGCTGGTGCCCTATTTTATAGTTTTGCCATGTGGCCTGCATAACCAACTGAGTTATCTTATTGTTCACAATAATGAATTGTACTCAGTCCCTTAAGATTTCATCTTGGAATGTCAAGGCCTTTAATTCTCCCATTAAATGAAAGAAAATATTAACCTATTTAAAGAGGGAAAAATTGGGTATTGCCTTCTTGCAAGAAACAGACCTGACTTCGGTCAAAGCAGGAAAAACCCTGCAGAGACTGGGTGGGGGTAGTGGAACATAACAGATACAACTCTAAACAAAGGGGGACTGCTATTCTAATTAAAAGGGAGTTAATTTTGTAAAACACTCCCATACAGTAGATGCCAAGAATCAATTTCAGATTTTACTGGGATCCCTGAATGAAACCAAGGTGGCACTTTGTAATATTTATGCACGTAACTCCAAACAAGTGGATTTCTTTAGTGATGTAACTTTGAAACTGAATGCTGCAGATAGCTATGCTATTGTCTTAGCAGGGGATATGAACAAAGTACTTGATCTCTTGTTGGACAAAAACACTAACAAAGGAAGTCTTCAGAACACTAGAGCCTGGGAGGCACTTCACAAACTTTTGGAAGAGGCTGGTTTAATAAACTTATGGTGTATTATGCAACCCAAGAGTAGGGATTACAGTTTCTACTCAGTCAGACAAAACTGCATAACAGAATTGATTCTCTTTTCCTTTCAAAAAATATTTTGAATTCCTTAATAGATTCTCATATTGATAGTATACATCTATATGACCCTACTCTGATTGAAGTGTCACTGGTGGTACTAGCAGATTATAATAGATCCTTTTGGTTGAAGTTCAATAACATGCTGACTAAAGATAAAGATTTCCCAAAATGGCTTCACAAAGAAACTGCTGAGTTCTTTATGCAAAATGATAATGGGACCGGCCGGGTGGTGCTGAGGGTTGAGGCGCTGGATGCCACACCTCACGCCATGCTGGCGACCTGAGTTCGAGAAAAAGCTCGGGTGCCTGGGGTCAGCAGGGGAGGGATCGGATTGAGCACCAGGCTGGCAGTTCTTCTGTCCCGGGTGGTGGACTTGGGGTTGTCCGGAGCTCTGGTGAAACCTGGTGGAGACCAGGGTGTAGTAGACGCATGGGCAGACATGATACAGCATGCCTGACGCTAGTTGGGTTGCTGTGCTCCAAGTGTCGGGAGGTACACATGCAAGGGAAGGTGGGGAAGAAAATGAAAAAACTCAGCAAGTGGGGATAGGTGACGGCACATCTCCTCCATGCTTAGCGCCGGATCTGACTGGGGCCGGCCCTCATTGCTCCTCACCCCGCCCCCTCCCATGCCAGAGTCTGTCTTTCAAGGAGCCCAAGTTAGTGGTCGGGCTACCCTCCCTGGGTGGGTTAAACCAGGGGTGCTGGCAATGGGAAGTCTGGAGAGAGAGAGAAGGGGCATAGACCTTACAGCGGATCTCAGGCAGGCAAGCACAGGGAGATGATGCCTGAGAGAGGTCCCCCTTGCCGTGACTGGAGTAAATAGAGTTGAAAAAAAAATGATAATGGGAATGTGTCTGATGCTTGCTTATGGGACGCCTTGAAGGCATATATCAGGTGCAGGATAATAGGTTTCTCAACTCATAAGAAAAAAGAAAGGGCAAAAAGGTTGTTCCAACTAATAAACAGACTTTACTGTGTGAGCTAATGTTAACCAAGTTTGAAATCAACCAAATCCATTCAAATAAGGCGGAATATGCTTTGTTCAGGACAATGCAACAATACTGGGAATCAGGTGAAAAAGTGGGCAAGTTACTTGCCTACAGACTTAAAAAGCTGCAGCAATAGAACTTGATACAAGGTATAAAAAAGGCCCGTGAGGTACTGGTGCATATTTCCAAAAAATCTCTTTCAGCCATCTGTGCACTGGTCTGAGTATGTCCATCAAGAGGGCACCAAAATCCCTGATTTGCCACCCCTTCCCTAAGGTCTGCCCCTCCCCAGAGTTAGAATCAGTAGTTAGGAAGGCATGGGGGGCATAGACCCCCGCATTACAAGCAGGATTCAAACTCGAATCCCTGGCTCCCTAATGATGGGTGCACTCGGACAGGTGCCATCCGATGGTGGAACCCAAAAAATACATTCACCTCCACAAAACACTGTGTTGCCACAGATGAGAGAATTTCTTGCAAAGCTACAACTACCCACTGTCACACTAGAAGATAACCGAAGTCTCACAGGTCCTATTTCTTTACAAGAAGTGGTTGATGCTATCAGTGACTTACCAAACAACAAAACCCCAGGGCCTGCTGGTTTCATATGTGAACTTTTGAAGCTTTTAAGCCCAGACATTTCTAGATACCTGCATAAGGCCTTACTTGAAGCTCATGCCCTTCATCAACTTCCCCAGTCAATGAATAGGGCCTTGCTAACATTAATCCCAAAGAAAGATAAAGATGCCCTTGAATACTCTAGCTATAGGCCAATTTCATTACTAAACACAAACTATAAGGTTTTAGCAAAATTCCTAGCAAACAGTCTTCAAGCACCGATGCCTAAGTTAATAGGAAGAGAACAGGCAGGTTTTGTTACAAGCAGATCAGAAGCAGACAATCTCAGAAGATTATACACTACAATCTGGTCAGCCCACCAAAATAAAACATCTGCTTTGGCAATCTCCTTAGATATGCACAAAGCTTTTGACTCTCAAACGTGGTCTTATTTGCAATTTGCACTATCCTCATTTAGTTTTGGTGGGGAACTTACCTCCTGGGTCTTTATGATTTACTCTAAACCCTCAGCAGAATTAACTATGAATGACCTAAAATCCTTGTCCTTTGCCCTACACAGGGACACAAGACAAAGCTGCCCACTTTCTCCACTTCTTTTTTATCTTGGCCACTGAGCCTCTAATAAGATCCATTCAGAAGGATGTATCCATAAAGGGGGGTCCTAGCAGGCAATGTAGAAAACAAAGTATTTGCATTCGCCAATGATCTCTTATTACTGTAAGTAACCCTAGGGAATCTATCAGCAGGCTTAAACTGAAATTAGAGAGGCTCAGAGAATTCTCGGGCCTAGTGCTAAATTGGGAAAAGACCCAGGTGATGCCCATCTACTGCACATCTGCTTATTAAAACAATTGCAGCAAGCATTAGGCATTGGGATGTTTCAAAACACCATTTTTATGTTTGCTTGCACGAATGTGCAAGAAACATAGTGCCATCATCCGAGTTTCTGGAGGTGTGGCACCCCCTCTTCCAATTCCCTCCATGTGTTTGTAAGCATGGCCACAGTTGCCCAATGCATGCTGCAGCTGTCTATGACAGCACTCAAGAATGCAGTGGCTTTCAGTTGAAAGGGGGAGAGCCACTTCAGTGAGCACGATCAGATAAGGGAAGTGCTCACTGAAGTGCTCTCCCCCCCTCCCCAAACAGTCTTCCAGGTGCCACGCTGGGAGCCCACCCCAGCATTGCAAGAATGTGTTTGACTGACTGGGGTGCCCAATCCCCAGTTGGCTCCACAGTCCCCCCCAAGAGATTACCGAGTGCCACGCTGGGAGCCCACCCCGTGGCAACAGGCAGTCAGAATGGCCGGATGGGGGTGCCTCAACCCCATCGGCCCACTGCCCCTCAAACCTTTTCAGCTGCCATGCTGGGAGCCCACCCCAGCATGGCAAATGTCCTGCTCAGGTATTTGCCATGCTGGGACCCACCAGCATGGCAAATGTCCCGCCGTAATTAAAAAAAAAACCTGAAAATACAAAAATGGTCCCTCGCAGTCTACCTGCCCTCCCCCACCTGCGCCCACCCTCTGTGCACCCTGTCTTCCCACCCCACCTCACCCCATACTTACCTCCGGAGCTCGGCGCGACGATCTTCAGTAGACCAGGAACACGTCTGCACTCTTCAAAGCCGACCGCAAACTGAGGAAAAGCTGTATAATGTAATGAATAAGGTTTTTTTCAACTTTGCTGCATATCTCAGACATTTTTTGGAATTTTGGCACCAAATTTTCAACATGGGGTTTTTGGGACCCCTCCTCATGATTTCTGTCACTGTCATGGCATTACTCGGGCCCGAAGGGTGATTTTGCAGTCACTGAGTGAAATCATCTTTTGGGACAGATTAATGAAATGACAGTGCAGTGCTCATAAGGTGGGCTCTCAAAAAGCCTATGTTGAAAATTTGGTAAAAAAATTCCTAAAAATGACTGTTTTATGAGCGTGCGTTGCACTGTTCCTATGCACGCTCGTAGGTTCGTGAATTCTCAATATTTTCACTCTGGATTTTCAACATTGCCATTTGACCACACCTCCTTATGAGCAGTACAGCTGTCATTTCTCACTTCTCACTCAAAATGTGTTTCTGCTCATGTAGCGCACAATGGCGCAGTCGGTGTGCGAACTCAATGTATGGGACACATTAAGAAAATCACAGTCACACTGTTCATGAGCAGAAGTGTTAAAATTGCTATGTTAAAACTTTGGTGAAAAATTCCAAAAAATGACTGCTTTACGAGTGTTTGTTGCACTGTTCCTACGCACACTCGTAGGTTCGCAAATTTTCAATATTTTCACTCTGGATTTTCAACGTTGCCATTTGACCACACCTCTTTACGAGCAGTACACCTGTCATTTTTCACATCTCACCCAAAACATGTTTCCGCCCATGTAGCGCACAATGGCGCAGTTGGTGTGCGAAATCAATGTATGGGACACATTAAGAAAATCACAGTGACACTGTTCATGAGCAGAGGTCTTAAAATTGCTATTTTGAAAATTTGGTGAAAAAATTCCTAAAAATAACTGTGTTATGAGTGAGCATTGCGCAGTTTCCATGCACCCTCGTAAGTTCATGAATTTGTAATATTTTCAGTCCAGATTTTCACCAGTGGCATTTTTCCACACTTCCTTATGAACAGTACAGCTGTAATTTTTCACAACATGGCCAAAATGTGTTTTCACACTTTCAGCACAGAAATGCGTGGTCGTTGTGGGAAATCATTGTTCGGGACAGATAAAGAAAATCACAGTGACACTGTTCATGACTGGAGGTCCCAAAATTGTTGACAATCTGCTGTAAACAATTCCCAAACTAATTACATTATGGGTGCACGTTGCACAGTTTCTATGCACGCTTGTGACTTCACCAGTTTTTTAAATATTTTCACTGCAGATTTTCAACATTGCCATTTTTTACACTTCCCCATGAACAGTACAGCTGTCATTTTTCACATCCTGTTCAGAATGTGTTTTTGCACCTGTGGTGACAAATGCCATAGTCACTGTGCAAAAGCAGCTTTCGGCTAACAAACTGATATTGCCACTGTTCATGAGGTGGGGGTCACAAAAAACCCATGTTGAAAATCTGGAGTGAAAATACCAACTAATGCCTGCGGCATTAGGGTTTCCGACCATAACACCCCACCCTGTAGAGAATGACAGGCATCGGGGCTGTGACTTGGGATTGTCACCTGCTATGCTCATACCATTCCACCCCAACCCCCACCCTGCAACCACTGAGAGGCATCGAGGTGTGCCTTGGACTCTTCGGCCCCAAAGTTCACCCCATTCTCCTATACCACACCCGTCTCACAATATTTCCTGATGGAATGGGGTGCGCATAAGGGCCAAAGTCCCCAAGGCACACCGTGACACTTGATGGCGTCTGCATGGTAGGGTGTGGTGAAATGGTGTGGCCGTTATGCCTGATGACCCAAAGGCACACCCCAATGCCTGTCACTATCTGCAGGGTGGAGATGGGGTTGGCTTCAATTCAATACTTCACTGCCATTCCTATTATGCAGCTCTGTAACTCCTACACTACCAATGTCAATGCCAGCAAGCAAACATTCGGCATTGACAAATGCTTGTTTACCTAGGTCTTCAAATTTCAAATAATTTAGACAAGCTCTTAGAGAAAAACTTTGCCTTATCTAAATGCTTTACAGCTGGACTTAAATAAATGGGACAGACCAAATCTATCTACCTGTATATGGGGAAAAACTCAAGCTATCAAAATGAATTGTGCACCGAAGATTTTCTAGATACTTCAGAATATCCCTATTGTTATGCCTAGCTCACAAGACAAAAGAACAGACTCCATAGTTAGAAGATTCTTATGGGGAAACATGCTGTCAAGACTTTCCCTAAGCAAGCTTAGACAAAAACCAATAAAAGGTGGCTTCGCCATGCCCTGGTGGAAAAATTATAGTGAAGCCTTCCTACTTAAAGAGTCTATGCAGTCTTAAATAACTGTAGGCAGGCTGACACCCCTCGTTGGCTATTGACAGAATCACCTCTACTAAGTCCCCACCCACTGACTGACATTTTAGCTCTTCCAGTCCCAAAGCACCTAAAATATAATCCATGTATTACAAACTCTGTAAAATTATTGAAAGAAACAATACATAATTAAAAAAAGCAATCCCTCGGTGGCAAAACAACTACACTGAAACAATCTTAGTATTTGCTACAATAGGATCCCCATATTGGACCTTGGCTGGTCAAAGCTTGAGATTCACCACCTGCAGACATTGTAGACTCAAGCACTAATATTCTGCTGCCATTTGATGTCCTTAGAAAAAAATTTAAACTACAGAAATTCCACTTCTGCTTCTATCTGCAACTTCGGAATGCACTAAATAATGATACCCTGACTCATTATGTGGTGGGGGAAATAGATACAGAACAGAAACAGTCAGTGAAGTTGGCAGGTCTTAAAAATGGAGCTAGCTGGATCATCAATTAATCTCAGACAGTGGAATATTGCTAACTGTATCAGCAAAGTCAAAATGGGAAAAAGAATTAGACATGGACATTAATGATGAAGAATGGTCTACTGCATGGCCCCATGCTCTCAGGTCTAGTAAAGAGATTCAGGGAAAACTGCTACAGTTTAAAATATTACATTATTTTTGTTATTCACCTAAGTGACTAGATGGCATGGGATGCTTAGAAGATGGCCCATGCTGGAGTCGTCAGGAGCATCATGCAGGCCTGCTTCATACTGTATACTATGGAGTTGCCCTCACATCCCCCATTTTTGAAAACAAGTAATTCTTCATTGTTCCAAATATAATCGGCCACATAATTCCACCTCAACCTTCCTTCGTTATTCTAGGGATTATCCCAGCAGGCTTCCCTGTATTTAAACTTTAACTTAACTGGCTTTTTGCTGCCTTTCTCGGTGCCAGACATTTGATTTTAAAGATCAAATGCATATTTCTTTCATATTTTTAATAAAAGCTTGAATTCATGTCCCTGTGTCATGATTAGTGTTTCCTGAAAATTTCATGCTGTTTGGTTTTGGAGTTTTCTTTAAATCAGTATTTGTTATTGTGCTCTGCAGTAACTGAAAACAGTGAAGTTGTTTCTGTCTCTATCAGTGAGCGATGATGACATCATTTTGGTCTAGTCTGCTGCTTCAGCAATTAAGTCCCTGACTGAGAAATCACCTTGTCTGTATCACAGCTGTCCGTTCTTTCTAATCAAAACTGTCCATTATTTTCTGTCTATATAACACAGGGTTGTTTAATGGATATAAAATAAATCAAAATTTTGTTAATTCGTAGAAGCAGTTTGTCTTTGATGTAGCCTCCACAGATAGGTTCATGTGGGAACAATTTTTGTTTTATGTCAGATTGACAAACAGGTGTCTGCCACACTCTGCTATTTCAGGAACGTGTACTGTATGAACTCCCAAATGTCACTTCTTTCAGGAACATGTACTGTATAAACTCACAAATGTCAGTTCTTTGAGGGTTTCTGTGTGAAGATTCATCATCTTTGTGTATAACTAGAAATACTATATGGCATCCTGAAGCCCCTGTCTCCTTCCTGACAGTTGAGGCGGCAGCACTCTGCTTCCCCTTTCCCTTGCCCCATAAATGCCCAGTATCCTGCCCCAATTTGAGGCTGCTGTACCCCACTGCCCACTGTCTTCTCCACACAGTTTGGGCTGCTGCACCCTTCTGCCTCTTGTGCAAAGAGTTGAGGCTGCTGCACCCTGCTTCCCTCTATCCCCCACCCCCACAATCAGGGCCAATGCACCGTTGCACCCTGTTCCTGTCTCCACAGTTGGGGCTCCTGTGTTCTGCTAAGGCCTAGAGTCCCAGGTCCCCTGCCTTCACAGTTGGGGCTGATGCACCACGCTGTCTCAGGCCACCAGAGGTGGGGTATTTGCTGCACCTGTTACCCACTTCTATTGCCCCAACTGGGCAAGGCTGCTGTACCACATGCACCCTGCCACCCAGCCAGGGCTGCCATACTCTGATGCTCCCCCTGTGTCCTGTCACACAGTCGAGGCTTCTGCACCATGCTGTCTTCTGTCTCTGCCATGGTGTCTAAGGCTGCTGCATCCTGTGCCTGTCTACACAGTAAAGGCTGCTGTGCCTGCTATGCCCTAGAGCCCCATTTCTCCACAGTTGGGACTCCTGCACCATGCTTCCACTTGCCATAAGACAAGGCAGGGCATATGTTGCACCCTGACTGCTGCCTCCACAGTTGGGGCAGTTTCTCCCTGTTGCCCCCTGCTACCAGTGTCAAATTATTTGCTATACCCTGCTGCCTATGTCCCTTGTCCCAAACAGGTGTGTCTGATGCACCCAGTCCCACAGTTTTAGCTGCTATACCCTGATGCCTCCCCTGTCTCTTGCTCAGTCAGGGCTGCTACACCCTGCTGCCCTCTGTCCCCCACCCTATAACACAAGAGGAAAGTATTTTTGGTTTTTTTATTTTAAGCAGTTTGGGCAGTGTAGCAAAATATCTGACTCTGGAGGCAGGAGGGCAGCAGGCTGCAACTGTCTCAACTGGAGAGGCAGGGTACAGGGTGCAGCATATGCCCTGACTCTTGTGGCAAGTGGAAGCATGGTGCAGCATCCCAATCTGCAGAGGCTTGTGGCTCTAAGGCAGAGGTGGCCACAGCAACACTGATGGTGTAGACAGGAGCAGGGTGCAGCAGTCCTGGCTGTGATGGCAGGGGACAGAGGACAACATGGTGTAGAAACCTTCATTGTGAGGCAGGACACAGTAGGGCATCAGGGTACAGCAGACCTGACTGTGAGACGGGGTGCACGTGGTGCAGCAGCCCTGCCCATTTTAGGCAATGAAAATGGTTAACTATTGAGGCAGAGGCCCTGGAACTCTAGGGCTTAGCAGAGCACAGCAGCCCTGTCTGTGGAGACAGGAACAGGGGGCAACAGGGTGCCTTGGTCCTGACTGTAGGGGTGGGGAACAGAGGTAAGCAGGGTGCAGCAGTCTCAACCGAAGAACAGGAGACAGAGGCATCAAGATGCCATATAGTATTTCTAGTTATACACATACATGATGTAATTTCACAGAGAAACCCTCAAATAACTGAAATCTGTGAGTTCGTACAGTACATGTGCCTGAAATAGCAGATTGTGGCAGATACCTGCTTGTCAATTTGACATGGCAAAAAAAATGTTCTCATATGAACCTATTTATGGAGGCTACATCAAAGACAAACGACTTCTATGAATTAACAACATTTAGATTTATTTTGCATCCATTGAACATCCCTGTGTTTTTGTAGCCAGAAAATGTAGAGTTTTTATGAGAAAGAACTGACAGGTGTGATACAGGCAAGCTGATTTCTCAGTCAATAAGGGACTTGATTGCTGAAGCAGCAGGCTAGAACAAAATGATGTAATCGTTCACTGATAGGGACAGAAACAACTTCACTGTTTTCAGTTACTGCAGAACACATTAACAAATGCTGATTAAAGAAAACCACAAAACCAAACAGCATGAAATGTTCAGGAATCATTAATCATGACACAGGGACATGAATTTGAGTGAATTCAAGTTTTTTATTAAAAATATGAAAAAACACTGCATTTGATCTTTAAGAAACTGGGACTCTATTCAAGTACCCACACTGCTACAGTAGACTAGTATTCTTTCATGGCATCTTTGGCGAATAATGAAAGAATTTGTTTTATGTTATTGGATTAATTAGATGCTTTTGATCACATTTGGAGACCCATTTTAAAAGCCAAAGAAATGTGGTTCCCTAAGCAGGGGGCTCCTGGAAAAGGCACTAAAAGTTGCCCCATAGGTGCAGATCTCAATGTAATATTCTACTATCGCTGTTTACAGGTCATGCCTTGATTTGTTCACTTCTCTATTGATCGTATACTACCATAGCCGTCTATATTATGTTTACGTAGTTATGGCAAACCTTGTTTCGTAGTTAGTTTAGATTAAACATGTTTGTATTCCTTCCCATTGAAATAACTCTATTTATCTTTAATTGAACTCACAAAGATAATTGAAGGTTGTGTATTACAATATTTATTTTGCTTGCTTAAAAACTTTGTTTTGTTTGTAACTCTATTTGCTGAATTTAAAATCTCAATAAACTTTTTTATGAAAAAAAGAATATGAATTGACTAATACTTTGATGGCTAAACTGCTAGTCTGTGTCTTGAATCCACATCCAACTTCTATATCTGTCATGCTATTCAGCTCTGTTTTCACTGATCTGACCTGAAGAAGAGAGTATTATCTCTCGAAAGCGAGACTCAGAAATAATGTTTGTTAGTTCAATAAAAGGTATCACCTGCAACATATTTTTTTTTCTCTGCATTGGAAATGCATGCAAATACAGTATGTAACTTTAGGAAAGAAAGGTATGTATTGCCCTTCCAGGTGTTTCCATCACCAGCTTAATGGGATGTCCTATCATCCCAGTTTCTTAAAAGTTCTTTGTGAATTCAGGAATAGAACAAACTCACTCTTATGCAGAAAAAAAAGAGTTCATCTCATGTCATCCTTAGAGATTTTATGCTGCTGTGACTTAGTCTACTTATATGCACATGTCATATAGTAATATTATCTGTCATGCTCCATGTACTGTATATATTTCATCATACTCCTAATGTAAAATTGTATGCCTTTTGTGTTTACTGCCTGCACAGTGTTGCCTGTAATTGATACAATACTTTGTAAATGACTGTATACAATGTACTTGTTCCTGTCTATATATTCTGTCTAATTATTTCTGGGTCACCCCTGAAAAAGGGACCTCTTGTCCTAGTAGGCCTACCCTGTTACCAAATTTTAATAAATAAATTTCCTATAACCACTGATATTGGCGTCATCAGCTTATAAGATCAAAGAGATCAGTACTAAATTTACAAAGGCCTCCATGATCATTTGCAATAGAAGAGGTGAAGAATAATAAGCCTTGTGCATAACCTTGTAGAACCCCTAGAATACAAATTAACATCTGATTTTATATCTTTCTTTACATTACCTGCTGCCTGAATGATAAATAATTTACCATCCAGTTAAAACATTGCTCTTATCGCCAGAATTGCCTTCCTAATGGCTCCCTATCTCAGCTGATGCTACTGAATTTGCTAAAAAGTTTAGTTTTGCTTCCTACCCTGCCCAGCTCTCAGATACCCCTGCCACAGGGGCTACCAGCATGACAACATCATTCTTCTCCCTTCTAGCAATGAAGTCTTATTTCTGAGTGTAATGCTGCTTTAATGACCTTATTTGAATTGATACTAGGAATATAAGTGCTTATGAATTGCCAAGCTGAGCTGACCCTCTTTTGAGATGCATTCATTGTAGAAAACAGACAGAAGAAAACATCAGTAACTATCAACCACACACAACATTCTCCAGGCATAAAAGCAAAACCAAGAAAAAGAATCTCAAATAGTGTCACCAGTATGGTTTGGATTAGGGGCAAGCATGAGACATGGATAGGCAGTTTCCCCTGAAGATGGATTGTCACACATGGACAAAGTAAAAAAAAAATCTATAAAATATGGCACAGTTTTTTTTACTTATGTTGCATCTTCCTATTGTCCAGTTTTGAAATATTTTTGTACATTTGAAATCTGTCTTCCTCACAACCTAATGTGCCCTTTTATCAGGATACCGTGGCATCATTGGCATCATTGTAATCCTCCCTTGGTGACATCATGGTTTGTTGCTATTTGAAACTACTCGCTTGCCACATATGCATAATTATTGTTAGTAGTAGTAGTATTAATATTAGTAATGTCAATAACAACGACATTTTCATTCACACTAATAGGGAAAACATATTGCCACAATCAAAAAGATTGTGAGCAGTAGAACTCTGATAAGGAGCATCCCCATGTCTGCTGAACAGTGACACACACACCTGTAGGAGTCTAAAACAGCTGCATGTCAGATTGAGATTTCGGTGCATGCCCAGTCAGTGGATTGTGACTCGGGAGAAACCCTTGTTTGTTCTTGAGTTCTTGAATGTTTTACATGAGTTGAGTTGCATTAATGGAAAGGGGAAGATAGGAAATATATTAATGGCAACAGTTATAGTATTTGCTTGTCAGTGTATGGTGGTATTTAAAGGTTGCTTTCTGTCCATGGCCTAAGGGTCAATGTCAAGATTTTGCAGTACATTGCAGAGGATCAAATGGCTGACAGCATCAAAAGCTTTTTTTAGCAATGCAAAGTGTGCTCCTTTGAGCTAGCTATTCTTTTTTTTTTTTTTTTACTTTTTTTCCCTCCAGTCACGGCTCGTGGAACCTTCTCTCGGGCATCCTGTCCATTTCATGCCTGCCTGAGGCCCCTCTGGTCTGTGCCTCCTCTCTCCCCCCTCCCTGCAGCCAGCACCCCCAGTTTAACCCACCCAGGGTGGGTCACCCCCTTCTTGGGTGCTCTTCCATGTCAGGCTCCGGCTGCAGGTAAGGGCCCGGGTGGAGAACATGGAAGGCCAGTCAGAGTGAGACCGGTGGTGGGCATGGGGACAGGTGCCATCAACTGTCCCATGAGCTGGTGTTTTCCCTGTTCTGTGCTCTCCCCCCCATACATGGTGCACCCCTGATACTCTGGCACATGACAACCCCGACAGCATCGGCCATGCTAATTACATGCTGCCCAGCTTTCTGCAGTGCCCCCAGTTTCCACTGGGGGCCACTGGCATGCCGGATTGTTCCCACTCTGCTTCCCCAGGAGGAGAGCACCACAGGCACTCATCCTCCAACCCTCTATCTGACCCGGCTCCCGGGTTCGGCTCCCTGAGCCCGGGTTGCCAGCGTGGCGTGGTGTGGCATTCAGCACCTCAACCCTCCATACCACCGGGCTGGCTAAGTAAGCTATTCTTAACACTGCAGAAAGACTGATGTCTGCACCCCACACAACAGCAGTAGCTGCACTGTAATGTGCGATCACCTGGGGCCTGATTTGCGAGAAAGCAGTAGGTGCTGTTCTGAAAGAGAACTGCTTTGGACATGCATGTTATTTTTTTCTATAGAAGCTGATTTTTAAATACTGGCTCCAGTTCTACTAATGTTCCATTTTTAATGGCCTGTTTGTAAAAGCAGAAGGTATTTCGGAATTACACACTGGTGGCCAGTACCATTTCAAAAACTGTTATATAAAGCGGTTGACTGAATGTCCCTTTTAGCACCTGATGCTGTTGAGAAAACTTAAAAAAAAATGTAATATTTAGACATATTGCAGCTTACATTTTACATTTGTTCTGTAATTCTCACCCGTTTCTTTATTACTTTAGACATTTGCATATAGGATTGGTCCCCTGTTGACTCCATCTGATCTAACTGCTTGCATACACCTGGCATCACAATTCTATATTAAGAACATCACAATTTGTTCCTGTGTAGATGATTATGATTTCATAACATTGGAGTCTAGTGAATAATGATCCTGTAGTCATGTGGTTGTCCTTAGTATTAACAAAGATGTGGCAAAGAATTACAGAAACTATATGGAACATAAACTGAACTGTGTCTAAAGCTTACATCTTTTAGAGGTTTTTCCAGTGGTTCCAGAAACTCGTTAACAAGGATGTAAACTACAGGAGGACTGTACCACATATGTAAATTAGAAATACCCACTGACATTACTAAAAGGCCAGTAAAGATCAATCCACAACATATTATGAATTAGTATTTGTGTAACTCCCCTGTTCCCTGGGGTTGCTAGAATCCCATCAGTGTCAGTGTTAGGTAAGGAAGACAGCTGGTGAATATCTAGTTAAGTGATTTTCACCTGCTCCCTCTCTGTTTACTTGATTTCAGCTGAGAGCAGAGAGGTGATGTCATTTAAGAACTCTCTCAACATAAGCGACACAGCTTGTGTGAGACTGAGGGAGTTTAGAATTCTGAAGTCAGTTCAGTGTAGGAACTCCGTGAGTGAGCAGTGCTTGTATTTCTCACCGTAGTGGAGAACTTCTTTTGCCTGACTTATGAAGTGGTGGAAACCATCTTCGGGGTTTCCTGTGCCTTTATCCCATGTGGGATGAGGGGGGCTGCAAAGGATTTGAGGGGGAATCCCCTGATCCAACCTTGAACTTTTTGTGAAGCTGCCTTGGTGTACAAACTGTAATTAGATTTTGTCTGAGTTACCCAGGATATATACCTGCCTTTTTCTGTGGGGTGACTCTCTGATAAAGGTACCCTTTCACCCATTTCTGTGAGATTCTCTCAAGAAGATTTGTGTTTTATAGTTTGCTGACAACAGTGGATGTCCCATATGTGATTTGTCCTTTGTTCAGGACTTTAACGTTACATCCTTATTTATTTATTTCTTTTATTTATTCAAGTCCAGGATTACAAAGTACCTTTGAGTCAAGGCTCTTTTATAAAGGTTCCACATCTGAGTGTACAGTCTTAGAGTTACAATTTCAGTATAGAGCAATCAATTACAAAGAAGGTTTTGACATGTTATTACAAAGGTTTCTTACATGGGGAACAAACAAAAAGAGGGTACATAGAGGTCAAGAGAGGTGTGGGAGGTGGAAACAGTGAAACTGGAAGGTCACAAGAGGAGGGGTGAGGAGAGGGGGGAGGTGAGATGGGGGGCTAGTATGTAGCAGCCAGAGGCAGCTTTGCCAAGAGGTGGATAGGATAAGAGCATAAGTTGGGCAGTGGAGATGCAAGTACTGGGAGTTGGGGTAATGGGTAGTCAGTTGGAGGAAGAGAAAAAGGAATATAGGCTGCATGGAGGGAGAAAACAATTAATCATGCCAGTCACAGATGCTTGGGGCAGGAAGAGCGAGGTGGTGCTAGGACCTGTGGGCATTCACCAGCTGCCTGGAGTGAGCGAAGGGATTGGTCATAGCAGTAGCAGGACCTTGAAGCCAGAAGAGCTTGGCGGAGTTTGGTCTTGAAGGTACCCATCATTGCTAGGGCAGTGATGTCACTACTGAGATTTATTTATCCAGCTAGGTGCCCTATATGCAAAGGACCTTTGGCCTTGGGACGTGCGACAGTGTGGGATTTGCAGCAGGTGTGGTTTGGAACTCCTGGTGTTGCAGTTGTTGGTCTTGAGTTTGAGGAGAGAGCAGACTCCAGGGGGGGCATTGCCCATCATTATTCTTTTTTTGCTGTGATGCAGGTTTGATATTTTAGGTGATTATTTAGTGGTAGCCACCCCGATAAAGAATAGAGGTTGCAGGTATGGGTGAGATGGTGTGATCCGGTGGTGAGATGATAGGCCTTATTGAGGGTGGTAGAAATCCGCTTGAGAAAGGAGGCGGTAGCAGAGCCATAGATAATTAATCCATAATTGATTTTACTAATGATGGAGCTCTGGACGGCAACAGTTAAAGCTTCAGGGGTTAGGTGTTTCCAGTGTCAGAACAGTGGGCCCATCCTGATGTTAGCAGCTTTAGCCACAGTATTTATGTGAGCAGTGTAGGAGAGGTGGGAGTCAAGGGTGATGACAAGGTATTTAAAGGATTGTACTTGTTTGAGTGTGACTCCTTGCTTAGTTTTGATGGCGAGCTGGTCCTGTTTAAGTTTGTACTGATAGCTGCTGAAGATCATGGACTTTATTTTTTTCTGGTTTAGGATCAGTTTGTGTTTTAGGAACCAGTTTTCGACTGAAGTGAAACCATGCTGAAGGTTATTTTGCAGTTGTTGAGGATCCTGGTGGAAGGCAAGGATGATTGCATCATCCGCATAGAGAATGATTTGCTGAGGACAGGACTCAGGAAGCGAGTTTAGGAACAAGCTGAAGAGGAGGGGGGCCTAAGATGGAGCCCTGGAGGACACCTGAGCAGACCAGTCTGGGATTTGAGAGGGTGTTGGTAATTCTCACTCTTTGGGACCGGTTGTCTAGGTAGCTATTGAACCAGGTTACCGAGTTGGGAGACAGCCCCACGTTCTGAAGCTGGGTGAGCAGGAGGCTGTGGTGGACAGTGTTGAAGGCCTTTGTTAAGTCGATGAAGGTAGCGCCAGTTAGTTGCCCTGTGTCCAAGGAGTGGTGTATGGTGCCGGTAAATTCGAGCAGTGCAGTGGAGGTGCTGTGATTCTTTTAGAAATCATGTTGCTGCCTGCTCAGTAGGTTGTGTTTGTCAAGGTAGTCTGTCAGCTGGTCAGTGACAATACACTCCAGGGCCTTTGAGAGAGGAGGAAGGATGGAGATAGGTTGGAAGTTCTCAGGAGCAGTTTTGACACCACTTTTATGGATGGGGGTTACGGTAGCTAGCTTCCATTTTTCGGGGAACTGGCTAAGGCTGAGGGAGAGGTTGAAGATCCTCGTCAGTGGCTGAAGCAATTCATCAAGAGTGAGGGATAGAAGTTTGAGGTCAAGAGAATCACTGCTGGTACTGGACTTGCTGAAGGCTTTAATTACATAGTCACATACCTGGTACATCTTAACTGCTTTAAAGTAGAGGGGGGGACTAGTTGGGGCAGTGGTGGTTGGGGGCAAGGGATCAGCCATATCATTGTAAAAGTCAGGAGGGAGTACAGAGATAAGGTTAAGGAAGGTGGTATTGAAGGTATCCGCTATGACTTTGGGGTCAAGAGTTATATCTCCATTTATAATGAGAACCGAAGGGATATATCTTGTCTGCTGCATGGTGACTTCTTTTATGTTGTTCCAGAAGTCTCTTCCATTTCCCAAGGTGTTAGTAAGGGTGTTCTTGAAATAGGCTGATTTCTTATCCCAAATTGCTTTGGTGTAGTCATTTCTTGCACGTTTGTAGCTGGCGATTTCTGTGTGTTTCCCAGTGGCTCTGGCGAGCGCCCAGAGGTGGTCTCTTTCCTGTAGTTGCCTAAGGAGGTCTCCTGTGATCCAGGAGTTACAGAGTGCTTTAACCTTATGCCTTTTAAGAGGAACAAATGTGTTGCATGCTTCATTAAAGATATTGATAAAGTGGTCCAGAGCAGTGTTCACATTTGTAGCTGAGAGGACCGGAGTCCAGTCTTGTTGGAGGAGGTGAGCTTTGAGATAAATTAATTTGCCACAGGGTAGAACCCTACTGATGACAATTTTAGGAGGTGGTTTGATGAACTTGTTAGACCAAAGGCAGCTAACTGGGGAGTGGTCACTGAGTTTGTCCGGGAGGACAGTGGTTTTAGAGATCCGGGTAGGCTGAATGGTTAGGATCCAGTCCAGGAGGGTGTAATTTTTTTTGTCATGCTCCTGATGTTAAATGTGCTAAACATTTCAAGATATCATAATTTTCTACAGTTTCAGTATTTGTGAGGTGTAACTTTGAAAGAATGGCTGGGTATGGACATGGAAGCAAAAGGTGGGAAACCCCCCCATCTGGAGTTACTAGTTCAGCACTTCAGGTTCTGTAAGGACACCTGTTTTCTGTCAGTGAATGTGGCCAATGCCTGAAGAAGTTTACTCCTTGTATGTGGGTTTTTTGCTAGTTTTGAGCTTTGAGTGCTCCCTCATGGCAAGGGTGCCACATTCCTTTCCTATGCCACATGGGAACTGTTCTAAGTACTGGCCTAGAGCCTTTTCAAGAAGAGTTTGTGTTTTTACAGTGGCTAGTTCCACAGTTTTCCAGATGTCTAATCCTGTGCCATATGGGAACTGTTCTAAGTACTGGCCTAGTGCCATTTTGAGGAGAGATTCTGTGTGTTCACCGTGGCTAGTTTCACACTCCAGATGTTTAATACTATGCCATATGGGAGGTTTCAAAGTTCTGTTTCTACAGATGTGTTCTGCATTGCTTTGTGCCACAAAGTGTAAACCCTTTTGGGTCCATCTTTGCTTCTGTGTTTTCCAACTTTTTTTTAATTTTTTATTTTATTTGTTTCACCAGGAGGGTGGATTGGATCCAAGGACTCTTTTTCAACCATGCCTGGGGGAAAGGGTAACAGAGATACAGACACTGTTACAAAAAACAAATAACATACGACCACTAACAACAATTACAGTATCTCAGTCTTACTAGCAGTTATACAACACACTTTACAAATCACAGATCATATACAATTCAATATATAATGTAGATTTCACAATTCAATTACATCATGTCACCCCCACACACTTACAACTAGATACTCCAATCAAATGGTTCACAAGAGTTTTCCCCAAAACAAGTCTACGACTGTTAATATTCAGATTCATGTCTATGAACTCATTTAGTTTCAGAATAAAACCACACTCTAGAACCCTAACCTGGTATGGACAATCTAGTTACTGCTTCCTGTGTGGATTTACTGGGATCCCCTGTCTAGAAGTAGCAAACCTAGCATAGTCCTTAGCAAACGTTCTCTCCTCAGGACCTGGGTTTTGGTATAGGTCTGTTTGTGTCTAGTATGCACACATTTTGTGTTTTCTTCATTACAATTGCTTTGTACCCCACCCCTCTCTTTTTCCCTAGACAGAAAAAGTATGGGAGGTGTGCCTACTAGTTAAATAAGGGGCTGGTGGGGGTTACAAAAATGGGGGCTCATCTGACTATATTGTTTGAATTTGGGGAGAGAACAGGAGATGTTTGCTTAGGGTATGGCTAGCTTTTTGTCTGTCTGGCAGTTTGGTAGCCCAAAACAGGAAAGGAAGCTTTGCACAAAAGGATCTTGCACAGAAGAGTGCCATCCATATGTTTGTTGTGTGCTTGCTAGTACATTGTTGCTGTGTGTTTGTGCAAACTTACAGTAGTAGCGCCAAATAGTCAAGGGATTTTTAAGGATTTTTAAAAATTCCTATTGAGAATTGTGAAACCTTTTGTTAGGGATTTTGTTTTGTTTGCTAGGGTGTTCACTGCTACCTGGAGAGGGTGATCTCCTCTGATAGCATAGCTGAAAACCTACCAGATAGCAC
Organism: Neoceratodus forsteri; assembly: GCA_016271365.2. Classification (NCBI taxonomy): domain Eukaryota; kingdom Metazoa; phylum Chordata; order Ceratodontiformes; family Ceratodontidae; genus Neoceratodus; species Neoceratodus forsteri. The sequence goes on along the minus strand of CM057452.1, from coordinate 624,263,930 downwards.
TTAAGTACTATAATAGGAACTGGCCTCTTTCTGTAGGTATAATAAAAAGGATTTTTTTCCTAAAATTTTGTGAAGGATAAAGAGGGAGTCTCACAAAATTGCTTGACAAATTTGGCGCTACTACTGTCCAATGGACTATAAAGCCAGATAGTGTATGTCTTTGTCCCTGCATCTGGAACATTTTACAGAACTTTTAAATCTCAAATTGCATTTGCCAAAAGTAGTGTGGACTTTAGGAAACCAAGAGAGAAATGAGCCCTGAATGTTTCATGTACTTTGTGTGTGACCTGGGGGAGTTCCTAAAGAAATTGCCAAGTTCTGAGAGAGAAAATGGTCAAAACAGCGCTTTTGCCATTGAAAGTGCAGCCGAGAAATAAAAGTTCAGTTTGCAGTTTAAATTTGTCCTGCTCAACGATCGCCATGAAGGAAGGTGCAAGAGAGAGAGAGAGAGAGAGAGGCTCATTTGCATGGCATTGAGTGATTGGTGTGATTGCAATCAGTCCACCCTCTAGCCAGCTTCAGAATGCAGCCCAGTGTTCAAGAGGGGGAGAGGGAGTGGTATGTGAGGTGGTCAGACCAGGATCAACCATCGAGGGGCTTGTGAACATTCTTATCTGTGAAATACAGACTTTTGCTGTTAAAATTTGGGGTCAACCCATTATTCGACTGACTGGAAAGTGAACATGGTGTTTGTGGTAACAATCGGTGGGATCGCCAGCCAGTTTCACCCCAGAGGCCTTCCTGGATCTGCACCAGGCCAAAAATTCCCACTGGGGAAAGCCAGCTACTGATTTCAGTGAGTACAAATCCAAGCAACTATGCATCAAACTGTGTTGTGATTTTCAAGCCAACTGATTCTGTGTGCAAGCAATGAGATTGTTTTGCAAACAGGACTGTGAGTCGTAAACAGCAAGTGCAACAAACAAAATTCTGAGTATAGACTGAGCGTTAATTATGGGTTCAGCAACAGTAATGTTCTTAAAGCAAGTGAGAGACTGTGAGTTGCATTATCCTGCAGCAAACATGCATTCCCATGTAAAAGAAATACTGTGGGTTGCAAGTGACTTTATGCAAGTGTAAATAGTTTGACTCGTGTGCTAATCGTAAAGTCCTGTAAAAACATATGAATGTGCTCAGAGAGATACAAGCAGTGCAATCAATAACAGTTTGAGCAAAATCAGTAGCAGAAAGGGTCAGATACGCAGTGTTTTCTTGAGTCAGAAACAGATTTGAAGCATGAGGAGAGCTACCGCCACTCTTACAGGGCGGAGTTAGCAATGTAAACTCAGCAGCAGGGAGCCATTTTGTGAGACTGTTCAGAGACTAGTAAACAAATAGTAACTATGAACGTTTATGTGTTTCAACTGCAGACATGGCTTTGGGAACATCCCTCTACCTGGATCATGCCCGAGCTATGATAGCAGAGGAGGTGCCCACACTAAGGGAATTAGAGAGAACTTTCTATGGTGAAGGGTTGCCTCCAGACATTGCAATCCCTAGTTATCCAGTGAGATTATGCACTATATGCCTCAGGACTGGAAAGGATGTGTTTCTGATACCCCACTGTTCGGATTGTCTAGTGAAATATGGTATGAGCAGGGATGCACAGCCAGAGCGGGCATCATGAATTTGATTGGCTCCCACTTGGACCAAAGTAGGAAACTCTGCAAGTAGCAGTACACAGCATCAAGTTGAACCTGTTGGGGGAGGCCCTGTAGAGTGTGGCACAGAGGAGAGAGTATGGATCTACTGCAAGGGCTGACACCTAGAGATGTTTCCACACCTGTGTCTCAGATGGACAGTGTGACGGAAGGATCAGTGGACCCATGGATGGAGGGTCCTAGTCCTAGCCTAGTAGGGGAGGATGAACTTCAAGAGACACTGAACTGGGCAGTGTCTACCTCCATGCCCAGTGAGGAGTGGACTGTCTCGGGAGTGAGGATGAATGCTCACTCCTGGGCTCAGATTTTGAGTGAGGAAGAGGAGGAGGAGGAGGAGGAGGATGAGGATATGTATCTTCATGTTGAGGGTCCCAGTTTGTGGTCTCAAGCTCATGCCTCAGAGGAGCCAGAGAGAGAAGAAGAAGGCTCCCCTGTCCTGCCCACAGAGATGGTTGGGGACAAGTTATTTCATTTGTTAAGTACAGTATGTGGCACTGGCTTAACCAGGACTGACCACACCCAAGCCGAGCTATGGGCCGTACACATGTGAAGAGTAGTAAGGAGGAGAGACTGGTACATAGGAGGGCCAATGCCATATATGGGAGATCCTTTCCTACCTTACCTCATAGAGTCTGGGAGGAAATTGAACAGAACAGGCAGTCCTGGTTTTTGGAAGTGGCAAGCAAAAATCTGCATCCTGGTACAGCAGCATGTGTCAGAGATAGAGTCATCAGTGATAGACTGAAATTCTGGAAATTGGGCAGAACTTTGTTTATGGACACTGTTCGAATTGTGGATAAGGTAGAGAATGAGACATTCCACAACATCAACTTTGAATGCCCAGATGGTGTCATAGTTCTTGCACCTCACCTCAAGTGATATTACCTTTAATTGTGCCACACCCTGTGAATATGCCTAGCATGCCCTAGGGGAAGCAAAGCAGTGGCAGCGCAGTGTCTGTCATCTAGCAACAACCAGATCCAAGGTGGAAGATGCAGCTCTACTGGTGTTCCAGGATCTCCAGGTGCATCCAGATTCATCACACCCGCAGTGTTGTCCAATTTCCATCAGCTGGCCTTACAGAAGACCTCAACCCAGCTGCTTTCCTGATTCATCACTTGGGATCCCAGATGACATCGGCATAGTTGTTTTCCTGTTCCATGGTTCGATTTTCAAGATGACATCAGTCCAGCTGTTTTCCTGTTTCGTTGCCTGGTTTTCCAGAGGACATCAACCCTGTTGTATCTGAAGATGCCGCCTGGTGGGGGAGAGTCTTCAGCTTGGAGAAGTAAGGTGATGTTTGTTTTAGTCTTCAAGGAACTGGTCAGATCCATCTTTTCTATATTTTTATTGACTCTGCACAACACCCCCTACTTCTGGCAGACTACCACAAACTGTTTGAACTGTCCTCAAAGACTCTCCCTATGGATTGCAGTGCTTTTCAGGTCCTGCCTTGTTCCAAGACTGTTCTTCCATGGGCTCCGGCCTAGGAGAGACTCTTTTATGGACCTTGCCCTCAGGCAACAACATTCTGTTACTAGTGTGGGACATTTTAGGACATTCCATCCCCCAGAATGTGTTGTAAAATGTCTGTTTTCCTATTTTCTATTTTTGTAATTTCTAAAAAAATATTTTTTGGGATTCTTTAGTGTTTAGGTGGAGGTTTAGGCATTGTGTGGTATGCAGAATGTGGTGTTTTGTTTTTCTTCTTTTGCAGGTGTTACAGAAGAAGAAAAGAAGAGGATGTGGGAGCTCATCAGAGTTCCTCTTGCTTTTCCTTAGAGTTTTAGAATTGTTGGTGTCAACATGTTTTTTCGTTCACAGGTGTAAGTGGGGAATGTTGTGGGGAATCTAATGCATTGCATGGATTATTTCCATGGTGTTTTGGTTTGCAGATACCCTGGATTTCGGGGGAGATTCCCCTGTGGGCAGGTTGAATCAGATATATTTTCCCTACAGGTCTAGGGGGGATAGACAGGCTGTGGTCCTGAGTTGCAGAAGGGGCCTCAGTTCTGGTTTATTAGGGCATACCTCAGGCTGTTCTTGAAGCCACTGATTTTCCATAGGTAGATCATAGAATAGGGCTGAAGTTTCAGCCATTGACCTCTGTGCCTTTAGTGTTACCTGCCTGTGCCTGGCACATGGTAGGGAAGAAGTAGCACTATCTTTCCGCAGGTAACACAGAGGGTATGATGGCCTGTTGCCAGGTAGAGAAATGACTGCAGACAGTCATTTACCAGGCTATGAGTGAGTGTAATGCCCCCGTTCCCTGGGGTTACTAGAATCCCATCAGTGTTAGTGTTAGATAGGGAAGGCAGCTAGTGAATATCTAGTTAAATGGATTTTCACCTGCTTCCTCTCTGTTTACTTGGTTTCAGCTGAGAGCAGAGAGGTGACGTCATTTAGAACTCTTGCAGCCACATATGCCACACAGCTTGTGTGAGACTGGAGGAATTAAGAATTCTGAAGTCAGTTCAGTGTAGGAGCTCAGTGAGTGAGCAGTGACTGTATTTCTCACCATAGAGGAGAACTTATTTTGCCTGACTTGTGAAGTGGTGGAAACTGTCTTCAGGGGTTCCTGTGCCTTTATCCCATGTGGAATGAGGGGGACTGCAGAGGATTTGAGTGGGAATCCCCTGATCCAACCTTGAACTTTTTGTGAAGCTGCCTTGGTGTACAAACTGTGAGTAGATTCTGTCTGAGTTACCCAGGATATGCACCTGCCTTTTTTTGTAGGGTAACTCTGATAAAGGGACCCTTTCACCCATTTCTGTGAGATTCTGTCAAGAAGACTTGTGTTTTAAAGTTTGCTGACAACAGTGGATGTCCCATATGCAACTTGCCCTTTGTTCAGGACTTTAATCTTACACCCTTGTGGTGTTCCTGATGTTAAATCTGCTCAACATTTCAAGATAGCATACTTTTCTACAGTTTCAGTATTTGTGAGTTGTAACTCTGAAAGAATATCTGGGTATGGATGTGTAAGCCAAAGGTGATAGACCCCCCATCTGGAGTGACCAGTTCAGCATTTCAGGTTCTGTAAGGGTGCATGTTTTCTGTCAGTGCATGTGGCCAGTGCCTGAAGATGTTTACCCTTTGTATGTCATTTGTTTGCTAGTTTTGAGCCTTGAGTGCTCCAGTGTGGCCAGGGTGCCAACATTCCTCGTAAAACAGTCATTGTTAGGAATTTTTTCACCAAATTTTCAACATTGGCATTTTAAAACCTCTGCTAATGAACAGTGTCACTGTGATTGTCTTACTGTGTCCCATACATTGATTTTGCACACCGACTGCGCCATTGTGCACTACATGGGCGGAAACACATTTTGGGCAGGATGTGAAAAATGACAGCTTTACTGCTCATAAGGAGGTGTGGTAAAATGGCAATGTTGAAAATCTGGAGTGAAAATATTGAAAATTCGCAAACTTACGAGAGTGCGTAGGAACTGCACAACACGTACGCTCGTAAAACAGTTATTTTTAGGAATTTGTTCACCAAATTTTCAACATAGCCATTTTAAGATCTCTGCTCATGAACAGTGACACTGTGATTTTCTTAATGTGTCCCATACACTGAGTTCGCACAGCGACTGTGCCATAGTGCGCTACATGGGCGGAAACACATTTTGGGCAAGATGTGAAAAATGACAGCTGTACTGCTCATAAGGAGGTGTGGTAAAATGGCAATGTTGAAAATCTGGATTGAAAATATTGAAAATTTGCAAACTTACGCGCGTGCATAGGAACTGCGCAATGAACACTCGTAAAACAGTCATTTTTAGGAATTTTGTCACCAAATTTTCAACACAGCCATTTTAAGACCTCTGCTCATGAACAGTGTCACTGTGATTTTCTTAATGTGTCCTGTACATTGAGTTCACACACCAACTGCGCCATTGTGCGCTACATGGGCAGAAACACGTTTTGGGTGAGATGTGAAAAATGACAGCTGTACTACTCATAAGAAGGTGTGGTAAAATGGCAATGTTGAAAATCTGGAGTGGAAATATTGAAAATTCGCAAACCTACGAGAGTGCGTAGGAACTGCACAACGCACGCTCATGAAACAGTTATTTTTAGGAATTTTTTCACCAAATTTTCAACATAGCCATTTTAAGACCTCTGCTAATGAACAGTGTCACCATGATTTTCTTAATGTGCCCCATACATTGATTTCACACACCGACTGTGCCATTGTGCGCTACATGGGCGGAAACACATTTTGGGAGGGATGTGAAAAATGACAGCTGTACTGCTCATAAAGAGGTGTGGTAAAATGGCAATGTGGAAAATCTGGAGTGAAAATATTGAAAATTCGCGAACTTACGAGCCTGTATAGGAACTGGGCAACGCACACTCGTAAAACAGTCACTTTTTGACATTTTTGCACCAAATTATCAACATGGGGTGTTTGGGACCCCTTCTCATGAATGATGTCACTGTCATGGCATTATTCAGGCCCGAAGGGTGATTTCACGATGACTACGCACTGACTGCGAAATCACCCTTGAGCCTGAACACTTACAATGACAGTACACATCGATAAGTACCAAACATTTTAAATTTGGTGCAAAATCAAAAATGCCTGAGATATGCAATAAAGTTGAAACCCCTATCTGGCCATTATACAGCACGGCATTTCCTCAGTTCGCGGTCGGCTTTGAAGAGTGCAGGGCGTGTTCCCAGTCCACCGATGATCGTTGCGCCGAGCTCGGAGAGGTAAGTATGGGGTGAGGGGTATGGGAAGGCAGGGTGCACAGTGGGTGGGTGCGGGTTGTGGAGGGGCGGGAGACTGCGTGGGACGGTTTTAATTTACAGTTTTGTTTTTTACAATTGACGATGTGGGATGTTTGCCACGCTGGGTGGGCTCCCAGCATGGCAGAAGATGGCTGGGGGCGAGGAGCCGACGGGGATTGGGCACCCCATCGGCTGACGTCTGGGGCGCTTGCCATGCTGGGGTGGGCTCCTAAGCGTGGCAGAAGATGGCTGGGGTCCGAAGCCCGGCGAGGATTAGGCACCCCGACCGGCTAAACAACGTGGGACGTTGCCACTGGGGTGGGCTCCCAGAGTGGCACCAAAGCTGGGGATGGCATGGCGCGGGGCGGGCGTGACGCGGTGCTCTGTCGACAGCGGTGGTTTTTTGAAGCGAAGACCACCGCTGTCATACACAGCTCCCGCACCCATTGGTGCAGGACTGCCATGTCTGCTCAACTGAGCAGTGGATTGCAAGGGAGAGGCACACCTCCAAAATGTGCTACTCTCCCAAAACGTTCCTTGCGCATGCGCGCAAGCGAACGTAAAAATGAAAGTTCTTCAACCTTCATTGAGGAACGCATGCTTAAGTTGTATGGCATCATTTATTTAAAAAACAAAAACTGCTGTTGGGGCCAGCCACTGGCCCAATGATAGTCCACCACACTACCGAGCAGGTAAAGTGGGTGTAAAAACAGACCTACTGTAGGTCACTAACAGCTATCTTGCTAGGTCTTGGGAAAGACTGCTAGCAGCAGCACATTCCAGGCTGGAGAGGGAAGTGCTGTGCTCCACCACAGTGACCCTGTGGTCAGCCAGGGAGTTTGTTCTCTCACAATCCACAGAGGCAAAAGGACCGCACTCTCACTGGTTGCAAAAAAGGCTGTTTATTAATATTAAAAGTTGCTGCCAAACCACCACATCAAGGCAAAAACAGAACTAAAACCGCAACACGTTTAGGGCATAGCACGTAATCAGGGGTATTGCCTAATAAAGGAATAGTGCATGACAGTGTGTGTGTAATGCTGGGATAACACCATGCTTGGGGGGAGGATGGGCATCTGGCCGCAGGCTGAGTGCATCCAATGCCCCAGGCATGGCATTATCCCAGCATGACACACACCCTGGAGTGCATTATTCCTATTATACAATGGCTTGTTGTTATATATAGAATAAAACAATAATTTTAAAGAATGTTTTTACTAGTGTGGAAAAATAGTTTTGTTTCTTAAGAGGAGATGCAAAAAATGAAATGTAGCTGCAAACAATCAGTCAAGAGATTCACAGTGAGGCTGAGACTAGACCTGTGGTGTTATGCTGGGATGATGCCTTGGGTCCAGTCCCAAACTGACAAATCACAGTCCAAGATTCTTTCTTGCCATTGTATAATGTGCAATTGTGTATTATTTTTGGCTGTTACAGGAGGAGAAAGTCTGGTACTTAATCATGTGACTTCAGAATTTACAGTTACCACATGTGAATATTCCAACTGAAAAAGGTGTAGTCATCTCCACAGTGTGTAGCCAAAAAGAATATACAATAAGGGATTTTATTAATTGTGTGACAGAAAATGTAGTGTACTTAGCTACCTGCAATTGTGGAGCCTTCTGTATTGGCAAGACCGCAAGAATGTTTAAACAGAGGGTGGGGGAACACATCAGATCAGTGGTTAATCAGGATGAGAGAAGTGCTCTCTCCAATCATTGTAAAATAAAAAGAGATGATAAAAGGAGACATGTTTTTAGATTTTGTGGCATTGAGAAAGTTTTGTTAGGCCCAAGAGGGGAGAACTTGAATGATATGCTGACACAAAGAGAATCATTTTGGATTTTCACCCTTAGGGGTCTGGCTAAACCTGGTCTTAATAATAAAATAGATTTGCTCCCCTGCATCAAAAGTAGATAGCTGAAAATGCTTATTTATGTGACCCCAGATAGTGGTTATTTAAGAGCCATCTTTTAAGTAGTAATATTTAGTTTGAATTGTAGTATTACAGCTCTCTTTCATTTATATGTATGTTCTTCACAGGTATTCAGAAGGAAATGCCTTGGCTATCTCACCTGAGACATTATTAGCAATTTAAAAATGTATAAGTGAAGTCTGTATAGATTCTGTTTCTTCAACTAGTGGTAACACTTTTATTATTTTGCTACTGAATGTGCATGAATGAATTATAACCTAGGAATGTGAATGGCCTATTAATTTCTAGCATTGCCGTTTTATGTATTAATGGCACTTTAAAAGCATTGGATTGTATGTTGATATGTATTGTGTCTTTAAGAGCATTTATCTATTTAAATGGCTCACTATTGCACATTAGGTAACACCTCCTGATGACATGCTATGCATGAAACCGGTCGGGGTTTTAGTTTTGTTTTTGCCTTGATGTGATGGTTTGGCAGCACCTTTTAATATTAATAAACAGCCTTTTTTGCAACCAGCGAGACTGCAGTCCTTTTGCCCATGTGGATTTCATTTCTAATTACCGCACCTCTGGTGAGTGGAGCTGGATTTGTTAGATTGTTGTTCTCTGACAAGCAGACCTCTGCACGCAATCAGAGTGGGTTGATGCCTTCAAATACCTTGGTATGCACTTGGACTGCTCCCTTTCTTTCTCGACACATGTTGATAAATTAGTCAAATCTGCCAGTGCAAAATTAGGTGTTCTGTATAAATACCATCAATACATGCCACCTGAGATGTTAAAGCTAGTCACCTACAGTTCAGTGGTATCCTCCATTGACTACGGCCTTGCAATCTACAGTGCAGCCACGGACACCGTCCTGAATAGGGTAAGAACCCTCCTCAACAAAGCATCTAGGCTGATCCTGGGTGCAGGTCACTTGACCCATATCTGTGACCTCTGTGAAGCAACTGGTTGGTTACCCCTCCACGTCAGAGCCCAAAGCCAAAGCTGCCTGGTGGGTAAGAAAGCCATCCTTGGGATTGCTCCCAATTCCAGCTCATGTCTATTTAAAAAAGAACGACTATGAATCAGCACTAGGAGGACCTCCAAGGGTATACTCCTAGTACCATTCAATCATACCACAATAGCACAAAGATCCCTGTCCTACAGGGGTCCTAAGTGGATAAACGACCTACCTCCTAACCTCCTCAGTTGCAACAAGATTGGAAAATTCAAAGCTGGTCTCTGTGCCCATCTTACCTCATCATGTAAGTGTGAGTGCCCCTGCACACCCTGACCCATTCTCAGCACTCCCCAGCTCTTGAAGTTCTCTGATCCTGTACCTCTGTCACCTTTATTACCTGCCCCACCCCTAATCAACAAGCTCTGGCCCTTCCTCACCCTGTACTCATTCCCCAGTATTTACTTTGCCTTTCCTCCCTCCCTCTTTTCTCTCCCATGTCCCACCCAACTCCCCACATACTGCACTACCCCCTCCCTTACTCACTCCCCCCACCCCACACCTTCTCTCCAACCCCTTTTCTCTTCTCCCCAACTCCCATCTCCTAGCTTCCCACCCTCCTTAGCTATTTCCCCTTTCCTTCCCTCCTAATCACGCCTCCCCTGACAATGCCTAACCTGGCTGCTATTCTCACTCCAATCCCTAGCCATGCTCTGGCTGCACCTCCCCCTTTGTTTCTTGGGCCCGTTATTCCCCCCTCTGCCCGCTTGCTCAACACTGTTGCTGCCTACTACTGCCATTAGGTATGTGCTACCTCCATTCTAGATGTAACGATGCTGAATTCCCCTTGAAGAATGCTAAGCTATTTGGGAACCTAAAATTATTATCTTCCTCATAGTGATTTTTACCTATGAAGTAACTAGTGCTACTGCACCCATTAATAATGTCATTGGTGCTGTTTTTTTTGTTATTCTGTTTTACCACTGTATTATTCCTGTTATCGGTCTTATTCTGTATTGTATGATGTCTGTCCTGGAACCTTTGTAAACGAGCCTATGGCGCAAAGGTATTAAATCCCAAACTGAAAGAAATAAATAAATAAAAAATAAATAATAGCCTCTATTAGGCTGTGTGTGGCATCAGTGTTGATGGTAGATGAATTAATGGAGAAAACCAGGGAGAAAACTCTAGCACCATCACCATGATGGTTTCAGCATTCTGGTACTGTGCCACAAGGAAACCTGCTGGCTAGTGGGTGTTGGAGATGGGTATCACCAAACAAGACCATGTTGGAGCTGGGCATCACCAAGCAAGACCCAAAGACTGTAACACCTGGGGCCTGATTCCAGAACAGTTATGCATGTCGCAAAGTGACTTGCACCAAACAAAATGGCGCAAGTAGCACTTTTCACCATGCATTATGACAACTGGTATTCGAGAAGGCAACCTTCAACATGTCACAGGTTGCCTGCTCTGAAGTTGTTCTATGCCATTGGTTACACCATAAACCCCCTGCGACATGGCACAAGGGGGTTTATGGCAGCAGTTGCGCCCGATTCCAAGAGGGTGGCTGTCAGAACAGCAGATGTGCTATTTCAAGACTACCCCTGGATTACATTGGTCTAAGTACAGTTAGCTGGTCTAAGTGTACTCTGAGACCACTGGGGTGCACCTTTGTGCCTGGTGCCCCAACAGCCACCTCCCAATGGTCCCACATAAGCTCCCCACCCATCCATCCACCATTGGCACGAAAGCCCTCTGCGGGCTGCTGGCACCCCCATGCCCCCATCCCTGAGTATTGCCCTGCAGGGCAGAACATGTCATCCCCCCAATCCCTGTGTATTAGCAGCGCAGAACATGTCATCCTCCTCAATCCCTGAGTATTGCCCTGCAGGGCAGTTCATGTCCCCTGGTCCCCAAGCCCTGATCCCCGATCCCCAACTCTCTGCTATTAGCATTCAGGCCTGATATGTGAATGAATGCATTCATTCATATATCAGGCCTGTGTAGTACAGTATGGTCTACATGCCCATTGGTCCATGCAGTGGATCAATAGGCATACAGACTGTACTGTACACTGTCATTCAGTGGGTGGCATGCGGGCAGGTGCTGCTGCCCGTCACGATGGGGGGATGCTGGGTGGTGGGGTCCTCAGGTGGGTGGGAGGGGTACCACTGGACCACCTGGTAATTTACTATTACTTATGCCCACGATCGGGTGATGGGGGAGTTTCCACTGGACCACTAGGTGATTTATTTTACTTATGCCCGCAATCAGGTAATGGGGGGGTTCCACTGGACCACCAGGGACTTTATCATTACTAATGCCCATGATTGGGCAATGAGGGGGGTGTCCACTGGACCACCAGGGACTTTAACATTACTCATGCCTGCGATCAGGTGTACGGGAGCGGGGTCCGCCATGGGAGTGCAGGGCGTCAGTCCCCAATGGCTGCAGCCTGGCACGGTGCCAGGAACAAGTCGCCGGGGATCGGTGCACCGCATGCAAATGGGGCCATAATGACATGCAAATGACCCAATTTGCACCTTGCATGCATAATGGCCTCATTTGCATGCCCGGTGCTGAATATCACGGTTGATGCACCTAACGCAACTGCACTTGTGCTGGTGCATCCCCCTGCTCCCATTCTGCCACTTGCACTGGTGCAGTGCCACTGTGCCATGTGCAGTGCATGCATCATCAGTGCCATATTCAAGAGTGCTGTGCCATGGCACAGCACCATCGAATATTGCCTGGTCCATGCCCTGGCACAGCCCGGTTGCACTGCACCTGGACTTGCACCCCTGTCCGGCGCAGTATGAATATCCAGCCCAGCATGTAGGGCTCTAAGCCAATGGAGAACATAATCACATCCTATCTGGGGTTTGTTTACTAGCTGTTCAGTTGTTGGCTAATGCAGAGTCACTGTAGTTTGCAAATGGGATACTGCATTGTAACTATAACAAATGCTTTTGACACCTGGCATCTTAAGGACTGAAAAATGAGAAGTGACTTGACATCCCTATGTCTGCAGAGTTTCAAATATTAAACATTACAAAACAAGTGTGCAGTAATTTGGTATCACAACAGAATAATTAAAAAAAAGTTTATGTATTAATGTCTGAGTCTGTAATTCTGAAAAGGAAGTGCAGTGGCAAAATGCTAATATATCTGGAATGTCTTTTAAGATTTGATGTTACATGTGTGCATTGCACATATCAGAATACTGTCAGCATATCACTCTGTTCTCTCAGCAGTTGTATGCAAACAAAGAGACACTCTCAATTGTGTCCATAATCAAGACCAGAGTGTCCATAATTAAGCCCAGTTGGGAACTTTGCTAGTTATTTTTGGTACAGGATTTTCTTTTCATAAAAAGGTAGATACATTGTTTTGTCAACTTTTGCCATTCTTTTCAGATGACAAACAAAATACAAAGTTTTTCTGTTGCAGCACTCCCCTTCAACTAACTCTTTTACAGCCAAACACACATAGCTAATTCACAGTAACTGTATACATCAATGATGAGGCACACAGAAACACAGGGACTGTACACGTGTCACCTTGCATCCAATTCTGTATCTCATATGTCTCTGTTAATGGACATCCTAAACTTTTTAATTAAAAAATACACTTTTGTGATGAATCCCTTGATTGCTTATTGGACAAATAAACAAAGACAACAAGAGGGCCTATTTATCATTATTCACCTCATTGTTGATGACTGGTAATTAACGACAAAGAGAGGGTCTGTCCAACACTAAATTAGCTTGTTTGATTAAGCTAAGTATCACTTTGGTTACTGGGTGTTCTGAGTGCACCTTCTGTACTACTTAAGCTAAAACTGTTGTGAGTTGAGTTTGATGCCCTACTTAGTCATGGGAGCTGAGATGGTAACAAATAATTAGAAGAACCTCAGTATCCATAGAACTCTTTTCCCTTGCAGGTTTTTGGAATTTTAAGTATATACTGTAGCTGGGTGCATATGCATCAGAATTGCTTGGCTGATTAGTTGATATAAATATCAGCAAAAAAAGAGGTGTGCAAGAACAAGGGGGCACAATTTGAAGATAGAGGGGGGGCGGCTCAGAAGTAATGAAAGGAAGTATTTTTTCACATAGAGGGTTATGGATGCATGGAATAGCCTTCCGGAGGAGGTTGTGGAGTCAAAAACAGTGGCTGAATTCAAGCATACATGGGACAGTCATAAGGCAATTCTAGGGGTTGGGGGTAGAAAGAAGTAGACTGCTGGTTAACTAGGATCTGCAGTTTATCCATTAGGTAGGGAAATGGGCAGACAGGGTGGGCCAAGCGGTCCTTATCTGTCATCCAATTCTGTTTCTATGTTTCTATCTAAACAAATTGTGGGCAGTTATACACAGCCAGGCTGTGCTTCCATTAAAGGGTGAGATGACATCATAGACCTCAAGAGCATAACTCTAGAGGTTTCTATAATGCCATCTCACCAGGAGATAGAAACATAAGCCTGTTGTGTATGATAGCCCACATATGATTTTGTATAGTGTAGGTTTGTTTAAATTTGTTTACCTTTTCTCTGACTCTGGCTTGCACTGCAATCAAATAAACAGAAAACAGAGGAAACAACAGGATAAGCACATCTGATGTGATTTACATAGATACATGAGCTGGCAGCATTTCAAGTAGTTCATCATTTTACAAACTGTTCACATGGGGTGTTTTATGTTTTTGCTGATATCTTTGTTATGGAGACTCTACAGTGCAGGTAAGCATGAGGAATCTTAATAGACATGGGATTCTATGCTGTTGTACCACAGTAGTGGCATACAGTAGCTACTGTGGTACAACAGGATTCAGAAAGTGAATGGATTTCCATATACAACACTGAACCTTAAACTACAGCATATTCTTTGCAAAAAAATATGTTAAGGCACCTGTTGGGATGACTTAATGCCAAAAAAGTCAGAAAATAGGGCTTTAGGGTTTCCAACCCTAACTCCCCACCCCCACCCAGCAGGCAGCAACAGGAAAAACATATTACAGTTTCACCTGTCTTGTGTCTTTGCAAATCATGCATGGGGTGTCCCTTGGGGTTGTCAACCCTAATGCTCACCCCATTCTAATGCACTCTACCCATCACAGCTTATTTACTGATGGAATAGGGTAAGCGTAAGGGTTGACAACACCAAGGCACGCCGCATGCCTGATTTGCGAAGATGCATGAAAGGTGAAACTGTAATTTTTTTTCCTGTTGCTGCCTGTAGGGTAGGGGTGGGGAGTTAGATTTGAAAACCATAATGCCCAATTTCCTGACTTTATGGCATTAAGTCACCCTAACTGGTGCCTTAATATAGTTTTTTGCAAAGAATTTCCTTTCTTTTTGAGATAGTGGAATCATAGCCTCATTCATGCAGGACCTTTTGGGATCTGCATGAACAGATGCAGATGTTCAGTGGCTGTTGAGCTCTGCACCACAGGATTACTCTGTCTGCCTACTTTTTAATACATGTATGTATGTATGCATGTATGTATCTATTTAGTTATTCAAAAGTTGATAACCAGGAAAGGCACACTGAGCAAAGGATCATTTCTAGGTGCAATATGGGGAATGGGTTGTAGGGATAACAGTTACAAAAGTTACATATCAGATGCAGTAGAAATAACAGATAGCAAGATATTACTAAAATGCTTATGAGAGAAAAGGAATTGCAGTTTAGTATTATAGAAATGCCTATTGATATACAGAATCATTATTTATGTTTCATTCATCTTGTACATGTTCATTGAAATTAGATCCAAAATGGGAACAACCATTACCAGGGATGAATGAAAAGAAGAATCTTTCAATATCTTAATGGAGTTTATGATTTAATGACGGTCGCTTAGAAGCCATTACTATCAAGGCGTGAAAATAATTGTAACGTTTCAAAATGTATTAGCCTTATAAAATTAAGGTCAACAAAACCAGCACGATTTCTTTAATAGTAAAGTATTTCTCTGGGACATATTCCCCATGATAGGATAAGCAGGAAATGGGGAGGGGAGGAAGCATGGAAAGACAAAAGCATAAAATAAGATTGTTGCATTGGTGTTTGCTAATATACATATCTGGAAGCTCATTAAAAGTCCCATAGTATTGCAGTGGAGCTGAAGGTCCAATCACAGTGTAGATTTCATTTGTGACAAACCAGTAAAGTGGATCCCTTGCTGTTTCAATGGAGATTGCCATTTAACAACACTCATCTTAAAATTAGCATTACCAAAGTACTTCTAAGCCTCCTCCTATATTAGCCTACAATTACTTTGGTAATATTTATTTATTTATTTGAAATTTGGTAACTGGGAAAGGCACACTGAGCCAAAGCTCATTTCCAGGTGTGACCCGGGGAAGAGGGAGACAATACAGGGATCTGGGGGTAGTCATATCAGATGACCTAAAGGTGGGCAAGCAATGTGAGAGGGCAGCAAGGAGAGCTGGGGGGATACTGGGATGCATAGGGAGAGGCATCACCAGTAAAAAACAGGAAGTTATTATCTCTATGTACAGACAGCTGGTCAGACCCCATCTGGAGTACTGCATGCAGTTCTGGAGACCCAATCTCCGCAAAGACATAGACAGGATGGAAGCTGTCCAGAGGAGGGCAACTAAAATGGTGCAGGGTCTGCACCAGAAGACATATGAAGAGAGACTTAAGGAGCTTAATATGTATAGCCTCGAGGAAAGGAGGGAGGGGGGGACATGATAGAAACTTTCAAGTACCTCAAGAAAATCAACAAAGTCCAAGAGGGTAGCATCTTTCAAAAAAGAGATGTGCAAGAACAAGAGGGCACAATTTGAAGATAGAGGGGGGTGGCTCAGAGGTAATTTAAGGAAGTATTTTTTCACAGAGAGTGTTGTGGATGCATGAAAAGGCCTTCCAGAGGAGGTTGTGGAGTCAAAAACAGTGGTGGAATTCAAGCATGCATGGGACAGTCATAAGGCAATTCTAGGGGTTGGGGGTAGGAAGAAGTAGGGTGCTGGTTAACTAGGATCTGCAGCTTATCCATTAGGTAGGGAAATGGGCAGACTGGGTGGGCCAAGCGGTCCTTATCTGCCATCAAATTCTATGTTTCTATGATAAACAAAGTCAGTAAACATGCAACAGTTGAGAAGTGCATAATAATAACATAGTGCAAAGTAACAATACCAGTTAATAGTATTTGCAGCAGGCTGTTTAAGTCAGGTGATCCTTAGTAGGACAACAGGGGGCTAAATAGGGAGAGGCAGGGAGGCATAGGAAGGGGCATGACATAAGCAAGGGGCAGCAGGAAGGAGACAGAGCAGACATTTCAGAACAAAGAGTGATATGGATTGGTAAATGTCTGAGAAGAGCTGGTTCCAGATGAAAGGGAGGTGACAGGAGAAAGCAGGCTGACCAATCATTGAGTAGGGATGGGGAAGGGAGAAAGGGCGGGAGTTCCGGGAGTGCAAAGAGTCAAAGGAGATATTAGCAGGGCATAGGTGGGAGGAGAGATATGATGGAAGAGTCCCAAACCAGTATTTACCAATGAAGGACAAGCAGTGGAACAATCTCCAGTGAGGCAGAGGAGTGATAGACAGTGAGGAGTAAATAAAGCAGTGAGGAGTACCAAAAGGGAAATTGGAAGCAAAGCGACACAAGGAGTTTAGGAGGGTGTTGAGCCTGGAAAGAGATACAGCAGGGGCAGTGCCATAGATTACATCAGCATGGTCAAAAAATGGGAGTATCATTTTCATAACAAGCTCCTGGCAGATAGGGAGAGAGAGGTTGTCTTTGTTTCGATATAGTATGCCAAGCTTGGGACAGAGTATAGAGAAGATTGCATCTAAATGGATGGAGAAGTTGAGATAGTTATCCATCCAGACCCCTATATATTTAAAAGTAGGGACGACCTCAAGGGGGGAGTCATCATGGGTGGAGAAAACTGGATGAGTCTGGAGCCTTGCCAATTTCTGCCTTGTGCTGAAAGTCATTGTAATGCTGTTTTTAGCATTTACTCTGAGTTGGCTGGCCTGGAACCAATTTAGGACTTTGTTAAAATTGTACTGGAGAGGGGCTTGTACATCTGCAGTGGATGGACCCGAGGTGTAGATAACAGTATCATCTACACACATGTGTAAATGGGAGTTAGAGCAGATGGAGGGGAGGTCATTGACTAAAATGGAGAAAAGGACAGGATTGAGGATGTACCCTTGGGGATCCCCAATGAGGATAGGGAAATAGGTGGATAGGACATTACCCACCTGGACTGACTGCTGCCTTCCAGAGAGGTAAGAGCTGAACCAGTGGCAGCAGCCTGAATAACCAAGTGAAGCTTTTTTAGCAGGAGTGAATGGGATACGGAGTCAAAAGCCTTAGCCTGGTAAATAAAAATAGCAGCAGTGATATGACCCTGGTCCATCATCAAGAGGGCGGCATCAGTGACCCGCAGTAAGGACGAGATGATTGAGTGATGTTTTCTGAACCCAGACTGAAAGGGGGAGAGAACATCAGAGGAGGACAGAAGCTCTGTAAGCCTTGAGTGGACAATGGACTCTTGGAGTTTAGCAAGAGAGGGAAGAAGAAAGATGGACCAGTATTTATAGGAGGCAGTATAGCACAGTGGTCTTAGGCTCTTAGCTGCAAATCTGGTGACATCCAGCAGACCAGACCTGGTTTGAATCCCACAGCTTCCACTTGCATACTGTGTGACCCTGAGCAAGTCACTTAACTTCCTTGTGCTCCCAGGTCGCACCTGGAAACAAGCTCTGGCTTAGTGTGCTTTTCCTGGTTAAACAATTTCCCCTTCCCCTTATCGGGAGAAGAAGGGTCACCACCATTGTGAAGGGGCTGTACTTTAGTAACTTTCCAGGCCAGAGGAATAGTGCAAATGAAGAAAAAGAGGTTCAAGAGGTGTGGGAGAGGGATGACTATTGCAGGGGCAGATATATGGAGGAGACTGGGGTGAAGTCCCCCCCTGGCTGGATTTGGCAGGATTTAGGGACTTTAATGCCTGATAAATTTTCTGAGGACAAACCAGGGGGAAACTATAGCCACTGATAAGGGAGGTGAGGAGGTCAGGGAAGGCAGGCAGGGAATGTTTAGGAAGAATGCAGGTAGTGAAGTATTTATTGAAAATTGCAGCAACAGAGGAGGGATCAGATACAGGTGAATCATCTAACATAAGGGCTGGGGGGAC
Source organism: Neoceratodus forsteri (assembly GCA_016271365.2). Lineage (NCBI taxonomy): Eukaryota > Metazoa > Chordata > Ceratodontiformes > Ceratodontidae > Neoceratodus > Neoceratodus forsteri. The sequence goes on along the minus strand of CM057452.1, from coordinate 624,245,473 downwards.
AGAACTGGAGGGAGGGTCAATCAGTGAGTGGATAATGTTCCAAAATGTAATAGGTGAATTCAGATTTGTAAGCAGGTGAGTCTTAAAATATTAGGCTTTAGTCAGTCTAACCGCCTTCATGCAAGCATTTCTGAGGAACTTGTACAGCTGGAGGTTAAACAGGGTTTGGGAGGATTTAAATCAAGCCCTGACTCAATTCCAGGCTTTACATAGAAACATAGAAACATAGACTTTGATGGCAGATAAGGACCGCTAGGCCCATCTAGTCTGCCCATTTCCCTACCTACAGGATAGGCTGCAGATCCTAGTTAACCAACAGCCTATTTCTTCCTACCCCCCACAAGAATTGCCTTATGTCTGTCCCATGCATTCTTGAATTCTCCCACAGTTTTAGACCCCACAACCTCCTCAGGAAGGCTGTTCCATGCATCCACTACCTCTCTGTGAAATAATACTTCCTCACATTGCCCTGAACTGCCCTCCTTTTTCTTTTAAATTGTGTCCCTCGTTCTTGCAAGTCTCTTTTTCTGAAAGATGCTACCTCTTGGACTTTGTTGATTCCACTGAGGTACTTAAAAGTTTCTATCATGTCCCCCCTCTCCCTTCTTTCCTCAAGGGTATACATATTAAGCTCCTTTAGTCTCTCCTCATACGGCTTCTCTTGCAGACCCTGCATCATTTTAGTTGTCCTCCTCTGGACTGCCTCTATCCTGTCTATGTCCTTGCGGAGATGGGGTCTCCAGAACTGGACACAGTACTCCAGATGGGGTCTCACCAACTGTCTGTACAGAGGGATAACAACTTCCTGTTTTCTGATGATAATGCCTCTCCCTATACATCCCAGTATACCCCAGCCCTCCCTACTGCCTTCTCACATTGCTTGCTAACCTTAAGGTCATCTGATATGATTACCCTCAGGTCTCTTTCCTTCTTTGTTGTTGTTACTACCTCCACACACATTGTGTATTCTTCCCCTGGGTTCTTGTTTCCCAGGTGCATTATTTTGCACTTCTTTGCATTGAATCCTAGCTACCATACTTCTGACCATTCCTCCAACCTTGCCAAGTCCCTTTTCATCCTTTCCACGCCTCCTTGAGTATCAACCCTGTTGCAGATCTTTGTGTCATCTGCAAAAAGGCATACTTTTCCTTCCAGTCCGTCTGCAATGTCACTGGTGAAGACATTAAAAAGGACTGGACCCAATACTGAACCCTGCGGTACCCCACTAGTAACCCCCCTTTCTTCAGAGTGGACTCCATTTACAATTACCTCTGTGTCCTGTTGTCCAGCCAATGTTTTATTCCAGGCTACCACCCTGGGTCCTACTCCCAGGCTGGTTAATTTGACTATTAATCTTTGTGTGGACTGTGTCAAATGCCTTGTTAAAGTCTAGGTAGGCCATGTCCACAGCCCCTCCCTGGTCTACTACTTTGCCCACCCAGTCAAAGAAATCTATTAGATTTGTCTGACATGACCTTCCCGCTGTGAACCCATGCTGCCTTGGGTCCTGTGCTCCACTGGCCTCTAGGTACTCAACTATTCTTTCCTTCAGAAGTGACTCCATCACTTTCCCTACCACAGAGGTCAGACTGACAGGTCTGCAGTTTCCTGCCTCTGTCTTGGTCCCACTTTTGTGAAGGGGAATCACATCCACCTTCCTCCAGTCCTCGGGTACCACACCATCCTCCCATGATTTATTAAAAAGAGTAGCCAGTGGTTTCACTAGTTCGTCCCTTAATTCTTTTAGAATTCTGGGGTGAATTCCATCAGGACCCATTGCTTTGTCCACCTTCAGTTTTAGGAGTTCTTGCAGAACCCTTTCTTCTGTGAAAGGACTGGATCGACCCCATCAAGAGTGCTTCTGTTAATTGGATTAGTCACTTCCTCCTCTTTGGAATACTGAGCAGAAATATTCATTCAGTATTCCTGCTTTTCACTGTCCCCTCTGCCCACCCACTGTTCATTCTATTCAGCCTCACTATCCTCCCTTTGTCTTTCTACGCCGCTGATGTACCTATAAAGGTTTTATCCCCCTTCTTAACTAAGTTGGCTATCTTTTCCTCAGTTTGGGCCTTTGCTATTCTGACTTCCCTCCCTGCTTCTTTCTGCCTTAACTGGTACAGCTCTCTGTCCTGCTCCTTCTGTGTTTCTCTATACTTCCGGAATGCTATCTTTTTCTTCCTGACTTTCACGGCCACCTCTTTTGAGAACCATAGTGGCTTTTTTTTTCGTTTTGATTTGTTTATTTGCTTCACACAAAGGCTTGTTGCCTCTGTGATGGCAGTTTTGATAATTCCCCTGTTGCTCCACACCTCCTTCTAGCCTGTTTGCTAGTGCTTTTCTGAAGCACTCTCTCATCTTCAAAGTCAGCCCTCCTAAAGTCCAGTACCCTCACTTTGTATGGCTTGACTCTGTAGCTGAGTTTAACGTGAACCACACTGTTTGATGGTCACTTGTCCCCAGATGGCAACCCACTTCTAGATCTGAGATCCTCTCACTGCCCCGTTTGAGAGTATGAGGTCTAAGATTGCTCCTCATGAGTGGGTTCCAAACTAGCTGTCTAATGCCTGCCACCATAGGGCATCAAGAATGCTCCTGCTTTGGATGTGGCTGCAGCAAATGTGCTCCAGTTAACATCTGGCATATTTAGGTCTCCCATCAACAGTATCTCCTTTCTCTGCCATTCTAAGAATGCCTTCTATCAGATCCTTGTCCATTTCTTCTCCCTGACATGGGGTCTGTACACAACCCCTGTCACGGATTGTGGTGCCCTTTCCAGTCTCAAGGTGACCCACAGTGCCTCTCTCTCCTGTTTACTCTTTTGTTCAGTTGCTTTTATCCCTTCCTTTACATAGAGAGCTACTCCTCCCCTCTTCTCCTGCCTGTCTCTCTCCTGTGGTTATGTACCCTGGTATGTTAACATCCCAGTCATGGTTCTCTGTGTACCATGTTTCTGTGACTGCTACGTTATCCAGGCATCCTCTTCCATTAAGGCCATCCGCTCAGGGAGCTTTGTTGCCCAGACTACAGGCATTGGTACTCATTACCCTCCATTTCCTGATGGCCTTACTCCCTTTGCAACATCCCTGTCCTTCTTGCCTTTGTCACTTTCTCCATTTACCCCTGCCCTTCTCCCTATCCACACCTCTATGTTGGTGTTTGCCGCACTTACTACCATGATTATTTGGGGGGGCTAGGATTTTCCTGCTCCTTTCCAGTGCCTCCCCCCTTGGCTAGTTTAAAAGCTTGCCAATGAAGCATTTAAACCTATCACCTAGGATCCTGGTTCCCCTCTTGGACAGATGCAGCCCATCATGCCAGTATAGGCTTGCATCACTCCTAGTGGAAACCCAGTCCCCAATGAAGCCAAATCCCTGAGCTCCACACCAGTTTTTCTACCACTGATTGAATCCCATGGTGCGGAACACCCTAGCCTCTCCTATGCCATAGATGGGTAGCACCTCCGAGAAGGTTACCGTGCGTGCTACTTGACTAAGGCCCCTCCCCAATTCCACGAACTCTTCCTGCACTTCTCTAATCCCTTTCTTAGCCAGGTCATTTGTCCCTAGGTGGACAATGACATCCAGCTCTCCCTGTGCAGCTGCTCCGCAATCCTGAGGATTCGCTCCTGTCCCTCCAAGCCATGGCGCCAGGCAGGCACCTTACCTCCCTCTCCCCTTCCTCCCCCAGTTCTACCTTCCTAACAATGAAGTCCCCCACCAGGAGTTGTTTCCTTCCCCTGCAGGGTCCCCTGCCACCCTCCTGTGGGTCTCCTTTGTGGAGGTTCCCAGCATCCTCCTTGGTCTCCACTGTGGGTGCCTCCATAGAGGAACCACACTTTGCCAGAACGGCATAGGAATTGTGGAGAGGTACAACTGGAGGGATGCGCCTCTGTTCCACCACCATCACCCTCCCTGAGCCCACTGTGGTCCAACCGCTCCTCTTTCTTGGCAACCTCTGAGGCAACGGCAGTGGCACTGGTGGTCCCTGGATGGAAGAGGAGGTCCCACAAATCCTGGCCAACTCAGCCTGGAGATGAGCAACTCCTCCCTCAGCCCAGAGAGGTGCCTCCAGATGGGACAACACCGCATCCTCCAGAACATCTCCCGGAAGACTGCTGCTCCACAGCCACTGCACTGCACCACTCCAATCATGTCTTATTTCTGGCCCCTTAACTGTTTGCAATCCTTACTCTTTCCTCTGTTTTTTTTCTCTCTCTCCTTACTTTCTGCCTGTGTGCCCTTTAAGCTCCTGATTGTCCTGTTCTGAGACAAGAATATCCTATATTTCTCAGTAGACCACTTACTTGCTCAGAGGCAGACCTCCAGCAGCTAGAGGGGGCCAGAGAGCTACTCTTGCCCTTCTAGGATGGTGGGTCCTTGGTGGTTCTGTGATCACTCACTTCCTGCCCCTAAACAGGAAGTTCCTGTTGTCAGTCAAACCCTGTGCCTATAAAAATAGAACTAGCTTTGGGTGGGGGCGTGGAGGGGAGGGAAGGAGGGCAATATAGTCCCAGCAGAGAAGTTCAGTCACACAGCAGTCCTTTCTCCTGGTGTCTTCTGCCAAGCTATTAGCTGAAACTTTCTAAGACAGTCTTTAAATGTAGCTTCCTTCTAGCTAAGCCACTCCCCCTACTTACCAGATCTTTCTACAAGTAATTTAAACCTCACAGCAGTTAAGTTCTTTCAGTCACCTGAGATTTACACATGGCTTTGCACATGGCTAGAAGGTCTGTTGAGATACAGGGGTGATGGAGGCACTTAACTCTGGCTTTTTTTTTTTTTTACAACTTAAGCTTTATTAATACATTTCCATTATAAGGGCCAGTTACAGCAAATCGAGATGAGACATAGATCTTGAACAGTAAAACTGCCCGGCCCACCCTCCCACCCCATCCCCCTTACAGCAGCAACAAATTGGATCGCCCTAACATGCAGTGCGTGATTCAATGGTACATATGGGTAAAACCAGAGTGTGATATGACTTCAGTGAGGTAACAAGAGTAAAGAATGAAGGGGGTCCCGTATCCTGCCATATATATCTAGTCTGTTATGAAGGCTTGCAATTGCCTTCTCTGTTCGAAGGTTAGAAGTGATTTCATGTAACCATTCCTGGAAGGAAGGAGCCGATTTTTCCTTCCAATGACGTAGTATAAGTTTCTTAACTGAGAGCGCAACCATAGAGATATGGTATTTCCTAATTCTAGCGTTAACCAGGGACCTGTCCCCTAGAAGACATACCTCCGGAGTGAAATACTCCTGTAGGCCCAGTAGGGGATCGAGGGATATTTTAATTGAATTCCATAAGGAAGAAACTTTGGGACAGGACCAGAACATGTACAAGAGAGTACCCTCTTCTTGCAGGCACTTAGTACATGTACTAGAGTTCGAGAGGCCCCATTTTTTAATTTAGTAGGGGTACAATACATGTTATGTGGAATGTGGTATTGCATGAGACGCAGCCTATCTTGGGAAACATATTTATGACAGGATTTCCATAGGGATTGCCAGTCCAACTGGTATTGAGGGAGGAGTGAATTCCAGAAACTAGTAGGTCCAAAGGTGTCCCCGTACTTTTTATAGTACAGCACCTTGCATAACTTGGATATTATGCCCGAAGATCCGGACAATTGGGAGAATTCAGGAATCAGAGCTGATACCTTCGGGGGGGGGGGACTTCCCAGGGCTACAATGAGAAGGTGTCTTAACTGCATAACTTTAAAATGGGATGAGCCTGGAATATGAAACTTGTCAATAATTCCACGTGAGGACAACCAGTGCCCTTCCCTGTCTACCAGGGAAAGCAGTTTTCCATCGCCTAGTTGAGGCAGCCAGTTTGAAGAAATCCACTCTCCGCTAAGAGTGAAAGATGGAGAATTCCAAATGGACTGAGTTAAGTCAGTCTGAGGGGAGTAATGAAGAAATAAACATAACTGTGTATAAACTCCTAAAGAGGTACTTAATGTAGTACAGCTAACCATCTTTACATGAGACAACTTGAGGTAAAATAAGTTTAAGGGATCCAGGCGTTTAGATTTAATTGCGTCTAACTCAACCTTAAGCCACACTGGTTGTACCGTTTCAGGGCCTGGGGAGATCCATCTCAAACAATATGCTAGATGACTGGCCCAGTAGTATAGTGCCATATGGGGAATCCTCAGCCCCCCCCCCCGGATTTTGGGGCAGCTAGTTTATGATAGGCCAACCAAGGATATTTATCTGCCCAGATAAATCTGGTAAATATACTGTGCAGTTTCTTAAACCAGCATATGGGGATAGAAGAGTTGAGAAGGGATAAGGGGTAATAAATTCTAGGAAATACATTCATCTTAATGATATTAATCCTGCCCCATAATGATATAGAAAGTTTAGACCATCTGTCGAGGTCATGCATAATGACCTGTGAGAGAGAATCCAGATTATCTTTGACCCACCTCGAGGGGTTACGGGATAGCCGTATGCCCAGATATTTAATTACTCTAGGAGTCCAACCTAAACCTAAGGGGCAAGTATCATCCTTAAAAACCTTGTGGTTTAGTGGCAAAAATAAGGATTTACTTGCATTCAACTTGTAGTTGGATAACATACTGAACCTAGCTATTTCATTCAATAGGGGTGGTATTGATGAAACCGGATTGGAGAGATATATCAGCAAATCATCTGCGTATGCAGTGAGTTTAATCTCATGACGCCCAACTCTGATACCTTGTATAGAGATGTTTTGGAGAATGTTTTGGATGAGGGATTCCAGATATAGGTTAAACAAGAGAGGCGACAGGAGGCAACCCTGCCTAGTGCCTGAATAAAGTGAGAAATAGTCTGAGAAGGCCCCGTTAGCCGAGATTCTTGCTATAGGGGATTTATATAGTGCAGCAACCCAAGAAATGAATACCGGAGGGAAGTTAAAGGCATTCAAAACCTTGAAGAGAAAACTCCACTACCTTAGTGGACGCTTTCAAGGCCCAAAGAGACCAAGCCTGCAGGGAAGTCAGCATCTCTGGAGGCCAAGAAGACATGGGATAATGTACGCAGGTGATCCGCTGAAGAGCGACCCTTCATGAAACCTACCTGATTCATACCTATTAACTCGGGGAGCACCATGGATAGCCTGTTAGCTAAAATCTTTGAGAGGATCTTGATATCCTGATTTAGGAGGGATACAGGCCTGTAGCTCTGGACGAGCTCAGGGTCTTTATCTGTCTTAGGGAGGAGCACTATCAAGGCTTCAAATAGATGGCGGTCAACTTCTGACCCAGATAAGATGTGCTGGAATAAACTATTAAGTATTGGCGATAGAAGATCCCAAAATGTTTTATAGAAAAGGGAGGAAAATCCATCAGGTCCAGGAGTTTTATCCGAGGGTAAACCACTAATAACCTCAGAGATCTCCCCCTGAGTTATGGGAGAGACCACAGAGGCTATGTAATGTACTGGGAGGGAGGGTAGATGTGAGTCCATCAGGTACTTTTCCACGCTTACTGGGCTGGGAGGGTACTCCATGTCCCCGTAAAGCAATTCATAGTATGCTGCGAACTCTTGAACTATCTCTGTGGGAGGTGTTTTCAGGGATCCATCTACTGAGGCCTTGATTGAGGGGATAAATCTCACTGATTCTTGTTGTTTGACGCGAAGTGCCAAAAGGCGCCTGGCTTTCTCACCTTGATCAGTATAACTAGCTTTAGTATGTATGATAGCTAACTCCACCTTTTCTTGGAGTAGTTCTAAGTATTTATCTCTCAACCCTAGGAGCCTCACCTTGTCCTCCTCCGAGGAGTTAACCAAAACATTGGATTCCAGAACCCGAATTTGGGATAACAAGGACAGTAATTCTCTCTCCCTAACTCTCTTCCTAGCCACCGAGAGGCTAATGAGAACTCCTCTCATGTAAGTCTTGAAGGCCCCCCATATAATATCTGGTTTTGCACTATTTAAAGGGTTGGACAGAAAAAAGGCCTCAATGTGCTCCCTTATGGTATTGCAATAGTTAGTGTCTTTAAGCAGTTGGTCATTAAGCTTCCATCGTGTTTCTCTCTTTGACACATCTTGAATTGAGAGAACACACAGCACCAGAGAGTGATTGGAGACAGTGGCAGGCTGTATCGACGAGGACTTAACCCCGGGCAGAAGGATCTGAGAAATGAATATGTAGTCAATACGGGACTGTGAATCATGTACCAAAGACCTGAATATGAATTCCTTGGAATCAGGATTTAAGACACGCCAGACATCGCAGAGCCTGAATTGATCCAGTAATTCTCTAAAAGCCCTCTGACCTGGGGAAATTCCCCCCGATATGGCTCCCGATCTGTCAAGATTGGAATCTGCAACTAGATTAAAGTCACCCCCTAGGATAATCCTTACGGGAAGGAAAGGCAGGATTGAATTTGTAAGTCTCATGAAGTACGCAGGGTCATCAGCATTGGGACCATATATACTGCCCAGTAACAGAGGTATTGACCAGAGAGTACCTATAACTAAAACGAACCTACCCTCGGGATCCCTGATAGTATGAGTTGGGATGAATGGAATGCCCCTGTTAATGATGATCATAACCCCACAGCTGTTTGAGGAGCCTTGCACCTCATATACCGTCCCCACTTGTTGCCTCCTCACTTATGAGGCTTCTGTTTCAAGTAAGTGCGATTCCAATAGGAAAGTAACCTGAGTACGTAAAAGACTTAAGTGTTTGAGAACCTGGTATTGTTTAGATTTTTTTCCTGATCCCCTTGACGTTCCATGTTGCAAAAGTCACCTCCTTAACCATCTACTTAAGGGTTCAAAGGGTACTGGATTCAGCCTTGCACTCAGGGTGTGTAACATGAATAATCTAACCCCCCCATTGCTGCTGTAAGGCCCTCCCACCACCCTAGCCCCCCCGCAGGAAGCCCCAATTCAGACCCTCTAGTACACCCCCACACCCCCAACAAGAGCGTGTAACCCTCTCCCCCTCCCAACCCCCACACTGTCACAAGCAACGCTTGGCACAGCACTGGATCTTATCCTCCCTCCTGCCCCCTGAATGTATCCCCTGCAAATGATTGCCCTTATAATTCAAAATACAAGGCAGTCAATAAGCTACATTACTGAGGGCATAGTGTCAAAGAGCGGTCTTGGGCTTCCAGGGCCTACAAACATATGCTGGTGAATCCACTAATGAACGAGAGAGAGAAATAGAACTAGATGCCATAAATGTGAATGTGAAAAAACATCACTCAAGTCTTGAGAGGGAGTTGAAAAAAGCTTGTTCCCTACTGGGAGCTACTTCTTGAACCAGAACCAGAGCGAAAATTAATATGGAGGGGTCAGCCCATCATTGAGATAAAAACCTGAAAAAACAGATCCGGATGAGAAGTGAAACAAAATCCAGAGATCGGAAACCCGTGGGAGTAACTACCTAGAGGTTGCATACCCCAAGCTCCGAGAAGCCCCCACTTCAAAAACAGCATGACTTAATAACTGAAAGCAGTCCCTCTCAAGGCTGGATGACTGGAGTTGCATTAAACGGGTGAGCTGTGCCCTCTTGTGGACATAACCTGATCCAGCCCACCAGTCAAAGGCGCCCTGAAAGCCCGGAATCACTCAAAAATCCAAGTTTCTATCCTGCAAAGACTAAACAGGAGGTATAACCCGAGACCTAGCCCTGTGCGTTTCCCCTGAATACTGAGTAAGCGATGTTATATCGGATGAAGTCCAAAACAAACCCCGCAGGAGCTCCCCCAGGACTCTCCCTGTAACACTATTCCCACCAACAGGCCAGGGCCTGTTAAAAGTAAAATTGAGCCTCTACTAGTAGACCAGTTCTATTAGAGTGCATAAGTTGAGTGAGATCAGTCTCTGAGAAGAACACTGTTCACACAAAGATCCAAACAACAGTTCGTTCTGAAGTTGCAGTGAGCCCCGAAGATCAGGAGGCCTTCTCAGATCATGCAAAACAGGTCTGGCAATGTTGACTTAAGGTTTAGTAATGCAGCATCAGGATCTTTGAAATTAAGCCATGAGCCATTTACAGAGACTTGTAATTTCGCTGGGTACCCCATCCTGAACTTTAATCCGGCCGCTATAATCTTGGATACAATTGCGTGGAAAGCTTTCCATTTCAATCGAACCAAACCAGGGATATCCTGAGCGATTCTTAGCTTCACCTTCTCCCATCTGACTTCTTGCAGGGCCTTGACTTTCTGTAAGAAATGCTGCTTTTCCAGATAGTTGAGAAAGGCAAATGATGAAGGAGAGGTGTATCGGTGGGGTTTAGGTCAGAAGATCAGGGGCCTGCTTCTATTATGTAGTTTGGGGCTAAAGGGAGAGGGACCAGTGATCTTTTCTACCAACTTCTGAATAAAGACAACAGTATTCTGGCCTTCTTCCCCTTCGGGGAGCCCGAGGATTACCACATTAATTCTCTGACTACAGCCTTCCAGATCCTCGAGTTTTGCTTCTAATCTAGACAACCTTTGTTTCGTTAGTAGAAGTTCAGGATCTATGCTTTCCAACTTTCTCTCGATCGAAAATATTCTGGCAGTGTTGTCCGATACTGTTGTGGAGACTTCCTCTATCTCTCTGGAGAGGGACTTCAGGTTGATTGCCATATCTTTCATCTTCTCCCAGAATGGTTTAAATTCCTCTAAGAATCTATTAAGTGTTAGGGGTTCTTGGTCCCCAGCTTGACACGCAGGTTCCGGTTTGTCTGGGCCACTCGAGGCTCGGGATTTCTTCGAAGGCTTCTCGGGGGTGGTGGGGGGGTATGTTTCTACGGGGCTTTCTTCATGTAAGCCTCCATTTACCACACAGGAACCCAATACAGGAGCACACACTGTTTGGAGACAAGAAAAGCTTTTGAGAAGAGGAGTTAGATGAAATTTAACGATATTAGATGACGATTTTGTATTCAGAAGACAGGAGCTTAGCAGAGAAGCATCTACACAGCACTCTGCATCACGTGATCTCCCCACCTCTGGCTTTTTTTAAAAGGGCATGACAATTCCTGATACGAGTTAAGGTGCTAGTGAAATGGTTGAGGGCAGAGTCAATATCAGGGGTTGAGAACATCGGATACCAGTCTGCACATGCTAGATCATAAGGTAGGGCAGAAGTGTCCAGGGCATGGAGGGGATGGAACCAAATATATTTTGGGGCAGATTGGGGGAGATGCACCTTCCTCACACAACAGAATATGAAGTGATCACTGAGTGCATTTGGAAGGACACCAGCAGAAGTGATGTGATGGGGTGGGAAGAAAGCACCCAATCTATTAGGGAGTGTTTAGGAGAGTGAGGGTTAAAGTGGGTGGGTTCAGATACCAACAGGGTAAGATTAAGTGACTCAATTTCAATGAGAGTGGGCTTGGAGGAGGGGGACAACCAATCCAGGTTGAAATCATCTAGAAGGATAAGCTTGCCAGCAACTGCATGGGAAGTGATCGATGAGATGCATGTGACTAGGGAGGCAGGGGCAAGCCTAGGGCAAGTATACAGCAAGCCTACAAAGACTGGGAGAGAGGAGGGAAGGGATAGGTTGGCAACCAAAAGCTTATGATAGGGAGAGAGAGAGATTTGCTGAGGAAGATGGAGCATGAGAGGGATTAATGGATGTACAGGGTTACACCACCACCTCATTTGCAGCAGTCTTGGCAGTAGAGGTGGAAGTCAGGGACAGCAAGACAGGATTCAGGGATCCTAGAGGACAACCAGGTTTTGGTAATACATAAGACATCAGGAGAGTGCTGAGTAAGCCAGACACTGAGGGCATCAAGCTTAGGGAAGAGGTTCATGGCATTCAGGTGAAAGAGTCAGAGATCCTTTGGGATGGTGGGAGTGGGGGGGTTGAGTTTAACGTTCTTACTAAGCTTCATTCTAAGGATGTGAAAGGAGCAAGAAGGCAAACAGACCATGAAAGCTCCTCAAACTACATATAATAAGACATATTTTTATGAGATAACAAAAATCTGTCCAATCTATTTAAAAAAAAAAAATTTTCTATTCTTTTAGAGAAATAAAATGCTCTTTTTTTTATCTAAATCTGTTTCTCATCAACTGAAGTGGATGACCGCTAGTGGTAATTGCTTATTGTTTAAAATGAAGCCCACATTCTGATGTCAGAATGGTATCCTTAATAATGTCCCATGTAAAGAGAAGATCTCCCCTTAGTCAGCATTGTTCCAAGGACATTAAATTAAATTTAAATAGTCTTTCATCATAGGACAGATTCTATACAGGACAAATCAACTTTGTAACTCTTTTTTGAAGTCTCTCAAGCCTATGTATGTCTTTCTGCATGAAGGGGAACCATAGTTGAGACACATAATCAAAATAGGGTCTCACATACGTGCGGCACAGAGGGAGCAGAATGCTTGGATCTTTAGATGTTATGTTATGCTTGATTGCCCACCAAATTTGATTAGCTTTACCAATAGTGTTAGTGATGCGAGAGTCAAAATTAAGTTTGAAATCAATAGTAATACCTAGATCTCTTTTACAGACCTTGCTAGTTAGTCTTTCATTATATAAGAAATATGAGCTTCTAGGATTATGTTTCCCCAAAATGGAGGACACTGCATTTTGAATTATTAAATCGTAGGCCCCATTTGATGGATCAATCTCCTAAGAAATCAATGTCCTTCTGAAGTGTCCCGATTTCATCAGGGTTGCTACAAATGTTAGTAATTTTACAATCATAGAAACACAGAAACACAGAAACTTAGAATTTGACGGCAGATAAGGACCGCTTGGCCCACCTAGTCTGCCCATTTCCCTACCTAATGCACAGGCTGCAGATCCTAGTTAACCAACAGCCTACTTCCTCCTATCCCCCACTAAAATTGCCTTATGTCTGTCCCATGCATTCTTGAATTCTTCCACTGTTTTTGACTCCACTGCCTCCTCAGGAAGGCTGCTCCATGTATCCACAACCTTCTCCATTAAAAAATACTTCCTCACATTACCTTTGAGCCGTCCCCCCTCTACATTCAAATTATGCCCCCTTGCTCTTGCACATCTCTTTTTCTGAAAGATGCTACCATCTTGGACTATGTTGATTACCCTGATGTATTTGAAAGTTTCTATCATGTCCCCCCTCTCCCTCCTCTCCTGGAGTGTATACATATTAAGCTTCTTTAATCTCTGTTTGTATGTCTTTTGGCACAGACCCTGCACCATTTTAGCTGCCCTCCTCTGGACAGCCTCCATCCTGTCTATGTCCCTGCAGAGATAGGGTCTCCAGAACTGGATGCAGAACTCCAGATGGGGTCTCACCAACTGTCTGTAGAAAGGGATGACAACTTCCTGTTTTCTACTGGTGGTGCCTCTCCCTATACATCCCAGTATCCCACCAGCTCTTCTTACTTCCTTCTCACATTGCTTGCCCACTTTAAGGTTATCAGCTATTACTACCCCCAGGTCCCTTTCCATTTCTTTAGTTGTTATTATCTCTACCCCCATTGTGTACTCTTCCCCTGGATTTTTGTTTCCCAGGTGCATTATTTTGCATTTCTTTGCATTGAATCTAAGTTGCCATACATTTGACCATTCCTCAACCTTGCCAAGTCCCTTTGCATCCTCTCTGCCCCACCTTCTGTATCAACCCTGTTGCAGATCGTTGTGTCATCTGCAAAGAGACATACTTTTCCTTCCAGTCCCTCTGCAATGTCACTTATAAGGACATTGAAGAGGACCAGTCCCAGTACTGAACCCTGCCGTACCCCACTAGTAACCCCCCTTTCTTCAGAGTAAACTCTGTTTACTATTACCCTCTGTATCCTGTTGTCCAGCCAATTTTTAACCCAGGCTACCACCTTGGGACCCACTCTAATGCTGGCTAACTTGTATATTAATCTTTTGTGTTGAACTGTGTGAAATGCCTTGCTAAAGTCTAGGTAGGCCATGTCCATTACCCCTCCCTGGTCTACCGCATTGGTCACCCAGTCAAAGAAATCAGTTAGATCACCTGACATGACCTTCCTGCTGTGAATCCATGCTGTCTTGGGTCCTGTGCCCCACTGGCCTCTAGGAACTCAACAATTCTTTCCTTTAGAAGTGATTCCATCATTTTCCCTACCACTGAGGTCAAACTAACAAGTCTGTAGTTTCCTGCCTCTGTCTTGCTCCCACTTTTGTGAAGGGGAATCACGTCTGCCCTCCTCCAGTCCTCAGGTACAACACCATCCTCCCATGATTTGTTAAAAAGGGAGGTCAATGTTTTCACTAATTCTACACTTAGTTCTTTTAGAATTCTTGGGTGAATCCTGTCAGGCCCCATTGCTTTGTCCACCTTCAGTTTTAAGAGTTCTTTCAGGACCCTTTCTTCTGTGAATGGACTGGTATCAACCTACCTATCCAGAGTGCTTCTATTCTTTGATTTAGGTACCTCCCCCTCCTCCTCTTCTTTTGTGAATACTGAGCAGAAGTATTCATTCAGTATCCCTGCTTTTTCACTGTCATCCTCTGCCCACCCTGTCTTCCCTTTAGTAAGCCTCACTATCCCTTCCTTCATCTTTCTTCACTCCCTAATGTACCTATAAAAGGCTTTATCCCCCTTTTTAACTGAGTTGGCTATCTTTTCCTCAGTTTGGGCTTTTGCTATTCTGACTGCCTTCCCCACTTCCTTCTGCTTTAATTGGAACAGTTCTCTGTCCTGCTCCTTCTGTGTTTCCTTATACTTCCTGAATGCTACCTTTTTTCCTTAACCTTCCCCACCACCTCTTTTGAGAACCATAGTGGTTTATTCCTTTGCTTTGCTTTGTTGATTTGCTTCACACAAAGGCATGTTGCCTCTGTGAAAGCTGTTTTGATTTTTCCCCATTGTGCCTCCACCCATCCTTCTTGCCAGTTTGCTAGCACTTTTCTGAGGCACTCTCCCATTTTTCCAAAGTCAGCCCTCATTAAGTCCAGCACTCTTGCTTTTGTATGGGTTGACTTTATGGCTGTTTATTGTGAACCACACTGTTTTGTGGTCACTTGTTCCCAGATGGCTACCCACTTCTAGATCTGAGATCCTTTCTCCATCCCCATTTGACAGTACCAGGTCTAAGACTGCTCCCTCCCTAGTGGGTTCCACTACTAGCTGTCTGAGGCATGCCCTCTGCAAGGCATCAAGAATAACCCTGCTTTTTGATGTGGCTGCAGCCAGGGTACTCCAGCTAATGTCTAGCATATTCAGGTCCCCCATCAACAGTAACTCCCTTTGTCTGCCATTCTAAGGATGCCTTCTATCATTTCTTTGTCCATTGCCTTCCCCTGAGATGGGAGTCTGTATATCACCCCTGTGCTAACTGTGGTGCCATATCCTCTTTCCAGGGTAACTCACAGTGTCTACTCCCTGTTTATCCTTTAGTTCTGTTGCTTTGATCCCTTCCCTTACATACAGAGCTACTCCTCCTCCTCTTTTACCCTCCCTGTCCCTCCTGTACATTGTGTATCCTGGTATGTTGACATCCCAGTCATGGTTCTCAGTGTACCATGTTTCTGTGATTGCCAGAATATCCAGATGTCCCTCTTCTATCAAGGCTACTAGTTCAGTGAGCTTGTTACACAGACTATGGTCATTGGTACTCATCACCCTCCATTTGTTGATGGCCTTACCCCTGTTAGCCCCATCCCTGGCCTTATTGCCTTTTTCTGCATTTATCCCTGTCCTGCTTCCCATTAACTTCTCTACTTTGGTGTTTACCTCTCTAACTACTGTGTTTTGTGGGTGGAGGCTGGGTTTTCCCTGGTCCTTTTCAGTGCCTCCCCCCCCCCTTGGCTAGTTTAAATGCTTGCCAGTTATGCATTTAAACCTATCACCTAGGATTCTGGTTCCCCTCCTGGACAGATGCAGACCATCCTGCCAGTATAGGCCTGTATCCCTCCAGGTGGACCCCCAGTCCCCAGTGAAGCCAAAACCCTGAGCTCTGCATCAGTTTTTCAACCATCCATTGAATCCCATGGTGTGGAGTACTCTAGTGTCATCCTTGCCATGGACAGGCTGCACCTTTGAGAAGGTTACTGTATGTGCTACCTGTCTAAGGCCCTTCCCCAACTCTTCAAACTCCTATTGTGCTGCTGTGATCCCATTCATAGCCAGGTCATTTGTCCCTCAGTGAACAATGATACCCAGCTCCCTCCCTCGTGCAACTGCTCCCACAATCCTGAGGATTCACTCCCTGTCCCTCCAAGCCATGGCCCAAGGCAGGCACCATACCTTCCTCTCCCCTTCATTCCTCACATCTACCCTCCCCTAATAACTGAGTTCCACACCAAGAGTTGTTTCCTTCACCTGTGGGATCCCATACCACCCTCCTGTGGGACTCCTTTGTGGAGGTTCCCAGTATCTTCTTTGGTCTCCACTGCTGGTTCCTCCATAGAGGAGCCACTCTCCACCAAAAGAGCATATGAATTGTGGAGAGGTACAACTGGAGGAATGTGTGTCTGTTCCACCACCCTCTTCCTGCCTGAGCCCACCTTGGGCCAACTGCTCCTCTTTCTTGGCAACCTCTGAAGTAGTGGCAATGGCCCTGGTGGTCCCTGGATAGGGAAGGAGGTTTCACAAATTCTAGCCAAGTCAGCCCGGAGATGAGCAACCTCGTCCCTTAGACCAGAGAGGTGCCTACTAAAAGGGCAGCATTTCAGCCTCCAGAAAGTCTCCCAGAAGACTTCTGCCCCACACCCAGTGTATTGCACTACCCCTCACATGTCTGTCTTCTTTCCTGATTCTCTTGCGTTAAGCTTTTTTTTGTGACCATATATAGTTATGTAGTGTGCTGTTACATTCAATGCAGTGTGCTCTGCTGATAAGGAAATGTGCTGTATCTACCTTTCCCCTTGAGTAACTGATGTCACAACCCCTTCTATAAAGAAAGTGACACCTGGTGGGGTGGGATGTGGGGAAGGATGGGTTTGGGCACAAGCTGTGCCCTCAGGAACAATCAGCTACAAGCTCTGACCCACCACTAGGATGAGTGTTAACCTTCCTTTCAGCAAGACAACTAGCACAACAATCAGCGGAACACAGTCTCCTGCACCTGAGGCTGTCTGTGTTTCAATCCACACTGCAGCTTTTGCTATAACAACTCCTTAACCTCCAGTTACTTATTTAAAAATAGTTTAACTGTCACAAAATCCTACGCACCAGTAAATTATTTAAAAATAGTTTCTGTCCCAAAATCCTAGTAGTCAATCCAGCTACCCCCAAGGGACAACTAAAATGCAGTATTTAAACCCTTATGAAGTTACTTCCAAGATAAGCAGAGTTTGCAAGCTCCTTATTCAACTCCTCAACCACCTGTAATTTATTTAAAATAGTTTAACTGTTAGAAAATCCTAGTAGACAATCTAGTTACCTCCAAGGGTCAACCCAAATTCAGTATTTAAATCCTTCTGAAGTTACTCATAAGAAAAACAGAGTTTGCAAGCCCCTTCTTGGTTAAACACTAAATAAATATGTAGATAAAAAGCAATTACCAAGGGTAGTTAGTTTCACCTCCCACAGAATTAAGAAAAAGTGCACATTGTTGCAGATATCAAGTGCAAAATAGAATCTCCCAAACAGCTCACAGCTTAATAAAGAAGTAGTCTCCTTCCAGGTCAAGAAAATGTGCTTAGTGTCTCCAAGTGTCGCAGCCACCAGTAGTTTATAGTAATCTATAGTTATTCTAGAGGCCCTACAAGGGGCATGCCTTAGACAACTAGTATTGGAGCCCACTCAAGAGGGAGCAATCTTAGACCTGGTTCTCTCAAATGGAGATGAAGAGAGGATCACAGATGTAGAAGTGGGTAGCCATCTGTGAACTACGAATTATCCAACAGTATGGTTCACAATAAACACAGCAATAGAGTCAAGCCACAAAGGCAAAAGCATTGACTATAGGAGGGCTGACTTTGCCAAAATGGGTGAGTGCCTAAGGAATGCACTAGCAAATGGCCAGGAAGGAGGGGTGGAAGAACAATGGGGAATAATAAAAACTGCCATCACAGAGGTAACAAGCCTTTGTGTGAAGCAAATTAACAAAATGAAAGGATGTAAGAAACCACTATGGTTCTCAAAGGAAGTGGCAGTGAAGGTTCAAGAGAAAAAGAAAGCATTCAGGAAGTACAAGGAATCACAGAAGGAGCAGGACAGGAACTGTATCAGTTAAAGCAAAAGGAAGCTGGGAAGGCAGTCAGAACAGCAAAGGCCCAAACCGAGGAAAAGATAGCCAACCTAGTTAAGAAGGGGGATAAAACCTTTATAGGTACACCAGGGAGTGAAGGAAGTCCAAGGAGGCTAGTGAGGCTTATACAAGGGAGGGAGGGTGGGCAGAGGGTGACTGTGAAAAGGCAGTGATACTAAATAAATATTTTGCTCAGTATTTACAAAGGAAGTGGGAGGTTCCTAAAACAAACAGTAAACACTCTGGATACAGAAGTTGATACCAGCCCATTTACAGAAGAAAGGGTTCTGAAAGAACTCTAAACTGAAGGTGGACAAAGCAATGGGGCCTGATGGGATTCATCCCAGAATTCCTAAAAGAACTAAGGGTGACTAGTGACACCACTGACTACCCCTTTAACAAATCATGGGAGGATGGGTGGTACCCGAGGACTGAGAAGGGCAGATGTAATCTCTTCACAAAAGTGGAGCAAGGCAGAAGCAGAAAACTACAGACCTGTTAGTTTATCCTCAGTGGTAGGGAAAATGATGGAATCACTTCTGAAGAAAAGAATTGTTGAGTATCTAGAGGCCAGAGGGCTCAGGACCCAAGGCAGCATGGATTCACAGCGGGAAGGTCATGCCAGACAAATCTGATAGATTTCTTTGACTGGGTGACCAAAGTAGTAGATCAGGGAGGGGCTGTGGACATGGTCTACCTAGAATTTAGAAAGGCATTTGACACAGTCCCACACAAAAGATTAATATACAAGTTAGCCAGCCTGGGAGTGGGTCCCAAGATGACAGCCTGGGTAAAGAATTGGCTGGAGAATAGGACACAGAGAGTAATAGTAATTGGAGTCCACTCTGAAGAAAAGGGGGGTTACTAGTGGGGTACCGCAGGGTTCAGTATTAGAACCTGTCCTCTTCAATGTCTTTATAAGTGACATTGCAGAGGGACTGGAAGGAAAAGTATGTCTCTTTGCAGATGACACAAAGATCTGCAACAGAGGTGATGCACAAGGTGGGGTGGAAAGGATGAGAAGGACTTGGCAAGTTAGAGGAATGGTCAAATGTATGGCAGCTTAGATTCAATGCTAAGAAGTGCAAGTAATGCACCTGGGAAACAAAATCCCAGGAAGAGTACACAATGGGGGTGAGATACTAACAACAACAAAAATGGAAACGGACCTGGGAGTAGTCATATCAGATGACCTAAAGGTGGGCAAGCAATGTGAGAGGGAGCAAGGAGGGCTGAGGGATACTGGGATGCATAGAGAGAGGCATCACCAGTAGAAAACAGGAAGTTATTATCTCTCTGTACAGACAGTTGGTGAGACCCCATCTGGAGTACTCGATGGCAGTTCTGGAGACCCAATCTCCACAAGGACATAGACAGGATGGAGGCTGTCCAGAGGAGGGCACTAAAATGGTGCAGGGTCTGCACTGGAAGACATATGAAGAGAGACTTAAGGAGCTGAATATGTATAGCCTCGAGGAAAGGAGGGAGAGGGGACATGATAGAAACTTTCAAGCTATCTCAAGGAATCAACAAAGTCCAAGAGGGTAGCATCTTTCAAAAAAGAGGTGCAAGAACAAGGGGCCAATTTGAAGATAGAAGGGCAGCTCAGAGGTAATTTAAGGAAGTATTTTTTCACAGAGAGGGTTGTGGATGCATGGAACGGCCTTCTGGAGGAGGTTGTAGAGTCAAAATCAGTGGTGGAATTCAAGCATGCATGGGACAGTCATAAGGCAATTCTAGGGGTTGGGGGTAGGAAGAAGTAGGCTGCTGGTTAACTAGGATCTGCAGCTTATCCATTAGGTAGGGAAATGGGCAGACTGGGTGGGCCAAGTGGTCCTTATCTGCCATCAAAATCTATGTTTCTATGATCAAGTCTGGAGGGCAAAACCCAGGACAACTGGTTGACAATGGTTATGATGCAACCTTTCCTGATCCAATATGACACGTTGTGGTCTGAAAGCAATGAAGAAAACAATTTCCTTCACCTGAGGCTGTCTGTGTTTCAATCCACACTGCAGCTTTTGCTACAACAACTCTTTAACCTCCAGTAACTTATTTAAAAATAGTCTAACTATCTCAAAAACCTACACACCAGTAAATTATTTAAAAACAGTTTCTGTCCCAAAATCCTAGTAGTCAATCCAGCTACCCCCAAGGGACAACCAAAATGCAGTATTTAAACCCTTATGAAGTTACTTCCAAGATAAGCAGAGTTTGCAAGCTCCTTATTCAACTCCTCAGCCACCTGTAATTTATTTAAAAATAGTTTAACTGTCAGAAAATCCTAGTAGACAATCTAGCTACCTCCAAGGGTCAACCCAAATTCAGTATTTAAATCCTTCTGAAGTTACTCACAAAATAAACAGAATTTGCAAGCCCCTTCTTGGTTAAACACAAAATAAATATGTAAATAAAAAGCAATTACCAAGGGTAGTTAGTTTCGCCTAACACAGAATTGAACAAAAGTGCACGTTGTTGCAGATATCAAGTGCAATATAAAATCTCCCACACCGCTAACAGCTGAATAAAGAAGCAGTCTCCTTCCAGGTCAAGAAAATATGTGTTGTCTGCATACTTAACAATTTTACAGTGTAAGTTATGTGATAAATCAGAAATGAACACTTGAAATATAACTGGGGCTAATACGGATCCTTGAAGGACACGCGCTATTTACAAGTAATCAGGATGATTTATGGCTATCAGTAATGACCCTCTGTAGTCTATTATTTTACCAGTTTACAACTCAGTGATTAATCAAGGGATTTATACCATGTTTCTGTAACTTATGCATCAGAGCCCAATGAGGCACGGAATCGAAGGCTTTCTTGAAATCAAGAAATATCACATCACTTGGGATTTTATGGTTGAGATTATGACTAATATAATCATAAAAACTTATTAAATTAGTGGAGCTTGAGAGCCCCTTGACAAACCCATTTTGGTTGGAATCAATATTTACAAGAGATGGAGCCAATAAAACTTTAATAATTCTGTCTAATATTTTACAAAATATTAGTGTAAGGCTAATAGGGCAGTAATTGCCAGGGCTGCCTTTATCCCCCTTTTTGAAGAGAGGCATTGTAGTCACTCTTTTCCAATCAGATGGTACAAGTCCTTAATTAAGGCTAATCTCATAAATAATCTTTAAGGGGTAACATACATTTATTTTTCATTAATATTATAATTCTCCTGATATACCGTTGGTGCCAAGAGAAGATCCTTGTTTAATAGTGTTTAGTTTATCCTTAATAACATCTAATGAAACTGCCACTTTGTCAAGCAAAGGGTCATTATTGACGTCTCCTATGCCTATTGATTTATTGTAATCCATACAGAAGTGAG
Organism: Neoceratodus forsteri; assembly: GCA_016271365.2. Classification (NCBI taxonomy): domain Eukaryota; kingdom Metazoa; phylum Chordata; order Ceratodontiformes; family Ceratodontidae; genus Neoceratodus; species Neoceratodus forsteri. The sequence continues at coordinate 624,224,011 of CM057452.1, read as the reverse complement.
AGTTTAGTAATTGCACCATGTCGCTGGAGTTAGAAACAACATACTGTAATTATCAGCCATAAGTGGACTAACTTTACATTCTTGTCTCTCAATGGAATTTAAATAACTAAACAATATTTTCTGATTTCCCTTTTGGGCCTGTGATGCAATATATTTTTCTGTGTTGTATTTAGCTTTTTTAATTTCTTTGTTATGTTTCATTTGAAATTTTTTTTAATCTGATAAGGTTCTTGCATGTGTGTTAGTGTTATATTTTTTAAACATTTTTTTTCTTTTTAATGACTTTGAACATCCCCAAAGAGAAGCAATAGGAGGAGAAGGAGAAGATATGGAGATGGAACAGTGGGAGAATGGGGAGGAAGAGGGATGGAAGAAGCAATGTAGCAAAGACTGATAGCTTAGTAGATGGGATTACAGCATTCCAGGGTGAATGAAATGACCCAGGAAAAGGAAGCAGGGTCTAGAAGGGGCAAATGATGAGAGGAGAGTAGAGGAGGGATCAAGTTGGGGGGAAAGAGGGATGAGTAGAGGAGGAGGAGGTATGGAAAGTCTGGGAGAGGGTAGGCAGGAAGAAGAGGAGGCTGAAAAAGAAATGGAAGAGGTTAAGCATGGTGGGGAGAAGTATGAAGAGGAGCTAAAAGGTTGAGGAGGAGAGAGAAAGAAGATAAAATATTGTCAGGTAGGGGAAGGAGAGTCGAAGTTTAAATAGGCAAGTTGAAACAGGAATACAGGGGTAGCTAATTAGAACCAGGGAATAAACCAAGGTAGCCCAGGAGAGAAAGGGGTGGAGGACAAGGGAATCAGTAGGAGAGTAAATCTAAATAGGAGGGGGCAGGATGAGAATTAATGCAGCAGGAAAACAGAAGTAAAGAAGCAATTAATTATTAAAGTATCGATTTTTGAGACCTGAGAAGGAAGAGAGGGGGAAGGCTAGTATGAAAGAAGGTAGTCAGGAAAATAAGAATTCAGCCACTGGGGGCAGAAGGAGAATTAATCTGCAACATTTTAAAAGCATTAACGAAATTTGCAGTTGGAATATCAGTTGAGACCAGAGGAGCTAGACCAAAAGTTAAGCAGGAAAAGGCAGTTCTAGAACAAAACAGTTCAAACAAAACCTAGGCTAAAAAAACACTGCAGCAGGCACACCAAGCGCTAGGTGGACAAAACAGCTTTAAACCTAATGACAAGAAACTGTGACTATAGCTGCAGCCATAGATATGGTCAGATATTTCCAGATATATCTAAAGAGATTTTCACTGGTGGCCCATAGAAGTACTGCAGGCAAGCAAGAAATTTCTCCAGCGATATCACAGAAATTTCAGGAACTATCTGACCATGTCTTTGGCTGCCACTGTAAAACAGATATTACAGACTTAATTGAGAGTCTAAACTGTGACTGTAAACTTTGACCAAAGTAGATATTACAACATGTAAATCAGAATGAAATGCAGATACAACTGATCAGAGAAAGAAGAGACCGACCGTACAGTGAAACTAAAACTACGAAGACCATTACAGTGACAAAATTGGCAGTTTGTGTAAAGGTCATGTGGTACACTGACACGGCTTCTCTGGGGCTTGTGTCCCCCTCTTTTAAACAACTCTGACCTGGAGTTGATTATTTTAAAGTCTGGGGGGTTTGGGGGAGAAGAGACTTACAAAAAAAACATTGTTTTCCTGATGGCACAATGCCAAATGTTGGCACTCTGCTGTCGCTGTAAAGGCGGTCAACAAATTTCCTGTCAAACCTCTTTGGTGGAACCGTTAGAGTCAGACCTAGCTACAGAACATGTGTGACTAGCACAGAGTTAGCAGCTCTATAAAATAGACAATTAGGTGCAATTGAGCAAGTGGGAGACAAACCATTGGCCAGTTGTGAGATGCAGCCAAATAGGGCAAAGTTGTAGTGCTGAGTGAGACCCTCAGTAGGTAGCACCCCAGTCAATCAAGAATAGTTGCTTACAAAAGCAGCTTAAGCCATGGTTGGCTGATCAGGGTGTGTGCGGGAAGGCAATTCCAATAGAGCTCAGGCTCTGAGAGCACTGGCAGCAGCCTGTGCAGAGGAAAATGTCCCATAGACTAGCAGGAGCAGGGGAGGGCTGTAGCTTTGTAGAATAAGCCCTCATGACCCAGGGAGCCTTCAGCAGGAGTCTAGTGGTGACAAAAGCTGTCAGATGCAAGACGGGCTATTTTAAAACCCACAGTCCCTTTACCTGCTTAGAATATTACATTAGGAGATATGCTTCAAAGGAAAGAATGGGGGGGGTGAACAAAACACAGCCCAGTAGCAATATTTCTTCTTCTTTCTCCTTTTTCTTCTTCTATCTTTCCTTCTCTCTAATTTATATCCAACTTTTTACAAGCTTTTGTGAGTAAAATGAATCATGACATAAAAAAGTAACATTTTCAACCCAATACAGTCACTTTGACTTGCCCCCCCCACGCAAAAACACATTCTTTCCTTTGCAGCACATCTCCTAGTGTAATATTCTAAGCAGTAAACAAGTTGTGTTAGGTCTGTATTGCTAAAATAACTGTAGGCTAAAATAGGAGGAGGCTTAAAACAACTTTGGTAATAATTTTTAGGTAAGTGCTATTAAAACAGTAATCTCCTTTGAAACGATAAGGGACCCCCGTACTAGTTTGCCACAAACTAAATCTACATCATGACTGGACCTTCAGCTCCATTCGAATGCTATGGGACCTTTTTTGTTTCAGCTTTCATATATGTATATTGGCAAACACCAATGCAGCCATCTTATTTTATGTATTTGTCTTTCCCAGTTTCCGCCTCCCACCCACCCCTATTCTCCGCTTATCCTGTCATCAGGGAATATGTCCCAGTCAAAGACTTAACTATCAAAGAAATCACATTGGTTTTGTTTACCTTAATTTTGTAAGGCTAATACCTTGAAATCTTATTATTTTCACTCTTTGTTAGTAATGACTTCTAGTGAGCATAATTAAATCCTGAACTCCATTAGAATATTGGAGGATTCATCTTTTCATTCATCTCTTGTAATGGCTGTTCCCATTTTGTGTTACTAATCATGTGCACTTGCTGAAAAAAAGTGTCTGAGGTATACACTGGTGTTATAATAATCATGTCTACTTGCTGAAAAGAAAAACAAAGTTGAAGCTCAGTGAATTCTTTCCTAACCATGATTTCTACCAGAAAGTGTTCAGTGTTATGTCATTGTTTGAAATACATGTCACTCGCCACCTCAACTGTGAAAGCAGTTGGATTCTGATACCCATTCAACAACATTAAAACTGTTCTGTGCATGTAGTATGTTTTCTCAGAGCCCGATTGGGAGTAGACCGCATATATGGTAGAAACATTATTTTTCAAATGAAAATATCTCAAAAAATACAAAACTCTCAAACACCAAACCCTTATAGAAAATCCTTCCTCAACATTCTAAACAAACATACAAAAATTCACTATTTAAAGATTTATAGTTTTTTTTTTGTCTCGAGAGCAAAAATTCAGAAAAAAAACAGCAGTTTGAACTCAATGGGGAAATGTCAATAGGGAAAAACAGAACTTTGTCACATTTTAATATATCTAAAAGTACTAAATGGATTTATTTAGATAAAACTTTCAGGGATTGTGGATTCAGTCATATACAACAAACCCTGAAAGTTTCATGTAACTGAAAATCGTCTTTCTGCAAGAAGTAAACAAAAAAAAATTAGTTTACTGTAACATAGAACTCACCAGCAACCCGAACTATAGGGGCATGACCATTCCCTATAATGCAGTATTCATACTGATATCCATCCTATCTGGTAGAAGTGACTGAGATATTGGATAATTTTGCTGGATAATTCTAGATATTTTTTTTTTTTTGTTAGTTGTTTAACCAGGACTAGCACACTAAGTTGAACGCTTTTTTACAATTGCAACCTGAAGCACAGGGAAGCTAAGTAACTTGCTCAGGGTCACACAGTCTGCAAGTGGAAGCTGTGGGATTCAAACCCAGGTCTGATCTGCTGGATGTCACCAGATTTGCAGTTCAGAGCCTTAAACCACTGCACTAAACTGCCTCCCAATCCAGATCCAGATCCTTCAATCCAGATCATTAAATAAGATAATGAAGAGGGTACCTCATTATATACTCCACCCAGGACCCAGGATACAGATATTAATTAAGTAATAACATTTACTTAGCCAGCGTTTATGGTGCAATAAACCTTTCATATTGGTGAAAAAATGCTTGAGGACAGGTCGAAGCATTTAATCAAATACAGAAACCTGTTATTCCAACTATACTCTGGCTAACTGAACGTTAGAACTATTGTATGACTAGAAGTTTTGAAAACCATGATTTTAAAAGCTCTGTGTAGTTGAAGTGGTAGGTGCATTTCCCCTTCTTTCAGTGACTATATGTGGATAAACTATTATGGATGGTAACAGCAGGCTGGGGGTGCTGCAGAACGCTGTACTGACAAGAGCAACTGTGTGAGAAATTATTCCCTTAAGTGCTTTCCCTACAAAAAAAGAAAAGGCAAAACAAAAAGTCTTTATCTAATTTCTTTCTCTGTCTCCTCTCACTGGTGTGTGTGGTGCAGACTGATATAGCCTACTAGGGCAGAAAGTCTTCTTGTTTCCAAGTATCACAAAGCCTGTTTTTTTTAGGGCTTTACAAGGGCAATGCATGCCAAATAAACAGCTATCCTGTGTTTTTAGTATTCTAGTGTACTTTTAATTTGATTTTTATATTTAATCCACACCCTGTGGACCCTCGGTGAAACAAGAAATTGGTGGTTATGAACGTCAGGTTTTGCATGGTTAAATCTGACTGCCCGTGTGAGTGTCAAAGTCAGCAGGCTGGAGGAGCTGCATGGCACTGCTCTGATTAAGAGCAACTGTTTGAGAAATTGCTCCCTTGAAGGCTTTCCCCACAAAAAAGAAAAATGTCCCTGTCTATCTCATCCCTCACACTCTACGCTCTTTTATTTGTTTTTTGATTACTGTCTAGGTGCACTAGATTATAACATGCTATTTTCAGGCATGACCCAGGAGAGTACAGTTAAAAACAGTTGTGAAACACAATACAGTAAGAAGAAGAAACATTAAAAAAGTTATGGATACCTAGACTACAATACACGAGCAGTTGTAATATTCAAAACCGTGCATTGGTGGGTGTTGGTGTAAGGTATAGAACAGCCTCTGAATGCAAGACATCCTCCTGTCTTTGAGTATCACAAAGTCCTTTTAAGGAACTTACAAGGGCAATTCAGGGCAAAGAAACAGTTGTCCAGTGTTTTGATGTTCTAGTGAACTTTTAATTTGATTTTTAAGTTTAATCCAGACCCTTGGGACCCTCAGCAAAACCAGAAGTTAGTGGTCACTCACTTCCAGTTTCATGAGGGCAAATCATACTGCCTGTTTGGGTATCAGTGAGCACTGGGGAGAGGAAACATTGGTAAAGGCAGTGTCTGTCAGTGTCAGCCAGAGATGCCCAGGATATGTTTATATTAACAGTAAGAATGACCTAGTAGTTGTGACTAATATACTAAAGTCTGTTTTCACTAAGCATCTTATCCACAAATATGGAGTTTTGTAAACACTGTAATATGTATAAAAAATGATAGCTCTGATGGGGAAAATACAAGTTTTATTTTTTGCAACAAGAACAGATACATATTGAAGTTAGAAAGGGAAATAGTTTCTTTAAAGGGGCTAACCAGATTATAACAAATCTACGAGTTAGCAAAGTGAGGTATCTATTGAATGAGGATGGGGAGGCTTCAACAAACTGTGATATCCTGAATGTTCAACGTGATCCAGGTGGTCAACACAGAACGAATAGGGCATGTAACAACACAGGCTAATTTCTTAGACATTGTCCAAGAGGATATGTTTGGGGGGGGGCATCACAGTCTAAGAAGCAATCAAGATACAAATGAATACGATTGGACCCAGATTCAAGTGAAAAAGACTGCAAAACAAGGTAGCATGGTTGATTGCCATTTAGTCCAGTTATACAATCAATTTGCTGCTTGGTAAAATGAGGTCCAAAATGACCATATAGCAGACTCAAGTGAGGCAGGTTGTGAAGCAAACACAAACATGAATGACAACCCCTCAAGTGCAATTACTGCAGGATTGATGGAGCAAAGAGATGAGACCATAGTAGCAGAACAACCAGTGATAAATGGGGTAGTGTTACTGGGAGATTCCATATTAAGATTTACTGGCAAAATATAAGGGAACAATGAAAACTACAGTTTGCTGCCTCCCAGGAGCAAACGCCAGTGACTTGAATCATAGTTTGGAGGGGCTAATAAAGGGCAGTGGTAAGCAACCTGTGGTTGTGCTGCATGTGGGAATAACAAACAATGTGGTTATACATTTTGACAATGACATAAAGAACTTGTTTTTTTTTTGAAACAGGAAAGGCCTTGCTGGAAAAAGGCTGCAAATTAGTTGTCTCAGAAATTCTTACAGCACAAACAGCAGGACAAGAAAAGCATACAGTTATTAAAACAAAAACTAAATAAATAAAATAAATAAAACAATTAATGGATGGTTGAGAATATGGTCCAAGAAAGAGACTCACCAGTTTGTTAGGCACTGGCAGTTTTTCAGTAGAAACAAAGGGATGTACAGACAAGACTATCTACATATAAATGGAAGAGGACTGCAAAACTAGGGGAAAGACTGGAAGAAAACAAAACAACTGACAGTACTTTAAACTAATGGGTGAATGGGAAACTGTGACACATAGTACTACTGTACTGGACCAATCTGGAGAGACTTTAAATGACAGCAAAACAGACAGAAAAGTCACAAACAATGGACATGAGAGAGGCACTAGTACACACTCCAGGTGCACTAAGATAAAGAATAAAGATGAAGATCCCAAATGCCCTATTCTAAAGATGATTCACAAAAAAATCTCAAAGGCAACACAGAATTTTGCATTGTGCTTTGTGGTTGCTCCAGTGTTAAAATATGTTATTCACAGATGGATAGCATGCTGTTCTTTCTGACTGTGAATAGGGCTAGGTTGAGTTAGTGGTAACCCCAGTACTGCTACCTCCAAACCCATTAGTACCACATGGACCTGCATCCCAGGGAATGGCCCCACAATGAATAGCGCAGGTGTGCTATGTGGTATTCACAAAAGCAGCCATGCAAATGAGCCCACTGGGCATGCAGGCTGCTAGGTGGCCATTAGCGTGCCCATTATGGGCCAATTTACATGGACTGCAATGGAGTTTAGTGAACCTCCTGCTGATCACCAGCCCAAGTAAAGTAAAAGGATAGTCCCTGGTACCAGTGGCTCCCCCATTATTACTGCCCAGGTATAGAAAATAGCTTACCCTGGTGCCCAGAGGTCCTCCCCCACCCACACCCATGCCCATTCCATAAATAATATTTCCTGGTGCTAGTGATCCCCCACTCCACTGGCTGAAGTATAAAAAAATATGTTGGCCTGGTGTCAGATAGTACCCTCACCCAATCCCTCTAACAACATCTAAATCAATATCCGTTGGTGCTCTATTGTTCCACCCTTACCAATTGCCAATATTTTCTGGGTACTAGTGGTCCTGCCCCACAATTTCTGGCTGGAGTATAAAAAAATAAGTTACCCTCATGTCCAATGGTCCTTCCCCCCACCATCACACATGTCCGTTCCATAAAATAAAGCTTCCTTGTTACCTAGTGGTCACTCTCCTCCAACCAATCCCTCTCTCCATGTCTGAATCAATATTCCCTGGTAGTCTAGTATTTCCCCTCAACCGATCGCCGGCCCAATATGTAATACAGATTATCTCTGGTGGTCTAGTGTTCCCGCCTCACTGATCACCAGCCTGAATCATACCACAGATTATCCCTGGTGGTCTAGCAGTCCCCCTTCCCTATCCCCAATTCCACCCTGCATGGGTGACCTGCCATACCTTGAATGCATCCCTGGTGGTCTAGTGTTCCTCCCCTTACCAAATTTTGTGGGCAAAATTCTACACTTCACAGAGAAACTTCACACTTTGCTGATGACCAGTGGTCTCTGAATTGTGTGAATTTTGAGAATTAATTTGCAGAGCAAAGTTTGCTCACTTCACACATCTCTAGCCCTGGCACAAACCCAGTTTGAGCATGCAAACTGGGCTTTTGTGAATATCACTTGCGCACAAAACCTGGTTTGCGTGGTGCAAACCTGTTTTGCGCTGTGGCAAAGTTTTGTGAATCTGGCCCCAGGAGATTAATAAATAAAATGGAATATCATGAGTTCTTAATGAGCACAGAAAAAAACTGATGTGGTTGGCATAACTGAAAGCTGATGGTCTGATGATGCCCAATGGAATAAAAATTTCAAGGGATATAATGTACCTTATTTAAAAGAAATAGGAGAAGTAGAAAAGGTGAAGTGGTTGCTATAAATATAAGGAATGGTATTGAGTGTGTAGAATTGGAGGCATAGACTGGAACAGAATCACCTGAAATGGTGGGAGTTCAGTTAAAATACAGAAACAATGGCCATTTTACTTTATTGATTGTTTGTATACACCTCTGGACATGGATGAGCCGAAAGACCAGATGTTAATGAATATACTCAAAACTATGGGAGAAAAAAAAGTGTTGTTATAGCAGAAGATTTTAATATGGCAGGCATTGACTGAACAAGAATGACTGGCAAAACTGTCTTAGAAAACAGATTATTAAAAACAATAAATCATTATAATCTGCAACAACGTGTTATAGCACCTAGTAGGGAAAATGCATTCTTAGATATAGTTATTACCAACTATTCTGATATCATATCTGACTATTTTGACAGGGAGACACAACACCAGCGACTTCACCACCAGAGCCTGTAGGTGCAACATCGGTGGGTAGAGGGGAAGGCCTCTTACTGCAGGTCCCTTCCCCCTGCGCCGAAACTAGATCATAGAAGAATTCAATACCATAGCTGAACTGGGGTTTGAGGTGCACCTGTGCTGAATGAAATATGGCGGTCCTCCCTCGACACCACAGACTGCACAGCTGGAGGTTTTTTTTTGCCACACAGGAGACCCGTACTCACCTGCACCAGTCAGCACCATTTTACCTTGTTGGCGCCAACATAAAAAAAAAAGCTTGATTGGATCCAGGACAAGAGTGAACGATCTGAGCTGGCCATGCTATAAAAAACCATGCTGAAATCTGCTGTCCACTCAGTCACCACCAGAGCCTGTAGTTGCAACATTGGGGGGTAGAGGGGAAGATCTCTTCCCGCTGGCCCCCTCCCCTGCGCCAAAACCGGATCGTAGAAGAATGCAATACCGGAGCTAAACCAGGGTTTGAGGTACACCTGTGCTGAATGTAGTATGGTGGTCCTCCCCCAACACCATGGACTGCACAGCTGGAGGGTTTTTTTTGCCACTCCAGAGACCTGTACTTGCCTGTGCCAGTCAATGCTGTTTTATCCTATTGGTGCCAAAATTAAAAAAAAGCTTGATTGGACCCAGGACAAGAGCAGGCGATCTCAACAGGTCATGCTATAAAAAGCAGTGCTGAAATCTGCTGGCCAATCAGTCACCACTGGAGCCTGTAGCTGCAACATCGGTGGGTAGAGGGGAAGACCTCTTACCGCTGGTGCCCTCCCTCTGTGCCGAAACCAGATCTTAGAAGACTTCAATACTGGAGCTGAACCGGGGTTTCAACTTCAAGTTTATTGCAGGAAAACTCCATTGAGCAAGCTCATTCACAAGAAGGTCCTAAGACATTTACATATCATTATTACTCATTCACAAGGAGGTCCTGAGACATTTACACATACGTATCACTGTTACATAGATAGGAGCAATTGTATATAGGTAAGTACAGTGGGTACATATAGTCCAAGAGTAATACAACTTGGTAATCTACCAAGTAGCTACAACATAGCAGCGCATGGTCCAGTTGAGTCATATATTATGTCAAGTGGAGACAAGAATAGAAAGAAAAACTTATACCAAGTAGGCAATTACATTCCAGTTAAGGGAGTAGAAGGAGGGTTAGCACACAAAAGCTTGGCTTAGAGTTAGAGGGAGGCCTAGTAACAGCTGCAGGTGTCTTTTATTTTAGAGACTGCTAGTGATTTGTAGGACTGATTAAGACAGTGCTGGTTAGCTTCAGTATGGATTGTAGTTGATTCCAAATGTTGGGGAGGGCATATAAGACAGCCCATTGGCCAAGTGTAGTAAGAGTCCTAGGAACATCTAATAGGATGTAGTCAGATTTCCTTAAGGAGTAAGCACTATGGGAGATGCGTAGCAGAGATGCTAAATAGTCCGGCAGTTTGAGCAGAAGTATCTTGCGGGTCCAGATACCAGCATGGAGCATGCATCTGGTGGCAAGTGAGGTCCAGCCAACCACTGCATATAGATTGCAATGGTGGGTCCTGAAAGTGAAGCTAGTAATGAATTGTAGAGCACGGTGGAAGAGAACATCCAGCATGGCAAGGCTAGAGGCTGCGGAGGAGATGTATATAAAATCCCCATAATCTAGTAGGGGAAGGAAGGTTGCTTGGACAAGCCGCATGCAGATTGCAAGAGAGAAAAGGGACCTATTTCTAAAAAAGAATCCCCGGTCGTGCTTTGAGCCTCTTGGATAGGTCCTCAATATGGCCATTGAAAGATAGCTTGTTGTCTATCCACATGCCTAGGTATTTGAATTTAGACACGATTTCCAGGGGTTCACCCAGGGAGGTTAATATTAAGTCCTGCGGTAGGACAGGTACGGCACCAGGTGAGAGATACCATGTAAAAATCATTACCTTGTTTTTTTTTGGCATTTAGGAGAAGTTTGGCTTTGATGAGATTGTTTTCTAACTAATGAAAGTTGGCTTGCAACACTTCCCTGACTTCAGATAAGGTTGTACCTGAGGTGTATAATACTGTGTCATCCGCAAAGAAATGTATGCTGGATTTTTTTAATTTAGGAGTTAAGATCATTGATATATAGGGAGAAAAGGATCGGGCCTAGGATGGAGCCTTAGGGGACTCCCCTGACAATCGAGAGGGGGGCTGATAGTAGGCCATCAGCTTTGACTTTTTGTATCCTTCCAGAGAGATAACTGTTGAACCACTGAGTGGTATGTGGAGTGGATCTTATTTTGGTAAGACAGGTAATTAGGAAGTGATGGTCAACAGTAACAAAAGCTTTACTAAGGTCCAGAAAGACTTCACCAGTAACCTTCTTGGAATCCATAGCAGTGATCCAGTCTTTAGAGACTTTAGCCAGAGCTGAGATGGTACTATGTTTAGACCGGAAGCCAGATTGTGCAGGATTTAGGAGTGAGTGCACTTCAAGATGAGTTTTTAGTTGGTTGTAGACCAGTTTTTCTAGGGTTTTTGAGAGAACAGGCAGAATGGATATAGGCCTGTAATTGTTTAGATCACAAGGGTCTTCTGATCTGAAGAGAGGAAGAATACGGGCAGATTTTCAGCAGGATGGAACTGTGGCAGAAGTAATGGAGAGGTTGAAAATATGGAGGATGGGAGTTGTGAGCTGGGAAAAGCTTAAGCACAGGTAGAGTGGTTCAAGGGCATTGTCCCCTGCACTTTTCCTGACATCGAGGCTGAGGAACAAGTCTTCAACTTCTTTATAACTAAACAAGTGCAGCTGGAAGGGCTGAGGGGGGAGGTGGATATGGAGGGTGGGCTAAAATTGCTGTTTGCGCGGCCGGTGTACGGAGAGGAGTCAAATGCTAATCCGGCTGTGGCAAAGTGTTGGTTAAGTTCTTCAAGGATTTGTGGTTGGTTTTCCACCACCCTGTCCTTGGTAAGGATCTTGATTGGTATTGAGGGAGTTGCAGGACAGCCTTCAATGGATCTCAGTGTCCTCCAGATTTTTTGGGGGTTCCCTTTGGCCTCTTCCAGTGTGGAGATGTAATAGCTTGCTTTCGTGGCACATATGTTTTTAACACAGGCATTCCTGGCAGTTCAAAAGGCCTGCCAGTCTGCTGGGTTCTTGGTTCGCCTGGCTTGGGCCCAAAGCTGGTCTCTAATGGAAAGTGCTGCCTTCAGCTCTGTGGTAAACCAGGGATGTGAGGATTTACGTACCCTCACTTTAATAAGGGGGGCATGCTTGTTTATCAGGATGGAAAGGTTGTCATGAAGAACTATGACAGCTTTGTCAGTAGATTTGGCTAGATATAGATCTTGCCATTTGATCTTACTCAGATCAGCTAAGAAGTTTGCTGTACTGAATTTGTGAAAGGATCATTTAGTTCTGAGTTTATGTGGCTGGTGAGTTTTGGTTTGTGATCTTATGCATACAGTGACAATATGGTCACTCATGTCATTATGGAAAACTGCAGAGTGAGAGATTTTATGGGGGTGCATAGTTAAAATGACATCTAGGAGTGAGCTTTTGGCAGTGTGAGAATTGTTATTCCTTGTGGGCTCAGTGACTATCTGTGTAAAACCCAACTCATCACAGGTCAATTTTAGGCTGTGAGATTTTGCAGTGAGCCAATCCATGTTGAGGTCCCCTAGGATTATTGTTTCCATGTTGGCAGCCATGGTTAGTGATTTCAGTATGTTGAGGATTTCCGAGTCTCTGGACGGTGGTCTATAGCCACCTATAATAGTGATGCACTCGGTAGAAGGAAGGTGAAACTTCAGTGACACAATCTCATATTCTTTTGGCTTAGATTCACAAAAAATGTCTCTAACATAAAATTTGGTTTTGGTGTAGAGGATGACCCCCCCCCCCCGGATTCCCTGTCGGCCCTAAAAAGTTTAAAGCCCAGAAGAGTAATTTGAGGGTCAGAGGTAGACTTTTTCAGCCATGATTCGGTAATGATGATCCTATATGGATTGGTGTGCGCAGCCCAAACTTGAAGTTGATCAAGTTTTTTGATCAGGCTTAGAATGTTAATCAGCATTATTTTCAGCCCAGGAGCAGCTGCAAAATCCGATGGGGAGGTGATTTGAGTTGGACGTCCTGGATTTAGTTCTACATTGCCAGAACAGAGAAGGAGGATTAGAATCATTTTCTTAAGGGAAGAAATCAAGTAGGAAATGGCTTTTTTACTTTGGGTCCTTCTTTGGTATGTTGTCAGAGATGTCCGTCTGGACAAGGCATAGGTAACACTGACTTGACCATTAAGGGCTAACATGGAGAGTGCTCGGATAGACATAGGGGATGGAAGAAGAGCTAAGGGGGAGGTCTTAAAAATAATTTGTACATCCGACAGGTGAGCAGCAGAGGTGCAGTGTGAGGAGACAGTCGAGGTTACAGTAATGGGCTGCATGACTGGGTAGGCTCCTGACTCTTCATAGAGCAGTGTGGTAGGCATTATACGTTTTGCCAGAATTAGTAGTAAGCTGATAAAGCAAGCCATATGGCGCAAGAATGGGTACCGAGGTAAATGTGGATTGTGTAGGACAATTGAGCAGGTGTCAATCACACTGATACCCTATAGGTTTAGGAGAATTGAGGATAGCCAAAGAGGGAAGGTGTGCTTGGAATTAGTATGAAGTGTCAGTGAGTGTCCATACGCAGTGTAACACCCTCTGTGTAAAGAGATCCAATCAAGAGGTATATAAAATGATGGGGCAGAGAAACACTGTATTTAAAGGAGGCCTGGGGGGTGATGGGGACGGGAGAGAATTCAGCCTGTACTGAACAGTCCTCTGAGAGGAGTGCGGCCATAGTTCAAGCCAGAAGTCCCTGTTTAAGTCTATGGGAAAGGTGCTCCAATCGGAATGCAGTGGTATAGCAGGCGGTCCAATCAGAATCCACCTGTGAGGGCACTGCACCAATCGGTTTGAGGTGCACCTGTGCTGAATGCAGTATGGCGGTCCTCCCTGACACCACAGACTGCACAGTTGGAGGGTTTTCCTCCCACCCAACCCACCCTGTCCTTCCTCCCATTTAAATACTCAACCGAGCCCCACCTATCTCAGATTTAACCATTTAGGAAGCAGTCCCCTCCTTCTTTTTGAAATTTACTAGCTTTACTGAGTAATCACTGTGTATAGTGTACCAGGACTGTTATAACAACTGCAACAGCATTAGCACCTGCTAGCCTGAGAAAACTTAAGGCTGAACTTAATTGGAAATCAGTGACCTGTAGAATTCTGTATAAAGGTTATAACAGTACCACTGAACCTTGATGCATAGAACCTTAACAGAGCATACCAAAGGTAGTAGCTGCAGCCCAAAGGTAGTAGTTGTAGTATAGCTGAATTGCAGCAGGGGCAGTAAAAAACTGAGAGACTGAGGAGAAGAACAAAGTATTTGATGCAATGCTTACTATACTCGGTACTATACTCAGTTTCAAAGACAGACAGAAGACTTTATAGCCTATTATGTCTGACTCCCCTTAGACAAGGGGACTTAGTGCCCTGTTCCTGAGAATAGATACATATCAAGTTTATTTTTAAATGCAGCAGTGTTATCTGAGTTCATAACTTTGTGTGGAAATGCATTCCATGCATTAATAATTATTTCATTGATGAAATATCTTCTCTTATTTTTATATGGGTATGTCAATTTAATTTGCTTATCATGACTCCTAAGGTTAAATTTCCAAACTGAGTAGCAAATGCCCAGATCCCCCATTAAATCATTATCCTTTAAGATTTTAAACATTTGTAGTAAGTAACCTCTCGTATGTCTCCTTTCCAATGGATACAAATTAAGTATTTGTAATCTGGTCTCATATGCGACACTACTTAATCCTCTAATCATCTTTCTTGTTCTCTGCTGTATCCTCTCAAGCGCATTCACATCTTTCTTCAAGTAGGGACTCCACAGGGGACTACAGTAGCCAAGATGCGGTCTAACCAATGCCTTATACAGTGGCATAATACATGATCTCTGCCTTGTTACAAAAGATGTTCAAATTGTGCTTATGATTCTATTTGCTATATTTACCAATTCCCCACAGTGTCCAGAAAAGGATAAGTCATTATTAAGATACTTAGATCCCTTTCTTGGGTGACTGTTTTGAGAGTTTTATTATTAAAGGAGTATTTTACATGTTCATTCTTGCCCCCCAGGTGTAAGACTACACACTTTTTGTGTTGAATTGATTCCATTCTGATCTGCCCAAAGTTGAAGTTGTGTCAGATCATACTGGAGTGTACCTACCTTATATATGTCCACCACTTCTATGCATAGTTTTGAGTTATCGGCAAATTTCACGCATTTATTTATAAGTGTTTTGTTCATGTCGGATATAAAGACATTGAACAACACAGGCCCCAGAATCGATCCCTGGGGCACCCCACTACCAACAGGTCCTTGTTCTAAAAAAAATGTCCTCTTAATCTGACTCTCTGTGTTCTGTTTTGTAGCCAGGTTTTTACCCAGTTAATAATGTATGTATTTATACCCAGCACTATCATTTTATTGATCAGTTGGAGATGTGGAACCCTGTTGAATGCTTTCCGGTAATCCAGGAATACTATATCTACTGGTTTATTATTTTCTAACAAATTGCTCACATTATTGTAAAAAGTGAGCATATTTGTTAAGCAAGATCTGTTTTTTTTTGAAGCCATGTTGTATATTATCTACTATATTTTTAGCTTCTAAGATTTTTTCAAACCTATCCCTTAGTAGGGACTCAAAAATCTTGCCCAATATCGAGGTGAGGCTTATGGGCCTATAATTCCCCATTTCAGCCTTGCCCCCCTTTTTATATCTAGGAATGACCTCTGCTTCCTTCCAGTCATTTGGTACTTCTCCAGTGGTTAAGGACAGTTGAAAGAGTTTATAAAGAGGTTAGGATATTAATAGATGTTATGTCTATGCCTGTGGCACACACTGCCCAAAAAATGCCAATCTCAGGGCCTGAGAACCACCAGAGCCCCTCTGCCCATCATCACATGACCAGGCACGTTAGCCAAACAGGGGTGTTATTTTGAAGGTTATGTACGTCAGTACAATTATGACGGTAGACAGACATATGGATACTAATGGTGCATGTAACCCAAACTGGGGTCAGCAAGAATGTCGCCCATCTTACCTGCTTTCCCATCCAGCCATACCAGCAGTGGAATCACTACTAGTGATGCATGGATGAAATAAAAAGGGGGTCTGTTATGTAACGTTCCATGGCTCAAGGGTCCTCGGAGCAAGGGGTGCACTCCTCATAATGCCAAATGTACTAAGCTTATTCTCAGTACTGCTGTTCCTTGCAGGTGACATTGATCCTAACTCCAGACCCCCTGTAGCCAGCATTAACATTGGTTCCCCTCACAACCTGAATTGGACCTCCGCCAAAGGCTTAAAAATAGTGCATATGAATGTCTGCAGCCTGCCCCCTAAAATACACGAGATCCATACCTGGGTGGATCTATACAAACCAGACATTCTGGCAGTATCAGAAACTTGGCTAAAGCCACACATCCTAAACCATGAGATAGGAGTCACTGGATACAACACCTACCAGATGGACAGGGAGGACAAAAGAGGGGGTGGGGAACTTATATATGTCAGAGACTTACTGGATGTGGCACTAGCCTCCCTCCCTTCCACTGACTGCACTGGAAGTGGGTCACTATTCATTAGGGTTACCCTTGGCCTTGCCAAACACCTAACAATAGGTTGCCTATACAACCCTCCAAAAGTTGCCCTTCAAGTCCTGGAGGCGCTAACCAATGCTCTGGTAGAAAATGTCACCTCCGAACTGTTAATACTGGGGGACTTTAACCTGAACTGGGCTTCTGACACTGAGCAGGCCCTCAGAGACTCACTCCTGGATGCCAACCTGGTACAGGTCATCACTGAAACTACAAAGCATAATGTCAAAACAGGGAACCACTCCACCCAAGACTGGATATTGGCATCTAATCTCTCAAACATTCAAGTGGCTGGCACTCTGGCAGATGCCTTGAGTGACCACTCACCAATTTTCTGTCTATGGAAGAACAGGACATCCAAGGTTCCTCCCAGGCTCCTCACAGCTAGAGATTTTTTCCAAATTCTTTGCAGATGTCTTCCAGGGGTAGCTTGGCAATCTGGACTGGAGCCCCATCCGACTACTCCCTAGCCTAGATGAAGCACTGGAGTACTTCAAGAACTCCTGCATCTCTGCAGCCAACCTGTTCGCTCCTCTAAGGAGACTTAGAACTAAAGGTCTCTGCTACAGGTGGATCACCCCAGAGTTGAAAATCATGATGATAAACTGGGACAAGGCCTTGAAAAAACAAAAGATCTCAACCCTTCTAGAGGACCTGGTGGTCTATAGGACCCTAAGGAACTAGAGCAAACAAGCAGCGAAGGCTGCTAAACAGGAGTATGTCATGGGCCTCCAACAGACCAATCTGGCTGACCCAAGGTTCTTCTGGTCACACATCAATGCCTTGATAAAAGGCAGTGGTAAATCACCCCAATGCCCAATAGAATATAATGGCCAAACGCTTAATGATGACCTGGAGATTGCCTTTGCCTTTAACAGGCTCTTCACTAATCTGGAAGACTACAAGGCGAGTCTCTCCCCCAAAACCTCAGAGCAACTGTGCCCTGAGACACTGAACCCTCCTTGCCCACACTTTCACTTAAAGCTGGTGCCAGCAAAAGAAGTCCTTCCCCTACTAATCTCCATCAAGGCAAAAGGCTCAGCTGGTCCGGATAGCCTTGACCCTAGACTGCTCAAGGCTGCTGCTCCAGCCATAACATTACCTGTCACATGGCTCAGGTCCCTGCTTGAAGGAGCTGTGCCTAACAAATGGAAGCAGACCAGTGTTGTACCTATCAGTAAGGGAGGCCCCATGGATCCTACAGGTAACTATAGGCCCATCTCCCTACCATGCATTCTAGCCAAAATTCAAGATCGGCTATTGTATTGCCAACTCTGAGACTACTTGGAGGCTAACCAGTTGCTGGTGCACACCCAGAATGGATTCAGGTGAAACCATGAGACTGACGCAGCCCTCATCAGATTCTCTGATGACGTCCTCACGGCCTTAGACAAAGGCACCCCCACCGGGGCTGTTTTTATAGACCTGACAAAGGCCTTTGACTTAGAAGATCATAACCTCCTGATAAACAAACTGGGTAAACTCAGCCTTGGTCAGCACTCATTAACCTGGTTCAGTAGGTATCTGACCAATCGCTCCCAACAGGCCAGGTGGAGAGGTGCTACATCTGAACCTCTCCCCCTCAAGGAGGGGGTTCCACAAGGCTCCATACTGGGATCCCTCCTATTCTCACTATTTATTAATGACCTGAACAATCACTGCAGAGGCAGCTCTGTTGTCCAGTATGCAGACAATGCAGTTATTTCTAGATCCTTGAATAGCACTGCAGTTCTGGGGCCCCAGCTTCAATTGGAATTTGAAAACCTAGAAACCTGACTTTCAGAAAATAGGCTGGTTCTAAATGCCAAAAAAACAAAAGCCGTGTCATTCAGATCAAGAACCCTTGATCAGGATAGAAGCCCCCCTAGTCCCCCTGGTCTCCTCATCAGGCACACCAATAGAGGTGGTAAAGTCATTTAAATACCTGGGCTTGATGCTGGATCAAGGCTTCACACTGAAGCCCCATGTGGATCAGATGACCAAAACTATACATAGAAAACCTGGTCTACTATACCACTTGAATACCCAGTTGATCCTTGAGACCAGGATTACCACAGCTAACAGCATCATCCTCCCAACCTTGTCCTATGCTGCTTCTGTAATGCAGAGAATGGCAAAACAGGAGCACAACAGGATGCAAATACTATATAATAAGATTGCTTACTTTGCCACAATGTCCCACAAGAGGTGACATCACTGCAAGTCATTGGCCTCCCTAAACTGGCCATCTCTTAGCATCCGCCTACAGTACCCCCTACTATGTAATGCATAGAAGCTCATCAACAACCACCCCCCAATAGTCTAGTCAGCCTGCTGGTTCCAAAGTGATCATACAGACAGCTTTGCATCACAGGGATAAATCTCCTGGAAGGATCTAGGGTAAGGAACACAGCTGGTAGCAAATCCTTTGCCTATGCAGCACCGGTACTATGGAATAAGCTCCTTGTACATCTCCAGGATGTGACCTCCCTGGGAACCTTACGTGTCTGGCTCTGTAAGCACCTACTAGATTTAAGCACATGATCTTGCACTTGAGCACAGAACTATAAAGTTTAAATCCTAGCCCACCCTGGCCCTGGTCAGTCCAGTAGAAATCTCTCCAATCCAGGAGATGCAAGTGTACTGTCAATTGTTCTGTTCTGTACTAATTTCACATCCTGTCAAAGGTCTGTTCCTTTCTAATGTGATTGTACATTGCACTTGTCTTGATGAATGTCTGATTCCTGATGTGTACTGTGTCTTTGAATCCTGCTGTGTACTGACTTGATTGTAAACATAAATGGTCAGCTCACCTATATACTATATATGTGAAATGTTCTTACTGTGTAATTAATTCCGGGTCGCCACTGAAAAAGGGAGCTTTGGGGCTCCGTGAGCCACCCGGTTATCAAAATAGAATAAATAAAAAAAAAATGATCCAACTCCAAATAAACAAACTAACGGCCAGACAAACAGGCATTACATGTTCTGATTTTAGAGGGGCCTGATTTGATCTTATGAGAAAGGAATTGACAGAGTGAGAGTGGAAAGAAATAGTGGAATGGCAGGATGTAGAAGGACAATGGAAAGTTATCAAAACTATAATGCAGAACCTGGTAACAAGTCATGTAATGTACTGACAAAGAAAAAACATAACAGTAGAGGTAAACTACCTATGTAATACATTGTGCATATAAAAAAGCTGATTAATAGAAAAGGAGGGTATATTGGCAACTGAGACTCAATGATAATTATAAAAATAAAGTGTACTTTAAGGGAGCTGAAGCCAAGATGGAGGAATAATTGTGATAAAGTCTGTTAATAACTTTAAAGCATTCTAGTCCTTTATTCAAGGCAAAAAGCCACCTGGTGGGACTGTAGATCCATTAAAAGAAGGAGGCATTACTATGAAGACAAAGATATAGATGAGGAATCCAACTGTTATTTTGGTTCTATTTTCCATAAATCAATAGGAGTGCAAAAAGCATCTGTAGTTGCACCACTGCGTCATTACATCAATAACAAATATGCACTGCAATTGTTGAGGGATCTAGATCAGAACAAGTCTTGCTGACCCAAATGACATTCTCCCTGGAGTGTTGAAAGAACTGGCTGAGAGCCTGAGTGAGACAACATTAACAATGTTTAACAATTCCCTTAATACAGGGGAAGTGCCAAAGGAATGGAAGGATGCCATATTATTTCCAATTCATAACAAGGGATCAAAAATGGATGTGAGCAACTATATGCCTGTTACCCTAACCTCAGACTTGTGTAAAATAATGGGGAAAATTGTTAAAACAAAACTTGATACATGGCTGTCTATTAACAACATGATAGACAAAACACATCATGGGTTTAAGCAATTGGGGTCATGCCTAAAAACGTATTAAACTTTTACGATCTATAATAAAATGCATAAAAGAATCCTGGTCTCTGATTGGTCCATCTGGGACTGGACCGGTGGTGTTATCCCAGCATAACATCACGGATCAACTCCCAGCACACTCATGACCACAGTAAATATAAAATAAAAATCATTTCACAGCCGACCCTGTTATTGTCTTCAATGCTTCCCACTCCCAGCTGAAGTGAAAGCCATTTTCCAATTGGCATTGCTTTCGCAGTACTATAACCCAGAACCCTCACACTCCCCAAACAAAGTTTTGTTTACTTAGTAAAAAAAAAAAATACACGAGCTGAGTGGAAGACTTCTTTATGATCAGCTTGCTTCACAGCAGTCCCCGCTCCACAGTTCTCCCTGCCCTCCCCCAATGTACCGAGTGCATCACTTCAAAAGCAGATCATGGACTACAGAGTGTTTTTCTATCCCATTTCCTTCCGGTACAAACAGAAGTCAACCTGCCGGGAGAACCAAACAAATGATTCCTGATTTCTACATACACAGAGTTGTGACGGGAAAAGCAGGAGCAAGCAAGATGCCAAACAGCTTCACTGATCCTAGCATGTGCTCACTCCTCACCACTCAGATCACACTCTTCTCCCCAAACTGACATTTTTTTTTCTGTCCCTTTCTTCTCCCGGTACAAACATATGTCAAATGTACTGGGAGAACCTGAAGCAGAGCCCAAAAAAATAACAACAACAACACAAACTGAAAACGTGGATGAGGGGGTGGTGTCAGTGGAATGGCTTCACTACTGCTAGCCACTCGCTCCTAAACAATCTTCTCCCAGTCTCCTATTAGGCAGCGGGACCAGGTCAATTAAACTTCTATGGCAGAAAAGAGGTGTGTGTGTGCGTGTCTGTGTGTAGTGGAGCGGGGTACAGCTGGGGGTTGGTGAACATAGAAGAAGACCACTGTGGGGAAAAAACAAACAAACAGCAGAACCATCTAAAGAGCAAACAATACAGCAGGACTATTTTTCCTCTATGTATATCTACTCAGTAAAAAATGGCTTAAAAATACTTTTAAACATATTTTAATCAATTTTTTTGTATTTTGTTTTACAAGAGAGCCACTGTATAATAGGAATAATGCACTCCAGAGTGTGTGTCTTGCTGGGATAACGTCACTTCTGGGGTGATTAGTCACACTCGGCCTGCTGCCTCGTGCCTAATCACCCCAGGCATGATGTTATCCTGGCATGACACACACCCTGTCGTGCATTATTCCTTTAGCAAGCAATGCTCTAGATGAAGAAAAAGTGGTGGATGTGATCATTATGTTAATTCCAAGGCCTCTGATATTGTGCCACATGTGGAATTATTAAGCAAGCTACACCAAGTAGGTATCACATGTAACATACATAAATGGATTGAAAATTGGTTGATAGGAAGGTGGCAGAAAGTTATGGTAAATGGTAAGACATCCGGATGGTGGACTGTAACCAATGTTGTCCTGCAGAGCCCAGTCTTGAGACTACTACTATTCAGCTTCTATTGTTTAAGTGGGACTCCAGTAAGGGACTGCATGGCTGAGCATCTAAGTTGTGGGTGCCAAAATATTCGGACATATTATGCATTCCAGAAAGAGCATAGACAAACTGCAGGAAGATATTTATAAATTATTAAGGTGGGCAAAAAACATTAAAATAAGTTTTAATATAGAGACATGAGCTGTTTCATATCTCCCAAGAAGCAAAGCAACTTACACGATTAACAATGTTCCCCTAAGTACTTTATCAGAGGAAAGGCAAGTCAGAATTGTGGTTACATACAAACTCACATGGGACAGGGCATGGGGTCATAATGTCAAGGATAAAACTGCACACATCAAGACTGCATGCCTACATACAGCGTGTGGCAACACCTGAAACATTTTCTTGTGTTTTGCGGGGGCTTGGCCCTCACACAGCCCACACTGCCTGGAACTATTATAATCAACTCCAAGGGGGTGTGGACACAGGAGCAAGAAAGAAATATATAAAAAGAAAAAGATTCCCAGCAGGGAATCAAACCACATTCCCCCCAACCCCATCCACTGCAGGGTCAGGTGCTTAGCCACTCCACCATGGGAGCGGCTCAACTGAGCACCTGACCAGCAGAGGCTACATCCACTTACTCATTGCTGGTGATTGTCAGGGGGTAGTGATACTTTTGTATCACTGTAATTCCCCTGTTACTGTAAGTCCGTACACGATACTCACAGCACAGTCTTCATGTGTGCTATTTTGTTCACAAGATTATGATCAGGTAGGTGGGACAGACAGTGTAAGGCCATAGTTAAAAAATGCAGCCAAATAATTGTGTGTATTACTAGGAACATACACTCACAAAACAGCTCGGCTTCTTGGTCTCCACCAAATATAAATAGACAGGTTAAGTTGGTTACAGGATAAGCACTTTTATTTGAATGCAGGAGAGTAAGTTAAAAAGACTGCTCCCTCCCTCAGCTAAATGTTTTTGTGCCTTACTGAGAGCTTTTTCAAAACTGACAGGTGCAGGCACAGGTTACTGACTGGCTGGCAGGGATTGGCCGTCATCTGTGCCTCCAGCCACCCTTCCCCTCTGGCTGGTCATTTATCCTCAGGAAATGACCAGCTGTTCAGTCATTATTTCTTAAGTATACAGTTGTCTGGAGGGTGACTAACTGCTAATATGCTGGATCTGCAGCCTATTCATTAGGTAGGGAAATGGGCAGACTATGTGGGCCATACAGTCCTTATCTGCCATCAAATTCTATGTTTCTATGTTTCTATTGCTTGACTGCAGACACCCTCCAAGACCTGTTACCACTACAGGTTTCACACTCAGCACATCCAGCTTTTACTCTATCAATATGTGTTTTATAAGAAAACCACACCACTTTAAGTGGACAAATTGTCCTTAGTCAGCTGAAACAACTTGTTTCCATCCAGTCTTGGCCATGAAAGGTATTTGAATAAATACCCTCAATCAGGATAGCATTTTTAACCAGCACTAAAAGAAAAAAAAATAAAAGATATACAAAAAATACCAACTAACAGAGGAAGGTATCATTTCAAAATGATCTATTACTGAGTCTTGTTAACCTCCAAAAACAACTGAAAGTTTTACAAGTTTTACTTCTGATTCCTGTACTTAGTCATGGAACTGAAATTTGTCAAAACCAAAGACAGAAACCACTGACAGACCATGTCTGGTAAAACTTTGTGGTCCTTTCCAATAAAATGCTTGGTTCACTGCCATACTAACCCAACAACATCTAGTGCTAAATAACTCCTTAATTTTACAATGTCGAACTAACCCTTGAAGTTTGGCTGAGTTAACAGCTAAAAGCACTATAATGGTAGATTGCTTGAGGGTCCTCTCCAATACTCATGTGCTTCTAAAATGGCAACTCTACAATAGAGACATCACACATGCACTTTATGGGGACTAATCATGTGACCTGACAATGCCCTTTGGTGCAAACATTTTAAAACATTTGTTTACAAAGTTTTATTTTAAAACAAAATCCTCAAACTATGTATATACATTCAGATTAATCCTCAGGCTAGTTTACAGATCTTCCTAAAAGTCTTCTAATATTTTTAATCTACACACCTAAAACCACACTCAGTCACTCAGCTTACCCACTCAAAACCATTATAGCATTAAAAAGAATTATTCCTATCACTTGTGAAATAAAAGAAACAAAGTATACTACTTATGGACTACAGAGAGGAGCTAAAATTAAAGTCCGCTTTCTGCAGACAGTGGTAGTTTTCATGCAATGATTTTGTTCAGGTTTATTTCAGCTTCTTCCTTGGGCTTCACAGGTCTTCTTCCAAATAGTGCCCTTCAGACTTCATCTGCCATCTTTCAAGTGATGCCCCTTTGGATGTTTTCTGTCCTTGGCATTGAATCCTGCAACTTGGGATGGATCCACTCTCTGGCACACTGCTGAGTCACCACCTTCTCTCGTCCAGGAACACTGCTCCTCCACTGCTAGGATTCTAGCATCCTGTAAGATGAAAAAGCAAAGTAGGAAATGGTCCAGAACAAATCTGTAGCACAGCTTGGTCCAAAAAAGAAGTCAGAACTGGCTAACAAAATAAGGTAACAGAGGCATACTTTTTCTGAGCCGAAAAAAAAAACCCTTTTCTGACTCTCTGCTTTGTTCTCACTCTCCTCTGAGAACTAGCATGGAGTGGCATGCTCTCTCAAGTGCATCTAGGGCAGGTTATTGGGGGGCAGACTTAACTAAATTTCTCTGGGAAAGAAGAAGAAAAAATTACTCACCTTAGTAATTGCTTTTCTTCTCATGGAGTCTTGCTATATTATGACTATATGCAGTCAGCCACTGCAGCTGAACTGCCCCGGAGAGGAAAGAGTTAACTCCAGAGAGTCTGGAGTTCCACAGCGCGAGGGCGCTATACCAAAGCTCTATCTGGCCAGTTTCAAATGAAACTGTCAGATCTTTACGAAGCTAACACTAAGCAACACGTCTGTGTGGAAAGCTCTACACTAGCCAAGTGGCTACCTACTAGTAGGAATAACAACAATATAAACAACAATATAAATAGCATTAATAATAATAATAACAATGAATAATAGTATTATTAGTTTCTCCCTAACAAGCACTATTAGACCCCCCTTCCCCCAAGACTCAAGTCCAGGAAGGGGGCCAACATATTACTTAAAACAGAAATACCTAATTCCCTAACCCTAAATAAAGGGGGTGAAGGAAGAACTAAAATGGCATGACACAGTGCTTGCACTAATTTGCCACCCCTACCCAAGTAGAAGTTCTGAGAGGGGCAGGAGGGAGGTGGTCATAATAGCAAGACTCCATGAGAAGAAAAGCAATTACTAAGGTGAGTAATTTTTCTTCAAACACCATGAAGTCTTTGCTATATTATGACTATATGCAGATTACACAGCAGTACCTCCATGGAGGAGGGTCAGAACCTACTTAGAAATAGGCTCTGAAGCACAACTGTGCCAAACGAGCATCTCTCCTGGACTGAATATCCAGGGAATAATGCTTGTAAAGTGTGAACTGTTTTCCAAGTAGCAGCTTGACAGATTTCCAGAATGGGAATATCTCTAGCAGCCGCTAGAGATGCAGCTGTACCCCTGGTGGAGTGAGCCCTCAGTCCTGAGGGGGGTTCTCTACCTAGTTTTTGATAACAAAATTGGATACAAGAGACAATCCACCTTGCAATTGTCCTCTTAGTGGCAGGTTTCCCTTTGCCAACCTCGCCATAGGTAAGGAAGAGTTGGAGGAATTCGAACCTGTGACCCTTGGTGAGTTCCAAATAGTAGCTTAATGCTCTTTTGACGTCCAAGCTGTGCAGACTCCTCTCACCTGAGGAAGAATGCTCAGTGAAAAATACTGGAAGAGAGATAGATTGGTTCAGGTGGAAATCTGAAACCACTTTAGGCAAAAACTTTCTGTTAGTCCTGAGGACTACCTTATCTCTGTGGAAAGAGATAAAATCTTCTTCCACTGACAGGGCCTGTAGTTCACTTATGCATCTGGAAGAAGTGATAGCCACTAGGAAAACAGTTTTCCAAGTCAGAAACTTGAGCTCTGCTGAGGACAGAGGCTCAAAGGGGGGTTGCATTAACTGAGCAATGCAAACATTCAGGTCCCAAGTGGGAGCTGGTTCTCGAAAAGGAGGGTTGGTGTGAAATAACCCTTTAAAAAACTTGGAAAGCACAGGGTGAGAAGAAAAGGAAGCAGGCTTCCCTGCTGACAGAAAAGCAGAGACAGCTGCCAGATGAACCTTTAGGTAGCTGGCCTAAGGCCTAAGGAATTTAAATGGACCAAATAGTCCAGTAATGGGCAGATCAGCAGATTCTGGGATAATCTGCTTCTCAGAGCACCAGACGGAAAACTTTTTCCACTTAGAATTGTAAGTGGTTCTAGTGGAAGGCTTCCTGAAGCCTTTAAAATATCCAAAACACCTTGAGAAAGGTGTAAGTCAGCAATTCTAACTCCTCAAGAGCCATGCCTTGAGATGGAGGATTTGAGGTCCGGATACCACACTCTCCCCTGTGCACAGGCCAGTAAGTCGTGGACTCTGGGCAAGCTCAGGGCAGGGTGGACTGTCAAGGACAGAAGCAGTGGGTACCAGGGCTGTCTGGCCCAATCTGGAGCAATCAGAATCACCTTGCAGGGCTCAGATCTGATTTTTACTAGTACTCTGAAAAGAAGGGGAAAGGGGGGAAAGGCATACAGGAACTTCCCTTTCCAATCCAACTGAAAGGCGTCCAGGGGGACTGATCCCAGCACTGGAGGCCTGCAACAAAACAGAGGAAGTTGGTGGTTGTCTGGGGCTGCGAAAAGATATATCTGAGGGGTGCCCCATCTGGCAAAGACTGACCCCAGCACCTGAGGATTCAGAGCCCATTCGTGATGGCCCTGAGAAATCCTGCTGAGGGCATCCGCCAGGACATTGTCCTTCCCTGGAAGGTGAACTGCTATCAGGGAGGTGTTCAGGGAGTAAGCCAGAGACCACAACTTCATTGCTTCGGTGCACAAGGCTGATGACCGAGTGCCCCCTTGCTTGTTGATGTACCACATTGTTGTGGTGTTGTCTGTCCTGACTTGAACTACTTTGTTCTGGACAGAAGCTGAAAATGCCTGAAGAGCTAAAAGGACAGCTCTGAGTTCCAAAAGATTGATGTGGAGCAGAGATTCCTGGGGAGACCACACTCCCTGAGTGGACAGGTCGCCCAAGTGAGCTCCCCACCCTAACAGGGAAGCATCCATGGTGAGGGTGAGGGAGTGGGAAACGGGAATGAAAGGAACCCCTTGTTTTAGATTGCTTTGATCCTGCCACCAGTGTAAGGCCAGGATCAGGGTTTGGGTCACTGGAACCAATTTGGAAAGGGGGTCCCTCCTTTGAGACCAATAGGCCCTCAAATGGAACTGAATGTCCCTCATCTGGAATCTTGCTCCTTGCACTACAGCTGTGGAAGCAGCCATGTGCCCTAGGAGTTGCAGAAAATGCCTTGCTGGTCGAGAGACCCGTGGGTAAAGGAGGATGCCAGGGCAATGAGTCTGTCTACCCTTTCCGAGGGGAGAAATGCCCTGGCTAACTTTGTGTTCAATTCTGCACCTATGAAAGTTAGTACCTGAACTGGTTCGAGAACTGACTTTGGTAATTCAGCAGGAATCCCAGGAAGTGAGAAGCTGCTGGGTGACTTGCAAGTGGGATTTTACCTGATCTGGGGACTGACCCACTATGAGCCAGTCATCCAGGTAGGGAAACACAGCAATCCCTTGCCTTCTTAAATGAGCCACTACCACAGCTAGACATTTGTGAATACCCTTGGCGAGAGGTAAGGCCGAAGGGCATTGCCCTGAACTGGTAGTGGCCTGAGGGTAGTTCGAACCTGAGGTACTTTCGGTGAGAAGGCCTGATCAGAACATGAAAATAGGCATCCTTGAGGTCCATGGAAGCTAACCAGTCCCCTGGCCTCAGGGAGGGCAAAATCATTGTCAGAGTTAACATTTTGAACTTTGGTTTCAAAAGATGCTTGTTCAGGTACCTTAAATCTAAAATGGGCTGCCATTCTTCTGTCTTTTTTGGGGTAAGAAAGTATCTTGAGTACAGCCCCTTGCCCTGATGGCAAGGAGGGACCCTTTCTACTGCTTTGCAGTCCAAAAGAGAAGGAACCTCTGCTTCCAAAGCAAGGGCTTCTGAAGGATTTGCAGTGGAAATGTCTGCTCTCATCTTCGGAAACTGTTTGAAGCTGAGAACCAGACCTGGCCTATTACCTCCAGAACCCACCTGTCCGAGTTAGAGACACCCAGTTCTGGCTGAAATAAACCAACCTGCCCCCCACTGGTACAGGAGAATCGGCCCTGGGCAACCCATCAGGGTGCCTGCTTGGCAGTAGCCTTAGGCTGAGGGAAGGGGGATGGTTTACTTGTGCCCCGTCTACCTCTGCCTCTAAAGAAACCCCTCTGTGCAAATGCAGAGGAGGCCTGAAATTGGTAAAAAGGCCTGTGGAAAGGCCTGCCCCTACCTCTGGGAGTGTGCCTCTGTGGAGTGGCATGCCTCTCATTAGCCTGGGCACTTTGTAGGTAGTTCTGTATTCATCCATCTTTTCTATATAGTTTTCTGTTTGTTCCCCAAACAGAGAATTACCCACAACAGGAAAATCCATAGCCTTTGACTGAGTATCTTGGGACAGATTAGTGCATCTGAGCCATGCCAACCTACCGAAAGCTACAGAACTGGCCATGACCCTAGAGGAAACATCATTAACATCAACAGCAGTATGAAATTGAACTTTAGAGGCTTCAATGCCATCAGCAGCCACCTGTTCCAACTCACTAGCCAGCTGGCCATGGGCCTGCTTGGCTAACTGCAATACTGTGTCCCACCTAGATTTCTGATATCTAGCCACATAAGCCATATAATTTGCCTGCCTGAGTCCCAAAAAAGCTGCCATATACTATTTTTTCGCCATGGCATCAATCTTCCTGGAATCCTTATCAGGAGGATGTGAGGCCAGAGGAATATTAGCTTTGTCACAGGCTGCAGCTTGTACCACACCTACATGACTACACTGCTCAGTGAGGAAGTCTGTATCAGAGCCTGACAAGGTATATCTTCTGTCCATTTTTTATCTACAGGAGGGACAGAATGAGGATTTTTTAAAATCTTTGTTGTTTGCTTCCTAAATGACTTATGCAAAGGAATAGACAACCTCCTAGACTCTGGTATATCCATTATTTCTACATAATCAGGCTCCTCTTGTCATCCACAGCTTCCTCTAAAGGAAGCTGGAGGTTTCTGCAACCTTTTGTAAAACATAAAATTAGAAGGGACCTAAACAGAATAGGAGGAGATTCTAAAGGTCTGTCTGGAGAAATGTCCGTTCAATGGGCACGTCCAGACCCTCCCAGCCACACATGTAATGATCAAATTCGTCCTCCCTCTCCTGTGGTTCATAAAATTCCTCAACATCATACTCCTGAACCACTGGCACTGAACGAACCAACCTTTTACCAACTTTAGGTGGTTCGGCAGGACCCTGAGACAGTGACTGGACAATCTGTATGGCTTTAGCTATTTCTGCAGCAGTTGGAGAGACAATTTTGGACTCCAAACCTACTGATTTCTTTGTCTTTTCACTGAGACTGGTTCCCTGAACCAGCCTTCCTTTGCCGAGGAAATCTAAGCCCTGGTCAGAGGCACTCCCTCTGGTCCAGTGGGTACTGGACTGGGCTGGCCATCTGGGTCAGCGGACTTCTTGGCCTCTCGTTCCCTGAGCCGGCCCAATCTCTTTTCCAGGGTGGCTGCAGGGAAATTTTTACACACCTGGCAGTCTGACAGGAGGTGGTCAGTCGCCAGACAATAAACACAAGTGGTGTGTGGGTCAGCTTTGGCAAAGGCTTCCCCACAGACATCACAGTGTTGAAACCCAGTGGGCCCGGTTTTTCTTTTGGGTTTCTTAGACATAATGCCAGCCTAACCAAAAACTTGCCCTTTTGATGGCAGTGCCAGGCAAGACACCCTTATCGGTTCCTAATCGTGTCACGGGTATTTGAAAAAACCTATTTTAAAAGCAAGGTTTTTTTAGAACCAATAAGAACCGGGAACCGCACTCTAAAAGCCCAACCACACTTTAAAACGTTAAATTAAGCAAACCGATCGGTTCAAAACCGAACCGATAATTGAATTTCCACACAGACTTTAAATTTTCTACTTACGGTTTACCAGATAGAGCTTTTAACCGAAATGCGGTAAAATAAATACTTTTTGCCGGTTCAAATGAACCGAAAATACTCGCTTGAACCGAGAAATGAACCGATGTGAAGGAGCTGATCTCCGGAGCGACTGTTCAGTGAAGCGGAGTAAAGAATCTGACAGTTTCATTT
Source organism: Neoceratodus forsteri (assembly GCA_016271365.2). Lineage (NCBI taxonomy): Eukaryota > Metazoa > Chordata > Ceratodontiformes > Ceratodontidae > Neoceratodus > Neoceratodus forsteri. The sequence continues at coordinate 624,193,749 of CM057452.1, read as the reverse complement.
GAAACTGGCCAGATAGAGCTTTGGTATAGCGCCCTCGTGCTGTGGAACTCCAGACTCTCTGGAGTTAACTCTTTCCTCTCCGGGGCAGTTCAGCTGCAGTGGCTGACTGCATATAGTCATAATATAGCAAGACTTCATGGTGTTAGAAGGGTAGGATACCAAGAAATGTACTGCAGTTAACTATAAATAAAGGAGGTCTGACCATACCCATTATGAACTACTATTACTGGGCTGCTTGCCCTCATGGTAGCAGGGAATGAAAACTAGACTCCCGACTGGTTGAAGTTGGAGGGGGGCAGGGACATACTGGGCTTGCTGCAAAGCTACCTGCTCCCTGGATTGATCAGGGCTTTGCTTGCACTTAAAAACAATCTCTATACTTGTCAGCTCAGTAGAATATTATTTGGCACCCATAACTTCATTAAACACTCAAAGTTGTTGTCCCTAGAGGCCGGGTTTCTGGCTATCTGTAAAAAAATGAAAGACTATTTTCCTTTGCACCAGGTCTTATTATCATGGAGTAAAAAAGGGCTTAATTTTGTTGGAGACTTGTATGAGGATGGGATGCTGAAATCATTTTCTGTAATAAAGGAAGAGTTCTCTTTACAAGGTGGTGATTTTTTGCCTTTTTATGAATAAGACAATATATTTCCCATTACCCACCCTCGACATCCCCTATTGAGGAAATTCTCTTTCGACTACAGCCTGGCTCATGGTTCTTGAGTGCCTTTTACAGGCTGTTCTTTGGGGCAGCACCTACACCACAGATCAAAGCACATGGGCAATAGAGTGATGACTTAGACATCACCTTGGCCCTAGGGTACTGGGAATCTGCTATCAAACATGTACATATATGTTCCAGCTCTAACAGGTTATGAAGAATCCAATACAATTTCCTTTATAGACCCTATCTAACACCAGTTCAACTTCACCGCTATAGGCCTTCCCTAAGTTCCCATTGCCCCAAAATGTTTTTTTTTCTAATATTTACTTTATTGTCAGATTGTAAAAAGAGCATAGCATTACATTTATTTTCCAACATTTCAGTTTTGTTAAGCTATTAGTGAACAGACTTCCTTAGTCTTCTATGCCAATAAGTACCTTACATACATTCCTCTGTACACTTGAAAAGCATTATAGCTCAATTTCGAAAGAACCATGAAACAAAGAACTTACTACTAATTACTTTCTACTACCAACTAGCACCTTTAAATATTTTTTTTTATTTTATTTATTAAAACTTCAGATAACACCTTTGAGAACAAGCTCATTTCATAGGTTCCACATCAGATGACAATATATATTGGAAAAGTATGAGATGGTGAACAAACAAAACAAGGAATTATACAAAACATTACAAGAGTGTATAACTAGAGAAGTTCCAATACATGTGGCATTGTACAATGTGAACCAAGGTGCGTATTTAATTAAAACCTGGAATTCAAAGAGTCATATTAGAGGGAGTAGGGTCTTATGAAATGACCCTTCACAGAAAAATGAGAACAGACTCAGCCTAATATCTAATAATCAACAAGGTAAGGGATGGCATCAGCTCAGAGGCCTCATCAGAGCTGCATAGGTATGATACAAAGCATTTTAAAGTGAGCAAGGGAGCTCAGGAGATATAACGGGGGAGAAGTGGGGATGGGGGAAAGTCATAGAGGGGTGAGGAGAAAGAGTGGAAGGGATCAAGAGGAAATGTGAAAGGAGAATATATCAAACACCTTCTTGGCTTTACTTGGTGGTGTTGCTCTAGCAGGATGCATCTCTCCAGCACACATATTTCTTACTAGTATTTTCTCTACTTCTACAAACAATCAGTTTCAGCTAGTCTGGCAAGTATTCATGTCTATAAGTACCTGCTTAGCAAGGATCCTAGTTATACTTAGTTTCCCCACTCTCTCAGTCTGTCATGGGACATATGCCACATTCCATCAAGCCCACCTCTCAACACATTTCTCCTGTCTGTCTCACACCTGGTAGGTCAGCTCTTCCATGTGGTGAATATCCATAATAATCTGTAAACAGTCCTCTATTATTGAGGGAAGCAGCTTCAACAACTGTCTTGTGATAGCCTTATTAAATGCTACCATACAAGATATACCACATATAGCAAGAGTTACTTCCCCAAATATCTCTTGGGGGGAGTCCCAGTACCATATTCTAGAGGGATAGGGACCCCAAAATGTTTGGTAGAAGATGGCAACTTCCTGCACATGGCCTTGACTTGTAATATAGTCACACCATTTTGGAAAGAGATACATAGTATTATGGAAAAATTAATGCAATATAAATTGCCTTACTGTCCTTCAGAGTTTATGCTGGGGATAGGTACAGCTCAGCCCTCTCATACGGTGTGGGGGGGGGGCAGCAGTCAATTGTGGGATGTAGACTTGATAAATGCTAGGAAAACAAAAGTACAAAACTGGTTGGGCTCCTCGCCTTCTACAGTACAGTACCTCACTGGTTGAATATTATGTTCTTTAGCATGGAACTCAAAAGTGATCACTTTAATGCTAATGGACAAAGGCATTGTTTTCAGATTACCTGGGATCCTCTGATACAGTATGTGCTATCACAGACAGTGTAGTCTCACTGTAATTGATTTGCAGTCATTAATAACTAGAAAGCTCATAGGTGATTCTGACATAATCTCATATTTGTTCACTAGAATTGTGTATCACTTTTGCCATTGTCCTTCATTTTCGCCACAATCAAGGCAGAGACCTGATATTGTGGGTGGTCAGATCGGCAGTTAATTTAATATTGAATTCCTTTTCCATACAAAACCAACACCATTACTTTACAATATCGTATATAGGTTACAATTCTTAATCACCATCTGTCATTTGAACATATTTACATAATTCACATAATTTTTACTCATTGGTATTTATGTCTCTATGTCCTTGTCCTCTTCTTCTTCCCTCCAGGTGTAAACCTGGAGGCCGCATTGGCTCTTCTCTCTGGGGGTAACGGTGTAAACTGATACTGCTTTTCTAATCTTGTTGTAGTTGTTGTTGTCCCTAACTAATTCCCCCACTCTCAAAACCACCACCCCACACCTCTTGTGTCCCTCTTACCTCCCTCCTATATTATTCATTCTTTACTTCCCATTCCTCTTTCTGTGACACGCTTAAGATTTTATTTCTCATCTCACAGCCATCCACCCTGGCTGTCCGTTAACCCTGGAGACTCCTCATAGTCTTCAGGTGAAGCTACCTCTGGCTGCAAGCTGCAACACTGGACTTAATTTTTCTAGTCAAACTATCTCTTGTTGGGAACTGCAATACTGAACACAGGATTTGCAAGAAAGCGAGTTGTGCTCACAACAGAGGAGGGAACCTTTCAATTGTCTTTGCTTTGTAGCAGATATACTGCAGGTGGAGGCTGCTTCTAACTGAAAGGTGAAATAAGGTATTTACAATTATCAGGAAAAGACAGTCTTGTTACAATTCTTAAGATTTTCAGTGCAGGAAGAGTTCAAAGCACAGCTCACTTATTTTGGGACTGACTGCTTTCAGAGCACAAACCACCAGACTGTTTTAGGGCTGGGGAGGTTTACCTGTGTCTGACTTGAATGTCTGGATTTTTCTCTGTTTGAGTAGCAGGGAATTTTCTCTGTCAAATTGTTGTGTATAGTATCTTGCAGACAGGAAGGCACTCATCGCAGTGGTGGGTCAGAGCTCTTAGCTGATTGTTTTGTGAGGGTACAGTTTAGGCCCCCCCACCCCCTCCAGAAATAGTTCGTTTATACCTGGGGTTCTGACATCATTTCCTCAAGAGTGCAAGGTGCATATCAATGTCATATCCTCTCTAGCACACAGCACTGAAAATATACGCATACACATTGTATAATATATATATATATTTTTATATAACAAACCAATCACTCACACAAGCACACACACAAAAAAAAAAGTACATAGTCATGTGGGGAGTAGTGCAATGTAATGGCTGTGGGGCAGCAGTCTTCCGGGAGTCTTTCTGGAGGCTGAGATGCTGCCCTATTTGCAGACAACTCTCTGCCCTGAGGGAGGAAGTTGCCCGTCTTCAGGCCACACTGGACAGCAGTAAGAAAACCTTCCCCCAGGCCAGACTGGATGGTAGGAAGGGAACCCCCCCATCCAGGGAGCACCAGAGCCACCACCACTACCTCAGAGGTTGCAAAGAAAGCACAGCAGTTGGACCACTGTGGGCTCAGGGAGGGTGAGGGGTGGAACAGAGGCACACCCAGTCAGTTGTTCCACTCCACAATCCATACACCATTCTGGGGAGCACAGCTCCCCATGGATGCACCCATGCGGAGATTAGGGAGGCTGAGGACACCTGTCACAAGGGAGGCCCACAGGAAGGAGGCAGAGGATGCCATAAGGAAAGGAAGCAGCTCCTGGTGGGGGACTCAATTATTAGGGGGATAGAACTGGGGGGAGCAGGGAAAACTGAAGTAAAGTGCCTGCCTGGTGCCATGGCTTGTAGGGACAGGAAGCGCGTCCTCAGGATCACAAGAACAGCTGCATGGGAGTCTGAGCTGGATGTCATTGTCCACCTAGGGACAAATGACTTGGCTCAACATGAGCTTACAGCAGTGCAGAAGGACTTTGTAGAACTGGGGAGAGGCCTAAGACAAGTAGCACACACAGTATCCTTCTCAGAGGTGCTGCCTGTAAATGGCATGAGTGAGGCAAGGGTACTTTGCACCATGCAGTTTAATGAGTGGTTGAAAAAATGGTGTGGAGCACAGGGGTTTGGCTTCACTGGGGACTGGGGTTCCACCTGGAGGGACACCAGCCTATACTGGCAGGATGGTCTGCATCTGTCCAGGAAGGGAACAAGTCTTTTGAGCAATCGGTTTAAATGCTTCATTGGCAAGCTTTTAAACTAGTCAAGTGGGGAGGCACTGATAAGCAGCAGAAAAATCCCAACCTCTCCCTACAAAACAGGGTTCTAAATGGGAAAAAGACCAAGGTAGAAAGGTCAGTGGGGGATGCTGCAACAGAAAGTAAAGCCATCAAAAAATGGAGAGCAATGAGTACCAATGCCCGTAGTCTGAGTAACAAGCTTCCTGAATTAGTGGCCTTGATGGAGGAGGAACATCTGGATATCGTGGCAGTCACAGAAACATGGTACACACAAAACCATGACTGGGATGTAAACATACCAGGATACACTATCTACAGGAGGGACAGGGAGGGTAAAAGAGGTGGAGGAGTAGCTCTTTACATAAGGGAAGGAATCAAAGCAACAGAACAAAAGAGTAAACAGGGAGGAGAAGAAGCACTGTGGGTAAATTTGGAGACCAGCAATGGCACCACAATCCACACAGGGGTTGTATACAGACCCCCTTCTCAGGGGAAGGAAATGGACAAGGAAATGATAGAAAGTATACTTAGTATGGCAGAAAAGGGGAGATATTGCTGATGGGTGATCTGAATATGCCGATGTTAACTGGAGTGCAGTTGCAGCAGCCACTTCTAAGAGTGGGGTTATTCTAGATGCCCCACATGGGCATGCCTTAGACAACTAGTATTGGAGCCCACTCGAGAGGGAACAATCTTAGACCTGGTTCTCTCAAATGGAGATGAGGAGAGGATCACAGATGTAGAAGTGGGTAGCCATCTGGGAACTAGCGACCATCGAACAGTATGGTTCACAATAAACACAGCATTAGAGTCAAGCCATACAAAGACAAAGGTACTGGATTTTAGGTGGGCTGACTTTGTCAAAATGGGTGAGTGCCTAAGGAATGCACTAGCAAATGGGCAGGAAGGAGGGGTGGAAGAACAATGAGGGAATAATAAAACTGCCGTCACAGAGGTAACAAGCCTTTGTGTAAAGCAAATAAACAAAAACAAAATGAGGTAAGAAACCACTATGGTTCTCAAATGAAGTGGCAGGAAGGCTCAAGAGAAAAGAAAGCATTCAGGAAGTACAAGGAATCACAGAAGGAGCAGGACAGAGAACTGTATCAGTAAAGCAAAAGGAAGCTGGGAAGGCAGTCAGAACAGCAAAGGCCCAAACCGAGAAAAGATAGCCAACTCAGTTAAGAAGGGGGATAAAACCTTTATAGGTACATCAGGAGCGAGGAAGACCAAGGGAGGGATAGTGAGGCTTAGTAAAGGGGAGGGAGGGTGGGCAGAGGTGACTGTGAAAAGGCAGAGATACTAAACAAATACTTTTGCTCAGTATTTACAAAGGAAGAGGGGAAGTACCTAAAACAAACAGTAGAAACACTTGGATACAGAAGTTGATACCAGCCCATTTACAGAAGAAAGGGTTCTGAAAGAACTATTAAAACTGAAGGCGGACAAAGCAATGGGGCCTGATGGGATTCATCCCAGAATTCTAAAAGAACTAAGGGTAGAACTAGTGATACCACTGACTACCCTCTTTAACAAATCATGGGAGGATGGGGTGGTACCCGAGGACTGGAGGAGGGCAGATGTAATTCCCTTCACAAAAGTGGGAGCAAGGCAGAAGCAGGAACTACAGACCTGTTAGTTTAACCTCAGTGGTAGGGAAAATGATGGAACTCACTTGAAGGAAAGAATTGTTGAGTATCTAGAGGCCAGAGGGGCACAGGACCCAAGGCAGCATGGATTCACAGCGGAAGGTCATGCCAGACAAATCTGATAGATTTCTTTGCCTGGGTGACCAAAGTAGTTGATCAGGGAGGGGCTGTGACATGGCCTACCTAGACTTAGCAAGGCATTTGACACAGTCCCACACAAAGATTAATATACAAGTTAGCCAGCCTGGGAGTGGGTCCCAAGATGACAGCCTGGGTAAAGAATTGGCTGGAGAATAGGACACAGAGAGTAATAGTAAATGGAGTCCACTCTGAAAAAAGGGGGGTTAGTAGTGGGGTACCGCAGGGTTCAGTATTAGGACCGGTCCTCTTCAATGTCTTTATAAGTGACATTGCAGAGGGACTGGAAGGAAAAGCATGTCTCTTTGCAGATGACACAAAGATCTGCAACAGAGTTGATGCACAAGGTGGAGTGGAAAGGATGAGAAGGGACTTGGCAAGGTTAGAGGAATGGTCAAATGTATGGCAGCTTAGATTCAATGCTAAGAAGTGCAAGGTAATGCACCTGGGAAACAAAAACCCAGGAGAAGAGTACACAATGGGAGTGAGATACTAACAACAACAAAATGGAAAGGGACCTGGGGTAGTCATATCAGATGACCTAAAGGTGGGAAAGCAATGAGAGGGCAGCAAGGAGGGTTGGGGGATACTTGGATGCATTGAAGAGGCATCACCAGTAGAAACAGGAAGTTATTACTCCTCTGTACAGACAGCTAGTGAGACCCCCATCTGAGTACTGCGTGCAGTTCTGGAGACCCAATCTCCGCAAAGACATAGACAGGATGGAAGCTGTCCAGAGGAGGGTACCTAAAATGGTGCAGGGTCTGCACCGGAAGACATATGAAGAGAGACTTAAGGAGCTTATTATGCATAGCCTCGAGGAAAGGAGGGAGGGAGACATGATAGAAACTTTCAAGTACCTCAAGGAATCAACAACGTCAAGAGGGTAGCATCTTTCAAAAAGAGGTGTGCAAGAACAAGGGGCACAATTTGAAGATAGAAGGGGGGGCTCTAGAGGTAATTTAAGGAAGTATTTTTTCACAGAGAGGGTTGTGGATGTATGGAACGGCCTTCCAGAGGAGGTTGTGGAGTCAAAAACAGTGGTGGAATTCAAGCATGCATGGGACAGTCATAAGTCAATTCTAGGGGTTGGGGGTAGGAAGAAGTAGGGTGCTGGTTAACTAGGACCTGCAGCTTATCCATCAGGTAGGGAAATGGGCAGACTGGGTGGGCCAAGCGGTCCTTATCTGCCGTCAAATTCTATGTTTCTATGTTTCTATGTTTCTCTGGTGTCTGATATATAATACATATGTATATATCAATCTCTCTGCCATTCACCTTCGGCTGTCCGCTGAAACTTAGGGTGGGTGGTAGGGAAAAGTTTCTGAAAGTAGAAAAAGAGGCTGAGGCCCTCTGTGCAACCCTTTACATACCCTCTATTTGGAGCCTTCCTCCTCTTCCTCCAGCCTATCATTTTCTTCCTTTCATCCCTGTAGCCCTTCCCCTTTCTTGTGATGTCATGTGTGCCATCCCCAATTTTTGAGCTCTGCCCACAGCTTCTGCTCTGCCCACAGGTTGTCAAATTAGTCATACAAAAACTCTTCCTCCCATAAGAGAGAGAGAGCAACCCCCCGCTTCCTTTCTTGATATACTTGCTCTTGTGGATTATGGCCTTCCCTCCTCTTTATGCTATGACATGGAGATATGAACTGTGTTTAACTGTATTGTCTATTTAAGCATTAATGTATGACAGTGTGTGGTATATCATGGGCTATCATCATGCCTTGGGTGCATTGTGAGGCTGGCCAAGGTAGGACTGCCTTGAGGCCAATGACAAAGTTCTGGAAGACCTCAACATGATGTAGTCCCCAATTCAATGTAGTCAAATGAATATATATATATATATATATATATATATATATATATATATATATATATATATATAAAAGCAAAACTTTGGTTAATGCTCTAGATAGAGTTAAAGCAAGAAAAGCTGGGAAATGTGGAATTAAGGTTTCCAACCCTAACATCCCGCCCCTCCCTGCACACACCAACAGGCATCGAGGGTGTGTTTTGGGGTCATCAGCCTTAATGCGCACCCCATTCTCCTATACTGGTGCCATCTCAGCTTATATACTTATGGAATGGAGTGAGCATTAGAGCTGAAGAGTACAAAGGCACACCCCCAATATCTTTGTCATTGGCCTCAAGGCAGTCCTACTTTGGCCAGCTTAGTGTCGCAAGGGGGTGACCTTTTTTTCCCTACGTAACTACGAACCAATCTTGCTCTTCCCTGCCTTGGTTAAGGTGCAGGAAAACATGTTCTCTTCCAATTATCTCTGTACCATGACTCCTCTTCTTTCTTCTCCCCTTTTCAACCTGGCTTCCACAAGAACCACTCCACCATCTGCCACCTCTTCCAGTTCACAGACTTTGTGCTGAAAACATTAACCAGGGTCTATTCAATGCAACCATTTTCAATGCCTTTGAGAAGGCCTTTCATATTGTGGCCCAACCATGTTTTCTTGGATAACTTAGGTTCTGTGTGCCTATCCAACCCGACCTGGCAGTCAGGTGGTTTCACTTCTAGGTCTCAGATTGGCTCAAATTGGATATGTTATACCATATCCACCCACTTTTCTATCAATCTGGCATCTCCCAGGGCTCCATCTTTGGCCAACCCATTTTTCCTTCTTCTGATACAACCTCCCCTCCACTTGTGTCTCTTCCCACTTACACATGCATGTAGATGATACAGTTTCATTTGTTTCATGTGTCTCAGTCACTGAGCTGGAGTTCTCACTCCAGCATGACATTGACAATGTCCAGCATTCGTTTTGTTCAAATGAGCTCTCGCAAAATACCAAAAAACTGTCTCTTTTACATTTGGTACTAGACAGTAATTAGCAAGGCTTCAACATACATCTGTCTTCTGAACTCTAGATGGCAATCTACTTGATCAGGTACCCAGTTTCAAGTACTTGGGGCTGTTGCTGGATGATGGATCAGAATCTCAGCTTTTCTCCCCACATTGATGACACGTACAAGAAACTTCACCCTAAGTGTAAAGTGCTGTACAGAAACAAATCATGCCTTCCACTCCTGGTCTGCCATGAGATTATCATTAAGAGGAAGATGTTCTTGCCAGTGTTTGACTATGCAGCTGTAGTCTACAGTGCTGCCCTAAAGTCTACACTTGCCAGGCTGGACACTTTCATTCCTTTTGCCACTTTGCTCTGAGTGTTCAATATCTCACCCATCAGTGCTCTCAATGTTAATCTCTCTTTTTCTTTTCTTGAGGCCCAGCACCTTTTATACTACATAATATCTTACGATGTTATGACCCCATGCCACCTGCAGCTAGGCTTCTTCTTCTTCTCTCCACATTACAACCACCCATGTACTATCCATCTCCCCTTCTCTTTTACCCATTTTAGACATTTTTGCCTACTCAGTTGTATAGTTTGCAACTCATGTACTCTGTATTCTGAATATTGCACCTCATTAGTTCTGTACAAATGCCTTGCCCTACATTGGCAGCATGCTCTCTTAGCTCTCAACTTCACTACCTCATAACCCACATACATTTGCGTTTTTTCTTTATTGTATCCTTTCTCTGAAATCCATTGCTTGCTCAGTGATTTTATAATGCACGTTTATGGACTTATTGTTTCCTTGTGTGCCTTCCCAAAGAAAAGAAAATATGAACAAACAAAAAGCACTGTACAATCTTTTTTTGCACTGTCACTTGATGCATTTTATTAAGGAAAAATGAAAAATGTGAAGAAATGGTTTTGTTCAGTGTTCACAGAGGAGAGGAAAAGGGATGGACAACATAAATGCATTGGGAACACTGGGGGCAGTAAGGTAGACACAAGTCCATTTAGAGAGGAGAGAGAGTCCTAAAAGGACTCTCAAATCTGAAAGTGGACAAAGCTATTGGGCTAGACGGGGTACAGACAAGTGTACTGAGGGAGCTCATGGAGGTCCTGGCTGCACCCTTGACAGCCCTATTCAGTCCCTCACTGGAAACAGGAGTGGTTCTGGAGGACTGGAGAAGTGCAGATGTAGTCTCACTTCATAAACGTGGTAGCAGAGAGGAGGCTGACAATTATACTGTAGGCTGATCAGTCTGACAGCAGTGGTGGGGAAGTTAATGGAGTCACTACTAAAGAAAAGCATTTTGAAGTATTTTAAATACAGCAGGCTATGGGGCACAAGGCATCACAGAATCATGGGGGGAGGTCATGTCAGACAAATCTTATAGATTTCTTTGACTGGTTGACCAGGAAAATAGATCAGAGTTGGGGGTGGATTTGGCTTACTTAGATTTTGGCAAGGAATTTGGCACTGTACCACATAGGAGACTCACAGGGAAATTGGAAAGCTTAGGGGTGTATCCTAAGGTACTAAACTGGATAAGGAAATGCTTAATGGATAGTCATCAGAGAGTGTTGTTACACAGAGTTCACTGTTGGGAAGTGAGGATGACCAGTGGAGTGCCTCAGAGCTCAGTACTGGGACCAGTCCTCTTTAATGTCTTTATAAATGACATTGCAGATGAGCTGGAAGGAAGGGATGTCTCTTTGCCGATGACACTAAAATCTGCAATAGGGTAGGCACTCCAGAATGGGTGGAAAGAACTTACAGAGCCCTGATAAAACTCAAAGAGTGGCCAAAGGTATGGCAGCTGTGTTTCGATGCAAAAAAGTGCAAAATCATGCACCTATGGTACAGTATCTTGAGGTGAAATAAAAAATGGGAGAAGAGGTATTGATGGTAACCAAACATGAAAGAGAACTGGGGTAAATCATATTTGATGATCTCAAAGTGGCAAGAAAGTTCAACAAAGCAGTGGGTAGGGACATTGGGATGCTGGGGTACAGAGGGAAGGGTATCACCAGCAGAAAGAGAGAGGTGGTGCTGCTAGTGTATAGTACACTGATGAGACCCACCTGGAGTACTGTGTCAAGTTCTGGAGACCACATCGCAGGAAAGACATAGACAGGGTGGAGGCTGTACAGAGGAGGTCAAATAAAAGGGTACATGGGCTGCATCAAAAGCCCTATAGGAAGAGACTGAAGGTCCTCAATATTTACACAATGGAAGAGAGCAAGGAGAGGGGGACATCATTGAGACATATAAATACTTCTTAGGGTTAAATAAGGCACAGGAGGGGAGTATTGTTTAAAGGAAAAGATTCATGAGAACAAGGTGACACTAAATAAGGCTGGAAAGGGGGGAGATTTAGGATAAATGTGAGGAAGTAAACTTGTTTAAGCTTGGTAAAGGGTTTAGACTTGTAAGGGGGGAAGGGATGAGGGAGGGGCTGACCAGAAACCCTCTCCTCCAGATGAGGGGAGTAGCCATCAAGCCCAAGAGAGGGAGGGGGGAAACAGACTGGAGGTAGAGGTTTCAGGAGGAGCAGGGGGAGGATGGAAGTACAAGGAATCTGGGTGGGGTTCGACAAAGAGGATCAGGGATAAGGGGTGGGGGTTGGTGTTAGTAAATGCCAGGAGCTTGGGAAACAAGTTGCCGGAGTTCCAGGCCATGCTGTTCCGAGGGGGTGGATGGCGGCGTCACGGAGACGAGGCCAACAAAACCATGACTGGGACCTAAATGTACAGGGGTACACTATGCTTAGGAAGGATAGAAAGGAGGTCTGAGGGGTGGAGTGGCTATGTTCGTTAGATGATATAGAAATTGCTATGGTAGAAGAGGCAGAGGGAAACGTGAGGCCTTATGGGTCACCTACGATCCCCAGCAGGAGATAAGGTCAAGCTGGGAGTAGCATATAGGCCCCCGGATGAGTGAGGTTCTAGAGGATGGTTTGCTGACAACATCATTGCCAGTGTGGTCCAAAAGGGGAAGGATGGTGTTGATGGGGACCTTAATATGCCAGGTACAAACTGTGGGAACCATGTCCTAGGGTGGCCAAGGAGCAGAGGCTGCTGGATGGCTTCCAGGATGTGTTCTTAACACAGCATGTGATGGAGCCCACAAGGGAGGGGCATGTCCTGGATGTGGTTCTGGCAGATGGGGATCTGGAAGGGACATAGTTGTACAGGACCCCTGACTGGGAGTGACCACAATACTGTCTGGTTTCAAATAAGCATGGGGGAGTGGGGGTGAGATCTAGGACACTGGCAGTGGACTTGGGGGCAGACTTTATGGGCATGGGAAATATTCTCAAGGATCACTTGAAGGATTACCTCAATGACAAGTGTGGAAAGGAGATGGAGGTCATAAAATGGGACTTCATGAGGCAGTCAGGATCTGCGCTAAGTTGAAACGTAAGGAGCAAGGTCACGTAAACCATGCTGGTGGTCCAGTGAGGTACAGGTAGCAGTCAGAGAAAAGAAGGCGGCCTACAAAAATATAAAACAACAAGAGGGATAGGGATAAGGAAATGTACCAGCTTGCATCTAGAAAAGTCACCCGTGTGGTGAGGGGAGCAAAGTCCAGTAAAGAGCAGCGGCTGGCACAGGGGATACATGGAGGGAAAAAGGGGTTCTTCCGGTACATTGGGGAGCGGAGAAAAACTAAGGGCCATCTCAGCAGATTGAGATCAGAAGGAGGGTGGGTGGAAGAGGCGAGGGACCAGGCAGAGGTATTTAACGAGTACTTTGCCTCTGTGTTCACTAGGGTGGGGGATGGGATATCTACAAAGCAAGGCATGAAGGGGATAGAAGCGGCAGGGAGTGGGATCAGGGGAGCAACAGAAATGGAGCAAGAGGGAGGGAAAGGTACCCCAGGGGTGTCACATCTGGATAAGGATAAAAGACCAGTAAGGGGAGGGGACGGATGATGCTATCTCCACCATAAAGGGTGAGTAGCCCTCAAGGCCCTTAAAGAAAACAAATTCCAGGCCAGATGGCATCTATCCGAGAGTACTATGGGAATTGGCAGACATACTGGCTGCACCCTGGCGGAGCTTTTCAGCAGGTCACTTGAGACAGGAGGGTACCTAGTGATTGGCAGGAGGCACATGTGGTACCAATCCATAAAGGGGTCGAGGAAGTACCAGGTAACTATAGACCCATCAGTTTGACCCTCAGTGGTGGAAAAATTAATGGAGAGTATGCTAAAGAAACGATTGGGGGTGTACTTGAGGAGGTGGGAGGTCTGGATGGTTGGCAACATGGGTTTGTGCCAGGTAGATCATGTCAAACCAACCTTGTGGAGTTCTATGAATGGGTAACATCAGAACTGGACAGGGGTAAGCCTGTGGATGTATTATTCTTGGACTTCAGCAATGCTTGACTCTGTCCCCACAATGGTCTGGTGGAGAAACTGATGGGGTTAGGAGTAGGCCCTTTGATGGTCAGATGGATTGGAAAACTGGCTAGCTGGATGCACTCAGAGAGTAGTGGTCTGTGGGGAGCTCTCGAACCCTAGGAGAGGTTGGTAGTGGGGTACCACAGGGTCTCGTCCCTGGGTCCGATCCTGTTTAATGCATATATCGGACATCAGGGAGGGTATAGGGTGTGAAATGAGTCTTCGGATGACTCAAGATGGGAGCAGTAGTTGAGGGAGAAGAGGGAGGGTGGCCCTGCAGGGGACCTGGACACCCTGGAAAGCTGGGCTCACACATGGAAATTAAATTTGGATACCACCAAGTGCAAGGTGTTGCGCCTTGGTCGGGGAAACCCAAACACAGGTACACACTGGGAGGGAGGCACTGGAGGCCTCATTAGGGGAAAAAGACCTAGGGGTCATGGTGATACATGTATGAATAACTCTGAGCAGCAGAAGAGCTAGCAAGGCAAAAGGATGTTGGGATGCATCGTAAGGGGGATCACCCCTAGGAGCAAGGAAGATTCTGCCACTGTACAATGGACTGGTTAGACACACCTTGAGTACTGTGTACAGTACTGGAGACCACATTTGAAGAGGGATACAGCTCCTGGAGAGGGTACAGAGGAGGGCAACAAAGATGATATGGAGGGCTAGGGATTTGACTTATGAGGACAGACTTGAGGAGCTCTGCCTGTTTTCATTGGAGGAGAGGAGAGACAGGGGACATGATAGAGGTCTTCAAGTACCTCAAGGGAATAAATAGGGTGAAACATGGAGGATCTTAGACTAAAGCAGGGAGATATCACCAGAGGCATGGTTTGAAGTTGAAGGTAGAAGGGTGAGAGGGAAAAGAGGAGGAGGTTTTTCACCGAGAGGGTGGTGGACCCTTGGAATGCACTGCCTGGTGAGCTGGTTCAGAGATCCACTGTAGAGGGCTTCAAGAGAGGGTGGGACAGACACAGAAAGTGGATGTATCAGATGATGGCCTGTCCCAGGGGGGTGGGGATGGATGATAGGGGTTTCTAGAGAACAAGGGATGGGAGGGTCTCGGCACCCAACTAAGGATCTAGGTTCGAGCAGACTCGATAGACCGTAAGGCCTAATCTGCTGGCAAATAGTATGTTAGTATGTAAGTACTTCTTAACTGAAAGTTTGATGGATGCCTAGAACAGTCTTCCAGTGAAGCTGGTTAAGGCGCAAACAGTAGTGATCTTCATGCATGTATGGGATAGACACCAGGGAATCTTAGTTGGGAAGTACAGTAGGAGGAGGAAGCAGGCGATCAAGAAGGGTTTGCAATGACAGGATAGGCAGACTGGGTGGGCCAAGCAGTCCTTATCTGCCATCACATTCTATGTTTCTGTGTTTCTAAAATAATTTATTATGTATACAATTCATGTTTTGCATTTAACATGTTTTATTCTTTTTTTGTGCGACTGCAGTGTTTGTCCATTAAATGTTATGAGATTGTATTGACTTCATGGCAGACAAAAAACTTCATATCTATCTCCATCAATTGTTGACACTGTTATTGTTGTTTCACTCCTTGTTGCATCCCCTCCCCTGGGTCATACCTGGAGATGAGCCACGGCTTCATGGGTATATCTGGGTCACTACATTAAAAATAAAGATAAAATAAATCAATAAATCAGCAGCTGGCCCAGAGGTGAAAAGGGCTCAGGCACCATCGACTCCTCACCTCTTTCCATGCTGGTGACCCAATTTAGGAAAGAATCAGGATGATTTGGAGGTGAGCCAGGAGAGGGAAGATTGAGTGTCCATAGGACTATTCCCTTCCCATGGGGAGGGAAGATTCTGTGACTCGCCACTTGACTGCCACTTGGAGGAATCCAGATGGTGGTGCATGTGGGTCACTTAGAGGGGAAGGGCCAGCGTTTGGAGCACCTGTGGCATCTCCATGGAGGTGGAGCTCACACAATGTGTTTATTGCAGGTCTACGAAGCCCAATGGGAGAAAATAGGAAGAAAAATAGAGGACAGGCCATATGAAGCCCTGTCTGTCAGGCTAGTAGCCTGTCTGATCTCTCTGGTCTGTGGATAGTCTAGTTTTGTCTCCTGGATGGGGGAGGATGGCCCTCTCTTTCCAGCCCCACTACAGGGGGAATCCATGGGGGATAATGATCCCCAACACCAGAAGAGATACAGGATGGCTGCAGCTGGTGGGGAGAGGGCTGAAAAATCTGCCCGATCCTGCCAAGGAGGATAAAAACCTTATATAGAAAATTAAATAAATCAGCAAACTTGAGCATCCTGCTGGAGAACCCAGCTTTTACATTATTTATGAAAATATGTAACAACAGTAGCTACAGTACTGACTCCTAAGGGACACCACTGAGCATCCCTCTCTACTCAGAGTAGTTCTTGCCGACTGCAACTCTTTGCTTCTTGCTGTCCAGCCATTTATCCACATTGTGTATGCCTTTTGTATTTTTTTACTGTCCTAGTGTATTTTGCCCAGTATTTGGCAGCAGACAGAGCATTTAACTAGGCTTGAACGTTGCTTGCAAGAGTGGTGAGTGAGCCATGTCTTATACCTCTAACCTTAACAAAATTCAGATCCCAGTAATTACAACCAGGAGCAAAGAAATCAGCTGCACATCCAGGAAGCATACCAAGGAATCCACTACTAGGATACTCTAAGAAAGAAGTTTTTTATTAAAACAGACTTAAAAGCATACACTGTGCAGGTACTATACAACAGAGTAGCACCCCCTCCACATAGAAGTGGAGGCTGCGTCAATGCTTTATGTTACCCTAACGCTTTGCTAAGACGTTATAAGCCTCAATCCATTCAACTTAAATAATCTAATCAATTAAGCAATTAGTGCACTTTCACATTTCATTAATATCTTAAAGGGACACCACCCTATATTCACATAACAGCACATTAACATAAATAAACAATACTCTAACAGCACTATACTCCATTAAACATCAAATAATCAGTAGTAACTCCACTAAACTAATATTCTTTCATCAGACACAGCAATAAATAAAATAAAATAGAATATTTACAAAATATTTACAGACTATTGCACACTATTGCATCAGCATTCATATCAAATTAATTATTCATAAAACACATTTTTTTCTCCAGTACTCATTTACCAAATACTTTTATCTACATTTCTTAAGGAACGGAGCCAATTGAAATTGTTCATTCAGTCCTGGATATATATACTGGCTCTCAGTCTATTGCCAGAATGTTTCTCTGCATAAGTTTATTTTCCAGGTCCCACCTGCAGTCCAAAGGTAACCTTCTCTATACCCCTGAATGTAAATGAATGATTCATACCAGCTTGTTTTAAATGGAGTCATAAAGCGTTTTCTACCTGGCATGTTTTTATACTACATAGATATTCCAAAACTCTGTTCGAACTCCCTTGAAGTCTTTCCAACACAATAGCATCCACATGTGTATGTTGCAAGGTAAACTACCACCTCAGTTGTACATGAAATAGGTTTTTCCTTGTATTGTTCTCCACTTCCAGGTAAGGTAAAGGTTTGTCCCACCTGTATTGTGCTGCATGCCAAGCAATTCCCACATCTGTGATTTCCTGGGGGAAGGGGTGATCCCACAGTCACATACGAACATTGCCAGCAGAAAAAGACCATTTGGTCTATGGAGTTTGCTTGATTTTGCAGCTAGCAGCCCTATTCTGCAGCTACCCCTCCCTCTTCACCCCCTCCCTTTATTTCACCCCCTGCCCTCTCCCAGCCCCCTTTGAAGTAGCCCACAGTTCTACAGGTTACCACCTCTGTCGGTAACATGTACCACCCCGCCACCACCCTCTCTGTAAAAAAGTGCCTCCTCATGTCCCTTCTGAACCCCCTTCCTATCTCATGTCATGTCCCCTAGTGTCCCTCCCCATCCTTACCCTGAAGAGCCCATCCATACCATTCTTGTTTATCCCTCTCACATATTTGAATGTCTCGATCATGTCCCCCATCCCTCCTCTCCTCCACCGAGTACATGTTCAATTTCCTAAGCCAACTTTCATAAGGTAAGTTCTCCAGTCCCTTTATCATCTTAGTTGCCTTGCACTGCACCCCTTCTAATAATTTAATGTCCCCTTTTCAGGTACGGTCTCCAGTACTGCACGCAGTATTCAAAGATGAGGTCTAACAAGTGATCTATACAGCGGCAGAATTACTTCCCCTCTCCTCGAGGTTATTCCCCTTGCGATGCAGCCCAGTATTTTGTGGGCCCTTGCTGCTGCCTTCCTACATTGTGTGGAGTTGTTCATTGATCCCGTTATAACTACAGTACTCTTAGATCTTTTTCCTCCTCAGTCTCTGCCAGCTGCACCCCCCCCAGTTGGTAGTTTCTCCTTGAATTCTTTGCCCCAAAATGCAGCAACTTACACTTTTTGGCATTGAAATCCAGCTGCCAAGTGTCTGACCAGGTCTCCAGCTTTTTCAGATCCTCCTGCAGACTCTGCCATCCACCTGTGTCATCCATCACCACCCCTGTCTTGGTGCCATTAGCAAACAGGCAGATCTTGCCCTTAATGCCCAAGGAAATGTCTGCAATAAATATCCCAAATAGCACTTGTCTCAGTACCGAACCCTGGGGAACCCCACTCGTTACTGCTCTCGGGGATGAGAGTTCCTCTTCCACCACCACCCTCTGCTGTCTTCCCTTCAGCCAGTTTGTCACCCATCTCATCATTTTTGCTCCCATCCATGCCTTCAGGTTTTATTCCAAGTCTCCTATGTGGCACCAACTTGAATGCCTTGCTGAAGTCCAGGTACAGGACATCCACTGCATGGTCCTTGTCCATCTGCCTGGTTACCCAGTCATAGTAATCTACCAGGTTGGTTTGCCAGGATCTGCCCACTACAAAGCCATGCTGTCTACTGTTCTGCTGCCCCTCAGACTCCAGCAGGGACTCCAGCCTCTCTTTCAGGATAGTTTCCATTAGTTTCCCCACGATCGACATGAGGCTCACCAGTCTATAGCTCCCTGGCTCATCCTTGGGTCCACTCTTATGCAGGGGAACCATGTGAGCCAACCTCCAGTCGTCAGGTACGTATCCCTTATTCAGTGAGGCATTCAATAGGCTTGCCAAGGGCCCCACCAGGCTCTCTGATAGCTCCTTCAGTACCCTGGGGTGCATGCCATCTGGCCCAGGTGCCTTGTCCACCCTTAGCTCCATCAAGCCCTCCAGCAGTCTATCTACCATGATCACCCCACCCGTGACTCCCTCCCCAGCCATTTCTGCCCCCAACCCCCCAGGTAGCGCTCCCCCTCTCTCTTTCATAAATACCGAGCAGAGGTAGTCACTGAGTGCTTCTGCCCCCCCTTTCTGCCTGTCCCACTTCCTTCTTAATCCTTACTATCTGTTCTTTACAGCTTCTTTTCTCCTTGATGTGCCTGAGAAAGCTTTTCTTCTCCTCCTTAATGCCCTGTGCCAGCTTGAGCTCTTTAGTGGCTTTTTCTGATCTAACTGACCTTGTCACCTCCCTTGTCTCCTGCAAGTACTGCCCCCGATATTCCCCCCTCCCTGATTTCTTGTATCTCCTAAAGACTACCCTTTTTCTCTTGACCATTTTCACATCCCCCTGCTCATCCTGCTCAGCCTTTTTGCCATGGCCTTCTTACTCTGAGTCCTGCTACAGGAATTGGTAGCCTCTAGTATCCCCTTCTCTAGGAGTTCCCATCTGTGGTCTGCGTTCATACTAGGCTGGATTCTGGCCAGGTATCCACTCACTACTTCCCCCATCCCTGTAAAGTCCACCCACCTGAAACCAGTACCCTCATGTTGGATTACACCCTCCCTTTGCCCATAATAAACCTGAACTATACTTAGTTGTGGTTACTCCCTGCTAGTGGTTCATCCACATTGATATCACTCACCAACTCTCAATTTGTGAGTACTAGGTAGAGGGTGTTCACCCCCAATTGGTTTGCTGACCTCCTGTGTCAGAAAGCTTTCCTGAAAGACATCCAGCAGTACCTGCTCCCTTTTATTGCTGGTGGCCAGAGTTCCCCAATCTACCCCTGGAAGGTTGAAGTCCCCCACCACCACCACCACAGTCCCCTTCCCGCATGCCCTTCTAATCTGCCCAGCAGGTTCCCTGTCCAATCTTTCTGTCTGGGATGGTGGCCTGTACACCACTCCCTTCTGGAGAGTCCTATTCCTGGAATCCTGGATTAGCAGCCATGATCACTCTGTTTCTCCTTCCTCCCCTCTTCCTTAATGCACTGAAAGCCCTCCTTTACATATAATGCCACTCCTCCGCCTCTCCTGTTTTCCCTATCTTTGCAGAATATTCTGTATCCTGGGACTGCCAGGTCCCAGTCACGGTATTGGGTAGAACATGTTTCCATTATGGCTGCCATGTCCACCACCCTTGACACCATGAGGTCCTGAAGGTCATTCCTTTTATCCCCCAGGCTCCTAGCATTCATGGTGACTACCTTCCTTCTCTTTGCCTTCCCCCTTTCTCTCTTCCCTCCATTTCCAGCAATTCTTCTCTTGCTTCTACCTAGTTCATCTCCCTTGTTCTTGGGGGTAAGCCTTCTGTGCTTCCCATCTTGTGGCCCCTGTGTACCCTTCCTCCGCCGGCCACCCTCCACTCGTAGTTTAAATTTCCAGCTAACTCAATATACTCCCCAATCTTCCATTTCAGCACCTTTTTCCCCTCCTCATTTACATGAAGTTTGTCCTTAGTGTACAGACTACCATCCTCCGAGGTATTTCCTCAACCTCCCACTAACCCATATCCTTTTTGTGAGACCCCATTTGTCCAACCATTCACTAAATTCCTTGATCCATCATTTTCTAGCTATGCTCACCTTGGGCAGTGGTAACACCTCAGAAAAAGTTAACGTTCTACCTTCCACCTAGCATAAACTTCTCAGCTCTTCAAACCTCTTCTGCACTACCTCTACTGCACTATCAGCCAGGCCATTTGTCCCCAGATGTAGACCGATATGAGTTCTTCTCCCTTCCCCTTCTAGCATATATCAGGACTAATTGTCCCACTCTTTCAGCTGTCATCCCTGGCATAGCCTCCACCCATATATGGCTGTGCCTTTCCCCCTTGCTACCCCACCTTATCCCCTTAGCATTGAATCCCCCAGTATTAATATTTCCCCCACATTTTCCTCTGCCTGTTTCTCCTCCTTCATTTCTCTCCTGTGTGAGTCCTTCTCCCCCAGCACATACTTCCCCCCAACTGTCACTGTCACTGTTTTTCCCCTTCCTGGCTCATTCTCCAGCTCGCACTTCCCCCCACTTGTCCATGACACTGTTCCTCTCCTACCTGACTCCTCCTCCTGCCCATAATTTCCCCCACCCATCATTGCAGCCATTCTTCTTTTACCTAACTCCTCCTCCTGTTCATAATTCCCCCCTTATGTCCCTGTCACTGTTCCTCTCCTACTCGTTTCTCCCTTTTGCACACCATTTCCCCATCTGTCCCTGTTGCCTTTCTCCGATTAGTACTCTCTCCACTGCTACCTCTGCTATGCCTCTAATGTCTTCTCCATCTGCCCTGCTCTGCATCACTGCATCCCTGCTCCCTTCAACTGTCCATCAATCTGTGCCCCTTTCCCCTCCACCCCTGCCTCCCCTTCCAACCGACCACCTTCTCTTGTGCATCCCCCTCCCTTTCCCTCTTCCACCCCCTCCAGGAGACCCTTCTCCTCTTTCTTCACCACGAATGTTGCCAGCACCGCAAATCTATTACTTGCCTTCCTCTGCCTTGCTGCCGACTGGCTCCTTCCTCCAGACCTGAACCTTTCCTCCAGTGCCTGGTCTCCTATTTATTTTGCCCTCACACCCCCTCCCCATCCCCTCCTTCACTCCAGTGCTCCACCCACGTGGTGTTCTTATGTTTATCCCCATCCCCTCCCTTGAACCGTTGCTCCTCTCCTGTGATGTCCTCATGTTGCTTCCTGAGGGAGATCTCCTTTCTCAGCTTCCCCCTGCCTCTCATCCTCTCCAACTTACAAGCCACCGCACCTCCTCCTCAAATTCTTTTAGCCTGTGACAGACTGGACATCCCCCCCCCAGCCTCCAAAATATGTTCACCCATACCGCCACGTATGACTAAGTGAAATATCAGTCTTTGTATGTTTTTTTTCCTGCTGGATATGTACCTGCATTTGTACTTGTTAATGTTGTTTATAAAAGTCCACTTTATAGTACAGAGTGGTCCCGAGTCTCTGTTTTGGAGTGACAGGTGCTTTCTATGTTCCTTTATGCTTTTTGACTGAGTTTATGATCACCGTTGCCACGTTTCTGGTGCTCCATTTTTTGAATCTTTCCTAATGAATGAAAAATAAAGACTCTCAACCCATTCTTGAATTTCTATCTTGTGCTTTATATTTTTTCAAGGTTCTCTCTTTTTCTTGTTATTGAATTCAAACATTTCCAAAAAGTTTCCAATAACATACAAGGTGGAATATTCAAATCAGTTGCACATGGCTCAACTGAGATGCGTCTGAGTATGAGTGGAAATGCGTCAAAGAGCAATATTCAGTGGAAGACAAGGTGCAGTGCATATCACAGTGCGCCAGTGTGCAACCCTAATGAATGCATGTGCATGTGCAGGGGGCACAGCCATGAATAAGCAGTGCAGTGCAATATTCAACAGCAAGCCGATGGCACAAGCGCGGAGCAACAGGGACATGCATGGAGCAACTTTGAGCCCCTAAAAAGATGGAGCAAGCAATGGACAGATGCTTGCACCTCAGGAAGCAGGTGTGAGAGACAGAGAGAGAGACAGAGAGAGAGAGACAGTGGTCAGGTAGGACAGCAGCAGGGGTGCAAGACAGGCACAGAGGCAGGAAGTGCAACAGGCAGTGGGACAGGGTGTCTGACCCTGAAAGCACCTGTGTGTGTGAGCAGCTCAGTGTGTGTGTGTGTGTGTGTGTGTGTGTGTGTGTGTGTGTGTGTGTGTGTGTATGTGTGTGAGATACCAGTGGGGGCAGCAATGGCAGTGTAAGCCTGCAAGCCCAGACAGAGGAGTGGTTGTGGGAGAATCCGGACGGGTGGGAGGCTGAGACCACCACCAGCAGGGTCCCCAATACAGGTGTGCACCCAGTGCAGGGGCATTCGCAGCAGTACATAGCCGGTGTTGCCCAGGGAGACAGTCGCATGAGGGGGCAGGACAGGCCAGGCCATGGCCAGAGCAATCTTCCAGATGGAGGCAGTAATGAAGGGTGTGAGGGGCAGGTGGCAGAGCAGTGCAGTCATGGAAGGGCCTGGTGGCGGTATGCCCGGAACATGTGATACTGTGCCCACACCACCTTTGAACAGTACAGTGACACCAAGATTGTGGGCCAGTACCTCCTGAACTGGGCAAATTCTGAGACAGCTCTGTGAGCTGTGCAGTGATGAGATGCCAGCACCCACAAGACGGAGCCACTCCCTGATGGTGGAGACCAAGGTCATGGCCGTCATGTGCCTGCTTGCCAGGGGTACCTTCCAGAGACCAGCAGGGGACACCACAGGCATAACCCAATTGGCTGCATCACAGCTCCTCACACAATTCCTCAACGCACTGCTGCCACATGCTGCAGAATACATCCAATTCCCCCAGCACACAGGCAGAGCATACAGCGAACATGCAGGAGTTCCACAGGGTGGCACGTATGCCTGGCATGCTAGGGGTCATTGACTGTGCCCACATAGGCATCTACTCACTGCCTGGGCTGGAGGGGGTGGCCTACATCAACAGGAAGGGCCACCCCACTGTCAACTGCCAGGTGGTGTGCTATGCTAGAAGGTGCATAATCAAAGTCTGTGCCACACACCCTGATGAAGCACACAATGCCTTCATCTGGCACCAGTCAGCACTGTGCCACAAGTTTGAGAGTGGGGACATCCCCACCGGCCACCTAGTAAGTGAGTATGCAGCTGGAATGGGCAGCCTGGCAGAACAGGGCAGGGTGTGGGGGGGGATGCTAAGCCAGGGGCATCAGAGGGTCTGGCTGAGTAGACAGGGGGGCAGCCACACAGACCACCATGCTAACCCCACATGTCTCCACACAGGTGACAGCGGATACCCACTCAGGCCCTGGCTGCTCATCCCATACTGGCACCCGTCGACCCCAGTGCAGGAGAGATACAATGAGGCACTAGGCAGCACACAGAACATCATCAAGCATGTGTTTGGGTTGCTGAAGGCATAGTTCCAGTGCCTGCACAGGTCTGGTGGTGCCCTACAGTACAGATCCTCGAAGGCATGTGGCCTATTCCTGGCCTTCTGTATGCTACACAACAAGGCCACTGACCATGGGATAGCTGTTGAGGTTGAAGAGGGGAACAGCAGAGGGGCTGACGTGGATGCCGGGCCAGGCAGTGGTGGTCAGCCCCCCGGGCGATGGCAACCCTGGCTGAACAGGATGGCACAGCAGCACTGGGACATGATTGCAAAGGAGCACTATGGTGCACGCAGGTAGATGAACATGACCACACACATGTCCCAGGGTCCATGGCACAGTATTCGGGCAAGTAAGGCTGGACCCCATGACAGACACGGCCGGAGAGCAGCATGGATGGGCATGGGACATGACTCATGGAAGCACCCCGTACGACACTGTAGACCCCACCCACACACCCCGACACACACCCACACACACATGTACATGCACACGAGCACCGGCACGTGCATACCCAGAGGCTGCCAATAGGCATGTGTCAGATGCTGAACACCAGTGCACAGTGGCGGCTGGTGCTGTGTTGGCATCATCATGCACATGCCACAGTGGCCAGCAGCCGGGTTGGTGTGCACAAGGTGGGCATGTGGCATTGTCCATGGATGGCAGGACCCTAGTATGCACACACACACACACACACACCATACAAATGCGCACACAGGGCTGCGGCAGACAGTGGACAGGGAGGGTGGTGGAACAGGACTGCTGCCAAGTCGCAGGGCTACAGCGGACATGGGAACAGCCCTGCCGAGACCGCCCAGCAGACACAGGATGTGCGATGGCCACAGGAGGTGTCACTGACGGTCCCCCAGGTGTATTACTGTGGGAACACAACCGGTCCCTCCCAGGTGTCTGCTGGCCCCCAAACAAGCCCGCTCCTGGCGTGCCCAGAATGCCCACAGTGGATCCCGGCATCGACACTGACTGGGTTACATGACGCCAGGACCGAGGGGTGGAGAATGCACTCCGCGGTGTCTGTGGTGGATGGCCATGCACGAGGGTGGCCAGTGGTGCTAGGCTGGCCATGACTGCAGCAGTAAGCCAATACAGGGCTGCGGTCATGTCCTCCAGCATGCCTGTGGTCTCAGCCAGGAGCTGCTCATAGTCCCGGTCACACCTCCCTGTGGACTGGCACAGTTCTGTGTGGAGTGCAAGCACCCCTGCCATTACCAGCATCTGTTGCTCCATGGAGGCCCTGAGCAGACGGGTGTGTTCCATCTGGGGGTGGTGCCCTGGGGAGTATGGGCATTGCGCCAACACATGGGTATTGCCTGACCCTGCTGCACAGCCCCCATGCAGGTGGGGGCTGCAGAGTGAGCCCCCTATGGGGCTCATCAGTCTGCAGTGCAATGGCAGCGGCCATTGCACCCGTCCCCCCCTTGGCCTTGTCCTGCTGCTGCTGCTCCTGCTGCCCCTCTGGCCACTGTGTGCATAATGGCACCAGGATGGCTGCACCACCACCACCAGCGCCACCCCTTTCAGAGTGCACTGCACCAATGGTGCCCACAGCCACGCTGGGCGTTGCAGCTGGTGGGTGGACAACCACGACTAGGGCACCATCCATGCTGCCATGTCAGGTGCGTGATATGGTTGCCTTCCCCTGATTGGCAACACCACTGTCCAGGATAACAGTCCCATCATCACTGGTCCTGGACCCTGCCCCAATCTGTGTCTCAGCATACTGGATGCCATGGCTGGCATCCTGCTGAAACACTGCCAGGGCCTCGTCCACAACCACACCACAGGCATCCGGTCCAACAGTGGGGATGGGCTCACTGTGGTCCGGACCCCGGACACCGGTGGAGGTGGAGGTGGATGAACGGTCCTCCAGGTCCAGGACCGCCCTCATGGTGGTCACCCCCACCCCTGCTGCTGCATGTAGGCACTCCAGAGCTGTAAAGGAACACAGACACGTTAGTGCCACTGCCACACATCCCTGCACCCTGGCACCCCTGTCCTCCTTCCTCAGGCACTGCTGTACCTACCATGCAGTGATGGACTGCCCCCCATCTGGAATCCATGGCCGGGTACACCCTTGATGGCACTGTGCCACATGGACTCCTCCACCAGCTCCTCCTGTAGTGTCAACTGTGGCACATTAGGCTGTCCACCACCCATGGCAGCACATGCGGCCCAGATGGCAGCCACCTTATCCTTTATCCTGTGCCAGCCTTTTTCTTGCACTCCTGTGCTGTCCTCTGATGGCTGCCCTGCTGGTTCACAGCCCTGGGCACTCCCTCCCATGCAGCTGCCCTGGCCTGTGGGGTGCCTGTTGAACCACTCAGGAAGGGCTCCTGGTCCAGGTAGGTGTCGAAGAGGGCATTGCTCTCTGCCCTCATGAAGTTGGCCCTGCGCTTCCATGCAGGCCCCTGCTCCTCAGCCTCCTTGTGTTCCGACATGCTTATTCCTGTGGGCTTGGACATGTGGTTTGTGATGGCTGCAACACACAATGCCCTCCCAATCCACTGTCCTGACAGGCCCACAGCCTGGTGGCTTGCCTCTGAAGGATGCAATACCAGTCTGGTGCCTGTGCAGTCCTATGGTGCCTTTATAGTGCAACACATGCAGATTAGGGGGATGCGCAACTGCAATGAGATGCAAATGCCTCTGATGCACCATGGATATGCTGATCAGCCCATCTGCATATTTTGGCTCAATATCATGAAGTTGCATATGGTGCATTGGAGTTGTGCATGCACAAGCCATGGCGCAGCTTTATGACGTGCGCAGTAGGCCTGACAGCGCGCATGCATGCACTGACGTCACGTACATCAATGACGCATCCTACGCACAGTACGCCATACACGTTACAGTGCTCTGCCACTATTGGGCATGTGGCACTCGTGCGCTGTATGCCCTATGGTGCCCATGTGCCATTGGCACATGGACCTTGGGGCACACAAGCCCCTATTGCACACCATGCATGGCATGCCCTATTACGCTGTCACACACGGTGTGTGTGCTGACCTTTCACCCCACGAGTGTCCCTTGACCTTCTGGGTGCCTGCAGCATGTGCCAGTGCTGCCCCAGATGTATCGCGCATCGCCAGGGTATGTGCGATTGGGGATGACAGTGCAATGCCAAGTGAGTCACGCACCCACAGCACATGTGGCTCGTGCACTATCGGGTGCCATTTTTGGTTTCCCAGTTCATAACTGAGTATGCCACACTGAAGCAATATGAGGGCATCAAATTGGAGCCAGGTTGAGCTAGTGAACTTGGTGGCACTGGTGGAGCCAAATGTGGGTACCCTGTATGGACAGGTGCCCCTGGACCGGCCTCGTACTGAGGAGTGGCACGATGTGGCCGAGGGGTTGAAGGAGGCCTCTGGGGCCCAGAGAAGTGGGGAGCAGTGCCACCACTGATATGGTGACCTGCAGAGGAGGATCCTGACAGGCTGAGGTCACTGCTGGAATGAGTACAGAGGGGCGCCATGCCACGTCCAGGTGAGTGCACTGTTTCCATGTCTGTGCCATGCCAGTGTACTGTGCGGGGGCCAGCAGTGTGTCACACCATGCTGAGGGGGGCTGTGGCTCTGCACTCTACTGGCTGTGGCAGCGCACCATGGGTGTGCTGTGCCACCACACCGCCACTTTGCAGGGCCAGGGGGTATACTGTGCTGGAGGGGGGTGGGGCACATGGATTGTTGCTGGGTACTGATGTGTCCTTCTCACTGTCTCCCTACTAGGCCCTGAGGATAGGTGATGAGCCAGGATGGCAGGTGCTGCTGGCAGCTGTGGGCAGGAGAACACTGGTTCACAGACACGGGATGCTGGATGTGTGGGAGGTGCCACCACAGAGGCGCTGATTGCACCGCAGCATGCAGGTAGGCACTCTATCAGGGTTTGTTGTTATACAGGGTGGGGGGTGGGCCACAGCCCCCTGTGCACATGGCCATTACTGCTGTGCAATGCCGGCGTGGTCCATTGCATCATGCCATGGTTTTTGCACATGTGTGTGGCTGCTACAGGTGGGCTGCGGGTGCACCTGAGTTCCATCCATGCAACTGCCATCCTGCTGCTGAGCCCTGTTGCCTGGCCACCATGGCTGTGGTTTGCCGCATGTGTGGGTGGTGTCAGTGTGCAGCATTGTGCATGGCTGTGGATGGTTGGGATGGCGGCTAATGTGGGCATGCATGCTGCGGGTGGCTGTGTGCCATCTCAGAGGCACATGTCACCACTGTCCACTGCACATGGTGGTTGGGCTACGGTTGTATAGACATGCATTCATACCATGTCCCCTCATTTGTCCTAGGTGTCCAATGGGTGGATGTGAACACCAGGCTGCTTGAACCAATACTGCGGGTCACCACAGCCATGCTACATGTGGTGCGACTTATACGACAGGCCCTGAGCAGGCCACAGAGGAGACAGTGCACCAGGTGCCGGTAGGGCATGGATGCCCATGCAGCCCGTTGGCCTGAACCACCTTCCCTTCCCCTGACCCCCCTCCCTTTCCCTCCCTTGTACCCTTACCCAGCCATGTCCCCTGTCCCCCTGCCTCTCTTTCCCAGCCTCCTGTCTTGTCTGTGGCCTCCCCATTCCCTTCTTCCTGTTCCTGATTATCTGTATATAGTTATTGTTGATATGTTTAATACACATTTATATTGTTAACCATCCGTGTTTGTGTCTGCTTTGCAGCTGGTGTGTGGAGCCATGCTGCAGTGGTGTGCATGCTGGCCGAGTGGTATGTCTGGGGTTGACTAGGGTATCTGACTGTTGGTCTGTACCCAGTGGCCGGTGTGTGTGCCCTGGGGCATACGTGTGCACTCTTCTCGTGTTGTGTGGCTTGTGTGTTGTGTGCTGTTGGCATGAGTGTTGTCAGCTATGGTCCAGGAGCCGTGTCCCATGCCTTCCTACTGGTGTTGCCCGTGGCTGTTTGCCAGTGGACATTGGCGCCACACTGCCTCCATGCACCACTGTGGTGCACATGGTCGGGGCCCTGCAGCCATGTGCTTGCCATGTCTCCCTCCTGGCATCCTGTGCATCCTGGTTGTGGGCTGTCCTGCTCTTATGGCATGCTCCCTGCTGTGTCTGTTGTCCTGTGTGCTGGCCCATGTGCCTCTGACCCTTGCACAGCCCTGGTTGCGCTATGGTGCTTGCTGACTTGCTCCCTGGTGCAGCCCTGGTTTTGCTATGGCGTATCCCTGCAATATTCAGCCATGTTGTGCTGGCACTTGCCGTCATGTGCAACTTTTGAATATCGCCTTCGGCGCACACTGGCGCAGTGTACTTGCGCTGCGCAACTGCTGCACCTGCCTCTGGTGCATTTCTGAATATCCCACCCACAGAGTTTTCCATTTGATTTGTATCAAGCAAGCACTGTTCCTATCTATATTGCTTTGTTTTTTTCCTTTTCTTTGTCACATGCACTTTAGTGAATTATTTCATATTCCATTTTGGTTAACATTTTCAGGACTATCCTGTCCCTTCCTCAGACCACATAAAGTGCTCTGTTAAAGAGAATAGTAAGATAAATTGCTGTGCCTGTATATTTACAAAAAGTACATTTTTTTATCAAAAAACTCTTTTTACATTTGTAGTTTAAATAAATATAGGGGGGAACACACCTGTTCTTTGAATCTCAAATTAATTCTGGTTTAAGTGAAAATATTCACTGTCCTGGTGCCATCCTACACAGAAAGGATAACAAATTATTATAATCCTTCTTTCATTTTAATTTCAAGCTTAAGTATTGGCCTATTAGGTTCTTGGGGCCATAAACTTTTAAAATTATTACCTTGCTTGGTATTTTTTGTTTTGAAATAGGTGGAAAATGTTCCCTGCTTCCTTGACGTATAGTCTAAACAAAAGGGAGTTTGTATACCTATCTCTCCATGAATACCAAACATTTTTATGTTAGCTTTCAATGTTTTTTTAATATTAAAATCACTCACCAAAGTATTGAAGACCTTCTTAGGTGCTCCTGTTGTGGTGACCTTTTTAGATGTTTTTAGCTTTCCTGCTGGTTTTCTTTCTTTCACCACCATTTTTTTTAAATTTTATTTTAAGATGCAAACATTTTCAAAGCTTTGCTTTAAGTTACTTATTTTCCAGTTTAGTGCTCAAGCTATAAATTTATGACTGCCGTTTCTACATTCGTGAGCCAACATCCACCGCTATTAACCAGGATGCCAGGTAACTTCCCTCTCTTTGGGATTCTGCTACTGAAAGGGCTGGACCACTTGAAATCACATCCTTGGGTTAGGACATGATGACATCATCAGAGTGATGCCTTGTGTGGCCCAGTCACTTAAGAAACCGCCGCACAGACTCTGCTTTGGTCCCCCTTCAGTCTTTCAGTTTTCTAGGCTGAGGATTCTCTTTAAATACCATCATAATAAACAGTGACATGACCTTTTTGTCTACTTTGGCACTAAGCCTTTGCTGAAATAAGTTAAATATGACTGTTGAAGTATACTTATCATCCACTACATTAAATCCAGAGTGACTAGTGGCTCTGGTGGGAGTTTAAAAAAGGTTCTGCTCAAGAGCAATATCCAATTGAAACAGTTTTCCTTATAATCAAATATATTATGACAATACATTTTTTTTATTGTTTTCAATAAATGTTCATGTAATTATTACATACTCTTCCCTATATTTTTTTATTTATTCTTTCAAAAACATTTTTAGAGGTGAACTCACTGTTTGTTTACTTGAAATTATGTTATCCCTCTTTTTTTGGAACAGATCATTCTGTTCCAATTGGGAAGCAGTGGCATTAGTCTAGGTTGCTGTAGGGGTGGGAAATAAAATGATTTTAAACATTTGTTGTTTTTATACAATGTTAAACAGTGTGGGGGGGATTTGAACTGACTATTCCAATGCTTATTGAAACTTCTTATTAATAACATCAGAAACAGAAACAGTTACAACTTCAATGTGAAGAAAGTCCATCTGTAATTCAACTGACGCAGACAAATTCAGTGTTACAGCATTTAAATATTCATATGCTGAATGTTGCAAATATAAATCCTGGTAAGCTAGATGTGGTCTCATATTTCTGGACATACTTAAAACACTTTGAAAGGAAAACTGCATACAAATTTCAATGCAACATAGTCCATGTTAGATTTTCATTGAGTCCATATTGTCTGAAGTGTGTTCCCAGTGTACAGATCCACCAAGCCTCTCATTTTAAAAGTTGTGTGTCCCAATTTCCTCCTCTGTCTGGTTTCTTGACTTTGTCTATTCCAATGAACTTCAAACTCAATATTGGATGTTTACAGAGTAAAAAAAATGTCTGGCTAGAGGTGATCTTTCATTTCCAGTCCTGATGTTGCTCTTTTGCTCTGTTATTCTGGTCTTCTATGGTTTTGTAGTTTCTCTTATGTAATATAAAGCACATGGGCAAATTACACAATATATTACATGATCAGTATTACAAGTAATGAAGTCTCTTTTGATGAAACTTCTATCCTGATATGTGTTTCTAATATTTTTAATTTTAATTGCACTATTACAATGGGTGCAATTCCACAAGGGAAGAAACCTTCCACATCTCTATTTAACCATATTATTCTAGGTGGCTCATGAGTCTGATGTTGAGTTTTTACTAATTCATTTGTTAAAATGTTTGTTTTTCTAGCTGTGATCCAAGGCTTTTGAGCAAACACAGCTTGTCCATTATTTGTACTCTGTAAGATATTCCAGTTACTTGTAATAACTTTCTTAATTTTCCAATGTTGCTCTGAGTATTGTGTAGAAAAAGCCAGTTTTCCAGTTCTTTGTGTCTCATTTATTTTATCTTTTAGAAGGTCACTCCGATGTTGTAATCTTGTCCTTTCTTCTGCTCTATCCTGTGTAATCTTTTTGTATTCCCTCCTCAAGAATCGTTCCTTCAGTTCTCCCAGATTTTTATTTAATCTTTCCTTAGTTCCACTGTTCCTTTTTATACATAACATTTAGCTATATGGAATACTGTTCTTCAGTGTTGGAGGGTGAAACTCTTGGCATGTAAAGTAATGTTTTTATCTGTTGGCTTTCAGTACAAGTCTGTAACAAATCTATTATTTTCTATTATGATTTTCAAATTCAAGAGATGGATTTC
Organism: Neoceratodus forsteri; assembly: GCA_016271365.2. NCBI lineage: Eukaryota > Metazoa > Chordata > Ceratodontiformes > Ceratodontidae > Neoceratodus > Neoceratodus forsteri. The sequence continues at coordinate 624,161,614 of CM057452.1, read as the reverse complement.
TACTTTATCATAATCCAAAGTAAATTGTAAATATGAATATGAAAAGTTGATATATCCATCAAATTCCCATAACTTTTCTTCTGTAATGGCCCCCACACATGCAAATCTGTACATGGCATATTTTGAACATTTATAGAGTCAAAATGAGGGGAATGAATATAGCAGTTCAATATTGTTATATAAACATTTTTATAGATGACTTAATAATCAAATGGCACAATACAGAAGAAATGTTCTGGGAATTTGATGGATATATCAACTCCTTATATCCACATTTACAATTTACTTTGAATTATAATAAAACAGAAATCCCTCTCTTGGATTTGAAAATCATAACAGAAAATAACAGATTCATTACAGACTTGTACAGAAAGCCAACAGATAAAAACACTACTTTACATGCCAAAAGTTTTCACCCTCTAACACTGAAGAATAGTATTCTATATAGCCAAATGTTACATATAAAAAGGAACCGTGGAACTGAGGAAAGATTAAATAACAATCTGGGAGACTTGAAGGAATGATTCTCAAGGAGGGAATACAAAAAGATTGTACTGGATAGAGCAGAAGAAAGGACAACATTACAACATTGGAGTGACCTTCTAAAAGATAAAACAAAGGAGACACAAAAAACTGGAAAACTGGCATTTTCTACACAATACTCAGAGCAATATTGGAAAATTAAGAAAGTTATTATAAGTGGTTGGAATATCTTACAGAGTACAAATAATGGACAAGCTGTGTTTGAACAAAAGCCTTGAATCACAGCTAGAAAAATAAAAACTTTGAAAAATGAATTAGTAAAAACTCAACATCAGACTCATGAGCCACCTACTGTAGAACAACATGGTTAAGTAGAGATGTAGAAGGTTTCTTCCCTTGTGGAAACTGCACCCATTGTAAAAGTGCAATTAAAAGTAAAAATATTAGAAGCACACATCAGGATAGAAGTTTCACAATAAGAGACTTCATTACTTGTAGTACTGATCATGTAATGTATTGTATAATCTGCCCATGTGCTTTATATTACATAAGAGAAACTGCAAGACCATTGAAGACCAGAATAACAGAGCACAGGAGCAACATCAGGACAAGAAATGAAATATTACCTCTGGCCAGACATGTTTTACTCTGTAAATGACCAATATATAGTTTGAAGTTCATTGGAATAGAAAGAGGCAAGAAACCAGACAGAGGAGGACACTGGGATACACAACTTTTAAAATGAGAGGCTTGGTGGATCTATACACTGAGAACATGCTTCAGACAATATGGACTCAATGAAAGTCTAATATGGACTATGTTTCAATGAAATTTGTGTGCCATTTTCCTTTCAATGTTTTTTTAATTATGTCCAGAAATATGAGACCACATCTAGCTTACCAGGATTTATATTTGCAACATTAAGCATATGAATATTTAAATGCTGCAACACTGATTTTTTCTGTGTCAGTTAGATTACAGATGAACTTTCTTCACATTGAAGTTGTAACTGTTTCTGTTTTTGATGTTATAAATAAGAAGTTTCAATTAGCTTTGGAATAGTCAGTTCAAATTTACCTCCCTCACCCCTGCTGTTTAACCTTAAGTCTGAAAACAACAAAACTTTAAAACCTTTTATCTCCCATTCATACAACAGCCTATACTAATGCTACTACCCCCCAATAAAAGCAGAATGATCTTTTCAAGAAAAACAGGGATAACATAATTTCAAGTAATCAAGTAGTGAGTTCACTTCTAAAAATCATTTTGAATGAATAAACAAAAATATATAGGGAAGAGTATATAATAATTACATAAAAGATTATCAAAAACAATTAAAAAAATGAATGTCATAATAGATTTGATTATGATAAGGAAAACTGTTTCAATTGGATATTGCTCTTGAGCAGAACCTTTTTTAAACTCCAACCAGAGCCACTTGTTACTCTGGATTTAATGCAGTGGATGATAAGTATACTTTAACAGTCATATTTAACTTATTTCAGCAAAGACTTAGTGCCAAAGTAGACAACAAGATTATGTCACTGTTTATTATGATGGTATTTAAAGAGAATCCTCAGCCTAGAAAACTAAAAGACTGAAGGGGGATCAACTCAGACTCTGTGCTGCAGTTTTCTGAGTGACTAGTCCACACAGGGCGTCACTCTGACATCATCAAAACCCAACCCAAGGAAGTGATTTCAAGCAGCCCAGCCTCTTCAGTAGCAGAAACCCTAATGGAGGGAAGTTATCTGACATCCTGGTTAATGGTGACAGATGTTGGCTAGCAAATATAGAAACGGTAGTCAGAAATTTATAGCACAAGCACTAAACTGGAAAATAAGTAACTAAAAGTAAAGCTTTGAAAAGGTTTGCAGCTTAAAATAATATTTAAAAAAAACAGTGGTGAAAGAAAGATAACCAGCAGGAAAGCTAAAAATGGCTGAAAAGATCACCACAGCAGGAGCACCTAAGAATGGCTTAAATACTTTAGTGAGTGATTTTAATACTCAAAAACATTGAGAACTAACATAAAAATATTTAGTATCCGTGGTGAGATATTTATACAAACTCCCTTTTGTTTAAACTATATGTCAAGGAAGCAGAGAACATTTTCCTCCTATTTCAAAACAAAAAATACCAAACAAGGTAATAATTTTAAGAGTTTATGGCCCCAAGAACCTAATAGGCCAATACATAAGCTTGGAACTGAAATGAACAAAGGATTATAATAATTTATTATACTTTCTGGGCAGGATGGCACCGGGACAGTGAACATTTTCACTTAAGCCAGAATTAATTTGAGATTCAAAGAACAGGTGTGTTCCCCCTATATTTATTTAAACTATGATGGTAAAAAGAGATTTTTGATAAAAAATATATGTACTTTTTGTAAATATACAGGCACAGTTATTTACCTTAATATTCTCTTTAACACAGCACTTTATGAGGTCTGAGGAAGGGACAGGATAGTCCTGAAAATGTTAACCAAAAAGAAATATGAAATAATTCACTAAAAATAAAGTGCATGTGACAAAGAAAGGAAAAAAAAAACAAAGCAATATAGAAAGGAAAAGTGCTTGTTTCACTAAATATAAAGTAAATGTGACAAAGAAAAGGAACAAACAAAGAAATATAGATAGGAAAAGTGCTTGCTTGATAAAAATCAGATGGAAAACTTTGTATGTTCATGGAAACTTTTTGGAAATGTTTGAAGTCAATAACAAGAAAAAGACAGAACCTTGCAAAAATATAAAGCACAAGACAGAAATTCAAGAAGGGGTTGAAAGTCTTTATTTTTCATTCATCTCACATGTCTTCTGCTCTACAGCTTAAAGACACTTCCTTAATTGAGACACATAATAAAAATGTATTTTTATCAGGAATATATAAATCATAAAAGAAAAAGGGAACTGAGGGAGGACCAATTACAAGTCACACATCCATTCCACCACCCCACATTCAGTTGGCTGGCTCTTTGCTCTCCCGGTACCGGACTCTGCTCTTAGATATTAAGCCAGTGAATTAATTTGGGCTGTCTGTTCAAACACTCGGGAACTACTGTAGTAAAGAAATAGATTTTTTTTCTCCCTCCAGCAGCTGAAACCCTGCACTCACAGGGATCCTGTATCTCTGCAAGTACAGTTTTCAGTTTCAGTACACCAGGCTGTTCTTTTCAGCTTCCCTCTATTGATTTTTCCCCGTGCTTCTGCCTGCAGTCATTTTTTTTTTATATTATAATTAACTTGTCACCTCAGTTGCTGGGTCTTTGTTTATGAATGTACAGAATTTAGAGTCAGGATTCAGAGTTTATGATTTCTTTGCTGAAAGTCTGCATAGCATACTGAATTGTTGTATTTTAATCCAGTGCAGCTACCATTTTAATTTCTCCCTTATTTGCACCCCCTCCCCAATTTACAAATCTCAGTTACAGAGCTGGTGCCTATCTATCTGCTTCCTCACCCATTATTTGTCCCTCTTTTAGTAAATTGTAGCTCTTTTGTCTATGTGCTAATCTTAGTTTCACCCCCACCCCCTTGGAGTGCTATAAATCCCTGTTCTGTTCCTTTCCCAACAGGCATCCTTGTAACCCACTGGGCTACCTACCTCACCCACGGTTCAGCTCCTGCATGCCTGGACATCACTCTGCACCTCTCTCAGTGCCAAGGAGCCTGCTGCCACCAACCCACTGGAGTCAAGCATCAGGTATGGCCTATACACAGCCCCGGCTTCTGCTCCTGCTGCCAGATTTTTCACCAACCCAACTCCCCCACCCAGGCCACCCTTAAATACACTTAAGCTCCTCCCTCCCCTATCACATCCTGCCCCATTGGCTGCCAGTACTAGTGCTCTGAGCTTAAAACTCTCTGTCTCCCTACCCCCTTTGCTGATCTGCTTGCTCACCATATCTACAGTAGGATAGGTGCTCTTTGCTGCTAATATTTGTTGGTGATTTCTGTTTTTGTAATCTATATCATGAATTAACTCCAGTCTACCCCAAGTCTATTTTTTACCCTGAGTGGACCGGGCTCAGTTGATGTTTTAACACTGCTATTCCTAGCTGACTGTAATTTACAGAGTGGGAGTTGTTTGTAGTTCTCAAGATATTTCTGCCTGCCTAAATAAATTGTTTAATTGGTCTTAGTTAGGGCATGCCTTTGCTAGCTTGTTAGTGTACTAAGCTCACTGGCTATCCTGACTTGACTCACCCTCGTTGATGCTTACATCAACTGAAACTAGTGACCCTCCCAACAGTTGGTGGGGGGCTCTTTATATAAGGAGGGTTTGATTTTTGTCCAATCATTCTGTCATGGAGGCCCCTAAGCACCCCAGGGAGGGTGCTTAGCCCTTCCCACTTAACACTGCCCTCATTATTGGCCTTTTTACTGCTTTATGCCTCTCTCTTGTGTTTGCTGGCCACTCTCCTTCCTCAGTGAGCCATTGGGCTACTTTTGTCCAGCATGAGGTGTTTGACTTCACTTTCTCTAGCCTATTAGCTCATGGCAGACAGTCCCTTTGGCCTATCTGCTGCCTTCACCTTAGGTGCATTCTGTATGTGGCCATAGTGGTCAGGAATCCTGCATGCAGGCCTTTCGCAGGTGGTGGCTCCCCCCCCATAATGCATCTCCTCTGACTCTTTCTGGTGATCCAAGTCCTGGCTGATGACATTGAGTGAAACCCTGGTCCTGCCTATTAGTCTTCTGCACTTCCTGTGGGCTGGCTGTCAGGCAAGGGGATGAAAATAGCTCACCTCAACATTCATAGCCTTTTGCCCAATTGAGATGAACTCTCTGCCTGGACTATGCACTACAAGCCTGATATCCTGGGTATCACCGAGACTTGGCTGAAACCTTCTACCCCTGACTTGGCCTGTGCACTCCCTGGCTTTGATCTCTTCAGACAGGATCAGCCAGGGAAAAAGCGAGTGGGTGGTATCTTGATTTAGTACAACAGTCACCTTAATTTGCCTGTGGTGTCTCATCAGCAGTCCTCCCTGTTTTCGTGTGAGCTGTTTTACTCTGTTCTATTACTTGGGAATACTAAGAGGCTGCTCATCATCTGTGCATACAATCCCCCCCAAGGGAGACCTGCCTGGGTTATCCTGTCTCTTTGATACTATTGGTGCTTAGACTGGGGATAATGAGCTAATGATCTTGGGAGATCTTAATTTAAACTGGTGAGGAGGATATTCTAAGCTGTTTGAACCTCTGCTTGCTGGCCTCTCCTTTTCTCAACTTATTCAGGAGACCACTAGATGGTCTACCTATGATGGTACTAGCTCCCTCCTGGACGGGGTTCTGTCCAATCGGCCAAAGAGGATCAGTTCTGCTGGTACCCTTCCTGGCTCTATCTCCAACCATACCCCTGTGTACTGTGTATGGAAGATCTCTTCCCCCAAGGCCTTTGACCTAGCTGACCATGTCTTACTTTGCTCTCAAATTCAGTTCCTTGGTCTGTCCCCAACTGTCCTGAGTTGGTTCAGTAATTACCTCCAGGGCAGGCAGCAACTTAACAAATTCAACAAGGTCCTCTCGGGCACCACTCCTGTGACCTCTGGTGTCCCCCAGGAATCAGTCCTGGAACCCCTTCTTTTTTTTTTTTTTTTGTTAGTTATTTAACCAGGACTAGCATACTAAGCTGAAAGCTTTTTTACAGGTGCGACCTGGGAGCACAGGGAAGTTAAGTGACTTGCTCAGGGTCACACAGTATGCAAGTGGAAGCTGTGGGGTTTAAACCCAGGTCTAGTCTGCTGGATGTCACCAGATTTGCAGCTCAGAGCCTTAAACCACTGCACTATATTTGTCGACAATCTACCAGCTACTGCTACCAACTGTAGTACTATCCTATACATGGATGACCTGGTCATCCTTACCCATTCCAGGGACATTGGGGTCATCAACCATCAACTGAGTGAGGATTTCAGAAACATCCAGTCCTGAGTAATGACTCATAAGTTGGTCCTCAACCTAAAAAAAAATCAGGTCATGCTTTTTTGGGTCCTTGGCCAAGATTAAGGCCTCCCTTGCCCCTCTGTGTGTTACTGGTATCAGTGTTCATCCTCTTCTAACCATTGATTCCATCAAATACCTTGGGGTGACACTGGACCCCCAACTTGACCATGGGTGCCATATCCAAAATGTATGCAGAGCTGTAAATGGTAAACTGGGTCTGGCCTACAGAGTGAAGAAAAATCTTAAGTCTGCTGCTCACCTTGCATTGGATAGAGGAGTATTGCTTCCCCTGTCTTTGCTATGGACTTCTCCTGTTTGCACATACCTCCAAAGTTCACCTCATTAGATGGAACACCACCAACAATAATATTTGCCGCTTTGCACTTGTTGCCCCTCGCCTCACTCACCACTGTGACCTATTTGACAAACTCAGGAGGTTCTCCCCATACAACCACATGAACTTTATCCTGGGCTGCTTCATGGGCAAGTTGCTCAGTACTGGCACTCCCCCAGGGCTGGCTGAGCTTCTCAAACTGGCTGTCTCTTCTACCTACTCCCTCAGGTCTCTGGGCCCTGGCATTCATAAAGTCCCTATCACCCACATGCAAATGGGAGACGGGGATTTTGCTTCATGTGCCCCTAAGCTATGGAACTCCTTTTCTGCTCAAGTCTGCTCCTCCCTCTCCCACTCATGCCTGTGGTATCACTTGTAGCTCTCTTCTGCATGTGGGGATCCTAGACCTCCATAGCTAGTTCCGCTCTCCTGCACTGGACTCACATGTCCTTCCTGGCAGCCCTCTTGCAGCTCCTGCTGATGCAGCCTGTCTAACTGGACTCTGAGGTGCATATAATGTATTTTTTCTCTGTTTCAGGAGATACTCAGACTGTGGCTCTGTTTGTGGCTTGGAGCTCTGTATACCTTGTAAAACTGCACTGTTCTTAGCCTTGGTGTCTCTATGTATATATATTCCTGTGCATATCTTAACTGTGCTTACTGTCTACTATAAATATAATTGTATGCTGGTTGTGAACCCGTTAGAAACTGTGATATTGATTAATGTAAGTTTTGTTATTATGCATATTTTTGTATCTTCTATTTATTTGGTGTATTTTTGTATGTTGGAACTGATGATTGTTATACCAGGAGCATCTTGAAAATGGGTAATTGACCCAATGATGTAAAAGTGACATCTTTCCTGTATAAAAATAAACATTTTACTACTACTACTGGTTATGGTCACATGGTTCTATTTTGACTCTGTAGACTGCCTACCTTGTGTCATGTAGTCCTCTGTATCAACCTGGATCTCACTGTATCTGTATCTCATTGTACTCTCCCGGGTCATACCTGAAAATAGGCATATAACTTGTCTAGTGTACTTACCTGGTCAACAAAAGCTAAATAAATAAATTAATTGTAGCCCACTATCCTACCCATGATACCAGCTCCAGCTACAAAATACAGTACTATCTATAAATTCCTAACTAAAATTACAGTGCTATCTATAAATCCATGAGCAGTCCAGTCCCTACTTCTGCAGTACTATCTATAAGTTTATTACCCATGCAGTTCTTAGCTACAAATCCTCACTCCCTCCACCTGCACAGATCATAATGTTACCAACTACCAGAATACAGTACTACACTCTGAGCCCAAAACAGTACTGACTATGCAACAATTTACATTAGCCAAAACAGTACTAACTAAACAACCATTTACAGTACTGACTACATCCTTTCCCAAATCATAGATTGAGATCCTACTGACTTCAGTACTGGACAGCACTATCTATACTTCTTTTCCAAATCTTATATCTTACACACTTGTCCTCACCACCCCACAACTCAGTGCCAGCAACCTTCCCCTCACTCTCCCATAGCCAGTAATGCCATAAACAGACTCACCCACAGCTCAGTACAAGTCATGATCAGCTCCTTCCTGACCTTCTCCTTTGTAGGCTCTTCCCCCAGAGGGCATGCCATCAGGTTTTCTCCAGCTCTACAGCTCCAACTCCTCCCTCAAAGCCTATTTAATAGATGTCAGGGCTGGCTTGGGTAGACGGGACAAAAGCCTGCTGCTCACCTCCTCAGTCTGGGGCCGCTCTGCCCCTCCACTGCTCTGGATTCCCTATACAGTGTGATGGCCACATTGTTCCCCTCCTCCTCCCAACTGCTTTGGGAGTGCGACATGGCTAGGCCTTTTAAAGCCTGGCCGCACTTCAAACCTTCATGCTCACCACTCTATCAGGTCCCTCCAGGAGCCACTGCCACCCATGATTGGCTCCTCCTGGAGCTGGAAGCCCAGCAGCAAGAAACCAAAGCCTGCTGCTCTCCTCCTTAGTCTGGGGCTGCTCTGCCCCTCCACTGCTCTGGATTCCCTGTACTGAGTGATGGCCACCTTGTTCCCCTCTTCCTCCGAACTGCTGGTCCTTCTTCTCGTTTCCTTGTACAAGAATATCTGCAAGGTTACTTCCCCCTTGATAGGTGACCCTTTGACTATACTCCACAATTTCTTTCAATCTTGGCTCCATCCCCGAGATACGCCAGTTCTTTCTGATAATTCTCTAAAGCACTGATGCCTGTGTGCTGAAAGTGATTATAGCATTAGGATGGTTACCATGGTACCATCTATTTGATTTGTTTCTAAAAAATATTCCTTTCTGTCCATGGCATTCTCTCTGACCTGTGCTCTTATAATGCAATCTTTACTATATCCTCTCTGCTGAACTCCAGTTAACAGATTCTCGGATCCTTTTTTGTAGCCTTTCTTGGTGTTACAATTTTGTTTTAAATGCACAGAATATCCCACCGGGATGTGCCTTGCCACATGTCCCAGTAGTATACATATTCAATGGGAGGGGCAGCTTCAGAATAAGGGGTGCTAGGTGCACATTCAAGCAGACTTAACAGACCTCTAGGCCTTTTTCTGCTGGCAAATTTCGTATGTTCGTATATTCCAATTCCCACTCAGAAAGATCTATATTTGTGTAAATGGGGGCCATAGCAGCCCCCATGGCAGTACCCTTGATCTAATAATATATTTCTGACTCATACACAAAGACATTTTTAATTAACACCATTTCAGTTAAAGCAATAAGAAACTTAATAAATTCATTGGAAAATGATGTATTTCTGCACAAGGATTCCTGTAATGCCTCTGTTACATGAGTCCCTGCACCCTAATTGAAAACCCCAGAGGTACACCATGGACAGCTAGCATTTATGTATATGTTATACTAACATAAAGGGCTAAGGACATCTACCGTACAAGAGTAGACGTGAGGATATGTATGCACTTGATTGCTATAGCTTTGCTTTCTAATATACACATGTATTTCTTGCTTGTAAGATGATGGAACATTTGTGTCCTTGTAGTATTATGATATATGAGCTGGCATTGCCACCTTCTGATGATCTGTACTATTGCATGGCTATGTACAAACTTGTACTTTCTATGTTTCCACAAAGTGATGACTACAACAGAATTGTATGTTATCTAGGACTGTGGAGCCACCTCAAATTTAGCCAATAGGGTTCATCTCTGTATCTAGAAATGTTTCTATCTTACAGTAGCTATGGTAACTATCTTAGGTACATAATGTAAGACATTACGTCTTTTACCTTGGAGACCTGGAGACCCAAAGATTTCTACAGTCCTTGAGGTATAGGGAATGCATAGCATTGACTCACATTTCCTAATGGTAAGAACTGTTTAGGGAAACTGTGATTTTCCTTTTGGTAGTAATAAACAAGATTTATTACTCTTATGCTATGTGTTTGTGATTTCTTGAATTCCCATTATTGCCAGAACCTGAGAGTGAGGGTTTAGACCGCCTGACAATTGAAGACCGTATGCAGGCGATATTTGGTGGTTGCAAAATTTTCACTCATTGCTACTACTTTCCCTTCCTAATGGGGACAGAAGGTGTGCACACTCACATCACCTCTCCTGTTTTTCACCCACTTTGTAACTACTTGAAAAGTCTGGCTGCTTACTGGGCGTGGTTGATGCCGACTCACCTGATCCCATGGAAGTTTTGAATTGCAAGCTTACAAATGCACAAAGTTCCAGAAAAATTTCTAGATAGTCCATGGGTAATGTCCTTTTTAGATTAAATCCTTCAACATGCTGTCTCTCCCGATGTGTTCAAAACAGAAAAATTCTTTCTTTCTAAAGATGGTGGAGGGGGGGCACAAAGAATCACAAGTGTAGACAGGACTTTTTTATCCAAAATCTAGTTTCTTTATTTATTTTCTAGCCCAATTCCTCTACGTTTCACCAACGAATATTGGCTTCATCAGGAGGTGCCTTCATGAACCTTTAAAAATATAAATATACATTTATAAATATCCTGTCTACATTTCAAAACACATTCAATTTTAAATTCTATTTTACTAAGCAATGTGGGTCACTCACTTAATACTCTGTGATTCAATTATAAACTCCTTCCAATAAGGCTATCCAATTCCAAAACATATCCTATACATATATTAAAAACAGATAGTTAGAGTTCACAATTTTTATGTTACTCATACCATCTATTACCAATTAATCCACTTCATATCTTACAATGTGTTTCATTTACATCTTTATATTAAAACAGTACATGTTTCAAATCCCACAAACATCATATTATTTAAATTAATGTATTTTTCAAAATATAGTTTGTGTGCTAATGTATATAGTAATTTATTTTACCTTGTCAGTCTTTATTTCAAAAATGTTTTTTCTTTTTCTGTAATTATATATGCCCCACGATATGGTTGCTCTAAAAATTGAAATGCAAATTCCATAAATCAATATTTGTCTCTGTTTTGATAGACCATTATTTCCTCTATGTTCTCAACATTGTAAGTCCCAACAGATATTTCTAACACATTATTCACATTCAGAAATCAGTGTTTACCACGCTACGCTGCATTTCATTTCTTTTCTTCAAAACAACTTTTCCAATGGGATTGCCCCCTTCATATCTAAACAGCTCGTCCTTCTGAAAACTCAAACCTATATTTGTTATGAATCCCAGTGTTTTTCCTAATGCAGATTATCCAAACTGCAGAAATCAATATTTACCACACTACGCTGTGCTTCATTTCTTCAGTTCAGCATTTTCATTTGACTAGTTCCCTACATATAACTTCATTAAACAGCTCTTCCTTTTGAAAATTGTAACCTGCATTTGTTATGAATCCCAGCGGCTATTCCTAACAAACATTATCCAAACTGTAAATATCAGTGTTTACTACGCTATGCTGTGTTTCATTTCTCCATTACAGCATTTTTGTTTGACTAGTTGCCTACATACAGTATAACTTCTTCTATTCTGTTGGCTCAAACATTCTCCATTTAAGTTCTTTGGTTATTTATCTTTCTTATCTTATTTTAGTTTCAAAACTTTCACAACAATGCCATGCTGTTACTAGAGATCTAAACAGAGTTTCGGCATTTTGACTGATATTTATGCACCTGATCCTTTTGAGTGACATCATACGTTTATCACTCAAAGCTGTATTCTTAAAGGAAAATGTCCTTATTTCCATATCTTTCTTTAAAAGATGCCATACATCTTATTTTTAATTTGTTATCCTAGAAACAGATTACATGAATCCTACACTACATCTGCTCTCTCTTAAATCTTTTTTTTATCTAGAATAGTTGTTTCTGTGACCTTATATGTCATTATTTAATCCTAGAACTTTTTGCATCTTAATTTCTATCAGGTCCTAAGTCCAATACTCCCAGTGGCAGATCACATCTACTTTTGACACTTAAATAAATATAGTTTTATGCTGTTTTTTTTATTTTTAAATTTCAGAATACAATATTCTTTACTAAATCAGACTCTAGAAATATTTTTACTGTGTCTGACAGAGGTTCTTTAACTTCTTTATTCTAATACTTTTTTGTTACTTTCTTTATTGTTTAGTTGTTCTTTTTTATCTTTGACAACAATTCCAATTAATTTCTTTATTCATACCAATATTAGGATTAAGTGTTCCCATCTCATAAATCTAGTGGGTTTCTACTTTTTCCACTATCTTAGCATAATCTCCACCTCTTTCAGGGTTTTAACAGCTTCCAAACCCCAAAATCTAATTGAGGCTCCTGTATGCCTGCCTATACTGAAATGTTCTGCCACTGGTGTTTGTAGTTTGTTTCTAACATTGGACCTATGTTCCTGTATCCATTGCTTTAATTGTTGGGTAGTCATCCCTATGTATATTTTATCATAGGGACACTGTAACACATATATGACACCTTTAGTCTCGCATGTAATAGATTGTACAATAGGATAGTCTTTATTTGTCCATGGATGTTTATAGACTTTTTTTTTAACTTGTGTGTCCACACACTGAGCAATGTCCACACTGTGTCCTTCCTGGTCTTAAAGGTCCCAATAAAAGTTGTACATTAGTATTTCATCTACCTTGAGGATGATCCGTATGTACTAGTTTATCTCTAAGTGCTGCTACTTTTCTTTCTGCCATTAAGGGTGGATGTTGAAACCCATTATTTCCCATAGGGAAATTTTGTAAAATAGACCAATGCTTATTTATTATCTGTCATATTTCTTTCGATTTATGGTTATGCCTCACATTAAAAACTATTCTTTTTGTATTTCTACCTGCTCATTACTTTTTAGTGCCACTTCCTGTGTAACCTGCTCTATACGTCGTTTTGCTTCTGTCAGTGTTTTTCTATCATATCCCCTTTGTTTAAATCTCTCTGTAGCTTCATCAATTTCTTTCCTAAAATCTGTCTCTTGTCCACAATTTCTACAAATTCATAGAAATTGAGAATAAGGGATACTCTTGATGAGGTTATCTGAATGAAAACTTTTGGCATGTAGTATAGTATAGTATTACATGCTGTTTTTTTCCGATATAATGAAGTATACATTCCCTTGTCACCTTTTATGACCTTTACATCCAGATATGGAATAAATTCCTTATTGTAATCCATGGTAAACTGTACATGTCGTGAACATGAATTTAGATAAAAACTAAACTCATGTAATTTCTCAACTGTCCCTGTCCATATAATGAATAAATTGTCTATGTATCTTTTATACACTTTTATCCATTCACTGTAAGGATTCTTATCACTGTTGGTTACATATTCACTTTCAAATGCATGCATAAATGCATTAGCACACACTGGTGCCATGGTTGATCCCATTGCAGTTCCTCTTTTTTGTTCAAAAAAATTACTTTCAAATCTAAAATAATTTTTATTTAATATGAATTCTGCTAACATCTGTAAAGTTATTGTCCTATGATGTGATCTCATATCCCTCAAATTCAATAAATTTCCTTTCGCTATAACCCCTTCTTCATGGGGGATACAGGTATAAAGATCAGAGACATCCAAGGTAACCAGCATTATTTGTTGTCTCTCTTCCCTTGTAAATTGTATATTTTTTAACATATCAATGAAATGCAAAGCATCCCTTACATATGTAGGTATTGTTTCCACTAACGGTTGTAAGTGGAAATTAATATAATCAGATACTGTCTCAAACAAACTACCAATCCCTGACACAGTGGGTCGACCCAGGGGGGTCACTGATGTTCTTATGTATTTTTGGAATTGTATAGAATACTGGTGTCCGTGGATGTCTCTGTAACAATATAATTCCCTCCCAGTCTTTTAACTGGTTTGTCAATATCAATTCTTCCACTATTTCTAATAGTTCTTTTTGTAAACATGATGTCGGATCTTTATTTAATTCAACATAATTTTCTGTATTTTTTAGTAACTTTAAACACATCCTTTGATAATGGTTATAGTCCATCACAACTATCCCCCCTCCTTTATCTGCTGGTTTTATAATAATTGACTCATCCATTTTCAGAGAATTTAAAATTCTCCTCTCATTCTGACTTAAATTGTCTCTAGTTACTTTCATATCCTTTTCTGTTTTAAAAAGATCATGAATTTCTTTTTTTACTGTTTCAATAGACGTCTCTACTGCTGGATATATTCCTACAGGAGGATTATATGTAGATCTAACCTTTAGTTCATTCAATAACTTTTTTTTATATATTCATCTCCTGAGTTCTGATTTCCATACTGAGCTTTTAAACGTAATTTTCTAAAGAAATTCTGCAAATCACACTCTAAATCAAAATGATTCATGGTTGTCGCTGGTGCAAAGGAAAGGCCCTTAGATAGAATTTTATTTTCTATTTCAGTCAAATTTCTATGACTCAAATTAAATATTCATACTATTTCTGATAATACCTCTGCTTGGGCCTGGTGTCTCCTCTCCCTCTGCCTGTTCCTGTTCCTATGTCTCCTCTTGCCAGCTCTATTACCCCTTCTGAAATTCCTCTGGCCCGGGTATTGTATCTGTTCTCTGTTTGCTCTGTTCTGATTTCTACTCTGCTCTGTTCTGGTGGTTCCCTGTTTGTCCCTTCCTGTCTGGAAAAATTCTCTCTAAGTGTGTATTCTTGTTCTTCCCTATTCACATTCTGTACTCTTTCTCCCATCCTATCATACCTGTATTCAGCTACAGTCAACTTTCTAGGACCTTTTTGTGGTTTAAAACTAGCTCTTCCATAACTTCCATCACTTTCTGATCCACTACCCTCTAACCTAGATCTATAAGGTACATTCTGTTTGAAAATACTTTTAGAATGGGTATAGATTTTGTTTTCCTTATAATCATTCATGTCTCTATTAAATTTCTTAATTTTTTGTTGTTTTAGATTTTTTCATACCCTTCTAATTTTTTCTTAATTTGTTCTAATGTTTTATTAAATTCATCTAATTGTATTTTAAGTTTCAAAACCTCCTTCTCTTGATTTAATTGTTCTGCTATCTTTCCCCTCTCCTCTATAATCACCTCAATTAATGCATACATAAAATTTACAGATGCACAGTAGCCCGCCTATGAATTAGAGCACCTGTTGTGGATCAATACACAGCACAGCGCCTTTTCACAGTTTGATTTTACATTCCCTCCCAATAAATATTCACCATATCAAATATCTGCGCAGACTTGAGACTCAATGTCTTGAACTTCCTTGCATCCCATGGAGGATGGACTGACTTTGTGCTGGACAGAAGTCAATCTGACAACCCCATGCTGCGGATTTCAACCCAGTACTCAGAGAAGAGACAAACAGCCAGAAAGCATGAAGCTAAAGGGCTGTTGATCATGGCTCTCTATGCTGCTCTGGAAGCCTCTGAAGTGAGGTTTCGAATCCTTGATCTGCAGGTCTCATCTCTCAAGCAGGAGATGGGACTGTGGGAAACTGAATGTTTGAAAAGAGAGCAGGATTTGGAGTTTGAGCTCCAAACTTTGCGGAATGAAAATGACTCACTTTTGCATCATTCTGTACAGGAAAATGAGTAGGAACTTTGTATGTTGAAGCAGGATTGTAAAAGTTTGACATAGACTAAGAGTCAGGTATTGCAAATGAATGATATATTAAGTAGAACTAATGACCAGATCTATGATGAGTTGGGAGAACTGCAGGACTAGATAAACCAGGTAAGTAATGATTCAGGTGTAGCTACTAGGGGCAAACATGAATTGAGTGCTACATATAGAGTGTTACAGAAGCAGTTACAGAATGATGCAGACCAGAATGTTGCAAAAGTTAGTCATGATGAATGTGAAGGTAAAATGGTGAAACTGCACCATCAGCGAGAGGTACTGGATGGTCACATCAAGAAAATGGGTGGTGTAGCCCCTTTCCTGAAAATATCATCATCATCATCTGAGGAGGAGTGAGATGATGACATTTCTCAGTACAACACCCAGTCACACCCCTACTTTAGCCCAGTGACTCCACCCCACCATCCACAACATGGTGGATCCCCATCACATGACACCACATCTCTATGTCATCGACGGCATGATGACCATCATGGACAATGCCAACATGGTGACCCCCATGATGGAGGGGGAGTATGCCCAGTTCTAGTCCCAACGGCACCACTGAGCACCATTATTTCTGTGGGTGATACGTAAGAGATTGAACAAATGATTGATAATGTCTTAGGCACTGTGACCCTTCCTGAGAGAAGCAAATGAACTCTCCGAATGCAGATTAAGCAGCTGCTGCAGGAGACTGCTACTCGGGAAGGAATGGTCTAGACTGTGGCTAAAGCCACAGCTCAGGCAGCTCAGGCAGCCTTGCAGGGCACCTGAGACAATCTACCCCCGAATGATCGTACCAGCAATCACCTACAAATGACCCACTTTGTTCAGCAGATAGCTGACAGGATTGGTCGGATGAACCCGTCCAACAACTTCAGTTGCCACTTGGAAAAGGTGTGTTCCAAATGCAAAATGCTTAGTCTCTCTGCAGACTACCAAGTCCAGATACTATGCCAGACCATTGAGCCTGGATTATGGGTGAAACTCTATGATGCTATCAGACAGTACAGCCACGCCATCTTTGATGAAGTTGCAGCTGAACTCATTACTGCACATAATCCAGGTGTGGTAGAAGTGATGCTCACATACTCTGTGAAACAGAATGCGAAGGAAAGTCTGGCAACCTTCCACCAGAGGCTTTGGATGGCCTACTAAGCAGGAAAGAATCTTGCAGGAGAAGCCGCGGATGTGGACCTTATTGAATACAAGACCTTGTACCTACAGAACATGATCTCTGCAGTGCAAGAGAAGGTAGAGCCAACCACCTATCCAACCACGGAGAAGTTTGCTGACATTCTTCAAAAAACAGAGAAAGTTTATCAAGTCTACATCTGTGATTCAAGTTCCGGCTCCAAGAAGGTAGCTGCTGTGGAACCCATCCCAGAGGCCATAATGTATTATGCAGTGGAGGGTGTGGCCCAAGAGAAACAGCCCTTCCCAAGAGATAGCCAACAATCCCAGCTGGCCCAACAACAATCCTGGGGTGGGAGACAGAACTACCTTAAAAGCAAGAAACACCAGAAAAATAATAAGGGTAAACAACAGAGACTAGGCCCTTCGTATAGGGAAATAGTCAATGAGAACTGAAGCCTCTCAGACCTTCTTGGGCAAGTGCACTCCTCAGCGGACAATGTTCCAGTTCAGGCCCTTCCTGCAATACAATTGGGAGGGTAGGACTCAACAGGCCATGGGGATACTGGAAATCCAGGCTCTCAGGCCCCTACAGGCCTGAACCAAGAAGTGGCTCCCTATATAGCATCAGTACAGCATGGTGAAAAGGTTCACAGGAACCAGGCACAAATGCTCTTTGAAGAGCTTCCCCATGCCTCTACTAGTATGGATTGACAATTACAGGCCCCAGTCCATATTATAAACAAGCTAGTCTTGGATACAAATGGAAGACACTGTACAGAGGCTGGGGTCGGGGGGGTGCCTACTTACACTATTGCTGGATACAGGCATGGCAGTATCTGTATTGCATGATGACAACACAGCCACATCACATTGGCCCACTGGATGGAAGACCAATATGTTTGGTGTAGATGGAACTAGACTACCTGCATACTGCTCCCTGCCACTACCTATGACACTGGGACACCTGGAGGCGTATCATACCTTTCAGCTTATGGTACTGCATTATCACCCTAGTATTATCAGAATTGACTACTTGGCACCACACGGCTGTGTGGTAGACCTGGCTACCTTGTTGTTGATACAGATTCAGGGACAGTACTACACTGTCATGATTTCTGACTCACATGTGGTTGCAACAATAGCTGCAAATGACAAAGGGTAAATGTCATAGATTTGTTTAAGAACAACAAGCTTTTCCCAAAGCTCCTTCCCATCCTTCAAAGGCATCTGGAGGCATTTGCCACCAACAAGGATGACTGAGGCAAGATGCATACTGTCATTGAGGTGACAGGCCCAACCCATGAGAGGCAAAGGCAATACCCCTTTCCATCTGAGGCCTTGCCTTCTCTTAGGGAAATAATCAAATCACTTCTTAAGCAAGGTGTAATCAGGACATGTATTTTCACTGTGAATTCCCCTGTGTGGCCTGTAAAAAAAAAATGGGCACATACAGACTTACAATTGACTAGAGGAGACTAAACCAGGTCACCCCTAGTTGAGCTACAATGGTGGCATCAGCACCAGATGTGCTATGACTACTGACCCCTGATCAACAAAGGTTTAGTGCCCTGGATATTTCCAATGGTTTCTGGTAATTGCCATATTTTGTTTTTCTTATTTAGCTTTTGTTAACAGGGTAAGTGCACTAGCCATAAAACGACTATTTTCAGGCATGACCCGGGAGAATACAGACATGCAGAAACTTAACAGAATAACAATTTATAAGTGCTTTACATACAATGAGTTAAAGAGGATACAATATATCGGAACATACAAAGTAAAGCATTTTACATATGAGTTAAAGTGGATACAATATATCAGAGACATACAGAGTAGACCATTCATAAGTTCATAGGTGCCTACCTATGCAATGAATAGAGAGGACCTTGGACAATAAATTATCAGGTGACATATCATATAAACAGAACAAGGTACGCAAAAACAGGTAATACAACAGGAAGAAATAATCATTGAGAGCAGGGGGTGTCATTAAGGGAAAGGTCGGTAAGTGAGGAAAAGGGGAGCAAGCCATGAAATTAGATTATATAAGTATATGTAAAGTGTAAGGGAGATGCCTGCAGTGCAAGATTGTATATGGGCAGGGAAAGGGAGCTGGAACAGGCTGAGGCAGTAAGAGGGTTACATAGAGGTGAGGAAATACTATTATATGGCAAGAGACATCAGTTATTAGGTAGGGTGAAAGCAGGAACAGGTATCAGCAATCAGCAGGTTTGAGTGCAATTTTCTCTTAAAGCATGTGTGGGAGCTAGAAAGTCTAATGTCGAGGGAAGGAAATTCCACAGCTGTGGAGCTGAATGCTCAAATGCAACAGTTCCTTTCCTAGTGCGGCACCTCGGCATATTAAGAAAGGATTTATCGGCTGATCGGGGACCATGGAGTGTGTCCTGAGGAACAAGCATAGCTGCAAGACACCTAGGGGTTTGATTTCAAATTATCGAATCAATAAGAGAGTCAAGGTAGTATTTCCTACTAGCTAATGGAGAGAGCCAACCAAGATCATTATAAAGTTGGCAGTGGTGGTGTATAAGCTGAGGAGCAGAAGAGGCATAGCAACATGTGTTGTTATACGTAATATCCAATCTGAGTAGGTCAGTTTTATGAGCAGCCCCAAATAAGGGAGCCCCATAGGTTAGGGTGGGGAGCAGAATCTCCCTCACAATGGCCATTTTAGCCAATGGCATAAGCATATAACTACTTTTATATTCAACACCCAGTTTGGAGTTGACAGCTCTGCAAACAGACTGTACATGAAGATTAAGATCAAGAGATTGATCTAACAGGATGCCCAGGTACTTGAAAGAGGTCACACATTCCAGTAATTGACCTTCTAAGTCCTGCACTGTCAGTGCTGTTGTGCAAGCCTGGAGCTTTGGGGCCGATCCAAGCAGCATGGCTTTAGTTTTGCTAGTGTTGACAGCCAGTTTGTGGTCGTATAGCCAGTTTTGGATATTGTTAAAGTCAGAGGAAAGGGTTGTATTGATAGTGTCTGTATTAGTATGACTTGTATAGATGACAAGATCATCAGCATATAGAATAGCAGAGCAGGATTTTAAAGCAGCTCCAATGTTATTTATATAAAGAGAGAACAGGCGGGGCCCTAGGATGGAGCCCTGAGGTACACCAATGTTAATGGTGGTACTGCTCGATAGACAGGAATTAAATTTCACCACTTGAGTTCTATTTGTCAGGTAGCTTTCATGCCAGTCAACAACAGAGGAGGAGAAATGCAGGTGTTGAAGCGAGGAAAGAAGCAAAGTGTGATCAACAAGGTCAAAAGCCTTTGTGAGGTCAATAAAGACAGCCCCAGTCCGATTGCCAGTATCCATTTTTGAAAGAGTGACTACGATGAATTTAAGGAGTGTAGTCGTGCTATGTCCTTGTATCCGAGAGCAGACTGTGCTTAAGTAGATAGTCAGTTGTCTGAGTTGTGACAATTTTCTCCAGGATTTTGCTCAGTACTGAGGGTATGGCAATAGGTCTGTAGTTCATGACAACCTTAGGATCCCCTTTTTTAGTAGAGGTGTGATCCGAGCAGCTTTCCAGAGGTCAGGGACCATTCCACCTGAAAGAGTCATTATAAGTTTACCTTCACCTTTGAAGGTAGGCAGTACACATGGACCTGCTTACTATAGGAGTTCCAAAGCAACCCCTCCGTATTCCATCTGTACATGACGGGCACTCTTGAGTGTTTCTCTGCACCCCAGTGCCTCTTGCAGAATGTGGATGACCTGTTGTTGGCAACAGCCATGCATGAGCAACATCTGAACCTCTTGGACGAATTGCTGACCCTCATTCAGAGGGCAGACCTCAAATGCAACTCAGCAAAAGCACAACTGTGCCAGAAAGAGGTGTTTTTTCTTGGCCTGAGGATAACGGACAAAGGCAGAAGCCCTACCTGGAAGAAGATACAGGGATTATAGGACTTGCCAATCCCCACCAGTGTGGCCACCCTTAAAAGATTTTTAGGTATGATACATTTTTTCAGAGATTTTATTAGTGATTTTGCTCAGAAGGACACCCCTCTGTATGAACTACTGAAGAAGGATGTTCCTTGGACTTAAGGCCCCATACATACCCAAGTTGTGATGTCACTGAAGCAGGCCCTGGCCTCAGATCTAGCCTTGGTCAACCCCAGTCTAGCCTTGCCATCCCATCTGGAATCTGCCACCTCTGACATTGCCATGTCTGCAGTGTTGGTCCAGAAGGTCCATGGCACCCTATGACCCACTGCATATGCATCACAGCTCTTGACCCCAGTGGAACAGAAGCACAGCCATTGTGAAAGGAACCTTATGGCTACCTACTGGGCTGTCAAGCACTTTTTATATTTATCAGTGGGTATTCCCCTCTCATCAACAGTACAAACCACACCCCTACAACCTTCCTACTCTCAGACAGGGTAAAGGATGGATCGGTCTCTAATACCAGACTGACACACTGGTCCCTCCTTCTCCAGGACAGGGACAACAAGGTTCACCCAACCAAAATGCCATACATCCTGGTGCAAGGCCTCCTTTTCCAAGGAGAAACACATGACTGTACACTGCTGCCACCTGATCTATCAGATCCAGGCCCTTTCCTTCCTACTACACCACAATTACTTGAAAACACCTCCTTGGGTCACATTTTCACAGATGGATCAGCCTCCTATTATCACGGAGAACAGATAGCAGGAATGGGTATATTCGTGGTTTACCCTTTTGGCAGAACTGTTAAAATTTCCAAACTTTGCAGTGTAGCATCATCACAGTATGCAGAAATGGCAGCAGTGGCCTGTGCCCTTGAGTTCATCCAGCATGGAACTGGGATACCATCATTTTTACAGACTCTAACTGGGTTTGTTGTTCTCTTACAGAATGTATCCCTTTCTGGCAGAAGAACTCCTTTACCTCTTCTGAAGGCACCCCAGTGAAAAACAAGGAACTGGTAATATACGTTCATTCACTGGTGCAGAAATTTGTACACAAACTCTATGTACACAAGGTTAAGGCCCACTCCATACATGACCCCTATCACACCTTCGATGACACAGCTGACACCCTTGCTAAGGAAGATGCCTGGGGGGGCATCTAGATGATAGACCATCCAGAATCCAGAGCAGCTGTGCACATTGCAGCCATCAGGAAGAAACCTGAACCCCTCTCCCCCTTGGATTTGTCGGAAGCTCAGCATGCTCAGCAGCAAACCAATCCATCCCCGGTGGTCCAGTGGTACTCCCCTCCCCACCAGCCCACTGAGCCCCACCACCCTGCTCCCCCCGTCAGTGGCAGGCGGCAGTTCCCCACCTGCATGCTGCTCCTCTGCCCACTGACTGACTCCGTACAGTAGGGCTGTATGCCCATTGGTCCACAGTGTGGTCCAATGGGCATGCAGCCCCTACCGTACTACACAGTCCAGAAATGTGAATGGATCCATTCACAATTCTGGACTGTGTAGATGTAGTTGCATGCCCATTGGACCACGCTAGGACCAATGGACTTACAGCCCTACTGAATGGAATCAGTCAGCGGGTGGTGGGGTGGCATGCAGGTGAAGAGCTGCCGCCCACCACTGACCGGGTGGGAGTGGGATTGTGGGGCTCAGTGGGCAGGTGGGGAGGGGGGTACCACTGAATCACCAGGGATAGATTGGTTGTTAATATTTTATAACTGACGCCCACGATCGGGCTGTGAGTGGTCCACTGGACCACCAGGGATATAGGAGGCAATTTTATTATACTTCTTCCTGTGATCGGGCTGTGAGCAGTCCACTGGACCACCAAGGATATAGGACATTTTACATCTAGTACATATGCCCGTCATCGGGCAGTGGGGCACTTTGCCACTTGTGCTGGGTGCGTCGGTCCCCGATGGCTGCAGCCTGGCAGGGCGCCAGGTGTAAGACACCGGGGCTGGGCACACCTGCATGCACATGGTGCCATAATGACATGCAAATGGCATCATTTGCACCTTGCATGCATTATGGCCCCATTTGCATGTGCACTTTTGAATATCATGGGTGATGCACCTAGCACAACAGCACTTGTGCTAGCGCATCCCCCTGCCTCTCTCTGGCCACTTGCGCTGGTGCAGTGCCACTGCATCATGCACATTGTGGATGGCCACAGCATGATATTTAATGGTGCTGAGCCATGGTGCAGCACCATTGAATATCACCCTGTCAGCTCCCTGGCACATCCCAGGTTCGCTATGCCCAGGCTTGTGCCACAGCCTGGCGCAGTCTGAATATTCCACTCATTGTTTTTGTCCTTCTTTAGTGCTGGTAAATTTAAGTTCTAGATATGTGGTATTATTACACTGCAACCAACAGGAATCTAGTGCAGACACAATGAACTGCTTGAGTGGATATGGCACAGCATCTAATAGAGAATTGGTGGTGCACAGAAGAGGATATTTAATTTTCCAAATAAATATATATTTAAATACCCATTATGAATGCTTAATTTTTAAATAAAGGCCCTCTCCCCTGCAAAAATCCACATAGTGTGATATGTTGGGCTTGTATTGATGACAATCAGCAGGAGCAAATGGGGAGGGAAGGAGGGCTTAAGTCCATTTTCAAAAGAAAGAAGTCCTGAAGGGACTTACAGCTCTGAAAGAGTGCATGCTTGTACAAACAAGCACGTGCTCATTCATATTGACAGCTCAGTGAGCTACCGGTTATAGAGGAGAGAGGAAGGCTGTGCTGGTGGCCCACTGGGGTCAAGATGGGGACAGCGGGGTGGTGGTGGACTGTCGGGGTGGGGGTCCACTAGACACCAGGGATTGGGGAATGGAATGAAGATTACTTTTTTTTTAACCAGGGATCAGGTATAGAGAGGGAGGTCCGCTAGACACCAGGGAATAATTTAAGTTAGGGCAATGAACTCATTTGTTTTTATTAAGGGGTGGGATCATAAGAAGGGGGTCCACTAGACACCACAGAGTGGGACAGGTATTTGTACTTGATGAGACCCGAAATCATAGGGTGGGGGTTGGATCACTTGCCACCACTAAGTGGCTTGGTTTCTTTTTTTTTTATATTAATGGGACTCACGATCGGTGGGTGGGGTGGGGCCATTAGACACCAGGTAGCCTTTTGTGGGGGATCCATGATTGGTGTTGGGGGGTAGGGGTATTAATGTCTATGTTAATAATGTATTAATCTGATAAAAAAAAAAAAAAATGACCACTGACAGTGATCAGTTCTGCGAATTTTTTGCTGCAGTTTAGTAAATTATTAACCTGCAGTTGATACGTTTATTCAACCCATTTTAAGGCAATATTTCTGCAGAAATTTCAAATGTGATTTCTGAACCTCGAAAGTCACACTTTCGTGGAAATTCCGCCATCAGTTTTTTTTTTTGGACACCCCTAGCCACAAATGATTATTCATAAAGCTGGTATTTGTCAAAGCGAGAGCTGCGAGCACCACAAGAAAGACTGCTACAAAAAAGATTTTAAAAATAAACCAAAAAAGTAATTGTGATTAAATTAATAATCACAATAATGACCTCAGAGCTGGTCATTTCCTCTCAATTAATGACCATCTGGTTGGGGGTGGCCTTCAGCTGCACCTCAGGCCACCCTCCCCCCCAAGCCAGTTGTTAATCTCTCAGGAATGACCGGCTCTAAGTTTATTATTGCTTAAATCTATTCACATGGAAACACATTGCCAGTAGAGTTCTACAAGTTTGTATGGGGCCATCTTTCTTCAGTTTACCTACAACTGATCTGAAGACTGGCATTGGTAACTGGGTTTCCAAGACTGTGTATGACACCTAAATAGGATGGTCAGGTATAGCATAGCAGGAAGTAATGAAATGCAGAATGATTTAGTCATGCACCGGAAATGGGTAGAAAAATGACCAATGTACTTCAACACTAAAAAATGCAGTGATCCATCTACAGTAGGTAAAATGAATATAAAAGTGAAATACTACCTAAACAGTACAGAGATTGTCAAACATCAGCAGAGAAAGGATCTGGGTAATGATCAGAACAACTTTAAATGGAGGCAATAGTGTAGTGTATCTGTTATCACGCAAATACAATCATGGTGTACATAAAGAAAAACTTTGTAAGCAGAAAAAAATTCTAATGTCACAATATAAATAATGAATCAGACACTATCTTGAGTGTAGTACACAGTTGTGCTCTCCATATTTGAGGAATGTTTTCAACAGGAATGAGAAGTTGGATAGGAGATTTACCAGTGTGACTGAATGTTTGGAAAACATGGACTGACTGCCACAAATAGGACTACTCTCAATGGAAAAATGGAGACTCAAGGGTGACATGATTATAGTTTCCAAATGTCTGAAAGGGATAACACCATCAGATCAAATGCACCTCTTCTTAATGTACATTGATGGAAGGTCTTTAAAAGGAAGAAGATTCAAGAGAAGTCTGAATTGTAGCATCTGCTCCAAATAAACAAAAATGTCATGATCTCCCTAGTTGTAACAATAACTCCTTCCAGTTACACCAGTGCCTACCCCAAGTTTCACAAATGTCTCCCTTGTTAGCCCTAGTTAAAGCAATGTATTCTTTCAGTTACACCAGTGTCTCCTAATAGTGATGCCAGTGTCTCATCCCAGTTATGCCGTTGCCTCCTCCTAGTTATACCAGTGTCTCCCCAAGTAGGGCAGTGTCTTATCCCAGTTATGATACTATCTCTGCAATTATGTCAGTGTCTCTTGCCAACTGGCTCCCCAGACATGGCAGTGTCTACTCCCAGTTAATGGTAGTTATCTAAAAGTTTCCTTCCTTGAGGTACCACTGAGGCAATTTGCATTGACTGTAATGTGATCCTGCCTCATTCTGCCTCAGTATACCCAGGTTTACCTCAATACTTAGAAACTTGGATTTACAGCAGATAATGGCCTCATGACCCATGTAGTCTGTCAGATTCTATCTAATTCAGGCTGGCAGTATAACCTAGAGGTTGGAGTAACAAGCTATGAATGAACTTGGTATATCCAGCAGATCTGGGTTTGATTCCCACAACCCCACTCATACTGTGTGACCCTTAGCAAGTCACTTAACCTCCACAGAGCTCCCAGGTCACCCTTAAAAACAAGTCTTGTACCTAGTGGGTCTTACCTTGTCACCAAAAATAATTCATACAACTTTTTGAATTTTACCTATTGGACATGCACTTATTTCCCTTGTTTAACCCCCCCCCCCCGCTCATTTTCATAATACCCTTATGCCTATGCCATCTATACTTACTTTCATTTACTGTATTAGAACACACCACTACCTTCAGAAGCTTGTAGCATCTATACTTGCTTTCATTTACTGTATTAGAACACACCCTGCCTTCAGAAGCTTGTTCCAATTTTCCACCACCCTCTTAGTAAAAGAATACTTACTGACATCTTTCTTGAACGTGCCTCCCTCCAACTCCATAAAGTTTCCCCTTGTGCTATTGTCTGCTTTTCTTTTCAATAAATGCAGGCATTCCACTTTGTTTATCCATTTAAAACCTAAATGTCTGTCATGTCACCCCCTCTTCCTTCACTCACCCAATGTATACAGATTCAGGGCTAATAATATTTCCTTATACAACTTGCTGTGTTGCCTTTATATCATTTTTTGTTCTTCTCTGTACTGCCTCACCCCTATCCCTATCATTTTTCAAGTGTGGATTTCAGAATTGCACACAATACTCCAAGTGTGGCGTCACCAGGGATTTGTATAAGGGTAATATTAACTTCTTTCTTCTACTACTGATTACCAAGGTCACTTATTTACAGTAATAAAACAATGAAATTCCATTTTCAAGACTTCAGATTCCGGAATACAATGGTATTGTTACTCTAATTTCCAGATTTTACTGGGATTCTGCTATCATTCTTTTAGTATGAGCATAACTAATCAGAATTAAAGATAGCTTAATATACAGAGCATTAAGTAAAGCAAATTGAAAATAGTACAGGAAGGAATTAAAAAAAAACATACAAGTTTTATAGATTTAATGATCTGATATAAAATGCCAGATTCCATGAAATCGTTGTTTTTACTGGTCTTCAGGCAGCCTTAATTCTGGAATTTTACCAGATTTTCCAGTAAAAAAATGAAAAACAGTGGCCTTGCTGATTACCCTAGTTATACAACCCAGCAGTTTAATTTCCTTCCCCATTGCCTTATTATATTGTGTTGATTGTTTCTTGTCTGCTTCATCTATTTTTACACCATCCATCGTGTAGGTTAGTCTTGATTTCTGTGTTCCAATATGTGTAACTTTACTTTTTTATACTGAACTACAATTGCCAAACCCTAGACCATTTCTCAAATTTCTCAAGATTTTCTACATCCTCCCTAAGTAATCTTATATCCTCACCATCATCTACTCTGCCAAGGATGTTGGTATCATCTGTGAAGAGACTCCTCTTTGAATTTATTCTCTCACCTGTATAACATATAACAATATTAAAAAGATCTATGACCAGAATTTATCCCTGGTGAACCCCACCAGTGGCATCCCTCATGTCAGAGATCTCTCTGTTAAGACTATCTCTCTGAGTCCTTCTGCAAAACCAGTTTCTTTTTATTCTGTTTCTTGAAAAGATTTAAGAAATTGATAACAAAGAACAACATCAGCATCTCCACATACAATTTAATAAGATTCACAACATGACATATTAACAAATCAGCACGGATATTAATAGTAGCTTACCTATTTGCTCAATATATGAGCAAGGTGATGCAATAAACATAAACATAAGCATACCAACCATACAAAACCTGACACACAGTCAATGTAGACTATTACACTAAAAACACATCCAATAGCAGGATAGCAAGGATTGGATTTATATCAGTTAATAAAAGTGACACATAGATTGCCTTTGAATTCTGCTGGGCATAAGAATAGGGAAAAAGAAGGGACCTATCAGAGTTACCAGAGTGTATAAAGTGACAAGGCTACTCATATCAACCCAGCCCAAGCATAGCTTGCTCTGCTGGGGATAGTGAACCTATGTAAAGGCTCCATTGCCTATGAAACCAATCTGTCCAACTCTTGAGGATCATAAGTTAAATGCTCAAGCTGCAGCATGCTGAAGAGTAGGTCT
Source organism: Neoceratodus forsteri (assembly GCA_016271365.2). Taxonomy (NCBI): domain Eukaryota; kingdom Metazoa; phylum Chordata; order Ceratodontiformes; family Ceratodontidae; genus Neoceratodus; species Neoceratodus forsteri. The sequence goes on along the minus strand of CM057452.1, from coordinate 624,133,574 downwards.
CTCGACATATGTAGCATAGGGTGAATGTGTGATTCCCAGGTATTTTGAATACACCTCCATGCCATCACCAACATGAATCTGATTCTACTTGGATAAAACTCCTATCCATCTTCTGCCTCAGATTCTATCCCAAAAAGCATTGCTCACAGGTCTGTCTCAATTCTAATTTGCATTGTCTGTGAAATACACTGTACAATGGCAGTCCAGAAGGGTCCATAGTCATGGCAATGCCAGAAATAATGAATATACATACCTCTCTGTGTTCTGCACTGTCCACATGAGGTGAAATAGTTGGGTTAAACTTGTTCATGATAGCATGGGGCATATACATTCTACATAAGACTTTATAATGTGCTTCTTTGCATTGATTGCAAATAGTAAGCCCCATATGTGATTCACATAAGTCTTCCCATAGCTGTCTCCAGTATGGGACTGCCCAGGTCCCTCTTCCATAATGCCTTAACCTTCAGTAAGTAGTCAGGCATTTTTTCTCTTAAACAGGAATAAATTTTGGACAAGGTTCCCCCAGGGTCTGTTCAAACCTGTGAAGTGTAATTCTCTGGCTCATGAAGTGGAGAGTTTGGAGACTGAAGATGGTCCACTTGCCACACCCAGCTCTTCACTTGGAGGTATCTGAACATATGGGAGTCTGGGATCCCAAACTCCCCTGCCACCTTTCGGAAGGGCTTAAAGCTATGAGAACAGAACAAAAATCTCACACACACTGTACCTCACGTTTGTCCCATAGCTGGAATCCATAGTTATTGAATGCAGGCAAAACTTTCAGGTTAGAATACACTGGGGCCAATAAAAATTCCCCTCCTCTCCCATTAGGCAATGTATCTGCCCCCAGGCCCAAAGAGCCTATCAACCAGGGTATTCCTGGGGCCTACTGATCTATATGTCTTCTGTCCCTCTGAGTTCAGGTGTGCAGTAATCCTCTACTCCTCTCCCAGCTGATCTAGAGGGGTCCAATATAACCCTGTGCGACTCTTCACGTAAGTCATGAGGAGTCTAGCCTATGCAACAAGGTGATAAATTCCACAATCTGGTATCACAGACCCCTCCTCCTCTATTGGCAGTGGTCTTACGGAGCCCTTGACAGCATTAGGAAAACTTCAAAAAGTAAGATTTATATTCAACTGCATCCCGTTTTCTTTATTACTTCATATAGTTTCAGTAATTAATTTCCCATTTTCTTTATTACTGAAATCAATTGCATGAAAACAAGATCCCTGTGCCCTGGACTATGTCTACTATGGCTACTTCTCTATACATGACATCATAATCCCCTGTTTATGACATCATAATGATCTCCACAGCAACATATTTTGATGTCATAAACAGAATTATGATGTCAGGTGTAGGCAGGCAGCCAGAGTTGAAACAGCAGAGATACTGTATTCATGCAAATACCCTTAGTAATAAGGACATAAGGGTGAGAAATACAGGATAAAATATGAAAATTAAGCTACATTTATGTCTGAATGTTACATTTTTTCAAAGTTGACTCAGCTGTATCAGGAGCTCTTTAAGCCTTTTCAGGCTGATTCTAGGCCTTTTAATCCTCCAACTAAAATGACAGCATGCTTTTCTAAAGCTAATGTATCTTTTTGTGGCATTCCATCAGGGGCATCTGGACTGGGTACATCATCCATGGCAGAATGTGCATTTTAATAAGATTAATCCAGCCCATCCAAGAAATTGGGAGGACCTGCCACCTCTATAAATCTTCCTGAATCTCATTAAGAAGGGGTGTATAATTTAAGCTATACAGGAACTCTAGCTATTTTCCCACCTGTATACCTAAATATTTAATATGTGAACCTATCAATCTATACCAGAATCTACTCAGGGACCAAGAGTCAACTGCCTCTAAACATATCAGCTCTGACTTTTTGTAATTAGTCTGATACCCAGAAAAAGTAGAGAACTCTTCTATAATCGTGGTTATGACTGGGATTGAAACCTCGGGCTGGGTAATAAACAGCAGGACATTGTCCACATATAACAAAATCTTATGCTACATATCATAAGCAACTTTCACCCCACTGACCTCCTCCCCTTCCCTGATTGCCTCTGCCAGTGGTTCAATCACCAAAGCAAACAGGTTAAATACCTCTGTTGTCTCCCTGTTTATCTGGATGCAGGTTCTGGAATTGTTATACAACAGCCTGATACATACTATAAAACACTCCCCCAGCCTGAACTCAACAGTGCTGAACAGATACTGCCACTCAACCCTATTAAATACCTTCTCAGCATCCAGTGAGAGCATGCATTCCCCCCCCAAAGCCAAGAGACAAGCCCCACCACTTCCAGCAGATGTCTGACATTATGGTGTGAGTATCTATTTTTAATAAATCTAGTCTGATCATCTTTGACTAAAAGACTTCTTCCAGTCTTTGGCCAATGCATTGGCTAGAGCTTTAACATCACAGTTGAAAAGGGAGACTGGTTTAAAGACATATTTATTTAGCTTAGCTTTTATTTCGTTATGGTCAATATATTTTAATGCTGTTTTAATCTATATTATGTATATGTTTTTATGTACAGTGCCTTGGCTCTGAAAGGCGCTATATAAATAAACTTGATTTGATTTGATTTGATTTGATATGCCGAACACTGCATGGGATCTTTGCCCTCCTTATAAATTAGAGTAATTGTGGCCAAATTACTGGAACCCAGGAGACCACCCTCCTCCTTAGCCTCCAAAAACATATTGTACATATAGGTCCACACTGTATCATCCAGAGACCTATAAAATTCTATAGGCAGCCCAGCTAGACCCACTGCTTTTCCCTTTACCAACAAGTAGGCCATTAGTCTAACTTCTTCCTGAGTCAGGGGTCTATTAAAAGCTTCTGTTTGGGCCTCTGGCACTTTTGGAAGATTCAACCACCCAGGAATGCATGAATCCCACCTTCCCCCGCCATCACTCCTGAAAAGTTATAGTAAAGTCAACAAAGATGCCATATAGCCTTTTGGGATTATTAATCAGATTGCCATTCCTATTCTTCACTGCTGTGAATAGATTAGACATATTCCTGCCCTTTGCCAAGCCTGCCAGCATGGAGATGGATTTATTCCTTCATTCATAAAAACATTGGCTAGCATAAATAAGGGTTCTATTGGCTCCCGCATCAGTTCTTTATTTATAGCCTCACAAGTTACCCTGAGGTCTCTCATAGTATTTTCTTGGAGATTCTGATAAAATGCCAACTCACACTTCTTAGCAATGTCCTCTAGGTGTTTCAATTTCTCCTGTTTCCCTTTATGTAAGGAAGACTTATTAGCCACCACTACCCATCCCATACAGGAATTTCCAGCCTCTCAAATGTTCTTTCTGGAAGAAGCAGTGGACACATTATTGTCTAGGTAAACTCTCTAACAATTGGTCAGATGCTGCTTAAATTTCTGATTTTTGATTAACTGACACACTTAGTTTATTAGTTTATTATTATTTTGGAAGACACCTTTGAGCCAAGGCTCTTTTACAAAGGTTCCACATCGGGGAAACAATACAGAACATAGTGAGGACAATAACAGGTACAGTAGTTTCAAGCATCCATATGCTTTGTTGGGTACATTAAAGTTTACATATGGAATTACTGTAAAATATGCAATGATTCACAGTATGTATGTTAAGTTACAGTAATTTGTGTATATTATTCAACAACATATGTACAATAAAAAAACACAGTTGTAATATGGTTCACTAGAATAAATTAGAAACTGCTAGGAGAGATGGTAGATACATGTAAAGGAAGCCATGGGGAGAGAATGTAGATAATAGTGAGGAAATAAAAAGTGAGGAGATAGGGGATAGTGGGGGGTAAATGTGTGAGGGACTTGGGGGGGAATTAGAGGGAAGGAGAGTAAGTTTAGTTAGGAGAAATATTCACAGGAGGCCACTGTGATAAGGTGCTGATGCAGGTAACACTTGAATGTGCCCAGGGTAGTGTCATTGGTAACAGCAGGTGGAAGTGAGTTGTTCCATGATGAGGCTCTGTATCTAAAGGAGCACTGTCCTTGGGTAGTGCGGCAGCATGGAACAGAAAAAGTAAGATATTCTGAGCTCCTGGTTAGGTGGGGACCACAGCTGTGGGCCAGTAAGGACTGAACACTTGAGGGTAGGAGATTTAAGGTAATCTTTTTTGCTAGCATACCGGTCTGGTACTTGCGTCTGCTGGGGAGTTGGAGCCAGTTTGCTTGCTTGTAGATGTCACAGGTATGTGAGAGGTGTGAAGCAGAGGTCAGTAGATGACATGCCTTGTCAAGGGAGATGGCTATTCATCAAAGTGCAGTGTCAGTGGCAGAGCCATAGATCAACAAGCCCATAGTTGATTATTGATATAACAGAGCTCTAAATGGCAATTCTTAGGGCTTCATTGGTGAGGCAGCTCCTATGTCTAAAGAGAAGTCCTATGCAGGTGTTGATGATCTTGGCAATGCTCTCAATGTGGTCAGAGCAAGACAAGGTGCTGTCGAGGGTAACCCTCAGGTATTTAAACAGTTGAACATGTTCGAGCAATGTCCCTTCACTGTTTGTGATAGATAGGCGTTTTTATGTTTGTTATGGATGCATTGAAACATCATTGTTTTAGTTTTCTTGTGATTTAGTATGATTTTTTGAGATTTAAACCATGTCTCCACTTCGTTAAAGCTTGTCTGCAGTTGCAGTTGTAGGAGGGAGGGGTCAGGGTGGGAGGTGAAAATAACTGTATCATCTGCATATAACAGGAGTCTATTAGGGCATGATACAGGAAGATTGTTCAGAAAAATACTGAAAAGCAAGAGACCCAAGATGGACCCTTGGGGAACTCTAGAGCAAACTGGATGGGAGGGTGAGAGGGGCTCACCAACTCTGACCTGTTGGGTTCAGTCACTAAGGTAGCTTTGGAAGCAATGTGCAGTGTCATCTGAGAGGCCAAGGCAAGATAATTGTTCAAATAGCAGGGAGTGGTTGACATTGTCAAATACCTTTGTCAAATCAATGGAGGTGGTGCCGACAAGATGTCCCTGATCCAGAGCATTATGGATGTAAGTGGTGAATTCAAGGAGATCTGTGGTGGTACAATGTCCTTTTCGAAAACCATGCTGCTCCTATCATTGCAGGTTGTGATTAGCAAGGTATTCTGTAAGTTGATCGGCAACTATTCACTCCAGTGCTTTTGAGAGAGGTGGAAGAATGGAGATGAGTATGTAGTTAGTGGTTAGGGTCTTATCCCCACTTTTGTGAATTGGCACCAGAACAGCAGATTTCCATATTTGAGGGAACTGAGAAAGCATTAGGGATTGGTTGAGGATTTTGGTGATCGGGGTCAGGACTTTGTCAATAGTGAGGGCAAGGAGTTTCAGGTCTAGGGAGTCGCCACTGAATCTGGACCTCCCAAGCACTTTGAGCAGTTGTTTTTTGGCTAGGGGATCCAAGATCGTTTTAAAGTAGAAAGGTGGATGGCCCTGTGTTATTCTTGCTTTGTCCAAGCCTGGAGAATCTGGTGGGGGGTCAAAGAAGGTTGGAGTAAGCACATGACTAAGATCGGTGAATGCCCCATTCAAAGCATTAGCCATGGTAACCTGGTCCAGAGTGAGGCTGCCATTTACGTTGAGCATAGAGAGTGGTACTTTGGGGATATGCCCTGTAACTTTGAAAACATTCACCCAAAACATCTTCTCGTCTTTCCATGAGTTAGCGAGTGCGCTCCTGTAGTATCTTACCTTTTCATTTCGAATTGCTCTAGTACAGGCATTTCTTGCTGCTTTGTAAGCCTGCGTATTAGCCTGGGTGCCAGTCAAGTTGGCCAGATGCCAAAAATTATCCCAGGACCTCAATTGTTCTAGAAGATCAGAGTTAATCCAAGGGTTCTTGATGCCTTTAATCTTGCGTTTTTTTGAATGGGCATGGGCATCACAGGCGCTGTTAAAGCTGTGGATAAAATATTCAAAAGCAGTGTCAATGTTGGAGGCTGTGTCTATCACAGACCAATCATGGTCTCATAGGAGGGTTTTTAGAGACCCAAGGCTACCAGGAATAAGTCTCTTGCTGTTAATAGTTTTTGGAGGCAGTTTAGTGTATTTGTTCAACCTGGAGCAAAGGATTGGGGAGTGGTCACTTAAACTGTCAGAGAGAACTACTGTTTTCATGATGTGATTCGGGTGGTTCATGAGAACCCAATCCAGAAGTGTGGTAGTACCTATTCTGTAGTTCACCCTTGTGGGTGATTGGACCATTTGTGAGAAGTTAGCAGCAGTCAGTGCGTCCTTATATTTGTTCACACTGGGGGAGGACCAGTTCACATTGAAGTCACCAAGCAGGATTGTTTCTGCATTTTGATTAAATGAGTGTAAGAAGTCTACTATGGGGTTTAGCCCTTGGTTGGTCAGCTTGGTGGAGGATATAGATTGATGCCACTGTCAGGTTTTGGTTTTGTGCTTCAAGCAGTATCTTCATGGCAAGGACCTGGATATCATTCTTAGGGAGAGGCACACTGAAAACATGAACCTTAAGAGATTCTTTTAGGTAAAGGGTACAGCCTCCACCTCTCTTGGACAGCCTGTGTTTCCTGAAGACTGTGTACCCTGGGATCGATATTGCTGAGTCCGGGATCTTTGGGGAAAGCTATGTCTCAATTACGGACAGAATATCAGGGTTGTGATGTGCTGTCCAGGCTGTGAGGGGGTTGAGTTTATTGAGGAGGCTACAGATGTTGATACTTGACAAGGAGAGTGTCCCAGTCTTGACTTGTTCTTTGGCACCAACTCATGGGGGAGGTCCAGGGTTAGGGTGTACGTTTCCTGACATAGGTAGTAGCAGCAGTATTAGACATTTTATAATGGTCAGTTTTAGTTGTTGGATAGATACCCCTTAGAGACAAGTACATAAAAAGTTGATTTCAATTGAAAATGTTGATACCTGGTGGTTAAGTCAAAGCCAAAAGAAATTATCAACTGCTGAGGTCTAGAGTCACAGAATGTGTTAAAATTCCTGAAGACGATAAAGGTGATGAATTGTGCCTGCACATATGCAGGAAGTGAAATCCTTTTGTTTGTGTGCTTTCTTTGTCATTCAAAGAGGTTGTTGAAAAGCCCACACACAGATCCTTTAGGAGAAGGTCAGATGAACATACAGAATGGGAAACAGCATGTTCTACTCATCTTTTCCTGTTGCCCAACATTAAGTGTCAGCAAGACCCTAGCATGGTCAGAAATCATTATCGGGCTGTTGTCCATGTGGCTGACCCAGCGATACCTCATCCTATATACCACAATATAGTCTACGTGTGACCAGGACCAGTGAGAATTAGAGAAAAAATATGCTCTTTAGCTCTAGGGTTTACTTCCCGCCAGACATCAAGAAAGTCAAGTTCCACTAGGCCTGCTTCCCATTGCACAGCTGCCAGATCCTGCCTCTGAGTAGCTGATGACTTATCTAAAAAGGAATCAAACACACAGTTGAAATCCCCTTCTAGCACAAGACCCAGGACTTGTTCTTTCTGTAATAAGACAAGCAGCTGATTATAAAATATAGGGTCTCTCCTGGCCAGGGCATTTATATTACAAAAATTAATGGATTCTGCATAAATTCTGCCACACAAACACATATTTTCCATTCATGGGGTCAGCCACAATCCGTTCCTTAATGAAGGATAACCAATTATGCAAAAGAATTGATATAACCCTCCTGTGTACATTTAAAGAGGCTGTGTAACATTGCCCCACCAATTCCTGGACCAGTTTATTGTGTTCTGTTGGTGTCATATGGGACTCCTGTAGCATGACAAAATTCACCCCATGTTTCTTTAACAATGAATACATTTTCTACTGCTTTACTGTGGAATAAATGCCCTGGACATGGTATCATGAAATCCCAACTTAGCCTGGGGCATGAGAGTCTCCAGCCAGATGTCCAACTGGAGCCAAGCTCCATTAGTTACCCTTTCTAGTATTCTAAGTCCCCAAATGTGACAAATGGCACCTTGGGCTGTCCCAGCTTACAGGGCAGTTTTTTGGGTATTCTGGTTCACTTTGATTGCTACTGCTTGATTATATCAGAAACTGTCTCCACCCTGCTCAGAGTAAGGAAGGTCAAACAAAATAACAATTGGTAGAGTGCACTTTGGATGGCAGACTTTGAACAGTTCAACAACAGAAATATTAAAAGTATTTTTTTAATAATGAGGCAGTCATTGGTTCTAACAAAAACAGATTCTTTACTGGTAAATACTGCAGGTATTAACAAATAAACAGTACATACATGAGACAAAAAGGTATACACATTTAATAGGAAAGAAAATTAAAGTAGTTAAACAGACAGCTGATTGTCAGAAGAATCTCAAACTCTTGTCTCTTCTAACATCTATCTTTATGTGCAACTCACAAGAAAGTGCAGTCATCTAGACTGCGCTTTCCTCATACAGGTAAGTCAGGTATCTTAGCAAGGCCCCCACTTCTCCACCTTATTTATTCATGGATGTGACCTCTCCCTTGAATGATAGCTCCCTACAGTGTTCCCCATCTTTGTTTGCATGTGTGTATGTGTGTATGTGTGTGTGTGTGTGTGTGTGTGTGTGTGTGTGTGTATGTGTCATGGTTTTGTTTGTTTATTATACTGTTTTCATAGGCGACCAGAACAGATAAACAATACAACTAAATAAATACAATAGTAAAGAAAAACACAATACAACACAAACCAATAAGAAAACAGTACATACAACATAAAACATCAAGAATAATCAAATGCAATACTAAATAGTAAAACAGTTACAGTAATTATTACACAATAAATACTGTAGTTCCTATGGACATGCTTGCAATTATATAACAAATCCCCAGCCCATGGTATTAGTGTAGAGACAGAATTGAAAAAAGTTGGCAGTTTATAAAACATTGTTTTCTAATCTGTCATAGTTTTCATTCTAGGCACTGAAAACTGAAAATTTAAGGATGACCTGGTAGCCACTATACTGGAATGTTCTTTAAAGATAACATGAAAGGAAGCTGGAATTAACTCTAATAACATCTTTTTTGCAAGGGTTCCTTTTTGAAATTAAGTACCTTTGTTCAAACAGTAGCCACATAGTTTTCAGGTGCGATCAGATGCAAGGTTCCCTGCTGCACATTTTCTGGGATTGTCCCTTGGTTGCTCCCCTATGGACCCTAATTAAAACCAGGGCAGATCCCTTATTAGGGATACAAGACCTATTTACTCTGCAGGTATGTCTGTTAAGGGATTATTCAACAGTGGCTGTGAAAAAAAGGAGGTACTTCATTAACTTAATTTCACTCACTGTGAAAAATTTAGTATTAAAGCACTGGAAAGACTAACATCTTATTATCTACTAGGAATGGATCACTAGTCTGTTGTACAACTTAAAGATTGTGAAAACTATTGCCAGCCTTAGAAATGCAATTTCCCAGTACAACACAAAGTGGGAGAAATTTCATGCTTTATGGTCAATTACTCCTACACATTAATATAGGAGGCAAGGAATCCTTACCTCCTTTCAGGTTAGAGCAAGAACCTTTAACTTTAGAAATATCACCCCCATAATTCTTCTCTTTTTGGTAGAGTTATAATTAAAACTAGTATTACTATATTGAACTGGCTCTTGGGTGGGGGTGGGTTTTAGTGGGAAGGGGGTTTTGGGGTTAAGAGGGGATTGGGGGGATTTTGCATGGGACGGGTGAGGGGGTGGAGGAGGATTTAGTGGACATACATCCTCTGAATTGTATTTGTACATTGTACTATTCTTTATCTTCTGTAATGTACACTGTATTGGGTGTGTATGTTAAAAAATGAATAAAGTATACTGAATTAAAAAAAAAAGTAGCCACATAGTTTGTTTATATAAATGACAATGATGTGTATGATGAGGTAACTGAGTGGAAAATCTTGCTATCTGATTTAATAATGTTCTAACCTTAACTAGTAACTTCTCTCCTGCAGAATAATAAAACATTATACCGTAGTCAATAACTGGGAGAAGGCAACTCTGGGACAGGAGCATCCTAGTGGTTGGAGCAAACAATGTATTTAATGTACAGTATATAAGGCTCCAAAAGCCTTTGATGGTGTAATATAACCATACTAATAATATGTTGGTCATACCTTAGAGAATTATCCAAAGTAAAACCAAGATATTTAAATAGCTTGACTTGTTCAATATCAGTTTCTTTCAGTGTTCGTAACAAAAGAAGAAGTTCTATCTTTAGAGACTTTGTATGGTTATAAAAAACATTAATTTTGTTTTGTTTTTTGTTCAAAAAACAATCTTGTACTTTAACAAACTCAAAAGCCAAATTGTCTCATACACCCTGGAAGCTGGGGCCACTTACAAGAATCACTGCGCTATCTGCCCAAAGAAATACATGAGTGTTCATGCAAACAGAGGGTAAAGTGTTCAAAAATAAATTAAATAAAAGGAGACCCAAAAGAGAACCCCGAGGGACACCTAGTGACACCACAGCTGAAGAAGAAATATGATTTATCTGCCAGATGTGGCTTGGTGCATCCCAGCTGCTGCCTCAGCCAGGAGCAGGGGCATCCTGTACTCTGTACAAGGGGCAGGCCTCAGGCAGCTAGTGATAGAACCCACCAGGAATGGTGCAATTTTGGACTTGGTACCCGCCAATGGGGACAGAATTGAAGAAGTCAGAGAGGGTGAACACCTGAGATCCAGTGATCATCACACAGTGTAGTTCAGCATGAGTACAGAGGCAGAGTCAAGCCACACAAAGGTGAGGATCTTGGATTTCAGGAGGGCGGACTTTACTGAGATGGGGATATGTCTGGCAGGAACAGAAAAAGGGGGGGGGAGTGAAGGAGCAGTGGGCCCATCTGAAAGGAGCCATAGTGGAGGCAGCAAACCTTTGCACTATGCAAGTAAACAAGGTCAAGAGAAAAAGAAAGTCACTATGGTTCTTAAAGATAGTAGCTGGGATAGTAAGGGTGACAAAGCAGTCAGGAGCACAAAGGCACAAATGGAGAAAAAATAGTACAGGAGGTAAAGAAAGGAGACAAGACTTTTTATTGGTACATAAGTGAAGGGAGAAAAAGCAGGGCTGGGTTAGCAAGGCTTAAAGGGGAAGAAGCTGAGTGTGTGGAAGAGGACCTGGAAAAAGCATTAGTACTGGACAAATATTTTTGTTCTGTAGTCACAGAAGAAGGTGAGGGACCATAGTTAGGCAACTTGAACATACATGGGAGGGAGATGGACACTAGTCCATTTACAGATGAGAGAGTGCTAAAGGAACTCACAAAACTGAAAGTAGACAAGGCAATGGAACTGGATGGGATACATCCTAAAATATTAAGGGGACTATGGAAGGTGCTGGTGCCACCACTGGCAGCACTGTTCAATGAGTCACTCAATATGGGAGTTGTTCCAGATGACTGGAGGAGGGCAGATGTAGTTCCTCTTAAGAAAAGTGGCAATAGGGAGGAGGCTGAAAACTATAGACCAGTCAGCCTCACCTCAATAGTGGGGAAGATTTTGGAATAACTACTTAAACAAAGGATTGTGGAACATCTTGAAGCCAGCAGAGCACAGGATGCAAGACAGCATGGATTCACAGCAGGAAGGTAATGTCAAACAAATCTAATTGATTTCTTTGACTGGGTGACTAGGGTTGTGGATTGGGGGGAGTGGTGGTGTCGCCTACCTGTATTTCAGTAAGGCCTTCGATATTGTTGCACGTAGAAGACTTTTGAACAAGCTGGGCAACCTGGGAGTGGGTCACAAGGTGGTAAACTGGGTTAGGAACTGGCTGAGTGATAGAAGACAGAGGGTCATGGTAAATGGTGCTCAATCTGAGGAAAGGAGGGTGACCAGCGTGGTGCCATAGGGATCAGTTCTGGGCCCAGTCTTGTTTAATGCCTTTATAAGTGACATTGTCAAGGGGCTGGAGGGGAAGGTGTGCCTCTTTGTGGATGACACTAATATCTGCAACAGGGTGGACACTCCGGGAGGGGGTTGAAAAAATGAGGAGGGACCTAGATAAACTGGAGGAATGGATTAGAGTGTGGCAGCAGAGATTTAATGAGAAAAAGTGCAAAATCATGCATTTGAGGTGCAAGAACCAAGGGGAGGATTGCATGATATTGGGGGGGGGGTACTGATGGTCACCAAACAAGAAAGGGATTTAGTGGTAATCATATCTAATGAACTAAAGGTGGCCAAACAATGAGCAAAGGCTGTGGGGAGAGCCAATGGGATGCTGGGATGCATAGAGAGAGGTATCACCAGCAAAAGGAAGGCGGTGGTGATGCCACTGTACAGATCATTAGTGAGGCCTCATTTGGAATACAGTGTCCAGTTCTGGTGGCCAAATCTCCATAAGGACATAGACTGGGTGGAGTCAGTTCAAAGAAGGGCAACGAAGATAGTGCAGGGCCTGCACCAAAAGTCATATAAGGAGAGACTGGAAGACATCATTATGTATACCCTGGAGGAGAGAAGAGACAGGGAGATATGATAGAAAACTACAAATATCTAAAACGCACAAATAGGGTACCAGAGGGTAGCCTCTTTCAGAAAAAGAGATGTCCAGGAACAAGGGGACATGACATGAGGTTGGAAGGGGATAGACTAAGTGGTAGCATGAGGAAGTATTTCTTCACAGAAAGGGTGATGGATGCATGGAATAGACTCCCAGCGGAGGTGTTGGGCAAACACAGTGGGGGGATTCAAGCACGCATGGGACAGGCATAGGGGAACCCTAGCAATGGGAATGAGGATATAAAGCTGGAGATCAAGTAAGGTCTGCATCTTTTACAGTAGGCAGTGAAACTGGGCAGACTAGATTGGTCTAGCGGTCCTTATCTGCCATCAGTTTCTATGTTTCTATGTTTAGTGGATTGAGTATGATTAAGGAAATAGTTCTGGCACCAGCAAATAACATCCTGTGAAAAGCCCAGATTGCAAACGGTTGTTAACAATTTGTAATTTACCACAAGTCGAATGCCTTGATGAGGTCCACATTGTTACACGAGGTCCCTGCACCCTAACTGATACCCCAGAGGTACACCGCAGAGAGCTAACATTTATGTATATGTTATATTAACATACAGGGCTAAAGAACATCTGCCATACAAGAGTAGATGTCAGGAAGTGTATGCACAAGATTGCTATATGCTTTACTTTCTAATATACTCATGTATTTATTGCTTACAAGATGTTAGGACACTTGTGTCCTTGTAGTGTTATGATATATAAGTAGGCATTGCCATCATCTGATAATTTTTATTACTACATGGCCATGTACACAAACTGTACTTCTTTGTTTCCACAAAGTGTTGACTATAACAAAATTGTATAATGTTATCTAGGACTGTGGAGCCACCTCTAATTTAACTAATATCTTACAGCATCTATGGTAACTATCTTTGGTATATAATGTAAGACATTACAGCCCAGATATTCAAAGCTTTGCATGGTACACAAACCATTTGCGTGGGTTTAGCACGGGATTAGTGCAGGTCTGCTATATTCAAAAGGCCAAACAACACGCACAAATCATATTAGCGTCAGGCAAACCATAATTATATGCAAGGGGCACACTGAACATGAATACAGGCGCTATAGGATATTCATCGGATAGCGCTGCACTAAGCAGTTTAGGGCAACTTAGAGTCACACTTTGTGCAGTACAAATTACTGCCCAGGAAAAGCTGGTCTTAACCCTGGGCAAACAGCTTTGCACAACAATGTTGTTTTGCGTGGTGTTTTCATGACTTTTGCGTGGCTTGCATGACCCGGACATGTGAATTCGACACTTAGAAAATGCCAGTCATGGAGGACATATGCTGCTTACTGGTGGCACCTCCATAATGCCAACAGCTGCCACCAGTCCCAGCCATGCCAGGCAGTAAAGGGTGATCTGGCCCACAGGGGACATCATGGTAGTGTGGCCATACAGCACACACCTGCAGACCATATGTCTGTGGTGACCAACAGATGCCAGCACACACATGCAGCACTGTGGGCATGGTGGCCGTTGAGGGGAGGGTGTACAGGTGACCAGACCTCACCACAGCCCCAGGTGTGGCCACAAGGCTGGGACACATCATGCAGTGCACATGGGCCAGTAGTGGGAATACCCCACCACCTGTGTGCCTGTTAGATCCTACGTGCCCCCCCCAAGCCACATACCTCACAACTATACAGATGCCCCAGCACACACAGCCAGCCATGTATATGGCACTGTGAGTATCCCATGCCACAGGTGCAGCATCTATGGATCACACAACAGCGTAACGGTACTGTCCACTGTCAGTAATCGCCTGCAAGCTGGGCCTGTCATTGTGTACAGTGCAGTGGTCATCACTGCCCTACATACCATAGGCATTGCCGTGTCCCTCACACTACCAGCCCCCTTGTTACTGTAGTGTCTGCTCTGCACTGTAGCATGACCTACAGTGTGATGGTTGCATGCAGCACCACCACCATCTGTGCCTATGCTGTGTTGTCCCCTGGGATACGATATGCTATGCTATGCTGTACTGTTAACATGTAGCCTGCAGCTATCTTCATGCACTGCCTGACTGACCTACAGGTGGAGCTGCGGTCGGACCTGTCCAGCCCCTGTACTTTCAGACTGACCTATAGGTGGAGCTGTGGGACCCTGCAATAATGCTGGGCAAACTGCATGCAAATCAGGGCATGATGAGATGCTAATGTAGCTGTTTGCCCAGAAACTACCTAAGTAGGCTCATTTCCATGTCACTTTTGAATATGGCAAAGTTTAGCTCCGGGCAAACAGCTTAGCTCCATGCTAATCCCACACAAATGTGTTAGCTCCACGCAAATGGTTTGGGGAATATTATACTGATTTGCACACTGTACCATCCATAGACTGCTCCCTGCAGATGTACTGAGTCCATGCATTTGCTGGAAGACACATTGGCCACATAGGTTGCATCTAGCTACCTTCACGTCACTGTGCACTGTGTTGCTGTTGTTGTCTGCACTTCCTGGTTGCTATGTTCAGAGCTGTCATATTGCAGGGCTATGTTTGCCCTGCACTCCCAGCCCAGTTTGCTCAGCCTCATTCCCATGCTATATTCAGAGGCTGTTTGCCCTGTGCTATTCCTTTTGAATATAGCTTGCTCTGTGCTCCGGGCTACCTTTGACAGCCATGCAGTGCTAATTTAACCCCAGAGAAAGTTTTGAATATCTGGCCCTATGTTTTTTACCTTGGAGACCCTCAGAGACTTGGAGACACGGAGATTCCTCAAGGTATAGGGAATGCTTAGCATTGGCTCCCAGTTCCTAATGGTAAGAACTGCTTATGGCAACTGTGATTTTCCTTTTGGTAGTAATAAACAAGATTTATTACTCTTATGCAACGTGTCTGTGATTCCTTGCATTCCAATTTTTGCAAGAACCTGAGAGTGAGGGTTTAGACCTCCTGACAATCGACGACCATGGAAGGACAATATTTAGTGTTCACAAAGTTTTCACTAGATGCTAGTACCTTCCCTTCCTAACAAAAACATAAAGTGTGCACACCCGCATCACCTCTCCTGTTTTTCACCCACTTTGTACTACTTACAAAGTCTAGCTACTTACTAACTATAGTCAGTGCCAACTCACCTCACCCCACAATAGTTTTAAATTACAAACCTACAAATACATAATAACCCGCCTGTAAATCAAAGCAACTATCGTAAATCAATACACAACACAATGCCTTTTTGCAGTTTAATTTTACGTTCCCTCCCACCAAATGGCCACCGTATCAAATATCTACATAAACTTAAAACCCAATATCTCAAACTTCTTTGCCTCCCATAAAAAATAAACTAACGTCACACAAAACACAAATCAATCCAACAACCCCGTACTAAAAATTTCAACCCAGTACACAAAAACAAAACAAACAGCCAAATAGCGTAAAGCTGAAGGGCTGTTAGTCACGGCTCTCTACGCTACTCTAAAAGCCTGCAAAGCAAAGTTTCAATCCCTTAATCTACAAGTCTCATCTCTCAAACAAAAGATGAGACTACAAAAAACTAAATGTCTAAAAAAAAAAATAAAGTCTGAACTCCAACTCTGCAAAATGAAAAAAAATCACTTTGCATCATTCTGTTCAAAAAAATAAACACAAACTTTGTTTGTTAAAACAAAAATGCAAACGTTTAAAAAAAAATAAAAGACAAGCATTACAAATAAACAATCTATTAAGTAAAATGAATAACCAAATCCATAATAAGTTAAAAAAACAGCCACTGCATAATGTGCCCTATTAAGGGCCTCATGCAGAGTATGCATGAACCCCACCAAGGCAGTTGAAGTACTGTGGCCAGGACGACATCCATGTTTTGCTGGCATCAATACTGAATATTTATGTAAATACTCCATCATCTGATCAAAAACTATATGATCTACCACCTTTGATAAGGGAGCTAGTAAAGAAATATTGCAAAATAGTTCTGTACATTGATTTATCACCAGATCTGAATATTGGTACGACTACTGCTCCCTTCAAAATATCAGTCATTGGCAAGTGATAACTGGAGGGCTTGCAGCTCAAAACATTAGGGAGATAAACCATTTTAGAGTGTGTGTTGTGTTCATTTTAAAGATCCTGTGTAAAACGAGTGCTGTATGTACTGAGCCCTACCCCTTGCAGATGCAGGAAGTAGGTAGAGAGTAGGTAGTTCTTTGTTAGTCCAGTAGAACTACTATAACACTGGCATCTGTCTAAAACTACTTTTAGCACTAGTCTGTGCTTGGGGCAACACTTTTGCACCACAGCAGAGCTAGCTGAGCTATTTTTATACTGTAAAACTACAACTTTTGTTGCGAGGGTTCTGTGACCCATGGATCTACTTCTGGGTCACCCTCTGTCTTATAACTCAGCCCTGCTGCAATCTGGGTGAGTGTGAGCAGGGTGCGTGTCGGCTGCGTCAGCTAGGTCACTTGGCATTGGGCCTGTTCTTCTAAACAAAGCATATACCTAAGTAAGAGAACGAACCAAAATGAAACACTGTAACAGATGCGATATGCTTATTGAAGGTGAAGAATCCACTGAACTTGAATGTGACAAATGTTTAATTGCGATCTTACAACTTGAAATGATACAGTTGCAACAAAGGATTCAGGTACAAATGGATATCAGTATACTGGAACAGTATATAGATACAGTGGCAGATACTATAAAAATTGATCCACATAAACCTCAGGTATCCCATGAACCTGTAAGTAGTGACAATGCAGACGAAAATGATTGGTGCTTGGTTCCAAAACCTAGTAATAAAAAAGGAAGGCGGAATATTGGGGGTTCCTCAAATATTTTAACAGCAAATAGATTTAGTGTACTGGTCACAGATTCTAGTAATGAGGTTGAAATTGAGGCTTAGGATCCCTTAATACTAGAACAGGACATCCCTCCATTGATGCAAGGTATTAATAACTTAGATTGTACAAATATGGATAAAACATTAATTACGGACACAACTGTTAGAGATGTCCTGGTTATTGGGGACTCCATGCTTCACTGTGCAGATCATGTTATATGTAAAAACTGTAATTTTCACACCATAGTCAGTGCCCTACCAGAAACATATAAACATAGAAACATAGAATTTGACAGCAGATAAGGACCGCTTGGCCCACCCAGTCTGCCCATTTCCGTAACTAATGGATAAGCTGCAGATCCTAGTTAACCAGCAGCCTACTTCTTTCTACCCTCACCCCCTAGAATTGCCTAATGGCTGTCCCATGCATGCTTGAATTCAACCACTGTTTTTGACTCCACAACCTCTGCCGGAAGGCCGTTCCATGCATCCACAACCCTCTCTGTGAAAAAATACTTCCTCACATTACCTCTGAGATGCCCCCCCCATCTTCAAATTGTGCCCCTTTGTTCTTGCACACCTCTTGTTTTGAAAGATGTACCCTCTTGGACTTTGTTGATTCCCTTGAGGTACTTGAAAGTTTCTATCTTGTCCCCCCTCTCCCTCCTTTCCTTGAGGCTATACATATTAAGCTCCTTTAGTCTCTCTTCATATGTCTTCCGGTGCAGACCCTGCACCATTTTAGTTGCCTTCCTCTGGACAGCTTCCATCTTGTCTATGTCCTTGTGGAGACTGGGTCTTCAGAACTGCACACAGTACTCCAGATGGGGTCTCACCAGCTGTCTGTACAGAGGGAAAACAACTTCCTGTTTTCTACTGGTGATGCCTCTCCCTATGCATCCCAGTATCCTCCCAGCCCTCCTTACTGCCCTCTCACATTGCTTGCCCACCTTTAAGTCATCTGATATGACTACCCCCAGGTCCCTTTCCATGGTTGTTGTTGTTACTATCTCACCCCCCATTGTGTACTCTTCCCTGGGTTTTGTTTCCCAGGTGCATTACCTGCACTTTAGCATTAAATCTAAGCTGCCATACATTTGACCATTCCTCTAACCTTGCCAAGTCCCTCTCATCCTTTCCACCCCACCTTGTGCATCAACTCTGTTGCAGATCTTTGTGTCATCTGCAAAAAGACATACTTTTCCTTCCAGTCCCTCTGCAATGTCACTTGCAAAGACATTGAAGAGGACCAGTCCTAATACTGAACCCTGCGGCATCCCACCAGTAACCCCCCTTTCTTCAGAGTGGACTCCATTTACTATTACCCTCTATGTCCTATTCTCTAGCTAATTCTTTACCCAGACTATCATCTTGGGGTCCACTCCCAGGCTGGCTAACTTGCATATTAATCTTTTGTATGGAACTGAGTCAAATGCCTTTGCTAAAGTCTAGGTAGGCCATGTTCACAGCCCCTCCCTGATCTACTACTTTGGTCACCCAGTCAAAGAAATCTATTAGATTCATCTAGCATGACCTTCCCACTGTGAATCCATGTTGCCTTGGGTCCTGTGCCCCTCTGGCCTCTAGGTACTCAAAAATTATTTCCTTCAGAAGTGATTCCATCATTTTCCCTATCACTGAGGTTAAACTAACAGGTCTGTAGTTTCCTGCTTCTGCCCTGCTCCCACTTTTGTGAAGGAGAATCACATCTGCCCTCCTCCAGTCCTCAGGTACTACACCATCCTCCCATGATTTGTAAAAGAGGGTAGTCAGTGGTGTCACTAGTTCTACCCTTAGTTCTTTTAGAATTCTGGGATGAATCCCATCAGGCTCCATTGCTTTGTCCACCTTCAGTTTTAAGAGTTCTTTCAGAACCCTTTCTTCTGTAAATGGGCTGGTATCAACTTCTGTATCCAGAGTGTTTCTATTGTTTGTTTTAGGTACCTCCCCCTCTTTGTTTGTAAATACTGAGCAAAAATATTTGTTTAGTATCTCTGCCTTTTCACAGTCACACTCTGCCCACCCCTTCCCCTTTATTAAGCCTCACTATCCCTCCCTTAGTCTTCCTTCGCTCCCTGATGTACCTAAAAAAGGTTTTATCCCCCTTCTTAACTGAGTTGGCTATCTTTTCCTCAGTTCGGGCCTTTGCTGTTCTGACTGCCTTCCCAGCTTCCTTTTGCTTTAACTGATACAATTCTCTGTCCTGCTCCTTCTGTGATTCATTGTACTTTCTGAATGCTTTCTTTTTGTCCTGAATCTTCACTGCCACCTCCTTTGAGAACCACAGTGGTTTCTTACATTGTTTTGTTTTGTTTATTTGCTTCACACAAAGGCTTGTTACCTTTGTGATGGCAGTTTTTATTATTCCCTGTTGTTCTTCCACCCCTCCTTCCTGCCCATTTGCTAGTGCATTCCTTAGGCATTCACCCATTTTGGCAAAGTCAGCCCTCCTGAAGTCCAGTACTTTTGCCTTTGTATGGCTTGACTCTATTGCTGCATTTATTGTGAGCCATACTGTTCGATGGTCGCTAGTTCCCAGATGGCTACCCACTTCTATATCTGTGATCCTCTCGCCATCTCCATTTGAGAGGACCAGGTCTAAGATTGCTCCCTCTTGAGTGGGTTCCAATACTAGTTGTCTAAGGCATGCCCCCTGTAGGGCATCTAGAATAACCCCACTCTTAGAAGTGACTGCTGCAACTGCACTCCAGTTAACATCTGGCATATTCAGATCACCCATCAGCAATATCTCCCTTTATCTACCATTCTAAGTATACTTTCATCATTTCCTTGTCCATTTCATCCCCGGGGTCGGTGTACAACCCTGTGCGGATTGTGGTGCTATTGCTCTGCCTCCAAATTGACCCACAGTGCTTCTTCTCCTCCCTGTTTACCCTTTTGTTCTGTTGCTTTGATTCCTTCTCTTGTGTAGAGAGCTACTCCTCCTCCTCTTTTACCCTCCCGGTCCCTCCTGTAGATAGTGTATCCTGGTATGTTTACATCCCAGTCATGGTTCTGTGTGTACCATGTTTCTGTGACTGTTATGATATCCAGATGTTCCTCCTCCATCAAGGCCACTAATTCAGGAAGCTTGTTACCCAAACTGTGGGTATTGGTACTCATTGCTCTCCATTTTTTGATGGCTTTACCTTCTGTAGCAGCATCCCCCACTGACCTTTCTACCTTGGTCTTTTTCTCATTAAGTACCCTGTTTCGTAGGGGGAGGCTGGGATTTTCCTGCTGATCATCAGTGCCTCCCCCCTTGACTAGTTTAAAAGCTTGCCAATGAAGCATTTAAACCAATTGCCCAAAAGACTTGTTCCATTCCTGGACAGGGGCTGGTATAGATAATATAAGGCAGCTCTTACCAGGATTGCTGGAACATACATCATCTCCAGTAACTTTGATACATGTAGGAGTAAATGACCTTGGAAAAAGAAGTACTGTGAATATCCAAAGGATCTTGACTTTGTTAGGAAAGCAGTAACTGAACAAGACTGTGATCTAATAATATCAGGACTTCTTCCAGTCCCTAGGGCCACTCCTTCCATGACTAAAAACATAATAAGTCTAAATGGATGGTTAAAACGTTGGGTGTCATAGAGAAGGGTTTACTTTTGTGGATAACTGGGATAGATTTCATGACCTTAGGATGTTTGCAAGGGATGGCTTACATTTTAATAAACATGGTAAGCATGTTTTTTTCAAATAGACTACGGCAAGAAATTGATTCCCATTTAAACTACAAACCAGGGGGATGTGGGACACCTCATACAAAAGGAAGACACCACCATCCAGCCACCATTAGCAAAATTGAATTTTATCCTCATTAATGCCAGAAGTCTGAATAATAAATTTGATGAACTTGTTGACACTTTACATACGTGTAACATACACATTTGTGCCATCATGGAAACCTGGTGGAGGGAGGATGATCCTTGGGACAAAAACAGTTTAGGCTATACCCTAATTCATAAGGATAGAGTTTGTTCCAAAGGGGGAGGAGTTGCCCTATACATAATTGATAATATTAATGTAGAAAAGATGGAGTTTACCAAATGGCCAAATACAGAAGCACTATAGATTAAAATTCTCCCGCCACATTTAAATAGTATTAATCTCGGGATAGTTTATAGGCCACCATATATTCCACAGCAGGAAGACTCCCAAAATTTAGAATTTATTAATATAATATCATCAACTGATAATACAATACTTGTTGGTGATTTTAATCTCCCAGGGATTAATTGGACTAATCTGAGTATGGGAACTCAGAAGGAAAGACAGTATTTGGAGACATTTTTGCTGGCTGGTATGGACCAATATGTTATGGACAACACTAGGGGCGACTATATATTAGATCTGGTCATGAGTAATATTGGTAATAATATTCTTGACAGCAAGACAATGCCCCCATTAGGTTCAAATGACCACATAATGGTTGGCTTCAGTTATATGGGGGTATTGGGCTGTGAAACAGGTAGTACTGTTATTCACAATCTTAATAAGGTCAACTCCAAAGGTATGAGAAGGGATATGGCAAATTAGGACTGGGAATCTGCATTTAATAACCAATTCCTCTCTGGTATATAGCATATATTTAATAACAAACTTGGTACTGTGATCCAGGACCATACATCATTAATTAAGAAGTACGATAGGGCCAAGAAATACATACCCCCTTGGATGAATGCAACTGTCAGGAAATGTATTAATAAAAAGAATAAGGCTTTTAGAAGGGCCTGACATAGTGGTAATCAAAAATGTTGGGAAAATTATAAGAAATGCTTAAAAAAAATCTAAAAGGAATATTAAGAGTGCTAAGAGTAATTATGAGTTAAAACTGGCAAGTAGGGTTCAAGATAATCATAAATCATTTTATGCATATATTAATAAAAAAAGGGGGTGGGACTATCATTGGCCAGTTAAAAAATTCTGAGGGAACCGTAATTACTGATAATCAGCTAATGGACGTGGTATACAATCAATATTTCTCCTCTGCCTTTATATTTATTTATTTATTTATTTATTTATTTAATAGACTTTAGGATTACAACCTTTGAGTCAGGGACTCATTTACAAAGGCTTTGCATCAGAAAAACAAACATAAACACTTAATACATATAGACATAGAATGGCAGCTAAAAGTTACAGTTTTTTTTAGTTATACAATATTGCAGAATCAAGATCAGCTATACATTGCATTGAACATGTTACTGTGAGCTGTATAGAAACAGAATTTAATGGCAGATAAGGACCGCTTGGCCCACCTAGTCTTCCCATTTTCCTACCTAACAGATAAGCTGCAGATCCTAGTTAACCAATAGCTTACTTCCTCCTACCCCCCACTAGGACTGCCTTATGTCTGTCCCATGCATTCTTGAATTCTCCCCCTGTTCTTGACTCCACAGCCTCCTCAGGGAGGCTGTTCCATGCATCCACAACCCTCTCTGTGAAAAAAAAATTCCTCACATTACCTCTGAGCCGTCCCCTCTCTATCTACAAATTGTGCCCCCTTGTTCTTACACATCACTTTTTCTGAAAGATGCAAACCTCTTGGACTTTGTTGAATCCCTTGAGTACTTGAAAGTTTCTATCATGTCCCCTCTCTCCCTTCTTTCCTCAAGGGTATACATATTAAGCTCCTTTAGTCTTTCTTTGTATGTCTTCTGGTGAAGACCCTGCACCATTTTGGTTGCCCTCCTCTGTACAGCCTCCACTCTGTCTATGTCTTTGCAGAGGTGGGGTCTCCAGAACTGCACACAGTACTACAGGTGGGGTCTCACCAACTGTCTGTACAGAGCGATAACAACTTCCTGTCTTCTACTATTGTAGAGCTGTATTTTACAGTTTTCAAGAGAACAATAAGTTTGCTGATAGAGGGAGGGAGTAACAGGTTTGATATTTACAGCGAAGTAGAGAATTAGACAGATACCTTGTGAATGCAGCCAAATGAGTCATTGTTAATAGGTAATGTTTGGTAGCCCTATTGGTAGGAGCTCAGTGGTGGAGTGGTCCCGTAAGATGATAGATAGATGACCCAGCACTAGCTGGTACATTGGCAGTGCTGTGAAGCAAGAATGTGCTCTCTGAGTGCTGACTTGAAAGATCCTAATTTGGAGATGGAGGAGATGTCAGTGGGGAGTTCACTGTACCAGGCTGGAGCCCTGTGTGGGAATGACCTTTGGGCTAAGGAGGTTCTAACCCTTGGGATGGGCCATACCTGTCGGTTGGCAATGCAGGTGTTCACCGAGGTGTGGAAGGATAGGAGAGAGGCAGAAATGCCCAAGGGGGTAAGCCCCAGGTGTATTTTCTTTGTGGGGAGACATGTTTAATAAAATAGCCTTTCATTCAGGGTAAAGAGATTTGTTAGGGCATCTAGGATACAGGTATGGGTATGCTTGTCTGCCCCAGTGAGGAATGTGCATGCTTTGTTTATGGCAAGATGGATTTTGTTAAGGGCTGTGTGGTCAGCAGATGAGTAGATAGTGAGCTCATAATTGACTAGGGAGAAGAGTGAGGAGGTGACAGCCAAATTAAGGCTTCCGGAGGTAGGCAATCCTTGTGCCGATACAATAGGCCTATATGGACATTTATGGCTCATGATAGAGTGTCAATGTGTGAATGGAAGGAGAGGCTGGAATCAAATGTAAGGCCCAAGTATTTATATGTATGGACCTGTTCTAGAGGAATGAGAGAGAGGGAGAGGATTGTTAGCTGCAAATTCTTGGCCTGATTCTGTCAATGGGCAAAGAACATAGTCTTTGTCTTTTTTACATAGACCACAATCTTTTGTCTATGAACCAGTTTTCAATCTGGTTAAATGTGTGTTGGAGGGAGGACTGCAATACTGTGGGATCTGTGTGTGAGGCAGAAAGAACTGCATTGTCCACATAGGGTAGTAAGTTGCCGGAGCAGGAATTGGGCAAGGTGTTTAGGTAGATGCTGAATAATAAAGGTCCGAGGATGGAGCCCTGGGGAATCCCAGAGCAGACTGGCAGGGTGGTTGAGAGGGTGTTGTTTATTTTGACACATTGTGATCTAGCTGTGAGGTAACTGGGAAACCAGGAGACGGGTCCTTGGGACAGACCTATATGGTGGAGTGTGCTTAAGAGTAAGGGGTGGGAGACTGTATCAAAGGCTTTTGACAGGTCAATGAAGACAGCTCCAGCTAGGTGTTTACTATCCAGTGCAGAGTGAATAAAATTAGAGAAATCAGTGAGAGCTGTAATTGTACTGTGCCCAGATCTGAAGCCATGCTGCTCCCTGCAAAGTAGGTTATGAACAAGTAGGTACTCAGTGAGTTGGGTGGCTATAATTTTTTTGAGGGCTTTCAAGAATGATGGGAGAATGGATATGGGATGGTAGTTATTGGGGAGGTGCTGTCACCACTCTTCAGTGTTGGGGTGACTGTGGCAGACTTCCAAGCTGTGGGGAACTGCCCCAGACTTAGGGAGTGGTTAATGAGGCCAGTCAGTGGGGAGAAGACTGTATCTAGTACTAGATGTAGAATTCTCATATCAAAAGAATCTTTGCAATAGCAAGAGCCACTGAGTGCTTTCATGAGAAAAGGCCTTGCCTCATTTGTAGAGATCACCCTGAGATGGAAGGGGGATGCTGGGTGTTTGGGGGCAGGGTTGTAGGAGTCAGGTTGAAGAAGCTTTTTGGGAGTACTGCACTAAGGTCAGAGAATTATGAGTTGAGGCAGTTGGTGATGGCCAGTGGGTTGGTGGTAGGTACATTGTTGACAGTTGGGGGGGAGCCGGGATTTGCTGTTGAGTTCCTTGATATTGTGTCAGAACAACTGAGCATTCCCACAGGAGGAGTAGGGAAGGGTTATTTTGTAGTAGACCAATTTAGCATGTTTAATGGCCCAAGTGCATCTGCTACAAGCCGCTTTATAGGCTTGCCTGTCCACCTGCATGCCGGATGTGACTGCTTTATGCCAGAGATCATCTCTGTGCTTTAGCTGTTGGTGCAGTGCAGGTGTGACCCAGGGGGCATTACATTTATTGGATTGCACTTTTGCTAGTGGGGCACAAATGTCACATGCTTTATTAAAAGAATAGGTAAAATAATCAAGCGCTTCATCTATAGTAGGGGCCTGGGAGATGGGGGACCAATCCCATTGAGTTAAGTATTTTCTTAGTTTTGTGAGGCCTCCAGGTCAGAGGTGATGCCTGGCAATATAGTTTGGTTTGTGTTTCTGCTGATGACATGACCAGGAAAAGAGTATGGGTGAGTGATCACTTAGGGAGTCTGGAAGGACCACTAGGTCAGAGATTCTGTGGGGACGGTTGGTGAGGAGATCAAACAGGGTGCTAGAGCTGTTAGTGGGGTTCACCTTGGTAGGTCGGCTGATCAGCTGGGTCAGGTCCAGTGCAGTGAAGGTGTCCTTCGCGTGCGAAGCCAAACTGGCAAGCTATTTCATATTAAAGTCTCCAACTTTAATGTGTTCTGTTTTGGGGGGGGGGAAGCCGGAGATGTAGTTAGCAAGGGATTGTATAGCAGGAGCTTGGTTTCTTGGGGGGGCATATGCAACAGTAAGAATTACAGGGGCTCTGGAGGGATCTGGAGTAAGTTTTAATGATAAGGCTTGGGCACCATGGTCTAATGGATGTATTGGAAGGGCTTGG
Source organism: Neoceratodus forsteri (assembly GCA_016271365.2). NCBI lineage: Eukaryota > Metazoa > Chordata > Ceratodontiformes > Ceratodontidae > Neoceratodus > Neoceratodus forsteri. Next base: position 624,107,636 of record CM057452.1, on the reverse strand, counting down.
CATATCATGGAGTCACGGACGTACACAGCACACACCCCACCATGCTTGCCCATTCTGTCAGCTCTGTGAAGGGTGAAGCCAGGGAGGGCAACCAAAGAGTCAGGTGTTTTTTTTTGGAGAGCCAGGTTTCTGTCAGTGCTAGCACATCTGGCTGATGTTGCAGTACCCAGCAATGGAGACCTGCTGTCATTTTGGTTAAGATTCAAATGTTCATTGCAGCTATTCTAAGCCCATGGTGCAATAGGCTAGGGCTGAGTGAGATGGGGCCCAGGTTAGGATGAACATTTCCCGAAATTAATAGGAGTATGGCAAAGCCTCTGAGGAGGGCAAAAGATCATTGCCTTATTGTCAAGGATAGATGCCGCCTAGTTATAGTGCAGGTAGTACAAGGTATGGCCAGGGTGATAAGGGTTGGAAAAGATAGGAATGTGATCCAGCATGGAGGTTAATGGTGGCACATGACTGCAGGGAGATATGTGGGTGGGTGGGGGATGCAAAAGAGGTAGTGGCAGTGTGGGTGGCAGTTGGTGGTGGTTTGTAGGGGTGGGAGGTGTGTTAAGAAGACCCCTGAAGGGAGGGCTAATGGGTTTGAGAAGTAGGATAGTAAGAGTGATCAGTAGGATCCTGGGTGGTCCATGTGACAATGGGTGCCCAGCAAGTGGCGATAAGGGGGTAGTGGCCCAGTGTTGGTATAAGGAGGGCACTCCGATACCCATAATTGTGGTGGTCTCTATGGCACAGCGATAGGGTGACTGACTATGGTTTGTTAGGGTGTAGTAATTTGCTTTAGAGAAGAAGGACCCAGGATGAGAAGTGCTTAGGGGGAGAGCAGTGGGAAGAGGAATACAGCCTCCAATAGTTGTTGCCCACTAGTGGCTTTACAGTATAATTTGCAAATGGAAAAGTAGACAAAAAAAAAGCAGTTGTATTGAAAAAGAGACAGCTCAGGAATGGTAAAATCAAGAGCCAATAATAGAAGGGGGAATAGCGTTATGCCTAATCAGAGCTCAGGAGGAGTAGTCATGCAGCCAAATGGCCTGAAAGGCAAAAAGTGCTAAGTTCAATCCCGTTGGTAGCTGTGGGCTGCTTTTCCAAATGTGTACCTGGTTGTAGGCCAAGAGGCAGGTGGGTCAGTGCAGAACAGTTGCTGGGTCCAGAAAAGCTCCTATGGCTTGCAGGAGGAGGCAGTCACCCGTACTGGACAGTTGTATCAAAACACATGCCACAAAATATCATCTAGATCAAAACCCAGAAAATGATTTAATATTAGATTTCACTTTGGTGAAAGGACGTCTTCAAGAATTAGACCCAATAAAGCTCTGGGGCCAGATGGCCTACATCCACAAATTCTTAAAGAACTAGCAGAACTCCTGGCTGGCCCTATTTTGGCATTATTCACTAAATCTATAAATGCAGGATATATCCCTGAGGTTTGGAGACAGGCTACAGGGGTACCCATTTTTAAAAAGGGTTCCAGACAGGAGGTTGCTAACTATAGACCAATCAGTTTGACAGCTGTCCTGGGTAAAGTGTTGGAGGGTAATATTAAGGACCACATTGATGAGCTATTAGTTGATAATACTGACATTACACAACATGGATTCACAAAAGGAAGATCATGCCAAACCAACCTGTTAGAGTTTTATGGCAAAATTAGTAGAGCTCTTGACAAACGGGATGCAGTCGATGTCATTTTTTTGGACTGCTGCAAAGCCTTTGACAAGGTCCCACATGGGGAACTCATAGATGCCCTAACTGAACAGGAAGTTAGTGGTAAAATTACTAGGTGGGTTTCATCCTGGCTTCTAGACAGAAAACAATGAGTATGCATTATGGGCTCATATTCTAGTTGGGAGGAAGTGACCAGTGGGCTACCTCAGGGGTCGGTACTCAGTCCCTGCTTATTCAATATTTACATTTCAACATTGAATACAACATCTGAGATATAGTTGTCAAAATTTTCAGATGACACTCATATCAGGCATATAGTTAATAATTTAGATGATGGTAACATCCTGAAAGCAGCTCTAACTGCACTTGAATGCTGGGCAACTAAAAATAAACTTACCTTCAATATTAATAAATGCACAGTCATGCATTTTGGAAAAAAATAATATACAGGCCCAATATGCCCTGGGTGGTATAATTTTGAGAGCATTAGTGGATGAGATAGAGATCTCGGTATTAGGGTAAAAAATTACCTTTGCTCAATTTTGCACTGTCAGCAAGTAGTAAAAAAGGCTAGTAGTATACTCCATTGTATCCATAAGCATATCAAGTGTAGGGACAGGGAGGTGATGCTGCCCCTATATACCTCCTTGGTGAGGCCTCATGTGGAGTACTGTGCACAGCTCTGGGCACTGGAGGAAAAAGGAATCATAAAGGAAGTTGAGGGGGTACAGAGGAGAGCGGCAAGGTGGATAACTGATGTTAGAGGAATGGACTACAACAATAGGCTCAAGAGGCTGGGACTTTACTCCCTTGACTACCATAGGGTGAGGGGGGATATGTGCATGATCTTTGGGGCACTGAACGATCAGTCACTATGGGAACAATTAGGCTTTGTATTGAGGGACAAATATATAATACTGCGACACATCCCCTACAGCTAGAGGGCGAACGCTGTAGAACAAAAAAAAAGAATGATGCGGTTTTCAGTAAGAGTGACCAAAACATGGAATGAGCTTCCAATTGAAGCTAGTAATAACATGGATACACTTAAGACTCGTCTTGATGCTTACCTAAGCTTCAAAACTATTATGGGCTATTTAATGAACAGATGGCGAGCTAAAATGGACAAAAGTCTTTAAAGCTCTGTAACACCTATGATATAAGGAAACTGACCTCCTACAAAGTGAAAAATTAAATATTTTCATTAAAGGAACACAAATGATGGAGCTGTGATCCTCATGACCCTATAAATTACCCCATCAATTCCTGTGGCAGGTCTAGGATTACATTTTAAGATAGGACAAAACCTCTTCAGATGTAAGTATTCTAAAATAAAAATTCAGATAAACCAATCTTACTTCTTTTGAATTATAAGATCTTTTGTTATCAGTATCAGAGGGAATATATTTGGTATGATCTGAAAAAAAATCATTAAATTCTAAAGGCAACGGAGGAGGGATTATTTAAAATCCCTGCAGTTGTTTTTAGGATTTGGGGAGATTTCCTGTCCAATACTTCATTTAATAAATCCCAGGTAGCCGTGGTGTTTTTTCCTACAAATTTATTCTGCTTTTCAATAAAGAAATTCTGTTTTAATTTTCTAATCATTGTTTTACATTTGTTCTGTACTTCTTTGTAATCCAATAAAGACACTGTCTCCCAACATTTTCTATATTTCTTCCATTGTTTGTCCCTATCCCTCATCCTATCAAGTAATGCAGGGGTAACCCACTGATTGTTTCCTCTGATCCTTAGCCATCTGAGGAGAACAAAGATGTTACAAATTTGATTAAAGCAGGAACAAAATGCTTTTAATGCTTCACTGACATTATTAAAATGATCCAAAAAGCACTGATCAACTCCCGACAGTGCAGCTCACAATTTTACTGTATCCAATTTTTTAATGTTATGAGTTTGAATATATACTGGTAATACAGTTTTTAGTTTTGGACTCCAACAACAGTAAACTGGACAATGATCCTGATGCAATCTGGCAACACACTTGATTGCTAAATTTTAGTTGTATCAGAAACCATGATCCAGTCCAGGGCCAACAAAAACCCAGTCCTGTAGTGAACCCTGGTAGGAACTTCAATGATTTGAGTAAGTCTTAGATTCTAAGACAGGATTCACTAACCGTTGATGCATCTTTCCCCGAATCAGTTCAAGTTCATGTCACCCAGGACAATTAGTTCTCTATTCAAAGGTATAACCTCTCTGTGTACTTGGATGAGGCTCAGTTCCTCCTCCTGAAAACCAGGTTGGGCATAGATAAGTGCAAAAGACAGTGCCATCCAGGCCAACTGACATCCTTATTCACAGTTTTGCAACCATTTTTTGCAGGAAGTCTCTTGTGCTACAATTAGCAGCCTCACATCTGCCCTGATCTGCTGCTGGATAATGCCAGAAGAAACTTCTCTTCACAGTGGTTGAGCAGCGTTCATGAGGGCTGCCTGGACATGTGATCTAGAAGCCATTTTTGTATCCATTCCAATCAGCCAGAACTTATATGAAAAAATAATTACACTAACAAAAAGGAATAATTTAATCTTGCATTTTACAAACCACTGGGCTGCTTGATGGCCATGATATGTGACTGCAGTATCAAACTTCAGTGCAATAATTTTGTATTTTACTCTAATTCTATGAAGCCATGTCAGGTGATTATGATCTGTGACCATAGTGAACTCCCATCCATACAAATAAGGCTGCAGCTTCTGAAGTGCCCACACTATCCTAAGACACTCCCTCTCAATTGTGGTATATGTGTCCTCCCTGTGCTGAAGCTTCTGCTTCAGATACACTATTAGGTGCTGCTCCCCCTGTGTTTGTAACCTGGTTCAGGACAGCACCCAGCCCATGGTCAGAGGTGTCTATGTGCACAATAAATTTGAGGTCAAAATTGGGGCTAGTGAGCACGGGCACCCCACATAATGCCTCCTACAACTGCTGGAATGCAGATTGACTGTCCCCCATCCAGTGAACTTTCTCTGGCAGTTTCTTTTTTGTCAGTGTATCAGGGGCTTGGCTGCATCACTATAGTGAGGAAAAAACCTCCTGTAGTACCATCCTGACCCAAGAAATGCCCTTACCTGTTTCTTCATGGAAGTGGTGGACCAGGCTTGGATGACATCAACCTTCAAAGACTATGGATGGATACAGTCACTGCCTACCCTTTGCCCAATATAGGACACTTCTGCCATTCCCATTTGGCATTTTTGAACCTTAACTGTCAGTCCTGCAGCTCTCCATTGCTGGAACACCTCCCTCACGTGCCGATGTGATCCTCCCATGTCTGGCTATAAGTGACTATATCATCCATATATGCCAGCACATACTCATCTACCCCAGACAGAATGTGATCCACAAGCTGCTGGAAGGTTTCCGGTGCATTCTTTATTCTACATGGAATTACTCAAAATTCAAATAAGCCAAATGGGGTGATGAAGGCCGACCTCTCCCTACTGTAACTGCAGGGGGTATGGGTACATGCCAGGAGTCTTTTGTCAGGTCTATTGTGGTCACAAACTGGGCTCCTCCATCTATTCAAAGGGATCATCTGTTCTGGGCATGCATTAGGAGTCTGATTCTGTGCAATTGTTAAGCCTCCAGTAGTCAACGTTGAACCATGTGGTACCATCCTTCTTGGGGATCAGGTCCACAGGTGAGGCCCAGGAGCTACTGGACTCCTGGATTACTGCAAGAGCCAGCATCTCTCTGAGCTCTTCTTACATGGTCTGCTTAACTCCCTCTGGTACCCTGTAGGGGGACTATCTCAGTAGCACTTGGGTCCCAGTGCCTGTATGGTGTTCAGCCATCATGGTGTAACCTGGTTTCCCCATGAACTTTTCCCCAAATGCTTGCAGCACTCCCCTCATCTCCACTGCCTGGGCTGGTGTCAGCTGCTCTGACAGGTGGCCTTCCATGCTGCCTGTAGTTTATTTTGATGGACCGAGATGAGTACCATCAGGCACTGTCTGACTTTGTGCTCCCGGCTCTGGCCCCATGGTCATATTAGGCTTTTTGCCTCTGTTGTGCAGAGACTAACTGCTCCTTGGTGAGCCCCATGAGCTCCTGAAACTAGGCCCTGAAATTCAGGACATACTTCAGAACAGATTCCCCTTGGGAGGCAAGGTCCCCCTCCCATTCATTCCTAACTAAATCTAGGGGCCTCCTACCCTCTAACCAAACAGAAACTTGAAGGGTGAGAACTCTGTGGACTCCTGCAGGACTTCCCTTTACACAAATAGGAGATGGGGCAAATATGTGTCCCACTCCCTCTTATACTGGTCAGCAAATGCCCTGAGCATAGTTTTGAGGGTCCCGTTGAACCACACAATCAGGCCATTTGTCATAGGGTGATAGGGTGAAGCATTGAGGTGTTTCACTCAGCCCTTCTCACTTCTAGTCATTAGTGATGTTATAAAATTCATCCCCTGGCCTGATAAAATTTTCTGGGGAATCCCACTCAGTTAAAGATATCCAGGAGTTCATCACCTACTTTCTCCACCTCAGTGGAAGACATGGCCACCACCTCAGGTTACCTGGTTTCACAGTCCACAACATCCACTAAGTGCCTTTTGCCCATGTAACTCTGGGTGGTCATGGGGTCCCACTATGTCCACAGTTACCCTTCTAAAGGATTCATCAATAATAGGCAGGGGTACCAAAGTTGCCTTATTCTTGTCCCCTATCTTTCCCACCCTCTTGCACTGTTAACAAGTCCAAGGTAATTTACCATATCTGCGTACATGCTTGGCCAAAAGAAATTGTTGGCAAGCTTCCTTTTTATGCAGCTAATACCCAGGTAGCCTCAAAAATGGATGTCATGGGCCAGGGCCAAAAGCTTCTTGTGGTAAGCCCAAGTGACTACCAGCTGTCAGAGTACCTTCCTATCTAGCCCCTTCTTTGGTGTACACACCCTGTGCAACAGTCCATTCTCCCAGTAAACTAACTTTTCATTGCTCTGAGAGTCCTCAGCATTATCTGATAGCTCGCTTAGTTTCTATAGGATAGGATCAGCCAGCTGAGCTCTGCCCAGCTCCTCATGTCTGACCTTCCCAACACCACTTCAAAAGGAAATCCACTCATGGCTGAGATCTCTTCTGTTTTCAGCTGTGGCTCATGGCTGCTACTGCTAGCTAGCCCATCAACCACACTAACCACTTTCTCAGTTGCTGATGGAGGGGTTTGCACCAGCTGTGATACCCGCCTCTTCACCCTCAGAAGGTTGCCCATTTGTCTGACTGCAGGTGGTAACACACATCAGGGTTTCCCTGTGGTCAGAATCATTCCCCATGATCACATCCACAGGGAGGTCAGGTATGACTCCCATTTCCTGTACCCCATGGCCACCTTCCCAGTTCAGGAAGACCTGAGACATTGGTACCTGGACCACTGGACCTATAACTCCCCAAATCTTGGAAAACTGCCCAGGCAGAATATGCTCCACCTAGATCAGATCCTGCCTCACCATGGAGATGGAGGTGCAAGAATACCTCAATCCCTGTGTTACTGTCCCATTAACTAGGAGAGGGTGCATATGCATGAAGGAGTTTGGTGGTACTACAGTCTGTGTGCAGGATGCTATTTTCTGGGTGCTGAATTGTTCACCCACTCCCCCAGGCCTTTGCCCTTTGTTCATATTTATGGGTAGTCACATGAGAGGTGCCCCACTTTCTGGCAAATCCAGCATTTCTTAACCCCTGGCTCCTTCTTCCCCTTAGAACTGGTAGGTTGTGTTTTGGGCTCAGGTGCAGGTTGGTTTGCTTTAGACTGTCCTCCCTGGGTCCCCTTGAAACCATGTGCTGCTCCCCCTCACAATGTTGCTATACTGTGTGTGTTGTCTGCTGGTCATGCATAGATCAGCACTTTCTGCTGCCTCCTTCACTTAATTGCATGCCTGGTCCAGTAGTCATACTCACAGCTCCTCAGGTACAATTTTAAGAAATGGTTCCCTTACAAGTTACAGATGCAGCTTTAGCCGCATCCACTCAGTGGTCTAGATAGATCACATTTGAACATGCAGTTCCACATAGCTGTCTCTTGGGCCCTTTTTTAATTCTCTGAATGTTTGCCTCTAGTATAAGCCTCAGGTGTTAGTTTGAAACACTTGATAACACCCTTTTAACTTTATGCAGTCCTGATCTTCCATTCTAGCAAATGCATGCAAAGCACAGCCAGAAAGCAATGGTGTAAGGTGGGTCATCCACAGAGCCCTGTCCAAATCAAACTACATACAGTACATACCCTTCCAAATGATTTTAAAAACAAAGCAAGATTATCTCCCTCCTGGTAGTGAAGAAACATTTTAGAATTAATTGTTGTTTCATGGGTTTGACCCGCTTTGCCATTATTTACAGTTTGGTACAGTGCTTTCTGATGCAGTTTCACCATCTGTTTCTTGTGCTGTTGTTTCTGGATCTTATGCTGTCATTTCTTCTCTCTTCCTGCATCAAGATTTCATATTAGCACTGCTGCTTTGTCCTTACACATCAAATTGTCATGCTGGCATGCCTCATCCTTTTCCTCAGCCTCCAGCCTTATTCTCTCCTTCTCAGTCTCAAGCTTTGCCCACTGCAGTCGCACTTCTTTCAGTGCAAACTCTGTTTTCACAAGCTTGAGCTGATTGAGACTCTGCTGCCCCAGTTCTCGGCTTGTACTTGAGCCACCCTGCTTCACCAGCTTGTGGCTTGAGGTTCCTCTCTGGCTCAACCTCTCTGATCTCAGTTGCATTGCTTTGGTCGCTTTCCTCAGCAGCTGCCTGCTCCACAGGCATTTGGTCAGTTTCCTCAAGGACCATCTGCCTCCCCTGCAATTATTCATGCTCCACCAGGACTTCTGTAAGTCCATTCTTTGTTATGCCATCATAAACAATCTCCCTGTCTGTGCACAGCTCACAGAGCTAAGGCACATTAAGTCTGCTGTATTCTGATGAAGTTATCTTTAGTAACTACACTGTACTAAGCAGCGTTTCTAGAAAATAAACAGTAGTAAATGATGTAGTCTTTTTGTATATCCTGTTTTATGAGTGTTAAGATAACTTTCTGCTGGCATTCTGTTTCCCTTTGTGCTGGGTATAGCTCTTACCTCTCTTGCAGAGATCCTAGTTTCCTTTGGAAAGCACACTGCACACAAATTCTGGCTTTAAATTTGTGCACTGCCATCACTTTTTATCAAACTGCCCCTTTGGTCATCCCAGCTTATAGGGCAGTTTTAAGGGGTATTCTGGTTCACTTTGCTTGCTGCCACCTGATTCAATCAGGAAACATCCTCCACCCTGCTCAGGGTCAGAAAGGTCAAACAAAATAACACTGGTAGAGTAAACTTTGAATAGCAGACTGTGAACAGTTTCACAGCAGAAATATTAAAATTACCTTTTCATTAATGAAGCAGTTGTTGGTTCCATCAAAAATATATTCTTTATTAGTAAATACTAAAAGTATTAACAAATAAACAGAATATATATGGTAAGACAAAAAGGTTTACACTTTACTGGAAAAGAAAATAGAAGTAGTTAGACAGTTGATTGTTAGAAGAATCTCAAACTCAAGTCTCTCTTAAAGACTATCTTCACCTGCCACAAACCTGAAAGTGCATTCATCTAGACTGTGCTTTCCTGACACAGATAAGTTAGCTATCTTAGCATGGCTTCCACTTCTTTAACCAAATAAAAAAGTCAGAGAGTGTGAGAGAGAGAGAGAGAGAGAGAGAGAGAGAGAATGCTTCCCAGCACCTCAGTTTATGTACTTAGGGATGTGGGGATGTGACCTCTCCCTTCATTTCTCCACAGTGTTTCCCACACGTGTGATGTGTGTGTGTGTGTGTGTGTGTGTGTGTGTGTGTGTGTGTGTGTGTGTGTGTGTGACATCATCCAGGCCAACTGGCATCCTTCACATCTATCACATCCTTACTCACAGCTTTATTATTATTATTATTGAATTTTCTTGATCAGCTAGGCACACTGAGACTAGAAGTCCCTTTTTCAGGGGTAACCGTGGAGAGGGATACAGATGGTAAACAGCTGAAATTGAACCAGATTAGGCTGTTGGTTATATTTTTATAGTGAATGGAGGAAATTTGGCCAGGACACTGGGGAAATTCCCCTACTCGTCTGTAGGGGTACTGCTGGCCAGTGTGATGGCCACTTGTACTGTGCAGACAAAGAGGATGGAAGTGCCTGAAGCTGCAGAGCAAGCTGCTCCTAAAAGACCTGAATTGATGGATGCTGACATTTTTTTTGATGCACCAAGTGTGGAGCTTGAGCCTGTAAAGAATGACTACACATCTGAAAGTTTGCCTGAGAACTCTGGTTTACCACAAAACCAGGAGGTTGTTATTTCAAAAGTAAATAGAAATGTGGAGATTAAAACTCAACTGGAAGATTCTGATTCAATTTTCTTGCAGAAATAACTCTTGGAGAAGAAGCTCGCTTTCAGAAATGGCCATGCGAATTGAAGGCAGCAATTGTGGCAGTGGATCAGCGCTTCTCTCCTGAGCTGCAGGAACTGATAGCAGTGAAAGTTCTGTGTCTAGACGCTGACGTGGCAGCTCCCCAGACAGTACCTTCGCAGTCGACCACACCTGCAGTGGAGAATACACAGACAACAACGCAGGAGGATCCCAAGAGCTCGTTCTCCTTCACTTCAGGTACAGGGCAAGCACCCTTATTTGTTTTTGAGGGAAATCTTTTTCAAGACTCAAAGAGAGCCTCGCCAGGAATGGCAGTTTCAGGTATGATGTTACCTGGCCTAAGACGGGGTTCCAGGACTAAGGTTTCAGAAGATTCTGGAGAAAAAATACAAGACAAGACTTAGTGATCAGTAGATCAAGCCTTGATTGCAGCTGGCTGGGAACAGTCTTCATCTGGTTCATTGGGTTTCGGGATCTTCGAAAATTAACACTGTAGTGAACAATACATCTATTCCTGATACACAGAATGGCTTATTATCAGACGTTGCTAGACCAAAGGATTGGGGTTTGGAAATGGATATTGCCTCACCTCTACATGTACCTGAAGGCATGGAACTAACTCTGCACCCTGTTCTGCCCTTACTGCAAGCTGCAGAAACTCGACCTAATAGGTCTGACTGTTCTGTTGTTTCAAGTAGGAATCAAATGGAGAAATTGCAAAAGTTTCTGCTGAACCCACTAAATCTTTTTGCTTCTTTGTTTCGAGCTCCAGCTTTCCCTGCTAAACATCACAGTGCGATTAGACTGATTTATAAGGGGGGTTTAGAAACTTTTCCTGATCATAAGCATGTGGCTAGGGCCTTACTTAAGGGTTCTATGCATTTTAAAGCAGTTGAAATGTATGCCTTGATTCACGTTTCAGGAGAACTGGTATTTGATGTAAGTTTTAAACAGGGAAGTGGTTTGCAGAAATTCTGGTCTCAATATGACCAGCTAAGATCTTCTACTTTATGGGCCCCCTTTGAACTAGTCCCCTTGACTAAACCTGCATACTGTACGATTACAGTGTTATTTCGAAATGAGGGGGTGAGCGTGTCCAATTTAGTATACTGGCTTAAGCAAAAATGTACAGTTCAGGGAAACCCAAAACCTATTTTGGACGATGACCATATCTGGAATGGTGGGTGGAAAATCCAAGTAATTTTGAATACATCTGACACTGGGCTCATTCACTTACTCAACAGTTTTTTTTTTAGGAAAAGATAGAGGGGTCTTGTTCTATGTCGGTCAACCTAAGGCATGCTACCGGGTGTGGGGCAACAGGGCATTTGAGCAGTATGTGCGATAGATTGAAGTGCACTAATTGTAATGAGCTAGGTCATAGTGTAGGGTTATGTAGAAAATATCAAGTTTGTAACCTGTGGGAGGAAAAGGGACACACATATCATTCTTGCCTCTCAGCAGCACATAATCAGGGAGAACATGCAGATTGGGATGAGCAAAGGGTATCGATAGCTCTGGCCCACTGCACCAATGCTCAGCGTGCAGCCTCTAGACCTCAGGATATACCTTCTGATAGGTAGAAGTGGTAGTTTCAGCATCTCTAAGTTCTGCACAGGTACAACTACCAGCTATGCCTCCACCACAGTAAAATTGTTGAGACTCTGTGTCTAATAGTCCTCAACAAGAGGCTGAGATACAGGTTATCTATAGAACCACTGGTTGTAGAGGTTGAGGTGCTTCAGCTAGAGCACAGTATAGAACCCTCTCAACAACCCCCAAAGGTTCAGGTTAGATCCTCTAGACATAGACAAAACTGGATTCAACCAGCAGCAAAAATGCCTAAAACATCTGAAATCCCGACCAAAAATAGGTTTACCCCTTTACCCTTAGAAGGAGAGGTCTCTGAGGATGAATCAGATGGTTCTTCTGCGGTCTCTTCAGTACTGGACCTAGGTTAAGAACTAGAAGAATCTTTACATGATAAAGTGCCTCCTCCTTTAGCTTTAGGGAAAAAGACAGGGAAACTTAATCATGCCAGAACTACAAGAGCCTCTTTGAAGAAACCTCCATGAATGAGACTGAGTGTCTAAGGTACTATTGCTCACTTCTTTGTAAAACTAATGTCTGTTTTATCTGTGTTTTCTGTCAATGTTAAAAGCATTAAGAGTCTACAGAAGAGAAGTGCTGTATACTCTTATTTACAAATATTCACACCTGGTATCTTTTTCCTACAGGATACAGGTTACATTATATAATGAATTAAAACAAGCCATTAAATATTGGTATACAGGTCCTTCATTTTGGTCTCTTGAGAGAATACTTGCTCAGGGGTAGCTATATTATTTAAAGGTTGATGTACGTATATTAAACTAATAGATTTAGTCCCTGGTCGGGCTTTAATTTAGATGCAAAATACATAATGTTTTATTCCATTTTATTAAAATTTATGCAGGTCAAAACAAAGGTGACAAGGATTGAGCCAGGTCATACAGCCTTACTTATACTCTGCACACCATGTTATTTTAGGTGGTGATTTCAAATGTGGGTTGACACTGAGGGATGGGGTAAAAATACCTCCACTACAAAAGTATTTAGTGATATGACTTTTCTTTCCACCATGATCCAAAAAGTTAATTTAAAGGATGCTTACTTTGACACTATTGGGAAAGCTGACCCCACCTTTTATAGAAGTACTTCTGCTACGAGGATTGATTATTTTTTCACATCCTCTTTTTTACAGATTTCTAGGGCAAAAACTCTTGTTGTGGAATTCTCAGACCATAAAATGTTATATTTATTACTAGATGGAGCAGATGTACCCCCAAGTGGCCCTGGGTACTGGAAATTAAATACATCACTTTTAGATAAGGAGGATATCCATCAAAATCTGGTTTACTTTATTCAAGCCAGAAAATCAGTATTCGATATGTATGAAGATCTTAGTAGTTGGTGGAAGGATACTGTTCGGGAACTGTTGACTGTTCTAAAATCTTATGGCAAAGTGATTCGGGATCATGAGTATGGGGTTTACCTTAATCATAGGTTACAACTTCAAAAATTATTATCACTAGCAGCTGAGGTAAAACATGATTTTACTGTACAAATTCTAAAGATGAAACAACAAATGATGGAATACCACTTGCAACAAGAGCGGCATTTACAATTTCAGCAATCCTTTTGCACTCAGGGTAGGAAGGGCTTAATTTGTCCATATGAAGGAAATAATTCTAAGAATTTAAATAAAACAATGGACAGCCTGTTTGACAAGAATGGTAAGCTATGTACTGAACCTAGACAAGTGCTAGAAATTGTGACACAGTACACAAATCAATCCTTTACCCCCCCAAGTACAAACTGATGACTTAGAGACATATCTTGACACTATTCCTACAGTTGATCTCACTGATAATCTTGTTGCACCCCTAATAGTTGACATTTCACCCAAGAGGTGGAGAGGGCAAGGCAGCTAGGGACTAATAAAGCACCGGGTGGGGATGGGCTGCCTGGAGAATTATTTAAATTTTTAGGACCATGTATCCTATCTGAATTGGCTGCAGCCTTTACAGCAATTCTTTCATCAGGGTCATCCTCTTTACATCTCACAGGGGCAATACTAATTCATATTTTTAAACAAAAAGGGGATAAATGACATATGGATCAGTGGAGGCCTATTTCACTGTTAAATATGGATTTTAAAATTTTAGCCAACATTCTGAAAAGTCGCTTGTTAACAGTGTATACACATTACATCCTCAGGCACAGGTGTGTGCTATTCTGGTAGAAGTATTACAGAACACTTAATTTTTTAAGAGAAATGTTTGAGCATAGTATTAGAAATAGAGCTGAAGGTTTGTGGTGTCTTTAGATCAAAACAAGCTTTGACTTAGTTAGTCACACTTTTTATGAAAGTCCTTCAGAAATATGGTATTCCCCTGCAATTTATTAGCTGGATCCAATGTTTATATAACACTGCCACAGTTACTCCATTAGTTAGAGGTTGGAAGGGACCTATGTTAACAGTGCGGAGGGGGGTGCACCAGGGTTGCCCCTTAAACCCCCTATTATATGTCTTTTGTATAGACCCTTTGTTAAAACTTAATAGTTCTATAATTTTGAGGCCTATAGTAGTCACCTCAACTCCATTACGTTATAAAGCACTTGCTTACGCAGATGATCTTTGTATTTTAGTGGCAGATAAGACCTCCCTTAGGGAGGTCTTAGGTATTTGCAAAACATACAGTTCATATTCTGGCACATGTTTGAATTTGGATAAATGCATAGGCACACAGTTGGGTGTAGATGTCTGTCCGGATTTGAAAGTGGCTGGCATTAGCCTAATGGCTACTCAATTGAAAATTCTGGGGATCATCTATGGTCAGGGGGACATGTGCTTCTTGAATTGGGAACCCTGCCTACATCGTGGTATAGCTTTAGTTGCCCAGTGGAATAAATGGAAATTAAGCAGTTGAAAAGGGTACATCTGATTCAAATATTCCTTATTCCAATCTTTCTCTACATTAGATATGTTTTTCCTCCACCTTGTAATATGGTAACCGCTATTTATAGTCTTTTTTTCCAACCTGTCTGGGGCAGTAGACTGAACCTGCTCAAAAGGAATATTGTATATCTCACAACAAAACAAGGTGGGTTAGGGATGGTGAACCCCAGTTTATTTTTTTACAGTATCTTTATGTATGCAAATTTCAGACCGTTGCTAGTATTTTTTGATCAAAGTTTGGTGCCCATGATTAAGCAGAATTGTGGAACATGGTTTAGGCAATGGGATATGGGGGAGTTAACCACATTACACAGATTTTTTAATGTACCACCTTATATAAGGGAAACTTTTGCATATTTTAGGCATTGGAAAATTACTAGTCACATCTTAATATCCAAACAAAGGAAGGAGTTACATAACTGGGTGATGTTAACTCAATTTATGGAACCTGAAACTTTTCCCAGATGTCCACCTCAGCATAGAGGGGTGTTATTGATTTTGCTAAATACCCTTAGAATTCCGGATAAACTCAAAGATTATAATTGGTTAAGCTGTCACGATAGGATCAATGTAAAGGCTATCCAAAAGCACAAACAAATGACTGAGCGTTTGTGTGTTAGACCAGGTTGCATTCAACAACTAGAAACTACCAAACACCTTTTTCTAACCTGCACATATATTACACTTTTTGGCCTTCATTGGCATCTGCTTGGAATACCGTCTGGTTTCAGTCCATCAGCATGGAAGCTTTAATGTGGGGTGTTTATCAGGGATGGGGAGTTACTGGCATGTTGAAACTTTACACAAGATATTATTAGTGATCAAATGGTATATTTGGAATGGTAGATGTTTGTTTTCTTTACAACAAAAATTTTTATCTCATGAAGAACTTATAGGCAACATTACAAGGGAATTGAAAGTTCAGTATAATGAGGACATTAGGTTCTTACACTCTAAAACTTTGCATAGGATCTGGAAAAACATGCCCTGGATAATGGATTCTGATGTTCCTGTGACTTGATAAATTAGGGATTGTAGATGTCATGTTTACATTCTTTCTTAATCTTTTGGGTATGGGCTTCTAAAGTGTTTTATGCATTTTTTTGTAGATACTAGCATTACTGTTTTCTTTCTTCTTATTTTTTTCCTAAGTTTCTTTTCTCTGTGTTTAATGTTATTTTTCTCTTTTCAAAAAAAAGTATATTAGACATGATCATGCTGTTCAATGGTTGTGAAATATCTGTGTACTTATTATTCTTTGTTAAGCAATGACTGACTTGTGATGTAATTTTATCTCTTCTTGTATTCTTTGGATTTCTGTATCATTTTCTTTCTTCAATAAACTCCCCTACTCTTTGGTGGGGGGGGGACCGCTGCAGTCAGTCATGGCCACAGTCGGTGACGACTCAGTGAAGGAGATGGATGTGGTGGAGGTGGGAGGTTTTGTTCCACCTCCCATCTCTCAATTGCCTGGAATGGAGTGAGCGAACGGCCCACTTGGTGAAATCTGCACGGAAAATGCTGTGCAATTGAAAACAGCTCAAGATTTGAAGGATGATGAATTTCTGGCTCTAGAATGTTGGAAACGCCAATTACTGGAAGTTATTACTCACCAGGAGGCTCTCTTAGCAAAGCGAACTGCTTTTATGGAAACTCAGGATTCAGCAAGTAAACCGACAGCTCGGACTTGAGTGAAGGATGAAATTTCAGAAGATGATTTACCTTCTCCAATACAGCAGAATCAGCCTACCAGAATGGATACTCCTCTTTTTAGCGTAGATCCCTCTGAAGTTTCGCATTTATCACTGTCAAGCCAGACAACTCAGCTGATTCTGAACGCTGACATTGCAGCATCAAAGGCCTTGCAAGATGAGTCAGCCAGTGACGCCACCTGCCAGATTTTGGTTTCGACTGACATACTGCCTTCAAGTGCAGCAAGTGAGCAGCCTGATCCTAAAGAAACATGGTCTGTGGACACCGCTTTGTTGGCTGCAGTGTGGGAAAAATCAACTGATGGCAAACGCAGGGTCTCAGGTATGTCTCACATTTCTATTCCCACATTTGAGAGACAGACTTCACTACCTATTTTGGATATTGTCTCCCCACCAAGTTTACCCTCATCTATACCATTTGAAGATTCTGTACCAAACCAGCCTGAGTCTATTATCCCGAATGCACCTTTGAACACTAAATCTGACAAACCAAGGAAATCTTTTGCTTCCTTATTTCATCTACCTGTGTCCCCTGGTAAATGCCACAATGATGTGCACTTACTTTATAAAGGTGGCTTGGATTGTGTCCCAGACCATGTCTATGTGGGGAAAACATTGATTAAAAACTCTCTACATTTTTTTGCAACAGAAATTTATGCCATCATCTATGTGTCGGGTGAACACACTTTTGATGTAAGCTTTAAGACTGCAGCTGGTTTAGAATGTTATTGGCAAAAATATAATGCTCTCTGAAATTCTTCCCTATGGACCCCTTTCGAAGCTATTCCCCTAACAAAGTCTGTAATAAAATTTGTAACTGTACTATTTCAAAACGAAGGGGTTAGTGTAACTGACCTCACTTATTTGATGAAACAGCGCTGTACTCTTCTGTATGGACCTAATGCCATTTTTGATGGCGAGAATTAGTGGACTGGGGGCTGGAAGTCTAAAGTTTTATTATCTTCCACTAGTGATGGTTTCAAACATTTGCCTAATTCCTTTTTTCTTGGCCATGATAGAGGGGGTTCCTGTTTTATTCAGGCCAACCTAAGGCCTGTTATAAATGTGGCTCTGAAGGCCATATCAGTAGTACCTGCAATAAAATTTGATGTTCTTTTTGTAATGAATTAGGCCATGTAAGTAATAATTGTCTAAATGAAATGATTTGTAGCCTATGTGATGAAGCAGGGCATTCTTATCAGAGCTGTTCTTGGGCTGCACATAACACCAATCCTGGAGAAGATGGTGAGGAGCAATGACTGCTTATTGCAGTTGCCCAAAGGCAACAGTCTGGACCTCTGCTTTCCTCTTCTTCCTTTTACCCTCCTCCAACCCCCTTCCCCACTTGAAGTGATTTCTCCATCAGTGGTTGAAGAATCATGCATAGGCCCTTCAGTGGACTTGGTTTCTGTCCCTACTAACCCTCAGACACAGGTCAGACAAGCTGATTTGAAAGTAGAACCCCTGACAATAGTAGAAGCAACTGAGGATGCCATGGCCCCCCCATGGCTTACGCTACCAGAAAAGGTACTTTGGCTCATAAAAGATCTGTAAAGCCTACCCCAGCATCCAAGTTGGCCAAAATGCAGACTATTCCCCTTCAGAACAGATACCAGGATCTCCCTGCTGAAGATAGTGAATCTGAAATGTTTTCAGATTCCTCTTCTGTGGTAGGAGATGGGGAGGTGGATCAGACTGATACACCTCGGAATACCTCTCCTACTGTGACTGTGGGATGAAAGAAATCACCTCATGTGAAACTAAAAACTAGAGTAGGTACTGGAAGTAGGGTTAATTAAAAATGATAATGACCTTTTATTTCTTTTACTTTTTTATGTCTCTTTTTCACACCTCAGTAAATGTCAGCAGTATTAAGAGTCTGAGGGAAAGAGGTGCTGTTTTTTTCCACTTTAACTCTACAACAATCAGGTGTTTATTTCCTACAAGATACAAGATTGCACACTGCGTTAGATATTCACAGTGCTACTGCCGCTTGGCATGCCGTGCCTTCCTTTTGGTCAGTAGGTACAGACCAATGCTCAGGGGTGGGAATTTTGTTTAAAGATATAGAATTTACATGTTTTAGACTGCTGGATTTGGTCCCAGGAAAAGCTTTATTTTTAGATGTTTGTGTCCAGGGGTCTCTGTTCCAACTTATTAATATTTACGCTATGCAATCTAAGGCTGATAGGGTGTCACTTTTTAAAATGATACAACTATATTTGTATACTGCACAACAAGTGGTGTGGGGGGGATTTCAACTGTGGGCTAGAGAAAAGGGATAGAGGGCAACAGACTAAGACCCTGAAATCATATTGTGATTCAAACTGTTTAAAAGACATAGTTCTAAAAGCAGATGTAGTTGATGTTATGTTTTCACTTAATAAAAAAATTGTGCCAACTGTTTGTAAAGGTACATTATCCACTAGGATTGATTGTTTCTTTATTTCCCATCATTCTGCTATCTCTGCAGCTGGAACTCAGGCTATGGAGTATTGTGATCATCCCTTACTTTTTCTTGGACTAGGACAAAAGTTTCAGATGGGTTGGTGTTTGTGGAAATGTAATTATTCTTTATTGAGTAAAGAATATTGTCACACACTGCTGCAGTATTTTTTGTCTGCAAAAAAACCAATATTTTTTATATGATTCTCCAGTACTATGGTGGGAAGATTTAAAAAAATAATTGATTATTTTGCTTAAAACTTTGAGTAGGAAAGATAAAGATACACATTATTTACAATATCTCCACGATAGACAACAATTACAATCTTTAATTTCTCTATCATATACTTCTACACATGATTATCATACCCAGATTTCACATTTTAAAGCTCGCATGTTAAAATTTCACCAACAAAAGGCTGCTGTTTTAGCGTTTCAGCAATGTTTTGTTTTAAAAGGAGTATTTACTAATATTTGTCCATATGCCACATGTAAACAACGGGTTCAGTTAAAAAGAATGGATAGTTTAAAGGATTCTGTGGGACATATGTGCAACACACATTCTGAAATTATGGATATTGTATATAAACATACAAAATCTCTTTTTTCTCAAAATAATATAGATTTGGATTGTATCCACAAATTTTTGGAACATATTACGATTCCTGAATTTTCGGCTTCTTTAACTCAGGACTTACTAGCAGATATTCATTTTTCTGAAATTCAACAGGCCATCAAGTCCATGCCCATAAATAAATCTCCAGGGAAAGATGGCCTAACTACTGAAATTTACCGACTTATTATGGATGTCTTGGCTCTGGAATTGGCTCAGGTTTTTTCTAGTATGTTAAAGTTTGCATTACCTTTTGATATGGCACAGGGTTCCCTGGTTTATATATTTATGTCTTTATGTGACGAAGTACCTTTGTAAACGAGCCTCTGGCTCAAAGGTTGTAAACTGATTCTTAAATAAATAAAAAATTAAAAAAATAAGGATAGAGATCGACATCTCTTGACTAACTGGAGACCAATTTGTCTTTTAAATATGGATTTTAAGATATACTGACAAACATTTTGACTCTAAGGCTGCAAAAAGTAGCAAATTACATAATTAGTCCAGTCCAAGCATGTTCAGTGAAACATTCTAATATTCAGAAGCATCTCATTTAATTAAGGGAAATAACTACTAGAAGTGCAAAAAAGGAGATTGAGGGCTTTTTGTGCTCCTTAGATCAAAGTAAGGCTTTTGATTCAATTAGTCATTGTTATACGTGGGTGGTTTTAAGGTTTTACAATGTCCCAGGTGAATTTATACAATGGATAAAATTATTGTATGAATCTGCTACTGTTGCTCCTTTAGTTAATGGATATATTGGGCCTTTAGTCCCTGTCCATAGGGGTGTTCGACAAGATTGTCCTCTCAGCCCACTCCTGTATGTCTTTTGTATAGACCCTTTATTAAGATATATAAATGCTCATCCTGGAATCAGATCTATGCAAGTCAGGACTTTACCAAGTCCTGCAAGGTGTATTGCATATGCAGATAACTTATGCCTTCTTTTACCAGATGTACAGTCTGTTTCTTTAGTGATTGATGTTTGTACTGCTCGATCTTTTGTTTTGGGAGCAAGCTTAAATATATATAAATGTCAAGGCATATATTCAGAAGCACAACTACAAATTGGCTTCCAGATTTCTGGTATTCTTCTTTCTTCCCATCCTATTAAAATTTTAGGATTATTATGGGCCCAGGTAGTTTAGATCTTTTAAACTGGACTCCTGGACTAGACCTTGGAAATAAAATAGTGTCACAGTGGAATACCTGGAAAATGGACAAAAAGAAATGTCTGATGATGATAAAAGCAAAGTTGTTGCCTCAATTTCTTTATGTGTGTAAAATATTTCCCCCTCCAAAACAAATGGAAGCAAGTCTGCTGAGTTTATATTTTCGTGCAGTATGGGGTAGTAGGTTGAATCCTATAAAAAGGAATATCACCTACTTACCTTATTCACATGGAGGGTTAAATATGGTTAACCCACTAGGTTTTTTTATTGTATTTTTTTATACAAATCTTCGGCCTCTATTGGTTAATGAGGACAAGGTTTGGGCTCCATATTTTTATAATGCTATTAATCAATGTTTTTTGATTTGGGAAGGGTCTAAAAATACTCATTTGAGACAAGACCCTACACTCCCTAGTTACTATGGGGAAATATTTGTAAAACTGTGATTATGGGGAGTCTCTAGTCACATACTACTGGGAAATACCAGGAAGCAATTGTATCACAAAATTATTTCAACCAATTTTTTTGAGAAAATAACATTTCCCCATAGATCTTTACATGTGCAGGATACTCATTTGTCCTTATTAACAGAGAAAAGAATTCCAAGGCATCTGTGGGATTTCCATTGGCTTAGTTGCCATGGTAAGATAAATGTAAAAAGTAATCAAAAGCACAAACAACATGCTGAACGAGGTTGCATTAGGCATGAGTGTATGTCAGCAGAAGAAACTATTGAACATTTATTTTTTTTGTGCTCTTTTATACAACCATTCTGGCCACTACTAGTGAGTTCTTGGTCTGTACCTATGTTTTCTTGTATGTCAGCTGAAGAATAACTGTATGGTATTTATCATTCTGGTTGGAGGCAATTTCATAATGGCACATTGAATATTGTTTGTTTAGTTTTAAAATGGTACACATGGATAGCCAAGTGTGGTTTTATGTTACAGCAAAGAAATACTCCTTTTGAAATCATTATTCAGAATGTTACCACCGAACTGGTTAATGTTTTTCGGAATGAATATACTGTATTCCCACCATATGTTTTAAAAGCCCATTGGTGCAATATGCCTTGGATCACTACTTCAGATTTTCCTGTAACATGAGGTTTGTTTTGATTTATCTTTGATTGTTTGTATATTTATTTTGTTTGATTTGTCATTTCAGTAAATTTCCTACTGTCTGTAGGGGGAACCCTTGTCTGCCAAAATCCAAAATGGTGGATGGTCAAGCAGAAGATGCAGGAACATCGATCAGCAGGACTGGATTTGCTCATCTTGGTTTTTAAGAAAGTCCGAGTAAAGAAAATGAAGATAAGGGTTTAACTTCTGTTTGTGGCTTAGAACAAGAAAAGCAGAATGAAGTGCAACAACAGGTAAAATATCCTTTAAATACTCCAAGTACTGAACCTTCCGATGTTGCTATACAGCATGATGCAGCCCCATGTACTATTTCTGAGGAAACCCTGCTGAGAAATGCTTTGAGATCAAATAAGGAGTACCTATTAAAATTATTAAATGAGGATGAAAGCACTTCTAAACCTACGGTTGATATTTCTTTCAGAAGCGAGTCCTGCTCACCTCAGTTTACAATTCCTTCACAACTTTTTTGCCCTGTCATGGAGAATCCATCTCAAAACACTGTGCATATCCTTACTTGCTTGCTTGCTCTGTGGTACCTCTCATTTCCCTACAGAAAGGTTGCACAGAGGATTCTGCACAAAAACATGATATTTGGACTCCCGATGCAGTTTTGCATGCAGCAGGTTGGCAACAAACTGAGGAATGCTCCACCTGGTCCTCACGTCGCCCGGTTACAGCAGCTGAAATCAAACAGGTTTGTAACTCACAAGGAAATGAAAGACCCTCAAATCAATACATCCACATCACAGAATCAACAACAGTTGTTGCATCGGTAGCACCGGGCGGCTCTTCTAAACATACGGGCACTTCAGGTTCCGATTCTACACCGAGCAACACTGTCCCAGGACATGAAGAGGAATCAGCAGTTTGGGATGCACCTGAAGGTCCAAAAAGACTGCATATGTCTGATCTGTTCAAAAATAAAGGGGAACCTGCACAGTGACGAAACGCTGTAAGACTAAGATTTACTGGTAATATTGATTTAGCTCCTGACAGAAAAGTCTTGTTGCATAAAATATTGAAGGAGTGTATGTGAATCCAACCTCATGAACTCTTTGCAGTAATACATGTGAAAGGTGAAACCACATACGATGTGAGTTTTAAAACAAATCAAACTTTAGAAAGATTTTGGGCAAAATATTCTCAGGTGTCAAAAACCAATCTATGGCAACCTTTTTTTTCCCTATCCCATTAACAAAACCCACAATCAGAATGCTAACATTGCTATTTAGAAATGAAAGTGTCAATATTTCATATGTACAGTACTGGCTGAGACAACGTTGTTCTATTCTTGAGGCCCCATCCCCATTTTAGCTGAGGACTTAGTGTGGACAGGGAACTGGAGAATAAAAGTCCAAAAAAACAACACAAATCAAGGTATTCAACATCTCCCAGGGAGTTTCTTTATTGGGAGGGACAGAGGTTTGTGTTTTTATCAGGGGCAACCTAGAACTTGTTACAAATGTGGTGCACACACACCACCTAAGCTCTGTGTGTGATAAGCCAAGATGCAACCTTTGCTTAGAATATGAGCATGTGAGTTTAGGCTGCCCAAACCCCCTGAAGTGCAACCTTTGTAAGAAGGATGGCCATTCCTATCAAGGCTGTCCCTGGGTGGAGAAGAATAGATTAGACACAGCATAGCAGGACCCAGTTAAATTAGAGAAGTGTCAAGCTCAAGAAGGGAAAAATAAATCTGAGGTTCATATCTCCCAGGATACTGATCCACTGCCAGCTTCTTCAGACACCCCCTTTTCTAATCAAGCAGCCCAGGAGGCCCTTCCCCAGGATGATTCTCAATCGCAAGATGAGGCCTTCTATGCAGGGTCAAAGGACATGGAGACAATATCTATGCTGTCCCCCCCAAGCATTCAGAACATTCTCAGTTTAACCCAGTTAGTGGGAAGAAGAAAAGGAGTCAAAGAAAGGCAGAACAAACTCCTCCAAAGGTTTCCTCAATTGTAACAAGAAATTAATTTCAGGCACTAGCAAAGAGACAGGAGACATGTGGAGGATGAGGAGATTAAGATTCCTCCTCTTCCTCTAGAACAGAAAGTTTTTTCAGACCCCCAGACCTTTTCAGATGGGTAAACAGAAAGATACTCACCATAGGAAGGTCCTCTGAATAATCTTTTATAATTAAATATGGAGAGGGGACAACGGCTTTCTATTCTTACGTTGAATGTTTGCAGCATAAAAACTATAGGAAGCGGTTGTCCACTTTTCAAATGTTAAAAAACCTCCCAAATAAAATTATTTTCTTTCCAAACACTAGGTTAAAATCATTATATGAAATACAACAAGCAAAGAAATCCTGAGATATAGGTTCATCCTTTAGGTCACAAGGCCCAGATACCTGTGATGGTGTCAGTATTCTCTTAAGGGGATCCACATTTTCAATACCCAGGGTGTTGGATATCTGCCTGGGAAGAGCTTTATTGTTGGATGGTTGTTTGGGCCCACTTTTATTCCTGCTAGTGAATGTTTATGCTCCTCAAAGCATTGCTTTGAGATCAGATCTTTTTAGGCACATTCAACCCTATCTACGTACAAACAAATATAAAGTTCTAGGAGAAGATTTTAATTGCCCACTCACTCTAGCAGATAAAGGGGGATGAACAACATAGCTGTTTGGGGATACAAACTGTTTGAACAACATTTTAAAAACAGCTAATTTAGAAGATAGCTACATTGAAATACATAATGTGAGGGCAAGAACCTTTATAAAGGGCCCATTAGCTATAAGAATCGATTATGTTTTCTTGTCTAACAATCTTAAGACATTTCAGGCTTCCACTATCCCTTGTAAGACTTCTGATCACCTGGCTGTCTCAGTCTGTTGTAGTCCCCCTTCCGGGGAGCAAGCTAGAAGGAGGAAATTCCCCAGGTGGAAGTTAAATAATCAACTGTTGTTTATACCAAATATTGAAACAAAACTTTTCTCATTGTTACAGGCTGGATACACAGTTTTGGAGGCATTTGATTCTATAAAAGATTGGTGGATCAATACAAAACAGGAATGTAAGCATTTTTTTTCCAAAATGCAGCAAATATTTCAAAGTCAAAATATTTTCAGTATCTGGGCTAAGAGAGAAAACATTTTCCCTCATTTCTCACTCCTATCAGCATGGCACAGATTTAACTCAAGATATTCAAGAAATTAAATCAAAAATGGCAAATATACAATATAATAGGGCAGAATCTTTAAAGAAGGAAGCACAGTTTGACACACAAGGTACTAAACCATCCATATATATATATATATATATATATATATATATATATAAGATGTAGGGACAGGGTTAGTCACACAATCTTAGACCAAGTGCAAGATCCATTCTCAGGTGAATTATTTTCTGACTGGTCCAGTATATAAACTCTGGCCCCAAAACACATTTTTGACATGTTTGGAACCCCTTCTAATGCAAATGGGATGACACCTACCTAAATGAACTAGATATAACCCCCCAGACCCAAGTCGGATGTCTAAACTATCTGTCTTGATTACCCTGGAAGAAACTTATAGAGCCTTATCCAGATTAAAGAAAAACACAGCCCCAGGACCAGATGGTCTGACTATAGAATTTTATGCCACCTTTTCTAAATATTTAGTCCCTATCTTAACGGATGTTTATACTGATATTATGTCATCACAATCTCTCCCAAAAGAATTATCTCAGGCATTAGTAATTTTATTATATAAAAAAAAGGAGATAAAAATTGTTTACAAAATTGGTGTCCCATAAGTCTTTTAAATGTGGACTATAAGATACTGGCCACCATTTTGTTAAATAGATTGTCAATAGTCGCAGACACAATTTTTAGTCCAATGCAGTCTTGTGTTTTACAGAAGAGATCCATGTACCATAATTTGGCACCTCTGAGAGAGATATTATCTAAAAAAGGGGACAGTGACACAAAATACCTTATTCTAGCTTTAGATCAGGAAAAAAGCTTTCAATAGGGTTGATCACCACTATCTGTTTCAAGTCCTGGCAAAATATGGGATTCCAGAATCTTTTATTTCATGGATTAAAATGTTGTATGAATCCTATTTCATTATCCATATATCAATGAGTTTCAGGGCAACACCTTCAAAGGCCTGAGAGGAGTTCGGCAAGATGCCCTATGAGTCCTTTATTATATGTATTTCAGATAGACCCTTTCTTAAGAAAAATGTCAAATTGTAGTAGCATTCCCAGAATTAGTGGTGCCATTTTGAACATTTGTGCATATGCAGATGATGTATGTATCTACTCTACCCCAAATTTAGATGAATCTGTACTGATTGGTGAGATTTCAAATTTTGAAAATATTTAAGGCTCAAAATTAAACTATAGCAAGAGTATGGGATTGTTATGCCCCTATGAGGCTGTTCAAGATTCAAATTCCTCAGTTTCCTTTGCAAACATCACAGTGTCTACAAATCCAGTATAAATATTAGGCATAACATTTGGAAAACAAGATGATGCTTCCCTAAAATGGTCATGTGCAAAACAAAAAGCAAAATATACAATGGCAGCTTGGAAAAACAAGACTATTTCAAAAAGAAAGCATGTTTCTCTACTATACTCCTTAGTAGTTCCAATATTTTTGCATATTGCACAAATTTTTCCACTGCCAACTCAACTTGAAGTAAAGGTAATGAATGTCTTTTTTCATGGGTTTTGGGGGAGCAGGTTGAATCCTGTGAAAAGGATGTATACCTATCAGGATTATAGTTTGGAGGTGTCAGAATGATTCACCCTGTTTTTTTATTTTTCTTTATTTTTGTTTATCAAAACATTGTCCCTATCCTCTCAACTCCATGTCCTATATGACTGAGTAGTTTATAAATGATATTACAGGACTTTTTAGTCAGTTGGACTTCTCCCCTAGGTTTACCTAAATCATTAAAGAAACTAAATTTTCCCTGTTACTTATCCCCAGTTGGCAATAAAATCAAAGGATGGAATGTTTCAACACTACAACTTACTAAGAATTCCAGAAGATCCTTTTAGTCCATCGTCATAGTAGAGCATTTTTTTGAAACCCCAGCTAAACTCTTACCTTATAAGGACCATCTTGATAGTATATTTCTACAATTAATAGATAAAGGCCTTCCTCTTAAGGTATGGGATATAACTTGGCTTTCCTGCCATGGCAGGGTAGAGGTAGGGAACTCCCACAAGCATAAACAGTTTGAAGACCATATATGTCCCAGATTATCTTGCCCAGGGATATTAGAAACCGAGGAACATTTCTATCTTACATGTCCATTCTCCCAAAGTTTCTGGTCTGAAATTTCAAGGGCCTGGGGAGATAAGATTACTACCCAAACATCCTATGAAATGATTGGGTTAGGTTTATTCCTAACATGTTTGAATATTTATAATTCTAGTACACTGAGACTATTTTTTTCTCTTTGTAGGTTTTATTTGTGGCAAGCAAAGTGTGCCCTAATATTACAACAGAAAGAATACTGGGTACACCAAGTCATAATACAGGTAGCACAAAATTTAAAGGATATATATATGATAAAGAGACTGTGAGACATAACTCTAAGGTCTCAGGTTTATGGAAAAGATGTCTATGGTTTAAAAATATATAAATGTAGTAGGAATAATGGGTGTGGTACACATAGACCTTTCATTGGGTTTAAAAAACAAATGCACATAGGGTTGTTAATTTAATTAAACATAGTGGACAAATTGCTCCTTTTTTTCTTTTCTGTACTTCAGTTCCCGATGCTTATTGGGTAAAGTCTTTTCAATTATTTTTGGCTTACAATATATGAAGTAATATATGCTCATGTTTTCTTTTCTGTTTTCCTTTTCTTGATTTTGTGTACAATAACACTGTTTGATTGTATTTTATTTTTATGTTAATCAATAAAAATTCCCCTACTCTGCCACCAGGGGGAAATGCTGACTGTCTGAGGATAGCCAGTCTTGGTGGAATGTCGATGGAGAAGAATGTTCAGGAGGTTGGGAAGCAGGTCTGCTCCCCGGCCTCAAACCAGCAAGAGACCGAGAAACGAATGAAGGTATCATATTTACCTTTGTTGGAGAATAGCCAGGAGATACAAATCATTCAGTTGAAAATGAAGGAGAACCCAAGCGGCAAGTGTCTATTTCTAGCAATAAAGAGAGTGTAAAGATGAACTTACAGCACAACAGCTGCGTCAGACTGCCACACCCCAAGCAATGACAGCAAAAGATGCATAAAACAGTGCAACAGGCAAGAGGGACAAGCGAGAGGAGGGTACAGGGCAAGGTCAAAAAAACACAACAGGGCTACCACAAAGGAAGCATTTATGGACAAGCAATCATAAGACTGGACAGAGTCACATAATGGTATCTAATCTGGAGGAGGAGAAAGAGTGGTCTGCGGCAATTGCTCTGCGAGACACAGGCTGGATAGTAGAGCGAGATGGGTTCTAGACACCAGATCTGTTAGATCCAAAGGTAAAATACTTTGAAGATAAAGAAATTAGTGAGACAGGTAAAATTAGTAAATCAACAAATGGGAAAATGCATAATGTCTTGGAACAGAGAAATGGTAAAACACTGGAACTGTCAGAAAGTGAAAAAGAAAAAGAAGAGGAGAATGTGAAACTGGGGAAAAATGAAGGGGGGGCATGGAGGTTTTCCTGTCTGCTGGAACATAATGCTATAGTGAGATGAGAAACATTGATATGTGATAGTCAAAAGGAACCATGATTACCGAATGGTGTGCATATAGCAAAAATTAATGAAGAGGTCCATAAAAGTAAATAAATACCTAGGAATAGAGAGGAGGCTCAGGCCCCTGATAACCATTAACTATCGGACTAGGAGAAAAAAATTTACAAGACCCAAATAAAAGCCAATATTATAAGCCCCTGTTATGTATAGCTGATTTATTCAAGAATAAAGGAGAACCTGCTCCACGGAAGAATGCTATCCTTTTAATGTATAAAGGTGGCTTAGAAACTCCTCTGGATAGGGTGTATGTGGAAAGGACCCTGCTTAAAAATTCACTGAAGTTTTATGCTTCAGAGATATTCACCCTCATTCATATGGATGAATAAAACTATGACATAAACTTCAAGACAGTAGAAGCACTTGATTGGCTTTGGAGGAATATAATGCAGTTAAAGAGTCACCTTTATGGTCACCTTTTTGGCTATCCCATTTACAAACAAAGCCTGCAGTTTGGACAGTCACTATTTTATTTAAAAATGAAGGGGTGCAGATGGCAGACATCTTGTTTTGGCTGAAAGAGCATTGTAAAGTTTTGGAACAGCCTGTACCTATCATGGATTCAGAGCAAATATGGACGGGGGTTGGAGGGTGAAATATAAACTCATGTCAAATAATGGCATAATCCACCTCCCTAGTTGTTTTTATTTGGGATGGGACAGAGGCTCACTATTTTACCAAGGGCAGCCCAAGTCATGTCACAAGTGTGGTTCTAGACTCCATCTTAGTAATGCCTGTGACACGTCACAATGTACCCATTGTTTGGTCATAGACCACCAGGCCTCAGTATGCACCAATCTGTTTCATTGTAATTTGTGCTAGGAGAAGGGTCATTCATATGTGAGATGCCCCTGGGCATCAAATAATGGGGCAGAAGGGGTAAATCATGATGCTGTAATTACCCAAGCCCAGAAGAAAAGTTGTGTTAATGCATCTGAGAAACACATACAGGAGATTGCTAAAGAAAAAGAAAGAATAAAGGCTAGAAGCACGATGATCCCTGAAGGGGACATTCCAAGTGAACAGCACATAGAAAGAGAAGGGGTACAAAACCCAAAAAGGGTACAACTGAGACAAGTGGAAGTGCAGAATAAGGAGGAAACAGCAGAGATATTGAGACAAGAGGAGAAACAAGGGACCTCATCAGCATGAGATACAACAAGAGACAGACTTGAGTATTCAAGATGGAGAGGTTGAGGCAGAGGAGGTAACTGGGCCATTGATACTAGGAAACCAAGACCAGGCCCTGGAGGTTGTGAATCCCATGCCACCCTTCCTTCAGTAGAGCTAGCAGAACTGGCTTTCCAACAGGTGAAGTACTCAAACAGACCAAGGGTAAAGGCAGAAAAGCATAAAGAAACAAAAGGGAAAGTAAGGAAACTTACAACAGAAAAGCAACAATTGAGCATGGCAAATAAATACCAAGCCTTGCCGGTGGAACATGTATCACTAGAGTCAGAGGATGACAGTACAGAGTCTGACTCATCATCCATTTATTCTTCTACGAAATACCTTTTATCAGGACTAGAAGATCTGGGCCCAGCTGATATGTTAAAAAAGAAATGGGCAACAAGGTCTAGAAATATGAAATAAGGAGCTTGGAAATAAAAGCTTATGGTACATCACTCAATACTAAATCTAGGCCTGCTCACAGTCAATGTAAATAGTATAAAGAACAATAAAAGAAGGTTAACCATTCTGTCTGAATTACAGCAACACAAGGTGGACATTGTATGTATACAGGACACCAGGTTAAAAACACTAGCAGAGGTGGCTAATGCTTCAAAATTGTGGAACAAGCGGGTGTCCTTTTGGTCTCAAGGATCAGAGTTATGCGACGAGGTGGGAATCTTATTTTTAATCACAAACCTGAGAGTCACAAGGTTGATAGATTTAGAGCCAGGGAGGATACTGATTCTAGATATCCAAATAGAAGAAGCTAGATATTGAGTGATACATTCATACACCCCCCCCCCAGACAAAGATAAAAAGGATTGAAATGTTTAAAGAAATATAGCCATATCTGTGTACTGCAAGGTTAGTAATCTGGGGAGGTGATTTCAGTTGCAGTCTACATCAGTCAGACAGAGGGACTAGGAATCAAAAACTCTACTGTGACACCAACATGCTGAAGGACATAATTACAATGGCTAAAATGAAGGATGCTTATAGGTCCTGTCACACATAAGCTGGGTTTTCCTACAATAAAGGGGCACGCCTCACCCAGATTGATTTTGTTTTCATTTCACAGGGTTTAGAGGTAGCCACACTCGACATGCATGATTGGGGATTTACAAATCACAGTGGCATAGAAATACACATCAAAGGAAGAGACTCAGTAATTTTTGGGAAAGGCCCCTGGAGGTTAAATGTGGAAGTATTGGAAATGGAGAGGACTTGTAGGGATTAGAGAGGACTATGGTAGGCAAGGAAATCAGTTATCTGTGTATATGATTAATTACTAGAATGGTGGGAGGATTCAAAAAAAGAGTTCAAATCTTTGTTTCAGAAAGTAGCATGTAAACAGACAATAGATTCCTACTTGAATTACCTTAATCTGAGGAAACAGCTGCACACACTAATATCAAGAACAGAAACATTAAAACAAGATTATGGCAAACAAATAACACAGATAAAAAAAGAAATGTTCCAAATACAATACAATAAGGCAAAGACATTACAACAGGAAGTAAGATTTGGAACAGAGAGTAAAAACAAACATTTGACCCATTTACAGACACTCAAAAGTGGGTAGGAAATAAAATAATTAGAGAACTAATAGATGAGACAGGTGGCATACAGCGGGGGGAAGAAAGAATTTTACAGATTGCAAATAATTATGTACAAAATATTTTAGGGGTCACACCTACTATACAGTCCCATAAAGAGTATTTAGATAAATTACAAGTACCACCTTTGTCAAAGTCTCAGTTAGAGCAACTGATCCTACCTATAAAAGAGGAGGAGGTAAAAAAAGCAATAGTAGAACAAAAAAATAATACAGCTCCAGGAGATGATGAACTCACAGCTTTGTTCTACAAAAAATTTGCATCTGAGTTGGTTCCAGAATTAACAAGATGAAATATTGAGAACACTAACTATGCCTTTATCTATAACTATAGCAGATGTCATTTTCCTATATACAGTAAAAAGGGGGATAGACAAGAGTTGAGTAATTAGAGGCTGATTAGTTTATGAAATGGGGATGTTAAAATTCTGGGGAAAATATTGGCAAAAAGATTACTCAGAATTGCAGAGAATCAAATAAGTATGTTCCAGGCCTATACAGTGCCAGGCAGGGGCATCCAAGACAATTTGATTATATTAAGGGAAATTTTCCATAGATGTCAAGAGGGGGTGGCGAACGGGTTCCTGCTATGCCTAGATCAACAGAGGACCTTTGACTCAGTTTCCCACGACTATGTGTTTTCAGTTTTAGAAGCTTTTAACAACCCGAAGAATTTCATAGAATGGGTAAGGGTCTTTTATGGAATGGCTAAAGTACAACCTAGAGTAAATGGGTGAAAAGGGGAGACAATTCAGGTAAAGAGAGGGGCAAGGCAGGGCTTCCCATTGAGCCCTATGCTATATATATTTTGTATTGCCCCTTTTATATGCTCAGTAATGATGGAACCCAAAATTCAGGGCCTTTCCTTGGGGGCATCTGTTGCACAAATTAAGATATTAGCATACACAGATGACGTAGCTATGGTGGTAAAAAACAGTACTGAAGGAAATGTAATTATAGAACAGGTTAAGAGCTACTCAAGGGTATCTGGATCTAGAATTAACACAGAGAAAAGTAAGGGAATGCAGTTGGGGAACCAGTCCCTCCATAGACACAGTTATGCAGGAACTCCCCTGGTGTCTGAACCAATGTCAATATTAGGGATACAGTTAGGACAAGGAGACCTGGCACACTTGAATTGGGAACAGAAAATTAAACAAGCAGAAAACTACTCAGGTAGTTGGATACACAAACAGTTATCAAAGAGAAAGAGGGTACTATTGATAAAGAACTTGATAGTCCCAATATTTGTATATAGTAGTTATATATTCCCCTACCCTACCCCCCTCTGCCCAGTTGGAAACAAGATTGTTTAGTGTCTTTTTTGGGGCACTGTGGGGACATTGCCTGAACCTGGTCAAAAGAGATACAACATATAGGCCCACTAAGGAGGGGGAGTTAGGAAAGATTCATCCTCTGGTGTTTTTTTATAGTATTGTCTTGCACCGCAACATATTTCAGGGTTTAAAATGTGTGAAGCAATGGCAGATGATAATCCAAGAATGGGTGGTGGTTTGTAGAATGACATGGTCCCAGAGTAAAGGAAGATTATTGTCAAGGGCTCAGGGGGTCCCTAAACATGTTAAGAACATGATGCAAAAGTTAATAAAATTGAAAGTCCCATATCCAGCAATGCAAGTAAATAATAGGCAAGGAAGGTATGAGATAATCAAGACATACTCAGCTACAGAAATTATGCTTTTACCACAGTACCCAGCAAATCAGATTACTGAAGCATTTTCCCAACTGTTGAATGAAAGGTTACCAGCCTTCGTTTGGGATCTAGTGTGGTTACCATGCACAGAAGATTAAATGTGAAAGACAATAGACACAAGCCAACTTGATGAGAGATATTGCCCAAGACAGGAATGTCACCAAATCCTAGAAATGCAGGAACATCTGTTTTTGGAGTGTGGATATGCTAAAGCTCTATGGGACAAAGCGGCAGCAATATGGAACATACCACATCTCAAATCTTTGACATATCTGGAATTGATTTTAGCATTATACACCAAGAGATGGAATTCATTCCACAAGGGAACTGTCCAAGTATTTTTGGCTATTTGTAAATATTACATCTGGCAGGCCAGAGGTAAGCTGATATTGCAACAAATGATTATGTTCCATGAAGGGATCTTCAACAATGTGTGCATATCTCTACAACAGGTGTATGACAAAGATAGAAAGAACAAAGCAAGAGAAAAAGTATCAGAGCTTTGGAGAGGATGTACACAATGGTTTATGGGGTAGATAAAGGAGCACTTTGAATATTTACAAAGAATGGTATAGAATAAATATACTGGCAGGACAAAGTGGTGAAGGAAAAAAGAGGGAAAAAGGGTATAAAAGGTGGAGACAACAAGAAAAAGGGGAGCAGGAAAGAAGAGGAAAGGAACATAAGAGAAAAAAGAAGATAAAGAAGGAAAATTACAGCTATATTAATTCAAGAAGACAATGAATAAGATTGTCAAGAAAAAGGTTACAGTAGGAAAGAAGATAGCAAGTAGCTTGGGGTGGAGGGATCTACCATTAAGTAAAGAAAGTAAAGGATGAATGTTTTTGAATTATGCTTCCCATAACCCTCAAAATTCCCCTACTCTTGCTACATGGGGTGTTTCACTTCCTGTGAGCAGAATGGATGAGTCCAGTGTGGTGGATAAAGATGGTGGAGTAAGAGATGGACTCAGAGAGGAGCCAGAGAGCATGGATTTGGTTTCACGGGCTACAACTTAAGGATTTAGAGATTTCAATGATGAGGATTTTCTTGAAGAACAGAAACTACAGAACAAACTGGAAGAAAAAAAGAAACAACTAATAAATATGATGGCAGATGCTGAAAAACATTATGCAAATAAAAAAAAAACAAGTTGGAGGATGTAAAGAAAAGAAAACGACTATCCATCAGCCCCTCTGGAGTTCTGGGTAAAAAAATGTCAACTTCATTTACCAGAAAAGGAACTTAACATCACTAGTAGTATGCAAGGACAAGACACCAAAAATCCAGCTGCACTGGAAGACACCTGGTCACCGGAGGCCTTCCTGAAAAATGCTGGATGTATTTTAAACTCAAATGGCCAATGGAATCCTCATGTCAGTATTCCCCTTCCTGGAGGAATTAACTTTCCACAGACTCAGTTGGATACTGCAGAAATTGACTTAACGTCAGCACAAGAACAAACAGATGAGCAGCTGACAGTAGCAACCACAGCTGCAGCTGTGCAACATCCTGAAAACCAAGGCACAGGATTGCCTACACAAGGAACTGGAGCTCTGGAGCAAGGTACAGGTGAATTTGCTATTTTAACCAATTTTGTCAACAATTCATTAGATGCACATTTCAGACTTAAACCAACATGACAAACAGAGTAATGACAAAGAAAACTCCATGGATACAAATGATACAGGGAGTCACCCACCCCAAAAGCCATTTAGCTATGCAAGCTTATTCCACCATCTGGTGGAGTCTGCAAAAAGATGGAACATGGTCCCATTAAGATATAAGGGAGGTTTGGAATAACCTCCCAATAGACAATATGTGAGTAGAAAATTGATCAAAAACTCCCTGAATTTTTGTCTGTCTGATGTCTATGCCTTCATCCACACCCCTGGGGACTCTAATTTCAATATTAGTTTCTGAAACACATTGTTACTGGATAGATTTTGGAGCCTTAATCCATGATTAAAGATATTGCCTTTTAGTCACTCTTTATAGTTATACCACTCACAAAGCCCACATTTAAGACTGTAACAATTCTGTTTTGTAATGAAGAGGTCAATGTCAATGATATTGTATATTGGCAGGAAAGAAGAAGCGGTATACAAGACTCCCCTGACCCTATCGGTTTTACTATAGTGCTTCGACAGCGCTAGCACCGACATCCCCCACAACGACAGCTACCATGCCGACTGTTGACGTAGCTCCGGGGATGTTGGTGCTTTCTATCAGGGGTCTGTGCCCCCCATACCCCCCATGTGTGGAGCTGTGCCCCCTACACCCCCGGTCTCTAGAACTCTAACTCTGAGTCAGAGTTGGACTGGGAGGGTGCTATACTGGGAAACACACCGCCAGTGTCTTCTGTGCACCAACACAGTGACTCACCTCAGACAGACAATTTCTGTCGCTGTGCTGGTTTTTGCTGTAGTGGTTTCAACCTTGTGTCAGCACACCGACCCCATCATCAATGATTAATGATTTTGGTCAGGAGGCTGTTAATTTTGAGCCCAGCTCAAACAAACAGAAACAGGAATTCAATACCTTCCTAACTGTTCCTTTTGGGGGGAAAGAGATCATGGCATCCTGTTTTACTCCAGCCAGCCAAAATCATGCTATCAATTTTGCTCATTAACCCATTTAAATAACACGTGATAAAATCAAATGTACCTTATGTGAAGTATTGGGGCATACAATTGCACTTTGTACCTTTACCCCGAAGTGTAATCTCTGTGACGACACCAAACATACATATAGATCTTGTCTAGGGGCCACTCATAACTCTTCTGATTTTGGAGAGCAGGACTATTATATAGACAAAGCTACCAAATTACATAATACTTTGCAACCCAGTACAAACAAGGAAGTGAGATAGGTCAACACCAGGATCCATCAAACAGCAGTCATATCTTCATCTGTGCATTTACCTGAGGAGAGAGCTCCTTTGGAAACAGAGACAGATGCTACAGTTAATACCACTATGCCTCAAACAGATTTTTCCACTGCAGAAATGCCTCCCCCCCCCCCATTAATGAATCCTTTTCAAACTGCAGGCAAAGGGAAAAGAAGGAGACAAAAGTTGAAACAGATAGAATCAGAACACCCCATAATTTTGGAAAACTGATTTGCTACATTACAAAACTGGGGTGACCTTATGGAGGATGAGGACTCTGATATTTCAGCATCCTTGTCCCAAAAAGATGCCTGCTCATTAATTGAAGAAGCGGGCCCATCAAATGTTTCCAAGAAAAAAAAAAAGAAATGGGAATCTAGATCTGAAAGTGCTACAAAACAAACATTGAACTCATGAGCCAGATTTGACATATGCAACTTTAAATGTTAATAGGATAAAATCTCACATTAAAAGACTGACCACTTTTGTTATTTTAGAACAGTTTAAATATGAAATTAATTGTGTTCAGGTTACTAGATTGAATATCATAGAAGAAGTGAAGAAAGCACAAGAGGGATGATAGTGGGGAGACTCTCACTGGTCTCTACAAGAGAGTAATGCAGTGGCTTAGGCATTTGTTTTAAAGCTTCAGACATCAAAGTAGCTAAACTTGACATCATTTGTCCAGAGCAAGCACTACTTTTAGACATTACACACCAATCACAAGCATACAGGTCACTCAACATCTATGCCCCTCAAACGATGCTATTACAAATTGAGTTGTTGAAACAAATCCAACCCTACTTACATACTGCAAAAACAGTGTTTGGAGGAGATGGCAAATTCAGTTTATTAAAAACTGATAAAAATCACAATACAAACAAAACTTATTGTGATGCATCTTTCTTAAAACAATTGGTAAAACAAGTAGTATTACTGGATGCACATGGGAATACAGTGGCAAAACTGAAACATTCTTTTTTCAGGAGTAAACTGTCAACACAAATTAGCTTCTGGTTTGTGTCAAACTATATTCCAATGTCAAGACTCCAAGTCATACCTACTAGGTAAGTCATACCTAATGAGATGGCAATGTGTGCTGTGTGATTTAAACAGTATAGCTGCAAAAAAAATTAGTTTGTCTTGGCTGGGATGAGGGGGTATTTAACTGAGGGAGGAAGGGGTTAGAAAATACACAGGAGGGAGAGGGGTGGTCAAGTGACTTGGGACAGTCGATAGTGGGACTGGGATCCAATTATATTTCAAAGGGGACCAAGTGACCCCAAAGCTTGAGCAACCCTGCTGCTTCAGTGCCATGAAGCTGGAGTGTAGCATCTTGAGTAGCATCTGGAGGGTGTCAGCAGGCAGGACAGCAGGAAGTGGGCCATGCTGGTAGACAGGGAAGAGCATAACAGGGAGGGCCACATATTTCCTGTACATACATGAGGAGTCCAAGATGGGGGAAGGGTTCCATGGAGTGGGGTAGGACCAGATTAAGGGAGGAGAGGATGTGCAGAGGCAGTCAAATAGGGCGGGAGATGGGAAGGGTTGTATATTGCCAAAGATGTGGAGCAGCCATATTCCTGGGAATGGCTTGGATGGAAGGGGTTGTAGGGTGTGTTGGCAAGTAGACCAACTCAGGCAGGAAATAGGGTGGTTGAGGAGGGAACTGGAGGCATGGAGGAGATGGAATAAAGGGGAACACAGCCAACAAGGGAAACTAATGAGGCATCCAAAAGAGCTCACAACAGGCAAAAATAAGAGGGAACTAGGTGGGACAGCAAGAGTGCCACACAAGTGGGTGCAGCCAAAGGAAGGAAGGAAGGAAGTGATGACTGGAGGAGAGTCAGGCACAAGGGCATAACTAAGACTGGGTCAGAGCAAAGATATCAGAATGTGGGAAGGGGGACTGGACTAATTCAAGGAAAGGAAATTAGCACTGCAAACAGACCAGGTAGCAGAGAGGAGGAAAGCTACAGTGAAGGAGCAGGGAGAGGATGCTACAGGGGAAAAGGTACACAGTAAGGAGGCAGTAGGCAGTACACCAAGAAGACATAGTGGTGCAGGGGCAGCGATGTAGTCTTTCTGGAGGAAAGGAAGGAGCAATGAGACAGGAAGATGGGGGAAGCAGCAGGAAGCCCAGGGAAGGCTAAGGATTGGGAGAGGTTCAGAGTCTGAGTGGGGGAGGGCCACATTTCAGGGAAGGCAGGGGGAAGTAATAGCAGAGGAGGTGGTAGCATGGTGGATGGAGCAACAAGTGAGAGCACAAGGGAGCTTCCACTGATGGAAAATAGTTCGGAGGTGGAGGTCAGTAGCCCAATAATATTTGCAAGGGGCTAGAGGACAGGGCAAAGGTTATGGGAGGGAAAGGGGAGGCGAGACAGGTTGGATGAGAGGGCCTCACACATTGGAGGCAGGGAAGTGGAGGGCAACAAGTGGGTGAGCAAGATAAGCATCAGAGAGTCATAATTCTGGAGGAGTCTATACTTAAGGGTATAAGATGGGGAGGGGTGCAAGAAAAAGTAACATCTGGGTAGAATGCATGCTAGACTGACAGCGAGTAGAGTGGGGCAGCATATGGGTAGATTTGGGGAAGGTGGGGGGGACACATTGTGGTGCACCTGGGAACAAATGATCTGGAAGAGGGAAGGATAGAGGAGGTACAAGACAGCTTCAGGGAAGTGGAAAAACTATGCAGCGAAGGTGGAACAATGGTAGCCTTATTAGAAGTTCTGCCAGTGCCAAGGGCTAGTACAAACAGGAAGAGAAGAATCAGTGACTTCAACAAGTGGCTGAGGGAATGATGTGGGACCAAGCAGTGTGGATTGGTGGGTGACTGGGGTAGCACATGGGATAACACAAACCTTTATGCAGGGGATAGGTTACACCTCAGCAGGGTAGGGTCACAGGTGTTGAAGCAGAAGCTGGGGGATTTCATCAATGAGAAGTATCATTTAAACTAGGTAGGGGGAGGCATTGGAGCTGGGAATCACCAGGCAAGAGGGTCCCATGGACCTCCCCCCACCACAGGGATGGATATGACCTTAGGCAAAATAGGGGTTGGAGTGAAGAGTATGTAAGCAGGAAGGATAGGAGCAGCATGGAGAATGATTTCACTCAATGCTAGGAGCCTGGAGGAAAAATTGGCAGAGTTGCAGGCATTGATGGCAGAAGGGGAGGTGGACATAGCTGCCATTACTGAGATGTGAACAACCAGACACCATGATTGGGACCTAACCATCCAAGGGTACAGACCATTCAGGAGGGATAGAGATAAAGAGAAGGCTGGGGGAGTTGCCATTTACATAAGGGAAGGAATCAGATGTAACAGGGAGGAAGGCAGATTGGAAGTAATCTGGCTGCAATTACACAGCCAGAAAGGAACCAAGATCAGTCTGGGGTTTGTTATAGACCTCTGGCCCAGAAGGAGGACATTGAAAGGGAACTGGAGGAGAGATAAAGATTCATAGCGGCAAAAGGAGCACAGTGGTGGTGGGGGACTTTAATCTACCAGGGGTGGATTGGAACATCCCAGGAACCACTTGTGCCAGGGAGCAGATCCTCCTGGAAGAATTCCAGGATGGCTTCCTTGCCCAGAGGGTAGTGGAGCCAATGAGAAAGGGGAATTTACTAGATCTGGTACTGGAAGATGGGAAACAGATCAGGGATGTAAGGGTGAAGGAACCTCTGGCAAGCAGTGACCACCGCACAGTGTGGTTCTCAATCAATCTTGGTAGGGAAGTAGCCACTACAAAAACTAGGGTCCTGGGCTTCAGAAGGGCAGTCTTTGGCAGGATGGGACACATACTGGAATGTCATATGGCAAGCATCCACCCAGAAATGAGCATGGAACAAAAATGGGCAGTCGTCAAGGCAGGACTGGCTGAAGGCAATAAAACTTGTATCAAGAGGCAAAGCAATAAAGCCAGGACCAAGAAACCAAGTTGGATGAGTAGAGAGGTAGTGGAGAAGATGAGCAAAAAGAGGAATAAATTTTGGAGCTACAAGAGATCCAACAGGGCAGAAGACAGAAGAATATGTGAAGAAATCTAGAGAAGTGAGCAGAGTGGTAAAGGCAGCAAAAGCATATAGGGAATGGAGGTTAGCGCAGGGCAGCAAAGAAGGAGAAAAGGATTTCTTCTGATATATCAGAGAGAAGAGAAAGATCAAGGATCAAATTGTTAGGATCAGGAGATGAAGTGGGTGGCTAGAAAAGGGGGCTAAGCAGGCAGAAGTACTTAATTGATACTTCTGTTCAGTCTTCACCAAGGACAGGGATGGGCCCATACCTGAGAGGAAGGGCGAGGTGGGAGAGGGTGGGGAGAAGCAACTACAGATGGGAAAATCAAGTGGAAAGGGTGAGGGAGGGCCTTAAGTCCTTGAAGGTGGGCAAGGCACCTGGCCCAGATGGAGTCCACCCCAGGGTTTTGAAAGAGTTGGCAGAGGTCCTGGCATGGCCATTGGTGGACCTGTTCAATACAACTCTGAACTTGGGGTGCATGCCCCAGGACTAGATGGAAGCACATGTGGTATCTCTCCATAAGAGTGGGCCCAAAGACAAAACAGGGAACTACAGACCAGTGAGCCTTACTGCAATTGTTCGAAAACTGAAGGAGGAAATCCTCAAGGAAAGACTGGTGCAATTTCTTGAGGATAACAATCTCCATTGCAGCAAGCAGCAGGGGTTTGTCTCGGGCAGATCCTGCCAGATGAACTTAGTTGATTTTTACAACTGGGTTATGATGGCACTGGACAGGGGACATGCGGTGGATGTCCTTTACCTGGATTTAAGCAAGGCCTTTGACTTGGTGCCACACGGTAGGCTGACCTGCAAGTTGAAGAGTCTGAGAGCAGGGAGAAAACTGGTCATATTGGTCAAGAACTGACTGCAGGGTAAACAGCAGAAGGTAGTAGTGTGGGGGGGTGCTTCTGAACCAAGGGCAGTAACAAGTGATGTACCACAGAGCTCAATGCTGGGACCAGTTCTGTTTAACATTTTCATAGCTGACATTGCAGTAGGGATTAAGAGAATGATCAGTCTCTTTGAAGATGACACAAAGATTTGTGCCAAGGTTAATGGGGAGGAAGGAACAAAAGTACTTCAGGAGGATTTGGCAAAAATGGAGGAATTTTCTCACACTTGGCAGCTTTGTTTAAATAATAATAATAATAAAATTTATTTGGTTAAGTGCCTTTCAAATATTTCAAGGCGCTATACAAAGCATCATAGCATCAACACGTCAATACATACACTGACAATACAACCAATATAATATTTAAAATAAACAATTACAATACAACAGGGAATGCCTGATTCCATAAAAATGACTTTAAAGCCTTCTTAAAACTATCCACTGTTGTACTTTCTCGGAGCTGGCGGAGCAGAGAATTCCAGAAGGTGGGAGCCACAAATCCAAAAGCACGGGCTCCAGAAGACTTCAAATTCACCCTCGGTATCTCCAGCAACCCCTCATCAGCTGAGCGAAGCTGTCTCAGAGGGGGTGTAAGGCACCAGAAGCTCTTTCAAGTAGTCGGGACCTAACCCATGTAGGGCTTTGTAGGTCAATAGACCCACTTTAAAGGTGATCCGCCACTGTATTGGCAGCCAGTGCAGAGTGCGCAGCACAGGGGTAATATGGGACCTTCTAGACACCCCAGTCAACAAACGTGCTGCTGCATTCTGCACTAGCTGCAGGCGGCGGATATCAACCCCAGCAAGCCCTAGGTACAGGGAGTTACAGTAATCAAGACGAGATGTCACAAAGGCGTGGACCAAAACCGGCAAATCGCCCGGTGGAACCAGGTGCCTAATCCTGGAGATGTTTCTAAGATGAAAAAATGCCAAGAAGTGCAAAGTGATGCATTTAGGAGGCAAGAACGCAGGACACAATTACTGGCTGGAGGGTGTACTTATAACAAAATCCAAGAAGGAGAAGAATTTGAGAGTGCTGGTAACCAAGGAGATGAACCACTCTGCTCAGTGCAGGAAGGCAGCAGTGAAGGCAAACAGGATGCTACATCACTCAGCAAGGGGGATTACTTCTTGGAGTTGGGAAGTCATCTTGCCCCTGTACAGGTCCCTGGTGAGACCACACCTAGAGTACTGAGTGCAATTCTGGTGCCCCTACTTTAAAAGGGACATCAAACTACTAGAGGGGGTACAGCGCATGGCAACAAAAATGATCCTGTGGTTTCGGGAACAGACCATATCAGGAAAGACTCAGAGAGCTCAATATGTATAACCTGGAGAAAAGCAGGGAGAGAGGGGATATGACTGAGACCTTCAAGTAACTGAAGGGTTTGAACTGAGTAGACACCAGGTGTATATTCAATCTGAAGGGCAGAAGGGAAACCAGGGGACACTCTATGATGGTGGAAGGGGGCAGGTTCAAGAGGGAACTGAGGAGGCACTATTTCACAGACAGGGTGGTAGCAGGGTGGAACGATCTGCCAGAGGAAGTTGTATCACTGCAGAGTGTTGGGGGCTTCAAAAGAGGGTGGGACAGATTCAAGGAGAGGGTACAAACTGGGAGAGGGTGGGATATGGGGGTAAGGCATATGAGGGAGTGGGGTGAGCTGCAGTCTAATGGACTGAAGTGCTGCACACTCAAGCAGACTAGAAAGACTGAATGGCCTGTATCTGCTGGCAATTTCGTATGTTCTATCTGACCACTGTATGGTATGCATACAACTGTCAGACACTGAAAATCAATCCAGTGGACTTGATATGTGGCAACTAAATGCAAGTGTGTTAGATGACAATAAAGTATTAATGGATCTCCAGTATATTATAAATGACAGGAA
This sequence comes from Neoceratodus forsteri, assembly GCA_016271365.2. NCBI lineage: Eukaryota > Metazoa > Chordata > Ceratodontiformes > Ceratodontidae > Neoceratodus > Neoceratodus forsteri. Next base: position 624,065,050 of record CM057452.1, on the reverse strand, counting down.
GTCTAATTTGTTTATATGACTCAATGACTACCTGGTGGGTGGACAGTAAGCTATGTCTCAGAGATATACTGTATCTGTAGCTAAGCAAAAAGCCTATGACAATAAATAAAATATAAGGACTTAAGGAATCAGGTTCATAAATTGATTGCCTTACAAATTTCAAAGGAAATGGACTACTCAGACCAAATTACACTAATAAAAACTGAAATGTGCATATATCAATATGATCATTTAAAAACATTAGAGTTTGAACACAAATTCAGAACACATGGCAAAAACAAATATATCCTTTTGAAGGGTATAGGCAATACACAGAAAATACATAAAGAAATTGGTTAGTACCACAGGAGAAGTAGTAAGACATATTTTACTGTCCTCCCACCAGGAAATCATTGAATCATATAAACAAATTACAGGTTTCTTGTCATTTCAAAGGCAGTATAGCGTAGTGGTTAAGGGCACTGAGCTACAAACCTGGAAACCTGGGTTTAAACCCCATCAGCCACCACTTGTATACTTTGTGACCCTAAGCAAGTCAGTTAACTTCCTTGTGCTCCCAGGTCACACCTGGAAACAAGCTCATGCTTAGTGTGCCTTTCCTGACTAAACAATTTCACTTTTCCCTTTCCAAAACAGAAAGGAGGATATCTTGCAGGAAATTGAAACTTATATGAAAATACAGTTTGAAATACCTTTTAAATTGAACTCATGGATGAATCAATTATTACAAATAGCTAATTTACCCCAAAGAACACACACACATGGAAACAAAAATGTATTTCTAACATTACAACTCAGGAAATCGAATAGGCAAGTAATAACTTTAAGGTGGGGGCAGCATCGTGTTCAGATGGTCTATCTGGTGAACTTTATAACATTTTGTGGAATTATTTCCTTAAAAAACTCACAGAGGTATACAATGAATTCCTTAATAAAAAATATACTTCCAGATAACATGTATGAAGGATCATTATTTTTTTTTATTTAAAAGAGGCAATAAAGCAGATCTTTTGAACTGGTGACCTGTCACGCTGTTACACAAATTAAAAAATTTTAACAAAAATACCTGATAGTAGACTAATGCAAGTACTAGACACTGGGAAAGGAGCTGGGTAAAGAGTTCCGATTCAATCAAGCCTGTAGGTAAGAGGAAAAGCTGAATTGCCAAGTGAACGCAGTGTTGCTGTGGAGTAGCGATTCAAGCAGGGATTGCTCAATGGTAATAACTTACTTAGAACAGGTATGCCACCTTTGCCTTAACAGTGAAGTGAGCATATCTTTCCAGTTTGCCTTGTGTCATCATTTTGGATACTGTGCTTACCCCCTGTGTTTTGTGTTTCAGCTTGGGAATCTGTGGAGTGCTTGAGGTGGAGTTGCCAAGTGTACTGGCTGAGATTCAACTGGCCCCACGGGGGGTCAGAAGCTGGAGGTGCAAGCAACAGGCTGTTCTGAAAAACTGGGGAAGAGTTCTATAAGAAGATCCATAAGAAGTTGTGCTTGACTGGAGCTGTGTATTTTTGGAAGCTACACCAGTTGAAGAAGATTATCAACTGATGGATTCAGGCATAAGCAGTGCAGAAGGGGAGAGAAGCTGGAGAGAAGCCGGTTGGGCAGCTGGGACAGGAGATGAGAGACGGGATTTGTGGTCCATGGTCCATGGTTCTTGCTACTACCTGCCTGCTATCGATTGAACTAAACCTTAAACCCTGAACCTCTATCCAAATGGGAAGTATTTTGGTTTAAGTATTGAAATAAAAATATTAGCTAAGTACAGCTAAGGAACCCTTTGTATCCCTTTGTATTTAGAGGAGAGATTTATTGCTGTTTGGCGATTATTTTCTATACTTCTTGGTGTTAGGATATATAAAGTTTACCAGGTTAAACGTTTTTTACTATAGTAGTTTTATTACTGATTTATTATAGATTTACATTTGTTAGTATTTTATTTTACAATCTTGTGTGTGATAGGATTTTGCACCATTTTTTAACTAGCCATGCTGCGTAATCCAGGCTCGCCAGGTGTATTTAATCGACAGGTAATAGCTAGGCACAATCATTTGGAACGTATCAGGGGAACTGCAAGCTGGCTCTTTCATATGGGCAGAGGATTTTTACAGCATTTTTCGAGTCGGATTTTGCTTTAGAAGCCGGCAAGTAAGCAAATTGCAGACTTTGTAATTGCGTATACTGCTTGTAACAATAGACAACTTTTATTTTTGTGATACTAAGTTTTACTTGCTGTTCGTGTACTGGTATTCCTTAAGAGCCACAGTAGGAGTGAGGTGGATTGTACTGATAATCTAGTGTGATCATTATCCCCAAAACAAGTAAGTTAAAACAAATAAATTTTAAGTTATTAAAGCTAATGATTTGGGATGAATAATTTCAAGTTTTAAAGGGGCCTGGATTCGGGTAAAAGTGGTTAATATTTTAAATTTTCTTGGGAGGTGTATTTTTTGTTTTATTATTAGATTCTTCAGCTGTATGCCTTTTGATGGCTTTTGGTTTTTGGCTATGTAAGCTAAGTGTTTGTATCTTTTCTCTATGTAGTGGGACGAAGACATCTGGAGTTTATTAATTTTATGAGAGGCTGCGAATTGTGAACTGCCTGCTTGTGTCTTTTTCCTCAAATACCCATTCTGTGAGAGTGGATATCAAACGGACTTGAGTGTTGCTGTAAAAGGGTCTATCGAGCCTTTAGAGTATCCTGGCAAACATCTTCAAATTTATTCCTTAAGAACTAGAGTGGATCATTTGCCTACAAGCAGAATAAGCAATCCTGGTACTTTGTTGAGTGTATCAGCTTTGCACTAAGTAAACATTTGATCACTAGCCCTGTTTTGTGTGATCTTAATTTAGGGCTTATGTCTGTTTGATTTCATTATTAGTTTTAAAGGCTCCTAGGTTGTAGTGAAGAGATAAGGAAAACTGAATATTGAACTTTGGATACTGATCAAGATATTTTGGAATTTGAAGCTTGTTTTTTGCTGCTATTCTTCATAGTATTTTATACGTTGGTTGTTTGATTAAATCTGCTTACTTCTGATATTTTCCTCCTTGTTATAATAAGGAGCTTTAGATCCTAAAGTATTGAGTGGATTGATAGCTGTTTTTTATGAATATAACAAATACTGCAAATAAAATTATGCAGAAGAGGGGGGAAAAGAAATCTGAAAACGAAAAGAAAAAAGCTCAACAGAAGAAAAGTCAATATGTGATTTGAATAAAATCACACATTTTTTAATTTATCCAGAAGAGCATATTGAGCTAAGAGGGAATAAGAAAATTATAAGGAAAATGTTTGACCCCCAAATGACGTCATCTCCTGTATCTACTTTATCAATACAGACACAGGAGGTACATGTATGTACCCATCCTCTAATGAATTATATTAGAAAATTAGAGGATGAGATACAGACAGTTAGGACACATAAAATGGAAAAAAAGACAAGTGGTACTGGCTCTGAATTACATGTCTCTGACTTGATTAATATAGAAGAGAGTATAGAAAAAGATACTGGAAAAATGTTATCATTAATAGAGAAAACAAGGGGCATAATGAAGGGTTGCCTAGTAATTGTCCATTAAAGAATAAAGGGAAACTATTCTCGGGTGATGATTGTATAACCAGGGAACCAATATGCTTGTTAAACTCAAGTCCTAACCCAACCCAGGGAGAGGAATATCGAGATGTTAATAATGGAACCTTTCTAGAAAAGTATGAATCCTTTCTATCACTGTATATTAAGGAGTATAATACTAAAGTGTTACCTAACTATGTACTAAGTAATCATGTGCATGAAAGAGAGTCACAAGATTGTGAAGCTCAGATAATTGAGCAAATGGAAGGAAATACAAGTAATTTGGGTAAACTTAATGAAAAAGGTGTTGATGATGAGAAAGTTTCATTGCATAATATTCTGTTGGATTTAAAAGATCAACATTTCCGCAATATTCAACTCTTGGAATTGGTTACTCTCTTTCATGTCTTTATGGATATATATGTTAAAAATATTAATAATAACTGTGATTGTGGTGGTAATGGTAGCAAGGATAGAAAACAAGAAATTGTAAATGAATGTATAGCCAGTGTTGAGATGGCCGAGCATAATAATAATTATGAAAGTGGGCTGACATCTAATGGAGAGAGTAAAGTTAATGCAAAGAAGACAGTAAATAAAGACACAACCAAATCAATAGAAGCTATAACCAATGAAATCACAGCAAAATAAATCAAAGAAATAGACGTGTTAGTGCTAGATTTAAACAATAGAAAAAAACAGCTTAAAGAAGCAAGGTTTAAATCTGTAACTGATGGGAATATGCAATGAAAGAAGAAAATAATAAACCAGGTTAAATTAAGAAAGGAAAAAAGGAAGATAAGGAAATCTTGGACAGAGCTAGTAAAGGTGAAGTAGCCATGGAAAATAAAGTGAGATCTAAAGGAAAGAATCTCTGTAAGGGAGATGAATTATTAGCAGAACAAAAAGATGAAAGAATCACTGAAGGAGATTTATTGCCAACAGTATTTGTGCATGGGCTACCTAAATCAAGAAATGAGAATAATTATACACTGAAATTGGCAGTCTATAATTTGCTAAAAGATATGTTGGGGCATAATGTGAATTGGCAAGATTTGAAATCAACATATCGTTATAAGACCAGCAAAGCAAAAGGATGGATTTGTATAATTCTCAAAGATGTGAATAAAAGGAAAAAGATTTTGACAAAAAAGGAGAAATTCTCAGAAATGGGGATTTTATTGGACATTACTATAAGAGAAGGACAGGAACAACAGATAAGGTATGAAAATAAAAGTGATAAAAAGGGAAAGAATGAGAATGTGAAGAAAGATAAGGTGGAAAATAGCTATCGACAACCAAGGATAACAGCCTATATGGCACCTATGGAGACTGTGCATATTGTAGGGAAAGAGAAAGAAGATACTTATAATAAGAGAGGTAGAAGACAACTGGGGAAAAGGGTTAATAGCTCAGTTATTTTAGAGATAGATGATCAACTTGAGGGAAATATTTTGGAATCGGTTGTTTCAGTAAGTATGTATAGCAGTGAGAGCATGTTAAATACACAGGAACTGACTAACTGACCAGAGATGGATAATGTAGTTACAGGTCCTACAGACTTACTAAGCTGGAATGTGGCAGGTTTGAAAGAAAAATTATTATGTAAAGAATGTAAGGTATGGGTTAAAAGGATCCCTATTTTATTTTTTCAAGAAACTTGGTTAAGGAGGGACAATCAAACATATTAGAGGGCTATACTTCTTGGGCAGTGGATGCCAGAAGGGATAAGAAGTGTTGCAGACCCAAAGGAGGTTTAATGATCTTAATAGATACCTCTATGAAGTATACAGTGCTGGAGGCTAGCGTGTCCGATGATTACTTTATGTATATTATTATAGCAAATGATGTATGTATGTGGGCCTTATTAAACATTCATATTTCTCCAAACCTAAAGTTACAGGACTATCAATCGGTCTTAAATCTGATAGGTAGTAGTGTGGAATCGATTAAAGGTCGATTCATAGGCCTAAAAATAATTATGGCTGGAGATTTTAATGCTCATATAGGGAATTTGCTAGAAGAGCAATCAGGGGATTGGTGTTTAGATGATGCTCTGAATATACCAATAAGAACTTCCAAACAGACAAGTGTGTCAAATTATGGTAAAAAAGTTATTCCATTTTGTGAAAAATACAACTTTAGAGTATTAAATGGAAGAGCAAAAGGTGATAGAAATGGAGAATTTACATTTTTGACAAAAAGAGGTGGGAGTGTTTTGGACTTATGTTTAATTGAAGCTTTTGATTATAACTTAGTAGAACAATTTAAAGTGATGAGGCTTTGGGATAATGATTATTTCCCTATTATATGTAAAATCCATATTGATTTAGCAGTAATAATAAAAGATATAAGAAAGGAATATGATGCAAATAAGTTTATGTGCATTATATGTGGTAAAAGGATTAAGTGGAATGGCTTTACAAAACAAGCCTTGGATAATTTAGTTAATGATGGACAAGTAAAAGATATAATAAACAAATTTACATCTAATTGTATAGTGAAAGGGGATGAAATAATTTTGATGTATGATGAGCTGATAGCTATTATTGTTAATACTTTAAATGATAAAAAAAAAGTATAGCAAATTCAAAGAATAGGGATGTAGAACATCAATGGTTTGACAGAAAATGTATTATGTTAAGGGATGAAATTAAGAGAGTGGGTAGAGTAAGACTTAAACAGCCAATGATGGCTAGCTTGAGGGCCTTTCACTTGTTGAAAGCTGAATATAGATCTGCAGTAAAGGAAAAAAAAGACAAACTGTAGGAGATATCAATGGGGAGAACTTCAAGCTAGTATTGTGAATAAAGACATGAAGGCATTCTGGACACTAATTGCCTATGGATGCAATAAAGAAAATATGCAACATAATATTGTAGCTATGATTTTGGAAGATAGCTGGATTAAACATTCCAGGTATATTTATAATTGATCTGGGGTAGATTGTAATGAAAATAAGGAAGCTAATAAAAGAACAAGGAAATTTTGTTATAATTCTTCACTTAATTTCGGTGTGGAGGAAGTAAGAAATGCAATTAGAGCACAAAAAAGAAATAAGGCGACAGGAGGTGATAGTATTCCTGCAGAGCTGTTACATAATGATTTGGAACTTTGGGTGGTTATACTTACACAATTGTTTAATGATATAAATATTACTCTATGTTTACTCAAGCCTGGAATAAGGGAATAGTTGTACTGCTTTTCAAAAAAGGGGATAAACAGGACCCGAAGTGCTATTGTCCTTTAACATTGCTTCCTATTACACAGAAAATCTACTCTACATTAATTCTAGATAGGTTGGCAACTTGAGTTGATGAAATCGAATATATCTCAAGATTTCAGTGTGGCTTTAGAAAGGAATGCGGGACTATGGATTTGATTTTTAGACTTAATTACCTATTTGATATTTATGTAAGAAATAAAAAAGGAACCTTATATGTTGGCTTTATCAATATTAAATCAGCATTTGATCAAGTAAATAGAAACAAATTATGGAATTTATTAGATAGCTTGGGGATTGATCACCACTTGTTCGCTATCTTAAAGAAGTTGCATACAGATACTACAGCAAGTATTAGATATGGCCGAGATGGAGGGCTATCTAAAGAAATTAAAGTTGCTTGTGGTGTAAAGCAGGGATGTCTATTGGCACCAATACTTTTAATCTCTATATAGAAACACTTGTAAGAAATATTAATTTGATTGATACTTTTGCTCCTAAAATAAATAATGTATCTATTCAAATTCTTTTATACGCAGATGATGCGATAGTAATTTCTGAAATGACAGCTGGTCTGCATAAAGCAATGTTAAATGTTATGGACTCCTTGAGTGCTCTAGATTTAGAACTGAATGTAAATAAATCTAAAATCATGGTATGTGGACAAAAAATAAGAAAGATAGTAAAGTATGAGAAATTGGGCATTGTAAAATTGAGGAAGTTCCAGAATATAGATACTTGGGAGTAATTATTGATAAAAAAGTATCCTGGTTGCAGCACATGACTGAGGTTAAAACTAATGCAGCTAAAACTTCTAATGCAATAAAAAGCTTTGCTTATAAATTTGCTAATAATTAATTTGTGGCTTTAAAGAAAACATTCGATATTAAATGTGTCAATCAGCTGCTTTATGGTAGGGAAGTATGGGGGCTTTATATGGAGTAGTATAATATAGAAGTGATTCAAAATTCATTTATGAGATTGATATTGAATTTATCCAGAGATTGCCCAGTTGGTTTTATTAGACTGGAAACTGGGTCTTTTCCTATAAAAACAAATATTTTGATTTGTGTTACTAAATGGCTTGGCAAAATACTGAAAATGAAAGATGGTAGATTACCAAGGCTGTACTGGAATAATTTTATAAATAAACGAGTCTATGGGATAAATAATGGTTGGTTTGAAAAATTGAATAAAAATTTATTAAGGGCTGGCCTCGTAGATATTAGGAATAGGAATGTAGCTAATAGTCCTGCTATATTTGTAAAGGAAGTAAGTGCAAGGTTAAGAGATATTGCGATGCAAGAAGATATGGGAAAGATACATGAGTGTGACTCAGTGGGGCTATATTCCAGTATTAAAATCAATTGGGGAATAGAGAAGTATTTGGTAAATTGTGAAAATTATAAACATAGAAATTTGTTGTGTTGGATGAGGCTGGCTGTCCTGTGTAAATCGTACTTCAATTTTCATAACAAATTCTATGGGTTGAATATAACAAAATGCAATTGTGTTGACAAAAATGATATTGAGGTAGTGCACATATTAATTGAATGCGAATTATGGCAATATAAAAGAAGGAAATGGTTAATTCCCTTATCTGGAAGCAAAATATTGATGCTAGGGTAATGTTAAAAATGTGTCAGATTAAATATATGTATAGACTTGCAAAATTTTTTATGTGAGCGAATGGTAATAAGTCTTATACTGCAAAATTGTAATTTGTTAATCAAATAATGTGTATGGCGTTGATATTTACATGTCATGTTTATGATATGTTTTTATGGATGTAACAAACATGTGTTTTATACAACCTTTTAACAATAAACAAACAAACAAACAAAACAAACAAGTACTAGACAGTATTGTGCACAGGACCCAATTTTGCTCTATACCTGGACATAAAATTCCTGATGCTCTAATTCTACTCAGTGAAATTTTAGAAATTAGCAATAAATGTCACAGTTCAGGTTATCTAATAAGCTATGACCAAGCAAATGCCTTTGACGGAAATTCTCATGAATATATGTGGCTATGCCAGGCAGAATCTGGGTTTCATCAGAACTTCATTGAATGGATACAGTTATATTATAAATAAGCTTTCACACTTCCATATGAAAATGACTGGATAGGACAGAATTGCTGTATAAAATGAGGTCTCAAACAGGGTTGCACACTGTGTCCACTCATATATTTAACTAGTGATCCTTTAATTAGAATATTGGATAAATCTCCAAGAATACAAGGAGTACATTTCACAAACATCGCTAGTATTAAAACCATAGTATACGCAGACGACTTGTGTCTAGTGGTATATAACAGCTTGTCAGGGACCCTAGCAAACAATATTATAAAAGTATTCAAACAGATGACGGGAGCAAAAATAAACTATCAAAAAAGCCACTGCGCAGAAATAGGAATTGCCAATGAAGAAGTTCACACATTAGCAGATGCCCGAGTGAAACAAAATCCATGTAAGATATTAAGATTATTTTGGGGGGAAAGAAGACATGGTGATACACAACTGGGAAAATAAAATAAGTTTAGGGAAATAAAGTGTTACTATGTGTAACTAGTGGTGAATGAGTAAGGAAAAATGGATCTTTATGATAAAAACATACCTGGTACCTATCTTTTTGTATTTAAGTTATATCCCCCCCCAACAAAAAAAAAATTAGAGAACAGCCTATATAGTAGTTTTTTTCAGTGTTCATGGTGGAGATACCTTGATTCTCTTACAGTAAAGAATGGATAACCTATTTGGAAGAGAGAAAAAAGGAGGGCTGTGAATGATGAATCCTATAGCTTTTGATCACTGTATTTTTTATTATGCTAACTTGGCCCCAGTGCTACTACACTACAAAGCAGTGGGTCATCTGGCTAAAACCATCTATTTCAGATATTGTACAGGAATGGAGTGCAGGATCCTTTGTCCATAGAAATAAGAGACAACAAAAACTGAATCCAGACTTTACCATTTGGTTTGATTATATAAAAACTGGAAAGTGGCCCCACATCAAATATGTACAACCCCGAGAAAACAACTGTATGAAACCATTATGCAAAATCACTTCCTTGAACTACCACATTTTTCTCAATACACATTAATGGGACACAATATGACAGGAAATATGATAATGTGTAATAGGACTCCAAGAAAAATGTGGGATATTGTGTGGATCAATGCACATGGCAAACTAAAGGTAAAAGGAAACTTGAAACACAAAGAAAAAGAGGAAAGGTATTATCATTGATCCCCATATAATGCAGTGATAGAAACAATGGAACATTTATTTTTAGACTGCCCATATATCATTGAGTTTTGGGATTTATTTTATAACAGATGGAATAATACACAATTTTCAAATTTAACTACTGATGTATTATTTGTAGGAATCTTTCCAGTGGCATGGCAATCTTACAATGTTAGCAGTTTAAGAATAGTGTTAGCAAGTTTGAAATTTTGGATATGGCAGATTCAGCGCAAACTAGTTCTACAGCAACAACAAATAACCCAACAGGAATTGTTATATTCGGTTTTACATGACATGTCCTCTGTTCAAGTTGCAGAATGGAACATGCTCACCATTGCTTCAATATATATCTAGAATGATGGAAGGCTTTTCATTGGTTAAAATGAATTAAAAAGAGAATTTTAGAGTTCTAGCCTAAACTGTTTTGAATACTGAATTGTTTGTTTTTACATTTATGATTAATAGAATGGATAATACTGATGGAATGATATTCCTTTTTCTTTTTTCTTGTTTTTTTGTTGTTGTTGTTATTTCTCTACTATAGTTGTATGCAAAATGTAATTGAGATTCATTATACTTTGTTCACTTGTATGTTATATTCTGATTAATATTTCCAATAAAAATGTCCCTACAATATTTGAGAAATGTTATGGGATCTTTAACATCCACCAGAACAACCACCAGCACTGACAGATGGGACCTTGGTTAAATGTCTCATCCAAATAACCATGTTTTTCAGGATATCTCTTGTGCTAGAATTAGCAACCTCAGATCTGCCAGGATCTACTGCTGGATAATCCCATGAGAAACTTTGCACCTTCACAGGAGGCAAGCAGCATTCATGGGGGCTGCCTCAACATGTGATTGACCTGGAAGTCATTTTTGTATTCATTCCAAACAGCCAGAACTTACACAAAAAATAATTACACTAACAAAAAAGAATAAATTAATCTGGTCACATTCTCATCATACCAACCATGCAGCATTTTATGATGAAGTACATTCTGAGTGTGTGTCATTGAAGCAATAACGGATCCACATAGTAAAACCAACAATAATAACACAAAGGAACATTAAGATAACAGCCAACAATGATGATCACATAGCAAAATTGAAACCTCCCTCCCCAGTTCCCCTCTTCATCTCCTGCTAGTTAGTCAGGGTAGGGGCCAATAGCATACCACCTAATGAGCCTCTCAACTCACCATGATAGCATGCAGTTATGAGCTGCCCTAAACCCACAGCACATGCGTTTTTCTCCCTCTGCCCTTCCCCATGATGTGTTACATGACGCCGACTTCCCACTAATAATTTAACTGCAAGAACCCCCACTCCCCCCATGCAGAACAGTCAACACAGGAGGTGGGTGGTAAACTAGTCACAAACAGCAAACTGTGACTTTAAAAATTGCCAGTTTCACCAATATGAGAGCCTGCCCAACCAGTGGTTCCAACATGGAGTCTGGGAGCCCTCTGGTTGTGGCTCAGGACTACTTCATAAAAACCTTTCTGAGCTCACACAGCCAGCCCCCCCCCCAAGCTGGACTGTGATGTTTTGTATCCACCACCACTGTACAACACCCCTACCTTTAATCCCCCCCAATGAGCCCTCAGTCTCAATGGGCACATTATCAATATCCCTGCATTTTAAAGCTCTAATTTGTGTGACTGGATCAGCCCAACACCAATAAGCAACCTTCACTGGTACCGCAAGGGTTCTTGCCTATTAGCAGGGCTGGATCCCACAAGTATCAGGATGCTACAGCGAGCACCCCACCTCCCTTTCTGCAGAAAGTACACCTCATGATCACTAAAGCAGGAGCAAGGATCTCCACCAACATTGCTAGAATGAGGCTATCTCTAAGAGGGCAATATCAGTGAGATGAATTGGGGCCTGGCACTATTACAGTGCACAGCTCATGAGTCACTTCCCCAACCACCAGCTGACAGGTCCACATGGCATACCAGCATAAACTCCCCAGCAACAAACCACCTAAGACTGTCCCATAAACAGTGGCCCTGTCTCTAGAGGGCTTGTGTTACCCAGAGGAGGTGAACACCTTCTAGGAAACAAAGTCTAATTCTTTAGTGTTACAAACCATCCAGAACCCTTCAGCCACAACACACCCCCCTTCAAAACATAATTTATCTACCCTGGTGGCATAACAAGCCATACCCCGTATTACCACGATGCCTCTGCAAATCCAAGCAGTACAACATTAGGGGGAATATAATAAAACAAATTAATAGAAATTAGTCACAAATAAAGTAATCCAATCTTCCCACCCAATAAATGGAAGGTTGGAGTCCAGTCTGTACATAAATTGCTGCTGAGCTGGAACACCTCATGCCCACTACCATCTTCCTGAGAGAGCTATTTGATATGGTGCCCAGCACACCAAGAGCACTAGCCAACTTTGTGGAAATCTGTTGCCTCACACAAACTATTCAGAGGGGTGTGGTGTCACAGTGATCTATTATTCCCAAAGTTAAATGATAATATATCCCTTCAGACCCCATGCCACTCTCAATTCCTTGGGGAGTAGGGCATTCCACCACCACAGCACTTACACAATAAAGACAAAGACAAAGAAGTCTGCAATTAAAAAGAACTCCTTCAAGACTCTCAGCCATGAGTTTTGTCCTAGTCATCAAAAGATCCCTGAGCCTTCTCCACCTCATGGAAGGACCAGGCCACAGCCGGGTATGCAAAGATAAAGTCTAGCTGGCATTCTCAGAGGGCATTCAGTATTGGGGTAAAAGCTCTCCACTTCCTTGAAGGTCTTGGGGAAAAATCTTGGTAAATATATGATCTATTTCCCTCATGAAGCAGCTCTTTTTTGGATTGATATGCTGCCAAGATTGCCTGATCTTCATCAAAGTAATACATTCAGAAAATGATCTGTCAAGGCAGCTGTTCAGTGGAGGGCAAGGTGCGAGCGCCTGATGGTCCTTTTCTATCTTATTTATTTATTTATTAATGAGATTAATCAGATAAGCATACTGAGCGTACATCCACTCGTTTCCAGATGCGACCTGAGTCACTTCCCCAACCTCATGTTCTTCATTTGCAGGCCCAGAAGTTCTGGAAAAGTTGCTGCACACAATTTTTGCCTTCTGTGAGTCCTCAAAGCCTTAAGTTGGATATCTGGTTATAGTTTTCTTGGTATTCTGGTTGGACTGTGAGGGTAGCCAGCTCAAGTTCAAGATGTGCTACTTATTCAGGCTGGCATCTGTATGCATCTTCCGCATCATAGATTCACTGTTCAGCTTTGCTGAGTCTCTATGCTTGTCCAGCCACCTGATTAGCTAATTCCAATATTTTCCCAGTCAGGGCATCAAGCTTTGTGTTAAGAAACTCAAGCACCTGCTCCATGACAGTACGGCGCAGGATTGATATCTCAGTAGCTGATAGTGTGACTATGTCTGGGCCTGTGGCTGCAGCCTGCTGTGATTCTTCTTGTCACTTTTTGCATTCCCTCTTGATGGCTTAGCTCTAGATTTAAGCAAATAATCATGCATGCTAAGTCAGTAGTCTCCTGAAAATGTTTACGATTAATATTATTGCAAAACAAGCTGGTATATGTTTTAAGATTTACCATGGAAGGACAAAGCTTGAGGAAAGAACATGCTGTCGATTAGTTACTCATCAGCCTACCCAAAAACATTTTCAAATCCATCAAACAATATTTGTCTCAGCCTTCAAGCCATTTAATTTTTTAATTAATCTCTCATGAGGCAATGGGTCAGATTTCGATCTAAAATCCAAATACAGTACATCCACTGCCTGATTCCTATAAACTGACTTTGTGACCAGATTAAAAAGTAAAAAGTCTATTAGTCTTGTTTGACATGACCTTCCCATTGTGAAACCATGTTGTTTCTCATTCTGTCATGCATTTGAATGTAAAGAGTCTACTAATCTTTATGTAATAATCAAATCTGGCATCTTATAGTTTAGAGATGTAAGGCCTACCAGCCTGTAGTTTCTTGACTTAGTCTTATTCCCACTAGTAAATAGAAATATCACATTTGCTGTCCTCTATTCCATTGGAACTACACCTGTCTCTAGGATGATGGCCCTCAAGGCAACAACACCTCAAGGCAAAAAGCCCTCAATGCAACAAGCTCTCAAGGCAACAAGCCTGATAAACTTATGACCCTCAAGGCAACATGCCCTCAAGGCTGATTGGCCTCAAGGCAACAAGTCCTGACAGCTGATGGCCCTTAAGGCAACAAGCCTTCAAGGCAAAAAGCCCTCAAGGCAACAAACCCTCAAGGCTGATGACCCTCATGGCAACATACCATCAAGGCAACAAGCCCACAAGGCAGATGGGCCTCAAGGCAACATGCCCTCAAGGGAACAAGCCCTCAAGGCAACAAGCTCTCGAGGCTGACAGCCCTCTAGTCAACCAACCACAAATGGACAATTGGTGTACACCAGTTGCCAGTGGGTGACTGGTGTAAACCAACTGCCAATCCTAACAGCCTTCAATGCAACATGAAATCAAGGCAACAAGCCTTCAAATCTGATGGCTCTCAAAGCAACAAGCCAGAAAGCTGATGGCACTCAAGGCAACCAACAACATGTGGGTGATAGGTGTACACCAATTGCAAATGGGTAATTTGGTGTACACCAATTGTCAAGCCTAACATCCCTCAAGGCAACCTGCCCTCAAGGCTACAAGCCCTCAAAGCAACCAACCACAAATGGATGACTGATGTACCCCAAAATGCCAAGCCTAACAACCCACAATGCAACCAACCACCACTTCCACCTTATCCACCTGAAAGCAACATCCAAACAAGCCAACTCAATCAGATTTGTCATTATTTGTCTAATCTGATTGGTAAGTAACTTATCATTGATCTTGTATTCTTTGCCATGATGATACTCTAGTCTCACATTTTTGATAACTTAAAGTAGTAACATAGTACTGTATGTGAGTCAATGTGTTTGTGTTTTTTTCCAAATTTAAACTGTTTATATTTTCTTCCATCCAGCAGGAAGGATGACTTGAGGAGGGATTGAGGACAGCAGAAGGATTAAAGGGGACAGGAAATGTGTGCTAATTGACAGCAATTAGTAATGCTCTATTTACAGAACTTGTATTCATACTTCCTAATGATCCATATTTAACTGCAACTTAATATACACCAATGTGAAAATATGACTTATCAAGTGTCTCCTTTTCATGGACAGCATTCTGTTACAGCTCTTTTTTTGTAACTAGTAATTCTCTTCATGGAACTAGAAATTTGGAGTTTTTTACTATTTCAAGGTTTGGGTACATAAAGCTAAGTGTGAGCTATTGTGCTATCAGAACCATGTTCAGAGTTCTGAGCTCAAACCATGACATAGTTAAAATTCCAGATCACTGATTCTATGAAGGGAACAGTAACAGAATGCTGCCCATATAAATCAAAACAATGGTGACTACAGTGTTGCACATCATGTTTTATTTAGGTACATTTACATATGGATCATTTTAGGGGTAAGCATATCATTTCTGAAACTAGGAACATTATAAACAGCTGCTAATTAGAAATAATTTTCTTACCTCATTAAAGTTGAGCTGATTGCCTATACCAGTTCTGGTCATCGAAGATGTAATGCATGTCAAAAATTTTAAAAAAAATAGTGAGATAACATTCGTTTTTGGCATCTTCACCAAATAAAAACACAAAACACTGAGCTAAAAAATGAGTGGTGAGTCAAATATATATAACAGCTAATGAAAAAGTAAAAGTAAGGGGAAACACTTGAAGAATGACAAGTGATAGAGGTTGAAATGGGTTGAGATGACAAGTGGGGTTTATTTGGTATGCAGCTGAGTGGGGAGGTTGGGGTGGTGTTTGTGGTCAGATTGGTGAAAGACCATTTTCTTTTCTGCAGTGTTTAAAAAACATTGAGGTGTGGTTTTCTTTATTTTAGAGGAAATACATTTTCAATCTAACACTAGGGACTGCACACCATAGTGTCGGACTCATGTTCAGTATCACCTGTGGTGACACCACGGTGCGGTCACTTACATAAGGGGAACAGGGGAGGGGACAACCTGGTGGGAAGGGGATCTAGATGAGAAATGGTACTGGGATGGACACCCCAGTCCACTCATATAATTAAAAATTGAAAAGGGGGTGGGCAGCCTGGAGGAAGGGAGGAGAAAGAAGTGATACTGGGAGTGTGGGCATCCCAGTATGATGAAGAAAGAATTAGATAGATAGATAGATAGATAGATAGATAGATAGATAGAGATTTATAGAGTAAAGCTCACCAGGGGATAGATACAGTGAAGCCTACCAGGATGACACCCAACTCTGCAGAATTCTGCAGTACAGTTATTGCAGCAAACAATACATTTACAATGGGAGGTAATCCCTTTTGTCATGCAGGAATCCTGTGACACTGCTTTTCATAGTAGTGGTCTTCAATGTATAAAGGATTGTGTATGAGGAATCGTACACAACAAGGCAGTTGTATGAGCAATAGGTTTCTGTGGTAACCAGAGAACCTGAGAGCGCAGCTTGAGATGTTTGTTACCACAGAAACCTCAAGATTGTACAACTGCCTTGTTTGTATATGATTGCTCATACACAATCTTTTATAGTGAATGAGGAATCATACTTTTAATCCTCTGTCCCATCAAAAGTGAAACAATAACTTACAAGAGCATGGTTCCTAAAGTGCTGTTCATTTCCTGGCCAGCTCTCACTACTGAGGCCCACTTCATCATGCATGCACGACTGCATTCTATGTTGTTGTGCTGCACTAGTGACATACTCAGTGCAGCACAACATTGTGACGCACTGAGTGGTAAAGCAGAACAATGCTGTTCTAAGGATGGATTTCCAAGCAGAACAGCGTTCTACCATGCACAATAGATAGAAAGATTGACAGATAGACAGACAGACAGGTGGTGGTGTCAGGGTGCAGATCACAGATGAATTTCATTAGGTTAAAAACCAAAAAGATCAACAAGATCAGATTTTTTTTATTTTAAGGGGAGAGAAGTCAACACTTAGGATTCAGTACCCCAGCATCAGCATGATCTTTGCCAGCACTTAGAGTAGGAATCCTTGTACTGCTACCTATATAAGATGGGTGGGGTGTGTGGGGGATCAAATCAGTAAGGGACTGTTTTCTTTTTTACAGGTTACAGGGAAAAAAAAGACCAAAGAGGGATGGTTTTCTTCATTACAGACTAAAAGAAGCCAACACTGCAGATTGGGCACCCCAGTGTCAGGATGATGTTTGGGGGCAGTGGAGTGGGCAGCCCAATGCCACAATGTATTCAGAAGGGGTGGGTGTCAGGCTGCCAGGGAAGGGGGAAAGAGAAGCAGTACCAAAGGTGGGCACACTGGTCCATTTATTGTTTAAATTAAAAAAATACATGAAGGGCAGATGATCTGGAGGGGAGGGGAGGGGTAGAAATAAGGGGCATGGGGGATAGGTGCCCAAGTCTTATTAAGAGTAACAAAAAAGATAGATAGATGGACATACAGATAGACAGATAGACAGATGGATAGATAGATGGATAGATGGAGAGATGGAGAGATGGAGCAGTAGATAGATAGATAGATAGATAGATAGATAGATAGATAGATAGATAGATAGATAGATAGATAGAAGGATAGATGGAAGGATATATAGAAGTATAAGGTGGATGGATGGATGGATAGATAGATAAATAGATAGATAGATAGATAGATAGATAGATAGATAGATAGATAGATAGATAGAGCAGTAGATAGATAGATGGACAGATAGAAGGATAGATGGAAGGATAGCTAGAAGTATAAGACAGATAGACAGAAATGTATAATGTATATGTAATAGATAATTATCTAAAGGGTAAGCAATCATGCTATGATATCTGCACACCTTGGTGTGCACTGTGATGCATGAGGTCACAGGCTGATTCTGTTCAAACACCAAAGACATGCATATATCAGAGCATGACCACACACCCTGTTATAGATTATCTATTTTATAAAATGGCCACAAATATGGGGTGAAAGGACAAAAAGTAATCTCTGTGTCACAAATTAGTGTTTCTTTTAGGTGATCTGGTTGCTTGCCATGATTGTGACTGGCTTAAAATGATAGAAAAGAGTTACTGTATCTGGTTGACCCTGCCATGATTTTCATAGTTAAAAAAATGTATCTGGTTGAATATGTGATTTTTACAGTGTTTGAAGTGTAATCACTTTCAAGCTCTTGTTTGCAGTGTGACTGAATGGTGTTCATTCTGAAAAATGACATGCTTGCAAAGATTTAGAATAAAGAAGGTTTTTTTGAAAAGCTTGTAAATGTGTGCTTGAAGCAAAGTTTAGTGAGTTATTTTGTAAAAGAAGCCACTGACTGTAAAACGAGGAGAGTGAGTGAGTCCACAGTGCCAGAAGAGGAGATGGGTGGGCAGCCCAATGCCATACTGTATTCAGAAAGGGCAGGGGGCTGGGAGGAAAGGTTGGCAAAAGAAGCAGTATTGAGGGTGGGCACACTGGTCCACTTATTGATTAAATAAAAAAAAAAACATGGGGACAGATAACCTGGAGGAGAGGGGGAGAAATAAGCTGTACTGGGGAAAGGTACCCGAATCTTAAGAGTAACAAAAAAGACAGAGAGATAGAGGGATAGATAGATAGCTAGATAGATAGATAGATAGATAGATAGATAGATAGATAGATAGATAGATAGATAGATAGACAGATGGATGGATGGATGGATGGATGGATGGATGGATGGATGGATACATGGTCCAGGGACAGTTCTTTCATTTGACATTATGAAGAACTGTGAAAAGGAAAAAAACAAACAAACAAAAAAAAATGAAATCTATCCTGTTTTAACATGACCTAACCTTCTTCTTTCAGTGAGTTATGAAAGAATGCACAAAAAAAGAATCTCAGCTCAAGAAAAAAGATGGTGGTCTTAGGTATTTTTTCCATAGTTGTTTCATTGGCTGAGATTGTTCTTTCATGGATTCTTTTGTGATCACTACAGAAGAATGTCAGCTCATGAAAGAACAATGTATAAATAAAAACTAAGTTCACTATCTTCTTCCATGAGCCAGTATTCTTCTTTTGTAAATAGAAATCTTCTTTTGTGAGATTCATGAAACAAGAATTTCAGCTCACAAAACAAGCCTTGGTAAGATTATGGGGATGATTCAAAAACATATATCTGTGTCATTATTTGGAAAACAAGCTCTAGAATGCAGGTAAACGAGTCCCATTTAGTTAGAATCATGTGTTTGTTTTTCTTCAGGGCATTATTTCTGTGTTTGTTTGTTTTTCAATTTCTTTTAAAGAAAAACAGAAACAAGATGTCTAGCATAGCATGATTGTATCATCATGAAACAAGAATATCAGCTCACGACAGAAGATTCTTCTTTTGTGAGCAGGATATTCTTTCATGTGAAATATATATCTGAAAGATCCTACTGAGCATGCACAGAACTAAAATTTCAAATCCTTATGAATGTGGAAATTACTAATATTTATTCACCAAACCAATGAAAGGCAATGAAAGGATTTTGTCAAAGCCCTTTCTACTCTAAAAAAATGCTAAAAAAAATCCACACTGTCTGGGCTGTTAGTGACAACAAAAAAACAGGAAGAGACACATATTATGTTCCTAAAATGCACTATACGGATCTCATAATCTACATATCTGAGTGGAAAAAAACTTAAAGAGGAACTATGGTAAAAAATTACTGGCATTAATAAGTTCAGAATATGGATCAACATAGCCCCAATCACACTCATGCCAAAATTGAGATCCCTAAGTTACTTTGTTTAAAAGTTGCAAATCATTTTACAACCCTAAATTCTCTGCCTGTTCAAAAAAGCCAGTTTCAGTGAAGAGGTACTGATGATGTCATCTCCTGAACTCACAGTCTAGCCCTGCATGTCAGCAAGCTGACATGACCTGCTTCTCCAAAGTTTAAAAAATATGTGCAAATGGTTTTCTCCAGTAAAATAGGAAGCACCATTCAATAAACATTGCTTTAAAACCTATGTTTCTTTCAGGTTTTATAACAAAGTTGACAAATTCATATTTCTGTTTTCTGGTGTTTTGTTGTCATGGTCCTTTTCTGCTGGGTTGCTGGATGCTAAGTCACAGCACACTAATGTGAGATTTGCGGCCTGGATATCTCTGATGTGGCGAAAGTCTGTGATCATTCACACCTATCAATCAATTGAGGTGATTTCTCAGAATGGCACTTTAAATCAATTATTACATCATCCTGTAAATGGGGGTGGGAGAGGTAGTGCTGTTTTAAAACATTACTAAAAGTTTTTATGCAGTAGCCAACTCAATGCTTAATCAATCAATCAATTAATCAATCCATCAATCAATATTTTATTCATCATCAAAGTATGAAAGAGTGGGATACTTAGTTGAACAGAGCTCATTTTCTGTTTTCTCATTGACAGGCTGTTACTTGAGCTATATTCAGGCTCATTTACATTGTACTCCAAATTACAATGATTGTTTTACAAGGGCTAACACTTCCACCCCTAGTAGGAAATAACACATATAAGGCCCCTATTAAAACTTATTGTAAAGCAGACACTGACAAGCATCAATGCAGTTACCAACATTGCAGCACTTTTAGCAATACAACTTCCAAACAGGCACTGCAGAGTAACACTTCACATGTTGTCAGCAGCCTGGAGGCATGCTGATTTAGCATCCTGCAACTTTGGAGAAATGAACCACACCAAAGAGGCATTAAAATACAAATTTGTCCACTTTGTTACAAAACCTGAAACACATAAGCCCAGATATTCAAAAGGGTTGCTCAAGGCGCAACAGTGTTGCACCATGTGCAACCCACTGATGTGCCCCGGTGCGATATTCAAAAGGGAAAAGTACGCGGCACAAATCCCGATGCACCAGAGCACATCAGTAATGTATGCAGGCGCAGTAGGGAGGGCATGCCCATGCATACTCTGCACAGCCCGATATTCAGTCCAGGATGTACGGAGCCATGCATGTGCAACCCCTACCTGTGCCAGCACAAAATTGATCCAAAAAAAACAGAACAACGAATGGCCACCCACAGGTAAGCTGCCGCATTGCAGGGTGCAACACGGCAGCTGCCACCTGTGGGTGGCCACCCGAGCTCTGGCTGCACCTGGCGGCACCCCCCCATGCCCAATCGTGTGCATTTGTAAAATAAAAGAACCCCTATATCCCTGGTGGTGCAGTGGACTGCTGTCAGCCCAATTGCAGGCTAAGTAAATAAATGTAAATCACTGTTATCCCTGGTGGTCCAGTGGACCTGCCCACCCAATCGTGGGCTAAGTAAATAAATGAAAATCCCTATTATCCCTGGTGGTCCACTGGACCTGCCCACCCGATCGCGGGCTAAGTAAATAAATGAAAATCCCTATTATCCCTGGTGGTCCAGTGGACCTGCCCACCTGATCGTGGGCTAAGTAAATAAATGAAAATCCATATTATCCCAGGTGGTCCAGTGGACCTGTCTGCCCAATCACGAGCTGCAGTAGAATTAAAGAAAACCTATCATCCCTGGTGGTTCAGTGGACCCTCTCCCCACCTGCCCACTGATCCCCACCACCCCTTTCCTCCCCGGTCAGCGATGGGTGGCATCACCCCACCCGCCTGCCGCCCCGCTGCCCACCGACTGACACTGTCGGTAGGGCTGTACACCCATTGGTCCACAGCATGAGCCAATGGGCACGCAGCCCATACCGTACTACACATTCCAGATATGTGAATGGATCCCTCTTTAACAAACCAAGAGACATTGCACCTCAGACAGCACATGCAAATTTATGTGAAATTCTGTTAAATGGAGGCAAAGCTATTAAGGTGCAAAGTTACGGGTTCAACATTAGATAGTTAACTAAACAATATACTACATTCTTTGCAAAAAACTGCTTTAATGCACCAGTTAGGGGAACTTAATACCACAAAGGTGGGGAAATGTGGCTGTAGGGTGTCTGACCCTACTGCTACCCCCACCCTCCCAACAAGCAAAAGGCTCCCAACCAGCAAAAGGAAACAAAAACATTAAGGTTTTGGTTCTCCTGAGTCTGGATGAATCAGTGGTGGGGTCTTCTTGGGAGTTGTCAAACCTAATGTAGAAGATTTGGTTTGCTGGCCAAGGCACCTAGCTTCACCTGAGCTCTTTCCTTCTAAGACTGCTTGAAAGGCAGAGTAGAGAAACTTACCAGAGCAAGGGAAAAGGATTAAGACTTAGTTTGGCTAAGCAGATTTACTGTGTGGTGGTGTTTTTACTTTTTACTCACAGGGATTGCTACTGTTTGTTGCTAACATTTCATTGCTTTATTTTTTCTCTGATTCAAATTGTTGTTGCTGGTATACCTTCTTCTGCATTATTACAAGGTGTGCCTACAAGTGTGTGCTAACAGATTACTGCTGTAATCTTCTGATTCAAATTGTCTTTGCAAGGTATATCTTCTGTTACTGCTTTATTTTTCTCTGGAGCAAAGTGTTTCTTACAGCTTATATCTTCTCTGAAATTATTACAGGTGGTGCTTTACAGGTTTTACAGTTTTATCTAACATTAGGATAAGCTTTCAGGGTTACTGCATTTGTTGTTGACTGATTGTTTCTGCTCTTACCTCCTTGTTCTTTCGTCCGTGGTTTTTCTTTTTTAGGCAGGGAAGGCCCAGCCACCCACCCCATCCCCAACCACCCCACGCTACACTCTTTTATAGGTACCACAGTTGTGACATTTCCTGTGGCAGAGCAGGAAGGGCGGATCAGTGGGGCCTCCACAAGGTGATCTCATTTACAGGGCACTAGCAATTTAACTTGTTATAACAAGTTAAAACAAAGCACAATTAAACCATTACTTGCATTTTTTCCTTTTTTTTCCTTCTAATTTCTCTGACTAGGTTACAAACCCAGCAATTTATTTGGAATGGATTTCATTAACTGCAGGTACTGTGGAACAATTTTCAGAAGGACAGTCTTATAGGATTTAGGACACTGTCCTACATGCTGGGCCTTTGGAGATCTTAGGTCTCAGCTCCGGCAGCATGGGCAGAGATTGCATGCCTCAAATTTCATATTGAAGAGGAAATACATTATAAGAACCACCCGCCATTTCCCAGCATCCAACAGAAAACCTCGACCGCAGAGGGTAGTTGGTCCAGGAGGTTGGCAGGTGGTTGGGAGGAGCAAATCAGGTGCCCCATCACTCTCTGCTATCCAACACATTACCTCCAAAAACACATAAACACTACAAACAGGTATCTGTCTCTATCTCTGAAATCAAATAAAGAAGAGACACTGCAGAGCAGGACACTGCGGCACAGGAGCTAGCACAACAAAACTCACCCAAATCAGGAACCAAAACAAAACAAGCACAAAGGAAATCCAAAAAACTTTTGATCATAGGAGACTCCATGATTCGGGGAGTTGATACCCATCTCCAGCCAGGGGTGATGGTCAGATGTCTCCCAGGTACATCACCATGGAGAGACACTGACTGCATTGCTAAAATTGTTCACAAAGCAGGAGAAAACATTGATGTCCTAGTACACATAGGGACTAATGATCTCACCAGCCGGTCAGTTGTGGAGACCAAGGAACACCTGACTAGGCTGGGTGACAAACTATCATCTATTTCGTCTGGCATCTCCTTCTCTGAGATCCTGCCAGTCTGGGAGAGGGGAGCAGATGGACGGAAGGTCAGAGAAGGGGAGATATGGGAGCTAAACACGTGGCTCAAGGGCTGGTGCCAGGAAAAAGGACACAGATTTGTAGGGAACTGGCAACAGTTCTGGGAGTGAAAGTTCTTTAAATTTGATGGACTGCATCTGACTAAAGAGGGAGTCAGTGCATTGGGGCAGAAGTTTGACGTCTTTGCAGAATATTTAAACTAGCAAATGGGGAGAGGGGTGCAGCACCCCATACGTCGAATGGGAAGAACACCTTCCCCTCAGCTAGTGGTCAAACAGGAATTCAGCATGTTTGCCGTTCATTTGCATCACCAGGTAAGAAAAAAGGTTTGTCTCCCCATACGACGCACAGGGGTAAGGCCAAACTTCACCCAACAACTAACACACCAAAATCTGGCCAATGGAAAATCATGTAAACAAATGCTCACAGCCTGGGAAATAAGATCCCAGACCTGCAGGCAATAATGTCAGAGGCTAAACTGGACATAGTAGCAATTAGTGAGTCGTGGTTTACCAGGAACCACACTTGAGAGACTTCAGTACCTGGCTATGTATTGTTCAGAAGAGACCGAGGTGCAAAAGGGGGAGGAGGCCCTGTATGTTAATGAAAATATCAAAGCTACAGAAATTCAGAATACACATAAGGAGCCAGAAGAACTGTGGGTCACCTGAAACAGGAAATGGGACAGCCATAAGAACTGGGGTTGTCTACAGGCCCCAGACCAGAGGAAGACATAGACACATTACTGTTAGAAGATACACAAAACATGACAGCTAAGGGAGGTTCTGATAATGGGGGACTTCAACATGCGGATACAGATTGGTCAATACCAGCAGGAACATCTGCCAGAACTAGACTCATAGTGGATTCCCTGCAGGGAGGGCCTCAAACAACTGGTACAGCAACCCACAAGAGACAGGGCTATCCTAGATCTAGTACTGACTAACAAAGAAGGGATCACAGATCTCCAGGTAGAAGGTCACCTGGGAGCCAGTGACCATAACATGGTATGGTTCAATTTGGCTACTACATCTAAATCATCCCATTCCAAGGCAAAAATATGGGACTTCAGAGGGCTGACTTTGATAAGATGGCCAACAGAGTTAAGCTAGCCCTGGCAAAAGAAACACAGGTGAGGGGGTACAGGCAAAGTGGGCAAGCATTAAGGATGCAATACTTGAAGCAACATCCCATTGTGTTAGAAAGAAAAGGAAGTGCAAAAGAAGAAGGAAACCACTTGGTTCTCAAATACAGTAGTAGAAAAGGTCAGAGCCAAAAGGTTGGCCTTCAGGAAATATAAGGGAACACAGCGGATGAAGATAGGAGGCATACCAAACTGCCCTAAGGGAAGCAGGTAAGACAGTAAGGCAGGCAAAGTCCCAAACTGAGGAAACACTAGCACGAACAGTAAAGAAGGTGACAAGACTTTCTATAGCTACATTAGTGAAAGGAGAAAGTCCAGAGGGGGTATTGCTGCTTAATGGAGAAAAGGGAGCATGTGAGGAGGAGGACTCTGTAAAGGCATCTATCCTAAATAGATGCTTTGCTCAGTATTTACTGAAGAGAAGGTGGCAGGGCCCACAGCTCAGCATCATGGACACAGGGGAAGGGAGGTGAGCACTACTCCCTTCACAAAAGAAAGGGTCCTACAAGAGCTTGCTAAGCTCAGGGTGGATAAGGCAATGGGACCTGATGGCATACATCCCAGGGTACTTAAGGAGCTAAAGGAGGAACTAGCAGAGCCATTAGCAGAATTGTTTAGTGAGTCTCTGAGCACAGGAGAGGTCCCAGAAGACTGGAAAAGGCTTCTGTGATCCCGCCCACAAGAGTGGTAGCAGGGAGGAGGCGGGGAACTACAGACTGGTCAGTCTTACCTCAGTAGTGGGCAAGATTATGGAGGCACTCCTTAAGGAAAGGATAGTGCAACACCTGGAATCCATAGGGCACAGGATCCAAGACAGCATGGGTTTACAAAGGAAGGTCCTGTCAAACTAATCTCATAGATTTCTTTGACTGGGTAACCAGAGTGGTGGACCAAGGGGAGCAGTTGATGTCGCCTACCTTGACTTCAGCAAAGCTTTGACACTGTTCCACATAGAAGATTGATAAATAAGCTGGGTAGGCTCGGGGTGGGTCAAGTTGGTCAGCTGGGTGGCAAACTGGTTGACGGGCAGAAAACAGAGAGTGGTGGTAAATGGTATACAGTCAGAAGAGATGCAAATCACAAGTGGGTACCTCAGGGATCAGTCCTGGGGCCAGTCCTCTTCAACATCTTCATTAGTGACCTTGCAGATGGACTAGAGGGTAAGGCTTGTCTGTTTGCAGATGACACCAAGATCTGCAACAGAGTAGATGATCCAGATGGGTGGGCAGAATGAGAAGAGATCTGGATAAACTAGCAGAATGGTCAGAAGAGTGGCAACTGGGATTTAATGCAAAGAAGTGCAAAATCATGCACATAGGGAAGAGAACCCTGAAGCCACCTATAGGCTGGGAGAGGAGTTGCTAGCAGTCACAAAGGAAGAAAGAGACTTGGGCATCATCACTGATGACTAAAATCATCCAAGCAGACCTCTAAAGCAGTAGGTAAGGTTAGGGGGTGTTAGGTTGTATTAGAAGGGTATCACAAGTCGTAAGAGGGAGGTATTAATCCCTCTGTACAAGACACTGGTTAGGCCCCATCTGGAGTACTGGCAGTATTGAGGCCACACCTTCACAAGGACATTAACCAAATTGAGGCAGTCCAGAGAAGGGCAACCAAATGGTGCAGGGACTGCATCAGAAGACATATGAGGACAGATTAATGGAGCTCAATATGTATCCCTTGAGCAAAGGAGGGAGAGAGGTGATATGATCGAGGCATTCAAACACCTTAAGGGCATAAACAAGGTGAAAGAGTCTAACATGTTTAAATATAAGAAAAATAGCAGGACAAGAGGACACAGCATGAGATTAGAGGGAGGCCGATTAAGGGGGAATGTGAGGAAATTCTTTTTCACAGAAAGGGTGGTGGATGCATGGAATGGCTTACCACAAGAAGTGGTGGCTATGAATACAGTGCAGGGCTTCAAACAGGCATGGGATAGGCATAAGGGAGCAATACAAATGACTATGAATAGATAGGCCACTGACAGAGCAAAGGCCGATGGCACATTTATAAGGTAGAAAAAGAAATGGGCAGACTGGATGGGCCTTGCGGTCCTTATCTGTCATCAACTTCTATGTTTCTATGTAATGCCCACCCCATTCCATGAGCAAACAATGTTACACATAATCTCCTTTCTTAATGCAGGGCCCACAGGATGAATGGGTGAGCATTAGGGGTGACAACCCCCAAGGAAGACCCCACCATTCATTTGCAAAGAGTCCAGAGACCCTGAACCCTAATGCTTTTCCTTTTGTTGCTTGGGGAAGGGGGTGGTATTAGGGTCAGAAACCCTAACAGCACATTCCCCTATTCATGTGGAATTAAGTTACCCTAACTGGTGCATTAATACAGTTTTGTGTAAAGAATTTCCTTACAGTTTGAGATACTATAACTGTATCCTCATTCCATTTTGTAGCACAGGGCCTTATGGGCCCTGCACTCCCATCTCTCCATAGATGAATACATGTATGTTGCTGTCAAAGCCACTGGGCCCTGCTTTTACATTTCAGCCAAAACAGCAACCGAATAGTCAGCATAGTCTTGTTATTACCCCACCTCATGAATGATATGCTGAGAATTTTCAAATCCTTGACAAAATGTCATTCTGTACCACCACAATGTCATTCTGCTCCACAGATGAGAAAACACATTTTGGCCAGGATTTGAAAATTGACAGCTATTGCATTCTTGAGATGATGTAAAAAAATGTCTATGTTTGAAAGTTTGGGGTGAAAATATTTAAAATTAAAAAAGTTATGAACTAGCATCGTAAAAGTTCAACAAATGCACATAACTTTGTCATTTTTACATATTTTGACCCAAAATTTTCAGTTCCACCATTGTACGGTGCCCATTCAAATGTGCCCACCATTAGGGTGCCTGGGATTCAAGTCTGAATCCCACTTGTAATGCGGGAGGCTGTGCCCCCCACCACCCCAACAACAGATTCTAACTTCAAGGGGTGTGAACTTTGTGGAAGGGGTGGCAAATCAGGGATTTTGGCACCCTGTTGATAGGCACATTCGGACCAGTGCACAAGTGGATGGAAGTGCACATTTTCAACATAGCCCACTTATGACCCCACCTCATGAACAAGGGTGGTAAAAAATGTCAAATCCTGCCTGAAAGGTGATTTGGCCAAGAAACCACAAAATCACCTTTTGGGCCAGATTTGCAGAATTCCACCACCATTGTTCTTGAGGTGGGGTCCCAAAAAGGCCATGTTGAAAACTGGGACCCAAAATATGAAAAATGGCAAAGTTATGCATCAAAGTTGAAAACTTCATTGAAATACATTGAACCACACTTATCTTAGTTTCTCATATTGCAGTCGGTGGTTCCAGCAGTAAGACATCTCTTCAATCAGAGAGTAGATCTTCACCTTATGATCTGTTTACGTGGGTGGGGTGTGTGGGGGTGCACTGGGGGTGTGGTTGATTGGTGCTGACTGGGAGGCAGGGGTCAGATTGGCAAGGGACCATTTTCTTTTTTGCAGGTTTACAAAAAATGTCATATATATATATAAACTCTAAAACATTTAAGATAAATTTTATAAAAATCTTTATGTATTGGCCAGGGTTGAGCTTGCTAAACCTTTAATATTGAATTACCAAAAAAATAAATAAATAAATAAAACAGCATCAAGGGACTGTTTTCTTTATTTCAGATGAGGATGGCAATCGGAGGGTAAAGGGTGCCACTAGACATCAGAGAAGACAATAACATAAACGGAATGGTGATTGGATGGTAGGGGAGTGCCTCTAGACACCATGGAAAGTGAAACAACATATGGGGACAGTGATCAGAGGGTGTGGGGTGACACTAGACACCAGGGAAATGGCAGCTCACTGTTCTCACTACAGCCTGCAGCACAAGTTCCAGCTGTGGCTGCAGAAGTCAAGAAAGTCCTGCTGTTCTCATACAGAAAACATGGGTGAAGGGCTCTTTTTGCTTAGCTGGGCACCTTAGATGTTGGGTGCCCAGAAAAAGGTACTTCTGCCCCTCATTTAAAAAAACAAACAAACATCAGAATATAGCTAAATTCCACCAATTTAGCTAGGTTATTGTGTTTGTTTTTCAAAATATCAGCATTTTTATGTATTTTCCGTGGCCTCACAGCACAAAAACAAAATTTTTCATTCTGTGCCAAGCAAGTGGTGAGAAACCAAAGAAAAGGGTCCTGTGACATCCAATGTTTCATTTTGCACCAGAATGTTAACTGAATTGGAACTGAAAAACTCTACTGCACAAGCTCAGAATGGAAAACACAAAACTTTAAAGCCTTGTAACTTTGTAACCATTTAAAGTTTGTTCACCAGACCTTTCAAAGGTACTACCTTAGGACATGTCATATGTGCTCTGCAATACTGGGGAAAATTTCAATTCCATGTAGGCCGTAGATGAGAGCAGAAATAAAAACATGAAGTATAGGACAAAAATTAAACATTTTCAGAAAACAACATCTCAGAAACCGCAAAAACTGCCATCACAAAACTTTCCACAGATCAAGACCTTGCCTCCGAGGCAACAAATGCAAAATTTCAGTTGATTTTATTAAATGATGCCAAAGATATTTATGTACAAAATTAGGGGTTTAACACTGAACATTCTAACTATAGTGGACATCAATAGCTTCTGCACCACTATAATATATTACTACAACCCTATAGTAAGGATTCATTAGGCTGTTTAATGTTAAACCCAATTTTTGCACGTTAATAACTATGGTGTTATTTGACAAAAGAGCCCCAAATTTGCTATGCGTGATCAGGCTGACAGGGCTAAGTCATGAAAATTTTTGTGATGGCATCTTGTTTAGTTTTTCAGATACAGAGCACCAAAAAATGGAAAACACCACATTTGGTTTCCATATACTTAACATTAGGTAGTTTTTGCTCTCACCTATAGCCTAGACGGTGTGTTATTTTTTTTAATGAAATTCTCAGGGTTGAACGGGCCGATGCCAAGGTTGTGTCTTTGGAAGGTTTTGTGAAAAGATGTTATGTGGTTCCAAAGCTATAATGATATTAGAGTTAACGTCCTGCCACGAACAGTAAAAAACAAACAAACAAAAAAAAATTAACACGACTGCTTATTTTAATGATTTACCTGCTGTGCTGAAAAACAAATATTGATCATGTTGGCATCATTTTATTTCCCATTTTAAACTCACAAACCCTAAAAATGCATACAAATAATGTCTGGAACTCAGATCATGGGCTGCACTGAAAGCAGTGAGCCACCATTTCCCTGGTGTCTAGTGGCATCCCCCACCATCTGATCACCAGCCCCGTATTTTTATAATGATTCTCTGGTGTCTACTGGTACTCCCACCCTCTGATTGCTGTCCCCATATTTGCATAATGTTTCCCTGTTGCCTAGTGGCACCCCCACCTTCCAATTGCCAACCCTGTATTTAAGTATTGTTTCCCTGATGTCTAGTAGAACTCCCCACCCTCTGATCACTGGCCCCATATGTATATGTTTACCTCACCCTCTGATCACTGTCCCCATATTTCTGTAATGCTTCCCTGGTGTCTAGTGGCAACCCTGGCCCTTTGATTCCTGTACTGTATTGCTGTAATGTTTGCCTGGTGTCTAGTGGCTACCCCCCAAATGCTGATCATAGCCCTCCTATTAGTTTTACAACACTGACCTGTAATAAAGAAAAACATCCCTCAATAGTTTTCCTTAAATCTGTAAAAGGAAAACAGTCCCTTGTCTATCTGACCCCGCCACCCCAACTTTCCTCTCATCTGTCACCATTCCACACCCCCAGTACACCCCCCACAAACATTCACTCACCTGAATAGGTCTCATGGTGTATTCCCACTCTCCGATCAAACACATCTTGCTGCTGGAACTGGTGACTGCAATATGCGTAACTAAGATATATGTCGTTCAGTGTATTTCAATGAAGTTTTGAACTTTGCAATTTTTGCATATTTTGGCCCCAAATTTTCGACATGGCCTTTGTGGAATCCCATCTCATGAACAATGGCAGACGGATTATTCACATCAGGCCTGAAAGGCAATTTCATAGTCACATTGCAAAATCACCATCTGGTGGAATTTGAAACGTTTTACCACCCTTGTTCATGAGGTGGGGTCATAAGAAGGCTGTGTTGAAAATTTAGGGTGCAAATATGTAACAATGGTAAAATTATGCACACGTTTACATTTTTCTACACTTGCTCATAAATTTGGTCATTTTAAATATTTTGACCCCAAATTATCAACATAGCCATTTTATTACACCACATCATGAATGTGGCATCTATTATTTTTCAAATCCTGTCCAAAATGTGTTTTATTGCACCTCTGGTACAAAATAACATTTTGGTGCAGAGAATGACATTTTGTTGGGGATTTTAAAGTTTTAAAATTGCTCATGAGGTGGGGTAATAAGAAGACTATGCCAGAAATGTGGTGTACAAATATGTTAAAATGCCCGAGTTATAACTGATCATTGCAGCATTTTGACATTCACTGATAAGTTTACTAATTTTCAATATTGTGACTCCAAACTTTCAACATGCCCATTTTTCCATATCACCTCATAAACGTGACAGGTGACATTTTTAAAATCCTGGCTGAGATGTGTTTTCACACTTGTGGTGTGAAATGACATTTTCACCAATATACTATAAATGGTACATGTCGTGTTTATCTGGGCAGCCATAAAATGACTATCTTGAACATTTTTTATCTAAATGAAAAAAAAAGGGTGAATGTGTCAAAAGTGAATGTGTGAAGAGTGAATACGTCCTGCATATGTGAAGAGTGAATGTGTAAAGAGTGAATATGCTAGGTCCTCCACTTCTGAATGATGAAATGGCAATGGCAACTGAATTTAATAACTACTTCCTGATTACTTTCAAACCCAAGGAGTGTACAACTGAATCTATTCAAACCAATCCAGAACTATGCTCTCCATTCACAATAGAGAAAGTGAGGAATGTACTTCACAACCTAAAAAACAACTCCCAGCAGGACCTGATCGGATTGACCCAAGGTTTCTAAAAGAAACTACACATGTAATACTGGGTCCTTTTACTGTCCTATTTAATGCATCTCTAAAGGAAAGGAAAACAAGTCCTGAATGGAATGAAGCATGTCACCTCTATGTACAAAACCTACAATAAGAAAGACGTATCCAATTATAGACCAATTAGTGTAACATCAGTGGTAGGTAAACTTTTAGAGAGATTACTATTAACATGTATTGAAGCCCATATTTCCCAAAACAGAATATTGGATATAATCCAACATGATTTTTTCACCTGAAGATCCTGCCAAAATAATCTACTGAACTTCTTTGAAAATGTAAGAGTATCTCTAAATAAAGGCATACCCATTGACATGATATTCTTAGATTTCTCAAAGGCCTTCGACACGGTTTCCCATAAAATTCTAATTGACCAAATGATCGAATTGAAATTTCATAAAAATATTATTAACTGGGTTGCTTCCTGGCTTCTCAATAGATGTCAAAGGTTGGTCATCAGGGAATATATCTCCGCCTGGGAATTAGTCACAAGTGAAGTTCCTCAGGGCTATGCCTTGTAGCCTGCACTGTTTAACATACTAATCTCATCTGTGCAGATTTCATTCAAAACTTGGATGTCAAAATATGCCGGCGACTGTAAAATAGGGTGTATTGTTAATAATTCCCAAGCAGTGCAAGGTTTCCAAGAAGATCTGAATAGACTAGAGATTGGGCTCAAGATAATAACATGAAAACATAAAAGTTGACAGTAGATAAGGACTGCAAGGCCTATCCAGTCTGCCCATTTCTTTTTCTACCTTATGTCAATGGCCTATCTATTCATACTCATCTGTATTGCTCCCTTATGCCTATCCCATGCCTGTTTGAAGCCCTGCACTGTATTCATATCCACCACTTCCTGAGGTAGGCCATTCCATGCATCCACCACACTTTCTGTGAAAAAGAACTTCCTCACATTACCCCTTAATCGGCCTCCCTCTAATCTCATGCTGTGTCTTCTTGTCCTGCTATTTTTCTTGTATTGAAATGTGTTAGACTCTTTCACCTTGTTAATGCCCTTAAGGTGTTTGAATGTTTCAAGCATATCACCTCTCTTCCTCCTTTCCTCTAGGGTATACATATTGAGCTCCATTAATCTGTCCTCATATGTTTTTGGATGCAGTCCCTGCACCATTTTGGTTGCCCTTCTCTGGACTGCCTCAGTTTGGGTAATGTCCTTGTGAAGGTGTGGCCTCCAGTACTGCACACAGTACTCCAGATGGGGCCTAACCAGTGTCTTGTAAAGAGGTATTATGACCTCCCTCTTACGACTTGTGATACCCCTACTAATATACCGCAACATCACCCTAGCCTTACCTACTGCTTTAGTGGTCTTCTTGGATGATTTCAGGTCATTGGTGACGATGATGCCCAAGTCTCTTTCTTCCGTTATGACTGCCAGCAACTCCCTTCCCAGCCTATAGGTGGCTTCAGGGTTTTTCTTCCCTATGCGCATGATCTTGCACTTGTGTAAAACCCTAGTTGCCACTCTTCTGACCATTTTGCAAGTTTATCCAGATCTCGTCTCATTCTGCCCACCCCATCTGTTTATATTCTTTAATGAGAATAAGTGTAAGGTCATGCACTTAGGGCATAACAATCCAAAAGCCAAATATAGATTAAATAATGTATCATTTCAGGAGACTACTAATGAAAAAGATTTGGGAATTATGGTAAACAAACTCACTTTCGATACTCATACCAAAGCAAAGGTTAAAAAATGCCAACATATAACTGGGTGCATCTTAAAACACAAAAAGAGTTGGGAACCAGAGGTCATTATTCCACTTTATACTAATAAAAAATAATGATAAAAATGTATTTATTAGGCACCTTATCAAAAACCAAGGCACCGTACAGTTCATAAATACACACACTTTAAAATACAAACACACAATAATAAAATAATAATTAAAAAATCAGACATCAGTTAATAAAATCCACTAATTCAATCTCCAAATGCCTGCAGCCATGAATAGGTTTTTAAAGATTGTTTAAATCCCTCCACAGTTGTGCACTTCTGAAGCCGGTGGGGTAGAGAAATCCAAAGGGTGGGGGCAGCATACTCAAAAGCTCTTGCCCCAGATGTTTTCAGACATACCCTTGGAATCTCTAACAACCCCTTGTCAGCTGAGAGGAGAAATCGTCTGGGTGGTAAAGAACCAAGAGCTCTTTCAGGTAGTCAGGGCCCTGTCCATGTAGGGCTTTAAAAGTCAGTAAACCAACTTTAAAGGTGATCTGCCACTGAATAGGCAGCCAGTGCATTTCACACAGAACAGGTGAGATATGACAGGATCAGGGAGACCCCACCACTAGCCAAGCTGCTGTGTTCTGCACTGGCTGCAAGCAGTGGATTTCAACCCCAGGCAACCCTATGTAAAGGGAGTTGCAATAATACAAGTGCAAGGACACAAAGGCATGGATAAGGGTGGGAAGATCCCCAGATGGACCAGGTGCTTAGTTCTGGTGATATTCCTAAGATGGTAAAAGGATGATTTGACAACAGCCGACACCTGTGAATGCAGGGTCAGCCTCTCTTCAAAAATTATCCACAAATTATGCACCCATTCAGAAGCCAGGAGTGAGATACCATCAAAAAAAATTCCCGAGGGTAGACCAACCCCCGACCCCCCTATCTGGTGACCAGGATCCACTACCAACACCTCAGTCTTTCCTGAGTTCAACTTCAGCCAGCTGGCATTCCTCCACTCCTGGATTTCCTTCAGACAGTTGTTAGAAACTGAGACAGCTCCGGTGGCCTGCCGGCGCAGTGGTTGGATTTCTGCTTGTGATGCCAGTGACCCGGGTTCAGGAATGAACCCAGGTCACTGGAGGGCTGGCCGGGGGGAGAAGGATCGAGCATCCTATGACAGCTTTCCTTCTCCGGGGGGAGGGCAGGGGATAGGTACGGCACCTGCTGGCTCCTAGCAGAGGCTGGGAGTATCGCAGGAAGCATGGCCCAAAAGTTAACTGGGGGAGGAGCAGATGTTGGCATATGCCATGACGTTACCATGCTGCCCCCACAGAAAATGGGAAAAACTGCTCGCTGGCCACCAAGATGATGCTTTCCAATCCCTGAGCACCTCCAGTACCTGCCCAGGGCCTCCTGTTCCTCAGCAGCATCCCTGGGCCCTAATGAAGTGTGTGCCGGGGTCTTCCCCTACCGCCCCAGTGCCCTTCCCCCTCGGAGGAGGGGGACCCGCCCGGCGATAGGGATACGCCAGGATATCCCGGGGATCGGTTGCGATTTGAGGACCTGAGGAGGGCTGGCTAAGGTCAGTGGGGTCGGGGGGAACTTGTGGAGCCATGAAGGAGTGGGGGCCAGTGAAGCATGGGGGAGGCGGTATAAACATATAATGCAAAAAAAAACTGAGACAGCTCCAACCTGGTCTGGTGTAAAAGACAGGTAGAGCTGGGTATCATCAGCATAGCAGTGAAACCTCAGCCCATACCTTCTTACAATGTCTCTGATGGGGAGCATGTACACTGCGAACAACATGAGGGAAAGCACTGAGTCCTGAGGAACTCCACACAATAGAGAAGTGGGGTCAGATGAATAAATTCCTGACACCACTCTCTGTGTTCTACCCATGAGGAATGATGTAAACCACCTGAGGACTGTCCCTAACAGTCCACAGATGTACTTCAGGTGTTTTAGCAATACCCCATGGTCCATGGTGTCATATCAATCAATCAATCAATCAGTCAATCAGTCAAATTCTTTATTTATCCAGGTGAACACCATTGAGCAAGCTCATTTACAAGGTGGACCTGCATTACACAAGTCAAGTAACAATGCATTCATATACAGACAAATAGACAGTAGATGCAAGAGTACAACAGTACTTGTAGGCCTGCAATAGACAGGATAAGTGAAAATACATTTGGGTTCAGGTAAAAGACAGTTGGTAAGGGTATACATAACAATAGGCTAGCAAGTCAATAACAAATTATACCAGATACAACAACATACATGGTTTAGTATTCCTGTAAGGTAAAGGCATTATAGTCCATCAAAGAGATTAGTTGAAGTGGATGCTACAAGTGAAGAGGCATACATAGTCAGTTTAAGGCTTATCAACATGTGTCTCTTGAAGTGGACAGCCGGTGGGGGGGGGGTCTGGAACTGGGATAATACTAGGAGCGAAGGAATGAGATGTTGTAGGTATACAAGGAATAGGTGGGTGAGGGAGGGTGAGATTTAGGGCGGTAGATAAGTAGGTGGCTCAGGGACAAGTTATACACTGATACAAGAAGGAAGGAGGATGGGAAATGCAGGGAGGATGTGGAAGGGGGTGTAAGTAAGCTAGGATCATTGGAAGCAGTTGCAGGCTTCTGTAATGTATTTTGAGTATAAGGACTTAAACACAGTAATACTAACAGGAGTCCTCAGTTTCAATGATTTCTGTAGCACATTCCAGAGTGATGGTAGAACAAATCCTATGGCAGCTTTCCCAAAATGCATTAGGGCTTTGGGCACTTTCAGAGAAATCAGTGAACAGCTTCTTAGGGCATAGGTTCCAGGCATATTGAGAGTCAGGCAATCAACAATGTACTGCGGAACTTTACCAGTGATAGCTCTGTATGTCCAGAGAGCTGCATTTTTATTTCATCTGTAGTGTAGGGAGGGCCAACCTATGGCTGCATATAAAGAGCAGTGATGGGTGGAGAAGGGGAGACCAGTGATGACCACATGCTAATGAGAGATCCAGAAGGACTAAGATAGAATGACTCTTCAGATCTCTCACCATCAGGAGATCGTTGAACACTGAACTAGAGCTGTCTCAGTACTATATCTCTTACAGAAACCAGACTGGAGTGGTTCATAGATATCAATGATGGTCAAATGGTCCTCCAGCTGTACTGCCACTGCTTTCTTGATCACCTTCCCCAAAAAGGGAAGGTTCGAGATAGGTCTGTAGTTAATGTGGCAGTCTGGGTCCAAGGTAGTTTTCTTCAAGAGGGGTGTCACCACCGCTTCCTTCAGGGAGCTAGGAAACTCTCCAGATTCCAAGGAGCACCAGATTATCCACACAAGGACCAGGCCAATGACATCAATACAACCCCAAATTAGGGATGTTGGTCCGGGATCCAAACTACAGTACTTAGGGCACACCATCTGGATAATCCGCATGACGTCCATGTACTCCGGTCGGCTGAAGGTACTCCAAGAAAACCGAGGCATAGTGACCTCAGACTGATCCAAGGCAATGCCCTTAGAGTGTGCCAGTTGAAGTACTGCTCTAATGTCAGCCACCTTATTAGTAAAGAATCAAGCGAGCACATCGCACTCTAATTGCAAAAAAGCTTTCTGCACCTGCAGACAGGCTGGGTTGCACAGTCTGTCAACAGTGTGGAAAATCTAAGACGGTTGATTTTGAGCAGCTACAATCTCCCTGGACAGGAACTCTTCCTTCTTATGAGAGATTGCAGATTGATAGGCTTGATAATCCTCTATCAATCTAAGGTGGTAGGCATCCAGAGCAGATTTGCACCAACAATGCCCTAACCTTCATCCTAGTCTCCACATCTCCCTCAAAGTCCCATCAAACCAAGGAGATCAAGGGCGAAGGGAGAGAGGACAAACACGGACAGGAGCAATACAATCAAAAGCCATCGAGATGGCCGAATTATAAGCTGTCGTGAGGGTCTCTGGGTCACTGCTTGCTAACGGAAGGAACGAGAAGTCAAGCACTGTCAGTAGGCTATGAGAATTAACATCTCTTAAAGGACGGTACTTGACCATCTCCACAGGGGCAGACCTACAAAGGGGTATTAAAACTAAACCCTACGGTGTAATGATTGACTAGTTTGGTAAGGCTGCATCTAGATCATTGTTCTTCCTTCTGTGCCCCAGCAACAATAAATGGAAAAAAACTAAGGAGCTCAAAGAATAATCACAAAATAAATAAAGAATATGCACAATCTGGATTATGAAAAAAGGCTTGAACAATTAGATCTGTACTCCATGGAGTACAGACATCTAAGAGGTGATCTATCTCTTACATACAAGGCTATGCATCATACATCATTGCTGGAAACAATTGAGTTAGTGAAAAGCAGTGTTACTGTTAAAACCAGAA
This sequence comes from Neoceratodus forsteri, assembly GCA_016271365.2. Taxonomy (NCBI): domain Eukaryota; kingdom Metazoa; phylum Chordata; order Ceratodontiformes; family Ceratodontidae; genus Neoceratodus; species Neoceratodus forsteri. The sequence continues at coordinate 624,027,025 of CM057452.1, read as the reverse complement.
CTCACGATCAAAAATTAAAAGGAGAATTGTATAGAACTAAAAAGCAGAGTCAATGGTTCACTCAGCATGTGGTATCCTTGTGGGATACACTTCCAAAGACAATCATTGACAGTTACAGTTTGGATATATTTAGAAACAACTGGACCAACACATGGGAAATAAAATAACTATGTTCCCATAAATTAGCTTAATAATCCACTTTCTAAGGTGGTGAGCTCCTAAAAGGCAACAGCCTTCTGATCCTGTAATAACCTATGAACTTTTAATAACTGGTGCAGTAACAAATTATTTTTGTTGCAAAGAATATATATATATATATATATCTATATCTATATCTATATCTATATCTATATCTATATCTATATCTATATCTATATCTATATCTATATATTATAGTGGCATGGTAGCACCACTGTAGTTAGGGTTGAGTAGGCAGTTTAATGTTAAACCCCAAATGTTGCACCTTAATAACTTTGTAGCCATTCAAAGGATTTTCACAAAATGTGGTATGCTCTGTCCTGTGGGGGTACATCTCTTGACATGCCAAGTTTCGTTTTGATCAGATGTGCAGTTTTTGCACAGCACATAGTGAAAAAAGTTTGTTTTTCACTTTTTTTGCCCATTTTTCCTGATCACACTGTGCACACACCATTTGGTATTTTAGCCTGACATTTTTAGGGCAGAAAGAGCTTGTTCAAAAGAACAAGCCAGCATTAGTTTGGTGAAAAAATATTAATCCCTTCCAAAGTTATTACATTTTGAAATGGTGGCTTCTGAGCATGTTCAGTTCAGTCTTTTGGATAGCTGCACAGCTGTGAACAAGGATTTGGCCTCATGAATGTGGATTTTGAAAGCTCATGAATGGGGATCCCTGTTCATATGAAAAATCCCTGTTCACGAGCCACCATCTAGTTTTTTAATTTTCTTCAAAAACAAAATGTTGTAACTTGCCACAGGGATGTCTTCTGTAGAGATTGAAGTATGTGTTTTGTTCAGGTTGATGCCCTCTACAAACCCATGGCTTTGGTTCCATTTAGTTTAGTCAAATAATGGCCATTTTTAAGTTTGAAAATCCTTGTTCGTGAACTGTCAAAATCCCCATTCGTGAGATGACAACCAGATGGCCAAATCTCACAAACAAGGATTTCTTATGAACGGTGATATTGACAGCTCACAAATGGGGATTCAGCTTGCGAACTGGGATTTTGACAGCTCACAAAGATTATAAAAAAAATCCTTGGTTTTGAGCTGCAAAATTCTCATTCGTGAGTCAATCCCTATTCATGAAATGTCCAAATCACTGTTCATGAGATGACAACCAGATGGCCCTATCTCACAAACAGGGATCAGCTTGTGAATGGGGATTTTGACACCTCATGAATGGGGATTCGGCTTGTGAATGGGGATTTTGACAGCTCACAAACAAGGATTTTAAAAACTTTGTCAGTGTCACAGGGTAGAATAGGATGGTGTCCCAGTTGCTATAAAAAGTGTTTAAATGCAAGGATCTGTCCTTTTCTGTATCTTCTCTGTCTAGATGTGCAACCCAATTTTCCTGTGAGACCTCAAACTTTATCAACCCACACAGTTTCACAGTTCTCTGCCTGTCATTGTCTCAGTTCTCTCTTGCTGTCTGTTTTCCCTCCCTTGCATATCCGCTAATATAAAAATATATGCAAATCAAAATGTGGAAAAGTAACTGATGTTGGGATCTCTTTTGTTTAGAAAATATATAGTGTTACTGTTGAAATGTATATATTTATAATTTGAGTTGACTACAAAAAGCTGTTGGAAACTAGAGGTTACCTTAATGCAAATCTTTGAGCCATTTGCAAAAAGCTGTGCAAAAGAGGCCTCAGCAAGCACACAGTGTTCTTCCTGCCATGAAACATATGAGAACAGAACACTTTGGAAGAAGCAGGATGCTTGATTAAGAGTGGGGGTTGTAAGGTCTTATAAGAGAGCTGAGCTGCAATTGCTAGAAGAGAAAAAATGGACACAGAGATTGAAGGAAAATTCTGATGAATCTTTATTTTATTTTGCCTTGTAAATAGTTACACTGGACAAGTTTATTTATTTTTTTTGCAAATCCAAAAATAGCATGCTCAGCCCTTTTGTTACTTTACATACTGGAATGCAAATGTCTTCTAAGGGGTGCTACTAGGTTGTGACAAACACACAATCCAAAGATACTAGTACACACCACCAACCCACACACACACAACATAGTGTATTTAAACTTTCCTCTGCCAAAATTGGCTATATGTATTTCAAGCTCCATGTGAGGAGTAGTTCCTCTTAGTTTCAGACCGGAATTACAATTTGAGTAAGCTAAATCACCAACATCAAGGTGGGACCCTTCAATTTAGTCCCTAACTTTCCAGTGCCTCGGTGGCTACTAATTGACTTCTTTTATACTGTGCTCCCATCAAGGATTTTACACAGGTGTTTCAAAGAGAGCATGTTAAGAAGAAGCACCACAGACTCCCTAAACTCAAACAAATCCAAAAATAACATGCTCAAACCTTTTATGTTACTTCACATACTGGAATTCACATTTTTTCTAAGGGGTGCTGCTAGGTTGTGGCAAACAACATACAATCCAAAGATATTAGTGCACCCCCCCACACACAGCATAGCATATTTAAACTTTCCTCTGCCAAAATTGGCTATATGTACTTCAAGCTCCATGTGAGGAGTGGGTCCACTTAGTTTCAGACTGGAATTCCAATTTGAGTAAGCTAAATCACTAACATCAAGATGGGACCCTTTTTTTCATGCTACTGCTACTGTAAATAAATATTTTTTGGTGAATTCTACAACTGCTCCTGGTTTTCCTATGCTTCCTGACCTGTGCCTCAATGAAAGCCAGTTCACTGCTAAGAAATGTTTAGGACAGTTGGCTTGAAATTTGCAGGGTACAAAGGGGGTGTCCCACAGATGTGACTTGTGCTGGTTTGGTGTAAAAATTTGCATCAGTTCCATAGTTATGCCATTCCAAACTGGAGAAATTTCCTATAGGATAACATTGTGGCAAACACAGCACCTTTCAGTGCCTATATCTCGAAAACGCTTAGAGATAGAGATTTTTCACTAATCGCAGCTTACGCATTCAGGTTACCAGTCCATGATTAGAACTGCAGTGAAACTTTTTCCAGGGTTGCAATGGTTACTGAGATATTGCTCAATTTGCAGCACAGGGGTTACTGGGAATGTGTCTAGGCCTGCACTACATCTCTATAATTAGAGGTAGGTGGGGACCTGAGCTCCCACATATGAATAACATTATGCAGTAATGACACTATGGGGCTATCCCTTATGCAATAATGGCAGTGCAGGGCCCTCCCAAAACTATATAAGGGTAAGATTACACTTTCTCAAAAAGTAAGGAAAATCATTGCAAAAAAACTTAATTAATGCATCAGTTAGGGTAGGAGCGACATAAGTAGGGACATGAGGTGTTTGGGTTGAGAACCTAACCGCCTCATTATTCCACCAACCCCTACCCTCCACAGGCCAACAGGGCATGAGGAGTACCTTGGGGTCATCAGGTGTAACTCTAACCCTATTCTCCTATATTCTACATGTCAGCTTTCTTGAACATGGAATAGGTTGAGAGTTAGGCCCAATGACCCCAAGTCACAATCCATGCCCTGTTGGTCTGTGGAGGGTGGGAGTCAGGGGTTAGGGTCTCAAACCTAATGCCGCAATGCCTCATTTCCCTACTTTTGTCACTTCAACCCTAACTGAAGCATTAACAAAGTTTTTTGCAAAGAATATATATGTGTGTGTGTGTATGTGTGTGTGTATATATATATTATATATTATGGTAGCACGGTAGTGCTACCATAGTTAGGGTTGAGGAGCCATTTCTATGTTAAACCCCAAATCTTTGCACCTTAATAACTTTGCAACAATTTGATGGATTTGCCTGAAATTTGGAATACATGATAAAGAACCATAGGCCTTGGGATCTGCCAAGTTTTGTATTGGTTGGATATACGGCTACGGAGTTATAAAGCATGATCTGTGCACGAATTTACGCTTTTTCTGGAATTCTATGGTCATGCCTACAGGTCGTATGGTTTGTGCGACTGGCCTGAAATCTTCAGGAAACATGTGGCCGGGTCCCCGATGTGCCTTTTGAAGATTTGGTGAAAAAATATTAAACAGTTCAAAAGTTATTCAAAAAACAGTTTCCCATTATAAGTCAAAGGGAAAAGTTAACAAAAAGTTTGACAGTGTCGCAAATGCATTTTTACTTTCGCAAATGGGCCTGTTACTTTCGCAAATCTGCCATTTTGTTTTCAGTTGGTGATCAGAAAATGGTTGGCATTTAAATTTGAGACCCTCTAGCAACGTAATTCTTTTGTATTTGCCTAGTCGGGCCCTGAGGATGCTTGCCATGTCTTTATTTTGTGGTAAACACCCCAGAAATATTTTTTCAAATTTCTGGAAAAAGTACTTTTCATGAAATTACTTTTCTTGCTCACGAAGAGTGTCAAACTTTTGGCGTTAGTGGGCACAGTAATTTTCTAGTCTGTGGGAAAATGACAGCAATTCTTTGGCACTGCACTGCAAAATAACTGTTGGGAGTTTTGGGATGAAATTTGGAGGGAACGCAGCTGACATCTCACAGAAATGCCTTTCAGTGTTGTATTGAAAAAATATTACATGGCAGAAAAGTTACAGCACTCCAAATTTGACAGTTTTACCCATAGGATAACATTACGGCGCCCAAAGCATTACAGGAATCCTTTGGCACCCTGCTGCAAAATAATGGTTCGGTCTTTTTTCCTGAAATTTGGAGGGAAGACAGCCAACAGTCCACAGATGTGCCTTTCAGTAGTTTGGTGAAAAAATATCACACGGCGGCAAAGTTATGGCACTCCAAAGTTGACAGTTTTTCCCATAGGATAACATTACGGTGCCCGACACATAACAGAAATTATTTGGAGCCCTGCTGCAAAATAACGGTTTGGTCTTTTTTGCTGACATTTGGAGGAAAGACAGCCAACAACCCACAGATGTGCATTTCAGTGGTTCGGTGAAAAAACATTACAGGGAGGCAAAGTTATGGTGCTCTGAACTTTTCTTTTTCCCATAGGATAACATTATGCTCACAGCTTTCAGGGCCCGTATCTCGGAAACGGTGCGAGATACGGACTTTTCGTCGGAAAATTTCTTAGCCCCCTAATGGGGCTGAGATTTAAATTAGCCAGGACAGTTGTAAATAATATGACTTTTAATTTATTTTCTACATCGTATGGTTACTGAGATATAATGTATTTAGTATTCCAAGATCTCATTTTCTGTGCCGATACTCATTATTATGCATACATTATTTGTACTCACTGTCTTTCTCTATGAAGATTTTGGGGAAAAGCAGCCTGTGTGCTTACATTACTGTTAGTGTTGCCCTTTCCGCTTGTGGTTACGTACTCGTTTCACTTAACGTTGACGTCTGCGCCACCATGTGCGTTATCCTTTGCGTTTTCATTTGTGCTTGTGTTTCTGTTATTTTTTGCCATTTCTGTGCACAGTACTGTTTATCTTTCTTGACATTTCTGTTTGCAGGCACCATGTTACTATGTGACAACATCACGTGGCAGACCGTTCCATCTCCTACCATGTCGTTCCTTTCTGTTTTCATTCGCGCTTGTGTTACCATGTGCGCCGTTGTTAGCATTTCTGTTTGCGTTGCTGTCCCTGTTAGTATGCCACAAGACATTATGCGGTGGGCCCTGCGCTCCTGCCACTGCATTACATTCACTATTTCTCGTTATCATTCCCAAAAAGAAGGGAAATTAGAGGCAAAAAACTCTGTTTAATGCATTAGTTAGGGTTATTCCACAGCAACAAAAGTGAGGAAATTCACTGTTAGGGTTGCAAACCCCCCTTGCACCCACCGCCCACCCCCCCAACCGGCATTGGGGTGTGCATTTGGATCATGGGTCCTAACTCTCACCCCATTCTATTGTACTTCTGCTGCTTTACACATGTCATGGGGTGAGAGTTAGGGCTGATCATCCCAATGTACACCCCAATGCCCCCACGTGTGTCATCCTTTTTTCATTTTCGCTTGCATTTCTGTTACTTTTTTGCCATTTGTGTGTACTGTACTGTTTCGCTTTCTGTTTCACTTTGTGTGACCATGCCCATTGACATTTTAATTTACGCTTGCGGTTACGTACTCGTTTCACTTAACGTTGACGTCTGCGCCACCATGTGCGTTATCCTTTGCGTTTTCATTTGTGCTTGTGTTTCTGTTATTTTTTGCCATTTCTGTGCACAGTACTGTTTATCTTTCTTGACATTTCAATTTACAGGCACCACGTTACTATGTGACAAGACATCACGTGGCACACCATTCCCGTCTATGCCACTGTGTGCATTACCCTTTCTGTTCTCATTCGCACTTGTGTTACCATGTGTGCCACTGTTATCATTTCTGTTTGCGTTGCTGCTCCTGTTACTATGCCACAATACATCATGTGGCAGGAGCGAGTTACATTCACTATTTTTCAATATCATTCTCAAAAAGAAGGGAAATTAGAGGCAAAAAACTCCATTTAATGCATTTGTCAGGGTTGATCCAGAATGACAAAAGTGATGAAATTCGCTGATAGGGTTGAAAACCGTAACTCCTAGTTCACCCCCCCAGCACCACACACACACAGACACACACAGGGGTGTGCTGTGACACGAGGCGTGGCTGACTGGCACATGTCTCTATAGGGTGATTGACTGACCATTAACACAATTCTTGGGAGTGACTTATCGCTATAATAATGAAACATGTTTTTAAACAGTTGTAAACCTTGTTCAGTATATCGTCAACCTCTTCATGTATGGTAATAAAAGATTAACATAAGGTTGTTAGGATGTTTGCAGCCAATGAGAAAAGTCATTTTGTCAGACTGTGAAGTACACATAGTAGTGACTGAATGGTACATGTATAGTCACAGCTGTGACCTGTTGGGTGCTGATGTGTGGCACCTTGGTATAGTAATAATGACTGCATAGGCACAGGAAAAGTAAGTACATTGCTGAGTTTTTTACACTGTTAGGAATTCTGTCAAATGTGACATGCAATGTCCCACATCACTGCATATGCTGTGATACTGACTGTATGTCATAGGTACCAAACAAATTGATGGAGGTATAGTTGTAGCAGTATTAGTAAACATTGATTTGTATGCTTAAGTCATAGACACGTATTTTTATGTCATAATGGTATTTAAAGTAAGGAGTCGACACAGATGGTTATGGTTTTAAAAAATTTATTGCCAATTTGTAAAATGGAGAAAAGGTCCAATCAAGAGTGAAATTTAGTTAACAGAAGCAGTCTCACAATACAATCTTTGTATGTGTGCAATCATTGCTTGTCAAATATGTAAATGTGTAAGAATAATAATAACTGTATAATATGGATTGGAGTAAGTGTGTGATATAATATGAAACCAATCGGGTGTTGTGTGTTTTTAATTATGTTTCAGTACTCACTACTGTTTATGTGAGGAAGTAGTTTCTGACATTCAATCTGGAATTCTAATAGTCAGGCTGAAGCTGTGGCGCTTCATTATATTTTTACTATTGAATGTGAATGGAGTCTGTAAAAATGTTACTTTTTTAAAAATGGTTGTATGTTGTAATTATGTGTAGTGCATTACTTGTGTGTTATGTTAATAAGGGAATGTCAGTCGGTTGTGAAGTGTGATTACAGACATGATAGACAAGTGTTTTGTTGTAATTGTGTGACTGCTAATGTGATGTTCCTGGGTGGCGAAAAGCCATATGTGACTGTCTAAGTAGTACAATTTACACAATGTAAGTTTTGTGACATTTGATTGATATTATTTAATAATATGTCACTGACTAGGTGCAAATGGAAAATTCCACCAACCCTCAATTGAGGCGATCATAAATATTGTCAGGAACAGGTATGCAGTTTGTTGTGATCAGCAACAGTGCCTGATTTACAATTGTCAATATTTTTAACATACTGTAGAATTACTTATGTGACAAGTTAAAAATATGTTTTACATGAACAAATGACATTTTATCAACTCTTACATTGGCTTCTATGTAAATTCTTAACTTGTAAATACTGAAACTGTCATGGAATGCATTTTTTAACAAACTTATGGTTAGTTAAATGTTGTTACTATACTGCTGAATAATATCTAAAACATTCACTTGTACTTTAGTGCTACACTGCTATTTTTAGTACAAGTATCAAACTAGTTATTAACAATGTACACTTGAATACAAATGTTTCTATTATGTACAAGTAATTTTAAACACTTGTAAGAGTCACTAATTAGATTCAGCAATCGGTTATTATTTACAGTTGTGTAACTCAGCTTCTTGCATTATCAATAAAGGTAGTTGTTTTTACATATGTACAATACTAGTACTACGCATGAAAGCGTGATAGTTCTACACTGTTGCATGGTGATCGAATGATGTTCTCTATATGTCAAGAGTCACTAGACAAATTGAAGTGTTGATAGACAACTTGTGACAGAGTGAATGTTTGCTGAATGTTATAAGGGTAGCTCAGTTATTCACTTATATTAACTGAGAAGTTCTCTTTGTTTTCAAAGAGTAAGAGCTTATAAGTCATATCAATTTGTTGTTATATATGAGTTGATACATGGATTTTAAAGAGATGTACAGAGGAGGAGAGTAGTAAGTCCTCAGTTTTTAGATGTACAATCTTTGATAGACATGTAATCATGGTTTCTCTAGTGACTGTGAATATTGTTGGTACCGATTGAAGCCACTACAACAATTTTCATGTAGTCACTGATCTACACAAGATCTAACATGTCACAGTGTATGTAATGTCTGTATTAGAATTCCATTTTGTTGAAATTGTATTGTTTATTTAGAGTTGTACATTATACAACATTGTAATGAGGCATGATTTTTTTTGGACAAAGTAGTCATTTTAAAATGCTACATGTTTTGTCCTATTCTTCTGAAATATGAAGGTTGTCATAATTCTTCAATATTAGAAGATATGCATTTTTCAAGTGACATGGCAGTCTCTGTTTAAAAGTCGTTGTAGAGTCATCACACTCTAACCATCCAGTTCTGCACCTTAGTAACGAGGTGTAAAGCCCAGAATGCATGGATTGACCATGGTGATAGATTATACCATGAGTGTCAAACAGTGATTGGTTGAAGACTATTCTACTAGCTGTGTAATCTGTGATAGGAGTATCAACTCTGAGCCCGTTGGGTCAAATCTGTGCAACATAAGCAACAGATATTGAGATGAACTCCTTAGACGTATGGACTGAGTGCATCTGCCTCCGCACCTTCCACAGGCATGACTACATTCAGCATTAGTGAATAGTTGTCGAAATTTGACACTTTTGGCTTCAGGAACAAAGAGAGTTATCCACAGCATGTCTTGTGTGGTTTCATACTGTGAATTGTCACATGAAACACATACATATTTTGTAACATATGTTACTGTGAAGTACTGCCGCATTGGGGGGCTGTCTTCATCCAGGTTGTTTATGACAGCCATCATAAACTCAGTACTGTCTTGCTGTATGTCTGCAGCAAATGTACTACATCCAGCATATGTAGATAACACCTGTCATAGTGGTGTTAGTGACTGTACATTGTTAGAGTGGTCAGAAGTCATCTTGATAATCTGCTTCAAAGCATTTGATAGGGGCTTTGTCTGTGAAGCAGATATTGCCTGCACAAACTGCAGCATGTGTAGAAACTTGCATAGTTGAGTTAGCATAGCAGTTTACTCTACTGCTGTTGTCAAAGAGTGGTACTGCAGCTACACCAACTGATTTCTGATGAATTGCTGGTTGTGAATGTTTACTGAAGTTGTGGCCTTTGCTGAACTCTTTTTGCTCGAATCACTTTAGGAAGCTTGTTGCCGTTTGTTGCTACCTCTAGCTGTGACTAAAATGTGTGAAACAGACAGATATGTAGGCAGTGGTATTAAAGACATTTGTGGCTGATGTAGAGTACGAATCTGTTGTATCTCAAGAATACATCGCTTGTCAGCTCTGTATTTTCTGAGGTGCTATACTAATGATGTGCAATCCAGAAAGGCTTCGTACATGTGAAAGTAGCAACGTAGCTCATGCTTTACTTGAAAATGTCTCGTACCTATGTCACCATTGCTGAATCCAAACTCAATCCCTGAGATTTGTGAATGGAGACAGCATATGCAACACATAATGGGAACTGTTTCCTGTTTACATAGATATCCTTAAAACCTGGAATTTTACGCAGGTTCGATCTATGTGTACAGAGTGTTCCATGTTGTCAAAGTGCACTACAAGTGTCTCAATATATGTCTTCTGGACATTATAGACAAAGTCAGTGATGTTTCCCATGGCACCGTTTACCATACCTTGTTCTACATCTAGATTACGTTGCAGCATGATACGAGCATTCTTACAAACTGTGAGAACAGCTTCTAGGCCAGATGTTCGTGAAACATCTGACTTCAGTTCACTTAGTCATTCAGTCATCTTTGCTACTAGCTTTCGACTAAGAATAACGCCATCAACTGTATCAACTGCATGCAGAGTTAGAATGTCTTGGTTTTCTCTTTGTAGCATTAGATTGTTGAATTCAGTGCATTTCTTTAGTCATGGCATAAGACACACTATGTGTCTGCCAGTAGAGTATATATCGCTGAAGACATTACATGCTGTTTCTATGCATGTACTATGTGCCTGTGATTTTAGATCATTTAACATACAAACATGTTCTGGTGATAGAGAACCAAAGTGAGCTTCATCTAAAAGTGATTTGTAAGCTTAGGTCACCACTTACGCATGTTCTCAGACAACTCAACATAGGTAAATAATTCTATATGTTATAGCCTCGTAATGCAACTGAGGATATTCTTAGCTTGCTTGGCAGTCAGAGTTGTAAATACATGCTCTGCATTGACTGGTGCAAGCTGTAAAAGGTCTCCCAACACAAGTATATTTTGCCACCAAATGGCACTCCATCGTCAGTACCTAAGATCTGCTGTAGATGTAGATGAATACAGGCAAGCATGACATTGGAGACCATGCTGATTTCATCAACAATGAGTAACTGCATCTTTGTGAACATGGAACGGAGCTGAGATGCAACCTCAAATGACAGTTTACGATACTCTCCAGTTCTCCCATGTTCGATTGGTAACATAAAGAGATCGTAATGTTATCTCCACCAATGTTGTATGCTGTTAGTCCTGTGGGAGCAGTCACAGCAACAGATATTGAAGATCCTGTCACACTCCGTACTTCTGCAGTGATGGCTTCAATCAGGAAACTCTTTCCTGTGCCAGCTGAACCACTAACAAACATTAGTAGTGGCTTGTACTGAGTGCAATCACATTGTTTTGTTTCATGTAGTATTCTATGTTGGACAGCTTCAACCACTTGGGACTGAACTGTATGCTGCAGCTGATTTAGTCTTTCTTAAGTCATCTGGGTTGGACCATAGAGTGTATGCCATGTTGCATGGCTGTCTCAATTTGACATTAACACTTGGGCATTTAAGGGCAGAGGGTCACCTAGAACACCTTGTCCTTCTCGGGATCACGGTTGTCTTGTGAACTAACTGGAGTGTCTTCCTGAAGTTGCTTTCTGCCTTCTCAAGCTGTTCTTTCTCAGCTTTTAGTCTTTTATATATGTCTGTGAGTACTCAGTTTGAAATTCTTGTAAGTGAGATTGAACTGGTCTTCAAATGTGTCAGAGTCACTTTTTATTTCAGACTCACCTCCAGGGTCTAAATAGGAATAAGAGCAAAGTAGTAATGTTCTGTGCCTCTGATGTGCCTAGATGCAGTTTGCAGTGATCTATAAGTCATGGCTTTGTCTCTTCACAAGACAGCCATCTAGTCCATTGACCTTGTAAATGTGTCGTTGAGTCAGGTGCTGCACCTGTCTTGTAGTCATACCCACTTAGCCACCTCAAACAGACACATATCATTCATGTCATTGTGTTACGTGGGTAGTATGTGTTCTACCAGGTTATTCTTCAAGATATGTTTTGAAGAAGGTGTATTGACAGCGAGCTCCTATTTCTGCATGAGGAATCAGTACACGCTCATTTCTCTTGTAGTTTATACTGAGGAAAACATACAGCATCAGACTTCCTGCATAGATGTGTACCAATGATAACGTCACTGGGTTACGAAGCTCTACATTCCTCTGTGTGTAAGAGTCTTCAAACCCAATGACTACAGCTGAGATGTCAGGCTTTTGCTTGAAGTGGCAATATCTTCCCAAAGATCTTGCAAGCTAGTCTGTTCATGTTTGGTTATGCACGAAGTGACTGAACCAGGGCTAGTGAGTTGTCAGCCACAAACTGAACATCTATGTTTGCTTGACACATTAGGAGAAGAATTGGGTTGTAGTCATTGATGTACATCTCTTTTTCATCCCTGGGTAACTCGTATACCCTCTTGGTTGATTTTGCCTTCAAGTGGTGTCGCATTGCTGAGAAAAGGTCATTCATGGCACCATTCTGACAAACTCGTCTAGGAAATCCAAAGCGACATCGTATGTACCAATTAGATTTGTTCTTTACTACTCGCCGGCAATATTTTGTGCAAATATGTCACTGGAACTTTGTACCAACTTCCACAGTGTAGGACTGTCATACTTGTCTGGAATGTGACAAGTGATATATTTTTGATGAATGATAGCACTTGCTGCTTCATGTTCACCAATGCGTGGCATCCTTGATCCATAATAACATATGGATATGAGGGGCACTCGTGTTTGATATTCTGTCCTCCAAAAGTAATGTTCTGCAATAACTAGAGGAGGATTGTCCTTTGACAAGATGAAAGTGAGAATGTCAGGAGCCGCTTGTGAAAATGTTCCAGACAGACACAGGATCAAGGAACACATTTCTCCGACAGTCATCGATGAGATGCCTTCGACATCGGAATTTGCCCACTTCAACAGTTCAATGAGTTCGTCCCAGGCATATTCAGCACAACTAAATGTGCAAACCATGTGGCTGCACCATACTCAAGTAGCATTGTCATCACTTCCGAGTGTCTGCGATACCAATATTATTTGGTGCCACGTAGACTTGAAAGTATGGAAGACAGATTCACTTGCACATTTTCATCTTTCTGCTTTAATTTCTCTAGAAATTGAGCAGCTGTAATTCCATCTAGTGGACTTGTTAGACTGAATGGTATGTGCTATAGACGCAGACAGAATGCTAAGCTTCACTCTCCCAGAGCAGATGGAACAGGTACTGTATGTTACGCCTGAATTTGCCTATCTTTGCTCAAGACACGGCTAGTGTGGTGCTCAGCACCTGTACCCGCATTTCTCTTTCATCTAGGCGTCCACCTGAACTTTTTGGAATAGGTCTGGAAGCAGCGTGTTTCTAGTGTTGCCTCCCAAATGCTGACAGGCTCACCTTCCACCTGCTTCATTTGATAGAGATCAATGTTGTCTCCTAATGGATCTCTGCCAGGTAGTAGGAATTGTGTACTGTTCATACACATTGTCACTTGTCTGTGTACTGACCTTCTCATGATTGGCTTACTTTTTTCTAATAGATCATGTTGGACAGAGACTGGCCATCTGATCTATGTCAAGGTTCTATATAAAAGGAATTGTTCCTTCAAATAAGCCAGAGCAAGCTTTACTCTTTGCACATTGGACAACATCTTGCCAGATGACCTTGGCCTTTGTAGGCACACCATTTACAAGAATGACCAAGCTATTTTCGTTGATATTGCTTGAACATTTTCCTGTAGAGGAAGTTGTAGATACATCACAGAACCTTTAGAGATCTAACAAGCTCTTTCTTGGAATCTTCCATGTTCTTTTGTGTTCAGACGAGAATCGCTTGGAATGGTTTCATTGTTCGAATTAGAATACGCTCAAACATATTCAATGTTGAAATCTCACTTGGTGTAACATCTGTTTTCATGTTGTTTAGCATTGACCTTGCTGGCAAAGTGTTGCACTTCAGTTTTGAAAAACAGTGTTTGCATAGCACAATGGTGTCTTGTGGATGAAAGTCAGATTTCAGCAGCAAGAATGCTGCGAGGTGGAACCACATGTCATTGTATGGTGACAAGGTTTCTAGGTTGACTGTGACAGTTTGTTTTGTGTAGCACAAACGGTTGCATGACACACATACAGAATCAAACTTGAGACTTTGCAACCTCAAACTTAAGCAATTTCTTCCGTATTGTTTCAGAATGTCATTTTCTAACACTGAAACAGATTTTTCTTTTGAAGTGTTACACTGGAAATTAGTTGTTTCTGGTCCAGAAGGAATGTGTTGCAGTTTTTTAGAAAGTGATGGCACCTCTGCATGTCACCTGACTGCAATAAGTCATTTAAACAAGTGTACTGATGTACATCTCGCTGTACTTATACTCTGTAGACAATGTTTCGCATGCCTGTTTGATGCACTGCAAGCATCCGTGATGTTGTGAAAAACTATCACAAACACCAGTATCGAGACATGCAAGTGAGCGACCCATGAGTCCAGTATGTGGCCGGATTTCACAATGGTCAATTTCTGTAAATAGTTTATGTCTCTCTTTGTGATCTGTTATTATGAATAGGTTAACAAAGTGTTCTACTTTTTGAAATGATGATTGCCTTCAGTTGCAGGTAGCATCACATGACCATGTCAGGCAGTGCCGTTTATTGAGAGTGTGGTTGGACCACAGTCATCATCACTATCAAACTGATTGTCATCAGAGATACTGAGGACATTTTTTAGTTTGTGGACTCATCAATACTGGAACGCCTGTTCTTTCGTGAAAGTAATGATAAGACTCTTCCCAGAAATATGTTTGAGTGTTGTATGTGCAGCCACTGTCCTGTGAAAATGTGACAGAAGTTGTCAACAGTCAAACAAGAATACTGTTGAAGCCTTTTTAATTCGTATATACAAGTTTCCTGAATTGTTCAAGCACATGACACATCTTACTTACAATCGTTTAGTACAAACAGTGCTCTGTTGACAAAAGTTCGTTACTTTCAGATGAAAATTCATCAGAGAATGGTGACTCTTCTTTTTTTGCAGGTGTGCTGTAGCACAGCAGCACAAGTCTTTCGATCTTTAGCCTTACTTGCTAGTGATCGAAATATTTACTCTTTCTGAGTTGTAAGTCATTATTTTTTATTTTACGGTGTTGTTTTGAGCGTCTGTTGATGGTTATACTCAAAATAGTTGTGTCTATCTCAGAGATCAACACAACATTTGTGATGCTATACATTTTTGCTTTTCTGTTAAGGATTTTGTTTCTTTTTGCAGTGACTTGATGGGAGTCACTGTTGCAGTAAAGGTCTGTCGATGTTCATTTTTATGTGCCTTTTACTGTTTTGTTTGTTGCCTTATACAACAGTGTAGTACTATTATACCGCCTTTTTTGAGACACATCTACGCCTGTATTTAGTTGGCATTTTTGGTATTATGGTTGACAGTGACAGTAAGCAATTCTTCAGAAGTATCAGGCACCTGTATGAGAGAGAAAAAAATTAGAATAGGCTTCAGTAAATTTCTTATAACACTGTGTATTGATAGAATAGTACGTTAAGAATGTTAACAATTTGGAAAAACATAACTAAATGATAGTTGTTATGAATGCATCACGCAGCTGCTACGAATATCAGAAATTTGTTCATTCTCAATATTTTAGTACACATTTAAAAGATTTTTTCTTCACATGTGTTCTTATGATTAGGATAGGTGTGATTTTTTACCTGTGTACGAACATGTGTTTTCTACCATGTAGCGTGTCATGGCATAGTCAGTATGATAATTTACTATATGGTAGAGCAAAAACTTGAGAGTGATAGTGTGCATTACCAAATCTGTTACAATTAGTATGTTTACAATTAGGGGGAGGACATGCCACTATTACTGTTGTGTGAGTGTGTGTACCACAGTTGGTAAGTATGTTTGCACATTAACCCAAATTTCAATATCGCTATGCATTTTATCAACATTGTGTTTTTGCACTACTGTGTATCACTATTGAGCTGTTATTTTCACAACATGGGAAAATGTTTTCTGCACATGTACTGTGCAACACGCAGTTCATTGACTCCAATAACTGTGTGGGGGCACAGTCACAAAATTAATACCGTATGTTTATGAACAGACAACTTAAACTGAATATGTTGAAAACTTGTGAGAATTTGAAATATTTCTGATTTACAAGTTTTTGCGAGTGCAGTTCACATGTACACTTGTAATGTATTGTAATACTTTTTCAGTTGAGAATGTACCTATTTTGCTTTCAACCCACAACGTTGAGAATAGTACAGATTTCATTAGTCACATCTTAACAATAGTGTGCTTTTTCTTATGTGCTGCATTTTGGCTCAGTTGATGTGAGAAATGACTATATGGTAGAAATGTTTCAAACATAAGAGTGACACTGTTATGAGCAGAGGTCTTAAAATGGATATATGAGCACATTTGAGTGTGAAATTAGGAACAAATTAGTGTTTTGCAAGTCTCGTTGCACAGTTGTTATGCGGCTTGAACATTGTAAATCTAAAATATCTGCACTGCACTGAGTTTGAAGCAGCTATGCAGCAGGTTATGTTTAAAATTGAAAATTGAGCTATTTTTCATAGAATCTGAAATGTGTTCAATATATGACAGTTTTGGAAAATTACTTCGTGAGCACGAAAGTTTTAAAAAATTACTGTATTGCATTGTCTTGAATTTTACTTTTTGTGCATTCGACAGTATGGTCAAAAGTACTGAGTCGAACTTTGACACTTTCGCGAATTTTACTTTTAAAGGTCGAAGTGTCGCAATGTACTTTCGTGCATTCGGCTAACAAAGTTAATCTAACACTTGGGAGTGGCTTAAACATTCATTATCGAATCATTAAACAGTGTGTTTGAGTGACAGCTAGCTCTACCAATGAAATTTAAGATTTGTCAGCCACTCTGAGAACAAATCAGAGACGGACAACACTGAAGAAGAAGTAAACAGGATCCATTTTGAATCTTGCTGAGAAAAAGCAGTTTGAAACTGTAAGTACAGTCTGTCTTCACATGATATTTTCTAGTACTAAAAAAACTTATTAGAACATGTACATACTATTAATCAAAACTTTTTTTCTGTTTAATCTCATAATGTTAATTGTTATTGTGTAGCATACTATATTCTTAAGAGAAAATAGTTTAAAGTGAGAAAGCATTTTAGTACTAACTTGTACAGATACAGCTGCAAATGGAGGGAGATAGGAAGGTGCATGTGGAGTTGTATGACAAAATGGAACCAATCAGACTTGTTTCTGATGTTGTAATTGTTTAAAACTGCCTATGAAAAGGATGCATTTTTTGCAGTTCTCAGTGGTTTCTGATTTTTGCAGGAACATAGTCTAGTAATACTGAATGCATGAGTTAAATTGGTTGATGAAGCCAGAGCAGGAGGGAATGCTTTTTTTTTTATTTGTGTGTTTTGTCTGAATGCACTGAAGCTAGCTTGAAATAAGGAGGGAAAATATCAGTTTGATTTTCAGTGCTGTCTGGTCACTGCATGAACAGTCCTTTCTTTTGTAGTCTGTACAGTTCTGAGTTTAAAACTTAGAATGGCAGAAAATAGCAAGGATTTTGTGGATAGTTGGAAGCAGTTACATAAGACGAGCAGCTGAGTTTGCAGTTCATAGTGATTTTGGGAGGGACCTGCAGCCCCGGACCTTATGTATGGTTTAGTCATGGTGGTATGAGATGGGAACATCTTATGCCAGCCATGCATAGACTTTTGAGAACTCACTCTCTCCTGACATACTGCTAATACATCTTGGAGGTAATGATTTCGCTCAAAAGCGCTTGGGTAGGTTTAGTTACGAGACAAATTGGACCTTGCTTCTATTATGTCTATGTTGCCTGCCTGTATTATCATTATCTTTTCAGATATTACAGAGCCGAGAGTCTGTCAAGAGCATTCCACAGATTGATTGACAGAGCTCGAGAAAGTAAATGTGCCAGATTACTGCTTTTCTACACATGCATGGAATGCATACTATATGTCACCCGAAATAAAATACTGTAATGATTGGCTATTCCTACCAGATGGTGTACATTTCTCTCATGCTGGCAATTGTCATTTTTGGGGAGACCTTCAAGATGGAATCCTGAAGCCCTTTAAGATCGTGAGACTGTTTGATGAAATATTACAGTAGCACAAAGGTTCTTTCTGAACTATATTAATGTGGTGCAAAAATAGATCAACTGCATGCATCACTCATATATATGATCATATATGGGCTTGCTATATTACAGCTAGTGGGGGCCAGCAACAGTAATTTCCTGCTTCTGTCTGTTCACAATTGTATGATATGTTATGTCCTCAAACATTAGTAAATAGTTTGAGTATGTTAAATGAGTGTACCATTTACTGTGGCCTACAGTATTGTAGCTGTACCAACATGGTATGTGAAACTTCTCAATAAAACACAGTGGTACTGTTAAATGTGTTATGCTTTTACTGGTATGTCAGGATATAGATTTATTTTTATGTTACAGATATGGGTAGTTATTAGTATATAGGCTACCATGAATGCACAACTGCATTATCATGCACTTTACTTTCAATCACTTTGTTAGCTGTCTTCATTTATTAAGTGTCATTCATAGGTTCATTATAGTTCTGCAATGTGTGGTTCATCTCTGTTTTAACATCACGTTACAATGTTGTGTGAACACTTCAGTGTAGTACAGATGGATATGTTGCGGTGTGTCCAATCTGATGTTGATGCAGTACCCCACCCACGAGACTAGAGGATAGCATGGTAGTGGGACACCATAGTGTAGTAGCAGTTGTTTTACTGTCGAGGTGGCTGAACTTTTTAGCCCTATATAATGATACTGATCTGTGTTTCTGCTATATTGAAGGACATGTGTCTTTAATTTAATTAGTATTATATGGAATTCATGTTAAGAAATGATTTATATTGTTACGTGATACTAATGGTAGATATTTGTTTTGTATGTATTTCAGAACTACTAAGAACTATAGTGAGAAAATGAGACAGTGGACTCTTGCGAGGTGTGTGTACTGCTTGAGGCAGTCCAGGCTAGAGGCAATGCAAGAGTGTTGATGAGGAGTACCAATCAAACTGGATTCGATGTGGCGCGATTAACAGCTATTTGTACATTTGTCTGAAAGTCAAAACAAGACAGTTGTACAGCTGAAGAAGAAGTGGAAGCTGTTGCTTAACATTTCCTACGTCTTAAACAACGGGGGGGATCATGGAGAATGATACTGTGTCTGGTACTACCTGGCCATGAGTTTTGGGGAAGTTGCTGTAAAGCCAGTTGCGGGGTGCTTTACTCACTGTCAAGTAAATCAGCACAACTTTTCATAATAGTTGTCCATGTTTTCAGAATTTGTAAAAATAATTGTATACCGTATAAATAATAATAAGACATCAGGATGCGTTATGTCAATGTTGTGTAAAGCTGTGCTTATTGTGTAATGTGGCATGAGGCACAGCCGAGTACTCGATGTGGCCTCATCACAGTGATTAAGTGACCATTGATATAAACATTCAGAGTGCCTTATTAGTATTATCATAGCAATATTTTGAAAATAGTGTTGTACATTGTTTTGTATGTGTTAGTTCATATATGTCAATCCAAGATTGACATACAGCTAATAACGTTTGATACTAATCAGAAACCTGTATTTCTCACAACATTTTTATAATAGTTTATACTGTATGTAGGATGTACTATCAAAACATGTAAACTTAATTTTCCATTTCTCACTGTGCTGTTCTTCACTTATAAACCAGAGCTTGCTAAGATAAGCTATGCCAGAAAATAGAACATTTATTATACATACACACTACTGGTGTGTATGTTGGAAGAGAACAAAAAGTTACTGTTTAGTTATTGTGATGTAGTGGTTTGAAACTTGTACAAGTCTGTAATATTGTTATTAAACCAACTGCCCACGATTAGGCATTTGGTCCACTGGACCACCAATGGATAAGCAGAGGAAGGTGGGTTTCACATTGGCTGTAATTGGGCATTGTGGTCCACTTGACCGCCAAGGGATACAGTTGGTGGGTTACTTAACTTACTGGCTGTGATCGGCATTTCGTTCCACTGAGCATCAGGGATACACTGGGGAGTCACAGTGCTGCCCCTGATTCGCTCTGGTGTTAGGGGATACAGCTCCACGTAGGGCCACTGGGAGGGGTGGGAGGGATGGCAGCCTGGTGCCTGCAATCAGCTCCAGGGGGACACGGGGATTGGGTTGTGGGACAGCACAGGTGGCAGCTGTTGTGTTTCACCCTGAAATCCAGCAGCTCAGCTGTGGGTGACCAAGCGTTTTTTTTTTTTTTTTGCCCAAGTCATGCAGGCTTGGTTAGCTGCTATTATTGCCTGCACAGCCGGGTGAATATCGGGCTCTGGGTTCAGCCGCGGACCTCCAGAAATCACTTGACCATGCATTCCCATTTGCATTGTGCTGTTGCTCAGCCTGTTTTCGCGTATGCCAAGTGTGTTTTACTGAATATTGGTATGAATGGCGAATTTTACTTGCAGATGTACACCCCATTAAGGTAGTGGTCAACCATCTTGAATATGCCAACCCAAAATAGTTCAAAAGGTGTTAACCAAGTCCTAGTGAATGTGCAGTGCCACCATGGCAGAAGATCCTGTACTACTCATAACAAACTGGTATTACTACAGATGTGAGGAATACTATTCTTCATGAATCTGAGAATGGATGGATGTGCATAGCGGTAGATGTGGTGTTGTGGTGTCTTCTCCTTCTACATTTTGGTGGTGGAGTTTAATGTACAATGAGTAATAGATTACCAATTTAATGTTGTAGGTGTTCTCAGTGGAATTCTAATGGTGTGCTGCTTAATTATCTGTTGGTAATTATGACATGTTCCTAGATTGTGATTCACTTAATATTTCTATATGTCCTGCCAATGTTTCATTTTTATTATTGCACATAGTTATTAATGGACATCATAGAATATCTGCATGTTTGTTAATGTGTTTTTAATAGCCCTGTAGGGTAATATGGTTAATAACACATAAATGGCTGCCATATTCAGCTAGGAGGGCTTCGCTGGAGTGAACAGTGACATTATCAAGTTGTGTTTGTAAGTATTCTTATTATAATAACTCACATTTTAAACTGTTAAGGAACAGAGCTCTATAATTAGTCTGCATGCATATGTAAATTGAACATACATGTAATGTTTTTAGGATGTTTCTGTGTCACAAATATGTATTATGACAATGTTATAAGTATTGTGATTGATGGCAGGCACTGCTTGTTCTGCACTACATACCAATAATTATATATTTGTGAGTTATCTTTTTGAAAAATGTTATTGAATAAACAGTGTTAGGAGAATCACCAGGGAAAACAATGAATTTCTTATATTAACTGTTCTGGATTGGATGGACATTTGTCTTGGAAAAAGATATATACATGGGTGTCATAATTTCAACTTTGTGTGGCTTTTTGCAGATGAGAAGACTTGTTATATCATGTAATACTGAGTTAACAACATACACCTAGTTGGAGACAGAGCTGTTTCTGTAAAGAGATATGTGTTCATGTGATAGTTGTATGAATGATGTAGTATTAGAAATTGATGTTTTAAAGAAAAACACTTTTACCTTGATATTTCATCTATTAATGTGATCATTTTTTTACTTGTTTGCTTTATTAGACCACAGGGTTGCTGCTGCTGAACATGTGGAGGTGAAGCAGGAAGTTTTGCCACCAGCCTCACCATGTAAGTGAAATCTGTTGTTGCAATTATCTGCATGCTTCAGAAGTACCATATGGTTGTCAACATTCCGTGGTGATCAATGATCCTGTTGATAATTACACCTTGCTGTCCTACTGCATGATAGGGGGAGTGCACTGTCTGTTGGCATACTCACTGCAAATGTTCAATTGTTTGGGGTGTGAGCAACAGACCTTCATTGCCAAGGCAGTACCACTTTCTTTTGTTTGTTGTGGGGGGGGCGAATCACTGTTGACATTATTTACTTTATGTGTGCTGTGACCTTATAAGGGTGGCAATGCATTGATCACTGCAGATACCCAACCACCAAAAAAACACAAACATGGTGGGAGGATATTGTAGTGACCTAAATGGTGTGCAATGCATAAAGTGTCCAATTATGATTTTTTAGTTTTTTTCTCAATCTACAAGTTAAAAAGTGTGCCTTATAGTGTTCTTGATCCCCTTTTCCCAGTTAAAGTGAATAGCTGTGCAGTGTGTCTGTGTTCAGCCTTGCTGGCCTCATACTTACCTCTACAATGCAGTGCGATGCTGTGTGCACTGTCAGATATGTGTATTTTTTTTAAAGGTGATCATGAACTGAGGGAATGTCGATAAAAGTAATAATACAGTTAATAATACCGGGACTGTTTGCATTCACCCTATGAATATCGCGGACGTTATATAGCACTAGCGGAAGTTGTCTCACCACACTTAAAATGCAGTACTATGACAGCTTGCAGTGGTGCAAATTCCACTTCATCTATCATACGGTGTGTCATTGCTGGGTTATGTTATCAAAAGCAGTTGTTGAGTAGTGAACCAAGCAACATTAAATACATAGATCACATTGCTAAGACACCAATGATGCATGATTTAGCTACATACTATTAAAAGTCATACTTTGAATGAGCACCTATACTTAAAACAGTGTTTTTATACTCATCTATATGATGCGTGGCTGTTGTAGCGTAATAACTTTTGGGACAGTGTAAGGACATGATGTGAGACTGTATGTGAGTAAAGGTGGTAATATGTCTATTTAAAACATTTGTTTCGAGATGACATTAGATGCTATCATAGGCGCAAGCCCTGCGGTGTGCAAAATAGTTGCGCAGTGTGTCCAGGCTTATATTCAAAGGAGTTGTGCTATTGGAGGAACTGCTTTTGAATATCACCCCTGCCACAGCCACTGTGCATGGCGCAGGGAACTTGCAGCACCGCAAGTTGACAAAGTGCAGCATTCAGCTTGGTCACAAAACTGCATATTCAAAAGGTGAGATATGCAAATGGCTGTAATTCATGCAAGGCACGGGGGCATTCGTGATCTGATTATGGCTCCCATTTGCATGCTATGGGCATGCAGGTGTGCCGGTCCCGGAGGACTTGCGCATGGCTCCCTACCAGGCAGCAGCATCGGGGAAGGACGCCCACAGGCCAATTGTAGGCAAAAGAGTAAAACCCCACCCCCCCACTGGTCTGATCACAGGCATCAATACCCCCTCACCAGCCCGATTGGGGGCAGCATGTGTCTCCCCTCACACAACAGTCATGGAGGTCCAGTGACCAATAAGCATGATTGCGGGATGAAAGCACTAAACACCTCTCACCTCCTGAATATATCCCTGGTGTCCAGTGGACTGATAAGCTCAATTGCAGGCTGAAGTATTCAAACACCCCCACCCTCCCGATCATATCCTGAAACTCGATTGGGGATGGTTGGCAACCTCCAAACACATGAGTGTTGAGGGGCACACATTGCTGCCCTCGCCGATTGGCCTGGTGAGGGGGCAGAGTGCATATCTCTCAACCATACCACATTGCTGTAGGAACGCTCCTCATTTTACTTCACAAAGCTCCCTGTTTCACATTGTGAGGACCTGTAACACATTCAGTGTTAACATTTTTGCCAAAACTCTATAGTAAATGATGCTAATATATCAATTTGATTAATTGCAGACTTTCTGAACATAAATGCAAACATTTTAACAGTGTTGTGAGCTTCTAATTTAAAAATTTGATAAAGTGTTCCACGTTTGCCCATTCTTTCCACATTTTGAGAGGCAATGTAACTACATTTGGGGAACAAACGGTTGAGAGGTATGACAGAGTTGAGTCAGCCACAGGTGGCAGCTGCTGTGTTGTGTCCTGCAATGCAGCAGCTCACCTGTGGGTGGCCCTCAACTTGATCCTTTTTTTTTCTCAAAGTTGTGCAGGCGCAGCTTGGGGGTTGCACCTGCACAACTCTGCACAGCCCGGCTGAATATCTGGTATGCTTTTGCAGCGCATGTCATATTAGTGACTTAATTATTTAAAGTAGTGATTTGTGTTGAGGGCTTGAAACACGGGTAAAAAGCTGTTTGGTTTCAGTATCATTAAACTTATCATGATTGTGTACGCATGAAAAGTATTTTATTATAGTGTTAGTGTCAAGGTACTTTGTTTTTCACTGCATACATGACTACACATTATAGGCAGACATGGTGAAGTAAAAATTCTCACACTTGATGAGGATGTATTTCAATTTTATGGTATAATAGTGTCAATAATGCAAAAGTATGTACATACTGAATATTTATGATTAGTGAAAGAAAATCTAAGAGTAGCATTCTAAGCCACAGCTAACTATACATTTTTTTATGTTGTCAGCTTATTAGATAATATAGATAGTCAAGTATGACAGAGACAGAAATAAGATACTAAATAGTTTAGCATCATACTTAAAACTATTATCATAACTTTGAAATGAATGCATTTCTGATATTGCATTAGATAAGAAATATTTGAAGTGAAATATTTGAAAGTCGTAATTGTTGAATTTGTGTTGTATATTCATCATAACTTTTTTTAAATCTTTGTAGGGCGCCGGCGACTGCGAAAATGCACGGCCCACTGCCGCTGCTACAGACGGCTCACGCGAGGTTGTCAGTCTGCGGAAAGAAAATGCTGTGATCCTTGAGAGGCTGGACAAAATCCAGTCTCTCTTGGATGCACAGCAGCAGACTGTCAACCTCGTTACATAGAGTCGGTCGAGCAGTGGGTGATGGTGCTGTGCCAAGTAGCAGTGCTTCTCACCTCCACGGCCACCATCTGTTCCTGCAGCTTCCTGCTTAAACTGGCCACCCTTCATAGCGGTCCGGTATCTCCTCCAGAGGGGGCGCAACAGCTTCCACTTCGCTTGCACTCTCCACATCGAATCCAGTTTCTAGCCTGGATTGCTCGAGCAGTGCACACACCTCATGAAGTATTGCACAAAATGTAAAAAAAAAAAAAAAGATTCTTAAAAATATTTATATTTATGTTATAAAAATGTTTTTCATAATTTATGTTTTGTGTGTGATGTAATACACATTTCAATTATTTATTTTCCCTGTTCTAATATTATTTGTGTTAGTATTTTTTTATTTTTATATGAAGAAATATATTTTTGTTTGTGATTTTTATATATAATATATTTTTATAGTAAAAAAAAATTATTTATACTCTTGTGTTTGGTGTGTTATTGTGTAGTCGAGATGTTTCTTGAAAATAGTTTTAAGAAGATTAATGCAACTGTGATTTCTCATTTGGTGAAACCTCATAGCACTATTGTGGCATTAGGTTGGGATTCTCCATAGAAGTAAGTTAGATGTGTGACAATGCTACATTACGATTTGTGTGCGCTGTTGTTGTTTCATACAACTAGTGCTACAGATGTGTGTATGTGTATGATGATGAAGATAAGTATGGTACATGCTAGTACAACAGTGAAATCTCTGTGTGCCAAACTTCAACAAATTTATGTATTCAGGCACGAGCAAACCTCTTCCACCGCTGTTCACATGATTGATGGTACCACCTCAGTTGGTAGTGCAAGCACTCTATCAAATCAAGTTACTATAGTAACATATCCATTTGTTCAGTAGATGAACTAATGGTGCCCATGTCATGTCATATTGTCTTTTAGTTATGTACATCTTTTATTAACATATGTGCTCACAAACAAAAGGAGTAAGACACTTTTACATAAAAAAACTACTACATGGAATGACAATGACAAATTACAATTAATAAAGTAATTAAGACAATATGATTAACAGTTGACTACTGTTACTGTTAATAACAGTAAATGCAACCACAAGAGTTGAAATATTTCTGATATTGGAACATTTTTCTTATGTATGTGCACTATTCTTACAACTATAAATCATGTAGTATGCTGAGTGATAGTTCTGAAAAAGACAGGATATTCATGGCAAAAAACTCAATTTAATGCATCAGTTAGGGTTGTTCCACAGCGACAAAAGTGAGGAAATTCGCTCTTAGGGTTGAAAACCCTAACTCCGAATTCACCCCCCCCAGCACCACACTTACACAGACACACACACACATTCAAGTATGGGGGAGGACCAAGTCAACACAACCAATGACAGACATCCAGCAGCAGGTGACAGAAATAACAAACAATTGTCTAAATGTACTACAAGACATCCCCACCCACTTGACCAGGTACTGCATGCTCAGTGGAGATCAACAGCAAAACTGAGGCCATGTACACCAAACGTACACATCCCTGATTGCAGCTGCACACAACGTATCACACTTAGTAGTTGCATGGCCTTACTCTACGATGCCCCACACACCACACCACTTGTGGTTTGCCACCTGAGCAATAGAGTTCAGCAAAACGAAGGAGTTGTACAGTATAATACTTTGATAATAATAAGGGTTTGAGAAAGGCAGCTTCTAATTGACTGTAAACATTGTAACAGCCATGTTTAGTTTTTATTAACATACATGTAGAGGCCTAACCATATGATGAACATGATTTAATGTTGTTTAAAAACAGTTTTATTATGATAGCAATAAGCCACCTCAGGTATTATGTTAATGATCAGTTTATCACTGTCTGCGACATGTGGCACTGGCTATGCCTCATTGAACATTAAACCCCACAGGGTGATTGACAGACCATTTAACATAACTGTTGGTCATGCCTTATTGCTTAATTGCCTTTATGAGTAGATACTGTCCCTCTGCTAGGCACTGCAGCAGCTTTGCAATACAGTGTCCCACCCAGTTACACCATACACTGTCTAGTTAGTGGAGAATGGCTGTGAATATGAACGCATGAAGATGAACAGTTTGACTTGATCATTACAGTCATCAAAACCCTAGTGTGATTATAACTGACAGACTCAGTGATAGAGGATAACTCCTGCTGTCCTAGTACACTTACCCATTGTGAGTTAAATCAATACTAAAAGACATTCTGTTTATATCTACACCATACCTACTTGATTCCTGTTGTGCCACAATTAACATAGTTGTTACTTTGATAGCATCAGTGACAGAAGTGTGGCAAACCCAAACAGTAGGCATACAGCCTGAGCATGAAACAACTGTAAAAAAAAATCACACTGTGTCCATAAGTGTCATAGATCACTCATTGTGACAATAGTAAATGTATTACTATTTGAATAAGTTAGTCATGGTCACGTGATGAGCTAGCGGGAGGCAGACGTCTTCGCTAAGGCTCCCGAGTCCTGAAAGTTATTAAGCTCTAAAACGTTGTTTTTTTGGCTCCCGCATCAGAGAAATTGTGAGGGGGGTTGTTGCTTAACGAGTTCGTGTTGCTGTGAATCCACTTTGGGTTTGGTCCGGAGGGCCAAGAAGACCTCAGCAGTTCTAATGAGTTCAGCGCACGAAATGGCCGAGAGGGAATTAGGCAGCCACGAGCCCCTCGCAGTGAGAACGCCGGTGACCAAACGCTCTAAGCTCGACTCCCCGGTCCCAGACGAGCCTGAGGTCTGGAAGGTGGAGGGCCTGGAGGGTCAGTCAACTTCGGAGGATATTTTGGAAATTAAGCAGCTCCTGAAGGGGCTAGTTGCCAACTTTACTATCTTGAAACCTGCATTACATGCTCTCACTCAGAGAGTGGGTGATCTAGAGGCCAGAATTGTGTCACAAGAAAGAAAAACTGCAACGATGGATCAGGATATGGTTAATATAAAAAGGCAAGTGAGAAAAATGGAAAATCGCCTGGAAGACCAGGAGGCAAGAAGCCGGAGGAATAATTTAATAATGGCTGGGTTGTCCGAGAAAACGGAAGGCTCAGATTGTGTTGCCTTCATGCAAGATCTCCTTTTCAAGTTATTTGGTCCCACGCCATTTGGCGAATCCTATAATCTTGAGAGAGCTCATCGGGCACTGAGAGAAACCCCCCCGGGGGCGCAGCCCCGAGTAATCATAATGCGATTTCTTAACTACAAGGAAAAAACCCATGTCTTAATGAAAGCCAAGGCCAATAGAAATCTGCACTGGAATGGGGCTTCGGTGTGGTTGTTTCAGGACTTAGTCCCCTCAGTGAGGGAAAAGCAGAAGGAATATGCAGACATTAAAAAGAAACTGTACATGGCAGGTCTGAAATTTAGACTGCAATACCCTGCCACTCTGGTGGTCAAGTTGGCGAAAGGGGACAGAAAATACCTCTCGGCAGAAGAAGCCTTGGAAAGCCTTAAAGTGGAATTACCCGATTTATTCAAATCAGTAACCTGAAAGCAAAGGCGAGACTGGAGAATGTATACAGGACAGTGTCTAAAGCGTTTTAGCTACGCTGCTGGAAAGTGACATTAGGGGATTAACTTGTTGTTACTGAATTGTTCTTCCTTTTTGTATTTTCCACCCAATGAATATGCAGAACAGGTTTGAGAGCTCTGCGTAGGGGTAAAATAAAGCCCTCCCCTTTTTTTTTTTTTTTTTTTCTTCTTGCTACATAGGTTGTGGTATCAGAAAGCCATGAAGATAATGGTTTAGGCTATGGAGACATAATTTCTACCATTAATAATTTAGATGTGCTGGTTAGGCTGATTGGTCTGAACCAGAGGGTACGGGAGAATGAGGGCTACTAAGGGTCTATATAGGGACTTGGGGGCCGAATGGAGACATCTTGTGAGTGGGCTCGTACACGTTCCGGACTGATTTAGGAGTGCGATCGAAGGATCGGGGGTAGTATGCGGGGGGATTATGGGGAGGGTAGGAAAGAGAGAGAAACCAAGACATGCGGTTCAAAGGAACTTAATAGCCAGAGAGGGAGGTTTCAGGACATGGATGTGGTAGATGAGGTTACTTAGAATTCTATCATGGAATGTCAAGGGTCTCAGGGGAAGGAGGAAAAGATTGGTTATCCTCAGATATATTAATCAGATGGGGGTCCATATAGCCGCACTTCAGGAAACCCACTTACTGACTGATGAACTGCACTTGCTTAAGAAAGGATGGGTTGGCAAGGTATTCGGAATTGGAAGCGTGAAGGCTTCGGGTGGGGTGGCATTACTAATTAGGAAGGGATGCCCATATGTGATTGAGAGCTTTAGGTCAAGGGAGGATGGTAGGAGAGTATACACAATGGGCTCGTGTTTTGGATGCCCATTGGTGTGTGCCTCCATCTACGGACCCACTCCGGCTAAACCAGAGTTTTTTGCCTCATTGGAGGCTGATATTGCCACTCTCCCGCAGGGCTCCTTTATTTTGGCAGGTGATTGGAACACTTGGTTAGACAACAGGGAGGACAGGAGTCCCCCTTCCAACAAAGCTCTCAGCCTCCCCCAAGCGGCATTACATAGATTCCTGGAGGTTACTGCTTTAGTTGATCCATATCGGATCTATAGAAAAGGAGAGACTGAGATGACCTTCTACTCAGGAGCGCATAAGGTTTATACTAGAATCGATTTTTTTTTGGTTAATCGGGAGGTCCTAAGGGGGGTCATAGGTATGCGTACTTTTGAGAGGATCCTTTCCGATCATTCCCCAATACAACTAGTATGGAGGATAGATAATATTCCTCCCAAGCCAGTTCGCTGGCATTTGGATGAAGGAGTGTTACTGAATGACAAGATACTTGCCAAGCTGGAGGGTAAACTCAAGGAAATTATCCAGACTCAAATCCCAACTCTTGATGATAGGAACTTAGCCTGGCCTGTTTGTAAGGTGCTGTATAGGGGATGGGTTCAGGAATATACTGCCAGGCAGAACAAACTGAATAGGGCTCGTGAGGAGTTTATATTGGGGGCCATCAAATCGCTGGCGCCACTAGAGAGCTCTTCTGAAGAGACAGATAGGGAGCTAAGAGAGTTAAGAAGGAATTTAAGGGTATACTTAATTATCGGGTAGACTCCTGGCTAGGGAGATTGAATGCCAAATATTTGTTGCAGGGAGACATGCCAGGTCGGATATTGGCCCATAGGATCAAAGAGCGGGAGGTGGAGAGAACGATTGTTGCAGTGAAGTTTGGAGATGAGTTCATCTCGGAACCTCAAGGTTTGGCAGATGCCTTTGCCGATTACTATGCGGCAATATACCAAGAAGGGACACAGTGCTCGATGGCAGAAATTAAGGGTTTTTTAGTGGAAATACCTCTGCCAAAAGTGAGTCCGGAACAGGCCCAAGCCCTGGCTGCCCCAATATTGGAGCAGGAAATTTTGGAGGTTATTATGGACCTGCCTAATGGAAAGGCACCAGGGCCTGATGGTCTCCCAGCCAAATTTTACAAAGTTCATGCGGAGTCCTTAATACCCTTGTTGAAAGAGCTTTTCTCAGTCATCATGCAGGAAGGGATTGCCCACCCTCCACTGTATCAGGCCTATATCACCTTGATTCCTAAACCAGATAAACCCAAGCATTTGCCAGGTAATTATAGGCCCATAGCTTTAATAAACCAAGATATTAAGATCCTTACCAAGATATTAGCTAACAGGGTTTTGAGAGTCACCCCCGCGATTGATTAGTCAGGAGCAGGTTGGGTTCATGCCAGGGAGGGGGGCCCCGGATGCATTAAGGAAACTTCATCATATTTTAGAGAGAGCGGCTCTTTCAAATTCGGCTATGGCTTTAATTGCATTGGATGCCGAGAAGGCGTTCGACCGCGTTTCTCACCAATTCTTGTTCCTCACAATGGAAAAGATGGGGTTTCCAGGGGAGTTTTTAAGAGGCCTTAGAAATCTCTATGAAGCCCCTACTGCCCGAGTTTTATGTAATGGATATCTCTCTAAAGAGTTTCTTCTCAAAAATGGAACGAGGCAGGGGGTGTCCCCTATCGCCAATTTTATTTAATATATATCTCAAGCCTCTGTTAAGGTTCCTTATGAAGGATACAAGGGTTCAGGGGATCAATGTTCTGGGGTTAGAGCTCAAACTATCGGTCTTCGCTGACGACATCTTATTACATTTAAGTAATCCATCTGAGAGCTTTCAGTGCGCCTTGGAAATTATTGGGAAGTTCTCCAGGGTTGCTAATTATAAGTTAAACTTGGCTAAAACCCAAGTCCTCCCACTCACAGTGCATACCCACAGGGTAGATTTTGAGCATTTTCAACTTAATTGGGCCTCAGAAAGAATTAAGTACCTGGGGATCTGGATTATGGCTAGATCAGAAGATGGGGTGGAGGAGAACCTGGGTAATATTGTGATCAGAATTAAGCAGGATATTGGAAGATGGAGGAGGCTTCCGCTAAACTTTACTGCCAGATTGGGTCTTATCAAAATGAACCTTTTGCCTCGATTGCTATACCCAATCTGTCTCTCTCCCTATTTTATCCCGAAGGCTAGATTTGCCAGCATTCAAAGGATCATCTCAGATTTTTTATGGGATTCGAAACCCCCTAGGAGGAAGCAAAATATTTTACATCTTCCCTACTCAAGGGGTGGAGTGAAGCTCCCCGATTTGTTAACATATTATGTAGCAGGGCAATTAGGATATATGGGGTAATGGGATCGCCGACCGGGAGATGGGGAATATACTCCAACATGGCTCCGAATTGAGCAGCTGATCCTAGAAAATACAAAACTCCTGCCAGGGACATTAATATATGTAGACCCGGAGACTCTGCCGGGCATAGGAAAGCAATCTCTAATATACAAATCAGTCAGGGCCTGGTGGGAGTGGCTAACCCCAGCCCAGAGAAAAGCTCAGAAGGGGGCAGGAGAACAGCCGTTACTGGGGAATCCTAATTTCCGCCTGGGAAATAGTATTTTGAGGGGTCAATGGGTATTTTTACTGCAGGACTCCAGAGTGGCAGACTTTATAGTTTCTGACAAAGTTCTCTTACCAATACAGGCTTTGTAGTGGGATTTCTTTAAAAAGATCCAGATTACTAATTTACTTCAGAAGTTTGTGTGGGACTTTAAAGATAGGGGAGAAAAACAAATGTTTACATGGGATAAGCTAACGGAAATCGATCTTTCACAGCACCTCCTATCCAAAGTTTACAAGGTGTTACTAGACTATGTGGGTACAAATTTTGAGTCTCATATTGTATATTGGGAGAAAGCCTTATCCCCCCTGAGACCAAACTGGTCTGAAGTTTGGAAGCACGTGAAAGATTTGCCTATACCAGTATAATATGATGCAATTTTTATTTGCTCAAACATCTACTACACCCCTGCCAAACTATGCTCTAGAAAACTCAGACAGACAGATCTCTGCTTTCGTTGCGGCATACAGCCTGGTGACCTGTTGCATATATTCTGGAAGTGTTCTCTAATCCAACCACTCTGGGGTCAAATTGTTAAAAAAATGGACTCACTATTGGATTACTCGGAATACATTAGTCCAAAGATATGTATACTAGGGGATCTGGGAAGGATTTTGGAGGGTCGAGCTAAATATCATGTTTCCCTGATGTCATCTGTTGTTAAAGCATTTGTTCTAAGACATTGGAAGGAGGATATAGCTTATGACTATGATCAATGGGTGAGGGATCTTTTACAGGTCCTAGAGAGAATTAAACAATACATGCTGATGGAAGGGAAAAAGAAAGTCTATGATCGGAACTGGAGGACTTTAGAGGTAGTTTATGCAACTCAACTAAAAAGTCCTAGGGTTCAGATCTGTCTGTCTGAGGGTGAGTAGTGGGATAAATTCTTACTATACAAGGTATACGGGGTTCGTTGGTGATTGGATCCGGTTGATGACTGTGGGATGAGTTCTGTATAGGCTTAGCCATTACTCTCTCATATTGGGGCTTATCAAATGTAGAATTTATTTGTTTGGTTGGGCACATGGGGTTCTCTCTCTTTCCTAGGGACACAGTTGCCTAAAGATGAGCAGGAAATTTTCCACTTATAGATGGGGCTGATAATTAGAATTGTTAAACTGGCCCAGAATTTGGGCGTGTTGAAGCTCGAGCACGAATACTGGATTGATAGTCTACATTAGAGGGATGTGGAGTAATTGGTACGGGGACTGGAATGGGTAACTGTGATTGTATATAGTTAAGGGGATGTACATAGTTTCTACATCCAGTTTTGGGAAGTGGGCCTGGGGGTATGTCCCGGGATGTATGTGTGTTTGTGTTCAATATTAAAATCTCAATAAAGAGGTTTAAAAATAAAAAGTTAGTCATCACAGATGCAATGAGATTTTCTTTATCATGTACAACATACTCAGTAAGTGCCTACAGGAAAATCTATCCTATATACATCTCCGATACAGGTACATCATTGTTGGCTCAGTAGTGCTATGATATTTAGAAGTTGCTTGGCCTGATCCATGCAATTACAATGTTTCTTACAAAGAATACTTACTGCATCTTTAGTATTGAAACACACTGAAGGTCTATGTATGTACATCAGCAGTACACCTTCATCAGTAAGAATGCATGTGATACTGGCAGTATGAATTTCACAGCGTTGAACAGGCAATGCTTTTCCATACATTTACATCAGCCTCTCTATATTGAGTAAACCATTGTAGTAAATGTATTACTATGTAACTCACCTACTAAATGTATTACTACTTTTATCTTTAGCAAGCTAGTGTTTTGTAGTTAATTTATGTGCTTATCTTAATTAATGTATACTCACTAGTGTTAAAACCTTTCTACGACTGTCATCATGCAGCATCAGCATTTATATTGAATAACGGCACAGTACCAGTTGTGATTTGGTGTGGGGAATCGGTAGGTAAGGCCATGCAACTACTAAGTGTGGTACGTTGTGTGCAGCTGCAATCAGGGATGTGTACGTTTGGTGTACATGGCCTCAGTTTTGCTGTTGATCTCCACTGAGCATGCAGTACCTGGTCAGGTGGGTGGGGATGTCTCGTAGTGAAATTTAGACAATTGTTTGTTATTTCTGTCACCTGCTGCTGGATGTCTGTCATTGGTTGTGTTGATTTGGTCCTCCCCATACTTGAATGTGTGTGTGTGTCTGTGTGTGTGTGGTGCTGGGGGATGATTGGAGTTAGGGTTTCAACCCTAACAGCGAATTTCCTCACTTTTGTCGCTGTGGAACAACCCTAACTGATGCATTAAACGGAGTTTTTTGCCATGAATATATATATATATATATATATATATATATATATATACACACACACACACACACACACATATACTTAGATAAATAGTAGAGTCATCCCAAATTCTCTAATTTCTCTCATGGGGATTTGCATATGTTTGATGCTTTCCATTATTGGGGTATATGCAATTGTGTTTCCTTTAAAACTTGGCTGTATGGTCAATATTCTCTGGGATAACCCATTCCTCAGGGCATTTTCTCTGGTGTTCTTTTGTATTTTTTTTTTACTTCTGTATTTTGGGGGCCCCATGACCCAAACAAGTAACATCCCCCTTAAGAGGTGTCTGGCTCCCTCTCCTTGGGCTAAAACACAGATATGGCACACTGATGAGTCCAAACAGGGATGAAACACATCTATAAGTCTGCTGTTCTTAGCCTTTGCTGATTGCACTGTGAGGCCTTCTGGCACCATGCAATTCTGCGT